>OX352739.1:0-5000000 GCA_947095525.1 Trisateles emortualis
GAGTGAACAATCAATTATTCCCTATTTATTTAACTGAGGGGTATTATTTCTAGTTGAAAATACGGAGTTTCCGAAAATCTAATAATTTACAATCAGAGTGCATCTTATGACCACTCCAATAAGCCCAAACACGGCTAGAATACATTGTTTATTTATGGAGTTCCGATGCTTATGCCTTCCAAGTGCATCATCAGATTAGTTTAATGGTACCATTTTCATCAAAAACATTGAATTTACTTTATTACAGTCGCTGTAACTATCTTATTTGATATCTATATTATCCTATCGCCATTCACAAAATGCTTATTATTGAGAACTTCTGGCAGTAATTTGTGGTCTTCTTCATCTGTTTTACTTCACCAAATGATACTTTCTGAATGCAAATGCTTGACTTATTGTAGAAAATATTAAAATCGTTCGTTATATGTTTGCCTATAATATTTGAGGAGTTCTCTCAATTCCTTATGGATCCCATCGTAAGAGCTGAATGTCGTTAAAATGGGACCAACTTCAAAGTATATCCTATCGAATAAAAAAAAAAATTATCGAAATCGGACGACCCTGTAAAAAGTTATGCGTGGTCATACATAAAAAAAAAAAAAACAAATATACGGGTCGACTTGAGAACCTCTCTTTTTTTTTCGTCGGTTAAAAAGTTAAATTATGTTAGATATTAGTAGGTTTTTATTGTTGAGTTATAATTAAGTAGGTATTTATTAACAAATTATAAGAAACAATTAATTACTGAACCGTTTCGCTGTCCCAAGTTAGACACAATAGAAAATCTATTGTTATGTACCACATGTGATTCACAGGACGGGGAACCTGTTAACTTACAAGTCACTTATATTTGTTTTAAGTTATTATTTAACTAGCAATAAGACCCTGCGTCCCCTGCCCAGTGCTGCAGTGCCCTGGTCACAGTGGTGACACGGGGCCTAAGTGACTATAATTAGCAGGAAAAACTACACAATGAAATCAGCTCATATCATAGTGAGTTTTCTTTTTTATTCTTACTTTCATAATAAATACAAATTTGGGTTGTTTCGGTATTTTACAATACCAAGAATAGCATTTTATATAAGGTACAGCTCCGTCTGTTCATCAACGCATCCTCACGTTGTCCTGGCGCTAGTGGCCGGGCGTGATGTGCCTTGTGCGCCACAACCACTCGACCTCGAGCTCGACCGTGCGTGTGTATGTGTGTGTGTGTGTGTGCGTGTATTGTGTATGTACCTAGCTAGTGGCACAGCTGCAGCTCACTAGCAGCGCCGCGCTACTACATACATACATATACATAGTAGTTAGTTAGTTAGTTAGTAGGTAGCTACTTACTTACATACGAGTAGGCACGTCTCGCATGCTTACGCTTACGTACTGAGGTAACACTTACATGTACTTGGCACCCGATCTGTTCTTACATTATGACGTTTATCGCTAAATATAAGTACGTTATTTTGTCAAGTATAATACTTAGTTCATTTATTTTATTATCATATTATAAACCTTAACCGTTTTAAAAATATTACTCTGAGTATCTGTATCTACCTAATACCTAGTATCATATACAAATAAATAATTTAATTAGGTACTTACAACATAATAACTGGCATTGTTTCGGCTGAGGTACTCGTATTCTATCATAACATAGGTACCCATTACACATTCCGACAAGTTAACAATATGTATATATATACAGTACATTGGTGTAGCTCGGCGACAAACAAAAATACGAGCTCGGAGACTTAGCAGCGATGTTCATTCATACAAGGACGTCGTTTACGAGCACGTTGGTTAATAACAGTGACATCGTCTATGTACGTGTGGTACGAGGCAGCCCGCGCGTCACGCGTCATGCGTCAGTAGTGACGCGTGCGACACGAGACGCCGGCGCGGCGAGCGGCTCGAGGCGGCGGCGGCGGCCGCTATCGTCACTACGTGAAACCATAGTTCGACGGCCACCGGTTGTCCTAAACCACACCACAACCCGGGTTAGTACACACACCATCACGCTCGCACTGTCGGCCTGCCAACTTAACGCAACATACTTTACTTGAACTCGACTGGTCCGTACGACTTCGTGGCTCATGCCACAAGCCAGAGCCTATACAATATAATTATACTAGTATGTGTTATCGTCAAGTTGGCAACCCCACATACAGCGCGTCATGTTTAATTAGTCGGTAAGATCCAAATCATATAGTTAGTAGTTGTTACTGTTAACTGATGGATTGTTCTTTATAATAACAATAGGGGGAAGTGGCGCTGAGGAGAGCTTAGTGCTGTAATGGTGAACAGTGACGCCGCGCTCATACTCTTATACCTATTATTATTGTAAAGATACAGCGGAGACGGTTAGTCGCCATGACAGCTAGCACACTAGAGTAGATACAGAGGAGATAAGGCAGACAGACTCACCCTGGGCCCCGCGTCGCCGGGCCGGCCCGCCCCGCCCGGCAGCCCCGCCGGCCCCTGCACACACGGTCATTAGCTAGTGTCTATGTACTGAAGCTGCGACATGCGTCAACAGATAGCTACGTACCGGTAGTCCCATTGGACCAGCCTCCCCGATCTCTCCTTTGTCGCCCTGAAAAGAACATTCACAATTGGTATATTAATCTGTTATTTTGGTAGGTGTTGTTTTTTTTATTGCAGAAAAGAAGTATGCTATATATACACAAAAAATAATCATCATCATCATCTCAGCCGAAAGACGTTCACTGCTCTGGCGGCATTGCCACGTTGAAAGGCAACGGTGATTCTCGTCGATCAATTGTTTTGCTATTTCCCTAAAAAGGAAGCGAGCGCTCGGAACCATTTGTTTCGACCCCAAATGGCTCATAAACGTAAATCTCAATTAAAGTAGGTACAGTATTTGTGTCGTTGAAGGGCCTCAGCAGCTGCAGCAGCAGCGCCAGCAGAACCCGCTGAACTCGGAAGATGTGATGGCGCAAAGGTATCGACGCAGGTTTTGTGTTAGGTATAAAACATTAATGACTGTGAACGTGTGCTATGTCTGACACGACACGATCAAATATATTTATTATTCTTATTTTAATAATAAATATATTTGATGTGCCATATAATATATTACACGGGTCTAAGTAGTGTAATAATCTGAAGGTTACCTTCGGATACGTTTTGTTTTATGTCAGTAATTCAACCGAAATATCGGCTAACAAACAGGTATAAAAACCTTCAAAATATTGCTTTGATTGAGACTCTATTATTTTATTTAGTAACTAAGCTAAATATTAAATAATGTTGATGGTACGTACAGATTTCCCTCTAATGCCAGGTTCGCCTTTGTCGCCCTTGATGCCGGGCGGGCCCGCGACGCCGGGCGGCCCCTCGGGGCCCGGCAAGCCCGGGGGCCCCATCATCTGTGAACACGCACACACACACCGACTGTTAGAACATTCCACAGTCGCACAAAACATGTACTGTTCATCATAATTATAACTATGAGTATTTATCGTGAAATTTATAGTAGACAAGTAATGAATAACTACACTTAGGTCACCACTCACCACTGACCACTGACCAGGCCCGGGCTAATACATTTACCGTCTTACAGTATTTGTTGAGAACGGACTAGACACGTATGAGAATAACATTGGCAGAGCGAGTGGTACATATAATGTTATAATTATAAAGTAAGTAATAAGTATCATAAAGAGAAAATATTTGTATTTTTTGTTTGTATGAATAAATTCAAAAATGACTGAATCGATTTTAAAAATTCTTTCAGTATTAGAATGGTACTAATGTACCATTCTATAAAATATAGCCTATGTTACTTAATGATAATTCATTAAGTAACATAGGCTATATTTTATTTAAAAAAAAGGAATCTCTGAGAAAATAAAAAATGTCCCTCCCGCACCCGTGCGAAGCCCAGTGCCGCTGGGCCCCTAGTTATACATAGTTATGCACCTGATAATAATGTAATATTCACACATGGATAGATACATGTAGGTACAATTGTAGAGATTCTGAAAAGTTCACAAAAATATGTAGATTATTGAGTAGCGTTGAAAAATGGTACACGCACTATGGACAATTTTTTTTTAAAGGCAACTTCCGCACTATAAAACAAGCTCTGTGTCGCGGGGGACTTTTACAAACATACAATTAACGAACACAAATTACACCCAGACTTAGAACAATTCTTTGTGGGTTACACAAAGTTTGTCCTGTGTGGGAATCGAACCCACAACCTCGTGCACAGCAGGCGCATAGTGCGACCACTCGACCACTGAGGCAGTCACAAATGGTACCTACTTAATGGTATCTACGTAACAATTATATAGGTTTTACCTTAGCTGTTCTGCTGACATACGTACATTAGAATAGAATTATTATTATTAAAAAAAAAAAAATAATGTACTTATAATGTGGACATTTATGTATAATGTTTTGTTTCTGTTGGCGGTACGTAACGTACGTCTTTGACTGTGTTGATTAGATAAAGTTTGGCTTCGAGTGAGTCACTCTCGTCGCGATCAGCACAGCGATGTTGCAATAGTACAATTTAGTTCTGTATTTGTCAATTATTATAAGAAGTATAATTATACTATATATTTTTTTATTTTACTTTATTGGGACATAAAACAGTTATACGTTACAATGGATTTCTTATAATTAGGTAACGTAATTTATGTAAACGTATAACCCACACCAATGTCCGCGGCATTACAAATTAAAAAAGGTATAGATATAGATACACAAATGAATAAATACTTACAATTTCATGTCCGTAGAGCTCGTAGCCGGTGCCGTCTCCCTGCAAGTTCAACAGTGGGCATAAAGATTAACAGTTCCCGAGGTAGCCATGTGCGTGTGTGTGTGAGGTACGAGTATAAACGACAATATTGTGCCAAAACTGTGAGAGCTGTGTTTAACCGATTGTGCAAGTGTTGTTATTGTTTTGTAATGTTTAATTAGAATGGTCTTTGTGTTCGTTTACGGGCTACGGCTAACCAAGTCAAGGCGTGGTGTTAGTTGAAAGATGAACACCTTAAAGGAAAGAAAAACTTTCATATAGTTAAGCGTCACGTCAGTAAAAGTCATGATTCGTTTTCCGGATCAATCCAATTAAACATATTACACAATATGTATTATTTATATTTATTCGAAGATTGATTGATCGATATATATCAGGTTGTTTTCAAAAGTTGGTCAGTTCGATTGCTTAAAGTTGGTACTTTTACAGTGGGGCACAAACCAATATAGTAGAGAGTGGATAGATACCTGTCTCCTCCTCAGCTTCCTGTACTTCTGATGAGTGTCCGCCGGCGCGCCGCCATCACCGCACATGTAACACAACACAACGACACGTTACATATCGCACACAACTATCAACACTGTTTCTTGTTGTTAACAACAACACACTTACTGAATACAATTTGTATTATAAATGATCATTACTTACTTATAGGTGAATTCCTATAAATACAATATCTGATTGTTTGTAAGTAGGTTTATAGTTCAGGTTGAGTTTATATTATTTTAATTACTATTGTTTTAAATATCTTAAGAAAGAAATAAATAAAATTATCTTTATCACATATTGTGAATTCAGTATTAGTATTCCAATATTATAAATGTATTTTTTCAATAATGTTAAATGCATACTTTTGGTACATATTGACAAAACGTGACAAGTCTCAGAAATAAAACGCACACTGTTTATGAAAAAGTTTAAAATAATAATAACGAATAATAAATTTTTGCATGCTGTAAGGCTAAATATGGTGAGACATATTTACTATGTAACAACTTTTGTAAAACCCATATTATGCAAATAAAGAGTTTTGAATTTGAATTTGAACGATATTATTGTATTTATTGATTGCGTAGGCAGTTGGTGTGCGCGAAACCTGAAAGTAGATGTGGTGGCAAACAAGCATACGGCCCGCCTGATGTTAAGCAGTTACCGTAGCCGATGGACGCTTGCAGTACCAGCGGTATTACAGACCCATTTTTTACACCAGGGCTTTAAGATGTAGTATCCCTGGGATAGGAAAACGTTTTTTTTTTTAATGCATCCTTAAATGAGCTCTGGAGACCTATACTCACAAACAGGAACACAACTACACCGCTGTGTATAGAACTAGCTCTCTTGAATACGCTAGCGGCACTATCCGATAGGTGACCGTTATGCCCTACCTCTCTTGAAATCAGCATTTCTTTTTTAAATGTATTGTCTGGTTATCTTAAATGTATGAATCAATTAAAAATAATAGTAGCAACACGTAAGTAAGAATTGGAGAGTGTAAAGCTCACCGAGTCGCCCTTGTCTCCCTTATCGCCCTTCAGTCCGGGGTAGCCGGGCGGGCCGGGCAGCCCGGGCGAGCCCAGCATGCCGGGCGACCCTATGTCTCCATATTCGCCCTTTGCGCCCTTTGGACCTATCTCGCCCTGAAACATATGTACATTCTCATTAAAATAATTAGTTCTTACTTTGGATGCTAGCAGAACGCTACGTGGGTATCATATAGTCTATCCCGGTTTGCACCTTGGGGGATATATACAAAATAGAATTAAATAAATATGTATAAGTGTAGTAGGTACACTGACCGGCTTCCCGGGTGGTCCCTGCACGCCGGGCGCGCCGGGCGGGCCGGGCGGGCCGCCGGCGCCGGGCGGGCCGCGCGGGCCGGCCGGGCCGTCGCGACCTGCGCCACACACAAGCGACACTGTTAGCGACCAGTACCACATACACTACATACATAGGTATTCTAGCTACGTTCTAGTGCTACAGGAGTATACACCTCAGTGTTCGTTATTTGGTGTTATTTGATTATTGACTAGTGCCTACGTTACCAACAAAAACTCAAACTAAAAGCGGCTTACCTTGTCGCGCCGAGTCGTGCGGTGCGCGGCGCGGTGCGGCGCGGCGCGGCGCGGTGTTGCAGCGGTGCAGCGGTGTGTGGCGGTGGTGAGCGTTAGCTCCTAGTGCTCGTTAGTTATCACTTGTACCACTACAACGCGTGTACGCGGGAGCGTGACTAACTCTAGCCTAGTGTCGTCATGCAACATGCGCGTGCGCGTGCGCGTGCCCGTGCGAGTACCGAGCGCCATGTCGCGTCGCCAGAACCGTGCTCAAGCGTTAAGCAAGAAGCGACAAGCTCAGTGCTCCCTGCGGCTACTTCTCGACCGCCACGATGACGCAATCTGAACGTGACGAGAACAGGATAAGCGCAACACCTCAGGAGTGAGCGAGACGGGGGCAGGTTGCATCATCGGCGCGGTCTCGCAGTAGGTGTGGTGATGATTACCCGCTTGCCGCGCTTGCCGCGGGCGCCCTTGTCGCCGGGCGCGCCGGGCGGGCCCCCCGCGCCCGTCTCGCCGCGCTCGCCGCGCGCCCCCGCCGTCCCTTCACACAACACACACCAGGCGTCACTACTCGCCACTACTCGCCACTACTCGCCACTACTCGCCACTACTCGCCACTACACGCTTCTACGGACCACCCGCGCGGTGCGACCTATCTACCTTACGTGTGTATAAATCGTTCCGGCTCGGCTGCGCTGCGTATAACACCGATAGATCGCACCGCGCGTAGCCGTCGCACACACTACTAATAAAACTCCATCTAATAAAATAGTTACTAGTGTTAATAGTATTAATATTTAGTGTGGTGCACAGTGATATTAGTGCTATATGTACTAGTAAAGCGTAACCCACGGCGTAGCACCAATGACGAGTCTACGCCGAGAGGCCTACGCCGCTCTACGGTCTACGACAAAGAGGGCTGCACTACTGCTACGTTCTACGTTTATGTGTAGTGTGGGCAATACCGGGCGGGCCAGGCGGGCCAGGCGGGCCCTCGATGATGCCGGTGGGGAACGCATCGCCCTTCAGCGTCGTGGTGAAGCCGCGTTCGCCCTTGTCTCCCTTGTCGCCCTGCGAACATCACGGATAATACGATCAATATAAATTAATATGTGTCAGTTTTATCACACATTTTAATTGAATATCTGCTAATGACATTCATCTCTGACTTATGACATTTTCTAATTGCTAACGTTTATCAAAGTACAAGGAACGCACCTTGAGTCCTGCAGGGCCGAGCGAGCCAGGCGGTCCAACGAGGCCAACAGGTCCGACTGGGCCGACAGGTCCGGGTGGACCGGAGGGGCCAGGCGGTCCGGCGCGCCCCTCGTGGCCCGGCAACCCCTCAGCGCCCTGCGGGCCCGGCACCCCTGGCGGGCCCGGCTCGCCAGGCTCTCCCTGTACACAACATTTACTTGAAATACGTTCACAACAAGTTTGTTAGTGGCGCTGCGTGCTGGTTGGTGGTGTGCGTCACGTCACGTCACGTCACGTCTCTCACAGCGCTTGACACATTTTGTTTCGATAGCTTGTTAAGTACAAACTGTTCTGCACCTCTGTTTAACTAAACTAATTGTATCGTTAAGTACGCCACAATAAGATGTTGTGTCAATCGCATTACATGTTAGGTACACTACTTACGAGTAGTTGACACCGACATAATCAACACAGTTATACTCGTGCCTACATAAATTAATATAAAAGAAAAAATGATTATGTAATTGTATTTAGTCACCGATACTAATAACGTAGTCACCCACCACTGTTGACAATGTAGGCAGACGCTAGTGAGTAGCGACGAGTGTATGTACTAGTCGTCACTAGTATTATTACAAGACATGAGGCGAGAGAATTGAGACTCAACAAGTGTGAGTTCGATCCCGACCTACAGTACTTGTGTCAATTTCAATTTACACGTACTAATCTAAAATGATCATCTGCTAACAGTGAGGGATAATAATGTACTTAACCAAATGAATAACCTTTAGAATTAGTTTCTGCGACATGTGGCATGGCTGGGTCGAAAATTCTAAAGGCAGGTAATTCGCTGACAAGGGTACGCACATGTTTATATATATATATATCTTCCTCACTCAGTCTTATCTTTACTTATTCTAACTACAAAGAAGACTCAGAAAAGCTTTAGCTACATACACACATTGACATGCTGCCAAAACAACAAAGCACACAAAAAGATAATAAAATGTAGTTAAATGATGTCGAAACATAAGAACATACCTGGTACGAGTGTTGTACATGTTCACGTACAAGTGAACGGAACAGTTGGTAAATGTAGACGCTCCCGATCCACAAGAGAGGCTCTCGTCCGTTTGTTACTGGTCCAAGGTAGAGCAGCGAATTAAATTCGTCTTTAATTAGTTAATAGTTCGTTAGTCGCGACTCACCTTCAGTTGTATGACGGTGTGCGCGGAGATGTTGTGCCCGGCCGCCTGCAGCCCCTACGCACACACACACACCCACACACACTAGTACATATGAAGCGCGTGGAGAGGCGCTCGGGCGGAGCGGCTCTCCACGCGCTATTACAAGCGGGTGCACTTGGTAAGATATTGTGTCCATTGTCAAAACTGTCACTTAGTGTAAACTGTATCCAAATAGCATCAACAAAACAATTATCCGTGTTACAAATGACACTTTTGACCATCGGCACAATATAGTTAGCGTTAGAATCAAATAAAAGGATATGGGAATGTTTGCTACGAGTACGACACTACGACGACAGAAAACACACAAACGTACGAACAAAGCGCAACACAACGTGACGCAAAGTCACAAGCTCTAACTAGTGCGTGACGCGTCACTCTTAACTCTCAACCGAGAGCGAGCCAGTACCTTGACGGCTATGATCTCGGCGCTCGTGTACGGATTTATCTTAAAACTGTCCACAGATCGCTTCACGCCCTGTAATCACCAACCGACGAGTCACAGTTCAGATCACACTTCATATTAGTACCTAATTTTTTTTTTTTTTTTTTTTTAAAAGACAACTCCCGCACTAGAGAACAAGCTCTGTGTCGCGGGGGACTTTACAAACATACAATCAACGGACACAAATCACACCCAGACTCAGAACAACTCTTTGTGGGTCACACAAAGTTTTGTCCCTGTGTGGGAATCGAACCCACAACCTCGTGCACAGCAGGCGCATTCTGCACCCACTGGACCACCGAGGCAGTCAAATTAAATTATTATCATATTAGTTATTTCAACATTAGCTCAGATATCATATCATCGACACTTCGTGAGGCCCGTCGCCCCAGGACGGGTAGGGGCGGTCACAGTGGGAGGTGTCAGACTAAAACGTAGCACGTGCAAGCCAGCACGTCGCTCGTGGTGAATTCTGAGGATATTGTTGACGATTAAAGTAAGTACAATGTTATTTGTGTAACACAGACACAACTCAGATATCCATAAACATTGAGTGGGATGTCTTAGATTTAATCTTAGCAATCAGTTTGCATAGTTTTGAATGAGTGTAGGTACCTTGACGGCGGAGAAGACGTCGAAGCCGGGGCTGCCGTGCTCTCCCTTGTGCCCCTTGTCGCCCGGCCGGCCCTGCGCACACACCACACCACAACGTCAAACACTCACCGATTACTTTATTATGTTCTACTTTACTTGCATGTCAGATATTTTGTCTGACGATTATGACGTCATACAATCGCAATAGCATTAATGTTTTTTTATAAAATGTGTTTATGACATTAGTCATTATTATTATTTTTTATACTACCAAGGAGACAAACAAGCATACTGCCCGGCTGATGGTAAGCAGTTACTGTAGCATATTTATAAACGCTTGCAATACCAGAGGTATCACTTGCGTGATGCCGACTCTAGTTTAGTTTAGAAGACCATTAGTCCATTATAGTAGATATTCGGTACTAGTTTAAATAATTATGAGATCATAACATTAAGTAGTAACATAACGATGTGGCTACTCACCGGGTCTCCTTTAGGTCCGTCCAGCCCGATAGGACCCTGGAAGCACAAGTCAAACTCGTTACACGTGGTACCAGTACGTAGGCGCACCATGTTACCGACACCTCTCACTAATACTTCACAATACACACATTGTTATTTAATCTACAATAATAATACTTATATATATATATAAAGTAAAAGACTGGAAGACGAAGCGTGGGCAGGCCTCCAACAAGGTGGACCGACGACCTGGTAAAGGTTGCGGGCAACCGATGGGCGAGGTCGGCTCAGGATCGAGAGTTGTGGAAAACCTTGGGGGAGGCCTCCAGCAGTGGACGTCTTTTGGCTGAGATGATGATGATATATAAAGTAGTTATACAAATCACCCATCACTACATAGAACAGTGTGAGTGTGGCGCGCCGCTGACGCTGCCTGTTCGGGACTGTCTCCCTCGCCACTTTAACATCCATAGGAACTTATTAGTTTTATATTACTGAAAACCTGTACTTATAAATGTATAAAATGTCTGACAGATTTATATTTGAACTTATAGCTTAGCTTACACTAGTGGTGGAGGAACACCAGGTTAAGCTAAGCTGTGAGATATGAGGTTCGGAGGGTTTGTTCTTAGGGCGTAGAGTACTAATGAAGGGATTTTCGAAATTTCACCCTTAAGAAGATGAAATCGGAAGTTGCATTTTCTGTTCCTTTATGAGTCGATTGATTCGAAAATTGCCACACGAACTTTTCAATTAAACATGATTCTCAGTTTTTCACAATGATCCCCTAATAGAGCCAAATAGAGCTTCGAATATCGCATGGTGCACAGGGTGTGCGGGGAAGCCTTACCTATTAATAAGTAGATAGAATATAAAATAACAACGTTAGTACATCAATCACTTTTTAATTTCAATTCCTTAATACCTATTTTAAATGCGCAAATGCGATAGATGTTTGTAACTTATTCTCGCTACAATGGATGTGGATAAAATTTAACACAAATATAGATTATAGCCAGATGTACGGTTAAAATAACTGTTCCCATAGGATTGCACACGCGGGTGATAGATTATGAAAGATTATGTGTCAGTTTATGTGCCAAAATACGTTATATTCTTTAAATTATACAAATAATATATGTCGGATAAACGATGTCGAAGAAGGTTTTAAAAAAAGTCAGCAGGACTGCTACCATTATTTAGGTAGTCAGTCCAATACAATAGATAATAGATGGCGCTGTTGTCGTTCGATATTTAAACAGTTTTTATTCAAATGTTATTTAGAAATCAATGTAATAAAATCAAATAAGTAATGATAAATTAATTAAGTAATTTTACAAGTAGTTTAGTCTCAATTAAACTTTAAATGTTTAAACCACAGATTAATGTCGATAATATTATCAAGTTATCAATACAATAGTTGAATAAGTTAATGTAATCTATTTACTTAAATATTCTTTAAATGTTACTATTCAAATGTTATAATTCTTAATATGAATTTAGGTATTGGTTTCATAGTAAATCATAATAATTTGAAGATTAATAATGTTGCGGCGGCATATCAATACACCATCAATATTATTCAAAAATGATAATTAATTGTAGGAATATTTGTTTACAAACTTAAACGACATATAAACATGTACAAATAATTTAGGTAAATACTATTTATAATTAATCAGCACATAATTTGACGGGCCGTATTATCGCTGCGGCGACATATATAACTATTTAACGTATACTATGATTTTAAAGAATATTAGGTACAAACAATTGTAAATGACCATACATTTACAATTGTTATAAATCACTTTATAGATTAAAGTGAGGTTATTTTGTGAACAAAGTGATGTTTTATTATTGTTCATAAATATTAGAATAACTGTTTAAAATTATGTCTATTATTATTTAAATATTATGGAAACTATTCCAGACCTAAATATGTAATTTGATAGGTAGATAGTTAATATTTAATTTGACTAAACTTTAAATGAACTGTCAGATAGTATGATATAAATACTGTGCCGATTTGAACATCGGTCATTCTATGGTGAGCCGAAGTACTGAACAGACGTTGTCTACAGAATATAAGTATAATAGATATATCTACCGATAATAAGTTGCTTATTAACTGCTATTGTAATTATGTATAAATAATGTGTAATATATTGTTTGGCAAATCTATTGTGAGCTGCAGTTCTAAACAGACGTTGTCTACAGGATATAAGTTAAGTACCTACCTTTAATAAGTTGCTTATTAACTGCTGCTGTAATTGTGTATAAATCATATTGTGTAATATGTATTGTATTATATTGTTTATTACCATAATGGTAATTTATAAAGATGTAATTATAATTGTAACTACCTAGCCATTTAAAGGACATGGCCATGAGTTTCTTGCTAGTTCTTCTCATGGCTCGATGTTAGCGAACTAGCAGTAGATAAATTAACTGAAAGTCATTGATTCTACAATGCTATAAATATAAAAGACTTATAACGGATATTCTTGCTTTTATTTACATCCTATTTGCTATTGCTTATGCTATTTGCTACAGATTAAAGTACATAACCAAGTATACATTAATATATATCCATAATTTATTGTAAATAACCTCCAAATTCAATTGTCTTACATTAATTGGTTAATTAGTTTTATAATACCACACTTTACCATACATAACCATACACTTAATCTTGTGTTATTTAAACTTGTCTTTTCTCGTTCTTTACCTATCTAACCCTGTATATGTAACCAAAATGAATTAAATAGCTATAAAGTATTATTTTATTAGAATATTGCCTAACCCAATGATGTCGCTTTTAATCGACTAAATATGTCTTCATCTAGTCAATGATCACAACTTGATCAAGCAATAGTATTCTCTAAACTATAGTTTTTAGCTTTGAAGTCTAACGGATAGCAGAAGCCCTATAGGGCTTTCCGCAGTTTGAGTGAACATGTGACGTCATGAAGCCCAGACGGGCTTGAAATAACTTAAAAGGAAATAATTGTAAATACTTAGTAATATAACCTGTCAATATACATATTAGACTTTGAATATTAACCTATAACCTTATGAAATATTAGATTGCTTATACAAATTATAAATACAGAGTAATGTAACTTGCCAATACAAAGGTTAGACTTTAACCATTAACGTATAATCTAACACGGGCGAAGCCGCGGGCGAAAGTAAGTTATTAATATAAAACTGATCAGTTCCGATCATAATCAGATCGATTTATTATTTGGTTATTGGGCATATTACATTGTTATATCCGTTTAGTATGCGGAAAGATGACATCCAGAACATTTGCAGCGCACTGTAAGCGTTACGACTAGCGCACACTGGCACCGAGGACAGTTTGAGCATTTACGAGTACCCGCTGATAACTAAATATCGTTTTTATTAAACATCATTGTAAACACATAGTATGCAAGGGCACAGAATGTAGCGGCGTTACGACTATATTTTGAATTGTTATTGAAATGCTCAAGCAGTTCTCCGCGTAGTCTGCGCTGACCCTTAGTGGGTGTGTACTTGTAAAGTGGCAGCTACACAACACAACTACATACAGGTGGGAATACTAGCGGCGGAGGTGGTTAGTGGACACGCGTGCGAACTAACTAACGACATGAGCGCGCGCGCGCTTCTCGAACATTGTACATAATGATGCAGCGAGGCGAGCGCGCGCCCCTGCCGCGCTATTGAATCGCCTCTAGACAAGTGGCATAAACGGTAGTCGAAACGAAAAGTCAAAAAAGCAAATGTATGGGATTTGACGTTAATTTATGATATATTGTCGTAAACTTACATCAAACCCTATGCTTTTTTGACTTTTCGATTCGACTACCGTTTATGCCACTTGTGTAGAGGTGCTGAATTAGTAAAGGCGAGGCGAGGTGAGGCGAGGTGAGGTGAGCACTACGGGACTAGTGGCGCGTCTTACCATGAAGCCTCGCTCGCCCTTCTCGCCCTTGCTACCCTGAAACGTGACACGCGTGTAGTTCGCTGAATACTTACTCATTATATTTACATACAATCATATCCACGCCCCCGAGTTAAAAAATCGTAATAGACAAAAGTATTCTGTTATATCTAATAAACTAAGAGGTGTATAATATTAAAATTATATACATATATCATTATTTTCTGTATTTTTTGCCTGTCACGTGACTTTAAAATATGATACAATACATACTTTTAGAGCTACTAAAATCATGGTTTCCGGAGAACGAAAAATAGAAATTGTTATTTTAGCATCGGGGTGGGCAGAGACTAATATAGTATAGCTCATAATATATGTGTGTATATAGGTGGTTCGTATGCTATTCGTGCGACACTGCAAGACACCGCGCTACTCAATCGGTGGATATATTTGTGTGTGTGTGTGTGTGTGTGTGTGTGTGTGTATGTTGATAGTCTAGCCTGGGAGCAAGGGCCTGCGGCGCACATATTATATAACTAAATTATTAAGTAGCAACAGAGTGTGAGAGATAAATTCGCAGATTTGTAACGTGGTGGTAGTTACAACAGGTAGTGTACACTTTAGAGTGAAACAAGTAGATGTGAAACTGAGACAGACATGTACCACAGATCATAGGAACGAGGAAGATTGAGCATGGAGGCGAGTGGCCACATTCACTAACGGAATGGAGACATCGGATTTTCATACATTTTAATCTACAGAGCTTATCTCCTTTGTTCCTGTGACGTGTGTACATAAAGTTGTTAACAAAAGAATATTATAGAAAAACAAATAATGTGTAAAATGCAAATAAACAAAAATATGTACCGGGAATCCATTTTTGCCTGGCGCTCCCGTTAATCCCTGAAAATAAAATGAACATAAAATTATAATAAGCGAACTAAAACGACGTGTAGTGTGGGCGCTTGTGTGTGTGCGCGTATGTGTGTGTGTGTGTTTGTGTGTGTACATGTGCATGCTCACCGATGGTCCGGGTTCTCCGGGGTCTCCTTTCTTGCCCTTCTTGCCGCGCTTGCCCGGCGGGCCCGGCGGACCTGCAACAGACACGAGCGTCATTATTGTCTCAGTACGTATACGCAACACTACTTACAGTAACATTTGAGTTTAGGTACTCGGTAGGTACCGTTATTGTAACCGTTCTCATAGTGTGCTCACCCACCTCAGAGACGGTATTTACGTTCACAATACAAGTAAGGTATTGGTTAACTGATTAATATTTAAGTTTTCATCAATACCTACATATATCGTAAATTGTGCAAACAGAACTTTGCTGTGCCTCGAGCACATTTTACTGAACGTAGTGATCGAAAACGCGTTGTTGTATCAGACGCAGCGTTGTTGGTGGCGTGACGTTATGCCTATAAAATTTGAAGAGTTCCTCACCGATCCCATTATCAAAACTGGCTTTTTATGAAAACAGGACCAAATTGGAAGTACATCCTTTCAGACACAAAAAAATATTGGTTCATAAATGACGATAGTTTTGCGGTAACGAATATTAAAAAAAAACTCTTTTTTAAGTCTGTTAAAAATCCGTTGAAAAGTGAATCTTATTACCTCCTTATGTAGTAAATTGCTCTACGAGTATCGTAGCACTACTGTAGCAAGTGAAGACAGTGCTTAGCTACAAGATCGTGTAGATAGTGAATGCGCGTGCGCGGCGAGAAAGTTTTGTACGGTTTCAAAGTTTAACGGTAACACAATGTTTATTTATTTATTTATTATTCACAAACAATTGTTACATTGTATTTAAAATTGAATATTACATCACAAAAAAATACAAAATTCGTAGATAACATTAAATTCGATTACTATTAACATACAATATTTATTTTGTTGATAACATTACAATTAGAATAATTATTATGGCACTATAAAATGGAATAAATACAATACTGCCAATTATTACATTATTAAACAAAATTATATATATATTATTATTTTTTTTTTTTTTTTATACTACTTGGGTGGCAAACAAGCATACGGCCCACCTGATGTTAAGCAGTATCCGTAGCCTATAGACGCTTGTATTACCAGAGGTATCACTTGCGTGTTGCCAACCCATTTTTTTACACCAGGGCTTTAAGATGGAAGTAACCCTGGGATAGGAATACGTATCTTTCAAAACGCATTCCTAAATGAGCGCTGGAAACCTGTACTCACACACAGGAACACAACTACACCGCTGTGTGTAGTCATTTGGCTGTGGTCTTCTGTAAGGTGGAGGTCCTTCCCCAGTCGGGCTTGCTCGCTAGTATGGTGCCCAACCTCTCTTAATGTTTAATCTCGTCTATTAAATAATAGCACCCATTTATTAAAAAAAAATTAGCTTACATTTAAATTCTTTCTTATATAAGGCCTCCTTTATTTCAATTGGTAATTTATTAAATAATTTGATGGACATCAAGTCTGCTACATTGAGATGAGGAACCAATTTAGTGTGAAAGTCTCTTCTTCTCGTACTCTCTCTTAAACTTCTTTCTGTTTCACTTTCAAATTCATGCACATATTTTGCAAAGTTAGTAAGCAAGACTAAGACATATAAACTAGGCACCGTCAGTATATCTAATTCTAATGTTTATTATTATTAAAAAAAAAGTAAAAAAAGAATTGTTATTGTAGTGTATAAGTCTACTAACTATGTATGAGCCTGACACCTGACTTGTTTTGAGCTACGAGTACATGTAGTCACGTCTTTTATTTTGAATATACGAGTATCAATAAATTCTGGTATCACAAAACTATTACGCGTTCCTAAAATTTATATCCGAGCCGCACCAACAGCGACACGAGTGGTACTTTGACGGCACATAATGAGAGACGTTGTAAAACTTAGCCAACTTAATAAACAGTCAGTTTATCGAGGAGATAGCTTTTCTTCGAGACCCCGACGTGGGCCTAACTTTCGATTGGTTCCAATAAAATTTAATTGCTGTGGAGTCGAGGCCGAGGGACGCTGCGGGGGGTTCCGGGGTGAGGGAGTGGGGGGAGGACAAAAACGAATTTGTAGCTAACGCGGAAATCGCCAAAAACTAGCTGCTTTAATTAAATATCGAACATTCCGCGCAAGATTCGATGGTGTGTACCACGCACACAGCACCGCCGCCGCCGCCGCGCAACTACACGATACATACGAGTATTCTGTCGGACACATGTTGACTCTCTCGGCTCTTCGTTATATCATTTGGAGGCTATTCCTTAAAGTGACCTTCACATCTACATTCGATATACTGTGTATTCTACAATGAGACAACTGTACAAGTAGGACGGCGCGCGCATCGTCGGTACGGTATTTTGGCGACATTACTGCCGCGTTCTAAATGTTGATAATCGAGTTAATCCGCCGCCGAGGGACACAAAATATGGCTGTCACTGTTCCCTCGCAGCGACAGGAATTGCGCACAAATTGAGTTAACCTTGTTTAAGCGTCATTTCGCTTCAAACTTCAGAAAGTAATCTTGTTTTTTACGAGGGTCCTGTACAAGAGACATTCTGATAATATTGTCTAAGTACTCCATAATCGTGACACACTCAACGATCATTACGATCTCGGCTGTGTTCTCTAACACGCAACGATGTCAACTCCAGCGCATGTTCCTGTGCCTGCACTTGACTGGAGTCACGTACGGAGTTTGAGTTTATTAGGTTTTTAGATGTTTGTAAACAAATGTTGTTTGTAAAAGGTATCAAATGCGTGTAACAAAGGGTTAAAGGTATTAATAAAATATGCAAACGGCGCAAGTTCAAGTTCAGCTATAATTGTCGTTTTTATCACCGACAGTATTATACAATGTGCTGGAGAGACAGGTCGCGCGTCGGTGCTCAGTGCCGATCAGTTTAGCAGGCGGCGCGTCGCGGCCCGGCGTTCATCGGCAATTGAACAGGAACAGTTCACTATTAATGAATAATTATGGATCACTTACATAACGCTATAAAAACCTTATATAATTACAGTAAACATTTCTAATTTCAGTTGTTATTTCTCGCTGAATAACATTAAGGGTAATTTATGTTTTTATAAGCTTCGTTCCAGCCGGCAAGGCTGCGTCCCGTGCGCCTCATACGTCCCGCACCTGCCGCCCATGCCGCCGCTGCGCATTAAGTGTTTATTAGGTTTAACATATTATAGTCGTTTAGTAACATCGAGTACGTTATTTAGTAGATTCCTAATGGAACAATAACGAAGGCAATAGACCCTTATATTTCACGAAGTGCGAGCGTTGTTAAATAAAATGTAATGAAGTCACAAAAGTGATATTTGTTTAGAGCATAAGTATTAAACGTTGCATATACTCGTGGCGGACCATATAGTGGTGCAGTGCTCGTGTTAATTAGAGTAGCGGGGGCTCGAGCGGAGGCGCGGCTGTCGCCCGTCGACGCGGACGTGGAGCACACTCGCGCTGACTCACTCCTCACCTTTCTGTCGAGTCGTGTGTAAACGTCACACGTCCTCTTAACGTAGTAGCGGCTCGACAAATGTAACAAGTTTTATTTAAACTTAACGTACATAGCTATAAGTTGTGATGTTACACGCGTCGCGTGACTTAGCAAAGCATCGTACAATTACAATTAGCTGTGTGAAAACTTCATCAATTGCGACATTCAATATCTGGGCCATTTATACATATGATATCCCCAACGCGACTTTAACAGTTTGAGCTGAAAGTATTATTGGTATTATAACATCTCCTCCAATGCCACAGCCAGTTCATTTTACTAAAGAGAACTCTCGCGTTAGAGGACAAGCTCTATGTTGCTGAGGATTTTACGAATCTACAATTAACGGATTCAATTTAAATCTAGATTCGGAACAAGCATTAATATGTAGATCACACAAATGTTTGTTCCGTGTGGGGATTAAACTCAAACATGCAGTTTGTTGTTGCATGATCTAGGGGGTTTACATTTTCTCAATATAAATCTTCTGTATATTAATACTTTAAGAACATAGTTCAAAGTCCCTTTTAATTAGATTGCGCGCACGGAGTAGGAGTGTGAGATTTGGCACAGTTAAAATTCAAACAGTCGGTAGAAAGCAATTACGGTCGAATTTCGACCACCTTCGACGACTTTCAACTTCAATTTAATGTGGTGAAGTATGAAAAGGTTAAAATTAAATACGGTATTTGATAATAAATGTGTTAACTTTAGTGAGGTTGCAGATTTTTTACTATTTTTTTTTCTTTATACTACTTGAGTTGCAAACAAGCATACGGCCCGCCTGATGTTAAGCAGTAACCGTAGCCTATAGACGCTTGCATTACCAGAGGTATCACTTGCGTGTTTGCATTTTTTTACACCAGGGCTTTAAGATGGAAGTAACCCTGGGATAGGAATACGTTTCTTTCAAAACGCATTCCTAAATGAGCGCTGGAGGCCTGTACTCACACACAGGAACACAACTACACCACTGTGTGTAGTCATTTGGCTGTGGTCTTTGTAATGTGGAGGTCCTTCCCCAGTCGGGCTTGCTCGCTAGTATGGTGCCCTATCTCTCTTAAAATTTTATTGTCAATTTTGAAAATGTATAAGAACAGATTTGTTGTACAACTCGTATGGATGTCATGTGCAGTGTGCTCGTGTCGCGCGTCGTTCGTCTTCAGAGTTACCCCTCTCCACGTTTGGTGGGAGCTCCGGATGCGACACCCTCCACATCCGTCAAGTTAATCTCCGACATCAGTCATAAGGAGCCGCTTTGACCTACAGCACTGCGAATGATTACAACTTTGCGTGTTATTTGTTGAACAGTTTTATGACATTAAACAGTTGTAAATACTACATACACACACATGTATAATATCCTTTGGTAAATAGTAATAATGACTTATCACGTAACAAATGCATAATGTTTGCGAGTCGTGTTCGTGCGCTAATGAGTGTACAAAGGGCTGCTCGTTGGCTGAATGTAAATTGTGCTCGTTACAAGTGCATCGGTGAGTGGTGTTATGTCCGTGACCGGCAACCAACGCCACAACAAATCTCACCGCACCGCGAGCGACAATTACACTACATGATACTCATACTAGGTAACAGCAAGGAGAGTCGTAGGAGAGTTGGTGTTACGTCACAGTAACGATATGCATGTTAATACGAACTACTGGACATACTCGCATTATAGGTACGTGATTGACGTGTTATTTGCCGTGAAACTGTATTGTCAAATGCCTTTCAAGAAAGCGCCACACAACGCTACGTTTGCGATATTTTCCTAGAAGCAGTGTACAATGCCCGCGGGAATCAAATCCACCTGTCAATACCAACAGGCGCGCCGCCGCCGCCGCCACATGACAATGTGTCCCAGCTCTCAGCTCAACGTGCCACCTTACCAATGTGTACATAGAATCGATATTCGGCTGATACGGCTCTCAACGAGGTGTTTGTCGGAGTGTGCATATATTTACAAGTGCAGATGACACGGCGCACTTCATTTCACAGGTTTTATTTACTCACTTTACGTAGCTTATGACTCGTAAAATTGTGGAAACATATCTACATAATTCTTAAACATCTGAAATATTAATATTTTTATATTATAAAGTTCCAGGACAGGACGAACGTAATTCTGTGTGTAGTTTCTGAACTCGTATTATTACTATTGCATGTTGCATATCTAAATAGTCAAGCAGTTTCATCATCATTCGTCTCACGATCTTATGAAACGAATGACTGGCTCTATAGCTAGTCATTTGTTTTATAAGACCATGAGAAAAAACTTACCTGCCTCGCTAGCCAAGTGGCATAAACAGCCGTTGAATTGAATTGAATAGAAAACAAAAGTATGGTACGAGTATTTTACATAAGTTTACGATATAATGTCGTATTTTTATTGTATGCCATTTTACTTAGAGGAGCTGGAAACTTCAACAGCGAACAGAAGCTTTGTTTTGATTATTTGTCAACTAAGGAGACATCTATGTTATACGTTCCGTCTCGTGGTAAGCAGTTACCGTAGCCTAATGATCAAACGCGAGTTGCCGACCCCGTCAAAACCTATATAATGATTATAGTGTGCAAGGACGAATCTAGACTAATATTATAAAGAGGAAAGATTTGAGTTTTTGTTTGTTATGATTTAACTCAAAACCTATTTGACTGATTTAAAAAAATCTTTTATCATTAGAAAGCTACATTATCTGCGAGTAACATGCGAAAACTAAATAAATGTCGACCCGTGCAGTGTCGGGACGTGCCGCTAGTATTTAATAAATAAATAAAAATTTAATTACTCAGTGGGCAGTTCCAAAGCTGTTCGTTATCATTGGTACTCGTACAGCCGCTCGGCCGTTCTGCAGGTAGGTACGAGTAGGCACAGCAGCGATTGTACTAGCGTACACTGCGCTGTGTGTTAGCGTCACATTCTGTTTACAGACTTAAACCCTTGCGCTCTCACAATTAATATATTATCAACTTTACTCTGAAGCAATACGATATTTTTTTGTGTCAACCATGTGTACAGAACCACCTCGGGGGTAATTTCTAAAATGGCGCTGACAACTTGTACGTTACGATTATATCTAGTGTAACGTTCACGCGGGACACAGGGTCATGTTATTGTCCTTCGCACATGGCGGTTTGTTTTCTTATAAATTTATTTGTCTTTGGTAGAGATAAAATAACTGTTCATACTCAAGGACACACTCGTTGAAATGTAGGACGAGAGGTGCCTTAGGTGAACTACCTCGTACGCTCTCATTGAGAAGCATGCCCCACTAAGTTACTGAAAAAATGTATAACGAGCAGGAAGGAACGCACATTTTAATATTATTTATGGACGTGTGACTAATGAGGATTTATTTATGTACAAATATGCGCTAACGACGCCGCCGGTGCTCCTATAAGAATAACTAACCGATATATTATACCTAAACCGTCGACAGCTCCAGTAGGACAGTGTTTATCGTCACTTACCTCGGCTGGACTCGCTGCTATAATTTTCAAAATTTCCGCGCGTTAGTGTCTACCTCTACCTTTGTCTTTTTTATAATATAATTGTGGTAACCCGAATAAATAATATGAGATTTAATATTTACTTAGATTTTAATCAGAGATATTGGTTCCCGATATTTATAGAATATTTCATACTAGGAACGATGTGGGGTACTGTATCAAATTAATACTCGTAGCAAGAGCGCGCCGCGCTAGCATCGCGTCCCTAGCAGTAGCGTCTCCTTCGAGCGACGGTATGGTCCGTACTCCGGGTGGAGCTAAGCAGCGGTGGCGGCGGCGCGGCGCAGTCACGAGCTGTTTGTTTCGCTACAAACAGATCGGAGCCGCATTACCATACATTTACATTTTCTTAAACAGTTCAAAACAATGTCGTACCCAGCGTCTCCGTCGCGTTGAACGTAGAGCGGAGATAATTGCGTTGCGTGTTATTGTGCGCACACCCTTATTTACGAGTAGCAAGTGGTCCTCGCTCCTTGTGGAAGAATCACAAACAAGCAGTCAGAATATTAAGTAGAGTGGGGAGCCGCCGCCACCCACCCGCCGCGCGCCGCACAGACAACCGAGTGCTTATTGTACGTATTAGGTTATATGTACACACCAGTCATCAAAGTATTACAGAATGGCTGATGGTTTTGTTATTTTATTTTATATTGGGGACCAATCAAACTGCTCGAAAGTTTTTTTGTTGTGTAGGTTAACATCATGACTGCATCTCAAGTACTGGTACATTATATACCTAAATGATCAGTGGTTGGGTGTAGCCTGTAGCTACAGAAGAGTAACAAGCTTTGTGAACCTTACAAAGGATGTAATGAGATAAATAGCGCGTCAGAGTATTGCCCGATAGAGCCCGCTGCCGGGACGCCGCGCCGCGCGCCGGACGGGCCGGTGCTAAGTAAGCGGCGAGGTGTTGAACAGAGTAATACCGCAGTATAAAGAATTACTCATTTGTATACCTACATTATTTAATAAATTAATCAACAACAACTGGACGAGAAAGACTATCAAACTAATGACACCACAAAAATATAAATATTAATGATATTGTTAGGTAGAAAGGGCTTGGATCCATCGACAGAATATTTTAACAGTTAAGGTATTATTTTTAAAATGATACCTACTAATAATTATAATTATTGTTAAATAGATTACGTAGAGACATTAATAACGAGCGTGCGATCTACGCTCGTAATTAATGTTTCTACGTAATCCTAACATATTATAAGTTTATCCAGACGATATAATATCAGCTTTAAGATAAACCGGGAAAATTTAAAGTGCGTAGTTAAAGCGATATTAGTCAAATAAATGATGTTGCAGTAGGCTGGCACCGAGCCAGCACGCAGACCGTGGCGTGGCGTCCAGTTTGCTAGGTGCGGGCAGCGGGAACCTTTAAGAGAGGTACTAGCGAGCAAGCCCGACTGGGGAAGGACCTCTACCTTACAGAAGACCACAGCCAAATAACTACACACAGTGGGTTAGTTGTGTTCCTGTATGTGAGTACAGGTCTCCAGCGCTCATTTAGGAATGCGTTTTGAAAGAAACTTATTCCTATTCCAGGGATACGCCTATCATATAAAGCCCTGGTGTAAAGAAATGGGTTGACAACACGCAAGTGATACTTTTGGTATTGCAAGCGTCCATAGGCTACAGTAACTGCTTAACATCAGGCGGGCCGTATGCTTGTTTGCCACCTAAGAAGTATAAAAAAAAGCGCGGCGGGATAGCAGCGAGCGTGGACCGATTTATGTAAACTAGAAAACTCATATACCTGAAAAAAATATAAACCTATTGCTAAATAATTTTTGATGTTAAAAATCATTATTTTTTTTACATATTTTGAGTGAATTGAACCTCAACGTAGTCTAAAAAGAGTATTATTAGATGTAACATACAGATGCATAGTTAGTTAGTACCTACTTCTTGTACATCGCAACAACATCGCTGTATCGTCGAGCCGTGCAGTGTACGTCACTGAACCGTGCGTGTCGCATGTAGACTGTAGGTCTATTCCCGTAACATCCACTTGAGTTCTTTTTGTTTCAGTTTGTCTAAGTAAAATAAAAACAGTGGAGAGCTCGATACGTGTAGCGTGCGGTGTGCGGTGTGTGCTACATTTAGATGATGCTTAACCCTGATGACAAATAGTCGCGGTGATGAACAGCGTTCCTTATTAATAACTGTCACTATATTAATATTATTAACTGAAGCGACAGACCGAAAAAATAACAGACAGATGTTGCTATTTGAAACGATAAAATATACAGAAGAGCGATTCGTGTGTGTTTGTGTGTGTGTGTGTGTGGTGCGCTGCGGTGCGGTGACGTCACGGTGATTGATGACATGCCACGATATAGGTGCGCCTGCGGCTGCGCGACCCGCCGCGCCCGCCCGACTATGTGCATCTACGTATTGCTTTTATTGTAGCGAGGATGCGCCAGCGCAAGTAAACTGCAGTGTGCAGTATTAGATATTAAAAACTGAACTGCGTGGGTGCACAGATTGCACAGACATAAGGAGAATATTGTATATAGGAGAATATACAGATAGGGATTCCGCATTTCATTCGATAGTGAAATGAATTTTAAGAGGTGTGATTATTCATATTATAATAATTTTGGCGTTGGCGTGTCCTTATGACACAAAGGTGCCTCCTCCAGCTCTTTCCAGTCTGTTCTTGTTAGAGCTGTTCTGTGCCATAATGGTCCCGCAAAAAAGGCCAAGATTGTAGACAACTAACTATGATAACTCGACATTCATCCCACGATCCTAACAGCCTTACAAATAAAAATTTGTTATATCACATTTATCTCATTCTTATACGAGGTATAGGTATACGAGTTATAAATTAAGAATAAGTCAAAAATATTTTTTAACAAATAAAGCAGGTATTACTTTCGTATAACTATTTATCCGTTATGTCAAATTGCACGATTTGGCAACAGCACCACCAAAGAGAAACTTCATAAAAAAACATATTTTGTCTATGACAACTGAATCTATTTGTCAACAAAACTTTTTTCGACAGTTTTTAATTTTTAAATCTCATTGAAATTTTCCATAACATGAAGATGTTCGTTTATAGTATGTGGCATGTAAATGTCATCGATTTTTTTCTTTAATATAGACTGCTGAGTCAAACCGTGAATGTCCACAGCATCTTCTTGCACTTGAAGGAACAAGGAACGAGTAGGTAGCTAAATTTGTGAAACTGATAGAACAGATTTATTTACATGTGTGAATATCCAAATGTTTTTACCTGACGGGGACGTAACCCCATATCTCAAAGCAATCATCAATTGTACAATAGAAGATAATCCGGGTGGATTACCTTATATTTTCCAAATTGAGATATCTACCAAATAATTTATCCAAAAACATCACACCACTTTTAGAAAACCGAAATTTTATTTGACTTATCTTGCAGCCTGTATTAAAACAATGACGTTATTTACTTGTTCTACTTCTTCTATTGCTTTTAAATCCATTTCTTGAAATTAAAAAAAATATGAAACACGTAAACAAGCCCGAAACGTGGTATTTTTATGATTATACTAGGTTTATACTAGGGTATGGGCGCGTATAACTTCGACATAACAATTGTATGGACAGGAAGTGTCAACGTTATACTTGGTATAAGCTATACTTTGTTTATTTGTAGACATTTTGCTTATTCTCGAGTATAACTGTTATACCACGTTTATTTGTAAGGCTGTAAGACCTGCGTTGAAATGCGTTTGCCTCACTTGGGCCAACGCATTAGCTTTGCTATGTGGCCAGTCTTTTGAGCTTTCTTCAGAGCTGCAACCTCAGCTTATACTTTATTTATAGGTGAATTTCTTTGAATACAACATCTGATTGTTTGTAAGATGCTTTTATTTAAATAACAATTAATGTAAATATATTATGAAATTAATGTTAAGTGGCAAAGTGTCGCGCCTCCTCGGGGACGCACAACACGCCGGCGCGCGGCCCCGTGTGCGCGAGTGTCCCCTACGACAAATGACTACGATCTGTCTCTGACGTGGCTGATCCTCGTAATGCCACACATCAAGCTAGCTGTAATCTTTCTGAGCCGGCAATAAGTAACTAAGTAAATACTCTAAGTGGCCATAATGGAGATGCTCCACTAGTACTAGTACTAGTAGAGTACTTTGCTGAGTATCAACTCGTATTATCACTGAAGAGACATATAATGACCATGACAATGACATATTATTGCATTACCTTAATATCTACATTGTGGACTAGAACAGGGTGATTGTTTCAACCAAGAACACAATTTTTGAACGGTGAATTGAATTGCGAATAATATATGTATAGATATGGCTGTGTGTAGTGTGTAGTATACTTAATAGTGTACAGTTTGTCTTGTGTGCTTTTATTTGTGTATCTTGTAGAGCGCAGCGAGAAGGGACTGGACATTATTCACGTAATGAGTAAATTGCTAGCCTCGAGGAATTTAATAAAGACTCCGACGACGGCGTCGTGTGTCCCGCGACCGAGACCGAGTGTGCGTCCCACTGTCCCGTACTCGGTGTACTTGCTCATTATGCAAATAATGATCAAATGACGAGGGTGGCTAAGGTTACGTTTAGCGTCGAAGATGATGGCCGGCCGCATTATTCAACCCGTCATGAATGATGGTAGAAATGGGCGACCGAAACGTCGAGTAGCAAATAGTATGAAACCTTAAAAGCCAAATCGTGAGAGTTTACAAGTTTAAGTTTTGTTATAAAATAATGCAGCACTAACTATAAAATTTAAATTTTTCAGTTAACTAGAAAAACAAATACAAATTTGTAACTGCCTGTCTATCGAGAAAGAGTCGCCACATGGCAATCATGGCATACAATACTCGTATATTGATCTGATAACAATATTTGACACAGCCCACTTAAGTAGGTACTGCTACCTACGTAGGTGTAGGAATGTATACATCATCCAGTACAATAAACAATGCAGTAAACATTTTGGACTTTTGTAATTTCATTTTATTATGTTGGGCTAAACATGATGGACATCGTTGAGGGAGGCCACGTCCACCAGTGGACAGTGGACATCTATCGGCTGAGGTGATACATCTTAAACGCAATTGTTGCACGATTGTTAGTGAGTTACTTGTCGCATTCGCTAATCACGTCTAAGTACTTTATCGAGAAGGTACCCTCGTCGCGTCGCGACAAAAAGTTTTTCAATTAGTTGACCAAAACCTCCCTACACTAGGTGTACCGCACCCCCGCGCACCCCCGCGCCGCACAATGTGTCCGACACGGTATATCCACTTTTATACTCCAAATTAAATTAGTTTTCCACATACGAATACCTACACCTACTTTATTGGTTTTGTGCCGTAGCTATTTGATCTGCTAAAAGCATTTTAAAGTTAACATGAGGAGCGACCGCGACCGCGACCGAGCGACTACAATATCGTAGCGGACGATTTAGGGGCCGGACTAAACTAAATACCCACCACTGTTTTAGTTGTAAACGTTTAAACGAGTACACACGGCAACGGAGATATGTATGCAGGGCCAGGGCCGCAACTGGGTCAATAAGCCCGGCAGGAGTCTCCAGGTTAGTGGTACAATTACTGTATTGGTCATACAAACTGATATTGCTAATTGTGTTGCAAGGAAGGTACAAACAACCGTTTCTATGTATGTAGATATTTCCTTCCTTGTTCCTCACAGCTCTCTTGTTGTTCATTGGTTTCACCTCCCGATGAATGACCTAACAGTAAGTAAGAGCTTTATGGAGGCTACTGGTTTCCACCAACAATAAAACGTTCTAACATTGACATTTACCAGTTCCCTGTGGGTCGCCACACAACGGGGCGACACGCGACGCGACGCAACTTCGACTACGACATGTCCTCTATTACATAAATTTTATCAATATAGCTTCATTTGAGAAAGCTATTAAGATTATTATCGCGGTGGAGCGCATCTTTAATGTTTCAATTTGTATGCGCGCGTGTGTGATCACCTTTAATAAATAAGGCCGCCTATACGAGAGGTTACTCTGGCTATTAAGGTAATTACAAGCAATATTTGTTGGTAATCGACGCCAACGTAGGAAGACAAAACCATCGAGCATAGACGTAAAGTTGTGTAGGTGCACAGCGCGGACATCCCGCGGCGACGATGCGCGCGCGACTACCAACATTAGTTATGTAGTACGACGCTAGTAGTTATGGTGTATAGACGCACTGCTTTGTACTCGCACGAGTACAGCTCAGCTAGAGATTAAGTATCCTACTAATATTATAAACGCAAAAGTTTGTAAGTATGGATAGATGTTTGTTACTCTTTCACGTAAAAACTACTGAATGGATCTGGATGAAATTTGGCACAGAGATAGATTATGGTCTGGAATAACACATAGGCTACCTTTTACAGCGATAACCGATGTCCACGCGGGTGGAGCCGCGGGCAACAGCTAGTAATGCTATAAGTGTGAAGGAGTGTCCGAAGCTCGCTACAGTCGCCATGTTTGGAGCTCGCTGTGATGTATTATAATTCATTACCGGTATATAAATTACTGCGCGTCGTGTGTTATTACCGGCTTACATTAATACGTCAAGTGTGGTCGGGCCCCGCCCACTCGCTCTACTTAATTATATAATACTACACAAGATACGTCGCCGTGGGTCGCGCGTCGGAGCGCAGCGCAGCGGAGTGGGCCACTTCACGCACATGTGTGTCATTAAGTGCCTCACAGGTGCCTTACAGGGACCCTTGTAACTAACTAATACTCAATTACCTATTTACTGGGGTATATATATTTTGTATAAAGTGACGATAACACTAACAAATAAAGACTCCCCACTTACTGAACAAGTGAACAAGTCGTCACCTAGCCGATACAGTGCCTATTCACGTAAACATGCAGCTGTTACGTTCTACAATGAGACAGAAGGACTTTAATCCATTATATTATTATAATTATGTACATGCTGGAACAGGGAGAAACCGGGAATGAATATGTCAGGAACCAATGTGAGTTACAAGTTTAGTAGGATACGTAAACAGGATCGATGTTGCGAGAAATACAATTAGTACATGTAGAGTGCAGCAGTGAGCGGCACGTGGTCGTGTTGTGTACAGTGTGTGCAGGGCGCGCGGTGACGTGTGACGCGTGACGCGGGCCCGGGACGGCGGCAGGTACAGTCTAGACAGCACGCAGACCGCGCCGCGACGACGCTCGCGCCACGCACGTGGGACATGACCTCGTCCATATGTGACAGTTGAGGACCACGTTACCTCTCAATATCTATCTAAATTCTACATAGCTAATGTAATATTGCTGTCAATGCCAATTCTTCTCGAGGCCCTACCATAGTCAGCGAGTTGGCCGTAGGAAAAAAGTATGCTGGCATTTGTTTCTATGACGTTCATAATTATCATGTATTTGATCTAAATTAATAAATGAGTTTGACTTTGACTAACATAATTATTATTGTGATGACGTAGCAGGCTGCATTAGAATGTGATATTTTGTATTAGCTGATCATTAGTAATAAACCGCTGCACAGTGTGGTATTAGGCCCTCAAACTTGGTCAAAAATATTTTATGACTCGAACGACGATTATTTGTGTATATATGTTAAAATAGGTAATAAAAAACTTATTACAGTTGGAAATGAATATTTATTCGTCACTACTACATACATTTTCATTGGTCAGGTCACTCTCACAAAGCAAATTTAATACGTCTCCATACAATGTCTTTCTATTTTTCTTAAAATATAGATTTGTTCTCATGCTTGTTAATAGGAGGTCCGAAGTTAACGAAAGCCTATTTAAAACGTCCATATTGCACTCTACGTGCGAAAACTTTCTGGAATAGTTAAGTCTATATTGCCTTATGTTTTTGTTACGAGCTTCTGCAGCTTCTTCTGAAAGTTGTCCTATTGGCAGAATTGCGTGTTTTATCACTTCAGGTCCGTGACGAAATACTTTATGCAGTGTCGGAGTCATGGGGTAAAACCCATATAAAGCCACATAAATCTCGGCAGTTTCATCGTAGTATTTCTGGAAGGCTTCAACATTAATTTTATACCCGCAGCACATTGTGTCTAATATAACCTTAAGTCGGTAGATAAGTTCTTTATCTATTTTGGTTATTTCCGCCGATATTTCGTAGTTTTCGAAAAATCGGTGACTGGTATTACCGTCATTGGTGTTGCCAAAATTAACTTTTGGGATATCCACCAATAGTCCAAGTGTCTGCTTGAATTGATCTTGAATCTCTTGTTTTCTGGCTTCCACCGCTTGTTTTTCCTCAATAGAAAGTCGTACATTCCATTTTTTCACAGGTAGCCTATGTGCTACGTGTAAGATTGATTAAAAAAATCGAATACGAGCATGTAGCAATGACAGCCGGAATCTTAAATTTTCCTCTTTAAGTGGGCTTTTCTTCGATAAGTCATTAAATTCCGAAGTAGTTGCATCGCAAATGTAGCATCTCATTGTGGATTTCGTATGTGTTGCTGCATTGCAAACTTTGCCATCCACCATAGTGAACAACATCTTAGCTTCACTGATAAGTTGTTCCCAATGTCATTGCTGGCAAGCGCATCTATTTGTGTTGTGATGTAGTCTATTTCTTCTTTTGTTATATCCGTACTCTCCTTGACGAATCTGATTCTAATAGGTCTGCAATAACGAGGAGATAAAGGTGTCGGATTTTGCCACAGTATTTTCTTTTCATGTCCATAAACTAATTGAAGAAGAACAACAGAACTTTGAAAAATATTAGCGTCAATATCATTTTCAAATTTCATTTTATACATTTTTGCTTGAAATTGTGTTGTACATTAGCTATCTTTTGCTTTATATCATGAATTCTTATATCATCATCAGAGTAGGAACTTAGTAGTTTCTGCTTCAAAAACGTAAATTTTCCGTCAAATGTTGACTCATTAGAACCTTGCATGATAGCATACAACTCATTCCAACTCATAAACCTCAATCCTGAAGTCCCTGTAACAAAATAAGACTAAATCTTAGGAACGAATATTTATACAAGATTGTAAGGTACTAACGAAAAAAAATCTCAAAAAAAAACGGGGCGGGTACGGGCGGCTATGTTTTTTATAAAATTGTTCTGGACTGTCTACTCTACAAGAAACAATAGTATTCGTATTTAAAGAATGCTAAATAGTGTAACAAAAAGTCTTTTAAATATAGAAAAGTAAGAATTTTTGTAATAGTTTATGACAACTTACTTTTAGCCCTATGGATTAAAATTGATTGGGACTTTTGTAGAAAAAAAACATGTTCCATATAGTCACATACCTGGCTACGAGGAATCCATCACAAAAACCACCACAAAACCGTTCGTTCATAAAATATCACGTTTTAAAAACAAGTAAAATTTGAGCGTATCGAATAATCGCACGACCACTGTAAGCAAACGGCAACTTCCAACTAAGCGTGCGGCACGTGTTGGCGAGCTGGTACGGAGTTATTCGGCCATTTAATTGACCAACTACCTAACTTTTAAAGGATCGGTAATATGGGATAGTTTACCAATTTTTAAAAAAGTCATTTTTGGCCAACTTTAAGGGCCTAATACCACACCGTGCGCTGTTATAACCGTTGGTAATGTGCAAGTGTTAAACTACATACCTACAATACATTATGGTGAGGTACTTGAGGACCGTTCTCACTCCCTTCCCCGTTTTTCACTCATTACCTCGTGGGCCGCTCTGGCTCGTCTGCCATCGTAGGCTAGAATAGACTAGGCAAACATAATAAACTATCACCCAAACACTCGCGGAATGTACTCGTAGTACTATAATATTCGAATATAATAATGTTTGGATAATCGATGTCACGCAGTGCTGTAGGTACTTACGTCGTTTTCATTGTAAGGCTTACCCTTTAATAGCCAGTTAAAAATAGAACGTAAATATAAGTTTCCCAAAACGTACGGGTGCATATATACAACAATATGTGGCGCGCCGTTGATCGGAGATGTGCGCGCGCGCCGGTTGATTGATGTTGTACGATGTATGTTCTCTTGTTGCGCTCGCATTTGGAACGGACGCACATAATATATAAGTCGGTACACGTACATACCCACACAGCGACAGTAGGTCGAGATGATTACCTGGAAGGATAACACAGTCGCATTAGTTATGTCGCGTCGCAACAAACTGCGCACAGACCGTCTCCGTTATCTTTGATCGTATATTATAAGTATGTAGTTACTGGGATATAAAGATAACATTGATTTGTTCAACGAGACAAATGTGCAGCGCGACATGTTCATTATATTGTGTTGTTATGTCTGCGTCATTATTATACCCCCGACTTATATGACATTTTCTAATTTAAAAGAATAACATATCGAAGCTCTCAGTCGCACTGTCATGTAGCTACCTATTAATTTAAGACTATTCTTCTTTACAGGATGGCATGACATCTACATTGTGTCCTACGGAATACACCCTGTATCTAATAAATAAATAACGAACGCAAATTACAGTAATCAGCAGATTAGTTAAACGGAGACGACCCAAGCCACAGATAAAAGTAAGACAAATCCTACTAATATTATAAACGTGAAAGTTTGTAAGTATGGATGGATGGATGGATGTAACGGCAATTGTATCTGGTCTGAATATATATAATATCACACGTACAGTTCATTAGACTGCAGGCTACACAGGCTACAGTGACAGTGGTGGGCGGAGCCTCGACGTGTCACGGTCAGGGACTATTTATCAACGTCCAATACGTCACATATCTGCTGGACTACTGACCCAATACGTACGAGTATGTGGTGCTCGCTCTGTTACACTGACAGCTGACAATAATAATATATAGTCACCAAAGATAATTTACATATACCTATTTATATACCAACAATATTTGATGATAACAATATAATAGTAATCTCTTTTAATGTCTACAAGGCCACAGTGTACTTAACTAATAATGTATTAATAGTTAATAGTTTTGCTAAAACAATCGTAAAAAGTTCCAACTGCACCTAAAATATTTAATTTCATAAGGTTTATTTCAATTAAACAACTTTTTTTAATAAATTTGGGAAAAATCGCCAGTTTCCGTCAGCTAGCAAAGACAGAGCCAGAGTGTACTCGTAGCAGATACTTACTCGTAGTTACAATTTGATATTATGTGTTACAATTATTTATAAATAAATGTGATAACATCTTCAAACTGAATTAGCGGCAGACATTGAACTAATGTTGTATTATATAGAGCATATTATATATAGTATTGGTGGAATTGTGCACAACTGTCAGTATTGAGGTGAGCTCTCCCCACACAAGTAGGTAGGTGAGCATACCTGCCGCATACCTGCGACATACCTGACGTCGCCGTCGTCGCCGCGCCGCATATTCGCCAGGAGCACATAACTACAATGTATCTACCCACGTACTACAAACACATGTAACTTGACTTCAGCGGTAGTTAATTACATTTTAATTATCATTATGTCGTAGAACAAGAATTTATTATAGTTACTCGTAATACAATTTTAAATCAACAAAAAAATCAAAGCATGATACTTCAGTGGTGTTTGACAGCTCAAACACTTATCTCTCTTTTTTTATACTACAAAGGAAGCAAACAAGCATACAGCTCGCCCGGTAAGCAGTTACCGTAGCCAATGTGTTCGCGGCACTATACGGTCAGCTTTACAGGCCGAACGACGGCTCGATGCTAATAACTTAATAACGACAATCCGTCGACTCAAGTATAAAATGAAAGCGAGGATGAATATGTATGAGGTCCGCGAACTGTACTCGGGCAAGGTCACCCTGTACCACACACAGGCATACGTATGTACGTGCAGTGTGATGCAGTGTGTGGCGGTGTGCGGCAGTGTGTGGCGGTGTGCAGCGGTGTGCAGGTGTGATCCGACGCGTAATGGTGACAAATGGAGCGCCCGGCACCGTGTGTGATGCGTTTGCTCCGCGCTATGGGCATCATAGCATTTGTCAACCGATCTGACCTACCTCAAATGGTCTGTGTGTTTCCAAAACTGGCTCCTTACATAAGCTATATTTAAAACGTACCTAATATTACAAATTTAGCAGATTTTTGTTTCTGACGAAATGTAAAAAAAATCTATTTTCATTTGGTAGGTACTTGCCTGTCTTTGTAAGTACATATATTACTTATTTATGACGAAAAAGTACAAGTGCATCCAACAAATTAGATGAGCTACTGGTAATTGATTACACCTAGCTTTTTTTTTAAACGAGTAGATATGGTGAGTTTAACTACATCAGTTTGCAGCTGCCATAATTAAATTTTTCATAAGACTGTCACTACATAGAGATTAAAACATTGGCCTGAATTTTTTGCTTATTCCTTTTACCCTTGCCAGCAAACTAGCCGTTGAGGTAAAGTGTCAGACATAATGTTCTTGTAATGGATAACGGCTGGGTATCGGGTAATATTTTTAAGGATTTCACAACATTTTGTTGACCTAGGCGCGCTGCGACGTTTTGGTCTATATGTCTCTATGAAATCCTTAAAAATATTACACGATTTTGTCATATTGTCCATTATAGTCGTAGTTATAATCATAATTATGTGTACACATTGTGAAACTAATAGTGGATGGCGCTCCTCGTTGTTTCATAAACTCCTTTTAGCAATTCTAAATGTACGTAAATAATGTGCTAGTTGTGGTTGTACAAAGCGCGGTCACGTACAACATATAGGTACAATACGTAATATGTCGAGCGGCTGATTGCACTGATTAACTTTGTCACACGTATCTATTAGTCACTCGCCATTCTGTCGGCGCGGCGGCGCGCGGTAGTCGCAGGGGCCCTGCTCATCCTGTGACAGCGCATCTTAGCGTGATGGATTAAACGGGCCTGCCCCTGCAGCGCATCTCGTCGCATTATTAGTGTGTCACGTGTGAGTTGAGTGAGATACACGGCATCAGATCGAGTATGCATGACGCACCTCCGCACTCCGCTACTCTCACACACCTATCATCTGTCATTGTAAAGGTATTCCCTCGCAAAGCACGCTGACAGTTACCACCACCGTCAGCAGAAACTCTGTAAGTACTTTTATACCCATTTGAAGCTTAACTAAGTACCTACATAAAATCAAGAAAATGACATAAAATGATACAATTTTGTGATAGGCACTAAGTTTATAACACTTATAAAAGTGCGCAGAAGCCTGACTGAAGATGATTAACAACATTACGTTGCGTATAAAAAGGAAAGTGTAGTTGGAACGTAGTTATTGCCTGTGTATAGTAAGCCTACTAATATTATAAACGCGAAAGTCTGTAAGAATGTTACTCTTTCACGCAAAAACTACTAAACGGATCTGGATTAAAATTGACATAGAGATAGATTATAGTCTGGAATAACACATAGGCTTTACTACTTACTTTTTATCCCCGAAAAAAACTCTGTTCCTGAGGGAATGTACGCGCGGGCGGAAGCTAGTGATCAGATAATAACTTGTGTTGTTGTAGTGGTGTGTGTGTGCGCTTGTAGAAGCCTACCTACCTATGTCAGCAGAGGACTGCGATAGGCTCAATGTATGTTACGTAACAGTAATTAGGTGTCACATATGTCACTTACAGAATACCTTGTGGTAGGTAGTAAAGAAGCCTATGGTTGGCGAATATTTAAAAATTTAAAAGGCAGGACGTCCGGACCGGAGCGAGTGGTCCGAGTGACGGGCGGCGGCGCGGCGGCGGCGCGAGCGGCGTGCGGTGAGTGCGGTCACGCTTACTTCATGTTAATTAATTATAATCGTTAAATGATTACACACGTTAAATACAACTACGAGATTTAATCACTTTAATTACAAGATTACGCATGATACGCATACGATGTGTACCTACCTGTTTCACGTGCGTACATACTAACTAATTAATAAACTGTAACGACATCCGAACTTTTTTGTCGGCAACGCGCGAGTAAAAGGTGGAGGTTCTTTCCCAGTCGGCTTTGCTCGCTAGTATGGTGTCCTACATCTCTTAATTATAATAATACATAAGTTTATGTTTGTTAGTATTTTTAACAGTCTAAATATAATATTTATTTTTATCCTGCATTGTCCCACTGCAGGTCAAAGGCCTCCCTTTTCTTCCTCCATTCAACCCTATGCTAAAATATACCAATATGATGCGCGCATCATTAATTATGCCTGCCTACTCGTAAAACGTTAATGAAGAGAAAACAAACGTTCTTAAAGTGCATAAATCATAAACAAATGAACGAGATTCACTTCTGAAAGTCAGTAAAACTATTTGAGCCGAGGTCGTAATGCGTCGCACACCCATCCCCCCGCGCACCCCGCACCCCGGCCCGCAGCCTCGCCCGGTGTAATCTAAGTAATATCCGAGTCAATGCCGCGCGAATACCGCCAAACAACAAGGATTATAATGTAAATGTATGCTAATGTTCGGAGGGTGCCACCACCGTGCCTCGGTGGTCGCGGGCGGAGACACTCGGCACACTCGGCACACGGCGACAGATCCGCGCGCGACACTCAACTTGAAAAAATGGTGCACGCCGCGACCGCCAGATAACGACAGCTTATGTCGTGAAAACGTGAGGCTTTGCGTTAAATTGTTGAAACATGACTTGTTTCACAAATTTCCATCGACTTAGCCGGCGAAATGTAAATGATATAATAACAAGGGATGTTTTGATGAGACTCCCAAAAATTCAAATTGTGCTAACGTTTTATACGCGCCGAGAAATTTAAACGGACAATAAAATGAACACCCATCATTCAGCTCAATGGAGGAGCACAAGTTTTGCGTTGGTCTCTAACCGGCACGCGGCGTCTTTTGTTTGTTTTGTGTGTTTTGTGTTTGACTTGCTAAATTCGTCTGCTCTAGAATAAGACATAAAGTCGGTAGTCGAAGGTCGAAACACACGGTATATTTAAACTTTGAATAACTGATCTGAGACTTCAATAGCTAAACCTTCGATGTTTCACTATAACGTAAATTACTGGATAACATTTACAAACGTTCAGCTAGGCTAGCTATGTCATTACTGTATCGCTCGTGGGCGCGGCGCGGCGCCCGCAGCGGTGGTGGTGGCGGAGGCTCAGCAGTGTGGACCGCGACGGAATATAAATGCGTGCGCGGTGCGAATCTTCAGCCATTACGCAAAAACGGCTCGAACGACAGCTTTCATACAATTTAAATGGGCTATTTGCCGCTTCACTTATTTACGCTCACTCTATCTCCTGCCGCTCGTCCACCCCTCTGTTATTTCTACCTAAAAACTTTCTTCGAGCAATTTTTCGTTTGTCATTATGGGTAAATGCTTTTGTGAGCACAAGCGAAACGTTTGCATTTTTAATTTCTCCAAAAAAGTAAATGAAGCGTTGAGTAACTCGCCTCGGCCAACACACCCAGCTCCAACTTCTCTTTGTTTAAATGTCAAACTTGTACAAGTTAGACGTTGCGACAAGATAATGCGCTCACAGATAAATACAATTCATCACCGCGCTTTACTGTAGTCAAGATATCTAACATAAATCCACGTTTTAAATTTTACTATACGAGTATTATATTAAAGCCATGCAATTGTCAGCAATTAATGTTTTACTAGGAGTAACTACGACACACACAGCAATACGCAGCAGCAGCGACAAGCGAGCGACGCGACAACCACTAAGAGCACATATGGTTGCGGCGCACGGCGTCACGCGGACACTAGAGGTTCCGTAGAGACTCTACATATTACTGTTGCGTAAGTTTGGTTTTGATTAAATAATCAAAATGTTTCTGCTGTTAATTACTACAATCAATTTAATAACTTTGAAACCACAGTAGATACCTTCTTAATTATTGGCTATTGTCTCTTCCTACATGACGACTACTACAAGTCCCAAACTAGGGAACAAAACCTGTGTTGCCTGGGACTTCACAAACAACACAAGATCCCAGACAACATAACATTATCCGAGAAAATGAATCCAGATTTGAAACCAATATCTGTGGAACACAGAAGTATTGGTTCTGTGGGTTCAAACTTTAATCACTGCGCGACCCCTGCAGTGAACAACATTTGGGCACAGAGTACCTGCGAGTACGTACGCAAAGATCGAGTGCGACGATGCTCTGTGCGGCGCGGCGGCGCAGGCACGCACTGCGGTGGCGCACTGCGCTGCTCGCCGCCTCGATGTCGGCAGTTTGGCACCGCACCGTGTCGACAACGTGTGATAGTCCAAGATTATTATTTTTATTTTTTATACTACTTGGGTGGCAAACAAGCATACGGCCAGCCTGATGTTAAGCGGTATCCGTAGCCTATAGACGCTTGCATTACCAGAGGTATCACTTGCGTGTTGCCAACCCATTTTTTTTACACTAGGGCTTTAAGATGGAAGTAACCCTGGGATAGGAATACGTTTTTTTCAAAACGCATTCCTAAATGAGCGCTGGAGACCTGTACTCACACACAGAAACACAACTACACCGCTGTGTGTAATCATTTAGCTGTGGTCTTCTGTAAGGTGGAGGTCCTTCCCCAGTCGGGCTTGCTCGCTAGTATGGTGACCTACCTCTCTTCTCGTCCAAGATCCAAGGGACTCCACACTTTACTTATTTTCTCATGGAAAAGAGCAGTAGTGTTCATATGTACTTACAGCGAATGCATGACCGCTGAGCTACGTAGCCGGCCAATCTACCGGTGACAAGTGCGAAAGACTCTGAGACTAAGCTACAATACATAATTACTTTCTTGTTTTTATTTATTTCAAATATTTTATATGTTCTTATTTGTAGATCATCTATTTCAACTCCAAATAAATATTTTTTTTAACAGCATTTTTAAGGCGTTACAATTACACGAATAGGTATATTATGATATTTATATCGTTTGAAGGGTAATAATATAGTGTATTATGGAAATACTAGCTGTTACCTACGGCTTCGCCCGCGTGGTTTTCGCGATAAAAAGTATATTGTATAAATAGCACATTCGCTATTGCAGACTTTTTACGTGAAAGAGTAACAAACATCCACACATACATTCATCCATATATCATCGACACACGGTCCATACTAGATTCCAGATGATAAATAAATTTTGTTATTTCATTCAAAATTTATTTATCTTGCACATTTGCTACACGCTACATGATTTACCAACAAATATTGCAACGTTCAAGTTAAATATAACCCAGAACCAGGTCTCAGTTGCATCAACTTAAACATACTTACTTATACTTGATTAGGTATAAATTAGTGATATTATCTACTATTTATTTATTTGTTTACTACGTTTTATAACTTTTATTGCAAGTTCGTGATGACACACAGAACCATTTACATTTAATTTATATAGCTCGTAGGTTTATACGAAGATCGGTTTGTTGTCAGTATTCTACAGCCGTACCGCGTTGATTTACTCGCGCTAATAAGAGTAAAGTGGTCAGTGTGTTGTGTGTGGACACAAATAAATACATGCGGAGTGAGTGCAGCGAGTCCTCGCCTCGCCTCGGTGCGCGGCGCAGACATAACAACACAAGTTCCACAGAATCAGTAATAATAATAATAACGTCGAGAGCTTAACGAGAGCGTACAAGCCTAGCGACTTAATCCAACAACAAATCTGCACTCGATTATAAGCTTTACAGCCGCACGATTTATCGATATAAGTTATTGCGACTCTAACTTGTTGTGACCACTTAAACTTTAACTAATTAAATATTCTATTCTATTCTATGTGATTGAGCAACAAACGTCCAAACACCGCACAAACTTTTGCATTCGCATAAAATAATATGTAGTAAGATTGGATTAGGTTATGTAGGTACCAACAAAACGCTCCGTGTGGAGGAAGTTCATTTGTCAGTGACAGGAGAATAAGGAGAAGACAAGTTGTGTTTATTGTATGTGTATTACTTATTCAGGTTAATTCTCGCTAATGTAGTGGCGCAACTCCACAGACTACACATACTTGTCGCGCGACACTCGGTATTTGTCATCGCTCCACGCTCACAGCTCAGCGCATTAAAAATAAAACGCGTCAAAAGTAAAATAAGTAAAAGTATTTCGAACGATGAATTCGTTAGTACAACGCGGTGATATATAATCGCAGTGAATGCGATCCATTAGTCTTCTTGTCGAGATTGTCGACCCACATTATTTGTTACGAAAATATCTTACAGACTCATTCAACGGCAAAAAGTTTAAAAAGCATTTAAATACGGTAGGTATTGCGACCGTCCCTGGTGTTTTAATTCTAATACTGTCCAATATTAGGGACACACAAATACTAAACTGTTATTATTAAGTAGATATATGTATGTTTATAGTAACTTTCACTTTTTCCATTAGAATTATTTATTTGTGATTAACAAAAAATTGATTTCTATAGACATATAGAATAAAATTTTTGTACTTTTTTATAGCAAGTAAGGCGGTAATCACTACATAGTATAAAACAAAGTCGCTTTCCGCTGTCTGTGTGTCCCTATGTATCTATGCGTAGATCTTTGAAACTACTCAACGGATTTTGATGCGTTTTATTAATAGAAAGAGGAAGGTTTATATGTATGTAAATACAAGCATAATATAGTAGAGAAACTCTGATATTTTTTTGCGCTTACATTGCAAACGCTGGTTGAACCCTACGTGATAGATCAAAATAATGTACTACGGTATTGTACACCTTGAAAAGGTCTACAAAAAAGTCCGCGATGGTATATGTCTATCTAGGGATAACCCACAATAAGCATTTAAACTGAAAGAAAATCCACATAACTCTATGTATAAGTATTCTAGACTCTAGCATGGGGTCTCATCAGGAACAAATCAAAATTAGTACGAATAAATACCAATAGATGGAGTTACATATATCGATTTGTTATTTACGTTTATGTAAAATTCAAACCTGGAAGAAATATAGCCTGAAACATATACGTACATATTTTAAGAAATCCTACTAGCATAGGAAAATGAAATAGGGGGCTCATAAAACAAAATTATAATTATATATTTTCAAAATTTAATTATGTCGCCGTAGTCCTGGCGGCAGTATTTTGTACTACTAAGAAGTTGAAACTTGCGAGTGACTTGTGAGTAATGGCGCTGGCGCTGTATGCATTTTTAGATTTTTATAAATTAAAATTTTACTGTTGGGTCATACTAGGTATAAAAATATATAAAGTTAGGTTAAAAATAAATAATACTGGTATATATATTTTTTCTCTCAACAAAAAAACTTTAAAAATGTCTTACGTTATCAAAATTATGAACAAAAATTTAAGATTTATTATCATAAATATTTTAAAACCTAAACAAATACAAAAAGTGTATCCTATGTTGGGATTCAATATTTTAAAAACTAAACAAATAGAAAATACAAAAAGTGTATCCGATGTTGGGATTCGAACCCGGTTCGGCCGGATACGGGTACTTCCGTACGGTGCTAAGGTATCGACGATCCTTACTGTGAGAAAATTACCTATTTGTGAATTCGAACTGATACTTAATAATTACAGTTTTATTATATTTTTCCTAATAATTAAAAAAAATATTATCTGATATTAAAACCATCTACAAAAAACAAATTTCAAAAATTGGACATGAATCTGGGATTCGAACCCAGTACCATGGGACTGTTGGACGAATACCACAGAATGCTACACTTACTCCTGATTGGCCTGTTGGTCTAGTGGTTAGTGACTCTTAACTACTAAGTTGGGGGGTCATGGGTTCGATTACCATTCAGGACAAATCTTTGTGTGATGAGCTCTGTTTGTTGTGCTGTGCCAAGCCTGGTTTCAGATGGTATGTGAATTGTCAGAAAATATTATTATTACTCTAATTCGACTCATCTCGTAGGTACTGAATTGATAGATGCTAGGTAGGTATAATATACTTATTTGTTAATTTGAACTGACAAAACAAAAAAAATGTTTATTATAGTTTCACGAATAATTAAAAAAAACATTTTATTTTATAGGTATACGTAATTAAAGCCATCAACAAAAAACTTAACACTATACCGTAAACTTCTGTTAAGATACGGGAAAAAATTGTTTAGCCCGGGGCGAAACCGGGGCGGAGCGCTAGTTAAATGCGGAAGCAAACAGTCAAAATAAGTGTATATTTCGTACGTAAAGCGCGTGACCTTGAGCGAGTAAACGTGGCCCGAGCCCGAGACAATAAGCGATACTTACCCTTTATGGTCGGTGTTCGGTGTAGATGCCTACTATTTTTTGGGAAGAATATAATTTCTTTAACATAAATAAATTCGGTTATAAAGTGTCGCCATCTGTTGATTTTATGTGTATGCACGTAATCTGTTGGATATAGACATCTAGTGTCGTATAAATAGTAAAAATTTAGCCGCACGGTTAGCCCGAGTTAGCAGGGAACCAATTCTTTGTATGGGATGGGGTATCTGTACTAGTATTATATTATCTGTGACTCTAGGCAAAACCTACATTACTGCCACTATGTAAAAGGGCGTTTGTTGCCAAACTAAAGTACTCATTAGTATTTCCTAAAGCGGCAAATGAAGAGTTGGTCTATAAAGTAGTTTTAATTAGTCAAGTTTATGTGTGAGACCAGCGAGCTTATGGACAGCTCACAACACAACGCCTTCTACGGCAAATGGCGACGGATCAAGCTCTTAGATCTCAGTTAATGTCTATGCGGTTGTTTAGGAAATAAGAAATATTCTACGCAAATTAATTATCTACACAATTACTAAATAGGTACGTGAGCCAGCCAGAGAGTAACTATATGTATACACTAGCTGCGCCGGCGACGTCAACGCGTTCACGTACAACATAATGTCATTATTGTTATATCTTCAGTGCAGTGTTATGAAACTATTTCTACTAATATCGCTTTGAAATTAAATTAAAAATGCTTTATGAAAGAATGAAATAAATATTTAGTGTTGATAAATTACAAGACACTTATGACATAGATATCAACAGAAATACCAACAATAGGCCACCCCTCTCAACTTCTTACTTTTGTATAAAAAAATATGCCACAGCGTTGGTTTTCAGTACCCTTCGAAAAGTATTGTTACAGGTCTCTACTGTACTACAATATTACAATACAAATATAAGCAATATCAGCAAACCTAACAAACCACTCAAACACAATGTTATGTTCTACAAACTATAAATAGATGGTGTAATGTACAGGAATAGGTTTAGTTCATTAAATATTCGTAGATTGGGTACTGTTAGCGTTATCTGTACGAGGTACAGTGTACTGTGTCGCGTGCCGCCGACGACTCCTGCTCGAGACACGTGAGCTCTAACTTTGATACAAGTCAAACTTTCAACAAATCTATTGAAGTTTCAAGATAGCAGAGTATTAATGCAAATGTGACATTTGGCGGGAGGACGATTGTGCGAAGGTACACAGCGAGCGTCGGAGCATGTGGGCATGCGAGCTATGTGAGCGATGTCGATATGATTATCACTTTTGTTTACAAAGGTCACGCACAGATGTGACTATGACCAGCAACGACTTAAATATTTTAAAATGTTCTCGTTGTCTAATCAACGTAAGCTTCAGGAGCTCTTTCTTCATAAAATAATTAATAACAGCATTGGCTATACCAATATATTCATTGCCGTACCGAGCAAACCACCACGTCACCCTATGACGTGTCCATAATAAATAAATAAATAGATATGATAACGACCATTACTCACTCCTAATGACGACTGTATGAATGCAGCCTCAAATATTCAAAGCGTCCGACGTGTGCACCCCGACGCGGGCGAGCGCGAGCGGGGTGAGCCGCGCCGCGGGCTACTGAGAGAGGGGGGGACGGTGGCGCGTGACCCGACTGCAGACGTCCTCTGATGAAGACGCGTTATTTCCTCCACTGACCCCCATAAAAAGGAACGTTCCTTTCAGCATAGTGCCGGCGCCGGCGCTCCGCCCCCGCTGGTGTGGCGTGTGGCGTGTGGCGTGGTGCGCGCCCCCACGCGCCACGCGCCACGTCTCATCGTTGAATTTTAAACAAATACACAGACGTCACTAGTTTACTGATTTCCGAAACGTATTCAAATTGTTGAGGGGGAATGTGTAATGCGACCGTGACACACCAACCACCAGGAGCAGTCGCCCCGTCCGCGTCGTCGCAACTCCTTGGTGACTTTATGTGTTGGTGATAACGAGCGGCGAGCGGCGGCATCATATACCACCATAGATACTATCTACGTCAGAATATTCTACCATTGATATTTATACACCCTCCATACTCCATACATTACCACTTAAAAAACAGCTTAATACAACCAATTTCTGAATATCGTGAAATATTTGACCTATATTTCGTATTATAGTTCGCGATGAGTTCGTGTCACGAATAGTGAAAAAGGAAGGGAATGTGTGGTAATATGAGCAGATATCAGTCGTCATGTCGCGCCTTATGAATGTCGATGCCGATGTGACTGCACTCGGCCGCTACGAGACCTCTACGACATTACTACGGTATCGTCTACCAGATAAACTTAATTGGTTTTTAGAGAGCACGTACTTTCTCTGTCACGTATGAGGGCGTCGAGTGGTGACTCGGAACTAGTCGCCCGCACTACTGTGACTGTCGATGTGGACTTGTAGCCGACGCGCTATAAAAGCCATCGAGCCGGTGGGTGCTACGAACGATCTACGACGGAGAGGCGCTATGTAAGAGCGTGAAGCGGTGGTATATGTAGGCGTAGCGTGTGAATGGAGCCTATACTGCGCGCGCTCGGTGTGAATGACGCGAGACTATTTATGCTGGGTTGTAGTTGTTGTCTACGCTGTGCTACGAAATCTGCATAATCTATACATATAATAAAATCGTAACCAAGTCGCGTCTGTACATTAATTTTTTTTTTTCGAAAAAACAATTTATATACGTTGTATTTATGTTACTGAGGCCAAAAATGTGGCTTTTAGAATTTTTGTCTGTTTGTCTGTGTGTCTGTTTGTCTGTTTGTGGCCGCGTTTGTGCGCGATAAACTCAGCAACCACGCAACCGATTTGAATGCGGTTTTCACATATATATTGTGGCAACCTTCCCATAACATATAGACTTTATTTTATTCCAATCGGTTCACAAATAAAAAAGTTATGGTCACTTTAATAACACACGTGCTATACAAGAAACGCGCTTCGATTTAATAAGCTGAAACTTTTTAAACTGTAGTTTGTAAAACCACGTTTGAAGTTTATATGAAAAAAAAAATTAAAAATAATGCGAGGTTTCGGAGATATAGCAATCACCAATTTAAGTTGAACTCTCATCAATATCGGCGACCATATTGAATAGAGATCAGCTGACTGGTCCATCACGTGTTAACGGTACTAGGTTAAAAGTGACCATTTTACAACGAAATGTAATAGAAGCAGACATTTTAACAGGATGCGGTGCAGTTGATAGTCTTTTATACCCCGGGTTCTTTTGATTCCAAACAATTATCCGTTTAGCAACTCCAGGAAACTCTATGTTTTTATTCCTGAAGTCCACGCAAACGAAGTCACAAGCACATATCAGCTATACATCTATACACACATTAATAAAATTGAAGTGTCTGTTTGTAATATCAAAATAACAGCTTTCTATTAAATTCATGTGGCTGTTTACATAGAACTTACAACAGAAATACAAGACATCCATACACAGAAGTCTTTGATAAAACTAAAACTATGTAAATATACTAAGTACGAATAAAATACGTTAATCATGCCAAGACCTAAGACAATCACTGACTAAATTAAACGCCTAATAAAACTTAAACACAAACTATAAAATATTACTATAAAATGAATGCTATTTCATTTTGTGTAGGCGCTAACATTTAACAATACCTTAATATAGGTAATCAGGAAAGCAGCACAGAAAAGAAAACACTCCACCGAATCTGTCCATCTGGCCACCAACTACCAAACAAAATTTCATACGATTTTCACCAGTAGACGGCGTGATTCTTTCATTATAGTTTTGCGAGCGTGAATTGGCTGAAATATTACGATGATAGTTGAGCGAGTCGGAAAAATCCTGCCGTTGGAGGCAATGTTATTCGCAAATAGATCTAAAAAACTCCGCGATACTATGTGTCTATTTTCGACCAAAAAAATCACTCACAGCAAAACGCATGATCGGCATCGGCATACTTAACTGATATATATTTTTAACTGAATTTTTGAAGATGAGGTTCCATTGCATTGATTTTTTTATCCCTTAACATCGTCATTTAAAGAGCCGATTTGTAATATTTTCTTTTTAAGTGACTGACATAGCTCGAAAAATTGCCTCAATTAAGTGACAATGACGACCGACGACCTGGTAAACGCGGGCAACCGATGGACAAGGTCAGTTCAGGACCGAATGATGTGGAATACCTTGCAGGAGGCCTATGTCGAGCAGTGGAGGTCTTATGGCTAAGATAGAACTACTTTTGTGTTACAGTTACCGTAGCCTATAGACGCTTGCAATACCAAAGGTATCACTTGCGGTACTTTGTTACCAAGCCATTTTTTACACCAGGGTTTAGATGTGAGTATCCTTAGGATAGAAATACGTTTCTTTCAAAACGAATCCCTAAGTGAGCGTTGGAGACCCATACTCACACACAGGAACACAACTACACCGCTGTGTGTAGGTATTTGGCTGTGGTCTTCTGTAAAGTGGAGGTCCTTCCCTCTCTTTAAAAATTCTTTAGCTGTGGTCTTCTGTAAAGTGGAGGTCCTTCCCTCTCTTTAAAAATTCTTTGGCTGTGGTCTTCTGTAAAGTAGAGGTCCTTCCCTCTCTTGAAAAATTCTCTTAAAAATCTTTTTGTAATTGGATGGATAATCTTTCATATTGTTCTCAGTTTTTAAGAAATCCAGTTCTGGTGATGGGTTCCGTAGGGAAGTGAGTAACCTCCTTAAATTCTATAGGCATAATGCAATGAATCAAACAAATGCATTCAGGAAGCATCAATTCGTTAGTGAAACTAATAAAGAATACTGCAGATGGCCAACTTCTCAATGATAAATATTTTTCCGATGGAGATCAGACATAATGTATCTCAATTATGGTAATTAAATGGCAGTAACTAATCACATTCAATGAGCAAATTAAAATGTTACAATTGAATTAATATTATGATACAGCCGGATATAGGCACCGAAACTTCGTAATTAAACAATGTACAAATTAAATAATCATGGTTTCAGAGATAGTGATACTAATTAATAGATACCTTTTTATCGAATTTACGTTGAACTTTTACTAATATGGTCGACTATATTAAATAGGGTTCAGCTTACTGGTTCTTCATTCAGTTTTGTTCCAGGAGCTTATTTAGATTACTATATCTGTATAATTAGAACGATATATGAAAAGGATTCTAATAACTATGCAGTTCAATTTCTGAAATCTTGAGCACTACGGCGGACCATTATGCCCTTTAAGAATTTAATAAATTTTTAGCCCACCCAAACAGTGTAACAGTACCTATCAGGCAACGAAAACAATTCAACGAAATGTAATAGATGTAGAGATTTCTACAGGGTATGGCACAGAAAATGCATAACAATACATAAATTCAAACTTTTAGCTAGGCGATGGGCCAATTAAGGTTATTCACGTTTGCGCTAAGACAATTTGAAGAACAGAACAATCATACAAAAAAGGAATATTTCTTCATGAAGTTTATTAATTGCATAATCTAAATGTTTAAAAGAAAAACGTGACTAACTAATTAACAAACGCACAGTTTAAATCACTAGACACTCAGATAGCTATTATGATATAGGCATCCGCAAAGAAAGGTTTTTTAAATGTAACCACTAAAGATGAAAATCAGCCGATGAAAGTTTGTATAGGGATAACAGCTGTAGCTTTTAGATTTCCAGTAAAAGACTGAACACGCGTACGAAGTCGCGGGTACAGCTAGTATTATAATATGTATCATAATAAATTACATTCTCTGATATAATAATAATATATATTATGTTGACATCATTATTATTAATGAATAGCAACACAGTTTATCCTTCAAGCAACTTGTTGATTATGTACTAACTACTCACTTGCAACAGTTCGTACTTTGGAACTTTTGAAGTAATTAACGGCGGCCGCGCATTTTCAGCAATCCTCACAATTTGCTGGAGTGTGCCTAGTTAGAGACTTCACAAGCATGTGCAACAATGCAATAATTATTGATAAGAATTATGAGACTACTTTGTTGCGAATGTCTATCAATCACATTTAATACAAGCATTTCCAGTTGCGGTGGTGAAGTAACCGACTTGCACGCAAGAAGTGCGAGTTCGATCCCGGGTGGCAGTACCAATGTGAATTGGAATTTGTAATTGTGGAATTCATATGTACTAATCAAATAATTCACCATCTGCTAACGGTGAAGGAAAACATCGTGAAGAAACCTACATGGCTTAGAAAAAATTCTAAAAACATGTCTGATTCACCCCGCATTAGGCCAGCGTGTGTGAATTAAGGCCTCTCTCTCACTCTCTTGATAGAGGAGAGGAGACCCGTATCCAGCAGGTGGGACATGTATGGGTTGCTCTTATTATATTTTATTATTTACTGTTAAATTATGTACTGGTTGTGCAGTAGGTACACGTCAGTTGACATCGTCGCTTAGGCGCAGGGACACCACGTCGAGGTGGACACTAACGTAATTAGTCGCGTCGCGCCGCACCGCACCACACTGCACCGCACCGCACCGCGCCGCACCGCCCGTCGCCGCGTTGCGCCGCACCGCACCGTGCGCTAAACGTATTAGCCGGCAGGTGTCACGACAGACGATCGCTTTAGGGACTTTGACGTCACATACGTACATAATTATTTGACGCTTGAATTCACGGTCATTAAGAAGGATGCAAATTAAATAGACTATCAGTGGCGCTCAGAGGATATTTGAGATGTCGGTGTATTTGTGACATATTATTTTGATTAAAGTATAACAGTGCAGTATAAAAGTTGTGCCCAAATAAAAGTAACATCGAGTCCAGCGCCAGTTGTAAATAACCTGATTACAGTTTTAGTGACCCGTGACATCACAAGGTCCTGACCTCACGGCGCGCGGCGGTCGACCTTGTGTGTACTAGGACAGATGTGTGTTAGAGCCGGCTAGATCCAGCTACGTAACATTTATTCGTTTTATTGCCAACATAGAATAGCAAGAGAAGTAAATTAATTTTAAGTTAATTTATCAGTTTATTCTAATTAAAGTAAGTATATTATACATCTTATAGGTATTCAATTTTTTTTTAAAGACAACCCCCGCACTAGAGAACAAGCTCTGTGTCTCGGGGGACTTTACAAAAATACAATTAACGGACACAAATTACACCCAGACTCAGAACAATTTTTTATGGGTCACACAAAGTTTTGTCCTGTTTGGGAATCGAACCCACAACCTCGTGCACAGCAGGCGCATACTGCGGCCACTGAACCACCGGGGCAGTCAATATTATGATACTATCGCCATTAGCCGTATATCGCCGTAGTTATCATCTACTTACTTTGATCAATAAATTAATGTCAGCGATTTATTTTACCTTAATACAAATATTCACACATCACAATTGGAAATAGTGCAGTCCTGAGTCACCACCGAATGGACATTTTTAGTTAAATATAGCAACTATATTAACTGACATTAATAAAGATTTAAAAATGAATGTAACACTATTTTATATTGCACGGAAGTTGTCACAGTCTGGGTGTATTTTATGTGCAGGTTTGTTTGTTCCAAATTACTCATTTGCTTTATTTATATAGAATTAAAAAAAAAATACAGAACCCGTTAGCAGAGGCAGGAAGAGCAAATTGTATGAGATGTCATATACTGGACATATATACTTAAATATTAAAGCAATGTGGAAAAAGACGAGCCCGGAGCAGGACTCGAACCTGCGCCTCTCGGGTTCCGGCCCAGCGCACTACCAACTGTGCCATCCGAGCTCCTACTCCAGAGTTCGAATTTGTCCACCGCTTGTTTACGTCTTGAAGTGACGTCCTGCTCCGGGCTCGTCTTTTTCCACATTGCTTTAATATTTAAGTATATTTGAGCTGATTGCATAGCAAAAATGCTAAAAATATTTAATACTGGACATATGTATGTAACAGGCGATGATCAGGTTCATTCATAGACATAAGCTACTAGATAGTGTGTAGATCTGTTAATTTGTGCGCGGGTCGGTGATGCTCCGCCACCGCACACCGTGTCGCGTGTCACCGCGCACTCATATACAATGTTCACACTCAATTCATTAATACATGAATATCTACGAGTAGGCACTTACTCCATCCAATCTGCAGCGATATGTCACTAATAGGTACTACACAACTAATACTATAAAGTAATGATGAACTATTGCGTGCTGAATTATTAAGTTAACCACACAAACATAAAAAACAGCAATAAAACAGGAAATAACGCAAAAAAAACAAATAATGTATATGTAATACCTATAGGTACGTGTAAATGCGTAATGTTTCCTAATTTTCAAATTAATAATAATTGGTAGTGCATGTAGCGACAGCCGACGGCAGTCACCTTCACATGACGGTGGTTGCGGTAGATAAGTGCACCGTACACTCGCGCTTAGATACGTGTCAAACACGAGTTGACGATTATCTCGCGCGAAAAGAACCTTTGAATATAACCTAAAAATAAACTCAAAACCAACCAGATAATTGAATGCGATTATCGTGTAGCGAATACGGCCACAACAACACACGTCGGACACCACTGAGCATGTCAATTGTACCTATAATTGATAGTCGGCTATTATTCCTCTCAGCTATGGACATCCTCCTCCCACTGCGTGCATTAGGTCACAGACCAATGTAAACCTATTGCATAATTATGAGTGCAGACATCTCAGCGGGCGGCTGAGGTCTCGCTCGCAGTACAACTCTGTACATGTTTAGTATCCATTACTCGCTGAGTCCACGTCACCGCGTCGCTATCTCCAATAACCTTCGCCTGGGCTTGGCACGTGAACAGAACTTAGTATCGTTGCCTGAGGTACGCGCGTCGCGCCGGTAGGGGGCGGTAGTAATTGAAATAGCGTGAGTGAGGCGGCGGCGCACGGCGTGCTGAATTCATTAGGAGGGATATGATCGGGCGACGCGACGCGACGCTCGGCGCGGTAGGCGGCAGGTACCTAATGACCTTGTTTTGTCATCTATTTAGCATTATTCACGAGCTGCACGATAATTATGTACTTACTGTTTTGGTAAGAAATCTTTTACTGTACCTACCTGCAGCGCTCAGTGGGAAATGGCTACGCGCTAAAGACTAACGAGATAAATCGTATGGGAACGTACTCCGTGTGCCACACGAGGACTTTTGAAGTAGCGAACTAAATTGAAAGAGTAATTCTGTAAGTATGTGTACAATTGTGCATGGTCTTTTGTGGTTCATGTTGACGGCACGGCGCGGGCGGCGGTGGTACGTACGTGGGCAGCGGGGCATCGCGTGAGACATACTGTGCATCTCACATTATCACATTTCATAAATTATAAATGAGTTGTATAAGACTTGTTATAATAGCGAATTATCAGTAGTTAGGCAACATAAACATATAGCAAGGCGGCGGGCGGCGGGCGGTGCGCTACATTAGCGGTGCGTCTCGTAATATTAGGGGTTAACGAGAAGTTATACGGATTAAGATAAAGTATGAACTTGCGCAAGTTACCGCGAGACTTGTAACACTGCGGAGCTGTGCAGCAGCGCAGCGGAGCGGCGCGGGGGACTTCTAAACGATCTTATTCACTTAGTCGTTATTAGAGTTGCCGAGTAAGTTTCCTGAATTATTATCTTAAGACCACATACGTATGTAGGTACCTACATCCCGTCCTATCTAGTTCCTTTAAGTACCTACATAATTATGTTACAGATAAGAACAATAATGTGGGCACTACAGCGCGTCATTGCACACTGGTTGTCACGTGACGCGGCGGCACATCACGCGTGTAATCGCATCATAAATCATCTCACGCACACACACACAACACTATAAACCCCTCACCACAACACATTCCACTCTCACCAATATACCACATGATACTGTCACGTCGGCGCCGCGCCGACCAACCTCAACATTTTAACATCTGGGAAGAGGAAAACAATAATTAAGTTTGAAACACAGCAGCAAAACAGCATTTACTAGCTCTAACAGAAAAATTGCGAAAACTTAATTTTCCAATATGCTTGATGACTATATGTTGCTGGTTCATCAACGCAACGCCTAAACCACTATGGTAACAATAAACTAGGGCACAAAGGTTCCATTAGCTGTGTAAGCGTCAATAAAGAAAGGATTTTGGAAATTCAATCCCTAAACGTGTTAAAAATTGTTTAACCTGGGCAAACTCGGGGTGGGCCACTAGTATATTAAGTACTATATAAAAGAGAAAGTTTATGAGGATGTATGAATGTTTGTTACTCCCTTACTGAAAAACTTTACAATGTATCGGTATTTACGAGTATATATTTTATTTAAAACGCAAAATCCACGCGAGCAAAGTTGCAGGCATAAGCTAGTATGTAATAATTGAGAGATTAATCAACCAGATAGTGAACTCTACGGTAGTAGCAATTGTATTTCTGTTTAAGCTAATAAAGAAGATCACAGCAGTCCTCGGACGAGACAGACAAGTGAACAGGAAACTATCTCGTTAACATATACACATACTCGTACCAACACACGTTGCACATAACAGTACGACTGTTTTTAAATTCTTATCTCCGTTTCGCTCAACACTTTGTATAGTCAGATCAAAATTATCTATAATATAAAAATGAATCGCTGAATGTGTTGGTAAGCGCATATCTCGAGAATGTTCGTTATTGTCAGGAGAAGGTTCTTATGTTAAAAAAAAAAGAAAGTTGAGCTGAAAATAGTTAACCCCGGGCGAAGTCGGGGTGGGCCACTAGTTGTTAATCAATTGAATTGTAGACGTAAATCCTTACTATCCTTACTAATATTATAAATGTGAAAGTTTGTGAGTATGGATGGATGGATGGATGGATGTATGTTACTCTTTCACGTAAAAACTACTGAACGGGTCTGGATGAAATTTGGCACTGAGATAAATTATGGTCTGGATTAACACATATGCTACTTTTTACAGCAATACGATAACCGACATCCACGCGGGCGGAGCTGCGGGCTACAGCTAGTTTACAATAATTCACTTAGACCGAAAACAGGCAATGTTACAATAAGGCGAAATAAAATATCATTATCTGCTAAAAAGTTTAAGGTCAAAGCTATTTTTACCTTTGACTTTAAATGTTTTTTTGTTCTTTTTTGCATTTTCTTTGTCAACCAGTAAGTGTTATTATGTAATTTAGGTTGTGTTTTAGTTAGTTAATCAGCTTATTCTTGGTGGTACCTAGGGATGTATTTTTACAGATTAAGATCAATTTATAGCTAGAGTTAATCTCAAGACCATTTCAATAACCCCAAATATGGCTAGAAATCAGGATACATTGGTTAAGGATTTCTAGGTGCCTAAGTTTCGGCTTCATCGTTTCCCTAAATTCCTCAGGCATCCCGGAATTAGAACTGGATTTGATGCGACAAATCTGAGAGTATTTAAAAAAAAGAGTTTTCCAAATAGATTTATAAATGACGAAGTTCTGGAATATTAAGAAAACGGTTAAAAATAGGTAAACTGTATCGGTTTTCGATCACAATAAGAAACCTGTAATTCAAACGAAGAGAAAGTTGCTTTGAACTGTTAGCAAGTTAGTGTGTGGGGAGTACAATAGCGGGGTCAGAGTTCACAGTGTGCCGGGTGTGTCCTCGGTACCTACTTATATACTGAATCAATCAATATAATAATAACGTTACATTATAATAAACATGCTGATTTGCTAAACACCGCCTTGTGTTACGCTTGCCTACCGTCCGTAGTACGAAGAGAGAATATAGAGAGAGTACATACATAGCAGGAGTGCTCGAGTGGCGCGCGACAAGCAACTTACGTACTAACTATTATCTAATCTGTGAAGCAACTTGTACAATATCATGTTCTACCAACCAATTTATGTTTCTTAGACAGAAGAAAAACTAAAAGTTAGGTAAGCTGCTTGCTCCGTGCTCGCGGCACCGCGCGCCCGCCGCACCGTGCTCCGCTCCAGCTGTCAGAGACTCATTATTGTTACTTGTTTATTTTATTCTGTAGATATGTATTATATGTAGGTACCTACAGTACTTGGCCACTTTTGTTACGGTAAGAGGTTTATCATATTTATATTCCACTATTATTTTGAACCGCCTGCTTCTTAGGATTTAGGAAACATACTTAATCTAGAATGTCATGTTTTGTTTTCCTTTGAATCATAATTATATCGTACATGATAAACAATAAGAGACCAAGAAAAATAGTTTTACTTTTGCGTTATATTTTTGACCGATTTGCATTCTGGCTATTTCGGAGAAAGAAAAATGTGTATAAGCTTACAATTTAGATATCATTAGGATAATTGTGATTGGGTAGATATACTTGACCATCGTGCAGAGTGGTCACATAACGTAATCGTTTGTACAAAGCGCGCTGCAGACACAACGTGCCTCATTCCCCGCTAGCCGCGACGCGCGACGGATACCAATTTACAAATCAGTAGATACATGCCCTCGACTCGCGACGGGCCCTATGCTCGGTCCCTGTGGCACGCCTGCCGCCTGTGTGGGGGACTGTCAATGTGACTGGAATGTCTCCTAAGGCTCGTATGCACATAGTTACCTTCTTAATCGTTTCTAAATCTCCTTTAATCATGGTCGAACAATCAGATATTCTGTGTTAAAACAAGAAACGCATATTGTAGTTGTCAATGGAAATCTATAGTTTTCTTTTCGTCGATCGCAGTACCTACGTGAATAGTAAATATCTACTTCAAACGTAAGTTTTAATCCGAGCAAAAATGTGGTCCCTTACTGTAAGGTACCAATAATGTCACATACTTTTTTGTTTGTAAGTATGAATGAGGTTTCCACAATATGTGGATGTGATCTAACACGCACGTAAGTCGTTGTGTGAGGCGGTGTGTGTGCGGCAGCGTGCGGCATACGGCGCGGCGCGGCGCGGCGCGGCGTGATGGATCGCGTCGTTGACGACTGCAGCCGCTCCCCTGCGCCTGCCTAACACCCGCGCGTGTGTACCAACCATTTTATTAAAAAAGTAAATAAATTGCTGCCATTCGACGCTATACGATTGAGTGGAGTTCTTTGCTAAATGAAATTGCGATTCACATATCTGATTTTCTCGCTTTTACGGTTAAAGGGGGGATAATCAATATTAGCGGGGAAAATACTGACGTTGTGTTATTTGTTTTTAATCAAGGAGTGTCAATAGCGCAGTTGTCCTGTGTAAACATAGCAACCGGAATGAGCTGACATCGGTCATACGTCATGTCGCAGTCCACTCGTCCCCTGACTATGCATTACGATTAGATCTACAACATAATTTGATGATGTCGAGTGTAATTTATCAATAAATTGTGCTATAGTAATTTCCGTTAACTAACATTATTCAATTTCAAAACTAATCTGCTTATAAAACCGCTGGTAACAATGTGTCCCGGTGTGCAGTAGCATCAATAACAGTCGACTCAGATCTCGGAGGAGGTCGTTTGTCTCAGGTCCCCTCGGCCCCTCGGCCCTCACTCCTGCCGACCCTGCCGTGTGTGCACTCTTAAATAGGATTAACGAATAAAAACTCGTATTACTTACCGAGAGGTGTAATACAGACAAATGTTTCTAAATATTTCGTGACCGTACCTGAAACAAAAAAGGACGATGAATTAGTTTTAATATTAAAAACATAAACATATTGAACAAGATCCATTTCTTTGTTTAATGTTTAATTAATTCTTATTGTAATTAATTTTAGTACTTATGTGGTGTACAATAAAGAATATTCTATCTATCTATCTATCCATTGAGGACAGTCACAGATACTTTGTATGTATCTGTGACAGGTAGGTACCTACTTGTGATACAAAATAAAATAATAATATTCGGTTTTGCTAAACGTTAATAATAAAAAGGTAAAAAAAAGGAAAGTATCTTAGTGAGTACGTAACTTATCTTTTAGTACAGTTTTGTAACGTGTTATAATCCTTACTAATATAATAAATGTGAAAGTTTGTAAGAATGAATGGAAGGATAGATGGATGGATGGATGGATGTTTGTTACTCTTTCACGTAAAAAGTACTGAACGAATCTGGATGAAATTTGGCACAGAGATAAATTATGGTCTGGAATAACACATAGGCTACGCTATATTTTTGCAGCGATAACCGACATCCACGCGGGCGGAGCCGGTGGCAACAGCTAGTATATCATAAATATATTGTTAGACAAGCAACAAGACCTGTTTCCGACATTCCAATAAAAATGTTCCAGATAAGGTAGGTGCACCTGTTAATGGCATAGTTAGGTTGAGTCGCAACAATGTTTGGTGCGGGCACGGCCGGCAACAAGTGCAGCCACCCGCTCATTACACGCTCGCTTGCCGCGCGCCGCACGCCGCCGCGCCGCACGCCGCGCCTGTCGCTCTCAGACGCTTTACCTCCGCCTACTTTAGGTAACATCTAGGTACCAACAGTTCTGATAAGTAATATTAGTAAAACATGTCACTCGTATTAAAGACGAATGCATGTTCCAATTATGGTTGGTAAAATAAGGGATGTTCAGTTCGCAACATTAGGTAGGTAGATATCATTTTAAAAACTGTAGTCCGTTGGCATCTAACCATTTTATTTTCTTCAAAAATGAGGCCTTTCATAAATACTACTTCTAGTTGGGCAAGTGCCTATGTAATGGAAACATTTAATCCTTTGAAATCTCTTTGGGTGCTTAGTCGCGGAGCCCTAATTGCGCTCGGCAAAAAGTACCGCCAAGTCTAGATTAAAATGTGCATCCTCTGTGCACACGCTACCATCAAATTTAAACTATAATTACAAAGTAGGAAGGCTCGTTTTAGCAAAATGATGGTAATAACAGACAGCGGTTCTTAATGTGCGGAGCTTCTAGGAGCAATTAAACGTAGAGGTCATATTCTGTCGGAGATATTAAAAATGTACAGAACAAGAGCGCTCCACCGATTGTGGAGCGGTTTTAAATTATATTATTTAGTGAGGGAATTTTTGCAGCATTATATTATCAAACATTACTTGACAATTAAAGCTTATTTACAGCGTGCAGGTGATCGTCGTGAGTATGTGAGCGGAACACAACAACATTTTACAATTATACACAATATTGTTGTATATGGCACCGGAAAATAACAAGAATATAAGTTGATCAATTTCGGAAAATAATAAACGGCAGTTGAAATGTTGGCGGCGTCTTGCCGTTAAATCATCCGACGAAGGCGAGGTGTGCGTTGATTGGTTGAACGACTTACGTGCTTTTACACCGCTCCAAGTGAAAAAATCAAAAATGTTGTTCAAATGATAGAACAATACAATCTTGCTAAAATTTTAGGTTAGGTTAGGTTTTTTTCCTCTATCTCTAAAATATCAGTATTAAAATAACATATCTAAGTCTATGAATAAACACTTGCCAAATGCTTGTAAATAATGCCGTCATCCAATCAGACAACAGTGTATTAAATGACGGGTAATTGTGTACCGTTAAATAGTTCACTGAGCAACGATTGCTTCATTTGTGAATGATTTTACTTGTAGCAAAATAGTGAATTATTAAATTACTGCCAGGTACCGTAAGTTGTTCAATTGGCTAAAATTCAATGCGTTAAATAATATATTTCAACTACCGTTTGTTATATTCCGAAAGATGATCAACTTCCTCGAAAATTGATCAATTTACGATTCTATTTTTTTTACGGTGACATATACATCGCGCGATGCAGACGCGATGTGGAAGCGCTACAGTACCAGTAGTAGTGCACAGTGGCCAGACACTAAATAATGTTGTGATTGTTGTCGATTATTATCGTCCGTCTGTATCTCAGGTTTATGTTGCGTGCATAAAAATGTAAATTATTTTATTGTCGGTCGCTGAAAAGTTAAAGTCATAAAGTTTAATGGTCGCTGAAATATATTCCGCGATAGATGCCGCGGTAGGAGTAGACGTGGGGGAGAGGTGAGCCAAGAGGGGTGGAGGGGTGCTATAAAATGAAGCCCACTTTATCCGCTCTGTCTGCCAGAGTCGATAATGTGAGATAATACTGCACTTGTTGTACACTTTCCAACTTTGTCATAATATACCGATCTTGAAGTACTCGCACCAACAGCCTTCATATTATTAACATGTCAAATTAATTATAAGATAGCATCCTCGATCCGTGCGATTGTTATTGAAAAGTTAAAGTATATAAAATGTACATACATACATATTAAAGCGCTTAATAATATTGATTTCATAAAATTATGGACCATGGCCTAGGTGATCAAGAATCGGGTAATATTTTTTAAAGTTTTTATAACTTTTGATACCTACTTCATATATGCACATCTTGGAACCCAGTCATTAGCATGTGTACATTCTGTGCAAGCATCGGCGAAGTGACAAAATAGAACCGCGTGTAGACGTCGTTACATTCGTGTATCGATCCACTAATAGTTGCGCACATTATAAAAATACAGGTGAGTGTTGTTGCTCACGTTTCGCGACAAAGACAGCGACGACGCGGCGACGACGCTCGCCCGCACCAGTCCACCCGTGACCACGGTCGTGTCGCGGGGGAACAAAAGATTGATAAAAGCATTTAAAAAGAAACTCGATTAACTTGTTTGATACATATTCAACGTCTCTGAGTCACATTGCTCTAGTTAGAATTGGACATGTTTAGTTAGATTGACCAATAGAAAATATTTGTCAAATAAGCTTCCTATTTGACAATTATATTTTCATATATTAAAAAATACAGATCCTAAACGCAAATCTTCTTCTTCTTATCGTTTTCTTAGTGGTCAACCTGGTGACTGAGTTATTTAGATCGCCTATATTTAGACCTATGTCGTGATCTAACGACCGGTTAACAGTCGGCAAGAACGGAGACGCTCAGATGAAATACCACTATGCGGTCACGCAAAGTTCTCTAAATGAACCCATTATGGCCCCGAACAATTACCATGAGCTACAGTAGTAGATAACTTGTTCGTCGAGGCGTAAGCACTAGCTAGTTAATTTCACGCGGCTCTGCCTGCCGCGCCTCCGAGTAGGTAAGCCGACGAGATCATCGTTATTTATTGTGTGTGTTGTTTGTGTCGCGCGCGCTACACCGACCGAGCCGCGCTGCGACGCGACGCGACGCGACGCTCGCCTCACGCACGCGACCTAACTCAAACGATCCAACACATACTAGGTAGAGCGGTATCTCGTATGTTGAAGGTCCTTTACCTTACAGAGAACGCACTACTGGTGTAGTTGTGTTCCTGTGAGTAAGTATTGGTCAATGCTTTTATGGAGAAATTGGTAAATTATATTCTAGTCTCTAATTCCATATAAGTAGCGCCGAAACGATGTCATTAATGGTGAAAGGAACTGAAAATTAACCGTAATTACCGCGTTTGTTATTTACTATCCTTGAGTGACAGTGCGGCCACTGGACCATCAGACTGCCTGGATGGTCCAGTGGCTGCAGTATGTGCCTGCTGTGCACACGATTGTGAGTTCGATTACCACACAGAACAAAACTTTGTAACCAACAAAGAATTGTTCTGAGTCTGGGTGTAATTTGTGTCCGTTAACTGTATGTTTGCAAAATCTCCCGCAACACAGAGCTTGTTCTCTAGTGCGGGAATTGTCTTGTAAATAAAAAATGAGACAGTGAGAGTGAGACAGTGCACGTGCACGAATCGTTACAACAACTACTTATACTTACTGAGCTTAGTAACATGACACAATGATTGGACGGCCCGATATTACCTATGGTTATTATTATTATAAAGATTCCTTTGCAGGTACTCAAAATATTTAATAATTAAATTAAGTATAACAAAACGCATTATGTTCACTGTCTAAGCTCGCGGCCCATTCTCCCCGCTCACACTCCTGACTCCCCTCTTACTTCTCAAGCCCGGGACAGGCCCTGCACTTAATTGCTGTGAAAAGCGCCACTTGATAATAAGCAGCGGCGGACAAAAGACGCGGTTTCCACTCGATTATGACGCGACGAGCTCTGGCACAAGACAACGAGTGACGCGGGGTTATAATATATGTATGTTTCGTACGAGTTGATATCGAAGGTACTTAGGTAACATCCTTCGGCGTTTAGCATGACAATAAAATGTTGCGATGTTTTCTATGAGAGGTCCAATATACACAAAGTTATCATAAACTACATAATGTAATAAATAATTATATCATTAATGACAACATTTCCCCGCCTGGGGAAAGTTATGTCGGACTCTCCGGCCTAAAGGTGGTAGGCGGCCGGTATACCGACTAAAACCCCCTTGTGTACCTACACCCAACTTCACGGGTGGACCACTGGAACCTGATATGACATCACCCAGCAGCTGCCCGCGCTACGCGAGCTCCATCAAACATAATTATTACCTATGTTAACTAAACCGTGGGCGTCCATTGTCTCCCGCCCATAAGAATATCCTGGGGTGCGTGTAGCGGATTTTACCAACGTAGTCGTGTCACTAACATTATTAAGTATAGATCAATACTTATTTAGGTATCGCTACTACTAGTATATTTAAAAACATCGTAGTTGATATTACACCTACTTCGATCAAGCTCTGTAACATCTCACACTATTGTATGTACCTATCCTATGTTTATAATTATAATGCCTATTTCCATTCTGATTGTGGACGGTCATGCCTTGCGGCTTGCGTCATGTCCTGTCGACTTACGTTTTGTCCTATTGTGAGTTGATGTCGGCGCGACGGAGGCAACCATTTAATTATACAATTATTTAGTGCATAATCGAGCTCGGCACCCATCGGCTATCTTTAACATCATTCATCATCATTATTATTCGATATCGAGAATCGAAATATAAATAGAATATTATACTATACTTAATTTTGTTATTCTTGCTACCACAATAAGCGGTTTAAATTTAAACAGGAAAGTGTATCTTTTACAAATAATTTCTCAATATCGAATTACAAAAATTCAATGTAGTATCGACATAAGAACAAGCTGAGAATATTGATTCAAGAACACGTTTGAAGTTAAATCCCCATTCGATCTTCAACAACGTCAACATAAATAAAAGTGTCACGGAAGGAAGACGGCTCGGGCAAACCTCCGGGGTCCCGCGTCACGCCGCACTTCGCGAAACAATTCAAATCTGAGGAGGCGTCACATTCGCACGTGATCGGGACCGCGCTCACCGTGGTTCACGGGCGCCGGGCATCACTCCGGCAACGATATGTCGAGCGAAATCCACAAATAAAACGTCTAACTTGTGAGAATACGATTTATTATGTTTATTTGCAGTTCAGATACTGTCTCCGCAGCGCAGAAGGTAGGTTAGCGACGCGACGATCGTTCACGAAATATCTTGTGAAAAGCAATTAAGATAAAGTGGACGCAACTATTGCAGCAGTAGATACGACTGCCGCTTTACAACATTATTTCATTCTATGCCCTACGATAAGGTACTAAACTGTCTACTAGGCAGGTAATAGGTGTGGAACTAGCAGCCATCCATTCAGCTACTGTGCGGTTATGTGAATCCGATACAGATAAAATGTCTAAAGTTATGTATTGCCTGCCTGTTATGAAGACGTACGGTCTTAATTAAGTTGTATCTTACCCGTTTATCATCGTTTTAAAGGTTATAGCTGGTTGGTAATATTGTGTGTGACAAAAACACATATTGTGTTTCTCACTTGTATAAAATATTGAGAATTACCTGCTGTATCTCCAGGGTCCAAGGTTAATTAAATACATTTGGGACGACACTGAAGCTAACCAAAATCGGTTTATAAACACAGGGGTTATACATAAACAAAAGTTAAGAGCATTTTCCTTAATTTGTAAAACATTAGATCCTAACTTGGTGATAACTCCGTGAGTATTTTTTGGTGATAAATACAAAAAAGTAAAATTAAATAAAAGACCTCCTCCTTTTCTTTAATCAGTTAAAAAATCTTTTAATGGTTTTCCAACACTTTGATTTAAACTTATAAAGACGAAGTGATTTCCAATCGAATCTAATTATGTGCTGATTGTTTTGAAATTAAACTTAAAGAATAGCTCGCTTTTTTTGTAAATCTCTAGCAAATGTATGTATGTGAGTATCATTATTACATAGAGATATATTATATAGATGGAGAACATAATTGATTTACCTACACATATATCATTTCCGCGGCAAATATATTCGTGCGGTCCTATAATACACGTATGTACTTAGCTATTTGTAACTTAGTAGTAGGTATAATCACAGATTACTTAATAGTTGTCAAGTTAATCTGTTATTCTAATGGTTGGGTATAATTGACGTCTGTGATAGAGGGACAAGTTTAATGAGAACGATTCCAACTACTATCGACTGCTACAAGATTACACAGATTTATGTCCACATCGATGATTGCCCTCGCTACATAGCTAGTCAGTAGCTAGGTACCTGCCTAGGTGCATTCCTCTAGTATTTCTGCTATCTGTTAGTTCGATCAAAACTAAAGGTTTTCTTTGTTGATTTTAGTATACTACGTCAGTATTTGATATTCAGTGGTATGAAGATTTAAAAGTCATTCTAGAATGTTACATGATATTCGAATAGTTATGAACATTAGGTATAAGTTAGATTGAGATTTACAAAATTCCTCAAAATATAGATGAAGTTTATAGAAGGACGTAAAAATCCGTCGACATGCCATAAATCAGGCATTACACCGCGCGTCGTTACGGTGCTGCGGTGACCGGCTATGAATGAACGAGCGAGTGCAGTGAGTGTGGTGTGTGGTGCACCGAGCACGGCGCCGCGCCGGCCGCCGCGCCCGGCCCGGGCCTCCCCGACGGACGGCGACGAGACGTGCAAGCACACGGTATGCCAGCGCCGCGGATGCGTTTTACAAAAGTATATTTTTATACTACTTAGGTGACAAACAAGCATATGCCCTCTCTCCCTTGTGTCTTGAAAACTAAAGCCCAGTTTTGGTTGGAGTTCTATCAATGAGAGTAATTTCGTCAATGGGCCGCGCCTCACTAATCACGATGTGTGCACCTCACTTAAGATTTTATTCACATCAAACGTACTCTTCATTGTTCTTCTCACTGCCATGTAACATTATAATAATATAAGCTATACAATAAAATTTAGCTTACAAATCCTCGCAAAATAATAAATGTATCAACAGATTAAGTTTAATTGATAGCATAGCTTCTCTCTGTAACAAGAACAGATTACTTTCTGAAACAAATTACTTAAATGGTCCCTATAACTAAGTAATGAACACTCGAGACCAAAGCCCACGAAATGAGTTTAGAGTCATTTGCAAGTAAAACTGTTGCGACAAGGGCAATTATAGTGTTAAATTACTGCACAGTGCGTCGATTAATTTAGTCTCACGGAGCCGCGGCACCGGGGGGATGTGATCGCTACGTGACCCGGAATCAAACGACCAGCGCCTCACATAAATATCCCACGAGCAGATATCATAATTCCCGAACACCCTTAGCTTATAATAAATTAAAAATCTATGGAGAATTTAATAAAAGTTGTCGTGAGAGCCCGAGTGAGCAGCGAGCGGCGAGCGTCGAGCGTCGAGCGAGCTGAATGAAACCGCACCGCGACGGAAAATATCGACGTGGAAAATGTAACCGCAAGCGAATTTATTTTATTTCAAACCGAATAAGAGAATCTGGCGGCATCTTCACATTTTATGTGCGAGCGGATAAATTATATCCAGCGCTTCAACACTATCGCACTTTTATTTTTGTGTCGACGTAGTTCTACTTGTGTAGATAAGTATTATTATCTTTATTGGATATGATTTAACGATCTCCAACTTTTATAGCAAACCCGATGTTGCAGGGAAATGTGACACATATAGTAGAAGTAGTGGTATTGTATAGTATAGCGGGCTATTTTCACACAACATAACTCTTACCTTTAGTCAGGTAAAGAAGACTGTGTCGATAATATATTTTTTTAAATTAGGTAATTTGAATCTCTAATCTGAATGGTATCATGACATAAACTCCGTTGCAGTGATCCCGGCATGCAAATTCGTTGCGTTGTCGGTGACCCGCCGGTGAGCGGAAAGCGCGGGGCTGCATCGCGTCACACCAAATCAGGATTTAATGTCAATAAAATTTTACGCATGTCCGGGCACGCCGTACACCGGCCGGCCCGGCCGCTCGTAAAAATTGTATTCATTTGGACACCGCACGCTGGCGATACATCGTGCACCGGTACCGTCTGGACTGCACTGTTTTATACAATCATGTTTATAAAGCACAGCTCTTGCACTATAGAGAACAAGTCCTGTGTCGCTAGGGACTTTACATGTACATATATCACGATTATTGTCGGACACACAAAATACCCTGATTTGGAAATCGTTTAAGTCGTTCTCAATTTATGGCGTGACCAAGTGAACTATTTAATATACAAAGATAAATATATGTTTCTTCTAGTTACTTTGTTTCGAACCATTTTCAATGAATGACAAATTTGATCATTTTATCTTGAGTTAATTAAGAAATAAGCACAAGTACGTAGTGCGTAGCGAGCGATATTAATGTAGGCGAAGTGTTCTCTGCGCCTCCTGTCCCGGGGCACGGACCTCGAGGCTCAGGGTCCTAACATGTTTCTAGCTAACTGTCTTATTTATTTTATTCCTAAAGTCTATCCTATTACCCTAAAGCATTTCTTGGAAAGTAAATAAAAGCTTTCGTTAGAGCGAAAACAGTAAACTCGAATAACATGTAATATAACTTTCTGCGAAAAGAGTTAATTTGTGTAAAATGAAAATACGTAAGACAAGAGTACCGACTTACTGTTCGCCTCGAATTTTAAATGTTTTGTTGGTGGTGTGCCGCTGGCCGACACGGTGGACGTACGGGTAGGTGCCGGTAGGTAGGTAGTGTGGAGTGAATGTGCCCCGCGCGCGGTATCGTATAACCATATTTCAGTTTATTTCCAACGTGACGCACTCGTAGTGCTAAAGTGCGGTCCGCTCCACACACTCCCTGTGTCCCATCAAACTTATTCGTTTATGAATATAAGTCTGACTGAGTCAGCGCTCTAAAGCTTCGTGTTATCGTCGGTATAAAAAGCCCGTATTCGTTAAACGATGTTCTTTCACGAAGTAAACTAAAACGATTTTCTATTCTTCCTCAACGGTATAAAAAATAAACATATTTCGGAAACTCAACATTCATAAATTTAAAGTATATAAATAATGAATGTAGCAGACAAGCCAGAAATAATAATCAGCGACGGTTAGTGCGCTGATAATTGTAGAGCCATTAGAAAAACAAGCGAGAACTCCAGCCACTCTGCATTCCAGTGTATAACCGCTTTAAATAACATATTGCTACCTTATATTACATATTATAAAATTAAACGATTGTTTCTTTTGTGACTAATCCGTATGAATATCACTTGTCCTGAAGAGTCTAACTAAACCATTGCTAAATTTAGAATTTTGCACCAAGAAAGGTTGCGACGCGACGTTAGTGAGCTTGAGCACTAAGGGTGGCCGTACTTGGGCCATATGCGTCAGCCCCAGAACGCCATGAACCCCGACCTGTTTTCATACATTTAATGTGCGGCGAGCCTATATAAAATGTATGAAAACTACAAGAAATAGGTCGTTGGCGGCCACACGGGCCACAGGGACCACACTAAGAAGGGATTTTTGATAATTCTATAAAAAAATAATTTTAAAACGTTGGAAGTCGGGGCGGAATAATTAAGAAAAAAGAATACGGAAATTATTTTGTTTTTAATTATTATAAACGGAGGTACGAGCTATATGTTACATACAAGCAGATCGTAAGTTTTAAAGTAAAATAAAATAGGTATGTTTAGAACAAGACTTTTCACGGTATAGAGTATTTAATGTCATAATATAAGTAGTTTTATATAGTGAGCTATCATACTGGTACCACACTATGGTTATAGATGAATCAGAGATGACATATAGACCAAAATAAGTCTAAGCGTCGCGAGCGAGCGAAGCTATGTTTATACTATTTGTTATTTATTAAAATTATATTATTTCATTTGTGAGACATTTATGTAATGATTGATAGCATTATACATGCTATCTGTGTACCTAATATCTTAATAATAAGATAAATGAGATATATATAAGAGGTAGGGCACCATACTGGCAAGCACGCCCGTCTTAGGAAGGACCTCCACCTTACAGAAGACCACAGCCAAATCACTACACACAGCGGTGTAGTTGTGCTCCTGTGTGTGAATACACGCCTCCAGCGCTCATTTAGTGATGCGTTTTGAACGAAACGTATTCCTATCCCAGGGACACTCCTATCTTTAGGCATTGGTGTAAAAAAAATGGGTTGGCAACACGCAAGTGATACCTCTGGTATTGCAAGCGTCCATAGGCTACGGTAACTGCAAGAAGTATAAAAAAAATTGTAAGCAAAAGAAGTTCAATTAAACTGTTGTCGAACAGGCTATGGCTAACACCGGCTGGCCAGAAGCGATAGCAGTCCCATAACTCGGCCGTATCGGGTGTTAGGAGTGATATACTATAGCCGCTACCCGCCTAATTACTGACCGAAGCTTATCTCGCGAAAAAACGCTCGCAATCGTACCGCGGCACTACACGGCTACGTCGCACGGTGTCGGCCGCCGTGAAGATACTGCCACTATAATTAGTCGAACCATTATCGAGCTACCATATTCTACGGATCTCTAGAATGATCTAACAACGAACATCTAGTTGATTTACTTGACACTCATGTTAGTACTCGTAATCTGCGAGTGGATGGTAACTGTATAGGTAGTTTAAAGGTAAGTGGTCCGTGTGTCACAGTGTTTCATATGACGTAGCTTCTGTGGTAACGGAGCTGTTAACACACTTTTTAAATATTTAATACTAGCTGTTGCCCGCGGCTCCGCCCGCGTGGTGGTCGGTTATCGCTGCAAAAAGTTTTTAAGATAATTATGACAAAACTCTAGTACGTGCGACTACATTTAACATACTGCACAACCATTGTTTTATGCAATTTAATTAATTTAGTTTAGTCTTCCTTTCTGAATTTCGATCGCGGTGGGACGACAATCCATTTGCACGGGAGATATTATAGTGCACAAGTGTGGGCGCAAATACAGATCAATTCTTTATTCCCTCGTTTTTGTATTCCGATGGGAGGGTAATCCGACTTTCCGAATTTAGAAGTTCGCAGTGTGTAGGAACAAGACGCGACAATTAATGATCGGGTTCCCTGGAGTAGGGCAGCGTGGGAGCTGCTATTGTTTCTATCTTTGTAAAATTTAAAACTACTTTTGGATCGCAATGTAATTAGTGTATGTTTAGTATATCCATATTAATATTATAAATGTCAAAGTTTGTGAGTATGGATGGATGGATGGATGTTTGTTACTCTTTCACGTAAAAACTACTGAACGGATCTGGATGAAATTTGGCACAGCGATAGATTATGGTCTGAAATAACACATAGGCTTACTTTTTACAGCGATAACCGACATCCACGCGGGCAAAAAATGGTTTTCATTTACACCTCTTTTTAATATTTTTTTGAGAAAGGGGCCTTAAAGCGGCTACGGCGCAGCAGAGGTGCGGCACGGCGCGGGTGCGGCGCGGCGCGGCGCCCGATATCATGTTACTGCTTCACAAAGCGTCCCACACACCGTGCCGCACCGCGTGTGCAAACATGCCGCACCGCGCCGCGCCGACTGTCGCCTGTACGCACTCCCGCCAACTTTTGCTTGTTTTATAATTAGTGGAGTGTACTTTGTGATATTTACCAGACCCCCCTCAGGGTACTGGTAATAGGGATATTCTTCAACTAAATTGCCAATTCAGTTGTTTACTTAGACATTAACACAATTAGAAGTTAGTCGCAATTAACACAACGAAGATAATAAAAATATGATGAATTCTTTATAGTGTTATTGAACGTAAATGGATTCTCCATTTACAAGAATAATATGCCACACATGAGCAATGTTAAAAGATCCGCATCCATTGTACTTTAATCCTTTATTTTTTCAGAAATCGTTTTAATCAGTTCCGATAGAATTGCTTAGATTCTTGGCTTCGTACCGTGTGGTTCCATTGCTAACGTTTACTCATAAACGTAAGATGTCGGATTCGTCAAAGATGTATCCCTAAATGAGCGCTTGAGACCTGTACCCGCACACAGAAACACAACTACGCCGCTGTGTGTAGTTATTTGGCTTTGGTCTTTTGTAAGGTAGAGGTCCTTTCCCGTCGATAAAGCAGTACTAGGCGGATAATTCATTTAGAGCAAACCTGTGTGGTCGCACTAAATGATATACATTAACTTAGATGACGTATAATGTTCGTGTAATCAGCTGTGCCCCGTGCGCGTGTCCCTAATGAGCGCACGTTCACGTCTAACTCCCAGTGCAATGAAGTTATCTGGTCGCAAAGTGATTTTGTAGTAATAGTTCAATTAAATATCGCTACTTCTATAATGTTGATTTATTAGCGGCGCACTAGTTTCGTAACGTTGCCTTGTCGGCGATTAGTCGACAAACATAAATAACATACAGTTGTACAATTTGTTAGGTTAAATTAACGGATTTTGATTCTAAATGTAGCTGTACTTGTTAATTAATCAAGTGTCTCTTATTTATGTGAATAATGACTCTGTGTCGTGGCCCCTGGAAGACCCGTGACAGTTCACCCAGGTTCAGAGCTGCACTAGTACTACTACCTAAGCCTATAAATTTTTACGCTATTGCACACTTTAAAATATTGAGTTAAATACGAGTAGATTTTGACTGCTCGTGTGGCAAAGTCACCTTGCCAATTTCGATTGTAAATCTTGTTGTGGGTTCGATTATTATACGGAACAACAATAAATCACCTTTGCGTAGACAGGAATATGTTTAATACATATAACAAAGCAGATGTACACATCCCAATGTTCCCATAACTTATGCTAGAAGGCGCTAGATATGATATTTTAATTATTTTGTTACTTTACAACAATAAGAAATTGGTGTGATCCACAAATTATATTGTTCTAAGTCTGGCTGTACTGAGTGTTCGTGATTTAAATGTTTGTAAAACGCTCTGCGACATCGTGATACATGAATTATCATCAATTACAAGAAATAACAATTATTTTCGGCTTCTGCCGCTTGTCACCTTGCTGTTTACGTAGCTATCCAAACTATGTACTCTGTTTATTTTGGCTAAAGGGACATTGGATAAAAGCACACAGCGCTAACGATGACTAACCGCCACATACTCGTATGAATGGAGCGGAGTAAAGGCATGCGCACACAACGAGCCGTGAACAGTGCGACTCCTGACGTTGCACCGCTCAATCGGTTTGTATTAACGTGGAGTTCTTTTACACACACACACTATATATGTATATATGCTGGTTTGTACCTAACGACATACCTACTGTATGGTGCCGTTAATAACTCTATTCAATACTGTACCTAGCTATATATGTATTTAAAAGCATCTGTACCATTGATAAGCCAAATTGAAAGCTTTTACGTCTGAAAACTAATTAGCTTTCAGACGTAAAAGCCAATTGGATCATAAAAGCTTAACTATACATTGCACTAGTACCTATATTACAAGTATATACTAGATAGTCAATGTCCATGTGTGAAGGCGTCTCGGTCCACGAGTTCGTTGCAATTTACCCTTCCCGTGAAGGGTGAGTACTATGTTTGTATTTTTCGTAGCTCGAGTTGAATGTTGTTTTAAGGTTCACAATGCACTAATTTTGTATATTTTATATATTGAAATTCCTCACTATAATTACTTACTATATGTATCATCTGGAGCGGCTACTATGGGGATTAAGTGTCATCTGGGGGGAATTTCCGTGCGTTTAAACGCTTCTGCCATACTTATTATAATAATCAAACTTAGCTCACATACATAGGTCCTGTAGTTTAAGGTCCTCCGTGGTGCTCCTTTTCATAGGTTACAAACCTATACAGATTTATTTTGTCTCCCGCTTTGCTATGGAGGAAAGTGAATACTTTTCTTTTTAACTCCTCCTATTTACTTATGATTAATTTCGTTGCTGGGTCCAAGACAGTAGGTTTATTTGTCCACGGGACGCACGACTGTCAAAGCTAGGTGTACCAGTTGGTCACTCCGCTGTAAATCCTGGCTCATAGGAGTCACAGCGGTGGGCATGTGGGTGGGATTGTCCCGATATAATTACTTACCGATCCCTCATTTATTATAATTATTGTTATACTTTTAAAGGATACAAGCCTATGTACGCTAGCAACTACAACACTTGTGCGTATACAATAGTGTAAACTTGTTGACGAACTAAGGAGAATACAGTTACTTTTAAATTGCATTATTTTGAGGAAACATTTGAGCAACCGTCATCTTTAAGTAGTATAGTTATGAGTGTTGTATCGAGCCTGTGAGCACAGGATCGTCAGCTCGTCTTTGAAGCTAGTCAAAAGGCACAAGTGCGTATATGCTCCCGCCTACAATTTAATCAATTTGCAAATAATTAAAGCAGTGTGTGTGTGTGTGTGCAATACTTTATCCGTGTACAACTGCTTTATCAATCGTTCGTGACTTCGTGAGCTTCGCTTGACGTTTATATCATATTGGACAAGATTGTTGAGGCAACCATCCGTAGGGACTCAGTTAGTTTCTTGTATGTAGGCATAATTTAACAATTGTTTTGTTCCCTCACTGGTTTAGGTTGTCATTGTCGTTATTATTACAGTCATAATCAATAGTTGAGTGGGTACTTAAACACAATATGAAGGGTTATTTGCCTACCTACGTGATTATTTATAATACGTACTCGTATGTGTAAAGTAAATGTCGAGTATTGCATGTCTGACGAGCGGGATATATACATACATAAATACTCGAAATGTGGCCTCAGCAATCATGTTACAAAGTTATATTAAAATTATTAACTATATAATAATACAAAAATACTGTATGCTTCTCTTATCTCAACCCTAGACGTCCCACTGCTGGGCACAGGTTTCCTTCATACACTTGGAGGGATATTAGCTTACTATACTATGTATGCTTCAAATGCACATAATTATATTTCCTACTCGGATTCGATGGCATCAAGTCCGGCAACAAGTCGTCGCTCCACTATTTCCAAACTGCTTCTTTCAGTTAATAAAAATATAATGACAAACGGCGGCGAAAACTTAATACTACTAGATATGTACATATCTAGTACGACATATTATGTCGTACGAAATAATTAAACAGGGTCATAATAACAATAATATCAATGGTTATTACAATGTTATTTGCATAATGACCGTGTTCTTTGCACCAGTTGTGCGTGGTGGTGACCAGTTAAAAGCAGCGTTGAACAGATTTATCGAATGTTTAACACGTGTGTTTAATTTGTCCCATTAACATAATGAGCCGGACGAGTATTAAACAATATACGAGTAATAATGGGGGCACACGTCGGTGTAACACATACTCGTAGAATAAGTTACGTTGATTGTACTGAGGCTATTAATAGAATAAGTTTTATGTTATGCTTATTTTGTAAAGTAACGTTTATATCTTTTATAATATAAGTATCTTTTTCAAACTAATATAAGTAAGTAATGTGTTAGTCAAATAGGTCGGCAACACGCAAGTGATACCTCTGGTATTGCAAGCATCCATAGGCTACGGTAACTGCCTAACATCAGGTATGCCGTAGGCTTGTTTGCACCCCAGTTATAGAGTTTAGAACTCTTTAGATAACAATATTTGTTATTGTGGTATAATATGATTTTGCCGTCAGTTTGCGCTGTGTCCTGTCTGAATCGCCATGTTCAATGTTTAATTTTGTTATTTAAAAACCTGTTTAGTTTTAGAAATTATGAAAGATCTCGAAGGTTGTAACAAGAATTGTCCTTAACTGACCAAATTTGACGGCCTCTCATTTAGATATACGAGTAATTATGTTTTATGCAACAAAAATAAAATAATTTATAATCTATTCAATGAGCTGTCGGAGACGGAGTGGCAGTGACAGGGCCGTTTACCAGTTTTCTCTTTGGGTACGGTATCTTAAATACCTCTATGATAATTGCTAATAGTATTAGCGAGCCTTTAAATTGTAGCACGGTCAATATTTCGCCGTCGACCAAAGCCGAGTGTTAGATGCCGTTAGGTTTAGAGCGAGTTAGGTCCGCACAGATAATTCATGCCAAGATATCATCTCGGTCCGCCCGCGCCCCACGGACCATATCAATCAAAGGTAAAGCCTAGTATACCGATCTGTAACACCGCTACTGTAAATGATAGCAGGTTATCAGGTAGACTCATTGATGTGCTTGTATTCTTAAGTACATTATATACCTATAATATTTTAGAAGGAAGCAATTGAGTTAACTGAGGAAGACAAAAAATATACTTTTATAAATTTAGCATATGGGATTACTACCTACAGAAGTAATTCGTTGATAAACCGTATTTCACAAAAACAGATAGATATCCAGGCATTACGTAGTCTCCTCTACCTCAGGTGACCAAGTTATCAGTTTTCACCCAAGGATTTGAGTAAGCCTAGTATAGCCTATAAGACCCGGCAAAATTCGGTCAGCGAAACGTTCAAGCTTGATAATAAAAGATTTAGATCGTACCGTAGATATTAGACAAGTTTGTGTGCCGTTTATATGAGGATTTGATATTATATATAATATCGTTATACGTTGCTTACAATTGTTCAGTAACAAGTAAGAACAATGTTTATGAAACAAACATGTCATCAATCTTAATAGCATTAAGGAATGGCACAAAGCTGTATTGTATTACAGTGATAAGTGGCAGACGTAGATTCGGAGCAACGTTAATACAGCCTTAATAGCCAAACACACAAAGCTCGGTGACGATTAAGCGAGGGATGACAAAAAGACGGTCAATAATAACATACACTAATACCCATTCATTACTGATGAATGAAAAAGTGAGACAGAAATACATGTTGAAGTACCTAAGTGAGAAAGGGACGAAGTTAATTGTTATATAATAAAAGAGAGGTTTAGCGGGGAAGCAGTGGGTACTGAGTAATGAAGTCGCTACTGCGAGGGAGATAAGAGATGTCCCTGCACGAAGTTCGTTACTGGCGCTGGCTCAACGACAATCAGCGAACATTACACTTGTAGTTGTATGGGGGTTTATGTGAATCAATCACATTGAGTTGTGATAGCCGCGTGAGTTGTGCGTCGTCGCCGTCGGTTACGTTCTGCTACGAGTACGTACGGGTTCACGCGCTACATTCTTCATTGTGAATTCAATCTAATACTTCCTAATATCGATGGTCTAGAAGACATTTGTCTTCCAGACCATCGATGTGCTAAAATTTTGACAATTTATTAATGCCAAATGTATGAGCATGCTTATTTAATACATTTGGCATTAAAATAAAAAAATATCATTTTTTTTTAATTAGCACATTTGTCATCTAGACCATCGATATGAATTATATAGACTTGTAATAAAAAAAAAATGTAATTGTACAAAGTAACATATCATTGAGGTATTTGCCTTTAATTCTTTGACTCTATTGTGTTTTTACACTTAAACATAACTGCCGTTTGGAAAAGCATGCACATGTAAGTTTTAGAAAACCTAATTATTTTTTTATAATTCTGCTTTGATTTATTATTGTTTGAAATTCAATGAAGCATTGATCAGAGTGTAGGTAAGCGCAATATTCACGATGATTTTCGTAAAATTTCTTTTTTCAGTGTTAATTATTTATTTACAGGTAATATTTTTGGCTTCAATGTTTTGTGGACTGCATATATAATTGTCACGTTACAATGATCTTTGGTGATAATTTAACTAATTATGTTGTGTATATGTGCAATTGTATTACTATGTTCATCTTTCACACAGGCTTATTATAATGTTGTCAATACTTTCTCATATATCAATTTGATAAATGTTTCCTATTGATGTTTTATTATTTATGGGATCAGGGGATCTTTCTGTACTCAATATTACTGTTGGAAGTTTGTGAGCGTTTCTATAGAATGCTTATGTATGATATGTGTAATTGATAGCTGGCATAATAAGTTTTAGATTGAATGTATTTTATATGAACTGATAGGGAACAAGCCCTGTGTCACGGGGGAATTTAACAAACTAAACAACAGCTAGGCTTGAAACAACTATTTAGGAATCACACATATTTTTGTCCAGTGTTGGGATCGGAACTTAAATACGTCGTGTAGTGGTGCAGTCTCCGCATTATATTATGTTACGACAATAGTATAATTGTAACTGTTCTTACCTAACATTGGAATAAAATAATTTCGTCTATAGATTGTCGTCTGTTCTGTTTATATGAATCCAAGATCACAGTTTACTGAACCATGCCTACAATATGTTATTTGTCGATATGATATTGTGTATAAGGTAGTTATTTAGTTTATGTATGTGTAATATTGTGTGCGCGTGGGAAGTAACACCTGATACGTTTATAATATGTTGTTCTTACCCGGTAATACTTAGCGGTGTGCGAACGGTGTGCGGTAACGCGATACCTGTCTATCTACTCGGGAAGCTGTTATTGTAAACACGGATTTTTTATTAATTCATGATATGATAATATTTAGAACTCCGGCATAACGCCTTGGGAAATATAGTAGCATTTTATTTAAACAAATTGATTTCTTTATAACAATACATTATTATAAATAAAACTTTGGAAGGCTGATATAATATTCCCTTTTTAATAAATATTTCATATTTATTTTTAAAACAATAATAAAGGTAATGAAAGTCATAATTAGTCACAACATTTAAATTATATTTTACTAGTTTTTGTCCGCGGCTCCGCCCGCGTAGATGTCGGTTGTCGCGATAAAGTAGCCTATATTATTATGCTATTCAGTAGTTTTTGGGTGAAAGAACATCCATTCTTACAAACTTTCGCGTTTATAATATTAGTAAAGATTGTACGAGTAGGTATCTAAAGGGAATATACTAAATATTTCATAAACGTTAAGTTTATATAACGATTAAAATTTATAACTATATTTGGTGCAGCTGTTCGAAAATTCAGAATAATAAGCATTCGGAGTTAGGTGTGTATGACTATTTAGTCCTGGGATAAGTTCGTAGTACATACAATACTAGATAGATACAAATAGGCAAGTAGTTGTAGGCGGACACAATGGAAGCTAGTGTCACATCAGAACGACAATCTGTAGCACAATTGTTGCAACAGCACAATGCGGACGTAGCTGAATGGCACCGTCGACCTACCGCGACTAGTGCCGACTAGTACCGACTATGTGCGGTCACCACGCTCCACGCTCCGAGTATAAGCTCGGTAAGCTGCACCCGGTCACCGGTGACACACCAGCCTTATGGCGCGGCGTCACTATAACATACACTAATAATAACATCTTGAATGTTTGTTATATATTGTTAAGATTATAATTACTAAGTAATTTGAAGATTTTTTGGATAATAGGCCAAAGACCGCAATGCTTTTTAAGCATCCCTAGTCTTTCCTGATACGCACTTGCCCGGTTTTTTATGAATGATCACTAACAGGCGAGGTGCCCAACTTGTCCTCTATGAAAATTCACGACAGTGGAAGTCTATAAACTGCGCAGGTAGGTAAAATATTATGAATGGGTGATTGCCCAAATTGTATTAATATCAGTTGGTTTGTAAGTAAAATTTTGGGATATTCTGGTAAACAACGGGGAAAACTTCAGTCGCTACTTATTGAATAGTTAGACCTCACTCGCATAGTCACATCGTCTGTCGCGTCAAGTGGTCGCGTCTCAGGAGCAGGAGTCTCCCTGTCCTGTCGGCTCAGCTCGGCTCGGCTCCAAACACGTAATCCGCGGGAGCTGTCACAACACCTCCGTCATTGTGCCACTGATTACATTGGTATTACCAGTCCTGTCCAGAGCTGTTGTCATAAGTGCCTATGTCTCAGACAGACAGTCTGCTGAACATTATTTTATTAAATTATATTTTTTACAAGGGAAATATGTTACCTCCTGAGAAATAATACACAATGTAACTACTACATTGTGTGTATTTTTTCTTTATTATTATAATTTTTATTAATACTACTTGGGTCGAAAACAAGCATACGGCCCGCCTGATGTTAAGCCGTTACCGTAGCCTATGGACGCTTGCAATACCAGAGGTACTATATTTTTAAATTACCTTAACTGTTAGGCTTTGGATGCTGGTACTCTGTTCCTGTAAGTTCCTTTAAACGATAGCCTTACCTGTAACAAACAAAATAAAATGTTATTAGGTTTTTTAATTTATCATCTTTATTCAATTCAATTTAAAAACAATTAAACAACAGCGCGTTTTGTCATGACAACGGTCTGTCTCTGAACAGTGGCACAGAGATACTCACCACAACAGAACTTTGTAACATATCGAACGATTACATACACGTGACGTTAGTTTACAAACAACTTATGGTTACACCCGTGCGTGACCTATGAGTTGTATGAACATACCGACTAATGTCACTGTTAATGTGCTGTATATTGTACAAAGACATTGTACTTCGTATTACATATTACGTAGCTATTTTAGCTTATCAAGTTTTTAAAAACAATAAGTAGTAAGACGTAACTATTTATTAATCTGTGGTAAGATATTGGACTGGTACTAATTAAAACCGCTTGGTGTCGCTGTCATAGTGCGTGAATCAAACACGAAGGTACATCTACTACTGTGTCTCGTTTGCTGTTAGTTAAAATAATAAAAGAACAATCGATGCATTCTTACCATATAGTGTCATCAAATCACAGCAATTACAAATATGTTGGTTCATATTATTCGAAGGTAACTTGTTGCATGTGATGTGTAAATGTCTAAATTTAGGTATATTGTTACGATAGGTCAGCGTTAGGTTCAGCGCCATTCATTACAATATAGTTATCAAAAGGCGTGGATAGAGAAGCAACAGTGTCAGAAGTAGGAAGTACCTAATGCATCTTAACCCATAAACATCCCACTGCTGGGTACGGGTCTCCTTCATGCACTTGGAGGGATATTAGCCTACTATACCACGCTGGCCAGACGGGTTGGTATAGGATTTTGTTTCGAGTTTTTCCTCTCTTGCAGTGAATATTGTCTAACTGACTCTAACTCCCGTAGTCGACTCTTACGACACCCTCGAAATGGAACGGGGTTTTGACATTTGTATTCTTAATCCGTCAGGAAGTACCTATAAACAGGCAAAAATTTGAAGATATGTCAGCTCTTGGTTTTGAAGTATTTAAGATAAACTGACAGTAACCACAACAAACAACGACAGGTGAGTAAACAAAGAAGCACAAATGACAGGGAGTGTCATGATGCAGCTCATGCCTTTATCAGGCCTCCACAAAGGCACGCGGCCAAATCTTAGCGAGACCTACCGCGAAAACTGTGGCCTTGGACAATCTTGTAAATATAACAATTATATTATTTTTTATGATGAGGATTATGCACTTAGGTTCATATAATATTCTTTCTTTTACACAGAAAATTACAACAAAATATCTAACCTACAAATAAATCAAAGAAATGTTGTTAATTAAACATATCAAATAGATTATCAGAAACAATAATTTTCAAGGCTGTATTACTCGGTAACTTTCTCTTTTTCATAGCTCAATAGGTGAATATGACTCACTGCACTCACGCAATATTACCACCTTTGTCAATATTTTTTAACGAATGTACAGTAAGTACTGTACGTTGATACTACATTCGATTTAAATTTTCTATAACAGTAGATACATGTATGTTGCGAAGGTACCAATTGAATGAGGCGAGGTTTTATCTCAGTAAGTTCATAGCATCAGTTTGTGGCTCAGTTATATCCTTACAATAAAGGAGCAGCGGCTCGGATTACCCTGACTTAGCCCCGAGTGGCCCGCAGTATGTTTACTTACACCCCCCTCCCCTCGCACCGCTCCACACGCCCCTCCGCTCCGCAAATTGTCTACGTCTTGAGCTCGTAATTGAATTTATAATAGGTAGGTTAGTTTAAGAGGTATTTAGTGTTTTGCGCAAGATGTGCGGGGATTCAGTTAGGTGTGAGTATAAACGGTCGTTATTCAGACGACTTAACATCTGAGGAGATCTGCTCTGACTTCGACAACAATCCCTCGACTTAGTAAAGCCACCTTTGTAACAAGGGGAATCAGGTGCAGTGCATGTGATATTGAGTGTCTCGAGTTTGATTGGCCCCAACTCGAGATAATACTCGCACAAGCGAACTACTGGTATTTGGCAACTGCGAAACAAAATAAAATAAATATTTTATTTTAATAAAGGACTTCAGGACAGGACAGGTGTGTGAGTACAGGTTTCCTGAGCTCATTTAAAAATGCGGTTTTAAACAAAACGTTTTCCTATCCCAAGAGTACTTCATCACACAACCCTAGTATTGAAATTTTTGTATCGGCAACCCGCATGTATTGCAAGCGTCCATAGGCTAGGCAACTAGTATACAAGTAAGTTACGAAAAAAAAACATCAAAAATAACGTCACTAACGCCTAAGATACCCGCCTCGCGGCAACGCAGTACTCGTCGGCAGTGCAAATATCAAAAGTGACAAAACTGTTAACTTAATTATTCAAATAAGTTAAATACAAGATGACTTTTAAATCAGTTTAAAGAGAGGCGAAACATGACAATGACGATACTAATTTATTAATGGTAGAAAGTACAACCAAATACTTAAACACATACCTAAACATTGTTTTGAGATCTAAATGTTTTAAACAGTTCTTTATATTATATTTGTAATTTCAATACAGCCTTTATTTAGCCAGCGTGATCGGTGATGGAGTATAAGTGTATTTGATGACAAGACTTGAGCACAGTTGCTTGTTTGATTCGATAACAAACAAAGCATAATTAAAAGAGAGACTTCGTCGTGCGGCGGCGGCGCGGCGCGGCGGCGGTGCAGCGCGCGGGATCTTTGTTTTCTTCGGCAGTAGGACACTGAGTAAGCTAAATAAACACGCCGTAGTGAAGTTTAGTTAATTAGTTTTCTTCCGTAAGTCGTAGAGAGCGAATACAATACACTCCGGCGGATTGATGCGATCTATTTTCCAAATAACTCCGTCGCACTTCATACTTCTAATGAACTACTAAGTTCTTGTTCTCGCTTTAGATATTGTGTCAAAAATATACCTACTTGGCTATAAATGTAGAATACAGTCTGTTTGTCACTTACTCGCACTCACGAAATAAAGGTCGATTTTATATACGGGCTTTTTCTTCAAGATAATAAATAACTCATAAACAGAATAAATAAATATGTCATCGCAAGCAGTTTAGTGGGTAACACTTATAAGAGACAACCACACGTGTGGAGTAATATCTGCGGTTATTTACAACATATTAGGTATTTTGTTCACATGTTTTATTACCTTTTATCGTAGTAATAACATAAGTTAGACAAATAAAAACTTTTATAGCGAATCTTTACTAATATTTTGGCCACATTGAATATCAAACCTGCTTATCTAGTGGCGAATTTCAGAGAAAAGCTTTTTTTCTCACTTTCAATTGTTTTTACATTAAGCGTTTAAGGTGAAGACGGGTATAGCGAAAATCGGAGTAGTACTGGATACGAGGTTCAACGCGGGACTAATGCAGCAGAAACTGTACGTAATGTTAATGCTGTTTGGAGAAGTTACGGTTACCGAACGCACCGTTCGTTATTGGTTTAACCGTTTTTGTAGTGGAGACTTTAGACCGAATGAACCACGAGGAAGACCAGCCACTAAGGAAAATAACGATAAATTGAAGATGACGGTGACGGCCGATCCGTGTCAAATTACCAAGGCATAAGCAACATGGTTGGCGTTAGCATACTCACAATATTGACTCATTCGAAGCATATCTGTAAAATGAATTGTTATATTAGTGTTTCTTACAAGAATCACTAATAAAACACCTGATGTTAAACAGTCGAAAAAACAACTGTAATTAAATACACCGATATTGCAGACTACCCCGCAATGGCCGCAATATGAATAGTAGACTGCAAAATGCAGATATTCTCAACTCGCCCATAATTTTATAACAACATTAGCAAGTGGCAATATGCTAAGATATTCATCAAGCGGCTCGGAGCGGCCGCGACTGGCTAGTCGGCTGGAGCTGGAGCGGAACTGGAGAGAGCTGGAGCGGAGCGGAGCTGGCCCTTGGCTGGGTTTAATTGTGTTATGGAACAAGGCGCGCTACTGCCATTAGCTTTATTACTGATCATCCAGTTCGTATTTTAGTTTTCAACTTGATGGAATGTTTGTCTTTATGTCTGCGGGACATTATGTAGCTGTAGAGCTACAGGTCTGGATGGTAAGTTAACATCTAAATTGTTTAAGCGTTTTGGCAAGTTTTATGCAAAAATCCTGTTTTCATATCTATAACATGAATAAGTATGCTAATTTTTAAATATACTTTTTTCGTACCTAGATAATTTTGGAGGGTGTGGAGAATGAGAAAGTATAAACTTGTTTGATTCGCCGTTTGATCGCAAGTCAAACCTCGGGCAAAGCTACAGAAACTATCCAATGAGAATATCATACTTTAGGTACAGTAGGTACCTATGTTTGGGTTTTTTTATACTACTTAGGTGGCAAACAAGCATACGGCCCGCTTGATGCTAAGCAGTTACCGTAGCCTATGGATGCTTGCAATACCAGAGGTATTACTTGCGTGTTGCCAATCCATTTTTTTACACCAGGGCTTTGATGGGACTATACCTGGGATAGGGATACCTACGTATCTTTTAAAACGCATCCCTAAATGAGCGCTTGAGATCTGTACTCACACACAGGAACACAACTACACCACTGTGTGTAGTTATTTGGCTGTGGTCATCTGTAAGGTGGAGTAGTATGGATCCTTCTCCAGTCGGGCTTGCTCCTTAGTACGATGCCCTACCTCTCTTGTCTGTAGTGATTAAAAGTAAAATCCTCACAGGGCGGTAGGTATACGAATCACTTTAACAAACCTGCCACATACGTGTGACACGTTTTAGTGTTCATTGAATCTAGCAATCACGTTAATGGTGTTCGCCCACAGACAGTAAGTACTCAAGCTACAATTTTTGTATAACTGTGACAGTTGACTCGTTCAATGTAAACGCAATCTCTCGCAGCATCATTGCACTGTGCTCTATGAATGGAACGTTCCATCCGCCACCATTGCGCATTGTTACAAAACTTGGTCGGTAAGTGCGGCGGCGGTGCGGCGGCGGTGCGGCGGCGGTGCGGCGGCGGTGCGGCGGCGGTGCGGCGGCGGTGCGGGCTGATTTACATTACTCGCGTTTAATGTAGACTACAGACTCGTTATCATTAGGAAACAGACGCCAGTGAAGTAGTGTTTTGAAACTCGCAAATTAATACATGAACATATTTTATAATTAAGATAACAAGTGCGCAAGTACTAATAATTCCCCTTTAAGACTGTCTCAGTAAAGTACAAAGCGTGTATACCTAGTAGAGCTCGGGCAAGTTGTGAAACATTCGGAACTCGTCGAACAGAGAACAGTGGCGTAAAACTTCAGCATTAACTGTTGTATTCAAAAACACTCCAAGATCATCTACTTTGTACTTAACGAAGTAATATTTCATGTTTCCTAAATTATATTTGCAACAAAATGCAAATCACAAAGTCGGAAACGAATGCTATTAAGTGAACAAAAGGCTACAAACTTGTAGAGTGTGGATGTATCCCAGGCGACGGAGAGTTTGTTGCTCAACCTGCCGCCACCCCGCACACCCTCCACCTCCACCCCCCTCGCACAACTGAATAATTTATCGGACTTAACAAGAATTAATACGTCTTGGGAGCGTTAGAACATCATCCTCGAGGGTATACCCTAAAGGAAACGCTCGGCTCGCCAGATCAACGTGTGTTACGACGAGTGCCGTACTCACTGTAACGCACTTACTTCTTTCTGACCGGACCCATTACATACTTAGACGATAGACGTGCTGTGAAGCTTTCACCAAGCGTTCAAGTGTTCATGTTGCTTGGATTTGTCAGGGTTCAATCTATTTGGCGTTATAGTACAAGTATACCTAGTAAAACGTATTGTTATTAATTTGGTAAAAAATATTATAAAAGTGACAAAATTTTAAGTGTCTAACGGCCGCACTCAGAGACATTCATTAAATTAGTCCTAATGAGTATTTAACTAATACGGATTAAATCCGCTAAATATCGGTGTATCTCAGAGTCAGTATTTAACGGTTCATTAGTTAATGACGGCTTTAAGGAACCTTTGGGTGAAACGTACACTATCGATTGCATATCGATATATTTTCAGTGTGGCCACACGTAAAAATGATAATAATAAGTATTTAAAAATCTATTTAAATACATCAAAAACTAAAGCATATCATAAATCTAAGTTTAATCAGTTATATCCATATTTTTTTTTTATCAACAAGTCAATCTATAAAAATTATAAAATATTTTTTAATTTATTTAAGAATTACGTTTTATTTTAATGGTATTACTTGTTGTGCTTACTGTCAAACTGTGAATGTCAATAGTAGGTATTATTGTTTTGATTTTACGTGTGTTCATTGCAAATGAAATAAAAGTTTATAGTACCTATATATATTTACAGTAATGTAAATAAGTAACTTTTAAAAAGCCACTTCCAGTGATGGGATCCGTGAGGAATCGAGGGAACTCTTCGAAAATTATAGACGTACAGGCAGAAATTGTGATTTTGTGAAATGAAACTGATAAAAAACACGACAGATGGCCACCTGAACTTCTCAATGATAATTTATTCACGGACGGGGTAAAATGGGAATAAACCTTATAGGAACATTCATCCTGCTTAAGTAGGTACCTACTTCAGAATTGGGATTTCAAGGTGTTTGAAAACTGTACAACTTGCCGTATTGAAGTCATTTTTTTTTTGTTAAAATTATAAATAAAAGTATTGTTTGATTAATATAATATAGTTTTTTATTTCTTAAGCAATCAATGCGCATTAAGTAAAAAATCTTTCTACTAATGCTTGTCGCACTGCAAACCATTGCTATTAGGGTTTTCATTTATCTGTGCAACATCAACTACTTTATTGGCCACATGAACGGCCCCATTTGTTGGTTGTGAAGTCTTGTACATGCACATAACACAGCAGCTATTTTATGTAGCTTAATACACATCCCCACTTGAAGACCCAAAACATCTTTTAATAGTATTTTTTGTTCTTATGTGGCTCTTATTATAATAAAAAAGATCCGCGTAATCACGTAAGGATCGCCAAGGCCCTCTATTTATCTATTCCTTTTAGCATAACCCGACCCAAAATTCGGAACGTCTGCCAATTCCATACCCATTTTAGCTTTTTGTTAGAAAATATTACGAATTTAATTTTTTTTCCGCTAAATATAACTTTCATCTGTCACTCAAAATCAATCATTAAGAATGTAAGTAAAGGTTTTGCTCTACTTAACTATAATTGCCGAATAGGGACGTTAATGAACCATTAGCTGACTCTGAGAGTGAGCTTTTTTAAATCTCTACTAAAGAGCGCCTTAAGTAGCCGTTAGGTGACTCTGAGTGCGGCCGTAAGTCTAGAGATATTAAGTTTTATAATTATATAGGTTATGCTCACATCGATACTCAGTTTATTGCCTGTACAAACAGAATTTATTTTTATAAGTACCAGTAAGTGCCTATCATAGTTTTTATGATGCCTATAAATAACTACATACATATACAATAACTGCGTAATTTAATGTATGAACGATTCAATAAAACTGTGCAATAGTAATAATTTATATTTGTTCACAAACTTTACTAATATAATTTCTATGAATATGAATTACTGTTTTAAATAACTAAACGGTCAGTTCAGATTCCACAAGTTTCGTGTTACACACAGAGCAGAAAAGAAGATTATACAGAATATAAAATGTTACAGCGAGCGCCGAGCGCTCCCTCCGTGACTGAGTCTTCGTTCGATTTAAAATCGTCGCAAACTTGATATATCCAAGCGTGAAATCTATCGATGGAGGTCGGTAGTAGCCGTAGTGTCGCAGCATGTGCCAGCTAGTTGGTAGCACATGCCGGTGCAGTGCTACTTGACGCAGACTTAGACATGACGTTATCAATTTCCGGCGGCGCACAGGAATCAAACCTAGACCTCAGTGACGACCCTAACAGAAATGCAGCGGCAAAAATACGATATTTTAGTATTGTTGTGAGATGTGTGATGCTGATGTGACGTAGTAGCTATACTCAGAATTAGTTACTGGTAAATATTATACTGTTACTGTTTGATGTTTATAACAAGGATTATGTCGACTCGACAACTAGGTGCGAACTATATCTGACTAACTATCATTCTTAGAATACCGATACAAAGACAATATCAGCGAAGCTGTCTGATGAACGGAACTGTTGATCAACCATAACATAAATACACCGCGTAAAATACATTGCTATGAGAAATGGTGTAGCTGCATGACGCTGTGTATGCTACCTGTGAAGTTGTTTATTTTGTCTGTTATTCTTAAGTAACTAGATTATAAAGTTGTCAATATAAATATGTATAGCTTATAGCTTATATCTATATATACTTTAGTGTCCAACTGTACAGTGTTTATTCGAAAGGAGCATTTTTTCCTTTAGGCGTTTGGCTTAGCCAGCTGACGACGACTCCCAGACATACTACAATACTTTACAAAATATGTATATAACTTACGGACATAAAGTAGGTATTTCTAGACTCGGAACATCCATTTGTGGATCACGTCAAACTTTGTCGCATTAGGGGATCGAACCTACTACTCCACAACCTGCCGCACACTGGTTAATAGAGAGGTAACAATATAGCGCTCTCCGGGACGGAAGCGACGCGCAACATATATAATTTTAACAAAAAAAAAAAACCGACTTCAGTACGGCAAGTTGTAGAATTTTCAAATATTTGTTTGTTACAATCGAATAAAATCGACTGAGCGTCGGGCTGAACACAGGTCAAGTAGGTATTAAAAGCAATATTTAATCTGTGCAATCCGCGCTCAATTCATTCACGTCATTATTTTTTATTAATAGTTGCTTAGCAACAATAACCGAAACTTATCTAATCGCCATCAGTAAAATACTTATTATTAAAAAGTTCAGATGGCCATCTGTGGTCTTCTTCATCAGTTTTACTTCACCAAATTACACTTTCTGAATGTAAATGATTGATTAGTTGTTAAAAATATTGAAATTGCTATATGTGTGCCTATAACTTTTGAGGAGTTCCCTCAATTCCTCATGGATCCCATCATCAGAACTTTCTTTTGATGATAATGGGACCAAACTGAAAGTATGTCCAGTCAGACAAAAAAAGATTTTTTCAAACCGGTCCATAAATGACGGAGATATGCGGTAACAAACATTAAAAAAAAAAAAAAAAAAAAAAAAATACACACGAATTGATAACCTCCTCTTTTTGAAGTCGGTTAAAAAACACGATACGACGCGACGTCGCGTCGCGTCTGTGCTACGACGTGGCATTGTTTCAAGATGTTATGTCGTACCGTGAAAATCTACGACATCACAACATGCCATGACGAACGGCATGACGTCGTCGATATAATCTTGAAAAATAAATTCTCCTTCTACTGGTATTAAGAAGAAACAGAAACACATTGAAGATATTGTATAGATACATCCAATTTCTTCAATTATGAATAACGGCAGTCAATTTAAGAAAAAATATAACGCCTTGAAAATTGATCAGTAAAATTTGTTGACTTCTTTAGAGTGAGTATGTACCGTGAGTTTCTATATTAGGACGATGCGTCGTAGCACCGACCGACGCGACGTCGCATCGTGTTTATGTGTAAGAGCCCTAACGCAACACATACTTATACATACGTCCTACATTGTCCACGCTGCACTGTGATGTTTGTCTATCAAACTTTAACTGCATTGTATTGTAGGTGTGGACAGGTGGAATTTATATTGTGAGCCTATGTTTACATTCCGTGTGGTGTTGCCTTGTATTGTAAGACTTTTGGTTATTCAAATAATGACGCGAGACGCTTACTGTCACTGGAATGCTTTAAATTATTTATTAAAACATCTTTTAATAGTCTGACTGCTCTGAGACTGCCGGAGTAAATATTTACTAACATGACTTTTGATTTGCTCACCTATTACTAAAAATAACAATATTTTTTGTATGAAAAACATAATTTAAATAGATATTTTATTGACTGCACTCACTAACGTGTAGCCTATGTGGTTACCTGACCATTATTTGTGCAGTTTTGATTTGTAAAAGTCTCTATGACTCATTTCTTGACCCGTAGCTTCGTTGTAGTATTTGTCTTTAAGAAAGAACGAAATTGTAAAAATCGTGGATTCACGTCGCGTCTCGTGTGTAACCAAAACTTCGTTTTATTCGACACGTTTTAATATTTGTGAAGAAAATTAAGTTATTCCAAATAATATAGACTAGACCGTAAAACGCAGTGGACAGGGGCCAAACGCGCGGTATGCCGGGCCTGAGCGGCGCGGCGCGTGCCAACAAATAGTCGCGGGCCGCGCGGTAACGAGCGGCGCAGATGTGTGGAGTGTGGAGAGGCTCGATAAAATTGCGACGCGCCGACGCTGACTATGCTACAAGTACGTACCCGCCCTTATATTCACTACTCGCACGTAAAACTCACACATAAAACGGATTTTTGAGTCGTAAAATATCTGATTAGTTACGTTTTAATATCAAATAAGAATAACGCCGTCAATAGTGACTGGTTTCATATAGCAACATAATCAGTATAAAATAAAATTAAATAATGACAAACATATAAATTTTACATAGGTACCTATGTAAAATTTATATGTTTGTTACAATCGAAAACTACCTAAACCCGCAGTCGTGTGCGTGAAATAAAATATGATAATAAAGCATCAGGATTTAAAAAACATAAGTTAATACAGGTCAGTCAGGCCGTGCACGCGCTGCCGCTTGGACGCGCGACGAGTCCAACCATGGCCTCTAAATTGTTAAAATGTTCGAGTTGCAATATAGTTATCAATGAAGTGCTAGCGTTTGTTAGTAATAAAATTGATGTGATGAACGAGGAGAGTATTAGTCAAATTTGTGTGAGTGCATTTTCCGATGAGGATATTCATAGTGCTAAAACTCTTCTGTGTGAATCTTTGCCTACGGAGAAACGTAAGAAGACGAGGAAGAGAGACGGGAAGAAGCTTCGTGAGATAGATGACATCATATGTATGCTAAAGGAGTCTGATCCCGAAGTTTTACCGATTTTCGTGGCCCGTGAACTACAAAAGCTACCACCGGTACTCTTTGATCATGTCGATGTCACTAGGATTTTAAAAGATCTTATGCGTGCAGGAGATGAAACAGATCAAAGAACTGTATGTCACTAAGGAAAACCTAGATATTGTGAAGTGTGATCTTGAAAATCTAAATAAGACATCTATAGTTAACAATTTTACGAGTACCACCAAAAATGTTAACATCAAAAGAGGCGGTTATTTGCTGGATAGCTGCGACGACTGTTGCAGTGGTCCTATGGGATTTACATACATGGACGCAAAACATGACACTCCGGACCAAATAAATAACGAAGCACGCAAAGATCCGATTTTTCGAGATATAGCCCAATCACATTCCAAAAGTGAGGGTACACCGAAAAACTGTGGTCGAGTAAATAATAACGGTACGATCGTTAGCGCGATCGATGGCGAGCTCGAGTCGGTGACTCACACACTCTCAGCTGCTATCGACATATCTAGCGAGTCGAGACACACGGCCGCTGCCAATGTAAACAGTGACGTGTTCGCCAAAAGAAAATCTTTAGCCGATCTTGTACGGGAAGGTGACTGGAAAATACCTAAAGAAAACAAAGAATGGACCCTTGTACAGAGAAGGCGTTTAAGGAACCGTTTCATTGCAAGTAGAGGAAAGGCTGTTATAAGTACGAATGTGAATTTCAAAGCTGCAGACATAAAAATTCCTATCTATATTTACAATGTTGCGAAGGACGTGCCCGTGTGTGACATACTAAGTTATATTGCGAGTAAAACTGATGTTACTGTACACTTGGAAAAAAATTACTATGAAAGTACCAAAATTATATGACGCATACAAGATATTGGTACCGAAAAATAAATTAGAAATATTTTTGAATGATGAGTTTTGGCCAGAAGGTGTTGCATACCGCCGCTTTGTGAACTTCAGGGCAAGAAGTAACGGCAGTAATAATGGGGAATAAATAATTTTATTTATCTGTGTGTAGTATAATTAGTCATTTATCATGAATAACAACGTTAACTTCGTAACTTTTAACTGCAAAAATATTATAAGATCAGTGGAATGTATAAGAAAAATATGTGAAACAGCTGACATTGTGGCACTTCAGGAGACGTGGCTGTTGCCACACGATATTCCGTTCCTGGGCAGCATCAGCGACAAGTTTGCGTTCACTGGCAAGTCTGCCGTGGACACCTCGGCCGGTGTGCTCCGCGGCCGACCATATGGAGGTGTGGCAGTGCTATGGAGGAAGTCTGTGTTTCCGTCAGTGTCAGTGTTACAATGTAGTAGTAATCGTATAGCGGCTATTAAGGTAGATATATGCGAGCGTTCGATGTTTATCATATCCGTGTATATGCCTACGGACTCAAAAGACAATGTGATTGAGTTTACTGAGTGTCTTAGCGAAATAAATTCTATAATTGAAAATAGTGATGTTGAATCTGTGTTTGTGTTGGGAGATTTTAACGCGCACCCGGGTGAGTCATTTGCAATACAACTTTTAGATTTTTGCGCGGACCAATCATGGAGCTGTGTTGATCTTGACTTATTACCTAATGATTCACACACTTTTGTGAGCGAGGCGCACGGATGCCGCAGGTGGCTGGATCACTGTGTGGTCACAAGCGCTGCGCGTGTTACCATAAATAAGGTGTCAATCTTATATGATACCTATTGGTCTGATCACTATCCGGTGCAGTTAACCTGCAATGTAAATTTAATAAAACCGAAAATTGTAATTTCTAATTTTAATAAAAATTATGTAATATGGGGTGAGAGGCAAGATAGTCAAATTGAGTTATATCATAACTATTGTCACGAAAAATTAAAGCATATTGACTTTCCAACGGAATTTGCTACCTGTGCTGATAAGAGATGTAACTGTGTTGTTCATAAATCATTGATTAATGATATGTATAGAGATATAGTCTGTATATTGGCAAAGGGAGCTGAATTTTCGTATAGAACTTTAAGTCCCAGTAGGGGTAAGCACATTGTAGGCTGGAATAGACATGTAAGGGAGGCTCACGGTAAGGCTCGGCTATGTTATCAAAATTGGCTATTGTATGGAAAACCTAGCTCTGGCCGGCTATACAATGAAATGGCTGAGTCTAGGCGCCTATTTAAGGTGAAATTGAAATGGTGCCAAAATAACCAACAACAAATAAAGATGGACATAATAGCTCAACACCATTCCAATAAAAATTTCTCTAAATTTTGGAAAACAACGAATAAGCTGAATCTTAAGCCAAGCCGGCCCGTGAGCGACGAAGGTAAACACGAGCCAGATGATATCGCGAGACTATTTCGGCAGCATTTTAGAGTTGAGCCGCTCATCAAACCGAAGGCGAAGTCTGAAATGATGTCGGTGCCTGATGTTGGGGCTATACCTGGGGAGATTAATGTAAGTTACAGTGCAAAGGATGTAGATGCAACCATTAAATCTATGAAAAGGGGAAAATCTCCAGGTCATGATGGCCTCAGCATTGAGCACCTGCGGTATGCTGGGGTTCACCTGCCGAGAGTTTTGGCTCTGTTATTTAATCTGTGTGTTAGCCACTCCTACCTGCCGGACGATCTTATGTATACCACTGTTGTCCCCATTGTGAAAAACAAGACGGGAGATGTCTCGGACAGGTCTAACTATAGGCCTATATCTCTGGCTACGGTCATAGCCAAGGTGTTGGACAGTTTGCTTGACGGTCATTTAACAAAACATGTAACACTGCACGATGGACAGTTCGGCTTTCGAACCGGTCTGTCCACGGAAAGTGCGATCTTGTGCCTCAAGCAGACTGTGCAATACTACACCGCGCGTAAAACACCTGTGTACGCGTGTTTCTTGGACCTGTCCAGGGCTTTCGACCTCGTCTCATACGAACTACTGTGGACCAAAATGTGTCAAGACACTAGTCTGCCCCCTGAAATTGTATCTGTATTTCAGTACTGGTACAATAATCAGAAAAATACTGTTAGGTGGGCGTCTAGTGAATCGGAGCAGTACGAGTTGGAGTGTGGGGTGCGACAGGGGGGTCTGACCTCACCGAAATTGTTTAACTTGTATATGGACCGCCTGATTGAGGAGCTGAGCGGCACCGGCATAGGGTGTCATATTGACGGAATTTGCATTAATAACATAAGTTACGCGGATGACATGGTGCTGCTTAGCCCCTCAATCGGTGCGTTGCGCAAGCTACTCTGTATATGTGAGGGGTATGCGGAGGCCCATGGGCTCAGATACAATGTAAAGAAAAGTGAGGTTATGGTCTTTAAAGCACCTAAAAAAGATTATTTAGAGATACCTACTGTTTCACTCTACGGTACACCATTAAAACGCGTCACTCACTTTAAGTATCTGGGCCACTGGGTCACCGAAGACCTTAAAGATGATATGGATGTGGAGAGGGAGCGCAGGGCGTTGTCTGTTCGCTGTAACATGTTAGCTCGCAGATTCGCACGGTGTACTGAACAAGTGAAGGTCACTTTATTTAGAGCTTTCTGTCAGACCTTCTACACGTGCAGTCTGTGGGTTAAATACACGCGGCGGACATACGACGCCTTGCGTGTGCAATATAACAACGCGTTCAGGGTGTTGATGGGACTGCCGCGGTACTGTAGCGCGAGTGGTATGTTCGCGGAGGCGCGCGTTGACGGCTTCCACGCGATCATGCGTAAGCGCTGTGCGTCAATGTTGTCGCGGGTGCGCGGTGGCCCCAGCGCCATCCTGACCGCGTGTGCCTCAAGATGGGACTCGCCACTGTTGGCACACTGGATAGGTCTACACGCAAGAACTGATTTGTAAATAATTATTGTACCATTACTAACACTAGGCTAAGAACATTGTTACTAACAAATATATGGGATACCTGAAATAAAATTTATTATTATAATACATATCGATATCTATAGCAATAATCGTCATTCGTGTATGTGTTGAAACACCTATCCCCATCTGCATCTCTATCTTCATTAAGATACTAAATCTGTCAGTGGCATCAATCAAGATAATTTATGAGAGACAGTCGTGCGAGTCGAGAGGTGAGTGGTGAGGCGTGTCGTTCAAACGAGCCACCGAAACTCTGCTCGACTGTCAAGTGGCTGTAAAGATTTTAGGGCTAATTCATACAAAGTTATAACTTCCAGTGTCACATTTTGTGAGACGTAACCTTTGTGTACAGCTTAGCATATTGGCTGGCGAGCGATGTTCGAGGGTACTGCCTTTGTGAGCTTCAGCGAAATGTTTACGAGTCACTTAAGTGGTTTCTATGAGCACTTAACTTCGTATTTGTACAAATATATTTTACATGCGTTAAACTACTTGTTTATATTTCATCCTGTGTTTAACAAAGAAAACAACTGTGTTTTTCAAACCGACATTTTACACACATAACTGTATTAGATGTTTTTTGAGTTGAGCCATTTGTATGTAACTTCTACTTTATGTAAGACTGTTGTGTCGCTGATGGTAGAGTGTCACAAGTCACTGCGCTCACTCGCTAGAAGCAGGTGGCAGGTGTCGGTCCACGATCGGTGGCGCATTTGCGATGTGCAGCGCACCGGACCATGTAAGAGACTTGTCTAAAAGAGTTCATCACGCTACATTTTCACATTCACAAACATATGAATGCCACGCTTACAAAATAAAAAGCTTTCTACTTGGTTTAAGCTCACCTAAAATATCCATCTGAAAATATTCACAAAGTCGATACATTTTCTACGTGAGCATTTCGTACTGGGTACCAATATAAAAGTTGTCAAGCACAAATTGCGGCGCCCCACATTTCAATCAATGCATCACTTCGGCTCCATTTATGTTATGAATCGAGTTTATAAAGTTATATTAAAATGGGGTCGAAACGCCGTATAATTTATTTTCCTCACACGTTTGGGGAACATCAATTTCTGGTAGGTAGACAATTTCTATCAAATTGTGATGTATATGCACGTTTTGTAATTTATTTTGTGTTATTGACAAAACAAGGTACCTTTTGAGGTTGTTATATTGAACTCTATTCAATTTTATTTTTGTACTTATTCGCTTATATACCTACCTATGACAAAGAAAACTGCTTATTGTTGTCAGAAGGGACCGTCAACGTTAAACCCAAACATTCCGTTAGTAACCGATAGGGGTGATCAGAACCGTCTCTTTCCCAAAATACACGTGAAGCGACAAGTCGTAAATTAGCGCGACAGATTGACGCACCGTGACACCGCCTGTCAACCACTGACAAACTTTATTTTTGTCGCACTCTGTATGTCACGAACAAAAGAAATGTCGTGTTGTACGCAAAAGAATTAAGCGGCGAAACTTTAACACGATGGGGTATTACTTACCACTTTGAAGGACAGTGAACGCCTATAGACATAGGTCATGACAATAAAACATCTATTGTGTCTACGTTACTGTCCACGAAAATATTAATAAGTTATTTCGTAGTATTTATAAGAATACTTTTGACTGCCACTGTGGTCCAGTGGCCGCAGTATGGCGCCTGCTGTGCACGAGGTTGTGGGTTCGATTCCCACACAGGACAAAACTTTGTGTGACCCGCAAAGAGTTGTTCTGAGTCTGGGTGTAATTTGTGTTCGTTAATTGTGTGTTTGTAAAGTCCCCCGCGACACAGAGCTTGTTCTCTAGTGCGGGAGTTGACTTTTTAGAAAAAAAATACGTTTAACTAATTCAAAGTTATTTTCTTTCGTAGTTAGTTAGATCTCACAGAGTCTTTAATTATTTTTATTTTTCTTATACTACTTAGGTGGCAAACAAGCATACGGCCCGCCTGATATTAAGCAGTTACCGTAGTCTATGGACGCTTGTAATAACCCATTTTTTTACACCAGGGCTTTATGATGGGAGTATTTCCGAGATAGGAATACGTTTCTTTCAAACGCTCAAAGTACTCACACACAGGAACACAACTACACCACTGTGTGTAGTTATTTGGCTATGGTCTTCTGTAAGGTGGAGGACGGAGGTCATTCCCCAGTCGGGCTTGCTCGCTAGTATGGTGCCCTAGCTCTCGTGGGTCCTTCGCTGTTTGACACCACGGTGTCAATCGCAGAAGAACGTTTTTTGACTTACCTGTTTGGCACCATTTTCATATTAATTATCGACCGTGGTGTCAAACGGCGAATATCTTATTTTGTTTTCGTCGATTGACACCACGGTGTGAAACTGCGATAGGCGCTTTTGGCTTCGTTGATTTGGACCACTTTTGACAATTTAAAGGTCAAGTGTGATTTGTGTACTGACGAAAAGAAAACGGTTATTACAACAAACAATTACAATCAAATGTTTAATGGAATACATATTTATTAGTACAAATCACATTTTAATAAACCGTAAATAAAGGGAATAACAAACAATTAAACAACGATTTAACTCTGTATCCGAATTTATAAAATAATGTTAATATAATAATTAAAATGATTAATAATGGGCTCGATCATAATAAAATATAATAATTGCTGTCTGATGGTCAATGTAACGATAATCTATGTGTATGAAATCTCAATGTGTTAACAATTGCAATTTTGATTATTATTTTTCTTGATGCCTGTTTAATATAATGCATGTCCTCAAATATTTGTATGCCTTATTGAGGCAGAATGTATAAGGAAACTGATTTATATTGTTACCATGTCATTGTGATACCTGCATTCTGGACAAATAAATATTATTATTATTATCAATAAGTTAAAATTAAGAACTGAACGAATGCAGTTTGACATTTCAACAGACCAAAAAAAAGTCAAAAGTGTTCGTTTTGAGTTTCGTGGAATAGTCTTACAGTTTGTTTGGTTGTTTTTTGAATTCGCTCGTGTGGTGCACGGTCCGCCAGACATATTATTATTAACATCATTATAATATGGTTCGGAGCCCACCATGTTCGTGGTTCGGCCCGAACCAAGTTCGATCATCTGTTTATACTTTAAAGAATGATTAGATCGTATAGGCTGGGGTCTGATCAGGAACAAATTAAAATTGGTACGAATAAATATCGATAGATGTAGTTACATATATCGATTTGTTATTTACGTTTGTGTAAAATTCAAACCAGAAAGAAATATATTATAGCCTGAAACATATACGTACATATTTTAAGAAATCCTACTTAGCATAGGAAAATGAAATAAAGGGCTCATAAAACAAAACTATAGGTACTTAATTATATATTTTCAAAATTTAATAATGTCGTCGTAGTCCTGGCGGCAGTATTTTGTACTAGTAAGAAGGTGAAACTTGTAGGACTGTGAGTAATGGCGCTAGCGCTGTATGCATTTTCAGATTTTTATAAATTAAAATACCTACTTTGTTTTGAAGTTTACTGTTAGGTCATACTAGGTAAAAAATATATTAAGGTAGGCAATACAATGAGCTATGTTAAAAATAAATAATACAGGTATCATCATCATCATCATCATCATCTCAGCCCAATAATGTCCACTGCTGAACATAGGCACATGTAAATACAGGTCCTATATGTATATTTGTTTCTCTCAACAAAAAAACTTTATAAATGTCTTACGTTATCAAAATGATCAACAAAAATGGTACATCCAAGATATAGAAAGAAGAAAGAAAGAAAGAAAATAATTTTATTTGCTCTTACATTCAATAACACTTACAATTACTACATTTAATAACACTTAATATAAGAAAGCAAATAAGGCCCCTGCGTCAGCTCTTATGTTGTGGCCTGGACCACAACGCTGGTATTCTCGCAGGACCTTTATAACTACACGAGTGACGCGCGATATATTATTGTAAATATTTTAAAAACTAAACAAAAACAAAATACAAAAAGTGTATCCGATGTTGGGATTCGAAGTTTTACAGTTTTACTATATTTTTATTAATAAACCATCTACAAAAATCAAATTCCAAAAAGTGGACATGAATATGGGATTTGAACCCAGTGTCATCGGACCGATTGCGTTGGAATAATACTACAGAATGCTAATACTCCGTCCATTATTGACAGTCCAATGAAGTTTTTACTTCTGCCGTGTGGTCAGCACACACTCGTTTTTTTACCTGAGATTTTTGTTTGTTCGAACTCAGGTATTTCTACCCTTTCTTTAACGTTCTTGCCAATATAAAAATATAAGGGCATGTAATAATAATAATTTATATTTAATTATTTTTTACCTGCTGATGTCTTGAATATTAAAATTAAATTTTAAGAGATGTAGTAGTAAAACGTAGTAGTAGTTGCTATCGCAAAACTGTTGTAGGTAACTAAACAGTTTTGCCTTTCCAAGCACACTCAGAAAAAAAAATTAAATAAAAATTGTGTAAACACTTCTGTGCGTGATTGTTATGTTATAATAAAATAGCAATGCGACCGTCCTTTGTTGTTTTACGTCATGGTGTCAATCAACGAAGACAAATAAGATATTCGTCGATTGACACCGTGGTCCCAAACAGGTAAGTCAAAAAACGTCTTTCTGCGATTGACACCATGGTGTCTAATCCGTGGTGTCAAACAGCGAAGGACCCGCTCTAGTAATTTTTTAATTCGATTATTTCAAGTATGTACATCGACAGTAAGATAACTGCTCTAGCTTATTTAGCAAGTGCTACAACGTGTACTTATACGTGACGTGATCATGCGCGAGTCGCAACACTCGCGAGCGCAACGCCGCTAACGAAGTTAGACCGGAGGCGTCGCGTCGTGTGTGGCGCGACCCTTACACCTAAGTGCAAACATTAAGATTAAGTAAAAGTTTTTCACTCATTTTTTGTGCATTAACATTGGCACATTAGGAAGCATCTGGTGCTGAGAATAGCTCGCTGTTACACAAACACGTGGGGTGCAAACAGGAATGCTTTTAAACGCCCCATTGAATGCGTTGACGTATGTAATTTCAGATTCTTTACAAAAAGTAAGTGTACGTCATCGACGCGACGCGACGTGGCGACACGTTCGGCTGTTCCGCTGCGTCACAATGTTCACGCTCCGAGCGCGAGCGCGTGTTGCCCAACAGCGCAACACTTCGGAAGAGATGTTATCGAAAACAACTGCTTTTGATAAACTAAAGGAAGGTTATATTACCCTAAAAGAGGTACGGAATTTAAAGTAAACTTAATCAAAACTACCCTCCAGCTGCTCCCTGAGCGGAGTGATTTATTTACACTTGAAAACTTTTTGCTGGATATAGCGTGCTAGGAGCGTGGCGTTTGGAACAATGAACCTGCAGATCTCTAAACGTATTATAATATCTACTGTGGGGTATCTGTGGTAATAAATTGTTCTGTATTATCTATGATGATTATTATCTATGATGTCGGTGACGTAAGAATAAATCGGTCTATTCAGAACTCGTGGTTTTACTAATTGCTCCCACAAATATATTTACGAATATACAACTGGCGACGAGGAAAACGTTTTGCAATTGTATAATATCGCGTAAAAAACATAAATCATGCCTATCGGTAAAATAGAAACATTCGACTTATCCATAAAAAGTGGTTGGCGTATATTCGACGCGTGGAACAGTTCATGACTTTGAATGAAATTAAACCGGAGTTACAAGTGGCTACGTTGGTAACGTTAGTGGGAGCAGCTACGTATGACTTAATGTGTGATTTGTGTGCACCTAGTGATCCCGAAAATAAAAGTTTTCGCGAATTAGTGAAGATTGTCGGCGACCATCTTGAACCGAAGCGTTCCGAGATTGCGGAGCGCCATGTTTTTCGACAAAGGCGACAGAACGTGGGTGAATCTTTGAGTGAATATTTACAAGCACTCAAACATTTAGCTAGCACGTGCAATTTTAATACGACGTTAGAAGAAAATTTACGTGACCAATTTGTGTCTGGCTTGGCTAATGATGACATGAGATCTCGTATCTTCGCGGAGCCTACAATTACTTATAAAAGGGCGGTAGAATTAGCATTGGCGTTGGAAGCGGCTGAACGGCATGCACAGACCAGCGGTCCGAACGCCGCGAACGCGTCGGCGGGATCGACCGTGGCGGGCACATCGCACGCGCTGGAACCCATTCATAGTGTATCAACAGCGGCACGGGCGGTTCGACCGCTCGCACGTAATACTGCGCATAGCAACAGCTCGACTAGCGGTGCATCGACTTCGCGCGCAGCCAATGGCGGGAATGCTTGTTGGCGCTGCGGCAAACAACATCGGCCCGAGATGTGTCGTTTTAAGAATTATTCGTGTGACATGTGTGGGTTAAAGGGTCATATTAAAGTGATGTGTAAAAAAGCGGGTCGAGACACAAGACACGTAGGTTCTTCGCAGAAACGTATTAATAATTATATTATTAATAATAGTGATAACGAGTCCGAGTGTGACTTTTATAATCTAAGTGTGCGGGGATTTAATGATAAACCATACATTGTCATGGCGCAAGTGAACGGGCGAAAGGTAAACTTTGAACTGGACACTGGAAGTAAGTTGTCTGCTATTAGTTTGACTTATTATAATCAATGCTTTTCTGACATTCCCATGATTCGTAATAATATCACTTTATATTCATACGTCGGCACGTTAATAGAACCTCTTGGATTTATTTCTGTAAATGTTGTTATTGGAGGACACCACGCCGACAAACTCAAATTATTTGTAATTAAAAATGGTGGGCCACCACTGTTGGGCAGATCGTGGCTTACAAAATTAAATATTAGTAACGTTAATATTAATGAGTCTTTATTAAATATGCAGAATAATAATTTTATTGAAACTTTGCAACATGAATTTCCGACTGTGTTTATGGCAGGACTTGGCACATGTACAAAAAAAATGTCATTAAAGTTGATTGATAAAAATCCAGTGTTTATTAAAGCTAGATCATTACCATTGGCGTTACGCAAACCAGTTGAGCGGGAGTTAGAGCGACTCGAGGCCGAGGGTACTATACGAAAAGTAGATTATTCTGATTATGGGACGCCAATCGTACCTGTGATTAAAAAAAATGGTGAAATACGTATCTGTGGTGACTATAAGGTCACGGTCAATCCTAAGCTCATGCGCGAACCTTACCCTTTGCCTCGGATCGAAGAACTGTTCGCAGCGTTGAGTGGAGGGGAACAGTTCTCAAAAATTGACCTTACAAACGCTTATCAACAATTGTTTTTAGATGACGAGTCTCGAGCGTGTACTGCTATCACACATTGGTACATATGTTTATAATCGTACACCTTTCGGACTCACTTGTGTGCCCGAAAAATTTCAAAAATTTATGGAAGAGACAGTTAAAGGTCTCAAAGGGGTTACTGTCTTTATTGACGACATAGCTTGTACTGGAACTTCATATTTGGACCATGTGGCTAATTTAAAAGCGTTATTTTGTCGTTTACGTGATGTGGGGTTAAGAATTAAATTAGACAAGTGTGCGTTTATGCAAGACAGTATCACCTATGTTGGGTTTATTATTGATAAGTTTGGGTTACATCCGGATGCAAACAAAATTAAGGCAATTGTCGATGCTCCACAGCCTAGTGAAGTAACACAGCTAAAATCTTTTCTAGGAATGGTTAACTATTATGCAAAATTTATTTCAAATTTAAGTACTATTTTACATCCTTTACATAAATTATTGCGTAAAAATTCAGTTTGGGACTGGTCAAAAGACTGTGATAAAAGCTTTCAGGATGTAAAACAGGCTATAGCTGGTAGCAAAATATTAGTGCATTATAACCCAGAGCTGCCTTTAGTGCTAGCAGTAGATAGCAGTTCGTACGGCATTGGCAGTGTGTTATCTCACAGATATCCTAACGGTGACGAACGCCCAATCTGTTTTGCATCGCGCACTCTAAATTCTGCAGAGCGCTCGTATAGTCAATTAGACAAAGAGGCCCTAGCCATAATTAGTGGTGTTATAAAACACCATCAGTATTTGTATGGTCGACATTTTATAATAAAAACGGGTCATAAACCGTTGACCTTTATTTTTGGGTCTAAATTGGGGCTACCACAAACTGCAGCAAGCCGTTTGCAAAGGTATGCTACAAGATTAGCAGCTTACGACTTCACAATCGAGTTTGTGAAATCAAAAGATAACTATAATGTTGATGCGTTATCACGCTTGCCATTGCCGTACGTTTGTAAAAGTGAAACGGGGCTGGATGCGGTATCGTATATTAATTATGTCGAAGAACATTTCCCGATAAGCGCTAAAGATGTTGCGATAAAAACACAGGATGACGTGGTTTTGAAAAATATATATAATTATATCATTAAAGGTTGGCCATCGGTCGTGACACATAATGAAGAGAAACCGTATTTTTACCGAAAGGATAGTCTTTCTATTGATAGAGGGTGTATTTTATACAATCACCGGGTAATAATACCTAAGGCTTTGAGACAAAGGGTACTTAATGAATTACATGAGGGCCATTTGGGCGTGGTTAAAATGAAAAATATATCGCGTAGTTATGTATATTGGCCTCTGATAGATACTGCGATAGAAACGTTATGTCGAGAGTGCAGTGCTTGTCTGCAACAGAGAGATGCGCCACCACGTGCCCAGTTACATCCGTGGGTTTTCCCAACGCGACCTTGGCAACGATTAAATATTGACTTTGCGGTGTTTCAGGGCAAATATTATTTAATTACTATCGATGCTCATAGCAAATGGATAGAAGTACAAAAAATGGCGGGAACTAATGCGACTGCAACTATATCAAAACTCAGGGAGCTGTTTGCGCGTTTTGGTATTCCATCACACCTTATAAGTGACGGTGGACCTCCATTTAACTCATTCGAATTTACGAATTACCTAAATAAAAATTGTATTAATCATACAATAACTAGTCCATATCGGGCAGCTGGTAATGGGGCCGCTGAAAATTCCGTTAAATCAGTCAAACGGGCAATGAAAAAAGCGTTGCATGAGGGTATTGATGTGGATACAGCCATTTATAAATTTTTATTTCAATATAGGAATTGTGAACACGCCACCACGGGGGTGGCGCCAGCGGTAGCTATGTTTGGTAGGCAATTACGAGGGCGCCTTGATATCCTAAAACCTTCCACGGAGCGCGCTGTGGAGATAGCTGCCGAACGAGCTGGACGATCACGACCCGGTGCGGAGCGTCACGTGAACCTCGGGGACCAGGTGTTGGCTCGTGACTATCGTTATAATGCAGAGAAATGGTCACCAGCCACAGTGGTTACACGAGATGCTCCGCTTACTTACAAGGTACGCGTGTCCGATGGTGGTGAGTGGAAGCGCCACATAGACCAGTTGTTGCCACTAAAACAACGGTTTTCGAGGCATTCATCAATTAATATAGATAGTGAGTCTTCGATGCCGGGTAATGACGTTATAAACCAAGATATTATTCAAACCGAACCGCCTTCATCCTCGTGCTTTAGGGAAACAAATGAAAGTCCAAGACAATGTACTAACTCCGAACCAGCTCCGATTCTAAAAGAACAGAGTTCAATTATTAAACCTAAACGTCAGTGTGTTTTTGTAGGTAAATACTCTAACGGCCGCACTCAGAGTCACCTAACGGCTACTTAAGGCGCTCTTTAGTAGAGATTTAAAAAAGCTCACTCTCAGAGTCAGCTAATGGTTCATTAACGTCCCTAGTCGGCAATTATAGTTAAGTAGAGCAAAACCTTTACTTACATTCTTAATGATTGATTTTGAGTGACAGATGAAAGTTATATTTAGCGGAAAAAAAATTAAATTCGTAATATTTTCTAACAAAAAGCTAAAATGGGTAAGGAATTGGCAGACGTTCCGAATTTTGGGTCGGGTTATGCTAAAAGGAATAGATAAATAGAGGGTCTTGGCGATCCTTACGTGATGACGCGGATCTTTTTTATTATAATAAGAGCCACATAAGAACAAAAAATACTATAAAAAGATGTTTTGGGTCTTCAAGTGGGGATGTGTATTAAACTACATAAAATAGCTGCTCTGATATGTGCATGTGCAACACTTCACAACCAACAAATGGGGCCGTTCATGTGGCCAATAAAGTAGTTGATGTTGCACCGATAAATGAAAACCCTAATAGCAATGGTTTGCAGTGCGACAAGCATTAGTAGAAAGATTCTTTACTTAATGCGCATTGATTGCTTAAGAAATAAAAAACTATATTATAATAAACAAACAATACTTTTATTTTATAATTTTAACAAAAAAAAAATGTCTTCAATACGGCAAGTTGTACGGTTTTCAAACACCTTGAAATCCCAATTCTAAAGTAGGTACCTACTTAAGAAGGATGAATGTTCCTGTATAGGTATGTAAGGTTTATTCCCATTTTACCCCGTCCGTGAATAAATTATCATTGAGAAGTTCAGGTGGCCATCTGTCGTGTTTTGTATCAGTTTCACTTCACAAAATCACAATTTCTGCCTGTACGTCTATAATTTTCGAAGAGTTCCCTCGATTCCTCATGGATCCTATCATTGGAAGTGGCTTTTTAAAAGTTACTTATTTACATTACTGTAAATATATATAGGTACTATAATCTTTTATTTCATTCGCAATGAACACATGTAAAATCAAAACAATAATACCTACTATTGACATTAACAGTTTGACAGTAAGCACAACAAGTAATACCATTAAAATAAATCGTTATTCTTAAATAAATTAAAAAATATTTTATATTTTTTATAGATTGACTTGTTGATAAAAAAATATATGGATATAACTGATTAAACTTAGATTTATGATATGCTTTAGTTTTTGATGTTTTTAAATAGATTTTTAAATACTTATTATTAACATTTTTACGTGTGGCCACACTGAAAATATATCGATATGCAATCGATAGTGTACGCTTCACCCAAAGGTTCCTTAAAGCCGTCATTAACTAATGAACCGTTAAATACTGACTCTGAGATACACCGATATTTAGCGGATTTAATCCGTATTAGTTAAATACTCATTAGGACTAATTTAATGAATGTCTCTGAGTGCGGCCGTAAGTAACCTTTCACTATGTTGTACTTGTTGTTTAATTTTTAAGATATTTCCATAAATAGTTATTAAATTGAAAGTAACCTAACCTACTTACAAATAATCGGATATTGTATTTAAGGATAACCAATATGTAAATAAAATATCTGATTCCTTTTGAAGTTTAAAATAAACGGTCATTATAAAATTGTTAAAAAAAAAGATTTTGTTATTTTTTGTTTTTTTTAGTTAAGTTATTTCTCCTAATTAAGTAAAATAGGATTAACGGCCGCACTCAGAGACATTCATTAAATTAGTCCTAATGAGTATTTAACTAATACGGATTCATCATCTCAGCCTGGTAATGTCCACTGCTGAACGTAGGCCTCCCTCATATGTCTCCACAATGGCCGATCCTGAGCTGCCTGCATCCAGTGCTTTCCTGCAGCTCTGATGATGTCATCTGTCCACCTAGTGGAAGGTCGTCCCACACTGCGTTTTCCTGTACGTGGTCGCCACTCGAGAACCTTTCTTCCCCATCGGTTGTCGGATCGTCGAGCGATGTGGCCTGCCCATTGCCACTTCAACTTGCTTACTGTAAGAGCTATGTCGGTAACTTTGGTTCGTCTGCGGATCTCCTCATTGCGGATTTTATCACGCAGAGAAACACCGAGCATAGCTCTTTCCATAGCTCGTTGAGCGACTCTGAGCTTATTCATGAGGCCAACAGTCAAAGACCACGTTTCGGTGCCATAAGTCATCACTGGCAACACACATTGGTTATAGACTTTCGTCTTAAGGCACTGAGGTATTTTTGACGAAAAGATGTTACGCAATTTCCCGAACGCTGCCCAGCCGAGTTGGATTCTTCGGTTGACCTCTTTCTCGAAGTTGGACTTACCTAACTGCATTATTTGCCCGAGGTATGTGTATTCGTCAACAACTTCAAGAGTAGCATTCCCAACAACAACCGGTAAGGGCGTGATATGGACATTGAACATGATCTTGGTTTTATCCATATTCATTTTCAAGCCCACCTGTTGGGAAACTCTGCTGAGGTCTCTGAGCATAATACGGATTAAATCCGCTAAATATCGGTGTATCTCAGAGTCAGTATTTAACGGTTCATTAGTTAATGACGGCTTTAAGGAACCTTTGGGTGAAACGTACACTATCGATTGCATATCGATATATTTTCAGTGTGGCCACACGTAAAAATGTTAATAATAAGTATTTAAAAATCTATTTAAATACATCAAAAACTAAAGCATATCATAAATCTAAGTTTAATCAGTTATATCCATATTTTTTTTTTATCAACAAGTCAATCTATAAAAATTATAAAATATTTTTTAATTTATTTAAGAATTACGTTTTATTTTAATGGTATTACTTGTTGTGCTTACTGTCAAACTGTGAACTGTGAATGTCAATAGTAGGTATTATTGTTTTGATTTTACGTGTGTTCATTGCAAATGAAATAAAAGTTTATAGTACCTATATATATTTACAGTAATGTAAATAAGTAACTTTTAAAAAGCCACTTCCAATGATGTAATCCGTGAGGAATCGAGGGAACTCTTCGAAAATTATAGACGTACAGGCAGAAATTGTGATTTTGTGAAGTGAAACTGATAAAAAACACGACAGATGGCCACCTGAACTTCTCAATGATAATTTATTCACGGACGGGGTAAAATGGGAATAAACCTTATAGGAACATTCATCCTGCTTAAGTAGGTACCTACTTCAGAATTGGGATTTCAAGGTGTTTGAAAACTGTACAACTTGCCGTATTGAAGTCATTTTTTTTTGTTAAAATTATAAATAAAATTATTGTTTGATTAATATAATATAGTTTTTTATTTCTTAAGCAATCAATGCGCATTAAGTAAAAAATCTTTCTACTAATGCTTGTCGCACTGCAAACCATTGCTATTAGGGTTTTCATTTATCTGTGCAATATCAACTAGTTTATTGGCCACATGAACGGCCCCATTTGTTGGTTGTGAAGTCTTGTACATGCACATAACACAGCAGCTATTTTATGTAGCTTAATACACATCCCCACTTGAAGACCCAAAACATCTTTTAATAGTATTTTTTGTTCTTATGTGGCTCTTATTATAATAAAAAAGATCCGCGTAATCACGTAAGGATCGCCAAGGCCCTCTATTTATCTATTCCTTTTAGCATAACCCGACCCAAAATTCGGAACGTCTGCCAATTCCATACCCATTTTAGCTTTTTGTTAGAAAATATTACGAATTTAATTTTTTTTCCGCTAAATATAACTTTCATCTGTCACTCAAAATCAATCATTAAGAATGTAAGTAAAGGTTTTGCTCTACTTAACTATAATTGCCGAATAGGGACGTTAATGAACCATTAGCTGACTCTGAGAGTGAGCTTTTTTAAATCTCTACTAAAGAGCGCCTTAAGTAGCCGTTAGGTGACTCTGAGTGCGGCCGTAAGTAAACTAAAGGGGGAGGTGTGGGGTATCTGTGGTAATAAATTGTTCTGTATTATCTATGATGATTATTATCTATGATGTCGGTGACGTAAGAATAAATCAGTCTATTCAGAACTCGTGGTTTTACTAATTGCTCCCACAAATATATTTACGAATATACAACTTCTACATGTGATAATGGATTTATTGTGTTTACTATTTTGTCGAGTATGTACTTATTTTATTATATAAAATAAAATAGGCGAATATTTTATATTAATGAATAAAACAATTTTAAGCATGCCTTGCTTTGGAGTGTCGTATGTTGTTTCGAACGCCGCTGTTGCAACACTTTTCCTTACCAGCAGAAACCTATCTAAGGCTTTGTTGTTATTGTTGACCTACCAAAACTGATATGGGTAATTGTCGATCAATTAATCCCAGGCGAATGAAGTCAGGTACGTAGGCATATATGTAATATAAATATTAAATCGCGAAATAAATTGTAATTGTAATAAATTGTCTGGTCTCCTTGTTGAGATGAAACTGTGAAGGTGCGATGCATTCCCCGCGGTTACAATAGTAACGCCACAAGCAATAATCGAGTTCACATCGGCTCCTTAACGTTTGATGTGAAGGGACTTCCTCCCCCTCCCGCACTCCTCTCCTCTACAAGTGACGTTTATATGTTTGTCCTCTTTCCGATTTGAGTTATTTTATAGCGACGCTTTACAAACTGCCATCTTTTACTCGTTTAAATTTTAACTTCCTCATGATTTTATAACTTGATTTACGATGACTACTGATGACCCACATTATCTTATATTAATAATGTCCAATTTTAGAAGCGATATAAATGTTAACTGATAAAGTTTTCACGTCCGCTACACACGTGGATATACGAGCGAGCGATGCCGCGGCGTTATCGAGACGAGATCATACATACATGTGGGTGGATCACGTGTGGGAGGAACGTTTATTGAACTACATTCATACCACATTATAGACCGTATATGCCCGAACCGTCTATTTGTACAAATATTACAAAAATGTTTTGCTACAAGAACGGCTGAAAAGACAAGCACAACACTAATGTAGTTATTTCCAGGGACCTTTGAAAACATAACTAAAGTATGTAGGTTGTCTGGAAGAGATCGCTTTTAGCGATAAGACCGCCCATTGTACAGCTAACTATTACAACTTACAACAAACTGTTATTTTATACTGTTGTATTTTTGCTTGGTGTACAATAAAGAATATTCTATCTATCTACCTATGTACCTACCTACAGCAAAGTGTAACTAACTGCGGTATATCCGATCGGTGTCGTCGATCTTATAAACCACAATTACCAATGATAAATAATTAAATGATCTACAAATGCAAATGTTTAGATTGGTACAAACTAAGCAATATTCAGCGAATATGAAGTCAGCATTTCTGAGTCGTAGTCAATTCAACAGTTCATAATGTAATAAGTGATTTCCATTTAGATGAAGCGCCTGAACACCTCGCGGAGCCAAACCTCAGACCTCATCGACCTCGTCTTACTCATATACATGTAAATTCACCTTCATTTGATATTTGCGCAAACACAAGTCACAATATCCCACTCGCAACGCGTAATTATCTTATATTACTTCATTTAGTGCTACAACACTGCTGAACACTTACTGCAAAATGTAGTTATTACTGGCTTTTACGTCGATAGATGTAACTGAATGAGCGTTACTTAGAAAACAACAAAAAGCTGTCAGCCTACTTACTTATTATACGGGAACTGTTTATTGTTACGTAAAACTTTGAGAACATACTAAGCGACGTTAGAATAATCTTCATTGCGTGAAAATATACCTACTTATATAAGGTTATATGCCTTGAACTAAGTCTCAAGTATAGAATATTTAACTCGAAGACTTAGGTAGTATACGTCTCAACCCATAAACGTCCCACTGCTGGGCACGGGTCTCCTCCAAACAGAGGGATATTAGCCTACTATACCACGCTGGTCAGACGGGTTGGTATAGGGTTTTGTTTCGAATTTTCCCTCTCTTGCGGTGAATAACACTTACTCCCTTAGTCGACTCTTACGACACCCTCGGGATGGAAAGGGTGGTGACATTTGTATTCTTAATCCGTCACCACACGGACAGGTAGTAATTTCATTAAACTACAAAGTCAACTGTAAATTGTACAACCACACATAGCCAGTAGAAAGGTTAATCCAGTTTAATTTCTGTTGTACCTACCTATGAAAATATATTATAGTTAACTATCATTATTATTTTATTGACAATACTCGATTACTTACGAATGACGGAAGTTTACGACATTATACATACAAGTATTAAGTAAACTATTGTCAAATCCCATACATTTGCTTTTTATTGTATTTAACTTGACTACTATTTATGCAACTTGTCTAAAGGGGCTGGTGTGAATCGAGCCAGTCGGACACCAATCGAGTTTCCGACTGTAGCGTCATCTATCAGGCCAATAGAATAACGCTACAACAAGCAACGAAGTTCATCATAGAAAACACAGATGTCACTATACCGAGAAACACGCAACCGCAGAACAAATGTTCGAGATGCTGAATCGCGCTATCGAAGTTTACACAGACACTCAGTATATATACAACGCCCAACAACTAACCGTTGGGCCGCGGCCCGCCAGGCACGATCACCTAGCCTGGTCGGAGGATCCTCCCTTTTCGTTGGAGGTGTGGGACAGCGCTCCACATTGGTGACCCCGACGTGATCTTTACCCGACGTGATCATCACCCGACGTGATCATCAACCTTCACGGAGCAAGACCATCAGCAGCAGCAACAACTTCTCTCCACCCCCCTAGCAACCAGATGAGCAGTAACCAAGTCGCAGCCAGCCAGCATCTTCGGCCACTCCAGGATACTCCACAAGCCTGCGGACGCGCAAGCCTGGACTACCCTACGGCCTCATCAAACGTGGCACCGCACACTGCACCCCACGGTTCCCGTAAGCAGAGCGCTTCTCCTCTCACCGTACGCAGCAGTCTGCCACTACGCAGCACTCGTCCCGACTCACTGGGACCAGCACCGCACCTCGTCCTACGCACTGGACCTACGCGGCAATCAGTTCCGTCGCACTGGAACTCAACTCTGGCACTGGCACTTCACTGAAGCATCGACAGCCGACTCATCAAGCGGAACGGTCAGGATCGACCTCCGGTCTTGGGGGGGAGTACTGTAGCGTCATCTATCAGGCCAATAGAATAACGCTACAACAAGCAACGAAGTTCATCATAGAAAACACAGATGTCACTATACCGAGAAACACGCAACCGCAGAACAAATGTTCGAGATGCTGAATCGCGCTATCGAAGTTTACACAGACACTCAGTATATATACAACGCCCAACAACTAACCGTTGGGCCGCGGCCCGCCAGGCACGATCACCTAGCCTGGTCGGAGGATCCTCCCTTTTCGTTGGAGGTGTGGGACAGCGCTCCACACGACCAACATGTTTTAGCATACACAATAATATACATATAAGTATGTACATATTTTTATAAAGCAAATAATAAAATATATATTGGACATATACGTCAATAGCACGTTTATTTGTAAACGAAATGTTATCTGGTGAATGAGAGAGCTGCTTGGTATTCATGGAAGACGTTAATACTGCGGCTTTATTGCAATATTTAATGTACGGCTCTAAACGATCGAATGTTTATGTCAAAAACGAATGTGAATGTGCACACAGATGTGTTTATATTATATTTGTAATGTAGTCATTATTTTAAGGTAATTCGTGAATGTTATCTTAATAGTAAACTGAATCCTGCGATTAGGACGGGTGTATGTACCGGGATAATTTACTTGTCAAATACTTTGCACGCAGACGCGATTACCTCAAACATAGTTGTTATAATGCTTACTGCTATAATTGTGCAATCCACATTTCTGTTGGAAAACAAACTGTAATAAAACACAGCTCAACAAATGGCACAAGATAATCTGTTCAAACTAACTATTGAATTGCAACGTATGTAAGTAACATGTACAAACTCTTGTTATATACAAACTAATAGGAGCTCATTCGACAACTCGACGGGGTACGACCTGTCGTCGCCTCGTCAAATTGAAATTTAAAATACTACGTCTACGTATGTTTGAAACATGCTATATAATTATGTAGAAAACTCCTTGTACACCAATTGTATGTATATTTGACTAGAGGTCGTCCGCGTGGTAATTTGAAATATTTTCCCTGATTTTGCAACATATCTCACAACTGCTCCGCTCCTATTGATCATAGCGTGATGTTATTATAGCCCTATTCAACAAAAAAATAATGTTTCTAATCGAACCAGTACTTTCTGAGATTAGCGCGTTCAACCAAACAAACAAACTCTTCAGCTTCATAATATCAGTAGATGTAGATGTAGATAAAAATAAATAAAATGCACAACACACAACACACATGTCAGAATAACCGCTAATAGGTAACAAACAACAAGGCACACGCAACAGTAACCGCTGGATAGAACAATAACTAAGCGGTTATTATCGGCGCACTATTTATAGACAGCCGCAGACAGACTGAATTACAGGTTAGACGCTAACTCGCCGCTCAAACAATATTCAATTATACACAACCAATGGATAACGATTCTTTAGAAATTTTACTTATATTTATAGATAAAGCATTTGTATTTAAGTTACGGTATTTTTATTTCAATGCAGCTAGATTTTCGCATTTCTTGGGATTGAGCGTTTAAGTATAAGTAGTTACCTACTAAATTATAATGTTCTGGTAGTAAAGTTATTTTCGGTTTATTACAATCAATTTGTAGAATGAGTGCTTTGTCTATTTTTCCAGGTAAACTTTTATAGCATGGGGTTTTCCAAAACAAAAATTGTCAAGAAGTTATCAGAGGGTTGCCAGTGCGCTAGTAATGCCCCTGATGAGCTATATTCAAAATAAACTGTATCCATACACAACTTATCACTTAGCCTAGTAATTAACAAGAAAGAATAAACAAGGCACCATTTTAACAGTTGTGACATGGCGAATCACCATGTCCATGGCGAATCACCATGCGATGTCACAACACTGTTGAAAAATTCAACAGTCCACTCGTGGAGTATTGTCCTCGTAAAATTATAGTGTTCGACAACGCACGCTCAAAATAACAAGCTTTCCAGGATTCCTTATTCAAACAGAAAAACGAAGCGTTCGGTTACAATTTTTTTTTAAGAATGTTAACCAATAGCTACTGAGTATTAAATTTCAAATCAATTTAATTATTGTTAGCTCGGTTCCATAAACGAGAAAGGTCACGTTAAATAATATTTTTAGTAACAAATCTTTAAAAATAAAGGAGTAGGCGGCCATTAAAGTTATCACTTTTAGGCCATTCCTGTAACGGGGTTTATCTCTAAAACGATAATATACGTACGGAACTTATAACAGAGTGAGGCCCAATTGGTCTCGGCCGTCTTTTTTTTAAACGTAATAATGCGTCAGCGTTGAATCTTTCATGTGCATAACAATGCGCGTCTCTTCGAATGCTTTCACACGTATTGATGCTACTTTTTTACTGAAAAGCGATTGGCTATGTTGCATTCGAAATACTTGTGTTGTTTATTGTGGAATGTTTAAAAGTAAAGCGGTCAAGACTCGAAGAGTCACTGGCCAAGTTGCAACGTCTTTTTAAGTTTACAATGTTAGGTAAGTGCGTCACCCAGGTCTATATAAAGCAAGAATCTCGGATGACTAGCGCGACCAGACTGTTCACAATGTTTATGGATTTATTTAGATTAAACTTTCTCTATTTATAATAGAAAATGCATCAACTCACTATAAACAGGTTATAATTATTTATGAGTTTAATGGTTTGTCTAAGATGTACAGCTGAAGGGATAAACTTTTATATTGTTTGATAAAGTCGAGATTTCCAAGTAACAAAGGGTTTTAAATACTTGGCGGTAAAATCGGCAGCAATCACGTCAGGCGAGCGGTGCGGGGGGTGGCGCGGCGGCGGGAAGGGTAACGGTCGCGAAGTACACGTCCCTCGGGAACTTCTCACCCTCGGAATCGTGACCAACATTTTCCAACATACACAATCTAGGATAACGCCACATCTGTGTACGTTGTAGGCAAGTTAAGTAAGATTTGTGCCGTCCCTAGTTGATGACGTTTGTCTCGGATTTCAAAAAAGTTGTAACGATTAATGAATAAAGTGTCAAGCGCAAATGGCGTTTCAAATAGTCAACGTCGAGGGTGGGTATAGAAAAGAAAAACAATCCTGAGGGATCTCCCAACTTTATGAAGTGCAATTTGCATTAAGTAGTGCTTCATCAACAAGAAACGAAGTAAGTCTTCATACAATATTAATGTAAGTATGCTATTATAAGCTTATTACAAAAACATCAACAGTTTAAAAACGCATTGTATATATTTTGCAAATTCCTTCCAACATGTCGGTCCGGAACTGGCGGGTGACGGCAATTCAGTCTGTTATAAAAAGTTTTCTTTGTTTCAGTCGCGTGGGGTTCGTTCTTTAGTAGCGGGTACCGTCTGGACTCGTTTCGTCTCCAAATCGTTTTCCGATACTATTTTATATGTAATGGACAATAACACATGCTGCGGGGCCTATTGTTACTCGCAACTTTACATCGACAATATACTTATGTCGGTAAACTGCTGAGATACTAAATTTATAATAAGAGACTTTAGACCCATCAATACATTGGTTTTTTGTAAATAGCTTATATATATATAAAACATAAAAGTTATTTACGAAAAGCCCATGTGCTTATATTTTACAATTATAAGCCAAGATGTCGTTTGGTCAAAGTATGTAGTTACCTAACAGAGATATGGTTGTGTATTATATTGTTACTGATTATTGGGAAAAGGGGATATGTTTATATTTAAAAATAAGTTTAGCTAAGGCATTCCAGTAAACGGTTAGCTTTAGCAACACACTCGTAAGTCAACTGCGATCTGCCTGTGGTATGCACTAGGTAGGTACTGTTGCAACAAGATGGGCTCTAACAACCGTTCTTAAAGCCAACGTGAAAGAATATTACAAAAGTGCCTCGTTAGTCTGGTGGTTGTTAAGTACGACTGCAGATCACGATGCCCCGGGTTCGTTTTCGCGTCGGGCCAAAAATATATTAAAATAAAAATAAAATAAAATAAAATAAAATAAAATAACTTTTATTTCAAACACAGAATTCATATTATGTTAGTAACAATAAACTTAGAACTATGTTAGTAAACAAAATTAAAGATAGAGCTACACAACAATTATTTTGAAACCAATTGTACGGTAGACATGCATCTACGCGTACAATGGTTCAAAATAGGCGAATCATACCTTTCGGCAATCATTCGCAGAATACTGTTGGAGCTGGCCCGAACTCTGCAGAGCAAGGAGGCTGTTTTTTTGCGCCATATCGCAAAAAAGTCATTAGTATGGCTTTGCGCGAACATACCTGATGCACTGCAGAAGCGGGGCAGCCCCATCAGCATTCTAAAGCCATTATTATATAGGACACGTAAAGCACTGACGGCGCGTTGCGTATAGTTGGTCCACAGGCTGCACGTGTAGAATACTTGGCAGTAGGCTTTAAACAAAGTAATTTTGACCGGCTCACTACATCGTGTAAACCTGCGGGCCACCATGTTACATCGCACCGCCAACGCTCTACGTTCCCTCTCGATATCAACTTGGTCTTTAAGGTCGTCGGTAACAAAATGCCCTAGGTACTTAAATTGATACACTCGTTTAAGTTCACACTTATTCAGCAATATAGGAGGTATTGATTCTGGGCATTTACCACCCTCGGCCCTAAAGACCATGTACTCACTTTTTTTAACATTATATGCTAATCCATGGTTTGCAGCATAATGCTCACAAGCTCCAAGTAAATCTCTCAGTGCCTTGATTGTTGGGCTCAGCAACGCTATATCATCAGCATAGCTGATATTATTAACGCTTATATCGTCAATACGACAGCCGATTTTTTTGTTACTGAGCTCGACAATCAAGTCATTAACGTAGACATTAAAGAGCTTTGGAGATGTTATACCCCCCTGCCTTACCCCACAGTTCAACCCAAAAGAAACAGAAAGCTTACCGGCCCATCTCACATTATTTACCTGATTGTGGTATTGATATTGAGTTTTCTTTTAAGAAATTCACAGAGTAGATGCTAGAAGATTGGTATTGATGGTGTTTATAACGTGCAGTCGTTCCTTGGAAAGCGCGCAAAACCGTTGGCCGTACACTTGATCTCTCAACAGTTTAACAAACTGTAAATAGCTTGTTCACAGAACATAACATTGTAGTACACTACACAGTCCCGAGCCCTAACTATTATTGTATATTATTATACTAGTCTGAACACTAAACACATGCCATTGTGTGACAGTGAATGTGATTTAACTTGTCTCCCCCATACGATTGAAAGCCATAATAGTATGTAATTCAGTTAAAATGTTCAATCGTGACTTTTATTGACAAACAACATTTCGATAAGTGGCCACAACGTACGTACGTAGGTATGACGAGGCGGCGGCGATGGCGCATGGCGAGGCGAGGGTGTGCTCCACACATTTGTAAACATGTTATTATGATTGTTCTTGAACTATTATTTGCTGGGCCTTAACCGTGGCACTGTCACTCTATATATAGTACAGCACGTGTCCGTCGGGCGGCGCCAGTGCGCCACACACTCGCTCGCACTGACAGACAGACGGTAATTTCCCAACAGTCAGACATCATATAACATTCATAATGGACTCCGGAAGGATTTTAAAAGGTACGCCGAGAAAATGCACTTCTCCAGACCGGTTTACGATCACTTCTGACAATGTATTTTACTGAAATCATATTTCAAACTCGCTTACAGTTATAGTCCCCTGGTATTATAAACCTTTTAACATAAAACCCGGTGCCCCAAATAGAGAAAGAGAAAAAATAACTCTCCCAAAGGAAATTCGTTGTGAAAAATTCAAACTCGCATTTTAGTCGGCCTCCGTACAGCGCTAACAACCAGCCAACTTTTACGTGCAAGTCTGTAATCAACGCCACACCTACCTAGTATATTGGCAATTTGCTTCAGATGTTCAGGCTACATCACTAAGTCAAAACAAAGTTGAGAACTTATAGTTCAGTGGGAATCTCGCGGGATGACGTTGTAACGTAGGTATGTTAATTATATATTATCCTCTGTTAATATATAGTTTAGACACTTTGATATAGAAAAGTGTTACTCTAATCCTGGAGTTAGTTATGTCGAGAGCGGAACATTTCTGTTCCATTTATGAATGCAGCAATAATAACCATCAAGAATGCATAGCACGCAAACGTTAACCTCGCCGAAGCTCCGAGTGCACTTCTGACGTTAACTGCATTAGAAAATTGATAGCGGTGAAGGGTTATGGCGGTTTTATTGTCTGTAAAGCGCAGCCAGTGTCGGGCTGCGGTGTTCCGAATTCCGAATGTTCCATGCGTGTTCTATAGAACAGTTCATATGTTGTTCAACACTACAGTACGTGCATTAGTTAGGTACTACCATAACGTAGTTTTGTTATTACTTTGTTCGAAATTCTGATCTTCACATTATATTTATCTGTATTCTGAATATTCTGTTCCCACAAAAGATTTTAATCACCAAGCGAGATCTAGGTACTTATTATAATAATGTTCACAAAATTAAATGCCTTATCACCACAACAGTTCATTTTCAAGGCTAAGTTTTCACCAGCCTTCATTATTATAATCATTAATCATTCTTCTATCGCCGGCAAGTCGGTAAATCGACATTTTCAAGGCTACATCTGATTTTGTTACAAGCCCACCGTACTCCAACATCACTACCGGTCGCGATGTACCGAAATGTTGTTGCTAAGAATATCGAATCACACGGCGATTGACGTTTATCGCCACTCGCCATAAACATTAGTAGTTTTATACGGTGCTTTATTTGTTCCTGCCACTGCTGCACTGCAAGGACTATTTCTAGCTCGTAACCCGCGCCTGCTCGAATGTCAATTAGCTCCAATGATTAATTATATTAAACAGCTATGAAAATTGTTACCTCTAATTAGTTGCAGTGGTTTGACACATACTTACCTACACTCAACCCACTGTCTCTGTTTGCTACTCATTAAATGTGTTCTAAAATTAATTGAAGCTATTAAGAACTTAATGTAAGAGTGAGTTGTTAAAGCTTGATACTTATTATTATATTGTTAGAGAGTGCAGTCCGGAGATTGTTTGCGTGGGACCTGCAAATACCATCCTAATGGTAGCTTTAACGACGTCCCATTTGAGTATAAAGCAGTGCTAATTAGGGACCCCACGTCGTAAACTGACATCTAGTGTAGTATAGGGGTGGGTGGCCGGCAACGCATCGGAACTGACGGACCGATCGATCGAAGGGTCGCGGGTTCGGACCTGTGTGTCCCTCACACAAACATTAGCAACGTCCCTATTACTTAAGCTGGGAAGTTGACAATAAAAACGCAATATCATTAACAGGGATCAGATTGTTATGTCACTCGTGATGTAGGTAGTTACTTGTGAACATGTGAGGAATAACACAATATGGTAAGAACTATGAAGCAATAAATAGGTATATTAATTTAAACGACGTGTAACGAGTGGGAAAGTAACCGACTTGCACGCAAGAGGTGCGAGTTCTATCGCGGGCAGTACCTATGTGAATTTTACTTTGTGGATTTTATATGTACTAATCAAATGATTCGCCATGTGCTAACGGTGAAGGAAAACATTGTGAGGAAACTCATATGTCTTAGAAGAAATTCTAAAAAAGAAATGTCAGATTTACGAACTCGCATTAGGCCAGCAGCGTGTGTGAATTACCGAAGAAGTAATAGTTCTTCTTCGGTAAATGATAGTACGGACGAATTCTTAAATAATTCGAATTCTTAAGACTAAGTACTATAGAGTAGTCAAATAAATAGAGTGTTCAATGTTACATTGTTAAATAGTGTAAATATAGTTTTAGTATAGTTATTTCAATGAACGTCGCGACAGTAAACTTTCACAGTAACGCAACGTCGCGATAATGAACTTCATAACTATGATTTAAACTCATTTAAGTTGTAAAAAAAATACATATCTTGAAATGTTTCCTAAATAAGATATACCTACCTTCTGAGATATAATATGCTACAAAACATCCTATTACAATGTAATATTATCCTATTATAATGTATTTATTAGTAATTTAGTTTATAAGTTATAGTGTGTAACTGTTTGTTAAACCCAAATTAATTAATAAAATTACAATATAGTAGAGGGACACACACAACATGCAGTGAAGGCACTATACGGACACTACATACGCACATAACCATAAACAAATTAAATAATAACACGGTGTATTTATTGTATACGATACATTCATCTGTTCTCTAGACTTGGTTTGCGCGAACCAACTGTGGTGTGGGAGAATTAATGTCGGATTAAAATAGATAACCAATGTAATGTTGTAGTGAGCAGATAAATATGGTGTTAGTCCCGAATTCAGAATTAACTGCAAGTACTATGATCTTAGTAGAGTACTACCTAAGATCAAAAATATGTTATACGAAGGCATTTTCGTGTGGTGTGGTGACGGATTAAGAATAAAAAATGTCACCACCCCTTTCCACCCCGAAGGTGTCGTAAGAGTCGACTAAAGGATTAAGTCAGGCAGATAATATCCACTGCAAGAGAAGGAAAACTCGAAATAAAACCCTATACCACCTATACCAATCCGTCTGGCCAGCGTGGTGTAGTAGGCTAATATCCCTCCAAGTGTATAAAGAAGACCCGTGCCCAGCAGTGGAACGTTTATGGATTGATATGATGATGATGATGATACGTAGGTACTGACATGACCACGTCCGAACTTTTACCCGCGGCGCGGGCGGCGCGCGGCTTGTCCTCGTGACATGCAATGTTTATCCGCAGCCACATTGTCTCGTGAATCTACCTTTTCAAACATTACGTCGTACTCTTGGACCTATTGTATCGTTTGTACTATGCGTAATTGCAGAATTGATTATAATTATTATTTTATATACTTTAGTAGTTTAGCTACTCAAATAATTTGTTTGTTAAGTTGTAAGCAAAAGTAGTCAGCGGTTCTGTGATCGATGTGATGTGAGAGTTGAGCTAATAAACTAAAGGAAGAGTATCTTTAGTGAATCACTAAATATATTCAAGCTACATAACAATAATACTTAGAGGTACATGTGATCACTGTTAACCAAACGTCCATCATCGAAATTAATCTTAAATTTATCTATCTAATTAAGAATGTCATCAACAAAAATATAAATTAATTATTTAATTTCAGTAAGCTTTAGCTCAAAATAGTCTCCATGCTTTCTACAAAAGCATGCAAATGTGACAAACGATATTCCAATTAGTAATGAAAAAACAAAATAGAACTACTTGAAACCTCGAGTGGTACGTAGCTACTACTACCACTCGAGGCCGATACCTACACTAGTAGTAGTTAACTAACAACAACTTGACGAAGTAGCTACTTATAGAAAGCAAAACTCAAATTCCAATGCAACAATAATAACACTTATTATGTTCGAGTTTAGCCGCGACAAACAAACAGTTTGACTTTAACAAAAGTTATTATGATGAAGGGTTAAAAGTTATTGCAATGATACTGCTTAAGTTCTAGGCAACTGTAGGCAACAACAATACAATCGCGAGCCTGAGGGAACCCTAGGCTTATTAAGTCCCCTCGTCGATGCGGCAGTACGCCGCGCACTTTATAGACCTCCGGGGACTCACTGTTTCGTGATTTCTGCGATCTCCTTAATCGATATAGACTTATATACTTAAAAGAGGGCAAGCTGGTGTACGTCAGCGTTGAATAAATAAATAATTGTAAAGTGTTGGAAGTTTTGATGATGTAGAAAGATGTGAATGCTAACTATATAAAAGAAGATGATTTAAGACGCAAAAATATAAAACTGAAGCACAAATGTACTAAATTACGACGACAAACTTAATAAAAGGTTGCTGAGGCGTCTGTCTCATAAAATAAATCATATCACCTCATATAAAATATCATAACTTTTAAATAGGAGTTGATGTGAGCAATTATTGAGCTCATAACATTCATAATGGCGTCGCACGCGGCCTGGCTACGTCACTAACACACAATAACATTACGATGTCTTGAACTGTCTGGTCAAAAGTCACGCATATTATAAGTATCACTATAATTTATGATACGGGTGTGAAAAGTTAACTAGAGTTTAAACAGCAACGAGTGCGGGCCGAGCTAAGGAACCAAACGACATGAAGTCTTATGTGATTATCCCTGAGAGCGTACACGAATCATGCTGTGACATTTAACACGTCATTACTATAAAATAAATAAAGTAGAACTTTTATATATTGAGCTGATTGAGACGAGAGAATAACCCCCAAAACAATACAAGATGTAATAATAATGTTTCTTTAATAATTAACTTGGTACGTGCTGCTGCTAAGGGTTTAACAAAATTGGTCTCGATTGTAGTCCCAGTTTAATCACAGTTTAGCAAATAATAAGTCAAAGCAAATACTTCAATATAAAGAATAAATGGCGTTCTTTGCAGATCATGTTCACTTATTTTATATTGGAATGTACGAAGAGACATTCCAAAAGACCGTTACGTGAGTATATAATAATATATGAGTTGATCTTTCAAGTCCTGATTGAGTTTACGGTCGTGGATCATAAAGCTCCGACATAATAAAATGTCTCATCAACACCAACTCCATGCACTTCAATAAAACTTTATATGCAGTAAAAATATATGAAAGTGGTCCTCGTCGCGCGTCGCACGCCGCACGCCGTACCGCCGAGCCATAGAACTCGGTAGAAAGTTGGTGGTGTGAAACATGTTCAGTGCGCTACACTACACTCATCAGTTTATTAGAGAAGGTTGTGCAGCAACCTTACAGTCAAGTAAGCAGGTATTACTTTAGTGGAAGCGTATGTAATATAAAACTCCAATAAATATAATATTACATCTGAGTGTTTGTAAATAAGTACAGAAATAAAATTGTATTAGTTTAAGACTAATTTTATATTAAACGAATATGATTATATTTACGCTTTTTTTACCTTCCAACGAGGCAAACAAGCATACGGCCCACCTGATGTTAAGCAGTTACCGTAGCCTATGGACGCTTGTAACACCAGGGGAGCATCACTCGCGCGTTGTCGGCCTTTTAAAAACCTTAAAAAAAACAAAATACTAACACACAAGGAAATACATACACAAAGAAATACCAACTGTGTATAAAGTTCCCACAAGTAGTAGTGATATAATAAGTTTGTTCCTCAGGGATGTCAGGAATACATGCGCTGGAGAAACAAACGATACGAGACGGCACAATACACCAAATTTAGTGGATCTAACAAGTTTAATAACTTATCAACAACTAACAAATAAACGTACTGAAACAAAACATATTTTAACTTCAATTCGTATGTTTTAACTAAAATAACAGAAATATCAAAAAGGTAACATTTTTATTTTTTTAAATAATTCCTTTGATCATTTAAGACTTGTAAAGCAAAAATAAATGTAATGTGCTTTATGTAACTCGATACTCGCGTTGTAAACGTTGAAATCTTTAATGTGATCGTTCTTTTACTAATACCGCATTTTTCTTGGGATTAAAAGATTTGAAAAGTAAACGGATCCGTACCCTGTAATCGGAACGCGTGGTTATAAACTGTGTGTTGGAGACTGTGGTCTCGTCTACAAATATTGATTCCGTAGCACCCGCCATTTCACCGTTATGCTGACAATGTTCCCGCCACAATGAGCACTGGCCACTGGGCACACATACAAGTTCAAGGCATTCCATCGGAAAACGCAGCATTGTGTCCACGCTCCAAACCCGTTTGATTTACTGCGAACACATCGATGGAAGTTAAAGCTGTAAGTATTATAATTCTTTATGTAAGTCAACGTTTGCAATTTTGATATAAGCTTTGAATGTGCTCCCAGTAGATATTTAATAATTATTGTGCATGGATTGGGCTCGAGCTAACGTAACGTAAGCACAAGTGTTAATGGCGATTAACAAGTTAGCAAAGAACTTGGTTGGCATTTGTAATGTACCTACCTACTGTTGTAATTTTACTTACTTTTACTATTAACAAGGTACTATAATACCTATAAATAGACACACACCTTGTCGCAGATGAAGTGCACAAACTACAATTTGCGATATTCACCGCTTTAGATCGCTTAACAATTAAAAAAGACTGGATATAAATTTTAAATGTGAATAGTATACAGTAGTATCATCATTACAGCCAAAAGACGTCCACTGCTGGACTTAAGCCTAGCCAAGATATAAAATGAGAGTTGTGAAAATTCTTGGGGGAGGCCTACAGTAGTATAACTGATACCAAAAGGTTTTTTTGTATATTAATGACAAGCAGTTCCGTGCTGATATTATGTCTGTAGATGCCGGGTACTGCCCCTCTAGACAAGTTAAATAAACGGTAGTCGAATCGAATAGAATAAAAAGCAAATGTATGGGATTTGACGTAAGTGTACGACATTATATAGTAAAGTTATGTGAAATCCCCTAAAAACGTCGCCGTATAATAATAGAATAAAGCAAATTCTATTCGACGACGGCGACGTTTATGCAACTTGTCTAGAAAGGTCCTTAATGTTGTGAATAATTATTTTATTTTTTCACAGGGTGTAAACTTCAGTAGCCTTATCTATAATATGTATAACAACAGAAGCTGTAGATAGCTTCGCGGTACGTATGGTTATTTGAAGTTATATGTTCGCGTGCCGCGTCAGTGGCGCGGTGTAGAAGAAGGGAGGACGGGGAGGGGGGGACAATGAACAACTCGCGTGTTCGCACCTCTTTACCGACGCTAAACTGTAATTAAATTAGGTTTTTGTAATATACGCCGACGGTACTTACCTGTTGTGGCTCCGCAAAGTGTTAACCGTTTAAACAAATGTAGGAGTACGTCGTTTTGGGACCAATTTTGTGAAAATATTACACTAACGCATTAGGCTGCGATGTTAGTGTAGATAGGTAAGTACGTGATACAAAATAAATAATCATTTCCAACATAACACAATTCGTGCGTTTACTAGGTATTCTACCATATTAAAGCTTCTGTTATAGCCAATCTATCGAATTCTGGGTTCTCCGGGATGCGGACGGGGGCCTCGGCGATCAGGGTACTCAGGGAATAACCCGCACAAAGAACAATAACAAGGGTAGGTAAAGCCTAGATTAGACACAAAAGTATAAACGTAGAAAATTACAAAACCGCTTGAATCCATTGATGGATCCTAGCACACTTTTTCCTCCAAACATATTTTTGTTCTTTGACAAAATAAGGAAGCGAGTATTGATTACGTCATTTCCCTGTGCCATATTGTGTTGCTCAATTTCCTCAAAAGTCTCAGTTGCTACAAGTATTATGTTCACAATATTTTCTTTACAAAAACCATTGTTTATACGCCCTCCGAAAACAGGTGGGTAACTGTTAACTTATTCATGGTACAGAGAATCATCGATGCGTACAAACTGTTTCATTCTATCCGATTCTCACTACATGTTAGCAATACCGCAGGCCACTTTAACGCTTATGTCAATAGGTATAAAGATCAGAAAAGCTTCAATGCGGCGATGAATATATTGGCAAAAAACATGAGGAAAGTCTCCACTTGTGCCATGCATCAATGGAAAATATATGAAACTGTAGTCTGTAAAAACGTGACGCGTGCAGATAGCGCCTACAACATTACTGACTAACATACATAATAAATGATAACTAAAACTTTATTGCCCTTGCCAAGAGCATGTCAATTTTTGTCCACATTACTGTACAATAGGTACCTATGTGATGTTGTGTTATTTCATTTCGCGATCCGTTTATTACTTATAGTTTTACTCAAACCACCAAAAATGTTACGAACATAACAGAATATCAATATAACAGTTCAAATGACGCCAAGAATTTGCTGAGTATTTTGTAAGTTAAACTTTAATATATGTCGTTTTTAGGGTATCATCTCATAATACGAGAACGAGCTCCGCCCGCCGCACCGGGGCCCTCGGCCTCGGTAACGACGTTCGTATGAACGTTTTTATATCGCTTATGATGTACCTACTAACATATATTATTATATTGCACACGCATGCACGACACACGCACACACACGCACGGATATAAACACAAATAAAGTACGTACGAGATATGTGCTGGCAGTATGTGCCAATATACCTGCGTATTATGTAGTTAGGTACCTACGTCACTTATATTACCGTAATAATGTACCTTCTTTAATTTAATAAAATTATGAAAAACATACGTTTGGTATACAGTATGGTGTATTGGAATGTATTATATTATCAAACTGCACATGCCGATAAATATATCTACTAAGATATGACATTCCTTTTAGGCGCTAATAGTTTTATTATCTACAATAAATACTTAGATCAGCGAGGTTCATTAAGTGTGACAAATCCTGGTTCAAGAGAATCTGTATCCATATTGAAAACAAATAAATTTAATGTTTAAAACGTACCCTACGTGTAACGTATCTTGATAAAAGACACACTCAAAAGACCACATCATGTTCAGGTAGGCCACCATTGCCCTACCTCTCTTTTTCTCTATATTCATTATTATTATTACTAAACAGCTCGCAGCAATATTTCCTATTATTTTCATACTCCCTGAGTTTGTAAGGTTATTTCTTATCTACCATATTACTTTGGTATGATATCGGAATGAAACAAAAACATGGGGTGCGTCAGCTGTGCTGTCCCACGCGACTTGAACACTAACCACTAATTTATGGAATAAACGTGGGATCTCTCTCGAAATGCACCTATATAGATAATGTTTTTAAAAAGGGTTGTGTATCGTAAGAAACATAGCAGTATTTATAAGAGAAAAAAATAGTTTATGTAGTAGCATAATGCATACAACTGAAATATGTGTTGTTCTTTAGCTTAAGCGTTAATGCCAACCATTAATGCCTAATTATTTGAATAAAAATAGTACAAATGTTTTAATCTTTTGTCATTTTTGGAATAATTAAGTTAAAAATATAAAGATTCGATCCCGGAAAATGTCTTAATAAATAAAAAATAAGCTTTTATTAAAAATATGTTGTGCTTGTTGAAACTGAAGACTGTAGAAAATAATCAGTTTACAAAAAATAGACACCGAATAAACTGGTTGACAGACGTGTCGTCCACTATTAATTTCCCCAAGCGCAGGTTGTTTTCTAGTTACCTATACCAACAAAACAAAAAAAAAACAATTCAGTTCACTGACCTGATAATAACTGAAACGTTTATATAAAATGGAATTTAATTTAAATCAAGCTCAGGGATACGTCATACTATTGTGTTACTTTTAATTTTAATATCACAGTTATACTGAAACCTAAAGTTATTACTATAAATCGTGTTAATTCTGCTAAAATTCCCACCTACCGTTACAAATCTAATACAGCCTCGTAATTAACTAAGCCAGTTTCGTAGTACCTACTCGTCACTGACGCACAGTGAGACGCCTACGCTCGGCGCGCAGTTCGCACACTGATCGTTGCGGCGCGCGGAGCTGCCTATCATTGTAATTGTTTTACATGTTTATGTCGTTACATTATTAAGTTTAGTACATTGTATGTAGTTGCATCGATTTTTAGTCGAATGTTATCTTTGTGGAAAAATGTTTTGTGTTTTAGTTTGTAATAATAAAACTATTGGACTGATTTAAAAAAAAATAGTAGAACTAGAAGAAGAAATAGATAAAACTAAATAAAAGTCCATCTGTGTAAAACCGAGACGGGTTGTTAGTAATTAAGTAATGCCGCATTCGAATAATAAACAGTATTTTAACATTTAAGTCTAGCTAGCAAGCAAATTATTTACAAAATTCAACAAAAGATTACCACATAAATATACCACTCATATTCCTTACAGCTTATTCGACTGTTTGAACGATAATGATAAATGTTTCGAAGTTGTTTTAGCGTCTCCCAAAGTAAATGTCATCTACCTATAATACGTTTGAAGTAACTAATAATATGTACCCTCTCTCTGAATATCAACTTGTGTATGTGAAACAACTTAACTGTCGTAAACTCTTGAGACCCCTAAGTATTATACAAACATAATTCTATTTACTGTCCCTTTTCAAACTTTTACAAAGCTTAAAGATAGAAATTGTAGAGAAAAAACTATCGACGAATATTTGAGAGAGAGAGCTCTGCAAATAACATTTGGTCGGTATGCACAGTGATGACAATTTTTCCATGTTAGTGGATGTTCCTGGTAGCACTCGAGTAAAGTCCACAAGACGAGAGCCACCCCCGTGGGGCGCGCGGTCGTGGATATAGGATAAGAGTATACTCTAAACGTCACTTTTGTTACACATAACTTCAGTGTAAGTGTCTTTTACTCGGCGATGTAACATTCTAAACACTCTGTGGGTATTGTTATGTACCTAAACAATATCTATAGAGCATTTCAAGAGCACAAGCTTGAAGCAATATTTGACGCAGGTACACACCACGAGCTTTTTAGTGATAAAGACAAGCTTTTACACTGTCTCTGCCGATAAACAAAAATGGCCTTGTTCATGAGCAGGTAATAAACTACTTTAATGTAATGAACTAAGTTTGAAGTTGTATTGCAGCAAAACGACATTTGCTGTCGCCAACATTATAGTAGGAATAAAATTTTACAACAGGTTGCTGGCTTAATGTTGCTTTATGCGGTTTTACTGCGACGAGTGGAACACGTAAAACCAAAAATGTATCAACGTCATATTCCAGCTACAAAGAACAAAGACGGAATGTTACTCAAGTTAATCAGGGAGTTGCATGGAATAAAATTTTCCCAATTTGTACGGTAATAAACTTTTCTTAAGCTTTAACGGGAAAAATGACTGGAGAGACATAAAATACGGTTAATTATCTAAAAACTCTGGAGCAAAAGGTAAAATGTTTAACCAGATTATGGAGTATATGTATACTTTCATTGTGTCTGTTTATTGTACAAGCTACAGATTAATGAATGGCTGGACGATCACACGTCCCTTTTAAATTAACAAACGTAACAAAATGAAAATAAATGAGACCTTGAATTTGACCTTTGAAACTTTTAACCCTACTTATATGTTCACTTCAAACTTATAAAGGTCAAGATTAGGTCCAATGTCCGGTAACATTGTAGTGTAATTCAGCACGCGAACTTTTAGCCTTTCAGGTGTAGCACGTGTTATACGAACGAGAATTTAGCGAGCGTTAACCCCTCGCAGTCGCCACATACTCGTAGTTACCTACATACAGTTCGGTGTCTTACATATCCTGTCATCTCTAACTAAAGTTTATGAGCCGAAACCCGTAACACTACAATCTTTGTTACTTCTGACACAAGCTTGTCGTTCTGTCGAGACGCATGCAAATAGGTGCACTATTACATTTTAGCATTTACCGGTGATGTACCAAGAGAGCTGTATCAACCGTGTCATTGTTAAATATACTAACACGATTCTTACCTTAATAGTAATAATGCGCTACAATTAAGAGGTTTCTTTATTTATTTATTAATTTTTATTTTAGAACTCTATGCACGTTGTTAATGTATCAACAATAGTGGCATAAACGTAGTAGGTGCCAAATATAAGATGTAGAAAACAATATTGAACTAAATCAAAAACTCAAACTCAAAAACTCAAAATTCATTTATTCATTTAGGTTACAAGGTAACACTTATGAAGGTCATAAATTATGAATAAACCAGAAAGATGATGTCAGCAAAATTTTCCTACGGCTAGTTCGCTGACGTGGAGCAATCAAAGCAAGCAAGCAGAATAATATTAAAGAGTGAATAATAAATACATTTTCGGGAGAAACAACATCAATATCCGCGCGGGCAGCCGTACGTACATACATATATTTAAGTAAACTTAACTAGCTGTTTCCTGTGGTTTCATTCGCGTTCAATTTGAATTTCATCCCGTGTCACGTTTATTGTTACTGCGATATTCCCTGTGGTCATAGCGTAGTGATTTATGGCTTACAACTTCCCTCAAGAATTGGGCAAATCAATGTTTATCATCTGTCTTAGTTCATGAGATTAACACGCTCTTACAAAAAATAAACTACTTCTTCCAGTCTATCGAAGAGAAAGTGCTATCCTATTGTACCCGTACTATCATTTTAAACGTGTACTTGTTAGTTTAACGTGGTTACATGATGTTACGTGGCGTCACATAGGTGTTGCAAACTATATTCTATAAATTTCTAATAAACGATTGATAGAAAATTGAACTAAAATGGCGAGACAAGATAATAATGTTGCATTTGACATGATAGACCATAAAGTGAACATAATTTCTACCTAAAAATGGTAAAAAGTATGTATGCGTATATCTTATTAAGGCAAGTGAGAAGTAATAAATAAGCGAAGAGAAAAACGAGACGACAAGTGGCCGACCGCGGCGCGTTACGAGTGGTGTTCCCTAGGGCAATGTTCTCGGTCCACTCCTATTTCTCTTTTCTATTTGAATCAATTGTATACTATGTTATTATTTGTAGCCAACCTTTTCAACCGATGCGATGAAATGATTTGCACGTAAAAGGGTTTATCAAAATACAATTACTAACTTTTTAAGCGTGTTATTGTTTAAAACTTGTTGTGTGTTCACGTCTATAGTAATTTTCACAGCAATAAATATAAACAAGATAAAGTCAAATTGGTTGTTTAAAATTGAAATATTTCGATGTTATAAACATGTCCGACCTTTCGAACGTTGTCCGACATGTTGCCGACTACGATTGTCTTTTTGTTTGACACGATAGTAATCAAATAACAAAATTTGTTTGTTACTAAACATGTTTCGATACAATGACATGTCTAACACCAAAACAATACATTTAGAAAATGATGAAACTTTATAGGCCTTATTGCTTCGTAATAAAGTATTATATTTATTACTCCAACTAAATTGATAATGAAGTTGGTTGTCTTGTCTTGTTTGTTAGTAAAGTATCTTAGATACTAAAAAAATAGAATGAATTTAAACTTAATTGATAGATAAAAACTTACATGTAGTATTAGTGCCTTCTCTATCGACTTAAATGGTTTACAGCTACATACCTGCAAAACAAAAAAATGTTATTATAAATTTAAAACAGTTACTTATATTGTGTTAAACATATCAAATAACTGATAACGTTGTAAAATCCTACCAACATTGTAAGTAGGTAACTACACTTAATGAAAAACAAGACCGCCAATATAAATAATTAAGAGAGCGCCATACTAGCGAGCAAGCCCGACTTGAAAAGGACCTTTCAGAAGACCACAACCAAATAACTTCACACAGCGGTGTAGTTATGTTCCTGTGTGTTAATACATCATTATAAGTTTAAGTTAATAGTCATTTAGGGATGTTTTTGAAAGAAACGTATTCCTATCCCAGGGATACTCAATATTCATACTCGATACTCAGTGTAAAGAATGGGTTGGCAGCACGCAAGTGATACTTCTGGTATTGTGGACGTCCATTAGCTACGGTAACTGCTTAACATTAAAAATAATAGGAAAGGAATCCAGAGACTTTTAAAGGATATTGTACTGGATATGTTTAGGATGAATCAAGAACTAAATAAACAATCTGTCAATCGCAACATTTTGCCTGCTCAGTGTTAAGTAGATAGAACATACAGCACGAATACAAGCAGCCAGTAGGTAGTCGTACATCAATTCATTAATACTGTCAAGTGTCGGCCAATTGTCACGACACGTTGGAGATTGACGTGCATGTCTCCGCACTCTTGAATAATTCACGCGAAACGGATTATCTGAGTGTCGTGAGTGTCGAGAGTGTCCGAACCGCTCACGATGTGAGCTCGGAAGTGATAGTGCTTGGTAATAGGAATAATGGAACACTATCTTAACGTCACCAGAGTGACAAACCTTTGCTTTTGGCGCTTATGCCTATTTCCCGATTTATCAGAGAAAGGTAAATCCTTTCTCCGATAAATCGGGATCGGGAATTTAAAATATAATAGAATAGAAAACTCTTTGTTCACCAATAACATTTTGATACAAAAATCTATACTAATATTATAAAGCTGAGGAGTTTGTTTGTTTGGTTGAACGCGCTAATCTCAGAAAGTACTGGTTCTATTTGAGAAAATCTTTTTTTGTTGAATAGTGCATTTATCCAGGAAGGCTATATAACATCATGCTTTGATCAATAGGAGCGGAGCAGTGGTGAGATATGTTGCAAAATCGGGGAAATGTACGTTCCAAATGACCACGCGGACGAAGTTGCGAGCGACCCCTAGTCCATTTTATATTTAGTGCCCTTGATGATCCTATTAAAAAAGAGAGGTAGGGCTCCATACAAGTGAGCAAGCCTTACTGGGGGAAGGACCTCCGTCTTATAGAAGACCACAGCCAAATAGATACACTCAGTGGTGTAGTTGTTCCCGTGTGAGTACAAATGTCCAGCGCTCATTTAAATTAAGATAACTTTTAGAATTCATATAAAATCACACTAAGCCTGTAGTGTTAGCTAAGAACAAATAACAAAATGATTGCATTTAATAGATTTTGATAGATATATATAAGTAAGAGATATATAAGTAAACCTAATTCAGTTAAAGTTGGTACAGACAAAGTTCTAATTGAATATAATATGCGCCACATATTTATACGAGTACTGTATACATACGCCCTGAACCATATTCACTAGGTGTCACGTCTACCGCTAATCTTGAGGGACCATTTTAAAAAGCTCCGCGTTCAGAAGATTGATGCGAGTGGTGTACGCGCGGATATTCCACGACGTGTTCTACCCCAATCACTCCGAATACATCTATACATTTCAATGTTATGTCTCCTTTTGTCCAGTAGATAATCCTATTATAAATGTGAAAGTTTGTGAGTATGGATGGATGGATGGATGTTTGTTACTCTTTCACGTAAAAACTACTAAACGGATCTGGATGAAATTTGCCACAGAGATAGATTATGGTCTGGAATAACACATAGGCTACAGCAATAACCGACATCCACGCGGGCGGAGCCGCAGGTAACAGCTAGTGTATCATATGTATAACAGCGACTTTAGGCAAGTGGCATAATAGATAGTTGAATCGAATAGAATAGATATCAAATGCTTGGGATTCGACGTAAGTATGCTACTTGTCTAGAGAGGCAGGTATTGTTGTACAAATAATACTTTTACTCTAATGTTTATTTGACCGTTCAACAAAAGCTGCTTAATAGATTTCATGTCGATTTTATATAAAAAATGGCAGCAGCTCTTCTCTTTCTACGCAGCAGTCAAATAATTACAGGAGGAATTGGTCCCTAGTTGTGTTACTGAACGCGAGTAGGTAGCAGATCTGCAGGGTAAACTATATATAAGGTGTATAGTTAGTAGGTTTGCGGTTTATTGTTGCTCTAATCAAGTCCTTTATGGCTACGGTTAATGAATCATTCAGCGCACTAAGTGCCTTGCATTAATTTATTTCTAATGAAAGAGCGTTAAATATTTAAAAGACTTTCCTTTGAATAGGTATGCAGCAAGCCGACATTTTTAACTTATACTTACATCAAGAAAGTATTTGTAGTAATTTATTGTCAATTTCTCATGGGGAGCAAATCTAAGATAATGTAACGAAATAGGTGTTATATTTAATAATCACGAAACATTGCATGAACAAGCTCCAGTATAATTCAAGAGAGAGTATCGCCCGCGGAACATTCCGCGAAACAGAATAAATAAATATAGAGCAGATCCGGATGATCCCGCGTGATTGATGTATTGTCTGAAGTTGAGGGCTTCAGTCACTCTCCACTTAACCTTGCCGCGAAGATACGGGTTCTCACTCGCTCTGCTCACTTACATGACTATACTAGAGGAAACTGCCATGCCGCCGCCAATTGCCTTCTCTACGTTCAGTTGTACTGTCATAAGGATCTCGATTAGTTTTTCAGTTCAGTGGTTGAATATATCCTGTCTGCAGGACAGACAGGATATATTGCTTAAGATTTTAATTTATTAGCCCTTTTGTTTCACCTTTATATTGCTGTCATAAATTATGATAACATTACATAATATGAAGCCATCTTTATCAACAGTTAATTTCGTATTGATAAGCGGACAATCGGCACGACACGACGTGACGCTACGGCGGCGGGAGGCGGGCGGCGGCGAGCGGCGCTGACTTTGACAAAGGTCGGACAGGATACTTACGAAGATCACATTCTGCCGGATTTTCTCCCACATAGTAAATAATATGTATGACAGTCAAACCCTTTGAGAACACATTCAAGACAATTCTTAGGGGCCTTCGGAAGTAGCGTTTATTTCAAGCGAATGTTGTCTTAAGATTTTTCTTCTGCTCTTACAAACCTTGATTAATTAATGGACAGGCTTTTTTATGCGGCTGTGAATGCAATATTCTATTATTCTGAGTTCACTATATGTATTGGTTTAAACCTGAATATGGGGAATGTCCCAATACCATAATATTTGATTTTGTCCCATATCTCATTTAGGCAGGTACGTAACTAACAGATTCTGATATTCTGTACAAGTTTCGTCGAACTACAAGGGTCGCAGTGGATCAATAAAATCGTATAACTTACGTCCTTTGCAGAGTAAACTTTGGCAAAACTTATAAAAACTAGAAAAGAACCAAAAGAGAAAGAAAAGCAAACTGATAATAATTTCCAGTGAGGGTTGTCACGCACGGGCACGGCACACGCAGATACGCATGCCGCGCCGGTAGAGGGAGGAGAGGGCGACAATTACCTAATTGTGTATATAACCGACAAATTATAACTGCTCTGTAATTGCGCTCGACGCGCTGATGACCCATTGGTCGTACGTAATTAGTCGGTCGAGCCTAGAGCTGCGCCGCCGCCGCCGCCGCCGCCAGCCTCGTTAGCCAGCGGATAAATGTGGGAGCCCACACTGACATGACACGATGAGGGCACTCCAGCTGATGGGATGACAATTGACGACTGCATCGGATATGTACTTCTACTTTATGATTATTCAATCGAATTAATATTTTATCGGAAGCCTTATTAGATTTATGCCAATAATATGACAAATTTTATTTAAAAACGAAAAAGAAATGAAGATGATATTTTTTTTTAAATAAACATATCAGCAAATCAGTGTGTTCCAACTTAGTTATTGAATAGCATATTATTTTATAACCTGATCCTTGACATTTGACGATGCTTAATGTATGGAATGATAAATTGCATCTTTTTATTCTTTTTGAGAATCCTTATTGTTGTCATTTATCCTTTGATGGATGGTATCTACGGAAATGAAATGTAATATTCTTTATAACATATGCCTTATCGATTACGATAGGTAAGAACTTTAATATTAAGTGTTCTGTTGATAATACGGTATTTGCCCTTTAATTACTGTTTGTTCATAAAAAATAATGGCGTCTGAATAGCTCTTCATATTTAACTGATAATATTGTGCTCGTGGTGAAATACGTGCAATTAATAGCATATTATCAGCAGTGTGAATAATTAACAGTATAGCTAATGGTGTAATTAGTCCGAGAAACAACGTGTCATTGTGCACGTCGACAATGATGCTCACGAACGAGTCTCTCTCATTAAATGCTTGTGGAGTATCATCACGCGATGATTCATCGCCGTATCAGCAGGAGCACACGCAGCTCACCAAATAGTCTGTTAATTAATTCTGTTACTAATTTAAATAATTATATTATATTATCCTTTAGGTAAAATAGATACAAAACCAGATCGAGTGAAACCCATTCATTTTGTAATAGGTGTTATTCCAATATAGCGGTTATTTGCAAAATTGATAAGCTCTCAATAAGTAATGGATGATATAATTTTTATTAACGGCCGAGTAGCTGTGATAGATGAGTTTAGAACCTAAACAGAATAAAAGCGACGATGATCTATGATCATAATTTGATGAAAAATTCGACAAATCGTAACCGAAGCACCGCATCGGTATCCCGAGATAAAACCCCATTTGTCACAGGATTTTAGCCGAATGTCCGGTTTGGTTTCCAATAAAGATTGTCTCACGTGTTTTTTTGCTAATAACGATCGTGTACCTTCGCGTATAAAAGTCGCGATCGTCTGCGTCGCGTTGTGATATATGTGCGGGGACGTGGACCCCCGTCGGCGCGGAGGACCACCGGCGTGGACCTCTCGCTGAGCGCACTGGACCTCGAATCGCGTTAGCCTATCGAATAATCTTTACTTTTTCTTATTTCTTCTCTATTAGAACAAAGAGTCGATAAGGAAAATTGAATCGAGATATAATTGAAAAATTGCTCGATCTACCTTGATTTGTTGTTGGTCGTATTCGTGAATGGGCCCAATCATCTGGATAATTGAGATATTTATTTAACTGCGTGGGTCGGGAATGTAAATGTACAACTATACTCATAAAAACATATTAAACGAAAAATGCTTTGAATTAATTTTGATTACTGAACGGAAAAAGAAAAACGATTTGACATCAATGTATTTTTCTAATAAATTTTGAGTTTAGCTCTCTCTAGATATGTTATGGATTTGTTAAAAATATATTAATGTTACCTCTTGTGATGTCCCCAAATCTAAAAGCTTTTGCAGCTACACGGTGAGGCCATTATTCTGCCAGCTGCACGTACTTACATTATTCAACGGAATGATTTACAAAAGATTTGACACATACGCATAATACTACTCAACTACTCAAATATCGAAACCCTATAATTTGGCTACAATTACGCATTCGTCAGAATCCTTAAACGTACGATAGCATCTTACCATTGTGTGTGTGTGTGTGTGCGTCGATGGTGCTTTACACAATACAATGTACGCCGCGGGGTACACTCTAGCCCTTCATAACGACTTAAAAAAATATTGTTCACAGAGCGTGTTTCCTTTGCCACGTGATTTATAATGTTTTGTTCAGTTCCGGGAGTCAATGGTGTTTTTATTAGTTGCGACGTTATTGTGACAGCTACAATAGTGACACATTATGTATTGTGACAATTTAAAGCTAAGGTTATGAGCGTGGGGGGTGTGGGAGCGGAAATATTATTATAATGATGTACTTACATGTTTATGATATTGCAAATACGTAATAATACTTGTACGTGATCATTAAATATAAAGAAAGAAAGAATATTATTTAATTGGCACGAAGTCGACAACATACACAGGCCTGTTGGTCGAGTGGTTAGTGACACTTACTGCTACCTGGTTACCATAGTACAGGCTCTGCCTAGTTTGGGATCAGATAGCGATGTGTGAGTTGTCCCGAAAATATTAAAAAATATTAAGTATGCATAATACTGAATATTTTTTACACAATATCTTACCTCAATAATATAACAATATAGTCGTATGAATATTAAATAAATGCAGGGTTAGTTTATATCATCCGATAATATATATGCGTGTGATAGTATATATTCAGTATTTTATATTCTCTTAATAAAACCATTATTATGAACATAATAATATGATACGCAACAATACATTAACTCGTAGTGGTTCACTAATAACAGTGCTTGGTATCGGTTTCATCGCGTTCAACTGTCCCTACTATTTGTTGATATAATTTAACTTTTTATTAAAACAAAACTCACACAATTCAATGTACGTATCGTAGAATAATCTCGTTTTATCGATGTTTTATTACGAACATCGAACGAGCATTATATCTGTATCGAGAATCAAAAAGCGAAGCTGTGTTTGTGTCGCAGTTTTCGATAAAAGTCGGGACCGACCGACCGACACGTACAAAAACAAAGTGATTTGTTGGTCCGATGAAGAGCTCACTTTGTTTTTATTTACAATACCAATAAGGGCGGAGTTTTTGTTTGTGTTCCGAATCATATTTGTTTGTGTTACGAGAACTTTCTGAGAATGATTAAAATGTTGGTTTGGTATCATTCACCGCTCGATATGAGACCAACGAAAATACTATAATAAGCTATCCAGACATGAGAGTAGAGGGTTTTACCAAAAACGAATGATTGGACCACACGTGAGACAACGTTACTATTTGACTACAAAAAAGATAATATATCTCAATTTGTAAACCGAGAGATACCGAGAGAGAACCGATAAAAGATCTCAAATTGTTAGATAAATTGTTTAAATACATAAAAATAAAAAAGATTGTTTTAATGTAAAGTTCTCAGAGTACTATATTATAAGGTTTAAAGAACGAACATACTTCTGTCATTATGTTTTAGAAAGATATAAGTTAAGTGCGATACTTGCACTTACGCTGTATAGTATAGTATACCTATGTGACCTGACCGTGATGTGAACAAATATTGCGTTTGTAGATAACCTAGTAGGTACTAACTACATACTATTACTAAGCTTTAACTAGGCTCATTTATGTTCCAGTTCACCGCTCATTGTCTACAACGTCCATCACGCACTTTAACTAAATATTTTATAATATAACGAATATAATACAAAAATTATCATCATGATGACCAAGATTCACAGCCTTTAGACTTCTCCAAATGCTAAATATTATTTACTTGTTAAAAAATACAATACTAGCCGATAGCAAATAACAATGACTTCGTATATTTTTTGAATTTTTTTAAGCAGCCGTTAACAATAGCTGATAAGTGAAAAATATTTTAATATTGTTTACTTTAAAGTTAATTATTATAACTGGCAGTGGTACAAGTAGCTAATTAATGTACTGTCGAACGTCAATTATGAGGCGGGGCGTCGTTCATAATGACCGTACTCAAGTAGAGGAGTAATTAACACGGTACGATACAATCACCACTTACGTGTAATTAATTATAATCACCGGTATACTAATCAAAGCTATATTGATTACAACTCATCGTTAACAAAAAATAACCGGTGTTGGTGCGTATCGGTCCACTTTAGGGCTCGGTGTAGTTAGTGTGTGCACGTTATGAAATAGGCCTACAAGTTTTTTTTAAGTCTTAGGCGAACTTATTTCTTATTTAAAGTGTTTTTTAAAATTTTGTTAGCGAATTTTAATTAACGATCTAAATTTATAGGTCCTCTTAAAAAGGTTCGCATAATCGGTAGGTTTAAGATATGTATTCGCATGGAGAAACAATAGGAGCTACGGCGGCGATGAGTAAACGGCGGTTGTGAAAAATAAAATATTAAATTCTGACTGCAAACCAGTTATGAAAGTATGATAAAATGTATCTATTAGATGCTTTATGACATAAACATAAATTTGTTTTCAATTAGAATTTAGACAAATTTATTCTATTTTTTTTTTCTATTTTTAGTGATAAAATAAAAGTAAAGAAGTATAATATGAAAAACATTGTTCACACCTGTAGCATTTGAGGGTTGCCCTCAATTTCCCTGGAACTCCATCATCAGATCCTAATTTGGTGCTAATGAGACCACCTCAAGAGTATACTCTTTCAAATAAAAAATAATTTTGAGAATCGGTCCATAAATGTGGGAGAATCAGTAAACTTACATAAAAAAATACATACAGTCGAACATAGAACCTCCTCCTTTTTTGAAGTCGGTTTAAAAAAGGGCACTTTACTTTGTTAGGGTTCTCTTAGCTGGTGACACAAACAATACTAGCTTATAAGTATCTGCATACTACATAATCAGCAATATTCCCAATTGTTATTCAGCTATAAAATATAAAACCAACAACGCAATATCTAATATAAGTAGTTCATTGTTGCAAACAATATACCAAACACAGCAGTGTCGGTGTTGTTCGGTGGCGAACAAATTAAGATTAATTCTCTCTGTATCGGCGACTGGATCTACGCGGTAATTAGCGCTAATACAATTTCATAGCAGCAGCGAGTGGTGTACAGATACGATCGCTACCTACTCGTAAGTAGCGCGAGCCTTTTTATATCGATAGGCTCAATATCGCGCCGGGCATCGATACGCTGCGCACCGTCGAACTTGCCCTATAAGGTGTTAACTTGAGGACGACTAATAGATAATAAAAAGATAATAATTAATGATGATGAACCTAGTGAGTAATTAGCTTACACAATTTCAACGAATACTAATCTTCTTCTTCTAATCGTTTGGTTAGTGGCCAACCTGGTGATAGAGTTATTTAGATCGCCCATATTAAGGCCTCTGTCGTGATCTAACGACTGATAACAGTCGGGACCGACTTTTAATGTGCCCTCCGAACCACGGAGACGCTCAGATGAAATACCACTATGCGGTCACCTATCTATAGGGTTACCGCGCCCTTGATTGCTTAACCCGCTGATCGTTTACCGAACAGCGAGTGCACCTAGCTATGAGCGTTAGAAAAGCATTAGAAAAACAAACAGGGTACAAAGTATTGGCCATTTACGGGATGTTAGTACAAAGAAAAGGACTGTTTCTCTTATTTAGGTGGTTATTTTTCATATTCTATACTAATAAGGTGGCAAACAAGTGTACTCGTATCCTGACCGTAGCCTATGGACGCTTTCATAGAACCGCATGTTGTATCTCGGATAAACTTCAGCAGTTAATTAATTCCACAACTAAATCGTACCTACATGGGAGCAAATTCTTCTGAAACCGTATTGTATGGAATGATTAAGTCTCTACCATAAACCTGTAGGTGGAAGGGGTCCTGCATGATATCATAATACATAATTTTATCTATCAAATAATTCTATTAGTGAGATACATAAGGAGGCGAAGCTTGTAAACTGACGAAAAGATCGGTATTGCGAGAATTCTATCAACCTGTATAATATTGGTTATACAGTAGTATACAAGCGCGTGTGGTCCGTATGTAAGTGACCGCGCCGAGCGGAGCCGCGGCCGCAACCTAGTTATATTTCGTGAGAACCGACCCGCCGCCCGCACGCCGCGCCGCCGACCGGTCGTCGTGCGTCGTGTCGCCCCACACCGCACATGTTAGAGATAGGTACAGGTACTACACTACGGCTACCAAACGTCTAGACATTTACTTAGGATTCACCTTCACTTTTTCAGATCCTTTTCTCTAAAATATATATAAATAAAAAATAATGAACTTGCTATTAAATAAGCTCGCCTGATAGTAAGTAAACAGGTACTGTATCCAATGCAGTCTCCTCTCCATTATTGACTTTGCTAACAGTTATACAATACAATATATCGATACAATATTTTTTTATTTGTACAAAAGACGTACCCACAGGACTACATCACAATTATATTTATTATTTCTCTGTAAATATGATAATGGATTACACTGTGTGACTGAGTATTAGTTACACCGATAATTTACAATATTTTGTAATTTACTTTAATTGTGACGGTTAATTTTATTATATTTTAGTCAGTGAAACACAATGGTACTTAGCTTCGGTAAGAAACCCCTATCGTACTCCTGGATAGTAAGATACCTAGTTACAAACTTAACAATTTTATAGAGAGAGAGAGAGAGAGAGATAGTTACAAACTTAACAGCTTTATTACTTCTATGCTTCGGTGTTGAGTTTATTAAAAACAAAAGCAGTATTATCTTTTCTTTTTGTTTTTACATAATATTTGATTAAATTGTTACAGAAGTTTTTCTAATCATAACCGCTCAGTTGTGCACGAGGGCGGTTACGGAATCATGTCCCTGTTCACTGACATATTCACCGGTGTGTGCCTCTGATGGAAAAACATATTATAACGAGTGTCTCCTCGAGTGCGCCAGCAAGGAAACTAAGATACCGATGCGAAAAGTTAAGGATAAAGCGTGCATAGAATGTGGCTGTGCTTTCATCAACAAACCGGTTTGTGGCTCCAACGGCGTGACGTATGCTAATAAATGCAGTTTTGATTGCACCAATAAAGATATCCCATCGCTAAGTATCGCGTCTGATGGTAAATGCTCCATGCATTCTTAAATAGTCTTGCGAAATACGATTCTCGCCAATAATTGTGTATGGTAAAGTAACGTCAATATAGGTATTAGTACACATTTATAGCATTACATAATGAATAAATTAGGTATATGACTATTGAAACACAAGCTGACGGATACAAATATAAATATATATATCTGTTTTTAAAAGATAGATAAAGGAATTCGTGAGCAAATGTTTAATATACGAGTACGGATGGGTGGAGTAGTGCGCCCGGAGACGCAATATTATGTCAAGTAATTTAATTAGAGATTATCTAATATATCTATACATATAATAAAATCGTAACCAAGTCGCGTCTGTACATTGAATTTTTTTTCGAAAAAACAATTTATATACGTTGTATTTATGTTACTGAGGCCAAAAATGTGGTTTTTAGAATTTTTGTCTGTTTGTCTGTGTGTCTGTTTGTCTGTTTGTGGCCGCGTTTGTACGCGATAAACTCAGCAACCACGCAACCGATTTGAATGCGGTTTTCACTTATATATTGTGGCAACCTTCCCATAACATATAGGCTTTATTTTATTCCAATCGGTTCACAAATAAAAAAGTTATGGTCACTTTAATAACACACGTGCTATACAAGAAACATGCTTCGATTTATTTCGCTGAAACTTTTTAAAATGTAGTTTGTAAAACCACGTTTGAAGTTTATATGAAAATAAATTTAAAAAATAATGCGAGCTTTCGGAGATATAGCAATTACCAATTTAAGTTGAACTCTCATAAATATCGGCGACCATATTAAATAGAGATCAGCTGACTGGTACATCACGTGTTAACGGTACTAGGTTAAAAGTGACCATTTTACAACGAAATGTAATAGAAGCAGACATTTTAACAGAATGCGGTGCAGGTGATAATCTTTTATGCCCCGGGTTCTTTTGATTCCAAACAATTTTCCGATTAGCAGCTCCAGGAAAACCTATGTTTTAATCCCTGAAGTCCACGCAAACGAAGTCATAAACACATATCAGCTATACATCTATACACACATTAATAAAATTGAAGTGTCTGTTTTTAATATTATAATAAAAGCTTTCTATTAAATTCATGTGGCTTTTTACATAGCACTTACAACAGAAATAGAATTTTATCAGTTTTATCTCTCTGCCTATCTGTTTGTTGCAGCTAAAATCGTCTTTGATAAAACTATATAAATATACTTTAAGTACGAATAAAATGCGTTACTCATGCCAGGACCTAAGACAATCACTGACTAAATTAAACGCCTAATAAAACTTAAACACAAACTATAAAATATTACTATAAAACGAATGCTATTTCATTTTGTGTAGGCGCTAACATTTAACAATACCTTAATTTAGGTAATCAGGAAAGCAGCACAGAAAAGAAAACACTCCACTGAATCTGTCTGTCTGGTCACGATAAACTCAATAACTACCAAACAAAATTTCATTCGATTTTCACCAGTAGACGGCGTGATTCTTTCATTATAGTTTTGCGAGCGTGAATTGGCTGAAATATTACGATGATAGTTGAGCGAGTCGGAAAAAGTTATTTGCAAATAGATCTAAAAAACTCCGCGATACTATGTGTCTATCTTCGACCAAAAAAATCGGCCTCTGTCTCATCGGCATACTTAACTGATTATATATTTTTAACTGAATTTTTAAAGATGAGGTTCCATTGCATTGTCATTTAAGAGCCGATTTGTAATATTTTCTTTTTAAGTGACCGACATAGCTCGAAAAATTGCCTCAATTAAGTGACAATGTGCAGGGCATATAGCTCACAGAACCGATGGCCGTTGGGGCAGAAAGGTTCTAGAGTGGCGACTACGAACTGGAAGACGCAGCGTGGGCAGGCCTCTAACAAGGTAGACCGACGTCCTGGTAAACGCGGGCAACCGATGGACAAGGTCAGCTCAGGACCGAATGATGTGGAAAACCTTGCAGGAGGCCTATGTCGAGCAGTGGACGTCTTATGGCTAAGATGGAACTACTTTTGTGGCAAACAAGAATATGGCCCACCTGATGTTAAGCAGTTACCGTAGCCTATAGACGCTTGCAATACCAAAGGTATCACTTGCGTGTTACCAACCCATTTTTTACACCAGGGCTTTAAGATGGGAGTATCTCTGGGATAAAATGCCAATGGTTCCGTAGGGAAGTGAGTAACCTCCTCAAATACTATAGGTATACTGCAATGAATCAAACAAATGCATTCAGGTAGCATCAATTCGTTAGTGAAACTAATAAAGAATGCTGCAGATGGCCAACTTCTCAATGATAAATATTTTTCCGATGGAGATCAGACATAATGTATCTCAATTATGGTAATTAAGTAACTAATTACATTCAATGAGCAAATTAAAATGTTACAATTGAACTAATATTATGATACAGCCGGATATAGGCATCGAAACTTCGTAATTAAACAATGTACAAAGTAAAAATGCATAGTTTCAGAGATAAAGATAATATATAACAGATACCTATATACCGAATTTACATTGAACTCTCACTAATATGGTCGACAATATTAAATAGGGTTCAACTTACTGGTTTTTCATTCAGTTTTGTTCCGAAAGCTTATGTAAAGTACTATAACTGTATTAAAAGAACAATGGATTAAAAGGAAAGTTCAATTTCTGAAATCCTTGAGCACTACGACGGACTATTATGCCCATTAAGAATTAAATAAATTTTTAGCCCACATAAACTGTGTAACAGTACCTATCAGGTTAGAAGTGACCAATTTAAAACGAAATGTAATAGATGTAGAGATTTTTACAGGGTATGGCACAGATAATACATAACAATACATAAATTCAAACTATTAGCCAAGCGATGGGCCAATTAAGGTTATTCACGTTTGCGCTAAGACAATTTGAAGAGCAAAACAATCATACAAACAAGGAATATTTCTTCATGAAGTTTATAAATTGCAGAATCTTAATGTTTAAAAGAAAAAGGTGACTGACTTATCAACAAACGCACAGTTTAAATCACTAGACACTCAGATAGCTATTATGATATAGGCATCTGCAAAGAAAGGTTTTTTAAAATGTAACCTAAACTAAAGATGAAAATCAGCCGATGAAAGTTTGTATAGGGATTACAGCTGTAGCTTTGAGATTTCGAGTAAAAGACTGAACACGCGAACGAAGTCGCGGGTACAGCTAGTATATTATATATATTTATTGTATATTTTCTTACGTAATAAAAGACAGACATAATTATTTTGGCTTAACTTAATCTCTGTTAATAAATTGATTTTAAATGCAACAGTGTACTCTTAGGTGGGTATGTTTTTGTGAATATAAATATTAGCTTTGGATAAACTGATAAACTATCCGGTATTGTTGAGCAACATGGTAGCTGTACACGGTAGGTACATGTCGAACACATTCGCGGACAGGTGAATATTTGATATAGATAACTAATGGCCCCTAGTCTGTAGTTACGATACAGGTTCCTGGCAATTTATGCGCAACATTATCTGTGATATGACAGAAATTATCATTGATATGACAGCCACACTGGTGCACCGACCAGTGCTGCTAAACGTGGGTGTCTGGAGCCTCGGACGGGAGCCTGAGTGGTTTATATTGGACAGATATACGCACCTTGTTCACATCGCATGACTGTCATAAGTTAAGATTAACTGAACGGTGTTGTTAATAACCACAGTGTAGAAAGTTGAGCGGTCTCAGTAGTAATGCCCGTATGTAGCATTTTAATACGAGTAGGTATATGCTTTAGTTTGACGCACAGTTATCAATAAATTAAGAGGGTTAAGGCACAAGCGATCAAGCCCGACTAAGGAAGCACCTTTACCTCACAGAAGATTATATGCTTTTTTCGTGCCTGAGTACAGGTTTCCAGTGGTTTCGTTTAGAGATGTGTAAAAAGTAACAAAACTCGGAACGGACAATTCCAAAATCATATTATATTATTATCAGACTTAGCCACAGCAAAAGTGTGACAGAGTTTAGCTAGTCAAAATCGTCAATTTTTTACAAAAAAGGAAACTTTTCTTTTCAAAATCTTAATCCGTTGAGCGCTCAGAAGTATACAGATTATAATTAAGATATTTTGTAACTGCGTGAAACTAAAACTTTAGTGAGTTTCCCTTTTAAAAAATAAATGACATGAAAGACAAAGTGGCTAAGTTTGTTGACCGAGATAATCTTATCTACTACATAACTTTGTTTGAAAACAAGTTTTGCGACAAAAAATATTTAAATTTTCCTAAAATATTGGTGTTTTTAATTTTTAAGATACCTTTGTTGTAATCAAAACTATCAAGTAACGTTCAATGACTGAGGCCACTTTAATAAGAGATAAGTCTTGCTCGAATAAGAGATAAGTTTTTACAGTTTACTACATAATATTTAAATTAATTTTATTAGTTGGTAAAGACATTTCGAAGATCGATGTTATTTTTAGTAGATACGAGTAAAAAGTAAACCAAAATATATCACCCTACTTGTAATAAGTAATATTAATAAGAACATGTGTATTATTGTCCAGTTACCGTAGCCTATGGATGCTTGCAATATTAGAGGTATCACTTGCGTGTTGCCGATTTAGAAATGTTGAATCAGGGAACGATAGGATAGGGAAACGTATCGTAAAATATGCCTAAATGGGCGCTGGATACCTGTACGGTTTTATATAATGTAACTCTTCAACTCGGTAAAACGGTAACTAATTGAGTAAACTAACATAGATATAATTGCAACAATAGTCAGTCTATAAAATAGAATCATTTTTAATTTTAATTAATACTTAATAATATTTTGGGACTACCAACACACTATCATCTGATCCTAAACTAGTGAATATATATTATATTTCTAAATACATACATAATTATTATATGTAGTTAATTGACACCCACCCAATGAACAAACAATCGTGCTCATCATACAAAGATTTGTCCTGAGTGGAAAATAGAATTGAAAAACCCACAACCTTCGATTTATCAATCCGAATCAGTTACCACTAGACCACCAGGCCAGTATGTAATTGTATGCATACTAACTTACGAACAGAATTATATTTTTTTAATAGATTTTATAACATCTAAGAAACACATAGCGACTAACATATAAATTAAATGACATCGAAAAGCATTATAATTAAAGATAAAGGCGGTATCTATTAAGGACTCAACTATTATTCATAGCGCAACTGATGAACATTTTAATCAACCACTACCTACAGGGCGGCGAGTGCGACAACACCACACACACACACACACACACACTTGGCGAGACCCACGAGTAAGTGCGCTTCACATAATTAAATTGTAGAGATAATGCAGATTTTTATATTATTATATTAAGTATTTATATATGTATATATTTTTAAATAATGATCTAGAAATTTATCACCCACAATTTTTCTGTTTGTCAGTATTAAAAGTCAAAAGAAAACATTGAATGCACTACTTACAGTTTAACTTAGGTACTGGTTATAGATTTTCAATATAGGTTTGTAAACATGGTTAATTATCTAGCTGTTTTCAACATTTCCACGTTATTAGAGCATTCATCCTTACTAATATTATAAATGTGAAAGTTTGTAAGAATGGATGGATGGATGGATGGATGGATGTTTGTTACCATTTCACGTAAACACTACTGAACGGATCTGGATGAAATTTGGCACACAGATAGATTATGGTCTGGAATAACACATAGGCTACCACGCGGGCGGAGCCGCGGGCAACAGCTAGTTCTTATATATACTGAATCTTTAAAATTTACAATAGCAAAAAAGTTTCAAAAGGTTTCATTTTGTTATACATTTTACATTCCAACATATTGAAATCCATCTGAACATGTTCTGGCAGAGGCTAATTTGTTTTCATATAAAACTATTGCAATGTAAGTTTTAAATATGAATAACTTTTTGTTTCTATAACGGTTACGTTCTCAAGCTATTTCTATAAAGTCAATTCAATAACTCGAATTGATTTCTGTTAGAGCATGTTCGACTTAAACGAGTATTTAAATAAACAACATTGAATGACGCCTACCGATTCAATTTGTTGTAAAAATGTAACTATGCAAACTGCGATATTATTCATTGACTAATAATATTTTAATAAATCGTCGATTTGGATGCAGTTTAAATCTAAATAACGTGGTACCTATTATTGTATGTACAGTTGGGGCAAAGTCACCGTCACCGGCTCGTTGAGTTATATCTCTTAGGTCTTTATTCACACACGACGCTCGTAAATTCACACAAATGTACAATAACGCGCCGGTATTTATAGTGGAGCTGAGCTTTTCGATGTCATTTATTTAAAATTCAATAGTATACGTAGTTACGTACTCGAAGGTGCGTTTAGACGTAACTCTCGGGCGAGTGAGTGTCACGCAATGTATTGACAATCAACTTGGATATTGTGCCCCGTTCAATACTTTTGTTGTTGGTAAATTCATTGTCCATGTGATATCAAGAGTCGTAGATTATTTAAAAGCTATAAAAGCTTTTAAATAATCTACGACTCTTGATAAGTAATGATTGGTGTGAGGTTAATTTGAGGTAAAAAGAAACTCTATTACTACATATTATAATAATACTGTAATACTATAATTTATGTTGACTAAAATAAGATTTGTAGTTTATCTTTGAGTAGCTTATTTGTATGTTATTATCCATTTATCTGACATTATCAAGAAAGCTCAAGAATTAATCGCCTCGGTTACTCGGAGCCCTGATGGTTGAAATTCGACGATTATTTCTTTATCTTCTTCTCTTTATTTTTGAAGTCCGTCGTCGTGTAAACTTTAAATTTCACACTCCTTCTTGCGGGCAATGGGTACAAAGATTTTTCTTAATATTTGTATACTTACCCATTTAAAAATATAACTAGTCTCTGTCTGTTGTAGTACTAGCTCCAAAGATGTATGTAAACGAAGCACAGTAGACGTGCGAACATCTTCGCTATACTTGCACGCCGCGTCGCGCGTCGTCTGACTGTTGGCGCGTCGCCAGGACCACCGCTCGCCTCTCAAACTCCGGAAGGAAAAAATCTCCTCGTGTTATTGTGCAGCCAGTTATGATAATAGAATGGCTCTTTCATAGTCTGTGCTCGATCATAATCTTCTGATAACGCTTTTAGTTTAGTGTGACCATCGTTTAATATTGCATATCTATGAATAACTTGATCATATTTAGATTAGGCACGATTGGGAATTCGCTAGTTTCTTGCTTGTATAGAAACTGTATTTTTATCCCTATTGTTAAAATGTGATGAAACTTTATCCCGTTGTCTTTAAAGGAAATATAAAGTTCCATCGCACGTAATATATTTGGTTGTCTTGAATTGTCTGAGGAGTGTTAACAATATCCGGTCATTTAAAGGTATTAATTTTATTCAGATACCTGTAGCAGTCAAGAGCGAACCACTTTTGGTGTCTAAGCACTGTATCACTATACATCTATGATCGTGAAGGAATGAATAAGAAGAATAACCTTATAGTTTTCCTACCTAATGACAAAGTACACACACAAACACGATAATCATATTTCATAAATCAGAGTCATTAAAATAATCGATTGGAATATCAAGAGAGTTTACGAGATTTCATAAACAGTATGTATACGTGCCGTACCACTCTGTTGATGTGGGCGGGATATCGAAATCTATTAGTTAAAATGAAGCCATAACCGCTACTCTGAGATAAAAACAATTTACACAAAATAACAAGTAATCATTATTATATTATCATATAAGTAATTAATAAAGAAATGAACAGAACATAAATCACAGGTTTGGACACCATCAATATCTAATGGAATTTGAATATTTCACTTTTAGTGTACGTCGTTCTCCGCCGCCGCCCGCGCCGCCTGCTCCTGCGCATGCGCCGCTCGCGATGCTTGTCACAAATAAATTATTGTGTTACACAACTCGGTCCAATTAGCTACAATACCAAGTCGGATAAGTGATTAAAGTCGGATGTTCAACACGTTGTGGGACCGAGAAATGAAACTTTATTTTGGTACTTCGTCTTTTTACTATGTTACTGCTTGTTCAATAAAAATATTACTTGTAAACATACAATATTGTACAGATGCGTTTATAAGTAAGACAAGTGTGCATTGTGTATTTCTGTCAGTTGCCTGTATTGCAGGTACCGTACTTACAGTACTCTCTGTAACTCGCTATCCAAGATGCTTTCATCAAAGTGTTATAGAGACTCTGGGGAGTAGGGTATAGCAGGTAGGTATTTAATCTGGTCAAGCTCCAAATATCTGATTGGTTTAACTACCATAGTTATTTTGATAGCGCAAGGTGTAATAATTATTCTGACTATTATAGTTATTGTTAGTATCTCGTAGAAATATGTTCAGAAAGAGCAGCTATTTTGGCAGTACCATAACTAAGATTTCGACAGAGCTAAAATATTTATAACTATCTATAAATGCGAGACTTTACACAATACTATCGATTCCATAAAGTGGTTGTTATCTAAAGCGACATTTAAACAATAATACAATACGAACAATAGCGACATACTAGCTCGTAGGTGGACAAATTATGGTTAGTGTTTAGAGAAACATTTCGCTTTCCACGTAGGTGTATAAGTATTGCGTCTGTCCCGAAGCTAACCGAGGGCCATTTACTCTGAGACCAGGAACTGTGCTGAAAGGCTATATCATATAACAGTCATGAACAAACAAAGGGACCGATTTAGAAGTAAAATAATGATGTGTTGGTCCAAAAGTCTTTTGCGACTGTTTACTGACTTGATTAAGTTTGTTTGCATGAATGCGACGGTGCAGCGGATGTGCGGTCTAAATGTTTGTGTGGGGTACAGGCAGTTCATTCTAATTTTGGTAATTGTTTCTGTAAAGTATAAATATATCTGTGTATCTCCGGCGCAGAGATCGAGACCACATCGAGATACTTACTGCCGAAATGTAAGAGCAAATACTGTTTATTAAAGTGCCTCTCACCAAACCAAATAAAACAATAAAATGATCTTCATACAAATAAAATCATCGAAATATGATTAAATAAGTAGGTACATACATAAGCGACGTATAATAAACAAACATTCAATCAAAACTTTTTATACTAAAGCAAAAAGCTTAAAGGGTTGTATACGTAAGTAATGTTAATTCGGCGAGCTAGCATCGCTCTCTTGCAAATTGGATGTAAGTGAAAACAGACAGCGCGGCGCGGACATTTGCATGCGCCGCGCCGCCGCCGAGCCGCGCCGCCGCCGCACCGCGCCGCCGCCGAGCCGAACCGTTCTACTACAATGGGTAAGTAAACATACTGATGCATAATATACCCAACCATACTCAGTATTTTTATAAGTTATAGCACGAAACTATTATTTTTTTTAAACACAGCTGAACATCGTTCAGACTTATTGGAGGTATAGTTCGCAACATAGTACGTAGTTCATTTTCGGACAGCATTAATAAATTTATCAGCTATATCATCATCATCTTAATCCATAAACGTCCCACTGCTGGCCACGGGTCTCCTCCATACATTTGGAGGGATATTAGCTTACTATACCACGCTGGCCAGACGGGTTGGTATAGGGTTTTGTTTGAAGTTTTCCCTCTTTTGCGGTGGATCTGCCGGACTTACTTCCTTAGTCGACTCTGACGACACCCACGGGATAGAATGGAGTGGTGATATTTGTATTCTTAAACCGTCACCATACGGATAAATATATTCAGCTAAATATATTTTATTTATTTTCCTGTGATATTTATATTTATCGCTTTACAATCTTCGGAGATGTTATCAATCATTTTCTAAAATGCAGTTGCATTGTTTACTTTTCAAGTAGAAAAACTTTAAATTTGTACAGTTGAGACAACTCTGGTATTGTACAATTTAAATACTTGACGTACTATCGACACGATGAAGAAGAAGTTGAGTCAACGACATCGAATTTACAATTCACTTTTTATTACATTTTAATACAGAAATGCATATCAAAAATAATAATTAGGATACATTTGTGCCCGATTCTCCGACCTTTAATCATCATTATTCTCACTCAAAAATAGTTTCATTTAAAACTTCTCTAGTAGCAGTTATTTTTGAAGTGAAAATTTATTTTAGCACAGTACGCATATTTTTCACACCGTTACGAGACACAGCTTGACATATCCGAAAAATCTTTTTTCGACTGTCACGTTATTAAAGCAAAGAGGCGACATATGTATGCATGTACTTATAGTAGACCGCGAACGCGTCTAGATAAATAACATTTACATGTACATTCAATATATTTATCTGGTGCGATAATTTCAGCGTAATTGTTTCTTAGTTGCCGTGTAGATTTTGTGATAAATCATTCTTGGTACAATTATTCAAAAACTATACACCTCCATACATACCCATCCAATTTTGCACGAATGTTATTTCGATCGTTAGAAATTGAGGTGCATTTGATGTTCTTGTATTAATATAAGGAAATCGTATAAATCGTTACTGTGTAGGTACTGAAGCAAGTTTATGTATGCAATAATGTTTATTTAGTTATTATTATGAACATTATACATTAAAGCTAGCAGATTGAAAGTGAAAGTTATATCAATGCAATCTGTCGATATCACTTGAAATCTAGATCTTACGTAATTTGTTGGTTAACTTGGCTGCGTATGTCCCGTGCGGCCGTACCTATACGTTGGTATATATAGTAGATATAAACACTAATCTAATGCCTGTTACTAGCCTAGCCTTTCGTGTATTTCTTTATATTTTGTAAACTTTATCTGAATTAAAAAGCACATCGCAAATAATAAAATATAAAATTTCAGAGACGCTAGAATGTGCATAAACTTAAAACAATTATGTGTTTCAATCATTGCTATCGGTATATCACTCTTGAAACTTCTCTCCAATTATATGGATACCAATACTACCCACGTTACCACCACATGTCAGCATATACTAAATATATTACCGACGAGTTAGAGGGATGCATATTAATGTGTTTACACCCGAATGCCTGTATCACTAATTATGGGTTAAGTGATTGAGAATTGCGAGTACTTGACCAAGAGGCGTATCAATAACCAGGTTCATGTTTAACCTATGCAAATAAATTGCATTATATTATCTCACTTGGTGATACAATTACACAACAATTTAAAAATGCTTTTGTAAATCAGTTGTTATTTTATACTTTCTTTGCTACGACCGATATTTACTTAGGATTGGAAGATATTCTTCTATTTTCTCTATCACATGGAAAGGGATAAAATCTAATAAGATTGCTACAGAGATGCATGCGACATGTTACGTTTTGTATTAGATTGTCCGTCCACCCCATTGTTATGAGGTACATATTGTATAAGCAGAGTGCAAAACTCACGTCATATAGTTGTAGCGAGTAGCGACGCGGCAAGGTACTGTATTGTGTACATTGAGTGCAAGGTTCGAGCTAATTTACTTGTATTGAGCGAACATTACATTTTGTGCTTGTTAGTGTACCTACTCTACTACTCTTTGTTTATTTAATACTAGCGGCACGTCCCGGTTTCGCTCGTGTGGACGGTTAATTTTGTAGTGATTGTCTTTAAAAAAAAAATAGCCTATAAGCGCTGATAATGTAGCTTGGAAGAATTTTTTTAAATCGGTCGAGTGAGTTTTTGTGTTTAATTGTAACAAACAAAAAATCAAATCTTACACCTTTAATATTCATAAATTTAATATTAGTTTAGATGTAATAGTAATTGTATGTATATTCTACAATCTGACTAGCAAATAGTGGTGTTAAATAAGCACACGCAGAATTAAATGTACGCGAGTAAGCGCCTCCGACTCTTCGGTCTTTGTTCCGTTTTTAAACTGCTTATAGTTGCTAGTAGACATACATTTATATACAAACACTAGCTGACCCAGCAAACGTTGTTTTGCTACTAAATTAATAATATCGCTATTAAAAAATAGGGGTTGATCGTAGAGGGGTAAAAATTAAGGGTTGTATGTATTTTTTAATGCTGAATCATAAAAAAATAAAAACAAAAAAAAATGTCTAAAAAATTAAATTAAAAAATTGGGGGTGGTCCCCTTAACATTTAGGGGGATGTAAAATAGATGTTGTCCGATTTTCAGACCTAACCAATATGCACACAAAATTTCACGAAAATCGGTCGAGCCGTTTCAGAGGAGTTCAAAGTTGAACACTATGACACGAGAATTTTATATATTAGATTATACGGCAGAAGTCTGGAGTTTGTCTAACCCAATTCAAGTTACTTATTGTATCTAATAGCAGGGTATTATGGTGCCTATGTGCAATGGCGCGTTACGTTGCATTAACAGTAAGAAGTATTTTAAATTAAATAAATTTATCTACTGTAGGAAACTGCTGCTCTACACCAAGCGGCAGTAGAAACCTTCTTTAGTTAAAAAGTGTAAGTACCTACACAATATTCTATTGTGTACGCTCCAACCATTTCCGTCCACGGTCCACCCTACACTGTAGCCACCGCTGCGTTGCGCGCTTGAACAAGCATTTATAATCTCCTAAATACTTATTATGCACCCCTTGACCTAATTAAAAGATAAAGTAGCTTCATTCAAAAAAGAATTATGTACTTACAGTATAAAAAGATTTCTTTTGGGAATTCCGAGTCAATAAAGAAAATGAGAGCTATTTGGTGATGTAGCTGACGGCCACCTTGGATGTAAATTCAGCCGACACAATGCGACCGGGCTTAGCAAGTATGAAATAAATTTTATCCAATTTATACATCTTGCGCCTACGACGTTCTACTCTGAATTACCTAAAGGTTTGTAGTAGGTTAGTAGAGAATATCCCTGGCATTAAGCCCACCTTTGTACAAAATAATTGAAATGTGACAATGCTTTGAACTTAATAAAATTATTCCAAGGCAAGATTAAATCTAAGTAAATATACTCGTAGACACTTTACTTTATGATTACATTGAAAAATAAAATAATTCTTTGTGTTTTCAGTATCTTCAAAGCGCAAGTAAGGATAAGGAAAGTCGGATATTTATTCAGAGATAGAATGTCTGGAGTGAACAACATCTGTTGCTCACTCCGCTCGACGGACGCTCTGCGTGCGCTCAGTAGCGTCATTGGAAAAAACATAATAAATGGTAACATTGTCTAAAGTTTGACTACAATTTAATTGCTAACATATTCTGTGATAAAGTAGTTATAAATAAGAAACCAGTTATTCTTAACTAAATGTCGTAAAAAGAAAATATTTGACAATGTCTAGCATGAAAATTACATATATACAGAAAGGAAACTATTTATTGTACAGCAATTAAATTCTACAGAATGTCAACCATAAACTTAATATTGATGTGTTTTGATTTCGACATGAATTAGCCGATCGTTCTTGTTCCTCGTTGGTAATAGAAACCTAACTACAAGGTAATTCTAGTGAACAACTTTTTTGACCATAATATTATGCAAAAGAAAAATTTAAATAATAATATGTTAATAGTAAATTCATGATATCTACTTATGAACATCCTAGAAGAATTGGCAAGAAACTCGGGCCATTTTTTATCAATTATAACTAATTCAAAACATCCGATTAATTAAGAATTTGAGTACAAGACTAAATAGTTGCAATTCCATAACTGCACATGATAACCCAAGTGAATACAAGCTATCAGCAAGGTACTAAAACAAATTGCTATTAACTGCGCTATATTATTAACAAGTATATTAACGTTGTATTGATATATCGCTACATTCAATTAACTCGTTACACGCTATAAAACTAAACCTGAAACACCGAACAGATATAATATATTATCATAAAACTAGATCTCTGTAATTATATACTTGTTAAAGTTAACCGAGTGCAATTCACTCTAGTTAGTTAAGTAGGGACGCGTTCACATTTGTGATTAAATTCTGGGTAAAGTAAGATATTTTAAAATAGCTATTTTTCACATAGTACCTTTTTTATACTACTTGGGTGGTAAAGAAGCATACGGCCCGCCTGATGTTAATCAGTTACCGTAGCCTATGGACGATTGCAATACCAGAGGTATCAGTTGCGTGTTACCAACCTATTTTTTACACCAAGGCTTTAAGATGGAAGTATCCCTGGGATAGGAATACGTTTATTTCAAAACGCATCCCTAAATGAGCGCATGAGATAGGTCTCATGCATCATCATCCTAGGGATACTTCCATCTTAAAGCCCTGCTGTAAAACAATGGGCTGGCAACACGCAAGTGATACCTTTGGTATTGCAAGCGTCAATAAGTTACGGTAACTGCTTAACATCAGGTATGCTTGTTTGCCATCCAAGTAGTATAAAAAATAAATAAAAAAAGACCTTATCTGACCTTGTCAAATAAACTTAAACTTGCATTATCAAAATGCTAAATCAGCACCGGGTGGTTCCCTAATTAATTGTGAGCGCAACGTCCGGGGTTCCATTTCCGGGTGGAAATGGTTAATTTAGGGGTTGACGATAAGGGCTCGTTAATTTCCTGCTGCAAGTCACTTGTCATACGAGTGTACAGTGCCACCTAGCGGCGTGTAATTACGTTATTTTATGTTGTACACACACTTGGAACATTTCCGCAACACATGGTGCACATGACGACGCAATGGATTTTCGAAATGTAGCAATGGGACATACGGTTTGTATGACTTAGGTTATCACGCCTGCGAGAGATAAAGACACGCAAATGGATTTTATTAAAAATTGAACTTAACTAATATTGTATATAATTATTAATAATTACTGCTGTATCTCTTACAAATAAATGTTTTTCGGAAATAATTTTTAATTAAGAATCTTAATAAAAGTACCCATTGGATAGTGGTTAGACCACAATGAATTCTGCGGTTATAGACTTGAGAAAATATATATCTTGTATAATGTATAAAAACCGTAACAGTCCATATATTTGATGAATATTATAAATGATTTAAGTTAACATGATTACCGCAACGAGTACCTAGTTGTTCTATGTATTAATATATTAATTTGTTCAACAAGCTTGTTTCACGGTGTCACAAAGGCACCGAATCTAAAAATACAATCAAAAATTAAGAAAATAAGATAAATTCAACAATGAAGGAATTACGATGTCGCTGAAAGCATCATTTCGTCAATCTTTGCCGAACTCGTAACAATTTACATTCCTTAAAGAGTCTCGTCTCCTGGGAACTTTGGCACTCGTTCGGGGCTCGTCGGCTGTTGTCGGGAATGTTCGTTAATTGTCGATGGTTATCATCGCGGCGACTCATTTGGGGACGATCAGTCCAACATCACGCCTATAACACGCGACAAATTTACTCGAGATTAAACGCGACGCCGACCGAACGGATATTGAAATTTTACGATCTTCTACGATCCCCGTCCTTTCTAAAGTTTATTTTTAAACAACACTTAGGGTTGCCAAACGTTCTGTTTTTGAACTCTAGTTTGAATATAGACAAAACTTTAAATCTATACGGATTTCGGACAGAACAGTTGCCGCTAGTTTCGCATTTATATTGTACGTAGGTACGTGCATTGTCTTGTGTACGTACAAGGCACGAGTTACCCTGTGTTATCATTATTTTTCATATTAGAGCATAGAAACGTAATGATTCGTTTTATTTACAATATGGAAAATAGGCAGAGTTAAGGTATTCATTGCACCATCACATATACCAAACATTGTGCTGGTGCTGCTGCATCTGCGGAGCCTTAAACACAGCATTATCGTTGGAGATTATGTTTATCATTCATGCAGAGCAGACGTTCTCAAACTTATTTCGTCTACCTTGAAAAACAAATATTTTTCATGTCTCCTTACCGCCCTCCTCCTCTACCCCTAGCGCCCACGAGGTTGCGTTAAACGCTTAGCTTAGCCGTCTAAACGCTTTAGCCGTAGGGTGCCAGTGCTTTCAGAATGACTTATGATATGATAAGTCTAATAATAATATACTTATTATTAACTATAAAAAATCTAATCTAAATTTAAAAAAGGATAAGTTCTTATGCGTTATTTACATGTTTAAATATAAAGGAGTAGGAGCTCGGATGGCACAGTTGGTAGTGCGCTGGGCCGGAACCCGAGAGGCGCAGGTTCGAATCCTGCTCCGGGCTTTTTCCTGCGCCGGTCTTTTTCCACATTGCTTTATATATTTAAATGTTAAAAGATTTTTTTATTTGCTATAATACTGAATGTAACTGAATGAATTAAGTTATTTCAATTTAGAATATAAAAATATGAATGGTAACCCTATGAAACCATCACGTAGCTTTCTGTTTGACAGATAATGTTGAAAGTTATATCGGGGTGACAGTTATACGTAAACAGAGAGAGCCCTTTGTTACTTCCCTTCAAGTTGCGATGAAAAAGTTTGTTTGTTTAATTAATTATGTGAGCCTGACGCGCTGGGGTTTGTTCGCTATGTGACCTTACTGAAGTTCAGTGTTACTATTAATTAATATGTCACGTAAGTACTAACGTAAAACGATCATGGGAACTCGACATTAATAATTATGAGTTCCCACGATCGCGTTCCAAATCGGTGCACCCATACAAAGATTTAAGGCATCTTTATACCGTATAAGTGTTCGAAGACAATTCTCATATCAAAGCTTTTAAATAACGAAGCTATAGACAGAACTGAAAGCTAGGATTCTATAAAATACCGTTGTTGTTAGACGACTGGGTTGTTCTTAAAAAATACAATTTTATCACCGTCACATAAATAGCGTCACACGTGCATATTTACTAACACTCTATGAGGCGCTCATAGCTAAGTGCACTCGCTGTTCGGTAAACGATCAGCGGGTTAAGCTACCAAGGGCGCGGTAACCTTATAGATGGGTGACCGCATAGTGGTATTTCATCTGAGCGTCTCCGTGCTTCGGAGGGCACGTTAAAAGTCGGTCCCGACTGTTATCAGTCGTTAGATCACGACACAGGCCTAAATATGGGCGATCTTAATAACTATGTCACCAGGTTGGCCACTAACCAAACGATAAGAAGTAGATTTACTAACACTAAGAGAGAGTCCACCTCTGACCACGGTCGCCCGGTCGGTGCAAATCGACCGAAATCTCAAATACCAAAAAGGTATGAAAACCTTTAAAATATTACACGATTTCGACCTTTGTCCATTGCAGTAATAATATTTACGAGTGCCTAAGGTACTGCTGTCCTCCTATATGACTAGCTTTATAGTTATTCACTATGATATTTTAGCGATGAACGTCCAGTACAGTTCGATAATCATCAACAGTGTATAAAATCGCTTTTGGTAAGATTTATTAGTTCATTTCGTTTTGCACTTGAATGTGACAGTATTTTCTAAATATCCCCTAACCTCGGTGCATATCTACCACATTACCATCCATTAAATATATGAATATATAACTGAGCACATAAATAACTCGCGATAAGCAGATTTTAATTCAGCAGATAAGTGTTCACAATCCCGGGGCTGTGGTGCGGCGCGCGACTTCCACTGCTGCCGTATCTCAGTGCGATGTTTATTGCCACCGCCTGAGGATCCCCAACGAACCCCTACCTTACATTCTGTTTGTTTTATACAAGATTGAGCTATAATTTAAGACAATTTTCTGGAAAATGTTTGCGATACGCCCCTCGTGTTGATCTAAAATAAAGGCAGTGTACCTACTGTACTTACCCATACACACACATGGGTGTGTCTGTCGAACGAAATTATGTTTGTTTTCTTTTTCATAATTGATTGTGTTTACCTTAGTTCTTGCTTATGATAATATGCTTCAAATTACCTGTAACAAAGAATATACCATTAAGTGATGATAACATTTATTATATTTATTAGATGACGACTACATTCGTATGTCGTTTGTAATTATATTATGTCCATAACATGCTATTACTCATATATCAAATTTCATCAAAATCAATTATATTGTAATTTAATACCTAATGGGCTAGTCCATATTCGTATTACACTTAAAGTCCCACTGTAGTGCGAAGGTTCCCCTTTCCTTTTTCCATGATTGCCTATCTTTTGCCAATTGAAGCCAATCCCTTCTATAAGCGTCAAGTTTATCGTATTTCTTTTTACTCAATTAACTTCTAAAATAGAACGTAACTTTCACAAAACATGTTGAATCACTTGCAAAATAAAAACAAATGGAATGTAGAGAGAAATAACAAATGATAGGATGAGCGCAACTTAATAAAGAGAAACAAACGGCAAGGAGGAAAGAAAGAAAGGGCACAGTATTAAAAACAAACATCTGTTGTGAACGCGACAAATTAGAAATGTTGTAGCGGCTGGCGGCAGCGATGTACCGCTTTTTGTTGATCTGTTGTTGACTAGCTACTACTACTACTATATAGACGTTTTTGTTATTTACTACAAAAAATACTATCCCGATAAAGATAACCTAACTCAGACTCAATATTCATTTAGGTTACAAAATAACACTTATGAATGTCATAAATTATGAATAAGCCAGAAAGATGATGTCAGCAAAATTTTCCTACGGCTAGTTCTCTGACGTTGAGCCTTGAGAAGAACTAGCAAGAAACTCAGGTCACTCTTTTTAATCGCCAGATAGTTACAATCTTTTGTAAAATACAAGTATGTACGAAATAGCATGCAAGATGATGCAGTCAAAACACGATACTTACTTTATTGATAAAATAAAGTTCTTCAGTTGGAATACTTTGTAGGGAAGAGTACAATGCTTAAATTATAGGCTTCTTAAAAATGGAAAGTGTAGCTACATGAATATCGAGCATAATTACTAGAAGCACGCATACACAACATATAGGTAGTATAGGCATACATAATAAAACGTCGCTTGTCATCGTCATTAATGAAACTGTCGCCATTCGCTTTGAACGTTGATTGACACGTAGGAGACATTCAACGTTTCTTGTGCTAGTGTGGACTGGTTGACGGTGGGTACTTTTTTATACTAATTAGGTGGCAATCAAACATACGGTCCGCTTTTATAGCTCTTGCAATGCAATTGAGCATCATTCGTGTGTTAAGGACCAAAAAAAGATGTAACTCTAGTTATTAATGGTATCCTAGGGTATCATTTAAGTGCATCTCTAAATAAACACTGGAGAGCGCCTCAAACACAGAGAAACTACACTTCTGTATTTGGCCATGGTCTTCTATAAGATGGAGTTTCTATACTACATAGTTAGGTTTACTTGCTTGTATGGTGTTCTACCTTTCTTACCAATGTGCTCTAATTATTTTTATTAGGTAGGTATTTAAAAGTACACGGACTCCTGAACAACTGTAGAAGAATCCATACAGAAGACCACAGCCAAATATTAAATCACGGTGTAATTGTGTTTTTTTATGTGAGTACAGCTCTCCAGGTAGCGGTCATTTACGGGTTCGTTTTGCAAGAAATGTTGTCTTATGCCAGGGTACTCCATCTTAAGTCCTGGTGTAAAAAAATGGGTCAGCAACACGCAAGTGATACCTCTATTATTTCAAGCATTTATAGGCAACGGTAACTGCTTAACATCAGGCAGGCGGTATGCTTGATTGCCACCAAGTATTATAAAAAAAAGTTATTGTATTTTCCGTTATCATAGTTTTACATTGGATTACTATTAAATACAACCTTTTCCATGCTCTTGTGCTAATAAATACTCGAAAAAGAATATAGGTTACTTATTTAAGATAAAACTAAAGTAAAACCTAAGAAATACATATAATGTATTGATACAATAAATCAATAAATACAGGACAGCGAATTATCTAGGGACAGTAACAGTGCGGTTATAAGCGGAACCAGTTATGAACTGTTTCTAATTGCCACCAGATAACTAGTGCGCCCCTCCGACACATAAAATACTTCATATTAGGGTTGCCACGAACATTGACCAGTTTTCTAGTCAGCAATTTAATATGATCAATAAAAGTTTTGGCATTCAGGCGTTTTCTCCTAACGGGGTAAAGTGCCTGCACCTGCATATACAAAAACTAAATGTAAAAAATAAAATGCTATTTTTGTGAAGACTATTTTGTAAAAATGTAATGTTATTTACCTATTGTATTTACATAATTAATGTGTTACTTTGCCCTCTTATGGAGAATAAATCATTTTTCATTTCATTTCATTTCATTTCATTTCATTTCAGGTATAGTTTCGTGCTTAAGCACTTAATTGTCATTATACTTATCTAGTGATTTAAAATTGACTGTCAATAGTTGTTTAATTTTGGTATAGGCGCGTAACAGAGGAAATTATTATATTTATCGAATACATAAATGTGTAATCTGGACAGGAAAAAAAATAGAAATTGGCAACCCTAGTTGAGAGACCAAAATTGTAACATAATTTTGCTCTCATTTGCCCAACTATGGCCAGTCGATAATGAACCTTGTGGAATTATCTAAGGGTGCCTAAAGGGCTATAGCCAAGTTCGTTAATGTGCCGTGTGTCGGGTTTGAACCCCCAGCCCTCCGCTACAAGATTACAACACTATTAAATTTAGGGACGAAAAATGAGAAGTGTATTTGATTTTGATTTAGGCACAAATGGATCTATTTATTGTGAGATTAGAAGGGTTTGATGCACAGTTAAAGTTGTTATTTATTTTGATTGAAATGAAAGTTTTAGCGAAGGGTTCCTCGTTTCGCTAATTATAGCTCTACGTATTCAAAATGGCCGACAAATGAGCAATTATCTTTCTTAAACGCTGTTAACTCTAGTTTACCAATATGTGGAAGCTTTTTATTAGCAGTTTTATTCCACCCATAACTGCTATTTAATTTAACCCTATTAGTCTGTAAGCTTTCTGTAAAATTAAATAAATAAATAAATTATTTCAGTTTAAGAAACAGTTTTTTTTTTCGACAAAAGACAATTATCACAGGATGTGAACTAATGGTTTATACGCTTTTTAATAACATAAGTATCTCTAGGCAGTTATCACACTGACGACAAACGCTGTACTTACAGTTTTAACGACAAAATCCTTCTTGCTGGCAGGCTCTGATAACACTACTACTTACCAGCAACAATTAAACGCTACCCAGAAAGTGTTATTGTGACTGCGAAGTGGAAGTGTTACTGTGGTCGAGGCTTGTAGTGCCACTAGAATCACTGAAGTGCTGTACATAAGAACAGTTCGGCATTGGATGGAACCAAAAACTAGTGCCATCACCATGATTCTACCATTGGATTCACCCGCAGCACTTCAAATAGGTTTGGTCCAAACTATGTTCAAAAAAGAGTAGTGCGGCGACTTGGCCGTGTGCCTAGAACTGTCGATGTCCATAAACGGAAGTAACCACATACCGTTAAGCATTATCATTGACAATAAAAAAATACCAAGTGTTGCTTCCCTAGTCCATTTATTTATTTATTTTTACTTAGGTCGCTCTTATAAATCGCCACATAGTTACAATTGGATGTGTTACAATTTGTGATAGCGCAGAAAATGACGTCCCTTGCCAAAATTCTATTCCTAGGTAATCGAAGAAATGAATTGTACTGTACCTATATAAGACAATAGTGGGCCGTTTTACTAAACATAGTTACAGACTTTTTGTTGTAATAATCGTCTAAGCACAACACTATGCTTGTTACTCACCACTATTAATCTTCATACACTTCACTCTATCTATGGTCGACTCATTGTCTGTAATGTGTGTAAAAATCTCTCTCAAGAATAAACTACGTTTTGTTACAAGCCTTATTACTTTTATTCACTAACTCCATCACTTTTATCAAGAAATCAAGAACTAACAACTTCTTAAGGATAAAGTGAAAAACTGAATACAGACCGGTCTATATATTAATGTCGTACCACTACACATGATAATAAACCATATTAATAAAAGTAAACATTACAAAAACACATTACAGTCGGGAATAACCGTGGGCGATATAAAGTATGATATGCGTAGGTGCGAATACTCTTCCCTAAATAACTACATATATTCACGAACGTTGAGGAGGTATTAACAGCCCTCGACTGTCGTGAACGAGTGCGTCACTAGGTACGGTCAGTATAAATATAAAAACAACACAAAAGGACGAAACAAAAGTGTTATAAATTAACGTGAGCCTTTTAAAGACATCTCGTAAATCATACGGAAACAAAGAATTTTTATTGTGCGCTCATGTGGTGAAAGCAAAGATAATAATATAATAGGAGTTTGTGTATTTAGAACAAAAATATCTACCGAGAGTGTTCTTTTAATCTCAATTTTTCGGAATAATCATAGTATTCCAGGACTGGTTGGACTAATATCCCTACAAATGTTGTTGATGGCGGCGACTATAGCGCTATCCACGTAGTATCACTCTTTGTGGTTTTATTTTATTGAAACCATATAAAATAATATTTTATTGCTTTTTTTTACATATAATTTACATTATTAAAAATGACAAAAAAATTACAAAAATAAAAAACCTATATATTTAAAAATATAAAGAACAGTTCCCCACCGGTATCGGGAACAAAGTCCAAGCTACCGGCGCGGCGGCGCGGCGGTTAGGGCTTCAGAGACAGGAACCTCCTCACTATACGTGCCGTGTCGAGGAGCACTACCTATTAAGGTGTTGGTCGAGACTTTCGGCTATTAAACCATTCACTGTGACGACTATATTTTATTTATTGTTATCGATTGATGAACATGATTTGGCCATATTAGTATGTTTCCAAAGACTAGCCCTAAGTTATTATTGGTTAAGCTACGATCGGTAATTTATATTGCATCAATTATAAACAGCTTTTACTCTTCAAAACACTAAATAAACTTTCTAAGTAGCATATTCGAGGTCAATTACACCTCAAGTAACCAAAGTTCACATTGCAAACTTGAGCTTACGGCCTTCCATTGTATTTTTTTTTTTTTTTTTTTTTTTTATACTACCAAGGTGACAAACAAGCATACGGCCCGCCTGATGGTAAGCAGTTACCGTAGCCTATGGACGTTTGCAACACCAGGGGTGTCACTCACGCGTCGCCGACCCTTTAAAAACCTTATAACTCCTTTCTTGAAGAACCCCATGCTATAGTCTTTTGGGAAAACCTCGGCAGGGAGCTCATTCCACAGCCTAATCGTACGTGGTAAGAAATTCCTCTGGAATCTTACGGTACGGCAAGTTTGAGGTGCAAGGATGTGAGGATGAACTCCCTGTCGGTGGTGAGAGGTGCGTTGATAAAATGTGGCCGTGGGTGTATGCGGCGATCGTTCACAAAGGCGCTAATAAAAACGAGACAGTGAGGCTAAGAGGTTTTAGTGGCAACCGTCAAGGAGCTAGCGGCATTGGCAACATTGTGCGGCAACAATGCCGCGGTAATGTAAGCCGGCCTAATGTCGCCGCGACAATACTCAGCTACTGTACCAGCGAGTTGCTTTGAGATTAAACAGTCGTTAGCGTTTATTTGTTGCTGTGACGAAGGTTTAATGTACTTGGAATAGATTTAAACTAGATTCTGAGAAAGTAAGTACATAGTTAATGTTTGGAATTAGTATATACATATTATAGGAATATTTAATAATGTGAAAGTTCATTGTTCTTCCTTACTTTGACATTGAGATTGAAGGCTATAAGCTGACCTAATTTTTCAAAAAGAGCGATTGTTTAGACCGCAAAGTGAAATATATACATATATTACCTTGCTCATCTCCAAAACAAAAGGGACTACTTACGCGTAGAATATTAAGAGGAAATGCGGGCGGAGAGACTTTTGAATATTAGGTATTTGAATAAACTATCGCTGTCGCTTGCGACCGCTCGGCCGCGCGATTTGTGCGACAGGGACAACTTGCATATCCGACTAAACAGCATAAGTAAAAAGTCGTAATTCGAGGTTTGGCTCTCGCCTATTTCCTCCTCCATTATTAGACCAATTAAAAAGATATTTCGTAAACTGCATGATTAGGATATAAAATGTGCCCCTATGTTTTCCTTTTTTCAATAACAGTTGTCATATTTGTACACCAGGCCTATGTTGACAGCCGTCTAAAATGGTTATTTTGAGCATTTTTAAGGGTTTCTAGTGCTTATAAATATAATGAATCATTAAAAAGGAAAACATAGGAACATACAAGAAGTTGATATTAATTTTATTGCAAAAAATGTTTACTTTAAGATCGTAAACCAGGTAGAAAACAGGCGAGAGCGTTTCTATGGAGAATAGACACACCGCATTTCCTCTTAACATCACCGACTTAATTGCAGTACACGGGCAGCTGTGCGGGCTCTAGCTGTAGCTGCACTATACAAATCTCCATATCCTTACAAATCAGTCAACGTTTTTTTTTTAATTTGTAACAGCCAACTCTTACTACATAATATAATAATATATAATTGTTATGGATTTTTAAATATTTGAAATCTAAAAAAAGTAAGACAAAGAAACACATCGTAAAATTTCAATAAGTGTGACGAATGAGAGTGTTGACGAGGTGCGGTGCATTAATGGCAACATAAAATTACGTTTATTACATTGCGCCTTCGCAGGGCATAACAGTTGAAGAGTGTGGAGCGTGACATGCGACCTACGAGCGACGACGGCGGCGGCACAACGTGTCATTAAATACATGCGTGAAACGAATCGGGGTTTTGTTATGAGCACTCCGAGTGTAGTAAGGAGATACTTGGGGACTGAACAATATATTTTTTGAAGTAAACATGTATTTCGCGCCCTCATTTTTTAAAGTATGAAATTAAATGAAAATTTTTGATGGCGACTAAATTTACCTAGAAGATGCTACATGTAAGAGGTGAAAGAGAAGATCTTATTAGGAAGAAAAAATAAGAAAGAACAGAATAAGTTAGATTCAACTTCACCGGTAACTATACATATGAAATAGACAGAGGTTTAAAATAAAAATAGCTTAATAACTTGCCCAGCACGGTGCAGTCTGTCAAATTAAACATATCGGTATGTCCACACACATATAGGTTAACAATATTTAATTATCTTTAATTCAATTTCAACATTGAAATAAACTTTTTAAACAAAACATTAGTTAAACATGTATACAAACAAATAGTCATAGATATCCTCATAATAATAATAATAATATATCATCTTGAAATAAACTGTTAGTAGGTATGTCCTCAAAGGTCCATTTGCATGAGCTAAGATCTAAAGTAACACAACAAAGGCTCGGAGTGCAGATATGTAAATTGTTCTGCTAGAACTTGTTAAAGCTTTGCGAATATGACTATAGGCGGGACATTTCAGAAGACCTTTTACATTGTAGGATCACTGGACATGATCACTGACTCATAAGCATTATCCTTTGTTTCAGAGGCAAAACTAATAGTACGTGGGCGGCAATTCCTCCGAAACCGTACTGTACGGCACGATAGAGGTTCTAAGATGACATATGATAAGTCTCTCCTTAAAGTTCCATTAAGTTTAAGGAGAGACACCCTCTATCTTGCCGTACAGTACGGTTACAATACCGCCTGTGAGCTATATACCTGTATACCTTTATAGTTGTAAAATATATAAATTACATTGCAATAAGTTACGGAACCGTCTGAATTCACCGGCTACATAACTTGTTTTATTGATTAAGTTTATTTATTGCGTTAAAATTACAACCGTGAGCGGTGTTTATTGTTTATCTTACATTAACTTTATCCATTCCAATTACAAACCTTGATAACTCATTGTCCGTCAAGGATTTTGACATACGACTAAGTGCACAGTGGGATGAGGTTTTGGGTTCGAGTTCAGATGGTAGACAGGGCAAGGAGGCGCTCATAGCTAGGTGCACTCGCTGTTCGGTAAACGATCAGTGGGTTAAACTACCAAGGGCGCGGTAACCCTATAGATGGGTGACCGCATAGTGGTATTTCATCTGAGTGTCTCCGTGCTTCGGAGGGCACGTTAAACGTCGGTCCCGACTGTTATCAGTAGTTAGGGCGATCTAAATAACTCTATCACCAGGTTGGCCACTAACCAAACGATAAGAAGAAGAAGTACCTACTGGCAAATTTCTTTCTCAATTTGTTTTTCTTACTTAAGCTTGCCGGACACTGCAGGGGTCTATACAAAAGAGAGGTAGGACACCATACTAGCGAGCAAGCCCGACTGGGGAAGGACCTCCATCTTACAGAAGACCACAGCCAAATGACTACACACAGCGGTGTAGTTGTATTCCTGTGTGTGAGTACAGGTCTCCAGCGCTCATTTAGGAATGCGTTTTGAAAGAAACGTATTCCTATCCCAGGGTAACTTCCATCTTAAAGCCCTGGTGTAAAAAAATGGGTTAGCAACACGCAAGAGATATCTCTGGTAATGCAAGCGTCTATAGGCTACGGATACTGCTTAACATCAGGCGGGCCGTATGCTTGTTTGCCACCCAAGTAGTATAAAAAAAAAAAAAAAACTACTTTTATAGGCGACTAGCTGGACACTTACATTTTTATTAACATAGGATCATAACACAGTCGCAGACAAAAACACGACAATTTTTCACGTTATTTTAAAAACGGTAGTACTCCGATTGGCTGTTACCATTAATAAAAGTATACCGACAATAAAATAACATGGAACGTTTACACAAAAGTTTTGTTGTATATTGTTGTGATGCAAATGTGTGCGTTATATGTCAATGTGTAGTCGTATGCGCAGGTGCGCGTGCGCACGCGCTCGCGGTGCACTTTTGTATAGTGCGATGAAGCGAGACCTACTGTTCACCGTGTATCCTATTTATTATCCGATACAGGTAGTGATAAACTGTCCTGCTCAATATGGATAGGGTTTGTGAGAATCGCTAGAGATATGAAAATAGATTAACTGTATTTCGTTTATTCGTCTAAGGACAGGTTTTGGTTTAGGCAGATACGTATGTTACGATATAATCTTTAAACAGCTGAAGTAATAATTAATCAATGTGAAATAACAACTGTTCGTTTTTTCAAGGTAGTTTACACTGGAAAGGATTCAAAACGTCTGTCGCCGTGTCGGGATATCATTGCTAGTCCAAACCTTATATTCGGCATCTTTAAAATAAAATAAAATACATTACAATTTTATTGTTTTTAACGAAACGAAATTGTTGTAACTGACTCCCAACACACAAAACAATTCTAAACAAATGACATTCAAGTGTTGCAAACATTTGAAAACACAACCATTTAAAATTGTACAAAACTATTGACACAATGCATGATCAAAAAAAAACAATTCTTTATTGAAGGGTTAAAGTGTCCGGACGCACCCCTGCAGCCCCATAAAAAGGGCGTGATTCGAGGTCATTGTGCGTATTGCCAAGGGGGTTGGGGTTGCCACAGGGCAGTTGCCAAACACTGGCATACAGACAATGTGTGCCAAACCAGTCGACATTCATTGCGTATGAGTGTGAGAAGTGGTTTTATTTGCTTTCATTAAAATTTCGATTAAGTTTATTGTTGTATGGACTACAGGCATCATTTACATACTGGTCGGTTCAGGTTATTTTAAATAGAAAAGTGACTTGATTGCATACAATCATACGAATGTTGCAGTCAGCGTCACCGCCAATATAACAACACCAAAGATTATTTTGTTTTTCTATGGAAGATACATTACAATTCATGTTATTGGAGGACCATTATCTAGCTATATTTGTTAAATTTGGGGACCTAATCCACTGCAACTTCCCCTTTAACTACTTTTTTGATAGAAAAGCCATAAATAGGGAAGTACGTAGTGTCATTAAATCAATGACAACTGGCAAGTCACCGGGGTGGGATAGGCTCAGTATAGAACATTTTCGGTATGCTGGTCCTCATCTTCCAAGGGTGCCGTCTATGCTTTATAATTTTTGTATACGACACTCGTATCTACCATGTGAAATGACCAAAACGATAGTGGTACCTATAGTCAAGAATAGAACAGGGGATATTTCAGATAAAGAAAATTATAGGCCTATTTCCTTGGCAACAATTACGGCTAAGGTGCTTGACGGTGTGCTCGAGCGGCGTGTGGCAACACAGCTTAAAATTAACGACGCACAATTCGGATTTAGAGAAGGTTTGTCAACTGAAGTTGCTATATTGGCGCTTAAGCACACGGTCAAGTATTATACAGACAGAAATACACCTGTATACGCTGCATTTCTTGACCTCTCCAAGGCATTTGACCTGGTTAATTATAACATCCTGTGGTCGAAAATGAGAGAGCAAGGCGTGCCTGAAGAGCTCATGAGGCTCTTTGAGTTCTGGTACAGTCACCAAATTAACCAGGTCAAATGGGAAGGAGTGTTTTCTGAGGGGTATGGGTTGGAGTGCGGGTTGAGACAGGGAGGTCTGACATCGCCTGCATTCTTCAACCTATACATAAATCAGTTGATCGGGGAGCTCAGTAGTACCGGAGTCGGATGTTCATTGGAAGGCAACACCATAAATAGCATAAGTTATGCTGATGATATGGTGCTGCTGAGTCCCTCTATTAGCGCTCTCAGAAGGTTGCTGGGGGTATGTGAAAGATACGGGAAGGATCATGGCCTTAAATATAATGAAAAAAAAAGTGAGGTCCTGGTATTTAAAGCTGGATCTAGAAAGATCGACTCTGTCCCACCGGTCTATATAAATGGTAAGGTCTTAAAAAGGGTCTCAAGTTTTAGATACCTCGGACACATAGTCAATGAAGACCTCAAAGATGACGAGGATATAGAGAGGGAGCGGAGAGCGTTGTCGGTCCGATGTAATGCGCTGGCCCGCAGGTTTGCCAGATGCTCACAAGAAGTTAAGGTCACGCTGTTTAAAGCATTTTGTCAATCCTTTTATACCTGCAGCCTGTGGTTCAGACATACACAGAGGGCCTACAACGTTCTCCGTATACAATATAATAATGCTTTCAGGGTGCTGATGGGGCTCCCACGGTTTTGTAGCGCATCAGGTATGTTTGTTGAAGCACAAATTGATACATTTCAAACAATTTTGAGAAAGAGGACAGCGTCCCTGATGTGTCGGTTGCGGGGGAGTGCCAACAGCATCCTGAAAATCATTGCAAATAGACCTGACAGAACGTTCCTGAGACACTATAGTAAAATGCATATGTACCAACATGTACCAGGAGACGGGCGTAGGTACATGAATTAGGTAGTACAAAATGAGAATTAAAGATGTAGAATAATAATAGAATATAATATAAGTATAATAGATTTAATGAATTAGAATAATAATATAATTTACAAATTTGAAAAATATCTTACTAACATAGCTTAAGTTTGTATTTTACTAACATAAAATTGTATGGAGTATTTTTTCCGAAATAAAAGTTATTATTATTATTATATAAATAAAGTCTAGAGTTTTAACATCTGACTAGTACCCGGCAAATATGGATCTTGCATTCTTTGTGACTGTCGCATTTATTATGTAAGCTTTTAAGCATGAAATGAGAACCTTGCTCTCTGGATGATATTATAATAACAATAAGTAGGTAGGTACATATCCAAGTGATGCAATCGTTAAGTACGAATTGAGTCACCAACATCCATCTTCATTATTAAGTGATTGGACCGCCATGATAGGAGAGCTTAGCGATAATCTCCACCTCCGTTCAACGAAACAACTAAACAATACGTTTGATATACATTACAATATCGTTCACAAGCTAATGTCTCTGAAATCACATTAAGTACTGGGATGGTGCTTTGCTTGCGACACTACAAAATTATTCACATTTTGAGGTAGGTACTCAAACTACCTATTGAAATCATGAATCGACTTCTACAGAAGTTCAAATAAACTGTTAAAAATCATCATACGATGGCTAGGTAATTTAAAGGATTATGCAGCATTTGACTTTAAAAATGACAACTGGCTAACCACGAGTAATCTGCAACCATTGCGTGGTTACATCGACGTCGTTAGCAGAAGCGCTGTGAAAACAAGTAATCAGCGCACAAAAATAAAACAAACTGATCTGGTCGAGCGTGTCGCGCCTATCAATGTGATCCACTGTGACATTCGTCAGGGTTACCACAACGAACATAATTCTGACAGCCATGACAAAAGGAACACTTAAATAAATTACTGGCAGCATGCGGTGGCAGGAAGGCAATGATTTAACTCTAATTATTAAGTGATTAATGACATATTAAATATTACTTTCACCTTTCATAGGAAAGCAGTTTCACTGGGTTCATAATTTTAACTTTTTATTTTAATAGGTTTCATAATTTCATTTTTTTATTTTATACAGTATTTTATAATGGATAATGAGAAGACGACAGGAATATAATTATTATTTTTACTTTTATATATTAACAGTTTATTTCAATTTCACGCAACCATCTTGTATTGAATCACTTTAAATCGTTTTTAATGTCGTCGGTTAACTTACTGATTGTTTCCTACTGCTTTAAAATATCCTTACTAATATTAAAAACGTGAAAGTTTGTAAGTATGGATGGATGGATGTTTGTTACTCTTTCACGTAAAAACTACTCAACGGATCTGGATGAAATTTGACACAGAGATAGATTATGGTCTGGAATAACACATAGGCTTTTTACAACAATAACCGACATTCACGCGGGCGGAGCCGCGGGTAACAGCTAGTACTGTTATATAATGGTGAAAAGTTTCATATACAGATCAATTTGAGACAACATACCTATTTGTTTAGGCAGGATAAACTCAATGCAGATTAACATACGTTCGACAACCCTGTAGTGATGTCTGTTGGGTTTTATTTTATGATCGTTTTACTGTTGGAAGGATTGGTGGCACGTGATAAATGTACCACTGGGATCGAATGGCGTTCGGTTGTATTGTTGCGTTACACCAATGTTACCATGATTAGATGTGTTTGTTTCTATGACTGCGGTTACTTTATTGGTACCTGCTTTATTGTCATATTAAAGGAATCGATAACAACTAAAACTATTGCTAAAATCGATAAGCTAAAAGTAAGTTTTTTCAGTTTAATTTTAACCTATTGCATGTGGCATTTTTGGTCAAATAAAATAAGGGATAATAATACAGATATCTTACACGACAGTTGTGCACCTGGTAGACCGGTACCTTTATCAGCGTGCCGGTACCACGTGCAGGCCCTTTGGGCCTATAGATAAAGAGATAACACTATCACGAAGCAAACCGTAATTAATTAATAAATTATATCTAACGGAAAGTAGCAATCAGTGGCTGATTTAGTGCTTTCAATATTAATTTCGTTACGCCATTAAGTTCTCGTGGTGAACTGACACGGGCCGGACAATCCGGAACTTACTGCATAACTAGTTTGACCACCGCCATGGCACAGATTATAAATTTAACATGGTCGTCTTTATGAAAACAGTGATTTGGTATTTAATTTTCATCCGACTACAAATATAATAATGTATGTAGGTACAGTGCTTGAAACCACTGTGTCTTAATATACTAAAGTATTAAACAATTTGCCCCTGAAAGTTCAATGTAACAATCAGTAAGGTTAGCGGTTATCCGTCACTTTACGCGTATTGTCTAAACTATATGAATATGAATCTAGTTATGATAGTACAGTGTTTTACTGGAAAATGAGAAGACAGTTATATAATATTACTTTTAACCGACTTCAAAAAGAGGAGGTTATCAATTCGTGAGTATTTTTATGAATGTTTGTTACCGCAGAACTCCCTCATTTATGGACCGATTTGAAAAAATATTTTTTTTCTCTGAGAGGACATACTTCCAGTTTGGTTCCATTTTCATCAAAATAAAGTTCTGATGATGGGATCCATGAGGAATTGAGGGAACTCCTCAAAAATTATAGGCACACATAAGCAATTTCAATATTTTTCAGAAAGTATTGTTACTACGCACAGGTTGGCCCTAAAAACTACCGCTATCTGAAAACAATAGCTATTCATAAAGTGTCTCGAACAATACAGAAAAAACATCATAAAGAGAACAAAGGATGAATAGTGGTCGAATGGAACGTGCGAATATGAACCTTAGCGTTTAGGCACAAGGTTTATGGCACTTAGCACGGTGACTTGTTTACATCATGAATGAACGTTCGAGTAACGGGTTTCTTCTAAAGACGTTACTATAACTTACTACGATCCTCGCGTATATTCTCGATTCCGTGGCGAGTGATATATAACGGGCCGACGTGCGGCGGACATTCAGTCTTGGTTGGAGAGTCTTAGTTGAGTCTTCGTTGAGCAGTCAACGAGTCTACACTGAGAAGAGCAACTGAGTAGTCAGTTGCGAGGACAGCGATACAGGCGATATATCGGGACGATATTGGAAGACTTTAGTGAAGTGTTTTGTGTTATAGTGAAGAGTTTAGTGAGTGAACTGTTATAGTGTGTAATTGTGTTTACGGTGTATTGTAAGTGACATTGTGAAGTGCTAATATACTCGTTATCGCGTAACCTGGCATTTTAATCGAACCCTATCCTGACAAGTAACTATTGTTGTCGTCATCGAACATAACAATTAGTGTCAGCGGTAGTTCGTAACATTGGTCTCAGAGTTGGGACGTAACATTGGTGTCAGAAGTGGGATGTAACAGTATAATATGATTAAGTAAAACTGATGAAGAAGACCACAGATGGCCACCTGAACTTCTCAATAATAAGTATTTTACGGATGGCGATTAAATAAGTTTCCAATATGGTTACTAAGGTAGCTAGGCAACGGAACTTCATAATTAAATAATGTAATCTAGCCGTTTTTAAGGTTTTTGAAATCCTGCAACTTGCCGTACTGAAGTCGGTTTTTTTTTTGTTAAAATTATTTTTACTTTTATATATTAACCACAGTTTATTTCAGTTTCACGCAACCGTCTATTGAATCGCTTTTAATCGTTTTGTGTGTGTTTTTAATGTCGTCGGTTAACCTACTGATTGTTTTCTACTGCTTTTATGTTGGAATAATGGTGTAATCAAATAGTGATATTATGTTTCATGGCTAACAGATAGGCAGATACTTTTATGTATCCTACTAATATTATAAACGCAAAAGGTCATAAGTATGGATGGATGGATGGATGTTTGTTACTCTTTCACGAAAAAACTACTGAATGGATCTGCATGAAATTTGGCACAGATATAGATTATGGTCTGGAATAACACAAAGGCAGTAATAACCGACATCAACGCGGGCGGAGCCGTGGGCAATAGCCCGTTTGTTAATAATTTAAATGAAGTCACTAGTGATTTCCCTTCATTTATTATGATAAAAGAAACTTTACTTTAACCTTTTACATTACCTCCAGCCATAACAAGTATTAACTTTCCCTTTAAATCATCATAACCACTTGCTTCTTACTATTTGTACTAACACTAAAGGGTCATGACTTTATCGACACCTGCACCACCCATCGCGCACTCCCTTCATTAGCACCAATTTGTTCTTCATACAATCCATCCATCCATCTCAGCCACAAGACGTCCACTGCTGGACATAGGCCTCCCCCAAGGTCTTCCACATCATTCGGTCCTGAGCTGACCTTGTCCATCGGTTGCCCGCAACCTTTACCAGGTCGTCGGTCCACCTTGTTGGAGGCCTGCCCACACTGCGTCTTCCAGTTCGTGGTCGCCACTCTAGAACCTTTCTGCCCCAACGGCCATCGGTTCTGCGAGCTATGTGCCCTGCCCATTGCCACTTAATTGACGCAATTCTTCGAGCTATGTCGGTCACTTTGGTTCTCCTACGGATCTCCTCATTTCTGATTCGATCTCGCAGGGAAACTCCAAGCATAGCTCTCTCCATTGCTCTTTGGGTGACTTTGAGCCTTCGTATGAGGCCCATAGTGAACGACCACGTCTCGGATCCATAGGTCATCACTGGCAACACACACTGGTCAAAGACTTTCGTCTTGAGACACTGCGGTATTTGCGACGAGAAAATATGGTTTAGCTTCCCAAACGCTGCCCAGCCGAGTCGGATTCGACGAGTGACCTCTTTCTCGAAGTTGGACCTACCTAACTGGACTGTATGTCCCAGGTAAACATACTCGTCAACAATACTAGTTATGTATTTCGAGTATGTACTTTAGTCGACAAACGTCGTGATTACTGTTTGCTCTTAAGTTTAGCTTCAGACACAACTGAACTGAGGTACGTATAAGAAATGCGGATACCCGTTTACGTCTTTTAAAATAATAATAATAGCAACCCATTTATGTCCCACTGCTGGGAACGGGTCACCTCTCTTCTATCAAGAGAGGGCAAGAGGGTTCAGGCCTTAATTTTCATTATTTATTTATTTAAACTTCATAATATATACACAACATGTATAATGGCGGGCTTAATGCCAGGATCATTCTCTACCAGTCAACCAAAATAATTCACACATGCTGGCCTAATGCGGGTTGGTGAATCTGACATGTCTTAAGAATTTCTTCTCAGACATGTGGGTTTCATCACGATGTTTTCCTTCACCGTTAGCAGATGGCGAATTATCTGATTACTACATATAAACTCCACAAAGTGAAATTTACATTGGTACTGCCACCCGGGATCGAACTCGCACCTCTTGCGTGCAAGTCCGTTACTTGCCCACTCGGCCACTACCGCTTTTAAAATAATATTTTCAAATTATATAATATCACGTTTCTATTTATAATTATATTCCAACTGTTGTCCATTTTTGCTAAGTACATATTTGGTGAAGTTATTTTCATTTGTGAATCAATTTTATTTGTTTCCCTATAGAGAGCTATATCAGGACAGGCTATAGGAGAACAGTCCCTGAGAAAAAAGTACAAAAATAAACTGTGCGTGAGGTCTCGATATACCAATTTAAACAATTTATAAACAAAACAAACTTCGGTTACATCAAAATCCTTTAAAACCAAACATTTAAACATCACATGCTACTTTAAAGCTGTTACATTAACATATATTTACTTTAAACCATCCATATAATTAAATAACAATCTATACGCTTAACTGAATCGAAAACAATATCCCATGTTATAAAGTCAACAGTGAGAATACTAAGTAAAGAACCAAACGCATTAATTATGGAGTCACGAGTTTTGAGCGCTCAATTACCGTTCAACAACAAAAGTTGAACCTTCATATTATTATATGAGAGAATAATTGATTGAAACAACATCAAACATCCCTGTTCGTTTACAGCCTTATTACCCAATGTTGGTGTAATTTGTTTTTATTTTAAATGTGAATGGTAGCAGACGAGACATCAGTAGAGCATTTACCACTTACCATCAAGTGGTAAACGCCACTCTTAAGGGTGTGTCTATGTCCCTTTAATGTTCAACGATATTTTGGGTGTAATTTGTGTCCGTTAATTGTATGTCTGTAAATTCCCCCGCGATACAGAGCTTGTTCTCTAGTGCCGATATTGCCTTTTTGTAAAAGAAAAATTATATTCCTAAATTTAATAAGGTAATTGTAGTCTTGACACGTCGACAGCCAAAATCGTGAAATAGCTCCTAAAAATATTGACTGTTAGGACTAATTTTACGACCAAAGTCTTGGCTTGTAATGGCGAATAGACATTACTTACACTATTAATATTACTACATGAATAATGATACTACAAATAGCTGCATTAAAATATTATAGAGGATCTTTGCCCCTACGCAACTTTGACCGCATGAAAAACCGGTTTGCAGTTCAGGAACTCTGCCGTCCACTAACTAAAAGGCCGTTAAGCCACAGTTAGCCGTTTTTCACTTTTTAATGTAGTCTTATACAACTTTCGATGCTCTATATTTTGGTCTAAGATTCATTTTGCTAGCTAGCTTAGTTTTAGAGATACAAAACATTGCTGAGCAGTTAAACCACATAAATTTCGTTACTTCCTTAATTAAAAAGCGGCTAAGCCACAATACTTCTCTAGAAAGACGTTAATATACTTCAACGGCAAACTGATGTATCATTTTTTCTAATTTTACTTAACTAAAAGTACGTTATCTAGTCATGCTTGACTAAAAAGCAGTTAAGCGTCTTTAACTACCTTCATGTATTGTGACATATAAGTAACCACCTGAACATCGTACCTTAACTATAAAGCAGTTATAAAGAAAAACTACACTAGAAAGCAGTTATACGCCAATAGCGGCTTTTAAGTTATGTATTGAAATTAGTATTAGCTAAATATCAATCGATAGAGAGCAGTCAAACGACAATACTAGACTAAAAAGCAGTTAAACGCTTGTGATTTTTGTTTGCGTTTGACGAGCTTAGGATATATTCCGGAAGAAAAGGATCCAAAGGATCCAAACTATGATGAATAGTGTGTTGGTGGACCAGGAATTTCTAACTGCACAACGCCTTGAAACTAAAAGTATGCCATCTACACGCAATTCCACTTGCTCTAATATTAGCCAAGAATCAAAGTACGCCCACATGAACAGTAACGATTTAGTTAATCTTCTCAACCAAGAACCTTACTCGATGATATCACAAGAGTTTCAAAAATTTAATGAAACACAAATAACATATAAAAACAGCCAACCAGAAGAAACTCTGAAGCTTACAATAGAAACATTAACTCAACAACAGCTTGAAACACATTCTTTATACTGCCACGAATCGATACCCCCCTCCTTCTCCGATGCCATCTTCTTCTCACTGCATTATACCAGAAATATAAGATTATGATAGTGATGACTCCGTTAAGGATAAGGACTAAGGCCATGTGACAAAGTTTTAAGTGATGATACTGAATATGGTTATGACATGCAAAGGCAAAATACAGTTTTAAACCCTAAAAGTAACCCAATATTGAAAAGGAGAACATCAATAACTAAAACGGTTCCCGAAAAATTTATAACGCGACGACATACTCAAGAATTTACAAGAACAGAACAGATTATTGGACATCGGTTACCTAAGAAAAGACGTGCATCTTTATCTTTTATTCATTGCTCTATTTCTATGAATTTAGTAAATTTAGCATCACCATCATCCACAAAGAGAAAGAAATATGATACCAGCTTGAAAGATAGATTAGTTGAGAAGGAAAAGGAATGCACATACAATTAACGGACACAAATTACAACCAGACTCAGAACAACTCTTTGTGGGTCCTACAAAGTTTTGCCCTGTGTGGGAATCGAAACCACAACCTAGTGTACAGCAGGCGCATACTGCACCCACTGGACCACCAAGGCAGTATACTTCACATACGCTGGCAGGATCGGATTCCCAACACGGAAGTACTTCGTCGGACGGATATGGTGGGCATGGAGAGCCTCCTTATTAAAAGGCAGCTTCGCTGGTGTGAACATCTTGTACGCATGGAGCCCTCAAGGTTGCCAAAAGCTGTCTTTTACTCTGAGATCAGCTCAGACAGTATCTTTGTACAAGGATGTTCTTAAGCGACACTTATCTGTAACCGGTGTGTCTCCAAACTCATGGGAGGAGCTTGCTACCCACAGGTTAGACTGGCATAAGGCTGTTCACAGAGGTATAGAAGAGTTTGAAAACTGTCGTCTTAAAGACCTTGACGCCAAACGCCAGCACCGTAAAACTCAACTCAGACCCTCTTATGAGTATACCTAATGCGCAAGGAGGGCTTCACTGCGCTTTGTGTGACCGTCTTTTTAAGACGTAATTCGGCTTCGCGAGCCCCGTCCGAGCACATGAGCGGAGACGTATGGCCGTGAGTTAGTAGGGGTTGCCGTCGACGGATACGTCTAGGGGACATCATCATCATTAATTTTATAAATATGAAATATTGGATGCTCGTTATTAATTCTTATACTAATGTCTGAAATTTCGCACACACCCACGAGTAGCTTACGGTTCGAGTTGTAATATTTGGTTAAGTTCTTTTCGCATTAGTCGATGCGGTATCGGCGCGGGTAGCGTATGCTCGCAATGCGCAATACCGAAAGCTTGCCGAACGCATAAGCGTTTTACGTTGAAATATAAATTTCAACGTGCGCTTTCAGAATCGCATGGTTTGCGCGGACGTGGGGCGTTTCTGTAAACTGCGTCTCAAAGTTTTAAGAACATAAGGGTTACTACACACATAAGCGGCCCGGCATAATCTGTGCGGCAACAAAGCCAACTCAAAGCTTATACTTTTTCCTCGAACATCATCTACATATATAAATTCGATTTTACTGCCCGACTGTGCCGTTTAATGCCGGCCCGCTTATGTGTATAGCTACTCTTAGAAGCTTTGCTCGATTTGTTTACCAACAGGTACAAAAATCAAGACAATATAACATCTTTATGCATTTCGTTATAAATATCCCGCATTGATAACGCACATACAAAAGTAAGAAGGACCTAGCTAGCTACTTTGTCTTCCCGTTACAATTTGTTAACATTTTTAACGCAAGTCTTTATGTATGTATGTATGTTTTTACTTAAATCCATTATATATGGTAGTTTAATCGCCAAGTTTGCTCGACTCACGCAATCACGAATTTTGTATTGAAAATTTTCGTTTTTGTCTGGAATTTTAAAAGGAGGCATTTTTAATTGTGTTTTAATTTTTTTTATTAAACTTTGATTTAATACCTTAAAAATTTATTATTTCTCACATAATCCTGTCAAATGCTTAGCAATAAGGAAGTTAAACTCAAGCGAAGTAAGTATTGCCGCCTTTTAGTTAAGTATTATTAGAATAATCTTGTATTCAGTTTCATATTCTATAAACGCTACTTAGCTTAAAAGAGTCTAAGCCGCTTATTAGAAAATATATGAAGTTTCAGATTGATGAAAAGTTTCGACAATAAAGCCGTTAGACGACTTAGCGACTTTCTAGTTAAGGATTGCATAATAAATTTAACTAAGATTTAGAATCCTATAAATTTATTAAAATAACTTCACTAAAAAGCCGTTACGGTAACGTTAGCGACCTTTTAGTACAGGATTTAGAGCCAAAAATGATCTAAAATGCTTAGCTAAATCGAAAAAGAACGTTTTTTTTAACGATGTGTAGTTTTTTTTAATAACTAAAACCTTAAAATGATCCACGGAAATAATATTCAATAATCTGCCTAACACCCGTCAAGCTAAGTATTGTACTTTTTAAGAAATAACGGTTGCCGCCTTTTTTGCTGTTTTCTCCAAAACTACTTTTTGGGCTTAACGGCTTTCTAGTTATAGGACGGCAGAAACTGTCGTCCCTCAATAATATGGCATGGGGATATTGGGGATAAAAACAATGTAACAGCACCCGCGCCTCCTCCCCGCATTACCACATCCCACCACTTAGTAAATAACGGAGGTCAGAGATCTAGGCATTCATTTAACCGTAGACCTTAATTTTAGGAAACATGTTGTGGATGTATGCAAAAAAGCATACAGGAATCTTGGTTTTCTTTTGCGTCAGGCAAATGATTTCACTAATATTAGTGCTTTGAAGTCATTGTACGAGGCTCTAGTAAAAAGTCATCTTGAATGCAATGCGGCTATTTGGAGTCCAAATGAAGACAAGTACAAAACAATGTTGGAAAGAATACAAAATAAATTTTTAAGGTTTATTTACTTGAAAGTATATGGGGTGTATCCAGGATATCCGCAGATCTATCCAACATTGTTTTTACTTGGTATGATGGGATATTATAAACTGGAAGTCAGAAGGGAGTTAGCACTAGCTACATATTTATTGAGAGTTTTCCGGGGGAACACCCATCACCCTACTATATTAGCAGAGATTAGGCTGTGCGTCCCGGATGAGTACGTGGGGCGGCGGCGGCGGCCGCGACTGTTAGTGGTGCCAACGGCACGCACTAACCTCCTACAACAGGCGCCCATGACACGCGCGCTGCGTACGCTTAACACTGTGGCTGAACACGTTGACTTATTTACGTGTTCGCTGAGTGAGTTTACGAGGGTTACGTGCAACATATTATGTTTGTGAATAATTATAATTTGTTATTATTTACTTTGTTTAGTTTTGTGTAAGTGTTAGTATAAGTATTATATAATTGTGGCTTCTCTATCGCAATGGTGCACATACTGTAAAGATAGATGTAAGTGTGATTGTAAATAAATAAATAAATAAATAAATAAATAAGTCGCGTACGCAGCTACGAGTCAATTAGTTAACCGCTACCATTACTGTCACGCCGCCACTCTCTGACAGTTTTAAATGTTAATTATACGAGATTGGTGTATTTTCTCACCGCGTGGCGTTATACGTTAGATGCTATCTCTCTAACGTTGACTTTATTCGCACGTGGCACGCCGCGCGTTCCAGTGAAAGCTATGAGACACTATTGAACAACAAACACTGTTAGTCTGATACTAAACATTATCATATCAGCCTGCCTCAAAGGCGTAGGTTCAGAGGGGAGTTAGTATTATTACTATGTCAATATTGTACAGTCGGCAGAAAAGTAGATGAACATTTTAGTTTTAAAAATGGCATTATTCGGACACGATTTTATATATTTTTAAACATTTTTTAAAGTCAGTTCTGATATATAAAATTTTGAACAGTTAAAATGAAATGATAATCTCCACAGCGCGGCACGTCTCCTGAGACACGGGGCGTTTCCACGCTGTCAGTTATAATTTACTTCGTGATGTAGTGCAATTGATTGCTATCGTCAGACATATCAGACAAGTACCTAGTATCCACACATACAAGTAATTGCGCTCTTTTACACTATTATTGTACAAATCGAAATGTTGACATTATGCATTTTGCTTAGACATGTTAGAAAGTATAATGTGGATTGACACTTTGCTTAGTGCATTTTGCTTTTTCGTCTTTCATTGGAAGACGACTGAGATCTCTCGAATAAGACGCGCGCCTATTAAGAAATAAACTAATTTATACTTGTAAAGAATCAAAATGAATTCCACCCAAGTGATCCATACGACGACACAGTAAAATGAATTAGTCGAGCATCGTTCTCTGAGGATGTTTGCACTAGCACCAAAACCTTCCGCCCAGCATGTCCTCACAGGGAGTGCTCTCGATACGTGCGTACAAGGATACAAGCCTCCCACACCTAACACCTGACCGCTAACACTTTGTAAACACTCATTTAATTCACGCATCACTCACGACTACCGTTTTGGTCGAGAAGTTTGTATTGATCTCATAATTGCAAATTCAATTTAGATAAATTTGATTTTTAAAAACAAAGTGAACCTTCCAGTATGTTGTTATACACAGATTTTTATAAACTAAACTTAGTTTGAGTGCATATGTTGAGCACTAATAGGCAGGAGTCTCCTCTCCGCTTTACTAACAGAATCTATTAGGTTTAGGCCTTATCTCACACAAGCTGGCCTAATACCGGTTGGTGGTATAGACATTTCTTTAGTTAGAATGTCTTTAAGACCATGTGGGTATCCGATCTTTCCCTTTGTTGTTAGCACCTAAGTCATTTGTTTAGTTCACATTGTATAATTTCTACAACGTGAAAATCACAAGTCAATTATATTATTAATTGTCCACTGCGTTTTTTTTATTTTGCGGATTTTCGTAATTATTCAGACATTAAGCACAATTCATTCAGGACGGTACAATGATTTTGGATCAAGCTGTTGATTGTGAGCACCTGAACGTCGTGCAAAATCAAATAAACATATTATTATAACAAGCAGCTGCTTGCTTGTGCGTGTCTTTTTTCAGATTATAGATCTCCAGGCGACATTTTTGCCACAACAAACGCAGTTTACAATATTGTAAGGTCACTTTATTTTCTTAAATCTCTTCTGATTGAACAAAACGTCTTTGTTTCCATTTCATCTTTGTTACCTCATTAGTGTAGCAGTAACAAGGTCCAGCGGCTCGCGGTGCCACTCCGCTTTTGTTACTTGTTCCACAATAGTCATATTTAGCTCTCTCAGTTACGATACATATCAGTTCTACGGTTGTACTTACCTGGAGTAACTATAATTATGTACAGTTATTATAATAAAAATAAAAACAATTATTGACAAGACAATTAAGGCCTGTATACCCTCTCTCTCTCTCGATAGAAGAGAGTATTCCCATGCTCAGCAATGTTGGTTGCTATTTTATTATTGACAAGACAAAGTTACAGTCTGTTGATATACTAGGCAAGCCTGTTTTGTGTGTGCCTGACGTGCCTGTTAAGATTCTTGTTATTAAAACGTTGCAATGTAAATAGAATTATGATCTCGACACATATTCGTGTGTTAATTTAAGTATACCGCGCCGGACTTTTTAAAACTCAGTTTGGGCTTCCTTAGTCATTTTTACCACTATTGCTTCACGCAGTTTGATTATAGATACCAGTGTTTATGACACATAAGGCCAGCTTGTGTGGGATAAGTTAACCTTATAGATTCTGTTGGTAAAATGGAGAGGAGACTCCAGCCTATTAGTGCTCTACATACGCACTCGAACTAAGTTTAGTTTATAAAAATTATGTGTATAACAATTAGGATTTTTAAGGACAAGCACAAAACACTTGGAAGAAGCCCTGTGTCGCTTGAGACTTTACAAATGTACAATTCACGGACACAAATTATACTCAGACTTCACAACAAAAATTTACCACAAAGTTTTGTCCCGTCTGGGAATCGAACCTATGACTTCTGGCTTAGCAGTCAAGGGGCCAGTCTTCAACATTGACAACGATTTTAAAATATTTTTGGTACCTAAGTGTTTTTTTTTTTTTTTTTATACTACCAAGTAGGCAAACAAGCATACGGCCCGCCTGATGGTAAGCAGTTACCGTAGCCTATGGACGCTTGCAACACCAGGGGTATCACTCGCGCGTTGCCGACCCTTTAAAAACCTTATAACTCCTTTCTTGAAGAACCCCATGCTATAGTCTCCCGGGAAAACCTCGGCAGGAAGCTCATTCCACAACTTAATCGTACGTGGGAGGAAATTCCTCTGAAACCGCACAGTGCGGCACGATAAAGGTTCTAAAATGTGTGGATGAACTCCCTGTCGGTGGCGGGAGGTGCGTTGATAAAATGTGGCCGTGGGCATCATATCAAACAATTCCTCGGAGCACAGCCCGTTGTACAGGCGGTAGAACACACACAAGGCGGCAAAGTCTCTCCTTAAACTAAGTGGATCAAAATCCCGCCCAAAGGTGGCAGCAGTACTCCATGTGGGGCCGAATTCGCGCTTTGTAAAGCAGCGATCTTTGGCCCGCAGTGAAGTACCGCTTTGCTCTGTTGAGCACACCGAGCTTCCTAGATGCCAGCCTGGCCTTGTCCTCCAAGTGGTGACGAAACTGGACCTCGCAGGATATGTCAACGCCAAGAATCCCAATGCTCTTGGATATCTTAAGGGCTGTGTCCAGGAACTGTGGAGCCATAACAAATGGGGCTTTAAAGTGTACCCAAAGGCAACGTGAGCCTTAAATGTAATATACCTACTCATGTTTGAACCGAGTTGTACCACGATTAAACTCGTCAGCCGTCCCCTTCTACCGCGCTGGTTCGTTTCAGACGCATCTAATTGAATATTACCGAGCTATACGATTACACGCGAATTGACATCAAGCAAATTACTCCGTCTACCTACAGATACACCCCATCATACGAGTATATATGCAAGAAATGTTTGAGCTCTAATCAAATCCATTTCTATTTGAAATATATCATGTACTTTTGTAAATGTCACCAGTATTTTATTGATTGTAGGATGTTAACATGAATGGCGCATGTTCAGAATTCATTTTAATTGTGTGTCGACATTTGAACAAATACAATTCAAATTGGCTACTAAATCATGTCATGTACGTGGCAAAAGCAATATTTTTTTCAAGCTCGTATGTACCTGAATTAACAATTCTGCTATTTAATTATTAGCTTGCGATTCTGCTACTGTTATCATAATAATAATTTTCTTGGTACAAAACTAGTCTGTGTTAGGTGGGAATTTAACTTATGACTCAGCAGTCAGGATCATTAACCACTAGACTAACAGGCAAGATGTTCTATATCTTCAGATGTTTCGTAATATTTTCAAGTTAAAATTTAAAAAATGTATTCCAATTCCAAATCATGGAGATTACTTTAATACCACAAAACCGATGTGACACTAAAATGGATCATAGTTTATAATATGATAGATAATATGTTATGGTATAAGGGATTCAAAGTAATAAAGATTTCGTTGGATAAGTAATAGAATCTAACAGTAAGTAGGAAATTACTAGCATTCACACGGAAGTACAATTGACCCTTAGTAACCCAAGGATCCAATCAATTGCCAGCTTAACAGGGCCAAGGAAGTTACTAATCTTCAACAATTCCATATATGCCAATTACGACGATCGAACGTAAGGCAAGTAGCTTTTACAATAACAAACTATAGGCAAGTTCTTACCATTATCTGACAGAACTGAGTTTACGTCTGATAATATAATAACATAATGATGTACACGAAATAATAAACAGGCATAACAATTCTGACAAGTCTGGCTTTTACTTGGGTCATCGCATTAACCTTGTGTTGACCCAAGTAGTCTTTTGGGCACCTTTCCTCAGAACTACGACATCCATCAGATATTTTTTTAATAGGCTTTAAATACAATATCTGATTATTTGTAAATTGTTTAGGTTCAGTTACTTTTATTGTCATAGCTATTCTTGTGAATTTATTTTGGTATAAATGTTTTTCATTCTGATCTATTCCTGTTACACTTATACCTACTTGCAGTATGTTCTATATATTATCTATTATTACAATCGGTGATGCCACCTCGCACTGAGAGTTTCGGTATCCTCCTTCTTTATTGCTCTAATTCCTTGCCTAAAGCGTCACGCAATATATAAGTCTATCAATGAGGGGAATAATCATACGCCATAAACCTTTTGATTACCGTAGTGATCGAGCAATGAAAGAGACGTAGCGTGTTAACCTCTAATCACCCGCCCAAGCAGAGGCAACGAATCGAGACGAATTGTTCAAATACGGGCACAAATACACGTATGTTATACAATTATCATCACTTGAGCTCTTGCCGATTTCTTTTAAATCTTTTCTATAGCATTAAGTCCAGGTGAAGACATGTAAGATACGGTTAGTGAAAGGTTATCGCAACGCTCTCAGGTAATTAATTAAAGTGCTGGTCAACAGCAGAACACCCGATAGGAAACAAACATGCAGCAGTATTCATAAAGTATGTTCTGGAGTACAAAAGACAATATTTTATTTCATTACATTATCCTTTACACAAAACCACGAATTGCCTGATCTTTAAAAGACATTTCAATGTACTTTGAAAAGGACAACGCCATAATGGTTGAACATTGTACCTACGTGAAGTTGAAATGTCCCAATGCGACCATGAACAAGGGAAGGGTTCGATAGTAGAAACGTATAAAAAGTTACGTAAATTGCGATCAAATCTGCAGAAGCTGCATGTTGTTTGGTGTGGATAGGATCTACTGCCCAACTGTCATAAGAGTCAAATATGTATTCAGTTTTTTTAAGCGGAAGGCGTCGCAGGGTCCATATATTGTCTACGTATTTAGGTACTGTCATGCATAATGATGTTACCACCGTTGGCTATGCATGATAATGTTCGCTAGGTCTACCTGATTGTAACCTGTACGGTTACCTTACAGGTGATTCGAGTACACGACCCTGGCATCTCAAGCTACCAGCACCACACACCTCAGTGTATCCGCGGTGTTGATGTTCCTGTCTCTAGAATTCCTACTTCTCTACTAATATTATAAATGTAAAAGTAACTCTTACTGTCTGTTAACCTTTGTTTTTATGCTCTTTAATAACTGAAAACGTAGATGGAGGTATTCCGCATACCTTTATAACTAAGCTTCTTAAAGTCCATCGACCCGCATCTTTTGGTCTGACTATAGCATAACTACTTCCAGTTTGTGAGGAGGCACAAGTGTAGCAAGAAGAGAGTAATGGATGTAGACCCAAACATTATGGTAGCATTGTAACCCTTCAGTGAACAAATGTGTGAATAGAGTGAAGCAGTGATTAATAAGTCCCGCCTGTTGATTACACGTGCAACTAATTCAGTACGCTTCGGCATCAAGTGGGAATTGAACCGCGATTCCCACCGGAGCGGCTCACACTTCCTGGCAGGCTGAGTTATATGTATGCTCCTTGATATTCTTTAGCCGCTTCCGCTTTTCTGAGGCTGGTATAAGCAGAAGCGGTTAAAGAATGCTGACGGTATATAGATAGCTATTATAACTGATTAGTTTGGCATGTGAGGTGCTTTTAAACTACATTGCTACACTTTTAGGAATACCGAGAAGCAAGTCTATGTACTATTAATTTTCTTCTTCTTTGTGTCGATGGTACTATAAATAATTAAATTGTATAAGCTCCGAAATTTGCCAACTCTACGGCGTTATCAGTTGCTGCGCAGAGGTCACTCAGAGTGCAAGTATTAGGGCACAAAGAGCAGGAATGAGGTAAGACATTGTTTACGGGTGCGTTCCGCATTCGTACTCTGTAGTTACGATTTTAAAAAGCGAAACTATTCATAAGTATATTTGCATATTTTAATCTGTTAATGTTAAAGTGTAAATTATAATATATTATATAGAGGCATGATAACATCTTCTAACCTTCCCCTAAAACATTTTGCATAAATATCAATTCTTCTATCAGTACCTCCTTCATATACAGATAGATTGGGAGACCCCTAACTTCTCAAATTAAGGTAGAACTGTATTTTAAATCTATTGTACAGTTAAGTGCTCTTTAAAAGGCTTTTGAACTAGAAGCATCTATACCTACCTATTCTAAAATAATAATATCGTCGAGAAGTTTCACCCCGCTCAACTCTCACACCTCACACCACATGCACACGAAATCTTCAGCGACGTTAATGGTGGCGCGGTGTCGAACTAATTGATTCGTCCGCACGCAGCACACCGCGCGCGCCGAGCCGCCGCGCCTTGCTCGTGCCTCACCTCACCTCACTGCTACTATTGCTCTTAGGGAGCCAGCATACTGGATACATTTTAGTGCTTGGTACTCCAATATTGTCAATACTTCCAGACTCATCTCTGATTGTCTATGTAGTTAAATAGTCTTCCTAACTATTTAATGTAGGTTACAAATTAAATCTATACCTACTAATACAGAGAGGTAGGGCACCATACTAGTGGGCAAGCCGGATTGGAGAAGGATTTTCACCTTACAGAAGACCACAGCTAAATAAACTACACACAGCGGTGTAGTTGTGTATCTGTGTACGAGTACAGGTTTCCAGCGCTCATTTAGGAATGCATTTTAAATCAAACGTATTCCTATCTACCTGGTGTAAAAAAATGGGTTGGCAACAGGCAAGGTGATACCATAATTTCATAAGCTACGGTAACTGCTTAACATCAGGCGGGCCGTATGCTTGTTTGCTACCAATGTAGTATAATATTTAAAAAAGTATGGATGGAATGAATGTTTGATACTCAATCACGCAAAAACGGCTGAACCGATTTGGATTGGATTCCATTTGTCCCTACTATGGAGGAGACAATTTGAATTATATTGTGGAGGCTGTCACACACCTCCAACGAAAAGGGAGGATCCTCCGACCAGGCTGGGTGATCGTGCCTGGCGGGCCGCGGCCCAACGGTTAGTTGTTGGGCGTTGTATATATACTGAGTGTCTGTGTAAACTTCGATAGCGCGATTCAGCATCTCGAACATTTGTTCTGCGGTTGCGTGTTTCTGGGATTAGTGACATCTGTGTTTTCTATGTTGAACTTCGTTGCTTGTTGTAGCGTTATTCTATTGGCCTGATAGATGACGCTACAGTACTCCCCCCCAAGACCGGAGGTCGATCCTGACTGTTCCGCTGGATGAGTCAGCTGTCGAGTCGATGCTTCAGTGAAGTGCCAGTGCCAGAGTCGAGTTCCAGTGGGTCGGAACTGATTGCCGCGTAGGTCCAGTGGGTAGGACGAGGTGCGGTGCTGGTCCCAGTGAGTCGGGACGAGTGCTGCGTAGTGGCGGTCTGCTGCGTACGGTGAGAGGAGAGGCGCTCTGCTTACGGGAACCGTGGGGTGCAGTGTGCGGCGCCACGTTGTATGAGGCCGTAGGGGTAGTCCAGGCTTGCGCGTCCGCAGGCGTGTGGAGTATCCTTGGAGTGGCCGAAGATGCTGGCTGGCTGCGACTTGGTTACTGCTCATCTGGTTGCTAGGGGGTGGAGAGAAGTTGTTGCTGCTGCTGGTCGTGAAGTTGATGATGATCATCACGTCGGGTTGATGATGATGATCACGTCGGGGTCACCAATGTGGAGGCTGTCACACACCTCCAACGAAAAGGGAGGATCCTCCGACCAGGCTGGGTGATCGTGCCTGGCGGGCCGCGGCCCAACGGTTAGTTGTTGGGCGTTGTATATATACTGAGTGTCTGTGTAAACTTCGATAGCGCGATTCAGCATCTCGAACATTTGTTCTGCGGTTGCGTGTTTCTGGGATTAGTGACATCTGTGTTTTCTATGTTGAACTTCGTTGCTTGTTGTAGCGTTATTCTATTGGCCTGATAGATGACGCTACAATATTTCCACTTTTCCCTACCACTACATCACCGGTAGTTACAAGTGCAATATCACTTATACACATTGATAGTAAAATTAATAATGTAAAGATGAAGTAAGCGCGTTTAAAACACATAGCGGTAGTTAGTGTGAACGCACCCTTATAACTGTGCGCCTCCAGATAATACACCTTTGATTATTTTATAAAGTTACGAGTGTATTAGTTAGCGAGAGAGGAAGGTGCAGCTAACTGATTCTGTCGTGAGGTTACAGCGCTAATGGAGTCTGTTTAGTTTTATCCTAGTGTTACATCGTGACATCGACTAACAAACCTTTAGTAATAATGTGTTGTACTGCCGATTTATACTTGACTTACTACATATATAGTTTTATATATGTAGTAAGTCAGGTATATATGTTTTATTTATAGTTTTACTGCCTTGGTGGTCCAGTGGCCGCAGTATGCGCCTGCTATGCACGAGGTTGTGGGTTCGATTCCCACACAGGACAAAACTTTGTGTGATCCGCAAAGAATTGTTCTAGGTCTGGGTGTAATTGTATGTTTGTAAAGTCCAGCGACCCAGAGCTTGTTTTCTAGTGCGGGAGTTGTTTTTTTACAAAAAAAAAGGTTTACTGATTTTTACGTTTTTTTATGGAATCGTTGAAAAGAAAGAATAATGTAGTCTCTTTAATACAACGTACAGAGGTGCGTCTGTGTGATGGCATGATATTATGTGTGTTGTATTATAAAAAGTATAAATTATATGGGTACCATTGTAAGTGCGGAACGCACGACGACATTGGACTAAGCGTATTGTAACAAACCATGTGTTGAGTATTTCGGAAATTATAATAGCTAGATAACATAATTTCTAACTTATGATTAAATTTATGTTGTTTGTTTTACTACGTTGCCGTCATCGTTTAGATTGAGCTTGTGACATGGGCTCACTTATATATGTACACACAGCAATGGAGTTAGCTGTACAGAACCGCTACACGAAGACTCGTTTTAAAAACAAAACATTGTACCTATATATTTCTGTGGAATTTGGTAACAGTGTACAATCAGACTAAATCTACAGATACAAATATATTTCAAACAAATTCATACATTGGTTTACCTATAAAACTAATCTTCATATAGCGGCCCAGACCCTCTAGACAAGTGGCATAAACGGTAGTCTAATCAAAAAGTCAAAATAACAAATGACGTACGACGAAGATTTGACGTAAGTTTACGAAATAATCCCATACATTTGTTTTTTCGACTTTTCGATTCGACTACTGTTTATGCCACTTGTCTAAAGGGTCTGTACAGCTAACTCTGTTGCCGACCGTACATCCACTCTAGATGTATGGTCTGATTCAGCATGTTGTCGTGTGCTAGCGTCGTCGCCCGTCGCCCGTCGCCGTGTAAATTAGTGTGACCTTTACTGCTAATGGAGATCTGTCGTAGTGCAATTGTTATTTATTGTAAGTACCAGATCCAAAGCTCATGAGCCGCTCTAAGTTGACTAAACTTGCCATTTAGCACGTTATTATAAATTTTTATTATTGCCAATGTACCTAAGTGGTAACCGCCGCTCATGGATGCATACCACGTTTAAAAACAGAAAAGCTGATACTTTACTCACATTATGCAAGTGTAAAATCTTTGCAATAATTTTACGTAAAAACTCGCAATTCGCTGCGAACCGATTGAATGAAATATAAACTGTCTCTAATTTAAATATAGAATTTATTTTTTTAATTAAAAAGTTAAAAGCTTCAAATGAACTCTTTAAACCTTATTTTAATTTAAAATTATTATTAATACTATTTATAATTTTATTTATTACCTTTATTTCTTAAAAAAAATAGTTTTCGCAAAAATCTCATGTAACTAGGTACCTTTTAATGACCTTTACAGCAAGCATAGTTAACATAGATGTACCTACTTATGTAAAATGCATATTAATATGGGCTATTGATACCGACTACAACCTATTAACCGGTTATTCGTCGACATGCGACCAGTGACCAGTGCGCCACCGTACCGCACCGCCGCCGCGCCGCCGCCGGCTGAGATGAGACGATAGCGAAGAACTTAATTGCGCTATTATCGTTAATTAATTTCAATTATCTAATAAGATTACTGCTAAGTTTTTTTAAGTTATATATATTTAGAAAGAAAGACATTTATTGAAATTCCAAACAACAGATAACAAGTTAACAGATCAATCCAATATGCCACTTGTCTAGAGGCTCAGGACATAAATTGCACACCGTCATCGGAATGGCAAAAGGTTATTTAAGAACCTAAAAGCAATAAGTAAGTATTAGCAGTTGTTTTGTTGTAGTGTGTTCACTCAGTAACAATTTTTGATGATTACACTTATAATATTATACCTACAAATACATTGCTGTTTCTGATACCCATAAAATGTGTGAGTGTCTTCTTTACATATTATAAAACAAAGTCGCTTTCGCTCTCTGTAGGCTTATATCTTCAACGGATTTAAATGCGGTTTTCAGCAATAGTTAGAGTGATTCAAGAGGAACGTTTCTATGTGCAATACATGCATATTATTGTAGAGAGATCAAGAAAAAAATCCGCAGCGAAGCGAGAGTGCGTCGCTAGTAGTTAATAAAATACTTAGTACATAAACAAAACAGTCTATTTAAGTGTGCCACCAACATATAATAAAGTTATCCTTACTCGTAGCTCGATACTCCACAATAAAGTTGCAATGTACAGATTATAGATACTTTATACACTAACTCTCAAATAAACCGCGGGGTGTTACTGTTTATTGAGGCCGGTGTCAACATTATATTGTAAAGTGTAATCCACACGGGATATAGGTATAATGTGCCACATAAATACTGCGTGTAGGTACTGTAATAATGAATGTTTTACGCTATATTTACTGTTGAGATGTGGATTTATTCTATTACTTTTGAGTTGATAGTATGAGTGTTCTGTGGATAGTAAATTTTAGAAGTGAAAGACAACTTTGCACTACGGAACGAGCCCGGTTCTTTATAAACATACAATTAACGGACACAACGTACAACCACACTCGGGACAACACATATTTTTTGTCAGGTGTGGGGATCGAACCCACAAAATGCCGCGCAGTGGTAAAGGACGAGGTAACTACCACAGAACCAACCGTGCAGTAACTTGAAGGCAGATTGATTCAGAGGTCAAATTCAAATGTTAGTACTATTTTTGTATTTTTTAAACATCTGACAAAAATTATGGTATAATATATAAGTTTAACTTGCGTGTCTGTGGTCTCTGCCTGTGTATCGTAGCCACAATACGGATACCCCGATTTTTATACAATTTCCTTTTCATACAAACAAAACTACATGAAATTTGGTCAGAACTTAAGCAGGATGTTCATCATCAGCCTGATCTTTAACGTCAGGGGATCGCAGTCCACTGTTGAATTTTATAATTACGAATAATGTAAAATAATAGTCATTTAAACATTCTAATGAACTCCTCACAGACTAGTTAACCATAAAGCGTTAACTGAGCGGTGTCGCTCGGAGCAATTATCGCGGTTTTTGTTCCTAGTCGCAGTCGCGCGACTAATCCGTTTAGCTCAGTGCGGGTCTATTGTGCTAACTTGTTGGACTGAATGCACTGGGCCATGAATGCTCTTATGAAGCAGCCAGTACTGTCATACTGTGGCTATTGTCTATGTCTGGGGGTGTATTACAGACACCCTTAGTCGGATTATGTGGTTAGTAAAACGCCAATAGGTATGTATTTGTAAATAGGTACCGTCTACAGCAGTCAGTACAGTTAATAGCCATTTTTAACCGACTTTGAAATATGAATAAAATGTGATATCTATACTTCTATACTAATATTATAACGCTGAAGAATTTGTTTGTTTGGTTGGACGCGCTAATCTCAGAAAGTAATAGTTCGACCAGTTTTTTTTTTTGTTGAATAGTGCATTCATCCAGGAAGGCTATATAACATCACGCTATGATCAATAGGAGCGGAGCAGTACTGAGAAATGTTGCAAAATCGGGGAAATGTACGTTCCAAATTACCACGAGGACGAAGTCGCGGGCGGCCCCTAGTCTTACAATAAGTATGTTGAAATCGTATCTACGTATCTTCTTTTTCTCTCTTTATCTATATTTATTTTGTATTATCTTACATAATATGTGTATTATTATATTTACTTGTCCCGACCCGATTACTATTAAGTATTCTGTGCTACTGGCTACAAACTTTAAATTTTGCACAAAGGTTGTTGCCCTAAATTTTAAAATTCAACCCTTAAACGAGTAAAAAAAACGTATTGAAGAAGTCATGACCGGCTTTAGGAAATTATGTGTGCATCACACCACACATGCATTGTAGTGCTTGCCGCCCATAAACAGAAAAATGTTCAACTGCACAATGTAATGTTGTGTACGTAATAATGCATATTAAAAAATATCACGGTGAGGTCACCAGGAGGGAAATGTGGGTTCATGCTTACTTCGTTGATTGATCTTCATTTAGGTAATATGATGTGCTATCATATTACCTAAATGAAGTTTTGGTATAGGTCTATGTTATTCATGAAAATGAAAAATACAGATCCTGTAATAGCAACCCATATATGTCCCACTGTTGGACAAGGGTCTCCCCTCCTCTATCAAGAGAAAAAGAGGGAGGGTTTAGGCATATACGCTAGCCTAATGCGGGTTGGTGAATTACACATGTCTTTAGAATTTCTTCTAAGGCATGTGGGTTTCCTCACGATGTTTGCCTTCACCGTTAGAGCCTATAGAGAAAATAAATTGATAAATAGATACCTATGTTCGTATATTTAGTAATTGGTACCTATTATGTTTGATATCTCTTTTTTTTTATACTACCAAGGTGGCAAACAAGCATACGGCCCGCCTGATGGTAAGCAGTTACCGTAGCCTAGCCTATGGACGTTTGCAACACCAGGGGTCGCACTCACATGTTGCCGGCCGACCTTTTAAAAACCTTATAACTCCTTTCTTGAAGAACCCCATGCTATAGTCTCTAGGGAATACCTCGGAAGGGAGCTCATTCCACAGCCTAATCTACATTTATTTCTAATATTTTATTTATTTAAAAGTTCATGACAGACAGAACTGAACTGACTGAAACAAAGGACATTGTTTCATTATTTGCTCAACAATTATAATGAGTTATACTCTTAGGTATGCATGTTAGTAACAGAAGGTATTATTAACCTAATTACTGTGTGTGCTATGATGTTTTCATGAGGCAGAGGTGCTGTTCAATTAGGATAATATTATGTTTTAAGCAAGTTTAATGATTATATCTTTCGGATAAATATACCTAGTAGCCGTTAAAAGGAGGTTCAATCGGCCAAGTTAATGATCGACCAGTCCTAACATTTAAATCTAGCGATTTTGACTTTAACGGACAAAATAATGCAAATAAAATATATATTATCAATAATAATGTTCTCAACTTTCCAACCATTACACATATTTAAACGAGACCAATTGAATCAATGACGTAAATTAACCAGCGTTCAACAAAGACCTGATCACAAAACAAGTAGCTAAGTACCGACAACATGTCGGGTAGTACGAGGGCTAGCCGGACCATTGGACCGTCAATGGCCGTCCACTCGACACCACCCAATAATCCAAATAAACACGGAGCTAGCTGTCACAGGCACGCGACACTTTTATCGCTCTACTCCACTCCGCTCCACCACCCCCGACTATGTTTTATTGATTGGACCATCGGTTGTTGGTTCCCATATTATAGCCCTAACTCACGGATATTACGCGTTCCGACTCGTAAGCACAAAATATTGTTTATACGCCTGATTGCCCTTCATTATAAAACAAACCGCCTGCGTTTACATAAAACATGCTGCGTATTTATCTTACGATGCAGCGATCAAGGTACCCAATATTCTAACAAAGACAAACATTTGGGGACTGAGGAGCTACATTTTTGCAATGTAAGTATTATAAGATATAAAAAGAAAAAACAAGGGATTCGTAATCATCAAAATAAACTGGTGGACCGCGGACGGAATACTAACGACATAATTCAAATTCAACAGCAATATCGGGCCAAACAACAACTCGTAATAAAAGCTCAACTCCTTTATTATCCGAGTTTTGGGGACCCTCAGCCGGAGCTGTCACCCCGGACACGTATTCGCGCCATCCGGCGTTTATCATTTTTTCCATCTCGAGCGCCGCAGAGCTTGATAACCATGGGGTTAGTGACAGCTTTCAACTGCGGATTAACTTCGGATTGCGGCCGAGAGAAAAAATTTAATAGCTTCGAGAAGATTGCCTCGCAGCCCCTCTTATGAAGTGTTAGTTACTGCGGACCCTTCCGACCCTACAATTTAATAAAAACTATGATGTTTAATGGGCAATCCGTGCAGCTAAATGCGATCGCCGTTTTAACAAAATTATTACATAATTATTGACGTTTAAATTATTAACTGCTTAATTTAGAGTTAGTGAGTGACCTGCTAGTTATTTCAATTGTCTTGTACATAAGTTAATCATCGCACCTAAATAAAATAATTGCGATGACCGGGATTTCGTCGATGTAAAACGACGTATACATACCTAATTAATTAATAGCGGGGAATGAACGGGCGCGCATAAGTTTGTTGAATTAAGTGTTGATAGGTAAATCTTGGAATGTTTTTAACAAGTCAATATTGATGAAACCGATCACAATAATGTTGACAGTGGTACGCATCAAGTAAATGCGGCGTGTGATGCTGGCAAACAATCCCAGTTGATTCCAACTCAAGTTAATGATTTCGAGGGTTTCACTGGTTAAAGTTAACACACAGATTTTTGTTTATTTACATTTAATAGTCTTTCATATATATTTTAAAATTAATATCTAAATTATATTTTTGTAAAATAGTGAGTTTTTAGTCGCAAAATTTCTCAATGTCGTTTGACTTTAGATCACTTTGATAATTACAAATAGCTTTAGTAAACTCACCTGGTGGACAGACGCAGTCTCCATAATCTCTGATGCTTCTTCGTGGCCTCCAGTACATGGGGGGCCTGGATAGCACCTCCCGCCGGAGTCTTTCTACCAGCGGCTGTTGCGGTTCTAACACCGCACTACGTAGCGCAAAGTGCTGTTCTTCCAACAACGACAGTCGATCCTGTAATCCCTGCTGTCTGTACAAACTGTACCCGCTCGAGATTAGGCTCATGGCACACGCACACCATAACACCGCACAGTACGCCCATGGGTCCCCAGGACACTTCTCGTCGCAACTTTCCCATTTCTTCTTCGATTCTTTCTTGTCTTCCTTTTTAACCTCCTTTTGGAGGTTTTGGATTTTGGCTGTCTGAAGTTTAGTGCCCGGAGGCAATTTGCCTCCTATTTTAAATATCATTATTGACTCTAATTTAAGTCTCATAAATGATAGTTATGTTCTGTATAACATGACGTTGGTATCGTCTTTGATATTTCCATCGTTATAGTAAAAACCTGTCGACGTTTAAGCGATACATTGTATTCACAATAAAACGTTTGACCGAGAGCTTATCACAGTAACAGTTTTTCCTATTCTTAACAAAATCGAACCGAATATATCATACAATACATAAACACTAATATATTAAAAAAGAACACAAAATAATTTCTTTATCAAAGAAACTTGGAAAATGTTATGCGGCGGTCGTAGTTATCGACGCCGACGTTGCGATCGTGTTTGAATTCGTAGCGAGTGCGCGCGCGGAGCGTAAGTGCGTACCGTCGCGTCGGCAGGCGGAACACCACTGACTCCACTGAGTACTGACTAGCTGATCGCAGGATCAAGTCGCTGCGGCTCCGCGAGACAATGAGGCGTGCGCCGCACCGCGGCACGATACCGGCAGCGTTTGGGAATTGAATATCTCGTTAAAACATTATTATCTCTAAATGTCGTTAAAGTCTTTTCTTTTAAATCTAAACATTAATTCATATAAGTTTTATATTACTTGGAGTTTTATTTTTACAGCAGAGACTACCTACTGTAAAAAAATATCTACGTTAATATAAATTTAAATGGGGATTTTTAAAACCTTTTGAGCTTGAACCAAACTTTTAAAAAAGGAAAAATGATCGGAAACGGTAGAAAATCTGTCTGTAGGCGCATGCAAATTTAATTAACGGTACTGAAATGACAACTGAACAAAAAGTTGTAGATCATTAACCTTCCCATGTTTCGGAAACGATTTCGAGAATTGAACTGGTGATTTTATTGTCGAAGTTTTTTTATTGCAATCAAGTTACACGACGTGCCAAGGCATGTTTTATAGTTGGAAGTTTGTCGGAAGGTCCATATTAAGGGGATGCGTGCAAAAACGTGCAGGGCCGAGCGAACCGTGGAGCCGCCAAATTGGGCGCCAGCTCGCGCGGAAGAACCAAGGGGGGACGCCAATCCAGTTAGTCGCTCACCCCCGTACTCAGATACTGAATCGTCAAGCAATACCGGTTTAACTTCAACTTACGCTGTCTCATCTTTTAATACGATAGAAGCTCTAGCTAACGATGAATTTACATTCCTAGTACGGAGCCAAAGTATTATACTGCGTAATTCAAACTAAACAAATGTAAATTGATGCGAGAGAGCTTTCAATTTGCAGACGTGATACTGTTTGTTAATGTAATTTTGATAAAACGCTGAGCGTTGTTAATGATAAGAGATGACTGTTTAACATTTATATATAGATACGATAGATTATAATCGTTTCTTGAATTGCTGTCTAATTTTGAATTCGAGATAGTTACAAACTTAATGAAATAAATTATTTGTATATAGTTAAACATCTTTAATACGAATCCTTGCAGGCTAATTACGAATCCATGCAAGATACCTATATCGACATTAATTTAATTTGAAAAGAATGAAAAAAGTGCGGCTGTTTTTTAAACGATAGACGCTATTAATCTCTTTAATAGAGTCATTAAAAACCGAGTGGCGGCCGCAAGCGCCGACTGCCACAAAAAACGCCACGCCACTTGAGCCCTGACATGTATTACGATCCTTTGTAATAAAGCACTCATAATAACATTAAAAGATAATCCAGATAACGACTCATCCGTGCATACCAATCTAATAAGCCTCTATGCCACTAATGTCCAACCTTATCAATACCCAACACATCTAAATGGTCATTTCAAAAATTTTATTAATGTTATTTACGATGCCATTACAATTCGGTTTAAAGTTACGACTCCATAATTGGATTTCATAAAATTTTAATACAATATTTACAGGATTGAAAAGGCGTTTTCAAGTTTAATGAAGGCATTATTTTTGATGCGTTGTTTGAATGGTTTAAATGCCGATCACAGCTCGCTATTTTAAATATTAAATAGTGATCAGAGACGTGGACGCAACGTGATGATTTTACAAATTCCAAGATCATCTAAAATACTGTGCTTACTTATTTTTAGCAAAAGCTTAATTAATACGTAAAAGCACTCGAAATTGGTTCATCGGCGACACAATCTGCAACAACGGAGCGGGGACAAATAGCTGCAATTAAAACTAGATTGTCGTTATTTAGCAGGAGCGTTGTAGCGTCGCGTCGTATCGGACGTGTATGGCGTGCGCTTCGTGTGGGTGTGTTTCAGCGGGCCCGAAGCGCGATTCATCTTACCACTCCCGACACTACAAATTTAATTTAAACTTTTGTGCTTCGTTAAACGTAGAGTTTAAGATACCCTCCCACGCTGACAGTTTATATTTTTTAAATTTAATCTTGTTCTCTTTTAAATAATTGAGCAGCGTCATGGCTCCCTCGCAGCCAACTGGAGTCCGTAAAACATGTTGGAAACTAAAAGTTTCTGTAATCATTAAAGTAGGTCCGCGATGTCAAGGGAAATCTTGAAGGTGAATTAAAATTATGTTTGTTTCCAACTTGGCTCAGAAATTGTCAAAGTTTAACTCTTTCATAATATTTAATAGAAAAGTTATAAATAGGTGAAGATATAGCAAAGAAATAACTTTAAGGGCTTTTAAGCCAAAATAAGTTAAGGTTAAGTTGGCTAACTTAACTTTGCTAACAACAGATTTTACACTTCTACTGGGAGCAAACTTTACGATGACTTTTTATCTGGTTGTTTCCTATAGGCTTGCAGTTTTAAATATCTATTTGAAAGGTATTTTCGTCATTTACTTTGCTTGTGTTTTGTGAACCCCAACAGATGAAACATTGTTATTTCTGTCTCAAGGTAATATCATCTCTAATTTAGCTGTAAAATATGAGATACTTTTAAAGAGTTTTATAATTGTTTGCATATTACATTAAATTTTCTCCTACAAATCACAATCGTTGTGACCTTGATAAATCCAATCCAATTTCAAACGAAGGCGTAAATATTACCAGTGGCGTGAAATGTAAATAGCTTAGTATCGCTGAAACGAAAGTGAAATATCCCTTCGCCCGTGCACCAAATTGAGGCAGCCACGTTATCGGATCGTTTGCTTTATTTACAGTTTGTGGTGAAATTGGGAAAAGTTGTGAAGGGGCGAGGTGTGTGAGGGGGCGCGGTGCGAATCCAACCACTTCCTTGACTTTATGAATTGTCGAGCGGTCACCTACTTACGAGTTGGCGACACCAATACCGAGTCCCAATGTTTCACTTGCGTAAATATTGAACTTGGGAAAAAATGCACCCCGCAATGCGGTTGCTGTTATTACTGCCTTGTTTGATGATTACATTTTTATTATTTTTATTTAATTGCTAAAGGTGTCAGACTAGGGATTGCACACAGGAAGGCACATCCAAACCGTTGTCAACCGTGTTGTAGGGAATATAATATGTGTGATGGAGCCAGGTAGCGCTAGAAGAAGTGCCACCATAATTCACACACGCCGGCCTAATGCGGGTTGTGAATCAGACATGTCTTTAGAATTTCTTCTAAGACATGTGGGTTTCCTCACGATGTTTTTTTCTTCACCGTAAGCAGATGGTGAATCATTTGATTAGAAAAATTGTAATAGGGTTTAAGATGAGCTATCCTAGGGTCTAGGGATACCTCATCATAAAACAACATAAACCCTAGTGTTACAATTATTTATCAAAACTGCTTATGATCAAGCTGTATCCTTGTTTGTCACTTAGTAGTTGTCAAAAAAATAATGAATACGTGCTATGTAAGAAAAGTTGTTGAAACGACATAGAAGTCAATGATAAGCGGCCAACCGCAGTCACAGATTAGTATGCGAAGAGCTAAACCGAAAGCAATTAGACGTTTCGATTCCATCTGAATTCCAAATGGGTTTCGATTGGGACAAATAGTTAGGACCCTTCAAATTGGTGTAGAGGTGACGCGTGATCTTCTAATGTAATCACTCCGTACTTCAGCCAGGGATCCGCTCTAGTTCGCGGCTTACCACCAAACTTCAATTTGTCTGATTTAAATAGAATTTTGTGTCATCTACTGTTATAATATATTCTCTTTTGTTTAAGAATTACAACATAATACAATTGGAAATCAATCATGGTGGCTCCAACTTTATTGCAAACAGGGCAGTAGTCATTACTGTAATGTGTCAAGCGGTGAAATTTTCAAAAAAATCATGCTTGGTGCTTACTACCGTATGTCAAATAAATTTCCAAGTTTGCAGCCTCAGCGGTTTTGGCTGTGTATTAATAAATCAGTCACTTAAAACAACTAAACATATATGTATATATTAAAACTAATTGTATTGGACAGCTTCCCCTTTTACAAAACCCAGAGAGAGTGAACGCCCAGTTCCTGTCTCATAACTGTCTATGTATCAAGTAGTGTCACAGTGACTTGATTATCATCGTTTCTCTGAATCGTTCTAGACACGAACAGTCATATCGTATTGTAGAATTATATTCCTTACTAAACAGATTTTCAAACAGCTATTAAACTTTAAAAGCTGCCATAAAGTTGAAATTTATCAAGAAAACTTAATATTTACGAGAACGATATGAAAGGGGGAGTGATATCTGAGCAGTTTACAATTTTAAAATGGTGCAATAGTTTGTAAACAGAGCAAGATTAGAACAATAAAGATATAACACTGCCAGGGGCGGCCGCGGGTGCGCACGCTCACCCATAAATCACTCAGCGCAGCGAGATTCAATAATAAAGTTGTAATGCTCTTATATACTAGAACTCAACAGTGCGACAATACATTTTTTTTATGTTTACGTTGATAATTTAATTTAATCTTAGCTGTATAATTTAAAAGGGCTTGAAATAGAGTAAAAATATATACAACCAGTTAAAAATAGTCTGTCATACATAAAGTTAAAAGGGTCAACAAATTGTATAAGTTTTCGTAAAGTCCTTGGTTAGTTGATTACAGAAAAGACCTTACTTTACATAAAGTTAAAGTTCTTGTCCGGCACACCCTGTGAACTTTCTATACAACGTGTAAATTCACAACAGATTACCAACTACACGCAAAATAAGCGTTGGAACAACAAGTAACGTAATAAAATTATTCAGCTCTCAGGACCAGGGGATATAAACCGAGTAACTTCGTCCTCGTGTCAATTCCCACCGAAATAGTGCGGCGGGCATAGTTCCCGCAGTCGCCTCGTCGCCGTCGCCGCGCCGTGGGATCGTGACCGAGCCGCGCCGCGCCACGCGGTGTGCCGGTGAGACACCGTGCCTTATCCGTACAAGTGTTTAATACAGCTTTTATTGACGCGCCAATGAACCGGCTTTCTAATGCCCTGCTCGTGATGCGACAAACCTACACTCTTGTTTATCCATAAATACATCTTTATATAGGTTAGATGGTTTCTTTAGTTTATCAAATACGTTATCTTTTATTAAGAAATGCCTCTACAAAATACAATAATAGTTATGGTACTTTTCGGAATATGTTTAATGCTCTATTTCAAGAAACGAGTATGAGAAATTTAGCGTAAGTTGTCGCATGAGATATGAACAACAAAGAAAATAGTCCCCTTAACTCTGTTATGGTTAAAGTAACCGTAACGCTTTCAGTAACAATGGAAATCGTATCAAACAATAACAGTGAGCCGAGCCATCCCTTCGCTCGTCAGCAACTAAACTCGCCCTGTGATATAAACTGATAAAGAAACTATGCAAGCGGAAACTTTAACACCGCCAAAGTTTGGACAAATTATCTGTCCGCAGCGAAGGGTGTGTGTGTTTAGGACTAGGCGTGTGGCAACAACTGGGCTGTTAAGAAAATTTACCTCAACCAACATGAAAAGATCCCCGGTCGTTCATTACGCGTGGTTGTTAATAGTTGATGTCAATGAAACATGGAGATGTGTGAGGGATCAAGTTAAAACGGTTGAGTCAATGCTTGCACGCGACATTTGCGGAGCCTTTAATTTTCCTGGGTCGCTTGTTGTCGTTTGTGAAATTTTACACGCATATGTTTTGATGATTTTGTGTTTTACGGCTGCGTCAGCTTCACCGTGATTACAGATTTAAAAAGGGACTATCTAAACACTTCACAATGGTGGATCATTTGAATTCCATACTTTACAAGCAAATTAGGGTTTGAGGACGCTATCTACTCATTTTGGCAAAGACTTGTAAATTTGACTGACCTTACAACTGACTGACCTCCCCATTATCATCCGCTTATAAGACATATTCGCCCAGACGCGTCACAAGATATCACTGAAGCTACTATGTAGTATACATAGTATAGATAAATTTTTAATAAAAAAAATATATCATCAATTGTGCTCGAACGTTTTCATTCAAGATGCCACGCGTCTAAGTTACATTTACGAGTAAATACGTCTAAATTTAAATCTTGCGCGCGGCGTTACGCTAAAGCTCACTGGTCCAGTCAGTGCGGCAGCCTGTCAAGTCTCTATCAAAGTAAATTTTAATATATTCATAATTGTGTTTGATCTTATCATTCAAAACTCAAAATACCAATTGAACGTAGAATATTTATCACCAAACCCAACATCATTAGGACTACAAATCTTGTATTTATTCGTAACATAAATTATTTTATCAATTGTCAATCTTGATTCAAACTTGATTAAAACGAAGTTAAGAAATTTTTAAACATAAAGTAAGGTTTACGTTTTGTTGACTCATTTAGTTAAATTTATCATCGAGTTGGTTATTACTGATTTGTAGCGCGTCGTGGTCATAAACCGTCTCCTTTATTATAAGTCGTGATAATATTATTTCGAGTTAATCTTATTTACTTTCATTGCTTTGGAAATTTATTGCGTTTAGATATGGCGATTAGTATTTAGATGTGTAAACAATGTTGAAGGTATTCAAACAGAAACAATTTATTGTAATAATATGTATCAAATTGATTATGTGAGTTTCAAGATATCATTGATGATGATTTTGAACTCCCAACCGGATTTAACCCATGCCTCACATATTATAAGTTAGTTTCTATCCTTTGGGTAACAACAGTAATGTTATCAGTATAAAGATGAATGTTTTAAAACTGCTTATAAACGAAGTTTATTCATCATACTTTGACTTGAGCCTTTAGTTACAATAGGTTTTGTTTGGTATCGGTGAATCAATCGCCCCATAAACATCTAGTCGTGCAAAATTTTATCGCTTGATATTTGAAATCAGATATAAACAAGTCAAATCAGGCTCCAACAAAAGCTAATTGAAACTATCTAAAGCAATACATTTTATATTATACCTAACAATTTCCTCATACACTCGGATAAATATTATATCAAAATATATATTATGTATGTTCCGGGATAAATACGTTTTAATTTTATACATGTTATCTCATGGTAAATAGTACACAGAAGAGCAATAAATATTAGCAGAGAAAATGAATCAAGATAAGGAATCAAAGGGGACGGACAACGCGCCGCTCCGCTGCCGCCTCGTGGTGGCTGGACGGCAGCGGGCGGCGCGGCGGCGCGGGTCCGGCCTCGCGCATATCACCGCACTTTGTTCGCACTCATTGAGCTGTGTAAAAAGATACAGGCTCTCCCCTATTTCATTTATACTAGCTTGTTTATATAGCTAAATAAATTGCTTTCATTTGACTAGTAATCTTCTTTTTTCGCTTTGATGTCAGCTTGTTCGTTTAATTTTTAAAATTTAATTTGTTTTAGCTGTTTCTCCTCTCTAACAGTTGCGTCAGCAAGTATTTCAATAAAAAGATGAAAAAGCATTTAAGTTTAATTTTGTTGCAATACAACTAATTAATTCCTTGTTAAAAATGCTATTAATATGTGATTTCTACAATAATCGTCAATAATACACATATTTATAATCGCCAGTATTACTTTAAAGATGCTGCACGAGTAAAGGAAATTTATCTCTAGCAAAAAAAACCTGATTTAAAATACAATGATAAAAGCGTGAAAGCCGATACCGGTTTATTCGCAGTGACAATGACAAATAAAGTAGCGACGGCAGCGGTAACAAATGTCATCGCAGAACGACAAATCCGCGCTCCGATCCGATCCGATTTGGCGAATGATTCCTTGTTCCCGCCGCCCGACAACATTTATTTTCCGTCGTTTGATCTCTACAGGTATTTCCCTTTATCAGGTAGACTCATTCAAGATAGCGAAACCCCTCAGACCATTCTTTAAACGAGTGATGTTGGATCAGCAATCGATACTTATAATAAAACTTTGTGGAATATTTTCTCTGATTTCTTACGGTTCGGATATAAGGCCGAGATTTGCTCGACTTTATGTTATATTTAGCAAGATTAATGCTTCTCAAAACACATTTGGTGGACAAACTTCCGTACATAATCCTATCAACGCTGCTTGGGATGTCCTAAATTACAGCCATCAACGGGTTCTATGACAAATTACAAGGGACAAACTAATAAACATGAGAACATCTAAATAGCATCTGGTGTTAAACCGGGACGTCTCAATAATTTAGCGAAGCCTGGGGTGTGTCGTAGAGGTACAACTGGGTAATGTTTGGGCAAATGTTTACGTATGACCCATCCCGGCCCCTAATATGGGGAAAATTGTAAGCGAATTACGAGCGCTCCGTTTACATTACCGAGATGCAAACCATTCCAATCACAGCATAGAATATTGTAAAAGAAACTTTGAATGTTCAAACTCAATATACGCAATTATTATCCATGTGATTGTTCTAGCCTGTGTGCCTCGCAGTCAATAGCTCCAGTAACCATATAAAACACCGTATCAAAAACACGGGGATTACTTTGAAGCGGCAAATATAACTGCGGACTTAAGTTCTTTCAGCACATTCATACCTTTTGTTGGTATTGGTATTGCGCCGGCGTGGCACTAAATTGTAGGCTCAGCGCTCGGTCCTTGTAATTTGTGGAATGTTCCAGCGCAATTGATGTTACTACATTGAACTTTAAATGTATACGCTTTCCTGTAATTTGTAAGCTTTATGATAAAGGGGATTTTAGCGTTTCCCCAAGAGTATAATTTTAGATTATGGTTGTTAAGGTTAGTTAGGTTCTGTAGTCAACAAGGAACTCCTATTATAGTTTTGCCATGTCCGCTCGTCAGTCTGTCTGTATGTTTGTCAGTCTGCGGGTTAGTTCAGATCATTTTATTTTCTCTATTCTTTTCCATTATGCGGCATGTCATTGATTATTTTTATTAAATACCAGTGTGTAAAAACCTTTTTTAGATTTAAGTATCCGTTTGCCAATTATTAAGTTTAAAGTGATAATACAAGGTGTCTCAAAAGAAAGTTCACATTTAAATCTTTTTTTAAAAGAAAAGTCTTAGCTTTATTGAAAAAATGTTTATTTTATATTGAAGTACACTGTTTGGGAATTTATTTTTAAAAAATAACACCGTCCAAATGTAAACCGTTGCGCTCTCGGCATTCATTTAGTCGGGCACTAAAATTGCCTATGACAGCTCGGCAGGTAGTCTCCGTGATGGCTGCCATTTCATGACGGATATTTTCTTTTAATTGTGCCAGGGAAGTCGGTTTATTAGCGTAAACTTTTGATTTGACATAACCCCACAGGAAAAAATCCATAGGCGTTAAATCGGGACTCCGTGGAGGCCAATTTATGTCACCTCGCCTGGAGATTAATTTGTTCGGAAAAATTTCTCGAACTCGAGGCAGAGATCTGTTGGACGTGTGTGAAGTTGCTCCATCCTGCTGGAACCATGTTCTTTGGTTGTAACCAATCAAAAGTTTACGCTAATAAACCGACTTCCCTGGCACAATTAAAAGAAAATATCCGTCATGAAATGGCAGCCATCACGGAGACTACCTGCCGAGCTGTCATAGGCAATTTTAGTGCCCGACTAAATGAATGCCGAGAGCGCAACGGTTTACATTTGGACGGTGTTATTTTTTAAAAATAAATTCCCAAACAGTGTACTTCAATATAAAATAAACATTTTTTCAATAAAGCTAAGACTTTTCTTTTCAAAAAAGATTTAAATGTGAACTTTCTTTTGAAACACCTTGTATTTACACAGGGTCAAGACGTGTCCAACGACCTGCCAGCCAATTTGCAAAACATTTACGACTATAGCATGTTATAAGTTATACCTACAGCAAAGTAAAAAAGAAATAGCTAAGTAGGCTTTACAAGTTGATAAGTAATAGTCGACCAACTAATAGAATGAACTTGGAGAAGTAATAAATAGGAAAATTTCGTACAAACTAAATTGCGTCAAGCAACTACGGACACCTCAACAAGCACTTGTTTTTTTAGAACCACTTAGTCACCTCAGCAAGAAAGGTATTGTTCGAATTTGTCCACCGCCTATTTACGTCTTGGAGTGACGAACTCTGAAGTAGGAGCTCGGATGGCACAATTAGGATTGCGCTGCGCCGGAATCCAAGAGGCCCAGGTTCGAATCCTATTTATCTTTTTCCACATTGCTTTAAATTACTTTATTTCATCGTAGACAGTGGCTCGATTGCACCTCGATTAGCGGTGGTTACCACTTATCCTCAGGCAGGCTGCTCGTCTATTACCATAAGCAATTAAAAAAAGTAGAACATTCATTCCACGAGAAATACTTAAATAAGTTCTATATTTAGATGTAAACTTTACCGTAAACAAAATGAATATCAGAAATTGTCTCTATTTTCACGAGATCCTTATCTATTTTAAGCTCACTTTGAGTAATACATAGTACAGTGTATGAATTTTAAAGTCGATTCGTTATTGCTGTCCAAAGCTAGATTGGTATCCAGCTCAATTAGTGACCAAAATACATATGCGGCTAGCGACATGATAAATTTTCATGTCCGGACCACGATAGACAGAGCTAGCCTGTGAACAAATAAGTCAAATTCTTGCATGACTATATTTCAAACTTGAGTCTTTGTTTTATGACAATGTTCAAACTGTTTATATAAGGCTTTATGAATGGCATTATATGAATCAACGGGCGCCATTTAGCTCAGCGTGGTATATTGTGGATTCAATCCCTACAGAAGACAATAAATGTGTTATCAATATAGGGTTGTCCTGTGTCTCGTGAAGTCCTATTTATTGCATCGCAGGGCATATATCTAGCGTGGTAGAGTTTTTCAAAAGAACGTAAGAGAAACCTGTCTGTAAGAAATTTCTATAAGCCCATTATTAGATATAAATTATGTATTTATGCAAAAACTAGTTCTTGATGAAAGAGTAGGTTAAGTAACTGAGGCTATATATTTTATAGATAAAGAAAGAAAGAAAGATAATCATTTATTCGAACATACACAGGACAAGCTGATAGAAGACAAGCGCCTAGTAATAAAAGTTTTTATTTTTAAACAAATCTTTAAGAACGTGTTAGTATTATGTGTTAATAGTCTTGTCAGTATCAAATCTACACTTTTATCTGAGCTATTACTACAATTCAAAATCATACGCACACACAATAATTGTTTTTCTGTAACTAATATAATCACCAAGGAAAGCTAATGTACTAACTCTATATTTTATTTGCTTGATCATAGTATGATAACGATTCAGTCTCGATGGCGACATGTGTAACATAACTCTCCCACACTCTTCCAACCAAAATGAATAGTAACCCGTATCAAAACTTACAGAACAAAAACAATTCATGTGGTTAGATTAACCAAACAGTAAACCCTTCATAAGCAGGGGATGGACGGATACATCCTCCATATATACTTGTATATACCATTATTATCCAAACAAATGAAATAATGGCATAGCAACACAAACAACTGGATATTGAGACGTTTGTCTTTGAATCTATATTACTTACTACAAACACGATACACAACCCCTTAACTTAAATAGGGTGAGTTATAGTTTTGGTTACGCGTATTTTACACCGCACGACAACACTGCGATTCGACGGAACGGGTTTTGATACAACACTTTTATAATACAGCTATAAAATTGTTACTTCCTTCTATATATAGCTTTGTTATTGTCGATATAAAATAGTTTACGTTACTTTTCGATTTATCAATATTGTTTCAGTGCAGGTAAGTACGCCATTCCGTAACAATTTTCTGCCAAAATCATATTTGATGTGTAAAATAATTCTGCAAGAAATTGCGACGGTATTATTTTTTGCGTGTGAATTTCAGAATCATGTTTTGCATATTGAAGATTTGTTATTTTAAACTTATACACAACATGTATGAAGGCTTAATTCTAGAGACAGTAATAAATACTCAAACGACAGTATGTCAGATATGTATGCTTCGTAGTACCTACATATATAATTGTCTTGCCATTCATCTGTAATGTACGACTTTAGTTTAAACTAGTTAACGATAACTTAATAATAATTATCCAATTATTTAAGGAAAATACACCAAGTCTCTTGAAAGTCACCCCGTTCCATCCCGAGGTTGTCGTAAGAGTCGACTAGGGGAGTTAGTCAGGCAGACAATATCTACTGCAAGAGAGGAAAAACTCGGAAGAAAACCCTATACCATCCCGTCTGGCCAGCGTGGTATAGAGGAGACCCGTGCCCAGCAGTGGGACGTTTATGGGTTAGGATGACGACACTATAATAGTACAGCGAGTGCAGAACTAAAGTAACGTATGGAATCTAATAAATTAGACTATAAGGTTGGTGTTATAGCACTAGACGATTATGATGAAACGTTGCTAGCCATCCTTTTTTAAGTAGGTATATATACCTTAAAGAGAAATTAGGCAGACAGTGACTATAAGTACAAGGCAAGGTATGTTTTTGCCTACAATTATAGCTTAAGAGATTGCGTTTATTGGTACCTGTGTTATTTATGAGATTAATATAGCCCACCCGTTGGGAGCTGCTTGTGTTAGCTTCAGTTGAGAAACATCGGATTGTAAACAAGTACACGACTTGTAGGGCGAGGTGTGCTCATATTAAAGGATTGAAACTTATATTATTGTAATGTAACGATTAATTTTTAAAGCATTATAGTTGCGACGTTTACCCGTACACTGCTGTGTCGAAAACTTCTTTACGTTATATCACAGTTAAATCAACCGATTACTAATGAAATATATTGAAAGTTTGAATGGATGGATGTTTGTTACTCAAACACACCGAAACAGCGGAATGGATCTTAATGCAATGTAGAGTTAATGCAATTTAGAAAAGAGATAAATAGTTAGATAGATAATTCTTTATTGTACACCATGAGATAACAAAACTTATGTTAGATACATACAGAAAACAGACAAGTACAAAGGGTGGCCTTATCGCTAAGCCCGATTTCTTCCAGGCAACCTTAATAACCAAGGAATAGAATATAGTATAGAATAATATAATTAGGCTTCTTTTTATACCGGGCAAAATTATTGTTTCCATGGGATTGTACGCGCGGGTGACGGTAACACAACGGGCGCAATCTGGTATACACTTTACCAAAGCATTGACTTACTGTGGACTGGGAATAGATTTTGGCACAAACCCTTTTCAGCCTTTTCATGCTACTAGCTGCGAATATTATATATATTACTAGGGGTCACGCACTTTGTCCGCGTAGTAATTTGGAACGTACATTTCTCCGATTTCGCAACATATCTCACTACTGCTCCGCTCCTATTGATCATAGCGTGATGTTATATAGCCTATAGCCTTCCTGGATTAAAGCACTATTCAGCAAAAAAAGTTTTTTTCTAATCGGAGCAGTACTTTCTGAGATTAGCGCGTTCAACCAAACAAACAAACAAACTTAACATCGTAACGGTATCGTGTCGTCAATATAAAACGTCCATATGGCTATACGTACTTATATAGTGTAAAGGTTATCCCTTCATTTCCTTTTACCCGTGGATAATATGTAAAGCTCACGCACAGTTTGATTGATTTACGCACGATTAGCTCATAGTTTACTCAAGTAGTTATGTACTTTGCAACTATTGAAAATGTTCGGTTCATTTAAACTGTAGCTTATTGAGAAACGATCAATCAGTTTTGATGATGGATTGTTTTTGTTTGAAGTTTACTTTAATGTTATATTACAGCAAATATTTATTAGGTATTCCCAATCCTCAGCCAGTTGTATTTATTTAATTTAATAACGTTAAAATTTAAGACTTGAATTCACAGAGAGCACCTACCAAAATATTGATAGTTGCCTTTTATGGACTAGGCTAGTTGACATTCGCTCAGGTGGTATCTGGACGGGTGCCCTTGGTGGACTACCTTTTTCCATTATTAATATTTTCAGATTTATATTAATCAGAATCAGAACGACAAAAAATACTAATTGCACAGATTATTTATTCAAAACAGTAAACCTTTTACATGTTGCAGAAGCTCATGCAATCCGGCCAAATCATTTTTCATTCAATCAGCAATCAAATCCAGCGCTTTGAGAGCCTTTACCATGCTTGGCATTAGAGACTTAGCTTAGATTAGTATCAGGGCTCGCATCGAATTTCCTAGTCGGGATATTAAAATATTATATGGATTTTTTAAATAATATTATTAATTGGAATTCATTTCTTAAAAATTAGAATTTTATATGGTCGTAATAATTTTCGGATTTCAAAAACAATGTTAATATTGTATAAAAATAAAGAATTGAATTGAATTCAGTCGTCAAAATACCGAGAAGTTATTGTTCACAATATTGTGTAGCTCGTACCTTTGTCTCAACGGGAAGCTTGTTCGAACAGACACAGAGCTATGTTTTGCAAGTGGCTCGTATTTATTGCGCGGCAGATCTTATCTAACGTTTATCTATCGGATCTTGGTGCATAAATCCGAATTGTATTGTAAATCTGGTCGCCAATGTCCCTGCCATGTCATACATATTTATATGTGATAATTAAGAGTAGAGTCTGTTGCTTGGAGATCATTGCGTTTAGGACAAAATTTTTGGCAAGAGCAGGCTATGGATGAGTATATAATGTCTATATAGGTGATGTTCATACGACAATGTACTTCTTCTTCTTCATCCACCCTTATCCACTTACTGTTGGTATAGGTCTCCTCTTCTGTGCGCTATCTGTTCTTGTCCTGTGCAAAGCTCATCCTTATATCGTCTGACCACCGGGCGGGCCCGGTAATCTTCTTCGGTTCCGCGGCCACCATTCTATGACTGCTATGATCCACCTCCGTTTTCCCGCCTAGCTAGATCCACATCGAGTTTATCCTGATCTTCGACTTGCGTCCTACGTCGAATTTCTAATAATGTCCCATTTGTAGTGAAAGTATACTAGCTTTAAGTTAGAACGATAAGTAGCTGCACATGGAAGTTAACATCAGACGTCTTAGTCCGATGCTATGAGTGTCTTTAATATTTATGAATTATTTAACCGTAACAACATGCGACAGTAATAGCCCCGTCCTCTAATACAGCAGTGGAATGAAAACAAGATAAAACATAAAGAATTAATAATAACATAAGCAAATATGTACATAGTTCATATAATGGAATTTCTCGAAACGAGCAATCTAAGGGCGGGATCAGCCGCGCGATTGTCAGCGACGATAGGGCACGCAGTAGGTACTCGTAGGTGCGGGTACGCTGCGCTGTGGGACTGTTCTCAAGCAATATGGCCCGTCTGTTGACGCACCCGATCGGAGATAAATGTTCTGTTTCTTGTTCCGATTGTTAAAATTGTTTCTTATTTGTACTCGAGTACTCAAGATGCTGTGGAGACGAATATTTATTAATCTGAAGTGACTCATTGACAGGGCTTTGTTGTGTTTTGTCTGCAGCTGGTACAATTTGAACAATTCTCGAATTTTATCTAATAAATTGATCAAGTTGATTATATCAATGCATCATTCAACTATTAGCTTACTTGTAAATTTTACGTAATAATATTTTCGGGACAACTCACACATCGCTTTCTGATCCCATCTAGGTAGAGCCTACTATGGTTACCAGACAACTGATAAACATACTATATATATATTTAAAAACATACATATTATAGATAAATGTTTTAAGTAGTAAGACAATTCAATAAGGAAGGTTCTAATTGTTTTAACGACACTAAATTAATTTCTTTGACACAATTGCTATACACCCACCTACACCTACTTACACTTCAAAATTTAAAATGGGAGTATAGTTGGTAAAAGACATTTTTTTTACTACTTGGGTGGCAAACAAGCATACGGCCCGCCTGATGTTAAGCAGTTACCGTAACCTATGGACGCTTGCGACAAAAGAGGTGTCGCTTGCGTGTTGCCAACTCATTTTTTTTTACCAGGGCATTAAGATGGGAATATCCCTGGGATATGAATACGTTTCATTCAAAACGCATCCCTAAATGAGCGCTGGAGACCTGTACTCACACACAAGAACACAACTAGACCGCTGTGTGTAGATATATTTTGGCTGTGGTCTTCTGTAAGGAGGAGCTTCCCCAGTGTTGGAGGTCCTTTCCCAGTCGGACTTGCTCACTAGTATAGTGCCCTACCTCTTCTAAAACAATATTAATTTAACTTAACCAAACAGTAAAAACTTACACAAATACATTCGCACGTAGCTTTCAGTGTGATTATTTAGCGCAAAGAGCTTTGTACAAACAAATAAATACGAACAAAAAGGTAGTGAATGTCGCGCTTATGCCTCCGTGTAACTGTATACTTGGCGACTTAGTTGAATATAACATTACAATGTGAAAACATTCGAACGCAAAACGTTTGGAGCTAGTAAGTGTGTGGGTATCGTTTATTTTTATAAACATGCCTATGCTTAACGTAGTTATAGTGCTTTTATCGCCCAAAACAGTTACCCAAGGCCATCTGCGGTGCAACACCATGGCCTTCTTGCAAGCCACTATTGAAATTAAAACTCACTTATAACATCTTAACTCTCCCTTGTATGTATACAGTATTTGACGAGATACAAATTGAAAGACAGGTAGAATTGTACTATCGCGACTTTCATAAACGACTTGTAGTGCCATTGCTAAATGACATTAAGCAACTATCAGTCAAAAATAGTTCAAGTCAATTTTATACCACAACATAGCTGTTGCCCGCGGCTCCGCCCGCGTGGATGTCGGTTATCGCTGCAAAAAGCCTAGCCTATGTGTTATTCCAGACCATAATCTATCTGTGTGCCAAATTTCATCCAGATCCGTTCAGTAGTTTTTACGTGAAAGAGTAACAAACATCCCTCCATCCATACTCACAAATTTTCACATTTATAATATTAGTAAGGAAGGATGTAAATTATTGAAAATAAATGAAATAAAATAGTGATTAAAATAAAAAAAGTATCATGTTGTGCTTGTACTTACATAAAATGTACTCGTATATTGTCAGAAAGTAGGAAAAGTGTTTACAAACAACACGTATATTAAAAAAAATGAATAGTGTTTTGTTGCCACAAAGTCGACAAAATACTAAGGTACAACTAATAATCCAATGTTGCATCTGTATCGATCCCATGTACTTGCTACCGCACTGCCCGCCATTATCTCCCGATCTCCACTACATAGACCCAATCAATTGTAAAACCGCACGATTGTCAATCAATTAGTCGCGTTGTGAAGCGGAGGCCAATTAACTACATACCAACTGTGGCCGGATGAAAAGATTAATGCCTCCGGTTACAGATTACAAGTAACCAAATTATTATCGACAGTGAATTTTTGTAACGAGACACTGAGTCACAGGGCAGATAAGAACAGTGTATCCACTGTATTATAGAGATATGCACTGTATATTCTATTGAAGATAAACGAGTAACGTTATAAGTAACATAATCACTTTCAAAGTAAAATTAAATTAAAGTATGTATTTTTCCTTCTATAGTAGGTCTGTAACCTATGGAGCAACTAAATCCATGCGATTTATATTATTCGTATGCTGACTAGGTATACTACAACTACTAGAACATACATTTTGTTATACCACTGTGATAAATATGTCTTCTTGTGTTAAATGCGGTCTTCTATAAGGTAGATGTACTTCCCAAATCGGGCGAAATCTTGCTGTGCTCTACCTGCCTTAAAACATGATGCCCACGGCCACATTTTATCAACGCACCTCTCGCCACCGACAGGGAGTTCATCCTCACATCCTTGTACCTCAAACATTCCGTACCGTAAGATTCCAGAGGAATTTCTTACCACGTACGATTTGGTTGTAGAATGAGCTCCCTGCCGAGGTTTTTCCAAGAGACTATAGCATGGGGTTCTTCAAGAAAGGAGTTATAAGGTTTTTAAAGGGTCGGCAACGCGTGAGTGACACCCCTGATGTTGCAAACGTCCATAGGCTATGGTAACTGCTTACCATCAGGCTGGCCGTATGCTTGTTTGCCACCTTAGTATAAAAAAATAATCGATGGTAGTTTTAAGTCTTGGTTTATAAATTACTGCAGTTATTATAACAGGGGATTGAACCACCAAAAGCATAGTTCCATCAACGTTATTCACAGACATTTACAGTTTAAAATATGTAAAATTGAAACCTCTTTGCATAAGTGATGCCGCTAACACTTCTGAACTACTTACGTCGCGTTGAATAGAGTAGTCCAACTTTGTAATGCTTCCAACTTGCCGGATTATTTCATGTCTGTTGTTCATATATTATTCAGCAATGATTTAGTTTAAAAGTACCCTTAACGATGAAATAAAATACAATAAAAGTAAATGAAACGATACAGGTTTTTAACTTTGTCATAATTATATAAAAAAATAACTAATTCATTTATTTGTCATTTGCTCAAATTTATTGCCCCGTGCATCGCATCGCCGTCATTGTCGGTGATTTTAAAGACGAACAAGACTGGTATTACTGTCTATTACTGCATTGGTCACTAAATATCTCGGATCGAAACAGCCGGGTAAATAAATTCATGTGTAGATAAGTGGTGTGACACCCGCATCCAATCGAGATGTCGCACGATCATCGATCGTTATCAATCGATTGTTATTCGAATAACATATTATAATTCTAAATTTCTAATACAATAGAATCGAAGTTATGTTGTAATAACGAGTGGCGATGTTATCAGAATACGTAATTGGAAGCGATTGGCTGAATCGAAATTGTGGGCTATTATTATTTTCTGGGTTTTTGGTTTCTATTTATAAAAAAATTATTGATGTTGTCGGTTATACATTTAATGTAAAAAAAAACTTGATGGGTTAATTAGATAGTAGAAAATAGTCATCAGCGATTGGAATTGGGTGAGCTATTTTGTATACTTTATTAAAGCTGTAATAAAATAGAATTTCCGAAAAAATAAAATAAATTAAAATTTGTTACAACGATATTGCTGCCCATTTTCTGCTTTGATTATTCAAAAACAATAAAATATAAAATAAATGTAAAGGAGGCTCCATACAAGCAAGCCCGACCGAAAAAGATCACAGCCTAATTACTACAAAGAGTAGTGTACATAATAATAATATAAAGCTCTGGTGTTACAAAATCTGTATTTTTTAATTTACCAACATTCGCCTTACTGATTGCTAAACCGAAGACCTGCAGCCCAAGAAGCAAGTCGGCTGATTATTGCATGGTCGGATTAATTAAGCTTAGGATTTTTACCACTTTTATCCATGAAGTCGGTTTTATGTAACGTATGGACTGCTCTAAAATAACTTACTTAAAAATGTTACATTCCAGAATCTTTAGTCTATATCTATGTTTTGTTACGAAAGCATTAATATATTCTATAAAATCACATATATGCATATATTATTCAGATACAAACATATCACATTATATACCATAGTTGTAATTGTGAACATGTCTATACTAATATCAACGTTTCAGATCCTTGACCCGAAATATCTCACCTAATTACGCTCACTGATAATAACAGATGCTCCCTGGACCTTATTTTACTTTGAGAACATTTCAAGCTATTTTTTTTATTTTGTCTCCGATAAACAAAGTTTAGACTGCCTTGGTGGTCTAGTGGCCGCAATATGCGCCTGCTGTGCACGAGGTTGTGGGTTCGATTCCCACACAGGAAAAAACTTTGTGTGACCCACAAAGAGTTTTTCTGAGTCTGGGTGTAATTTGTGTCTGGTAATTGTATGTATGTTTGTAAAGTCCCCCGCGACACAGAACTTGTTCTCTAGTGCGGGAGTTGCAAAGTTTTCAAAACTTACTGTTACACAAAATTGTTACTGTTCTAGTGAGTAATAGGTTAATATAATGATTTTTATACTATTTAGATGGCAAGCAAGCATACGGCCCGCCTAATGGTAAACAGTTACCGTAGCCTATGGATTCTTGCAATGTGTTGTCGACTTTAAAAAATTGTAACACCAAGGTTTAATGATGGAATATTCCTAGGATCGTAATTAAAACGATTTGTTAAAAACACATCCCCAAATAAGATCTGGAAACTTGTACTTACACACAGGAATACAATTACATTGCTGTGTGTAGTCATTTTGACCTTTGACATTTACACACAGCATTGTAATTAAAGTCCTTTTCCAGTCGGGCTTGCTCAATTATATGGTGCACCTCTCTTCTAAATACTTAAGGCATGTTTTGAGATAAGTTAACTAATAAAGCTAGTATACATAACGCAGTCTATACGGCAGTAGCTACAATACTATTTGGTCTATATTAACTGTCGGTGGCGACTATTGCCGATAGCCAAATAGTCGTGATAATTGCGGTGACATAAACAAAGGCTCGTTAATGGAGTGTTATCCGCGCGGTGTCGCGCGTGCCGCGTGCCGCATGTCGCATGTCGGTCCGCGTAGAGCGCAGCCGCGCTCTAGCCATCGGACACTATGGCGACGTTTGGCACTATGCCGACCATTACTGATACCCTGTACCTACCAGCTACTGTTAATGGGAATACAGACCTTTGCAGATACACTACATTTTGTGTCTCATCTATCGTCTAGCTTTTGCCGTTGATTGGATATATCTATACTATTCTATACTAATATTATAAAGCTGAAGAGTTTATTTGTTTGTTTGAACGCTATAATCTCAGAAAGTAGTGGTTCATTTAGAATAAATATTTTTTTGTTGAATAGTGCATTTATCCAGGAAGGCTATAGACTATATAACATCACGCTATGATTAACAGGAGCGGAGCCGTAGTGAGATATGTTGCAAAATCGGGAAAAATATTCCAAATTACCACGCAAACGAAGTCGTGGGCGACCCCTAGTAATTTATATTAGCATACGAATAGACATCATGAAATGATTTGTGTATGTCTGTCTGTCACAGTCAATAATTTCTAAAACTATTAATGCTATGTGTAACTTTGACGTGCAATGTAAATTTTGACATTTGTGTAACTTTAAGATCTTAACAAATCATTACAGCCTTTTAGGGATAATGATTCTCGGTTCTTTTTCTTATACTACCAAGAAGGTAAACAAGCATACGGCACGCCTGATGGTAAGCAGTTAACGCTCACCGGGTGTATCACTCGTGCATTGCCGACCTTTTAAAAACCTTATAACTCCTTTCTTGAAGAACCCCATGCTATAGTCTGTCAAGAAATCCTCGGCAGGGAGTTTACTTCAGGACGTTAACTTTTGTAACAGAAACATCGTTGCAGGAGCTAATCAACAAATAGTATCAAGTCTGCTTCGGCCCTAGCCAGGCGTTGTCTTTATTTACGCAATAAACGTACGCTGCTTTATTGCACACTAACGTTGTGGCTGTATTTTTTATCTGTGCTCTTGTTGCTAGGTTTTATGGCACAGAATGAAAAAGTTTGTGGGCTCTAAGCTCAAATGTGGCGAAGTTAGTGGTTCGAGGAAAACGTGGGTATCAGGAATATGTGAGGGAAGTAAAAAGACAAAGAGATTTTTCTGAAAATTCTAATAGCGGTATACACAAATTTAATTATTTTAAGCTCTCATATTTTACTTTATTGTTTACTTCACGGTATGTAGGTAGAGGTTTAGTTATATTCTTTGCATTAATGCCAGTGTCTATAAGCAGCATTTACCACTGACCATCAGGTGGGTCGCTTGAAGGAGACAAAAAATGTGCAGTGGTACAATAATGACCAGGTCAATAAATTTTCCCTTCACGTTACAGTGATTTAAACCCATAAAAGTCCCACTCCTGGGCATGGATCTCCTCCATTCAATTGGAGGGATATTGGCCTACTATACCACGCTGGCCAGACGGGTTGGTATAGGATGTTGTTTCGAGTTTTCCGTCTCTTGCAGTGGATATTGTCTGCCAGACTTGCTCCTTTAGTCAATTTTTACGATACCCTCAGGATGGAATGTGGTGGTGACATTTGTATTCTTAATCCGTCACCATACGAACTACACGTTATAGTAACTGCTGCTATTGTCGACGTCGACTGAAAAATTGATCATTCCCGGTCACTATCTAAACTGTCAATCTCATTTCCTCCGTGTAGCTACCACTTTAAGCCAATATGGCGTCTATTACAAACAAACCGATAGTACCTACTACAAAGCCAGCTATTAACTTAATACTCATATAAATAGTGTGATTTCCGGCAAACTGTGTATCGTTCCTTAAGCCCGGGATCGTCGGTGATGGGATCAATTTGTATAGCTTCCCGTCTAAACCGCCAATCGTACAAATTACAACCTTAATGGGACTACTCAAGGCTAAATTCGGCTTATAACGCCGATGATAGCGGTCTCGAGTCACAATAAACCGGCGGATGGGGTTTGAAAACGACCATTACAGTTTGATCCTTAATTCGTCTAGGAGTTCCGTGCGGTCAGTTTTCATGTGTTGAGGGTGAAACAGGGGGTGTGGGGAGGAGGGGGTTATATTGGATGTAATTTGTGTGTGCCCAACACAAGTGCCCAAGATGCGATATTTTATGAGGTGTAATATGATAGCAAAATCATTTATTCATACAGTGACACTTATATAGGTCGATGAGATATGCCAAATGAGACGCTTCAGGACGATTCAGCTTAATTGCTTACTCCCGGATTCACTGACTGAACAGACAGGGGTACGGAAAAACTGGCAAGAAACTTAGCCCACTGTTTCAAACAATCCCCAGATAGTTATAATTTGTAATTTGTTATAGTGCAGAAAATAACGAAATCAAAACTAAGTGATACTTATAGTATTTCAAGCGTTCAAATGCTACGACAACTGCTTACCATCAAGCAGGTCAAAATTATGCCATATGATTATTTGTCACCTAAGTACCTAGTATAAAAAATAAATTATTAGTTATAAATATCACGTAAAAAAAATAAAATTAGTCTTACTTTATTTCCGTTTACGAAGTCATGGAATTCTTCTCTAATCTTACCTGAAAACCAATCAAGTTATATTAATTATTATTATAATAAGCACTTCTCAGTGTTTTAAAAAATACTTAAAAGTTCCAACCACTATTTAAAAACACTGCTAATGAGCGAATCGATCACCGCTCATACTTAGACAAAGTTCTATTAACGGAAGGACTCAATAGACTCTTGGAACTTGGTGACTTTTGCAAATGAGCCTCATTATACTTCAGCTCGCTTATCAACTTCTACTGCATTCTTCAACAAGTTATTTCCTATTAGATTCCGGGACAATAAAAACTTTTCATAAAGGATAATGAAAAAGAAAAGATGAGGGCGAGCGTCACCCGGGTGTCACCGACACTCAACACGACAAAGGACCGACTTACAAATCAGTCTGCTGACTTGTTTTAACGTAATTCTGAAATATTTAAAAAAAATATGATTCATACATTTAATTAAATGGAAAAATTAAGACAAAACGCTATAGGAGGGAAAAATAGATGATGGGAAAGAATTATTAACGCAAAACTACTGCCAAGGAAATGGTAGAGAAGACCACATAGACCACACATTATTCTTTACGTTTTTTTTAGTATAACAATTTCTTAAGCCTTAGCGGCAAACAAACATACAGCCCGCCTGATGGTAAGCAGTTAACATAGCCTGTGTACGCTAGCCATACCAGGGGCACGCGTGTTGTTGACCCAATACACTTATAAATACCAGGGTTTTGTGTTAAGAGCAACACTGGGATAGGAAAACTTTCCTTGAATAAAAACGCATCCAAAAACGAGCACTGGAGACCTGTCAAGCTTATAAATGAACTAAGTACTTTATTCGTGAATATGTAACAGTAGTCACGCAAATACTTGTTCTAAAGCTTCATCGGTTACGAATCATCAGTTTAAAGGTTCCTGGTCATTACAGACTCAGAGACCTATTCGGAACAATGCCAAACAGATGACGGTACTGGCTATTAGCCATTTGTTTGGATCACAACATTTTCGCTACGGATAACAACATAATTTGTGCGGATCCAGAATTTGTAAAGCGTCCGGATACCTAGATTGATGAATGAGGTGGCAAACAAGCATACGGCCCATTTACATTAATATCTAAATTCCAAAACATTTACATTTGAAATATACTTAAATATTAAAGCAACGTGGAAAAAGACGAGCCCGGAGCAGGTCTCGAACCAGCGCCTCTCGGGTTCCGGCCCAGCGCACTACCAATTCTGCTATCCGAGCTCCTACTCTGGAGTTCGAATTTGTCCACATTTGAAAAAAAAATTGCATCGGTGTAGTTACCATAATATATTTGGATAACTAGCAAGCAATAAGTGAACAAAAACTTGTGTGAATATAAGCGATAAGTATAGGTACAGGATATTACCTTACACCGTCATACAAAGTTGTTATAAGCGGTGAACCAACTACAAGAAATACTCCGTTAGTTTTCTTACAAAAACGACCAGCTCATGTATACTTTTTGCACGAGTTCCTTTGGTATAAAGTTATACAGGTTGGTATAAAGTTATTCACAGACGAGCCACAACATTTGTGAAAATAAACTTGGATATATGTGTAAGGATCTAGTTAGGCGCAAAATTATAGTTTTTGAGGTGCGGTAAAACTTTTGCATGTTTCGAACAGGTGCAGAATATTAATGAAGCCATTGATATAGAAAAGAAAATTCTGTATTTTTGGTATCTTTGAGCAAAATTTTCCCTCGTAGAATGTTAACAAGGGAAAAATATCGTTTACAGAATTGTGTTACATTGCATTGCACAAAAGCTTAGTATACTTATCTTTTGCTTCTAAAATTAATTGTGTTGTTTTGGCGTGCCAGCTGCATTGCTTCAATTATTTTATTCAAGCGCCTTTATAATGATTGTGTGCAACAACACCGTTTCCAAAAAAAAAAAAAAGATTAATGAAATTAATAACGTACAAAAAATGAAACGATTACGTAAGCTTTTTATTGTGCCACTATAATAATGATGCCTAGAGATACAGGTGGTAATATTTCCAGCACACAAATTTCGCGTACATAATTTACCATTTACCTGATAATAGTATTAATATAAGATGTGTAAAAAATATCACTTTATAAGTATCTGTACGAGATTAACTTAACACTAAAAATATCGCTAGACATTATCAGTAAGGAAGGATACGTATGAATATCAATAAGGGTCAGCAGAGAGGTCTTCCACCTTAGACCACACCGCGAATCTCATAAGACAGTAATCAAATTCAGCTCGTAACACAACCACATCACATCTGATTATTCTAAAAGCTATAAATTAAAGTATATTTAAGTATCGCATCAAGTGATCGGTCGCCGGGATCATAACACTGCTGCACCGTTCAGTTGAGATTGTCTTTACTATCATTACCATAAACTGATATACGTAAGAAACGACTCATTATAATGTTATAGTAAGTATACTAGCTGTTCCGTCTGGATTTGTTTAAAATATAAAAAAAAACTATTCCGACAGGGAGTTCATCTTCACATCCTTGCACCTTAAACATGCCGTACCGCAAGATTCCAGAGAAATTTCTTACCACGTACGATTAGGCTGTGGAATGAACTCCCTGCCGAGGTTTTCCCAAGAGACTATAGCATGAGATTCTTCAAGAAAGGAGTTATAAGGTTTTTAAAGGGTCGGCAACGCGTGAGTGACACCCCTGGTGTTGCAAACGTCCATAGGCTACGGTAACTGCTTACCATCAGACGGGCCGTATGCTAGTTTGCCACCTTGGTAGTATAAAATAAAAATAAAAGTTATGGTGCCTTTTCACATGTTATCATTGCCGTTCCTATCACTAAAATAATTTAGATTCACTTGGTTTTGTTTTTATTTTATTTATTTAACTTTATATACAAAAGTATAATGGCGGTCATTTTGCAGCCAGCTCCATGATTTCTTTAGCAGTAGACTATTTTCCTATATAACTTGGCTACGTTATCAAGAACAAGCTGAAATTGTTTAAAGCCGTACCAATGTGAATTTCACTTTGTGGAATTTATATATACGTAAGTACCTACCTACTAATCAAATGATTCGCTAACTGCTAACGGTGAAGGAAACATCGTGAGGAAACCCACATGTCTTAAAAGAAATTCAAAAGAAGTATGTCTGATTCATCAACCCGCATTAGGCCAGCGTGTATGCACCCTCTCTCTCTCTCTCTCTTAATAGAGGACAGAATAGGTACCCGTGCCCAGCAGTGGGAGATAATATATTGTTATTACTATTAAATAATATTATATCGAAAATATTTAAGTGTCAATAATTTAACATCATTAGAAATTTAATACATATTAAGTTAATCCGCTATCACACAAACCTACCGACGAATAACCAAATATACATGTTTATTATTATTAAAATCATGTAAATGAAGGCTCCGACGTAAACATTACACGAATACTGTCTGTATGTCTGTATGAATTTTATAGCTTTATTATGTTTTATCTAGCTGTAAACACTCAGTTTTAATTCGCTGTTGATTTGATTCCTGGTACAGCGATAACGCAACGCTTTTAGTGTAGTCGCGCCCGTTAACTTTACTTTATGACATCATCGGCGCCTGCGCAGTATTGTTTATTACTTGAGGAAAGTTCTTATTTATTGTCCAATTAGGAATTTATTTAGTATATGTGTCGGCGGCGCGGCGTAACGGTTATTAAGGCCGCGTAACTAATGTAACGGTAAGGAATGTGTTACTAATTTTGGGAATTAGAAATTTAATTTTAACTTTAATTCAAATGTCCCAATCTAATTCATAATATAATAATAATAATAGCAACCTATACATGCCCCACTGCTAGGCACGGGTCTCCTCTCCTCTATCAAGAGAGAGAGAGAGGGTTTAAGCCCTAAATCACACACGCTGGCCTAATGCGGGTTGGTGAATCAGACATGTGTTTAGAATTTCTTCTAAGACATGTGGATTTCCTCATGATGTTTTGCTTCACCGTTAGCAGATGGCGAATCATTTGATTAGTACATACATATAAACTCCACAAAGTGAAATTTACATTGATACTACCACCCGGGATCGAACTCGCACCTCTTGCGTGCAAGTCGATTACCACCGCTTTATAATACACTAGCTGTTGCCCGCGGCTCCGCCCACGTGGATGTCGGTTATCGCTGCAAAAAGTAGCCTATGTGTTATTCCGGACCATAGTCTATCTCTGTGCCAAATTTCATCCAGAACCGTTCAGTTGTTATTACGAAAGAGTACAAACATCCATCTATTGTTCCATCCATCCATCCATTCTCACAAACTTTCACATTTATAATATTAGTAAGGATTAGTAGAGTAGGTAACTAACTACACATACTCGTATATACCGGGTTAAGATAATACTGTACCTGCACGATAAGAAATATCTATAGTCAATGGTTCGCTAACTAACCTCTTCAACATCTGTCCTCATTACTAACAATTCCCGCTAAAATCATTACAATCAAACTCATCGACAAACCTTCACAATTTGATTGGTTTATTGATTCTAAATTATCATAGGCATTACACTACAATAGACAGAGCAATACACAATATTTGGAAATATCCCCATACATGTCATCGAGAGCAGCTAGGAATGATCAAAATTAATCTTCATTTAAATACAAATTTTAAGTGATATGCAATAAGGTTTATCATCGCCTAACAAAATATATTTGAAATTACATAAGTCAGTATTACTTGTAAGAGAATATACACCGTAAACGTAGGTATGAAGGTTTCTAATGGCAAAATATGTTCTTTCTACTTTGTAATGGTATAAAGTTCAGTTAAGATTATATTTGCACCACTCAATAGAACTAATCAAGATCAGTGATTTATTACTTAAACGTACCTACATAATCCAGTTGAGTGGAACCTGCCCTACTAATTGATAATTTCCACAATGAAGCATTTACATAAATATTATATATTTTATAAGTTTGACTGGTAGATAATGCCCCAGGCATTAAGTCCGCCTATACATAAATTTTGTGTATGAAGTTTAATAAAATAAATAAATTAATTAAAAAAAAATGTATTAGTTTTCTATTGAACTAATAGAAACTGTTTTTTTTAAATTAACGTCTTCTAAAAATGAAACGTAATAAATTATAACAGCATACTAACTTTCATGAAATTCGTTGGAGAAAATGAGATGAAAAAAAAATATTAATATGCAAGAATTGCTTGTTTATAGGTATTAGATTACTGTTACTATTATTTTTATTTATTCTGGGTTATGGTTATGACGATATTATTTCATAATAAAATATTGAACTTGGCATGAGTCGTTGTAAATTAGCTCACACTTTATTTCTCCTCATTTAGACTACTAGCTGTTGCACGCGGCTCCGACCGCGTGGATTTGAGTTATCGCTGTAAAAAGCCTATGTGTTATTCCACACCATAATCTGTCTGTGCCAAATTTTATCCAGATCCGTTCAGTAGTTTTTACGTGAAAGAGTAACAAACATCCATCTATCCACACTTACAAACTTTCACATTTATAATATTAGTAAGGATAAGTCAAGCCAAAGAGGCTTAAAGTGTAATTTTTTAAGTCACCCAATAGTCTAATATTTGAGTTCATTATGCAAGCAATACGGTTACGTTTGTATTAGATTCGGCTCCAACACAGACTCGATTCACTTGTGCAAATGGTTGGCGCCGTACACACGGCATGATTAATGCCAGTAACCAACTGCTATTATAAGAAAAACACGTAGCCAGTAATCTTTTTATCTATGATAACTTGCCACTTAAAGCCTTAGCAAGCAGCACATAATAGACACATGGCTGTTCACAAAAGCCATCTATTGTTAGACCCCTTGGCTTCCATGGTTGTATGCCTCTATGGGTGTTGGCGTAAGTGCATTAATCATCTGAAGGCGGATCTGGATGCTGAGTTTTTATTACCACTGGAGGGCCCTGAGGATCAATGAGGAGGACACAATACAGAGAGGATGCGGTAGTTTAACATATATTAGGTTTTGTTATTGGAAAAAAGACTACAAATAGCTATTTATTATTTTCATACATAAAAATATAGATCAGCTTTACGTTCACGGTAAATGGCGTCGATAAATTAAACAAGGATTAACAAAAGGTGGTTTATAAAAAAATACTAATTTACTACTTTCTTTTCATTTTTTTACCAAAAAGCCACAATATTATTGTAATAATAAAAAACGAAGTAAGAGTAACAATTGTAAAAATAAATATAAGTAAATATCTGGTAGGTATTATAATGTTATACTAAATGAGTATAATAGTATACGCTAAGAGTCCAAACTTGTGTTTCTCCATGTTCCCTGGCTAGTGGCACGAGCCAAGGGGTGTTATTCGGCCGAGTGAGGATAGCCTCCGGGCGCGGATGATTTAACGTTCTCCTGACGTGTGATGAAGCCTCCGCAACCTCCAGCCCACACACAAAACGTACAAAAACCGCGATAACAAGTAGGACTGAAGAGATTTCCCTCTGAATACTCACCGAATACATTGTGTGTGATTGATGGAATCACATTGTATCTATTTATGGCAATAATATTATCTTTCATGTTGTTGAATTTAGTGGACCGACACTAACTATTACTTTTTAATATTAATCTATCGCATGCTATAGAATATTTACATGAATCCTTACTAATATAATAAATGTGAAAGTTTGTAAAAATGGATGGATGGATGGATGTTTGTTATTTGGATGTATGTACTTTTTACAGCGATAACCGACATCCACGCGGGCGGAGCTGCGGGCAACAGCTAGTAGATAATAAAATAAAAGTAACTTAACCTAAACTACTAACAAACGATTGATATCGCAAGCTTAGTGAATAGTAAAATTCGTAGAATACGAACAACGAAATAGAAAATCAATTCGATTGCATCACACATATCTACTAAATGATAATATGAAGAGATAATGTTAAGTAAATCGTATCTTTTTATAAACTACTTAGGTGGCAAACAACCATAAGGCTCGCCTGAAGCTGTAAACGTAGCTTATGGACAGTTGCAATACCTATCAATCACTTCCGTGTTGCCAATCCAAAAAAATAACGAATATGATTGGAATTGTCAAGTTCAGAAAAGATGAAATAAGTACGAGATTGGAGAATGTACTGCGCTGTAGCGTTAACGAAAAAGGGGTTAATGGCAACTCTTGTGCTCGCAAGATAAGGGAAGACTACCCTTCCTGACCAGTGGCCACTAAGTGAATTCACTATGTCAGTAATTGCTTTTGTTGTAGTTTTGCCTGCTCCCTCCTCCATAACAATATTTAATACTAGCTGTTGCCCGCGGCCCCGACCGCTACACCAAAACAGATCTATCCCACGAAAACCACACATTTTGCGGGATAAAAATAGCGTATGTGTTATTCCAGACTATAATGTGTATCTGTGCTATTTCGTTTAATCAAGAAGAAGTTAACAAGATTAAACATCATTTTAACTACTTTAAAACAATAAGGTATCACAAGAAATTGCTAGAATGATAGTGAACAGTCGAAAAAGAGTCGAGTCCTCTCTTTTTTAACCGACTTCAAAAAGAGGAGGTTATCAATTCGTGTGTATTTTTTTTTTTTTTTTTTTTTTTTTAATGTTTGTTACCGCATATCTCCGTCATTTATGGACCGATTTGAAAAATTCTTTTTTTGTCTGAATGGACATACTTTCAGTTTGGTCCCATTATCATCAAAAGAAAGTTCTGATGATGGGATCCATGAGGAATTGAGGGAACTCCTCAAAAGTTATAGGCACACATATAGCAATTTCAATATTTTTAACAACTAATCAATCATTTACATTCAGAAAGTGTAATTTGGTGAAGTAAAACTGATGAAGAAGACCACAGATGGCCATCTGAACTTTTCAATAATAAGTATTTTACTGATGGCGATTAGATAAGTTTCGGTTATTGTTGCTAAGCAACTATTAATAAGAAATAATGACGTGAATGAATTGAGCGCGGATTGCACAGATTAAATATTGCTTTTAATACCTACCTGTGTGACCTGTGTTCAGCCCGACGCTCAGTCGATTTTATTCGATTGTAACAAACAAATATTTGAAAATTTTACAACTTGCCGTACTGAAGTCGGTTTTTTTTTGTTAAAATTATCGACTTGAACTTTTCATAAATAATTAGAATCTAAACTAAAGATTTTGGAATATTTTCCCCGATTTTGCAACATATCTCACTACTGCTCCGCTCCTATTGATCATAGAGCGATGTTATATATTTATTTATTAATTCCTAATTAAATGCACTATTTAACAAAAAGAAGTTATTTTCTAATGAAACCAGTACTTTCTGAGATTAGCGCGTTCAACCAAACGAACCAAGAAACTCTTCAGCTTTATAATATGTAGTGAATATCGATATGTGACAGCTGAAAACGACTACAAAATCTCCCACTCTCTCTCTCTCGCACATGATAATCTAAATGAAACACAAAAACCAGATTTTCCGTAACACTAGCCGGGTCATATATCAGCGTGTATGAGTTGAGTCGATAAGAGAATCCTCAAGGGATGAGAGGGGATATAAATCGCTTTTGCCCCGCCTTTCCAACCCTCCACTGTAGACTGCGTGGCAGTTTTTGTGGGCAATCGGCGAAAAAGCCTCACGTATATTTTTGCTAGCAATCGACAAGAAACAGAAGTAATTAGAAGGCAGGCCTATATAGCGAGAATTACGTCCACGTATTATGTAAAAGGTATAATGTAACAGTTGAGATATAAATAAAAGAAACCTTTTTTTTATAATACTACTTGGGTGGTAAACAAGCATACAGCCCGCCTGATGTTAAAGAGTTACCGTAGCCTATGGACGCTTGCAATACCAGAGGTATCACTTGCGTGTTGCCAACCCATTTTCTACACCAGGGCTTTATGTAAAAGGTATAATATAATAGTTCTTCTTCTTATCGTTTGGTTAGTGGCCAACCTGGTGACAGAATTATTTAGATCGCCTATATTTAGGCCTCTGTCGTGATCTAACGACTGATAACAGTCGGGACCGACTTTTAACGTGCCCTCAAAAAACGCTTCCCTTAATGAGCGCTGAAGACCTCTTATTTTTAATAAGGACATCAAATTTCCTCTCACTAGTGAACTGGTCAATATTTATTTTGAACTTTTCATATAAAGTGTACACAATGAACCGGCGTTTTCGGTATTAATAATATTGTTCAATTCAATATACAGTATACTGTAGCGGCACACACTGTATGGGTATAATCGTAGAAGCTTGTTATTAGCAATTAGATTGCGGAACCAGCTTCTGTATTTTATTGTATTCTATAGTTACCTATTTATTAAAAAACTAGGGGTCGCCCGCGACTTCGTCCGCGTGGTAATTTGGAACGTACATTTCCCCGATTTTGCAACATATCTCACTACTGCTCCCCTCCTATCGATCATAGCGTGATGTTATATAGCCTATAGCCTTTCTGGATAAATGCGCTATTCAACTTTTTTTTTTTCTAATCGAACCAGTACTTTTTTACATTAGCGCGTTCAACCAAACAAACTAACTCTTCAGCTTTATAATCCTACTAATATTATAAACGTGAAAGTTTGTAAGTATGGATGGATGGATGTCTGTTACTCTTTCACGTAAAACCTACTGAACGGTGGATGAAATTTGGCACAGAGGTAGATTATGGTCTGGAATAACACAAAGACTTTTTACAGCGATAACCGACATCCACGCCGGCGGAGCCGCGGGCAACAACTAGTATTAGTATAGATTAGTATAATAGTATAGATACATATATTAATACTCTGTAAGCTTTCCCCGACAACAATATACTATACCTACTAAAACAATGAAATCTATATCATAAATGCGAAATTAAAGTTGTTTGTACGTATATTTATTTGTTTGTATATATGTATGTTTGTCAACTTTTTACAAAAAGAAAAGAATACTTTAAAGGCTGAACCGATTTTAATAAAATTTATCCAGGAGATAGATGGTATCGACGAGAAGTAAATAAGAATATATAGGGAAAAACAGTCAGCGTTATCATAAATTTCACATAATCAAAAGTACACGACTCTTAGTTTTACCTCTTACACTGAATAGATATTATTCTTTTGTTTTAATGAACACAGAGTTCACTGTACGAACGCGCAACGTCTTAATTAACCTTTCATAAGCACCACAGTGCTTCATTTGAAAATTACGAAGCGAGTTTCTTTGATGAAAAACTTTAATGAAAATAGTAACAAGACAAGATAACTCGGCTAACGGGTATTATAGACGGGTGAACATAAAACATTGCAACGATCTTGCTACCTTGTTGGATAACGTTTTTGCTGCGGCACAGCGCAGCGGTGGGTACATGAGTTAGTTGACTTCACCGATACAGTTAGCTATTTTTTAAAAGACAACTCCCGCACTAGAGAACAAGCTCTGTGTCGCGGGGGACTTTACAAACATACAATTATCGGACATCATTTACACCCAGACTCAGAACAATTCTTTATGGATAACACAAAGTTTTGTCCTGTGAGGGAATGGAACCCACAACCTCGTGCACAGTAGGCGCATACTGCGGCCAGTAAGGCAATCAAATATAGTTTTGCGTTAATGAACAAAGGAGGCTATTTACGGTATCTATACTTTATAATGTTTAGAATACTAATTGCCGCCCACGGCTTTACGCGCTCGTACAATTCCAAGGGAACGGTGTGGTTTTCCGGGATAAAAAGTATGCGAAATTCCTATTATATTAGGATAAAATTTGGCGTTGTAGATCTGTTCAGACGATTTTGCGTGATTGAGTAAAAAACATTCATACATGATGTATGTATGAATCCATTCAAACCAATCCATCCAATCCATTTATGATATTAGTATAGATTTCTATTGGAGACGTTTACAGAATCCATTCTAATATTATACATATATTATGCAAAAATGTCTGTCTGTTGCCATTTCTCGACTGATTTGATCTTAATGAAAAGCAAGGAAATCTATAAAAGTACATACGGTACTTTTTATGGTTATAAACGACATCCACGCGGGTGGTACGTATAAAATAATTTTGAATAATATTTCAAATTCATATCAAGCAGATCAATAATAATAAATAAGTACAAAGTGCTATATTTACCATATATTTTGGACATGAAAACTCTATTTTTCTATTACTTGCCCCTATATTAGACAATTCCTCGTACCTATGTCACGCATTTTCCCATACAAGAACCTATATTTCTTTACTTTACTTTTATTTACATGCATGAACTTTTTTTTCCTTTCGCTTCCAATCTACTTAAGATAAAATAATTAAGGCGCGTCAATGGAACAGCAGTTTCATAAATATACGGTGTTTTTCCACGGGACTGCTTCGCAAACGGCGTGCTAAGAGTTTTCGCTTAAGCCAAATTGCACGGCCTACGACACGCCTCCATTTGCAAATTAGACATTTGCGAAGTTCCAAAATGCGATCCGTCTCAACGATATTGAACCTTAACATGATAGTAGTAAGGTCTACTTGTTTCATATCGCGTAATCAAAACTTTTTGGCGAGCTCACAAATGATATTAACGGACACTTAAGTTTTTTATTTGAGAGCTAAAGGAGTTATGAGTTGAAGTAATTTAATTATTGAGACGAAGACCACTCTGCCGGTGGACGTCAAGTAGAAAGTACTTCAGTAATGTCTTAAAATTCAATTAGTATTATTACTTTTTAGTTTTCTCTAAAGTAATCATAATAAAACTCTGTAGTTGAAGCTAAATCAATTTGGTCTGTTGGTTTTTTTTAATAAAAATTCTCAGCAAGGCTAATTTATTTAGTTTAAAATAAATAACTGAATTATAATATAATCTTTATTGTAAAGAAAGTACCAACTTATTATTTTTTCTACACGTTCGGCGCCATAATGTGCATTAGTAAGGACAAAACACCACTCAGAATAAACGTTTTATTAACATACAGCACAGTTCTATCTTCAATGGAAAGGCGAACAAAGAATATTAAGTTTTAAACATGACAATTAACTTATTTTAACCTCTTCCCTCCCTGAATACGGTTTTTTAATCTGATCATTAACAGCTAAAGTGCATCTATTGACCATTCAAATAAGCCTAAACACGGCTACATTTTATTGTTTAATTATGGAGTTTCGTTGCCTACCTTCCGGCTTCATCATCAGTTCAGTTGTACCATTTTCATTTGCTACATTACATTTGATTAGTAATAGTTGCTTTACAACTTTAATCGAGAATTCGACACTCATCTAATCGCAATTCGTGAAATGAGATTATTGAGAAATTCAGGGGGCTATCTGTGGTCTTCTTCATCAGTTTCACTTCACCAAATTACACTTTCTAAATGCAAATGTTTGATTTTTTATAAAAAATATTTAAATTGCTATATGCCTATAATTTTTGAGAAGTTTCCTGAATTCCTTTTGGATCTCTTCATTAGAACTTTGATTTGACAAAAATGGGACCAAACTAGAAGTATGTATTCTAAGATAAAAAAAACAAATCGGTTCATCAAGCATAAAAAAAACACGAATTGATAACCTCCTCGTTTTTGAAGTCGGTTAAAAAACAAAAGTAGCTATATAGGTACCAACCTAAATCAAACGTAGAAGTAAAAACAAATGTTATTTTTTTGCCTAAAATGGAATAAAAGTAAAATTTTATTTTTATGTAATTTAATAGAATGATGTATCTGATAACCCGATCACAATCTAAGTAAAAGAAAGCTAGTTAAAAACTTATCAACAAAGTAAATTAATATAATTGAAAACATTGACGAATGCAACAGTGTTTGTGGAAGAAAGTCACGAGACGTCTCAGTTTAAACTGAAAGCAAATATTTATTTAGCCAATGCAAATACTGGAAGGTTGCAGCCAGGCTAGGAGGCAATAAATTCTAAAGACAAGATTAAACTTGTCATGGGACCCCATTTACTTAACGCAAATTTATGCAAATACCGACTCGTCTTGTTAAGACCTCTGCAAATCGTTGAGATGTTTTTGTTTCGGTGAGATAAGAGCTCCTGAATAGTTCAGTAAATAGTTGATAAATTGTACCATCGATCAATGTAGTGGCTCGCTTTGTCAATGCGTGAGTCGTGAGAGTTATATATTGTCGCGTTTGTGGTGAGCATTGTGCACATAGCGACGATTCACTAGCCACTACATTACGCTTTGATAAAACAAGCTACGTTTCTAAGGTTCTGTAAACAACTCTTACAATATAGAGGCATTTGTTTATACACTGTGTAACGAGTTCTTAATGTTGTCTATTTAGATTCACGTTCTACATAGTAGGTTTTAGATGACGATATATTGGTAATATTTTATAATAGACTAGCTGAACTGACAGACGTTCCGTGTCGCCTCGATAAGATAATTGACAAAACGGAATTACGAATATCCGATCCTTGAATCGTAAGTTATGATCTTGACTTCATGCAAAATCCCTTTGGAAAAAAACTTTAAATTTACCTAGAATTGTCGTATTTCAAGGGCTACTTTTCCAATTTTATCTTCACCTAAAAAAAACTTATTCTCTCTGTCTATTTGCACACATTTTAAAAGACAACATCCTAAGTTTTAACCATTCTAAAATGATGTTACTAACTTATTTCAGTTAAGTTATAGTTGGTGTTAAACTATAGACAGTGCTGAAACAGTGAACAAACATTTTGGACAGTATGCTAACTATACAAAACATAACTTCGACATCTTCAGCACTTACAAAAACCTCGCAGACACACAGCAAGAAAACTTAACACAAATTTAAATAGCAAAGAGAAATAATTTTAGCAAAGTGTCTGGATATCGTAAAAACACAAAATGCTCGCAACTGGATTACAGGAAGGAAACATTTGTTTCTAATGAGCATTACTTCTTATAACAGCTGAGAGCTTAATATCATATTTGTCTTATCGTTACATCCTTGTTTTTCCTGCATTGTCTTACATAATTTATTGTTCATCTGACGATTAAAACGTTACCGCTTCTTTGTAAGTCTTTAGTAGATACAGAGAGTTTGTAGCCTCTATTATTTCGACTAATACGTCAATGTTCCGATTAAACACAACTTCGTATACATTGAGATCTATTTCATTAATCACGTCATGGTATACTCCAAATGCATTTTCATCTAACGAATCAAATTGATCTTTAATAGTTTATAAATAAAGTTCATTATTAATTGTCGACATACTGTGCATGGTGTTTAGCAGGATCAAGTTGATTGATTGGCATCGGTCAGGTCAGAGATCATTGCGCCCACACTAATACGTTTGTGTCGATTATTATGATTGATAGTAATGTGATTATTTGTTACATTAAGTGTATTTTAAATTTACCGCTTCGTCATATTAAAGTAAGTAAAATCAGATAAGTAAATGTTTACAATTAAATTCAAGTTTGAATTAGCCGAAACTTATAGTGAACTCCACTAAGACTTAATGGAATTTACTTTAAGTAGGAAGTCTTTAAAATCCACTGACCGCTAAGTTAAGAATGTTGGATGTGGCTATGTTACAAGAGGCTGCTTTTTCTGTTATATTTATTAAAATTAATAAGTTTTACCAAAAGATATAATAGCTTTTAATATAATAATAAAAGAAAAAAAATGTTCCACGGATTAAATTTTTCTGTAAAGAATCAGGCTGCTAGATTTCTAGCTTTACATTTTGGATTTAAAAAATTAAGGATATATTGCTGTCATACCTATGTATGATACCTATAGATATGTGTACGTCTAGTGGTGATTAACGTGTAATGTAAACACGCAGTCTAGTTAGACTTGACAAGATTACGTAGCAAACTTGTATAAAGTGAAGTAAACACAGCCCTCATGGCTTGCACCAAACGCGCTCAGTACAATCTCAATTGTATCCTAGCTTAACTCCGCGATCTCTAAACTGAAAACTAACAATGTCTAGCGAACTCCAGAAGCCGTATCTTTTAAATGTGAAAAGTTCAAACCAGCCATTTATTTTCAGCAGACAATTGTTTAAACGATTCTGGAGAGCGCTTACAAGAATAACCATTTATATTTAAGCTTTAGTTGTATCTGTAGGCAAATTCTACCCAGTATCCAATTATAAGCTATTTACGGAGTTATAATTTTAGGTGAGTTCATTTTCTGTAATAAGATACGCCGTAACGTGAGGCACATTAAATATCGTATGGGATAAATCCTTGCAAATTTAAAACCAATTTTATTACTGTGATAAAAATGTAGTCAAATAAGTAGTACCAAAAGTAAATACTTTTCTTATATTTATTGTAAAGGTCACAATCGTGTGGGCAGATGGAGAAAATCGTGTGAAATGTGTGAGAGGCCCGCTCTCTCAGGTCAATCAGCTGCTAAGTGGCTAACGAAATAAACTGTCACTTCCACATTCGTTCACGTAGCGGCAGCAGGGCTGCTACTACTTATTTATGTAAAACAAAATAATTAAATCTTAAATAATAAATATTAAAAATTATTAAAACGGTGAACAAAATTACTTTAAAGAATCGAATACAAAAGTACAGTAAGCAACAAAAGTAGTTAAACATTTTGATTAAAAACTGCATTATGTCAAAACGTAATTGATGTACAATTTTCTCAAATTTCCATGCAGTTCGTTAAAAAAATATTGTGCATTGTCCAACTTGCAGTTGTCCAGACCAATCAAAATAAGTTTAGCTTTTTAATTTTCTGACAGTACAAAAAAAAAGTAAAATACTAAGAAGGTCGTGCAGAAATTTGTGTCCATTTATCTTTCTATCAACCCACCTCTCCGACTGACAGGGAGTTCATCCATACATCCTTGCACCTTAAACATGCCGTACCTTAAGATTCCAGAGGAATTTCTTACCACGGACGATAAGGCTGTCGAATGAGCTCCGTGCCGAAGTTTTCCCAAGAGACTATAGCATGCGGTTCTTCAAGAAAGCAGTTATAAGGTTTTTAAAGCGTCGGCAACGTGTGAGTGACACCCCTGGTGTTGCAAATGTCCATATTCAACTACAGTAACTGCTTACTACCAGGCGGGCTGTATGCTTGTTTGCCACCTTAGTAGAATAAAAAAGCTTCACTGCTGGACAGACATCCCTCTCAATGATTTCCAGATCTTAAGACTTGAGACTGGTCTGTCAGCTGCCCGCAACCTTCATGCTAATTAACAGAGCAGATTGAATAACAATAAGCTACTTCGTTGTATAAAAGTACAGAGAAAGAATATTACTCAACATTAGACTATGACCACAAAACATGAAAGTCTTACCTATACCTATTAAAATGGATCAATTGCCTCTGTTGTGAACGGTCAATATTTTCAATTCCTTTGTTTACAACGTTTATTGTTTACTCGAAATCAAAAGACGAATGTAACGTCGAAAGAGACTTAAAACATTTGATTTCATTATTATTGTAAACATGGTAAATTACATAACCGAAAATAAGAATGATTATTCAATAAAATAGTAAAATTTAATTTTTATTTTCGTTTCAAAAATTGGAGTTTTTCTAAGAGATTACCTTGAAGATTTCCTGTCTCTTTTTCCACGCTCTAAGTCTAGGTAAGATCCCTCATAATGACGTCTAAACTCCTCTGTTAAAAGTAAGTTTAAAAGCCGGTAAAAAATCCGCCTCGTCTCCCTCATTCCACGGATTAAAACAGCAAATGCAAAGTGTAACTGCATTGGGCATACTGAAATAAAAACAGTAGTTCAACTTTGAACATTAACATTTATTTTGCTTTTTCGTTGTCTTCCTTACTTACTAAACAATAGTGTGTATTGAATTATCATGAAGGTTTATGAAACATGACGAGTATAATGCCGCATTCGTGTAGTAGTTTTTATGCGTCTAACCTTGTTCTTGTTACATACGAGTATCGTATACATTAGGCTGAGTAAAAGGAAGAATAATAGAGTTGTAATGTACAAATAACAAACGATTCGTACGGAGGCGCATAAGAAAATATTTCAATTTATGCGTTGGCATTATGCCTTTAGAATAATAGACTCGTAGAGCTCACAAATTAATGTTCATCCCATACTACATACATCTGGTTGCAATAAAAAAAAACCTACGACTATAATGAAGCGCTCAAAGTTGTGGAATTCTCTTCGAGAATTGAGTGCAAATAGTTGGTACTCAGATTCCGCCCAGTACTAATTAATATTGATTTATAAGCTAAATATAAATACAAATTTCATAAGAGAGAACTAGAAGTATTACGAACGAAGGTTGTTGTAGCACTACTCTTTAGGATAGATACAGGAATAGCATCGATAAGATCGTCGCGTCACCGGCCCGCGGCAAATGGGGGGCCCGCGCGACCAGGGTGAGGGGACTAGGGCTCTCTGCAGGGACCCGAGGCCCGGAGCCCCGACGCATTACAAACGAATTAATATTATTTTAATGCTGCTTCCTTCCTCATATTTTATTCTTATCTTAGTGAATCCATTCTTTAAAAAGTAAACGTTTTTTTTTTCATGAATTTTCATGGCATGTTTTGCTAGAAAATTATGTACGTTTGAATTATGTACACTGCATGCGATTTATTGGCGTATAAATTCTTTTTATAGCGTAAAAAGGTTTTTATCTGCGGGAAATAAATCTTCGCTCGTTGTTAATAAGATTCAAGAAATATTATCTTCTTATATTATAATGTTACTTATCTTGCTCAGTTTTCTTTATTACTTACTCAAGCCTCACTTCATCTCTAGCAAGAGATTTAGTTGGTTCTTTACACAATTTATCTGGTTTTATTTAATCTAAGATCTGGACGCACTAGACTGTACCATGAAGGTGTAATTTTTTATTGTAAATTTTTAAACAACTTTCGATTCGTTCCTAGAATCAAACAGAAGACCATTGGTTATTGTAAAGGTAATTACATAAAGCATGTAAAAGCTCATGCCGTGCTTAAGAGGAATCAAAACATAATTTATAGATAATTGATGGCACGCTATCGTGACAACGTTATTTTTATAAATATTCAAATTCCCATAACGTAGCATAAAATTGGACAACCCTAATCAGTACTTAAGAGATGTTTCCTATGACGAAACACTTGGTGTTTGGGAGCGAGGTACAGGGACGGTACTCGCTGCCCGGATCAAACTAACCAATATAACCCGACCCATCCGGCTTATCACTTTCACAATTTATAAGTAGACTATAATTAAAATAGGAGCTCATTATATACTGGTGAATATATAAATGGTAAGAAAGTATACAGTGTTAATTTTACACGTAAATACATATAATAATAGAAGAGTTAGCTTAGTGTAATGAGGTCTCCGGATAAAAATTTAACAAACTTGCTAGGATGGGTAGTGACCTAGGTTTACTATAGCATTTACATGCATTAAACTTTGGATTGACTCAAGACTTGCACATGTAAAAATAACTATAGATTAAAATAAAATTCCCTAAAATTGAGGGAATTTTATTACTTTGAATGTACTCAAAGTAATAACACATAGTTTTTTACATGCTAACGATAAACAACGCGGAGCTAGCAACGAAAATGTACCTTTCAACAATAAAAGTAGCATAAGCTACTTGTTAATTAAAATCCCATAAAATCAGGCTAGTCATTTTAAAAATTACCAACCCGGAAGGGAACAAGTCAGAAGGCCCAAAGTACAGCCAAAAAATATTTGAAAAACTGTTTTTTCTTTACACCTAGTTTCTATTTGGATATCGATTTTCAATTAAATATACAATTTATTGATCAAAGATAACGAAAAATTATTATGTAAACCATACATGAATTTACAAAACAGATCTGGAATAAGGCTTATAACAAAACTTTTATACATGTTTACCGAGTGCCCACACTCTTTTATCTTACAATATACCTATCTACCATATAGTATATTAACAAGTCCTCAGTTTCTTTAATGAATCAGAGATGTCAAATAAATAAAGTCGTCAATGTTATTATTTTATTTCAGTGCGTCGCGTCGTCGCCGCTTCACGTCGCGCGTCGCGTTGAAGCATGCAGTGACGCAAAGTGGCGCATGTGGCGCATGTGGCACATGTGGCGCGACCGTTTGCCTTCATTAGGGATCGCTCTTTGATCCCACCAACCACCGTAATGTACTACTTGTATTTTCTTTAAAAACATTTATGCATACACCTACTCACATTCCAACATAAATGCAGTACACTCACAGACTGCAGCTAGTAGCTCCTCATATAAACACACGTAATGAACCTTATACTTACTTACCTACATTATTATATCTATATGAATCATAAATATGCACAAATATGCAAAGGTTAAGGGTTCAACAAAATGTTGTACAACTTAATAAGTATGTATGTGCACAATAATTGTAGTTTACGAGATGTGTATGGTAATTGTAAGAGCCGTGAATTAAGTTGTGAGGTAGCTTTTATTATTTGTTTAATACTTGTGTTGGTATTTATTAAATTGCTGCTGAATAATCTTACACGTGCAAAAATAATATTGAGATAGACAATTTAAGTAGTTCTTAGAAACATAAACAAAGATAACATTTAAGGCTGCGCAACCCGAGTTATTTCTCATGCAAACAATCAAAGATAATGTAATATTGCACGTTACGAGTCTCATTTCAAACCTGCTCTCGCGATTATCTAGCAAATTCGCTCAATAAAATGGACAATAAATAATATTTGGAAGAGAACAGATAACATTCACATCTATAAATTCAAAACGTTACTTCTTTTCTCCGTAAAATAAAAAGCTTTTTGGTATGTCAATATTAATTACGATTTATTGTTGAACATACAATTCTTTTTGTATCAAAAGTAGGTAACAATATTTATAAGTACAAGTATATACTCGTACGTGATATATTTGATCAAATAATCATCATAAGCTATCGTAGATATTCTGTGCTATCGTAGTCACAATGTTATGTCAACGAGGTAAGTCTCATTGATGGAGCTAGACGTGGTAATTTCAGGGCAAATATTTGTAAAACTCGACAACCACGCCGACGCGCCAGGGGGAACGCACACTCTGAATAATTCTAGTGAGACCAATCTGTTCTACTATTGGAAAAATAAATCAGAATTTAAAGCATATACTCTGGCCATTAAAAAGAGTCGCCAGAGTTTGATGTCAATTCGTCTTGTGGTTCTACCGAAAAAAGTGAAACTGCATCATCAATTTTACTTACCTTACTTGGTTGCATAACTTACCTACTCTATTTTGTCAAACAAAAAAACACCTGTACTATGAGTATATTTCACTATTGTTCAAATCACGAAATCAATTTAACTTAATCCGTACAGTTTGACACATAATTACATACCCTGGAACACATTATAATTATTGTCGGTTATAAGACAACTTAACGTAACTTTATGGACATATTATTGTTTGCAATTTTCCGGTCCACTTTTGCGGACCATGGTTACTGGCTAACGGGTGAGTCGAGCCGGTTGGACTGCGTCTGTTTGAGCAATGCGCTCACTCAAACTTTATTGTGTAGTTTTTTTCCGTCTGCTGATACGAGTACTTTTATCCGCTTCATCTCAAGCCATAAATGTCCCCCGCTGGCCAGACGGGCTGGTATAGGGTTTTGTTTCGAGTTTTCCCTCTCTCGCGGTGGATATTGTCTGCCTGACTTACTCCCCTTTGTCGACTCATACGACGCTTATATTTCAGTAATCCCAAAATTTAATCTCAAACATTTTATTATATTTTCATCTTAAACTCAATGGCAAAGTTAGACATGCTTGCTGAATCTGTACAAGCCTCACGTCTTCAGTGTTCACATTCCTTAGAATTAAACCAAAGTTCTACATTCAAATCTCATCCCACTGAACACGAATGCAAATATTTCCCCCAAAGCACACCACAGTGAACTACGTACGTCTACACCGGTACGCAGGTAAAGGTTAAGTTTTCTCTCATACAGAACAATGCCATGTCAATTGAACGAGTTCAAACAAGTCTTGATCCGCCAGCATTCCGCAAACTCACGCGTCCCTAAATGCATCACCCCCTAATTAACGAGACCCCCCCTATTGGGGCACCCCCTCCATAGATCATTAACGATCCGTATATTTACACAATGTGGAACATGGTTTACACCTATCATAAGTGCCGTAGAACTGAAATGGTGTATGAGTCGGTGATTAGCTAGTAAAAACTAGACTTTATGATAATGAGATACAATTTGTTATAATTCTGACAGAAAATGTTAGGTATTAATTTAAATGTGCTGGAATAAAATTAGTACTTATATAAAAGTAAATAGATGCAAAGGTGACATGAAATAGTAGTGGTCAATACCGCATCCCATGGTTGATGTAGGGGACGATACAGGGATTATATTTGATGGATGGGCAGCAGGCAGCAGCCCACAGCTGTACTATTGCAAACAGTGGTCTGCTATCAGATACCATTTAATGTTACTGAGACAAATATTATGATTTAGACTAGACTGGACGTGGAAGAGTTCGGCGTGACATAACCGCACAGAGTGTTGTAATGTAGTTTGCTGTACTTATAATAAAGATATTCGTTCCCATTATTTGGGGCATGATTATAATTTTGTAATATTGTACAGACCCTTGTAAAACTATTAAAATAGACATGGTAATTAGCAGTTTTTGATAAGATCTAAACTTAATTTTCTTTTGTTAGTACTATTCGACAGAGGTCATTTGATTTCATTGTTATTGTAGGTCCATGTTATTAAGAGATTTTTATAACCATTTGAGTTCGTATACCGATTGTTATGTTATGTAGAGGGCCATGATTTTCTGTGAATATATAATATATCAATATTATATATCAGTCCTAAATATACTTTGACGTTCTACCGCACGTACAACTGATTTAAAAAATACTGTCTGTAATAATAATAAAAAATAATTTGAATCAAACGTCGTTTATCCTCCCACAAGCGACGAATCTCTGAGAGACATGAAAGTGGTTGAAAGCTCTCTATTTTTGTCCTTGTCGTTATTTACACGGATAGATTAACGAGATTGATGGAATAGTTAAAAGAAACGTTTAATCTTTGGCTTTTTACTTTACTCTCGGAATTTTTTCAACGTCGGATCTTGCTTTGATTTGTTTCAAAGAGACGCGACGTTCCGAAATACATCTCTGTTTTTGAGTGGTGAAATGTTTTAAAAATGAGGCAGCAAACATTTTTATTTTTTTATCGATGTCACCAGCTCATTGCTTTCAATGATTCAGTAATACACGTTTTGTTCTTATTATTGTAACATACAGTAAAAACATGCACCATTGGGTTTAATTCATTCTCTTTTTGTCTCTGAAAAACATTGCACTTACTTTTAAACTAATAAATAGCAAATTATTTTTTACGTTCGAGTAATTGAAAGGGAATCCTAAATAATATAATTTTACGAAAATAAATCTACAGGGAAACATTTTGCTCATTAACGCGTACGTAACAGTCGAATAATATTAATATTTAAGTATTTCATGACTCGATAAAAATAAACACTGGGATAATTACCGTTAATTTAAATGGAAGTGCCAGAAATAAAGTAGTAGTTTAATTCGGCTCCGGTTCCGCGCTACAGGGCACCGGACACGCGACAATGGTCCGGTAACGACGGAGTAGGTTGCACGGTGCCAATAATTCGGGTGTGTGCCGGAGTGCCGGCCTGTCCGGAACTTCCCGCCCGGGCACCCCCCGGACGACCGGAGAGCGTTCGTCGTGTGGCACAGATGTATCTCTAGTGCCCACTGGATGAGTGAACAGGTTTATGTAGTGCATTAAAGCTGTCTAGCACGTTTGAATAAATCGAAACAGTTGCCATTTTGAGCTTTAGGTCAACATATTAATCCTGTTTTTTTTTTGAATAATGAGATGCAGAACACCAATTTAAAACTATATATTTTTCAATAAGGCTGAAGGCCGGATTTGTGATGGATAGTTTTTGTGATTAAGTATTAAGAGTGTTTATGTTTTCTGTCACAGCATTAAACAGAAGTTACATGTATTTGACTTTATTTAATTCTGAACGTTAACAGGCACGTGTGCCATGGCACTTCTATATTAGTTAGTTCCCTGACATCCGGTAGAGTACGCGAGAATATCTGACAAAAGGGCACGAATTACCGGAGGATTAAATTATCATGAAAGGGTGTTGAGTTATGACCGGCTCGACGGAAACTCGTTTAGAGGGCGCACCCGAGAATACAGTACTTGTTTTATGTAGTACCTACCTACTGTTGGTACTTGTTGTGTTATGCAAGATGAGAATGAGAGCTAGTTACGAGAGGGTAGTAGTAATACCGTAGTACTGGCGATTATATGTTGGATACAGAGATTAAATAAAATAAGTCCTGGCGAAATGTGAGCCGAATTTGCCGCCGAGGAATATGTTATTTGACTTAAGAAAAATCAAGGCACATACCTTGGAACACATCGCTTTTAGCCCACTTTTAGGGTTTTTTTATAATATATTTCTATCTGGTGTACAAATAAATATACGTGCACTCAAAAAACTTTGGATTAGTCGGGTAAAATAGCTACTGTGCGTCAAAGTATATTACATATTTTCTATTTGAAACAAAATGGACACGTTTCAATTTAATCCAATATATTTGTAATTGGGATACAAAATTAAATATAGATTTGATTACTTACATTCAAACAGATAAAATTTCACTGTAAATATTTTACCTCTATAATTCAACAAAGCTACACGTAATAAATTTAAGAGAGGTAGGGCATACTAGCGAGCAAGCCCGACTGGGGAAGGACCTCCACCTTACAGAAGACCACAGCCAAATGACTACACACAGCGGTGTAGTTGTGTTCCTGTGTGTGAGTACAGGTCTCCAGCGCTCATTTAGGAATGCGTTTTGAAAGAAACGTATTCCTATACCAGGGTTACTTCCATCTTAAAGCCCTGGTGTAAAAAAATGGGTTGGCAACACGCAATTGATACCTCTGGTAATGCAAGCGTCTATAGGCTACGGATACTGCTTAACATCAGGCGGGCCGTATGCTTGTTTGCCACCCAAGTAGTATAAAAAAAAATAAAAAAAATATTGTAAAAACTTGATTGCTATTTTATTATCAACCGCGAACAATTCAAAGGATTTGAATAAAAAACAATAGTAATATTCTAGTATATTATCTGTTTGTTATTTCTTTAGTTCTGTTGTTTGTTCATGTTATGTTGTATCTAGAAAATTGCAAATAAAAATCCCGTTGTATTGTCTACACACAACAACTAATAGAAGTAAGTTACAAAGAAGCTTAAAGTTTCCTTCTTTTACTAGACAGTATATAAACAACGTAACAAATACTATCGTAGTTGTTTTCCGCAGGCTGTCACTGGTACACCGCTCTTCTATTATTATCTGCAGTTCACTTCAGACATTTCTAGTGCTTGTTACCTTTTTATATTACTGCAGAGACTTGCGTTTTTGTTGTATTCCCTGAGATTCATTAAATATTATTACATTGTAACCTTTTTCATCAATAGGAACATATTTCAGTATTGAAGTCGTGGAGCCTGCTGTTTATCGGGTTAATAATAGTATTTGTAATGGGCCTATTGATAACAAATCAATTGTATATATTAGAGAACAAATTTGAAACTAAACTATTTCTAATATAGAAGACTTATTATCACATTGAAATGAGTATCGTGGCTATTTTATAATAACGACATCTCAAAACGACAATATAATTGTTGTTCTTAACTATAAATACAATGCCAACTCATCTTCACAATACGTAATATCCACCCACTCAACAGACCAATCTTACTCCATACCAGACGAATTTCATCACAAACATAAAGTAGATGAAGCAGTTTAACCCAATTGTGGCAGCCATTAAGCTAGTGCTGCAGACACACGCAATGGTGAACTTCCTCTCAGGATTGGTCCCGGAAACCTCAGGACAGTTTACTTCACTATTTTTGTAATGGACTCTGTCCATTAGCAATAAATCGTCGGCGACTCGTGTGTGGGTGCGTCGGAACGTCTAGACATACGAGCACCATCCTTTGTTTAAAACTGTCGTTTACGTCTTTTAATATTACACTATCAGTACTACGAGTTCTAGTATGTAATGAAACTGCAAACTTTAACTAGATAATTGAAGAAACTCTATAGTTATGTCTAGCTTTGACTGCCTCGGTGGTCCAGTAGTCGCAGTATGCGCCTGCTGTGCACGAGGTTGTGGGTTCGATTCCCACACAGCACAAAACTTTGTGTAACCCACAAAGAATTGTTCTGAGTCTGGGTGTAATTTGTGTCCGTTAATTGTATGTTTGTAAAGTCCCCCGCGACACAGAGCTTGTTCTCTAGCGCGGGAGTTGTCTTTTTAAAAAATAAAATAAAATAAAAATAAAGTTAAGATTGTCTAACCATATATATCTAAGACCTCTCCATTGAAATAATGATCAAATATTTTGTAGATACAAACACGATCGCTAATATATTCATTTTTAATATCGTAAGGTAGGTAACATCAAATATGTATAACAATATGATGATACAGATTTATAATAATAATAATCATTTATTCACAAGTAACTTAGACTCATAGGTACATTCAATATAATAATAATAGTCATATTCACATTACATTTACATAGATAAACTGTAAAATTTGTCAATAAATTAATTAATTAAAAACACTTAGAAATAATATTTAAAAAAAATATACATAAATAATAATATTATTTATGTATATTAAAAAAAACGAACTTAATTTGTGTTGAAATTCTTGTCTCATTCTATAAATTAGTCAGACACACAGTCATGATGCCGGCGAAGTACATTATAAAGACATTCAATTTTGTAAAAAACCACAGTAAAACTGCTAAGTTCAAGAGATGGAGAGAGGAGAGTTGATAAACAATTCGTCAATGCAAATATATGGTCGTGTCGAGTTATTTTCCTCTTGCCATTCGGTTTTTGTTTCTGAATGGACGCCGAATGGGCGTTATTTATATCCCGATTGATATATTGATGATGTCGAATTTGTACGAAAAACAAAAGCTTTTGGTAGGGCTCCTTTTGTACAAAATAAAGATACAGATTAGAACCACTTGAAGTTGATTTATTGTAGCGAAAACAAGTTCTTGATAGATTGGATCTGAAGCAATACTGATTAATCTAAAAAAAATGAGCAAAAGTTGTATTGATTTTAGTAATGACGCCTACGGATTGGATTACTCTCGCGTTCTCAAATTTTGTGAATGCAAATAATGAATAGTATTCAAAGATAACAAGTAAAGGTGGTACAAATGTCTAGCTCTAAACAAAACGAACATAAATAGAATAGAGTTTATTGATGATCTGGGCCTCGATAGTAAATTTATTGCCTTATTGATTATTACAAAATCTCCATCCGAACCATCCGAACCCTGAGATACTTTTGTTGAATCCAGAAATTGGAGTATGAACTAGTTATACCCTGAGTTTTTTTTATAAACGATAAATATGATTTGTCAATGCTTGTTACGTATTTATGATTTTAATTTGTTTTATCAATTAAGACGACATACACTTTTATTATTACTTGTAATTTGTAATATACGCGTTAAATACCTTTGTTAACACTCTATAATTGGACAAACTACTACGCTATTTCCAGTTCATTAATATACTCAATAAATCTTTCTTTTGTATTCTGCATTATCGAGCTCGTATATATCATTAACTACGGTATTGCTAACACGCAGGGCTGACGTTATGATGTGTGTCTGTCATTAGCACCTTCATTTAGATCTTTGTTAGGTCTGATGACGTGTTACATCAATCTTTATAGCCATGTAATCATCATCAACAATTCGCAGGCATCAACTACATTCAGACCAAAAAACAGCTTACTGTTTGGGGACCTCAAAAATATAATTTATTCAGTGTGGGGTTCGAACGCAATACAACAGTCGGCGTGGTCGCAGTGGCGGCAAGCTAACCACATCGAATACTCGAAATTGTATAATAATAGCAATCCATATATGTCCCACAGCTGGGCACGGGTCTCCTCTCCTCTATCAAGAGAGAGATTATACATTAAATATTTATTGAAAATTGTTGACTCTTCATTCACAGAAATTATTTTCATATACTTTTCTCTGCAGCAGTTTAGAATATGTAATGTCTAGCAGACAATATCCACCGGCAGAGAGGGAAAACTCGAAATAAAACCCTATTCCAACCCGTCTGGCCAGCGTGGTATAGTAGGCTAATATCCCTCCGAATGTTTGGAGGAGACCCGTGCCCAGCAGTGGGACGTTTATGGGTTGAGACGAAATGCCTGTTAGTCCAAGGCATTATTTAATTTAAATTCCTAGTACCTAACACTAACAATTGCCAGCGTAAAATAAGTTTAAAACCGTTTTATTGTAGGTAATACAACACGTGCCACTACGGATAATTTTACTTCTACCTAAGACGTTACAACTCACTTTCAGCGCACACCTACGTATTAGCCTCACAAATGTCAAAGAGCAAAGGTTTACCACCCACGTCTGAAGAATGCAGCTGTAATAAGCGGCTATTAGTTCGATATGCACCTTCGGCTATCATCGGCTTTCGTCGTGACTTGTTCGGCTTTCATTTTATACTATCATCACGAAATGGAAATTAGCAGATCTGTTTTCTAATTATTGGTTTGATTGGCGTTAAAAGCGTGATATCTTTTAATTACCCGACTACGGCGAAGCAAAAAGGAGGGTTATGATTTTGACCTGTATGTATGTTTGTATGTATGTATGTATGTATGTATGTATGTATGTATGTATGTTCATCTGTTCCCGCATAACTTCTAAACTATTTATCATAACTTGACAAATGAGGTATCGTTAGAAACGTCTTGATTGTCTGCTGGTTATAGGCTATGTGACGTCACAATAAAATCAGTATGGCGTCCTCTGTGGGACCTGAAACCTAAAAATAAAAACTAAATTTCTTTAAAATGTGCCGTGATGGGTATCAAATGATAGGATTTAATTTGCAGGTTTCAAATATGTAAATATTACTAGCTTTCGCCCGCTGATGTGCCTGCATTGTTTGTTTGTTAGTTGGTTTAGGTCAAACCTTGCTTGCGAGATTTGAACCACTTTTCAATGTTTGATTGAGCTGAAATTTGGTACACCTACGGCACTTTGGTGACAATGTAATAATGTAATACCATGGAGCTGGTCTGATGATGCAGTCAGAAGGTGGGCAAATGACCTCGTCAAATAAACAAGATATCCGCATCGTGTTTAGGTGCAATGGATTTATCTTGACAAGTACTATATTCTTAGGTGGGTGTTCAGGATATAATGATGAAGTCGGAAGATGGCCATAGGAACTCAGCAACGAAACGAGATAACCGCGTCGTGTTTGGGTTCGTTACATATATCTTTACGAGTACTTTATACCTAGGTGGGTGTTCAGGACGTGGTGATGAAGTTGGGAAGTGGCTATAGGAACTCTTCAACGAAACAAGATAGCCGCGTCGTGTTTGGGTTCGTTACATATATCTTTACGAGTACTTTATACCTAGGTGGGTGTTCAGGACGTGGTGATGAAGTTGGGAAGTGGCTATAGGAACTCTTCAACGAAACAAGATAGCCGCGTCGTGTTTGGGTTCGTTACATATATCTTTACGAGTACTTTATACCTAGGTGGGTGTTCAGGACGTGGTGATGAAATTGAGACGTGGCTATAGGAACTCTTCAACGAAACAAGATAGCCGCGTCGTGTTTAGGTGCAATGGATTTATCTTGACAAGTACTATATTCCTAGGTGGGTGCTCAGGATATAATGATAAAGTCGAAAGATGGCCATAGGAACTCTTCAACGAAACAAGATAGCCTCTTCGTGCGATAGATTTATCTTGATGAGCACTATATTCTTAGTTGGGTGTTTAGGACGTGATGATGAAGTTGAATGGTGGCCATAAGAACTTTCCAACGAAACAAGATAGCCGCGTTGTGTTTCGGTGCGATGAATTTATCGTGACAAGTACTATATTCTTATATGGGTATTCAGAAGGTGATGATGAAGTCAGAAGGTGCCCATGAGAACTCTTCAACGGAACAAGGTAGCCGCGTTGCGTTTTAGTGCGATGAATTTATCTTGACTAGTACTATACTCCTAGTTAGGTGTTCAGGTTGTGATGATGAAAGTCGGAAGGTTGCCATAGGTACTTTTTAATTAAACAGTCTCTCGTAGAAGCATCGTATTTGGGCTCATTAGATTTATCTTGACGGGATAACCCATCAAACCAAAACGGGTAATATGCCTCTAAGTTGTGATCTAGAAGCATATTAATACTTCTAAGTGGTGTTTAGGGTGTGATAATGAAGTCGAAAGCTGGCCATAGGAACACTAACGAAACAAGATAGCCGCGTCATGTTTGTTGGATTTATCTTGATGAGAACTATATTTTTAGGTGGTGCTTAGGATGTGGTGTTGAAGTTGTTAGATAGGAATATAAAAAACCTGTAAATTACAAAAATAAATAATAAAAATGATTCATTAGGCATAAAACTCATGTCCCAATAGTTTAGACTATAAAAGTCTGATGAACTACAAAAAAGAATAAATAGTTCTAAAATATGTTTTCATTTGCCATATTAAATTATGTTATTATTATGTAATATTATGTAATGCAAATTTAATTTAATATTTAATGCCCCTCATATTTATGTTATGTAATATGTAATGCAAATTGAATATATCCTAAAGCTGCATTGTATAATATTGTCTTAAAAATAAAACCCCAAAATAATTCAAATAAAATAAAGTTTAAAAACTAAAACCCGACTACTTAATAATCGTCCTCTGAAAAGTATGAAATAAATTAATTTTTTATAGGTACAGAGTGTAGCCGTGGTCGTATGCCACCTTTTACATAACAATATAGCGATCCTTAAGGCAAGGTGGCATACGACCACGGCTACCCTCTGTACCTATAAAAAATTAATTTATTTCATACTTTTCAGAGGACGATTATTAAGTAGTCGGGTTTTAGTTTTTAAACTTTATTTTATCATTGAGTTGGCTATTTTTTTATTGCTGATGATGGCAGTTAACGAATTGAATCGTGGTGATTCTCAAAGCTCTAAGAACTTACAGCTTACCTAAGGATGTAGTTGAAATACAGGAATAGTGTTTTTACCTGTTAGGAGGGAACACACTTCGTTTTTACAACTCAAAAAATGTAAGCAGAAATTTTATACCAAACCGCTCCAGCTCAGTATTAATTAGGACCTTCTACTATTGTCCGCTTTGACAAAAATGCTTTATTACAATCATATTTATGATACATCCATTCCCAATTATGATACATAAAAGAGTGAGAACAATAACTGTCGTATATAGAGGTAGAGAAGTTAATTTAGCCACAATAACACATAACTTGTTGCCGAGCTTTCACACTAAACTTCACAGCGTATCATAAACAACACAAATATTCCCAACAACAATAACACCACAGGTATTACACTCGCTACAATTGGCTGATACCATCGCTCGTGGGCTTCATATTACAGTCGAGCTCAAACAAAGGCCGGCTACACGCGACGCGGTGGTGCACTTGCTTCAAACGTTTCATTGTGTTCGTACCAGATTCTCGTGTGTAGGTGATATATGCGTTAGTCTGATTGGCTTTGAATGCTATTGTGTATGTTGCAAAAATAGAATCTAGATTGTCTGCATTGTGTAGATGTCCGTCTGCAGCGGAAACTGTAAGTGCTTGAGATTTGATCTATGAAAATTTAGATAACAGTTTTCAAATGTAGGTCGAAGGCAAGTAGTGAAAATAATCTGACAAATTTGACTTCACGTTGGTTTAGTAGCTTAAGTGAATACCTCGCCATTTACCACAGCGCAGCGAGTTGTGGGTTCGATTCCCACACGAGACGAAAAATTGTGCGATCCATAAATTGTTGCCCCGAGTCTGGGTGTACTTTGTGTCCGTTAATGGTATGTTTTAAAGTCCACCGCAACACAGGGCTCGTTCCCTAGTGCGGAAGCTATCTTTTTTTAGAAAAAAAAATAGAATTTTCTTTAGCAATGTCCTTTTGCTAAACATTTTTATCGTGACCAAAGTATATTTGCATCACACATTTTGTACAAAGTATTATGATAATGACAAGCGGTGGTGGCCGAGTGGGAAAGTAACCGACTTGCATGCAAAGGTGTGAATTCGATCCCGGGTGGCAGTACCGATGTGAATTTCACTTTGTGGAGTTTATATGTACTTATCAAATGATTCGCCATCTGATAACGGTGAAGGAAAACATCGTAAGGAAACCCACATGTATTCGAAGAAATTATAAAGACATGTCTGATTCACCAACCCGTATTCAGCCAGCGTGTGTGAATTAAGGCCTGAACCCTCTCTCTCTTGATAGAGGAGAGGAGACCCGTGCCCAGCAGTGGGACATATATGGATTGCTATTTTATATATTATAATAATATGTGAGGTATGTAGTATGTCAAATACTAATATAATATATACAGAAGCTGCCTTTAACTTTTTTTTTTTAAACTACCAAGGAGACAAACAAGCATACGGCCAGCCTGATGGTAAGCAGTTACCGTAGCCTATGGACGCTTGCAACACCAGGGGTATCATTTGCACGTTGCCGACCCTTTAGAAACCTTATAACACCTTTCTTGAAGAACCCCATGCTATAGTCTCTCTATTAACTTCGCAATAATAAGAAACCAGTAGTAAATGAACAGTATCATTGAGCAACACAATTATAACGTAAGCACGAACTAATAGTGTCCACTGTCACTACATAACAGTACATGATTGCAATCTGTGTTGTGTACTTCCACTGTACGACATTAGTGTTCGGTGCTACATTCAATAATACGTTACTAGAAACAGTAAGATTCGACGTTTCAACACGATACTTGCCTGTTAATATTCGCTTTATTACTTAGGATGTGGTGCAAGTGATAAGATTAAGAAGTGCTCTAACACCTGCATGCAGGACTTGATGGCTGCCTCCGACAACGCAATCAATGTGGCTGTGTTTTGGGCCGCAACAATGTAAATACAGACGCTGTTTACCGTAGAAACGCAAAGAAGAAGACCTATAGAAGCAACCTAGGTACGCTTCTCTTCTCTATTTAAAGAGATAGAGCGAGGGTCCACACATGCTGTGAGGCTGGCCTAATGTGGTTTACTGGATCAGACATGCCTTTAGAATTTCTTCTAAGACATGTAGGTTTCCTCACGATGTTTTCCTTGCCTGTTAGCAGATGGTAAATCATTTGCCTAGAACGCATAATACACAAAGTGAAATTTATAATGGTAGCTACCACTACCGACTCACACAACTCATGCCTACAAGTCGGTTACTTTCTCAAATACTTTCTCAAATATCGGGATATAATTGTTAAAACTTACAATATTCTTTTGCAAAGTTACAACTAGGTTTATTGGCGTTGACGAAACTTGAAAACAGCATAAATATTAATTACATGCCCTAAATACTCTTAGAATAAAGACATTGACAACTTGTTAGTAGTAGAAATTAAGCCAGTATCTAGATAAGTACCTAATTGAAATATTCTTGAAAGTTAATTCAATTTGATATATTAATATACTATCAAAAGATTTACCTTTTTAGGTCCAGCAGTTAATTCTGGGCTGAATTTGACAGTCCGCTCATATAATTTTATATTTACAGATCAAATCGCTAGTCGCTTTTGACTCGTTTTGTTCGTGTAATTCAAGTCGGAACTAAGTTATCAAATATCAGAGTACATTAAGTTTTAGTGGTTGTAACTTAGTGGGCCACTACTCATTAACTTAGCGGCTATCACTGATTGCCTTGTTTATTTGTTACTTAATTCTATTACAACACGTGTTCTTGTAATGGCAAATTAATTTTATCTTAGTACAGTGTAACTATTATAAATAAACTTGTCCAAATACCTTGCTACTAGACTACTTATAGGCCTTATAGCTTATTCAATTAGTACAAATAACAATTTGTTATCTAAAATGTAGCTGTGAAAATATGTGTCTACTAGCTGTTGCCCGCGGCTCCGCCCGCGTGGATGTTATTCCAGACCATAATCTATCTCTGTGCCAAATTTCATCCAAATCCGTTCAGTAGTTTTAACGTGAAAGAGTAACAAACATCTATCCGTCCATTCTCACAAACTTTCACATTTATAATATTAAAGGTAAAATATTTACGTCAACAAAAACGACCCTATATATTAGGGTCGCTTTTGTTGACGTAAATATTTTTCATAAATTTATAAGGCCTTTTAGTATTTCGTGCAAATTGTCCATAATATATAAATAAATCACAATGTCTCGTACCACGTCGTTAGAGTTGAAATTATACGAGTATTTGGCACAAACTGATGATCAAAATCGCGTCCAAAATTATGGTCTACCTATTAATTTTGGTAGCAAAATTGCCTCTTGCTCTAAGGCTATTCAATGGCTTCCCGAGGGTATCGTAAAAAGCGACTAAGGGAGGACACCAGTAAGATAGATAGCACCATATTCTGGTGCCGCAAGGAGACTAATTATATTCCAGTTTGAATTGTCCTTTGTTAATGAGAGGGTGGTATGATTAGCTGCAGATACGTGCCTTCATTACAAACTGTACAATTATACCAAAGTATTTTATGTTTTATGAGTCTATGAGTCTTTCCGTAGATATGTATGTCGGGCCTAGTCTTTAGTACCTAATTATAAATTGTCATTGTTATCAGCATAAATTTAAAAAAAATCTTCGGTGACGAAAAATAGCAAGTCGATTCACAGTTGCGTGGATTGCCGCTAAGAGATATTGTAATTGTTTTTAAAAGTGAAAGGAACAAAGGTAAAATATATTAACTATATGTATAAAAAAGGCACATTTTAAATCGAAAATCTTAAAAAAGACCGACTTAGTCTTAGAGAAAAGAACTTACGGTAGCAATATTAAACAGCTTACGGCAGCACTTACCTGTAAAAAGAAAGAGAAACTTATAACGATTCTGGCAGCAGTAATATGAACAATACAAATAAGAAGGAAGTGGTTCATACACTACAATCAGCTTGACAGTGTATTGTAGTGCGGGAGCGCGGGCGGCGTGAGCGTGAGACTACACAATATTTGCTTTTACTTGAATAGCGCCTGGATGGATATTATAATATTGTAAACTTACAATTGCTTGCCACGACCTACATCTTGCTTAGCTGTTGGATGATGGACTTGTTTTAAAGCTGTATCTACATGATGATTACTTCAATCCGATTTTATTTGACTGGCCATCGGTGTCAGGACTTGTGTGACATGTTATTGAGAGTTAGAAGCTGAGATGAACAAAAAAGGAAGTAAAAGGTGTTCCACTATTTGAGTTCATCTATATTTCAGTCATCTGGAGACCCTTTTTATAAATAAATTTTATTATTTACTGGATAATAACCTAATTAGTAAAACATGAGTTAACGATAAATATAGAACATTAGCTTAATTTTGAATTGTTGTATACCCGTATACATTAAGCCTTTCGAGTTTTAAAAAGTGTTAATGTGCACATATTTTAGTTTCAACGTTCCATTGAACAAAATTAAACGAGTACAAATCAATGCAACAGAAGCGACAAACATGTTAAATTATTCAACGAGAAAAAGAACCAAGATCAACCATTTGCATACGAATACGAACACTTCATAAACTCGTTCGTTCCGCCCGCGCGTTGCAGCTAAAAGGACTATTATTATTATACAAACAAAGGTTATAATCCTTTGACAGCCGTTTTAAGTAAACTTGTGGAAGAGGAACTCAAAAACACCAGACTGTGTATGCCATTTTGAAAATCTTGTTTAATCAAAATTGTGTTCTATTCTGTAGTGATAGGGTTTAATCATTGGCGGATTTTAAAATGTAAGTGTTGAACGTATGTTAGTAATTGTTTATGGGTGAAATAGTTAGTGTAGCCGAGTGCAGTGTAAATTTGGCGATCTCCTTGTGCGGCTAGCTCGTTTATTTCGTAGGGAAGCTTTGTCATTTAATTTTGTTTTATTGATATTGCTTTATGTTGAAACAATACTAAAGGCATTGTGGCACACATATTTCTATGAGAGTCCTTAATATGTTGTTCTTAACATGAACAACTTGTTACGTTTTCACTATAGTAAATATTGTTTATATTTACTATGTTTATATTGCAAGTATATGTATGTATTTTTGTTGCATCTTTATACTAGCTGTTGCCCGCGGCTTTGTCCGAGTGGATGTCGGCTATCGCGATAAAACCATATGTTTTTACCCAATGGGTGATGCGTTTTGAAAGAAACGTATTCCTATCCCAGGGATACTCCCATCTTAAAGTCCTGGTGTAAAAAAATGGGTTGGCAACACGCAAGTGATACCTCTGGTATTGCGGGCGTCCATAGGCTACGTTAACTGCTTAACATCAAGCGGGCCGTATGATTATTTGCCACCCAAGTAGTATAAAAAAACTCACATTCGCATTTATAATAATAAGTTTTGATGTATGTCACTATACTATCCAAACATCGGATATCCGATTGAACATTATACCAATAAGAAATAAATCTCTCAGCTTCATCCCATATAAGTGTCCGCAGTGTACAATAACCAGTAAATGGAATTACTTGGTCATCTATTTTATGTTGGTACTTCGTACCCTTTAATAAATAATTGTCGTCAACGTAATATATATAAAAAAATAAAGACTTGCATTAATGTATTTAAAAACAAATGCTAGTAATTCTTTTATTTACAAATATTTGATTTGGTAGTCTGACTATTGCTTAAACAATAATATATAAGCATATTATTCTATTATATAGCTATCAATCAAGCCGCTATTTTGTAAAACCAATATCCGTTAATCTCACATCCATATTTTTGTTTTCTTACGAATATAATAATATGCGATATGTATATACGTATCAGTTTACACAGACAATGTTATAATTTATATAATGGTGTTTGTGAGCATGTCCACACTACCATCAATGTTTGGGCATAGTATAACAAAAACTTGAATCTAAACTAATATTATAAAGAGGAAAGATTTGTATTTTTGTATGTAACAAATAAACTCAAAAACCACTCGACCGATATTAAAAATTAGCTAACCATTAGAAAGTTACATTATCAGCGGGTAACATCCTTACTAATATTATAAATGTGAAAGTTTGTAAAAATGGATGGATGGAACATCCAGTTTGTTACTCTTTCACGTAAAAAGTACAGAACGGATCTGGATGAAATTTGGCACAGAGATAGATTATGGTCTGGAATAACACATAGGCTACTTTTGTAGCGATAACCGATATACACGCGGGCGGAGCCGCGGGCAACAGCTAGTAGGCTATATTTCATTGAAATTCCAGGATAAATGTCCACCCGTGCGAAGCCGGGACGGCTCGTCCCAGCTTACCGTATTCTATAATTTGGGTTCCTTAACCCGAAATATAGTTCACCTATTGTAATTTTGAACACTGATAGTAACACTATATAAAGAGCTCTAGAATCATATCCAACGGATAAACAAAAAATAAACGCAACACTACTTAAGCAGTATTGGTAGAGTAGAACGAAAATATTTACTAAGTCGTGTTGCACTTATTTGAAGCCTTTCCAGTAGTAGAGGCTTCAAAAACAATACCTAAAACTACTATTGCTGCTAAAAGGAAGTCTTATGTAATAAAAAAATTTCAACATCCGTCTCCTTATTGCTATTTAAAATAAATAAAGTCGTTCGATCCACACATCGATTCGAGACAACAGGTTATAAATACGACTGATATCTATTGAATTAAAAAGTTTTAAATCAATTCTACTAATATTAAATATTTTTATCATTTTTGCTATGCAATTATCTCAAATATATTAAAATATTAAAGCAATGTGGAAAAGCTGACGTCACTCCCAGGCGTAAAAAGCGGTGGACAAATTCGAACTTCGGAGTAGTAGCTCGGATGGCACAATCGGTTGTGCGCTGGGCCGTAACCAGAGAGGCGCAGTTTTTAATCCTGCTCCGGACAGCTCGGCACCTTTTTTTTTCCACATTGCTTTAAAATTTTAATAAATCCTACTAATATTATAAATGTGAAAGTTTGTGAGTATGGATGTTTGCTACTCTTTTACGTAAAAACTACTGAATGGATCTGGATGAAATTTGGCAGAGAGAGAGAGAGAGAGAAAAAACAATTGTAGTCTGGAATAGCACATTGACTAATTTTTATCGCGGTAACTGACATCCACGCGAGCGGAGCCGCGGGCAACAAACAGCTAGTAAAATATAAATTACAATTTGTCGTTGTAAATCTACTTACGTCTGAACTGAACCCAATCTGTCTGTTGTGAAGTTCATCGGCTCAGTTACCACTCCCAGTCTATAGTACTGATAGGTATTTGTTTAAAGGTCAGCTACACAACAGAGAGGCTGTTAAATGTCCGCCAATATCAAGTAATGCCAGTTATGCCAATACCATATAATATTTGTAGATCGGCGTCTAGTACAGGTATGAAAATAAATGGGAACATATTTCTTATTATTTAGTAACTACCTCGGTGGCTCAATAATAGGTTTGATTCCCGGGTCGGGCCATAAATTGATATTGGGTTTTTCGTCAAGAAATTCACAATATATGCTCGGGGTTTAGAAATTGGCGGTGTTTACACCCCTGTGCCTCGCAAAACACGTAAAGCCGTTGGTCCTACGCCTGATTTCTCTCCGGTCGTGTTGGATTGCTCCCGTCCCATCGGACTATGAGAGTGAGGGAATAAATAGTGCACTTATGTTTGCGCACACACTTGTGCACTATAATATCTCCTGCGCAGATGGCTAGTCTCCGTTGAGATTGACATTATTATTATTTAATATTTTTTGCACAATGTTGTTCTTGTAACACATAATATAGCTGTAAATAAGTATAAGTATACAAATATTAATTATATTAGTCTTGTCAACCACCAATGGACATGGGACATTGTGATCTACTTATGATGTAGGTACGAATCATGGCTTTGGTACCTACTTTGGTGTTAATTGTAATATGTGTAGAGCCCCATACTACCCTAGTGAAACTGTTACCATCTTTTTTTTATACTACCAAGGTGACAAACAAGCATACGGCCCGCCTGATGGTAAGCAGTTACCGTAGCCTACGGACGTTTGCAACACCAGGGGTGTCACTCACGCTTTGCCGACCCTTTAAAAACCTTATAACTCCTTTCTTGAAGAACCCCATGCTTCTTCTTCTTATAGTTTGGTTAGTGGCCAACCTGGTGACAGAGTTATTTAGATCGCCCATATTTAGGCCTCTGTCGTGATCTAACGACTGTTAACAGTCGGGACCGACTTTTAACGTGCCCTCCGAAGTAACCCCATGCTATAGTCTCTTGAGAAATATTCCACAGTCTAACCGTACGTGGTCAGAAATTCCTCTGGAATCTTACCTTATACCAACCACATCACAGTCAGTACAAATGTATAGCAAGTAGCAAGACTTCACGTTATTAACCTTCGAACAAAGTTTACCCTTCCCTCAATCAACTTTACGACTCCTCCATAACACTACACAAACTTTGTTTACAACATAATAAAGTTTACCCCAAAAATATTGTAACTTTCACCCCAAACTTACAAAATTACTTTTCGTTAACAGCGAGGAGAAACTGTTTTTAAAACAAACTCCCTTCCCGATATTACAAGAAACAAGTTACAAACTGCCAACGTAATTCAAAAACAAGTCGTTTTCAACCTTGGCATACACAAGTAGTAGATCACACCAGGTCTTCTGGAATATTCCAAGCATTAATAATGATAATTTAATATTTATTTTCGACTGCCTTGGTGGTCCAGTGGTTGCAGTATGCGCCTGCTGTGCACGAGGTTGTGGGTTCGATTCCCACACAGGACAAAACTTTGTGTTACCCACAAAGAGTTGTTCTGAGTCTGGGTGTTATTTGTGTCCGTTAATTGTTTGTTTGTTAAGTCCCCCGCGACACAGAGCTTGTTCAAGTGTTGTTTACAATGTTGGTTTAAAAAATATATTTATATGAACTGATGTCCCTTCAGACTCACTGAAGTTTTTCCATATTGAAATTTAAAAATCAAACTTAAACCAAATTTATTTTATTGATATAAAGTCTTTTAGTGATATTAAACGGTAATAGCTCCTCTATATAGGTATTACTAATATATATAGTATTATTTCTGTGTTTTTATTGTTGGTTTTAAATCAAGTACGTTGGTGTACGTACTTGATTTAAAACCAACAATAAAAACACGGTGAAAGAAAACATCGTGAGCAAACCCACATGTCTTAGAAGTAATTCTAGAGACAGTCAGATTCACCAACCCGCATAAGGCCAGCGTATCAGAATTAAGGCCTAAACCCTCTCTGACTCTTGATAGAGGAGAGGAGTCCCGTGCCCAGCTGTGGGACATAGACATATACATATACATGTATACGCCAAAACTAGGCGGACACTGATGACTACTACAGAAAAAAACTTTTTATAAAATCCCTTAAATCCATAACTGAAATTAAAGTAAATGACCTAGATACGTACCAGTAACGTACTCGTACATGACATGACTGTTTCATAATAAAAAGCACTGTCTATTGAACAAAGCTGCTCGCTTCACAGCTATTAATTCTAGAAATAAAGCATTGTTCTTAGTAAAATGGTGGTAGCTGCCACGCAGGCCCGTATATCGAGATATGATTTACAAAACTACTTGAAACTACAATTGACTGTTAAATCTCTTATATATTAATTCTGACTTAAGATGGCGGGTTCCATTTTTTTTTATACTACTTAGGTGGCATACAAGCATACGGCCCGCCTGATGTTAAGCAGTTACCGTAGCCTATTAGTTAGTTTAGTTATATTGGTATTAGTTTTTGGGATTGGAACGGAATAGATCGTTCATTTAACAAAGACTGGTCCATTGTGGTTCTAGAGAGAGAGAGAGAGTTTGTTTGTTTGTTTGGTTGAACGCGCTAATCTCAGAAAGTACTGGATTAATTAGAAAAAGTATTTTTTGTTGAATAGTGCATTTATCCAGGAAGGCTATTTGCTATATAACATCACGCTATGATCAATAGGAGCGGAACAGTAGTGAGATATGTTGCAAAATATGGGAAAATATTCCAAATTACCTCTAGTTAGGGATAAAATAGACTTGTAATAATATTGTAATAAGGACTTACCAGATTGATAATAAAGAGTAAAGCTATATTATCAATTGTGTAGGTATTTTGTATACTCAGTACCTTAGGTAGCCTGCAGACTTTTATAATATAAAAGATGACACAAGGGTCTGATGGCATACGTTATTTTTAACATCAAATATCTAAATGTAATAATATCTAGTGTTATTTAAATACTACTACTAAGCACCAGAAGAAACCAAACGTCCTTATAAAAAAGGTGACTGACATGACTTACCACACTTTGAGTGTAATAAGTGGTTGTTGTTTAGGCTTGTTCCCTTTTTTCCTTTTTTTTTGTAGAGGGGAAAGCTTTATGCTAATCACCCCGCCCAGGGAAGCGAGGCAGTTATGTTGGACTCTCCGTCCTAAAGGTGGTAGGCGGCCGGCATACCGACTAAAACCGTCCTGTGCCTACAACCGCTTTCACGAGTGGACCACCGGAACCTGATATGACATCAGTGGTCCACCCAGCGGTTGCCCGTGCTACATAAGGTCCATCACCAGTGACAGCGTCCGGGTGCAACGAAGACGCTATCCCTCTACGAAAGGGTGCGGATGAGGCTCAATTTTGGGCTTGTTCCCTAGTGCGGGACTCGCTTTTCAAAAAGAGAAGAAAGAAACAAAGTTACTCATATCGTGTGTTATTCTTAGTTCAGTCTGCCAGAAGGAAAAGTGGACGTACTCTCTAAACATAGACCTTAAATATGTTAGTTATAATGAATACAAATCGGTAACAGGGCTATATGCCCTGCAGTCATGTTGTGTTAAACTAATGACCTGGTGTCATTACTAAAGGCACGTCGCCGTCGCGTCGGTCGGGGCGGTGACGTAGTTGACACGGGGTGCGCCTACGCACCGCGGACAATGCGCGCGCACGCATCACATGATTTGTACCGCTTTGTTCACTATTTTGGTGTACAATTACAACACGACAGTTCAAATGGCGCAGTACCGTCTGTTTTATTACTCCAGAGGATGCACTAGTCATTAAGATCTACTATTACAATACGTATCATTATGCTTGTGTCCTGTTGGGGTAAGCGGAGACTATGGTATTTCAGTTACTAAAATACATCTTAGAACCATTATAATACTTATATTTATTACTATGGACTTGTTGCAGATAGATAATTTTTTTTTCTACACTTTTTTATTATCTGGTATTCGGTCAATTGAAGTTTAAAAAAAACAGCCAGCATCTAAATCACACTCTGTTTTCTTCATAGGTTAAGTTTAACCCAAGATACAGGTTTAATTTATATTGTTATAAAGCCTAGGACTAGGCTCATCTCTTTAAGGACAACCTTAAAGACTAGTTCATTACACTTATGAGCATTAAGACAATGCTTACGTAATAACTCTTCAGTAATCTGTGACAATGCATTGAAGTAAAACATGCACAGAAAAATTACAGTTTTTGGTTACACAACCTAATATTACCATAGGTATAAAATAAATATATGCATATCAACAAACCGATTATTTTTCACTCAATATTGGTGACTCAAAACGAACTGATCGTGGCTATCAGAATTTCAGGACGGGTTTTTATTGGAGTTTTATTTTTCTGTTTGTCAAAGGTCAGCAAACATTAGGGTGATTTAACGTTCAGACCTTTCATTCCTTCGCAGTTTTGGACCATTTGGTGCTATTTATTCAAAGTAGGCTCGTTACACTAACTTAAATTCGCTTTGGATCGTGTTATCGATGTAGAGACAAGCCGAAATGTTCGTTTTGCAATGTTCTTTTATTCACAATATTCTTATATACATATTCTTTAAATATACTCACACTATTTCTACTGCCTCCGTGGCTCAGTGGTCGATGTGTGAGACTGCTGATCACGAGGTCCCGGGTTCGATTCCCGGGTCGGGCCAAAAATCGATATTGGGTTTTTCTGTTAAGAAATTCACAATAGATGCCCGAAGTTTGGGAATTGGCGGTGTTTTCACCCCCGTGCCTCGGAAAGCACGTAAAGCCGTTGGTCCTACGCCTGATCTCTCTCCGGTCGTGTCGGATTTGCCGTCCCATCGGACTATGAGAGTGAGGGAATAAAGAGTGCACTTGTGTTTGCTCACACACTTGTGCACTATAATATCTCCCGCGCAGATGGCGAGTCTCCGTTGAGATTAGCCGCCGTGACCGAAATTCGGTTAGGAGGACATTATTTCTTTTTGAGGTGCAAATTACGAGAAACCTATGTTCAAAAGTGACTGACGATTGGTTGTTACACACATCTGTTTATATTCCAAAATTTAGAGTTAAGGAACTAAAGTTAAGGTCATAGTTCTATTAATAGTATCAAAATAATTCTTCTTCGCATTTTACTCGACGAAGCTTGATGTAACAATAGTCTTCTCTCACCAAAATACATTACCTTTACGATGTTGTGAACAAAAGTGCTACATTCGATGACATGAACGCAGGCGTGTCGTATTGTGTACGATGCGTGGGCGCAACGCGTGTCAAGTACAGAGCCGCCCCGAGGTGCTTTATTAATGACGTAGGATGATCACTTGTATAATTACTTAATGCTTACGGAACATACAAACTGTATCTATTTCACAATAGTATTTCTATTTCTACTATTGTTTATTTTTTACCGGGGTTAAAGAAAATTTTATAAAAAAAAAAAAATTAGTATTGCCCAAACGGTAAGGTCCTTCCGTGTGGTGACGGATTAAGAATACAAATGTCACCACCCCATTCTATCCCGTGGGTGTCGTAAGAGTCGACTAAGGTAGTAAGTCAGGCAGACAATATCCACTGCAAGAGAGGGAAAACTCGAAACAAAACCCTGTACCAACCCGTCTGGCCAGCGTGGTGTAGTAGGCTAATGTCCCTCCAAATGTATGGAGAAGACCCGTGTCCAGCAGTGTGACGTTTAAAGTGAAGTACCTAGCTGCAAAAATCCATTTACCGACATCATCAAGACAATTCCCTACCTAATATACGTTATACACAGAAAAGGTCAATCGAGCTCAGAGATATTGATCAAGCTTTATGTAGCTAAGCACTAATTTGACTACAAAGTCCAAGGTGGACTGTCTGATAATTGAAAATGCGATTATTAGGCTTGGTATTATGTATACAATAAGCCCACTTAAAGAACAGTTTTGCCTAGCGTAGTAGTTAGGGTCCTATGGGACCTCTGGGACAAAATAGTATCAGTTCCGAGACTATTGGGACAGACGCGGACGGGCCGTTGTAGATGTTAACCAAAAGCACGTACTGCTGACGTATCGAGTTTATAAGTTACAGATCTCGTACTGGTGAACAAAACCATCGTGAAAAAAATTGTGTTTGTACGATTCAGTACTAGGCCTGCGCGTGAAGTAGTGAACTACAGTACCATATTTGCATTTAAGAGGAAAACCTTGTCCAATAGTAAGACAAGTTACAATCAGTAGATAAGTTATTATCATATATATAGGATTTCTTACTACGTACGATTAGGCTTGGAATGAGCCTCCCTGCCGAAGTTTTCCCCAGAGACTATAGCATGGGGTTCTTCAAGAAAGGAGTTGACTGCCTCGGTGGTCCAGTGGCGGCAGTATGCGCTTGCTGTGCACGAGGTTGTAGGTTCGATTCCCACACAGGACAAAACTTTGTGTGACCCACAAAGAATTGTTCTGAGTCTGGGTGTAATTTGTGTCCGTTAATGTATGTAAGTCCCCCGCGACACAGAGCTTGTTCTCTAGTGCGGGAGTTGACTTAAAAAAAAAAGTTATAAGCTTTATAAAGGGTCGGCAACGCGTGAGTTACAACCCTGGTGTTGCAAACGTCCATAGGCTACGGTAACTGATTACCACCAGGCGGGCCGTATGCTTGTTTGCCACCTTGGCAGTATAAAAAAAAAAATACTGATCGATAACAATAATCGCTGCTTTGATATTGCATACTCACCTATCAGATGCTCAATCAATCAACCTTACTATATCTACATACCAGTTCAGACTTTAAATTGAGAAAAACTTTCCAGACAGTTTCATGTACTTTAAATCAAAGGAAAACAGCTTAAATTTGCTGTTGACAGGTGTTGAAGATAAAAATAAAATTTACTGCCAAGATATTTTTATGACTACCTTTTACCACAGAAGGATCTTAAGAAAATTGAATTTTTATACGAAAAAGTACAGTCTGTGATCCAACTTAACGTCTTGTGAAATGCACAAATAACCACGGAACGGGATAAGCTGACAAGCAACCAACGCTATTGAATTAGAATTAACCAAAAGAAAAAATTATGAAAACCGTTCATATACAGGTATTGAGTGATTTAAAAGTTGCATAATTTAGTACATTTAATTTGAATCACGGATTAATAAACTGAATTGAACTCTATTTTCATTAAGCAAATTTTAGTTTTCAATCGTATTGAAATCCGTCTATCTATTTAGCAGCTACAAAGCCACAAAGAAACAGGTCAAGTACTTAAGTGACCGAAGACAGTCTTCCTTTTAATAATGTTAACAAGAATATTGGCGAACATAATCCAGTCTAGCTATTTGGAACTATCGTACCAACTTTCCTTAAAGTTTCACTAAACGCTAGTCGACAGCGCAGTTCACTCGGCATTAAATCTTAATAACTAGCACAAATGCGCACCGCAGCGCAGTGGCAAGCAATACATCACCGCCCCCGGGCACCCACTGCGCTTTAATTACTAACAGTTACTGCCGCTGATACATCACACCCAATCACTACTTTAAACCTAACGCTAACAATCTACGTATATTATATTTGATTCTAACTCCCACGTCTTTGATAGATCAATGATTAACAACAAGATACTCATATACGTTACGTGGGAATATTGCAGCGTCTTAGACATTTCTAGTCTTGTTTAACATTAAAATAATAGTAAATGTAATGTAGGTTAGTAATTAATCTATATCTATTCTTTTCGTTTGTTTAGTTGAACGCGCTAATCTCAGAAAGTACTGGTTCGATTCGAAAAATTCTTTTTTTGTTGAATAGTGCATTTATCCAGGAAGGCTACAGGCTATATAACATCACGCTACGATCAAGAGGAGCGGAGCAGTAGTGAGATATGTTGCAAAATCGGGGAATATATTCCAAGAAGTCGCGGGCGCCCCGTAGTTTATAATAATGATGGAATTTATAATGTGAATGTTTAAGAATGATCTGTTATATTTTTAATTACGTGAAATCCTGTAATGGGGTTTATGTTACCTTAGTACCAGTAATTTACTATTTTTAATGGTGGTTTTGATTTTTTAAATTGAAATCTGCACAAATCTTAAAAAGACTAGAATATTTGTATTTTTGTTTGTAATAAATAAACTCGAAAAACTACAGGACCGATTAATAAAAAATCTTTCACCTAAGGACTCGTTGCGACAGATACCCGCAAGCAATTCTGGCTCTGCATTTAGATTTTGTCAATCGTTCCTAAACTTGTAAATAACACAAGTACTTATGTGACGACGATTTGATAGAATTGGTTAGCTAACACAAAATCAATGCCTTTAAATCGTTTCACTAATGAAATGAAACTCATGCTACTAGTTACTAACACATTGAATAGACTCAAGTAAACAGCTGAATCTATCAAAGCGTTCGGCAATCAAGCTAACACAGTTTGAACATCAGATGGAGTCTGTCTACCGTCTGCCGCGGCACATTCACTATTATTCGTTCAAATAATATCCCTCTTAATCTTATTACTTCGGAGACCTCTTCTTATTGTGATAACTGATGAAACCTATATAAATAAGTTTTCTTTATCTAAAACCTGCATTTTAGACTCGCGTCAAGTCCATCAACTACTCAACTCAAATCAAATTTCAATAGCTTTTTTTTTAATTAGGGAGTTAGAGGTAATTCTATAATTTTGTTTATTAATAATAATATTTTCGGGACAACTCACACATCGCTATCTGATCCCAAACTAGGCAGAGCCTGTACTATGGTAACCAGACAACTGATAAACATACTTATATATTCCTAAATACATACATATTGCAGATAAATTACACCCAGACACAGAACAAACATTCGTGCTCATCACACAAAGATTTAAATCAATCTTGTAGATTGCTTGCTCCATTCATTATCACTTGGCTTGTCTCAATTTCAATTCTATTCACTTCTATCTACGCTAAGCAGATATCCTTTTTATATAATGTTACGATAATATCAGTCGTGTTCTAAGAAGATAAGAATATTAAAGAAAAACACAAATGTTCACTCCGCTCTAAATATAAACAACAAACAAAGGAGAATGGTTCACCCCGTTATAGGACAAAGCCTCATCTAACAAAGAAGGTTTAGTAGTAAATACACAAACAGGGCGCTTTAAATAGTTTTAATGCAAATGCAGATAATAAACAAAATTCATTACGTAATATAAAGGCTGATAATCTTTAAACAATTTTACTGAAATGTTATAATTTTTTCTTTTAAAGACAACTCCCGCACGAAAGAACAAGCTCTGTGTCGCGGGGGACTTTACAAACATACAATTAACGGACAACAAATTACACCCAAACTCAGAATAACTCTTTGTGGGCCACACAAAGTTTTGTCCTGTGTGGGAATCGAACCCACAACCTCGTGCACAGCAGGCGCATACTGCGACCACTGGACCACCAAGGCAGTTGATTTTGTTAGCTATTCTTAACCAAAAAATATGAGATTAGTATACAGAGTTTTTAATCTCTTCCTATACTTAAACAAAGTATAACACATGTACTAGATTACTTTTGCTAAAAAAAACAATTAGTAAGAAGTTTTTAATTCAATCACAAATGAAAAGCTTTTATCGTAGCATGAGTTTTTGAAATAACATAATTATATTTCTTGAGCGACTATAAAAATAATTGTACAAGGATAGTCGTCCGCTATTAGCTGTCGAGTACTTACGGGTGACTATAATATATATAGGTAGGTAGTAACGAGACTACTTGAGAATCTCTTGCTTGGGGCTATGAAAATAGCGACTTACTATAATTATTAGGATTGTTATATTGGTTTAATTTTAATAAAGTGTACATTCGTACTGTTTAAATGACAATATTTGATTTTTTTGTTTGTGCGTACAGAAAATTTATCAAATCTTTAATATTATTCTTAATCATATTCCATTTATCTCGACTCTACTTAGGTTAAGTTAATTACGTTTTAGGGATTGTAAATTTTGCCGGGGATTGCCGCGGGGTGCGTGACGACGACAGGCTAGCCCAAAGTCAGTACTTTTTGTTTCGCTTAGGAAGGAGATATAAGAATGAAGGTGTATGCGCGGCAATCCAAAAGTGGCCTGATTAAGGGTGTAGGAAGATTCCTACACCCTTAATCAGGGCACTTTTTACGAACGAACGACGTATTACATAAGTTAATAATGATACTTCATAGAATATATACTCGCGGTACCAACTGTCTCTGTGGCTCAGTGGTCAATGTGTGTGATTGCTGATTACGAGTTCCCGGGTTCGATTCCCGGCTCGGGCCAAAAATTGATATTGGGATTTTCTGTCAAGTAATTAACAACAGATGCCCGGAGTTTGGAAATTGGTGATCTTTACACTCCCGTATCTCGGTAAGCACGTAAAACCGTTGGTCCTCTGCCTAATCTCTCTCCGGTCGTGTCGGATTGCCGCTCCACCGGACTATGAGAGTGAAAGAATAAAGAGTGCACACACTTGTGCACTGTTATATGTCCTGCGCAGTTGGCTAATCTCCGTTGAGATTGGCTACCGTGACCGAAATTCGGTTAGGACGACATTACTCGCGGCACGCCCTGGCTTCACACGGGACATTTTACCTAACCTATGTTACTTGCTGATAATGCCACTTTCGATAGGTGGAAGAATTTTCAAAATTGGTCCAGTAGTATTTGAGTTTATTCATTACAAACAAAAATACTAACCTTTTCTCTTTATAATATTATTATAGTTGGTATATATTAGTATGGAATATGTCTATGGAATATGGCTTTGTAGACAATTTAATGGTTTGTGAATCCGATAAAAAACTGAATCTTTAACAAAATTTAAAACGCAGTTAAAGCAAATTTTATAAAATATTTTACATTTAAAACGCAATTGTTAATTAATTAATTAGTTAGTAGTAAATGTATTAGTTTTAAGTCTTAGTTTTTATTATGCATGCTGTGGCCTTCTATAATTGAAGGAGTACACGGGCCAATAACCATTCTGCAATATTGTTTATAATATATATTATTATGTGTATATCCTTTGATGAAGGTCCAATAAATAAATAAATACGTAGATGTATTTTGTATGATGCTTAATTCAACAACTAATTATGTTATAATCTAAACGTCTTATTCAGTCTTATAACAGAATACTATTTTATAAATAATTAAATTTCAATGTGCTCTTTGATCGGACAAATATAATTGAAAATATTTATTGAATACGCCAAAGAAACCTGTTTTTATTTTAGATCAATACCCGGCGAAATCTCCAATAGAGGATATTAAGCCTGCTTTCCAAACATTTCTCTCATAAACAAGAATTATTTATTAAAAAAGTAACGGACGTAAACGGCAAACAAATGACTCGTTTTCGTATTATGAATGTAGCTATTTTTGTATTTTTAGTAAAGCATTTGACCCCAATTCTCAGAGACAATAATTAACGTTGTTGGGACAGAGTACAACATAATTGGTATTTAAGCGTTTTAATTTTGTATGGACATTAACTTTACTTAGCTAGCTTTAGTTGATTTAAATATCTTAATAGTCACTTGATTAATTAATATTGCAGACATTTTATTATTATTATATTTAAGTATCTACATGTTAAATTGTTGCAGTTTTAATGCTGTCATACTACATTACAATTCAGTATCAAAATATACTTAAATATTAAAGCAATGTGGAAAAAGACGAGCCCGGAGCAGGACTCGAAGCTGCGCCCCTCGGGTTCCGGCCCAGCGCACTACCAACTGTGCCATCCGAGCTCCTACTCCAGAGTTCGCATTTGTCCACAACTTGTTTACGTCTTGGAGTGACCACATTGCTTTAATATTTAAGTATATTTGAGCGGATTGCATAGCTAAAATGCTAAATATATTTAACAGCATCAGAATGTCCATGATACCTACTATTTCACCTTACAGAAGACGATAACAAAGGAAGACCGCAGCCAAATAACTACAACCAGCGGTGTAGTTGTTCCTGCATGTGAATACAGGTCTCCAGCGCTCATTTAGGGATGTGTATTTAACGAAAAGTTTTCCTATCCCAGGGATCATCATCTCAACCCATAAACGTCCTACTGCTGGGCACGGATCCCAGGGATACTCTATCATAAAACCCAGGTGTTAACATTTTTGGATCGGCAACACGCAAGTTATACTTGGTATTGCAAGCGTCCTAAGGTTAAGGTAACAGCTTACCTACTCAAGCAGGCCGTATGCTTGTTTCCCACCTAAATAGTAAAAAAAACAATGGGTTTTTTATACTATTTAGGTGGGATATTTGTCTAAATATTTTCTTAATTGGGCACTAAATCACTTATGCTTTATTCATGTCAATCAATCAATCAGCCTATCGCAGTCCACTGCTGGACATAGGTATCTCCTAACACGGGCCACAGCACACGGTCCTCCGCCTTCCGCATCCAGTGCGTCCCAGCGTTTTGTTTTTAGGTCGTCGGTCCACCTAGCGGGCCGTCCTACCTTACACTTACCGAGTCGCGATCTCCACTCTATTAATACAAAAAGAAGAAAAATAATCCAAGTACATTAAAACAGCACAAAATTGTAAGTCAATAGTCGCGCATGTCGTGGCTCCTCACAGAACAGTCTCTACTCGCGGTAAGCAAATATTTGAGGCGCACACAACTATTGGAAATAAACTCTGTCTACACGGTAACAGTAGACTGCAACCAGAACCCTCTGGCTCTCGTATTGATCAATCTGATAGTTTGCGTTTGTGTTACGTTCATGAGGGTGATTGACAAGGTAACGACGGGGCGATCCGCTGTTTACAGATCTTATATACTTGCAACTTGAAATGCTGAATAGATATTTATTTTTCAGAGAGGTAGGGCACCATACTAGCGAGCAAGCCCAACTGGGGAAGAACCTCCACCTTACAGAAGACCACAGCCAAATGACTACACACAGCGGTGTAGTTGTGTTCCTGTGTGTGAGTACAGGTCTCCAGCGCTCATTTAGGAATGCGTTTTGAAAGACACGTATTCCTATCCCATGGTTACTTCCATCTTAAAGCCCTGGTGTAAAAAAATGGGTTGGCAACTCGCAAGTGATACCTCTGGTAATGCAAGCGTCTATAGGCTACGGATACTGCTTAACATCAGGCGGGCCGTATGCTTGTTTGCCACCCAAGTAGTATAAAAAAAAAAAATATATATATATATTATTTACATACAGACATACTATAATATCTACTTATGTCACAGAGCCTTCTACAAAGGATTACTCTGATGCCCTATGATCTCATATTAGTGGCTGCCATGTGGCCTTAGAACTGCAAGTTTCAAAAATATTTACAATCATTCTTTTCAATTTTGATCTCGCTAGAAAGCCTATTTATTTTTGACTTATTTGGTTTTTGCTCACCCCCTGCGACGATATCCGTCACGTCTATAATACTCAAAGATGATAGCATAGCGATTATTTTAGGATTACCGCCGCCTTATAAGGGTCTTATAGGGGTAATCAACTCCGAGCCGAGGTTATTGGGCTTTTATTTAAATTGAAGATTAACAACGGCAATATTATGGCTTATTTGACAAAAGTTTGTTTGCTCTTCCTCGCATTTTCCTAGATTGTCAGTCTATCTATTAAAGAGAAGGATGATCCACGCTGCACTTTTCAATCTGCAGCTATCACTATTAAGTAATAGCTACAGATTAAAACCTGCAGCTTAGAAGAAGCTTTATACTTAGTAAGAGTATATTGTCACTTTTATACCAATAGCTGCATCATACATCCATTAGCTACTCAATATGCACTGTTGCTTCTAATATTGCGTAGGCTGGTTTAGTTTTATTTATAGTGATTTTTGTTCAAGATTTTGTTATGTCATAAAAGATACATATAACTTCGATGATAATCCTAACGGCAAAATTAGGTAGTGTTAGAGTCGGCGCAGACAAGGCGAAAACTTGCTGGACCATTTTTCATGATAAATATTTAATCAAAAATCATGATTATCCTATTTAAATAGATTTATAAGGAGCCTTGAACACGCGTAGGTACTACAAATTCACTACAATAGCATTAAGTATAGAAGTCAGATGTAAAGTTAAAAATTATATTGAAGAGATGAGAGTATATACTGTCTTAGCAACTTTAATTACCGTTGTATCAACTTGATCTTCGTTATACGTTGACGCCCCAAGCATTAATATTACAATTCCTTTGAAGGTTTATTCCACACATGACATATTGGCACCACTAACCAAAGTACTTGATAATAGCATTTACTTTGTCTCACAGATAATATAATTCTGAAATACAACCTCGATCAACGACTCTTCACTCGATACATTACTATTCCTACATAATGTATGGCCCAGGTCCCAAGGGCTTACAACTGTAGTATCAATAAGACCGTCCATCAATCTCTAATGTGATATTTTCTCATCGGCTGTGTTGACAGGGAATGATTCTCTCCCAATGATACACACACCATTTGAGATGAATAATGTGTGTTGTCACAGTTTAAATCATTTCTTCCTTTATAACTGTATTATAGAAATAACAATTTTGTTTTGATAAGGTTCGTTGTCGAGAACACAACTTCCTGTGATGAGATATTGGAATTGGATTCAATCCTCGAGTCAGATGAAATAGTATTGTGTTTTTATATCGAGAAAAGCGATGTATCAGCTGTGAGTATGGAGCCAGTATAATATGTAAATTGGCCATATTCCCCCTGTTACAAGTACAAACAACAATTAACATAGTAGGTAGACCGTGTGGGTCTGATACATCATCATCATCTCAGCCAAAAGACGTCCACTGCTGGACATAGGCCTCTCCCAAGGATTTCCACAACTCTCGATCCTGAGCCGACCTTGTCCATCGGTTGCCTGCAACCTTTACCAGGTCGTCGGTCTACCTTATTGGAGGCCTGCCCACGCTTCGTCTTCCAGTTCGTGGTCGCCACTCTAGAACCTTTCTGCCCCAACGGCCATCAGTTCTGCGAGCTATGTGCCCGGCCCATTGCCACTTAATGCAGGCAATTCTTTGAGCTATGTCGGTTACTTCGGATCTCCTCATTTCTGATTCTGTTCCATTGCTCTTTGGGTGACTTTGAGCCTTCGCACGAGGCCCATAGTGATCTATCTTATATTATTGCATTATGAGAATATTTAAACTTTTCTCATAGTCAAAAGTGTTTTACTTACTCAAAAAGCGAAATTATAATGAGTTCCTTCGCTATAAATATTATACGTATACCCAGTTCATTCCGCAAAGTTGAATTAGATTACAATACTACCCACGCCGCCCACCATACATATTGGTCAAATTGAAATTAACAAACATGCGATAACCGTACATTACGTTGTGGCTTCGTAGTACATTGATTGCGTGGTGCGAGCCGTTCCAAATGGACACAGTACGTGGTCGGCAATGTATTAACGTGCAAGTAATTGGATCTCGATTTGTAGATACAATTATACGTTTACTGTATTGGTAGCGCAATTTACAAACGTAAAGCGATAAGTAATTAAAATGTATGTAGATATTATTTCACTAATTGTTTATCTGACTTTAACCATTTGTGGGTTAACTAAGTATTTTATAGTGTTTCCAGCCAAATTGCAGCTACAGCAACTAGTCTTAATGGAGATTAGCTAACTTCACAGGCTATATTATTTATAGTACACAAATATGTGCCCAAGCATAAGTGCACTTTCTGTTATTTAATCCTGTATCTCACAGACTCCGCCGACAAAAGATCATGCACAAGAAGGCATGCTGACTGCACTTATTGTTGACTCGACTCTGCTACTACTAATAATTCCCACTAACCCAATATTTCTAACACATAAACTGTTGCTTAAATGCAACAATTGCACAACCAAGACATTGAACCCGGGCCCTCAGTACTGATTACTGACTCTCGGTACTGATGACGCAACGTTCACTATTGTGTGTGATCGATTTGTATTGGTAGACACTGTGTAAGAACAGCTAGGTTTTGTTTGTTTACCGATAGAAACAAGTTATCCAAGAACTGCCGGAAACTCGAAATTGTATATAATGCCAGCTAGATACAGATAGTCTGCGGTGCGACGCAGCAATATCTCAAAAATCAGTAGCCAATAAGTCTTGTCGTGAGTGGCTGGAACAAAGCTTGGGTAACTAGCCTGAGGTGCCCCCAAGATCTGTCCATAAATCGGCTATAGCACGCCTCCGGCTACGATTCTACCGAGACGAGTGCGACACGCCCCGTGTTCCAAAACTCACCAGTATTATAGTTCAAATGGCTACCGATTACAAAAGAGCTGAATTGACTAGTCTGGAATGAATAGCTCTATCACGGACCATTTCAGTCATTTAAGTTAACGTCTACGTAGGTAGATACTTGAAGGAAATATCTTCGATTTTATGGCATAAGAATGTGACGTAGTAGAAAAGATAGAAAGTTAGATATAATGATACTAAATAAGCAATAAATTACGTAATGGTTAGTCTAAAGTAAAACTCAGAAAATGTACCTAAAGCAAGCAAAGAAAATCTTATATCATCTTTGTTTTATTCCTTGCTTTAAAAAAAGATTACCTAAGTACCCATGTGTAAAAATACGCAAATTACGCAAATTCAGCGCGGTGTTGGGAAACCTTACTTTAGCTAATATTTATACTATACTTTAGTTAGCTTAATATTTATACTATACTTTAGTTAGTAACTCAAAAAAAGAATAATTGAATTCCATAACAATATCTTTATATTCATTTAAAAATGTTTTCTAATGTCTATTAAAACATATTTTTAAAATGTTAAGAATGAAAATAATTTCATCTAAATTAGATGTCATGTATGCTTTGACTTATACAAAAACAAATGTTTGCCGATCAATGTTTTCACACACGTAAGAACAATACAAACAGGGCTATGAGTGTTGTCTAGAGAAATCGATGTTTCATAGAGGGCGCAGAAACGATATCACGCATCATAAATCTACGGAGCGCGGCGTTCGACTAGCCAATGAATAAATTGTACACAGCCATGCAGCGCATTGTAAACTTAGTCGAATGTGGCCGTGTGAAGAATGGCGTTGGTTAATACACGGTTGTTGGTTAAGTCTCAATTTTCATTGAATTATAGTGTACGCATAATTTATGGTGCTGCGAAGCTTTATTATGCAAACATGACGGATAAATTACTCAACGATAGCGATACCTTGAACGTGTACAATTTTGTAATAAAGAAATAAAAGTGCTATTTTATAATTGAATAGTAGTGGTGTCACACAAATTCAGTAAATAAAACGTTTAACATTCTTACTGGAAAATACAAGAAACCAAATTTATTGTGTCGGGTTTAAAGTCTGAAATAATAGAATTCACAATTGAAAACATTTTTCGGATTAAATCGATGTCTGGTTAGCTTTTTGCTTATCCTTCTCTTTTTTAATTACTAACTAACCCGTTCTGCAATTTCTTTAATAAATGAATAAAATTATTTTATTAATTTATTAAATAAAAAATATTAACAAATGCTAGGTGACTGAGAATGATTTTTTTATATCTTGTTATATTTTATACCTATGAAAAATGCAAAAAATATAAGTTCAGAAAATTATGGATTATGACAACTGCGGCACCTACCAAAATTAACATTACTCATTATGTTACGCGGAATTTTATATAACTACATACATTTGCGATATATTTTATTCTGTTATTACGATATTGTAAAACATACACCAAATTCATTTAGAATTATCTTTATACTATCTATTTATAATGATATCAGAAACAGACTTATTGTGAAAGAGCTTTAACTAGACATGATACCAAACTAATTCATTAATTCCAAACATTAATATTTAAGTTAAATATCTCCATCAAAGCACTCAAATCACGATAATCCTTTTAATATTACTCGTGCCTTCCCCTTGGGTATAAAAAAGAGTAATATATATGTTTGCACCGAAGCATTTTGGCTAATGCACTTGGCGGACGGCGAGCAATGTGTGCATATTTGATCGACTTGGCTTCGAGATGTTTGGAGAAGCAAACTGAGAACGAGAATGGAGAATAACGCTGCGACTATTGGTATTTGTTAGTCATTACTTTGGGTGAAAAGTACACTGGGCTTATTGCACTTAACGCTAAAAATTGTTACACTTTAACCCCAAGACTTATTTTTAGGTATTTATGACATATTTATTTCCCAAGACTGAGAAGTAGAGTCAGCATAAAACTTTACCAAAACTGTTTTAGGGTTTAAGTGGAATTGAAGTCCATCGTTACTAATATTATAAAGGTGAAAGTTTGTAAGAATGAATGGATGGATGTTTGTTACTCTTTCACGTAAAAACTACTGAACGGATCTGGATAAAATTTGGCACAGAGATAGATTATGGTTTGGAATAACATATAGGCTACATAGGGATAGGTTTTTACAGCGATAACGATCCACGCGGGCGGAGCCGCGGGCAACAGCTAGTAGAGAAATATTTCTTAATTAATTTTTGGTACCTATTATTACTTTGGGGTTATATTGGCATGACTCTATGGATATTTACGTTTCGAGAACAATAGCTTTGGGGTTTAGTTAGAATAAGCCGAACACTGGATACTTTTGTAGAGCTTTAGCTCAAAATCCTGTTTAGCAGAAAAGTAGCCAATTCGGCCAACATAATATAATATAACTGAAGCTGTGGAACAGTTTTGTTTATTTTTTGAAACGAATACATCCACAAATAATACACAGTCTTTATTATTTGTTAAATTCAATATCCCATCTAAATTATATTGATATTAATTAAACATAATTATTTTCTGAATAACCTGTCAATAAAAAGGTTCAATAAGTGTTAATGAATAGGCACGTAAAGCCAATCAACATCAAAGCATTCGTTTACAATCAGCGCTAACTCAACATTGATTATTTCCCAACTTTGAAATCAACTGATACTTTGCTAAGACTCGTTTATTAAAAAAGCCAATACTGCCTCAGGATTATGTCACCCCTCTTCCAATTAATTTGGCCATCAACTTGGTTTCTAATTGACAGACTGATAGCCTCCATAGGCTAGAGATTGACAATTGCCAAAAACAATTAATAAAGATTTTTTTATACGACTTGGGTTCAACCAAGATTTTTTAACGTAGCATCGCATAGCAGTAGGGGGTAGTGGATACATTAGTAGTAGACATTTTGAAGCAAACGAGAAACACGTTAACAAATACACTTTCGTATCCTACTGATATTATAAATGCTAAGTGTGTGTGTGAATGTTTGTTACAACGTATCATCGTATGTACTGCACCGATTTTGATGATATTAAGATTTGCATCGATCACTTTCATGAACATTATTAGTTTATTTAAAATATGTATAATGACAGTGTTGAATCGCAAAAGTATAATCTGTCAGCATAATTATTTTAAAAATCTTTATACTTTATGTGTGTGAGTACAGGTCTCCAGCGCTCATTTAGGGATGCGTTTTGAAAGAAACGTAATTCTATCCCGGGGTTACTCCAACACGCAAATGATACCTCTTTAATTGCAAGCGTCCATAGGCTACGGTAAGTGCTTAACATCAGTAACATCAGGCGGGCCGTTGTTGCTTGTTTGCCAACCAAGTAGTGTAAAAAAAAACCGCGGATAAGGTACATAGGAATAGTAATTAATATCCATTAGACAGACAAACTTTTTAATGAGCGTAACGAAGAGACCTCGAGTGCAATCGGGCGCTGATTTATCAATACGAGTCAAGTACATAAGTCAATAAAGATGCCGTCTTTCTCAGTTTGTATAACCTCGTGAGGACTAGAAAATAAACAATAAAATGGACATTACAGCCTAAATATAATGTGATATAGCATATCGACCGAGAGTATACGAGTCGTTATTGATCCATTGATTGATTGAATACTTCCCGGCAGGTATCAGGTAGATAGCACCAAAACTGACAACTGTTTATAATCATAAGATCTATAATTTCATGTAGACTCAGTTTATTAATGAAAACCATATCCAATACAGATTGAAGTCGGTGTTAGGTTCATCCTGTCATCTAATATTAAGCTTGGAACCGACTCCAATCTGTATTCGGTTATTATTAGCTTTTTGAAGTCGGTTAATTTTTTTTCTAAAAAAAAAAAAAAATTTGGTGATAAAATTAAAAGTAAAAAACAACTTATAACATTTGAGGGTTGCCCTCGATTTCCCTGGGATTCCATCATCAGAGCCTGACTAAGTGCCAATGGGACCACCTCAAGACTATACTCTTTCAAATAAAAAAAACATTTTGAGAATCGGTTCACAAATGGGGACGATATCGGAAACATACATTAAAAAGTATATTTAAGTCATTTAAAAATATGAAGTATGAAAGCATTTACAGATACTTGGACACACATTCTAATACACGATGTATAAACTCGTAGATATAGCAATAATATGCACGTACGAGCGAAGCACGAGTGCGCCCGAAAACCGATAACGTATCCGCGATCATTTTCATCCTTTTATTGTCATACATTCTTGTATCAAAACGCAAACTACGTATACCTACCTACCTACGTTAAAACGGGCTAAAGTTTCCTCACTACATACAATCTCCAAATTCTTCACAAAAACTAATATATTCTCCCAATTCATTGAATTCGTTAGTCTCAATACTTTGGTTACTCAGCAAATGTATCTATAACGGACATGAATTGAGTCAGTAAATCACAAGGTGCATTCATTGGCGCTTTTGTATGTAGGCAGGGTGTATCGTACAATGGGGAGTGGGCAATGGATCCAGGGCCCGGAGTATCGCCGGCATGATTTATGATAGCAGACGAGCTCCGATACAGGCTTATCCTCTAATGGACTGTAGGAAGTGAGGGCATGCCTTCAACTATAGCTACTATTGAGCTGGTTATTTAGATGTTGTTTATAAAAAGACATGGATTTGTGATAGAGATAGCTTTAGAGTACCTAATACAGGACAGTATTACTGTTGTGAAACTTGGTGTGTAATACTTCAATATATATATTATTTTATACTACCAAGAGGCAAACAAGCATGCGCGTGTTAGAATATTGTTATTTAGTTAACCTATTTTCACTTAATCATTGCACATTTTTGTCTATTTAAAGTTAATTTGATGCATTACATATATATTTTGTAACGTATACTATGATTTTAATAAATATTAGGTACAAACAATTATAAATGTATGGTTTATAAATCACTTTATAGATTAGACTAAAGTGAGATTATTTTGTGAACAAAGTCGTGTTTTATTATTGTTCATAAATATTAGAATAACTATTTAAAATCATGTTTATTATTATTTGAATATTATGGAAACTATTCCAGACCTAAATATGTAATTTGATAGGTAGATAGTTAATATTTAGTTTGACTAACCTCTAAATAAACTGTCAGATGGTATGATATAAATACTGTGCCGATTTGAACATCGGTCATTCCATTTTGAGCTGCAGTACTGAACAGACGTTGTCTACAGGATATAAGTTAAGTACCTACCTTTAATAAGTTGCTTATTAACTGCTGCTGTAATTGTGTATAAATCATATTGTGTAATATGTATTGTATTATATTGTTTATTACCATACCTCATGGTAATTTATAAAGATGTAATTATAATTGTAACTACCTAGTGATTTAAAAGAGTGGCCATGAGTTTCTTGCTAGTTCTTCTCATGGCTCGATGTTAGCGAACTAGCGGTAGATTCATTAACTGAAAGTCATTGATTCTACAATGCTATAAATATAAATGACTTATAACAGATGTTCTTGCTTTTATTGACATCCTATTTGCTATTGCTTATGCTACTTGATACAAGTTATAGTACATAACCAAGTATATATTGAAATATATCCATAATATATTGTTAATAACCTCCAAATTCAATTGTCTTAACGTAAATGTTTAATTAGTTGTATTTCACCTCACTATTGTGGTATATAAGCTTTTACCAAATCTAACACGCGCAATCAGTCGCGCGTTGCCAACCCTTTAGAAACCTTATAACGCCTTTAAATTTTATTTAATTAATTGATGACTTGCATTTAATTTCTTTACAATGTGAAATGTTTAATATATAACAGCAAAACAGGTATTAGAATAATTTATTATTTAAATTTTTTCTTAAAAAGACATCTCCCGCACTAGAGAACAAGCTCTGTGTCGCGGGGGACTTTACAAACATACAATTAACGGACACAAATTACACCCAGACTCAGAACAATTCTTTATGGGCCACACAAAGTTTTGTCCTGTGTGGGAATCGAACCCACAACCTCGTGCACAGCAGGCGCATACTGCGGCCACTGTACCACCAAGGCAGTCAAATTTATTATTGTATGTTAGGGCACAAATTGTTAGGACATACTGAACTAGACGATCGTAACTCTACATCCAACCAAAACACAGTCGAGCGCTACCTTAACACAATACATAATTCATGATATAACCAACGAACGAATTTTGTTGTCAAGATGGTCGCAAATATTTCCTTATAATAAATATAACACAATAAAGGCAAACTAAAACAAAATATTTACAAAATACAACAGCAGCTGTAAGAAATCCCGCAGCGTTATATTTGAAGCAATATACCCGACATTCAAATATGAGAGATCAACATAACTCCGTATAAAAGCGTGTCAGAGTAAATTGAATGGCAAAATGTACGATACGACTATAGAAGCGCTAGAGTGCAATACATTATATATTATATCGAATATAAAGTAACATTTATATAATAGTAAATATGACGCTGATGTGGTCATCTTGTGGCTTTAGCTCAGTCGCACATTGACTCGAAAATTCTTATATTTGGAAAATAATTTTGAACTTCGACGCGTGATACGGGTTCGAAATATTGTTCTGTATCTCGGTGTCCTTTTTGTTTTAGGTTAAAGTGTTTTACATCCCATTGCGGTATACGGATATTACCGGTTTGTTTTTTATAATATGTTTGTTATTTTTTCTGTATATTTATTTTCAAGAATCAAAATATATTATAACTAGCTGTTGCCCGCGGCTCCGCCCGCGTGGATGTCAGTTATCGCTATAAAAAGCCTTTGTGTTATTCCAGACCATAATCTATCTCTGTGCTAAATTTCATCCAGATCCGTTCAGTAGTTTTTACGTGAAAGAGTAACAAACATCTATCCATCCATCCATACTTACAAACTTTCACGTTTATAATATTAGTAGGATATTTTGATTCTTTGATGTATACAAAAATAAATATACAGAAAAAATACCAATGTATTTATAAATACATAGAACATTTTTATATTTGAAAGTTTTTCTTCCAGATCCAAATCCAGTCAGATACCAAAGACGTTGATATGATATTTTTTACAAACTTTTTGCTTATTGAAATTAATTGAACAATAGTTTTGACATTTTGTTGACGGTTAAAATATTGTCCAGTTATAATAAACTCTGTGCCGGGAGTTTTAGAAGAAGCCAGTTTTATGTGGAGCGGTCATCACAATATTATTGCAAATGAAGCAGTATGTAGCTGCCCTTATATACTTAAGTAACGTCTTTATTTCTTTGGCAAATATTCTAGGAATGGTTTTGTTTGGATACAGCTATTTGCAATCTGATTTGACCTTTAGCAAAATGTGATATGAGACTGGTTACTGCTACGTTTTATACAAATATTTTCATATTCATTGTATTGTGTATACAGTACATATAATTATGTTTTCTCTTTACATATAATATATATAGCATGGGGTTCTTCAAGAAAGGAGTTATAAGGTTTTTAAAGGGTCGGCAACGCGTGAGTGACACCCCTGGTGTTGCAAACGTCCATAGGCTACGGTAACTGCTTACCATCAGGCGGGCCGTATGCTTGTTTGTCACCTTGGTAGTATAAAAAAAAAAAAAAAAAAAAATATATATTTATATTGTGTTTATTGTACATTGTTACAGTGGAAATTCATATTACTGTAATATTGGAACAAACAAAACATACACTTCCGAGTCACTTTGAAGTTATTTGCAAGAGAAGAAAATTACGATTGAAGTCTGAGAACATTCGCCCATACTTTTTAAGTCTCTCACTCTTTTTTACTTTTAACCACTTGGTGATGGAGAACAGAGTCCAAACCGAGAGCGTGTGAATATATCTGCCTGCCTCGGTGGTCCAGTGATCGCAGTATGCGCCTGCTGTTCACGAGGTTTTGGGTTCGATTCCCACACAGGACAAAACTTTGTGTGACCCACAAAGAATTGTTCTGAGTCTGGGTGTAATTTGTGTCCATTAATTGTATGTTTGTAAAGTCCCCAGCGACACAGAGCTTGTTTTCTAGTGCGGGAGTTGTCTTTTTAAAAAAAGGATAAAAAGAATATCGTTTTGTTGGCCGTCGCTAGAATTCGTATAAAAACAAAAAAATAGATACCAATCCGATGTCCAAATGATGAGGCTATAACTACGTATTCGGATATCCGATTAATTTAAAATATTGGAATGCTAAATACACTGCTGTTTGTTGCTAAAATGTAAGCTATTTCTCGTAAGTGTATTGAAGCATACAGTAACATCAGAAGCGGTGATGTTCCATAAACACCAATTGTTCCATTTCTATGATCTGTTGACAGTGTCGTGCCCCGAGGGATATTATGCCAGATAACATTGAGTGCGCGCTCAAAGCACCGGAAATTGACAACTTCACGGTAACATAGATCGAGTAAATTAAAAATAAATATTGATATAGAGGGAGAAGTAATAGATAGACTTGTGCTTTTACACCATCAGCCATTATTCGTCTTAAGGTAGCGCTACTTGCATATAAAAAAGCTTGCATATATGCAAATTAAGGAACGAGCCTTATAACGGAACACTTAACAAACATCCTACTAATATTATAAACGTGAATGTTTGTGAGCATGGATATATAGAAACTATAAAACGGATTTAGATGAAATTTGACACAGAGATCGATTATAGTCTGGAATAGCACATCGCAATAACCGACATCCACGTGTGTGGAGCCACGGGCAACAGTAAAGAAATTTTTTGAACTGGAGTACATACAGAAGAGAGGTAAAGACCACTCGCCATAAACTTGGTGATTAAGTACAACAATGACATCAAGTAAGTCCAATACTTGGAGCCGATAAGGCCAAGAAAGAAAATCTGAACGCAAAAAAATGAGGAGACCCATAGGCAGGAATAAGACATACATAGTTTTTTAATTTTTGCATCGCCATGCTTTTTAATGCGCCATGCATTTTAACCTGTGCCTAGCCTGTAGTAAGTATATGAGGAAAAAATAATAATTTCCTGAGTTAAATGTGGCTCTGAACAAAAAATACGTCAAATTTAATGCTCCTATTGGACATTTAAGACTGATAAACACACTATTGGTTTCGAAATATTACTTACGAGTAGCTTAGCATGACTTCTAATAAATATTCCTTTATTTGCATTAAAATATGAAAAACATATTTGTATAAAAGGCTTATGGAAGAATCTCAGAAGCGAGTCACGTAAACTTGTGAACATCATAAGTATTATAATATATGTATTTTAATAATATCTCTGTATTGTACTAGTTTGTTACTGTAATGTGCAATATTCTGAACACGCCAACAGTTGGTACCGCGTGCGTTCTAACACTCAACTTATAGTTTTTTTTAAATTTCAACATTTTGTAGCAAGTTTCAAATCAAACAACTAAAACTTGTACGTGATTATATTATGAGTACTAGCTGTACCCGCGACTTCGTTCGCGTGTTCAGTCTTTTACTGAAAATCTCAAAGCTACAGCTGTTATCCCTATACAAACTTTCACCGGCTGATTTTCATCTTTAGTGGTTACATTTAAAAAAACCTTTCTTTGCGGATGCCTATATCATAATAGCTATCTGAGTGTCTAATGATTTAAACTGTGCGTTTGTTGATTATTCAGTCACGTTTTTCTTTTAAACATTTGGATTCTGCAATTAATAAACTTCATGAAGAAATATTCCTTGTTTGTATGATTGTTCTGCTCTTAAAATTGTCTTAGCGTAAACGTGAATAACCTTAATATGCCCATCGCCTAGCTAATAGTTTGAATTTATGTATTGTTATGTATTATCTGTGCCATACCCTGTAGAAATCTCTACATCATTTCGTTTTAAATTATTCACTTCTAACCTGATAGGTACTGTTACACAGTTTATGTGGGCTAAAAATTTATTAAATTCTTAAAGGGCATAATGGTCCGTCGTAGTGCTCAAGCATTTCAGAAATTGAACTTTCCTTTTAATCCATTGTTCTTATAATACAGTTATACTACTTTACATAAGCTTTCGGAACAAAACTGAATGAAAAACCAGTAAGTTGAACCCTATTTAATATTGTCGACCATATTAGTGAGAGTTCAACGTAAATTCGGTATATAGGTATCTGTTAATTATTATCTTTATCTCTGAAACTATGCATTTTTTACTTTGTACATTGTTTAATTACGAAGTTGCCATGCCTATATCCGGCTGTATCATAATATTAGTTCAATTGTAACATTTTAATTTGCTCATTGAATGTGATTAGTTACTGTACTGTCATTTAATTACCATAATTGAGATACATTATGTCTGATCTCCAGAATATTTATCATTGAGAAGTTGGCCATCTGCAGTATTATTTATTAGTTTCACTAACGAATTGATGCTTCCTGAATGCATTTGTTTGATTCATTGCAGTATGCCTATAGTATTTGAGGAGGTTACTCACTTCCCTACGGAACCCATCATCAGAACTGGATTTTTTAAAAACTGAGAACAATATGAAAGATTATCCATCCAATTACAAAAAGATTTTTAAGATATTTTTTAAAGAGAGGGAAGGACCTCCACTTTACAGAAGACCACAGCTAAATAACTACACACAGCGGTGTAGTTGTGTTCCTGTGTGTGAGTATAGGTCTCCAACGCTCACTTAGGAATTCGTTTTGAAAGAAACGTATTTCTATCCCAGGGATACTCCCATCTAAGCCCTGGTGTAAAAAATGAGTTGGTAACACGCAAGTGATACCTTTGGTATTGCAAGCGTCTATAGGCTACGGTAACTGCTTAGTAACATCAGGTGGGCCATATGCTTGTTTGCCACAAAAGTAGTTCCATCTTAGCCATAAGACGTCCACTGCTCGACATAGGCCTCCCGCAAGGTTTTCCACATCATTCGGTCCTGAGCTGACCTTGTCCATCGGTTGCCCGCGTTTACCAGGTCGTCGCCGTCGGTCCATCTTGTTGGAGGCCTGCCCACGCTGCGTCTTCCAGTTCGTGGTCGCCACTCTAGAACCTTTATGCCCCAACGGCCATCGGTTCTGTGAGCTATATGCCCTGCACATTGTCACTTAATTGAGGCAATTTTTCGAGCTATGTCGGTCACTTAAAAAGAAAATATTACAAATCTTAAATGACGATGTTCAGGAATTAAAAAAACAATGTAATGGAACCTCATCTTTAAAAATTCAGTTAAAAATATATATCAGTTAAGTTTGCCGATGAGACAGAGGCCGATCATGCGTTTCGCTGTGAGTGATTTTTTTGGTCGAAGATAGACACATAGTATCGCGGAGTTTTTTAGATCTATTTGCAAATAACATTGCCTCCAACGGCAGGATTTTTCCGACTCGCTCAACTATCATCGTAATATTTCAGCCAATTCACGCTCGCAAAACTATAATGAAAGAATCACGCCGTCTACTGGTGAAAATCGTATGAAATTTTGTTTGGTAGTTATTGAGTTTATCGTGACCAGATAGACAGATTCGGTGGAGTGTTTTTTTTCTGTGCTGCTTTCCTGATTACCTAAATTAAGGTATTGTTAAATGTTAGCGCCTACACAAAATGAAATAGCATTCATTTTATAGTAATATTTTATAGTTTGTGTGTTTAAGTTTTATTAGGTGTTTAATTTAGTCAGTGATTGTCTTAGGTCTTGGCATGATTAACGCATTTTATTCGTACTTATAGAATATTTATATAGTTTTAGTTTTATTAAAGACGATTTTAGCTGCAACAAACAGATAGACAGAGAGATAGAACTGTGAAAATTGTATTTCTGTTGTAAGTGCTATGTAAACAGCCACATGAATTTAATAGAAAGCTGTTATTTTGATATTACAAACAGACACTTCAATTTTATTAATGTGTGTATAGATGTATAGCTGATATGTGTTTATGACTTCGTTTGCGTGGACTTCAGGGATTAAAACATAGAGTTTCCTGGAGATGGTAAACGGAAAATTGTTTGGAATCAAAAGAACCCGGGGCATAAAAGATTATCACCTGCACCGCATCCTGTTAAAATGTCTGCTTCTATTACATTTCGTTGTAAAATGGTCACTTTTAACCTAGTACCGTTAACACGTGATGTACCAGTCAGCTGATCTCTATTTAATATGGTCGCCGATATTGATGAGAGTTCAACTTAAATTGGTGATTGCTATATCTCCGAAACCTCGCATTATTTTTTTATTTATTTTCATATAAACTTCAAACGTGGTTTTACAAACTACATTTTAAAAAGTATTAGCTAAATAAATCGAAGCGTGTTTCTTGTATAGCACGTGTGTTATTAAAGTGGCCATAACTTTTTTATTTGTGAACCGATTGGAATAAAATAAAGCCTATATGTTATGGGAAGGTTGCCACAATATATAAGTGAAAACTGCATTCAAATCGGTTGCGTGGTTGCTGAGTTTATCGCGTACAAACGCGGCCACAAACAGACAAACAGACAAACAGACACACAGACAAACAGACAAAAATTCTAAAAACCACATTTTTGGCCTCAGTAACATAAATACAACGTATATAAAATGTTTTTTCGAAAAAAAATTCAATGTACAGACGCGACTTGGTTACGATTTTATTTTATGTATAGATAATATCGTACTTCCTTTACTACACGAAAGGTCCTAAGCACAAGATTCACGATTTGCACACACCATATTTATTATATAATAATAGCAACCCATATAATGTCCCACTGCTGGGCACGGGTCTCCTCTCTTCTATTAAGAGAGAGAGGGTTTAGGCCTTAATTTACACACGCTGGCCTAATGCGGGTTGGTCAATCAGACATGTCTTTAGATTTTTTTCTAAGACATGTTCCTCACGATGGTTTCCTTCACCGTTAGCAGATGGCGAATCATTTAATTAGTACATATAAACTCCACAAAGTGAAATTCACATTGGTACTGCCGCCCGGTATTGAACTCGCACCTCTTGCGTTCAAGTCGGTTACTTTCCCACTCGGCCAACACTGCATTCTTTATTATAACGTAAACACAAGAGACGCAAAGTAGTCCATGATTGAAATGGAATCTCTACATATAATTAAATGTTGACATGATAAATTTCATATTGAAACACAAAATAAACACAGTAAGTATTTCACTTTTGATGCCCCATGTTCATAAACAAGTTACGCAATCTTTATTATTTTTTACGTAAAATCAGTTTTGTTAAGCCTTCACCTAAAAAAATTGACAACTTATTTCCAAGTTAAATTGATCGTACTTTATGTAAATAACTTTTAAATTTTGTTTGAAGTTTCCTCCGGCAATTTTTTCATCGCTTCGAGATATTATATTTTTAATTAGTTTGTACTGACTTAGGAATAAAACGAATGCTGCATTTTATATTCTGTTATAGACACAAAAATAGGTACAGACAAAATAAATTAATTCGTTGAACCACAATAGGAGAGTTTCAAATGTCAGAAATTCAGAAAATGTAATTTGAATTTTAAATTTTCTGAATGTGTAATATGAAATTACGAAGACGTCAATTTTTACGAAATCGCTTTTATTGAATAAAATTATGGATAATTTTGTGATAATGCAAATATAACGGAATGAAGATTAATAACATCGACGAATAATAATATTTCTTTTAAAATAGTTCAAGTAGGTACCATAACATAAAAACTGAAATGGCATCAACAAACAATACAACATTCTAAAAATGTTCTACTTAATAATCTGAACATTTGAATCCCAAATGTGGACACCAACATGTCAAAGGCAATATGTGGGCTATATGTGAAGCGTTTATATTTAGTGAGACGATGTCCGGGGTTGACTCCACGTCAGAATATTAATATTGTTGGTGTGAGTGACGTCAGCAGGCACTCATTTATCATAACCCTCTTATTATTCCGTTAGAAAAAGTACTCTTAACATTGAATGTATAAACAAATAACAGTCAGCTCTTGAGTAATGTATTAAGCTATTCAAGATAATAAAAGTAAATAATTGCATCAAGTCATATTTCACATATTATTTTTAGTATATGGCGCAAATAAGGAATGTTAACTTTGCAGCCTTTATCTGCGGTGTTGTTGACTTCATATTCTATTAACAAGTTACCTACATTATTATTTGATAAAAATGATGTTCTGTGTTTGATCACTGGAGCGGATTAAGTTATATTGGATTACTATGGCAGTTATGACATGTAACTAACATTACAGATGGTTGGTTTGTTTAATTTATTATTTTTTATTAAATCAATTTCTTTTACATTATAATAAATACGTTTCTTTAAAGCTTTAAGAACACAAGTATAAGATATACATACTTTAAATATTGTTTTTTTTTATTTAAAAAAGACAACTCCCGCACTAGAGAACAAGCTCTGTGTCGCGGGGGACTTTACAAACATACAATAAACGGACACAAATTACACCCAGACTCATAACAACTGTTTATGGTTTACACAAAGTATCGAATCCACAACCTAGTGCACAGCAGGCGCATACTGCGACCACTGGACCACCAAGGCAGTCATATTAAAGCTATGTAGAAAAAGTCGAACCCGGAGCAGGATTCAAAACTTCGCCTGTCGGGTTCCGGTCCAGCGCACTATCAATTGTGCCATCCCAGCTCCTACTTCGGAGTTCGAATTTGTCCACCGCTTTTTTTCACGTCTTGGAGTAACGTCAGCTTCATTTAAACGTTAGCCTTAACTGGTCTATACGTACGACATCTTCCAATCGCGATTTTCCATTGCTTTATTTTTTTTATTTCCATACCTGAGCTAATTGCATAGCAAAAATGCCTAAAATATTTAACAAGTATAAGATGTAATAAGTACTAAAACTTGATTATTTTCGGTATAGCATAGAACAAGGTTTTAATGTTATAGGTAACAAAGTTTCAGTGTAAAACTGATGTCACCATTACTTACAATTTCTTCTTCTTATTCTATTTATATAAATTCGTAGATATACTATGTCACATTATATATATCCACTTCTCCCCTCTCCACCATAGAAGGAGCGTCATACGAATGACTTTTTATATTCTATCTCGCGCCACTGGCCCGGTAAAAACGGAGATGAGTTAGGAACCGTTTACATGAAGCTGTCAATAATGAAGTACAAATTAAAATGTTCAGGTCAAATCGGTCATCCATCACTAGTGCAACATATTATTTAGGAGAGGTAGGGCACCATACTAGCGAGTAAGCCCGACTGGGGAAGGACCTCCACCTTAGAAGACCACAGCCAAATGACTACACACAGCGGTGTAGTTGTGTTCCTGTGTGTGAGTACAGGTCTTCAGCGCTCATTTAGAAATGCGTTTTGAAAGAAACGTATTCCTATCCCAGGGTTACTTCCATCTTAAAGCCCTGGTGTAAAAAATGGGTTGGCAACACGCAAGTGATTCCTCTGGTAATGCAAGCGTGTATAGGCTATGGTTACTGCTTAACATTAAGCGGGCCGTATGCTTGTTTGCCACCCAAGTAGTATAAAAAAAATCGTCAAACTCATGTAGTGTGAAACTAGACGGTCTTGTGTCGTATTACCATTGATTCAGACTAAACAATCCGAACAAATGAGGTCCGGTTTTAAACAGGTTTCACACTATCGATTAGTAAGTTTAACATGGAAGAGAGTTTGGCAAACATTAAACTTATATACACAACACTGATTATAATTGATAATATGATAACTTATAGTAATGTAATGAAAATTCCAAACATCAGAAGCGTACCATAGAAGGAAAAAGAAGCAGCATACATGCAGATAATGAGATTTCACATCCAAGCGAACGTTTGTTCACAATTACTCCAGGGGGATTTGTAACGTTGTGGAAAAAATAATACAATATTTATATGGACCGTTTTATTTTGATGTGATGTTGTTAGGCAACAGTGAGTGTGGTCTGGGTGTTTATAGCAAAATAAATACATGTATATGTTGTTCAATACTCCTGAAACAAAAGACGGAACATATTGCTAAGTATGAACATTTTCACCACCACACATATCTACAACGCTTGCCACAAGGCTCAAGCTAATTGAATGTACTTAATCCAATATAAAATAAAAACTAACTTAGACAAGGTAATCTTACTTTCGACAAGGGTCTGCGGCTGAGACAAATCTCTGTAATCACTAGATCAACAATCTTGCCCTTCAAGATTGTTGAACTTGATAACACAAATATCCTGTAAGCAACATAGATCTGTTGCCAGTACTTATTTAACGGAATGGTAAGTTTAAAGAAAACATAGAATGTAGTTTTCTGTATTAAAGATATTAACTTTTACATCAATTTCATTTATTTATTTTTATTAAACGCATAATACGTATAGAACATTAAAAATCCAATGGTTAAATTTTACTATTGCCAATTTGCTGACAAGGGCACTCTTTGTGGAAAATAAAATTGTTGATATTTTTATTATTTTAAAATAAGTGATGACAAGAAGAAGAACAGCATGACGCACGCAGTCATCATTCCCGTTGCCATATTGGAAGAAAGGAAAGGACCCGGCCAATACACCACAAGAAATGACATTCCAGTGAGCTCTACAATCAATTACATTGTTGCAAGAAAAAAGGAAACTGAAGTGGAGAAGACTTTCTCAGTCAATAATGCTTATAATTAAGTTAAATAATATTGATATATTTTTATTTCGTGCATTGAATTACCAACTATGTCCCATGACATTTAATCGCTTTCAAATCGATCAATAGTCGAAACCCTTTCTTAAAAGATGATTTATGATAATTTGAATTTCAGTAAGGGTAAATACCCCTTTACACTCGGGCTGATACGAGCGTGAGTTTCATTTCAAAAAAATATTGGCGCCAAACCGTTTTGTTTTTCGGAACGCAACCGGCGTCGATCGTTCGTAAGGATATTTTAAGCGCGGAAAAAAATACAGGGGCGGGGTACGGGCGGTAAGTCTCCTGTGAACCTCGACGAGAAATGGCTGCTTTCTTTGATCCCCGCCGCGTCGCGGGTAAGTAATTATTTTTGATAGTAATTTTAGAGTTTTTTAATGGGGGTTTCACTTGTTTTTATTGTAAAAGAATGGTTAATACGTACACTATTTTAGATTTTAGTTAACACTTACAGTTTTGGTACAATTATGTTGTAAAATGTGACCGCTACGATCGTGTGGTTCCGGGTGTAGGGCCGAAATATTGTTTGGGAATAGGTATTGTTCTTCATGCTAATTTTTACGTAAATTAAATGTGTAATAATGTTATTTTTGTTATTTTTATTAGGAAACCTTACTGACGATCAAGTTTTACAAGCGTTAGGCGATGGAAACTTCTCCGACGTCGAAGGTTTCGACGATGACGACGATGAGATTCAACCTAGCATCTTCGAAGATCTTCAGATCACTGAATCAGAACTTACACTAGAATTGGAGGTGGAGTTGGTACCGGATCTGAACACAGCCACTCCTGTGCCATCAGGATCAGCTCCGTGCGCTCGATCTTCGCGCTTCCCTCCTAACAAGAGGCTCTGGAAGCAGGTACCCTTTGAAGACTCTAGTCATGACTATTCTCCACTGCCAGTGTCTCCTGTCAGGACTCCAATGGAGTATTTCTCGGACTATTTCGATAGAGATTTTTATGAAGAAGTTGCCAGATGTACAAACATGTATCATCTCAGAAAAACAGGCAACGCGTTGAAAACTACGTCTATCGAAATAGCAAGACTTTTTTCCATTCATATCATCATGGACCTACCCTAGAATAACTATGTACTGGAGAGGTGGATTAAAATTGGAGTTGATAACTCGGCAAATGGCTCGAGATAATTCTTATTGGTTCGCAATGCATTGCATGTCGTAGATACTGATGAACCCCCGCCAAATGAAAGAAACAACCCATTGTGGAAAGTACAGCCAATGATTGATAGAGTAAAGACAGCATGTAACAGACTTGAAAGAGCCCCTGGATTTTACTCAATCGACGAACAAATGATCCCATTTACTGGTAGGTGTATTCTGCGTCAAGTAGTCCGAAACAAGCCGCGCCCTGTTGGATTGAAAAACTTCGTGCTGACCACAAGTGAAGGTTTGATGCTCGACTTTGACATTTATCGAGGGGCAAAAACTATGTTCGGCGATACAAGTCTAGGACTAGGACCTTCTGTGGTTCTGCATTTGGTCAAGAGTGTCCCACCTGGAAGCTGCGTCTACCATGATAGATATTTTACGACTGTCGGATTGATTGAAGAGATGCACAAGCGAAAGCTTCACAGCACTGGAACAATAATGCTGAACAGGATACCTGACCGTGCGGCGATCAAATTTAAGACAGATGCTAGGATGGCTCGAGGGGAATGTCAACAGTACGTGGCTGAACCTACCGTCATAGTCAAGTGGAAGGACAACAAGTCTGTTTTGATGGCGTCTAATTGTACCGGCGCATCCTCAACGTCGATAGTCAAGAGATGGGACAACAGGTCGAAGACGTACGTAGACGTGTCTGCCCCAAAAGTAATTGAGCATTACAATCAGCACATGGGGGGTGTGGATGTCCTGGATCAACAGATGGAATATTACAGGACATTCATCAAAACCAAAAAATGGACACTCAAAGTACTAATACACTTTCTTGATTTGGCAATTGTCAATTTGCTTGGCGGTTGTATCGCAATAACTGTCTGGCAAATAAATTAAGCAGGAGGGAGATTTTGCCCTTGTTAGACTTTCGTCTAAACATTGCTGATGGGCTATCGAGCATGCCAGCTAGAAAACGGCCACATGAAAATATTGAGAATGAACCACCGGTTGAAGATGAAACTCCTCTGCCAAAAAGACAATACAGACCTGTAAACAGGCCATCTGAGGCAAAACGATACGATGGATACGAACATTTTCCAGTATTCAACGAATTAAAAGCCCCAAGAATGTGTCGATACGAAAATTGCACCATCCGCACAAAGGTGCGATGTCAAAAATGTGACTTGTATTTGTGCATTGCTCGCGGTAAAAACTGTTTCAAGTCTTACCACACCCAAGGTTCCTAGGCTTCTTTAATCTTGCGCTGAAGAAGTATAAATTAAGTACCCATTGTTAAGTTTTAGAAGATGTTTTTTTTTATTTTTTAGCATTTTTACAAAGATTTTGTAACGTGTTACCAAAGGTATCAGTTTAAGCTGAATAAATGTTTAATTATGATGTTGATTTTATAAGACTGAATTAATAATGACTGAGTAATAAATATAGAGGTTAATTAAGTATATATTTGTTTAATTTTTTACCTAAATACCAGAATATGAAACTAAATTAAATTACCCTCACGATCGTGACAATGTCACGTACGACCTGCGGCTCACGATCGTGTGGGTAGGTTTCTTGGTTAACTATAAACAAGGGATTTTTTTAACTATTTTTTTTGGCTCCTTAGACGCGTTACAGAACAAAAAATAACATTTCGTAACTAGAATCGCAAAAAACTTTCACCGGTTGTAAAGGGATACATACATTTCAATGGGTAGTTTGTTATAAAAACGTAACCCGGGTCCTACAAATGTTATGGACGATAAGCGATGATACGTAAGTACCTACAAAATTTTTGTTTAATGTTTTCCCCATAATTAAGTATTATTTTGAGTTATAAACAGTATTTGCAAATATACATTGAGGTACAATTGTTAGATCTCTTCCTAGTGTAACGCAGTTAATACCACATTTGACTCAATGGCGTCGCTATCATTAAAGAAATAAAACAAAACAATAAACAAAATGCCTCTTTGAAAACTTTTTGCTAATTGTAAGCAGCTATTATAGCCTATAATATGTGCTTATAGTACCAGATACATTAATAGCACAGTCTAATAGACAGACTTCTTCACTGCAACTTGCCTGAGGACCCTCGACTAGCATCATAACATGACATTACCCAGGCAGTGTTATTACGACTGCAGTCTTTTGTAACACAATAATATGTTGAAAATCAAGATAATATATCTACAGATTTATTTATTGATGTAGCAACCAATTTTATGGATAGATAGGTACTACATACTGCATGAAGGCAGTATAAACCAAGAATATCTCAAGTCAATTCAATTCACAAAAGCACATCTGAAGTCCCCTCAAGCTACACAAACGCTCGTGTATCCATATAAAACACCGGTGAATCGGTTTACGAACAATTTGAGGCGCTTTTGAGGCGAGTCGTCGACGCGCCCGATGGTGCGGCAAATAACATAAATATTGTGTCTCAATGTCTCAAATATATAACCACTAACTTGAATTACTCGAGCAAATGGTGAATGTACCGATCTGAACACGTATCTGTTACATTCTGATAGTGATGAAATTTAAACCATATAAGTATATACGTTTTCCGTTTTTTTATTTAACGATTTTCTTTGTGTTTCAAATATAACCAGGTGTAATTGTCTATTTTCAACTATTTTCTTTAATAATATCTTTTTAACAAAAAATTGAACCGACGAAAAAAAAAGTAAAAAATAATAAAGTTTTGAGTCGGCGCCAAACAAACAAGCCATCATCTCACTTTATGTACCTATATGCTCTGCGTTGGTGAATCAGTTACGGCAAGTATTATATATGTAGGTATAGATTAATTTGCTTATTCGTTAGTTTGGCGCCGACTCAAAACTTTATTATTTTTTACTTTTTTTTTCGTCGGTTCAATTTTTTGTTAAAAAGATATTATTTTTTAATTTTTTGTGACTTACATATACAAATCAATAATAAAACATCACAAATTGGTTATAAAGTCCTTATGATCTCAATCAAAAGACGCGCACTGGTCTACCAGTGCACGTCTTTTGACTGAGATCACTGCGCTGTGTAAATCCTTATGCTATGTAAACATAAGCATTAAGCTTACGTTTACATAAAGATTTACACAGCGCACATAAATCCTTATGCTTATGTATACATAAGCATTAATTGGCCTGTTGGTCTAGTGGTTAGTGACTCTGACCGCTACGCCGGAGGTCGTGGGTTCGATTCCCACCTAGGACAAATCTTTGTGTGATGAGCACGAATGTTTGTTCTGTGTCTGGGTGTAATTTATTTATAATATGTATGTATTTAGAAATATATAAGTATGTTTATCAGTTGTCTGGATACCATAGTTCAGGCTCTGCCTAGTTTGGGATCAGATAGCGATGTGTGAGTTGTCTCGAAAATATTATAATTATTAAGGTTTGACACAGCGCAGCGTTAATATACGACCACGTCTCAGATGAATAATGTTCATCACTGGTAACATACACGGGTCAAACATTTTTGTCTTGAGATACTGCGATATTTAGGACAGGGAGATATGGCTAAGCCATTCAAACACTACCCAGCCGAATCCGATTAGCGAGTAACCTCCTTTAACGAGTTACTACTTTTGACAAGTGACCTGTTATGGTGTCCTCTTCGAGCTTTTCGGGGGTGTTGAATACGAATATAACATCTATTTCGTGATCAAAGATGGAGAACGCGATTTTTTCTAAAAAGTCAATATATCTATATATATTTTAGAAGTTTTAATTTTTTTTTATTACTTACCCTTATTTTTGTACCTTTGATTAAACAATAAAATCAAAATCTTAAAACTGTATATGTTTAGCAAATTTTAACAAAATCGGTAAACAAATGTAAATGTTATGAGTGAACAATCAATTATTCCCTATTTATTTAACTGAGGGGTATTATTTCTAGTTGAAAATACGGAGTTTCCGAAAATCTAATAATTTACAATCAGAGTGCATCTTATGACCTCTCCAATAAGCCCAAACACGGCTAGAATACATTGTTTATTTATGGAGTTCCGATGCTTATGCCTTCCAAGTTCATCATCAGATTAGTTTAATGGTACCATTTTCATCAAAAACATTGAATTTACTTTATTACAGTCGCTGTAACTATCTTATTCGATATCTATATTATGCTATCGCCATTCACAAAATGCTTATTATTGAGAACTTCTGGCAGTCATTTGTGGTCTTCTTCATCTGTTTTACTTCACCAAATGATACTTTCTGAATGCAAATGCTTGACTTATTGTAGAAAATATCAAAATCGTTATATGTTTGCCTATAATATTTGAGGAGTTCTCTCAATTCCTCATGGATCCCATCATAATAGCTGAATGTCGTTAAAATGGGACCAACTTCAAAGTATATCCTATCGAATAAAAAAAGAATTATCGAAATCGGACGACCCTGTAAAAAGTTATGCGTGGTCATACATAAAAAAAAAAAAAAAAAAACAAATATACGGGTCGACTTGAGAACCTCTCTTTTTTTTTTCGTCGGTTAAAAAATTATAAACAGTTTATTTTAAAATTTTATTGAATTTTTTAAATTGCTTTGCAAAAGTGACGCAATATATATTTTTTAGTTTCACGTCTGTATTTAAGTTCCTAAATCAAAATTTAATAGATCCAGCGGCTTCGAAACAAATTGGCTTCGACAGACAGACAGGAGTGCTCCTAGGAGTTTTGTTTATTCACGTACAGAAGCCTAAAGAACCACAATACTGAATAATCCATGTATCGCAGGAGCGTTAAACAGATGACGTACACAAATTATCCAGATTCGGAAAGATTATTTACGGATCCCACAAAATGGTCACGTGTAATCGAACCCACAACACATCGCGCAATGGTGGCGTCTGCGCCATCTGTGCAGTCATTTACGCGAATACAGTCGATTTTTCAACAGCGGCCATAAAAACGCCAAACAACGATCCGTTGAAAAATGTAGTCTGAAATTTACATTTGAATGATGGGTGGTATCCAGTTGCACAGCTCATATATATAAACGATGGATATCAACTGAAATAACCTGAAACTTATTATCTGGATAAACTGGATCCGACACTTGTGTTGTATTTTTTATTTGTGTTATTTATTGTACCATCTATAACAATAGATGGAGCCGTAGGTACACAAAAGGGACACTACATGAACTAAAACGCCACAAGAAATAATAATTATAAACATCGTCTGGTCTGTGAAGTAGAAACTTAAGCGCCCTTAGGCTAACACCTATTTAACTATTTTTTTTAGATAATAATAATAGTAATAATATTTTTCGGGAAAACTCATCGCCATCTAATCCCAAACTAGGCAGAGCCTGTACTATCGGAACCAGAGAACTGATAAACATACTTATATATTTCTAAATACATACATATTATAGATAAATTACACCCAGACACAGAACAAACGATCGTGCTCATCACACAAATATTTTAGGGTAGGAATCGAACCCACGATCTCCGGCGTAGCAGACAGAGTCACTAACCACTAGACGAACAGGTCAGTCGGATATCTTAGATGTTCATAAATGTAGATGTAAAATTTATTTTTATCTAGGTATGATCATAGGAATGGCAAAGACTGTAAAGATATGAAAAATTAGAAAATAGTGCAATAATCCTATGATTACCTACGGTGACAGTTAAAAAATCTATAACATTTGACATTCACACAAAATCCTTCCACTCGACGAGTTTAGCATATAAAATCCGATGCGTATCGACGCAGTGTGCCGCCACCACCGACTACGCCATCGTATCGGATATATCCGCTGAAACGTGTACCCAACAATAAAACAATTCGTTTGTGAACTGAAGCTTTGTTGCAGCCCGACACTCGCTTATAGTTGATAGACAATGAAGGATTAGTGGCCAATCAGATGTAACTGAAACAAGGCTGCTTTAAACAATCATGTACATTTTATATTGTGCGAGATGTGAATAAATGTTTCTTTCTTTCTTTCTTTACAATATACAGAAAAAAGAATAGTGTTGTGCCAAAAAAAAGTACGGTTCGATTTTTGCAATAATCTAAAACTACGTTTACGTATCATTTTGTTGATATTATGCAGTTTGTAAATTGATGAGTGATTTTGTGTGTATAAACAGTTCTCATACATAAAGATCAACCTTATCAAACGTAATGTGCATACTTAAACCTATAATAAAATTAAGAGTAAAAATCCGTTTTTTTCGGTATTTTTGGCTATTTTAAAAATATTATTATGGGGTTCGCCCGCAACTTCGTCCGCGTGGTAATTTGAAATATTTTCCCCGATTTTACAACATATCTCACTACTGCTCTGCTCCTATTGATCATAGCGTGATGTTAAATAGCCTTCCTGGATAAATGCACTATTCAACAAAAACATATTTTTTCAAATCGAACCAGTACTTTCTGAGATTAGCGCCTTCAACCAAATCAACAAACAAAAAACTTTTCAGCTTTATAATAATAATTATTAGTATATAAATACTTTGTTAACTAATCTTATTATACTTTTATTATTAAAAGCACTATTTTATATTTCAATCTGGCCTTTAAAAATCTTGTTACGCTTAGATTTATGCAGAATAAGAAGCGCGTGTACTAGAATTTACATGTAACTGAATTGTTTTGTTCTTATGTTGGTGTATTGTAAATTCTCAGAATAGTCAGAGTAAACAGTCAATTCTCACGATAGCTACTTAGTTAAGAGCCTCGTCTAGCAAACGAGGTGTCACATAAACTAAACATTAGGCTTTTAGTATTACTAGGTATTATATTTTATAGTACCTGTAGGTGGAGTGCCATTGTATTTCACAGAACACATTACAGCTAGATGACGGTGCAACGTAACAAATGATTTGAAACAATTTGCGACAATACCTGTAGGTACTATTGTCGTTGGGGTGACGATGTGGTGAACATACCTGGAAACAAGACAAAAAAAAATTGTCAGGATAGAAACTATTAGCATCGTTTATAAATGAATCAATACTTTTGCATTAGGTATTAGTAATGCAAAAAAAGTTTTATCGTCACACACAAAGTCTAGGGTTACCCAAACTACCTCATCTACTGAAAAAGTTAAGTTAGTAAGTTATAATTTAAATAAAAAAGAGACATCTAAGAATTTATTGCAAGGATGTATAACATCCACATTTCCCTTTGAGTAGGGACTCAAAACATACCCGATACCTAAGTTAAAGCAGATAAAATATTGCTGATACCGGGCGAAATACCAAAGTCGGAGATGATACTGAGTAGTTCTCGACAAAAATTGGAACTCTGCATTAGTCTACATGACATTCGTAGATAGTTACTGTCACAGTAGATACCACCGAGACAGTATTCGGATTTCATTCACATTGATGCCATTCAAGTCTGGATATAGAATGTCAATAAGTATCTATGATAGCAGCAACCGATGATAAGGATAACCACAGTAAGAATAACTGCGATCCAATTTGGGCCCAATTCCTGGTCCATTGAGGCGCGCACGAGCGGAAACCTTTAGGTATCGATATTAATATAAAATATGTTTTTGACGAGGTCAAGACCGAGCACATTACTAAATAATTGAACCTTTGAGAGGGGCGCTGTACTCACGGGATATGAAATCAGTTGATTGTTTATGTCCGTCGTTTTTGTAAAGTTAGTAATGCATTTAAACCAATGAGGAATTTACGGAAAATATTCGAGAATATACGCTTAGTCAAAGTTCTATCGTTTCATTGAAATGCATCAGCTTGCATGCTATCATACTTGTATTTTACAGAAGATTGTAACTATCTGGCGATTAAAAAGAGTGGCCTGAGTTTCTTGCTAGTTCTTCTCAAGGCTCCACGTCAGCGAACTAGCCGTAGGAAAATTTTGCTGACATCATCTTTCTGGTTTATTCATAATTTATGACCTTCATAAGTGTTACTTTGTAACCTAAATGAATAAATGAATTTTGAGTTTGAGTTAAATATTAATATGTATAATATCTATAATAATACTAGATACCTTTAACAGTGAAAGATAATGTTGTGAGAAAACTATATTTTCATGTTTCATTTTTGTTCATTGTTCCTGTAACGAGATCTCCATTTGGCTAAATGAGAATTTAAAATGAGATATCTATTTCTATAAAAACAATACTTTTTCATTTTGGAAGCAAATGTCCGTTAAGATTTTGATTGCAAGTGAAATGATTTTTTAACTAGTATATAATAACAATAATTAAATAGGTAGGTAAGTTATAAAAATAAAACAGTATTTTTCACACCTTTGATTTAATGGTCCAATGTCGGCCACCGGACAACCTCTAGTTATCTACCATATATGAACAACAACTCAACTTTACTAAAGACGATTCTGAACATTGTGCTTCTACAATGGACATTAAATAACAATGAAGAATGTTTATGTATAGAGCCGCGTGATCTTATTCCAGTCTCTTATAAGTGTATTCCTCGGAGAATCATAAATTGTAAAGCATTTTCCTTTGGACGTTTTGAAATTTAAAAGAAAAATTGTGGTTTCATATAATTTGAAGATAGAAACAGGATTTAATATGAATATAATAATAATGTTTCATATAAGTACTTGATATTTTAGCTTTTCCACCGAAAACTAACATAAAATATCGTTATAAACGGGTTGTTTGAATAAAATAAATTATTGCTATTTTGTTTTATAGAACACTAGAGGTCACCCGCGACTTCAACCGCGTGTTAATTGGGAACGTAAATTATACGGACCTCGGGGTATCTCCTCAGATATTCGTTGAAATCAAATGATGTAAAGGAATTTTTTTTTTCAAAATTAAATCCTTATGACGAATAGCGTATATTTTGTTTGGATAAGGATTAATACCGTGTTCATAAAAATAGCTTTGCAGCTGAATAAATTATTTTAAATCAATTTTTATTTCCATAAATTACATTATAGTGAGTTAACCCTAAGAGGCAAACATATGCTGTCGCGAACTGTTTTGAAGATATTTTAAAGGGAATATTTTTTTATAACTTTAACCATTTGAGCAGCGTACGCGACCGAAACTCAGAAAATAATAATATTTTCCCCGATTTTGCAACTGATCTCACTACTGCTCCGCTCCTATAGATCATAGTGTGATGTTATATATCCTATAGCCTTCCTGGATAAATGCACTATTCAACAAAACAAGTTTTTTTCTAACCAAACCTGTTCTTTCTAAGATTACCGCGTTCAAACAAAAAAACAAACTCTTCAGCTTTATAATATTAGTATAGATATGTGACTGTTATATAGATAAGGAAATGTTGCCTAAGCTTGTCTTTGCGACGTACATTAGCAGCTTCTTCCAATAGACTTTAAATCGAATGCAAAATAAACACATTAAAGACGGATGGTCTCGATCAGGTTACAGTATTAATGCATTCTGAACTGAAGGCTCCTACTGGACACGCGGCACCACTGTCTGTGGGGGGTGCATCGATCATTACGTCATTGGACTTTGACTTAGGGGACACTGAGGGGTGAATGTCCAAGGGTCGTTATTTTTTGTTAGTAAGGAATTAAGATTAGTAAAGATGTAAGAAAGGACGGTAAATTAATTCTGATCTAATGTCTTGGTTGCTGATGAGCACATAAAGTTTTTATGGGTAAGGCACTATCGTTATTATAAAATACGGAATTTAGCTTTTTACTGATGAATGGAATTACCTACAGTAAATAATATACTGTTACTTTCGTATCAGGCCTCTAATCCACCGAAACAACATTTTTGCGGTTTTAGCTTTTTGCAAAACACAATCAACTCATACGATCAACTAAATTTCCAACCGCTTGACCAGATTCTTAGTCCAAATATGCCACCTGAACCATTGAAGGTTTGATACAATCTCCAATCTCGATGGTTTTTTTTACACACATCTAAAAGAGGAAGAGGGTCCCTTATTACAGAGCATTAATTCTTCCCATTTCGGTAATACGATCGCGATTGTGGCTCGAGCCCAAATTGGCTGTAAGCGGCTTAGTGCAACTAATTCTGACGCGATCTGCTTCGCCCCAATTATTAGTAATGAGATTATCAGTTTAACGTCAGTGTACGATGCGGTTGCCAACTTGTTAATCAATGAGCTTGACATTGACATCGAACAAAGAGTTAATGTGCCTGCTACATTTAGTTTTATATCTACTAGCTGACCCAGCAAACTTTGTTTTGCTCCTTAAATATAGGGGTTGATCGTAGAGGGGTGAAAATTAAGGGTTGTATGTATTTTTTAATGCTGAATCACAAAAAAAAAAGTCTAAAAAATTAAATTAAAAAATTAGGAATGGACCACCCTTAACATTTAGGGGTATGAAAAATAGATGTTGTCCGATTCTCAGACCTACCCAATATGCACACAAAATTTCACGAAAATCGATCGAGCCGTTTCAGAGAAGTTCAAAGTCGAACACTATGACACGAGAATTTTATATATTAGATATTCACATTGATGTCTAAGATTCCACTTCGAATTTCAAATAGAGGCTTTCTTCACTTTAAAACCTAACTTCGGTTGACCGCAGCAGGAATAACTTGGCAAAGTTTCTCAGATAAGTGTGGCCATGTAAGTTGGAGTACATTTTTGCAAAGGTGTTAGAAAATATCCAAATACTCTAATAAAAATGTTTATAAGAAAGTTCTGTTAAAATATTTGTTTGATCTAAGAAGTACCTAAGGACTGTAAAACACTACTACTACTTTACAAACTAGGGGTCGCCCGCGACTTCGTGCATGTAAATGCATACAATATTTTAGCATAATAAGATTTAAGATAGTATCATAAAAACCTTTTACATTATGAGACAATACACTTTAGGGAGAGTGACGACAGCTAATGAAAAAATGCAACGTTCGGATCACTCCCTACTACATAAAAAGCCATCTCGACAAACGTTTCTTTTTTGGTTCGTTGCTAGTAAGAAATTCATTGCTAATGTTTATTTTGTATAGTAGCATTAAAAAAAGGCAACACTGTAAAAAAAAAACTACTTAAAATGTAAAAAGGGGACAAAAATATTTTTTGATGCAAAACTCATTAGTAGGTATACAGCAAAATTGTTGTACAGAAATATTTTATAATGGTTGATATATGAAATTAAATCTTCGCAGGATAAAGCTTTAAAAATAAAGTTTGCGTTTATAAGACTGCCTCGGTGGTCCAGTGGCCGCAGTATGCGCTTGCTGTGCACGAGGTTGTGGGTTTGATTCCCACACAGGAAAAAACTTTGTGTGACTCACAAATAATTGTTCTTTGTCTGGGTGTTATTTGTGTCCGTTAATTGTATGTTTGTAAAGTCCCCCGCTACACAGAGCTTGTTCTCTAGTGCGGGAGTTGTCTTTTTAAAAAAGAAAAAAATAATGCATCGTTTGTTGTTTTCACGAAGCATGGCTTCTAATACCACCCCTCATGTATAATATCGTAGGTTCTTTAATATAAATGAAAGTACATTTTTCCTCAACTAAACCGTATACAGTAGGTACGTACGTGGCAAATATTTAGCATATAAACGTATAAAATATTCACGCGTCTAGAGGCGAGATAACGAAGTAAGCCAATGACAAAGGGACAGATACCCGCCATATCTTAGACGTGTTTACTCTTTGTTCGCCATGTATTATAAGTAGAAGGTACGTCACCAGTCAGGACCTCTGACATTTTTGGAAGATACGATTTGAGTAAAGATTATATTTTATTTGAACAAAGAAAGAAAAGAAAAAAAAAATGCATGTTATTGCATTTTTTTTTCTTTATCAATAGATACTTAAAAATATTATATGTACTTAATAAAACATAAAAATAAGGTTCCTGTGTCAGCTCTAATGCTGTGGCCTGGATCGTAACACTGGTATTGTCGCAGGACCTATTAACTAACAGTGTCCACGGAATGGTATATAGGTCAGAGAAAAAATGACGTTTGGGCAAGTTAAAAATTATGACAATTTATTTTTCTTAGACATTATCAATACCATTTATCTCAACATATTGTAGATGATTTGTAATGAAGTTTATTCTCAAAATAATTCTTCTCTTCTTTTTTCTTTAAAAGTGCGATCACAAATTTCTAATAGATAATTGAATTTAGTATTCAGGGTTTTAACTTTACAGGGTATCATTATTTTATCAAAGAAAGAAAAAATATATAAAATCCATTGGTTTTAAGTTCAAATAATTTGTAACCGTGCCTTAAGTCTGGATAGCCATCCAGACTTAAGGCACGGTTACAAATGAATAATAAAACTAATTTAAAAAACACGTGAACAATAACACAATTATTATACCTAAATAAACGTCAGACAGTAGGGATGTTGGACTCAAGACGTTCCAGTAATTCCCGGCCTGTCCCGAATCAGTCACGTCGCTCCTCGCAACATATTACCAACTTTTCCTCAAGACCCCACTAAACCGCTAAGGCGCTCTTGCAACAATGCGTGTTATACAGTAGCCTCGCGTTATCAATTCCCTTCACAAGAACATCCCGGGAAATTTAATAAAAATCCTAGGTACCTAACGGAGCAAGAAAATTTTCGCTGAATCGCAGCCCTTTAAGACGAAATCGAGGTATTTGTCGGATCGGCGGGTCTAAGCCGGCGGAGGTGCGGGGCGAGGGATATTCGTCGCGAAACGAATTCAATTTGGATCATTCTTCTATACTATTATCCCGATTGAAGGTCTTTCCTCGCTGTCCCCCGTTCGAAATTGGATCGTCTTTTGCATAAAATGAAAATCGAATCGAAACTAACGAAATATCCTCGAAAAGGTTTCGTCACCCCGAGTTTGATGAACGAGACCTTTTATGGAATTATGAACCGGAGTCGGGTCCGAGTAGCCATATCTGGGACACAACATTATATTGTTATGTGCGACGCCGAGGGTCGCAGTACCTACTGCGGAGTGCGGACGTGTCTCCATACCGCTACCCTCATTTTTTAGGTAATCATGGAGAATTTATCAACTTATTCGGGACTTATTTCAGTTATTTGTGTAACATATTATTATTTATTATGTTACATGTAATCATGTAAAATAAAGTCAGCTTTATGATTCATTATGTGTGTGTGTGTGTGTGTATTCGGATACGCTTTCATCAAACTGGATAGATAAACGCAAAGCCATGTTTATACCTACGGTACGGCTACGGTAACTGCTTAATATCATTCAGGTCGTATGCTAGTATACAACCTAAGTAGTATAGAAAAAAAATGTGCATTTTTTTTTAAAGACAACTCCCACACTAGAGAACAATCTCTGTGTCGCGGAAGACTTTACAAACATACAATTAACGGACACAAATTACACCCAAACTCAGAATAACTCTTTGCGGGTCACACAATGTTTTGTCCTGCGTGGGAATCGAACCCACAACCTCGTGCACAGCAGGCGCATACTGCGACCACTGGACCACCAAGGCAGTCAATTGTTTTTTTATTTATTTAGTATTGTTTTTTTGTATTGTGCATTGTTAATAAGATCCACATGGTCAAGTCACCAAACGACACACCTAATCAAATGAAAGCAGTATAGGCACTACGATATAAATATACATCAGAAAAGCGGGTAGGTGCTAAAAAAGAACAGTCATTTTTCTAAACTTAAAAGTTTAAATAAATTAAATATTAATTATCTTATTTACAATATTTTTAAGTAAGTTTTATGCACAATACAGCATATAAACAAAGTGCTTACATTTGCAAGTTAAATAAATGTGATTGAGTGCTAATCTATACACCACCTGCCAGCACATCACATTTTACAACACTTCACATTTTTGAAAACTGTCAAGAGCACAACTTTTCATATAATGGCACAACTCGCTGACATCCAGGATACTCAGAACAAGTTGGAGGAGTCCTTTACTAAAAGGATGGCGGAACTGGAGGCTCAGCTACACACAGGGGCCCCTGCCAAGGATACGGTTGCAAGGGTCGCTGAAGAGTTTCGGACCTTCAGGGAGCTGATTTTCAACATGTTGAGGCTCCTTCGTCAACAGATTGTTGAATGCTCAAATATGGTTGATGGCATAGAAACCAGGCATCGCCGAAAAGCTCTCATCTTTCTTGGAGTCACCGAAGCAGAAAACGAGGATTGTGTTTCCGTTGTCCACAATATATTGGACAAGATGTCACTTAAGGACATTCACTTGTCCATCAGTACTTGCTACAGGATAGGCTCCCCAAACAAAGAGCGTCGCCGGCCAATCCTGGTGTGGTTCACAGGTGTGGATTCAAGGTCTGCTGTGTGGAGGGCCAAATCTAGGCTTAAAGGATCTCCTGTATCGGTCAAGGAGTTCCTGACCAAAGCCCGACAGGCTGTATTTGGCAAAGCGCGGCAGCACTTCGGCATGAGGGCATGCTGGACACAGGACGGCGTCATAGTTGTGAAGACAGCGGATGGAAGTCGTCGCAAGATCACGCAAATGAACGAGCTGAACACCTTGACCACGAAGTTCCCGAAAGCGGCAGCTATTTCCTCGAGTGCAGATGGGGACAATCCGAGTGCGCCGGGCGCGAACTTAAAACCGCGTAAGGCCTAATTTGTAGTGTTTTTAGTGCATTAATAGTTTTCATATGCAACAGTCTGTTTCAACATTATAATCTATTATTGTTATCTTTACGTATCTTAACTAGTTCTCTTTACCCACATTAATTTTTATAAAAATATTTGCGCATCGAATTGATAAGACAAAGTGACATGTCAAACATCTGTCATTTTGACAGATTAATTAAGATAAAGTTGCGTTCAATATTATTATTTGTTGTTGAGGGACGTTACTTTTATATTTTTCTAATGTTTACATTGTTTTTTTTAAATTCTTTTGGAATTTTGTTGTGTGTGTGTATTGTCTGCTGGTGGGTGGTGCAGAGACGAACGCGTTTCACAGTACTTTGCACATATTTGATTTTTTTATTTTCTTTTTTTTATATATATTTAATATCTATTTGTTTTAATTTTATATATGATTACCGATGATTCTTATTTTTCAGCTAATGATTCTACAAATCTTTCTAGTGATGGTAGTTTTTGTTCGGCTAGTGACGAAACGCTGGGTGATACTTTGCGAATTATGTTTAATAAACAACCTCGCTCCCTGTTCAATGTATGTCACATTAATGCGCAAAGTGTACCCAGTCACTATAGTGACTTACTTGATACATTTTCTGATGTCAACGTTCATGCCATCCTGATTTCAGAGAGTTGGCTTAAACCCGAACTTCCTTCCACTTTTTACTCTCTCCCCGGTTTCATTCTGATACGGAATGATCGAATCGGTCGGAGAGGGGGAGGAGTTGCTATTTATCTTCGCAGTGATTTTCCCTATAGAATTCTTTCATCTTCATCTCCCAACCTTTGTGCGTCTGCAGAGTACCTTTTTCTCGAAGTTAACGTCAAAGGATCTAAGTCCGTTCTTGGTGTCGTCTACTGTCCTCCATCTGTCAATTACTTCTCCAGTCTCGATCCGATTCTGGAATCTTTAGGGTCAGAATATTCACATCATATCATCATGGGAGATTTTAATACCGATCTCCTTCCCTGTGATTCTCCTCGCTCCTGTAAACTCCTTGAAATTGTTGAGTCAGCCTGCCTACATGTATTACCTATGCAACCCACTCATCATAACACTGCGGGGCAGGACACCTGGCTCGACTTAATTCTCACCTCCGCTCCTATCCTAGTGTCATCTCATGGCCAACTCCTTGCTCCCGGATTTTCTCACCACGACCTGATCTACCTATCCTACATCCTTATACCTCCCAAGCTCCCACCCAAAGTTCTGTACACGCGGTGTTTTAATCGTATTAATCTTAACAAGCTCCATAAAGATGCGTCTGAAATGAACTGGGACGATTTAGTCTCAGCTCCCTCTATTGATGACAAAGTACATTTTTTGAACAGGAAAATTCTCCATCTGTACGATTTACATGCTCCGGTGAGGAAGGTGAAACTTAGGCGTCCACCTGCACCCTGGATTACTAGAGAAGTTCGGATGTTCATGAGACGCAGGAATCGGGCTTTTGGAAAATACAAAAGGGATCGTTGCGACGAGAATTGGTCACTCTTTAAGTCTGCAAGGAATCGATGTAACCAGGTGATACGTAACGCCAAACGCCGTCATATTCTCAGTAACATCACTTCTACATCACCCGCTGATATCTGGAAGTTCCTTGGGACTCTGGGTATCGGCAAACAGCGCCGTGCTGATTTGCAGTTGACACTTGATTTGGAGGATATCAATCGTCATTTCTCCACTACTTCTCCGTTAGATCACCAAATCAAGTGTCAAACTGTTAATTACTTAGCTGATCTACCTTGTCCCAATATTGAAAGTTTTAATTTTTCTCCAGTAGCAACAGATGAGATCAAAAAAACAATTATTTCCATTAAATCTAATGCCGTGGGCTGCGATAACATTAGCCGTCGCATGATCATGTACATCATAGACCATCTCCTCTTCCCGATTTCCCATATCATAAACTTTTCTCTTTTTTCCAGAATTTTCCCTTCCCTTTGGCGTAAAGCCTATGTGATTCCTCTACCTAAGACACAAAATCCTTCCTTACCTAATCACTTCCGTCCTATATCCATTCTTCCCTTCTTATCCAAAGTGCTTGAGGCTTGTGTGCATAAACAACTGTCCAATTTCATACACCTGAATAACCTGTTAAACCCCTTGCAGTCTGGTTTCAGACCAGGCCACAGCACTGTTTCCGCTCTCCTTAAAGTGACTGGCGATATTAGGGAAGGCATGGAGGACACCAAAGTCACAGTAATGGCTTTGGTTGACTTTTCCAACGCCTTTAATACCGTCAGTCACGACATCCTTCTCTCTATCCTCTCCCACAATATGGTCTCGTCTGAAGCTCTGGAATGGTTCTCAACTTATCTTCGGGGTCGCCAGCAGTCGGTACGCCTTGATGATACATCTTCTAGCTGGTGTAATCTCGACTCTGGTGTTCCTCAAGGCGGTATTCTATCTCCTTTGTTATTTTCAATTTTTATAAATCTCATTACACAGAATCTTCAGTGTACGTTTCACCTTTATGCCGATGACTTGCAGATTTACTCCCAGGCTAGTGTCGACTGCGTGTCGTCCGCGGTGGATATGGTGAGCAGAGACTTGGAGCATATCAGGAACTGGTCTGAGAGATTTGGTCTAATTGTTAACCCAAGCAAGACTCAAGCCATTGTCATAGGCAGCCTACGTCAAATGAATAACCTAGACACAGATACTCTGCCACCAGTATATTTTAATGGGACTAACATAGATCTTTGTGTTAACGTTAAAAACTTGGGATTACAAATCGATAAAACATTAAATTGGAGAGCGCAAGTTACACAAGTTAGCCAAAAAGTCACCGGTGCCCTGCGTTCTCTGTATCGGCTGAAGAATTTTCTTCCTGTTAAGACTAAGACGATGCTTGTGCAGACTTTGATTTTTCCTATGATCGACTATGGTGATGTGTGTTATTTTGACCTGAATGCAGATCTTCTCAATAAGCTCGACCGTCTTCTCAATAACTGTATTCGATTTATTTTTAATCTTCGCAAGTATGACCATGTGTCTACTTACCGCTCACAATTAAATTGGCTCCCCATTCGTCAGCGTCGTAATTTGCGCGCACTCTCCACACTTTATACAATCCTCATGTCTCCTAATGCTCCCTCTTATTTGAAATCCCAGTTTGAATATCTCAGTTCCGTACATGACAGAAATCTTCGCTCCTCTAGCAATCTTCTTCTTGTTTTTCCTTCTCATCGCTCTGGCTTCATGCACTCATCATTTACTATCCAAGCTATCCGACTTTGGAATACTCTCCCCTCTGAAATCAGGATGTCCACCAGCCGTTATGTATTTAAGACTAGGGTTCGGACACTACTGTTGAAAAATTTAGCAGAATCATCACGACAATAAGTACATATATCCTTATATACATATGTATATATTTATGTAAGTATATATTATATATATTATTATTATTATATATTTTTTTAATTAAGTATTTATATTTAATGAATATATATATGTCCTTCCTTATTTTTGTATTATAATATTTCATTAGTATATAATAATTGCTTCTTTCTAGACCTCAAACTAATATGCACCTACTATGTTTCATCTCTGCATCACCCTATAGGTTGACTGGTAGAGAATGCCTTTGGCATTAAGTCCGCCTTTATACATGTTTTGTATATTAAGTTTTAAATAAATAAATAAATAAAAGCAACTATTTCGAACTCAGAAATATATTCAAGCTCCATGTAACTATGGACATATTTAACCTTTAAGGTCATTATTTAAACATATATATTGTTCCAAAACATTGGTTTGAGTACAGTACCAAGTTTTTCGCTCAATAAATTAATCCATACATAGAATGTTTCCGATTGGATGCGCAATAAACGGGCTATGTTGGTACGCATTCGGTTAAAGGTCGTAAAATGTTAAGACGTTTTCATAGTACGCTACAATGTTATAAGGTCTCGTTCTGACTAGTACACTTGTTTGTCTGGTAGACTAACATTTAATTGTAGTATAAATGGTTTTAGTTAAGCCCATATATCTACCAATGGATACTAACTTATACCTTAAATAAGTGCAAGCTAACACAGTAGAAAAAGCATAGGTTCACAAAAAAATGTGTCGATGTTGCGAAAAGGTATCTACGTATCAAAGTTAAACTAAAACTCATTTAGTGCAACCTGGTAAAGGTTGCGGGCAATTGATAGACAAGGTCGGCTCAGGATCGAGAGTTGTGGAAATCCTTGGGGGAGGCCTATGTCCAGCAGTCCAGGACGTCTTTTGGCTGAGATGATGATGATGATGCATGATACCTAGGTACTTATGAACTTCATAAAAACAGTAGATTGATTGACTGTTCTTATGAAGTTCATAAGTAGTAAGTAAGTAGTAAAATTCTTTGGTCAGTTTCGCTGATAAAGGCAAAGCGACAAAAATACAAGAAACTGTTGCCACTCAGTTTAATCCACATTTATAATTTGTAAAGTTGACGACATAAAATGGTTCAACGATCTTTGTTGTTAGTAATATAGGGTGGTAGTCACAATTCCGTTACTAACTACAACTAAACGCATAACACAAACACGGCCTAAAGCTATGTTCAGATGAAGCAACAGTTCGTATGTAAAGCTCCAATGAGGTGGGGAGCTGGATAACATGCGGTGTTTGTGCCGCAAACACGAGCCGCGTGGATCGCATAATATTAAACAAAAGACGCGACTTGAGGCTGCTTAGCGATCGCTCCGATAACAATGTTCTATGTAAATTGATTTATTTTAGAAATTTGAGGTGGATTTACGAAAAGATTTTATACATATGTACCTACTTAGGATTATAGGTAAGCTATTTAAGTTTGATTAGGTACATAGAATTCCGTGTAGTGACGGATTAAGAATACAAATGTCACCACCCCGTTCCATCCCGAGAGTGTCGTTAGAGTCGACTATGGGAGTAAGTCAGGCAGACAATATCCACTGCAAGAGATAGAAAACTCGAAACAAAACCCAGCGTGATGTAGTAGGCTAATATTCCTCCAAGTGTATGGAGGAGACCCGTGCCCAGCAGTGGGACTTTTATGGGTTGAGATGGGGGTACATATTATACCTACATTATATTAACAGCACAAGTTAATAAGTGGTAAAATAAATTCACGTGTAAACTTGATACGAATGTATCGTAAATTTTATATTATGTTTTTACGTATCATTAACTGAAAACGATGTAAAAACATAACAAAAATCAGTACTGTCCTACATCATGCTTTGTACTTTTAGCACTATATACATATGTATATGTATGATTTATTTGAACAACGTTTCAAAACATTTGCTACCTTCATAAGTTACTTTATAACCTAAATAAATTTTATAAAGTTTGAGTTAGACTGAATACAACTTTAATATTATGTGTATACAATAAAATGATATAAATCCCTCAACGACACTTAATTGGGCCATTATATTGCAACGATTACACTCACTTCCGCGACATAAAACATAAATAAAAGAACAGAATAAAAATATTTATAGCATTGTGTTTAATTTACGATCCTTTATAACGACGCCAGTGAAGAATTCTCTTCTAATTTCCTCTGTAACCGCTTCGGGCAAGAAATGAAACCGCACCGCGCCGTACCGTACCGCGCCGTACCGCGCCGCGCCGCCTCCGCTACAGTAAGTTGGTACGATATAAAATAGGTATGTAAATATTAGTGCTAATAACAGTGATTTTTGGATCATCAATCACGCCTAATTGAAATAAAAAGTTGCAGACTAGAAATATTTGTATAACCTTAGCTTTAAGCATAGATATATTCTTACCTAAAAAATTAAAAACTTGTTTGATGGAATTTTATAACATGTGATAGATACGAACCTACCTTACAACCCGAGCCGTATGTTAAACAGGGATTCAAATAGGTTTATAAACAAAACGCCTACGACATTGGTGAAAAAAATCTCAGCATTTATTAAATCACTAAACCAGAGACCAGTACAAGGCAACAATAATAAATAAAAAATTGCTAACAATATTGTAACAGTTGTAAAATAAATCACTGTTACAAATACAGCCGCCGTATTTCGCATTCCTTTCGAGATCATCTCAAATGTAATTCCGTATAACAAAACTCGTAATTACGTCGTGTTGTGTGTTTTCCTCATTCACTCCATTCGTTCATATAGTACACCCACATTCGTACTCCCGCGGTTTTCATTCGATCTCGAAACATTGTCATTTACGAATGTTCTGGAAAATTCTTTATCGCCGTACGCAATGTGTTAAACCCATTTTGTGTAGTTTTATTTTCGGCATACCTACTTTATGTTGTAAGGTATGTTTGCTAACTAAAAATTGTCTTAGCTAGCTTATTGTATAGTCTCTATTGAAGCTGAGACAATTTAAGTTAGCAAACATACCTTAACTTAAATATGTATGTTAACCTTTTCAACCTTTCTTAAAAAAGGAGTTATAAGGTTTCTAAAGGGTCAGCAACGCGTGAGTGATACCCCTGGTGTTGCAAGCATCGATAGGCTACGGTAACTGCTTACCATCAGGTGGGCCGTATGCTTGTTTGCCTCCTTGGTAGTATAAAAAAAAGAAATCGTCTTAGTCAGTTGAGTTCAAGACTAATTCAAAATACAAAAATTAATCTGCCAAATTTAAAAAAAAGACAGTTACGTAGACTAGCTACAGATATTATTGGTTGCCTAGATACATATATGATAAAACATTGGTTTTTAAACCGATGGTGAAAATCTCATCATTTGAAAGTTGGCCAACAATCGTCCGATCATTAAGTCTGAAGTCTACATATGTATGTTGTACCAGTTTTATATAATGGCGATGTTGTAATGTGACACTTATCCCATTCGGACTCTAAATTACGCGCGTTTCATATATTTTTTATATAAATTACGTGTCTCTGATAAATCATATGTGTACGCTATAGCCGCCGGTGATCATTACAAGTCATTAATGACACTCACGGGATCAATATGGATGAATCTGATATAAACTCCAATAAAAATAAAAACTCCCATAACAGTAACTTAATCTATACTAATATTATAAAGCTGGAGAGTTTGTTTGTTTGGTTGAACGCGCTAATCTCAGAAAGTACTGGTTCGATTAGAAAAAATCTTTATTTGCACTATTCAACAAATAAAGATTTTTTCTAATCAATAGAGATATGTTGCAAATTCGGGGAAATATATCCAAATTTCCACGCGGACAAAGTCGCAGGCGACCCTAGGAAGTAATAAAAATAATGATATCAGTTTTTCAGCATAATTTATTAAGAAGGGTAGTTCTATATTAGGAAAGTTTGAATAATATATTTTCTAATAAAAGTTTATAGGATGTAGAAATGAACATTATACTGCTTGTATGGCGTAGTAATTAAGGTGGTCACCTCGCCATTTAGTGTTGTGGGTTCGATTCCCACCCAGGTCTAATATCTGTGTGAATTATAGATACTAAATTATCCCGAGACTCCATATTATTCTCATTGTTTTTGTTAATCTATACTAATATTATAAAGAGGAAAGATTTGTATTTTTGTTTGTTTGTTTGTTTGTTTGTTTGTTTGTATGTAATGGATAAACTCAAAGACGACTGGACCGATTTTAAAAATTCTTTCACCATTAAAAAGCTACATTATCTGCGAGTAACATAGGCTATATTTTATTTTAAAAAAATAGGGGTAAATAATGCCAAGACCTCAGACAATCACTGACTGAATTAGTAACGCCTAATAAACGCCTATAAAATAATTGCTATTTCATTTTTGGTAGGCGCTAACATTTAACAATACTTTAATTTAGGTAATCAGGAAAGCAGCAGAGAAAAGAAAACACTCCACCGAATCTGTCTGGTCAAGATAAACTCAATGACTACCCAATAAAATTTAATACGATTTTCATCAGGTGATGGCGTAATTCTTCCATTATAGTTTTGTGAGTGTGAATTGGCTGAAGTATTACGATGATAGTTAAACGACTAGGCAAAATCTTGCCGTAGGAGGCAATGTTATTCCTAAATAGATCTAAAAAAAAGTCCATGATACTATGTGTCTATCTGCGACCACAAAAATTACTCACAGCGAAACGCGTGATCGGCCTCTGTCTCATCGGAATACTTAACTGATATATATTTTTAACTAACTTTTAAAAGATGAGGTTCCCTAAAATAATTGCATTGTTTTTTTTTTATCTCTAAACATCGTCATTTAAGGGCCAATTTGTAATATTCTTTTTTAAGTGATCGACAAAGCTCGAAAAATTGCCTCAATTAAGTGGCAATGGGTAGGGCATATAGCTCGCAGAACCAATGGCCGTTGGGGCAGAAAGGTTCTAGAGTAGCGACCACGAACTGGAAGACGCAGCGTGGGCAGGTTCCAACAAGGTGGACCGACCGGCTGAGATAGAACTACTTTTGTGGCAAACAAGCATACGGCCCAGCTGATGTTAAGCAGTTACCGTAGCCTATAGACGCTTGCAGTACTGCAAGCGTTTATAGGCTACGGTAACTACAACGCAAGTGATACAAAGGTATCACTTGCGTGTTACCAACCCATTTTTTACACCAGGGCCATAAGATGGGAGCAAAGTATCCATGGGATAGGAATACGTTTCTTTCAAAATTGATCCCTAAGTGAGCGTTGGAGTCCTATACTCACACACAGGAACAGAACTACACCGCTGTGTATAGTTATTTGGCTGTCGTCTTCTAAGGTGTTGGTTCTCTGTAAGGTGGAATTCCTCCCCTATCTGAAAAATTTATCTTAAAAAACATTTTGCAATTGAATGGATAGTTTTTCATATTGTTCTCATTAAAAAAAACAGTTCTGGTGATCGGATCTGTAGGGAATTGAGAAACCTCTTAAATACTATCTAGGCATACTGCAATGAATCAAACAAATGCATTCAGGAAGCATCAATTCGTTAGTGAAACTAATAAAGTATACTGCAGATGGCCAACTTCTCAATGATAAATAATTAGTCAATGGACATAATGTGTAATTAAATGACTGTAACTAATCACATTCAATGAGCAAATTAAAATGGTACAATTGAACTAATATGACTATACAGCTGGATATAGGCACCGAAACTTCGTAATTAAACAATGTACAAAAAAATGCATGGTTTCAGAGATATACATAATAATAGATACCTACATATATATCGAATTTACGTTGAACTCTCACCAATATGGTCGACTATAATAAATAGGGTTCAGTTTACTGGTTTTTTATTCATTTTTGTTCCGGGAGCTTATGTAGAGTACTATATCTCTATTAATAGAATGATGAATCAAAAAGAATCTAATAACTATGCAGTTCAATTTCTGAAATCCTTGAACAATACGGTGGACCATTATGCCCTTTAGGAATTTAATAAATTTTTAGCTCACCCAAACTGTGTAACAGTACCTATCAGGTTCATCATATCAACCCATAAATGTCCCACTGCTGGGCACGGGTCTCCCCCATACACTTGGAGGGATATTAGCCTACTACACCACGCTGGCCAGACGGATTGGTATAGGGTTTTATTTTGAATTTTCCTTCTCTTGCAGTGGATATTGTCTGCCTGAATTACTCCTTTAGTCGACTCTTAGGACACCCTTGGGATAGATAGGGGTGGTGATATTTTGTATTCTTAATCCGTCACCACACGGAATCCTATCAGGTTAGAGGTGGCCAATTTAAAACGAAATGTATGGATGCAGAAATATCTACAGGGCATAAGCTAAGCACAGATAAGCTATGCGATAGGCCATAAGATTGTTCACGTTTGCGCTGAGACAATTTGAAGAGCAGAACAATCGTACAAACAAGGAATATTTCTTTATGAAGTTTATTAATTGCAGAATCTTAATGTTCAAAAGAAAAACGTAATTGACAAATCAACAAACGCACAGTTTAAATCACTAGACACTCAGATAGCTATTACGATATAGGCATCCGCTAAGAAAGGTTTTTTTAAATGTAACCGCTAAAGATGACAATCAGCCGATGAAAGTTTGTAGTTTTCAGATTTACAGTAAAAGACTGAACACGCGAACGAAGTCGCGGGTACAGCTAGTTGTATATATTTAGTACCTCCGCGATACATGGCTTGATCCCTAGCGCGGAAGTTGTATTATACACAACCATGATGATGCTCGCCAGATTTTAAGATTTTAAGTTACTGCTTATGGACCCTAGCATACACTAGCAATACCAGAACCATCACTCACTCGTTGTTGACCATATATCTTGGGACACCAGAGTTTGAGTTATAGCTGACCCTAGGACACGGAAAACGAAAAAAAGAGGTACTGGAGGCCTGCAAACCAGACTGTTTGTTAACTGTTAGATAAAAAATACTGGCTAAATGCAAATCGCATCTCGTTTAAAGGTTTATATTTGAAGACTTTTTTGAAGTCGGTTAAAAGTAATTGAAAATATTTGTATTTTACTTACTGAGCTCTAAATAATAATACCCATGTTAGGGGATACCAATTGTTTTCGTGTATCTTTTCATGTGTTCCATACACGACAAGGGAGACGAATGATCCCCACCCAATCCCCTGTATCAATAATTTAATTTAATTTCTGATTCAATATCCAGCATATACATTTTACAATATTGATCTAAAGTCTGAAACACAGTCGGTTTATGAGATACTAGGGGTCACCCGTGACTCCGTTAGCGTGGTAATTTGGAACGTACATTTCCCCGATTTTACAACATATCTCACTACTGTTCCGCTCCTATTGATCATAGCGTGATTTTATATAGCCCATAGCCTTCCTGGATAAATGCACTATTCAACAAAAAAAGTTGTTTTCTAATCATCCTTTTTTTTATAGACAACTCCCGTCGCGGGGGACTTTACAAACATACAATTAACGGACACAAATTACACCCAGATTCAGAACAAATCTTTGTGGGTGACACAAAATGTTGTCCTGTGTGGGAATCGAACGCTCAACCTCGTGCACAGCAGGCGCATACTGCGACCACTGGATCACCGAGGCAGTCGAACCAGTACTTTCTAAGATTAGCACGTTCAACCAAACAAACAAACAAACTTTTCAGCTTTATAATATTAGTATAGATATGTAGATGTGGACAGACAGAGAGACAGAGCAGAGTATAAGCGATAGGACTCCGATTTATTTACCCTTAGGGTAAGAAACCCTAACAAATATTAGAAAGGGCACCATAACAACGAGCAATATCGACTGGGTAAGGACCTCCACTTTATATTAAAGCACACATTAATGTAGTTAGATATCTATGCGTTAGCGCGCGTCGTTGATGCTCATATGGGATGCGTTAAAGATAAATATTTGTAGCCTAGGGTTACATGTAAAATAAAAAGAGTAGTAGTAAGGTAGTGATAGTATAGGTGCTAATTTTCTTATAATAAATGCTGCAAGTTATATTTATAATACTTAAACTTAGTACCTTAAATGTTATAGATTAATAATTATCGTTTGGTTAGTGGCCAACCTGGTAACAGAGTTTTTAAGATCGCCCATATTTAGGCCTCTGTCGTGATCTAATGACTGTTGGACCGACTTTTAACGTGCCCTCCGAAGCACGGAGACGCTCAGATGAAATACCACTATGCGGTCACCCATCTATAGGGGGTTACCGCGCCCTTAGTAGCTTAACCCGCTGATCGTTTACCGAACAGCTAGTGCAACTGGTTATGAGCGCCTCGTAATAAAAGTAAAAAAACTAAGCCTTATGCTCCACAGGATTTTAGCACTATGATTTCCAGGCCCAGTCTAGCAAGCATAGATTTTATTTATTTTTTAAACTGACAGCTCCCGCACTAGGTAACTAATCCTGTGTCGCGTGAGACTTTACAAAGATACAAATTCACGGGCACAAATTACTCCCAGACTCGGAACAAATATAAATCACACAAAATTTTATCCCGTATCGAATGCAATAGCAATCGAACTTAGACAAACGGGCCAGGCATTTTTAATCATTTCCATGCCCAGTTTTTAACACAGAATAATTAAGTTAAAAAGCAGCACATGTAAGTTAGTATCGAACATCGACTTAATGTTGTATGAACCGTAAGTAGGTACGTAGATACGGTGCGTGGTGGTGGTGGTGAGTGACAAGCGGCTAATGAGGCGTGAACCGCGCGATACTGGCCCATACAATTTTTGTTACCTCGTCTTAAAACTCGCTACAGATATAAATACTGTTAGCTGTCAGATATTTTTACGATGCGAAGTTCATAAGTTTTAGGTTGTCAATACCCGATATTTTCAATACAGTATCGGAAATTTATAGCTGTATATTATTGGTTGTTGGTTAAGAATGATGGCTAAGACTTTTATTATCTGTATTTACGTTATTTTTGATAGCCCTGCTCAATATTTAGAAGAAATATAGAGAGCACGTAGCAAAATGGTGGGTGTGCACGTCTAGGGATGTCAAGCATGACAAGGCCCCCAGACTATGTTTTAAGAGAGGTAAGGCACCATACTAGCGAGCAAGTCCGACTGGGGAAACCTTACAAAAGACCACAGCCAAATACACACAGCAGTGTAGTTGTGTTCCTGTGTGTGAGTACAGGTCTCCAGCGCTCATTTAGGGATGCGTTTTGAAATAAACGTATTCCTATCCTAGGAATACTCCCATCGTAAAGTCCTGGTGTAAAAAAATAGGTTGGCAACACGCAAGTGATACCTCTGGCATTGCGGGCGTCCATAGGCTACGGTAACTGCTTAACATCAGGCGGGCCGCATGCTTGTTTGCCACCCAAGAAGTATAAAAAAATGTAGTTATGTTTTTGAAATAATAAGAAAGTTTTCTTTGTCTTTTTAATCATAATCGCGTCGCAACTGACAGACATGTTTATACAATTAGCAAAATTGCATTCGTAAAGCTGTTTTTGTTAGGCAATAAACTAACATAAATTTTCCTTGCAGACAAAGAAAGCGGCTCATATTTTCCCACGGTCTCTACCCACCCACCTTTATAAACTTGCTCATACAACAGTTGATAATATCCAGAACTTCCCTAATTCGATATAAAACAGACTTCATAGTACTATACAGGTCAAATGGCTGTTCCTGCATAACTTACTAACGATGCTATCTTCTCAAAAACCATATCTATTTTACCACCCTGCCGTGCAATATTCACCCTTATCGCTGTAGCAACAAATTTAAAATTAAATGTAAAAGATACCACTGTGGAATGCACAGCTTATCTGGTTTAAGGTTCAAGCGTTCTCGCTAATTATCGAGTAGAAACACTTGCGAGTACCAATGATAAATGGCCAGAATGGAATGTAGGTATATTCCCAAAATAAAACTTTACATTTTTACATTACGTAATCAAAATATTAAGAAACAAATACCACATGGCTGTCGTTGAAAATTAGTGTTATTATGTTAAAAGCATAATATCATTATGCTGAGCGGTGGCCATTTTTTACATGCGTGTAAAGTACATACACCACATAAATTTATTATTTCTTGTCGTTTATAATTACTATTTTCTCTTCTTGGTACAGTTTAAATGTGTGTTTGTATGTTGTGTGTCATTTATGTGTAAAAATAAATTGCTTTTCTTTGTTTCTTCCTTGCTTCACATTGTACAAAATTACCAAAATATCTCAACTTGATTTTGTTTCAATATCTTGCTGGAGAATAATTACGTATATTTAGTTTTACAAGGGGCTAAAACCAGTTAACTATAGTAGACATTTTTATTCTAAATAATATATCAAGATAATTGTAAAATATGTGTAATGAAAACTACATAATTTTCTTATTATAACTCTGATAAATAACACGTTTTACTTTAAATATCGAACAAAGAAATGATAATACCAAAATGTCGGCAGTCTAGTCGATGCGTTGCTTACTCTTTGTTCTGTGTAATGCAATCTTTGTCGTTATCCGTGCTAACGAAGCAACGCTGGCGCCAGCGGGGGTGAGGTGGCTACCTCCAGCGGGACAAGGGGACGAAACAGAGGGGGGCGAGGGTCGTGGAACAGAGGTAATTAAAGGCGTTTATCTGCTTCAGGTGGGCTAATTCCTGCGCTGATATGAAACTGAATGTAAAAACAATTTTGCTTTCACTGTATTTTTTATTTTCTACGAAATTGTTAAGTCGAAGAAAGCGAATATATGTAGGTACGGTTGAGTTTGCTTATCTTAACATTCTTCTTAAGTATAATATGAAATGTAGCAAAATGACCGAGCTGATAATGCCAGTAATAGTAGGTACAAGAATAAAAGCAAGACTTACAGGCTTGAAAATATGGTAGGGATATTATGTTCTTGTTTTTGCATGCGACAGGTGTTGTACAAAGTTTTCTATCAATGCCATTCCACCCAAAATACGTCGCGATTTATCAACTCAAGCAAGTGACTGCCTCGGTGGTCCAGTGGCCGCAGTATGCGTCTGCTGTGGACGAGATTGTGGGTTCGATTCCCACACTGGACAAAACTTTGTGTGACCCACAAAGAGTTGTTCTGAGTCTGGGTATAATTTGTGTCTGTTAATTGTATGTTTGTAAAGTCCCCCGTGACACATAGATTGTACTCTAGTGCATGAGTTGTCTTTTTTAACACTATAAATAGCTAGACAGAAGAATTTACTTGATAAATTAATGTGTACTTATTTAATCAAATGGTGTTCAATGTATATTGCTTTAAAACGAAACGATTATCGATATTAATATCTAAGTAGTATACATTAATCCCTAACAAACAATTACGTTATCGTCAGATTCTTTGTGTTGAAATATTGCAAGCTTCGTTGCTTGCAATATTTCAACGCAAAAAATCTAGATAAATATTTTAAAACCATGCTGTCTGCCAGGTTTGCAGTAGTTAGCAACGAGTAACAAATGTAATTAACGGCATTCATCTACTAGCGCTGTCTACCGGCCAGGTGTTGAACTAATTCTATGGCACTCTTCCAGCGAGGAAAAATATTGTCTACAACACGTTTTAAATTAAAACTAGATACTTTATAAGGCATTTTTTCATTTCGAAAGAATTATGGAGGTCGTTTTGAATACTGATCTAGGTTTAAAGTAAAAAATACTTTACTGTAGAAATAAAGCTCAGAAAATATGCTGTAATTTCCAGGATTGTACTGATTGAAAAAAGCGGTAATATTGATTGAATAGTTGTTGTAAGGATACATTGATTGACCATCTTTTATGATGGTACATCTTTAAATGGGTGCTTTGAGCTTTAGGTGTAAATGGCATAATAATAATTAAGAGAGATAGGGCATCATACTAGCGAGCAAGCTTGACTGGCGAAGGACCTCCACCTTACAAAAGCCAAATAACTACACACAGTGGTGCAGTTGTGTTCCTGTGTGTGAGTACAGATCTCTAGCTCATTTATGGATGCGTTTTGAAAGAATCGTATTCCTATCAGAGGGACACTCCCAGCTTAAAGCCCTGGTATAAAAAATGGGTTGGCGACACGCAAGTTATACTTCTGGTATTGCAAGCGTTCATAGGCTACGGTAACTGCTTAACATCAGGCGGATCGTATGCTTGTTTGCCACCCAAGTAGTATAAAAAATAATATATTGTCATTACATAGCATTATTACATATTATGTCATGAGGCGCTCATAGCCAGGTGCACTCGCTTTTCGGTAAACGATCAGCGGGTTAAGCAAACAAAGGCGCGATAACCCTATAGATGGGTGACCGCATAGTGGTATTTCATCTGAGCGTCTCCGTGCTTCGGAGGGCACGTTAAGAGTCGGTCCCGATTGTTAACAGTCGTTAGAACACGACAGATGCCTAAATATATTATGGGTGATCTAAATAACTCTGTCACCAGGTTGACCACTAACCAAACGATAAGAAGAAGAATTATATTAACATCGTCACTACTTTATATTTATACTTTCGGAATAGGTCTCTTCTGTGGCAAGCAATCTGTGTCCGTAGTCGGTGTACGAGTATGTTGCGCTGCTAAGCTCTATGTATTGTGTCCCCTTTAAATTTATCATTAACTAGGGGTCGCCCGCGACTTAGTCCGCGTGGTAATTTGGAATATTTTACCTGATTTTGCAACATATCACACTACTGCTCCGCTCCTATTGATTATAGCGTGATGTTATATAGCCTATATCCTTCCAGGATAAATGCACTATTCATCAAAAAATATTTTTACTAATCGAACCAGTACTTTCTGAGATTAGCGCGTTCAACCAAACAAACAAACAAACTCTTCAGCTTTATAATATTAGTATAGATAAAATGACCTTGTCATCCACAAGAGCTCTGTACTATGGATATTTAATTATAGTATGATATAAACGCACATTGAATTTTCTAACTTAGGCTTCTTTTAACATCAAACGATACCAAGGCGAGCTCATCAAAATCGGATCATTAGTTTATACGTGGCAGCCTGCAGGTAATTTTAAAATAAATTCAGAGCCTAAATGCTAATCTAACCTTTAGACCTATGCCCCAGTTGTCTGCTTACGCAACTGAAGAAAAAACAAATCAACAGTAGCCTAGCTAGACGATATTACATGCATATTAGATTAGGAAAAAAACATCACGTTAGACATAGTCATGTAAGAATTTCCAAGCATACTTAATATGTAGGTATTTGTATAAACTGCCTCCGTGGCTCAGTGGTCGATGTGTGAGACTGCTGATCACGAGGTCCCGGCTTCGATTCCCGGGTCGGGCCAAAAATCTAAATTGGGTTTTTCTGTTAAGAAATTCACAATAGATGCCCGGAGTTTGGAAATTGGCGGTGTTTACACCTCCGTGCCTCGGAAAGCACGTAAAGCCGTTGGTCCTACGCCTGATCTCTCTCCGGTCGTGTCGGATTTGCCGTCCCATCGGACTATGAGAGTGAGGGAATAAAGAGTGCACTTGTGTTTGCGCACACACTTGTGCACTATAATATCTCCCGCGCAGATGGCAAGTCTCCGTAGAGATTAGCCGCCGTGACCGAAATTCGGTTAGGAGGACATTATTATTATTATTTGTATAAAGAAATATTAATAATATACTGAGACAATCTTCGTGCTATTTTTGCCCAAAACATTTCTTTAAATATAACGACAGTAAAGAAATAAGACGAGGGTTTGAGACGTCTCAAATTACATTGACAGCCTTGTCACTAATGCAATTTTAGTCACAATTTTTATTTCAATTATATTTCGATAAAACTGCTGCCGTCTATATCAGTAAGGATATCATTTAAAGACTGGGAATAGTATTGTTATTATATAGTCAGACAGGATAGATAACAAGAATACCTAATAAAAAAATGGCCTTCATAACAGTAAAAATGTTAGTACTAAGTGAATTTGTAGAATCACGTGACATAGCAAATCGTACCCTACTTAAAACTATATACCGAGCTCTAGGTCAAAGCATAGCAACGTACTGCATAACTATCTAGGAAGGCGCAGTAGCATCATATTTATTACAATTGGAGCGATCACAGCGCTCTGTTTTGAAAGTTAATGTTAAGAAAGCCTTTCCGATACCCTACCGTTGCTCTGTATAAAGAGATCCAAGTAATGAGTGTAAGAAGTTTATATATTTTTAAAATAATTTTCCATATACACAAGATTGTAATAACCTCATCTGACTACAAAAGCCTTCTCACTAAACGCAAATTTAGCATCCCTGTAAAACAGATCAACACGTCATTCGCCAGAAGATTCCGCAACTTTACCTCTACTCATCTTTATAATAAAACAGCCCAAAAATATAACATTAAATCATGTTTAATATCCGAAACAAAACGAAAACTCTCACCTATACTGCGAAACTTATCGTATACAGACACTGAAAATCTTTTGAAAATACCATAATAACATCTTCACATACTCACTCATCAAAAATAACAATTTTTATACCCTATCCTTAATATAAGAAACTTTAATAGTGTCGACCTTTTGTATAAGTTTGCTGTTAAATATCTTTAAGGTAATTCTTGTAATGACCTCCACGACATGGGCTATAAAGCCTAGTGTGGGGCTCAACGCTCATATTCATTTTTGTACAATGTTTTTGGATGAATAAACTTTATCTTATCTTATCTTACGAGATTCAAATGCTTCAATTATAACAAAAGCTATCGCTCACGAACAACTGGTTCATAATGTGAACACCCTTGTGATAAATATGACCAATAAAACAGTTATAACGCGGAACAAAGATAAGAGCGCGTTGAGAATATGATCCCAATCCCTTTCACTCCGAGGCCCAAGCTTACACTGAATACTAAATACTTCACGCACTTAGGGTTACCATACTTTTGACACATTTCAGCGATGAGACTTTAATACTAAACTGTTATTGGATATAATAATATAAGCGGTCAATAATTAATAAGTACAATAGCAACTTTAAGGATTAACCTCTATTAATCTCCGAGCTTAGGCAATGGGCGAATTATCAACTTTAAAATAAAATATATATCTTGTCTAAATTTTGTCTATGATTGCTGCTAGCTAGCTACTGGTCACTGGTCAGGACTGATACTGGCAGACCTCTAGAGTCATGAGGCTCCTTGATATTTTTTTAATATTCTCGAAGGATTTTTTTACACTAATAAGGAGGCAAACTGAAATTGCAGCTAGCATAATAAATAAACTATGGTTTTATTTTACTTTTTTTATTGGACTAGCCACAAAGAAGACCGTATAAAGCCAGTAGGGTGATTCATGAACGAACTGATTGAAGCCCATATACTTCAAATACATGCGCACCCTTTTCGGCTTGAACATCATTTGTATTCAAATAATAACATATTCGGTTTCACCATGCCGCACACGACACACGAATATCGCTTTTTGATGACAGTAATTACCATAAAATTAGGTTTATGTATCACATAAGCTGAAAATGATTTTTTTTGGATCTTCTACGAAAAAGGATAAGTATTTCTTATGCACGTGGCGAAATATTAAAATGGACGAGATGTGGAGTATTTTTACAGGACGCAATATCAATGATCGGGTATTAGAAAGTAGGAAAGGCTAGTGGATATTATTTTTAGATGTTACTGCCAAGCGGTGGTGGCCGAGTGGGAAAGTAACCGACTTGCAAGAGGTGCGAGTTCGATCGCGGGCAGTACCAATGTGAATTTCACTTTGTGGAGTTTATATGAACTTATCAAATGATTCGCCATCAGCTAACGGTAAAGAAAAACATCGCGAGGAAACCCACATGTCTTAGAAGAAATTCTAAAGACATGTCTGATTCAGCAACCCACATTAGGCCAGCGTTTGTGAATTAAGTACTAAACCCTCTCTCTCTCTTGATAGAGGAGAGGAGACCCGTGCCCAGCAGTGGGACATATAATCATCATCTTCATCTCAACCCATAAACGTCCTACTGCACTGCTGAGCACGGGTCTCCTTCATAAATTTGGAGGGATATTAGCCTACTATACCACGCTGGCCAGCCGGGTTGGTATAGGGTTTTGTTTCGAGTTTTCCCTCTCTTGCAGTGGATATTGTCAACCAGACTTACTCCCTTAGTCGACTCTTACGACACCAATGGGATGGAATGGGGTGGTGACATTTGTATTCATAATCCGTCACCACACGGTCGCAAATACATACATATATGGACACATATGAGTCGCTATTATTACCTGCTACTCTAGCAGACGCAAAAGAGAATCAGCTACTGTTTGCGGGGCATCGGTAACCCGCATGGCGTTCAAAGGCAATCTGCACTCTGCGCGGTACTAAAAGCTATGCCATGATGAATATGTGTGAATGTTCAAATTAATCCTAATATTACAGTTAGCAGAATACGTTGTAAATGTTTAAGAATTTTATCGAGTATATTTTGACACTTCCAGTAGGTACTTTATATTGTTAGTAGCGACAAACCACTCTATAAAATTCTGCTGACTGTACAAATATAGACAGTGCATTATCGTTGCGTCTTAAGCAGTTTGTTGGTCAGAGACCAGTTTGTTTTAATACAAAGAACAATTTATTATTAGGATGTTTATTTTATAAATTTTGTGCAATTAAGTTGAAGAAATGAAGAGACAGTGAAAGACATAAAATACGTGTCATAAATTGAAAGTTATTTTAAATTTATACAGACTCATTTGTCAACTCGACCGCGAAAATCTCGTCCACGCGGTCGAGTTGGGAAAATGTAATTCTACCTGTTATTATATTATGCATCTCGACCGAAGTCATATCCACTACGCAGTCAAGTCGATACAGCTAAGTTTTGTGTATTTATTTATTCGTCATCTCGACCGAGAACGATACATTTCCACGAATTAATGTCATTTTAACATAATATAAAAAATAAAATAAACATAAAAATGACTAAAAGCTAAAGGACTAACTTGGATTTAATATTATACTAACCAAAAATTAAGGCGGACAAACTTTAACTTATCTTTACTGAAATGCTCCCGTCAAACTTAGCAACACATAGACGCTCTTGAAACTCAATTTCCTTAATCTAAATCCATTAACTCCATTCTCTAGTAACTACTATATCTTCACTTAATACATACTTACTTATAAATTACATGTCGCAGTGAATAACTACAATCCGGTATTTTATTTTATTATCTGTTTGTTATTTGATTTTTTAAGATAAACAAATTATAAACAAAACGTTAAGGAAAATGGTTTTGGAAAAATAAAACTACTCTACGAACGATGCACTTAAGTAATCAGGCTACGGCGTATTACTGATCGAATCCGTATGGAATGAAATTTCGTAATATCTATACGCAAATACTTTGTAAATTTAATAAAATTTCAGCTTATTAATATTATAAATACGAAAGTTGGATAGATGTTTGTTAGTCAATTACGTCAGAACAGTTGAACGGATCTGGATGAAATTTGGCACAGAGATAGATTCTGAAATAACACATAGGCTACGTTTTTTTATCCCGGCACAAAACACTATTCCCTTAACACTTTACGCGCGGGCGAAGCCACGAGGGATAAACTAGCATACCATAAATATCAAAGTTATATATTTCAGGATATTTAAAGAAAACAATTAAATTGCTATTTTAATGCAACACGAAATAATACACTATAATCAACAAGTAGGTTATACAATATTCTAACATCAAAGATCAAATTAGTAGCACACGTCGACAGTCCCGCAGCTCATAGCTTATTCATCTTGTACTAAATGACGGTGTCCCACTACGAAATAGGTTAATTTATATCTCTTAATATTGAAGTAGTTTGTGTTGTAATACTGCTTTAGCTTACATTTTGGTTGATTCATTATTAAATTAATCGAGTTGAGGTATACCTTGAGTAATTTACCGTGCATTACTAGCTTTTGAGATTTACGATGCGATGTGTGGTGACGGATTAAGAATACAAATGTCGCCACCCCATTCCATCCCGTGGGTGTCGTAAGAGTCGATTAAGGGAGTAAGTCAGGCAGACAATATCCACTGCAAGAGAGGGAAAACTCGAAATAAGTACAACTCTATACCAACCCATCTGGTCAGTAAGCTCATAGCCCTCCAAATGTATAGAAGAGACTTGTTCCCAGTAGGACGTTTATGGCTTAAGATGATGATACATACAGCTCTCAAGTTGAGTCACTTGCGCATCAGAAAGAGACAAATCAAACCAAATACATGAGTTTACCGTGTTCCACGTCGGTTTTCTCTAGTGAAATATAACGCTAATACAAATCGAGCTTGTTCAACATTGAATAGTTGTGCTCATGCATATCTAACGAGAACATATTTGTCAGCTTGCATTGCTATGATTTCTCAATCATATCTGTGATAGTATCAACAAATTTGTTATGGAATACAGGATTTGTTTCAATTTTAAGTTTTTAAGTGAAGGAAGTTGCCGATATGGCCCAATGATTTAGATTTATGAGGATAATTCGAGGGTCTCCAATTACCGCAATCTCAATACATTCGTACCTGATATGATAATTCGGTCGGTGATCTGAATTAAATGGAATTCTATACACAGGAAATAAAAGTCGTATTTGAACCATCCTAAAAGAGTAATAATGGCAACCCATTTATATGATGCCCCACTGGTATTATAAGCGCTGGTCTCCTCTCCTAAGTATATAAAGAGAGCCGAGTGGGTTTAGGAGCTATTGGCAGTTGGTCGACCAAACTTGTCATGTAGTACCAAGGACCTCCTCTAGGGTTCCTTCCATACTTTACCATCTTTACTTATTACAAATATAACGTCTCTCTGTCTTTTCATTTCTCAATAGTTTAATCAACTTTGTTTAGGTAGGTATATTCTTTCAAAAAAATATTATGATTCAGTTATCCACATTGTGTCTACTATATGTCTTCAAAATTCTTTATTTGCATCATTATATTAAATTTAAGCTTGATCATGATCAATGTACCTACATATCCTACTAATATTATAAACGCGAAAGTTTGTAAGTATGGATGGATTATGGATGGATGGTCCATCCATCCATAATCCATCCATGTTTGTTACTCTTTCACGTAAAAACTACTGAACGGATCTGAATGAAATTTGGCACAGATATAGATTATGGTCTGGAATATCACATAGGCTACTTTTTATAGCGATAACCGACATCCACGTGGGTGGAGACGCGGGCAACAGCTACTTTATGTATATACAAGTATGTTGGTATACCCACACGACCTATAGGTGAAAGTACTACGAAAACAAGGAAATGTGGCAGCACTACTAATAAAATAAAATGATTTATTTCTCCATGAAATTACACGTCTAGTTTATTACTACATTATTTATGACAGTAATGTATTTCTGAATAAATGGTATATTATTTTGATTGTAAGCCTCGATTGCTGGAAGGGCTTCAATAATTTGGTACTATAATAATATTTAGTGGGTTAATATAATATTATTTGAATTTATTTTATGATTTGTAAGTTAATACGTGTCATTGATTGTAATGCTTTTACGTTTATTTAAAAATAACTTTAATAAATCCTGCATTGCCCATAGGAATTTAAGTAATTATTTAGTGGACAACTACATAACATAATTATTGAACGTTTGTTTTTATGTTAATTTAAGGCGCTTTTAGTGTGCATTTATATGACCGTAATTCACAATATTACACATAACTGACGTCTAAGGACAGTGGTATATTAAAAGATAATAACGACAGATATCTGTCGTTATTATCTTTTCAAAGAAATATTCCAGAAAAGTGTTATTTATAACCTCAAGGCAATTTATTTAGTTTTGAAATGATTAATTTTAAATTTTGTATACTTACTACTAAAAAGACAAACAAGCATACGGCCCGCCTAATGGTTAGCAGTTACCGTAGCCTATGAACGCTTGCAACACCAGGGGTATCACTCGCGCGTTGCCGACCCTTTAAAAACCTTATAACTCCTTTTTTGAAGAACTCAATGCCATCTCTCTCGGGAAAACCTAGGCAGCTCATTCCACAACCTAAACACTAAGTATTTAGTTATAAAACACTGTATCAACAATCTAATAAAGGTATGTCAACACGATAAAGCCGCCCTTTGAACAGAAACAATTTAGTTGATTCTAAATTGTTAATCCATGATTACAGACAGCCGCCTCAAGTTACGGGTCTTATCCTAATAAAGTGAGGATTAAAAGTAACTTATATGAAACTCTGCTATGTATATTCAAGTTATATGCAGAGTTGCTTCATAATGGTAAGCATTTTAAAGCCAGCTATAATCATTGTGCTAAAGCGAGGGCCTGAAAATGTATGAACCTTTAGGAAAGGACTTAGCAGTAAGGTGGGTAGCGAGTGACGGTGGGATTTGTTGGATTTACTTTGAAAGATTATATTTATAAGTAAGAACAATATAGTCGATTTGAAGAAAGTTATTCCGCTTATTTCCTTTGCACTCTTAGAAGGCATTATAAGGTGAAGCAACACAAGGCTTCGCGAACAGTTGTCTATTTTACGATATCACCATTTTGAAGCAAAGCACAGAAAGACAAAGATATGGCTTTTATTTTCTTGTTTATAGGTGTAATAACATTACTACAAGGTGACAAAAAGTGTGATGTCCACTTTATGCGTGTGTTTTAAAGTGAAACACGGAATGTTAGGATGTGGTACATATTTTATTAATAACACAAAAGCATAAAAAATAGGTATATGTATTACGAGATTTTACAATCCTACGGGAAAAGGGTTTTTGCGGTATAAAAAGTAGCGTATATGCTATACCAGACTATATCCTATCTCTTTGCCAAGTTTCATCTCAATCCATTTAGCCGTTTTAACGTGGATGACTAACAAATATCGATCCAGCCAAACTTTCACATTAATAATATTAGTATAGATGGTTCCTAACAAGTGATCACATTTGTCGCCAGTTTCTACTTCTGTAGTTCATCGCTGTTACTACATACCCGCCCCAAGACCACCGCGCGTACCGCCGGAATCACGGCGGTCATTAGGCCCAATCAAATAAAGTGGTCATCGTCCCTCGGGTCTGCCTTATACACACGGCAGCCTATTGTTACTTACGCGGTTAGTAAATAACTATGAAGCTTAGTTTTAGTATATACTAGTTTAGTGATAACGTTAAAATTATAAACATTTTAATTTTAATAACCTGTTTATAGAGGTGAGATATTGAATCAAAATATTTGTCCTACGTGAATATACATCAACCAAGAAATGAAATGCTTTACTCATACCGCCCCACCCGGGGAAGCGGAGCGGTTATGTCGGACTCATCGGCCTAAAGGTGGTAGGCGGCCGGCATACCTACTAATTCCTAACCCCTGTGCACCTACACCCGCCTTCACGGGTAGACCATCGGAACCTGATATGACGTCAGTGGACCACCCAGCGGCTGCCCGAGTTTCACTCCATTGACAGCGTCCGGGTACCGGGAACGCTTTTCCTTTCGCGAAAATTAAATCAATCTGGTACGATAACCTACTACTAGCGATGTCAAATAGGTATACGACTATAATATGATTGTTTAAAGATACTTAAGCGAGCATCAATTGCAAACTAAGTTTATCCATCCAGTATTTTGCAATAAGTACAAAGCTGATATTTACGGTTATTTTCAAGACTTGAATAAACAAATGATAATACAACAAATTTCGGCATTCAAGCCATAAATTATCTGTGTACAAATTATTCAGTTAGCAAGCTGTATTAGTCCAGCTGCGCTTAAACAAACGTCCCCTGGGCGACGGCGACGGGTGCATCGTGTTGCGATTAAAACGTAATGTTTGCTATCACCACGATACGTCGTAATAAGCTGCGAATCGCGGTTTTACGCCCGGGAATCCCGCGTATTGTACGCTTCGTTACCAAATTACCTTTATCATCTCATATTCTACGTTATTATAATACGCTAATCGTATTACTTACTCTATCCTTTGTTTGTATTTTTTGTATTCGTTATTTTTATTTTTTGTGTGTTAAACATTTTGTCTGTAAAGCTCATGTATACACGAAATAATAATGTTATTTAACACTGTGACAATTCGTAGCTTTAAAATTACATAGAGACATATTTTTTTCTGTAGCTTTGTAGAAATTAAAAAATTAAAACCATTCACCCGACGAGAAAATGGAACAAATAAAACTGTTCTTTTTTTTTGATTCTTAACTTATTTGATGGTGCTTTTGGCGCGGTATCTACTCAAGGTAATCATTCGACGTCTATACACCGATTTTACAGAATTTATATACTATTTCTAACGGACCTGGAAGACGACGTCCTGCCCGGAAAAGCTGACATACCGACAGTGAAACCTATCGGGTCCAATTGTGAATCTAAACCATCCGGGGCCCTACCCAGCACACACAAAATTTCATTAAAATCAGCCGAGCAGTTTAGGAGAACAGTTCAGTGACATACACACGTACAGAAGAACTAAGTATATCCTTACTATTATTATAAATGTGAAAGTTTGTGAGTATGGATGTTTGTTACTCTTTCACGTAAAAACTACCGGACAGATCTGGATGAAATTTGGCACAGAGATAGATTATATATATGGTCTAGAATAACGCATAGGCTTTTTACAGCGATAACCGACATCCACGCGGGCGGATTCGCGGGCAACAGCTAGTATAATAATATAAAGATTATAATGCTTGTGAAAATTAAATATGTACAGTAAAACATAATTTAGGATTATATTTTATCTATAAATGATTGTCAAAATTATCATAAACTAAACTAAATATTATGAAGATAATTTCTCAAACAACATTAGTTTCTAGTCACATTAGACCAATCTAATAGAAACCTCACATTCTAACTTAACGTGCATACCTAAACGAACAAATTTCACTCACGCTAAAAATACTTTATGAAAATGAAGATTGCGCTCCCACGGGAAGATTCCCGGTTAATTTAATGTCACAAATTGGGTTTCCCGTTACAATCAAGCTGAAGGATTTATATATACCACACGCGATATTTTTACGAGAACTGACGGGATACGAGATACATTAGCATCTATATACCTCGTACGACAAGAACAGGATCAGCAGTGAGCTATGGTATGCGTTGTAAGGAAGTTGTTTACTTATAAGAGATTTAGTTGACAGGTACCGTTGGCATATTAACCATCGTCAAATGTATTATCTTTACAGAAATTTAAACAAACTGTCAAGAGTCATTTTTTAGGAAAGGGATACTATACTATTACTGAATTCTTAAGCGATAAAACGTCATGGGGAAAAGTTGTTAATTGGTTGTAGGATTAATATTGTAATTATTAAATTTAAGTGATCATTGTCAATAGAGGTGTGATCTTACTATTTTGTTTCTTTTATTGATTTCATGTCAACCTGGGCATGATTCTCTTTCAAATTTAAAATATAGTTTATGTAATTTCACTTAGTGTACAATGTGATCACCTTATGCTTTTTTATGTACAAAAAGAGACGATGCCTCATTACCATACTGATAGATACTAAATTGTGATTGTGTAATTTGATACATTGTTTACTTTAATCTCTTAATTTTAAATTTCTTGTTTTGGTATGGTGTGTTGGTTACGAACCTTTTTGGTACCCTCTTCAAATTGTAACTCATACGAAATTGTAAATATTATACCTTGACGATTAAAAAGAGTAGCCAGAGTTTCTTGCCAATTCTTCTCTAGGCCCTACCCATGTCAGCGACGTTCATAAGTATCATGTATTTGATGTAAATGAATAAATGACGTTAAGTTGAGTTGAGTTGAGTATCTTTAACTAAGTTTATTCGCGAAGCGGTCAGGGTAAAAACACGTAAACAATTAAAGAGAGAGAATAGACAGGGGAGAATAAACATAAAAAAATGCACTACCAGTTTCTTTAGATAAGTGGCATAAACGGTAGTCCAGTCGAACAGAAGAGAAAGCAAACGTATGGAATTTGACATAAGTTAACGATATATAATGTCGTATTTAATTCGACTTTCGTTCATGACACTTGTCTCGAAGGGCAGAATGAAAATGCCTTTTCCCAACAGTCGGTAGATTAGATTTAGAGACTAGGTTCTGATGGCGTCCATATCTGTGCGAAATTTTATCCAGAACCGTTAAACACTTTTGTGTTTTAACAAACATCCAACCTAATCACATTTATAATAATCCTTACTAATACTATTTAATAAATGTGAAAGTTTGTGAGTATGGATGGCTGGATGGATGGATGTTTGTTACTCTTTCACGTAAAAACTACTGAACGGATATGGATGAAATTTGGCACAGAGATAGATTATGGTCTTTTTTACAGCGATAACCGACATCTACACGGGCGGAGCCGCGGGTAACAGCTAGTATAATATAATATTACTTAGTATAGATAGGTTAATTGCAATAACTCAAGATTATAGCGACAGTTGGTGTTACCTGTCTATATACACGTACAATGATACATGCCATGTCTAATCTTAGATTATAAATGTGCCACCTCGGTATCAGATTACATCCAGCAGTAAATTTATTAGTGACTATGTTGCTCCCAGCGTTCTTACGAGGTAGTCATAGTGGTGTAAAAACATATTTCAGTAAAGATTTTACGTGAATATTTTGTTTTATGTTTAAATTTGTATCTACTGCTCAGTGCTGATGCAGAGACAAATAAACCATATGACTGGCCAGTTGGTCTAGTGGTTAGTGACACTGACTGCTACGCCGGAGGTCGCGGGTTCGATTCCCACCCAGGACAAATCTTTGTGTGATGAGCACGAATGTTTGTTCTGTGTCTGGGTGTTATTTATCTATAACACAGCGTACAAGTATGTAGTAGAAATAAAGGCTATTTTTGTTTTATTTTTTATAAGTATGTTTGTCAGTTGTCTGGTTGCCATAGTACAGGTTTTTTTGAGGTTTGGGATCAGATGGCGGTGTGTAAGTTGTCCCAAAAATATTATTATATACACGTTTTCGCAATACATTTTCTATTAAGTATCTGCCCCTCCAGACAAGTGGCATAAGCGATAGTCGAATCGAAAAGTCAAAAAGGCAAATGTATGGGATTTGACTTAAGTTTACGATATTATATCGTAGTCTTACGTCAAATCCCATACATTTGTTTTTTTGACTTTTCGATTCGACTACCGTTTATGCCATTTGTCTAGAGGCTCTGGCAAGGTAAAGTAGTCTGCGGAGGCTGAAAAATTGCGAAAATATAAGTTTCTTAACCGTTTTAGTTTAGAGAAGGGGCGTAAGTGCGGTCTATCTACGCTTCGTAAGACAAGTAAACAAGCATAATGTTGACAATGCTTCCAGTTTTCTAGGCACGTTTCCAGTAGACAACGATGCGGAGGAATTTTATGACGCTTACTGAAGCAACCTTTTTTATATTGTAGTTTAATTGAACAATGCTTCTATTATTTTTGTTAGCGCCATTCATTGTTCTCTAATCTGAATACCAATAACATTATCCAAACCCACACGCTTGCTACATACTACATACAGACCGACGTTTATAAATCAACATATTTCACAATTTGCGTCCAGCTTGTGCATTATTTATAGCGACAAATATTGTTCGTTAATGTCCTATTAATTGCGTTCCCACTCAAAATATTACACGACCGTAGGTACCGCACAGTGAACGCAAAAATATAATACCGACGCATTGGGGATCGGAATGTAAAGCGTATTTTTGTTATGATTAATAATTATTGTACTTTATGGCTGTTGCGTACTTCGTTTTATTGTAAAATAGGCAGTTTACATTGTTAAATGAAATGTACAGCGCAGTGGTACTGTGCCAGTTATCGCTACTGAGAATTCGCGAATTTGTTAATGTTAAGCCAAAATCTTTATTACGTAGGTGCCTACTTTATTTAAAAGTTTGAATCCTTTGGTATTTTCTTTAGCGGCTGGCGATAAATAATAAAAATAATAGCAACCCATATATGTCCCACTGCTGGGCACGGGTCTCCTCTTCTCTATCAAGAGAGAGAGAGAGAGAGAGACGGGGGGGGGGGGGGGGCTGGCTTTATTATTATAAATAATATTTTGCGTAGCATTGCCGTACTTACACCTCGCTAATAAATTAAATAATTATATTTATCTTGGTACCTACCTATAACGTTAAAAAATTAAGGCGGTCGTTTCGGATTTAACGACAATTAAACATAAATATATATATTATAGAAAATAATGATTACCAGTATTTTCTCAAAGTACTTCTTTGCTACTACAAAGACAACAACAAAAAATCTTTTCAGAAAGTCGCTCTGAAGGAGTTAGCTGTTTCTTTAAACTTGTTAAAACACCAACTTGCTTTTATTTTTTCGTTTCAAAAAAGAAAACTAAATTCGATTTACAAAATAGCCGAGAACCGGGATGAGGACGTCTTGGACATTTTGACGAAACGAAAAAAGAAATACTTTTTGCTCTAAATTGTATTACTAAGTTAAGATTCTTATTAAGCTACAAAATTAATAATTATAAATATATAAATATATAAAAAATAGACAATTCTACATAATGTACCACATTCTGCAAACACGCTAAAATGTAGTTTGAAGTGACTGACTGTGGTTGACAAAGATAAGAAATAATAATAATACTGCACTATCACTAAAAATAAAACCATCATAACCGTGGATGGTGGTTATTAAAACTCTTGAAAGAGTTTTAAATTTTCCCAAACATCTCATCAAAAAGATTGTTTTTCTAGGGGGTGAAAAGAAATCGTTTGCTACGTTATGAAAAGTTCTTGTTCAAATATCTATACGATTGGATATTTTGTTTTCTAAGATATTCAGAAATATTTATCCCAGCAGAAAGATTTATACACCAAAAAATCCCAATAGTGTATTGAATATTCTACCATATTTTCTGGCGGAGTATAAGATATGTATAAAATATGAGCAAGGATTTTCCTATCACGATTTTCATGCACTGAGTTTTGAAACGACTCCATCAAATCACAACCCATGAATAACAACGATTGCAGAAACAGTTTTCTTTCTTTATATTCGAAGATTTGTCCGAATCAATGATTCGGTCGGTGGACTCCATACAGACGCTATCGGTCGGGTGCTGGGGGCGCACCACAGATCGTATAATCCACACTATTTACTTGCGAATCGAGAAAAGGCGGGCCAGAAACAAATTTCCGCGGGGCCCTAACGACCTCCGACCGTCATTTAATCAGACTCAAGTGTTGATGCGATAGCCGCAACCGACGTTCTTCGACGTATCGAAATCTATCATGAAATAACCATTAGCTGTCTCGCTCTTACACTTGAAGGACTGTATTGAGAGTGTGGCGGCACGATCGGGTCGGCCATCTTAATCTAAAGACAGGAAATAACCAGTTCCGAGCGGCTCGCGCCGGACGGATCTGGATTTTTCCGGATTCAGCCGATTTAGTGAGCTCCGGTTAATGTAAAGTGAGGCAGATGCGATGTTTTGCGTCGAGAGGGTTGCCGAGTGTAGTGTTATTTAAGCTTATGTAGTGGAAAAGTCCTTAATTGTGATGGTTTTTCGGCTCTCACTTTGTTGTGTTGTTCGTTAAGGTTGTGTAGTCACGTTTGCGCATCGTTATCCCAACTTTCATTATGTGACTGAAACTACTCGTATTATGCCCTGAAAGAAGATTTAGAAAAAACTAGTCTGATAAGGTTTCTCGGCATACGTTAATTACTCAATTGTGTTAACTATAGATGTCAAATAATATTAAGTATGTACCTTTATATACTCTGTTAGAAATGTTAGACACACTCACAGACTTTTAGCAAAACGTAACAAAAGTTGAACTTAAACACTCCACCGGCAAAAAGTCATTGTACCCATACGTTATAATGGCTAATGAAAGAATGAGAATAATTAAAATTAACGTACTACTTGGTACCATTTAAAGAGGATCTAAAAAGTAAGTACTTAAGTCGACACACGTCGAGTTATCATACAGCGCGCAGCCTCCATAATTCGCATTAATCCAATTTTATACAGGTAGACTACTCGTACTAGCACGTTATTATTCAAGCCTACATGCTGCAGAGGACTCTAGGCGCAGAACTTTCGCACACGACGTCTGACCTACGTATTGTCGCAATATCGTATAACTGAACAATGTCCACACTGATTCTTCAAGAAAATAAAAGTAGATATTGACGAAGATAAATTTTCTGAAGTATGTAGATCCATAAGATATAAAGAGTTGGAATTGTTACAGATGTTGGGGCAGAAAGGGAGACTAAGCGTGGGCAGGTCTCCAACAAGGTTATCCGACGACCTGGTAAAGGTTGCGGGCAACCGTTGGACAAGGTCGGCTTAGGATCGAGAGTTGTGGCAATCCTTAGGGAAAGCCAATGTCTAGGCTGAGAAGATGATGATGAAACCCATAAAGCGATAATAAGTATTGTGAACAATTGCAACGAGTCGTGTGCCAAGGCTCTATACATGTTCCATAGAAGTGTTCCAGAGAACTAACTAATGCAGAGGACTGCGCTAAGTGGTCACATGGTTCACACAGATTTTATTCACTCACGAACCTCTAGCAATTAAATATTTAAATGAGTGCCGAATGAGTTTTAATTAGACGCCACCCGTTGTGCTGACACTGCTGACAGTTAGTACAGCGACATACAGGAGTCGAGAAAATATAACGTATTGAGACCAAAATGGTGATCATGATTAGATTTCTGTCAAATATATATTGAGTGTTACGGTTTCCTTTAAGAAAACCATTTTTAGTCTGAATAATTTATTTTGGATTCAACCTTATAAGAATGACTAAAGGATGAATTCAAAATATATTTTTTCCGTATTATAATGTTTTTTCAGATTTTAATAATTTATTTCTATAGCTATTACTTACAATAATAAAAAGTAAAATAGTATGAAGCAAATATCTAGTAATATATGAAAGCTGGTTTTAATAACAACAAATAAACTATTTTTTTTAGAACTGAAATCCTTTCGATTTTTAGGTCGAGTAATCTGATAATTCCCCATTTTACATTACTTAGTAGCAGCATTAGCCAAAAGACTAATAATTCCTAAATTAAAAGTAGACGACATTTTTTATATGTGGTCTTTACGAGTAACACTCAGTTACTCACTAAATTAACACTAATACATTAATAAAATTTCGGTCTTTCTTTTTAAGGACACGTGTTCAGGTGATGTCAAGAAGCAGAGTTTAGTTAACAGTTCATGCTTGTGTTGCAACATGTTAGAATTAAGATCTCAATGATTTTGTAGTGTCTCTAGAGTAAGCGCCCACGAGCAACTTTGTCTCCGCAACTTATTTGTCTCATCACATCAAGTCTATGGGCTAGTATGAGAGTGCGTACATGTAGCGACGCGACAGCCAGGAGACTTTTCATACTAACCCTTTGATGTGATGAGACAAATAAGTTGCAGAGATAAAGTTGCTCTTGAGAATCCTACCTAATAATTATGTTACGTTAAATTTGCGACGTTTGCGTTTGATCCAAAATGTCACAAATGTAATGGTTCCAAACAAAAAGTATCAAGCTAATGTTTACTATTACTCAAACTTATTTCAATGCGAGGGTTAAGTACACGCCTTTAAGGCTGATAAAAAATAAGGATTAGAATTAATTAATAGCTGCTCTGTAATTTTACCGAGAGGCTGACAAATTATAAGGAACATTTTATCAGTTTATAAACTGTGAAATCTCAATATTTTTTCGAAATTGCATTGTTATCCACTCGCCACAAGTGAAGACATAGTTTGATGTATCAGCAATCACAATGACATGACTATTTTACGAGTGTCAAGTGCCGATCTGTCTAGCTTAATTTGACAAATGTATTTTGTCGTAAAAAAGATCAAACTTATTTTATACCTAGTTAAAAATTCTCACTACCGATAAAATGCAGACAAAACATAGAGAATAATCTTATATTATAAAATTCTCGTGTCACGGTGTTTGTAATTAAACCCTTCCGAAATGGCTCGGCCGATTTTTGTGTAATTTTGTGTGCATATCGGTTAGGTCTGCGAATCGGACAACATTTATTTTCATCTCCCTAAATGTTAAGTGTGGTCCACCCTTAAATTTTGTATTTTATTTTTTTGTTTTTTTTTGTTTTTTTTAAATACATAAAATCCTTAATTAATCACTCCTCTACGATCAACCCCCATTTTTTAATAGGGATATTACTATTTTAGTAGCAAAACAACATTTGCTGGGTCAGCTAGTAAAGTAATATAATATAATGCACCACCATTAGGCTAAAAGATGTCTCTCAACACTGATGACAGTTAGTACAGCGACATACAGGAGTCGAGAAATTATAACGTATTCAGACCAAAATGGTGATCATGATTAGATTTCTGTCAAATATATGTTACGGTTTCCTTTACGAGAACCATTTTTAGCCGGAATATTTTTTTTTGGATTCAACCTTATAAGAATGATTGAAGGATGATTTCAAAATTATTTTTCCGTATTATTAATGTTTTTTTAGATTTTTATAATTTATTTCTACAGCTATTACTTACAATAATAAAAGGTAAAATAGTATGAAGCAAATATCTAGTAATATGTGAAAGCTGGTTTTAATAACAACAAATAAACTATTTTTTTTAGAACTGAAATCCTTTCGATTTTTAGGTCGAGTAATCTGATAATTCCCCATTTTACATTACTTAGTAGCAGCATTAGCCAAAAGACTAATAATTCCTAAATTAAAAGTAGACGACATTTTTTATATGTGGTCTTTACGAGTAACACTTAGTTACTCACTAAATTAACACTAATTCATTAATAAAATTTCGGTCTTTCTTTTTAAGGACACGTGTTCAGGTGATGTTAAGAAGCAGAGTTCAGTTGAAAGTTCATGCTTGTGTTGCACCATGTTAGAAATAAGATCTCAATGATTTTGTAGTGTCTATGAAGGTGGAATTGACACTAAGAGATAGCGCCCACGAGCAACTTTGTCTCCGCAACTTATTTGTCTCATCACATCAAGAGTGCGCCCATGTAGCGACGCGACAGCCAGGAGACTTTTCATACTAACCCATAGACTTGATGTGATGAGACAAATAAGTTGCAGAGACAAAGTTGCTCATGGACACCCTACCTCATAATTATGTCACATGTATACGTTAGATTTGCGACGTTTGCGTTTGACCCAAAATGTCACAAATGTAATGGTTGCAAACAAAAAGTATCAAGCTAATGTTTACTATTACTCAAACTTATTTCAATGCGAGGGTTAAGAACACGCCTTTAAAGCTGGTAAAAAAGAAGGATTAGAATTAATTAATAGCTGCTCTGTAATTTTACCGAGAGGCTTACAAATTATAAGAAACATTTTATCAGTTTATAAACTGAATTATGAACTGAAATCTCAATATTATTTCGTAATTGTATTGTGTTAGTCAATCGCCACAAGTGAAGACATAGTTTGATGTATCAGCAATCACAATGACATGACTCTTTGTGCCGATTTGACAAATGTATTTTGTCGTAAATAAAATCAAACTTAATTTATACCTGGTCAAAAATTCTCACTACCGATAAAATGCAGACAAAACATAGAGAATAATCTTCTTATATTATAAAATTCTCGTGTCACGGTGTTTGTAATTAAACACTTCGGTTCGGCCGATTTTTGTGTAATTTTGTGTGCATATCGGTTAGGTCTGCGAATTGGACATCATCGATTTTTCATCTCCCTAAATGTTAAGGCTGGTCCACCCCTAAATTTTGTATACAATTTTTTAGACACATACAATCCTTAATTTTCACTCCTCTACGATCAACCCCTATTCCTAATAGAGATATTACTATTTTACTAGCAAAAGAACGTTAGCTCAGCTAGCAGTTAGTTAGGGTCAGCTAGTATTATAATATAATGCACCACCATTAGGCTAAAAGATGTCTCTCAAACTCCTCTCAGTGTACTCCACACTTGCTCGTTAGGCCGTATGCAACGGTCACTGGGATTAATCACACCACTCAATGTTTTTGCACCGCAACTCACAAGAAACTCTCAACGATTTATTCGCCACATTGTTCACCACACATCTAGAAGTATGAGAGCTATTGTATCTGTCTAGTTGACAAATTTTCGTATAAGTTTAATTTATTTTAACCCTTTAACGGACAGCAAGCCAGGCACACAATAGGAAAAAAAACCATTGTGTCTCGGACACAGGCTTGTGTGTTAGCGACAACCGATGTGCCTATATGATTAATTAAGAAATATCTACATCCCTGCTTATATAATAAATGCAAAAGTAGCTTTATCTGTTGCCTTTTGACGATTTAATGGATTTATAACTAAAAGTAGGTTTGTTAAACCTACTTTCAGTTTACATAAGTTATTGCAATTTCTTTAGTAGTAATTAACTTAGGAAGACGAAGCGTGGGCAGGCCTCCAACAAGGTGGACCGACGACCTGGTAAAGGTTGCGGGCAACCGATGGACAAGGTCGGCTCAGGATCGAGAGTTCTGCCGTCCTATAACTAGAAAGCCGTTAAGCCCAAAAAGTAGTTTTGGAGAAAACAGCAAAAAAGGCGGCAACCGTTATTTCTTAAAAAGTACAATACTTAGCTTGACGGGTGTTAGGCAGATTATTGAATATTATTTCCCTGGATCATTTTAAGGTTTTAGTTATTAAAAAAAACTACACCTCGTTAAAAAAACGTTCTTTTTCGATTTAGCTAAGCATTTTAGATAATTTTTGGCTCTAAATCCTGTACTAAAAGGTCGCTAACGTTACCGTAACGGCTTTTTAGTGAAGTAATTTTAATAAATTTATAGGATTCTAAATCTTAGTTAAATTTATTATGCAATCCTTAACTAGAAAGTCGCTAAGTCGTCTAACGGCTTTTTTGTCGAAACTTTTCATCAATCTGAAACTTAATATATTTTCTAATAAGCGGCTTAGACTCTTTTAAGCTAAGTAGCGTTTATAGAATATGAAACTGAATACAAGATTATTCTAATAATACTTAACTAAAAGGCGGCAATACTTACTTCGCTTGAGTTGAACTTCCTTATTGCTAAGCATTTGACAGGATTATGTGAGAAATAATAATTTTTTTAAGTATTAAATCAAAGTTTAATAAAAAAAAATAAATACAATTAAAAATGCCTCCTTTTAAAATTCCAGACAAAAACGAAAATTTTCAATACAAAATTCGTGATTGCGTGAGTCGAGCAAACTTGGCGATTAAACTACCATATATATATATAATGGATTTAAGTAAAAACATACATACATACATAAAGACTTGCGTTAAAAATGTTAACAAATTGTAACGGGAAGACAAAGTAGCTAGCTAGGTCCTTCTTACTTTTGTAGGTGCGTTATCAATGCGGGTTATTTATAACGAAATGCATAAAGATGTTATATTGTCTTGATTTTTGTACCTGTTGGTAAACAAATCGAGCAAAGCTTCTAAGAGTAGCTATACACATAAGCGGGCCGGCATTAATCGACACAGTCGGGCAGTAAAATCGAATTTATATATGTAGATGATGTTCGACGCAAAAGTATAAGCTTTGAGTTGGCTTTGTTGCCGCACAGATTATGCCGGGCCGCTTATGTGTGTAGTAACCCTTATGTTCTCAAAACTTTGAGACGCAGTTTACAGAAACGCCCCACGTCCGCACAAACCATGCGATTCTGAAAGCGCACGTTGAAATATAAGCGTTCGGCAAGCTTTCGGTATTGCGCATTGCGAGCATACGCTACCCGCGCCGATACCGCATCGACTAATGCGAAAAGAACTTAACCAAATATTACAACTCGAACCGTAAGCTACTCGTAGGTGTGTGCGAAATTTCAAACATTAGTATAAGAATTAATAACGAGCATCCAACATTTCATATTTATAAAATTAATGATGATGATGTCCTCCTAGACGTATCCGTCGACGGCGACCCCTACTAACTCACGGCCATACGTCTCCGCTCATGTGCTCGGACGGGGCTCGCGAAGCCGAATTACGTCTTAAAAAGACGGTCACACAAAGCGCAGTGAAGCCCTCCTTGCGCATTAAGTATACTCATAAGAGGGCCTGAGTTGAGTTTTACGGTGCTGGCGTTTGGCGTCAAGGTCTTTAAGACGACAAGTTTTCAAACTCTTCTATACCTCTGTGAACAGCCTTATGCCAGTCTAACCTGTGGGTAGCAAGCTCCTCCCATGAGTTTGGAGACACACCGGTTACAGATAAGTGTCGCTTAAGAACATCCTTGTACAAAGATACTGTCTGAGCTGATCTCAGAGTAAAAGACAGCTTTTGGCAACCTTGAGGGCTCCATGCGTACAAGATGTTCACACTAGCGAAGCTGCCTTTTAATAAGGAGGCTCTCCATGCCCACCATATCCGTCCGACGAAGTACTTCCGTGTTGGGAATCCAATCCTGCCAGCGTATGTGAAGTATACTGCCTTGGTGGTCGAGGTTGTGGGTTCGATTCCCACACAGGGCAAAACTTTGTATGACCCACAAAGAGTTGTTCTGAGTCTGGTTGTAATTTGTGTCCGTTAATTGTATGTGCATTCCTTTTCCTTCTCAACTAATCTATCTTTCAAGCTGGTATCATATTTCTTTCTCTTTGTGGATGATGGTGATGCTAAATTTACTAAATTCATAGAAATAGAGCAATCAATAAAAGATAAAGATGCACGTCTTTTCTTATAAAGGTAACCGATGTCCAATAATCTCTTCTGTTCTTGTAAATTCTTGAGTATGTCGTCGTGTTATTAATTTTTCGGGAAACGTTTTAGTTATTGATGTTCTCCTTTTCAATATTGGGTTACTTTTAGGGTTTAAAACTGTATTTTGCCTTTGCATGTCATAACCATATTCAGTATCATCACTTAAAACTTTGTCACATGGCCGGCCTTAGTCCTTATCCTTAACGGAGTCATCACTATCATAATCTTATATTTCTGGTATAATGCAGTGAGAAGAAGATGGCATCGGAGAAGGAGGGGGTATCGATTCGTGGCAGTATAAAGAATGTGTTTCAAGCTGTTGCTGAGTTAATGTTTCTATTGTAAGCTTCAGAGTTTCTTCTGGTTGGCTTTTATATATTATGTTATTTGTGTTTCATTAAATTTTTGAAACTCTTGTGATGTCATCGAGTAAGGTTCTTGGTTAAGAAGATTAACTAAATCGTTACTGTTCATGTGGGCGTACTTTGATTCTTGGCTAATATTAGAGCAAGTGGAATTGCGTGTAGATGGCATACTTTTAGTTTCAAGGCGTTGTGCAGTTAGAAATTCCTGGTCCACCAACACACTATTCATCATAGTTTGGATTCTTTGGATCCTTTTCTTCCGGAATATATCCTAAGCTCATCAAACGCAAACAAAAATCACAAGCGTTTAACTGCTTTTTAGTCTAGTATTGTCGTTTGACTGCTCTCTAGCGATTGATATTTAGCTAATACTAATTTCAATACATAACTTAAAAGCCGCTATTGGTGTATAACTGCTTTCTAGTGTAGTTATTCTTTATAACTGCTTTATAGTTAAGGTACGATGTTCAGGTGGTTACTTATATGACACAATAAATGAAGGTAGTTAAAGACGCTTAACTGCTTTTTAGTCAAGCATGACTAGATAACGTACTTTTAGTTAAGTAAAATTAGAAAAAATGATACATCAGTTTGCCGTTGAAGTATGTTAACGTCTTTCTAGAGAAGTATTGTGGCTTAGCCGCTTTTTAATTAAGGAAGTAACGAAATTTATGTGGTTTAACTGCTCAGCAATGTTTTGTATCTCTAAAACTAAGCTAGCTAGCAAAATGAATCTTAGATCAAAAGATAGAGCATCGAAAGTTGTATAAGACTACATTAAAAAGTGAAAAACGGCTAACTGTGGCTTAACGGCCTTTTAGTTAGTGGACGGCAGAGTTGTGGATATCCTTGGGGGAGGCCTATGTCCAGCAGTGGACGTCGTTTGGCTAAGACGATGAATTAACTTAGGTACGTACTCATTTTGTTTTTTTGACAACAATTTATATATTTGGCTTTTGTAATTTTGCGGCACATACCTTTAACAAAATACCCGTCACTATATCGGTTCGTCAGGCAAAGTGTGAGAAATGTTACCATCCACTAGGATAGTTATTAAATCTACAAAACTTCGTTCAAGTACAAGTTCAAACTCTACATTCAATAACCATTCTCTAAATTGAATTACTTATTAAGAAAAAGACCGAGAAGTACTTAATGAATTTGAATTTTAGATCAGGATCGAGTGTTGTAGAAAGCATTGGAGGAGGCCTTTCTCCAGTAGTGGACGATTTTTGACTGAGATGATGATGATGAATGAATTTAAGTCATTACTGTCATCAGGTTTTTAATAAAGGTGCAGCAGACTCTGGCTCATGGCGATTATAGACCGTTCAAATAACCTTAGTCCCTCTACACCGTGTGTCGATTAGTGTTGTGTATATGAAAATTAACATAAGGACCATTGGGTGCCTTGATTTATTTCTACGGTTAAAAATATCTTACTATACCTAATATTATAAAGCTGAAGTTTGTTTGTTTGTTTGGTTGAACGCGCTAATCTCAGAAAGTACTGGTTCGATTAGAATTTTTTTTTGTTGAATAGTGCATTTATCCAGGAAGGCTATATAACATCAAGCTATGATCAATAGGAGAGGAGCAGTAGTGAGATATACTGCAAAATCGAGGAAAATATTCCAAATTACCACGCGGACAAAGTCACAAGCGACCCCTAGTAATATTATAAAGCTAAAGAGTTTGTTTGTTTGGTTGAACGCGCTAATCTCAGAAAGTACTGGTTCAATTCGAAAATATCTTTTTTTTTGAAGAGTTCATTTATCCAGGAAGGCTATAGGCTATATTACATCACGCTATGATCAATAGGATCGGAGCAGTAGTGAGGTATGTTGCAAAATCGGGTAAAATATCCAAATTAGGTACCACGCGGACGAAGTCGCGGGTGACCCCTAGTTTAATAATAAAACCTATATACCTATCGCGACAAACGCATCCACTGCCATTATTAGTTCTCAAAACAACCCATCAAAGTGAACTTGTCACTGACACGTGTACACCGCAGCCGCAGCGGTATATCCAGAAAAAAAAAACTTAAATAGGTGTCGGCAAAGTTTGGCAAAGCTCAGACCGAGTTGGTATAAAGTTCGGAATCGTTTGCCGTTGGCATCGCAAATAGATGAGGCAATAAATCGATTACAGATTTTATTGCGGAACTCGCTTGACGTCTGCTTAATATCTATAGAGTTAGGTTATCGTCTCAACTTATTAACGACCTATTCACTTTCTACTGTTGGCTAAGGACTGTCTATAAAATTGTTAACTCAGGTGAAACTTACTTGTTTGATTTTATATTCTAAACTGAACAACGCCATAAAAGATTTTATGTTATAATATGTATTTACTAATAATGGCCTGAAATTACAATTCATGCCGAGTCATGCGTTTACTGTGTGGTGTTATCATAGAACTATACATAAAAAAAAATAGTAATACTACGAATTACGTCTATAATTATAATTAATAACATGTGATAAATACGTTTTTCTAGGCTTATTCGGGTATTCGAAGCATCAGAAGAGAAAAACATTTCAACCTGTATCATTAAAGATATTTGAACAAATGAGTCTAATGTTTCTGCATCTTATTCATACTATTCAAAGTTTTTGTTTGTTTGCACGGAATTTTTATGTATCTAAGTTTTTAGTGTTGAAATAAAACATAGGCTATTTTTTAATCAAGTTTCAGGACCGCAGTTCAACGAGCAAAAAGTAGTCAGGAATAAAATGGTTGATTTTCGACATCGTAGACAAATCACGTTTAATGGTTTGAACTTTAGTTAGTATGCGGAGCGACTGTAAGATGTCGCGCGTCGCATCGTCGTCGCTCGCGTCGCCATATTCATAAAGGTACAGAAGCGAAAAAATAATGGCAGTCTCGTTTCGTCCATAAAGTGCACGTGCGGCCGCATCGTCGCCGCGTCGCCTTCGCCTTGGCGCAACTTTCATATAACGCAAGTTTTTCCCCCAAACCTTAAGAACTTTGGACGACGCGGTGCGGTACTAGCTTTCAGTACCTAATGTGGTTTTGTGAATTCAGGCCAGTTTCTTATAACAATTGTTATGCTTTCAATTTTAGTTGATCAACTACAATTGAAAGCATAAATAAGCAATGAATAATTTAAAAAATAATCTTAGTTACCAACTTAATGAAGTCGTCTTTTTAATATTTCCTGTTTTCATTTTATTTTAAATTATAATATTAAGTATTATCTTATGGTCGCAGCTATACCTCGCTAATTACACAATGACGAAACTAAAATATTAAAATGTCAAAATTAAATGTCATATTGTTGAAAATTACAGTTAGTATCGAAGTTTGCTTAAAATCGAGGATAAATGGAGCTAAACCAACCGTTGGCGTAGTAGACGATGTGCTAAATAGGGACCAAATTATAAGTACCCGGAACCGACGTTCATACGTGGATAAGTTGATGTATGGAGCGAAAGTATTAAGTATGTCTGGATCGAAACAGTTGGCGTACCATAATGATAGTCGCTGCCTACTCCAATGGGAAACAGGCGTGATGATATTATGTATGTGTATAATGGTGCCACAAGCATGTAGCATTTGCACGTAACCGAGTAACAAAATGACACGTGGTGAGGGCGGCTGGTGATAACACCGTGTCTATACAGGGAGTGCGCACCCCGTTACGTTCTCTCACATGTGTTGTGAGTGTGACAATTTGTCTCCACTACAATATACGCCAAGTATAGCTACAAGCTGATTATTATTGATGCGCAGCGTCAGTTGTTCTATCTGTTAGCTTTACTTAAAGTTAATATAAGTACCAAAACACGTGCATAGCAAAAATATCTGTTGATTGTTGTTTTTTTATGTTAATTACTAAGAGTGCAATGTGATCGAGGACATATACGGTAGTTACTTACGTCATTGTTGCAATCTGTTAACTTACTCGTGTTAGCCTTAAATTGTTAAATAAGTAGATAGGTACCTGAAAATAAACAAAAACTAAATTAAACAAAACTAAAACTTTAATAAAACAAAACTTAATAAACAACTCAATTTAACCGTTTATACGAAATGTTTTATAAACACGAAAGAAAAAGTTAAAACGCCTACCTAAATATTCATATCCCCGAAAGTACTAAAACAACACAAATTTACGAAAAAATAACAAGGGGCTTACTCCACTTTAAATAAGCAAAGGTCTGTTGAAAAAATCCTTTAAATACTGTAAGTAACCCTTCGGCCGCTCACGGGAAAAAGATTCTCGAATAAAAAGTACAACTGGGCAGACGTGGCTTCGCTACAGTTGTCTGTTTAGAATGAAAACAACGAAATGGTGCAGATTCAACCCTTTCTGCAGCTAAAAAGATTGGATTGCATTTTCCAGACGCTAACGTTTATGTGCAAGACAATGCTCTTTGTGCTCGGGTTATAGATGAGCTTGTTTAGTTATTGAGGGATCAAGTGGACGTTTTATATTCCTAGTGTTGCTCTTGTGGAATTCATGGATTTGTAGACAAATTGTACGTAAAGCAATTACTTATTGTCATGATATTCTGAAGTGTATGATGTGCGATAGTAGGCATAATTATTAACTTTGATTTTATATGATTCAAATGATTTTTCCTATTTAATAGTAACCAAGATTCGTTACGTTTAGATACAATAAGTTCAAGTTGACTTTTGTGACTTAGATAAAAACTAAGTCTTGCGAATTACATTTGTTAGCTTTTCTACTTAAATGAAACCATAGCATATGGATGCATGCTAGGGCATCACTCCCATGTTACCAACCCCAACAGTTTGCAACACAGAAAATCTTATGATAGGGTAGCCCGAGGATAAAAAACGTTATATAAATCCAAAGAGCACGCAAAGCTTAAGTAGGTACTTATACACTAGAACTCAATTAGATAACCGTTTGTAGTTATATCATATTTGGCCGCTTTTTAAATTCATTTCGTGTTATTGTTCTTCAAATCACAACTATGATCTCGCATCACCAATATTTATTTGACTTACCAAAGCCGACGTATTTTAAAAGTATTCTTAAACATTATCAACAATGAAATCGTGGCATTAACAGTATCTAATTTAGAGTAAAACTGACAGCGTGTCTAATGTGTGACAGTATCGAAGAGATCGGAGACGGAGTAACGCCCAAATCGTGTTGGGATGAACTGGGGAGAGTCTCGGGACGCGCGTGCCCCGGGTGGCCGACCGGTCGCGATGGGGGGTTACACAAATTAAATTACGAAAAACGGTCGAATCAATGTCTGCGTTTACATTGGACACAAACACAGTCAAATAACGAATGTGTAAAGAATTAAGCTTATGGATGTTAAGTTGTATTAAAAGTATAGTTTTTAGTATGAATGAAGAAACAGTTGTCAAACGCTATAATATCAGAGATGAGAGATATCAGAGGTGCCAATAATACCAAGTAGTTATAACTGATAATAACGTAATATGCAAATGTTTTAGACAAAAATATACTTAGTAGTGAGCGATGCAACTCGACGAGGCAATTTTAGTTTTTTTAGCGATAACAGTTTAGCACCATAATGCTTTGTAGCTTAGTGAAAATAATACAAAGAAACAAACTGGCAAAATATTTTGTCATTTTTGTATATGAGTTAAGAACAGAAATATCGTTGTGCCCTACACAGCGATATTTCTTGATCTTAATAACACTACTGGAATGGTGCTTATTCCACGAGTGAGAAGGTTTTTTACAGCTACATGGGACAACGCTTAATTGGCAGTACTTTTCTTTTTTAGGTTCCATGGGAAAGCGCTACATTTACTTATGTACGTTGCAAGTATAATACTTCTCTTTCACTTTTCCTCTTCGGTTGTACACTTCACTTACTCTCACATTTATATCTTTTTCCTTTGCCACACTGGTTTGCTGGTAGAAAACTCCTTCTTGAGTTAACCTCGCCTTTGTACATGTTATATTTACTTATATATGTTATTGTGAAAGAATTTAAGACTCTCTATTGAGCTTATAGGCAATTTGATGCTCCTGACACTATAAGTGTCAATAGAGTTCTACTTACAACAACATTTCTTTTGTAGTAACTAGATTTTTATATTATATCTCTGTTTATGGCCGCCCTATTAGCTTTTGTTCCACACAGTTGGTTTTTGTGTTATTGCTTACAGACTTACCAATAATTACTTAAGTATATAATGATAAAAACGATCACAAAGAAACAACCCATCAGTTTACCGTATGCGAAGTTTCCACTCGAGAGGCGTGGGGCCCTATCCAATCTTACAAGGTCTTATAAAATATGGGGTGCAAGCGCCCCGGGCCGCGCGGTATAAAATAATATCGGATATGAAGGGAAAATGGCTGATAAAGCTGCGATCGGTTGATGGTATCGGGAACTGACGATGTAGGCTAGGAGCCTCGACTCCCAAATACTGTAATTGTGTAAAAATATCTAAGCTAAGTATCAGTTTTCAGATGGGTTCAGGTTCTCCATTCAAAATGATCTATCATGTCAGGCGTTGAAAAATATATAATAAATTCAAGAATACATCAAAATATTCTGTTTATTTTTTGATAAATAAAATTATAACCCATATATTAAACCACAAATGTCGAAAATACAACCCTTGTTCAAATGTATCTGAATACCTGAAAATTGCATCAACTTGTAATAAAGCGATGATAACATAAGATCATATTTATGACTTCCACAATACCCGGCTGATAAGCCTTGAAAACAATCCGAAAGCGGTCTCCACCACTTGTATTATGGTCTCTACCACTGAAACTTTACCATTCGATTTTAGCTATTTATTAGTAACGAGTATAAGCAACCAAACAATTTCTTAAACAATTTTCTGAACTCGTAAAATACTTTCGTAACTGGCGTACGTGTTTTATTTCTAAAATAAATTCAGCGTCGAGTTTTAACCACGCGTCCAAAACTTCCATCATATATTTTAAACTTTCCAAATAAATCTAAGTTTCTGTTTAAAACCTAGAATCCTAGACAAGCAAAAATATTTTAAGAAAGTAATTTAGGAAAAGTATTTATTTAAGATGGCTATTTGGCTCCTGGCCTAACGCGGTGTTACGTATGAGTAAGTTTTGTTCAAAACAAGGGGCGGGCGGTACCGCGCGGCGAGCTATACCACGACGGGCACATTCACTATATGCCCCATTTATTTCGTTAAGATACAATAATTCTGCTTTCTTTTCTTATCTTTTGTCTGAAGAAATACTTTTGTTGGTACTTTTTATTGCCATGAAGACGAACTGAACTATGAATGGGGCGGAAGCTTTTTGGTCTGAAAATGTAATAAGTTTTTAACAATTCTAGCAACTGCTTAGGAAAGTACCTACTAACTTAACGACGAATAAACTCCTAAACATAAAAATAAACTACGCCTTGCACCAAATATTTATATTATTAGCAATCAAAAGACTGTCAAATCACAGTATACAATGAATATAATGTTATCTGTGCTTTGTGTTTTGAGTCATGTGTGAATATTTGAATATAAACTATGTCATTATCTAGCAATGACGTTAATGTTAAATAATATAAAATAAATCCATTCCATATTAATTTGAATTTCAAATCTTGTTATTCAGGTAATAAAACGTGTAAATTTTTACTATCTCATAAAGTGCAGCCAGCAGCCGGCAGTCTCCGGGACCACAATGGTGACGTCATGTTAACGGGATTGTCATATTTTTTATAGCTCCAGTGATGTTGCTATAAAGGAACAACAATGTATTGGAATGATTTTTGTTATTCGTAATTTATAATATTTTTATTATTCAGTTTATTGCCCAAGATCGGGTAAATGAGAATATTTTATGTTTACAGTATTTCATAAAAATGTCGCGGTATTGGATTGTCAATGTTGCTAAATCCAGGTTTAAATTGGTATTTTGGTGATTAGGATTAATTTACATTTGAACAATCAGTTAACGCATTTGAATACCGTCTTACAAACCTTGAAAATTTAATTTTTAATGAGATATATTTGTTTGTGTATTTTTTTATAATTTAAACCTACAAATAAAAAGGGTGCCATATTCCATTTTATAACAAGCTGACCAACCAGTTTGTTAAATCCTAACCAAACATAAATATCGAAGAAACGTTTCATAATACGAAACTATTAACGGACGTTGGGGGTGAAATTGTGAACTTTTCCGTCACCATTCCACCCTCTACGCAATTTGGCGTGAAGTTGGCTATGGTGGCTCCTGGACATTTATAGCCTGCCCTGCTTTATTGGACTATATATCCTGGAGCCCCTCGATTTTACACCATATATAAAAAACATGTGCGATATTGGTTTAGTACCGTTTACCGGGTAATATTTCTGTGCTTTGCCAAATAAAATTATGTATTTTTAGGGTGTAAGCATGTTATTTTTTACTTACATTAAAATATTATTTGATTATAGTTATAATAATAATATTATAGGGCAACTAACACACGGATCTTGACTGCCTCGGTGGTCCAGTGGTCGCAGTATGCGCCTGCTGTGCACGAGGTTGTGGGTTCGATTCCCACACAGGACAAAACTTTGTGTGACCCACAAAGAATTGTACTGAGTCTGGGTGTAATTTGTGTCCGTTAATTGTATCTTTGTAAACTCCCCCGCGACACAGAGCTTGTTCTCTAGTGCGGGAGTTGTCTTTTTAAAAAAGAAAAATATCTTTGTAAGTGCGACAGTAACTCTTGTAACAAATGTAAACAACTTTCCTGTTTAAACAAAACACAATCCAATCTACAGATCTAAAACTTTACCTGTTTTCGCTGTTTGTCATGAAACTGTAAATTGTAACAATAACAATGCATCACGCCTTTTTTGCAGAACTGTGAAGCAGAGTTGTGCTATATGTTGTAGCTGGTTCACTACCAACATACCATTTCTCATCAGAAAAAGAAAAATGTGTTAAATGTACACATTTCGTATTTATGTTTACAATAAATTGTTACCCACGCGGCCACGTATCAATACAAAATCTTACTTCCTAAGCGCTATACTATTTTTTTACTATACTATAACGTTGCACTTATGTACGAAAAAAAGCCTCGTTAACTAGCAGAGTTCCTTTAACTTTGATGCACGAACAAGAAATTTATCTAAAATTATTTCATACATTTTTGTTACCTACGAACACTTGACTGCCTCGGTGGTCCAGTGGCCACAGTATCCGCTTGCTGTGCACGAGGTTGTGGGTTCGATTCCCACACAGGATAAAACTTTGTGTGACCCACAAAGAATTGTTCTGAGTCTGGGTGTAATTTGTGTCCGTTAATTGTATGTTTGTAAAGTCCCCGCGACACAGAGCTTATTCTCTAGTGCGGGAGTTGTCTTCAAAAAAAAAAAAAAGAAGAACAGATTTGTTCCTACTAATTTTCGTACCTACCTAAAATCGTTAACAGCATCATCATCATCCTATTGCAGTCCACTGCTGGACATAGGTTTCTCCAAGGGCACGCCACCTAGCACATAATCGCTAACATATTTCGATATAAATATACTACGAGAATGGAAGTACTTAATACAAATACTTTATGGTACAGAGGTCTCTTAAAAACATAAAAATTCGCAACGAAAATATTGACCCTCACAAGAACCCTTCAGAAAAAAGTGTTGGGCCAAATAGGCTATTGAAAATAGGCTATTTTACAGGATGGATGTTTATAGCCAATATTGTGTGATTTATTAGACTATTAGGTGAGGTAATTTAAACGGTAAATAATGTTCTTTAGTTCTTGTACTTTTAGTGTTCATAAACATATTTGAGATATTACTTGTTTCTTTAGTTATAAATAAAATATAATACATTTTTAACGCAGTAAGTAAGCACTTGTAACGGTTTTGCTGTCTACGCACAGTTTTTGATTTACAACATAAATTATGAGTCACTTATTACTAAAAACTGTGTTTTTTTTAAATGTATGCAATATTTGGTTAAGTACAGACATAGGTACGAAAGGTGGCATCATAATTCTGTAAAAATTAATCATTATTCTAAGATTGCTTGGCAGCCAAAGTTTTAAAAGAGTTTATATAAGTTCCTAAGTAATTGACCCTAGACGTAGTCAAAGTCAAACATTTATTCATTTAGATCAAATACAAGATACTTATGAATGTCATAAAAACAAATGCCAGCATACTTTTTTTCCTACGGCCAACTCGCTGGCTATGGTAGGGCCTCGAGAAGAATTGGCAAGAAACTCGGGTCACTCTTTTTAATCGCCAGAATATAACATTTACAATTTGGTATAAGTTACAATATTAGTGGTAATGAAAAGAAATGGAAACCAATATACCTATATTGTAATTTGCCGTAATTTGAACGAAAAATATTTAAGGTAAAAATATTGTTGTTTTTGGAGTACCTACGTAATTTTCAAATAACCGCAAAAATACATTCCTCTCTAAGGAACCTCTCAAAAAATCTGACTTCCGAAATAAACTGTAAATAAACAGAGCGAATGGGTTGTACAAATCGTAAGGGTATAAAAATTCAGGAAGGGTTCTGCGGTGGTATCGACCCGCGACACGTGCCACCCGCGTGACGGAAATTTAAACTGTTGTATTGTGCCACAGGAAAGGATCAGCAGTGTGGTTTATATTGTACAGACCTTTGGGTTAAGAGTTCAATCGTACTTTAGCTCTTTTATGAATTTGTATTTTTATAAGCAAACAGTGCTGTGTAGCAGATTAATTTAATTTGCTTCGTGCATGTATCTAACAATTTTTAAAGTCATCATGATCATTGTTAAGCCTTTTTTTGACAGAATCCCCTTTATTGGCATCCGTATAGTTTAGTTTCCGTTTTATAAAAGAACTGCTGCTCCTCTAGACAAGTGGCATAAGCGATAGTCGAATCAAAAAGTCAAAATAGCAAATGCATGGGATTTGACGTAAGTTTACGACATTATATCGTAAACTTACGTCAAATCCCATACATTTGCTTTAGTGACTTTTCGATTCGATTACCGTTCATGCCACTTGTCTAGAGGGTCTGCACTAGCAAACAAGCCCTGTTGTGCAGTCACAAAATACACCCCAACTCAGAACAATCCTTTATGTATCACACAAAGTTTTGTATTATGTACATTAGTCTTCAAACAATTATTGTTCTAATGTTATAATGACTCTAACTGCATTGAGTTGTATAGTCAACGATATGAGACATGCAATCTCACGAGAAAACCTATATTATAAAATAAGGTATATCGTAAACTCGTACTCAAACATCAACCTCAACAGTGGCCAATCTTTTGGGCACCTTTCCTCAGAACTGCGACCTCAATCAGATATTTTATTTATAGTTTTAATACCTTTAAATACAATATCTGATTGTTTGTAAGTAGTTTAGGTTTAGTTACTTTTATTTTAATAATTATTCATAAAAATATGTTATGAAATTATTACATTACAAAATAAACCTTCTGTTTGTTTTTACAGTGGCAAATGTCCCGGCATAATCGTTAGTGTCGTCGGTACAAGTGCACACGCGGAATACGACACGGAAGGAACTTTTTAATTACTTCATTCGTTTCCTAGCTGCTGTTATGTCTCTGTCGTTTGTACGATAGCATCCCCCTGCTTTTCACACGTGGTATGTAGATAAACATGTTATGCGTAAATGGGTGGTACTTAAGCATGCTAGTTTTAATGATGGGTTTAAATAATTTGTTGTTTGTGATGACGATTTAATATGTGAAGTTGTAATGAAAGTTTTGTTCAAAACTGTGTTTAAAATAGAATGTGAAAGAAAAAGCTTATGCCTACAACATCTAGATTCCTAAATACGTTGATTACCAATTTAATCAATGCATTTAAGTAGATGTAGTAGGTATAAACATAAATATAGCAGTGGTTAATTTGTTCTGTGAATGATTATTGACGATGATGATGCAGAAAATCGAATAAAACTGATCTTTTCTAAATTATCTATCCTAGGTCGTATCGGATTAATTTGAAATTGTCCTAACGACGTCCTGCGACATTATAAAAGATTCCTTGCTTTGTTTAACCAACTTAAACAAGGAGCGTACACAACATTAATAGTTTTGATATAAACACAGCAAAGAATGACTGATTGAAGTTAATCGAACCTGAATTAATAGTCAAAGTTTAACAAACATGATTACCCGCATAGTAAATTAACACTACAACTCGGCTAATCTACTTAATTGGAAGACCGATTTAATAAAGTTATCACTAATTCATCTGAACAACTTGATGTAACGTAATGAATGCAGAGGGTGAGGTGACCGGTGACCGCTTACCGCTCGACGTGCGGCGCTCGCGCTGAGGTAAAGCTCTGAATAAATTATATTTATTGCTAAGTTGCTACATTCACCGTCTGGTTGAGTTTTCATTATCTTAGTATAGAAGCATTTAATAAAATCACTGACCTTTGGGAAGATAAGATACAGCTGCAACTTTAACGTAATAAGCTGGATTCAAATTTATATTTATATTAGCGGCCCACCACCGACTTCTATTATCTGCCCAATTTTCTTATTTTTTCGTAAAATCTTAAAGTATTAGAAAACTTGAAAAAAATATGAGTGATGGTAATCGGTAAAGTCATTTTTAGGTCATGGTTGGTTCAGTGACTTAAGTGGTAACCTCGCCATTTACTACTGCGCGGCTTGTTGTGGGTTCGATCCCCACACGGGACAAAAATTGTGTGATCCACAAATGGTTGTCGCGAATCTGGGTGTACTTTGTGTCCGTTAATTGTATGTTCGTAAAGTCCACCGCGACACAGGGCTTGTTCCCTAGTGCGGGAGTTGTCTTATAAAAAAAATGTTGTGGCCAAGGATAATAGGGATTAATTTTTAATCGACTTCCAAAAAGGAAGAGATTCCTTGTTTCTTCTTTTTTGTTTTTTTTTTTATACTACCAAGTAGGAAAACAAGCATACGGCCCGCCTATGGTAAGCAGTTACCGTAGCCTATGGACGCTTGCAACACCAGGGGTATCACTCGCGCGTTGCCGACCCTTTAGAAACCTTATAACTCCTTCTGTATATAAGTATATACGTATAAAAAAGGTATTTCTTTTTAGTTCGTGATTTTACACAATACATGGTCGCCCAGGTACCTTCTAATAAATTATTAAAACAGTTGGTCACACAAAATAGGAGCTGTTTACGTTAGCAAACAACTAATGAAACAGTAGCGGTGACAGATCGAGCCCATTTATTTACCTTGCAAACAGATTAATTAATTTTATTTACATGATTTATGTATAATAACAATGTAACGCGGTTTGGATACTAATTAGTTTTGAGGTGGCAACATTTAAACTAAGTCGTGGGTATACGAAATATTAAACTAGCAATGTTGCCAACATATATTTTGATAGCGAACATAAGACATTAAATAATTCATTTCGAGAACAAACCTTATTCGAACAAAATGAAAAAGAAAATACCTGTGCTGTAACACAGTCATTTATACTAATATTATAAAGCTGAAGAGTTTGTTTGTTCGTTTGGTAAAAACGCGCTAATCTCAGAAAGTACTGGTTCGATTAGAAAAAAACTTTTTTTGTTGAATATTACATTTATCCTCGAAGGCTATAGGTTATGTAACATCACGCTATCAATAGGAGCAGAGCAGTAGTGAGATATGTTGTAAAATCGGGCAAAAATTAACCTTCCAAACAAAATACCATGCGGACGAAGTCGCGGGCGACCCCTAGTATTATAATACTGAACAAGTATAGCATATTGCAGCTTTACAAAACACTCCCCAGGTTATATAGAACAACAATAAGATAGCACTGGAGGTAAGATTGCGGTTAGTTTAGACAACTTGTACACACACACACACACACACACACACACACACACGAGCATACAGATATTGTTGTTTTATGGCGACACTCGACTGGTGCAACGATATAACACGAGGTTTAAGGACGGTGCACCACCTTTATGTAAAGCTATACTTTCTCGGTTATGCTGTGGCTGTTTATATTTTACTAGCTTCAGCCCGCGGCTTTGCCTGCATTTACAATCATACCACGGGAACAATATTATCGATCTCTATGCCAATTTCATCCACGTCCGTTCAGCTGTTCTAACATGATTGAGTAGCATACATCCAACTATCTATGCATCCACTTGTCAATCCAAGCTTTCTCATTTATGATATAAGTATAGATAATAGAAAACCTTTATCATACTTAACCGAGCATCATGCCTTTTCCCAATTTCTCGAAAGGCAAGGCAGAGTTACACCTCTGTGTTACATGTTTTATTAAATAAATTATTATTATTATATTATTACATAGCGATATCTCTAATAGATAAACGATCAGTGGGCCTATAGATGGGTGACCGCATAGTGGAATTTCATCTGAGCGTCTCCGTGCTTCGGAGGGCACATTAAAAGTCGGTCCCGACTATTATCAGTCGTTGGATCACGACAGAGGCCTAAATATGGGCGATCTAAATAACTCTGTCACCAGGTTGACCACTAACCAAACGATAAGAAGAAGAAGATCTTAGTCTTAAGATAATAGAGGACAAAACCTAACATCCCTTTTGAAAAAAAACTGAAATTCTCTTAAAAGAACCGGAGTGTTCGCCTGTAATATAATATTTTAAATTCGATTTTGAGGATTACAACACAATCCTGCCTCCCTGACTTGATGAGCATTCGTCTGTAATTTTACCACCAATGATTCCCTCACCAATGTAATGCTCAAATCTGTACCGTAACACTATAGGTGAATGCTCCAAGTGAGGGAGTACCTTTAAAGAAAAAGACAACCGAATAACTAAGTACATGCAGAAGTTGTATTTAGATCTCCAGTGCTCATTTGAGGGAAGCATTATTGAAGACAATTACTTCTTATCTCATTGTTGAATGAATGAGTTATGAGTACAATAGCTTTTAATTTAAGGGTCGGTTGTCCTCGTATAATGCCTTTGGCATTGTCATCTTCTTTAGGCTACAGTAACTGCTCACCATCAGATTGGCCACATGCTTGTTTTCCACCTTAGTGTTATGAAAGAGGCCATTCGTATTCGCCTGAAATGTTGACCTAATATTTCGACAGCTTAAAAGAAAATCTATAGCATTGTTTCGCATATCTTCCCATGCAACACATACGTAAGAATTAACTCACAACTAAAAACGGCATATCTTGGCAAAATTAGTATGCATTGTGAGAGCTTATCTCGGAACAAAGCACTTATACTTGTTCATATTATAAAATATTTTTAATAGGTACATTGTGCGGAGTAAATTCTTTTGATGGCAAAATAAAGAAAAGGAAATTATGTAAACACTAACATGTCTTTTAGTATATTTTAGAGTTATGATAATCTAGATTTTGAAGTTAAAGCAGATAGACAATTTACATACATCTAATAGTTTAAACTACTTACATACATTGAAAATAACAATTTACATACATCTAATAGTTTAAACTACTAGATGTGACAAAGGATAGGCAGACATATAGTCTAAACATAGTGCACCAGAATATTCAGGGCTTATCCGGCAAGGAATTAGAAGTAGATTTATTTTTAAACAAACATAGTATTAATGTGCTTTGTGTTACTGAACATTGGTTAAAGAGTGATCAATTATTATTATTTAATAATGAACATTACAATATTTCTAGTGCATTTGTAAGAAAGAAGGCTATTCGTGGTGGCTCTCTAATATATGTTAAAAATAGTACAAATTGTAAGGAACGTAAAGATATAGCAAATCTTTCTATCGAGCGCACTATTGAAATGTCTTGTGTTGAGCTTGAAGAACATATCATAGTCTGTGTATACCGTCCATCTCAGAGCGACTTCAACTTATTTGAAACAATTATGGAAGAGGTTTTAAAACGTTTAGGTTTTGAAAAAAAGCATGTTATAGTATGTGGTGATTTTAATGTTAACTTACTTGAGCAGTCACAATTTTGTATTAGATTAATTAGTTTATTTAAGTCTTTCAATTTAGATTTTTTATATATACAAAATATACAAAATATATAGAATAAATAAAAGGGTGTACATATATACAAAACAAAAGTATGAATGCAAGAAAACATTGATAAACTGGTTAAAAATACTTACTTATGAAGAAATGGAGGCATTATTAGTTAAAATTTGTTAAATATTTAATAACATTTAAAAATCATACACACACCCTCACACCGATTCATATACACACACAAAACACACACATATATACACACACACACACACATACACATACATACGCTTAAAATCGCAGACACCCATACTCATACGTTCTTAATAATATAAAATCCTATATTACACATCATTATGTAAGATTACATAGATAATAAGTACATTTATAATGTTACTAACTATAGAAGAGCGGTATCCTCTAACACAAGCATTAAGTTGCTTAAAAGAGGATCCCAACTACTAACATAATCTGTACTTCCTAAAGAATAAATAAAATTATTATTATTATTATTATTATTATTATTAAATTCTGTGACTGGGCAATATCTGGAATTTACAAAAGTAGAACTAAGTTATATGAACTTTATGGCATGAAAAAATATAATTTTGAGCCAGAATTTGTTCAGTATGTTAGAGACTATTCAAAAACTTTTAAAAGGACATGTGCAGCTGCTAAATCATTATATTTAAGTAACAAAATTAAGCAGTCTGACAATAAAATAAAAACTACTTGGAATATAATTAATAATGAAACTGGTCGTATTAAATTGCGAGATAATAATTTTCAATTGAATATTAACAATAAAATAATTTCAAATAATGCAGATGTAGCTCAAACCTTCAACAACTTTTTTGTAAACATTCCTTTAAACACAACCAGCAGCTTGAATTCTTGCCCAGTCATAGCTGAATCCTTGGTTAGGCGGAGCGTGAAAGAGTGCAGTGACCTATTTAGTTTTAAATATATAGGCCCCAATGATATAATTAAAGTTTTTAAGTCGCTTAATTCAAAAAAAACTGCCGACTTATGGGGTATTTCTGTTAAATTAGTTGAAAATATTATTTTTAATATAGCGCCACATCTGGCTGTAATATTTAATAGATGTGTGGATGCAGGTGTGTTTCCCAATTTAATGAAACACAGTAAAGTGATACCGTTATTTAAAAATGGATCTAAGAGCGACCCTACTAACTTTAGACCAATATCCATATTGCCCGCTATTAGTAAAATCTTTGAGAAAGTTATACTGCAGCAATTAGAGAGTCACTTTAACTTACATAAATTATTACACAAAGAGCAATATGGTTTCACAAAGGGTCGCTCCACCTTAGATGCAGGTGTTACATTAATAAAACATATCTTTGATGCCTGGGAAAATTCTATGGATGCTATTGGTGTATTCTGTGACCTTTCTAAAGCTTTTGACTGCGTTGATCACAATACGCTTTTGCGAAAGCTTAGTCATTACGGTATAAGGGGCGCTGCACTTAATCTTGTTGCTGCCTACCTGAGTCACAGGGTTCAATACGTAGATGTAAATGGAAATAGGTCTTCTGGATTACCTATAGCAATGGGCGTGCCCCAAGGTTCAATTCTAGGTCCTTTTCTCTTCTTAGTGTATGTTAATGATTTACCTTTCTTTGTACAGGATTTGTGCGACATAGTGCTATTTGCAGATGATACATCACTTCTCTTCAAAATCGACCGTAAAGAAAGTAACTTTGATGTTGTAAATGGTTCTCTCGCACAAGTCCTGGACTGGTTCACATCAAACAATCTTCTGTTAAATTCAAAAAAAACTAAATGCATTAAATTTACCATGCCTAACGTAAGAAGTGTTACCACTAATTTAAGTCTAAATAATGAAGCTATTTCACTTGTTGAGTCTACAGTTTTTTTGGGTTTAACTTTAGATCGTAAACTTCAGTGGGGAGCCCATATATCATGCCTCGCAGGAAAGCTTAGCTCTGCGGCTTTTGCAGTTACTAAGGTAAGACAACTTACGGATGTAGATACGGCTAGATTAGTTTACTTTAGTTATTTTCACAGCGTCATGTCCTACGGCATATTGCTGTGGGGCAAGGCTGCTGATATTGAAACCATTTTCTTAATTCAGAAACGAGCTGTACGCTCAATTTACAATCTAGGCTCACGAGTTTCTCTTAGAGAACGTTTTAAAGAAATAGGTATTTTAACAGTTGCAACACAATATATATTTGCGAATATTATGTTTGTTAAACAGAATATTGAACTATATATTAAGAACAGTGATATTCATTCAGTAAATACTAGAAACAAACATAAGTTAGTTGGCACGTACCATCGCTTACACAAAGTACATAATTCTTTTGTAGGACTCGGTATACGCTTTTTTAACAAATTACCGAAAGAGATAATGAATTTGCCCTTACACAAATTTAAACCTACTATTAAAAATCATCTCATAGGAAAGGGCTATTATACAATAAATGATTATTTGAACGACAAAAAGTTTTGGAATTAGTTGCATTATATAGTTGTTTGTTTAATTTAGAATAAATCAGCTTAGTACTTAAGTTCTAATTTGTGACGTGAGGCACATTGTGAATTCTAGTGATAATTCTGCACTTTTTCTTTTTTTTCCTTGTTTTTTTAATTAGTAGCAAAACGTTATTTACAATAAAAATTGTCACTATTCACATATTGCCTTATTCTTTAATAGCAATATGTAAATTGAAGCAGACTTTAACACCATACTTTAGGTTTTTTTTTTCTCGCACGACCAGTACTAAGTACGATTATCATATTTTATCAATATAGTTAGTATCGTGTTTTGACTGCATCAGCTTGCATGCTATCATACTTGTATTTTACAAAAGATTGTAACTATCTGGCGATTAAAAAGAGTGGCCTGAGTTTCTTGCTAGTTCTTCTCAAGGCTCTACGTCAGCGAACTAGCCGTAGGAAAATTTTGCTGACATCATCTTTCTGGTTTATTCATAATTTATGACCTTCATAAGTGTTACTTTGTAACCTAAATGAATAAATGAATTTTGAGTTTGAGTTTGAGTTTGAGAAAAAATAAGTATTTAAATTAAAAACCTATCTAACCTTAGTAAGGATACATTGAAACCAAATACAGAGTTTTGTCCCGAGTGGGAATCGAACCTACAACACTCGGCGCAGTGTTAGTGACCACCTTGACATAGACCAAACGTGAAGTCAATACTAAACTCATTTCTATTCTATTATGCTGTTTAAAATATGAATAACTAAATAAATCGTACAATCTTCTTTTATTATATAATCCAGTGTTCACACGGTCATAACTTTGTTAGAGCACTGGATTTAAAACTCAAGTTAATTTCTCAACGTGGACGACGCGACGCAACGCGACTACTCGACGACTAAACTAACTACCAACTTTTACGACTCACTTCCTTTCTGAACCTTAAAGTTAAACATATTCAGATTTTTACCATTCATGTATCACACGCTTTACTACCGAAACTCAGAATAGCGCGAAACTAAGCAACCTCTTAAAAACACCATCTAACTAACTTCAAACCTAATTTAGTTCAACATAAGGTGTATATTCGTAGGATTTCTTGAAATTTAATTTAAAACTGCGGTGTGCACTTATATCTCGAGGGATTTAGCGTCAAATTGGATTGCTTTTCTACAAGTTGTGCATTTGCATAAGGACAAAAGATGTTACCGCTTCTTGGTTATATTTGTATAGTGCAGTGAACCAACTGACAATGTTAGCTAATGTCAATGGTTATCATTTTATCAAAAGGAACTTTTAACGAAGCACTTTCATTAAGTTCTAGGATAAAGGCACATTAACATGTAATAGCCTACTCTACATAATATTTGTAAGTATCTTTTTATGGTCGACGATTTTATGTACTTATATTATATCTTCATTTTAGGTAAAAGGAACATCTTATAATGTTCCATAAAGAAATGTAAAAATGTTTCACAGATTTATCAAAGTAGGAAAGTTTTTATAACTAGCGTAATGCTATTTAAAAAATTTAAATCGTTCTGACAATTTTATTTTAAAGCAAAATGCTAAGCTTTTAAACGTATCACACGCTGCGAATTTAAGCTATACTCGGATATAATTAAAGAACACTTTTGCATGAAAATGGAATGCAACCATTTACAAGCAAACCAATGCATGTTGCACTGGATGAAATATTGAAATTCCGCTGCACGCGTGTGTGAAACCACCAAGTTTTCGTTTGCAACTTTAAACTCTTTGCTCTAGATAATAAAGACCATTTTATCTCGAGGTAGTTTTATTTTAAAGTATGTTTAGTACGTGGTTCAGTGGGTGCCTTTGACACTTGTCGCGATGTTATTCAGTCTTCGTTGTAAGAATCTTTCACATTGTATGTATTGTGAACTGCGGATACGTTCGCTTCTACAGAAATGAACTTTGAAAATATTTATGAAAAAATACAAATAACTGTGAAATGGAAAGCTACATAGTGAGTAGCAATCTTCTATCTAACTGTTACTTTCATAGTAAATCATTAATACATTATTTTGAAAACAATGTAGCTGAGAGAAGTGCTTTTATTTTTCAAAAAAATACTTAATTCTTATCTATACTATAATATTATAAAGCTGAAGAGTTTGTTTGTTTGTTTTGTTGAACGTAAAAGAAAAAAAGTCAGAAGATACGGGTTCGATTAGATTTTTTTTATTTTTATTGAACAGTGCATTTATCCAGGAAGGCTATAGGCTATAAAACATTACGCTATGATCAATAGGAGCGGAGTAGTAATGAGATATGTTACAAAATCGGGGAAATGTACATTCCAAATTACCACGCGGACGAAGTCGCGGGCGACCCTAGTTTTACATACTGTGTCTGCAAAAAGGAAGGCCAAAATTATTATTAAATAATAATTGTTGTCACGAGTCTACCATCTGTTATGGTATAAAACTAAACAAATTAAAATTTTATATCATTGAGTTGAATATTTGCAGACGAAGTAATTAAAAAGAAAGTACGATACTTAATTCTCTTGAATATTGGAAGACCGCAAACAGTGTTCGTATGAGAGCACTTTAAGATTGAAAAACATGACTATAAGACACATTGATATAACACGCATATGTCCGTAACGGTAGACAAATTGCTTGGTTGCCGTGATTTGTGTGTGTCACGCGGCACATCTCTGCATTTTGTTGATATATGACATTATAACGTGTTATTAATGCCGACTTACATTTAGAAATGATAATATTTGTCATTGATTTGATTACTTGAAACAGTTGTTAAATACAAATGTATTTTTAAAATTTATGATAATACCTACTGCAGTGTATTGGAAGACATCATGATGACAGTACGAGTGTCTGATTCGGGAATCATACAAATGATATGTTAAAAAATATCTTAAAATTTCTGTTTTAATTTCTTTGTTTTAAAAAATATCAACTGCGGTACTAGAGAACGAGCTCTTTGTTTTGGGGAACTTTACAAAAACAAATCACACATTAACATACGCAACTTACGAGTATATACTCGAATGAACCATTTTGGGGATAACAGAGTTCCAAACTTACAAAACCCCTCCTTTTCCGTCGAGCACAGAGTTAATAAGGCTACGGTATCTTGAAATGTAGACACACCCCTCAATATAAAACAACCTCGATTGTATAAATATTTAATTAAAATACCTTTCACTTCTCATTTACTAACAAACTGCAGTCCAACATCATAAACCAGTCCAATATAATTGCACCCTCTCTCGTTTCTTAATTATTTCTAATCACACAACATTCATAGATTTATAAAGGAACATTTTGCTCAACTTTTGTTGTATCCAAAAAATCCCAAAGAATGCTTGTATTTCACCGGCTAGGCGACTTAGTGAAAACATTTTGAACATCAGCTTGGCATCCTCAAATCCGTCAAAAGCGAAATTGAAATCGCATTACTCGGAGATCCTGTACCAAGACTTACATACCGTGAGTTCACTGAAAACATAGTTGGTATTTATAAGCACTCGACGGAATAGTCTTTGCATCTGAACTCTTCAAATAATATGTTTGATATTCATGTAATACGCTCCATCTTTGTAAAGGAACGTTTTCATAAAGAGGCCGGGCTAGCTTCCCAATAAACTTTTGCGAACATATCGTTTGATTCCGAAACATGCTAAGCTTTAGATTTGAAAATTATATTCAAGAGTCAAAAATACTAAGAGGGAGTTCGAAACTCGACGTGCGGATGAGCGGAGTGAATACAGGCCTTTCTGTCCTCTTTACAATGTGTGTTAGGAAATCATGTACTATAGTTGACTTCGTGATAATTACCATATAATATAATCAAATGAGGCTACAAAATAGTGTTTTTCTACTTAACTGAGTGAGAGGGATAATGCGCAGATTTTTAAAGTATTAAATGATGTTCTATTATATTTTATGTGTATTTTGGTGACTAGGTGGTTTAAATTATATTATAACAAATTGTGATATACCTATTCCAAATTCATAAATGATGACTGGTCTGTTTCTTGACAGTTTCTAATATTATATAAAACCTAATGGTTTGCTGATTTAGACTGTATTTAAGTGACATGTAATGTCACTTTGGCAGCCTAAAAAAAAATGTTGAGTTTTAAATTAGATGCAAATATTAATCAATTTTTGGTATTAAAATAATTTATTTTCTTTTGATCTAACTGCAGAACAAAATATAGTTAACTCATACCGCACACAGTAGCAAATATCTAGTAATCAAGATGTGTCAGCTGCCTATAACAACACTTTGACAAGTTCCCGCCATATCTTCTGTGTGAGCAATAAAACAGGACTGATGTAGTAAAGCCGGTGGCAAGTGACTATTTGCCTCTATATTGTCTAACTTTATCGTGAGTATCGCACGTAGATATCTTTCTCTGCTCGGTACAAAGTACTACGCGTTTTTTACTATGTTTTCAGGGTGTATGTAGTTTTACATTCTATTATTTATCTTTGTAAAATTACTTATCCACCGATGGGACATACTTGTAAGTATGTGCCTGCTGTGCACGAGGTTGTGGGTTCGATTCCCACACAGGACAAAACTTTGTGTGATCCGCAAAGAGTTGTTCGGAGTCTGGGTGTAATTTGTGTCCGTTAATTGTATGTTTGTAAAGTCCTCCGCGACACAGAGCTTGTTCTCTAGTGCGGGAGTTGTCTTGAAAAAAAAAGTATAATAAGGGCACCGGTAAATATTAAAAAAAAAGAGATAAAGAAAACTTCATTCGTGTCACTTTTTATATATAATCTATATTTTTCCTGTTCAGTTCCATACAACAAAGAAAATACACCACATAATTACATTTATTCCAATATTTATGTGGCATTTCTTTATAAAGCAGAATTTGTTTAGCGATATTATAAAAATAAAAACATACAAGGTTGATTTTCTTTTGGCACTTTCTTGATTATAAACAACCAACATACTCGGTAAAGATTCATTTGTCTACTGACTCAACAATGCAAAACAAACCTAAATCCCACCAATAAAAACACACTCACAGAATTAAGTCGTAACTCGTAAAAAGACGTCCTAATGATAGGGCCACCGCGCCGATTCATTACTCCAGCTGACAGATGAATTTATAAGAACGCGCACAGTGCAACTCATTTGTCACTAAGGCTCTAAATCTGTCTATATATGCAATAGAGAACAAAGACGCCAACTGTAAGTACGCTGATTGACATGGACCAATTGAATCATAAGACGACAGTTGTTATTATTTTTTGCAAGAAACAACTAAATATACTGATAACTAGAGAAGAAAGATAAAATTAGTAAAGTTATAATTGTTGCTCAAAGTAACACGATGATGTAGTCTGCAGTAAAACAAATAAACATACATTTATTTCAAAATGCATCAACAAATTTTACTCGTGATATCCAGCAGCCACAAACCTTATATAAACTAGAAAAGTAACTAAAATGTATTTTGAAATTTGGACATTAATGCTAATCTATAAATAAAAGCCACACACACCAAACCGTTACCGTGTAATAGTAACACATGTTGGTGCTCCAATCCCAAATACCATCCTCAAACACCAATTAACATATTTTCAAACGAAATCAAACGTCGAGTTTAAATAAATTACACGCTCGTTTACTTCACAACTTCCAACTGCACGAATAACCCGGATATCCGGGTAGATATGTACCCGGGTATAGCCGGTCCGGTCATACCCGGGTAAAAACGGACCTTTTGTGACTTCATTGTTATAGTAATTTATCGAGTGAATAATTTTATGTAGCTTGGTATTTTGAAATCCGGAGAAACCTTATGTACCTACGCATAATAATTATAAGAGTGTATTTAAATCTGAACACAATAATTTGAACCAGTTTATACGCAGGAGCCACAGACGTGACTCATCAGGAATACTTACATGTACCTTTTTCAAACTTTCAAAACATTACATGTCATGAATGAAAACAACATATTAATCTTTTTTTTAGTACTAAGGAGGCAAACAAGCGTGCCAGCCATCCTTATGGTAAGCAGTTACCCTTTAAAATCCTTAAAGGTTATATGCAGTACGCAAATACCGAGATGTAAGGAGCGCAACGGTCTGTCAATACTCATAATTGAAACGTTATTTGTTTGTATGCGCTAATTCCTGGAACGTAGTTAAATTACATAATTATTTTTCCACTTCATATATATTCGTAATATATCATGACGCTTAAGTCAAAGGAAAACATTGCAATAACAATATAGACGACACGGGACAACATTAAACGAAACCACGGGGAACATGAACAGCTAAACACTGTTTAAATCAGAAAAACTCTTTATTGTATTTCAATTGGGAATGTTTTTAAACGTTCCCGATAGTCATTTAATAATTTCACAAAAGCCAACACGCGTCAGTTGTTCTAGGTACTTATTGCAAGCGTCTATGGTAACTGCTTACCATCAGGCAGGCGTATGCTTGTTTGCAACTTTTAAAATACAAGCTTAAAATTACCGCCTCCTTTTATTTTGACAGCATCCAAATTCACCCAAAATGTTATTTAGAAATAGCCGCCTAATCCACAAAAAACAAAATTAAAAGACATTTTAAAATACATAGCGTTCTAAATCGTCGATCGAACACAACACCGAAACAAATCGACTATGAAACGAACAAATACAAAAATACCAATAATGTTTAGCGAAGTTTAGGAGATTGTAGCGAAAGAAACAAACACTTAACTAATATTGCAAAAGTAAAGCAATAAAGGGGCGCATAACGCTTCATGTAACAATTATGGATCTCCCGGTTGCGTTGTATTAGAAGGAATAACAGTTATAGAGTTGAACTGTGTGGCCCAAGTATTCCTTCGAGTGTGCTTTGGTAAGACGACGCCTTAGTAGCAGGCGGCCGCGAGTTATTAACTATTTTTACCTCAAGTTAAATATGCTAGAATCTCGAAGTGAAATAAAAGAAAAGGTTAAAATAATTGAAGTTAAAGGTCATGTTTTTTAAGATGCATTTTTCAATTTCTACAGTTATGTTTTAGATCTGAATGTAATAATACGAAAGGGTCTTATCTATAACTGATGGTTTCAAATTCCAGTCTAATAAAGTCCTCTTAATTGAATTTCGGCCAAACACAGGAGCACTCGTTTTTCCCTCAGTCCATCCTACTTGACCGGAGCGATCAAGCGTAGGACCTACGGTTTTACTTGTATGTGTTTTCCAGGGCACAGGGGTGTAATTACTGCCTACCTCTAAACTTTGGAAGTCTATTGTGAATTTCGTGTATTTTTGGCGAAAACCAAGTAACTGAACCCTCGTGATTAGCACCAGCATTTACTGGGCACTAGAAGAACGAGACAGTTCTGTTGTTTCAGACTGCCATCTGTGTGAAGTTACCTAACAGAGTATTAAATAATACTGCCTCGGATGCACCGTCAGTATTTTACATATACATTAACACACTTAGGTATATAGACTATAAAATGTTTTTTTCATATTTGTTCCTTTTTTAAATTTGTAGGTATGTCATGGTTTTTTAAATAATTTGCATGAGAAATTTTATTCATCTAATTAAGGAGGGTTAGCTTTTCGCAAATACGCTTATGTTTCCAAAATATCCAAGTTTATTTAATTTATCTAAACTTTTTAATACCGCTCCACTGCACTTTTTGAAGTCGCAGCCTACCCTCGGCGCTCGCGAACTTCACGAAGGCTTCTTTAATTCCAGTCCATGGCGCTTCAGATAAGAAACAGATCCAAGTAACTTTCCGATGCGAGAACTTCAAACAATTAAGCCTTTATTTCGCGCTTCTAACAATAAGAAGTAATTAGCGGAGTGCTTGACGTTTCCAGAATTTTTTCAAATGAACTTTTCAAAAATCTCCTCCTATTTCTTTTGTTCGTAAATTCTCATCAAACTCGGCACATCGGCATCGTCGTGGAATCTTATTAACGAACGCTCCAATGTTTTATTGAACCTATTGAATTTATTTTCCTAGCAGGCTCGACGGAAACAACCAATATGCCGTAGATAACAAATCTTTGAAGCAATTTAAAGGGCCATTTTTAATATCCGCTCGAGGTCAACATCCTTCCCTTCGCACGGCCCTGCCCCGCAGCTCTATGTATCATATTAAATTGAATAAAGGTTGATTTGTAGGCCTGAAAGAACGTTTTCAATACTCCTTATTGAACCATTATGTCTAATGGCTGTGACAATAGAGCATTACAAATTTGTCTCGTCGAGCTAAACTCTGGTGTCATACTAGCCCAAGAAGAAAATCTATGCGAGAAGACAATATGGGTCTTATTTATAGCGTAGAAAGGTCGTTTTTCGGATGTATGCGGGAGATGTCCCAATTGAGTTTATCACCGGATATTGTAAAATGGTCGTAGTTACTCGGCACAATGTGTCGGTAGGCATTGACGGCTCTGCGGCACGCTTGCGGGCTCCGATTGTGTTCGGGACTATACTGAAATTAATTTGATGGGTACACTCCACAGCTTATGGTATTATGTTTAAAGCGATTGAGGCGTAATTAAATTTCCTTAAAATGAAGCAACCAGACATCCTAAAAGGAAAATTAACTAAAAACAGACGCTGTGGGACGAATTTTGCTTGTGTAATAAAGGAAAATTTTGACGCAGCTTCAGTAATTAGTTTCGGCGCGTAAACTGCTTAATTTTGTATGCGATATGAAAATAATTAAAGCCAAATAGTATAAATAGCAACAACTTTAACAGTTGGTAAAATTCCACTTGCCTGGTGGACAAATACAATCCCCTACGTCGCGCTCCTTCCTTGACAACTCGGGACCTGGCGCGATAAGCACCGGCTCCTCATTGCGCACTCCTTGCCTGAAGTCCTGGAACTGCTGCTCCAACACTATCACCCGCTGCTCCAGACAATGCTGACGGTACAACCCGTAACCACAAATTATAAAAAAAAATCCACAGCAACACCATAGCACTACCGTATTCAGAATATTTTTGTTACTATCTTGTCTAAAATTTGGGTTCGCCATTTTCGAATTTGTGCACTTTTAGGATCTCATTGTCAAGACCAGTGTCACCGGTAAGGTCAGATGTACTAATATAACCGAGTTATCGTACGGTGTGGTCTGGTTGGTCGGCAGACTGGCACTGGGGCCTAATCTGGCTACGCGCTCCCTCGGGAAAGGAAGCGGCTTGTCCACCGTTAACTGCCCTTCTAGTTGTGTCGATTACCGCTCGAGTACCCTACCAAACTTTGATGGACGTGGTACATTGTTGTGTGTGCCGGATGTTATGGGTTTGAGATTGTTCATCGCATCACTTGGACTACATTTTGCCTTGCGTTAAGACATTAAACTTCTACTTTTAGATAAATATGTAATGGTATTGGTGTTTAATATTCATAAAGTTTTTTTGTTTGACAAAGTAAAATCTTGCTTCTCTAATTTTATAAAGATTTATGTATATTCACAAAAACTATTCTCTACGTTCCATTGAAATAAATGGAAATATATACCTCAATATTATTGACACTTGCGTTAAACGTTTCCTTATAAGTTAATGGGAATTTTAATAACGTAATAGGTTTAATTAATATTGACAGTTTTACTACTGGTTTAGCAGCATTTGGACTCAAAGTAGGTATATATTGGTAGGGTAATTATGAAATATTGACCTAGTAGTAATCTATCATGCGATTAAGGTTTGATAACCAATTTATCTGTGTTATATTTCTAGTTGACACCGACCAGACAAGTGGCGAAATTTATGTTTCATTCTAAAGTAACTACATAAATTATAAATATTATTAGGAAAATTTTAATCAAACAGTCTATATGCTTTTATTACCTTTTCTAATAAGAAATTTTGTGGCACGTATTAAACGTCAAGTACCTACTTATTTTACATGATATGCTGAAAGTCTAATATTTTATTTTTTAATACATCAGTATTTACAGCAGTACCTATTAGAGAGGCATGATACCGTTCGAGCGAGCAAGCCCGACTGGAAAAGGCCCTCCACCTTACAGAAGACCACAGTCAAATAACTACACACAGCGGTGTACTTGTGTTCCTGTGAGTGAGTACAGGTCCCCAGGTCATTTAGGGACGCGTTTTGAAAGAAACGTTTTCCTACTCCGGGAATATTTCATCTTAAAAGCCTAATGTAAATAATAGGTCGCCAACACGCAAGCAATACCTCTAGTATTGCAAGCATCCATTGGGTACGGTAACCGCCGGGTTAGGCGGTAGATCGTTTGCTTGTTTGCCACCCAAGTAGTATAAAAAAAGTAATATTTATATTTCACAGTGTGCACATACAAATAAAAGTGTCATACAAAATGAGAAATATTTTGGAGATTAACATAGTAAAAGTACCATTTGCATACATATTGCATATAAATTGTTGTGAACTAGTAATTAGGGACGTTTTTACACTTGTTTCACATTAAGACAGACACCCTGGGGTGGATCAGATAAAAATGTAAATTTTAAGTTAACGTACGACGCGTATTAGTCGTACCAACTGTCAGGGGACATGGAATTTTTCATCTCCCCCGCTGCGAAAGGTATAAATCTCTCGGATCTAGAAGACGGGAATGATGGTATTTGCCAAATAGTTTGCTGCTTACTATATGCTATATGAGCATTTTATTTCCAACTCATTTATGTTGGTAGCAATAACATGCATCTTGAAAATTGAAATGTTATCGAACATTTACTGGAATTTACATAATCTGCAAGATCAACCACTACTAGTAGCAAAACGTTACTAGCAAATCTTTAGCATAATGTGAACACCGCCTTAAGGACTCATTCTGTTCCGATAGTGTTTGCGAATAGAAACGTGATAAATGGCTCGGCGACAGGTGAATCTCTGTGCGTTTAGGACGGCCCAATCTTGGATCGTGGATTTAGATGTAAAATATGGACGCCCAGATGATAAAATGGTACTGCGAACGAGTGTCCGCACTTGTGAAGGTATTCTTTTTACGAGTGCTGATCCAAAAGGGTTCAATGGAAGCCAATTTTTTTACTTGTCTACCCGTATTTTCGATCGTATTTTTAGATTTGAAATTTGGAATATATTCAAGGACTGGAATATGGACTCTCGTCATATTTTAACCTTTGCTTTTATCTTAGTACCAGTCACAACTGAACAGCAAAGGCCAAGAGGACAGAAATAATGTACAAAACAATAACTATTTTGTTTAGTGAGCAATTTCAATGGCCCCCAAAACTAGCCGAAGGAAAGCCCAATATTGTTACCTACCAAACAAAAGTATAAGTATATTATATCTACTTTTTTTGTCAATTGTTTAACTGATTCCGGCTCAACCTTACAAATTTTAGTTCTGTATTAAAATGTGCAATTTTTATAAGCAAGTTAACCCCTAGTAGTCAGCATTTCTCTGTCACTTCTATCCGTTATATAAAAGCACCTAAAATAACTACAGCCAGTCGGCATTTAAAATGAAACAAAGTTAAAGAATTCCTTGGATTCTCTTAAAACAACGGACGACGATCCAGACATTATTGTAGCACATTATACTGGTATATACCGGTAACACGACACATAGGGTGTCGCCAAACATGTCTCTAACAAGGGTAAATTAAAATTCCTTCCCCGTTTTATACGCAGTGGGCTCACCCTTGTTTTGAAGCAAATATTCCTCCACTATCACAATTTCATCGTTTGTTTTATTATACATTGCTTGTTGTTTATTCACAATTCATTAATAAATAGACAGAAGCAGCAATGTATGTTGAATGTTTCGATGTAGTTGTGACAAAAAGTAGCTTCTGTTGACAGAGTGTAAGGTGAACATGTAATTTATGGATTACCTGGGACGGTTGGGAACAAGATTTTATTACACATTTGTTTAATTTCCTAAACATGTCGGTTTACGTTTATAATTAAGTGTGACGTAGAAGATACTTACGGTAAATCTTGATTGTTATTTCTTGGATCTTTGTTATTACAAATTAGAGGATTTTTAAGGTTTAATTCTAATCCTTGTGTGATTTATAGGAGAAGTAGTTGTCCGGGATGAAAGATTTACTTTTTTTAAAGTATAATTAACGTTTAATTACTTATAATTAATAATCTTGTAAAGCTTTAAATAAGCTTATACTTAATAATAATAATATTCTTTATTGTACACCATACATAATTTGATTCATAATTCAAAATTTTAATAAAATATGGGCCTGAAATTTGGACATTATTTACAGAATTATATTCATATTCATTCATATTCATATTCATTTATTTGCTCAATATAATATTATATGATGACCCAATATTGAAATTAAATAATTTTTAGGGCTGTCTCATACTAATTTTATGAGGACTTTTTTCTTTGGCATATAGAGCGTTATTGTTAAGAGCATAATAAATAAAGTTGATATATATTTGTGTATACCATACAATATAGGGTTATTAAACAACAAGTTGAATTAGCCTATTTACGATTCACATACTCGGTTAATTTCATGTATATATTATTATAACCTCTATAGAGTGAGGACCAACGAGCACTTACCTATATTTTTATAAATCAACTAACAATAATGTATCTATACTAATATCCTACATTAGAAAATATAGTTTTAACTCACTTATCTCTAGAACTACTTGACCAAAATTCTTTATTGCATTAGACAGTCTACAGGAAGGTTAGAAGTTTATTTAACATCACGCTTTAACAACACACCCAAAGGACTTGACTGCCTTGGTGGTCCAGTGGCTGCAGTATGCACCTGCTGTGCACGAGGTTGTGGGTTCGATTCCCACACAGGACAAAACTTTGTGTGAACCATAAAGTGTTGTTCTGAGTCTGGGTGTAATTTGTGTCCGTTAATTGTATGTTTGTAAAGTCCCCCGCGACACAGGGCTTGTTCTCTAGTGAGGGAGTTGTCTTTTTAAATAAAATAAAAAAACAAGCATAGCAGTAACAACAAAATTAGTGTAGTTAGTGGGGTACAGCTAGCAGGGTAAATTCTAACCAAGATCTGAGTCCAATAGTAACCATTCTATTATTAACGAACATTAAAATTCTGTAACTTACTGAAATGTGCTTATTTCTGGATATTTCTACTAATTAACCAATCACAATTTATTTAAAACTGAATAACGCCTCACAAATATCACTTTAAAGCTAAAGCCAATAAAATCAAATGACTTGTTCTAAAATTCAATTACTGACTCTTGATAAAGGTTCACGAGAGACGAGGGATAATGATTAACAAACACCCAAGAGCTGAGCTCAAACTGATCGGATTAAAAAAGAGAACGGGTAAAAAGAATAAAAACGGCTAAAAAACGGGTTAAAAAAGGATCTCGGGTAATCGGCATTAATCGGTCTAGTGAACACAGCCAATGTAGTAAGTACTAGTATATAATCACTAGGGGTCGCCCGCGACTTCGTCCGCGTGGTAATTTGGAATATTGTCCCCGATTTTGCAACATATCTCACTACTGCTCCGCTCCTATTGATGATAGCGTGAAGTTATATAGCCTATAGCCTGCCTGGATAAATGTACTATTCAACAAAAAAAGTGTCTTTCTAATCGAACCAGTACTTTCTGAGATTAGCGCGTTTAAGCAAACAAACAAACAAACTCTTCAGCTTTATCATATTAAAGTATAGATATATCTATACTAAGTTGAGAACACCTTACAATAATCTATTGAAATGAAAAAAAAATGAAAAAAGTGTTTATTTGTGAGAAAAATATAGATTTTACACATTTTATACTTCTGCCAACAAACTGCACAGCAGTTTGTTGGCAGATGCAACTCCCTTGGCACAATACATTTTCTCCATTTCATTTAATGATTAAATAAATAATTATAACACAGGCATTACATAAAAAAAGACAATTAAAATAATAAATTAATTAATTAATAAATACAAACATCATGGCAACATATTATGACCCTGCCAGAAAGCCTCCAGCAGGTACACCTCACCCTTTCTTTTAAACGATTTTTTTAAAACATCACTATCCTCAACCTCTGAGGGAAAACTATTAAAAACTATTTTCTTGTCTTCGTCTTGCAGATGAAAACGTAAGAATTTGCATTCGGACGATTTTGATACCACATCACAGGTTATGTGAAAGCTGTGTGGTAAATGAAATCTGCTTACTTTTGGGTTATTGTACGCTTGTGTGAAAACACAGATACGTTATTTTATTTTATGATGACAACATAAATAGTACCTAAAATTGGATTGCATGTCGATATGAAGAGTGGTGAAAGGGAGAAAGATGGTAATGTGTTTGTGTTATAGTTCAGTAGTAGGAGACTCACTGCGTACTACGGAGTAGACAAAATAATGTTATTTTTCATTATCCGCCTTTGATTTTGAACGTAATGTTTCTTGTACTATATATAGGATATTAATAGTTATTTCAAGGATATCATTAGTCGGTTTGATGTGATTAAAAAATGGATTGCCTGAACCGGTAACAGGCATCCATTTTTTATGATTCAAATGCTATATATATGCAATATTTTCTCTCCCGTTCCCATTATTTTGACAATCTTAAACATTATACAATGAAAAGCATAAATCAACGGATTAAACAAAGTCCATAAATCTAATAATTTATATATGTAGGTATAATAATAAATATTTCATTTACAAATTACAACAACCAATAAAGCAACACATAAATCAGGACCAAATTATTTATCACCTGAATTTGCATCAGATATACAAACTCCCACGCATACGTTGTGAAACTGCAAACTGTACCACCTACAACATCAATCATTTATCTGTCACTTTGGATGCATTATAATATTTAGTCATATAAAGTAGTACCTACGTAAAAAAAATAAAAATACACCTTGAGGGACTGGTAAGTGTGTATTGCCCATTGCCTGATCAAACAAACACCTAAATATATATTTTTTTATTTGAGGGTATTTCCTTCAATGAATGTACATATATTAAACCCATTGTAACAGACCTAAATACGAGTAAGTGGATATTCAATAAAAAAAACAGTTCACAATTGACCGAGTTATACTCGTAGCGTAGGTGTACAAACAAAAGTCTAAATTCCACACAAATTCATACATTGGTTTTCCTAAAAAACTAATCTTCATATAGCGGCCCTGTACAGCCATCTCCGTTGCCGTGTGTACATTAATGTACTCGTAGCTCAATATTGTGAGTTACTAGCACAACATTGTGCTACCTAATTGCGCTTTCTAGTACGTTTGACACTATTTTTCAATTCATATGATTTACGCGTGCATTGGGTGGCATATTATGTTTTGTGTACATTTAGATAGGTAGGCTTCAAGAGAGGTAGGGCACCATACTAGCGAGCAAGCCCGACTGGGGAAGGACCTCCACCTTACAGAAAACCACAGCCAAATAACTACAGACAACGGTGTAGTTGTGTTCCTGTGTATGAGTACAGGTCTCCAGCGCTCATTTAGGGATGCGTTTTGAAAGAAACGTATTCCTATCCCAGGGTTACTTCCATTCCTGGTGTAAAAAATGGGTTGGCAACATGCAAGTTATACATATTATTATATTATATTGGTATTGGAAGCGTTGTTTGCCACCCGAATAGTATAAAAAAAACGATTTTGTTATTCTTATATTATTCTGTTATCTAATGTACACAAAATATATTAACATGTTGTATTTCATTGATAGGTATTATATTGTTATGGTATTTAGCGGCAATTTGTTTGTTATGGTATGAATAAAGTTAACAATGAGGTGGTTTTAAATATGAATTATCTACTTATCGTTGATTTGTGTGTTATTGTTATCTATACATAATATTTACAGTAAAAATAACATAATATAACATATAACAATAACATATTTATTTTGTATTATCGCTAAAAAAAATGTTTAATAACGGAGGTACCATCATAACTTTCCTTAAGCTAATAAAAATAACAGCCATATCTACGTAAAATGAAAAGAATTTATATGTGTGCACTAATTAAAAAGTAAAGCCAAGTTCTGTCTTGAATTAGAGTGATTATTGTTTTTTATTAAACACATACGTTTTACTATTATACGAGTGATCTAAAATAAAACTAGCAGTGATTGAGCAGGACACCTTTCAAGGCTACTGTGAAGGATTGCATAATATGTCCTTGGCAGAAAAACACTGCACCAACGACCGGGCATGATTTTGTTTTTTTAAAAACATGAATGAACAAGCTCACTGCTGTAAATCAAATCATATATTCAATCCGTAGTGTTACTGGCTAGGTGGTCCACTTAAATACTACACTCGTGCAGTTGAACTTGAAAATCTTGATAATGTACCTATACTACACTGCCACAATTTGACTGCCTTGGTGGTCCAGTGGCCGCAGTATGCGCCTGCTGTGCATGAGGTTGAGGGTTCGATTCCCACACAGGACAAAACTTTGTGTGACCCATCAAGAGTTTGGGTGTATTTTGTGTCCGTTAATTGTATGTTTGTAAAGTCCCCCGCGACACAGAGCTTGTAGTCTAGTGCGGGAGTTGTCTTTTTAAAAAAATAAAAAAATAAACATTGCTTTTAAGAGCTGCACCTGGTGGAAGAAGGCGATTATGGCAGTTTCTCCGGCCTAAACATGTGCACATACTCTCCCCTTTTACCGATGGACACCGAAACTTGATTAACCATAACTGGACGCAGCACACAGTATCTGCGTACACTACGAGTCACTATTACTGGCCCAACATTACCTATCCCAAACAAATACCAACAAAAAACTGTATACCGTTAATATGATCGTCTCACAGCGATAATACATGTTAACGCGTATATATGAAATGCTTAATTTCAGTTACATGTATAACATCAATGTTATTGAAATTATTACAAGCTACCTAAGGAACTGCTAAACATTTAATATAGGATATATTAAATGTTTGGCAGTTCCTTAGGTAGCTTGTAATAATTTTGTAGAACTTGGCTCGTAAACAAAGGAAACAAACATACCTACTGATTAATATAAAAACGTTTGACGTCTAATAATAAATGTAAAAGTACATATACCGTTGCTATGATGTATTTTTCTGGGTTGTTAATTAGTACTTTAGTGCAATTTGTATCATCAGAGTTTGGTGAGCATTTTGATGATTATTTTATATAATATCACAAATTGTAATTCATATTATAATAATAGCAACCCACACATGTCCCACGGTTGCCCATGCATTCTTTATCAAGAATTATTGAAAGAGTAGATAGAATACAGTATTGGTAAATTTGCCGTAAGTAAATTTTGTAACTTATTTTGGTTATTATAACGTTTATAGGTGTCATTAATTTGACTTACAATTTAAAAAAAAGACAAGGCTAATTTAGTGGCAAAGTAGTTATATGTACAACTGCCGTCTTAAGAATTCGGGTTCGGTAGCAATGTTAGAAGTTAGGAGGGTTAGGAGATATTCAAACTTAACTCAAACTCAATAATTAATTAAGATCAAATGCATGATATTTTTGAACGTCAAAAATAAACAAAACGTCATTATATTTCATTAAGGTACTCTATTATCATAATATTTCATCTTTGTAACGTGGTAGATCATCAACCAACACCTAATCTTTCATAACGATAACTAATATAAGTCCCATAAAATGTAATTTATCGTCTTGTTTTCAGTGCCAGCCCAACATAATCGCATTCTCAATGGTCATACGGCTAGAATATATGATTTTCCATTCTTCGCTGAGACCCAGAACTGTGGAGCGTCGATCCTGTCAGACCGATGGTTACTCACCGCCGCACATTGTGTCGATAGTCCGCAAATGTAAGTTACAGATAATAAACTGTTGACAGACTGACGAATTAAAAGAAGAGGTGCGCGCGCGTTTTTGTGTGTGTATGTGTGTGCGTGACTTAAATCATGTATTTGTGGCGAGTAGTTGTTTCATCTTTATCATATCTCCTTTCTGTGATCTGTAGGCCCCACAGACTGATAGAGGCAAGAGCACCTTAATCTGGCACAAATTATATAAAGTAGAGGCTAGCTTTTAAGCACTGATTATTCAAAAAACTAAATTTAACTAGTATTTTTTTCTAGATCTAGACGTAAAATTATTTTCGCTGGAGGAGACCGAAGAGGTAACAGCAAAATTTATCACTACGATGATATAGTAATACATCCGAAATATTGTAATGGTCAACTTGGTTACATTTCTTACGATATAGCTTTGTTAAAATTAAAGACGCCACTGACTTTTTCTGATACGATCAAACCAGTAAAACTACCACAGCCTGGCGCAGCTTCTCGAAATCCCGCACATGTATTCGTTGGAAGAGGACTAGATGAAGTAAGTTTTTCTAAAGCTTTATAAAAAAATATTATCATTCCACGACTCTGGTCAAAATAGATTGAACATACCTTTCCTACCTTAAATGTAGAATACAAATGTCACCACCCCGTTCCATCCTGAGGGTGTCGTAAGAGTCGACTAAGGGAGTTAGTAGGCAGATAATATCCACTGCAAGAGAGAGAAATCTTGAAACAAAACCCTATATCAACCCGTCTGGCCAGCGTGTTATAGTAGGCTAATATCCCTCCAAGTGTATGGAGGGGACCCGTGCCCAGCAGTGGGACGTTTATGGGTTGAGATGCAAATATTATTTAGCTAATGTAAAATACATTGTCAAACTATAATAATATATATAATTCTTCACAGACTGGAAAACCTTCAAGGTCTTTGATGAAAATAAATGTAAACAAGTTAAATTCAACGGAGTGTGCACAGGTACAAGGGGTTCGTAGTAGATACCATACCTTCCTATCGGACAAAAGCCTCATCTGTGTCAGAAGAATAGAAAAAGTACCGGGAGTGTGTATGGTACGTATCTAAATAATTAATCATTAGAACAGAAGAGTATACTATACTACATGATGAGTCAGAACAATAGGCCCCTTGAAGAAAATTAAAAGTATACTTAAATATTAAAGCAATGTGGAAAAAGACCCGCAAGAAGATCCCGGAGCTGACATCACTCCAAGACGCAAAAAATCGATGGACAAATTCGAACTCCTGCGTAGGAGCTCGGATGACATAATTGGTAGTGCGCTGGGCTGGAACCTGAGGGGCACAGGTTCGAATCCTGCTCCGGACTCTTTTTTTTCCACATTACTTTAATATTTAAGTAAGTTTGAGCTGATTACATAGCAAAATTGCTAAAAATATTTGTAACTTTAAGAAATATTAAATTATTGTCTCTTCTTAAACACACACAAATCAACATAATATATTATTATAAATTAAGGTTTTCTTTTAACCCATCGACTGGACATCGATATTATTCCTACACTTAGAGTTTCAAAATACAATTGAGTTTTCTGTTAGTTTAAATATACTGTAATTACCCAGATTGAAAACTAATTTTATCAACATCACTAAACTCACTATCACTCAGTCACCATATACAGTTTCCTTAAATCCTCAGTATATTGGAGCATTACTATTGACTTCTTTACTAGTTTGTCAACATAAATATGAATTATTGAACTAACTTAGTACGAGTATGTACCAGTTTTAGTGGAATATAAATATATATTGCTTATTTTCAGGGTGACTCCGGCAGCCCCTTGCTCCAGAACGGCGTCGTGATGGGTCTTGCTTCGTTCCTACCAATTACAACAAGAGATTGCACGCACACTAATGTCGCATTTTTCACCAATGTCGCTCCCTTCGTACCTTGGATCAAGTCTATTACTGGATTGAGATAATTTCTCAAATATATAAAATACAATCTATCTCACAAAATTTTGTTACTAATATCAACATGCACTTAGATATATTAAATCGTTGTTTTTTGAAAGTTAAATTTTATTGTTTCTTATTTTTTTAAGGATTAAACCTTATGTTGCAAAAACATAGAAATCGCTTTGCAAACAAAAAATTACAGGCATCAGACATCTAGACTCAGAACAAACATTTATACTCGTAGATTACTCAGATTTTTGTTTGATGTAGGAATCAAATCCACAACACTACGTGGTGTAAATAGCGAGCCGAAAACCACAACGAACACATGCGGTCATGAAAATAAAGGAGACGTTCTAAATGTATCCTAACTTGGACTCAAATTTATTCCAAATTTAAATTTAGATTTTTTCTATTGCTTCTACATATTATAACTTAAAGGTGAATATACACTAGAGCATTTTCTCGAGCATTTCCATGTAACGTAACGTTTCTGCGAATGCTTAGCGCTCTGCTCGGCGTAAATGCTCACAGCGAGTGTGCAAGTTACCCGTTAACATTTCGTTGTACTTGTACCTGCATTCACTCTTTCACCCGCGCTCGCGCTAAGGCTCGACGAACTGTTACACCAATAAGAAGTCTGGTTCGTGAGGATGATACACTAGAACATATCATAGAGCGGCTCGTTATACTGTTACTAGTAAATGGTCTAGTCTATACTCACCTTAAGAGGAATATCTAGAACGATATTCGTCACCTCAAAGTAATCCAGAGCACTCTACGAAATAGATCTTATTACGAAGAGCCCGTTGCTGCCTAATACCCGTCGCCTACTCAATTAATAGCCTAATTAGGCGATTGAAAGGTACAGCCAAGGTAATGGCATTTCGCTTTAAGATCACATTATATTAACTCACTTATACTGTATAAGTGACTTCAACTTTGTTAAGCCAATAAGTGTATTAAGAGGATGTTGTGAACTTCAAAATATGAGCTTTATACTTTGAAATACTTTGATAATATAATCAAAGGGGTTTTTGAATCTTCGTCGATATGTTTAGAATGTGAATTATGCCTATTAGATACCTGTCGTTTAAATAATAAGTCTTTCAGTAATCAAAATATAAATTTTATTTACGGTTTTATTTTGATTTTTAAAAAAAGAAAATCAATGGGACATGGTAACCATTTTTTTTAGAGGGAAGATTTTTTCTAATCCAACCATTACTTTCAGAGATAAGCGCGTTCAACCAAACAAAAAAACTAATAAACTCTTCACCTTTATAATATTACTAGAGGTCGCCCTTTTTTCCCCGATTTTGCAACATATCTCACTATATATTGCTCCGATCCTATTGTTCATAGCGTGATGTTATATAGCCTATAGAATTCCTGGATAAATGCACTATTCAACAAAAAAAGATTTTTTCTAATCGAACTAGTATTTTCTGAGATTAGCGCGTTCAACCAAACAAACAAACTCTTCAGCTTTATAATATTAGTATAGATTTTTATTGTAAGAACAACTAATACTCAATAGCTATTTAACAACAAACTATCAAATTTAAAGACTAACAGCCTTACAAATAAACGTGGTATAACAGTTATACTCGAGAATAAGCAAAATGTCTACAAATAAACAAAGTATAGCTTATACCAAGTATAGCGTTGACACTTCTGTCCATACAATCGTTATGTCGAAGTTATACGCGCCCGTACCCTAGTATAAACCTAGTATAATCATAAAAATACCACGTTTCAGGCTTATTTACGTGTTTTATATTTTTTTTAGTTTCAAGAAATGGATTTAAAAGCAATAGAAGAAGTAGAACAAGTAAATAACGTCATTGTTTTAATACAGGCTGCAGGATAAGTCAAATAAAATATCGGTTTTCTAAAAGTGGTGTGATGTTTTTGGATAAATTATTTGGTAGATATCTCAGTATGGAAAATAGAAGGTAATCCACCAGGATTATCTTCTATTCTACAATTGATGATTGCTTTGAGATATGGGGTTACGTCCCCGTCAGGTAAAAACATTTGGATATTCACACATGTAACTAAACCTGTTCTATCAGTTTCACAAATTTAACTACCTACTCGTTCCTTGTTCCTTCAAGTGCAAGAAGATGCTGTGGACATTCACGGTTTGACTCAGCAGTCTATATTAAAGTAAATGTCATCGATTTTAAAAAAATCGATGACATTTACATGCCACATACTATTAACGAACATCTTCATGTTATGAAAAATTTCAATGAGATTTAAAAATCAAAAACTGTCGAAAAAAGTTTTGTTGACAAATAGATTCAGTTGTCATAGACAAAATATGTTTTTTTATGAAGTTTCTCTTTGGTGGTGCTGTTGCCAAATCGTGCAATTTGACATAACAGATAAATAGTTATACGAAAGTAATACCTGCTTTATTTGTTAAAAAATATTTTTGACTTGTTCTTAATTTATAACTCGTATAACTATACCTCGTATAAGAATGAGATAAATGTGATATAACAGATTTTTATTGAACGCACACATTATTGATGTACTTAGGCAAGTAATTGACAATGACTTTATCAGCCTTACAAGGCTGATAAAGTCATTGTCAATTACTTGCCTAAGTACATCAATAATGTGTGCGTTCATTTGGTTCCTTTATTACTTCCCGCGCTCAATTGACATCCATTTGTTAGAGTGCCCTGGATTATGCACAAGTGCCACTTCGCGGATCTTAACAACTCACAGGGTAACCACATTTATTTTATATTGTAGAAAAAAGGTAGTTTAAAGTAGTAGGTAACAAATATAAGATAGCGGTTGGTGGTTCAGTGTGGTATAAAGTTATAAGCAGTAATCGAATAGTCCATATTATTGTATAAGTGTATGGCTAAAGTGCAAAAAGCAACCGGCAAGTACCTACCTCGTTGTATTAACGTTGCGTATGAGTAAGAAAACAAATTTATATTTTTCTTTTAAATAACAATATATAAATCGACGTTTTCACTAAGTATTTTAATGTTAAATTTTAACCTAGTTCTTTTTTTAGATAAAGTTCGTAAATAAAATCTTATAATGAATGCTAGATACCTAAGAGAATAATATCTTTTTAACAAAAAATTGAACCGACGAAAAAAAAAGGATTTGAAAAGTAAAAAATAATAAAGTTTTGAGTCGGCGCCAAACAAACATGCCATCATCTCACTTTATGTATTTGCTCTGCGTTGGTGAATCAGTTACGGCAAGTATTATATATGTACCTATAGATTAATTTGCTTATTCGTTAGTTTGGCGCCGACTCAAAACTTTATTATTTTTTACTTTTCAAATCCTTTTTTTTTCGTCGGTTCAATTTTTTGTTAAAAAGATATTATTTTTTAATTTTTTGTGACTTACATATACAAATCAATAATTATACATCACAAATTGGTTATAAAGTCCTCATGATCTCAATCAAAAGACGCGCACTGGTCTACCAGTGCACGTCTTTTGACTGAGATCACTGCGCTGTGTAAATCCTTATGCTATGTAAACATAAGCATTAAGCTTACGTTTACATAAAAATTTGCACAGCGCAAATAAATCCTTATGCTTACGTATACATAAGCACTAACTGGCCTGTTGGTCTAGTGGTTAGTGACTCTGACTGCTACGCCGGAGGTCGTGGGTTTGATTCCCACCCAGGACAAATCTTTGTGTGATGAGCATGAATGTTTGTTCTGTGTCTGGGTGTAATTTATTTATAATATGTATGTATTTAGAAATATATAAGTATGTTTATCAGTTGTCTGGTTACCATAGTTCAGGCTCTGCCTAGTTTGGGATCAGATAGCGATGTGTGAGTTGTCTCGAAAATATTATTATTATTAAGGTTTAACACAGCGCAGCGTTAGTATACGACCACGTCTCAGATGTATAATGTTCATCACTGGTAACATAAACGGGTCAAACATTTTTGTCTTGAGATACTGCGATATTTAGATCAGGGAGATATGGCTATGCCATTCAAACACTACCCAGCCGAATCCGATTAGCGAGTAACCTCCTTTAACGAGTTACTACTTTTGACAAGTGACCTGTTATGGTGTTCTCTTCGAGCTTTTCGGGGGTGTTGAATACGAATATAACATCTATTTCGTGATCAAAGATGGAGAACGCGATTTTTTCTAAAACGTCAATATATCTTTGTATTTTAGAAGTTTAATTTTTTTTTTATTACTTACCCTTATTTTTGTACCTTTGATTAAACAATAAAATCAAAATCTTTATTTTCCTTTTCTTTTAAGGCAAGTCCCTCGCTAGGTAACAAGCCCTGTGTCGCGGGAGACTTTACAAATATACAATTGACGGATACAAAGTACACTCATACTAGGGACAACCATTGGCACCACCATGGGTCACACAACTTTTTTTCCGTATGGACATCGAACCTAAAACACGCCGCGTAGTGGTAAACGGCGAGGTAACCACTTATGCCACTGAACCAAATATCGTCTTATAGTCCACAAAACAATTTTTTTTTAGGCTAAGGAACCTGCTTTAAATATCCTGACATTAATATTTAATACTTTTATCCTTCGTCTAGGTGCTTCTTCTATTTCTCAGCATAGATGTTGCTGTGGAGAAGCCGTCGATAGCCTTGGACACCACGACCTGTCATGCAGCAGGAGTGCAGGCCGCATATATTTTTTATACTACTTGGATGGCAAACAAGCATATGGCCCGCCTGATGTTAAGTAGTTACCGTACCCTATGGACTTTTGCAATACTTACCAGGGGTATAACTTGTGTGTGTTGCCGACCCACCTTTTTACACTAGGGCTTTAAAATGGAGTATCCCTGAGACAGGAAAACGTTTCTTTCAAAACGCATACCTAAATGAGCGCTGGAGACCTGTATGGGTACAGGTCGCTAGCGCTCATTTAGGAACACAACTACATCGCTGTGTGTAGTTATTTGGCTGTGGTTTTCTGTAAGGTGGAGGTCCTACCCCAGTCGGGCTCGCTCGTTAGTATAGCGCCCTACCTCTCTTAAAATATATCTCGGCACGCTAACCTAAATGACATACTCCGACGCGCTCGTGTCACCACTGGCGTTACAGCTGTACGGGAACTCAATTGTGTATATATATTGTGTACACAACGATGGTAAGAGACCTGATGGTATGTCTTTTTTATATTTGGCTTAAAGAATAAGCATTGCCATTCAGCGTGGCAATGCTGCCAGTCTCTTGGCCGCATTTTCAGTAGACAGGCCGAGGTTTTTTTTTATTAGAATCTATATCGAACATTTTGAATTAATTACCATTATTATTATTTTTTTAATATTTATTACAAAATTTATTAAATATGTTTATTCTAATCTGTAATAATATAGGCAATGAATGTTTTAATTATAATCAGAGTACTTAGATTTAGATTTAAATTTGTACGCTTTAATGCAAAACATAAACCATGTTTTATGATTACAAACAAAGATTTTGATTTTTGCTGCACTAATGGAAAATAACTAATTTATTTTAAGTCGGCGCTAAAAATTTATTTATTACCATTTCACTTTACGTAATAAATAATTTGCTTGTAAGATGGTTTGTTAATAGTTAAGTAGCTGCTATAAACTATTGAAGAGTGCCCTTAACTGTCTTCCGTGTCGGTTGTAGATCAATTGAAGGTCTCCTTGATGATGTAGTGTCATTAAAACTGTATATATTTAGCAAATTTTAACAAAATCGGTAAACAAATGTAAATGTTATGAGTGAACAATCAATTATTCCCTATTTATTTAACTGAGGGGTATTATTTTTAGTTGAAAATACGGAGTTTCCGAAAATCTAATTATTTACAATCAGAGTGCATCTTATGACCACTCCAATAAGCCCAAACACGGCTACAATACATTGTTTATTTATGGAGTTCCGATGCTTATGCCTTCCAAGTTCATCATCAGATTAGTTTAATGGTACCATTTTCATCAAAAACATTGAATTTACTTTATTACAGTCGCTGTAACTATCTTATTTGATATCTATATTATCCTATCGCCATTCACAAAATGCTTATTATTGAGAACTTCTGGCAGTCATTTGTGGTCTTTTTCATCTGTTTTACTTCACCAAATGATACTTTCTGAATGCAAATGCTTGACTTATTGTAGAAAATATCAAAATCGTTATATGTTTGCCTATAATATTTAAGGAGTTCTCTCAATTCCTCATGGATCCCATCATAGGAGCTGAATGTCGTTAAAATGGGACCAACTTCAAAGTATATCCTATCGAATAAAAAAAGAATTATCAAAATCGGACGCCCCTGTAAAAAGTTATGCGTGGTCATACATAAAAAAAAAAAAAACAAATATACGGGTCGACTTGAGAACCTCTCTTTTTTTTTTCGTCGGTTAAAAAACAAAAGTAAGACACACCAGAAGATAAACAACTATCGTAGTCTATAAAACCTTGCAATACTAAAGGCATCACCCACACGCTGTCTACCATAAGTTAATATTTGTTATCTACAAGCCCAGGAACATTACTAATGTCAGTACTTTTTTAAACAGAATATTGTAATGTACACTACTGAGTACTATTTATTTAAAACTTTTTTTTATTGCTGGACAAGGATCTATACATAACTGCGACAGAATAATATTAGGAAACATGTTACCCAATCAATCAGTTAATACAATTAAAGTCACACGATTTAGATTATTATCTGGGTAAACGTAATATTTTTGATGAAAATTATAAGTAGTCTCTTCGGAATTACTATCTACAATATTATAAGAGAGTCCCTGCCGTGGGGTTGCGTAGGGGAAATGTGTTAAATCTTTCGAGTAAGTACACATATCAACTACACACAAAACGCATTTATACGACCAACTAGTAATAAGTTTTATAAAATTAGTATTAATACAGATTTTAATTTAAACTATAGTTTGTGGGACCGGGCCGGGCATGTTTGCCGCATATCAGACGAGTTGTGGTCGAAAATTACCATGCGGGTTCCAGAAAATGTCCAACGGCATCGTGGTAGACCCTGACTCAGATGGTGGGACGAGCTTGATGCGAACAGAAAAGACTGGTCTATTATAGCACAAGATCGGGTTGAATGAAAAAAGGAAAGTGAGGCCTTTGCCCTGCAGTGGGACAGTACAGGCTGAAAATAATAAGAAGTACTTTAGCTAGTAGTAGTCTAGGCCCTAGAGTACTTATAATATATCCAAGATAGTTTTTAATTTAATCTTTATTATTTTCATTGATCTTTAAACCCAAATGTCACATAATATAGTCTGGCATCGGCGAGGAGACTTACTCAATAAGTAAGAAATTGCTTAATGTAATGTGAATATTCTTAAGTCGGTGGCGGTGGTACTATCATAATGGCTTAATATTATGTATAATATTGAAAACCTATGAATGTCTTTTTATTACTAAGTACTGTCACATTTTGTTATAATGTATTCAAAGCTGTAGATGTTCCTTTCCATAAATATTTAATAATTATACAGAACCACAAACAAATAATCCAATTTGCAAGTTACCTTAAGAGACAAAAGAAAAAGACATAAAAACACGTTGGATACTTCCTCGTTTTAACAAAGTTAGCTCTTTACTATTATCCCCTAAGGAAGTGAACAATGCTGTAGGTACTGCACGGTTGGCTCAGCCCAGACTCGACCGGTAATGTGTTTTATGAATATTGCAATGTGGAAAGAAAATATACCAAGTTTAACAACTACAGATTCTGTACATATATAAATTGTACAGTATATGTAGAAGCACGGGAGTTATCTTGTAGCTTATTTCTTTCTATCGTTTCTTTATTATGCACTAGCACGTGGGTATTCGGGCGAGGAGGTAAAATAACTCGATTACGTTTCCATCACAATCAATTGTTCCTTCAATGGCCAGTAACTGCAAACTACGGACGTTCTACAGAACACGTGGCACTCGGGCCCCGAGCGTGATGCCCACCGATAATATTGATCGCCACCACTATAAAAGATTCGTCAAAGCAGTCAACGAAACCAATGACAACCACCCATAGAGCACCAGTGTTCTGTATTACAGGAGATGGTTACAAACTCCTTAGATGTAAGTAATAAAACTGCTTACCATCAGGCGGGCCGTATGCTTGTTTGTCATCTTGGTAGTATAAAAAAAATATAATTAATTTACTCATTTACTCTACAAATGTGTATCTAGTTAATAAACGTACAGTAATTATATTTTATTTATAGAAACAGTACATAGCTTTTAATTTTATTTTTTTGCTAATTTAAACATTTATTTTATCTATAAAATAAAAACAGTCTAAAAGATGAAAATAAAGAGTAGGTACCTAAGTACATGATTATTAAAATCAAACCGTTGAAGAGTCCTTAAATTATGTACAACCAAATATTTACGAGGAGAAAAACCCAAATAAGAAAGTATTAGCGTTAAATTTGAATTTTATGAGAGAACTTATCCGACCCTCTTGGAGGTCCGGGGGCCGCCCTCTCTAAATAATAAACCTGGCTAATGAGTAATGATACAAAAAAAAACTTAATGAAAAATTCTCATTGAATATTTATAGGGTAAAATGTTAAAGTCGGCATTTTAAATGTAAAACGCAAATAGCTACAAGAGATTACGAGTTGTAAGGAAGGAATAGACGCGGACGCTTTGAATAAAATAATAATGGATTTTGGTTGCCTTTTGAATTTACAACTAGATAGCTCTTAAAAATATTCACAAATAATAAGTACTCGTAGATGTCTATGATTTGGTTCCCTATCCATTTGCCTAAAATTTTAAGACCTAATATAACTTAGCATATTTTTGTTAGGCATAATTATATTTTCGCATAATATAATTACGCATAACAGCTTACGCATAATGTTTTAGGCATATTTTTTCAAACCATAACAATGATTAGGCATAACTTTCTAATGCATAAATATATTAAGCATAAAGTTCTATAGCATAACTTTTTTAAGCATTATATCCTAAAACATAAATTTATTTACGCATAATTACATTAAAACATATTTTTATAGGTATAACATTGAAATAATTATTAACACCTAGAATATTAGACACTATACAATACTGCTAACACGTTTATACAATATTGCTCTAATGAAATTTGTAGGCACTTGATATTGTAGGTAGAATAGAAATTATTTTTTATTTTTCTAAGAAGACGGTGGTGTCGTAAAACTATTGTGTCACTAAATGTATTATTGCAAAGTTGTAATTTTGATGATTAATTTAATTGTTTTTTTTTAGTAATTGTAATAAATAAAAGTTGATTTAATGATAATTATTTGGTTTTTATATCCTTGCCCATGAGAGCATGTTCGTTTCTGGCACTCGCCGGCCGCTGCCGCGGCACGCTCGCTTCGCTCGCTCGGCTCGTGCATAAGAGGTCACAGTTCTAACCTAACCTAACCTACGCATTTTTAAAGAAGAAAGTAACCCAATCTATATTATTCTAATTGAAATTCTATGATCTTCATAGTATGCCTAGTCAAATTATGCCAAGTAAAAAAGATGAGTATACTTCTAAACTAGTATTTTTACAAGCAATTGCTAAAAATATACACCTAAAATAAATAATTATACATAATTAAGGACCACAGTTTCAATAAATTAACTTCTATCTGAGAAATAACCGCCATATTTATAATAGGTAGAAGTATCATAATAGGTAGAAGTTAACTAATATATTCTTCAGATAAAAGTTATCTCGCGATTGAAAAATCGTTTAAGTTACATAATGTTATGTATAATAAATAATTTGCATAAAAATTATTTTTGTTATTTACCTATATTAATTATATGCTTAAATATTATTATGCTAATAGTCATTAGGCCTACTAACGTCATGCTAATAGTCATTAGGCCTACTAACGTTATGCGAATCTAATTTATACCAACACAAATTAGTCTTTAACATGATTGTGCCAACATAAAAGGTATGCCATAAAAAATTAGGCCGAAGTATTATTATGCCAAAACAAATTGTGCCAAAATCGTTATGCCGAAGTATATTAAGACAAAGAACATTATGAGAAAAGAAGGGATCCCCTATGATTTATATTACCACAATCCCTTGAACTTAAAAGGAGCACACCACCAGAGTCAATCATTAAGTTATAAGAATCCTACTTCCTACTAATATTGTAAATGTGAAAGTTTTTAAGAATGGATGTATGGATGTTTGTTACTCTTTCACGTAAAATCTACTCAACGGAACTCGATGAAATTTGGCACAGAGATAGATTATGGTCTGGAATAACACATAGGCTACTTTTCACAGCGATAGCCGACATACATGCGAGCGGAGCTGCGGGCAACAGCTAGTTTACTATAAGTACCTAGTATTTTTCACATAACATGGATACCTACTGTGAAATTTAAAGTATAGTTTTGTGAGTACCTTTGCTTGATAGCCCTATTGGTATAAGTATAACTTGCATATTATTATAATGTAACAAAACTTAAGCGTGACATAGACAGGCATTATAAGAGCACTCGTAATTGAGCTATGTTCCCCTTCAGTGCATGCCATGGTTCTATATTATTAAAACAAACAAAGAACAAACTTGGATAGTATGTTATGCACTATTTACTTTGTCATCGCCTAAGCAATGCACCCTCGAAGCAGAAGAGTCGGCACGCTATCATACTAACCTGTAATAATGAAATGATGACATGTTACATTCAGTCGTAGACATATATGTACATCAAGATGAATAAAGTATAATTTAATAAGTAATTCGTAAAATTGACATAACAATAATAGTTTTATACAATATAATAATGATATTTAATATATTTGGGACAAATCACACATCGCTATCTGATCCCAAACTAGGCAGAGCCTGTACTATGGTAACAAGACAACTAATAAACGTACTTATATATTTCTAAATATATACACATTATAGATAAATTACACCCAGACACAGAACAAACATTCGTGCTCATTACACAAAGATTTGTCCTGGGTGGGAATCGAACCCACGACCTCCGGCGTAACAGTCAGAGTTCCTACTGGCACTGTTGGTCTATAAAATTAGTTACAAACAACACATATTCAAACTAAACAACACAGTGCTCAAGCAGCCATCCATATAAAACTAAAATGGAGATTTTATCTTACATGGCATCACTCCAAACTATCGCCAACGTTCAGCTTGGGAGCGAGAACCAAAAAAAGCGAAAAAAGCGACGCGAGCGCAAACTACATTTTCCGGAACGTCGCCGCGTCGCCTCTCCCGCGACGCGGTTCCAGTTACAAAACGACGCGTATATGCATGTAAACATTGTACTTACGTTTGATTTGACATAATTATTCCATTATGTTGAACTTGTTTAATTAATTATCTTTTTGTAAATTATGATAAAATTACAACACCTAAAGCAAAGATAAATTTGTTAATGATAAAACCTATTAAGAGATTATAAAAAGATAATAAGAGGGGTAGGGTACCAATATAGCGAGCAAGCCTTACTACGGGCGGACCTCCACCTTACAGAAGACCACAGCCAAATAACTACACACAGCGATGTAGTTGTGTTTCTATGTGTAAGTACAGGTCTCCAGCACTCATTTAGGAATGCGTTTTGAAAGAAACCTGTAGGTACTTATCCCAGGAATTAAAGTCTTGGTGTAAAAAAAAAAGGGTTAGCAACACGCAAGTGATAGCTCTGGTATTGCAAGCGTCTATGGACGCTAAGGCTGCGGTAACTGCTTAACATCAGGTGGGTCGTATGCTTGTTCGTCACCCAAGTAGTTAAAAAAAAAACAGAATGATAAATCTAATAATTCAATGATAGACAAGCAAGGGACGAGATAATAACGGAATAGCACATAGGCTAAATTTTATCCTGGAAATAAAACACTGCTCCTGTGTTATTGTGCGCACAGGCGAAGCCGCGAGTGGATACTAATCCTTACTAATATTATAAACGCGAAAGTTTGTAAGATTGTATGGATGTTTGTTACTCTTTTACGCAAAAACTACTGAACGGATCTGGATGAAATTTGGCACAGAGTCATAGTCTGAATATAAGAATAGCATGGCTACTTTTTATCGCGATAACCGACATCTAGGCGCAACAGCTAGTATAAAAAAAAATCAGTGACAGTATTGACTGTAGTAAGTGCAACAGTTCCTAATAAAACATAACTTGTTAGATGCTTCTAACAGTGTTCTAACCTAGGGTATTTCTTAACAATAAAATTGTTGTTCAAAACTGTCTAGTGACACAACACAACTAACGACATCTATACAAACTCGTGTAAACTACTCACGTTTACAATACATCAGTATGGAATTAAATTGTATCACAGAAATAGATCTGTGGAATATCTTGTTAATCCATTTTGATGATAATAATGATAGGCCTGTTGGTTTTGTGCTTAGTAACCGGATTGCTAAGTCAGAGGTGGTGGGTTCGATTCCCACACGGTACAAAACTTTGTGAGCCTAGTGCGGGTATTGCCTAGACCTTTTTTTCCTACAGTCAACTCGCTAACAAAAAACACCTCGAGAAGAACTCACTTCACTCTTTTTAATGGCCAGAGTATAATATTAACAATGGTATTTGTGGTAGGTAAGAAAATAGGAAGACAATAACACACCATCAAAAATTAATCTAAGTTTAAATAGTAGCGTACAAAATTGTGAATTTCTATATTTCAGTTTGTAGCTAGTAAAATAAGATATTTGCGAGCCTACAATACAAAGGCTAGCTTCATATTACAACAAGGTAGCTTTTATAAACTCAGGAAATGCTTGGCGATTAAAAAGAGTAGCCCGAGTTTCTTGCCAATTCTTCTCTAGGCCCTACCCATGTCAGTGAATTGGCTGTAGGAAAAAAATATGCTGACTTTTGTTTATTTTGTCGTTCATAAGTATCATGTATTTGATCTAAATGACTTTGAGTTTGAGTTTGCTTACCATTAGGCAATCTATGATCTGTGTGGTGACGGATTAAGAATACAAATGTCACCACCCCATTCCATCTCGAGGGTGTCGTAAGTTTCGACTAAGGGAGTAAGATATGGAGACAATATCCACTGCAAGAGAGGGAAAACTCGCAATAAAACCCTATACCGACCCGTCTGGCCATCGTGGTATAGAAGGCCGTGCCTAACAGTGGTACGATCTATGTATTAATTTTAATTGCCACCAAGGTACGTCATAGGCAAACTGTCTCCACCTTCCGTACTACCGAGTACTAACAATATAAACCCCCTCTCAGCAAAACTCCAATGTACTATAATAACTTGAAACGTTGAATACATTGAGCTTATATTCAGTGCACGTAAGAGACACTCGCAAAGTCCTGCCATTTGTCAAACATAATGTAAGAGCATTTAAGTGATGTATTGTCTGACAACGATTACGGTGACGACGTGGTGTTGTGTTATAAAGGGATAATTTCACCAAGAACTTTATACACTTTCAAATTTAAAATGTTATATTTTTTTTAAAGCACAAAAACGGTGCATAAGGGCTATGTTTGGGCTTCAAACAATTGAAACCTGTAAACCATTTTTCCAGGAGTATAACATTTTAACTCTTCCAAGCCTATATATTTATGAGGTCTCGATATTTGTTAAGGTCAACCATAACTTATTTACATTGGCATCAGAAGTTAGTAATAGGCGACAACGTGACCCATTTCGCCTCTGTATGCGACGTACCTATACCACTTTAATGCACAAAAGTGTGTTTCACATGGCTCCTGTAATCTTCAATAAATTACCTAAAGAAATAAAGGCAATGAATACAGCTTTATTTAAGAAAAACCTTAAACGCCTTTTAGTTAACAAATGTTATTACAACTTGAACGACTATTTAAACGACAATTTCTCCAAACTTAAGACCTTATAATAAATCAATTAATTTAAATAAATATGTATCTTTAAAATTATTAATATAAATTGTAATAATTGACAAAACATGACATTGAAATAATTTCATTATTATTAATATTAAATAAATAATCTATACAATGGTAAATTTAAGAAGGACATTGCATTAATTTAATATCTTAAAATACACTTTCATCTAATTTTATATGTATATTTCAATGACAGTTTTGATTTTTACCACCCATAATTGTATACATTTTGCATGCCTTACGGTAGAATCACTTGAAACATGTACATGTAATAACACCTTTGATTGTAACAGTGTTTCTTGCAGAAAATAAATGATTTGCTTTGATTTGATTTGATTTGATTCTTCTACATATATGTTGGAGAGGCCTATGTCCAGCAGTGGACTGCGATAGACTGATGATGATGATGATATGTTATAGACAAACTCTTAACCAGTCAATAGTATTTTTGACTAAAAAAAACAGTCAAAAGTATTTTTAAGCAAACACGTTAATTAAAAGTAATTTTGAATGATATTAAAAGGTCAAAAGTACTTATCAAACTTAAAATAATGTTAGATTCTGACAATATTAGTGTCTTGTTAAAAAAAATACTTTTAACTGTTTTTTTGTCAAAAGTACATTTAATCGGTTATGAGTTTTGACTGTAACACATACAACTCCCGCCCTAGGGAACAAGCCAAGTGTCGCGGGTAACTTCACAAACATAATAATGTACAAATAACGGACTCCCAGACTCGGAACAACCATATATATATCACACAATTTTTTGTCCCGTGTAGGGATCGAACCCACAACATGCCATGCAGTGGTTAATAGCGCGGTAACCTCTTAAGCCACTGAATTATCCATGCAGTCAGTAATGTACTTATTATGTTTTATTTTGTGCCGTTGAATAGCTCTGTCTGTAATGCAAATACCAGTACTTTTGTAGATATCTTTTTCCAGTGATCACTCTATGAAATTATATAAAACTAGCTGTTGCTCGTAGTAACAAGTACTTTATGTTCTTCTCAAAAATACCATCTATCTCTTTGCCAAATTTAATTTAAATCCAAAATAACAAACACACTAACAAAGAATCAGAGCTACTTTCGCATTCATAATATTGGTATAGTGATTTATATGAAAATATTTCCTTAGACTGTGGTATTAGTATGGATTGTGTCACAATGGGCAAACCTGTGCAGAGGCACAATATTTATGGTACCTACAAACAAACTAAACTAAAGAAATAATAATAGTGTCTTCTTAAACAACCTCAACAATAAACAAGGATATAATATTCGCTATGATACATGTACTAGTCGTACATTAAAATAATAAAGTTGCTGAGGATGACGGACATGGCATCATCGTATCAATGAAGCTAGCTGTATATAATTAACTGCCTCGGTGGTCCAGTGGCTGCAGTATGCGCCTGCTGTGCACGAGGTTGTGGGTTCGATTCCCACACAGGACAAAACTTTGTGTGACCCACAAAGAATTGTTCTGAGTCTGGGTGTAATTTGTGTCCGTTAATTGTATGTTTGTAAAGTCCCCCGCGACACAGAGCTTGTTCACTAGTGCGGGAGTTGTCTTTTAAAGAAGAAGATAACGCAGAATATTAGTTGCAAAGAAAAACATTATTGAGAACAAGACAAACTTATCCGATTTGCAACAACATATTTAATATTAAACTTGATAAGCGTACATACCTATTCCAGGAAATATACCTTAGATAGCATTCCTTTGATTTCATCTCCAGATTAAGGTTGTTGAAAACTTTCCAGTTCGTTCGTGGGCTTTAGTATTGATTCTGTGAGCGGTAAGGTACTTTTACTTAGTATTACTAATATCAACGATTCATCAGCCTCATTAAAGTCGGTAAACCAAGTTCACCGCAAAATAAAAAGAAGTAAATCTCAAGTTTTCACATCGGGAAAAGCAATAAGTTTGTTATGATGGTCCAAGTAGTGAGATCTAAGCGATTGTATAACACTTCTCGAATGTGTGTAAAATTGTCCTTGATTTGTACAAGCGTTAGTTGCCAAGTCAATTATATACTTTTTCTCATACATTTTAAAATGGCAACTTTCAGTATCAATCAATCAGCCTATCGCAGTCCACAGCTGGACATAGGCCTCTCCCAACACGCGCCATAGCAGTTTCAGTATAATTGGAACGAAGTTCCTTATCGCGCCTTGTGAAAGGGGGCTAGACGAAAAAAATTCTTACGAAAAGTTGTCACGACACTTTTTTGATTTTAGCCTACTGTCGAAGGAGAGTAACGTTAGGCTCAGTGGTGGATGTATGTGACTGCTGATCACGAGGTCCCGGGTTCGATTCCCGGGTCGGGCCAAAAATTGATATTGGGTTTTTCTGACAAGAAATGTAAAAAAAAATATAATTTAATTATTTATTTAACATAATAAAAAATAAAATAAAAATATGTGTGATATGTGGAACTTCGTTCCATCCGGGTGTCCCTTGACACCTCTCAAGTTTTTTTTTATTATTATATTCTTGAGTAATATTTTTTGAAGTCGACTAAGGGGGCCAGAAAACTGCAAGAGGGGGAAAACTCAAAACAAATCCCTATACCGACCCGTCTGGCCAACGGTATAGTAGGCTAATCCTTCCAAATGAATGATAGAGACCTTTGCCTAGCAGTGGGGCGTTTATGGGTTGAGATAATAATGATGATTAGTTTGATTTTCATGTCATATATATTTACCGTCCTAACACCTTACAATATTATCCTCATATTGTGTTATTATAATATCTACTGCACGTAATGTTAAAGGTGGTTACCACGCATACATATTACATACTAGCTGTTGCCCGCGGCTCCGCCCGCGTAGCCTATGTGTTATTCCAGACCATAATCTATCTGTGTGCCAAATTTCATCCTGATCCGTTCAGTAGTTTTTACGTGAAAGAGTAACAAACATCCATCCATCCATCCATTCTTACAAACTTTCACATTTATAATATTAGTAAGGTTTTATTACGCCCACAGATAAAATTGTTCAGAGTCTGGGTGTACCTTTTGTCTGTGTATTTCTTAAGTCTTTTTGAAACATGTTCTACACGACAATGATCAGCTCACACCTTACGCCGCGGTCAGAGCTCAGAACAAAGTGTGTCCGGTCCCGGTCGAGTTTTATCAGCAGTTTATTGGGAATGGGCGCGATTCCAACGTGAGCTAATGAATAAACCACTACGTATTGGAGACGAATATAACTAATATATTATTGTTGTAGGCTACGTCTTTTTTTACACTACTTGGGTAGCAAACAAGCATACGGCCCACGTGATGTTAAGCTGTTACCAAAGCCTATGGACGCTTGCAATACCCGAGGTATCACTTGCGTGTCGCCAAACCGGTTTTTTTACACCTTGGCTTTAAGATGGGAGTGTCCCTGGGATAGGAATACGTTTTTTTCATAACGCTGGAGACCTGTAGGTACTCACACACAGGAACACAACTACACCGCTGTGTGTAGATATTTGGCTGTGGTCTTCTGTAAGATAGAGGTCCTTCTCCAGTCGGGCTTGCTCACTAGTATGATGCCCTGCCTCTCTTAAATGTTTAACATTAATTTATTACCAGCAATATTGTCTCGCGGGTTCTGGAGCTTAGAACAGTTGATCAGGTTTTTAACATGGCTACAAAGTCACTTTGTTCATGTGTTCTTTATAAGTAGCACTTACGTTATACACTACGTTACACTACGTTACACTACGTTACACTAACACTTTATAAAACTAATTCAGGGTTTTGTCCTTTTCAGTCGTCGCACTAAGTCTGTGTTGTCGAGGAGCTGGATAGCTTCGACGTTCACATGATGATGAAGCCTTTTTTGATGGGCTTCGGCGTGTTGTTTGATCAGTATTTAATACAACCTCCGTATTAAATTTTTAAATACATAGAATTATTGAAGCCACGCTTAAATCTATTTGGCAAGTATCTAAAGTAAAATGTCCAAATTATAATCCACAGCTCAAATATTCCAGTCGTTAGTATAGGAGCCAATATCTAAACGAACACTACCGGCCATATTCGGGACATAACTCTTGGGATATTCCAATATCGGAGCACATCGAATAAATAAACAACGGTGCTGGATACACTCCAACGCTATAAAGTACTGGCTAACAAGATTTGTGCTAATACATATGCAAAGCAAATGGATTATGGAGACTTCACTGTGGACATATCTAATAGGAAACTATGCAACATTGTAGTATAATAAGCTTAGTATATCGCTGCGTGTCCATCGTTGATATGCGAGAATGTGTAGCGAGAGATGTGATTGATAAAATTTAAAAAAAAAAATTGAACCGACTTCAAAAAGCTAAAAATAACTGAATACAGATTGAAGTCGGTGCTATGTTTATCCTGTCACCTAATATTCAGCTTGGCACCGACTTCAATCTGTATTCAGTAATTGTTAGCTTTTTGAAGTCCGTTTTTTTTTTTTTTTAATAATAACATTGTCAATACCTATAACATTTTAGGGTTGCCCTCGATATCCCTGGGATTCCATTACCAGATCCTGACTTGGTGCCAATGGGACCACCTTAAGAGGTTGTTTAAGTTACTTAACTCCTTCAAATAAAATAAAAAAATTGAGAATCGGTCTACAAACGGTAGAAAAATCGGTGAACATACATAAAAAAATACATACAGTCGAACATAGAACCTCCTCCTTTTTTGAAGTCGGTTAAAACTCATCTCGCCTTGTACGAGGCCTAACTGGGTACTTAACAAACAGATCCCTAGCTGCGTATTCCCGCACATCTCTGGTGGAAGTGCAGCCCAAGGCCCTAGTAGAAAGAAAGAAAGAAGAAATTTTATTTGCCATCCAAGTTAACAAGCATACCACCGATGTTAAGCAGTTACCATAGCCATTGGACGAGACGAGATTATACCTGGGATAGGAAAACGTTTCTTTCAAAACGCCAATCCCTAAATGAGCGCTGAAGACCTGTACTCACATACACAGAAACAGCTACACCGCTGTGTGTAGTTATTTGGCTGTGCACTTCTGTAAAGTAGAGGTCCACCCTCAGAGGTGCTTCTCCAGTCGGGTATGCTCGCTGGTATGATGAGAGTAGTATAGAAAGTTAGAACACCACACTAGTGAGCAAACCCGATTAGGGATGGACCTCTACCTTACAGAAGACTAAAGTCAAATAACTACACACATCGGTCTAGTTGTGTTCCTGTGTTGTGGGTACAGGTCTCACGTTATCACACTGGCCTGATAATACCCTGTACTTTAATCGGTAGGTAATCGGTTTTAAACTAACTCACCCAGTTTATATTCACGTCCATGGCTTACCCTTTGCCTCGCTTTTGTGCAACTGTCACAATGACGTTAAGTTAACCAATACAGGTATACACACGAGACAGCGTATGCATGCTATTGCTGATTATAGCGCATACACTATGGTAACGCTATTTTTACTAGAATAATTATCTAAATCCTACTAATATTATAAACGCGAAAGTTTGTAGGTATGGATGGATGGATGGATGTTTGTTACTCTTTCAAGTAAAAACTATTGAACGGATATAGATTAAATTTGGCACAGAGATAGATTATGGTCTGGAATAACACATAGGCTACTTTTTATAGCGATAACCGACATCTACGCGGGTGGAGCCGCGGGCAACAGCTAGTATCTTTATGAACTTATTATATAATCTGTTAGTTCATGCTCATAGCCAGGTGCACTCGCTGTTCGGTAAACGATCAGCGGGTTAAGCTACCAAGGGCGCGGCAACCCTATAGATGGGTGATCGCATAGTGGTATTTCATCTGAGCGTCTCCGTGCTTTGAAGGGCACGTTAAAAGTCGGTCCCGACTGTTATCAGTCGTTAGATCACGACAGAGGCCTAAAATATGTGCGATCTAAATAACTCTGTCACCAGGTTGGCCACTAACCATACGATAAGAAGAATCTGTTAGTAATTTCTTTTATCTGTTTCTATATATATGAAAGTGTGCGAACCTTCAAGCGAGGCCTCGACACGTGAAACATGTTTAACTGAGTGTATGAGTCCTGATTGCGATCGAAGCGCTGCGCTGATGAGCACTTGTTACATTTTCCTTATAACTTGTGTTTTCTTTTTCTATACCTTGTATTATGTATTAATAGCTATGGCAAGTAGGTATTTGTAGATGAAGATAAAACAATAATATTTTAACTTGATTAGAGTAAACGTGTATGTCCTACTCTTTAGTATTATCTATACTAATATTATAAACGCGAGTTTGTAAGAATGTATGGATGTTTGTTACTCTTGCACGCAAAAACTACTTAACGGATCTGAGCCTCTAGACAAGTGGTATAAGCGATAGTCGAATGGAAAAGTCAGAAAAGAAAATATATGGGATTTGGCGTAAGTTACGACATTAAATCGTAGACTCACGTCAAATTCCATACATTTTATTTTTTGACTTTTGCCATGCCATAAGCAAGTAGTTACATAATGTGTAAAATTGTTGAAAATCAAAATAAAAAACAAACCAACAAAAACTATACTTTAATATACCCAGCGCTAAGTTCACAAATATTTCAGAATTAACAAGATTTAAAGTCTCAGAAACAAAATCCGGGTACGTTTAACGAGTAAAAAGCATCCAAAAAAACGTTCGAAAAACGACCCAAACTGGCTCCCGTACAATAGCAACTTTTCACTCCTAGCTATGAAACTGTCACGGCTGCGGCCGTTGGAACTACTCCAAGCAATGTCCCAGCCTCAATGGTAACATACGAACCAATTACAATCTTCACTTGTACTGCATAAGCTACATTGTTCCTTGGACGCTGTATCGCAGTACATGCACCGCATTGTCTCGTTTTTTTAAATGTCCTTTGCCAATTTTTGTTTGTTTTTAAATGGTTCGTTTTAGAATTTCAAAGTGTGGTTAGTTATAACTTGTTATATATACTGACATATTGAAGGGGTTAAGAAGAAGAAATGGGGCTTTTTAATAAGAGACCAAAGTTAAATTAAAATTTAAAAAAATAGGTACCTGAATTTAAATAGTGTTAGAGTCACCTATCCTAGCGTCATTGAAAAAGTAGAGCAAATAAAAATTTGCATTCTAATGAAACAGTGTATGCTGTTAAAAACCATAATAAGAGAGGATTTATAGACCAATCCGACGTTCATTTCACATAATGTAACATTCAAACTTAAATGTAATATTATCCCATATTCGGTTAACTTTTCGTAAACATTATCATATTTGTATATGAACAAAATTGCCGACACCCAATAGAAAATTAACAAACTATTAAATTAATTCCAACTATAATACAAGTTTCAAAGTAAATTATAATAAATTATCCCTAATTCCACGAATCTGTGTCAGAGTAAATTTTGTACAAACCAAATGGTCGGTTATTGTGGATGTTGTTAGAAGCCAGATACCCGTACAAATTATTATAATTAGATTTAATCCCATACAAACTTGGTAAATAAATCCCATAGTTTGATAGAAAAACAGCAACTAAAGGATCCACAGGTAAATGATTCGGACTATTGTATCTGTATGGATTCATCCTGTGAAATGTTGTTATGGGATTTTGAATTTTGATCTGCCGAGACAAGTCATAATTTTTAAGTTTATCATCAGTATTGATATTGTACTTAGACAGTATGTTAATAAATGTAGAACTTAGGTTTTGAATTTCTTTTGTTGGCGTTGTGTAGTCGTATCCTATGGCTTTCCCAGAGTTATCTTTTTCTGTATCTTGTGAGTTGGAGGTATCTTCAGTTACTTCATAAGTGTTTGATCTACCAACAATAGAAGTTATTCCATTTTCGTTGTCTTCTACCAGATCCATATCCTTTTTCTTTATATTACTATCTATAGATATAATATTATTTTGTACTGTTTCATCTATCATTTTCTTTGCCGTTCTCGGTAAGTTTCTTGCACTAATTATATTTTCAATATTTTCATTTTGATTTTTCAATGTGACTTGATCGCCAATATTTGTATTAGAGTCATCCAAAATATCAAGATTTTCTTCAAAATTGATTTGATTCTTCATATTTGGTTGTGTTTTTAACAGTTTAAATGTATTGATACTTTCAATTGCCGGTTTCGGTGTTGTATATACAAAATTGTGGGTCCATTTTTTGTGAATTTCATTATAAACTTGATCCCGTGTTATCGGTATCCATCCATCTGACTGAATTGTAAGATCAGTGCAAATATAATTAACGCATATCTGAAAATAAAATTTGTAATTAATGCATTTATTGCAATCAGCCTAACATATACTTACACTTTATAGTTCTTGTTATGTAATATCACTGAACAAATACTATTACTTAAAACAATACTTAATATTCCTGGACTTTGAAATCCATATATAAATTACGATTCTCAAACTACAGAAACTGTGTTTTTAAAACTAATATTATGGTTATTTGGTTTTGTTTTTTATACTTTAATTTATTTGAAACTAATTAATAATTACCTACAATTAATTTTAAATACAATAATACTTGCACACCTGTTTAGGTAAGATATAGTTACGCAATAATGTTAACTATGATCATCTTTTGTATGTAACCCACGTTCAGGCAAATAAATGATTTGACTTTGACTAACTAGAAGAATTACACAGTTATTCTTAGATAGAATTTCTACATTTAGATGGTTCAAAGACGTAATCCTTCAACAGTATAAAGGTACTTACAGTAAGTAAGACGAGGCTCGTAGTGTGCAGCATGTCACCACTTAGGACAAGTGCTCACGAGCGGCTCCTGCTCAGGTGTGACGCTTTGTGCATCGGTCACGCATTCTAAAGGCTATGTTACATGTCACCAGTTTATGGGCTATTATTGGCTTTTAAAAGTTAAGGTGCTGTACGTACAGCTGTTTCTTAATAATATATCTGGTCTTGATATTATTATTATGTAGGTTTGGTATTTTTGCTAGAGGTCGTGGGTGATCTTTGTGTGATGAGCATGATTATTTGTTGTGTCTGCATTTATCTTCAATATTTATGTATTAAGAAATATATATTTAGGTATGGGGTCTGGTTGCCAAGTACATGCTCTGTCTTTTGGGCTCAGATGGCGGCGTGTCCATTGTCCCAAGTTAATTTTTATTTTGAATACAATGCGAAAAGACAAAGCAAACACATACACTATTTGATTTTATACCACTCTTCTTCTTCTTGTCGTATGGTTAGTGGCAAACCTGGTGACAGAGTTATTTAGATCGCCCATATTTAGGCCTCTGTCGTGATCTTACGACTGTTAACAGCCGGGACCTAATTGACTTTTAACGTGCCCTCCGAAGCACGGAGACCACTTAAGTGACAAACAAGCATAAGGCTGGCTTAGTGGTAAGCAGTTACCGTACCATATACTTAGGTGGTTGCAGTAGCAGAGAAGCATCCACTCTTAAAAAAAAGGGGCCTTATTAGGCGTAATTTTTTAAAAGCTTTGAAGGACTGTATTAGTAACGACAAGGCCACCAGTACGCACTGCGTAGTGGAGTATATTATTTTGCAATAATATTGATCAAATAAAAAACATATTCATCTATTAGTATTATAATAATATAATAGAGTACTGACGATATTTAAAGTCACATATCACCATGAACGAAGCTTAAACCTTTCACAAGCTCTGAGCGTGTACAAGCGTTTTCTCATCTTAATTGCTTCTTTGCACCACTCAGTGGGACAAGGAATTGCTTTCAACCGCTCGCCGCAATCGCACCTACGATTACATTCACTGTTTGTTTGCTTTTCTACTTATTCAGTTTCGTGTTTTTTCTGCATTGTTAATGCCATAATCTTTGATCAGTTTATTTAGCAGATAACACTAATGCTGTTGGGAGGTCTGCAGAATTGATATTTAGATAAATATCACAAAAGTTAATAATAAAACTTGTATTTAACTTCCTATATCCTGTTTATTTTTACAATTCAATATGATAAGTTAATAGTAAAAATACACAAGACAGTACCGACTGACTGTTGAAGTATACGCAGAGGACACTGATAGTTGAAATTTGACTGTAATTTATCAGAAATAAACAAAATATATGTAGGTATAATATCCCTAATCTTTACCAACATTGTAACTAATCATCAGCAACATATACCATATATGGCAGTAAGCTTAAATAACATCGAACGAATACCAAATGAACACATGCGTTTTTGAAGGTCCATAGGCTACAAAAAAGAGGTACAATGGGCTCATTGATTATTATATTTTAAAGAGGGTCCAAAGGGGCCTTTAAATGGAGTCGAACTCCTGATTCTGTGATAGGGTCTAATCTTGTAGGTCCAACAGGTACGTAGCCAAATAGACCATCGCTCCCTCTCTCACGCTGTTGAACAGTTATTCCCCAAAAAGCTCTGAAGAGCCGTTATTAGTTAACTAAGTAACTATTCATCAGCAACAATATGGAGTAAGCTTACTAATTCTTTATCTACACACCAGTTTCCACCAGTTTCCATAATACACAAATAAAAGCTGTTCAACATTTTTGTCAGCTGCGGCCCCCGCACTCGTGCCGATGCACAAATTTATCTAATTAAGCACCGTTAAAACTCTCCGTCGACTTCAATTATATCTACGTTCAACAGATCTAAACGAAATCTCTTAATTTGCACAAGTTATTAGTACCTGTTTTAAGTGGAGATGGGGGCTTTTGAAGTTCCTTGTTGTGTGTCTTGTTAAATTTGGACATTTAAAAATATATTGTTATCATTACAGTTTTGTTTGCAAATTCATGTATTTGGGTCTGGCGACCACGAACTGAAAGACGCAGCGTGGGCAGGCCTCCAACAAGGTGGACCGACGTCCTGGTAAACGCGGGCAACCGATGGACAAGGTCAGCTCGGGACCGAACGATGTGGAAAACCGTGTGGGAGGCCTATGTCGAGCAGTGGACGTCTTATGGCTGAGATGGATTTGGGTATAGTTAGATACCTTATTATAAAGAATAGGTACACATAAAACCCTAAAAATGGTCACATACAGAGTATTTCAAGTTGAACTTAGTGAATTATATCATTCGTATCTGTTTTAAGAGAGGTACGGCACTATACTAGCGAGCAAGCCCGACTAGGGAAGGACCTCCACCTTACAGAAGTCCACAGCCAAATAACTACACACAGCGGTGTAGTTATATTCCTGTGTGTGAGTACAGGTCTCCAGCGCTCATTTAGGGATACGTTTTATAAGAAACGTATTCCTATCCCAGGGATACTCCATCTTGAAGCCATGGTATAAGAAAAATAGTTGGCAACACGCAAGTGTTACCACTGGTATTGCAAGCGTCCATAGACCACGGTACCTGCTTAACATCCGGCGGGCCGTATAACAAGCATACGGCCCGCCGGATGTTAAGCAGGTACCGTGGTCTATGGACGCTTGCAATACCAGTGGTAACACTTGCGTGTTGCCAACTATTTTTCTTATACCATGGCTTCAAGATGGCCACCCGAGTAGTATAAAAAAAAGATATCTAAGTATGAACTGTGTTACAGTGTTACATACGGACTATGTTATATTTTTATGTGTTCATCTATATTTAAATAATCATTAGTATCTATTGTAATTATACATAGCTCGCATATAGTATACTATGGGTCGCCCGCGACTTCGTCTGCGTGGTAATTTGGAACGTACATTTACCCGACTTTGCAACATATCTCACTACTTCTCCACTCCTATTGATCATAGTGTGATGATATATAGCCTATAGCCTTCCTGGATAAAAGCACTATTCAACAAAAAAAGTTTTTTTCTAATCGAACCAGTACTTTCTAAGATTAGCACGTTCAACCAAACAAAGAAACAAAGTCTTTATTAAGAATAGATTAGCTTGAATACTATGCATGATACGTACAAAAAGAATAGGTAATAATTTAAAATTAATTATGGTTAGTTACATCTCTAAGTCTAAACTTTGCACATATATATCAGAAGTACCTAACTTACGACAAAAAATGTTGACACTTGAAAAAAAATAGTATTTTTATTAATTATATGTACCAACTAAGTACCTACGTACTTAGTTGGTACAAATTCAACAACATAATGATTTCATAGCTGTCTCTAGCATGACACCTGGATATCTTGATGTCTCATAATCACTTTTCATTTCATCACTTACCACGTCATCATCATAAATCTTACTCGACAATGATTGATGACACCAATAATTCATCATATTTTTCTCCTTAACTGTACTTGAATTTTAATGTGGTATCTCGCAAAAATTTTGCCCTATCGATTACTGCTTAAATATTGAAATTATGTATTATTTCATCTAATAGGATATAATTATATATTATACCTAGTTGCATATAGGTAATTTAAATTAATAAATCATAACCTATTAACAGAATATTATAGCTAGCTACCTATAATAATGTGATTCTAAAAGTAAACACTACAAAATAACTGATAAATTTTGGTAAATCGACTCCCCAAAGGCATTACAAGACTAAAATAAATTAATTATTATAAAACAATAATCTAGGGATATTAACAGCGACATCTATTTTGTATTGAATTAATCACTTAGGTTGATTCTGTTCCATAATGCCATCTACCGTAAAATAATAAAACTAATTCAACACACTCATTGGTCTGGCAACACGCTTGCGGTGAATCATAGTTCCATAACAAAAATGTAGATGTCAGTACCGTCAGGTAGCTAAACTAAAATTACATAGTATCAGTTTGTTTTAGTTGCAGCCATATACATATAAAGTTATAGTAAAAAAGTTGATTAATAAAAATAAAATCATTTTGACCGTAATTAATTATTTACTTTATTAGTAATCTAAAGTTTGTTTATTTAAACAAGCTGTTTTTATTATAAACACAGTCAACAGCACTTAATTTGTCAAAACTAACCCAATTTAAAGAGAGGATGTGATTTGACAATTTAATAGATATTATGTAGTAGGTACTACATAACGCTCTTTACTACTCTTATCAAGGAAAAGTAGTTACGTTCTATATCTATCTATTATTTGAAAATCAATCATGCCACGATTGACCAGCCACGGTGGCTGGTCAATTTTGGCATGATTGGCATGGTAGCTAAGCCGCCTCTTGTACCCGTTCAAGAGCATGTCGCATCGCTTAGCCATCATTCCTTGATAAGTAAGTACCTATCTCTGTGTCTTGAAAGTCGGGGCATACGTGGGTACTCATAGGTTTAAGAGGTCTCCTCTTTAAATATGTAGTACTTACCCACTTACCTAGGTAGGTACTGCGCACTAGGCAGCTTTGCAAGCTGACACTAAGGGAATGCCTCTTATTGTGCATGGCAGGTACTCTCGTAATACTTATATTATTTAGCTGCTTAGTTGAGTAGTAATTTGGAGTTATTCCTCGAAGCGCACCCATTTTGAAACGCACCTTACGAAGCGCACCTAAAGTATTCCTCGAAACGCACCATTCAGGTGCGCTATGATTTCCTTAGCTTACTATGTAGGTAGGCAGCTATAAAAACTCTTAGATTCTTAGAAAATTTTCAGCGGTTCAATTCAGATCGGGTAGTAGTGATCGATGGAAAATGCTTAGTCCAACTCAGATACCCGGAAAGATACAATTCGACTAAACTGTGCACGATATAATGGTAATAGACCTGCCCCATCAAAGGTCATAAAAATCGTTGAATTTTAATATTTTATTGTGTAACATTAGCACAGGTGACTGTTATGATTGAGCAACACTATTAGTAGATAAGATAAGCGAGTTAACTCGACTGGTTTGTTGATCCGTTTGAGTGCGGGATGCTGGCGCTGGACGCCGCGCCGCGAGACATTACTTTCACTCAGTGTCGACTGTCGAGTGTAAAACTTAAATTATGAATGGATGCGGTAGATACTCCAGATCCACGTCAGCGAACTAGCTGTAAGAAAATGTTGCTGACATCATCTTTTTGGCTTATTCATAATTTATGACCTTCATAAGTTGTTACTTTGTATCCTAAACGAATAAATGAATTTTAAGTTTGAGTTTACTGCTGCATTACATAATTTTACAACTTGTTTGAATTTATTAATGTGTTTATTTTCTTTGTCTCTCTTATCTTGCAATTCTGTTCTTTTTCTGTATGAACAAAGCCCTAATAGCGCTTCTCCAAGTTCTAAAAAAAACTCATAACTGTATCCAATCCAAAATAGTCCTCTGTCGTTAGTCACAAAATATTCTAGAATTGGAACAATAAATCTGAGTGATACGAAACTGCATACATTCTACCTACTTATAATATGTGACTATCACCACCATTGACAGCCTATGTGTCCAGTGTCTTCTCCGTATCAAAATTCATACATTAATATTTTCTCAAAATACCGCATCCATTTCTCATGACCGTGAACAACATAGCTCCCTGCTCAATTCACCCCACAGATTTGCTAAATGACGAATAATATTAATATTCCGCCATTACCCATTCATATAAAATAACTTTCACATGATTGTTACACAGACTCCATCGAGGTATTTCACATCTAATATGGTAATGTGAATTTCTAAAATATAGAGTTCTTTAACCTTTCTTCTACTATCGCGTCCTTGTGTATTGCGAAATCATTTAAATACAAAATATTGTTTATTTATTTGTCGTGGAGTTAAGTAGTATCATCTAGCCCTTGACCGTGTGGTGACGGATTAAGAATACAAATGTCACCACCCCGTTCTATCCCAAGGGTGTCGTAAGAGTCGACTAAGGGAGTAAGTCGAGCAGACAATATCCACCGCAAGAGAGAGAAAACTCGAAACAAAACCCTATACCAACCCGTCTGGCCAGCGTGGTATAGTAGGCTAATATCCCTCCAAATTTTTGGTGGAGACCTGTGCCCAGCAGTGGGACGTTAATGGGTTGAGATGATGATGATGATGATCTAGCCCTTCAAGTTTGGAAAAACAATTGCAACGACGACGATGTAAATGACCTTTTGAAGCTGAGTGGTAGCTCACAGTGGATTCTCGTTCTCATTGGACCAGCCCCACTTGTGAAGTGCAGGTAGCACCGTAAAAAATACAACACTATTTAGGTACCTAAATAGTGTTGTATTTTTGCTGGTGAGGGTCTTCTGTTTGCTACAGCACTGTACTGGAGAAAGGACATTGTTACGTGGGCCACAAATAAAAAAGGATATAATCCTTTTCTTTATTTGTAATATTCCTGGCAGTGGCGTTATAAACGTGCTACCTAATCTATACTTTCTGTACTTAATATTAAAGCTAAAGAGTTTGTTTGTTTGGTTGAACTATTATAGTGCAATAGTGCAATTATCCAGGAAGGCTATATTACATCAAGCTATGATCAATAGGAGCGAAGCAGTAGTGAGATATGTTGCAAAATCGGGTAAATATTCCAATTACCACGCGGACGAAGTCGCGGGTGACCCCTAGTTAGTATATAAAATAAACTGGTTCAGAATAACTTTAACGTAAATTACCTCCAAATAGATTTTTCTACTACGAGCTTTGTCAGCTTTGTATTTTGACTAGTTTAAAGAAAAGTACGTTCATCGAGGAATTTCTATAAAAAAACTGTATTAAGTAATATGGTAAAATACTGTTGTGTATATTTACATTAAATTTGTCCAGACGCAGTCATAACACCAAGATTTTAATATCAACGTAGCGCACCGTCCGCGGGTGATGAATGGTAAATCGGTATCCGCTACGTTTCTTCCTCTTCCGTTATCGAAGAACCCGTTTCATTCATAAATATTATACTGTCATACTCACAGACATTTAGAATAACTAATTTAAAATTAACACACAATCCACCTGGGGAAGGACCTCCACCTTACAGAAGACCACAGCCAAATAACTACAAACAGCGGTGTAGTTGTGTTCCTATGTGTGAGTACAGGTCTCCAGCGCTCATTTGGGGATGCGTTTTGAAAGAAACGTATTCCTATCCCAGGGTTACTTCCATCATAAAGCCCTGGTGTAAAAAAATCGGTTGCAAGCGTCCATAGGCTACGGTTACTGCTTTACATCAGGCGGGCCGTATGCTTGATTGCCACCCAAATACAAAAAAAACCAACCATCTCGCTAGAAAATATCAAGTGAAATAATAGTTCCCATTCCCCGGGCAAATATTTGTGTAACCCACAGATAGTTGTGTTGAGTTTAGTTATACTTGTTATACTTAAATATTATTCCTATTATTTGGTTTGCGACGACATAATCAATGCTTCGTCGTGCGGGTGTTGTCTTACCTTGAAAATTTTGCAACTACACAAATCAGCTTCTCAGTAGTTGTGCAAATGCATAATTTAATATAAAGTGATTATAGTATTATTAGTTAGAGTGTAGTGTACAATTTCTATTTGAAATTACTATTTGCATGGAGTTGTGGCTGCGTTACGCTTCCTGACCTTCAACCGGTTTAGAGATGCGTATGATAGCTTTAAAAACTATACACAAACGTTCATAGCAAGAATTCTTGAAGTTGCACAGAATATATTATATTATAGGAATAATTCGACTGGCCTATTAAACCACTAGGGTTAGTGACCCTGACTGCTGAGCCAGAGGTCGTGGGTTCGATTCCTACACAGGATAAATCTTTGTGTGATTCACAAATTGAATGTTGTTTTTTTTTCTGGAATTAAATGCATTTTCTTTCTTCTCTTCTAATTTGTGTCCGCGAATTTATGTTTGTAAAGTTTCCTGGGACACAGGGCTAGTACGGGAGTTATCTTAAAAACGAAAAATAAAGACTTACTGCATATTTAGTGAGTCTTCAACCATTTACCAATATTTTATAAAAACCAATGTACGAAAAGTTTAAAAATGGACATGGCCAAAATAGACTTAAAAAACAAAAATTAAGACCAAGATTCTTATGGTGAACCTACACTTGCTAATTAGCAGACATATCTTTAACGTTAAGGTATGCAAGTTTCCTCACGATGCATCACTCATGTGTAATGTTGTAATACGTTAATTATTACGAAAATAAAGATCAAAGGTGCGTATCGAACCTCTGACTCCGCAGGCTCTACTAACGCTTCAACACTGAATCAATGTCGAAATACTCGCTCTGTATTTATTAATGAGATTCTGGGAGTATTGTCCGAGCGGTGGGACTCACCTTTCTTTAAGCGGTGGCTGCAGCTTCATGCAAGTGCATGCCCGTTTTTTGTTTTGTGATATGTGTTTAATTTGTGTTTAATTTCTGTGTAATTTATAATTTAATGTCTTGTCTTAATTTATGTAATATTTTTGTGCTTAATTGATGTACTATCTATGGTTTTATTTTAAATGCTGAAATAAATTATTATTATTATTATTATTATTATTAATATCTTTTATAATTAACTAATTTATAGGTAGTTCACGAACAGACTTGCAGTTAATTTGCAACCTCAATAAACTAATTATTATAAGCGAATATTGTCAGTATCTTACGCATGTCAGTACCTACCTGACACTGGTGAACTGACGACATAACTAAGGTAGTCGAAGCATGTTTTGACAACTGGCCACTGAATAGAAAAAATAAAACAAGTACCTAACTACCTATATTGCAGGGGAATAATTTCGCACTGGTTTTGATTAATGTATTATTCGATTCATGTATTGTCCACGTGATGGCGGAATAAGAATACCACCACCACCCTGTTCTATCCCGAGGGTGTCGTAAGAGTTGACTAATGGAGTAAGTCAGGCAGACAATATATACTACAAGAGAGGAAAAAATCGAAACAAAACCCTATGTATGGAGAAGAACCGTGCCCAGCAGTCGAACGATTGCAGGTTGAGATGATGATGATTATTCGGTATTCATCTACCATCATCTTATCAGTATCATGGACTACTGGTGAGCTAGGTAAGTTCTGACTTGTCAACATACATCTTTGTAAATTAAAATATTCTAGTTCTTATATGCATTTTTTACACTTTATACATAAAACTAATTTTAAACTTACAACGTAAAAAATACACAAAATAAAAATATACAAAATAGGAAACAAAAAAACTGTCGTTTAGACGTCAAATCCTCATTTCTATTCGTCAACATCACTGTACTCTATTGTAAACGTGACCAGAAGGCTAGCAGCATTGCCACGTTGAATGGCAATGCTTATTCTCTGTGCGAGAAATACCCAGCCTTCTGATAACGCGAAGCGTCGATCAGTCTAAGTAAATTATTTGTTCAAATAAGTGATAATACATAATTCTACGGAACCATACGGCTATGCTACAAAATTCATGTAGTCTGAACTATCTCGGGAAGTGAACGCCGGTTTGCAAACTGTGGAAATGGATATGTCGAGATATCCGGGAAAACGGCTGATAACACCTACCTTATACTTTGTAGGTAGTAGGTGTGCTTAGGTAGTAATAAGATTGATCAGAAGATTGGCTCAAGGCAATGAAACTTATCGACTGAAAAGTTGAGTTATCTTTCTCAATGAATGCTGTGCCTGTTCTGTTTCAGGGGTCTGTAAAAAGCGTGGTCAACAGGATCACAAAAGTGTCGCTTTTTTCGTCTCTTTGTCACAGCTACTTAGGTCAAAAACTATTGATGCTATAAATTCGATGATTTGAGATTTACTAAAATATTTTCTAATTATTTTTGATTTTTGGTGCAAATCGGGGATCAAAATTAAGTGAAATATCATAGCCTTAATTAGATTTCTAATCGTGATTAAAATATAATAAAAAAACAATAAATGGCGTGCTTCACATCGTACACTACAAAACACAAAAGAAACGCTATAATTACCAGTTCTATCTATCTCCGCTCCTCTTCAGTGATATATGATTGGTAATAGCAGGTTGTACAACAGTAGCTAATCACAATGATCACAGCAGTTACGTAACTTGAGCGAATATTCACGGCTGTAATACGGTAATGTTACTATAGCGAGTATAATTATAAAAATTGTGATGGAACCAATAGGCGCTGGCCTGAGGACCGTGGACAATGGACCCGTGATGGGTTTGCTTTAAGAAAGTGTTTTCACTTGTCACTTGTAGCTAAAGTCTTGGCTTATTTATATTAGGAAAATTATATTTATCTCTTTCATTTTTAGGTCAATCAATCAGCCTATTGCAGTCCACTGCTGGACATAAGTCTCTCCTAACACGCGCGTCAGCACAAGCCTTTCGCATCCAGTCCGTCCCAGCGACCTTTTTTAGGTCGTCGGTCCACCTAGCTGGGGGCCGCCCTACCTTACGCTTACAAAGTCGCGGTCACCACTCTAGGACACGTCTGCTCCATCGGCCGTCGGTCCTTCTGTAGATGACTTCTTGAGTGTATACCTAGGTATCTTAAATATCAGTTTCAGAATAATTACAATATAAATACATGGCGTAATAAAGTCAAAATTTAAATGTACAGATCTCACTTACAGTACTCTGTTTTTTTGTTTCTAAAATTGCAATTTGTTAATTTATTTTAATTAATCAGCATCATCTCAGCTATCAGACGTCCACTGCAGAACATGGTTCTTCCCTAAACATAGGTATTCACTAGATAATAATAATTGTTACAGGCGCAGCATCTGGAAGTAGGAGTTCTTCCATCAGTGCCGCATTCCTCGCGATTGTCCGGAACATTAGGTGCTAGAAAGCATCACTAATCATTATGTAACAACCCATGGAGTTGCAGATCATCATCCAAACGAGATGGTTATGGAAAATTGTCTATAGAAAATCACTGAACCATGCTCTAGATAAATGTTCTAATTAGATAATCGTTTAACTTATAGCCCGAAAAAGTAGCTGTCTGTCATAGTACCTATTACATGTTTTTAATCTTCTTAGGTGGTAAAAAGTATATGGCGCAACTGATGTTAAGCAGTTACCGTAGCCTAAGGATGCTTGCAATACCACAGGTATCACTTGTGTCTTGCCGATCCCTTTTTTACACCAGGGCTTTATGGTGATAAAAAAAATCCTTATCATGGATCATATCATGGGATAGAAAAAAGTTTCTACCAAAACGAGACCTCTACTTACATACATGCACACAACTACATTGTTTTGTTTTGTACCTAACTTAAATCAAAAGAGCTGTTAATTGCGGCATTTTACACACTATAGACTTCACAACACTAACAAACTCTGATATACATAAATCACCTTCAGTAGCGGGCTACTTGATCCTTTTAAATAATAATTAATTATGATTAGATTATCCTTAGTTGTCGATCACTGCTGGAGCCAGATTTTCGCCTCTCCGCATCCATTTATTGCTAAATCCTTTTTGAAAGTCGTTACGTTACTTTACCTGTCCAGCTGGGTTTCCACACTAAATTTGCCTAAGCGCAGTTTCCACTTTAAAACTACAGCAATTCACTACCGTAGAGTCATCAATATATTGTGAGGAGTAGATATGTCTATTAAATCCACAAATCCAATTAAATCCAAGATTTGATTCCTTTGATTCAGTTACTTCGGAGTTACCCACCAACTGGAATGTATGTTTCTGGCATTGCAAATAGTGTCATGTATAGCCTGTACCTACAGTATAAATTAAAAAAAAAACGAAATAATTGAAAGAATATTTTTATTAGTTCTAGAAATGTTTACTTTCTTTTTGAATACACTTTCATTACCATATAACGGGTAAACAAATTATAAATAATCCTTGTTATAAATATATGCATAGAGTTATGTAATCGCTGTGTAACATTATATTCTGCTGTTACTTTCTTGTCTAGACTATACGCACAGTCAAGTGTTATGTGATCAATACCAAATATGTAGGTACTTACGAAGCGTTTTTATTTATTTATTTATTTTTATTTATTTATTTACATTCATTTGCTTTAGTTTTATATGGAAACGGCATGAATATACATATTTAATTTAGAGAAAAGTTCACGAGATTAATATACGATAACCCCGTGAACCTTTTGCTTAAAAGTGCTGAATTATTTAAAAGCTTTGACAAAATATTAATTGGTAAACGCATCTTACTAACAGTTTTATTTTACTTGCCTCACTTTTTTTTTGAATATGTCAAATGTAGAATCTATCAAATGTAGAATCTGTACAATGTAGAATCTATTAAATATAGAATCTGTCAAATGAAGAATCTGTCAAATGTAGTATCTGTCCAATGTAGAATCTATTAAATATAGAATCTGTCAAATGTAGAATCTTCATATGTAGAATCTGTCAAATGTAGAATCTGTCTAATGTAGAATCTGTCAAATATAGAATCTGCCATATGTAGAATCTGTCTAATGTAGAATCTGTCTAATGTAGAATCTGTCTAATGTAGAATCTGTCAAATATAGAATCTGCCATATGTAGAATCTTGATATTATGATGTCAAAGTAGAATCTGTCAAATGCTGACTAAACTTTCTCTTTCTTCTTTTACCCTTTAAACCGTAATGTTTTCAAAAACTTTATTTTGAACATGTTTATACCATACGATTGTTTTATGATTAATTATAATATTTTAACATAATCAAGTCTGTCTACTGCACACAAAGATTTAGTGTATCCTGTCGTTCCATTTCCATAATAAAATCCACTAGTAAATTAAATCAAGACATATATTTTCTTAACTTGTTCTCTTTAGTGTATTTGCTCGAGTGTAACCACTCGAGCAAAGACACTAAAAAATGATTAAAAATATCTGTATATGTATATTCCCCCAGCTAGGTGGACCGACGACCTAAAAAAGGTCGCTGGGACGGACTGGATGCGGAAGGCGGAGGACCGTGTGCTGTGGCGCGTGTTAGGAGAGGCCTATGTCCAGCAGTGGACTGCGATAGGCTGATTGATTGATTGATTGATGTATATTCGCCGGCTTTTTGTACTAACTTAAGTATATTTATAGAAAAATAAGTATACTTTTATGTAAAAAACCCCATTACGTGAATCTGTGTAGCCCCAGCAGGACATTTACCATTTAAGTATCTCCTACACTATTAGTTAAGATTTATTACACATAATATTTAATGGTTACCTTATCTACAATATCTACATATATAACATATGAGTATGTATTACAAAATTCCGCATAGATATAGATTTTGCACCGCGCCGCTGCCGTTGCAAAAGATGCGCTCTAATTTACTGCGTTGACTTTCAACATTACATCGATAGTATTTAGTAAGAAATTTGTAAATGCATCAGAGCTAGGGTTGTCTAGGATCGTAAATAATTGTAAAACGTGATGTTTCTATATCAATAACTATGGCATCATAGATTATAAGCAGTTAGTTACCGTCTATTGCGTTGACACGGCTATTTTCGAAACAGTGATTTAGAAGACACTGTTTGGATACTAAAACCTTCTAATATTATTCTATTTTATACTACTTGAGTGGCAAACAAGCATACGGCCCGCCTGATGTTAAGCTGTGACGGTTTTTAACACCAAGGCTTTAATATGGGAGTATTCCTGGGATAGGAATATGTTTATTTCAAAATGCATCCCTAAATGAGCGCTTGAGACCTGTAATCACACACAGGAACACAATTACACCGCTGTGTGTAGTTATTTGGCTGTAGTCTTCTGTCCTTCCCCAGTCGGGCTCGCTCACTAGTATGGTTCCCTATATATGGAATCTTATAGTATGGAATTTAAAAGGTGAATAGATAGAATTAGGTATCTATCTATCTACATTCTAAAACAGTCGGTGTTGTCCGTCTTCGGTCGTTTGTCGACCAAACAATAGTACACAGTAATTAATAACGCTTATTTTTGATTGTTTATTAACTAAAAATATAATATTGTCCGTGTGGTGACGGATTAAGAATACAAATGTCACCACCCCCTTCCATCCCAAGGGTGTCGTAAGAGTCGACTAAGGGAGTAAGTCTAGCAGACAATATCCACCGCAAGAGAGGAAAACTCGAAACAAAACCCTATACCAACCCGTCTGGCCAGCGGGGTATAGTAGGCTAATTTCCCTCCATATTTTTGAAGGAGACCCGTGCCCATCAGTGGGACGTTTTGAGATGATGATGATGATTAACTAAAAATATAGGCTGATAGAAAATTAAACTACTTATACAGCCAATAGTGGCAGCGGATAATTAAATATTTTATGTTCACCACCCCTGACATAACAGTAGCATTTATGGAGTTATCGAAATACTTTAATAATTATAATCAAAACGCTAAAAACTGGTCTTACATCCCACGCTGCTATAATTATTCATTTTATAGCCTGAAATTATAGAAGATTTATTTATTTTACAAATCATTTGATAGAAGGTCACTACTTCGATTGGTTGTTATGCAAAAATAGCCATATATTAATATTTTATAATAAATTAATCTTGTAGATGAAGATACACGACATGATGTGTGAAATGAAAGTATCAATCGGAACTGTGAAAGTTAATAAGATATTTTGTTTGAAAAATACCAGATTTACCTAATTGAATTAAACAATTCACGGGTTATAAATATTTTCTGACAAATCATTTTGTCATGATGTCAGTATGACAGCACAGTTAGTTCAGTGGCTTAAGTAGTTACCTCGCCATTTACCACTGCGCCGCGTGTTGTGGGTTTGATCCCCACACGGGACAAAAAATTGTGTGTTTCATAAATTGTTATTCCAAGTCTGGGTGTACTTTGTGTCCGATAATTGTATGTTTGTAAAGTCCCCCGTGACACAGAGCTTGTTCCCTAGTGCGGGAGTTGTCTTTTAAGAAAAAAAACTATTTTGAAAAAATATACATCTCGTGAAGTCTAGAGTGGTTATAATGGTCACCTCGCCACTAACACCGTGCCTAGCGTTGTTAGTTCGATTTCTATATGAGACAAATACTTATACGACCCACGGATAGATTTTCCAAGTCTAGATTTACTTTGTGTGTGTAAATGTTTGTAAAGTCCCTTGTGACACAGAGCTTGTCCTCTAGTACGGGAGTTGTCTTTAAAAAAAAAGTGAGATACTTACATTTTTTATCTTGTCCAATATATACAAGCATATACCTAGTTACAACAAAATCATTTTGAAATAGTACTATTATTATCTTCTATTAAATTCATATGAACATCTACATATATAAGTTTTAGACTGCGTCTGCGTAACGATTGTGGCCAATTAACATAGATTTAGGACACAGATAAATGAAGATAACCACCGTTGTTACATCAAATGTTAGAACTGTGTTATACGTACAATGATTTATATTTTTATTTATAAAGTCAAAGAAAACGAATAAATGTGAATGCTGCGGCAAACATATGGCCCGCCTGATGGTAAGTAGTTACCGCAACCTGACATGTGCAACGAATAAGGAAGAAAGAAAGAAAGAACATTTGACGGCCTCGATGGACCAGTGGCCGCAGTATGCGCCTGCTGTGCACGAGGTTGTGGGTTCGATTCCCACACAGGACAAAACTTTGTGAGACCCAAAAAAGAGTTTTTTTTTATACTACTTGTTGTTCTGAGTCTGGGTAGAGAGTAATTTGTGTCCGATAATTGTATGTTTGTAAAGTCCCCCGCGACACAGAGATTGTACTCTAGTGCGGGCGTTGTCAAAAAAAAACAAACATTTAATTTGCTGAACAAAAGACATATGATTATAATAAGGAGGACAGAAAATTATAACAAGATTAGGTAGGAACAAAGTAATAAATTAAAATACAGAAAATAAAAACTATAAACGAAGGTAATAGATTTTTTTTTCTTATTTGCTCCAGTGTACCATGTGTCTCTGTGCACAAAATAGGTATCCATTCTCGCACAGAGAATAAGCATTGCCATTCAACGTGGCAATGCCGCCAGCCTTCTGGGCACGTTCCCAGTGTACAGTGATGTTGAGGAATATTTCGACGCTTAAACAACAGTCTTTATTTGTATTATGTTTTTCCTTTTTTTATATACTACCACTGAGTGCAGTTATGTGGCTGTGGTCTTCTGTAAGGTGGGGTTCCTTCCCCAATCTGGCTTGCTCAAATCAAAGATAGACAAGATCAAGTTTCGTTTCTTTGTTAACAATACAAAATGGAAACAGAAATATTATAAGTTAGTCAGCCATAGTTATCCAGGTTCTATACTTATTGATTTACAAGCTCTAATAAATACAGTGCAGCAGTATTAAGTAGGTTAACCCATCAAACCCAGGCTAGTACGTCATCGAGGGTTCCGTTAATCCCTGTGGCACTAGCGGGAGACTCTCACGTACTGGTGTAATCACCCGGCGCTGCCTGCGGTCGCGGTTTGGCGCTACATTGCTGCAACGGGGGATTTAACGGATATTGATTTTCGTTGATGATTGAGTGAAGGGTTAACCGAAATAAGAACATTAAAGATCAATGAAGTGTTTATTTTATAGACAACTCCTATGACTACCCGTGTGCTAAATTTTATTCAAGAATTACAAAATATGTCGTAGTTAATGTTGCAGATCGTCGTGTCTGCATAATATATTAGTACAATAATTTTGATTTAAATGTCACCAAATATCTCAACATTTAAAATACAACGACGTTACGGCGACGGATAGGTTTACCCACGGTTTGTCTATAATACATATTGTCCATCATATAACCGATTTCTATCATGGCAGCCAATCTCAATGAACTTTAGCCAACTGCGCAGGACATAATTATAGTGCACAAATGTGTGCGCAAATACAGCTGCACTCGGACCATTTCGGACAGCAATCCGACACGGAGACATATCTTGCGCAGGACCAATGGTTTTAGGTGCTTTCCAAGGCACGGAGGGGTCTTGCTGTGTTTTTAGAAAATGGTGACCCATCTATGGACCGACCGCAGCAATCCTGCTTAACCTTGAAGATCTGTCGATACGCGCTGCTACGAGACCCCTCAGTCACTAAATCAGTTATAAGGTTATGACATACTAATATCCTTACTAACATTCTAAATGTGAAAGTTTGTGAGAATTAATGGATGGTTGTTTGTTACTCTTTCACAACGGATCTGAATGAAATTTGGCACACAGATAGATTATGGTCTGGAATAACACATAGGCTATTTTTTGCAGCGATAACCGACATCCACGCGGGCGGAGCCGCGGGCAACAGCTAGTAATATTATAAACGCGAAAGTCTGTGTGATAGTATGGATGTAAAGATGTATGTTTGTTACTCTTTCATGCAAAAATAACTGAACGGATCTGGATTGAATTTGGTATAGAGATAGATTATAGTTTGAAATAACACATAGGCTACTTTTTATCTTGGAAAACCTCTGTTCCCAAGGGATTTGTTCGCGTGGGCAAAGCCGCGGGCGGAAGCTAGAAAAATATAAGTAATACAAGACTTACGACCATCAAACTCAACACGTAATAATTGAGATCATCATCACCAACCAATTCATCTTACAAATCGATCTACATGAGAAGTAACTTGTACAAATATAAGGAAAGCTTTGCACACCTATGTAATGTTGATTCAACGCAACGCGTGTTACGCATGCGCATCAAACTGTGTCATATTCGTATAGAGGTGTTAGTGCCCTCACGGTTTGTATTTGTAGCTTTACTGGGACATAATTATTTGATTGTTTTTTTTTTGTGTGAAAAAAGAAGTTTTTTATTTTGGGAAAAGACTAACTCTACTTTATAGTTACTATACATTCTAATGCTTGATTAAATTTTATTTTTTTATTAAATTTATAGTCATAACTATAAAATAAATTCGTTAAAAAATCAAATAACGATGAGATCAATAGTAATAAAAAGCTTATGCATTAATGCATTGAGTTTCATTTTTACAATAAGATACCAAATTATTTCAAACAACACACACCTCAATGAATTCCTGACAAATTGCACTTGATTAACGTTTTTTTATTAATTTATGTAGTACTAGCTGTTGCCCTCGGCTCCGCCCGCGTGAATATCGGTTATCGCTGTAAAAAGTTATACCTACTAATATTATAAACGCGAAAGTTTGTAAGTATGGATGGATGAATGGATGTTTGTTACTCTTTCACGTAAAAACTACTGAACGGATCTGGATGAAATTTGGCATACAGGTAGATTATAGTCTACAGTTTTTACAGCGATAACCGACATCCACGCGGGCGGAGCCGCGGGCAACAGCTAGTCCCTTATAAATCAATGTACACCAAAAAGACAACAATATTTTTTACAACTACATATTTTTTATACAGTAAAATAAGAACATTAAATTATATAACTCTATATAAATCCAGTGTGGGCAGTTTACGTACACAATAAAGACATATCGTTAAAGAATACTAGTACTTACCTTACTATATGTTGTTGTAACACAACATTACTGGGAGGGTTGTCGACGAGCGACGCATGAAATTGTCCGCGCAGCATAACTTCCTACTTGTCATACCAGATATGTACTTGTAAGTAGGTGATCTGTCATAAGCATAACTTTACCGACTTTTTACTGTATTTGTTCAGCTCAGATTTAGGTAATTTGATTGTGATATAATCCTACTAATATTATAAACGCGAAAGTTTGTAAGTATGGATGAATGGATGTTTGTTACTCTTTCACGTAAAAACTACTAAACGGATCTGGATGAAATTTGGCACAGAGACAGATTATGGTCTGTAATAACACATAGGCATACTTTAGAGCGATAACCGACATCCACGTGGGCGGAGCTATGGGCAACAGGTAGTAATCCTAATAATATTATAAACGCGAAAGTTTGTAAGTATGGATGGATAGATGGATGGATGGATGGATGGATGTTTGTTACTCTTAAATACATACAGTCGAATATATAACCTCCTCCTTTTTTGAAGTTGGTTAAAAATCAATTAAAAATATCCAGTTTATAAATATGTGATTAATGACCGGTATAGTGTGTGTTGTGGTATTGAGAAATATGACAGTATTGTTTAGTTCGTTGCGTGACGGTCGACGCCCCATGCAATCGTTAGCTGTTAGTTTGTAAGTTATGTTTCAATATACTGATGTGGAAAACTAAGTGTTTAACGACAAATTTGGATAGATACTTAAATAGAATACCAGCTTATTTCAGAAAAGTATTCTGTAAGGAAGAAAGAAAGGCGAAGAAGAAGGTTGCTACTCTTAGAGTTGCTAGATGCAAAACAGAAGTATTTTAAGATAGTTTACATCACTTTAGCTTGTAAGTCTTCTCTTATAATATATAAAGTACTAGCTGACCCAGCAACGTTGTTTTGCTACTAAAATAGGAATATCGCTATTAAAAAATAGGGGTTGATCGTAGAGGGGTGAAAATTAAGGGTTGTATGTATTTTTGTATGCTGTATCATAAAAAAAGAAAAAAATTGGTGCCCTTAACATTTAGGAGGATGAAAAATAGATGTTGTCCTATTCGCAGACCTAACCGCTATGCACACAAAATTTCACGAAAATCGGTCGAGCCATTTCGGAGGAGTTCAATTACAAACACCGTGACACGTGTTTTATATGTTAGATTTTAAGCATTTTTGTAATGCAATTCTGTATTAATCCTCCTCGACTATTTCCACGATTATGCTATACGCTTTTAATATTTAAATATATTTCTCTAGAATACATAAATCACATTAATTGTAGTTGTGAAGTTTAAAACGTCATGGTAGCTACTGTGAAACTTGTGTCAAAATGGGTATAACTATTCCTAACTGAATATTTTAAAGTTTTTTCTTAATTATCTAAAAACAAGCAACGTGGTATACTGGTTAAAATGCCTTGAACCTTAACATCAAAATCGTACCAAGTGTAGTAGTAAGTTCGATTTCCACACAGAACAAAACTTTATGCAATCGATAAATACTTTTTTTGAGTCTGGGTGTACGTCGTGTCCGTAAAGTTCCCCGCGACACAGGCTTTGTTCACAGGTAAAGTAGATATCTTAAAAATCACATTTTCTATGGAAATGTCAGAAAGTAATAGATTTCATTTTGGCTATGACGCAATGAAATTAGAATTATAAAATAGACGAGAGACTATGAGAAATAGTATCCAAATGTTTTAAAAGGAATAAAATTTGCATCTATTTTGTATTGCGAAATGTTTAAGATATTTTTAATTTATTTCATTTTAAACGATTACATTTTTTATAGTCACAAATAAGTTGTGAAACGTAAATAAAATATTGTATCCTGACTTGCTTACCTCTTTCACATTTAACCTAATAATAATAATAATGGTATAAGACAGGGTGGTATTACAATCAATCATTCTATCGCAGTCCACTGCCGGACATAGGCCTCTCCTAAAGCCGGGTATCCACTTAGGTTCGCCGTGGTTTGCGAACGCGCCCGCTCCGCAAACCAAACATAATGGATACGTCGTGATCGCGGAGCGCGACTGGAGCACGATCGGAGCACGGCGGAGCACTCGGGAAGCGGTTTTTTGCGCGATCTCAAAGGGGAGCGCAGTTTGTTGATTGATGTTGCAGCCTAAGTGTGTACACTGTACACGTTCACGTTCGCGGAGCACACAGTGTCCGCAAACCACGGCGAACCTAAGTGGATACCCGGCTTAACATGCGCCATAGCACACGGTCCTCCTCCTTCCGCATCCAGTGCGTCCCAGCGACATTTTTTAGGTCGTCGGTCTACCTATCTGGAGGCCTACCTTACGCTTACCGAGTCGCGGTCTCCACTCTAGGATACGTCTGCTCCTAGTTACAATATATAATATCTTGCAATATTTGTGTGAGTACAGGTCACCATTGCAGCGCTCATTTATTTATGCGTTTTAAAAGAAACGTTTTACTAACCCAGGGATACTACATTCACTTAAATGCTTGGTGTAAACAATTGGGTCAGCAATACGCAAGTGATACCTCTGGTACTCCAAGTGTCCATACTGCTTAACATCAGGCGTATGCTTGTTTGTCACCTAGATGACATAAAAAAACTGATCTCAACACGAATGTAGATGCCTCATTCGTCCTTGCAATGCAAATATTTATTACTTAACTAATATTGGATATTGGGTCCGTGTGGTGACGGATTAAGAATACAAATGTCACCACCCCATTTCATCCCAAGGGTGTCGACTAAGGGCGTAAGTTATGGAGACAATATCCATTGCAAGAGAGGGAAAACTGGAAATAAAACCCTATACCAACCCGTCTGGCCAGCGTGGTAATAGTAGGCTAATATCCCTCCAAGTATATGGAGGAGACCCGTGCCCAGCAGTGGGACGTTTATGGGTTGAGATGATGAATATTGGATATTACAATTGCACAACTCATAAAACTTAGTTCCTAAACTAATTAAGTCATAACTAAATATTCAATATTGGCAACAAAATGTGAAATTTTCATGTGAACTGCACGAGCGAGTATCGCACACAGACATTAAATTGTAATAAAACACATAAAGCCTACGTTACATTGTTACGTCGTGAGTTTGGCGTAAATATGTGAGTATCGACGCTCACGATGGGCCACTACTTTCTAATGAATGGCCACGAAGGGTGAGTGAAAGTACAACCAAGTTCATCGGTGTACGGTAAATATTCATCATTTAGTTTATCTACTTCTTATCGTTTTGTGAGTGGAGATATTAAGGCGTGCCTTCCAAATTAATTAGTTTACTATAAACGTGGACGTGCTTTTAATTTTTGCTTAGGTCTGGTAAAGATGAAGGTGTTTTTTTAACTAGGTACACAAAAGTGATCGTCGTTTACAAAATTATATAGATACAAGGGGTCGCCCGCGACTTCGTCCGCGTGGTACTTTGAAATATTTTCCCCGATTTTGCAACATATCTCACTACTGCTCCGCTCCTATTAATCATAGCGTGATGTTATATAGCCTTCCTGGATAAATGCACTATTCAACAAAAAAAATTTTTTTCAAATCGAACCAGTACTTTCTGAGATTAGGGTGTTCAACCAAACAAACAAACAAACTCTAGCTTTATAATATTAGTATAGATTTTAAATTGCCTTAGATTACATTTTTTTTAAATCTTTAATTCTACTATACTAATATTATAAACGCGAAAGTTTTTAAAAATGTATGGATGTTTGTTACTCTTTCACGCAAAAACTACTAAACGGATATGGATTAAATTTGGCATAGAGATAGATTATAGTCTGGAATAACACATACGCTACTTTTTATCCCGAAAAAAACTGTTCCTGAGGAAATGTACTCGCAGGCGAAGCCGCGGGCGGAAGCTAGAGTTTTATAAATTACTAACTTTCAAAATAATTATAAAATTTACATAGGTAAACACTAAACAGTGTCTTATCTAAATATTTAAATGTTGTATTTTAAATATTTACATTTATAATGTCAATTTTATTAAATCTAAGTATTTTATTTTATTTTACGGTTACGTCATGTAATGATCGGTGTACTTAATTTAAATATATCGGACTGCATTATTAAAAAAAGGTGACTTTTTAAAATTCTAGTACCTACTGTTATGTACTAGAAATGAAACTTATTAGTGAACATGTTTTAAATGTACTTAAAAACAATGTTTACGAAGCAATATATTATTATGTATAATTATTATGTTTAATCTATACTAGGATAGGCGTACGTTTTATCCCGGAAAAATCACTGTTCCCGTGGGATTTTACGTGCGGGCAAAGCCACGGGTGGCTACTAGTATACAATATAAGATTCTTTCGTTCAAATTTCTCTAATGTTTTCTACTAGTTACAATAACACAAGTCAATAAGACAATTTTATTGACTACGTGATCGCAAATAAGTATTAAAATTTTTAGACACTGCCCACTGTTGTCAGGAGAGAATACTACGCTACGGGTAACAGTCATTGAGATATCAGTGTTTTACTACATGAGCAATAACCACCAAAATGTGATACCAAAACAATATATGACCCTGGTCATATGCCCGAGCGATTTATGTGAAATATAACACCGAGCTTATCGATGCAAATATTATCATTGTCTCTGTCATATCGAATCGTGGTAACGAACAAGAGTAAAAGAAATAGATGTATGTTTACGTTTAAATGTTCTTTTTTGCTTCAGAGCATATAAGAGCGGGAAAAATAGGCTTCAATATTTTCACATAATATTATAGATATTGTATGGGTTTGCTACTCTATATGTTTACCTCAGTGGTACCAGTTGTGTTAGCGACATTCTTCTTCTTCTTATAAAAAGACAACTCCCGCACTAGAGAACAAGCTCTGTGTCGCGGGGGACTTTACAAACATACAATTAACGGACACAAATTTCACCCAGACTCAGAACAACTTTTTGTGGGTCACACAAAGTTTTACCCTGTGTGGGAATCACAACCTCGTGCACAGCAGGCGCATACCGCGGCCACTGGACCACCGAGGCATTGATAGCTTGAGAGCTTGACAAAAACTACAAAAATAATATTGGACTTGCTGACGACACGGCCACAATATAATCAGAAACAGTGTCCAAATCGACACATTATAATTTCTAAATTTTTTTATTGACAATTTGGACACCACCAATCTTGATATTAATTAGTTGAAGTATTATTCATATAATATGTTACAAATCATTCAAATATCTCGTACAGCTACAGAGCTTACATCAATAAATACTTCTAGTTTACCTTTTAACCGAGACAAGACTTGCCAATCGTAGTTTCGCAAGTTCGCTTACTTTTAACGATATTACCAACGACTAGGTAGCGTGTTGCGTATCGTTATAATAACTAAAACTTGTAATCGGTCAAAGAGATCAATTAAAAACAGGGTAAAATGTAGCAATGTAATTGGTCCTTATTCTGTAAATTTAGGATCATTGCAAGAGTTAGTTTTGTCATTGCAATTTACAAACTATTCAAGCACTTGTTTTATCTTAAAATGAAGTCAAATACAACCTATTACTTCGTAGTCTTCTCGACCAGATCCTAAAAATGAAGAGGTGCCAAAAGTCAGTCTAAATAATATCGTGATTACACTTAGACAGGCTAAAGTCATCACAATTCGGAAAACTGGAAGACTCATAATTGATTTCAGCTGATATACTTATTGCAAAACAAACTAAAATTAAAATAGACGACCTCTTTGAAGGAACTGCCTGATCTTTGTTTTGCTGAAAAGACGAACGACGGTCTACGAAAGATATAAATTTTAACTGTAGCAACACAGTAAATATCGAAAATGTTATTAAGCAATTTTTATTCTAATTGAACTAAATTACTAGTTCAACTGCCTCGGTGGTCCCGTGGCCGCAGTATGCGCCTGCTGTGCACGAGGTTGTGGGTTCGATTCCCACACAGGACACAACTTTGTTCCACAAAGAATTGTTCTGAGTCTGGGTGTAATTTGTGTCCGTTAATTGTATGTTTGTAAAGTCCTCCGCGACACAGAGCTTGTTCTCTAGTGCGGGAGTTGTATTTTTAAAATAGAAGAAAAAATATATAATATAAGTATTACCTAGTTGCTATTACTATTTTTAATTTATTCTTACTTATACAATGTCAGAAATTAATTTGCTTAGTACTTTGATCCGTTGAGATTTCCTTTTAAAACTCTGCTTGCCGTTATTAAGTAGATAGTCTATTTCAATTAAGATTAAATTGCGGTAGTTATTACATGTTATTGCAGTTAATTAAATTGAATACCGCACTGGCACTGAGGAGCGATCATAGAGGAAGCTCTGAGAAGAATCTACACTATTTTAATAAAGAGAAAATATTTGTATTATTGTTTGTAATGAAAAAACACAAAACTATTAGATCGATTAAAAATAAATCAGCTATGGAAAGCTACATTATCAGTGAGTAACATAGTCATTTTTTTATTTTAAACAATTAAGGAGTCCAACAAGGTGGACCGCCGACCTGGTAAAGGTCGCGGGCAACCGATCGACAAGGTCAACTCAGGATCGAATGATGTGGAAGACCTTGGGGGAGGCCTATGTCCAGCAGTGGACGTCTTATGGCTGAGATAGAAGGAGTCCCTCAATTGTTTACGTCAACTGTTTACCCGTACGAAGCCGGGGCGTGCTTCTTGTACCTTAATATGTCTACCGCTGAAGAAACAAACACATAAAACCTGTTAAAACACAAAGTCTGATAGTAAACAGCTACCGTAGTGTATGGACAATTAGAATACCAGAGCATCATAAAAGTTCTAGAAAGCTTATAAAGTAAATGTACGTGAAAATTTCGACCAAAACATTATATTAGACGCATATTAAGCGAAAACGCGCGGTATTATTATCTAAAATGACTACTTTTGGCTCATTTGACGTAGCAAACAATGTCCATAATTAAACATACGGAATAAATTATATGCGCTCGTCGCCGCGTCGTGAATGAAATTGTATCGCGCACGAATCTAGAATGTTGGTACTACAACCGAGCGCTGCGCTGTATACTTAGTGCATCACGATAATATTTATTATTAATTTATTTATTCGTGTGTTCTCTTTATAGTCGGGTTCAAGGCTACATAAACACTTAGAGTATATACATGTATGTTTCTTATTATTTTGAACACTACCTAACCATAGCTTATGTCGTCCGGGTTAATCTAAAGCACGAAAACATGAAAGACATTGGAAAAATTATAATGATACGGCACACACTACAAAAAGTCGAAGGGCGCTTCTACTTAAAAAACAAAATATATTTCAAAATTCAACCCATCATGACTCTTTAGCAGATGGTTGGCAGATTTTTAAATATATTTTTATACATTATTGTAGTATAAAAAACTTAGTTATATAAAAGCAAACCTACACACCTAATGGGTACGTCACAGGAAGTTGATAAATTTAATTCAGAATTTAAATTTAAATATATATTTCGATGTTTTGAATTTTGTAAATATTGGCTATATACTGGAATGATAAACAACATTTATATGTAAATAAAACTTTCTTAGTTGTTTCACAATACATTTAGAAAATTTTAGTTGTGAATAAATTTGCTAGAGTTAATCACAGTAATTCTACGTAGGTACATCTTCTAAGGATGTATATAATAACTTGCTGTACTCGTGCTTACAATACATGAACACACTGACACGCTGAGCAATTGCGATTGTTTATTATTATTATATGTGGTTGTAAGTAGTGCTACAATCATTTTCATTTCTGGCATAAATACCTGATTTTTAACCGACTTCAAAAAAGGAGGAAGTTCTATGTTCGACTGTATGTATTTTTTATGTATGTTTACCGATATCTCTCCCATTTGTGGACCGATTCTCAAAATTCTTATTTTTATTTGAAAGAGTATACTCTAGAAGTGGCCCCATTGACACCAATTCAGGATCTGATAATGGAATCCCAGGAAAATCGAGGGTAACCCTCAAATGTTACAGGTATTGACAATGGGTGAAATAAATAAAATGGTTTTCATATATTTTTTACTTTTATTTTATCACTAAAATTAGAAAAAAAATACAAAAATTACCTTCAAAACCTAAAAATAACTGAATACAGATTGAAGTCGGTGCCAAGCTACCTATAAGGTGACAGGATGAACCTAGCACCGACTTCAATCTGTATTCAGTTATTTTTAGGTAAGTAGGTTTTATTAATACTATAAGGCATTCTTACAATATTTACTTGCGGTAAAAGTTATATATTTTGTAGGTACATGATCAGATATTTTCGGCTGTTTGGAACTTAATCGCACCAAAACCGCGTTTACAATATGGATAGATACACCTGTACTAGCAAATTGGATACGTTTTAACCCAAACAAACGGACGAAAAGTGGTAACTATAGAGCTTTCGCGAGTCTTAATAACAAACTTATTATTTCATCTTCAACTTCAACAAACTGTAATCCGCGCTCATGTAAAAAGAAATATGTAATCGTTGATTGGTTTAACGGTAATAAAATATTAATTGAAATCAGCTGTAAGACCGTCTTCCACGACATAGGTGCAAGCAAGTTTGATACAAATAAACCTTAGACTTTTTAAAGTCTTTTAATTACCTGAATTAATTACAATTATTGGTTTAATAAGCAATAAAAATATGTTAGGAAATAACGCCGCGACTGCGCGGGATAGAAATAAGTGGAAAAGGCAGACAAGGAGAGCCGACCCCAGATGATGGGATAAGGTTTAGAATAGAAGAAGAAGAAGTTAGGAAATATGCACATCTTACTGTTTTCTATAGTATTCTAAACATTGAGAAAAAATACTATAAACAATGTGATTATGTTTCCTCTTAAGAAAGTTGCTTGACTAAAAGCATCTTGCTAAACAATTTAAGGAAGTAAAATCAAAAACATAAAATTTACATTTGCAAATTCAAATGCGTTGGTCAGCACATCACCTTTCAACGTTACATAAAAATCGCTAATATGACATTCAAGAGTTACATCAGATGTATTGGTTTTGAGCGGCCGGTCACCAACCCAGTCGTGGTCGGTTCGACGGCGCCGCATGACGCGTCAGTGCTGTTTGTTTCTATAAAGATTTGACGCTTTCTGTCCGCGGAAATTTTATGTCAAATTTTTGAGAGTGTAACGTGATTGTGTTTTTCTCATTTTATTATTGGATGTGCTAAATATTAAATGAGGTGAGATATATATTTTTTTAATCTTTTTAAATAAGCATTTTAATAATAATTTGTGAAAAATTGTGCATATTTTGTTAGTGACTAAAATATTTTGAAGATAATATTATAATAATGAGTAATATTTATGAAAATGTTATATATATTTTTTTTAACTCATAGTTACACATATCCCTTTTTCTTTTTGTGGTTTTCTAATTTTCTGGTTCATTTTTAACTTTCGCATGAAAATAGTAGAAAGAAACGGGTCAAAGAAAATAGTAACTTTCCAAGAATGTTTTCATTCAAATTTAAGATTTACAGTTTAGGTTGTTACAACGTGCATTCATATTACAACTAGCGGAGTGTTGCCAGTAATGTGTTCGCGGTAACTGTACCGAGCTTATCTCTAATTAAAATGTTCATCTGTGCACGTGTCTCAACAACTCTATTGCACTCATAACAAACATTACTCTACTCCTACTTATACCAGTTCTTACATACCTATGCAACTACTTGAAAGCTTTGAGATGTTGATGGAAATACCTAAGTAGCTTAGATAGAATATTAATGTACTATTTGCATAGTTTATTAATAATACATACTTTTGTGATGGATAATATGGTAAAAAATGTAAAATAAAAATATTTTAATTACCTATAATAATATCTTTAGTCTGAAAAAAAATGCTGACTTATTTATTTTAATGTTCATAAGTATCATGCAATTAATCTAAATGAACTTCTAGTTTGAGTTTATTTTCTATAGTTCAGTTATAAATATTGAAAAAACATTAACAATCGACTAAAACTATCAATAATTATAATATTTTATTAATATATTGCTTCTTATATAGTATTTAATACCTTTTATTCTTGATTTGGTTCTTATTTTAGTATACATATGTAAACCGATGATGGTGATGATACAACAGAAAACTATTAGAGCTGTTAAATTTATTTTACATCATAAAGAATATTGTGTATTATTATTATTATTCTACAAAGTCACACATGTATTTAAAAGAGATAGTTTGTCCAACAATGGCAGTTTGTTTACGATCTTTGTAGCGAATTGGTTTCTTGTACCACGAGTTAAGTAATAATCAAACAATATTAGTAAAGAGGCATTGTCATATTGTCTCGTGTTTTTCGCACATTTGTATGTTTATTTGTTGTTACTTAAAGTCTCGCAAGACTTTTTAAGATGCTAATGATGATTTATTTTTCTTGAACAAAAAGTTCTGCCGTGAAACACTTGATTTCTTGATTTTTTTCTAACAAATATGGAAGTGACGGCAATGTGCATATGTGCATAGATACGCATTATTACAGCATGGCATAAATATATTAGTGTAGTTTCACCCTTACTAACAAGTAAAATTAATAGTTATTATTGTATTTAATGTTCACCATTTTTTTTTTAGAAAAATAAATGGTAAACGTTTAAATTGTAATAATATAAAGGTAGCAAGGCCTGCGGTTTTATGTAATTATTATAATTGAGAAGAAATAAACTACAGATAAAATATTATCGATAGGGGAAAGTTACTCGAGGAGAAAAGTGCAACAACAAAGACCTATAAAAAGACAAAAAGCAAAAATATAACAATCAATATTATCTTTCGATAGAAAGCACTAGTTAAGTGTCCTGCGACTGTTATTTTGTATACCTACTGCTCCGTTAAAGCTGGGATTTTAAAGAGTCGGAGAGAGAAATAATGTTCCTTTAATTTGCCAGTGAGATATTGGAGTAAAAGATATTCTTTTGGTCATAAGTACCATAGTTCATCGTGTTGTCTAAGGGTTAACCTATTACATTATCAGGTGTTCAGAGCACAATAGAAATGGGGAATGTGTCATTAAGTAAATAATAATTAGGATGTTTGGCCGCTTAATTTGACTATTCTAAATAATATACAAACCGCTGGCAAGGGATTTTTGTATCCATTTTTGACTGCCTCGGTGGTCCAGTGGCCGCAGTATGCGCCTGCTGTGCACGAGGTTGTGGGTTCGATTCCCACACAGGACAAACCTTTGTGTGACCCACAAAGAAATGTTCTGAGTCTGGGTGTAATTTGTGTCCGTTAATTGTATGTTTGTAAAGTCCCCCGCGACACAGAGTTTGTTCTCTAGTGCGGGAGTTGTCTTTTTTAAAATAAAAAAGTAAATAAAAATTATGAATGAATTTAATCAAATTCTTGAGTTCACTAAAATATACAATAAAATGCACATTCACAATCGACATGCTTGTGGTCAGGTTTTAGCCGTTACATCACAATTCTAATGTATTTTCTCTACACGAATAAAAGAGTAGATTACGGAGAAAATATATTTTTATTACGAAACTTAAGAAAACCACGTAATTTATTCGTCGTTAAAATAGTTACAATTGAAGAAGTCGATAAATTGCATAGTTTTAATGTATAAGTGTAGGTTTTGCATAGTAATTAGTGAACAGTTAGTACGATATGTGAATAATTCATTAACTTGCGCAACTTTAACTATTTGCTATTTTCATACGTTTTTTTACTGAGTAATGTGCTGGTTCGTCTGTTGTTGGGTTCCGCATTCGCGGTTTTTTAGTTCACTTTATTTTGTGCGCTTGTCAATCTTCATTTACTTTCGAATGTCACGTGTGGTCCTGCCCATTGTATATATTATATTATATTATATTCAGTATAGGCTTTGTCTAGACATACAGATTTTAAGCGTGATATCTATAAACTAATATCACTCACGTGTTGGTGACCTTATATATTATACTAGCTGACCCAGCAAACGTTGTTTTGCTACTAAAATAGTAATATCGCTATTAAGAAATAGGGGTTGATTGTATAGGTAATATAAAATACATACAACCCTTAATTTTCACTTAAGGGTTGTATGTATTTTTTAATGCTGAATCACAAAAAAAATAAAACAAAAAATTTTGTCTAAAAAAATTAGGGGTGGACCACCCTTAACATTTAGGGGGATGAAAAATAAATGTTGTCCGATTCTCAGACCTACCCAATATGCACACAAAATTTCATGAAAATCAGTCGAGCCGTTTCAGAGGAGTTCAAAGTCGAACACTATGACACGAGAATTTTATATATTAGATAGATATATTATTATTAAATGCTTGTAATACTACAATTATCTTCTGTGTTATAGTTAAGTAGGGTAAGAAAAAGTTCAACGTTTCTAACGAGAAGTTGAGACTCACACACAACTTCACCACTATGTGTAGTATTTTATTTTATTCCGCCATTAATCTTTATTATCTGGAGGTCATTTTCTGGAAGTTTTTTCACCCTTTCTTTCTGGATCTTATTACTTAAATAATTATGTTAAATGTGTTACGGAACCCTAAGTACAGTGAGACTTATTAAATAACTAATGGCCATATTGTTTCTGTGCCTGTCCATTGCGCTAGTGGGTAACATTTTTGTGAAACAAATGTGTCAGTGGTAGAACAATCATTTCCGCCACAACACTCGGCTCTATCTAGAGCCACGTATAATGAAAACACACGTTGTTTTGCGTGTTGTTATTTTTGTAATGCTTGTCAAGTTTTATGATAATTTTGATATACACTGTAAAAATTATAGAGTATTATTACAACTCAGTGTAAAAATACTACCATCTCGTATTTTTAAGGGAAAAGAAAGCTTAAAACTGCCAAAAGGATCTATAAAAGAAATATACATAAAATATTGACAGTAACAGTTATATGATGTTTTTTTTTTTTAAATCCGAGAAGTTTAAAAAGGCAGGTGTATCTATGTGTCAAGTCTTTGACATTGTAGCTGCTAAACGGAGAGTTTCTTTTGTTAAAAGTTTCTTTAAGTTAGATGGTTTTTAGAAATAATTTCTAAAAAAGATCGTAAAACTTTAGAGTTCTTTGTTGAACGAAAGAGATTTATAAAGCTGCACGTGTCAGAGATTATTCAATATTTTTTTAAATTAATTAAATTATTAGCCAGTTTAATCAATTACCGTGTTATCCATCCATCAGTCCGTCCTAGGCGCTAGCTATAAAAGTCATAAATAAACATCTTTATAAAGATACTATAATATACGAGTTGATACAACCTACAGAGTAGTAGGTATGTAATAATAATATGTAACAAAACATCTCGCTCAATGTAATGAATCCCCGATGAACCGCGGCGGGTAACGGTGCGCGCGCGCCGTTACGGCGAGCCAGAGCTCCCTCGGGCTGCGTCTGCGCATGTACACATAACTATAAACACTTGAAGTTTATCGGATCTTTTGTAATTGTGAAGCAGCTTCATTACCATTACAAAGATGTAAGAATATATAAGTATAAATTTGAAACGAATATATCGTTTCAAATTTATACTTATACTTTAGGAATGATTTATTTTTATTGAGGGTTTTATGTAATTCATCATGAGATTAAAAATTATACATGCAGCCTAAAAGAGAAAAAAACCAACTTAGTAACATAGTACTGCTAGTACACCACCACCTTCTCATCCTACAATGCTATGTCAAAACACAACACTACCCAGGTAGTGTTATTACGGTTTTGATTTTCTGTATGCGATACTTTCTACGTTAAGTAGCCAAATTTTTTTTTCCTAGTCTGGGGATCGAACCCACAACAAGCCGCACAATGCTAAATGACGAGATAAGCCCACAAACCGCTCAGACACACGTGCAGTCAATATTGAATGCATAAATACCTTTAGTTGGTAACGGTATAGGTCATTTGTTGGTGTCTAGCTAGGTCTGGGAGGCAGCCTCTAATATTCCAGTTCGCAGAAACTCTTATCTGATACTTTCATATTGATCATTTAACACTATAATTCGTACGTTTGTAATTTTAATGCAGGGCGTATTCTTTGAAACCTTTATATAGAATTTTAAAATTAGGAAGTTCTTGAATGCTATGGGCTATTTTTTTTATCATGATAATTAATTAGGTATAACATGTTAAACTTGTCAAAATTATTGTATCATCATCTCAACCCATAAACGTCCCACTGCTGGGCACGGGTCTCCTCCAAACATTTGAGGGATATTAGCCTACTATACCACGCTGGCCAGACGGGTTGGAATAGGGTTTTATTTCGAGTTTTCCCTCTCTTCCGGCGGATATTGTCGGCTAGACTTACTCCCTTAGTCGACTCTTACGACACCCTCGGGATAGAAGGGGGTGGTGACATTTGTATTCTTAATCCGTCACCACACGGATAATCAAAATTATTGTTTATGAAATCTTTAATGTAGAGGGCAAAGACGAAAGATTTTCTTAATAAAAGACATCAACGCGTTACTGTTTCTTTGTTACTTGAACAAATTATTTTTTTAATTGATTCGTTCATTATTCGCTGTCATTAGTTCTGTTGTTATTTTCAATTAATTATAGCCAGGCCGAGCAACACTTATAATTGTCTTTATAACACAGTATTCTCTATAAAGATATAAAAGGGGAATCTTAAAGAAAACTAAACGAGTGTTTAAATCTGAAAAGATTTCGTTCTGAAAAGACTCGTTTAGTTTTCTTTAAGATCCCTTTTTTTTTTATATAAAATTTAACCTATGATAAACATACTTAGTGATAATTTATTATTTTGGTAAAATAATTTTTAAATAGATTTAGTAGTTTTTGGGTTTATTAATTTCAACTATACAAAAATTCAATAATACAAATTTTCTTTAAGTTAATATTTGTTATAATCATAATTTAAAAGTATAGATATAGGTTACATACATAGTTTTTTTACGTTTAGGGATTGAATTTTCAAAATTCCCTTCTTTGTGCTTACTTATATTATTTATGGAACCTTTGTGCAAATTTAAAGTATGAAGCTTCCGTGGTTTTAGGCTCTGCGTTGATGAATCAGTTTCGTTCGCACGGATGGTATTTCCCTGGGTCCGAGGTGGGGTAATGGTTTTGACAATAAAGTATAGTCTATGACACTCACAAATAACGTGGTTTTCTGTTGGTAAAATTGGTTCATTACATCCAGACATTACCCGTCTACAAAGTCAAAAACTCATGATCTTTACCTCTTTATATTATTAGTATATAGGTATATAATTAAATAGACACATAATCGAATAAAATGTATGTTTACTTAATTATGTTATTTGATTTGTTGCAGATGTATGCTGTAGAGTGACGTAGTCAGTGCGTGTCTAACATCAGTGACAAAATGTACATAGTGTGCTAGTGAACTGATTGTGCCTTCAATATGTATCACAACAGAGTTCTATTTATACTGGTCATCAGTGTGCTGGTGAAGTCGACTTTATGTAAGTACACCGTTTTTTTTCTTTACTGTTGGTTGTTGGTTTAGTAGTTAGTGACTTTGACTGCTACGCCGGAGGTCGTGGGTTCGATTCCCACCCATTGTGTGATGAGCACGAATGTTTGTTCTGTGTCTGGGTGTAATTTACCTATAATATGTATGTATTTAGAAATATATAAGTATCTTTATCAGTTGTCTGGTTGCCATAGTAAAGGCTTTGCCTAGTTTGGGATCAGATAGCGATGTGCAAGTTTTCCCGAAAATATTATATTATATATATTATTATATCTACATTACTAAGTATACGTCTATTTGTTTATATATAATGCAAAATTAGTGGCATTGATATCGGTTCCAGGTAGATGGTCAACTCGTCCAATTCCTTCAAAGATAACATTTACAACTCAAAGATAACTTAACTAACATTATCATAGGAACAATAAAACAAACAATCTAGAAACAAAGACTACATTTTATCGCAAAACAAATCGTATTATAAATAGCGTTGGAGTGAAAGTAGAGGGGAAAGCGGACGAACTTTACTTATTTATAATTAAGCGAATAATATTGTCATAAAGAAGTATTTAGTTTTAGTTACGTACGCTATCTAATAACGCGTTTTATTGTACATTTTGAGCTTATAATGTCTTATGTATTCATTATTTAGTACATTATTTAAGCAATTTTTGTTTGTCTTCATAAATTATGGTTATAATAACCTTTTGAATGACTGATATCAATGATACTAGAAGTATACTTAAATATTAAAGCATTGTGAAAAAAGACGAACCCGGAGCAGGACTCGAACCTGCGTCTCGAGGGTTCCGTCCCAGCGCACTACCACATAGCTTTAATATTTAAGTATATTTGAGCTGATTGCATACCAAAACTGCTAAAAATATTTATTGATACTGAGAAGTATACAATAACTCGTTTTAATTGCAAATCTATATTATATAAAGTAGATTAGTAAGAAGTATCTCCTTGCCATTAATTTGTGAATGAAATAAGATTAAACACGTTAAAAAGGTCATTGAAATACAAAAACTAGTTTTTGTATTTTTGAGATAACATTATGAGATAACATATTCAGTATACTAGTGAGCACATAATCAAAAAAAATGAATATTATAATAGTGTGCCTAACCTCTTTTGAAGAGAGGTAGGGCACGATACTAGCGAGCATGCCCGACTGGGGAGGGACCTCCACCTTATAGAAGACTACAGCTAAATAACAACAAATATTTGAGTCACCGACAGTAGTACTTAGTGTCCGTGAAGTTACTTACCACCTGTACCACAGAAATAGATCAGGACCTGTACCTTAGTACCCGAAGTAGCCTTTATAAAAAAACTTTTTATTTTAAAAATTAAAATCGACTTTAATAGAATATCATCAATTTACTTAATCATATTTAAGTAGATTTTTGTTAATTTTCCAAAAACTACTTGACTAATTTCAATAAAATTAAAATGGAACCACCTGGGAAGTATACGCTTTAAAACGAAACAATAATTTATTTACCAACTCGGTTCCAGCATCTTCGAGCACCTAATCGGTAAACATACATAAGTACATTAAAAAAAAGATTTCGATGAATTGAGCACCTCCTCCTATTTTGAAGTCGGTTAATGAATGATTATCCAGCCGACACGTTGTGGAGTCGTTATCAGTTGGCACGTTTGATGTCATGTAGAGCGTTACCAGATCTCTGACGGTGATTCACTCTATCTGGGCTACTCAGTCAAGGTGAAAACGAAAGTTGCTTCAGATGTACGCATTGTTTTTGGTACGTATTTAAGTTTTAATGTGCGGTTAGAGTCTTGTGGGAATCAGATAAAATGTAAAAATTATGCACAAGAATTGGTCCATCTGTTATGTTTATGCAAATTTAGAGATATAATATAATCAACCTGGCGTATAATAACCCTTCATTGGGCTCCAAATACAATAGAGTAAGCATTGTGTCATGGAAACATGTGGCCCAGCGGCTTGTATAGGTTATTGACTTTGAATTTCCTTGCCATGAATTTTATGGGAAAATTACAAACAGTTGTGAATATTGTATATGGGTCTGGACATTCTGATCACACTAATAATTGTCCCGAGTGGATATCGAAGCCATAGTTCAAGCCAACCTGGAAGCTCACGCAAAACCTCCTTACACAAATCAGGTCAAACCTCAGGACATTAGTGGGCGTCCTAACAAGACACTGCCCACTCAACAAACACTTTCACAGGCTAGGCCTGACCGACAGCCCGCTCTACAGGGTCTGCATGGACGCCGAGGAGACACCCGCCCACGTCCTTTTGGAATGTAGGAGCGTAGAAGACCATAGGGCACAGATCCTAAGCCTGCGGCCACCTAGGCTTTCTGTAAGAAATTGGGCTGGATGGAATAGCAAAAAGGAAATCACGTACAACGGCCCACCTGAGTGGCCAAGTGTGGATAACGCCCCGTCAAACTAACTAACTATATCTAATAAATCCTACTAGGCGTAGTATTTGACTGCCTTAGTGGTCCAGTGGCCGCAGTATGCGCCTGCTGTGCACGAGGTTGTGGGTTCGATTCCCACACAGGACAAAACTTTGTAAAGAGTTGTTCTGAGTCTGGGTGTAATTTGTGTCCGTTAATTGTATGTTTGTAAAGTCCCCCGCGACACAGAGCTGGTTCTCTAGTGCTGGAGTTGTCTTTAAAAAAAAATTGCAAATAGTGATATTTAACAATTAGAGGGATTAGACATACGTCATTATGCCATTTGTGAAGTCAATGTCAATATTAAGTAAACTAAATTGCAAGCGCCACTTAGACAATCTAATCTTTATTCAATGCACATTATGAATTAATAATTAAATTATAAATACTTACACAACGACAGTAAGAATACTTAAAATAAAATTATTGCAGGTTTATATGTTAATATATGGACTTTAATATAATCTAATATGTATATTATACGACATTGAGACGCATTATTGTGACAGTGAATGGTGTTTGTCATGATTCATGATCCATAAACACACTCGTAGTGTAAATATAATTATGTGCTATTACTCATATAAGGTTTTCTTTTACTATTTACGATCTGCGCATACGTTTATATTACTAACTTTTAAATCATATTTTTATATTTAAGATTCTTTGACGTTAAGACCGGCAGGGGTATTCCGTAATAGCAAAAACCGAGCCACCGCAAAAACCGAGCAAAATCTGGCTGTCAGATTGAAAATCGGTATTCCGTAAGAGCCACCGAGCAATCACAACTGTCAGTATGCGATCACAACTGTCAGTAATTGTCATCGCTGTTTCTTAGAGACTCAGCTGGCAGGTGTGAACCACTCGGGGTCAAAGAATTTTCTTTTTTTATCTACTAAGGAGGCAAATAAGCATACAGTCCGCCTGGTGGTAAGCAGTCACCGTAACCTATGGACGCAATACCACCCTTTCAAAACCTTATCTCCCGGGAAACCAGGTTTTGAACAGTAAAACACCAAGTAAATAAGTATTTTTTAATATGTCCTATTGCTGGTCAAACTCTCATGTCTATTCGTTATTTGTCAATTATTCTCCAATTAATTCATTATACATAATACATAACTTGACATTAACACAATAATATTACTACCTAACTCGCCTGACTGCGCAAGCGTGGAAGTAGTATTAGCATTTGTGCAACATATCAAGTATGTGATGAGCAGATTAACATAATGCAATATTCTTCTTTTTCTTTTTCTTACCGTATGGTTAGTGGCCAACCTGGTGACAGAGTTATTTAGATCGCCCATATTTAGGCCTCTGTCGTGATCTAACGACTGATAACAGTCGGGACCGACTTTTAACGTGCCCTCCGAAGCACGGAGCCGCTCAGATGAAATATCACTATGCGGTCACCTATCTATAGGGTTACCGCGGCCTTGGTAGCTTATTCCCCTGACCGTTTACCGAACAGCGAGTGCACCTAGCTATGAGCGCCTCTATTGCTATTATATTGCTATTGTAATGTTTTTTGTGCCTATCTTCTTTTGTATCAAAATGTGTGTTTATATAAGACAATATTGTTTTACGCGTAGATGGTAATCGTTGTTATTCAATGTATGTATATAATAACAGGTAGGGAAATGTGATCGGCCTTCAAAGATATAAGTGATGTATCTATTCGACGCATTAATCTTAACTCTTTTCTCTCTTCTTCTTCTCACAGGTTTGATTAGCAAACAGGTAACGGGTTTTTTTACACTGCAAAGGTAAGCAGTTACCGTAGCCTATGGATGCTTGCAATACCGGAGTTATCGCTTACATATTGCAGACCCATTTTTTACACCACGGTTTTAAGATGGAGTATCCCTGGGATAGGAAAACGTTTCTTTCAAACCGCATCCCTAAATGAGCGCTAAAGATCCGTCACAGTCAGGTATTTGCATGTAGGACAGGCAGTAATTGCCTATTTTGAAGGGGGAAATTTACGGTAGTATCAAATTAGATATACTTACGCCACACATTACAGTGAGGATTTTATAGTAAATAAAAATTTAACAAAATGTGTTTGATTTTTATTTGAAAACTGAACGGCGCGCGTATACGTCACGCGCGCCGTTCAGTTTTCAAATTCTCATGCTCATGATTTTTTTACAAGTAGAGGTAAACATGTAAAGAGAAGCTAGATTGTTATCCCGGAGAAATATCTCTTTATCTTTTTCAACATGCCACACGACAGACTGAGTAAACAAGCGACAACTATTCGTAATAATAATATTATTATCAAACTTAAATAACATTCAATTGAAGCATTTTATTTAAATTTGAAATTAAACATTTATCAATTCACGATATACGTCAAATCCCATACATATGCCATTTGCTTTCTATTCTATTCAATTACAGTTTATGCCACTAGTCTATAGAGGCTGAATCGTCAAAGGATTGACGAAAAAAAAGAAGTGAAACAATCAACAAACTATACGAGCCTTAACTAAAAATCGTCAATTTTAAAGATATGTCGATAAAAATTGATATTTTTTTCTTTATTCTGGAATTATGGACTACATTATAAATATGGCAATAGACTCGCCCTCTATTACATAAGATTTCTCAATACTTTGTATATAACCTATAGCTTTCTAACGCAATGTTGATCTAATTATTTTGTAAAGGTATTGACTACCTAGATCGGTACATTCCAGAAGCACGATATCGTAATACAGGAAGTTGAACCGTGCGAATATATCCACTTCTACTCGGTACTCAACACTTGTCCTTAATTAAACAACTCTTACTATTTCAACTGAGCTTTGAAACCTACATTCCACATCTATCCACTATTTCCCTATTTTTTACCTTATTGCACACTCAGTAATTTATTATGAACCGCCATTATAAAGCCGGTAAAAATGAGTATGAAATTAGACGGGTAGAAAGTTAAATATGATGCAATCACTATGAACTTATTTGTCGAAAATCAAAATGTATAAAATCAATGGAATAAACCTTTGAAAGAACCGTATGTTCTATTTAGAATGGTCATAGTGCACAAGGGACTGTGATCAAACTTGTGTAGTAAACGTGAGTTAAGTCGCATGTGCTTGGGGTCAAACGACTAACATTGGCACCAAGGACGCGACGATTCGGAAGGAAACTCGAGCCACTCGTGCAATTAACCCATGAAAGTAATATGTTGGCAAAGTTTCAAGTGATATTAGATACTAGCGACTCGTTTTGGATGGGTGGTAATTTATTCCCGATCTTGTAAAAAATTATGGATCCCGTGATCTTGTAAAAAAATATAGCCTATGTTACCCGCTGATGAGGTAGCTTTTTAATGGTGAAGGAAGTTTTAAAATTGGTCGAATAGTTTTTGAATTAAATCGTTACAAACAAAACAATATTAGTTTAGATGAAAAAAGTCAGTTCACATATCATTAGTATGTAGATTGAAAGTATATGTTACTAGCTGTTGCCCGCGGCTCCGCCCGCGTGGATGTCGGTTATCGCTGCGAAAAGTAGCCTATGTGTTATTCCAGACCATAATCTATCTCTGTGCCAAATTTCATCCAGATCCATTGAGTAGTTTTTACGTGAAAGAGTAACACACATCCATCCATCCATTCTCACAAACTTTCACATTTATAATATTAGTAAGGATTTCTGAATTCCTGATATTCAGATTTGATACTTGAGCCTACCCGTATTTCTTTTTCGTATTCTGTTAGTAATGTGCGTAAAATGGTTATTTTTTGCATGCAGTAAAAGTTTTTATGTAGTTTTAGTTACATTATACATAACATTTATTAGTTTAAGTACACACTTAAGTGAGTTACCATTGAGAGATTATTCTTAATGGTACTCTCTCAAGTGTATGCTTTCCACATTCATACATAAATAACAAATTGTCAATATTAGTCGCAAGAGCTACTCAAATCCACATGAGGCATGACAGTGCGTAAGAAACTAAAAATACCGGCACAAACATTTTGATGTTTACATCTTGATAACTGATATGATCTATATGACTTTGAACTTTCTATTTATTCTAAATAAGGTTGTTAATATAAATCATGGTAAGTTGTGTATAATAAGAAGATTTTTTGATAAAATATATCTCATTAGTAACATACAAGTAGAGACATTGATGTGCCCTTGATGTTTCATTGGCTTTTTATAAAATAAGATATATTTTCTAGCTTTTTAGAAATATTAGTCAATCCTATCAACTGTTTATCGACTACAAATGGCTTCAGAATGGAGAAAATTATGCCAAAATGTAATAATTCTCGCCCAATGGATGAATATTAGTTTATGATCGTAAGGACATTGACTGCCTCGGTGGTTCAGTGGCCGCAGTATGCTCCTGCTGTGCACGAGGTTGTGGGTTCGATTCCCACACAGGACAAAACTTTGTATGACCCACAAAGAATTGTTCTGAGTCTGGGTGTAATTTGTGTTTGTTAATTGTATGTTTGTAAAGTCCCCCGCGACACAGAGCTTGTTCTCTAGTACGGGAGTTGTCTTTTAAAAGAATAAAAAAGAAAAAAATATATATTATTATAATATATACGCTCAATTTTACTAACTAATTTTATTAACATAATTGTCAGAATTTCACGTTAAATGATACCCAACAGCATCTTAGTGATTGAATTTATAGCATTTCTGAAATGTTTCATTCAAAACAAATCAATAAGTTAACTCGTCGATGCGTACGAAGGTCATAGTTTAATTTTAATCCCTTTTTTTGTTGTTATGATGAAAAGTAAACAGTAGTCGTTTCACCATCCGGTAATTATTGATGATTTCTACTGTCGACAGCCATCTTGTGTAATATTGACGCAATATTTTGGTATTGCTAATGGATAAAAAATAGAAGATTTTTGGGCTATTTTAATATACAAATTACCTTTTGGCGCATAATAATATAATAGAAGGAGCATTACGTTGCGGTCTTCTGAGCGGTGAGGAAATGAGAAATCTCGCTGTACATCGATTAGTACTTACTGAGTTACATTTGACTAATAGTTTCAATGTATATTTATTAATCTTTCTGAAAAGGAATAAGAGGTTCTGTTTAATGTTTACCTAATAGTGATGTCTTAAAACTGTTTAAAAACTTCTGGATAAATGACTATCTATCTAATATGCGTTTGAAATAGATAGCTTTTAACTATAAGATTGCCATTGCTCATTATTGTTTGTTATCCTACTAATATTATAAATGCGAAAGTTTGTAAGTATGGATGTATGGATGTTTGTTACTCTTTCACGTAAAAACTACTGAACGGGTCTGGATGAAATTTGGCACAGAGATAGATTATGGTCTGGAATAACACATAGGCTACTTTTTACAGCGATAACCGACACAAAATGTATGTGTAAAATATACTCAACTAGCTGTTGCTAGTTTAGTATATTTTAATTAGTATACAATAAAAATACGCTGTCTTTAAATCACCAGATCCGATATTTTTATCGTTCGTTTACTGAACATTAGTTCACTTTATTGTTCGCTATATGATCAGTTATTTCATTTGGCTTGAAGTAAATACAACTTTAAACCTCCGTATAGATTATTATTCGACATATCTATTTAAAAGATAAATGTATCAGTCACTCCAAATACATGTTAATATTAACTAATGAAATACTAAAAGATTATACATTGGCCTTGTGGTAAATAAATTTCATACACAACGTAAATGCACTACAAAAACAGGTATACAGCACTTTAACCTAAATAGGTACTCTTTTTTGTTTTTGGAATTATTTCCACACAAATCCTGAGCCTAAAGCCTTCGGTCAAGATTATGCCAAAAAATCATCTAAGCCATCGTGCAATACTATGCTTGTTACATAAACACTTTTAAATCTTTCTTCCCTTGACTATACCATAAAAGCGTTCACCATAAATCATAAAAAAATAACTTGAACAACTCCCATGGATTTCTCTAAGCTGAGCAAATTAATTAGCTGAGGAAAGGAGGCGGCGTGTCATCGCCATTACAGCATAGGCCAAACAAAAGTGGGCTATGAGTCGGCCACAATGATCCCAACAGATACAGCACGCAATATCCAACCTTATTACACGATTATTAGATTGGCTTCACCTGCACTTTGCTTTGACAAACGACTGTTATACACAATGTCGTGGCTTCAAACAAATTTGAATCTTACGCATCTGAATATAAAGACGTTGTTATGTGCACGAGTGCGTTAGTGTTCACCTCGTGGGACACGGCTTACTTAGCGTAGAACAATAAAGAAATGGCATCTAGTTTTATATTGTTCCGTTTTCATTCAATTATTTTTACGTTTGTTTTGCGGAGTCATTTCCTCGGGGAAGTGTGAAGTCGGCTCCGATCTTAAGATATGAGGTTTTAATTGCTGGACTTTGTTTTCAACTCATTACCGCGCTTTTAAATATGAATTGTCACTTCCTACAGGGAGGTAATAGTTAAAATATAGTGTTTGAAGAATTGAGAATAGCCCATGACAACGAGAGACAGATTGATGATAAGTTTTATAATGTTTTTTTTTAGAAATAGATGCATTACGGCGTGAAATGTTGTAAGGTTTCGTACAACATACTCGGTTCATGTGTGTACGATGTAAAATAACATGAGTACGGAATGTCCGGCCTGGTTGTACTATAATATAGGTTTATATAAAATAAATCCTAAATTACATCATGAAATTTACTTGTTATTTAATAAACAATGAAAAACTTGTTATACAGTTTTTGTAAAGCGTTTTACTGGAATTGGTTGTTTAAAATACGCCTAAGAGTATTTAGCCGTGACAATCACATTTTTTAATTTCAATTGAAACGAAGTTGCACTTTTAGTCATCTATACTAATATTATAAAGCTGAAGAGTTTGTTTGTTTGTTTGATTGAACGCGGTAATATCAGAAAGTACTGGTTCGATTAGAAAAAAACTTTTTTTTGTTGAATATTGCATTTATCCAGAAAGGCTATAAGGATTTTTTTTTTTTTTTTTTTATACTACCAAGGTGGCAAACAAGCATACGGCCCGCCTGATGGTAAGCAGTTACCGTAGCCTATGGACGTTTGCAACACCAGAGGTGTCACTCACGCGTTGCCGACCCTTTAAAAACCTTGGATAGGCTATAAAACATCACGCTATGATCAATAGGAGCGGAGCAGTAGTGAGATATGTTGCGAAATCGGGGAAAATATTCCAAATTACCTACAACGCGGGGCGACCCCTAGTATTGATATAAAACCCTTAAATGTGCTTAGTTATTTAGAAGAAAATATCTCTTGCGGGACAAGTAATACGTTTAAGTTTGGAAGCCTTAATAAAACGTCATGGGGAAAAGTTGCTAATTGATTGTAGGATTAATATTGTAATTATTAAATTTAAGTGATCATTGTCAATAGAGGTGTTTCGTGATCATAGTTGACTTACTATTTTGTTTCTTTTATTGATTTCATGTCAACCTTGGCATGATTCTCTTTCAAATTCAAATTTAGTTTCATGTAATATCACTTAGTGTACAATGTGATCACTTTATGCTTTTATATGTACAAAATGAGACGATGCCTCATTACCATACTAATAGATACTAAATTGTGATTGTGTAATTGATACGTTGTTTATTTTAATTCCTTAAATTTAAATTCCTTTTTTTGGTATGGTGTGTTGGTTTCGTACCTTTTTGCTACCCTCTTCAAATTGTAACTCATACGAAATTGTAAATATTATACATTGGCGATTAAAAAGAGTAGCCAGAGTTTCTTGCCAATTCTTCTCTAGGCCCTACCCATGTCAGCGAATTGGCCGTAGGAAAAAATATGCTGACTTTTGTTTATTTTGACGTTCATAAGTATCATGTATTTGATCTAAATGAATAAATGACTTTGAGTTGAGTTTGAGTTTAAAATACGAATATGCCATATTTGTACAATATGATTTCAAGTCTTATATCTTTTTTTTTATTTAGCGCCGATTTTTTTAATTGCCACAATGCTTGTATATAATATACGTAATTAGAAAGTGTTTTCATAGATTTTGTATACACCCGACGTATTTTCGTTATTTAATTACAAAACATGTCGTGATCAACGAATTCATTAAGTAAACACACATAAATATAGCAATCAAATTTGTTTGGAAAGTTTAACACGTAGATATCTAAAGAAAACTGCATTAAGAAAATAACATTAAATATTCATTAAACATATTATTTCGGAAAGTTATCTATACTAATATTATAAAGCTGAAGAGTTTGTTTGTTTGTTTGTTTGGTTGAACGCACTAATCTCAGAAAGTACTGGTTCGATTAGAAAATTTCTTTATTTTTGTTGAATAGTGCATTTATCAATCACACATAACATCACGCTATGATTAATGGGAGCGGAACAGTAGTGAGTTATGTTGAAAAATCGGGGAAAATATTCCAAATTACCACGCGAACGAAGTTGTGGGCGACCCATAGTTTAATATATACGAGTACTTCATGGTTTTTGACGGTCCGGTCGGGTGAATTCGTATGGGAATAGAACCCACCATTCACCATGGTGTTAGTAGTGAGGTCCACTAGACCACAAGTGCACTCAATTTATAACTAACTAGAGACCCGCCCTTGCTTCGCTCTGGTTTTATTAGTTGTTTTTTGCATGCATGTATTATTCATATAAACTGTCCTCTTGAATCACTAGCAATTGCTGAAAACTGCAATAAATCAAATGCGTAGTTCAAAAGAACTAAGCGTCCAAATATCGGGAGTGACTTTGTTTTATAGTATGTAAAAATCAGTTCTGCGAGCTATGTGCCCGGTCAATTGCCACTTAATGGAGGCAATTCTTCGAGCTATGTCGGTTACTTTGGTTCTCCTACGGATCTCCTTATTTCAGATCGGCTCAGGATCAAGTGTTGTGGAAATCCTTGGGAGAGGCCTATGTTCAGCAGTGGACGTCTTTTGGCTGAGATGATGATGTAAAAAAATTTAATAAATAATTTAAAACCAAAACATTCGTGATGAAAACATTACTATTGCATTCATCATCTCATTTACGTCCCACTGCTGGGCACGGGTCTCCTCCAATTTTCACAAACGGTACCTTACCTTTAATCTAAACAAGCATTAATTGAAACGAATGATGAAACAAAATGTGTTTCTATACGCAACATTCTATAGTGTTAAAGTTCCGTGAACTATCTATTACTATCAATATAACGTTTAGACATTCGACAAGCTAGTTAAGCGTTAAATAAGAATCTATTTTTTTTTCTATTCAATAGAAAAGTATCGATATTGAGTAAGAATCCTTTGTGATGTTTCGTGTATATATATTTTGCTGCTAATAGCAAACAAGCATCATTGTGATAGTAAGTAGTAACCTTGCCGACCTTGTAATTATTGTTCTAAATCTCATGTACCCAAATTTCAGCATCTTGAGAAAAAGAGAGGTAGGGAACCATACTAGTGAGTAGGCCCGACTGGGAAAGTACCTTATAGAAGACCACAGCCAAATAACTACACACAGCGGTGTAGTTGTGTTCCTGTGTGTGACAGGTGATTTAGGGATTCATTAGGGAGCGCTCATTTAGGGATGCGTTTTGGATGAAACGTATTCATATCCCAAGGATACTCCCATCTTAATGCCCTCGTGAAACAAAATAAGTTGGCAACGACAACATTGCAAGTGACAACTCTGGTATTGCAAGCGTCCATAGGCTACGGTAACTGCTTAACATCAGGTAGGCCGTTAGGCCAATTAGCGTTAAAAAAAATCGGCACTTTAAATAGTGCACATTTGCACATTACGAGTAATATTATTGCGGTAAAATAATATCTAGTACTGCGGTAGTACCAATATATAATAAAGTCTCTACAAAAAGAAGACCCCATCTCTTGTAGCTTTTTCATTTTAAGATAATTCGTTTCAGTCAAAATCATAATTATCTTACTCCGGACCTGCTAAATTCTAGTTTCCTCTTCACTTACTACCATATTTTTCGTATAACTTAAGTATATATTACTTAACAGCTACTTAATTAACTAGATTGAGGCATATCTTGCAATGTTTTACTCCGTAGCCAAAACTAATGCTACAAAACGTAAGTTATTATGAGGAATATGTATGTAATATACTTATTTACCGTAATTTTGTTCACGGCATATTTTATCTTGAATGCACGCGCACATTAGTAGGAGGCGCTTTACTATGCATGCTGTCTCCAAGAAATTTGTCACTTCACAAAGCTCCAACATGCATTCAAACGAACGCTGTAAGTTATGTTAGTGGTACAGGGGAAACTTGTACTAGACAGGGGAACTACAAGTTACAAGCATACTTCATACAAACTCTGTATACAATGCCTTCCGTATCGTCTGTGATGTGAAGCCAATTCAAACATCAATCACTGTGACAGTCGGTCGTAACTTTACTTTTCCCTCGCTGTATATTTGAGTTTCTGACAGATTATATAGAACCTGTTTAAAGGTAGAATGTGCCATCTAATCCAAGACCTCGAGATACAATTTAACGTAGGTAATATTGCACACGAATTTAGTGTTATGAAACGATTTTTACAATGCGAAATAATCTCAGAACTTTTTTGTTACTTTTAATGATTTGTACAGATATGTTTCCGAAAATTAACCCAGAAATTAAACACGTAGCGTGTAGTAGATTTGCTTAAATTTGTTTTAAATAAACTTTTAAGTCAGGTAGGGCACTATACTAGCAAGCAAGCGCAACTGGAAAAGGAAATTTTGCCTTAAGGAAGACCACAGTCAAATAACTATACACAGCGGTGTAGTTGTGTGTGATTACAGGTCTTATTTAGGAAAGAGTTTTGAAAGAAACGTTTTCTTATCCAGGGAGAATCTTAAAGCCCTGGTGTAAAAATATAAGTCCGCAACACTTGAATACTTGTGTATTAATTATAAAATATATTATTATAATGAATACTCTGGTATTGCAAGCGTCCATAGGCTACAGTAACTGCTTGACATCAGGTGGGCCGTATGCTTATTTGCCAACCAAGTAGTATAATAAAAAACTGGAAATAAACACCGCCACACACAATTCTATTAAAATCATATAAAAAAATAAAGTCAGCCAAAGCTTTGCGTAAAATGCTTCTTTTTAAACCCATAAAAGCTTGGAAGCATGTGGTTGGCACAAAACCTTAGCGTTACTGCAAGGCTGATCGAACATAGGTCGTTGCCTCCAGCAAAAACTGAGGAAGCACAGCGCACAGCACACAGCCGATGTGTGTCTACATGTCTATAAGCTCATGCATAGTGGAAAATAATATAGCTAGTTTAATTTAAATGATCTCACATACATATATTTGTAATTAAGAACACATGGGAATTTAGTGTTGTTTGTTGATTTGACTGCCTCGGTGGTCCAGTGGCCGCAGTAGGCGCCTGCGGTGCACGAGGTTGTGGGTTCGATTTCTACACAGGACAAAACTTTGTGTGACCCACAAATAATTGTTCTGAGTCTGGGTGTAATTTGTGTCCGATAATTGTATGTTTGTAAAGTCCCCCGCGACACAGAGCTTGTTCTCTAGTGCGGGAGTTGTCTTTAAAAAAAAAGACAAAACAAAAAAAAATATATATGTATAATTCAAATTTTAAATTAATTTGACATATGTAGTATTGCAGCTATGAAACGTTTTGAATGTACCTAATATTAAACCCAGAAAGACCAGACAATTTACCTACGGCGATGACGCTGGAAAGAGCTGTGAGAAGAACAGGCAAGTAATGCAGGCCAAATATACGCGAACTTTAAGAGTTCCGTATACTAGACATTTCTTTATTTATACTGGTGCTTCTCTACGTATGCGATGTCGCCAGTAACAGTCAGTATGTTAAATAAACGAATTCAGTTATTTAACTCTCCTACTAGGGAACAACCTCAATTTCATGGGGGCCGTTACAAAAATACAATTAACGGACACAACGTACACCCATACCCGGTACACACAAATGTTTTTCACAACCATTTATGGACCACACCATTTTTTTCCTGTGTAGGGATCGAACCCACACAACGCCGCGCAGTGGTAAATGGCGAGGTAACCACTTAAAACACTGAACCAACCGTACAGTCATCTTTACTGTATTTTTGCGTAAACGTCAGTTTGTTTTCTTGCATTGCCAGCGTATGGAGAGACCAAGCTGACTTTTTCTTAAACTGTGGTATATAGGTACATTTCTAAAATGTGCATATATGTCTAAGTGTAATAACACATGGGAACAGCTGATTGAAGTGGGGAAAAAAGCGTAGACGGTCGCATTCCTTAGTAGATTGAGCGCGTGATTTACGTGTTTTTGTTAAAGGAATCGAACTATAAAGGGAGTAGTAAGTCTCACCTTTTGGTACTTCTAGATAGGGAAACTTATTATTACTTATTGGAGAAAATAACTTTTTGATTGTAATATTTTTCAAAAAACACCCAACTCCACACTACGTTATATGATATAGTTTAAAAACTACACAAGATTTAGAGCTTCTGGGAATAAGCCATAATTATATACCAATAAATTCCAGCATACTAATCGGGTAAATTGATAGGCGAAACATAGCACTTAGTAAAATCACTAGATATAAACACATGAGTGATATGCAGTGTAACTAATTAGCGAACAAAACCGCCAGCTAAATTATTTTAACAAATCAGGCTTGTTTACAAGACAACAAATACAAAAAAAGACTTAAGCATAGTAAAGCGACAGCTTCAGTTTTGTTAAGTAACTCTGTCACCAGGTTGTTGGCCACTAACCAAACGATTATTGAACTGCACTTATTGAACAGAATATCCATTGAACACTGCTGTAATTTAGATATGGGGCAGTTAATAAGGTTATTAACTGCCCCATATCTAAATTACAGCAGTGTTTAGTTAGACCATGAAATTTGGTTTGTGAAGTAACTTGTTAAACTACATACCTAACCGTACTATGAATAGTAATCCTACTAATACTATAAATGCGAAAGTTTGTAAGTATGGCTGGATAGATGTTTGTTACTCTTTCAAGTAAAAACTACTGAATGGATCTGGATGAAATTGGCACAGAGATAGATTATGGTCTGGAATAACACATAGGCTACTTTTTACAGCAATAACTGACATCCACGTGGGCGGAGCCACGGGCAACTACTAGTAATTTATAATAATAATAATTTTATTTATTTGTTCTCTCACATAGAATATTTTACATATTAGACTTAATCTAGGTGCACAATTATTTTAGTAACAAGTTTATCTAAGTGAGAGACTAGTGTCTGTACTAGGAGACCTGTATGACAGATCGCCAGCCTCTCCCAACTCTGGATAGTTCCAGGTGGAAGGCCTAAGATGCCACTATAACTAAAATAGAATCAACGACTACCCGTTTAGCAGTCAGAGTGACTAACCACTAACCTAACAGGCCGGTCAGAAAAAAAGCAAAGATAGAGATATAGAAGCATCAGTTTAAAATTTTTTATTTTATTTTTATTTATTTATTTAAACCCATTTACAATATCTTTACAGTATTCCAAAACAATATTGTAAGCTAGAACTGATTAAAAATTATAATAAATTTTTATCTTACAAAATATTATTAGATATAGTTAAACACTTTTGAGCAGCTTCTGTGAATTTCGGCGTGCTACAGTGAAAAATGTCTAATTCTTTAGAAATGATATTAATAATACGTATAGCGCGCGACACTGGGGCATATTTGAGCAAATTCGTCCTTGCCACTGGTACGCTGAGCGATGCAGGACGACGGCGCAATCCAACGTACTCGTTGGGGGTGCACAGCCGCAGCAGCTCCAGCACGGCCGGGTGGTGCAACTGCCCGCGCAGTATGCGCCACACAAACGTCACTAGCGACACGTCACGCCGCACACTCAGTCGCACGTACCCAACCATGCCGAGCACGAACAAGCTTGGGTACATCAACGGGTACAATGGGTACACTCCATATTCTTTATAATATAAAAAACGAGTAAATTTATTTTGTATTTTCTCTATCATAAGGCTATACTTAGCCTCGTGGGGATTCCAAATAATGGCTGTCGATTCGAGGTGACTTCGAACGAGTGCGTTATATAATAACTTAATAGTTTGGATATTATTAAAATCCTTGCTGTTTCTCAAAATGAAACCCAAATTCCTAAATGATTTCTTGCAGATTTCAATAATGTGTTTACGAAACGTTAACTCGGGTGTCATTTCCACACCTAAGTCCCGTGTATGATTGAAACTCGATATCAACTCAGCACCCATCTTATACGTATAATGCAGCGGAGCCCTGGCCCGGCTATACCTCAATACTCCACATTTACCTACGTTAAAATACAGCTTGTTTGTATTGCTCCACTGCATTATATTATTGATGTCTCCCTGCAATCGCACAAAGTCCGAAGCATCCGCTATCGACATATACACCTTCAGGTCATCTGCAAAAAGCAGACACTCGGCATGTTGGACCACTGTCGGGAGGTCATTAATCATTATAATGAATTCTAATGGTCCTAAGTTAGAGCCCTGACTGATGCCTGAAAAGGTAAAATATGGTCTCGATTCGTAGCCCGCATACTCCACGTACTGTCGGCGCTCACTCAAATAACTCGCAAAGAATTTCAGCAATAGTGTCGTAAAACCTAAGGCCGCCAGTTTCGACAATAGCACGTCATTATTGACGGTATCAAAGGCTTTCTGGTAGTCGAAGTACGCACAGTCTACCTGCCCACCTGCATCAACGACGGGTGTAAGGTACGACATAAAGGACAGTAGGTTACTCGCCGTACTTCGTCCCGGCCTAAAACCGTGCTGAGCATCAGACAGTTGGGAACTGATCTGTACATAAATACACGCATGTAATGCGGATTCAAATACTTTAGCGAACGCCGACAGCACCGCCACCGGTCTATAACCACTGACGTCATCGATTGCACTACCTTTCGGAACTGGTATTACCCTAGTGGTTTTCCATTGATCCGGGTAAAGCCCTTCGCTTAAGCATATATTAAATATATGTAATAAAGGTCTCCAGAACACCCCGCGACAATCCTTTACAATATATGGTGGTATACCATCAGGCCCCACAGAGCGCTTGGGCTTGAGGCGATCGAGCGCCGAGCGCACCTCACGCGCGCTGAGCTGACCTACGTGCACCCGGGCGGCGCCCGCGCTCACTCCCGCCGAGCGCTCGGCCGCCTCTGGATCTAGAACCGGCCGCTCCGTGCTATATACTGAGTGAAAATATGTAGCAAAACACTCCGCCCCCTCCGCATCACTCAACACAATACCGTCTTTTTTTATTAGATTTTTATTGCGCTTGCATTGCTTACTCTTAATATAATTCCAAAAAGATTTCGGATCATTGTTAACATTCATTTGTAGTCTATCCTGATAAGCTTCATATGCTGATACCAGTTTACATTTAACTAATGACCGATACCGAGAAAACGTTTCGTAATCACATTGTAATCCTGTTGCTTTATATATTTTATGATACCTCCATTTTTTATTGATGTTATATATTAAGTCTGACGTGTACCATTCCGGATAAGTGTACCTATCACTTGTTTTAGATTTAAATTCGTTTTTTAACGGGGTATAGTCACTAATGGTATTGTTAACTATTTTATAAAAATAGGTTAAAGCCTCCTCCGGATTTTTAATGTTGTACAATAAGTCCCATTCCAGTATGCTAAATCTTTCATACAACTTAGAAAAATTACATTTAGTAAAATTCCAACCAGTATGTTTTTCGATGTTTGTACTTAAAATAACCTGTTATATACTAACTCGTAAAAGCTATAAGCTACATTTGCATAATTACTTTCGAATATCGATCATAAGTTCAATTATACACATAAAATTAACTAACGATTATATAATGCCAATTCATGTATAAAATATTAGGGGTCGCCCGCGACTTCGTCCGCGTGGTAATTTGGAATATTTTCCCCCATTTTGCAACATGTCTCACTACTACTCCGCTCCTATTGATCATAGCGTGATGTTATATAGCTTTCTTGAATAAATGCACTAAATGCATATTACTATGGGCTCCGCGCGACTTCGTCCGCGTGGTAATTTGGAACGTACATTTCCCCGATTTCGCAACATATCTCACTACTACTCCGCTCCTATTCATCATAGCGTGATGTTATATAGCCTATAACCTTACTGGATAAATGCACTATTTAACAAAAACAGTTTTTTTCTAATCGAACCAGTACTTTCTGAGATTAGCGCGTTCAACCAAACAAACAATATTAGTATAGAAAGTATAGATTTTAATCAGTATGTTCCCAAGGTGATGATTTCTTGCAATCACTATTATTGTCTTGCTAGGTTTATTTACAAAGTATGTCTTATTGAATGCAAGTGGGTTTCAGTATGACAAACATGACCATACCTTTTCAGTTATTATCGAGGAATCTGTATGAAATATTGCATCATTTAGCAACCCACTGTTTTTATGTTAAGTGAAAAACTTACATTGTGTAATTCACTACTGCACGAAGCATGCGTGGGCGCTAGTCTGTCCACACACTCTGAACTTATATACATACATACATGTATATCATCACGCCGGTCTCCCAGTGGGGTAGGCAGAGACTATGGTACCTCTTTATGAACGTCGATTCTGGGTACTCTGAACTTATGAGTTTTTATTTGTCCGTCTTGAATTGATAATCCACTACTGCACTGGTTGTAAAAAATTCACGCACAATGCAGGCATAATTCCTACCCAATCAGCTTGCTGCTTTACTTGGAATATATCAAACAAATAGTTCATTCATTTAATTTAGACTTTAGATACGTTTGAAAACACATTATTCAGGACTGCAACGCTTATTAATTTGCCAGATTTTTTTAATTCTACCTACAAACAAGCATACGGCCCGGCAGTTACCGTAGCCTATGGACGCTTGCAATACCAGAAGTATCACTTGCCTGTTGCCGAACCACGTTTTTTACACCAGTATACAAGATGGGAGTATCCCTGGGTAGGAAAACGTTTTTTTTTAAACGCTTTGCTAAATGAGCGCTGGAGACCTGTACTCACACACGGAAACACAACTACACTGCTGTGTATTATTTGGCTGTGTCTTCTTTAAAGTGTCCTTCCCCAGTCGGGCTTGCTCGCTAGTTTGGTGCCTTACCTTACCTAAATTTTGACTTTGATCCGTGATCAAGATTTTTAAAACAGTTTTTTTGACCAATCAATGTCTTCGATATAACCCTCTAAAGTCAATGCCCTGTCATGATATTCACCAGCTGTTATTCAATCAAAGATAATAAAAGGGAAATTTTAACATTAAATTAATATTAAACATTGCCACCATCGCTACTTCTAACATTATGCCTATCGTCATAAAATTATTTTTATAATATGCTAATAGTAGCCTTGAGAAAGCGTGTAAACCCCCACGTGCAGTGAAATGTATAATTGATTTTAAATAGAGAGGACATACCTATTACGCTGAGATTAACTGTACCTAATTTGATTATATAAATTACAGGTTCTTCATTATTTATCTTTCTTTTACTATGTAGCGGCTCTTATGAAAACAACAAGTTTTTTAACCAGCTGACTTCACATTATAATATGGGTTATAACTTGTTTTAGAATGTTCTCTTTGGTGTCGCTATAGTAGTCGATAATCCCGGGTTCAATCTAAAGTTGGGTAAAGGGGCTTACTGTTAAAAAATCTATACTAATATTGTAAATGCGAAAATTTTGAAGAATGCATGGATGAATGTTTGTTAACTTATCATGCCAAAACCGCTGTACGGATCTTAATGAAATTTGGCACAGAGCTAGAATGTAGTTTGAATAGCAAATAGACGTGTAAGTGAATCCGCGGGCGAAAACTAGTATTTCATTTAATAATTGTCGGGATCTCGTTACTTGTAAGTAACCTGAAAGATGACAATATATTAGGAATTTCCTTGTTTCAACAGTTTCAGCCTCTGGGCTGATACCAGGAGAACTGTTTACATATAGACAATTCTTCAAAATTAAATACATCAAGTAGCTATCCTACGTAGGATGATCATATTTAGCAACGCGTTTGTTAAGTTAAAAGTTTGTTATTTAGCACTTGAAATCTTATATCACGATTGTCTAATGAATGTAGGCAGACGATAACACAGCAGGTACGAGTACATGTACCACAAACACTCTTGTAACTTATATACGAGTATGATGATACTGCGCTTACATAAACAACACGTTTGGGTAACATTCACCCGTAGGTACCGAGAGAAGGAAGTAATAAAGAGGAACATATTACGAGTAACATGAAAAAATAATTATCTGTCAAACATTAATCTCGCTAATGTCTATAAATAAAGCAGATTAACACACTTTTGCTCGTCGAGGTAATTTTTCTATCGAACGCGTAATGCATTATTTATTTTTCTTAGCGTTTCGATGATAATATAATATTTCGGGACAACCCACACATCGCTATCTGATCAAAAACTAGACAGAGCCTGTACTATGATAACCAGACAACTGATAAACTTCCTTATATATTTCTAAATACATACATATTATAGATAAATTACACCCAGACACAGAACAAACATTTGTGCTCATCACACAAAGATTTGTCCTGGGTGGGAATCGAACCCACGACCTCCGGCGTAGCAGTCAGAGTCACTAAACACTAGACCAACAGGCCCATTAAGTGCTTTGCCTTGTGCTTTAAGTAAGGATTTGTGAATTTGCTTTTATTTGAATACTCTAATCATCATCTCAACGCATAAACGTCCCACTGCTGGGCACGGGTCTCCTCCAAACATTTGGAGGGATATTAGCCTACTATACCACACTGACCAGACGGGTTAGTATAGGGTTTTGTTTCGAGTTTTCCCTCTCTTGCAGTGGATATTGTCTGCCTGACTTACTTACCTTAGTCGACTCTTACGACACCCTCGGGATGGAAGGAGGTGGTGACATTTGTATTCTTAATCCGTCACCACACGGACAATACTCTAATACCTGCACAAAATATAATAAAATTCATACATTATATTTTAACAAATAAGCATTATGCTAATTTTTGACACCGTTAATAGCTTCGAAACGCCGGTCATCGACCTTAGAAATTTGTTTTTTTTTTCTTTTTACTTAAGAAAAACTGCATCTTTTAACAAGCAAAGAACAAATTCATATTTGCTTTACAAATAATAAAATCGCTTCAGATTTTTGACAGGAATGATACATGAAGGTCAAATAGTTCTCAAGGAGAAATTTTCTTACAGGCTTTTTCAAAGAAATTGCGTATTGTAATAAACACTAGACATTAGCCTTCCAAATTTCTCACCCAAAGCAGTTTAATATAAAAAAAATTGAATAGAAAAAAGTAAAAGTATCATAATGACTTCCCAAGTGGCGCGGGCGCATGGCGTAAGGTCAAGCGCCTCGAGATGAGATAATAATACCTGACCTATGATTTCGTTTTCTACCGGAACCCGTTATCTAGAATATCAAAGCTTGATTACTTTTCATTTCTTAGTATACCTTTACTATTAAAGCAACACTTCATTATAGTACAAGTTTATGGGAAAGGGGAAATGTGTGATGAGGAAGTGTATTATGATGTTGTTCATGGTTTTCTTTTGGTGTTGTGTGTGATACTTAATGGGATTTTACTTGTATATACAACGTTAGTAACAACAACGAAACAACGTGTGCTTCTACCTGCGTTCCGTGTAAAAATAGTGCAAATTAAACATTTCCGTGGAAACGCTAATGCCTTTTATGGGCAATAAGTATGTATAATAATTAATGTGCGATAATAGCACTAACAATAACGTTATTGACAGGGACAATAACGCTTTCCAAGTTTGCACGCGAATACCTATTATTTACAGCGAATAGTTTTCGCCTATCAATAAGCTAGCATGGAAAGTTATAAACAAGAAATAATATATTTTCCCATAGTACACATTGATAAACTCTTAGATACGTTATGTAATATTTAAGCCTTACTTATATTGAAGACTGACGTAGATATTTCTATTTCTTTTTCTTTAAAAAAGGCAACTCTCGCTCTAGGCAACAAGCCCTGTGTCGCGGGGGACTTTACAAACATACAATTCACGTACGCAAATTTCACCAGGACTCAGAACAAACATTTATGAGTCACTCAAAGTTATCACTAACCACTCGACCATGCACCTACATAATTTTCTGTCTGCTTCACCCAAAGGTTGACTGGTCAAAGAATGACTTTGGCATTAAGTCTGTCTTGTACATATTTTTTGTGCAAAAGGTTTTAAATAAATATATAGAAAGCCCAGCAGGTCAGTCAGTCATTATTAGTTATTATTATGTTGTGTATATATATTTCATGTTCAAGTTTCTTGAACATGCACACGATGTTTGATAACGCTAACCAGTCTCGTAATCTCGTTACATTGTGTCATAGAGAGCCCGAGTCCTAAACGGATTTGAAACTTTTGAAACGATGATATAATAACGGATATTAGTAGTCTCTGTATTTAATTACATCGGAGAAAGAAACGAAAGTGGTAGAGCAACCTGCAACCAAGTCCGTTTCATGGTAACATTAATTTGTGTATATTTATGTTTATGTTAGGGTTGTCAAGTGTGATCTAATTCTACTAAACTAACTGCATTCTAGTACTACTAAACTCTTTTAATCCAAACTTTGTCAAAAGAAATAGTTTTAAGTTTTGAATCATTGGATTGAAATTTCATAATTAGTAATTTACTTTCTTTTTCGTTTGTGTAAGTTATAATTGTTGAACACAACTGTATCAACAAATTAAATTTTTTAAATTTTATTTTATCTAAATTGATTCAGAAAAATGTCTATCAATATAGGTTAAAAATTAAGAGCTTATAATAAAGGTTAATAAAGGTGTCCCACAATTCATTAAAATACGGACAACCCTAAACAAAATACAAAGTCCAGATATAATGAGTGAGAAACATAAAGATTATGTTACACATGTTTATGGTTAAATGTCATATAAACTGTTTGTGAAGTGTACGGTTGATTAAATTAAATATTTTATTGATTTGTATTTAAGGAGGAAAAGTGTTTGTATTTGATTATGAAGCTATTTCAGTGTTTAGCGGTTTATTTTGCAAAGAATCCTACAATAGGTTAAAATATAAACGAATGGTGGTATATTTAACTGCTACAGTGATTTTTATTATACCTACATTTCAAAGCATCGACGTTTTTAAAAGTTTGTTTTAATTACATAACGATATGTAACTATTTTTTATTATCTTGTCTTTTAGTACAATTATTATAAAATAGAGACGTATTATAATTTAAAAAAGTAAAAGTAAAGAGTCTAAGTGTGAGTACCTGTCTCAGCTACTATCAGTTTATTTGTTAGTTAATAACTTGCCCTTTCACTTGTCTAACTCTTACTGTGTGTCCAGTACCCACACAGACAAGCCGATACCTTCCATCATTTTCGTTTACACTAAGATTGCATGTAGGTAATATGTAATGATAAATAAGTACCGAGTTGCTTATATTTGTTGCGCAGTCGCATTTGTTGGATGAATGAATTAAAGTATATAAGACTTTGTGTAAGTAAAATAAAGTAAGGCTTACAAGATAAAAATCTTATTTCGACATTTCATTTTAGGAAAAAATACAGCTAAAAGTTCTGATGACAAGAATATTTAACAGAATGTAGCCATTTACAAGTTTTTTTTTTTTTTTGTTTTTTGTTTTTTTTTTTGAAAGACAACTCCCGCACTAGAGAACAAGCTCTGTGTCGCGGGAACTTTACAAACATACAAATTAACGAACACAAATTACACCCAGACTCAGAACAATTCTTTATGGGTCACACAAAGTTTTTGTCCTGTGTGGGAATCGAAATCGTGTACAGCAGGCGCATACTGCGGCCACTGGACCACCGAGGCAGTCAAAAAAAAAAAAGTCTTCACAGGTAATAAATTTAATGACTATATATTGGGAAGTTCACTAAACTACATTTCTTATGAAGTGTACTATATTTTGACGCCATGAGTATAATACTTAGGCTGTGGAATGAGCTCCATGCCGAAGTCTTCCCTAGAGACTATTGCATGGGGTTCTTCAAGAAAGGAGTTATAAGGTTTTTAAAGCATCGGCAACGCGTGAGTGACACCCCTGGTGTTGCAAACGTCCATAGGCTACAGTAACTGCTTACCATCAGGCGGGCCGTATGCTTGTTTGCCACCTTGGTAGTATAAAAAAAACAAGTTGGAAACAAGTTTTATTCTTAACACTGATTTTAAATGTAGAATGCCTAACAAAAATAAAAACCTGTATCCAACAATAAACAATATAATATTACACGGCATTATTATATTATACTTGTCTTTTGTCTCTAAACAAACCCTATAATAATGTTTAAGTATGATTAAATCGCTAACGCAAATGCTGTTTGTAAAAACAACATAAAATTAAATAATAATAATAGTTATTGTTCACGACACGATTCAATATTTCACCGTAGGTATATATATATATATATATTTTAAGACAACTCCCGCACTAGAAAACAAGTTCTGTGTCGCGGGGACTTTACCAACATACAATAAATAATTAACGGACACAAAGTACACCCAGACTCAGAACAATTCTTTGTGGGTCACACAAAGTTTTGTCCTGTATCGGAATCGAACCCACAACCTCGTGCACAGGAAACGCATACTGCATCCACTGGACCACCGAGGCAGTCATATAAACAAATAAAATATAGTAATATAAACAAGCTATCTGTCGCGCTCGTAGTTTATCTGTGTATAGAGAGATACAATCTAAGATAAATAAGAGAAAACTCTCCTCTGAGTCCGTTACCGTTGCGACCTGAATACACCCTGTTATCAGCTAAGTCTTTATTTTAATAGATTATAGAGTAACAACGCTTTGAGATATCGAACATCAAGACAAAGTTGATATTGAATGAGTAATGATAGGCTTTGACATACAACCATTGACAACAAGAGGATCTGAATAACATTGTGACGTTATAAAAGCCTTAAGGATAAATTTAACTTATTCGACTATTATTGTTTTAATAGTGTAAGCTTTTTTATTTATCGCTAGTGGAACATCTAGCAGGGTGGACAATTTAAAGTGTCTTATAATTTAAAAAGATATATACCTATTTATAGTTTACTAGCTGTTGCCCGCGGCTCCGCTCGCGTGGATGTCGGTTATCGCTGTAAAAAGCAGCCTATGTGTTATTCCAGACCATAATCAATCTCTGTGCCAAATTTCATCCAGATCTGTTCAGTAGTTTTTATGTGAAAGGATAACAAACATCCATCCATACTTACAAACTTTCATGTTTATAATATAAGTAGGATGTTACTAGCTGATAATGTAGCTTTCTATAGTTGAAAGAATTTTCGAAATGGGTTTTTATAATAGACAAAGAAAAAAACAAATGTTTTCTCTGTATAAGTAATAATATAGATGTAAAAGAAGTTTAATATTATTGTATTCTATATAAGGGATCTAACCTATCTGATGCAACTTCTGCCTACCATTCGGAGAAAATGGCGTCATGCTATGTTGATAATTTTGCAAGCAATGTACAATTTTAATTTAATTCTTTTAAACAAGTAAAATATTCATATAACCTCTATTTGGTAATCGGATTATCAACACACGCAATTGTTTAACAATACGATAAACATTGCATGACACACGCATAGCTCAGGTACCTCGGCTTTGGCTGACCGTAACCAGATCTGTCTGTCATCATATGTGTTCGCATGACAACAACACGCCTGACGTGATTTCAAAACTGATTCATGTACGCTTATCAAAGCGCAAAGTGATTTTGCAAATTGTGAAATATACATCTCAACCCATAAACCTCCCACTGCTGGGCATGGGTCTCCTCCATTAATTTGGAGGGATATAAGCCTACTATACCACGCTGGCAAGACGGTTTGGTAAAGGGTTTTGTTTCGAGTTTTCCCTCTCTTGCAGTGGATATTGTCTGCCTGACTTACTCCCTAAGTCGACTCTTACGACACCCACGGGATGGAATGGGGTGGTGACATTTGTATTCTTAATCCGTTCCCACACGGACAAATAAATTGTGAAATATAACTTATTATATTGAGTAATAATAAGGCGTAACAAATGTAATGTGAAGCTAAATATAAAGTATGAGTAAAATTAACTAAAGCGACAGGTGATTGCCAGCTTCAAAGACACACACAACGAATTTTGTATATTTGTAATAAGTGTTTCTTTTTTGTGCAATTTATAATAATAATAATCATTTATTTCAGGGTAAAGTTTACATACTTAATACACAAAATACAAGTAGTTTACATAATCCCATAGATAAATACCTTACAAACTAATATACATAATATTATTAAACTTATAACTAAACACATTTTACCGGTGTCGTGCAATAGTCCGCGAAAACGTCGATACACAACACCCTTCGGCCAAAACTCTTCCTTGAGGAATATGTCGACACCATGCGTCGGCACCCGCACCTCAAACGAATGGAAATTCGTGCTATGAATTTGCTTCGGTTATGTAAATCTTAGTAAACTGTGTCGCTGTACTTAAATTTTTATCGTTAAACATGCATAATATAAGGTTTGCATAAGTATATCGATAACATGATATAATATTATCGGTATACTTATGTGAACCTTATGTTACCGTTTACCTTTACAAATGTAAAAAAAAATGACTTTCAAGTTTTGTATACATAATATATTATTACTATTATAATATATTATGCTATTATAATATACAGTAATTTTTGTAATTGTATAAAATGATATGGACTGAATTATTTGAAATAAATAAATTATTATTATGTCTCTCTTTATCACGGGTATTTTCCCATCATTCAAGGAGAATACCCGGGCCTTTGGAAGGCTTACGCGGGGACATAGATCCAACACGCAGAGGCCCTTTTGAATTTTAATTTAAAATGGGATGAGACGCTTACCATAGTCATGCCACAGCTGCACTATTGCAGTACAGCCATGATTTACCTATGGTAAGTGTAAAACTATTGGAACATATGAAATCAAATAATTTTGGGCTATGGGATTGGGTGTTTGGTGGACTGGACAAAGATTATGGGATATTAAGATTATTATTATTATTATTATAATACACAATGAGTCTAAATCGTGTAATATTTTAAAGGTTTTCATACCTTTTATATCAATTGAATTGCACCGAGTGTGGTCGTAGTCAACCTATGACTACGCTCGGTGTAATTCAATCGAAACATCGGGTAACAGAAAGTATGAAAACTTAAAAAAGAGCTTTATAAAAAAAAAATGCGAGGCAGTCTTTGAGGACTGCAGATAGAAGAGAAAACTAAGTAACTTGTGAATTGTATCGTCGAGCTATTAGATTATTATTTTTGAATATGGAAAGCGGTCGGTGACGATGACGCGAGTTCCATGATTTTTTCTCACCCAAAAAGTGCTCAATGCGCCTTAAGAAGTTTTCACTTCAAAAATGAAGTAATATACTTGTAACGGGGTATTCCTCGAAGCGCACCCATTTTAAAACGCACCTGACAAAGCGCACCTAAAGTATTCCTCGAAACACACCATTTACATAGGTGCGCTATGATTTCCTTAGTTTCGAGGAATACCCCCTTGTAACATGTGGCACAAGTTCGCGTGGCTAGTAGTTACCTACATAGATCGTTGAACTGTGATCTTTGTTCTATAACTAATTAATCCATGTCTTATTATTTTATTATACAAAGTGGCAGATAACATCACAACATGAATAACTCTATTATTCACTATTACGTTATTGCGCGGTTAATTTGAGCCGCACGCGATCACACTGACATGTTGTTGTTACCCCGTTAGGGACAACTATTTTATGTTATTTAATTTTAACTTTTTGTAACGTCTTGGTTGTTAAAATCGTGGTAATATGGCTTCATCGTTATTTAAGATAAAAATGTATATTGCATTTATTAATAATATTAGGTTGAAAGCAAATTGAAAATATTTGGTATAAAAAGTAAATATAAATCTGATGCGTTTGTTAGTATGCTGATTTTTCAACTAAAGTAATATAAAACATAATAATGATAGAATTTGCTTAAAGCATTTTTATTTTGTTAAAATAATTAATATGTTGTTTTAAGCAGTCTTTAAACTAAATTACACATGTTCATGGGCTACAATTTTGACAAAAAAGTTGAACTTGACGAATTTTAATAGAATACATACAGAACCCACAATAAAACAGAAACTATACTCTTGACAGCAGCGCCACATAAATCATACTCAATTAACCTTCAGATAATCAAAACTCATGTTTATTTTGCACATTACATAAAACGATTACATGAGCGAATCTTCCCATGAGAAATAAAGAAATAAAAATTTAGTTTCGATAAAAAGCTCAGTCTGAATACTTTTAATAGTAACTTGAACACCGGCACCCGCTATTTGAAGCCATTACTTTACTTTAACTTAGTTTACTTCACACAATAGGTAACAGGAAGTACTTAACTATGATGTTCCGCAACCTTGTGACTGAGTGTGCAGTACCGTTAGCATCATCACTTTGTTGATATTTTCAACTTCTCCTACATGTGTGGTCTACTCGATAAGGTGCTCAACGCTGGACCGAGTGGTCTGGATTCGATTCTCGCACGTGACTAAACTTTTTTTTTCTTTTTTTTTAAAGACAACTCCGGCACTAGAGAACATGCTCTATGTCGCGGGGGACTTTACAAACATACAATTAATTAACACAAATTACACTCAGACTCAGAACAACTCTTTGTAAGTCACACAAAGTTCAGTCAGTCAGTTCAGTTCCTCGTGCAGAGCAGGCGCATACTGCGCCCACTGTGGTTCAGTGGCCACGGCAGTCAAACATTGTTAAGTATGATTATGTTTGTTACGAGTCTAGGTTTACTTAGTGTCCGCGAATTTTATGTTTGACATGTACAGGGCTTGTAACATAGAGCGAGAATTGTCTTTAAAAAAACAATAAATATTATTAATATGTAGATGTGCACTTTGTCGCTTTGAATAACTAGCAAATGTTTTTTTTTACAAAAAATCCTATTTCTCGGCAATTTATTCGTAGGTTACAAACGTTTAAAATCGAACACAATACACTATGCGTTAGTAATTAGTATATTACTGGCTACCAAAATTTAATGCAGTTTGTCCTATCTAAGTGCATAATGTCAATTAATAAACTATTATCAAATACGAAATTAAAAATTATTTTAACATAAATAGTTAAAGTTCCATATAGTTTTTATGTTCTACGAGTTGTTGTTGTTGACCGTACCCGGCATACTGACTGACTATTCAGTCATAACTATACTCCCACACCTCATAGTTAGATCGGAATCGAGAACTGCACCATTATTGTTTGATTTTGCGCCAGTTAAGTGCTGAGTATATGCGTTGATGGCTATAAATTGTTGTTTGAAGGAACTATTTAATGGTATCTAAATGTATTTTTATAGTATCTCACCGTACTATATATATTCTCTCGTAAATGGACATATTGCTAAGGTAAGGCACCATACTAGTGAGCAAGCCCGACTGGGGAAAGACCTCCAACTTACAGAACACCACAGCGAAATTATTAAACACAGTGGTATAGTTGTATTCCTGTGTGTTAGTACAGGTCTCCAGCGCTCATTTAGGGAAGCGTTTTGAAAGAAACGTTTTCCTATCTCAGGCATCATCACATCGATTATTCCTAGCTTCTACCTAAATAATATTGTCTGTTCTGTCTAATTTTTTGTCACTTAAAGGGTTAAAAGTTCAATGCCGATGTCCAATAAGCTGGCACCAGCAAATATGGCGAGACGGCCGTGAGATTTAAATATTAGACCGACAAATTATTTCTACATTATCGCAATATTTTCCTATTATTTATTTGATAAAAATATAAATTTAATATTATAATCTGTGTTAGTCGAGTCGTTTTAGTCTATAATATATATATAGTCTTATATGTAGATAGATAGAAAATTAACCAAATTACATTTCACACGTAAGTTATAAGTTCAAACTTGAAAAGATGGCGTATGAACAATTAAGATATTTTTTGATAAAGGTAAAAAGACGCATGACGTTAAGCTTATTACTACTATAACATTGCATCACACTTTTTCACCTAAGCCGGCAGACAGAGTGTGTTTCGAAAAACAAGTAACAAAATTATTACAAAACATATTTATTACGGAGTCAGGACTTCTGTGACTCTGAACTCTACTGACCGACTCTCAAAATAGGTTTATGACATGTATAAACTTCCCCATAGCAATCCTCATACATTGTATGGTATAATTACGCCCTGCTAGCCGTCTTATGAAGTACGGTATTTTATCTGTGGGGATCGACACGCGACGAGATGTGAGAACCTGGGGTATCTCCTCAATCACACGGTTCAATGGAGACACTAACATTTACCTCGAGTTGATTGGTCTCGGGAGTATACTTCCCGTCTTGAACGAACTTGACAGTACCAAACATTCAGACGTTTAACCAAATAACAATAAATAATATAGTAACTTGCATAAAAACACTGTTATATACATATAATAATAGTATCGTGGGACAATTTACACAGGGCCATCTTATCACAAACTAGGCAGAGCCTGTACTATGGTAACCAGACAGCTGATAAATATAATTTTATATTTCTAAACACCTACATATTGTAGATATACCAATTACATCCGGACACAGAACAAACAGTCATGCTAATTACACAAAGATTTGTCCTAAATGGAACCATTTTGACTGCCTCGGTGGTCCAGTGGTCGCAGTATTCGCCTGCTGTGCACGAGGTACAACCTCTTGTAGGAGGGGGTTCGATACCCACACAGGACAAAACTTTGTGTGACCCACAAAGAATTGTTCTGAGTCTGGGTGTAATTTGTGTCAATTAATTGTATGTTTGTAAAGTCCCCCGCGACACCGAGCTTGTTCTCTAGTGCGGGAGTTGTCTTTAAAAAATATATTACAGATAATATAATACATAGCTATATATTACTTACCACTAGACCAACAGTCCGTCAATATTTAGTAGTGTCATTGTTAATGGTACATTTTACACAAAACTTCGGTGGTATCATGATTGGTCCTTTGATATTGAATCTTTTCATTCATAATTATCATCAATTATTCAGTGTTAAGGCCAGGCACACTTGCGTGGTCATATAAACACAAACTACTCGCCACTAATAAGTAATATTGCAAATAAAAGTTTAATTGCAATTGAAAGTACTGAAGCAATTTTTATTGCAATATTGAAAGCTTTTGAAAGCTGGTCAAATTTGAACTGGCAGTATATGCTGAATAACCAGAAAAATACAATATCTTAATTATCAAATAGGAAATTCTAATTTATGTATTTAATTAACTTATAATTGTTTGATCTTATCTGTCCATTGTTATGTCAGATTTAAATTTATTACTTTAAATTTAACTTATTTATGTTGATTCATTATTTGTTTAACAAATTCCAATGTTTTAGTGTTATTGAAACAAAATATTATTAATTCTCAACAATTCTAGTCATTAAATTTCGAGTTTCTGTTACTACACTGGTCAAAGACTTTCGTTTTGTCTTAAAACTGCGGAATTTCGAACTAGAAGCTAAGGCTGAGCTCCACGAACGTTGCCCAGCCTCATCAATGATGACATGACTCACAATTCCTTATTCAGGAAGCTGTCCGTATTCTCAGCGTTACCCGACTGCGCAAAAAAGCGAGGCTACATAATTGTAATCACTCGATCCCATGTCGTAAATAGCTTAAAATCGTCACCCCTAATAAAACATTACACTTTTATAATTCGGTAGGTACGTGCCAGGTTAAGTTAGTCGACCATAACGTTATTACATTTAAGATAATAACCGTGAAGATTGATCAATAACGAATTCATCAAGGAAATTATTTTGCAAATTACAGTCACATAAGTTTATAATAAATAGTCAACACAATGATGTTTTAGGTCACCCAAGTGTTGTAACGACCAAAAATAATATTCTCAAATCATATGCGACAAAAGATTGCAAATTTCACGCTCGGATCCACAACCATCAATTTCCACTCAAGCGTTAACATTGTGAAACTTCCAATCGGCGATGGGAAAATACTCCATAACAGCTGCAAGATGCGATTTGTCGCGGAGTGCAGACGCAACATTCTTGTCACATTGAAATCGAGGAAGTCTCGTTTTCGGGCCATTTTGTTACAGCTTGAGTAACATCTAGATGCTATCATAGTACGCAATACTGGATACAGATACCATCAACTTTCATCTTAATGTCAGTGTGGCACACGAATATGTCATACGTTTTCTATGTATCAGCCAGCATAATTGCCGTAGTGAACTTCTGAGAACAAAAAGAACTTTTGAGTTGATAGACTTTTAACTAAAACTACACAATATGTATGTGTCAATTCATTGAAATAAAAAAAGAGAGAAATACGATTAGTTCTTTGCGTAACAACACAATTACCAAATATTAGTCAGCGCTAAACGAAAGAATGTTTTTAATTAAATAAATAAATGTATTTATTAAAAACATTATAAATAACAGTTTCTCAGTAACTGGTTGGCCTGTAGTAACTATTATCCGATCACCTATCGCGGACACATTTTCCCTCTTCAACAATAGAGGTGCTATATATTCAATAGTCCGTTTGTGGGACAGTGTCGTAAGTTGAATAAATTGTTGTACTGGTGGCCTGATTGTCTTCGAATAGCACATTAGTTTTTGCTTCATTGACGTTTATCGTCGTACACAACGCATAATACAAGACTTTTGGGATTTTACAACATTTCCAGAGTTCCTACCGATAATACTTAGATAACATAATAAAGCTGTGTGTATTTCAAGTTACATTTATATTGGTAATATCTTGTATAATATCTTCTTTTGTTTTTGTTACAGGTTGCAATTTCTACCCAGTTGGTGAATACCTCAGATTCGTTAGAATACCAGAGAACCTGCAAGTCGGTGATGAAGTTCTTAAAGTTGAAGTACATCCAAGGTAAGAAATAGAATTTATGTTCGATACCTTTGAAAAATTTGTGTTTACAATTATTGTTACTTTGTCCTCGAATTTAATCCCCCTTGAGTCATTACGACTTCTGACCAAATAGTACCTTAAAAATATTTTCTCAGTACGCAAAAGCTATTGTTTCAAAAATCTACATACCTACATCAAAGATACATGCAATAGCGCGTTGAAACGATATTTCTTGTCTTTGGACAATACGTCTATTACAACATACTTCACATTCAAACGCATCTTCGTCGCTCTTATTACATCGCAATAAGACTAAATTTGAGAATATTAGGTTGTTAATCTATATATCTGTCAAGGGATACATTTTGTATGTTCGTGAGAATAGACACATTGTGAATTATGAAAAGTTTTTCTTAGTTATTTGGCGTAATAAATGAAATATTATTGTTCAAGTTCGAAGTTTTGAAAAGTATTTAAAATTGTTTTTAAAGATTTTAACAAATACTTTCATGCATTGAATTAAGCTAGTGTAAGAGACATTTTGTCGCTACAACATTTTGTCAATGACTACTATACATTACAGCATATCTTTAGTACAGTTAACAGAAAAAGTATCCGAATAAGATCCCCGTTATTTTCAGATAAGTACTTTCAAACGAAATTCACTCATATACGAAAATTAAATGTATTTGTTTTTAATATCATAAAAATTTAATTTCGTATTTTTTTCTATTGACTGTATAATTTTTGTCATGTAGTAAATGCTTCCAATCGACTGATTCACAAATAATATTGGGCGACTGGGACCGCGTTTCCAGTTCTTCGTGATCCCACTTCTCCATAGTGAACACTTCGCTTACGAAATCATTCTTACCAACATTGTCTAGAAGTAACGTAACATGTTATTAAAATAACTAATATCCGATTATATATAACTGATAGTGAAATTTTATACCGTGACTGTCTGTTTCCTCTTATTAGCCTAGTTGTCATCTATTGACTTGATACAAACTGAATCGAGAACATTATGTAATGAAACATTCCCTTCGCATTTGTAACAGTTTTTTTACAATGTCATTTTAATATTTTTTTATAACCGACTTCAAAAAAGCAGCCTTGCCTTTTTTGAAGTCGGTTTTATGTTCGATATTGTATGTATTTTTTTATATGTTCCTTGATATCTTCCTCATTTGTGGACCGATTCTAAAAATTCTTTTTTTATTTGAATGAGTGTACTCTTGAGCTGGTCCCAATGGCACCAAATCAGGATCTGATGATGGACTCCCAGGGCAATCGAGGCTCACCCTCAAATGTTATAGGTATTAACAATGTTTTTCATAAGTACATATATTTTTTTACTATTATTTTATCACTAAAATCAAAAAAATATATAAAAAAATTAAAGCGACTTCAAAAAGCTAAAAATAACCGAATAATGATTGAAGTCAGTGCTAGGTTCATCCTGTCACCTAATATTCAGCTTGGCACCGACTTCAATCTGTTCTTGAGGTAGTACCTCGGATAGGACTTGATCTAGCTAATATACCTGTTTTTATTATCTTAAAAATTTAGTTTGACCTACCAACTTACAAGCATTTGAAATTGAGTGTAATTTAAGGAAATAGTCATAGAGCTCACTATAGCAACAAAAAATATCTAGGAAAATAATGAGTAAATATTTTCAATTATTAAAATAATTACCTAATACAGCAATCATCAAGAAAACTCACCTAGCTACAATTTTTACCTATAGGTAAAAATTGTAGCTAGGTGAGTTTTCTTATATATAAAATATATCTACAGTTATAACTGTAGATATATTTTCTCAATAGTTCACACGCATTAGCACACAATAGCTCAGTCGACAATGGATATGCTTCTGTAGTTTACGAGCTAGCAGCCGAGCATACCACACAGAGTGCGATACAACACTCGATTAGTGGATTAGAAATTTATCTTGATTTCATAAATATGTTTATAGTGTTGACGATACATTCTGTGTTATTAATTGTATGTTTGTATAGTGCCAAGTGATAGAGGGCTTGTGGAGCCCCCCTATTGCGGGAGTTGTTTTTTTTTAAATATAAATAGAACAATCTACACTTATTGTTTTAATAATTGTGACTAGTTTTCGCCCATAGCTTCGCCTGCGCGTACCTAAAATTCCACGGGAACAGTGTTTTTTGCGGAATAAAAAGTAGCCTATGCTATTCCAGACTATATTTCGTCTCTGTGCCAAATTTCATCCATATCCATTCCTGCCGTATGCCGTATTGCCATAATACATAATAACATTCATGCAACTACCCATCCAAACTTTCGCATATTTTATACTAGTTGTTGCCCGCGGCTCCGCCCGCGTAGATGTCGGTTGTCGCGATAAAAAGATAGCCTTTATGCTATTTCAGACTATAATCTATCTGTGCCAAATTTCATCCAGATCCGTTCAGTAGTTTTTGCGTGAAAGAGTAACAAACATCCATATTCCGTTTATAATATTAGTAAGGATATAATATTAGTGTAGATATTTTATTATTACTTAAATAAACAATGGATCTAAATCTTGTAATATTTTGAATGTTTTTATACCTTTGTAACCAAAAAAAATTGAAGTATTTGTGAGTACCTATCGTATATGTTGCAGCCACTGTCCTGAATTACGGAAAATTTACATCTAAAATAATAATACAAACATTATTCTACAGAATCATTATGACATTGAAATCTTTAAACATACTGTCATTTTTTTTATTTTTTGCTTAGAAAACGCGACTTATTTGCGTCTGTTATGAACTAAGCTACTTTTAGCAATTGAGTTTTTGTATTCGGAAACATTTATGAATAGAACAGTTTACAGACAAAGTCTTGGTTATGCAACACGTGTTATGTGATAGAAAGTTTAAAGTTTAATGGTTGAGGAGCTAATCCATATTCGGACAGAGGTCATTTACACCAATTAATAAATATTGATTAATTGAGCTTCTGAGAGACATCGGTATTTCTGTAGGTGTTTAAAGATCCTAAGAAAGTTTTCATAGGCTTCAAAACCAGTTAGGTAGGTCTGAAAGTTTGAATAACATTATTTGATACATGCAGATATAACTTTTCACAAGGGGCAACTGATTATCATTAACTTGTTAATTGTTCAACTGCAGAGCAAAATTCAGACATAGTAAACCCTAAATGTACAAGTTCGAGATGGTCTGCAGACTGCAACCGCAAGCCACATTGCGGCTAGGCAAATCTCGAGAACAGCTGAACCGATTTCACTAATTCTTAAATAAATAAATAAGAAAAAATAAGAATGTTGCGCTGAAAATAGTGAACCCGGGCGAAGTTGGGGCGGCCCGCTAGTTTTAAATATTTTACTTGCCAGTTTAAAGTCAGTACATTAACTTGCTGCATAGATTTTAGCGCAATCACAAATGGCTATATACTAATGGTTAGAGTTATTTATGACTGCGAAAAACATAAGCGATGTACAATATACGATGAAATATCTACATTACACGTCAATCACTCATACGAGTACAATGTTTCACGTCGTGACACCATTTAGTGACCGATAAAAAATCAAGTAATATTAAAGTGATTATTACGTTATAAGACGAACTAATCACTAATACACTTATAATAATTGTCTTTGTCATCTAACATACATCCAACCATACAACAAAAAGGTATGTCATTCATCGGACTATTATTTATAAGTGTAACTTTCCCTCACTAGATTTTTTCATTACCTATATTAGATTTGTACTATTTTTGCAATTTGACTTTTTATAAAAGTTAATGTGCAATATATTATATGCTGTTGAAAGCGTGTTATTATGGATAATAGTAGAGGCGCTCATAGCCAGGTGCACTCGCTGTTCGGTAAACGATCAGCGGGGTAAGCTACCAAAGGCGCGGTTACCCTATAGATGGGTGACCGCATAGTGGTATTTCATCTGAGCGTCTCCGTGCTTCGGAGGGCACGTTATAAGTCGGTCCCGACTGTTGACAGTCGTTAGATCACGTCAGATGCCTAAATATGGGCGATCTGACGTGATAACTCTGTCACCAGGTTGACCACTAACCAAACGATAAGAAGAAGAAGATGGATAATAGTTTAGTAAATTAATAAAATTGTACGAAACGATGCAAGAGAAAACATAAAACTTTGAAATAAATTAGAAGTTGAATTTTCAATAATGAAGATGAATAATTGAATACTTACATATCTCTGAATATTTTTTTACACTTTGATGATGTAGTTTTCGAAACGAGATTATGATGAATGAATAAAAGCAGAAGTACTGTTAGTTGTAAGCAGTAAATGATGGTATTCTTAATACGTTTTTTTAATTCAAAAATAATGATATAATGTTGTTAATACGTAAAGCATTTACAAGAAAAAATAAATACAAATTATCACTAAGTACCTCAGTAGGTACTTAGTCGAGCCAGTGTCAGTACACTGGCTCGGCAATTTTGAACTTTCTATTTCATTGCATCATACTTATATCGTTAGGTTAAAAAGTTGGGTCTGTTTTTTCTCAATAACGACTGAATCGATTTCTTTAAGGCTTTGCGTTTTTAAATTGTTGTAATTTGAACTTATACGTATACGTCGAATAAATACTAAACTTCAAGTGATTCATCATGAAACCTACTGTATCACCTAATTTTTACAATGAATACCACTTCTTATTTATTTCTAGGGTTTGTCTTAAAGCTAGATATACCTATATGTTGCTCCTCGCTTCACAATAACGTAAACACAAATGGCACTCGCGTCCAACGTAATTTATAATGCCACGTTAAACAGTGCGGTACGCCTGGATTAATAAATTAGTCTATCGAATATATAACTAACTGGTTTTAATTACATTTACACATAAAAACACTAATAACTTAATTGCTAACGTTTTATAGGTATTTATTTAATAAGGTATACTACTTTTTGCATTTGACAACAGGGCTTGAAATACCGTTAAAATATAGCATAGATGTAGCTGCTAAAAGCAAATATCGTTAAATCACATTTAACATTATACCGTCTTCATTTTATGGTTTTAAACTTATTGAATTAATCAATAGGTTTAAAAATAAAAAAGGGAAGAGATAAATCTGTGAAAGAAATCCCGCTGTGTCTACCATAACATATTTTATACATGTAAGAAAATTAAATTAGTAACATCATATTTTCAAATCAATATACTAAATGAACCTGTCTAGGTGGGGAATCTTAGCCGATTCTAACCTGGAGTGCATATGTCGTGCTGTTTTGCAAATTATAGGACACTTAATGTCGTGCCCTGCGTCACAGAATTAATACTACATACAGTAGTTTGACTCGGCCGTAACCTTGAAATAAATGCCTACAGCCGCGCGGTACGTGAGCATGCGATAGGGCTGCCCACCTGCAGCATTTTAATTACATTTGCCTACTTTGTGTTTCCATTAAGTTTTGTGATTGAAAATATACTTTTTTTATATAAACAAATAAAATACTTTAAGAATTGAAAATCGAGGCGCGTAGGTATAGCTCGCGCTTCGTCCGTTTGTATGAAGACGAGCTACTGTATGTGTTAATACTGTGCCTGCGTGCCTGACAACTGCATGTCACCTTGGGAACCTTATGCATGCTACTTATAGCGTTTAACTCGTGGTTAAGTTCTGGGCCGATACTATTTAGATTACCATCGACACGCTAAGAAGAAGAAGAACATATTAAATGCTGTGACATTAAGAATGTTTATCATTCAGTCAACTGACTATTATTATTTGACCCAGATCAAAGAATTCACTAATCACTCTGTAACGTACATTACACAACATAATGAGGAATTTATTGGATGCATTATATTGTTTTTTTATATATATTTGACATGTAGGTACATTGCATAATGTTATAGTAAACGTTTGGAACTTCTACTCAATAAACACTACTAGTTACGGGTTTTTACGCGTAGTTCTGATGTTTAGAGAAAGCGTTTCATGTCATTCTTCAGATTTTGATTAATCGAATTATGTCTGTATTGTCCAACAAAACTCTCAACTCTCCTCTTTTTTATCTAGCGAGCTGATAACCCATATATGTATGTGCTACTGCTAGGCATAGGTCTTCATCTATAGTCAGCAATGGTACATATGGGTTGCTACTATTATTATTATTATACATAGCGGCATGTCCTGGATTGGCACGGGTTAACGTAAGGCAAACCCTGATAAAAAAAAAGGAGAAAGCCTATTTTACTCGCTGATAGTGTAGCTTTCTGTTCCGTTTTATTTAATTGGTGCAATAGATCTTGCCTTAATTTATTAAACAAAATTACAAACATACAAATCTTTTGCTCTCTCAAGCTCTCTCCTTGTTGTGGGCAAAAATAACGCAGTGGGTCCCAAACACCAGACAGCGGCAACGTGGTAGAACCCAAAATGAGATGGCAAAATGAGCTTGACGCCTTAAAAAGGGATTGGCTACAATTGCCAAGTGATAGGTTATCATGGAAAAAGAAAGGGGAGGCCTTTGCCCTGCAGTGGGACAATATAAGGCTAATAATAATAAGCTTGATCATTTTGATAGGAACCAATTATTTTTTTTATGTTCAACTTATAGGTGTCACGAAGTTTTGCAATTACTTTTGGAGGCTAGCATTCTCTACGTGAAAAAATGTTTTATTCTAGCTCTAGAAATTATATAATAATATAAAAAACCATGCAGATTGTTTAGGATTTCTACCTCTATATGTCTATACCATGGGTCCCGCTGCAGGCTTACTATAAACCGTTTTATTTGATTACTTTCTGCTAACGGTGTAACTTGTATAATATTTACAATGAGTACTTAAAATGTATTTACTTAAACAGTTTTGTAATAAATACTTATATTTGTAAAGCTAGTAAATTTACCTCATACAGCGATAAGTCGGCTCATTGTAAGCTCAAAGTTATCATCATGCTAACTAAATCGTTTCAAATGAATGGATAATCAATAAGATAGTCTTTAAACAAAAAAAATGGTGTGTCTTTGCTTAGTGCTTAGAATGTTCGAATTTGATTTAAATATCTTTTGCTTGGTTAGACTATTAATGAATGCGTAAAAATTGCATTTGCTAGCATAAGTAGCCGTGTCTTTTTTATTAGATTATGTTCTCTAATAATCCCTACCTCAATATTAAATACTTATTTGGGCCGTCCTTCAGTGAGTTCACCGCAGTGGAGGTAGTTCTTAATAATACATTAATTATTTACGAGGTCATCACAGTAATGTCGCTTTTATTAACAGTACCGCGTATAGTATAGGATTTATTCTTATATGATATTCATGTAGTTGTAATACGTACAATTTGCTGTGATGTGGCTAGAACCCAAGATTGGTTAAAACGGTATTGGGTCATACTGTCAAATGCTCAATATGAGAGCCAAAGCCTGCCATTATGACTGGTATATGGCAACCGGCTACAAAGGGGTAGCCCTTATAGCTCCATAACTCCTTATTCCTTTAACCTACCCTTCTGAGGAAAAAGCGTGATGCTACGTGATATCAATAATAATATTTTAATGATCTAATTGCAGTAAGTACAAATTAATTTGTTTCAAACATATTGATCTAAAATTGACTACATATATCATTTTAATAAGCGTATGAAACTCTTTAGAGGAGCCAAGTGGACTTTTGAGTGTCCTAGGACTCAGCTGGAGGAAAAAATGTACTATGATCCATCAATAGATCTATGCAATGGATTCTAGTGGATGGAGCGATGTTCTTGCTAATAAATAAACCAACAGAACAGCAACTGAAAGTTTAGAAAATGTTACAAAATTAAATGTAATTTGTTTTGAATAAACAGTTGAAAGTGAATATTATGTGTGGTATTTGATAACTTACATATTTGAATAATTCAACAGCTGTATTAGAATTATATTGAGTAAGCTCTTGTGCGGCAACTTTTACCTCATAGATGAAATCGAACGTATTTTCTATTAGTGAAATGAATAGGATTTAGATAATATTTTTGATTTGATTGATTGTTTATTCACAACAAATTTGCAATATTATGTAAATATAGTAAGACTTTTTAAACCGAGTTTTCATTTATATATTTTTACTAGCAACCCGCCCCGGCTTTGCAAGGGTTAAACATTCTACATACATTTTACCCTTAGGGTAAAACCTAAACGTTGTACCTTTGTTTTTAAATAAAAGCGGCTATATGAAATTGTTCTATAATTGGCTATGTGAAAAGTTTATACCTTTGAAAAAGAAGGCCTTCCATACAACCGTTCATCCCTTATTTTAACCCCTTAGGGATGAAATTACCGAAAATCCTTTTATAATGCGAACTAACGTCTTTTAAGTAAGCTTTGTGCGAAATTTCAAGTTTGTAGCCCCAGATTCATCATGATCACGAATCAGTTAGTCCGTCAGTCGGGACAAGCAATTATTATGTATAGAAGATTAGACGCGACTCGTATTTATATCTATACTTAATATTATAAAGCTGAAGATTTTTCTTGTTTGTTTGGTTGAACGCGCTAATCTCAGAAAGTACTGTTCAATTAGAATTTTTGTTTTGTTAAATAGTGCATTAATCGAGGAAGGCTATAGTCTATATAACACCACACTATGATTAATAAGAGCGGAGCAGTAGTGAGATATGTTGCAAAATCGGGGAAAATATTCCAAATTACCACACGGACGAAGTCGCGGGCGACCCCTAGTGTTTTATATTCATCTCTAGTATTTATAATAATATTCATTGATGCAAGTCAGAAGAAAATAACGTTTGCTGAACAATGTACAGTCAATCTAGGATCATAAGCATCCATGAATAACGGTGGTAAACAAACAAACAATAAGGGTATGGCACCATACAAGCGAGCAAGCCCGACTGGCGAAAGACCTACTCCTTACAGAGGACCACAGCTAAATGACTACACGCAGTGACGTAGTTGTGTGCCTTTTTCGTAGTCTCCAGCGCTCATAAAGAAAAAGTTTTTCCTTGTCCAGTGATCCATCGCAAAACCCTAGTGTTATTTTTTTGGTCGGGAACGCGTAATTTACAGTGTAAACGTTCAAAGGAAATTGGTTTATCATCAGGAAACCGAGCCACATGCTTGTTTGCCACCTACATAGCTTTAATAATTTTAACAAAAAAAAAACCGACTTCAGTACGGCAAGTTGTAAAATTTTCAAATATTTGTTTGTTACAATCGAATAAAATCGACTGAGCCTCGGGCTGAACACAGGTCAAATAGGTATTAAAAGCAATATTTAATCTGTGCAATCCGCGCTCAATTCATTCACGTCATTATTTCTTATTAATAGTTGCTTAGCAACAATAACCGAAACTTATCTAATCGCCATCAGTAAAATACTTATTATTGAAAAGTTCAGATGGCCATCTGTGGTCTTCTTCATCAGTTATACTTCACCAAATTACACTTTCTGAATGTAAATGATTGATTAGTTGTTAACAATATTGAAATTGCTATATGTGTGCCTATAACTTTTGAGGAGTTTCCTCAATTCCTCATGGATCCCATCATCAGAACTTTCTTTTGATGATAATGGGACCAAACTGGAAGTATGTCCAGTCAGACAAAAAAATAATTTTTCAAATCGGTCCATAAATGACGGAGATATGCGGTAACAAACATTAAAAAAAAAAAAAAAAAAAAAAAAAAAAAAAAATACACACGAATTGATAACCTCCTAGATATACCAGGGACATCACTTGTTAATTCTTAAACCAAAATATCAGATAAGACTATAATTATGTTCTGTTAAACTAAGCGGTTTTCCGTGTGGTCACGGATTAAGAATACAAGTGTCACCACCCCATTCGATCCCGTGGGTGTCGTAAGAGTCGACTAAGGGAGTAAGTCTGGCAGACAATATCCACTGCAAGAGAAGGAAAACTAAATAAAACCCTATACCAACCCGTCTGGCCAGCGTGGTATAAGTAGGCTAATATCCCTCCAAATTTATGGAGGAGACCCGTGCCCAACAGTGGGACGTTTATGGGTTGAGAAGTAGAAGTAGAAACTAAGCGGTGAGCTCACAAACGGCGGTTAGTTTAATGATACGCTACTATAATCGTTTAGTCGCCTATCCATATCAATTAAGTAGTTACATGTTTTGTCGGTCCATTAAGTACGCCTGTGTCGTGCTCATTGGTGGACATAATGCCTTCTAATTATACACAGTGATATCTGATTGGTTGAAACTCGGCAGTTAATCGGTACCTGTGGTTCCAAATCAATCTTAAGATATGTAAATATCTGTGTAACAAGAAAGATATGAAATAAAAATAATATTTAATTTCCTTTATCTATTATCGTAGTCTAAATACTGGGGTATATTTTTTTAAATTAATAGGTACTGAATATGATATAATTAGATACGATAGCATGAAAAATTAACAGCTTTAATTTGTGTATATGCCTCGCGGAGAACCAAAGTAACCGACATAGCTCGAAGAATTGCCTCCATTAAGTGGCAATGGGCCGGGCACATAGCTCGCAGAACTGATGGCCGTTGGGGCAGAAAGGTTCTAGAGTGGCGACCACGAACTGGAAGACGAAGCGTGGGCAGGCCTCCAACAAGGTGGACCGACGACATGGTAAAGGTTGCGGGCAACCGATGGACAAGGTCGGCTCAGGATCGAGAGTTATGGAAATCCTTGGGGGAGGCCCATGTCCAGCAGTGGACGTCTTTCGGCTGAGATGATGATGAATGCCTCGCGTGCGTTCTGCGCCCTTACCGCAATGCCTAAAGACGAAACTTTTCAACCAATGCGTCCTATCTGTTATGACGCAGGGTGTCGAGACGTGGACGCTCACGCGTACGATAGTCTCTCTAACACCTCGCTATCATGTAAGGATTCTCTTATGCCACAATCGCAATTACAAACTACGGACTTCGAAAGGTATTGGCCAAAGTGAATTCATGATGCCGCCGCCAGTGTAAAAGCTCGCAAGAGGACGCTTAGCGGCCTTGAGTGGTCCCACTTGTAGATGCAATGTCCACAACGGCCGTTCATCACGACTAGGCAATTGTAAACTGCTGTAGCCACAAGTGAATGTAGTTGGTTTAGTGACATCATATTTGCTGTGCATGGCGGACAATTCCGGAGGTATAAAGATGTATTGAAGCGTCACATGAAAAAATGCATGATTATGGTCTGGAATAACACATACCTAGGCTACTTTTTAAAGCGATGACCGACATCCACGCGGGCGGAGCTACGGGCAACAGCTAGTACATAATAATTACCTCATTAACGACTCGCCACAGTACTACCACAGTATAAAAACTCATAAGTATGAAAAGAGCTCGTTGGACAGTGGTACTACTTAGGCAATTGTGTCCTAATTAAAATTAATATAATAATAATAATAATTTTTTATTTGTTCTCTCACACAGTACATAACAAGTTGTTATAAATACAAACAAGAAGTCCATACAAGGTAGCATTATGCAAGGTCTGTGTGGGAGACTGGTCTCTGTACTAGGAGGTCCTGTATTACAGATAACCAGTCTCTCCGAGCTCTGAATTGGTGGAATATGTATGAGTGGAGCTAGTATGTTCGTGTTGAGATCGAACGTCATATATCGAATTAATAATTTAATATCTCAATTCAATTATTTACCAACAAACTTGTCAATTCTTTTTAAAATCCCCAATTCTTTTCAATAGGTACCTTTATTGTAATGTTAGGTAATATTTTAAGTATCAGGTCTTAAAATTTATCTTTTTCGATTTAACCTAAAGATTGAACTGCGGTTTCATTAAGTAGTTTTCCAGAGAAAATCTCTTAGTAATCATTCGATTTAGCTTTTACTTTCTATTCAATTTCGTTACATAAGTCTTTTATTGTTAAGTCACTATTTGAATTTTTAATTATATTTATGAATAGATATAATCAATTAAGTAATTATTTCCGTGTATAAATGATCAAAGAAGACCTATGGCGGTACTTAAATCGCGTGAGCTTTAATTAAGCAAAAGCCCACCTGCAAATTATTACATCGGATTGGCACCTGTCATTTTTAATGTGGATTTACTTTATTACATATGCAAAAGTACACTCAAACTTGTAAGATTTATCTGTGGAACACAAATGCGAGTGATCCTCTAGTGTCGCAAACGTCCATAGGCTTCGGTAACTGCTTACCATCAGACGGGCGATATGCTTGTTTGCCACCTAAGTAGATAGTATAAAATACAAAAAAAAATGCACCTTATCTATATTCACCTGTCTTCTTCTTCTTATCGTTATGTTAGTGGCCAACCTCGTGACAGAGTTATTTAGATATTTAGGCCTCTTTTGTGATCTAACGGCTGATAACAGTCGGGACCGACTTTTAACGTACCCTCCAAAGCACGGAGACGCTCAGATGAAATACCACTATGGGGTCACCCATCTATAGGGTTACCGCACCCTTGGTTGCTTAACCCGCTGATCGTTTACCGAACAGCGAATGCACCTAGCTATGAGTGCCACTATTATTACTATTATTCATCTATGATAAAGTCTGTATTCGTCCTTGTAACATGAAACTAAGATCATCTATCATCATCGTTCTACATTTAATATGGAAATTAGTCGTGTCAGTAATAAATAGTCATTTCAAAATCAGTTTTATATTCAATGTGAATCGTGATCGCGTTAATTAAAATTCAGGGTAACTAAATAATTAAAACAAATCAGGCTTTTATGATGGAATTTCCCTGGGATAGGAAAACATTTAGTTAAGAATGCATACCTAAATGAGCACTGGCAATATTCTGAACTCATACACAGTAGGTAGCACAACTACACTCTGCATGTAGTAATTTGTCTGTGGATTTCTGTAAGGTGAAAGTCCTTTCCTAGTCGGGTTTGCGCACTAGTATGGTGCTCTACCTCCCTTAAAGGTATACAATATTATATTTGTTGTGTTGGAATCAACACGATTAAAAATACTGAATGTAGTTTATCTAGGGTAAACAGATTTGATATAAAAATGCAGTTTTCCGTCAGATAATTTTAACAAATACGGCTATAAAATCACTGCATGTTGTTAAATTACAACCTTCATTGACTCGAACTCAGAATGTTTATAGATTTATTATTATTTAAGCATCTACAGAATTCAATTCATAAAAATCTAACAGTTATTTAATTTAATACCAGACAGAAGTGTCATCATGTATGTGGCTATTAAATTTTATGATACCTAATATCCACATCAAACCAAGCACTTTCTACACACCGCTTCATTCAAGATATCAATCGATTATACATAATAATAAATTATATTTTATTAAAAGGTTAAAAGCTTATAAAATCCTGTTATGTTTGCGGCGTTTACAAAAGTATTGCAACAATATAATAATAATATTATGATATTTATTAATAAACAATAAATTTATAATTACTATATTGACTATTGTTCATTTGAAGACCATGTCTGTAGTAAAAAGTATTCAGAAACTATTTCCAAAACCTAGACCACTGAATGTTAAGTTTTATAGTAGAATTAATAAAAATCCAAATGACCATTTTGTTCCGTTAACATTTAAATGTTTCGCAAACATTGCGTGATGGTTTTAACAACATTGTAAAATTATATTAACGACCTAGTCTACTAAATGACTGGACTTATTTGCGTAATGCGTTCACAGTTGAGCGTTTATATATATACACCACATGCACAAGTATGGAGATTTCGTGTTCCACAAACTAATCTGCTAGATTACCGTAGTTAGTAGTAGATACTGCCTCAGGGGAGCAGTGGGATTGATGATGGCTTGGTCAGTATCAGGCTAGGGTCTGAAATTTTATTCGGTATATGGCAACAGGCTTCCAAAAAAACAGGCCATGACATGGAGTGATATTTAAGTAGGTACATTTTTAAAAACACACTTATAAGAAATAAATATACCATTTTATAGATAAACAAACATTCCAGGTGCTTAGTACCTAATTGTAATATATACCCTCATTACTATACTGATAGAACCTAAATTCTCGATGCATTTTTTTTATTTCCTTATTTTATTCGATACTTGGTTTTATGTTTAATTACTTGTCGTTTTTATTTTTGTATGGTGTGTGCCACGCCACAAAACGTAACACATCGCATTGCGATTCATTCTTCTCTAGGTTCCCTTGTCAGCAAATCGGCTGTAGAAAAAAATATGCTGACTTTAGTTTATTTTGACGCTAATAAGTTTTTTTTTAAAGTCAACTCCCGCACTAGAAAACAAGCACTGTGTCGCGGGGAACTTTACAAACATACAATTAACGGACACGAATTACACCCAGACTCAGAACAAGTGAGTCATACAAAGTTTTGCCCTGTGTAGGAATCGAACCCACAACCTCGTGCACAGCAGGCGCATATCACATCACCAAGGCGGTCAATTTAATGTTCTGATATGCATGATCCAAGGTAGCTAGGCTATACGTACTAGTGACCGTTGAGTACTATCAGTTACTGTGTGCCGTTGGAGACGAGTACTTACGTTGATAGCCACAGGTTAGACGGCCTACATCTAAGTTCGTTATAAAATTATATCTATGCATACTATCTATTAGATTCTTTAAACTGTAGTTTATAATCGTGATCACTGATATTGATATGGACTAGTTCCACCCGCAGCTTCGTCCGCGCGTTTAATACCACGGGAACAAAGCTTTCCGGCATTAAAAGTAGCCTTTTCTACTTTACTAGTGAGCATGCCCGACTGGGGGAATACCTCTATCTAACAAAAGATCACAGTCAAATAACTACATACAGCGGTGTAGTTGTGTTTCCGTGTGTGTGTCTGCTGACCTAATGCGGGTCGGTGAATCAGACACGTCTTTAGAATTTCTTCCAAGACATGGGTTTCCTCATTATGTTTTCCTTCATCATGAGCAGATGGTAAAATCATTTGATTGGTATATAAAAAATCCATAGACTGAAATTATTATTGGTACCACCCGGGATCGAATTCGCACCTCTCGCTCACTCGGCTACCACCGTTTACCACTTAAGTACCCACTATCAGATGGACCGTTAGCTAGTCTGCCTTCATTAGCAATAAAAAAAACTAATTAGTAGAAAAATCAAAACCGTTTTATTATCGCTTCATCCTAATACTTAATTAGCTTAAGTAAGAGCACCTTCACAATAGCGTTTATCCAGCGTAGGCGTTCGATAAACGTATGCGCAGCGCAGACGGCGCGCCGCGATAACGAGGCGCAGGCGTCGCGTTGTTGCGGCGGCGGCGCGGCGTTTCCTCTGAAGTCAATTGAACGCTGCGCTAACGCGGCGAAGACGTCACCCAATTGCAATATCTTTTCGGAAATATCTTGCACGTGGGTGCACAGGGGAGCCCGGCTGCGGGTGGCGGAGAGAGGTCGAATGTGAACAGGATTGTACATGACTCCGCAGTAACACGGCGCAGGCGTCACGCACCCGCAGCGCTAACGCAGCGTATTCATTTACCCTTGCACTGACGCTGCGACAACGTGACGCCTGCGCTGCGCATACGTTTATCAAACGCCCACGTTGGACAAACGCTAGTATGAAGGCGCTCTAACATGCACAATGCGCACAATAAACGTCTTCATTGATGATATATATATTAAGGAAATCCGTGACTAAAATATTTATTATTATCAATCATTTCGAGATAATAATTTCAGATTGATACCTTGACATATACCACACGTATATAAAAACCATTAACAACATGTATTAGCCTAATAAATACATATATTATACCAAACTAATTAATATAGAGCAATCAAAACTTCATTGGATATTCATTGAATTGTTTCCAGCTTGATTTCATGATGACTATCTAATGTCTAGGTCTAAGATTCGTATAATTTTCAAATATCAATTAAATTGACTAGGTATAACTCTGAAGTCGTTTTTCAATATTTTACCAGGACCAAATAGCTCATGTCACTCTAGAAAGGAAATGGATGCTTCTTTGTATATCATCACTAAATTTTTCTACGAGGTCATGTTGGTAATAGGACGTTTTGCTTATATGCCGTTTCGTTTTAGGATGTTTTGCTGACCATTTAAATATTACGCAATTTTTTGTACCGCCTAAGGATCAAACCTATAACACGGCACGCAGTGTTAGATAGCGAGGCCATCATTTAAACCACAAAACCGTCCGTGTGGGCACAGATTGCATTGAAGGAAAAAAGAATATTGACAATCAAATGCCAGTATTATTTTTTTCTTCCTAAAATAAATTAAGTTTAGCGTCTGAACCAATCGTGCAATTTTTTATCTAGACACTTATCTCTACGCGGGATGTAGTGGCTTCGATCCCTACGTTGTACAAAAAAATGTAAGTATTATCTACAAATGGTTGTTCCGAGTCTGGATGTACATATTTTATTCACAGAGCGCGTTGAATAGTGCGGGACAAAAAACAAACAAAAATATTATTTGGATATCTACATGTTGCTAATCTCAAGCTTTCAAAAACCACTGATAACTAATACTTTATGTTCGTATAAAAAGTATGAAAATTTTGTAAACATTACCGTAAACTTCATATTAATTTTCTTATTTGCGCGAACTTCTTAATTTGCTATAGGTATAGCATTGCGTTTAGAGCCTTACATTTTAATTGCTTCGCTTCACATTGGCATATTGTGTACATTTTAGATTCTGCAGAATAAGACATAAACAAAAAATGGGTTATAGCTGCTTCAGCTTTAGATTCTAACATAGACTGTCAATAAAAGCTCAACGACAGGGAAGACTTCTTACACTATAGTTGTTTTAAGCATCACTTGGTACCTACATACCCACTAGTAGATACAGATCTACTAGTCGTGGATTGGTGAATTCCTCAAGTACAGTTATAGATAACTTCTCACGATACAATATCTGCTAAACTAACATGAATATCGATTGCATCACTAATTATAGCAAATAGCATTTTAACAATGGATGGTTCAGTTTAAATAAGATGTTTATCAACCATTGTCAGCTTCCGGACATACACCGTGTGAGTTTTCACAAATTCTGTACTAATAACACGAATTATTGTTATTTTCTCACTTATTATGTCATTATAACACTTTTTAATGTAGGTAGGTTGGTTGGCACTTATCAATTATTATTAGATGCGGAAATGTTTTAACGGACATTACCGTTTTTATGGCGTTTTTAACTAAAATTGTTCGTATTTAATTTTGTTATAATGTGCTGTAATTTTGTGTTTAATTGTAATGCATGTAGGGCACCGTCGCTTTTCTGCAGTTTATTTGGCGATGGTTAACAGCGGCATCTAGCGGCAAACTGTTATAGTTAGAATATGCATGAACAACATGGTGTCGCAACTTTATTATAGTTTGTTTACAAAATCAAAGATGGCGCTGTTACAGTTAGTCGTTAATGGTGTTTATTAAATTTATTTATGCGCAGAAAATTAGTATAAATTACAAAAATTTAACGAGAATTTGGAAAAAGGTGAACGTTTCGATACTTATTAATAATTTCGACACTTTAATTTTGTTAAAATTCGAAAGTTCCATTGTCTGACAGAAACATCTAAGTAATGCATAAGACATCCACAAGATGTCGCTTTTAGAACTTTAATATTTTTAACGCAAGATATTTTTATTAATTTACAGAAAAAACCTGAGCCTCCAGCCAGTAGACCGAGAAGAAGATGCTCATTTATTCACCTACCGGGATGTGAACCGAACACACGTATCTGTCGTACTGGCTCAGAGTGTCGAAGAACTTGTAGACAGCGACTCGCCACAAAATGTCGTGAAGTTCCGGCTTGGGTGCGACTTCGATACCGGAGATGATCTTGTAAGTAAAGATGGTAAAGGTACCAAGAGAACCAACTATTAGCAGTAATCCATACTCATATAATATATGTATTTAAACTCCGATGGTATATACTAGATACTAATACATAATACTACACAAACGAATGGACTGAAATAATTCCGTACGGAGAAAACTAATGAGTGTTACCGTAGCCTATCGGCCTTAAAAACGCATTCCTAAATGAGCTCGGGAAACCTGTACTCACATAGGAACACAACTGTGTAGTTGTGTTGTTTAATCTATACCAGTCAATATCGTCTTTAGGTAGGTAAACGAAAAATACACAAATACCATAGAAATATTTTGTTTCCTAAAGATGTATCTATATTTAATACTTTCTTTCTTTAGAAATAATATCATATAAAGTAGGTCGACGGCTGCGACATGTGGAATCTTTTACGAAATTTAATATCGGCATCGTTTGTCAATCGCAGTTTAAATGTCAACGGTCCTCCGTCGCGGTTTAAGATATACAACTACAAAATGATAATACCCATATCCAAAATGCGTGCCTATTATACTTAACTACTTGCCTGACGTATATCAAAGATATCCGATATAATTGTTGATGGTATTCTGGGGTCGGAAGTGCGATACCCTTTGCTTTTATGCAAGCTTTGTTTTCTAACATCAAAAAATGAAAATTATCCTAAAAGAAAAGAGTAGGTAGTTAGCATATTAATAAACTTAAAGTATAATAACTATCCAGCCATCAAAAAAGTCGTTAGTTCCTTTTATTCTTAAGGCATAGAGGGCCAAAGAGGCCTTAAAATTAATTCATAAGTATAATAATTATTAAAACATCAAGGCTACCAATTTGAGTAAGTATAGGAAAGCAGCCAATTATAATGAGATATTAAAAACAAAATTACAATGGACTTACCGAACTTTGAATTTAAATCTAACCTTGCAAGGATGTTGAAAAGATTTGCAACTTGATCACAAACTTACAAGCCGACCTGACGCACTCAAAAATGGCCATTATTACAACTAGTATAAGGATGTTTAGTGTGAATACAAATATGTTTGTAAAACAATGCGGCAGAAAGTTGAAAGCCAGTCACCTCAGATAGCCATTCGTCCTTCACCCAGTTACAGTCGGGTCATTTGCTGTACTTTTAAAAGCCCAAGGGAACGCGAGCCATCCTTAATTTATCTACAGAATAAAATAACAGTTTTAATCTTATACCCCGTTTAAGAATTCATCTGGGATCATTAAAGGTTTGTGTTTATTTAACTGGTTTCGTTAATTAATTGTGGTCGCTGTTACAGCGTTGTCCTACTTTTTCTGGAGTGAAGGAAAATGTCTGTAGTGCCACGTGACTACGTTAGTCGGGTTTCTTCATCGAACGGCTTGCCCATTTTTTTAGGTTATAAAATGAAAAACAATTCTTAACCAACAATGTATAAAAAAATTAGAATATTTTAAAATTGGCCTAAAATAACTATAATGCATTTTTTAAGAGCATAGGTATATAGGTAACTATAATATATACGCACTTAAAGAAAAAATGGTTATTGAAAAAAATACCAGAATAAAACATTTATTTCAGTTATTAAGATAATATTTACAAACAATCAAATATTGTAATTGTATTAAAAAGTATTCACCTATAAATATAATATCTGAGGTGTCCTGAGGCCATAGCTCTAAGAAAACGTGTCTAAAAGACTGGCCACATTGCCACGCTGGGTCGCAAAGGTTTAACAAAGCAAAGGCCAGCCTTAGGATCGTGAGATATAATTTGAGAGCACTTAGTCCCCATGGTCCTCGAGTTTGCGTCCCACACTAAAGGCCTTCTCATCCTCCAAGGAACGAGAGTCATCCATCAGGACGCTTGCCATCACTACTTACCAAGCCGTCCATCCTTTATCGTAAATTTACGTCAAGTCCCATACATTTGCTTTTTTGACTTTTCGATGCAACTGTCGTTTATGCAACTTATCTAGAGGGGCAGAACGGCAGGAATACGCGCTAACAAGACCCCGACCGACACAAGACGTGGTTAAAACTGAATACCAATACGAGTATATTTAATATCAGGAAACTAACCATCGTTCAACTCCACACTCCCACTCCAACATGCATAAAAAGATAAACAACAACCTATTTAAATTTGGCCGAGTGGGAAAGTAACCGACTTGCACGCGAGTTCGATCCCGGGCAGTACCAATGTGAATTTCACTTTGTGGAGTTTATATGTACGAATCAAATGATTCGCCATCTGCTAACGGTGAGGGAAAACATCGTGAGGAAACCTCTTAGAAGAAATTCAAAAGACAAGTCTGATTCACCAACCCGCGTTAGGCCAGCGTGTGTGAATTAAGGCCTAAAACCCTCTCTCTCTCTTGATAGAGGAGAGGAGACCCGTGCCCAGCAGTGGGACATATATGGGTTGCCATTATATCTACCAGGAACTGATAAATCAAAAGTGCCTATAAAATTGGTAATCTTATCACCATCTTGAAATACCACCCTTTCATGTAACATAATTACATCGGCATGCCATTAATGCTGCTCTCAGGTAACGCTAACATTTTGTATCAGTATTTGTATCATGTATCTGCAGTTCAATGACATTTTTATGCTTGCTTTTACGTCAAAAGATAACGTTAAACAAGACGTAATAGAATATACTTACAAGGCTTCATGTCAGAAGATATTTAGGCTTTTAGGTACTTAATGATATATTTCCAGAATACTTTTTATAGAGACTGGTGTTATACGGTCTTGATAACCCAGAATTATAGTCCATTAGTTTCTACAGTGGGTGTGGACTGTATAGTTGTAAGTCTTTGTATTATTACTATGAAATTGTAAGAATGAGGGTGTACGAGGTTATAATGCTTTTAAACTTAATGCTCTAAATTGTAGACAAAATAAATAACACAGAAACAAAATTGTTCCTAAGACACAAGGTTTCGTCATTCGTTAGATCGCAAATGTTATTGTTAAAAGGTAATAAGTAGGTACCTACTATGAGTATTAATAAGAGAGGTAGGGCACCATACTAGCGAGCAAGCCCGACTGGGGATAGACCTCAACCTTACAGAAGACCACAGCCAAATAACTGTACACAGCGGTGTAGTTGTGTTCCTGTGTGTGATGCGTTTTGAAAGAAACGTTTTCCTATCCCAGGGAAACTCCATCTTAACGCCCTTGTGTAAAAAATAGGTCGGCAACACGCAAGTGATAACTCTGGTAATGCAAGCGTTCTAAGGCCAAGGTGACTGCAACATCAGGCGGGCCGTATGCTTGTTTGCCACCCAAGTAGTATAAAGTAACTAGTTAATAATAGGACTAATATAAGAGGTATTTAGACTGTTGCGATTAAGGTGCCGCTTTTTGATCCCAGGGTAAAGTGATTTTAGTACAATACCTACTGGGTTCTCAGCTAACTTTTACCACAATGATGAATACACACATTATAATTTACTCTGCTCTGCTTGTTTCCAGATATCAGCTTATTTGTCGGTGACGGTGTACATCGAGGATGTAAACGACAACATGCCGAAGTTCCAGGACACTCCGTACCATGTCACTGTGGATGAGTTGACGCCTACAGGTATTACTAATTACATTATAATATATAAATAATTGTTTAAAAATATAGATATAGTTCCCATCAAACGCAACGCTGCGCTCAGAGACCATTTTTTTTATTTGACAACCGCCGAACTTTTGATTAATTTGGCAAACAAGCATAGGACAGGTCCTATGCTTGTCACCATCAGGCAGGCCTGATGGTGACCATAAGCAGTTACCGTAGTCTATGGATGCTGGATGCTTGTAATACCAGAGGAACCAACGGCGTGTTGCTTACCCAAAAAAATTAACCCCGGGACAGAAAAACGATTCTATAAGGAATCGTTTTTCTGTCCCGGGGTTAATTTTTTTTTAACACATCCCTGAATGAGCTTCACAGGAACATAACTACACTGTTGTGAGAAGTCATTTGGCTGTGGCCTTCTGGAAGGTGGAATCCTTTCCCAGTGGCTTTTATCTTATGCCTGTTTGTTGCAACTGATTTTGGACCGATTTTGATGGGAATTTGACTACTTTATAAGGAGAATTATAAATTTATGCTTCTAACATTGAAAATATTTTGAACACCTCGCGCACACCCCTAAAAGTATCTAGAATCATGAATAATATCCAAGTGGACGATATTGCGGACCTTCTAGACTTAAATATTAAATTTGCAAAATGTTTAATTCGCTTAGCTAGCGAGTTATAATATATTAAGTACAACGTGGGTGTTGTTAGATCTTGTATTATCTCGAGTTGACTAGAAGAGAGCATAAGAAGCAACATTATATTTATTTTCGGAATGTTCGTATTTTACTGATTACTTTGAAAATGAAACCTCTGAGAATTGATGTGTCGTCGCCCGTCACTCGTCTGATTTCTATTTATAAAGTGTCATTGTAATATTTGTGAACGCGCGACGAGCGGGTGCAAGATATTCTTGTGGGGGTAATCTACGCACATGCACCTACACAACATAGCAATGAAATTCAGAAGCATTATTGTCTGTTTATTTTAAGAAAATACTTCTTAGGTGCAAAAATTTACGATGGCTCAGTATCTTCATTCATAATATTTAACTAGCGACCCACCGGCTGATTCTTTAAGAAACAGCGATGGCAAACTGACAGTTGTGATCGCAAACTGACAGTTATGATTGCTCGGTGACGGCACAATCTATTGACTAAATGTGAAAAAGGCTCGGTTTTGCTCTTACGGAATACCCCTGCCGCTCTCGCTTCTCTTCGGTTTGATTTGGATTTTTCTAATACATATTAACCTTCCTCTTGAACCACTCTTTCTATTGCTGAACACTAAACGCCTGCTTAGAACAGCCCTAGCTGTTCAGTCTTCAGTTACGTAGGATTTTTTTTAGCAATAACGGACTACCGTTATTAAAAAAAAAAATCCTACGTCCTTCTCTATTTATTTTTGTACGATCTACATATTATGCAATCTTAAGAGCATTTTTTTTATTAGGACTTTGTACATTATTGCAGAAAAACATATGGGTCGGCGATGATGGCAAGTAACCGTAGCCTATGGACGTTTCCTTCGCACATCATCAAACGTTAACATAGTAAACAGTACTGGCATGAATGTAATGTAATGAAACAGAGAAAGAGTTAAAAGGTTTTTAAAGGGTCGGCAACGCGTGAGTGACACCCCTGGTGTTGCAAACGTCCATAGGCTACGGTAACTGCTTACCATCAGGCGGGCTGTATGCTTATTTGCCACCTTGGTAGTATAAAAAAAAAGAGAGAGAGAGAAAGCGAGAGATAGAGAGAGAGAAAGAGAGAGAGATAGATAAATTGTTATGAAAAGTTTTGCCTATTAGTGGAAGGAACTATGTTGTTTAAAAGAACCGTTATTTTTATTCTCATCTTCACTTTATCAACTTTCAGGGCTCACAATCTTCAAAGGTATCCACGCCTTCGACCGCGATAAACCCAACACACCTAACTCAGATGTGCAGTACTCTATCATCTCCGGCGATTTGGATGGCCATTTCGTTTTAGAGAGCTCCCACAAACCTACTCTGGTGTTGAAGAAGCCCCTAGATTATGATGCAGGGGATAAAGAATTCTTGCTAATGATTACTGCTTCGGTAAGTTTTAAATATTAACAACATAATATTGATGATAGATGATGTAGTCCTCTACCGTGATTTTGGCAAACATTTTGATACATTGCGGATAATAAATACAATACAATCTTTCTTTTTTTTAAAAAGACAACTCCTGTAAAAGGGAACTCTACAAACTATAATTAACGGACACAAAGTCACCCAGACTCGGGAAAACCATTTATGGATCACACAAATTTTTGTTTCGGATGGGGATCGAACCCACAACACGCCGCGTAGTGGTAAATAGCGAGATAAGCACTTAAACCGCTGAACCAACTGTGCAGTCGAAATCTTTATCAGATTGGTATTTATTTGTATTTTTTTTAACGGCAATCTACAAAAACAAAAACTATATTCAACTTTATACTAGCAATGCCGACGTCAAACATTATTAAAAATGTAAATTTGTTTACCCCTTACTATTCGTTAAACGAAATAGAATTTGTATGAGCCATATCTTTTGACTTTTATAATATGTATTAAATTAATTGTGGAAACTATTTTGGATGATGCTCTATTTATATTATGTTTGTAAAAATATTACTTATATTGAATCTGTTTGTTTCCCAAATAAATAAATATCTATTGCCAAAACTATACAACCATACAATTTAATATACTACTAGAACTTGTGATTGTTCATTAAAGTAATGAGCCGGTAGAACATTAAATCGCAGGTACTTTGTATAAAACTTTTAATTGCCCTATCTAGATTCAAGACACTTTAATTATGTTATAGAATGAGCAACTGATTAACTCCCGACGCCGAACAACGACGAGTGTTATAAGTTTGTCGTTTATTCTGTCTGCGTATTTGTGTGTGTCTCGTAGCTCTTAAACGAATAAATCTATCTATCTACATACAAACGCCTGTTTTTAAAAGCTAGCTTTATTAAGATAACTTTTAGTTACATTTTATAACAACCCTCGAGCCTCGAGCAAAATAAAAGGCAGCTTGCCTTTTATTTTGCTCGAGGCAACGATACCATTCGGGGATTTTAATTTTTGGCGCGGTGCGTCATCCAACCTACCCCATAAAATGTTATAATTGTAAGATGTATTAAATTCTTTTAAACTTTCACGATTTGTACACATAATAATATTATAACTATAATGGACAACGGGTCTAAATCGCGTAATATTTTAAAGTTTTCATACATTTTTGTTTCCCGACGTTTCAGTCAAATGCACCGACCGTGGTCACGGGTTGACTGGTGCGGGTGAGCAGTTCCGCCGACTTCCATATGAAAACCTTTAAATATTACACGATTTAAACCCATTGTCCATTATAGTAATAATAAGCTAATGTATTCGTAACGGATGCAAATTGTATGGGTTTATAATGAAACCAGAGGCGACAACGAGGATAGACTATAAGCTACAATAGTGAAATTGTTAAAATAAATTGTCTGTCTATTGCAGGATCGTGGATCACCACCTCGCAGTACTAACACAACAGTTCGTATCACCGTCCAGGACAATGACGACCTTCCGCCTAAGTTCACAGCAGAACTTTACAAAACACAGATCCCGGAGTTCTATCCACTGATGGTAACAATTTATTTCTAATATAAATGATAATTGCAATTACAATAATAGTTTAAAGGTCTCTTGTAAAGAAACTAGATCTCTCGCGATTGTAATCTGATATTGTCAACCTTTATAAGCCTGTTAATGCTGGTTAGCGATGACTGATGGCGAACTGTCTCTCGCTCAAGACAGAGCATACGCAATTGGTGGAGCTATTCAGACGTCCGCGGTTTTGACCTTGTCATGCCAAAGCCGAAATTGCACCGGGTCGCTCAGCATTTTCAGGTGGGTCAGTCCAGGCCCACTTGTCCGGGTTCTCGTGCAGGTCCAGGCTCAGATGAAATATCTGGGCCTGGTGTTGGATGGGCGATGGCTCTTCGACGAGCACTTCCGTCGCCTCTCGCTGAGGCTGGAGGGTGCTGCGTCCGCCTTGGGACGGCTACTACCGAACCTGGGCGGCCCCAGCCTCACCTGTCGACGGTTGTACACGGGGGTGGTCCGGTCAATGGCGCTTTACGGCGCACCGGTGTGGGCGGGGTCTCTGACCGCCCAGAGCAGGCGGCTGCTGGCTAGATCGCAGCGTGTAATGGCGGTCAGAGCCATACGCGGTTACCGCACCGTGTCCACAGACGCGGCATGCGCATTGGCCAGAACTCCCCCGTGGGACTTGGAGGCGGAGGTGCTCGCCGAAGTGTATCGGCTGGTGGCTGCAGTTCGGGCAGAGCGGCGGTCCCCTCTCCCCGCACAAATCCGAGAGTGGCGCGAGGCCACCCGCGGGGCCATCATGGCCCAGTGGTCAAGTCGGTTGGAGGCTCCACGGGCCGGTTTCAGGACCGTGGAGGCGCTCCAACCGATCTTGTCGGAGTGGGCAGGGTGGCAGTACAGGATCCTTTCCTTCCGACTGGTGCAGGTTTTGTCCGGGCATGGTTGCTTCGGGCATTATCTGCACAAGGTCGCTAGGAGGGAACCGAGTCCCGTCTGCCACTACTGCGACTGCGACGACGACTCGGCGCAGCATACGCTCGAGTCGTGTCCGGCTTGGGTGGTGCAGCGCTGGGACCTCGTCGCAGTCATCGGTGTAGACCTGTCGCTGCTGGCTGTGGTGCGATCCATGGTCGCCAGCGACAGGAAGTGGATGGCGGTAGCATCCTTCTGTGAGGATGTCATCTCGCAGAAGGAGGCGGCGGAGCGGATCAGGGAGGAAAGTATTCTCGCTGATCCGATCTGTCGCCGGCGAACTGGGTGGCGTCAGCGCGCTTACGGGCGCCTGATGCCGCCATAGTGAGGCTGCGGGTGAGAGGTCGGGGCATCGAGCCTCTCATCCGCACCACACCGCGGAGGGACAGCGTTCCCGGTGCACCCGTCAAGGCGGGTGTAGGTGCACAGGGGGGTTTTATATACCCCTCAGAGGGTATCCGTGAGCAAACGTTGCCTAGCATATTTAAGGTAGCAGAAGTACTTCAGGAATCGAGAAAATAATTTTGTGCACTTAAGCTTAGAGTAATGCATAATTTTCAAGATCAAATTGTGTTAACTCCTAAAGCTATAAGTTACTTTACATCAACATAACACAAATAAAACTATACTTTAACGTGTTTTATTGTCTCGGTAATAATAAAAGTTTGTCACTTAACATATGTTTTAGTATCTATGCTATACAATATAGATACTAAAGTATAAAACATATGTTTAGTGGTAATGCCTATAGTCCTCTTCCTGTTGTATGCACAACAGGAAGAGAACTATAGGCATTACCATATAAATCAGTATTGTGATACCCTATCGAATATAAATGACGTATTCATTTGTCTGACAATACATCAATGGTTGTATATTGATGACTGTTTACTCGTAACTCACTGAAGCTTTTATTATAGAATGTACACTGGTATTGTAACTGGTGTTAATAATATTCATGTGAAATGAATTATAAAAAATCACTTCCAGTGTTATTAATAAACATGGAATAGAAAAGGTGTCAATTTATCATAATAATATAATCTTTCTTTCTGTCATCAGTAATTTGACATTTGAAAGAAGAGGACAAAGCATGGCGTAATGAGACGCTCATAGCCAGGTGCACTCGCTGTTCGGTAAACGATCAGTGGGTTAAGCAACCAAGGACGCGGTAACCCTATAGATGGGTGACCGCATAGTGGTATTCCATCTGAGCGCCTCCGTGCTTCGGAGGGCACGTTAAAAGTCGGTCGCGACTATTAACAGTCGTTAGATCAAGACAGAGGCCTAAATATGGGCTATAGTATAATAATATATCTAAATAACTCTGTCACCAGGTTGACCATTAACCAAACGATAAGAAGAAGAAGAAGATGGCGTAATTATTCATTCACTACACCACGTATTTGAATTAAAGTTATAAAACGATTGTTCGTCAATTTCAGGGGAAAAACATCCACAAGGAACTACTATTTCCGGAACCTATAAAAGCGTTTGACCAGGACTTAGGAGTGAAAGCTGCACTGAAATACGAGCTGGTGGCTGGCAATGAAAAGAAGCTATTCTCTTTGGATCCTAGAAATGGTACTTTGTATCTTGAAAAGGAGATCGACTTGGACGCTGAATCTAGTTTATCTGGTAAGAAAATTAAATAGCTGATAGCAAATACTTTTAAATAATTGACAAACTAAAACTTCAATGTAATTTAGGTAAAAAAAAAGTAAAAATTGCTTTAAGAGTCCATCATCATTAGAAGTTGAAGAATAACAATATATAACCTGGTAAGGGTTGCGGGTAGAACGAAACCTTAAGAGGAAACGCGGTGTGTCCATTCTCCATAGAAACGCTCTCACCTGTTTTCTACCTGGTTTACGATCATATAGTAAACATTTTTTGCAATAAAATTAATATCAACTTCTTGTATGTTCCTATGTTTTCCTTTTTAATGATTCATTATATTTATAAGCACTAGAAACCCTTAAAATTGCTCAAAATAACCATTTTAGACGGCTGTCAACATAGGCCTGGTATACAAATATGACAACTGTTATTGAAAAAAGGAAAACATAGGGGCACATTTTATATCCTAATCATGCAGTTTACGAAATATCTTTTAAATTGGTCTAATAATGGAGGAGGAAATAGGCGAGAGCCAAACCTCGAATTACGACTTTTTACTTATGCTGTTTAGTCGGATATGCAGTTGTCCGAGCGCTCGCAGAGCGACAGCGATAGTTTATTAAAATACCTAATATTCAAAAGTCTCTCCGCCCGCATTTCCTCTTAAGACCGGATGCTGTGAAAATTTTTGGTCATAATCTTCCCCGTCATTCCTACTGTTAAATTTAGGCCGCCATCATCATCAACTGCTATCATCACTGACACATTATAAACGCACTGATGTAAAGTTAAATGTTATTTTCAGGCAACACGTTCGTATTGCAAGTCCAAGCTTCACAATTGGACAACCCTCTAAAAACAGCACAAGCGAGAATTGAAATTGAGCTGCTTGACTTGAACGACAACCTACCAGAGTTTGAAGTGGATTTCTATAACATAAGTATTGTGGAAAATTTGCCTAATGGTAAGTATTTGGTCAAATTATGTTAAAAATATAACATTGTTTTTTTTTAAAAAAGACAACTCCCGCACTAGAGAACAAGCTCTGTGTCGCAGGGGACTTTACAAACATACAATTAACGGACACAAATTACACCCAGACTCAGAACAATTCTTTGTGGGTCACACAAAGTTTTCTCCTGTGTGGGAATCGAACCCTCAACCTCGCACAGCAGGCGCATACTGCGACCACTGGACCACCGAGGTAGTCCATCTATGCAGCTGTGTTTGCATACACACTTGCTTGCGTGCTTTATAATACTAGTATATCTTGCAAATTTGGCTGATCTCCATTGAGTACGGCCGCCGTGACCGAAATCAGTCTGGACGACTATTCTTTATTATTATGTTAGATGATTGCGTGTTTTTGAGAGGTTATATCTGTGCCTTGTATGTTGCAACATAATTTCGCTACATATGTGGCGTTACTATTAGCCTGACAGATGGCGCTACACAGCTACATGTAAGAGAACCTTATCTTCGTAAAAATAACCCATAGCCATAGGTGTGATAATAATGGAATTTTAGTACTTAACGTTTAATATTTTGTATTCGGTACTTATTTGGTAATTTCTTTTTCAGGTTTCAGTGTGTTACAAGTAATGGCTACAGACAAAGATCAAGGCGACAATGGCGAGTTCACATATCAGTTGAGTGACCCAGATGGTGCTTTCACTATTGATCCCAGGACAGGATGGCTTACTGTTAGGAATCAGGTAATATCTCTCTTATAATAAAATCTCATCTTTCTTATAATAATACTGGCTGTTACGCATTTATAACATTAGTATTTACTATTATTATCTTATCAACTTTAAGCTAAATAATTACTGTTGGTTACATTAAGACTCAAGTTCACCGACAGCCGATTAACCAATATTTTTTGACTCTGATTTATTAAATCTTAGTAGCTGTGCGTTTTCAAAACCTATAATCGTGTCAAATAAAATAAAAATAAACTTACTATAATATATTATATCTTGGGCAACTCACAAATACTGCCATCTGATCTCTTCATTTTTCGATAGTACCAAAATAAATATTTTCCGAAGACATTAACAATATACTTTTTATCATAATTATTTATATTATGTCTATTCATTTGCAGACCGTTCTAGACAGAGAGCTACATGCCTCACTGAAAATGAAAGTATACGCCAAAGAAAAGAATCCTAGTATTGTTGGAACTTTCTTAGATAAACAACGTCTTTCAAAATGGCGGAGAAACCCTACTACGCCAAGAATTCCATCGCCCAAAGACAGAACAACCTACGTATTTCCAGATAAATTGGGAACAAAGAACGAGAATATTGAATACGTGGATGATCAACTAATGTCTTATGTCAACGTAGAAGTAACACTCTTAGATGCTAATGACAATAATCCAGTGTTTGTTCCAAGTAATTTATACGAATTTATAATAAAATCAAATGCTAAAGTTGGAACCTTTATTGGAAAAGTAAAAGCTGTAGATCCTGATTTAGGAAGAAATGGTATCGTACTATACGATTTACAAAGAACAAGCAATTTGACGATAACATCGCCTTTTCAAGTAGATGCTAAGACAGGAGCGGTTAGTGTCGCTGAATCACCGATTGTTGAAGGAAGGCATGCTCTGTTTGTTGAGGCTTCTGATCAGCCAGCTAATCCTAGTGAGCGGCGGTATTCTTTAGCTGTTGTAACTATAGACGTATCAAGAGCAACTAAAGGTTAGTTTTAAAAAATAATCGTAATACATTAACAGTTTGTCATTCTTTTGAAGTTATTATTTTTTTATTTTCTTTTAGGTACTAAAGCAGACAAACCAGGATTTATAGGAGCTCCATACGAGTTTTGGGTTGGATCAAATGTTGGTATCGGAACTAGTGTTGGCCAAATTCGGATCAATGATGCAATGGAAAAAGACGACGTTTCATATGACTTGTTGCATAGTTATGAAGATGGAGGTGATATACAGGTTCATTTTTTACCACAGTATAAAATTCTAATTTCAAAATAATGTGTCAACTCATTTTATTTTTACAGTCCCTTTTGCCGTAGAAGAGCGGTCTGGAGTTATTACAGTAATAGATGAATTGACAAAATATAACAGGCCTATGTTTGACTTCGAAGCTGTAGCTATGCAGGAAAATGCAAATTTAACTATAAGCACTAACGCTACTGTTCACATTGTAGATGTAAATGATGAGAGAGGAGTATTATTGAAGTATGTATAAACAACTGCTTTTGCACTAAATCGAATCAAATTATTACATTACCTATGTGTTACATTTGTTATTTATTTTTTACAGAGGCGCACATTCACCCTTGGTATTTAATGTCAAAGAGAATGTAGCCGGCGCGACTATTGGCCAAATATTCCACGTAAACATGAGTGCGTTGCCCATCAATAGTACTGGAAATATCAGGTTTATAATAGCTAATCAACAAGATGTTACCGATGATATTGCAATTGGTAAGCAACTTACCCGTATATTTAATAATCGGAATACCAAAGTATTTAATAAATAGTCAGTTACGTACATATATGTGTTTACATTATTTGAATAATATTTCGCAGGTCAAGATGGCACAATATATGCTCAAAAACCTTTAGATAGGGAAAAGCGAGCTACTTACAGGATGACAGTTATTGCTGAATTTACAAAAGGCATGATATCTGGAGCTGGAATATATCAAGTCACTATAAATGTCGATGACGAAAATGATAATCCTCCAGTTTTTGAAATGCCAACGTACGAAGGTGTTATCACTGAGAATGCAGCAAAGGATACAGAGGTTAAAATGACAAATAAAATTATCGCCAAAGATGCTGACTTAGGGTCCAATGCACATTTCATGTATACTTTATTCGGGGACGGCCGTACAATGTTCCATGTTCACGAAAATACTGGTGTCGTTACGTTTATTGGAAATAAACTGGACAGAGAAGAGAAAAGCTCATATGTTTTAAAAATAGTAGCACGGGATAGAGGTGGTCTCAGCTCTGAAGCTAAATTGACGATCTCTATTTTGGATGAAAATGATAACTCACCAAAGTTTAATCAAATTATTATACCATTTGGAGAAAACGTGGAATTACTTGAATCGTATGAGAAATCTCCAGTCAAAATATACCGTGAACATAAGAGTAATTCTACTACAGGATTGATAAATATTGAAATTGGACCAAAAAACAAATTTGCTTTGAATGTTGAGTCGTCAGGGCCGCTGTTTTTGGTACCAGAAAACGTTGCTATTGGGTCGAATATATTAAAAATAAACGCTATTGATATGGATAGTAGTGTGAATGCACAAATAAGATACGAATTCATTTCAGAAACATTGATTCCACCTAATGCAATGACTCCTAAAGGAATGCAAATAAAAAGGTATTTTGTTATCAATGAAAGACAAGGTCACATTATTGTAGCCCGAACGTTACCTCCAGAAGCAGAGTTCAGATTAAATATAACAGCTTTAGACGGTGGTGATCTAAGTGACCACATCTCAATTAGATTATTTATAAAAGATATCAATGACCATTTCCCAATGTTCAAGAAATCTTGGTATAGTTTCAATGTAGAGGAAGCACAATACACAAGAAGAGTACTTGGTAAGGTAGATGCGACTGATGCAGACTTTGGACAAAATGCCAACTTGACTTATTTCATACAACCTACAAATATAGACTTGCCCTTTGAAATATCACCGTTAACCGGTTTGTTCAGTGTAAACGGAGAACTGGATAGAGAAAAAGAAGATAAATATGTATTGACAGTTGTAGCACGAGATAATGGCCACGATAAGAAACTTTCGTCCTCTGTGAGTGTTGAAGTACAAGTGTTAGATGTTAATGACAATGCACCAAAATTCTTTGCATTTGATGATTTATTAGAATGGAAACATCCAGAGGCTGAAGAGCTTTCTAATCACAATTTTGAATCAGTGATGATGATGCCTGTATACAAAGCAACTTTGAAAGAAAATGCTCCTATAGGAACTGTTGTCACTAAAGTTTACGCAAACGATACTGATTTCATAGGCAATGGAAATGGTCTAATTTTATACAGTCTACCTCAAAGAAAAAATCAACTTAACCTTTTTGCTATTGATTCAAAGGAAGGTATTATTACAACAACAGGTAGGTTAGATTATGAAACTCAAACTGTTCATAACGTCACTATAGTAGCATCAGATTTGGGATTACCGAGTTTGAGTTCTACAGCCATATTGATGCTAACTGTTAGTGATGTTCCTGATGATGTAGAAGTATCTGATAAACCCGTATTTATATCAAGATATTACGAACTGGAGATAGATGAAAATGTCCATACACCTGTTGAGCTAGTAACTTTGAATTTAACTGAGCATTATGAGAATTTTAAAATGAAATATTTCATAGTAAATGAAAATGACTCCGATGTCAAGAAGTCATTTATGATAGATCCTCGGAATGGTACTTTGTATTTAGTAAGGAGTCCAGATAGGGAAGCAAAAGAAATTTATGAAATAATAATCAGAGCAGAAAGACAAAAGATAAGTAGAGAACTTCCACACATGATTTATCCCGTAGCTGATGATGTTATGGAAGGCTTGACTAAATTTGATGTGAAGGTTATCGTTAGAATTAAAGATGTGAATGATAATGCTCCAAAGTTTACAAATGGTGGACGACCTTTGGTTACTGCTATTCCCACAACAGCACCGTTTGGATATCAAGTAATACAGTTAAAGGTAAATATTTCAATATTATTAGTAAGTCTGAACAATGTTCGATTTTCACACCGTCTCAGCGGCACGGTGGTATTACATAGATCTCGGATTCGATTGCCGGTTCGAGTATATTAAATATTCAGTAAAAATTTGCTCAGGGTGCAGTCTTAATTTGTGCCTCTCTATAATATGAAATAGCTGGCTAATCGTAAATAATGGCCACGATTATTCATAATTTCTAATTTATAAATAACAAATAGCATTAGTAAGAAAACGTATCTAAAAACAGACGTTTTAAATTAAAGTGGCGACCTTTTACGTAAACGGTCTCCCTAAAATTTAAATTAATAAACAGCATAAATTCCCTAGGCGACGGATGCGGATGTCGGTATGAACGCGGACATCCGGTACCAGATCATAAACGAGCAGGCTCCGAGGTTCGCCATTGACCCAGTGTCGGGTCGGGTTCGTGTGGTATCGGCTCTGACTCGTGATTCAGGCAGAGTATTTGGATTCGACGTGAAAGCAACTGACAAGAGGGGTGCGGATGATGGAAAATCTGCCATTGCTAATGTTTTTGTAAGTAATTTAATTTTACCTATATGTTTAATAACTATAATTACTAGTTGTAATCCGCTGCTCTGCCCGCGACAACAAATCTATCCCACTGAAAACGTGCATTTTTCTTGACTAATCTATATTTGCGCTTATCCAGATTAGTTCAGCCGTTCTAGAGTGATTGTGTAATAAACATTCATCCATCAAACTATCGCATTTATAATTTAGTAGTTAAAATAAATCTAAAAACTGCAATGCAATTGCAAAGGTTTATATTATATGTTTAAAGTTTATTTGAGTATCTATGTTTATATAACTTCGGTATAGTGTTTTGTTCATCATCATTTTAATCATTAATTTGTCTCACTGTCTGTCAACTAACTTTTGCAAACAAATTTATCGATGCGGTCGTAATGTGTTTTTTTTTTATTTTGGCCAGAACAACGTCTGTCTGGTCAGTTAGTGTGTACATTATAAAAATATCTGTGTGCTACAGGTATACGTACTTGATGAGAACAAACAGCTGGTATTAACAGTGGGAGCAAAACCAATGGATGTGGAGAAAGTGCTGGAGAACATCACTAAGTCACTGACCACCATGACAGGCTTTGACATTCGAGTGAGAAGGCTGGAGGCGAATATGAAGGCTTCGATGGATGGCCAAGCGTGAGATATTTTATCCTTTGATCAATTTTATCTATAAGTTGACTAACTCATAATTATATTGTTGTAAGATAAATTTATAGCGTAGCGTGGTATAGTAGGCTAATATCCCTTCAAATTTATGGAGGAGACCCGTGCCCAGCAGTGGGACGTTTATGGGTTGAGATGATGATGAAGATAAATTTATAGTCGATGCTAACCGCTACTTTTCATTTCGTAAGCCTTGTAACATTATAAATTTTATTATTTGTAGTTCCAAGGTTTTCAAAGTATATTTGTGCTTTTTAAGGATATTTTGACTAAAGTTGATAAAACTTTGCCCACTTAAAGATAACTCCAATAATATATTTTTAATGTTGTAAATTAAAATGATCATTTCCATTTCCAGGACTGACATGTACATTTATGGGGTTGACCCGTTGTCTAATGCAATTATTGACATGGATGTATTGCAAAAGTGAGTAATAAAATATTATTGAATGAATTTGGCCTATGTCCAGAATTGGAACCGATACAAAAATACAATATTATTATTCTTGTGTTGTTTAACAAGTACATTATGTTCACGAATGACATTATGTCGGGCTTCTGACAATATTGTTTGTGTTAGCGAGTAGGGTACAATAGACTTATAGTTTTGTCGAGTTTTACTTTTTCAAATAGTTGAAAAATATATTACTCTACCATTATTTTATTTTTTTATCAGATCACTTATCAAACGTGAAACAGACCTCCGCCAAGACCTGGCAGGTTTCAAAGTCCTCGAAGTAGGTGACACTACGATGGTTCAAGCCAGGAGTGGAAGACTACTGAGCACTATGGAGATCAGTGTGGTCGCGTTAGGGTGCATCGTGTTCATTGGAGCTTGTACTACAGCTATTTGTATTCTATGTGTCAGGAGGAGTCGAAGGTGAGCTTTATATTAATTAGGTATTTTAAATAGATACTGTAGACAGTCGTAAAAATCATAAAATTTGTATTTAATTTAAGAAATTCTAAAACTTAATTTGTTTTACTGAGCTCAAAATTCATTTAGGTTACAAAGTAACACTTATGAAAGTCATAAATTATGAATTAGCCAGAATAGGTTCTCTGATGGCGAGCCATGAGAAGAACAAGAAAGGAACTCAGGCCAAAGTATTTCGTAATAAATTGTACAAATGAAAAAGTGAACAGTAAGCTAGACCTACATATTCATAGACACGTTCAGAAACGTAGAGTAAGTCGTAAATAAATTTCTAAACTTTCATTCAACTGAATGAAAAGTTTAGAAATCTACTTACGACTTTCATGACTTCTGTGATTCTGCAAAACAAATTAAACTTGCGCATGTTGAAGTTTAATTTGAGGATATTAGTAATGTTTGAAACTACATACATATAATTGCTTTATTTACTTATGTACCTATTATATGACTATTACATAGTTTATTAGATGTTGTTTTACAATTTGATGGTAAGCAATACGTTTTCGCTTATCATTTTCAGACACCATCACCACCACAGACGAAAGCATGTGACCCACTACATTATATGAGGCTATCCTCTTTGTTGCATGTTTTAGTTTATACTCTTAGTCTGTTTTGTTACTAAAAATAAATTTAAAACTATTAAATTCGTAGTATTTTCCTGGCACTTAACTATAAGATCCTTTTATTACTTTCTTTTAAATAGTTTTGTTGTAAGTACATTGTATATTTTATTATTACTTTTGATGCCGCTGCTTTTGGTATAATTAGAGATACAATTATAATTAAATTAAAGGGTTTATTACGGTACTAAAACACCGTAACCAATAATATCTTATTGTGTTTATTTTATTAGTTAAATAGGACTTTGAAACTGAATTTCGTTAAAAGTATTGACGAAATGAAGACGTGTCGGAGTTAAGTCTTGTCGCAGAACCATTTGTCGGGATACAGTAGTGTCGGGCTTAAGATATTTCAAACTAAAGTATTGTCGAAATAAAAAAGTGTCGGAGTTTCATGTTGATGAAGTAAAGTCGCAGAACGATTTATCAAAATACAGTTTAAGAGTCGTTAAATAGTCAATGTAACTAAAACTGAGGTTATTTTATTATCTGGACAGTTGCTCAAAAATATATAACAACTTACTTGACATTATGAAGGATACGTCATTGTTACTTTAAAGAAAACCTTTTTCTATATGAAATATAATATTATAACAAATAATAGGTACATTATAATGTATACAAAATACCAATACCAGCGGCTGTAACCTCACTAAATAACACCTCACTTCTTCTTTTGCCCTAACAGACGCCACCACAAACCATATTCCCAGCAACGTCTTAACGCTTTTTCAACTGAGCACCTAACAAAGTTTGGAGGCCTCTTTCCGTCTGGAGGAAACCAGTGTCAAGAGCTGAACCAGTCTTACAGTGAAGCTGATTCTTATATAGACGTCATTAATCATAACGTTAAAAAGATCTGTCCCCATGGGAACACTGTTGAAGAGTTTGGCAAGGCTCATCAAAAGTGTGTCAAGAATCAATTTGGAGATGACATGTTCAACCAAAAACATGAGAGGATGTGCATCAAGTTTAATCAACGCCCTTTGCAGAAGAGGTATGCAGATTAAGTATTTTATATTTCATTGGCTTAATTTCTTCTTTCGCTAAGAATGTATTATTTGAATCATGGCAACAAAAGGTTTTAAATCGTTGTTAATATATTATGTAGAAAAACTACAATAATTTAAAGCAAAAAATTTAGAAAAATAACTTTTATTTTTCTAAATTTTTCATCTTCATCTAGCATCTTAAGATTTTTAAAATATAAGAAGTAGGTGTTTAAAACAGTATTGGTTATGTTTTGTGGTTAATATTATTCTACACTGAAACTTATTTTACAAAACCCATTCATAACTTATTGTATCACCCACAAATTTCATGACACCACATAGAAGAACTAATTCTGTGTCATCAACAAAATTATCAAATTTATAAATAAATATGACATATTCAAGACATACTCCTTAGGCACTTCATTTCAAATTTAATATCTTGTTAAGTATACTATTATATTTTTACACTTTGAAATAACTTTAGATATCTAACCTATCTATATTAATTATCCTTTTTTATCAATTATTCTAAAAAAAATATAATCACTCAGTGTCAGCTTGATTCAAATATAATAAATATTATAAAACATGTCAAGGCCGGTGAAACGAAACAATTTAAGAATTCCAAACTTCCAGTTTAAAACAATTAACATTATCAAAATCTTGAGTAATTAAAAAAATCTCAAACAATTTGAATTTGAAATCGATTAAATATTACGCAAGAACTTTTTGAAAGTTCAACATAACAATGTAATAATTGCTGAAGCAAAATTGCTAATGTTATCATGTTTATTCGATGCAAATAAAATCGTAAAATTGTGGTAGGTAGGTACAATATTATAGTAAGTATCAATCTGAAAGAAAGAAAGAAAGAAAGAAAAACAATTTATTTTAACACGCAGATGACGCACAACATTAAAATAGAAACAAAAGGATTACAAAAACAAAAACAAAAGACATTTAAAATAAAAGAAGAAAAACAATATAACAACAAATAATAACAATTTAGGAAAGGGAAAAAATAAAAATAGTGTGCAGAAGTACGCCACACGCATGCTAAAAACGGCCATCGCTCAGCATATTGCTAATTATGCTGCAACCAGCAAGGGTTGCAACACAACAGCGCTGATTTTCATCTCTTTCTAGAATCTCAAATCTCTTCAGGATGTTTTAGTTAAAATGTTTGTACTTAATTAATAAATAAATTCCAAGTCTTCTTGGTAAGATATTATATTTTTAAGTTAATTACAGCAGATACTTTCACCATCGCATCGTTACAAAGACTGATTAAGATAAGATATAAAAATACGTAGATATAATATCATAAGATCTCGATTTTCACAAGCCACGGACTGAATCATCAATCACAAAGCAAAAGATCGTTATTCTTATATTTTGTCCCACAAATAAAGTTTTTATAAAAACGCCACGCTGATTGACGCGAGTAGACACTTCAAAAGATACGAGAGATACGTAGGTTCTTATATTATTTTTAGTGTTTATCAGTATGCATGAAATGTACAATGGTATCATAAAAGACCTACGAGCTATTCCTACTTTCTTTTCTTCAGAGTATATCAGTTACTAGTTGGTATTTCTCAGCCAAATTAAATTATTGTTATGGAGAGCAAAATAGGTAACAATTTTAATTCAAATGCAAAAGAAAAAAAAAACTTGTGTATTATAAAGTATCGCATTCTACGCAACGAGAGTCACAGTTAATACTCGTAGTTATAATAGCTAAATCAAGGATAAAAAAATCAAAAATGTATTTGAAACTTATTTTTTTTAAAACCACTACTTGAAGGTCTGGAGTTGAATGACCAATCTGGAGTAAGTTCGTTGCAAGACATGTTATAAGGTTTGTAGGTCAGTCGAGGCATATTATATTGTATACATGCAAAGAAAAATAAGACTTTTTATATTAAATATAAAACCTATGAAGAAAATTCTATTTGCATCGACTGCTGAACTATTTATGTACTTTAAACAACTTCAGATAGACTGTTTGAGGTTTTATTGAAATTGGTTATTCCATTCACATCACTCATTGTTACTTACTTCAATATATTACAATGAAATTTAACAAAGAACTTCACTACGAATATATATTTCTAAACATTTTTCAATTGACAAATTTTCTTGAAAGATTTCATGACTTTTTTGATACATTTTAAGTAAGTCTTTAAACATAACATTTATTTTACTTACTTACTACTTTGTTATAGTTTTAATGAACTGTGTTTGAGACGTACATCCCTGGTGATACCCAAATATCAGTACCTACTTATCTACACACTCTTAATAATTATTTGTTATCTTCACAAGAAAAATATCGCTGACAAACACCAGAAGAAGTGAACACCACCTCATACTCTGTCCCTCACACTACAGACTAACATGACCAAACACTTTACCATATAGGAAGGGGCAGGACACATCGATAACGTCAGTGAATTCCAGCGGACAAGACTCCGGCATCGCAGAGGCTACCTCCAGGTGTCCCTGTGGCCAGTCCAGCCTCCATACTTCAGAGGAAAGTAGCGGGTACGTGACTAACTAACCTGTAGATAACGAAAACTCATGATTCATCATTATAATAAAGTGGAATATTACTCATGTTTGTTGTATTCACATCCCAAAGTAGATGTGGATAGTTGTAAAATCATCATCATTATTCATCGCAATGTGAATAAAAAACTATTTAATAAAAAGTATTAAAACAATAATGCGGGGGATAGTTTCTACTGGACAAACTACTCACTTACTAACTAATACAAAATATCTCTCTCCTAAATGATCAATGTGGGAAATAGTTGGCACGGAATCGAAAGTAATATTTCCATAGAGTAATGTCCCAAATGTTCGGAGTTTGTTCACCTCATAAGTCATTGGTACATTTATAATATTTATGAACTATTTGATAAAATAGAGTAGTGAAAATTAATTAGATATCCTTAAAATTTCATGACATCTTTCAGTAATAAAGTAAAATATTTTTGATACCTACCACCTTTTAATGGTCTGGATAAATAAAATATGGGTATCTCACAATATTAACAGTATAATAGAGGAGTATTAAACAAGTGAATAAAATATGATATATTTGATAAGGCTCGCCATTTCATCCCATTAAACCATCATTATATTTAACTAATCATAATAACCTGTCATCAGTATCATCTACTAACTGAATTTACCAAAGCATCTCAAAGTCAACTACAATTCCTAGGTGCAGTTACGAAGATTCTCTAAAGTCCACACACAACCCAGAGGGCCGAACGAAGCCTTACAGAGGAGACCACGAGCCTCGCTTTACGAGGAGGGCATCCTTCGGCCATCAGCCTTTAGACTCCAGGCAGTTCAACTACAGACGACAATCTTTCTCCGAAAACATGCAAAGGCACTTTCCGCCTTTCGAGAGGATCGCTTCCGGGGGTAGAATGATCAGACAAATTTCCACCCCAAATGTTTCCAACCTTACCCAGTCTTACTTCTTAAATGGAAAAAAGAGGTTAGAATCTAGAAGAAAAGAAGTATTGAATGAGCCTATGGTAGATTACGATCATAGTGAAGGAGAAGATGTATTTGATACTTCACACAGAATGGAAAGGAGAGCTAGTGGAAGGAACCATAAGAGAGGGAAGTTTATGGACCTGGGAGGACAGGCCACGGTGTTTGTAGCGACGCCGGCGGCTGCTGAGATTATGAGGAGACAAGGAAACGAAAGAATCATGTTTGCTAGACCATTATAGTAAAAGCCATTTTCAATGTATCTACAAATTAAGTTTAGAATACTATTGGCATTGTGTTTTATAAACAAGCCATTTTATGCACAAGATATCAATAGCATATCATTAACAAATTTTGATGTATTTTACCCAATGTGTTATAAAAATTAAATGTAATAAGTATTTTAATTAGAAATATATAATGCAAAATGTGATGAACAGCCAACCGATCGACATAATTATAATGATGTGGTCTGATTTGTTAACTTTAATATTTTTATCTAAGTTTGGGGTTGTCCTTGTAGATTAGATTACATTGACTCTAAGAAACTTTTTGAACCAAATGCTTCTCCGTTGTATTTAACCCTAAAGATTCGTCAGTATCTGTTGTGTGAGTGCGAGTATGTCATCGATGATGATGCGCGTGGACTCTTGTTTGTTTGTGCTATAGCTATAGGTATAATAGGATAGAAATCTTCATAATAGCAGTACTAAAGTACTATTTTTAATACCAACATGTACCTATAATGCTCATTTGTTTTAACTTTCTAATATTATAATTACAATTATAAACGTTCCCAAATGTTTCCATGAAGATATATTTTTTTATTCACCAATTAAGTAGGTGAAAAAAATATTTTTAAAAAAGGTTAACTTATGATTGTGCAATTTGTATTTATAATGTAGTTAGGTTGTATAGTATGTAAATATGAGTGTGTGTAGATATTTTGGACATTTGGGTAAAGTGGTTCTTGCCTTCATCAGCTTTACAATATAGTTGTGTCCAAAGAAATACATTGTTAAGTGCCATTTGGATTATGTCTGCTTGTAGGGATGCTCTGCAAGTAGTTTTGTTACTGTCTGTTATTAATATTAACGTTTAACCACCTTAATACAATGTTAAGTGTTACAACTGTGACATATTGTATTTTTTGTAAATAATCTTTATCTAAGAAATAAATTAATTGAACATTGATTGTTTTAATGTTTTCATTATTTGCTCCTTCAATAGTAGACTTCATCAGGCTGAGATGATAATGATGATGAGAAATTAATCAAAGTCTGTTTTTTTTAAGCTGACTTTTTTTCAGGTATAGTAAAATCAAAAAAAGAAAAAACACATACACAAACAACATATTACAAGACCTAATTCTGCATAAGTATATACGGTAACAGAATGAGTTAGATGTGAAATAGTTTTAGTTATAAATTGATCATCGAATAGTTCATGCCTGATAACATTATCATCATCATGTCAACCCATAAACGTCCCACTGCTGGGCACGGGTCTCCTCCAAAAATTTGGAGGGATATTAGCCTACTATACCACGATGGCCAGACGGTTTTGCAAAGGGATTTGTTTCGAGTTTTCCTTCTCTTGCGGTGGATATTGTCTGCTAGACTTACTCCCTTAGTCGACTCTTACGACACCCTCGGGATGGAAGGGGGGTGGTGACATTTGTATTCTTAATCCGTCACCACACGGACGGCCTGATAGCATAAGACCTATAAAATGGACGTTAACCCCAAAGAAAATATAAGTGGTAACAGTAACATTGAACAATATGTCAATAGATAAACAAATAATAAAAGATATCGCTTTGTAAATGTATCCTCTTTGAGAAACGTCGCAAATATGTATCCTCATAAATAAAAAAGTGAGAAAACAAAAGGAAACGTATTGCATGTTATTGTAAGTATGGTGACTATAAGTTAAAAGAAGAGGCAGATGATATCTCTTTATGAAGTAACGTTATCCCGCCAACTGTTGCATCTATTGTATAGTGCGTCTCTCGCTATGACATGAGTTTGATCGATGGAACCTGTTAAAATAGTAAAGATCATATAAATCTAATAGATCATTTTCACTTCAATAAGATCCTCTTCCAAAAATGACTGACATTTTAAATATTACAGATTAAACAGCAACCGATTTAGGTCTGTAGGGTAACGATAGTATGCAACCTCCAATGGTCCCTGGTGTTGCAAGCGTCCATAGGCTACGGTAACTGCTTACCATCAGGCGGGCCGTATGCTTGTTTGCCTCCTTAGTAGTATAAAAAAAACCTATCGAGAAATCATCTGATCACACCAACATTAAGTCTAAAGATACAATACAATATACCGTTAAGCATATGGTATTTTTTAACTCTAGAACTGATTATAATACTTCAGAGGAAACGAACTTTAGAAAAACGACCTTTGATTCCTTTCAAACTGACCTTAAAAGTTTAAAATAGATACTACACATAAAATAATTAATCACTGTCCCAAAACTAATACCTACGTATAACTTCAGACGAAAAGTTTCCGGGAAAATGTGTCCTCATGGCTTCCCTAATCCATTCATAGCCGGCTAAGGTCGGCGCGGCCGATGAACTTACCATTTATTTTGATATGATTTTTTTACACAAACTACACCATTTCTTTATAGACAGGACTTGTTGATGTTTAATCTGTGATTGACCCGAGTTATGAGGTAAATAATAATAATTCCTTCCTTGACAAATAGTGGACTATCTATAAATAGTTTTATATTGACATAAACTTCGTGAACCGTACAAACTCCACAGTTAAAACTTGGCTAGTTTGGAACATTTTACTAATGAGATAATCTTTGTGGCATATCTAAGCGTTTAGTCGAGTCATCTCACGATCCTCAGGATGGCCTTTTCTTGGGTCACCGCATTAGCCTTGAGATCCAGTGTGGAAATGTAGCCAGTCTTTTGGACACTGTAAGGTTTGTTATACTCGCATTATTACACTGGCTCGACAATGCCCTGTACTTGGTAATCGGTTTTAAAGCTCACTCACCCAGCTCACATCATCCTTTGCCGCGCTTTTGTGCAACTGTCACAGTGACGTTTAGTAAACCAATACAGCCAATACAGGCACACACGAGACAGCGTGTGCATGCTTTAGCGCATACACTACAGACACCTTTCCTCAGAGCTGCGACCTCAATCAGATATATATTAGATTAAACATAGGTGAATTCTTTTAAATACAATATCTGAATATTTATAAGTAGTTTAGGTTAGGTTGCTTCTATTATAAAGTATCTAACGTTATCTGAATTTATATCCCAAATTACACCCAAAGTTTTAATAATACCAATATGAATACAAAGACAACAATTTATAAGCAGTACCTCAGGGCGGTCTTATCGCTAAAGGCGATCTAATTTTAATTAATTTACGAGTATAAAACATAAAATTTGTTAGTTTGATTTATGTCTGGATATCTCACAATCGCAAATAAATCGGAAGACAAAAACCTCGAGTGTCTCGAAGATGAAGCTCAACAATGTTGAGTACCTACTGTATTTCACCTTCACCTCATTCTATTTGTCATGAATTATATTAATGTTATTACAATACACATAGAACAACAATCAAACAACTATAAAATAAAGTTAAATTATTTTTTACCACACAAAGTTGTAGACATGAAATCATCAACTAGTAAAATATTTTATTATTTTCCCTATTACATTCTTGATTGCTAATGAAAACTGCTTAAGGATCCGTAAAAACTCCTTAATAGGCTATTAAGAAAACCACTCGAAGCCGCGGCTTATTCATTAGCTTAGCTAATAGCTACCCTAAATTATTAATCAATCTAATCTGTACGCAAGAGATCCGATATTAAGTGATAATCTGAGGTTACAGATTTTACACATTTTCATTAAAAATATATATAAGAGAAAAAAATAATATTATTTTCTCTACACATCGCACCCACTGTAGAAAAATGTCTTAAGTTGAATGGTGTTTGTTTTGCAATTAACATCGTATTCCTAACAGCTAAGGTTCAAAATTGCCCAGTGACATTTCTCAAGCTACGCCAGTTTTCTTCTGTGGATGCGACATAAGCTTAAAATAACTCAGTTTTATTGTCGAAAACTGTTATGTTAACACAATAGTTTATGATGACCTTACTGTTAAAACATTTCCCTCGGACGAATTTAGCGGAAAATTCGTAGCGAAAAACTCACTTTACGATAGTAAATGGCCTACTTTGATATCAGTTTGCTCAATGTCGTTTATTTCATCTGCAACATTTTTCCTTTTCATAAAACTTTACGTTATGAAAATATTATGTTCGAGATTTATGAATAGAAAAACCATATCTTTGGGCATTTTTCGATACAGGGTGAGGCGGAGGTGCATTATATATTGATTCGCCATTTTTAAAACCATTATCATGGTCCGATAAGCATGGTTGATGAAAATAATACATAAAAAACTTTAATTTTTTTAAGTCTGTCAAGTTTAGGCTTCTTCCATTTTTGGCATTTACACATTAGAAAACAAATATTAATTGTTACTGTCCGTGTGAAGACAGATTAAAAATACAAATGTCACCACCCCGTTCCATCCCGACAGTGTCGTAAGGGTCAACTAAGTGAGTAAATCTTGTACACAATATCCATTGCAAGAAAGGGAAAACTTGAAACTAAACCATATACCAACCCGTCTGGCCAGTGTGGTTTATTAGGCTAATATCCTTCCAAGTGTATGGAAAAGACCCGTGCCCAGTAGTAGGACGTTTAGTGGACTAAGATGATGATTAATTGTTGTAACTGGCGTAATATTTTTATGTATAAAATAAAATGTAGAGCGGTGGTGGCCGTGACTTGCACGCAAGAAGTGTGAATGTGAATTTCAATTTGTGGAGTTTATATGTACTAATCAAGTGAATCGCCATCTGCTAACGGTTAAGAAAAACATCGTGAGAGAACCTACATGCCTTAGAAGAAATTCTAAAGACATGTCTGATTTACCAATCCGCACTAGACCAGCGTGTGTGAATTAAGGCCTAAGCCCTCTCTCTCTCTTGATAGAGGAGCAACCTATATATGTCCCACTGCACTGTCGGCATGGGTCTCCTACCCATGCCGAGCAGTGGGACATATATGGGTTGCTATTTTAAAATGTAAGGTTAATTGACTCCCCCGTACTAAGATCCAAGCATCCCATTATAAGCAGGTATGACGTATAGGGTTCAACAACCCGGACCGCGACGTCACAGGCACGCCTACACCCTGTCACCTGTCACTGCTACGCATTTTAGAGTTTGTTATAAAAGATACAATATACGTGTATTGCTAGTTTATATTGAGTAGAAGAAGAAATAAGGTTGTGTTATTTGTCGATAATTTATTTCATAAAATAATTAAACAAGACTCTAAATATATTTTGAGTATTTTGCATCACCAAAAGTAACAGATCATCCCATTAACTCATCTTATGAAGTCTTATGTCTTTTTTCTAATTTTGAATGGCTTAAATATCATTCTAGTACCTGACAAGCTTCTCTGATATTGTTACTTTTTATCTTAATTAATAATATATTATTATAACGCCGCCGACGACGCCGAGATTAGGCTCATATGTGCACAGGGAACATCAAATATCATGACCGAACGATGATATTCAAATTCGACAATTAGGTAAAAAGGTTTGTAAAATAAATCTTTTGCTGATTATTTTAGAATCTTTCCTCACTTATATGATAAGGAAGGATTTTCCAACCAGGCTCTGCCTGACACGCCGTGGAGTTACCTACAACTTCTCTGTGAGAACTTCGATAGCGCTATCCAGCCAGTATTGCGTGTTTGTACAGTTCCAAAAACTATACCTACTTTCTTGATAGAAGAAACTCAGTCTCACTATACTTTAGAAAATTAAAGATTTGTTTGTTTACACCTACAAACCGATATGGAAGTCCCGAAAACAAAGTAAGTACTTAAATTTGATAAATTTAACAAAGTAGGTACTCGCAGAACATCGTTAATGAATTTAACTGGATTACAAACATGTCATCGACTCAGTTCATAGTCCCATTCACCCTGCACCAGAGTGTGTACGCAGACAAACACCCTTAACACATAGAAAGGGTGTAATAAACTGTGAGATTGCGATGAGTTCGATGCCTCATACATCCGCAACGAGCGACAGGATTAGGCTTTTATCTGAAGATCAAACAAATACCTACTGACTAACTTTTATACTATACTACGCTTGTATGAGGTGTATGATATCCAATATTATGATAAATATCCAGATAAAAATGTGTCTGTTGAGGTCTGGTGGTATTCATACCGTTCAAAAAAAATGCACACAGTCCTGGTGACCGTTGAACCTACTATGTTAAGGTTGTTTCAAAGTTTCCCTGGTGACCGATGTCCTTTACGTCATCATCATCATCTCAGCCAGATCATGTCCACTGCTAAACATAGGCCCCCCTCATATGTCTCCACAATGGCCAATCTTGAGCTGCCTGTATCCAGTGCTTTCCTGCAGCTCTTATAAATTATTAAATGTATGGATGTTAGTTTTCCTGAAGCATTCCAGCTAGCACGCCTAGCCTGAAGTATTTCCACAAAGCATGCCCATAGGAGTGCTTCAAATAAAAAAATATATTTGTCTTTTTTTCTGAAATGATGCCAAAAATAAAAGTTAACTAGTCTTAAATAATATTAATAATAAATATTCTTTTACTGTAGATATTTTATTATTTAGTCCCCGCACTATGCGAGTCATATTCGTAGGCACGCTTCGTGGAATAATTAATTTAAATGTTTGCTTGGTGTAATAATACTTCAGGCGTGCTTCTTTTCGGCGTGCTAGCTGGAATGCTTCGTTTTTCTGCCATCTGTGGGAATAGACTATAAAAGAATATATATTTTTTGCAACACGTACCGCCATAAAGAAGAGTAGAAAAATAATAGGTACGTCACATTGATTGACAGTTCTATACATGCTTTGTTATTTATGAAAATACCTATAAAATCTTAGTGATCATTTTATAATAGTGTTTTGATAGCCATCATCATCGTCCAAGGCTTTACAACCGCGAGCAGACATTAAATAATAGTATTACTAACCAAGATAGTATTTAGTGATTGTATAGAGACTGAAACAATTTAGAAACGTCAAAAAGAGTTTAAATAGTTATGGTAAATCCTCTCAACAGTGCGACGCTCAACAATTTTGAATGTTTTCGCTGTCTCAGTACAGTTCATAATCTAATGCTATTTATTAACTTGGTACTGGTAAACTTTGTGCTGCAAACGAATGCTGACGAGGCCGTGACTTATTGCTCCACATTTGATGATATATCCTATGGTTCTAACGTACTCCCGCTGCGGTACACCGAACTAATACCACCGTCCTCCAAAAACGTTCTCGACGATGGATCTGGTCGGAAAGTGTGTGACCTGCCTGATACTGTCACATGGTCGCACATCGACGATGAATTCAACAAATTTCAAGTAATGTTTAATCCGTTTGGGCATATCATTTTGCGAGTTCTATTCTTTGGTTTATTTTTACCTAGTGATTTCATAAAATATTAAATATAATTTTGTAACGATTTTATTTTATTTATTTTTATACATAGGTACCTAACTTACTAAACACACTAATTACTAAAAGTTTGTAAATAGTGAAACTGAAAAGGTTATTAAATTAAGGATAGCACAGCGTGGAATTCAATCGGTTCTTTTTATATTAAAACAATATCCATTTTATCACAAATTATTATTTATTTATTACAAATTGAGTTATTTTACTCTAATTAATTAAAGGATTAATTAAGATTAAAAACTACGTTCCTTTTCTGCCATGAGCCCTAATGTGGCGCGCTAGACCGAATTTAGTTTTAAATACTCTGTTACATGTTTTTTTTTTTTTTAATACTACCAAGGTGGCAAACAATCATACGGCCCGCCTGATGGTAAGCAGTTACCGTAGCCTATGGACGTTTGCAACACCAGGGGTGTCACTCACGCGTTGCCGACCTTTTAAAAACCTTATAACTCCTTTCTTGAAGAATCCCATGCTATAGTCTCTTGGGAGAACCTCGGCAGGGATGCAGACGTGTTGCAGTAGAGTTGACCCTGCGAGTTGTATGTATAGGAGGTTTTAGGTCTCTCTTTTCGATTTTGGAGATTTAAGTCCAGAGTTTTGAGACGACTTTCCTCGAACTTTTTGGTCTTCATGTAGATGGTAGACCGCCATGAAGACCTCTTCGACGCGAGTTCCTCCCAACTTTCAGGGTCAATAGCACAGCCGTTAAGGTGACGTTTTAGCACATCGTTGTAGCGTAGATGTTATTTACCTTCTGCCATCTCGGAGTAGAATACAACTTTAGGTAACCGGCGTCCATCCGGAGAACATGTCCACACCACCAAACGTAATTGAATAACAAACATCCATACATTTATCCATCCTAACTTTTGCAATAATAATGCTAGTATAGATTATTTAGTTACATCATTGGATAAAGAAGGATCATAGGACAAATCTGAAGAGCTAAGATTAAGATAAATTAAGTACTTAGATACTACGATTAATCCAAAAAGGGCTAAGTCACTAAGGACACTGGCTGATTGATGATCTAGTTAGACGAGACTTGAATTAGCTGACATATAATAATGTGTATTACATAATAAAAACTATTTTGGTTTTTTTTTCTTTATAAGGTCTTTTCCATGGTATTCCATACCTCTCTATTGGATTTCAAATCTACCCAGTCCTCCGCAAAGGCTTATAGCCTATTTAATAAGACGAATTTTAAAATTAGTTCGTGAGTTCTTCTGCCATACCCATGATTCACTAAGAGCTATGAGGAATATAATGCGGAGTCAGAATGCTAGACAGAGTAAAAAACTGTGACATAAGAGTACGATGTGGATTGAAAGAAGATGCAGTGACAAAAGGAGATGTTAAGATGGTTTGGACATTTAGAAAGGATGGATGAAAAAAGAATAACAAAAGAGGTATATCGTGCAAGAATGAATGGAGATGTCGGTAGGGGCCGCCCTAGGAGAACATACAGCGACCAAGTAGGGGATTTGCTAAAAAAGGGCCAAATTAAAAGTACCCATAATCGACGTTCATGCATGAAGACGTTGATGAATGTAGAGGAGGCGAAGGAAGTATGTTTGGATCGAAGCAAGTGGCGTACCATAGTCTCTGCCTACCTCACTGGGACACAGGCGTGATGATATGTATGTATGAATTTTAAAATTAACGAGAAATATAGACTTAATTGTAAAATTAATATTTATAATAATATAGACCGTAGTAGTAGTAAAGCTGTCCAAAGAACAACACGAGGCCGAGCAGCTTCACTATAAATAAGCGCTCATCCATAAAAGTAAAAAATTGTTTCTTAATCCAATAAACCAGTTTATAGACCCCACAAAAGGTAAAATAGACGTTACTTAAAAAAAGTCCGTCATTTCCACTTCCATTATAAGTATTTGCCAAGAAATGGAAATGAAATTCGTTGTATTTGTACAGCTCATTGAAAGCATAGGTCCTATAAAAGCACCCAATTATAGAATGTTATATTTAGAGTTATTACATTATATTAATTATATATTAAGTTGGTGTGATATGAAGGTACGAAGGTACGTACGTGACAATTTTAGGTTTATTCATTCTTCTCAATTCAGAAGCGATTTAATTATCTAATCAATTAGGTACAACATTGTGTAACAATAACCAGTTCCCGCCATTACATACTGAACATTGAATGAAATTATTTGTTACTAGTTTTCACATGCGGGTTCGCCCGTGCGGACAATCTAACGGGAATCGTGTTTTTTTCGGGATGATGTTGTAATTAAGTTTTAAATATATTTTTCATTTTAAGATCAACCGGCTAGGACAAAGGGTTTGTCCACAAGTTCCACAACACCACGTCACGATGTCGTCAACGTGGAACGTTGCGGTGTTGCGACGCGGCACGTTGACGTGACGTGCTAATGCACGGTTTGGCAACGTCGTATTTTCTGTTAAAATGACCTCCACTACTATTCATAATTGAAAGATTGTTGCGTCATTGTTACGTGTATACTTACGACACAGTAACGTTGCACACCACGTCAACGTGCCGCGCCACGACACCGTAACGTTCCACGTTGACAACATCGCGACGTGGTGTTGTGGACAAGCCCTAATAGTCTAACTCCTTGATATCTACAACACTCACTATGATGGCGGCTTGCGTGATTTATTAAGCCCAATATTAAGTTGCTGTCAATATTTACCTACACAAATATACAGGCTGGTAACTACATAAACACTTGGTAATATACGTAGGTACGTGTCTGGAACACGTCTGGACCGAGTAGGCATGTTCAATTTGACACAGTCTAGTGAATAAGGATTCCACTGGTTATGTCGTATTGAGAATATTTGTCTTCTGTCCTCAAATTATATCTTGAAAGCATTGTTGATACAGTTAGTGTCTGACAAAGCGACATTAATTTATATCGATAGCGTATATATATTCTTCTTTAGTTATGCCGCAGTATAATAAGTGTATGGTACTAATTATTTTTAAAAGACTACTCCCGCACTATGGAACAAGCCCTGTGTCGCGGGAGACTTAAAGTTTTGTCCCATGTGGGAATCGAACCCACGACCTCCGGCGTAACAATCAGAGTCACTAACCACTAGACCAATAGGCCAGTAAATACATAGTATATTTGTTACTATTACGATTTAAATACATTGAAAGTATCTCAACATGAGTAGGTCTTTTTTGTTCGATCATCTGCAGTATCAGGCATGGGTGGTACATACACTATCCGACATAACAGTACCTATTAGTGTGCTGGTGAGAGAGGTATAAGTTATGGTCAGATTAGGTGGGTAGACTAGGTAGCTCTAATTAGTACCTACCATTAAAAATGTAGAGATTATAACTCAGAAACCAGGAACTAACTTTTAGATAATAGTAAATGCCTACACAGCGCAATGCAAATATTTTAACAATATTATTATATCAAGGCGAAAGACCTTTTTATCCAAACACAAAACAATATAAATGCTTTATAATATTATACCAGAGACAAGAAAAAATTGAAAGAACATCTTTTGACTTACGAGAAAATTTAATAATAAGCTGTTTGTACGCTTTGTAAATACGAAGTCGGCGGCGTCGCCCGTGGTAGGAAAGTGTTTAATATTGTTTGAACTAGGCTTTAACTGTTGTAGTTTTGGCAAAAAGCATAAGTGACAGCGATTACTTACATTAAAAAATATATTACAAGAAGACAGGTTTATAGCTATAAATTTTATACTCTACACACAAAACTTGGACATATTTACGGAAAATACACGATTACATATATCCGTGGCCATATTATATGCGGCTTAGGACGGGTTTTAATAGGACACCAACCTTTACCTTAGATTATAATACTACAAGTTATTATATTATAGTAAATTAAATATAATCCCTGGTTACATTCTCACTTAGACTGCTTATTGTCTACGAGTGTCATGGCTGGCCAGCAGCTTGACTAATTGTGCCTTAGTCTTTGTTAACTCTAGTCCTTAATATATAAACTGCCTTGGCCGCAGTATGCACCTGCTATACACGAGGTTGTGAGTTCGATCCCCAACCCGATTCGATCACACAGGACAAAACTTTGTGTGACTCACAAATTGTTGTTCTGAGTCTTGATGTAATTTGTGTCCGTTAATTGTATGTTTGTAAAGTCCCCCGCGACACAGAGCTTGTTCTCTAGTGGGGAAGTTGTCTTTTTAAAAAGTAAAAAAAAAAGTAAGTAAGTAATATTGGTTTCCGTCCCTTTTGTTACCACGAATAATTTATTGTAACTCATACCAAATTGTAAATGTTATACTTTGGAAATTAAATAGAGTGGCCCGAGTTTCTTGCCAATTCTTCCTACTATTCTAGTCAGCGAATTGGCCGTAGGAAAAAAAAGCTGCCATTTGTTTTTCTAAGTTCTAAGTAAGGTATATACTTTATCTTTAAGGATAAGCAATCGATCTAAATGAATAAATGAGTTTGACTTGACTTAATAAAAAACCATGTCCGTGTATCCTCAGGAATGTTGCTAGCGTTCCGTATCTTAAAGTTCTTAGGTTGCGCCACAAAACGTTTTATTGACAGATGCTCTCGGCTCTTAAATTAAATTTGGTCGAAATTATGACAAAACAAAAATACAATTTCAATTTCCAAGCTTACACCCAACAAATGGTTTTTATAAGAGGAATGACCGAAGTGGATATATACTATAAAAATAAATTATTTGTTATTTTATTGTTTTGTAAGAAGTTTGTCTTAACTGTGGCGACCATATTGTAAAAAATTGCGAATCTGTGGTGGATCTTCTGATCCTATGAAAATAGTGTTTTTTCGGGATAAAAAGAAGTCTAAGCGCAATTTCAGACTGTACCCTATCTCTGTGTCAATTTAACATCCAGAACCAACTAGCCGTTTTAGCATGATTAAGTTACAAACATTCATACATCCAAACTGTCACAATATAATAACACTTGCTCGTATAAACTGAACTTATCTAAGTTTATGTGACTGTAGACGCATAAAAAATATCGTCCATATTAATCCATTAAAGTTCTGTATCATTTCTGTTTGTCCAGGAAGTCGGTCAACCGCGAAATGGGGTATTTCAGACCTTCATATTGTAAGATCAACGAACTCACCATTTATTTAAGTGACATTTTACAAAAAGTTTTAATTCTAGGTGAGTTATAACTGTAGGCATATCTCTATATAACATAAGAGATGGGACAGTATAAACTGCATTCTTATATTTATTTTCTAAGGATTTATGAAGTAAATTTAGTTTCATCGAAACTTTTTTTAAGCTACTTTTTTATACTACTTGGGTGGCGAACAAGCCTATCATTATGGTCTGCTTTATATTAAGTAGTAGCCGTAGCCTATAGACGCCTGCAATAGCAGAGGTATCACTTCCAAGTCGTCGACCCATTTTTCTTTGCACCAGTGCTTGAAGGTGGAGTATCCCTGTAATAGGAAAACGTCTTTCAAAAAGCAATCCCTAACTTACATACAGAAACACAACTACACCGCTGTGGTGCGTGTGGTATTTGGCTATAGTCTTCTGTAAGGTGAAGGTCCACCTCCAGTCGGGCTTGCTCGCTAGTATGTCTGATGCTCTACCTCTCTTATACTATACTTTTATATTATATATCTTATGTTATATTTTAAACGATATATATGTACATTCAAAATAATTATCAATGGTTATTACATTTAAGGATTTAGGCCTAAAACTTCTTTACTCTGATACAGTAGAGGAGACCCGTGCCCAGCATTGGGATATATAGGAATGGGCTGTTTTGTATAAGTAAATATTTAATTAAACTTTATCATTTTTTGTAAAGAATACCAAACTACTCGTAACTTTCTTAACAACCAAGGTTTCAAACAAGCATACGATCCGTCTGATGATAAGCAGTTACCGTAGCCTATGGACGTTTTCAACACCAGGGGTGTCACTCACGCGTTGCCTTCCCTTTAAAAACCTTATAACTCCTTTCTTGAAGAACCCCATGCTTTATAGCCTCTTAGGAAAATTGCGGCAGAGAGCTCATTCCACAACCTAATCGTACGTGGTAAGAAATTCCTCTGGAATTTTACGGTACGGCATGTTTGAGGTGCAAGGATGATCTCCCGGTGGCGAGAGGTGCGTTGATAGAATGTAGAACTTAAGTTGCTTATGGTCACAATTACAATAAGGTAACTACGAGTATTTATATTCTGCCCCTATAATACAACAGCCTATAAAGGGTTCTATATAACACAGCATAATAACAAATATCGAATCTTACTAAGCCATTAACATGAATCAAAAATGCAAAGACCATTAGGCTATGAGAATAATTAGTAGAGTCAGAAAACATACCCCTTGTTTTAACTTGTTAGGGGTTAACGACTGAGTTTATTTAAATAGCCTACTGCTTGTACAGGGACGGACTTGACAAGTGTTTGAGTGACCCGAGTTTCTTGCTAGTTCTTCTCAATGCTCCACGTCAGCGAACTAGCCGTAGGAAAATTTTACTGACATCAACTTTTTGGCTTATTCATAATTTATGACCTTCATAAGTGTTACTTTGTAACTTAAATGAATTTTGAGTTTGAGTTTTGAGTTTGCAACTATGTGTCCATCTAGATAGCAGCTTTTTTAAGAGAGATAGGGCACCATACTAGTGACAAAGCCCGACTGGGAAAGGACCTTCTTACAGAAGACCACAGCTAAATAACTACACACAGTGGTGTAGTTGTGTTCCTGTGTATGAATACAGGTCTCCAGTGCTCATTTATATAATATCATCTTAAAGAAGCCTTGGTGTAAAAAATGGATTGGCAACACGCAAGTCATACCTCTGATATTGCCAGCGTCCATAGACTACGGCAACTGCTTACTAATATTTTAAATGCAAAAGTTTGGATGGATGGACTGATATAGGTATGTGTGGGATGGATTTGGCACAGAAATAGATTATGCCTTGGAAAAGCACATAGGCTCCTATATTTATCCCGAAAAAACACACTGTTTCTGGCGAAGCCGCGGAGAAAACAAGTTAATTTCAAAAATTTTGTAACTATATCTGCTATGGTTTTAATGCTAAAAGAATGAAAGGCTTACTTTGAACAATTGATTATAATTATATAATAGTAAATTTATTTATATACGTTTACCTCAACTATACATACAATGTTTTAAAACATTGTAATACATACATTACTATCACATTAACCAGCTATACAATATTATATACTTGAAGCACTTGACCTATCATGTAGGTAATGTAGTTAATACATACATTTGCACAAATTATCTAATAACTTAAAACGAGTGATTCTTGTATCGTAACTGTAAAATGTCTGAACGACCCTTCCTGAGAAGTCAGTTTTTTTTTTAAATATTTGCTTTGAAAGAGAACTCCCGCACTAGAGAACAAGCTCTGTGCCGCGGGGGACTTTACAAACATACAATTAACGGACACAAATTACACTCAGACTCAGAACAAACATTTATGAATGATACAAAGTTTAGTTCCGTGTGGGAATCGAACCCACAACCTCGTGCACAGCAGGCACATACTGCGACCACTGGACCACCAAGGCAGTCTAATTAACGATACTATCATAGAAAAGTTTGTATTGTGTTGTTTGAGTATCAAACATCTAAACATCAATCCAACCAAACCTTTTCATCTATAATAAATAAAATATTCGCAAGTTAAATGCAAATCATGTGAAAAGGATAGATATACTAACTTAAAAAGAAGGTAAAACCAATAGCATCTATCAATATAATATCCTTACTAATATTATAAATATGAAAGTTTGTAAGAATGGATGGATGGATGGATGTTTGTTACTCTTTCACGTAAAAACTACTGAACGGATCTGGATGAAATTTGGCACAGAGATAGAATATGGTCTGGAATAACACATAGGCTTTTTGCAGCGATAACCGACATCCACGCGGGCGGAGCCGCGGGCAACAGCTAGTAGGTTAATAAATTTTATATGGTCGTTTATTTATTTTTTATTGTTAGAAAATTTGATCAATGCATTCATATTTACAAACTAAAACCTGTGTTAAAACGGAACCGAAAGCGGCATTAAAAAATTGAATTGCAAATTATCTCCAAGCGTCGCTAATGAAAAACGGCTCCCATTGTTATTTGCATTCAAAACAAAAGTAATTAAATGCTGTTTATATTGTATAATGTGATATGATAACATGTAATAAGATAAGGTTTTGTTTTTTAAGTAAATATCTATCTTGGAAAATGCGTTAGTATACAAAAAGAATACTTCAAGCGAATTTTGTTAGGTAACACCAATACCAGGCGATTAAATAAAGCTCTTTATGTTATAAACTTGTAAATTAGATAATGATTTATTGACAAAATGTTAGCACTGAATTCAACCCTGTTCATCAATAGACACTTCTTGCAAAATTGCCTCAAAGGACACTGACCCCAATGACGTTGTAAAAAAGCAATGATGGATGGCGAGCGACTTTAGCTTTGTCTGTACCGAATATTATATGATCTGTAGTACCCGACTTCCGACCTTGGGTATATTCTGCAGGTATACTTTACATAATTTCAACTTATTTTTTTTTTATACTACCAAGGTGGCAAACAAGCATACGGCCCGCCTGATGGTAAGCAGTTACCGTAGCCTATGGACGTTTGCAACACCAGGGGTGTCACTCACGCGTTGCCGACCTTTTAAAAACCTTATAACTCCTTTCTTGAAGAACCCCATGCTATAGTCTCTTGGGAGAACCTCGGAATGAGAAGTGTGTAGACATGTATGTTGTATGGTGGAAAAAACAACAGTGTGATGTACGTCCTCCGTACTGCCGTCTATAGCATAGTCGCAGTAAGTACGCTCTAGATGGTTTCGAGAAAAACGCGGTTGAAATTTTGGTTCGAAAATTTTTCATAAATCCTTTGTTTGTAATCGGATCATAATGGTTGATACCTTAAATGAAAGAAGACCACAGCACCTATCTATTACTTATTTAGAGACTAATACTGAGTAATTGAAAGACAAAATACATTCATTATTTTTGTTATACTAAGTATTTCATTGGCAATAAATGATTTGATTTTAAAGAAACTAGAAAATGTTGAATAGAAAATCGTAGGAAAAGGGAAGGAAGACATTTAATCTGCAGTAGAATATAAAATAAATAAATTAGTGACTTTGACTTAAGTGTGACGCACTTTGATTCTACCCAGCGATTCCGCGAGGAGGAGATACTCTTAACAAGCAATTTGACCGTTCATTACCATGCTACTACGTCATTCAGTAATATTTTAATATCTTTTATAGCTTAATGCGTAATTATATATAATTCTGTTATTATAAATATAAGTTTTTGTTTCAAAGTTAGCATTTCAAAGTGCAGGGCAATACCAATAGACGCGTTTCGTATTTTACTATATAATTAAACACCCTAAAATAAATAACATTGTTTTTTAAATTTAAATTTTAAGTATATGGTGTTAATAAATTTTATTAACCACAAATATTTATTTATATAATTTGTACGTTCTTACAATAAATTATTTATTTGTAACAATATGGAAGATTGCAAATATAAAGAAATTCCAAATCATAGTAAACGTGTTTTAAATGTAAATAAAGTTGTTCAATGGAAACTATTCTTTAGACAGGTAAGAGGTTCTTCATTACTTTTAACCTAGTAGGTAAGTTTGGTGGCAAAAACAACGGTGTGATGTACGTCCTCCGTTAGTCGGATTATTTATATTACGTAGGTACCTACTTAATATTGTTATTACTAATACCATGGCTTACTTTGTTTTAAAACCCGCTTTATTAGCTTTACTTGTATGTATGTAACGCAATATTTCAATGCAATTTTAACTCAATTCAAGGCGTCTATGATCTGAAAATTGCACTCGTATTAAGCCTAAATACAATAACTATTAAAAGAAAAGCAAACATTTTTTTATAACAACCGATATTAGCACCCTACGGTTTTTCAGACAATGTTAATAATTTTAACATTTAGATAAAATTTCTGCATTTTAGTTCGATTAGTTTTTAAAGCGTGTTTTTTAAACATCTTCCTCTTAAGGAAGAAGTATCAAACATAATAATTGATGGACACAGTACACCCAGACTTGGAGCTACTGTTTGTGGGTCACACTACGAGAACAATACGGGTGTCGTCAAATCTAGAGCAAATGGTCATCCTCCGTAGGGTGTTATCTTGTAACTGACGAGAACGATCTCGTTAGTATAAAAAAATGATCAAAATATATAATTGCAAGTGGTACAATAATACACTGCCCCGATTTTTGTATTTTGGGTAGACTTGTTGACTACGAAGTCACCACCATTATTGTACCACTTGCAATTATATATTTTGATCATTTTTTTATAATACTTGGGTGGAAAACAAGCATATGGCCCGCCTTATCTTAATGTTTATTATTATAAACATCATAAAAATGATCTGTTATTGTACTCCGTGAAAATGATAGATGTCAGCCAATTTTCTTATGGCCTATTCGTTCATAAGAATTCCTTGCCGTTGTCTTCTATCATCTTTGATCCTTACTTCGTACACGCTATAGGCCAGGTTTTATTAAAATTGCAAAATGGTGATGGTCGTCGCTGACGCATATGCATGCAGCGTGAAGCGCATGGAGCGTCACGGCTCATGACCTTACCTCGGGCACAGACGTGCTCCCATACCACGTCACATGCACAGTCTACTGCTGGACATAGGCCTCCCGTAAGGATTTCTACAGCATTGGGTGGTTGTTTCTTTTTTTTGTAGAGTGGGGAAATACTTATACCGCCCCACTCGGAGAAGCGAGGCAGTTATGTCGGACTCTCTGGCCTAAAGGTGGTAGGCGGCCGGCATTCTGACCGACTGCACCGGAGATGCTGTCCCTCCAAGGGTGCGGGTGAGGCTCAATTGTCCCAGCCTCCCCGCAGTCTCACTATGGCAGCATCAGGCGCTCATGTGCGCGCCGACGCCGCCCAGTTCGCCGAATGAATGAATGAATGATCAGCCAGCAGTCTTCCCTCTCTGATCCGCTCCACCGCCTCCTTCTGCGAGATGACGTCCTCGCAGAAGGATGCGACCGCCATCCACTCCCTGTCGCTGGCGACTATAGATCATGCAATGGCGGGCAGCGACAGGTCTACACCAATGACTGCGACGAGGTCCCGGCGCTGCACCGCCCACGCCGGACGACTCGAGCGAATGCTGTGCCGAGTCGTCGTCGCAGTCGCAGTGGCGGCAGACGGGACTCGGTTCCCTCCTAGCGACCATGTGCAGGTAATGCCCGACGCAACCGTGCCCGGAAAAAACCTGCACCAGTCGGAAGGAAAGGGTCCCGTACTGCCCTGCCCACTCCGACAAGATCGGCTGGAGACAGCATTAGGTCCTGAGCTGACCTTGTCTTTTGACTGACCGTAATCTACACAAGTTAATCGGTTCACCTTGTTGGTTTTATACCTATAGATTTATTTTTTATGTTTACCCTTTATATATATTATGTAAATCATTTTTTTAAAACAATAGCCATGACGATTGTTTTTTCTCATTAAGTTTGTCTTTATCTACGATTACTTGCCAACAAAAGCAGTTTAAAAAAAATCTTTCATGTTAATACAAATTAAGTATGTTTAATAATAAAATGTCTTCGAGAAATAATTTTGATAGCCACCGTAATTACGTACTTATTATGACGCAGGGAAACAAATTGTTTATTATTTATTTTATGCAAAGGCTGGATGATGGACAAGGTCAGCTCAGGACCGAATGATGTGGAAGACCTTGAGGGAGGCCTATGTCCAGCAGTGGACGTCTTATGGCTGAGATGGATGATGATGGATGATGTTATTTTCCATCTTGAAATGTTAAAACGGTGTTTATCTATATACATACAAAATTCTTTGCCCTGAATGACTGACTGATGGAAGAAGGATCAACGCACAGCCTAAACCGCTGATCGTAGAGACCTGAAGCTTAAAGGGGATCGTCTTTGTATGACGCAGGCATCCGATAAGAAAGGATTTTTCGAAATTATATCCGTAAGGAGGTGAAAAAGGAGGGCAAAGTGTGTATGGGACAACGTAATTCCTTATTTCGTATTTTGTTGAAATTAGTTCTGATTAGTTCTGATTAAAAAAGACAACTCCCGCACTAGAGAACAAGCTCTGTGTCGCGGGGGACTTAACAAACATTTAATTAACGGACACAAATTACACCCAGACTCAGAACAACACTTTGTGGGTCACACAAAGTTTTGCCCTGTGAGGGAATTGAACCCACAACCTCGTGCACAGCAGGTGCATACTACGGCCACTGGACCACCGAGCTAGTCCAACTCGCTAACCTTTTTGTGTTTATTTATAGTAGTTATTTATCGAGGAAGGCGTTAGGCTTTATAACACCACGCTGCGACCAATAGGAGCGAAGCATCAATAGAAAATAATGCAAAAACGAGCAAAATTTTTTTGAGAGCTTCCGTGGCGTGCGCTGCCGAAACGGTTTAAATTACGCAAAAATCATGTATCATGGAATTGTTTCTTTTTTTATACTACTTGGGTGGCAAAGAAGCATACCATCCGCCTGATGTTAAGCAGTTACCGTAGCCTATGGACGCTTGCAATACCAGAGGTGTCGCTTACGTGTTGCCAACCCATTTTTTTACACCTTAGCTGGGATATGAATACGTTTCATTTAAAACGCATCCCTAAACGCTGGAGACTCACACACAGGAATACAACTACACCGCTGTGTGTAGTTATTTGGCTGTGGTCTTCTGTAAGGTGGAGGTCCTTCCCCATTCGGGCTTGCTGCCCTACCTCTCTTTAAAAGTTCTGTTTTGATTTCAATCAACATATTTATAAGGAGATATCACAATTTTAAAATTACTATGTTCGGGTTCACGTGCGCATGCCTCGCTACCGCGCTACTGAATCGATATTGACGAAATTTAGTATAGAGTAAGCTTAATAACTGCAACCATGATAACTGATGTTCACGCGGGCAAAGTCGCGGGCAACTGCTAGTATAAAATATTAATAATAGCAACCCATATAATGTCCTACTGCTGGGCACGGGTCTCCTCACCTCTATCAAAAGAGAGAGAGGGTTTAGGCCTTAATTCACACACGCTGGCCTAATGCGGGTTGGTGAATCAGACATGTCATTAGAATTTCTTCTAAGACATATGGGTTTCCTCACAATGTTTTCCTTCAGCGTTAGCAGATGGCGAATCATTTGATTAGTACATATAAACTCCACGAAGTGAAATTCACATTGGTACTGCCCGGGATCGAACTCGCACCTCTTGCGTGCAAGTCGATTACTTTCCCACTCGGCCTTCGCCTTAAAAATAATAAAATATTGCTTATACTTAATTAGAATCTTGTACTATTTTTCACAATGATAATAATAGTCAAGTTATACGTTGTTGATGTAGGTCGTATGCTTGTTTGCCACCCAAGTAGTATAAAAAAAGAAGACGTTTGAAACTTGCCTTTTTTGAGTGATTTACATATTATTCTTTATAATATAGTAGTTACTAATAATATATTTTAGTTATTAATTAGTAAACATACATATTTGTATCACTGGTGCTAGTGTACGGCTGTTATATTCAATCACATTCCATATTTTTTTTTTTTTTTTTTAAACAACTCCCGCACTAGAGAACAAGCCCTGTGTCACGGGGGACTTTACAAACATACAATTAACGGACACAAATTACACCTAGACTCAGAACAATTCTTTGTGGGTCACACAAAGTTTTGTCCTGTATGGGAATCGAACCCACAACCTCGTGCACAGCAGGCGCATACTGCGGCCACGGGACCACGAAATCAGTAAAAAAAAATTGGCTTCCTAACACTATTCTGTTATTTTACTTGTAAATCTTCCAAAGAATAAATAAATAAACAATATTTACCTAAATTAACACAATAAAGTTTTTATTTTAAATGTTGTGTAACCTCATCGTTCTGTTTCTTTCCAGTTCTTAGTATGCAGCGGCGTATGGACTTCAATGTTTCTCTACGGGCTCAGTGTTGGAGCACCAACTGTATTTATACCACAAATAAGGAGAGAGGCTAATTCAACGAACGTCATCACAGATGACATGGCTTCATGGCTAAGTAAGTATGTTTAATGATTAAAGAATGAATCATACATTTATGCAAAATATTATACTTACTAACAATAGTGTACATACAAATTGTTTAGTTGCATTGTAATTTAAATGTTCTCATGTTAGTGAATATTGTGTATTTTTGAGAAATAAACCTTATATATACTGATAAAACTAATAACAAAAGAGCAGGTTAGCTAAGTAGTGCAATCAAAGTAGACAAATAAAAATGCTTAAACTTACATCTACATAATAACTAAACAAAACTAAACCAAAGACCGTCTTAGAAGAAATTTTAGATGCAGGTTTGATGTACCCACCTGCATTAACGTCAACGTGTGTTGATTAAGGCTTGCAATTTAGAATATATCATCTTTTTCTATGGCTCACACCCACCCAGCTCTCTTCATACAGAAAAGGAAACCCGTGCCAGCAGTGGGACATACTATACGGGTTGATATTATTATATGATATAGCTTATACATACATAACATATCTGTCGAATATTTCAAGTATAATGCGATGTCGATCTATTATGCATTGGGGCTGTTGTGTTGAATTTCATAATATTTGGTTCAAAGTCCTAATTTTATTCTTACAATTCATATTTTCCTTTTCAGCATCAGCCTACAGTTTCAGTGGATTTCCTTCTGTGCTAATCCTGTCTGTGGCCACAAAATACATCGGCAGAAAAGTTCCCTTTATAATTGCTGTTGTAGACTCATTAGCAGCATTCATAGTTTTATACTGCAGCTCAAATATTACTCATATACTGATCAGTGCCATCATGCAAGGATTCTTGAGTGCTTCTCAAATGGTCATCTCAATTATGATTCTTACTGAGTACACCTCACCAGAGTACAGAGGTATATTCTTGATTATTAAATCAGCAACTTTCTACTGGGGAGTGTGGGCATCCAATGTCATCGGGACATTCTTTCACTGGAAAAATATTCCATTGTTTGGAATTGTGTGCACATTATACGCTATTCTGACGGTAATGATTTGGCCAGAATCCCCATACTGGCTGGCTAGTAAAGGAAAATTTGAAGAATGTGCTGCCTCACATCGCTGGCTAAAAGGGTGTGGTGAAGAATCGGAGAAAGAATTAAAAGCATTGATAAATTCTGAAAAGGAATACATCGAAATGTATGATGGCGTAAAAATAACAGTAAAAGACCGAATTATAAGTTTATTTAAAACTATTAAATCCAAAGATTTTTATAAACCCTTTATGATATCTTTTGTAACAGGTATTCTTAGTGTATTTACTGGTAAATTAGTATGTGCTGTGTATGCTTTAGACATTTTAAAGAAAATAACAAATAGCGAATCAACTGCTTACGAAGGAATGTTAATATTAGATGGCATAACTGTTTTCAGCATGTACAGTGGATGCATCCTAGCAAAACATTTAAAACGCCGTACTTTATTACTGTCAGCTTCATCTGTTGGTGTAGTATTTTTATTTGTATTGTCATTATATTTGTATCTCATCAGTTTAGGTATTATTGTAGAGAACAAGTATGTGTCTATGTCATTACTGACAGCATTTTCTATAGCTATAAGTTGTGGTCCTTTGTCAATGTCTGTATCTGTTTACGGAGAATTAATACCGATCAGGTCTCGAAACTTATCCGTATGTTTGTTAGCTCTCGCAGGGAAATTATTGATTGCTGTATTATTAAAAATAGCTCCATTACTGTTTAGAACATTCGGCTTGCACGGAGTTTTCTTATTTTTTGGCATTAGTTCACTGACGTTTTTATTAATTGTATATAAATATTTACCAGAAACTAAGGATAAAACTTTACAAGAAATAGCTGATACCATTATGATGGTAAAGTAGGAGTAACGAAAGAATACAGAAGTTGTTAATAATGATTATTATCTAAAGATCAGAGTTTACCAAAATTGTTATTACTACTGATGAAAACATATATTATGCTGCCAAAATTTATTTTTATCTCATTTTTATAGCTGACAAATAATTAAAATAAATACCATTTAATTAATTGCCCTTAATTATGTTAATTTATAGCTCTTACGTGCCATTACACAGTTCTACGATACAAATTTCACAGAATCTCAATGATGAAACATGCCTCAAGTTTTGTGCTACTTTTTGCAGAAGTTTTATTGAAATATGTAAAGCAGTTTTCAAGTTTTTAGCCAGAATATGGACGAATTCTTAAAAGATTAAATCATGCTTTTTGATATTATTATTCATTCTCTTTATTGATTCGGTTTATCTTTTAGGTAACACTTTTAAAACATATATAATTACCTACTTACTGAATCGCAGCTGCTAAAATGCTAGCGAAAATGTTAGAATGTGCGATGTTAAATTATTGGACTATAATTATAATAAAATATTTAATTAATTTCAATTGTGTTTTATTATATTTATATATTAATTATTTAATAATCTTATAGATGCAAGTTATGCCTTTACTTATTGTTTTTTTACTATAAAAAACAATACAAAAGGCTTCTATCAGCCAACCTTATAATGATACATATGTATATATGAACATAATATCGATTGTAATTATCTGTAAATAAAAATATGATGCAGAGATAAACGAAGTTATCTTTAGTATATCTATAGTTGTGTTCCTGTGTGTGAGTACAGGTTTTTAGTGTTCATTTCGGAATGCGTTTGTAACGAAAAGTATTCCTATTCCAAGGATACTTCATCATAAAACCCTGGTGATTAAATTTTTGAGTCGGTAGCACGCAAGCTATACCTATCTTCAGTATTGCAAGCGTCCATAGGCTACGGTAACTGCTTACCATCAGGCAGGCCACACGCTTGTTTGACACTTATATGTATAGTATAAAAAACAACCTAAGTAGTTAGGGCTAGGAAAAGTCTTTTTTTTTAATACTACTTGGATAGCAAACAAGCATACGGGTCGCCTGATGTTAACTGATGTAACCGTAGCCTATGGACGCTTGCAATTAAATACCAGAGGTATCACTTGCGTGTTGCCAACCCATTTTTTTACACCAGGGCTTTAAGATGGAAGTAACCCTGGGAAAGGAATACGTTTCTTTCAAAACGCATCCCTAAATGAGCGCTGGAAACCTGTACTCACACACAGGAACACAACTACACCGCTGTGTGTATTTACTTGGATGTGGTCTTCTGTAAGGTGGAGGTCCTTCCCCAGTCGGGCTTACTCGCTAGTATGGTGACCTACCTCTCTTAAAACAAGTGTATAATTACCTGTTACAAGACACTGCTAGATCGAAACTTATACTCTTCTTATTACTCGAAAAAATAAAGTTTAAATGAATACTCAGATTTGTGAACAATTATAATAAGATGTTGTGTATATATGTGTGCGTGGCTGCGTCCACCCTATAAACGTTTACATTACGTCGAATAAATTAATGTGTTTACTGCCAGCACTCGTTTCACTTGTCTCTGTCACTCTTATACACAACAATGATGTCTGTTACTAAACGATAGATTAAGCTCACAAATGGTGGATACCGGTGCATGAAAAACAGGGACAACCTATATCAAAAATGTAAACGTGATCCCAGTAATGATGTAATAAAGCTAACTTACAAACGTTACCGTAATTTTTGCAACTCTGTTATTAAAAAAGCGAAACGTAACTATGATAGAAATGAGATTGAAAATGCTAAAGGCAATAAAAAACAATTATGGGATATGATAAAAAAAATAAGTGGTACTAATAAAACGATCGACCATTCCTCTAACCTAATCAGAACAAACAGTACAAAGGAGGATCTTAATACAGTCAACAGTTTCTTTGCATGCACTGGAAGAAGATTAGCCGAACAAACTACAGCTATAAATAAAAATTATCTGATCCCTAACTCAATATCCATACCACCCCTAAACTCGTTTACTATCCTTCCCACTGATGAAGAGGAGATTTTCTTAATTATTAAAGATTTAAAAGAAAAATGTGCCGTAGGAATTGATCAGATTAGTTGCAAAGTCATAAAAAGATACATTCATTTTCTTACTACTCCAATCACTCACATCTGTAATCTCACCTTCTCAACGGGAGTTTTCCCCAAAGCGTTCAATCAAAGTAGCGCTCATTAAACCAATCCACAAGGGTGGTGCTAGAGACTGTGTTGATAACTTCCGACCCATCTCTATATTCCCATCTATTTCAAAAATCTTGGAAAGGCTTATTAATCGTAGACATTTTCTTGAAACAAATAACCTTATTTCTTCGTTCCAGTTTGGTTTTCGTCGTAAGAAGTCAACCGGTGATGCTGTACATCTATTGATAGATTCTATTGTTAGCTGCTTAGATAATCGGAAGAAATGCCTGTCTGTGTTCCTAGATTTGGCAAAAGCGTTCGACACAGTCTCTATTCCGCACCTCTTGGTCAATCTGGAGCGAATTGGGGTTAGAGGTACACCTCTAAAGTTATTTAAGAGCTACCTCACAGAGCGAAAACAAAAGGTTAGGATCAAGGATATGTTTAGCGACGAGATATCGGTCGATTTTGGTATACCTCAGGGTAGTATTGTCGGGCCTACTTTGTTCTTGATATATATCAATGATCTTTGTCAACTCCAGCTTAATGAAGGCAAAATATTTACATTTGCTGATGATACAGCCCTTTTCTTTTCTGGAAACAGCTGGAATTTGATACCGCACAAAAAGGTTTCAACCAGGTCTGTAACTGGCTTTGCTCTAACGTGCTAACCCTAAACACCACAAAAACTAAATACATAACCTTTGCCTATCGTTCTAACCTTCTTCCCCCTCCAGTCCTGAATATTACCGCCCATAGTTGCCCGCAAGATCCTGCCACTTGTTCATGTCCTGCTCTCGAAAGGGTTGGATAATATTAAATATCTGGGTATTACCTTAGACCAGTATATGTCATCTAAATTTCACATAAAAGTCCTTGTAACTCGATTACGTAAACTTATTTACATCTTTAAAACACTTAGACATACAGCAGACAGAGATGTCATAAAAATGGTATATAATGCTCTATGTCAATCCCTGGTTGACTATTGTATAACATCTTGGGGAGGGGCTGCAAAGACCCACCTCATTGAAGTTGAGAGAGCACAGCGTGCCATTCTTAAAGTGGGAGCTGGGTTGCCGTACCTATACCCCACTGTAGACCTCTATAAAAAGTGGGATGTTCTCACGGTCAGGCAAACATTTATTCTGCGTACTATTCTCAAGCAACACTCTCTAATGCATTACGACCAGCATCTTCTTAAAGATAAACGAAGAAAGGGCAAGGTTTGCCAGACTAAAACATTTTCCACTTCGCACTCACATCACTTCTTTTGCTTTTTAGGACCATACCTTTATAATAAGCTGAACAACATCCGTAGCATTTATTCCCTAACACTATTTAAGTGTAAAAACGTTGTGTCAGTACATCTGAAAACCCTAAATTACCAGGAAACCGAGAACTTTTTAATACCCCCTAAATGAATAAAGTACATTCGTACCAATTATACTATTACACCTAAAATATATATATGTATATATTAGTATCCACCCGTTTAGTTATCTCCACAAACCACCTAGCTCGCTTCACACACTTTAAATTCTTACCACACTCTACACTTACGCACAGACCTATAATACACAAGCAAAATACCAGCACAATATTCATACACTACAATACACACAAGTAATGTTCTGGAATATTTAGTCATATTTAGGTTTAGTTAGTTTAAATAAGTTTCTAATATTATTCTTGTATATATAGCTTTAATTTACAATAAAATTCTAAGCGTAGCTTGAACTGAATGATAAAATGTATAAAATAATAATATTGTTAATTGAATATCTTTAATGTAGTATAATATAGTCGCCTAGTTAGTTCATTTATATTTGTTTTCTTTTATATTTTATTCTATTGTTACGATTGCTCAGCAGTTCACAAATGGCGATGGCCAAACCAGGCATCTGTCCTGGGGAGGGTCCTGGTGACCTGTGCCACAGGTTTTTAACGAACCTACTTCAGGCACCAGTCTCTCACATAGGTAGGTCCTAGTTTTAATAATTTAGAATAGAATTGTAACTAAAGTTAATCCTATATGCCTTGTGATGAGAAAAATAAACGTTTTTATTATTTATTATTATTATTACAAATAATAATCTGTATGAACACTGTATTTAAGAGAGGTACCATACTAGCGAAGCTAGAAGGACCTTCACCTTATAGAAGACCACAGCCAAATAACTACACACAGCTGTGTAGTTGTATACCTGTGTGTGAGTACAGGTTTCCAGCCCTTACTTTGGGATACGTTTTGAAAGAAACGTATTCCTATCCCAAGGATACTTCATTTTAAAGCACTTCATGTTTTCAAGACTTTTGAATAAAGCTATATATTATTGATACAAAACACGACAAGAGCAGGACACGTACACTGATAGTTTCGTCATGGACGTAAGTTTACGTTATAATGTCATAAACTCATGTCAAATCCTATACATTTGTTTTTTTTTACGACTACCGTTTATGCCGCTTGTCTAGACGTAGCCTGCATCATTCGGACCGCATAAATTAACTAACTAACAATCGGTGCTAGTTAGGTATATACCTATCCATTGTTATATTTTCTCTGTAATTTTTAACTAAAGCTAACATATTTATGTATATTATGAATAAATAAATATAATATTTATGAATACTTTTCTACAGACAGAAACACAATTAAACCGCTGAGTGTAGTTATTTTATTCATTATTTTACTTATAATATTTATTTATTATAATATCTAAACTAATAGATATTCTAAAGAGTTTGACTTTTTGTTTGTTTGTTACGATTTAATTTAAAAACTACTCGACCGATATTAAAAATTATTTCACCATTCGAAACTACTTTAAAAATATAGGCTATATTTATCTATGAAAACTAAATAAAATATGTCCACCCAAGCGAAGCCACTTGGCGCTAGTATACAATAAATAAGTAAAATATCGAACAAAATAACTACCCTGTATGTGGTGTACATCCATTTAAAGTAAAATTTCATCAAGATCCGTTTAGTAGGTCGTTTTTGCATGTAGAAATAACAATCATACATTTTCACTTCACCAACTCTCGCGTTTATAAAATTAATTCCAACTAACATCATTATGTGAATTGGAATTAATTTTATAAACGCTTTTATAAACAGTCCGTCACACATTTGTATCGCACTGTTTCTTGTTCTTCGAAATATGTGAAAAAAGTTATGAGGAAGCACGAATTTTTTTTATGTAGGTGAATGGAAAGAAAACATTATCTTTTAATAGTTATAATAATAAAAAAGGGATTTTTTTAGGTCCACTACGCTTTTACAAAAAGGCCAGGGTATTTACTGCTTGGCACTTCAACAGATGATTCTTGATCCCTGTACCCGATACTGAATCGGGTACAGGGAACAAAAATCCGTGCGGTGGGGTTAGGGCAGCACTGTGTCGAAGAGTACCACCTTAAAATAAACTTGTAAAACCTTACTAGTATATTGGCAATAAATGGTTTGATTTTAAAGAAACTAGAAAATGTTAAATAGAAAATCGTGGGAAAAGGAAAGGGAGACATTTGATCTGCAGTAGAATATTAAATAAATAAATTAGTAACTTTGACCTAAGTGGTACCATAATATATTTTGTAATTTAATACATTTAATAATATAATTTACACAAAATTAGGTACATTAATTGTTATCACATGTAATCATATTATTGTTTAAGAAGTAGGATTTCAGTTTTATTTTTATATTGGACAGCTGAATGTTATTTTGCAATGTAGTGGGTATATTATTAATAAATCTAAGACCAGGTAGTCAGTTGTTCGTTCTCCGCATTGGTACATTATTTGTACTAGCCCGACGGGTTTCGCAAAGCTGATTTCGATTTTTGGTAGCCTATTTAGAATAACTCGACGAAGTAAAAAAAAATCTAAGGCTTTAGTTCCATAATTATCGCGATTTTTCTGTTACCATTTACTGCAGAAAAAGTTGTTAATTAACAAAAGCATAACTAATGAAAAAATTGGTATATATTTTTTTTAACCGCGGATTATTGTTCATTCATGTATCCCAATAGTACACTATTTTTTTTTATTTCTTAATATACATATTTAATATGTTTAAATATTTTTTAAGTTACTGCGTCAGTGACGCAGCGCGCGTAAAAGTCTGAATACCCGTTTTTGGCACTATTTTCAGGGCTCTGTAAAAATTATAAATATTGGAGATACAGTTCCGGAAGTCGGGACTTTTTTTTAGCAAATTTAATGATCTTGTCAAATTACAGCTAATCTTTTATGACATTTCGAAAATCTTGAATATTTTTCGAAATATTCATATATATTCATATTGTGTATAACTTTTGCTATTTTTTCGGCCACTTTTGGAACTTTTCCTAAAATGATCTACATAATAAGCCGGGTTGAATGACACCTTGGTCGTAATTTTCGGTGAATATTCAAAAAAATTATGAAAAATCGTACGTATATGTGAACCAGACTACTAATTCTACCTAGCGATTCCGCGTCGATAAGTGTGGAGATACCTTTAACAAGCAATTTGACCGTTCATTACTATGCTCCTACGTCATTCATTCATATTTTAATAACTTTTATAGCTTAATGAGTAATTATATATAATTCTGTTATTATAAATATAAGTTTTTGTTTCAAAGTCATCATTTCAAAGTGCAGGGCCACCAATAGACGCGTTGCGAAGAAATGCGATTTTTTTTTTAAAGTATATAATAAATAATTATTATTATAATACAAATATTTATTAATTTAATTTGTACGTACTTACAATAAATTATTGATTAGTAACAATATGGAAGATTGCAAATATAAAGAAATTCCAAATCATAGTAAACGTGTTTTTAATGTAAAGAAAGTTGTTCAATGGAAACTATTCTTTAGACAGGTAAGAGGTTCTTCATTACTTTTAACCTAGTGGGTAATTATGGTGGAAAAAACAACGGTGCGATGTACGTCCTCTGTTAGTCGGATTATTAATATTACGTAGGTACTGTAGAGGTTTATTGGTGGTCACTAGCTGGCCGCATACCAATAGTAAAACCTCTAGCGCGTTATAAAAGTAAATGTTAAATATATATTTGAATTCAGAGAGTTTGGAAAAAAGGTGAATGTCTTGAAGATTGGAAAAAGGCAGACAGGTTCGGGCTTCGTTGAAGCCAAGTTGTGTAATAGAGTTAAAACAAGAATATGAAATAAATAAGTCATTATTACTTATCAAAAGTGTTATTCATTTACTCGAAGTAAACAAGTACTCGCCGTATTATAAACCCTAGCTTCGACCATCTGACGACTACGTCCCAGGAGCCAGATTGGAGGAGAAGTTGCTGACGACGGCGAGGGCGCTACATGGTGGAGAGCGCGAAGAGGATTCCAAACCATTAAAGATACGTAAAATTTGATTTATTAAATAATGGAAACAACGAAGTTTGATGGCGTCCATCATGACGTGAAAGACTTCTTAACCCAATTTAACATCGTATGTGCGGTGAATAAATATAATGATGATGGGGTAAAAAAAATTGTGTTGGGGGCATACTTGGCTGGGCCTGCGTTATCCTTCTATAAAGCAGTCATAGAAGAAACTACATCTTTCAAAAATATTACGGAGAAGCTTACGAAGGAATTTCCGTCAACACGAGACTACGTGTCACTCTTTTATGAAAGACGGCAGAAGCCTAAAGAAGAGGGTTTGAGCTTCTTTTATGCTCTGAATGAATTAGCGACAAAGGCGAACATACAAGATGACACCTTTATCAAGCAATATATCATGTAGCGCCCTCGCCGTCGTCAGCAACTTCTCCTCCAATCTGGCTCCTGGGACGTAGTCGTCAGATGGTCGAAGCTAGGGTTTATAATACGGCGACTACTTGTTTACTTCGAGTAAATGAATAACACTTTTGATAAGTAATAATGACTTATTTATTTCATATTCTTGTTTTAACTCTATTACACAACTTGGCTTCAACGAAGCCCGAACCTGTCTCCAATTGACAACCTTCATGTCATTTTATTCAAATCTTATTCTTTACTTTTCTTAAACGTCAGAGGTTTCACCATTGGTATGCGGCCAGCTAGTGACCACCAATAAACCTCTACATCCCGAGGTTGTGTAATAGAGTTAAAACAAGAATATGAAATAAATAAGTCATTAATACTTATCAAAGTGTTATTCATTTACTCGAAGTAAACAAGTAGTCGCCGTATTATAAACCCTAGCTTCGACCATCTGACGACTACGTCCCAGGAGCCAGATTGGAGGAGAAGTTGCTGACGACGGCGAGGGCGCTACAGTACCTACTTAATATTGTTATTACTAATACCATGTCTTATTTAACTCGCTTTTATTAGCTTTGTATGATTGTATGTAACGCAATATTTCAATGCGATTTAAAAATTGCACACGTATTAAACCTAAATACAATAACTATTAAAAGAAAAGCAAACCTTTTTTATAACAATCGATATTAGCACCCTACGGGTTTTCTGACAATGTTAATAATTTTAACATTTTTTGCATTTTAGTTTTATTTGCTTTTAAAGCGTGTTTTTTAGGGTTCCGAAGTAAACAAGGAACCCTTATAGTTTCGCTATGTCCGTCCGTCCGTCTGTCCGCAGCTTTACTCAGTGACCCTTAGTCCTGGAAAGCTGTAATTTGGCACGAATATACATAGTAGTCATGCCGTCAAAGTGGTATAAAATCTTAAAAATTTTTTTTAGGGTATCTCCTGTACATGTAAAGTGGGGATGTTTATTTTTTTTCTCAACTACCTCATGGTGTTGGGTATTGTTGAATAGATCTTTTGAAAATATTGTAGATTTGTTAACACAGTTTTCTGATCGACTGATTTTTTTGTGAAATATTAGGCTATTAAGTGCTAATTTTTGTGAGAGCTCCTCTGCCGGCCAAATGGTGGTATTTGGAAATGTGAAAAAATTTCACGATTAGTATATATAACGAAATTAAAAGGAAACTATCACAGCTAAGTAGACTTCACAAGTTTACAAGTAATTGCCGATTAACTTATAAAATGTTTTTTGATAAGTTAAAATTAGATTGGGGCTTGAATCAAGTCTCTTGAATTTATAGAAATCTGTAACTGTGAAATTTTGTCTCAAGCCTTTCTATATCATTATAATTTCCTTCATTTTTTTTTCGTAAATAAAAAAAACACGAATAGTGGAAATGAGTTTTTGTAATTTTCGTAGTTTGTAATAGATGTAGGAGTAGAAATACCTGACCATATTAAAATAATAAGAAGGTTAGTTAAGGTTAGAACTGCGACCCCCTACGCCAGAATCTAATATTATGGTAGGTACATACATACGAAGAAGAAAAAAAACATTATATTATATAATTTTATACCTACAAAATTTCAACATTAAATATAAAAAAACCGCCGGGCAAATTGACTCCCCTTCCCCGCGACCCTTTTAATGCAACTTATTTTAATACTTTACCAAAATTTTTACCGTTATGTTATTGTTATGTTTTGAAAAGTCATGATGGCTGAAACCATAGATACCTTATTTTTAGTCCCCTTTATTGGGATTGGCAATTTCGGAACCCTACATTGTGCGTGTCCCGACATGCACTTGGCTGGTTTTTAAACATCTTCCTCATTAGTGTTTGTATGAAAACGCCACCATGTCAGTCCGTTTCCAAGATCAGTGCTCGAAGCTTATCCGAAGCTTCTGGATTGGAATGGACTAGGCATCAACATGAACGGCGAGTACATCACTCATCTTCAAAATCAAAGTCAAACTCATTGAATAAATGAGTTTGACTTACTTATGAACGTCATAAAAACAAATGCCAGCATTCTTTTTTCCTACGGCCAATTCGCTGACTATGGTAGGGCATCGAGAAGAATTGGCAAGAAACTCGGGTCACTCTTTTTAATCGCCAGAATATAACATTTACAATTTGGTATAGGTTACAATATTAGTGGTAACGAAAAGGAACGGAAACCAATATACCATACAGAATAAAATTTAGGTAAGTAATTTTAATTTAATTAATTAAGAAACAATATGAGTTAAAAATAAAACAATGAATTTAGTATGGTAATGAGGGATCGTTTCTTTTTGTAAAAATAAAATAGAAACGTGTCGAGATCACATTGCAATCTTAGTAAAATCTAAAAACTATTATTTAAAAATAAATCATGCCAAGATTGACCAGCCACCCCAAGTAGCACCCGTTCACGATTTGCCGACAATATTGTGGTCATGGCTGAGACCTTGGAAGACCTTGGCGCAATGCTCGATGGCCTCAGTAGAGTCTTCCTACATAAAGTTTTGGTCTTAAAATGAACATGGACAAGACCAAGATTATGGCGAAAGTCCATGTCGCAGCCACCTCTGTCACAAATGGAGGCTCTACGCTCGAAGTTATTGACGAGTATGTTTACCTGGGACATATCTTCTCGACCCAAATACCGCAGTGTCTCAAGACGAAAGTCTTCGACCAGTGTGTGTTGCCAGTGATGACCTATGGATCCGAGACGTTCACTATGGGCCTAATGCGAAGGCTCAAAGTCACCCAAAGAGCAATGGAGAGAGCTATGCTTGGAGTTTCCCTGCGAGACCGAATCAGAAACGAGTAAATCCGTAGGAGAACTAAAGTGACCGACATAGCTCGAAGAATTGCATCAATTAAGTGGTAATGGGCAGGGCATATAGCTCGCAGAACCGATGGCCGTTGGGGCAGAAAGGTTCTATAGTGGCGACCACGAACTGGCAGACGCAGCGCGGGCAGGCCTCCAACAAGGTCGACCGACGACCTGGTAAAGGTCGCGGGCAACCGATGGACAAGGTCAGCTCAGGACCGAACGATGTGAAAAACCTTGGGCCTCCCCCAAGGTTTTTCACATCGTTCGGTCCTGTAGCCTGAGGCCTATGTCCAGCAGTGGACGTCTTGTGGCTGAGATGGATTTAACTTTAAATTATTAAAAGGAATAATTACGATAATATATTTGACTTAGCTTACATACTATGTAAAACCTAATTTACGTAACAATTTAAATTTGTGTCAGTGAATTGTTAGTAAAATGATAGATGTCAGCCAATTTTCTTATGGCCTATTCGAAATTCTTGCCGACAACGGCAAGAAATTCTTAAGAACTCTTCTATCATCTTTGATCCTACTTCAAACACACTATAGGCCACGTTTTATAAAAAATAAAAATGTTGATAGTCAACACTAACGCATGCGCATGCAGCGTGAAGCGCACGGAGCGTCACGGCTCGTGACCTTACCTCGGGCACAGACGTGCTCCCATACCACGTCACATGCACACGTCCACTCCTGGACATAGGCCTCCCGTAAGGATTTCATTAGTATAGGGTGGTTGTTTTTTTTTGTAGAGTGGGTAAATGCTTTACGCACACCACCCCGCTCGGGAAAGCGAGGCAGTTATGTTGGACTCTCCGGCCTAAAGGCGGTAGGCGGCAGGCATACTGACCGACTGCACCGGAGACGCTGTCCTTCCGCGGAAGGGTACGGGTGAGGCTTAATTGTCCCAGCCTCCCCGCAGCCTCACTATGGTGTCATCAGGCGCTCATGTGCGCGCTGACGCCGCCCAGTTTGCTGGCGACGGATCGGATCAGCCAGAAGACTGCCCTCCCTGATCCGCACCGCCGCGCCGCTTTCTGCGAGATGACGTCCTCGCAGAAGGATGCTACTGCCATTCACTCCCAGTCGCTGGCGACCATAGACTGTGCCATGGCGGGCAACGACAGATCTACACCGATGACTGCGACGAGGTCCCGGCGTTGCACCGCCCAAGCCGGATATGACTCGAGCGTTATGCTGCGCCGAGTCGACGCCGCTGTCGCAGTGGTGGCAGACGGGACTCGGTTCCCTCCTAGCGACCTTGTGCATGCCCAAAGCAACCGTGCCCGGGTAAAACCTGCACCAGTCAGAAGGAAAGGATCCCGGACTGCCCTGCCCACTCCGACAAGATCGGCTGGAGACAGCATTAGGTCCTGAGCTGACCTTGTCTTTTGACTGACCGCAATCTACACGAGTTAATCGGTTTACCTTGTTGGATTTTATACCTATAGATTTAATTTTTATGTTTACCCTTTAATATAATTTGTCTGCCTTGGTGGTCCAGTGGCCGCAGTATGCGCCTGCAGTGCACGAGGTTGTGGGTTCGATTCTCACACAGGACAAAACTTTGTGTGTTTGTCTTAAAAAAAAAAGAATAAACATATTATGTTAATCATTTTTTCAAAACAATAGCCATGACGATTATTTTTACTAATTAGGTTTGTCTTTATCTATGAATACCTACTTGCCATCAAAATAAGTTTAAAAACAAAAAACTGTCATTTTGATTCAAATTACTGTAGTATAATAATATAATGTCTTTTAAACGAGGAATAAGACTTATATTTGCACGAGTCGTGGAACAAAATAATACTTTAAATTATTTAGGCAGCCACCGTAATTACGTAGGTAGGTACTTATTATGACGCCGGTATAAAGGTAGTTTATTATTTATTTCATGTAAAATACGTTATTTTCCATCGTGAATGTTAATATCTCCCGCAACGTTCACAGGGCCAGCACGGTCGCCGTTCACGAGATGTAGTTATTTTAAATTAGATTCTTTGTTTTTTTTTTGTAAATAGCAACTTTAGAGGTAATTGCTTTTCATAGTTGCAATAATATTTACCTAATGAATACAATCACATTATATTTTAAATGTTGTGTAACCTCATCGTTCTGTTTCTTTCTAGTTCTTAGTATGCAGCGGCGTATGGACTTCAATGTTTCTCTACGGGCTCAGTGTTGGAGCTCCAACTGTATTTATACCACAAATAAGGAGAGAGGCTAATTCCACGAACGTCATCACAGATGACATGGCTTCATGGCTAAGTAAGAATTTTTTAATGATTTAAGAATGAATCATAAAAAAATTATACCAAATAATAAAATAACAATAGTGTAAAACATACAATTGTTTAGTTGCATTGTTTTGAAATTTCTGAAAAATAAACCTGATTTATACTGATAAAACTAACAACAAAGGAGCAAAATAAGGAATAGGCAAATAAAAAATGCTAAAACTTGCATCTACATAACAATTTCAAAACAAAGACGGTCTTAAAAGAAATTTAAAAGGCAGGTCTGATGTACCAAACTTCATTAACGTCAACGTCTGTTGATTAGGATAACACCCACCCAGCTTTCTTCATAGAGAAGACCCGTGTCAGCAGTGGGACATATTACTCGGGTTGATATTATTATATGATATAGCTTAAGCACACATACGTAACTGTCGCTATATTTAGAGTATAAAGCGATGTCGATCTTAAAGTATTATGCAATAGGGCTGTTGTGTTAAGATTAATTAGTTAGTACTTGGTTTAAAATCATAATTTTATTCTTACATTTTACACTATTCATTTCAGCATCAGCCTACAGTTTTAGTGGATTTCCCTCTGTGCTAATCCTGTCTGTGGCCACAAAATACATCGGCAGAAAAGCTCCCTTTATAATTGCTGTTGTAGACTCATTAGCAGCATTCATAGTTTTATACTGCAGCTCAAACGTTACTCATATTCTGATCAGTGCCATCATGCAAGGATTCTTGAGTGCTTCTCAAATTGTCATCTCAATTATGATTCTTACTGAGTACACCTCACCAGAGTACAGAGGTATATTCTTGATTATTCAATCAGCAACTTTCTACTGGGGAGTGTGGGCATCCAATGTCATCGGGACATTCTTTCACTGGAGAAATATTCCATTGTTTGGAATTGTGTGTACATTGTACGCTATTCTGACGGTAATGATTTGGCCAGAATCCCCATACTGGCTGGCTAATAAAGGAAAATTTGAAGAATGTGCTGCCTCACATCGCTGGCTAAAAGGGTGCGGTGAAGAATCGGAGAGAGAATTAAAAGCATTGATAAATTCTCAAAATGAATACATCGTTATGTATGATGGCGTAAAAATAACAGTAAAAGACCGTATTATAAGTTTATATAACACTATTAAATCCAAAGATTTTTATAAACCCACTATGATATCTTACGTAACAGCTATTCTTAGTGTATTTACTGGTAAATTAGTATGTGCTGTGTATGCTTTAGACATTTTAAAGAAAATAACAAATAGCGAATCAACTGCTTACGAAGGAATGCTAATATTAGATGGCATAACTGTTTTCAGCATGTATAGTGGATGCATCCTAGCAAAACATTTAAAACGCCGTACTTTGTTACTGTCAGCTTCATCTGTTGGTGTAGTATTTTTATTTGTATTATCATTATATTTGTATCTCATCAGTTTAGGTATTATTGTAGAGAACAAGTATGTGTCTATATCATTACTGACAGCATTTTCTATAGCTATAAGTTGTGGTCCTTTGTCAATTTCTGTATCTGTTTACGGAGAATTAATACCGATCAGGTCTCGAAACTTATCCGTATGTTTGTTAGCTCTTGCAAGTAAATTATTGATTGCTGTATTATTAAAAATAGCTCCATTACTTTTCAGAACATTCGGCTTGCACGGAGCTTTTTTATTTTTTGGCATTAGTTCACTGACAGTTTTAATAATTTTATATAAATATTTACCAGAAACTAAGGATAAAACTCTACAAGAAATATCTGATACCATTATGATGGCAAAATAAGAGTAACAAAAGAATAATAAGTTGTTAATAATGACTATTATTTAAACGATCAGAGGTTTTGGTCAGCTCTAATGTGTGTTTTGTCAGCTTATAAAGTGAACTGAGCTGAGGTGGTCAGTGGTCAAAAAAAACTAAATTGGACAGCAAGTAATGTTTAATTAGGCATGAGTAATGTGATATTAGGCAGCCCTAAAATTTATATGACAAGTAATTTAATATATTTGCAGCAATTTCAGCAGATTTTATCAAATTTGAAATTACCTCGTCTATTCGAGTCGGACGGACTGTTTGTTATCTTATATCTACGACGACATATCCATTGTATTGCTACCAACTGAATGTAGGTATAATCTTGTTGTAATTCTGCTGCCCAAACATAAACTTTTGAAGATTTTTAGATGCTGACCAGATAGGTACTGTCACCAAAATTATTATTACTAGTGACGAAAACATATTATGCTGCCAAAAATATATTTTTATCTAATTTTTATAGCTGACAAACAATTAAAATAAATACCATTTAATTAATTGCCCTTAATAATGTAAATTTATAGCTTTTGCGTGCCATTACACAGTTCTACGATACAAATTTCACAGAATCTCAATGATGAAACATGCCGCAAGTTTTGTGCTACTTTTATTAAATAAATATAATAATATAAAAGTTTTATTGAAATATACAATAATAATAATATTTATTGACACCAATTTGTTACATTTTTACATTCATGGACAATTTTAAAGAGGCATACAATACAATAGTTGTAGAAAACTGTATCCCAAACTAGGCTGATTGCCTGTATTTTGGGAGGCAGTGTTCAATCGTGTATATTGATACAAATTATTTTAGAGTAATCTTAGGTGAATCGCTGCGCTGTATTTAACATTTTGAAAAGTAATAAGCAGGTAGGTACTTAAAATAACTGTATTTGAAGAATATAAAAAAAAATAACGGCATGTGTGTGTGTGTTTGTATACGTAAAGCAGTTTTCAAGTTTTTAGACAGAATATGGATGAATTTTTAATTCTTAAATCATGCGTTATTATTCATATTTATTTTATTGATTCGGTTTATCTTTTAGGTAAAGTACCTAACACTTTTAAAACATTTATAATTACTTACTGAATCGCAGCTGTGTTAGTACAATACTAATTTATTTTTAAAAAGTGCCTGTATCTGTCGTTAAACCAAGTTTATTGTTGTTAATACATGTTAACACTGGGTGTTAACATGTATTTATATCCTTAGTTTGTGAGTAAATCTCTATAATTTTAAAATGTTAGAACATTCTAACATTTTAAAATTATAGAGATGTTAAATTAATGGACAATAATCATAATACAATTTTTGATTTACTTGAATTGTGTTTTGTTTTCTACAAACATTCTATGTATAATGTTCGATTCCCACACAGGACAAAACTATGTGTGACCCGCAAAAAATTGTTCTGAGTCTGGGTGTAATTTGTGTCCGTTAATTGTATGTTTGTAAAGTCCACCGCGACACAGAGCTTGTTCTCTAGTGCGGGTGTTGTCTTTTTTAAAAGAAAAGAAAGAAAGAAAGAATGTTACTTATTTACTAATATGAAATTACTTATTGATTTTCATATTATAATTCTACCTATAGATATTTTTAAACTGAACATCTGTAAAGACCTGTATAGGTACCACTCCTACGTGATGGCAAAGGTATAATACATTATATACTCGCCGACCTATGTTGTTTGTAATTTATAATAATGTAAGTATTTTAAATTATAGAAGTATAAATAAGTTTCAGTAATATTAAAAGTAGTATAATAGCTCTGAGGTAAAAAAAAATAGACATAGGGCACCACACCAAATGAGCTAGCTCGACTGGGAAGGACCTCCCACAGCCCTCAAGTTGTGTTCCTGAGTACAGGTTTTCAGTACTCATTTAGGAATGCGTTTTTAACACAACGTATTCTTATCCCAGGGATTCTTAAATAAAATATATAAAACCCTGGTAATGACTTTTTTGGGTTGGTAGCACGCAAGCTATATCTCCAGTATTGCAAGCATCCATAGGCTACGGCTAATGCTTACCATCATGCAGTCCACACGCTTGCTGGCCACTTATGTAGTATAAAAAAAACAACCTAAGTAGTAAATATGACTATGAAAAGTCATCTGAGTTTTAAAAAAACAAGTTTGTCTGCCTGTTGTTAAGCAGTAACCGTAGCCTATGGACGCAGGCCGAATGCTTGTTTGCCACCCAAGTAGATATATGAAAAAGCACCGTATTATAATGTTTTATTTTAAAGGAAGTGTATTTTAGTGCCTTCAAAATGTATTTCTCAAAACAAACCAGGACAGATAGCCATTGAGTGAGTGCCAAGTGACGCCGCCATGTTTTCCGGCGGTAGATTACACACGGCACAGGCTATCACACTATTTCCTAGCCTCTAGGTATTGCTGTATAGACTTTGACCTAACTGACCCATATTAATGTCTTAGTAAGATAATATAGCGATGGTGGCCGAGTGGGCAAGTAACTGACTTGCACGCAAGAGGTGCGAGTTCGATCCCGGGTAGTACCAATGTGGATTTAACTTTGTGGAGTTTATATGTACTAATCAAATGATTCGCCATCTGCTAACGGTGAAGTAAAACATCGTAAGGAAACCCACATGCCTCAGAAGAAAATTAACCCACATTAGGTCAGCGTGTGTGAATTAAGGCCTAACCTTAATTCACTCACGCTGGCCTAATGCGGGTTGGTGAATCAGACATGTCTTTAGAATTTCTTCTAAGACATCTCATCTCTTCGAAGACCCTCTCGCTCTTTTGATAGAAGAGAGGAGTCCCGTGCCCAGCAGTGGGACATATATGGGTTGTTATTATATAAATAGTTTAATTTCTTACGATTTTTGATATTCTGCAATCATGTACTTACACGCATGTAATCTAAGAATGTATTTTTACTTGGCAAGGCCACTTTTTTTTGGGCCGCACTAGGGATATACCCAGATTCGGGACAATCATTTATGGATCTCACAAATTTTTATTTCGTGTGGGGACCGAACCCACAACACCTCAAGCATTAGTAAATGGCGTGGAAACCACATATGCTACTGAACCGTGCAGTCCAAAACTGATCTGCCGAATTTAATATCTGGTAATATCCGAGTCCATAGGTTATGAAAGGCCTCGGTTCACTTGTTTTTGCTCCAGCCTAGCCGATTGAAAATCAGCAAATGAGAGTTTTTGTGTGTGAAGATAGTTTGTATCTTATCGGCCCGGTATTGTGTCAAGGTCTTGTGTTCAATCAATTAGTGATAATTAATTAATTTGGCACATACTACTATGAAAACTCGATAGGAAAAATAATGAGTTAACTTTAATCAATGTGCAGCCAAATCTAAATCAATCATTTATTCTAAGTAGGTAGGTACATCAATCAATTAGCCTATCGCAGTCCACTGCTGGACACAGGCAGAGGCCTATGTCCACTGCTGGACATAGGCCTAGGATATATGGATGGATGTTTGCTACTCTTTCACGTAAAAACTACTGAACGGATCTGGATGAAATCTGGCACAGAGATAGATTATGGTCTGGAATAACACACAGGCTACTTTTTACAGCGATAACCGACATCCACGCGGGCGGAGCCGCGGGCAACAGCTAGTTTCCTAATATTTATAAAAGGGTCGGCAATGTAAAAATGTTGCAAGCGTCCATAGGCTACAGTATCTGCTTACCATCAAGTGGGCTGTATGCGCTCTTAGTAGTATAAAAAAGTTATTGATGTTGTCTCCGTAGTAGGAGCTTCAAAACTCACGAGTGTTTTTGTTGCGGGCCTTATTAGAAGCTCAATATGTTGTAGACAAAACATAAAATTGGACATGCGACATAAAGGACGCAAGGTATGGGTTTTAGGTTGTTACCATACCATATTATGTTGTAGTATGAAGTTTTGTCGTGATATAAGTGTAGTGTTTATTTTGGGCACTTACTATGGCTCAGTTTGCAGGTCAATTAATGGACATGTGAGACCTAGAACTAATGTCTCACGGTTGAGAGATTGCTAGGCAGTGATTCCTGGATACGAGTCAAATAAATTTTAATTGAAAGTGTTAGTCTGTTAACAATATTTGTTAATAATATTTGTGTAAAGCACAGTCAAGCAAAGTCTGGGCATATTATGTAGAGCCATGAATCGTTTTTGTCAAGTCTTTGCCTATGTGGCGTCTGCCGTCATCTGGAAAAAAAATCAAATCATTTATTTGCGTCATACAGGTTGTGTACAGTTGTTAAGCAGAAATATTGATCTACCGTATGCTACCATTACTGGTGTGCAAATTTTACATTAAAATAGGCATACATATATATAAAAAATCTAAGTATTATATTGATAACAATTTAGATATTATTATCTAAAGTAAATATTTCACACAACGACTCCATTGTAAATTAATGTATTTAGTATATTTTAGTGATATGTGTACTGATTTACTGTTATTATAAATACCACACTATCCAAAAACTATACTCATGTCAATCAAGCATTTAACCGTTAAACCAATACATTGTAGTTTAGTATAAAATCTAATCACAATGAAATATTATCTAGTGCTGTAATGGCCTAGATAGTCCTCAATAAGAGCATAGGACTCCTAGTCGAAGGACGGTCACCAGTTAAAACATTAAGGACCTCTCCTCCAAGTTTTGAGAACAGCCCCTCTAGACAAGTGGCAGAAACGGTAGTCGAATCGATAAGTCAAAAAAGCAAATCTATGAGATTTGACGTAAGTTTGCGACATTATAACGTAAACTTACGTCAAATTACATTCCATACATTTGCCGTTTTGACTTTTAGATTCGCCTACCGTAAATGCCACTTGTCTAGAGGGGCAGTTTACGAAAATTTAAGCTTTATTGTAGGTTGTAGAATATTCAATAGTCGTCAATTTATATAGATAATATAAATTGACGACTATTGAATATTCTCAAACTTTGACAATTCCGAGCACGTTTTCAATAACATCGCACTCTTCATTGGTTAGACATTTTAAGTATTTTTATTAAACGGCTTTAAAGTAAAGAAGAAAAAATAAAATGTTGTGTGATTTTTCTTCAACGGTATAACTGGCAACTTATAAAACCTAAACTACAATATGCTACAACTTTTTTAATTTTAATTGTACCTACTATTGCTCAATCCGCGTGTGATGTCACACACTTTATCAATCGACCGCAAGCTTATTAGTTTGTGGTACTAGTGACTAGTTCCTGCTGGACACCGGTTGCACGGGTGGACATGATTTATTTATAGTATAGTAACCCGCAAAATCAGATTTAAGAGAGGACCTCTGACTTTGACTGCCTTGGTGGTCCAGTGGCCGCAGTAAGCGCCTGCTGTGCACGAGGTAGCGGGTTCGATTCCCACACAGGACAAAACTTTAGGTGACCCACAAAGTATTGTTCTGAGTCTGGGTGTAATTTGTGTCCATTAATTGTAATTTTGTAAAGTCCCCGCGACACGGAGCTTGCTCTCTAGTGCGGGAGTTGTCTTTTTAAAGAAACAAACCTCCACCTTACAGAAGACCAAGACCAAATAATTTCTTGTTCGTAAAATAGCAGATAGAAAGAAGAAAGAAAGAAAAATGTTTTATTTGCTCTTACAAAAACTTAAAATTATTATACTCAAACATAAAATAAAACTTATAGCAAATAAGGTTCCTGCGTTAGCTCTAATTTTGTGGCCTGAACCACAACGCTGATATCTGATATTCTCGCAGGACCTAATGACTACCTATGAGTGACGACACGGAATGGTCCGAATAATCATAGGTACATAACATTTTAAACGCTAATAAATGTAAATATATATTAGATTTATGTAGAAAACAATAGAAATATTAATAAATATATAAAAGTGAATGTAATATAATTATAAATAACATTGAGCGATAAGTGCAATATGGATAAATTACTTTGTGAAGGCAAATATAGTAAAATAAATTGATAAACATATCGTAAACGTTTCCGAACGTACTTGACTCGATAGATAAATATTAAACATTCAAAATCCTGGCCGTTCACGTACAAGCTGTTAAAAATCAAATAAAAATGAATAGTCTATAAAGCCTAACAAATTGTGGGCTCCCGTAGCACCTATGACCTGATTACCCAGTTCAGTGCGGAGGCTGCGACCTTGAACGTCCTCCACTGTATATGTATGTTTATGTTTACCTATAGCGCAACGCTGCACCAGCTGCTGTGTAGCTTCTACGTGAAAAATAATAAAAGACAGCATGAGAAACCCTAATATTATGGGGTGTTATTATTTGGAGCTTATTGAGAAGACACCCGCCCCGAATTCGTCCGGGTTAAACTATTTTCAGCGCAATTTTTTTTTTTACAAAAGAACCTTCTCCTGACAATAACAAACACAACAAAAAAGAATTACTGAAATCGGTCCAGCCGTTTACGCGTGATGCCGTGACCAAGGGAAATAGGGGTTCATTTTTATATATAAGAAGATTTATTATTTATTTTATTTACTACAATACGCATACACAGGCACACTCTATACCCACACACTCTTACTTCACTTACATCCACACTACTTAGGTGACAAACAGGCATACGGCCCGCCTGATGTTAAGCAGTTACCTTAGTCTATGGACGCTTGCAATACCAGAAGTATCACTTGCGTGTTGCCAACCCATTTTTTTACACCGGGGCTTTATGATGGGAGTATCCCTGGGATAGGAAAACGTTTCTTTCATAACGCATTCGTAAACGAGGGCTGGAAACCTGTACTCACACACAGGAACACAACTACGCCGTTGTGTGTAGTTATTTGGCTGTGGTCTTATGTAAGGTGGAGGAAGCCCAGTCGGGCTTGCTCGCTAGTATGGTGCCCTACCTCTCTTAAAACACACTACCTTTACAGGACTCATTAAATCATCATTGGATTTAATTTATTATGTCAACAATAACAGTCTAAAGAGTTCCTATAATATGTATTTATAAATTTAGTAATATTTGAGTATGTTTATCAGTTGTCTGGTTGCCATAATCTAAACTAGGCAGAGGATGTACATCCTCTGCCTAGTTTAGAATCAGATGGCGATTAGTAAGTTGTCCCAAAATATTATTATTATATACGAAGTCTTATAATTCAAATGACACACAACTAAATCCCTCTACGATAGGTATAACTGGGTTTAAAACAATTATGGGTCCGATGCGAAATGTCAGGGTATACCAAAGCCGCAGTTGCGCACAGCCCCACGAATATTTTAATAAAGACCACTCGGTGAGTAATGCGAGGTTAAATACATGATGCAAGGGTAGAGCGTTGAGCGGGAGCATCTATTATTGTGTAAAGCAGTGGTAGCCGAGTGGGCAAGTAACTGACTTGCACGCTAGATGTGCGAATTCGATCCCGGGTGGCAGTACCAATGTGAAATCAAATGATTTACCATCTGCTTACGATGAAAGAAAACATGGTAGGGACACCCACATTATCTTAGAAGAAATTCTAAAGATGTATCTGTTTCACCGCCTTGCATTAAGCCAGCGCTTGTTAATTATATATTGGCCTATAAGTGTGGGCAGAGCATGTTGAGTCAAATTATAAAGTTTGGTAACAAGTATTTTTCATATAGTATGACAAATAAATATATCTTATCTTATCTAAGGCCTAAACTCTCTCTTTCTCTCCTGATAGATGACAGGAAACCCGTGCCCAGCAATTGGACATATTGTATTAACTTAAAAAAGTATATTAATATTGTGTACGAATACTATTTTGTTTATCATTAGTATTAAAATTATAAAAACACTCAATTCTTGATTAAACTATTTGTATTATCAATTATTTGTCACTATGTAGATATATTAAAGTACATTACTACCAATAAGCAAATTTAACCTACATAATAATATGAGACACAAATTGAGATTAAAATACATTTTTGACTTTAATTTTTGCAATGCAAACTTAAAATCTAGCGCATTATAATATTGTTACCAGAAATAACTATTTTGCAATCTCGCTAGTTCATAACTTGGACCATATAGCAGAATATCGGACGAGGCCGATAGCCGTGGCGAGTTTCAATTAGAGTTTGATTTTCAACCAATTTATCAGGAAATATTATATTTTGTTGACTGTCTATTTAAAAGTTTGCTCCTTATAAAATGTCACATTTTGCGGACGGTTGACGTTTCATTCAAAGTACCTCTATTAATAATGTTATATTGCAAGCATAGGGCTCGCCTGATGGTAAACAGCTGCCGTAGCCTATAAACGCTTACAGTACCAAAGGTATCACTTGCGTGTTGCCTACGCAAAAATAAACACCAGGATTTTATGCTGGGATTCCCATGGGATAGGAAAACATTTCGGCAAAAACGTATCCCTTTCGGCGGCGCTGGAAACTTGTACTCACACACAGAAACACAACTATAGCGCTGTGTGTAGTCATGTGGCCGTAGTCTTCAGTAAGGTGAAGGTCCTTCCCCAGTCGGGCTTGTTCATTAGTTTGGTGCTCTACCTCTACCTTTCTCGGTTTGTCACTAGCAGGATACATAGCGAGTAAACTCAAACTCAAAATTCATTTATTCATTTAGGTTACAAAGTAATAATTAAGAAGGTCATAAATTATGAATAAGCCAGAAAGATGATGTCAGCAAAATTTTCCAACGGCTAGTTCGCTGACGTGGAGCCTTGAGAAGAACTAGTAAGAAACTTAGGCCATTTTTTTTAATCGCAAGATAGTTACAATCTTTTGTATAATACAAGTATGATAGCATGCAAGCTGATGCAGTCAAAACACGATACTTACTTTATTGATAAAATAAGGTAATCGTACTTAGTACAGAGCCTCTAGACAAGTGGCATAAGCGATAGTCGAATCGAAAAGTCAAAAAATAAAATGTATGGAATTTGACGTAAGTCTACGACAGGGTTGGTCGTGCGAGAAAAGTAAATCCGACTATTTAGTATTCACCCTTTAACACATAAATTCTTTTCACTACCGGTGATACATCTTTAGTGAATTGCTTCCGACACGATCGTTACGTTTCGTCGTCATCGTAAAGATGGATGAAATAAATGTTATTTGAGATAAGCACGCGTACAAATATCTTTGTGTTTCTTACATTATTCTCTGTTACCAGGGACTGTTATTTATAGAATGGTCATATTATTACTTTGTTGTTTGTACTAGGAACATCGGTATTGTGACCAAATAATAATGCCAGCGAAGCTATTTTCCTGTAGTATTTTTGTTTACAAAATATAGTTCGGGTTAAAATTCAATCAATAGATAGAACAAAATAAACAACTTTAATTATATACTTAACATGTTTATTGTTTAAGTTTAAACGGATCATCTGTAGGTACCATTAACTCAACATTTATTTATTTATTTGAGTTACATAGTAACTCACAGTAAATCAGATACTTTTGTCTTATTTAATGAAAATATTGTGAATATTTTTATCCCCGTCAACATAATAGCACAGTATTTTTTTTTTATCTTAAAAAAAAGACATCTCCTGCACTAGAGAACAAGCTCTTTGTCGCGGGAGACTTTACAAACATACAAATTAGCGGACACAAATTACACCCAGACTCAGAACAAACCTTTGTGGGTCACACAAAGTTTTGTCAAGTAATTAAAGTATTTTTATAAGTCAATTTTCCATTAATAATTCTTCCATTAGCTTTTCTTTCTTTTTTTTTCTCTAAAATATAACTCTCGCACGTTCTAAAAGATAACGCTCATTGAGTTGCAGAAGACTATACAAACATATTTTTACGAATAAAAATACATTATAATTCGGTGAATACAACAGTGTTGCGAAAATGTATTAGGTACTTGCTAAAAGTAATCACTTAAAAACAAATTTTGTGTCAATCGTTTACCCGAAACTGCTGGACGATACCAGTGTACTTCTAACCTACTAAGTAGCAACACATGATTATTTGCAGCACTCCATAGCACTTATGTAAGTTTTCAACAAAAACATCAACGTACTGTCCCAAAAACGAATTATGGGACTTTACAGCCGCCACACAGATATGATTTTCTAAATCCGAATAGTAAGGATGTATGGAAAAACACACATTCGTTTTTTTCCTTACAGAATTATTTCAGATTCGTTCTGTCAAATTCCGACTTAGAAAAATCTAGTGTTTTTTTTATACTACTTAGGTGGAAGCAAGCGTAACCTGATGTTAAGCATTTACCGTAGCCTATGGACGCTTGCAATACCAGAAGTATCACTTGCGTGTTGCCAACCCTTTTTTTTACACCAGGGCTTCTCTGATGGGAGTATCCCTGGGATAGGAATCCGTCCCTTAAAAACGCATCCCTAAATGAGCGCTGGAGACCTTTATTCACACACAGGAACACTACTACACCGCCATATGTAGTTATTTGGCTGTGGTCTTCTGTTAGATGAAAGTCCTTCCCCAGTCGGGCTTGCTTGCTAGTATGGTGCCCTACATCTCTTGTGTATGTGTGTGATAATTCTAATACACACACACAATAACTTTAAACGCACCTTAAGAAATGTACGCGTAGCAACCAAATACTGGAACTAGATGCATAGTCTGCCTCAACCTAGTTTCTGCAGGCCGAAAACAGTTCAAGGTCAATGCAACTGCGCCCGCTCCCTGCGGCGCGGGGCGGCGGCGTTGTCACGCAATCAATACTGAATTTACTGCTCGATTTCACACACAATCCCTGAACTTTGGGAGGTACAGTAATTGGATCGTTCAAGGCCAGAACCCTAATTTGTGAGCTACATTTAATCATGAGAAAGTCATGTGACTATAAGATTCATTGTGACTGCTGTGGCAGATATTATTCATCAAGGATATTACATTTTTATTATGTCTCATAAGTAGGTACTTATTAAATATTTTTAGCATTTTTGCTAAAATATTTAAAGCAATGTAAAAAATGTCGAGCCTGGAATAGGATTCCTGCCTGCGCCTCTTGGGTTCCGGCCCAACCCACTAACAACCAAACTGTGCTATCCGAGACCTTACTCTTGAGTTCGAATTTGTCCACCCGTTCTACCTCTTGGAGTACCTTACTTCGTTTTTGTCAAGTAGATTGTTTGTTTGTTTTTATTGTTTCTTCTTTTTTTTTTAAAGACAACTCCCGCACTAGAGAACTAGCTCTGTGTCACGGGGATTTACAAACATACAATTAACGGACACAAATAACACCCAGACTCAGAACAATTTTCTGTGGGTCACACAAAGTTTTGTCCTGTGTAGGAATCGAACCCACAACCTCGTGCACAGCAGGCGCATACTGCGGCCACTGAACCACCAAGGCAGTCAATTAGTAGATTATAATAACGTTTTTCTATTTACTTTTAATTTATCTTCCTTGGATATACAGTTCTCAATTTCAAGGGTATCGTTCGGAGCACTTTAAAACCATGAAAACGATGTAATCTTTACTGAAGGACAAATGATTCGATTAAACACTTAATTCCTTGGAGTACCCCTGAACTTTAAGAGTATTGAATAAGAGGAATTAGATGTCCAAGGGCATCGGCTTCGTTTTAAGGAAGACGTATGCGTTTAGAAACTAATGGCTGATATGGTTTTCATTGAAGGACTATTCATTCAAGGGTGAATTTTCTATTGATGTGTGTTAGTAAGGCTATTTTTAAGGATTCAACATTCCAGCATTGCATTTTAGAGAAAAAATGTAGGTAGCTACAGACGTATTCACTTAGGTCTTAATGAAAAGTCTTTTAAGGAGAGTTTCGAAGAGTATTTTTGAAAGAGTAGCATAATAGCATAATGATACAATTAAAATAATTTTGTTGTGAATTTGATGCAAACCTTTACGTTAACAAGTGATACCACTAGAGACTAAAGACATAGTTAAACTTTCTATCGAGCGCACTATTGAAATATCCTGTGTTGAGCTTGAGCAACATATCGTAGTTTGTATATACCGACCACCGCAGAGTGACTTTAGTACATTTGAAGTAGTAATGGAAGACATATTAAAACGTTTAGCTGTTGGTAGTAAATATGTAGTAGTTTGTGGAGACTTTAATGTCAATATACTTGAACAATCAGCTACTTGCAGTAGATTGATTAGCTTATTTAAGTCATTTGATTTACATCATTTATTTTTCGAACCAACAAGGATCACCTCTCATTCAGCTACATGCCTCGACAATATTTTTTGCAATTGTCAGTATTTAAGCAAATCTATATTGAATGATTTGACATCAGATCATTGTGGCCAAAAGGTTGAAATTCGCACAAACACAATACCTAAAGTTACTAAGATCACATGTAGGCCAATGACCTCTGGACGCCTAGAACACTTTAGTGATAGTATAGCCACCAAAATCATCAATATAGATATTACTCTGGATGATCCAGATGAGCTTTATGAGTCTTTGTTTAATGTAATCAAATTCGAATATGAAAAAAATTTTAAGCCTAAAACTTTCTTTAAGAACATCAAAGTTAATTTTTGTGACTGGGCAACGAACGGCATCTATAAAAGTAGGGCTAGGCTATACGAGCTATATGGTATGAAACAATACAATAGTAATCCGACATTTCTTATTTATGTTAAAAATTATTCAAAAATTTTTAAAAGGGCTTGTTCTTTAGCCAAGTCTCTATATTTAAGTAATAAGATTAAGCAGGCAGATAACAAAGTAAAAACAACTTGGAATATTATAAATAATGAAACTGGTAGAATCAAATTGCGTGATGACAACTTTCAACTTAAGCATGATGATAAAGTGGTCTCAAATAATTTAGATGTAGCGCATATGTTTAATAATTTCTTTACGAACATACCAATTAACACAACTAGCTCCTTAGATTCTTGCCCAGTCAAAGCCGAAAACTTGGTAAAGGGTAGCGTGGAAGAGTGTAGCGTCTTTTTTTGTTTTAAATATATTGACCCCAATGATATACTGAAAGCGTTCAAAACATTGAAATCAAAAAGAACTGCTGACTTATGGGGTATATCTGTTAAACTAGTTCATAATATAATTTTGAATATAGCTCCACATCTTGCAGCAATATTTAATAGATGTGTTGATACAGGCGTATTTCCTGATCTAATGAAACACAGTAAAGTAATACCTTTGTTTAAAAACGGATGTAAAAATGATCCAACTAACTTTAGACCAATATCCATATTGCCTGCTATTAGCAAAATTTTCGAGAAAATTATACTGTTGCAGTTAGAGAGTCACTTTCATTTAAATAAATTATTACATAATGAGCAATATGGTTTTAGAAAGGGTCGTTCTACAGTCGATGCAGGTGTTAAATTGATAAAACACATTTTTAGAGCCTGGGAAAATTCAATGGATGCTATTGGTGTTTTCTGTGACCTTTCAAAAGCCTTTGACTGTGTTGAACACAATACGCTCCTGAGAAAACTCAGGCATTACGGTATCAGAGATGCTGCACTCAACCTAGTTGCCACCTACCTAAGTAACAGAGTTCAATTTGTCGATATTAACGGTAGTAGATCTTCAGGATTATCTGTAGATATGGGTGTCCCACAGGGCTCAATTCTAGGCCCTTTTCTCTTTTTAGTTTATATTAATGATTTGCCTTTCTATGTGCAGGATTTCTGTGACATTGTACTATTCGCAGATGATACGTCGCTTATATTTCAGGTAGACCGTAAAAAATCAAATCTTGATGCTGTGAATGGTTCACTCGCGAAAGTCCTGGACTGGTTTGATGCAAACAATCTACTGTTAAACTCAAAAAAAACCAAGTGTGTTAAGTTTACTATGCCGAATACTAAAACTCTTATATCAAGTAATATAATTTTGAACGGTGAAACGTTAGGTTTCGTTGAATCTACAGTGTTTTTGGGTTTGACTTTAGATCGCAAGCTCCAGTGGGGTGCCCATATATCATGTCTTGCAGGGAAACTTAGTTCCGCAGCTTTTGCAGTAAGAAAGGTAAGGCAGTTTACAGACGTAGAAACAGCTAGGCTTGTATATTTTAGTTATTTTCACAGCGTCATGTCTTATGGCATACTACTGTGGGGAAAGGCCGCCGATATTGAAACCATATTTATACTCCAGAAAAGAGCAGTACGCTCTATCTACAATTTAGGCGCACGAGTTTCACTTAGAGAAAGGTTTAAAGAAATAGGCATTCTGACAGTTGCATCTCAGTACATTTTTGCCAACATCATGTTCGTTAAACAAAATATACACCTGTTTTGTAAAAACAGTGACATTCATACACTAAACACAAGGAACAAACATAAACTAGTTGGTACGTATCACCGTCTTCATAAAGTCCACAATTCATTTGCGGGACTCGGGGTACGTTTCTATAACAAACTACCTCTTGAAGTTATGAACCTACCCTTACACAAATTCAAACTAGAAGTAAAAAATCATCTTTTAAGCAAGGGTTATTACACTATTAATGACTTTTTAAATGATAAAAAGTCATGGGGTTAGTTGCTAATTTTGATGCAGAATTATATAAGAATAATAACTACATTTAAAATTTGTCAGGAGACGTTTTGTGATCATTATTGGCTTTCTATTGAGTTTATTTTTTCTTATTATGTCCTGGATTGTCATGCTCACTGAAATGCCATTGCTTGTGGTGTCGTATTGGCCGGGTCAGTTTCTTCCCTCTAATATGGCGAAGGAAATGATGGCTGGTCTGTGCGTCATGCTCGTGAACGGGTGCTACTTGGGGTGGCTGGTCAATCTTGGCATGATTTATTTTTAAATATTAAAGATATAGTTTCTAGATATTTACTAAGATTGCAATGTGATCTCGACACGTTTCTATCTTATACTTACAAAAAGAAACGATCCCTCATTACCATACAGTGGAAAGCTAAATTCATTTTTTTTTCAATATTGTTTACCCATTAATTAAATACTTATCTAAATTTCTCATATGGTATATTGGTTTCCGTTCCTTTTTGTTACCACTATTGTAACTCATACCAAATTGTAAATGTTATACTCTGGCGATTAAAAAGAGTGGCCCGAGTTTCTTGCCAATTCTTCTCGAGGCCCAACCCTAGTCAGCGAATTGGCCTTAGGAAAAAAGTATGCTGGCATTTGTTTTAATGACGTTCATAAGTATCATGGATTTGATCTAAATGAATAAATGAGTTTGACTTTGACTTTGACTATATTTGTAATTCGCCACCAAAATAATGGATTTACAAAAAAAAACTAACAAAGATATTGTTGAGTAGTAAAAGTTTCGTAGTTGGTTGTCTGACAAACGACATACAGCGAAGACCACAGCAGAACAAAACATGCAGCATAAAGAAAAAATATTTTGACATTTAGCCACTTTGTAGTTCAAAAGGTTTTTTATACCGATTAGATTACCTGCTGGGAAAACACACTAAAAAAACTGCCTTGGTGGTGCAGTGGTCGCAGTATGCGCCTGCTGTGCACGAAGTTGTGAGTTAACCCACACAGGAGAAAACTTTCTCTGCCCCACAAAGAGTTGTTCTGAGTCTGGGTGTTTTTTTGTGTCTGTTACTTGTATGTTTGTAAAGTTCCCCGCACACACAGAGCTTGTACTCAGTGCAGGAGTTGTCTTTTTAATAGAAAAACAAAAATATAAGAGACTATAGCATGGGGTTCTTCAAGAAAGGAGTTATAAGGTTTTAAAGGGTCGGCAACGCGTGAGTAATACCCCTGGTGTTGCAAACGTCCATAGGCTACGGTAACTGCTTACCATCAGGCGGGCCGTATGCATGTTTGCCACCTTGGTAGTAATAAAAAAAAAAAAAAAAAAAGGAACAAGGGACGCCACCTCTATCAGTTTTTTTCCTTCCGTTACTGATCGGTTGGCAAAGACATGGCTGGAGGTTGATCACAGTGCCGCTCAGTTCCCATGGTAACTTTCGGAGCAAGTTATACTCATTTAAGCTCGTTGATTCGCCGAACTGTCAAAGCTCAACACCTGGCTCCGATCTGGAGCAGTGTGCTCATCACATACTCTGGCTCCTGGAGGCATGTGGGTGGGATTGTCCCGAAAAAAAAAAACAAAAAAAAACTAATCAAATGTTTAGTACGGTCTATAAGTATGTTATTTGTTTCATTAACACCTTTTCCTTTGAGATGAGCTTGTCCGTGGGTTTAAGTGTATAATGTATTGGTCCCTGCCACGACTGCTAATTTCGGAGCTTTCCTCGTAAAACTCGCCTAGTTTTAACAGCACCAGCAGTTGCGCTCGAACCTACAGAACATGTTTAGCATATTAACTAACTGAGTGACATTGACTTGCTTCTCGGAAATTTCAATGGGTCAGTGACCTAATGTTTGGGTTAGTCAACGAAGATATTTTAATTGATTTTAAAATTATATCATTATTTATTTTATATTTAGTTGTATTAAATCGATATTGATTGATATCGATATTTTATATCGATTGTTGGTGCACGCCACAGAAATAATCCTGATCTATTACTGTGGTGCACGCCATTGCGTGTTTGTAAATTCCACGATACAGAGTCGTATCGCTGAGAATTTTACAGGAACAAAATTCACGCAAACAGGAACAATTATCTGTGGATAACACAAATATTTTTCCTGTGTGTGAATTGAATCCACGATACTCGGCGCGGTAACTTTTAACACATAATTTACGGACCCCTAGATGAAATTTGTCTTTAAATTAAATATACCAATGGTATCACTCGCGCGCTTTCAGCTTTGAACGGTAAATGATGTACTGACAACCTGTAAGACAAATTCACGCTTTCTCACGGTGAAATCCAGCTGGTGAGGCTACTTAACTCCCTGAAGATTCTATAGGGTTAATGTATTATCCCGCAGGGCCACTTAAATCTTGAACGACTAGTCACCTCAGTTATATACCTCCCGCAACCGCTATTATTTATCTCTATCAGTCAGTATATCGATAAGTTATTGCCCCTGAATAGTGTAACAAAACCATATGAACAACATGTTTCGTATATTGTTCCATTGCGCTATACAAACAGGGCCAGGTATGCAAAGCCGGCGGCGGGCGGCGGTCCGGGGCGCGGCCGTGGCCGCTTTGACCTAAAATCGTTAGTTCAAGGCCTCCACCTAGATGCACCTCCCTGTTGCACTGTGTCATTTTTTTATACGCTAGTTTACTTATTTATGAACATTATGTAAAAAGAGGACTGCTGTTTTAAGATTTTGTTATGCATGTTTATGGTATCCATGGTATGATGAATCCAAGTTTTTGAGTTAAGACATGATATAGTTACTTTAGATCATAAGTTTTGATAGAATACCAATCTAATAATAATCAATTGTATAAATATACTTAGTACGTATATTATATTCATTATTTTCATGCCATGGACAATGTTGAATGGTTATATAAGATAAGAGAGGTAAGGTAGCATCCTAGCGAGCAAGCCCAACTGGGTAAAGACTTCCACCTTACAGAAGACCACAGCCAAATAACTACACACAGGCGGTGTAGTTGTCTACCTGTGTATGAGTACAGGTCTCCAGAGCTCTATAAAGGATGCATTTTGAAAAAAATGTATTCCTATCCTATATCTTATCTTAAAGACCTGGTGTAAAAAAATGGGATGGCTACATGCGAGTGATACCTTTAGTATTCGACTACGATAACTGCGGTAACTGGGCCCATCTAACAAAACAATCATAATGCGACATCCTTCTGTATAAACTAGCGAGCTATCTCCATATCACTTCCGACGCGGTGCGGTGCGTAGCACGCAGTGATCACCCGATCACCCGCAAACATATAGGCTGAACAGATTTTGATTTAATTTCGAATGCTGAGCATTTAAATGCATCAGATAGCAAGACCAGTAACAAATTGTAGGGTAAGTTAAGGAGACAAGTAAAACGAGCTAATGTTGAGAATACACTGACTTTATTATAATGTAATTACTTAGTTTATATATAACTAGCTGTTGCCCGCGGCTCCGCCCGCGTGGATGTCAGTTATCGCTACAAAAAGTAGCCTATGTGTTATTCCAGACCATAATCTATCTCTGTACCAAATTTCATACAAATCCGTTCCGTAGTTTTTACGTGAAAGAGTAACAAACATCCATCCATCCATCCATCCATCCATTGTCACAAACTTTCACAATTTATAATATTAGTAAGGATTGAGAATTACATGTATAGACTATGACTTTATAACGTAGAACATAAAAATTATCACAAGCTTCGGAATCAGTAGAAAACTCTCAATTGTCTTTCTCTGGATTCCAAATTTTCGACTTTCAGCAGTATGCAGTTATAAAGCTACCCAATTATTTTCACCGTTCAGAGAATCCATTAAACACCAAGTTAGGTTTATCCTCGGCAAATAAAAGTGTAGCCTACTGCACCGTCCTTGCGCTATTGACCCAAAAACAAGAGTTCATGATCATTTCCCAGACGCGTTTGTTTCATCGTTATAGAGAGCCATGCCTCTGATGCACTATTTATATAAAAAGAGACTTTTCTATCAGACAGGCACGCAGACTGGCTAGCAGACTTGCACACAAGAGGTGCGAGTTCGATCCCGGGTGGCAGTACAAATATGAATTTCATTTTGTGGAGTATATATCGATGGTCTAGAAGAAGAAGGTATGAGCATGCTTATTAAATACATTTGGCATTAAAATATCAAATTATCAAAATTTTGTAATTAGCACGTTTGTCTTCTAGACCATCGATATGTAGTAATCAAATGATTCTCCATCTTTTCTTTTTAAAAAGACAACTCCCGCACTAGAGAACAAGCTCTGTGTCGCGGGGGACTTTACAAACATTCAATTAACGGACACAAATTACACCCAGACTCAGAACAACTCAAACACACAAAGTTTTTCCCTAAGTGGGAATCGAACCTACAACCTCGTGCGCAGCAGGCGCATACTGCGGCCACTGGACCACCGAGGCAGTCGGCAATCTGCTAACGGTGAAAGAAAACATCGTGAGGAAAAACAACGTCTTAGAAGTGATTCTAAAGGTATGTCAGATTCACCAACCCGCATTAGGCCAGCGTTTGTGTATTAAGGCCTAAACCCTCTCTCTCTCGCTTGATAGAGGAGAGGAGACCCGTGCCTGGCAGTAAGTCATATATGGGATATTATTATATTAGGCGGGCAGGTAGAATCCCTTGCCACAACATCAACATTTTGGCCATAAATTCCAGGGCTAATAGTCGAAGTGATAAAGTTTTCCATCATATTAATTTACAGTTAATAGACAATCTTTACTAATATTATAAATGTGAAAGTTTGTGAGTATTGATGGATGGATGTTTGTTACTCTTTCACGTAAAAACTACTAAACGTATCTGGATGAAATTTGGCAGAGAGATAGATTATGGTCTGGAATAACACATAGGCTACTTTTTGCAGCGACAACCGACATCCACGCAGGCGGAGCCGCGGGCAATAGCTAGTATAGAATACATGAAGTAAAAATGCATTTGAGGCATTTAGTCAATATAAACGTATTTCTTTATTATTTGCCTGGATAATGACACTAGATAGATTATTTTAACCATGTATTTTTTATATTACTTTGGTGGCAAACAGGTCTATAGCCTATGGACGCTTGCAATACCAAAAGCATGACTTAAGATGGACATATTAAGGTAGAGTATCCCTAGGATTGGAAAACGTTTCTTTCAAAACGAATTCTTAAATAAGCGCTGGAGACAATGGAGACCTGTACTCACTACTCACACACAGGAACACAACTACACCGCTGTGTGTAGTTATGGCTGTGGTCTTCTGTAAGGTGAAGGTCCTTACCCAGTCGAGCTTGCTCGCTAGTATGGTGCCCTACCTCTCTTGACATATCAATTGTATTCATTAATCAAAATTGCAGTTCTATACATTATAATATGGAGTTCTTATATGAAAACAATAAGTATTAAGTAAGTACTGACGCTTAAAACAGAACAACAAATTCTTATACGTACGCAGTTCGTCGTTCTCAAGAATGCTGTGATAAATTTCTTAGGCGCTTCTGCGCTTCGACAGCGCGGTAAGCAGAATAGTTGATCGTACGCGGTATTTGGTTATTATCGATGGATAATTAAAAGCTTATATGTACTATGTAGTTTTGGTGTCATACGTTTATTTAAGAGAGGTAAGGCACCATACTAGCGAGCAAGCCCGACTGGGGAAGGACCTCCACCTTACAGAAAGCCACAGCCTTATAACTACACACAGCGGTGTAGTTGTGTTCCTGTGTGTGAGTACTGGTCTCCAGCGCTCATTTAGGGATTTGTTATGAATGAAAGGTATTCCTATCCCAGGGTTACTCCCATCTTAAAGCCCTGGTGTAAAAAAAATGGGGTGGCAACACGCAAGTGATACCTCTGGTATTGCAAGCGTCCATAGGCTACTGTTAAATAGTAAAAAATAAAACAATAATAATATATTATGACGGCAATAATGTATTGATATCAATTAACCAATAAGCCTTTCGCAGTTCACTGCTGGACATAAGCTTTATTAACAGTATTGATATGTGCCCTCTTCATTATATTAGCTAAATTTTCCACCTATTAACGTTTAATTTTCAGGAGTCCTCTAGAGTGATTCAATTTCAAAATCATTTATTCATATAGGTACTTAGATCATACTAAGACAACCTATGCAGGTCAATTAAAAATGCAAAACGATACGTCAGCTTATTTGCCGACTGCCGAGTTCGCTGACTAAACAGACAGTGGTAGAGCTAAGGAAAGAACCGGCAAGAAACTCGGGTCACATTTTTCAATCGCCATTTCAGATATGTAGTTAATTTTTCACATATTGCCTTATAAGCAATATGTAAATTGAAGCAGACTTTAACACCATACTATTTTTTTCTCGCACGACCAGTATTAAGTTCGATAAGCTTATATTATCAATAAAGTAAGTATCGTGTTTTGACTGCATCAGCTTGCATGCTATCATACTTGTATTTTACAAAAGATTGTAACTATCTGGCGATTAAAAAGAGTGGCCTGAGTTTCTTGCTAGTTCTTCTCAAGGCTCCTCTTCAGCGAACTAGTAAGTACGAACTAAGTAGGAAAATTTTGATGACATCATCTTTCTGGCTTACTCATAATAATACTTTCATAAGTGTTACTTTGTAATCTATATGAATAAATGAAGTTTAAGTTTGAATTTTATTTGAGTTACAACTTATGAGCGCAAGTTATTCAACCACGTGACTGATTCATCTCAATGTCCTTGTTTTTATTATCATTCGCAGGTAATCTATAAAATAGAAAGCAAATAAGAAATATTAACTGTATCTTGTAAGTAACCAGCAATCATAATGTATATACAAAGTGGTTTTCAAGAAAATTGATTTCATTCAGTAGACTTCATTCATTAAATGAAGATTGGCAATTTAATTTAAAGTTTTAGACAAGAACAAACGTTAACAAAAGTTTATTATCAATATTAATTAATTTGTGTGTTCTTAGACAATGTGGACATTCCGAGGGGTTCAAGTGAGCTCCTCTTCTTTATATTCATTTTATAATAGACTAGCGGGGTCATGTTGTTTTCATCATCATCATCATCATTTCAGCCAAAAGACGTCCACTGCTGGCATGTTGTTTTACCTGCGTTGAATTTCAAAGAAGCCCTGCCTTTGCTGTACCTTTATATACTTTGCTTCTATACGTTGAAGTTTAATTATAAATAATATAGTCTGTAATGTTCCTCATTACATCTATTAATAAATACTATACTATAGCACAGTAAACAAACAGTAGGTTATCTAAGTCCGCCCGCCGAGTTATTAGCCTACTCTTGCGTTGATACCCAGGGTTGTTCATACGATAGGTAAGCGAAACAAAAACAAGTGTCAAGTGGCCGACCCGAACGCCGCGCCGGCCAAAAAAATGCGATGTACACACAAGTATATAAGTCGATCGTCAGACTACCGGAACCATATTTGGATTGAACAACACATCAGACAATAGAAAAAATAATAATTTCAAAAGTAATTAATTTGCAATATTAATTATTGTGAAATTGCCCTTATTACAACTATACCTACGCGAAAAATATGTTTACCTAAACGATGTTTCGTACTCAATCCTCTATCTTAATATATATATTTCTTGTGTGCGTGTGTATGTGACTGAACTCCTCCTAGACGGGTGGACCGATTTTGATGAAATTTTGTGTGTGTGTTCGGGTAGGGCCCTGGATGGTTTAGATTCACAATTGGACCCGGTAGGTGGCGCTGCTGTCGATATTTCAGCTTTTTCCGGCTGGACGACGTCTGCCAGGTCCACTAGTAATTATATAAAATTCTCGTGTCATAGTGTTCAACTTTGAACTCCTCCGAAACGGCTGGACCGATTTTCGTGAAATTTTGTGTGCATATTGGGTAGGTCTGAGAATCGGACAATATCTATTTTTCATCCCCCTAAATGTTAAGGGTGGTCCACACCTAATTTTTTTATTAAAGTTTTTAGTAATTTTTTTTTGTTTTTATTTTTTTGTGATTCAGCATTAAAAAATACATACAACCCTTAATTTTCATCCCTCTACAATCAATCCCTATGTTTTAATAGCGATATTACTATTTTAGTAGCAAAACAACGTTTGCTGGGTCAGCTAGTTTTATAGTAAAACTAGACTTCTTAAAATAAACTTTAGCTCTAAACATAGTATTCAGAAAAATGCGACTCGGCTACGCTCTTAATAAAGCAAATAAACTGTGAAATAAACAATACAATACCATATTTTCTAATAATATTTAAATATAAGTAGGTACTTCTATTTCTGGTTGAGTAGGAAGTATGATAAGTCCGGGTTTGCGAAATCATTATTGAGGCACCCGAAAACATTACAATATTTTTTTCCCCTTTTTGAAGTCATGATACCTACTCGTAATTTACGACAAGTGTCCGCCGCCCGCGCCGGCGAGAGTTGACGAACGCAAGCGGTCATGTAGCGTACGCGCGTGCTCACAGTCGCGCTGCACAGCTCGCACTGCCCCACCTTATTGCCCCATATATTATGCTAGCGAGTGCGTGAAATCGCGTGCCGACATGGCGCGCGGCGCGCACGCACACATTCAAACCGAGAGCGGCACGTTTGTATGAAGATGTTTTACTGTTTGTTTACTGTGACTATAGCCTCAGACTAATAGAATAAGATAGACGGAGCGTGTAGAACTCGCGCGTGAAGCCGCCAAAAGTCATACTAAATAGCAATGTCGTACGTTTTCGTTTTCGCGCGCAGTCGATTTGAGCCGCTCTGAAGTATTTTTACAACGTTTTACTACACAATACGGCATTATAATAATATTTTGTCAAAACGTGTTTAGACGTGCGTACTCACTAGCGGCTCAAATCGACTGCGCGCGAAAACGAAACCGTGTGACATTGCTATTTAGTATGACTTTTGGCGGCTTCACGCGCGAGTTCTACACGCTCCGTCTATCTTATTCTATTAGTCTGAGACTATAGCTTTAAAATTCTATCTCAAAAAATAGTTTAAATAATAAATAACTTTACTAAAAAACAGATCCAATCCAGAAAATATTAAGTTTGTTCCTAAGAATCATTGTAAGGGTTACCTTATTTTGAACAAAATCTTTTTCCTAAGGGCGACATTGACCCTTGAAAGGCATTATTAAAAACTAATCTGTCTGAGCCGATATCTTCTATTTAATGTCCGTTTCCTTACAATGGTACTGCGTGTAGTGGAATCACCTCCACCACGTGATGGAGTGCTTCAGAGACATGTTTCAGTTCGAACATTGAACCGACACTTTACAAATACTGTGACATAATAATATACGAGTAGGTATTTACTTACTGTGTTTTATTCTGCCTCTGCTTGTGTGCCAGTCATCGAACTAATTATTACAACAGTTTCCCGTATACAGAGTTTGATAGTCAACAACTGAGTAGGTTATAAACATGACACATAGGTATCTATTTACTTTTTTTAAACTTTCACGATTTGTTCACATATTATATTTCATCATCTCAACCCATAAATGTCCCACTGCTGGGCACGGGTCTCCTCCATACATTTGGACGGATATTGGCCATGGTATAGTAATAACGCTGGTCAGACGGGTTCGTATAGGGTTTTGTTTCGAGATTACCCTCTCTTGCAGTGGATATTGTCAGCCTGACTTTCTACCTTAGTCGCCTTTTACGACACCCACGAAATGGAATGGGGTAGTGACATTTGTATTCTAAATCCATCACCACACGGACAATATGATATTATATTTGAAGGTTTTCATACTATTTGTTACCCGATTTCGATCGAATTGCACCGACGTTGGTCAAGGGTTAACTGGTGCAGATGCAAGTCACTGTCTTCGCCGCGAAGCGAGAGGTTCAGAAACTACCCTTATTTGGTCATAATTTTTTTAATATTTTTAAATATTAGCACGTCAGCACACGACACTAACGACGTCTATACACGGGTCTATTTTGTCACTTCGGCGAGGCTTAGACTTGGTGGTGACAGGATTCCAAGATGATGTTTTCGGATAACGAAATTTTCATACCTTTCGTTTCCTGCTCAAAATATAACACAATTTAGACCTCTGTAAATACAATTTTCGGAACACTTTGTTCTTATCCGTTAAATAAACAAACTCTTCAATTAGTCTAGATCAGTCTTTTTCAAAGGGATAACTCCCCCTTGTGGGCGCTGGAGGTCGAGGACGGGGGCGGTCGGCAACGCGTGAGTGACACCCCTGGTGTTGCAAACGTCCATAGGCTACGGTAACTGCTTACCATCAGGCGGGCCGTATGCTTATTTTCCACCTTGGTAGTATAAAAATAATAATAATAATTTTCAATACAAGAAAATCCCAGTGTCATAGTGAAAGAAATCTTAGGGCGCTAAAAATAATTGACTTTCAAAGAGGGCGATAAACAAAATAAGTTAGAAAGCCTCTGGTCTAGATCCATACATAAGTACAATATTGAAAAATATCTAATCATCATAATTAACACGTGAACAAATATTACGAAACATTATTTGATTCAGAATAATACAATCCCCACATATTTACCAACAAAACATTGACTTTACCAATATAACATTGTTAACTAATTTGACTTTATGTATTATAATTTAACAATGCAAACCTTATTAGTGCAGATAAGAATATTGTTGAAGTAAATATTTGCAGAGGCGCCATCTAGTATAGGTGCCACCCCAACCAAGTGCAGGGTCACAATGTCAAAGCGTTTGTTTGAATTAGATCACAACTATGAGGATTAAAGTGTTTCGGTGACCGATAACGTCATAAAATGTGCTAATATTTACAATCGATTTGTGAAGATATTAAGTTATTAACCGATATATGTAATAATATATCCCAACTTTTAAATGACGGCAGGCGACGTTTTATCCCATAATCTTTGTAAACCAGTCCACCGAACACCCAATCCCATAGCCCAAAATTATTTAATAATATTAATAATAATTTATTTTCAGATAAAATCCATAGTGTTAGTAACAATTATTCTTAATCTATGTTAGTAAAATCGGAAACATCTATTTCAGTAACACTCTTACGAACTCCTTCATAATGCAGGAGTCGTACTTATCTGCAATAACTTTAAGGATGCCATTAGTGCTGCTCCGCAGTCTATTAAGTAGTGAGGCAACCCGCTTACGAATGATAGCGTTTATTTAACGTTTATATTTTGATTTCACATGTTCCAATAGCTCTACACTTGCCATAGACAGATCACGGCTGTAGGTACTGCAATAGTCCAGCAGTGGCGTGACTATGGTAAGCGTCTCATCACATTTAAAATTTAAATTCTCTAAGGGCCTCTGCGTGTTGGATCTATGTCCCCGCGTAAGCCTTTGAAAGGCCCGGGTATTCTCCTTAAATGATGGGAAAATACCCGTGATAAAGGGAGACATAATAATAATAATAAAAATCATTTATTTCTCTCAGAAGGTTACATTGGTCGACAGCTACAGTAAAGTTAACATACCTATAGGTAAGTAGAATTATTAGTCAAACAAAAATAACATATATAACACAGAAAGAAACGTATTCCTATCCCAGGGTTACTCCCATCTTTAAGCTCTGGTGTAAAAAAATGGGTAAAAGCAACACGCCAGTGATAGGTACGTCTGGTATTGCAAGCGTCCATAGGCTACGGTAACAACTTAACATCAGGCGGGCCGTATGATTGTTTGCCTTTAAGTGGTAGGTATTAAAAACAATATTTTTTAGAAATGTTTATTTATTTTCCATAGGTAATTAAGATAAGATATACGACACGTTAATCGGTTAGTATCTATATCTCTTTTAATTTACCGGATAGTTATTTTCTGACAAAATATAAAGTTTTTTTTATACTACCAAGGAGGCAAACAAGCATACGACCCGCCTGATGGTAAGCAGTTACCGTAGCCTATGGACGCTTGTAACACCAGCGGTATCACTCGCGTGTTGCCCACCATTTAGAAACCTTATAACTCCTTTCTTGAAGAACCCTATGCTAGTCTCTCGGGATAACCTCGGAGGGAGCTCATTCCACAAACTAATTGTACGTGGGAGGAAATTCCTCTGAAACTGTGCCTTTTAGAACACATTTCCACATTTTAAAACCTCTAATAATCCCTGTAGTAATGGTTTTTGTTATTTATTTATGTCTGTTTTCGGTAATTTTTAACTTGAAGCGCGCCCGGAACGATGGCCCACTATAGATATTGCGCTTGTTCAACCCAGTGTTCATATAATAATATGTATTTACTTCGACGTATCAATTTGCCGTAAACATTCATCAGGCGCCCTTACCTACATTATATTATTATAGAGATGATAAATATATATACTAGCTGTCTGTAGTCCGCGGCTCCTCCCGCCTGGATGTCGGTTATCGCTGTAAAAAGTAGCCTATGTGTTATTCCAGACCATAATCTATCTCTATGCCAAATTTCATCCAGATCCGTTCAGTAGTTTTTACGTGAAAGAGTAACAAACATCCATCCATTCTCACAAACTTTCACATTTATAATATTAGTAAGGATCTATTAAGTACCAACCTATTTTATTTGTGGTTACTATGTTAAAAAGACTGATAGATCAGCAACCTAACCCAAAATACGATTTGTCTCCCCCTGTCAACCTATAAATGATTATGGTATAGGTCAGTCTTAGCATAGTTTATGACATAGCTGTAAACTCAATAGGTACTTACCTAACAGTAGCTAGGAACTTATAATCTTTATCCATGTTAATTAATTTTAGTTATGTAGGTAAGCCTACTTTTATAGATATATGGATTATATTGTAATTTGTAAGAATCTGTTAGTATAATTGTATCTACCATATTAATTTACCATTGACCTATAAATGAGTATTTAAGATTAAATAATTTATTTAATATCCGATAATAATACTTATAATTGTTAATAATTATTGGATTTTATTACTTCTGCGAATATTCCCGAAGCTATCTCTACAGTTAGATGTAGGTTTGTTTTTATCCGTATTATTGTACCCACAATAAAATACCTACGTAATTATTTTTGTTGTGTTATTTTCATTTGTAGTACTAAAATCACGATTTAACAGGTTGTTACCACTAATATAATAAAATGTTTCCAGAATAAATACAAAGCTTATCATTTATTTGCAGACAATGGAGACTGTGGAATTAAAACAGTTCAGAACTTTAAAGTCTTAGTACGAGTTTTGATCCTTCAAAACTTCTACGTCTATCCTTCCTAGTCCTCAAACAGTATTCTGAATATTTTAATCTTACTAACTACAGAAAACTAAGATCAATACGAGTATTTTATTAATTGTAGGTAGGTACTGGTCAACGCATTAGCTTTGCGATCCGCCGGCTGATTATCTAAGAAACAGCGATGGCAAACTGACAGTTGTGATCGCAAACTGACAGTTGTGATTGCTCGGTGACGGCACACACGGTTGTTAAACGTCAAAAAAGCTCGGTTTTTGCTCTTACGGAATACCCCTGCCGGCATGGTAATGTGAGACCTGAATCAGACAGTTTGTTTTGTTTTTATGAAGAACTTCTTTAAAAATTAATACCGTATCACTATAAACAAATGCGAAAAGTATTTGTTTATAGTGACACGGTATTAATTTGCTTCAGACTTGCTTGGCGTCACATGACTTTGCAATGCAAAATTAAATAATGTTTTTTTTTGAAAAGTCTTAGCTGTGTGTGTTCAGATTCAAGGAATTCATATTAAAAAAAATTCCAATCATTTTTGACACAATTATATTTGAAACTTCATTGTTTACATCTCAACTTATGAGAATTTTTGTCTTTTATATAAAAAAACTTACATACTAAGGCCATTAATCAAGTGAACTAAATCCACTCACAAAGCGGGGTCTATATTTTATCTGAGGGAAAGGCATGCTTGTTAAATACGACACTTGTCAATCTAGAGGATAAATTATCAAGAATTGGGAAATAATAATGTCCTCCACAGAATTTGGGTCTTAGCAGCTAATCTCGTCGGAGACTAGCTATATGTGCACTATAGGTATATTATTGTAGTCCCACAAGTGTGTGCGCAAACACAGGTGAAATCTTTATTAATTCAATGAACTAAATTATTAAAGATTGCACCTGTGTTTGCGCACATGTATGTAAGTTTTTTTTATAAAAGTCAAAATTCTCACACGTTAAACAGTGAAGTTTCAAATAAAATGATTGGAAATTTTTAAATATGAATTCCTTGAATCTGAACACACAAACAGCTAAGACTTTGAACTTGATTCCCCTGGTGCACTACTGTCACATTCATAATTTGTTCCTACCAGTACCAGTTGTAGTGCATACGCTCGCCGTATTGAGTCGAGGTCCTTGGTTCGATGCTCGGGTTTACTTCTTGTAAGTGTAACCACAGTGTTTTTATTTACAACGAACATAAGCAAGCGCACCTGATGCTATATAGTAAGAGTAAGCATGACTCTTGCAATATCAAGAGCATTACTCGCGCGTTGTAACCTACAATTTGTGACACCTGAGTTTTGTGTTACAGGTAACCCAGGGATAAGGTTAATGTATTCAGGCACAGGAACATAACTACACCATTGTGTGTAAAATGTTGTGACTGTGGTCCTGTAACATGAAGGTCCTTTCCCAGTCGGACTTTCTCACTTCTACGGTGCTATAGTGGCCTGTGTGCCACTATAGCACCATACAACTTCATAGAATTAGCGGCGCATAGGCATATTTAAGATAGGGCATCGTACTAGCGAGCAAGCCAGACTGGGTAAGAAGCTTTACCTTACAGAAGACCACAGTCAAATAACAACACACAGTGCAGTAGTTGTGTTCCTGTGTGTGAGTACAGGTCTCCAGCGGTCATTTAAGGATGCGTTTTGAACAAAACGTATTCCTATCCCAGGGATAGTCCAATCATAAAGCCCTGGTGTAAAAAAGTGCGTTGGCAACATGCAAGTAATACTTCTGGTATTGCAAGCGTCCATAGGCTAAGGTAACTGCTAAACATCGCTTAACATCAGGCGGGCCCGTATGCTTATTTGCAACCAAAGTAGTAAAAAAAAAATACTTACCTAGTGCCTGTTTGCCATTTTAGCTATAGCTGGCAAAAATATGTTTTTTCTGCCAAACACTTTACGTGTGATTCTACCTCAGGTTAACCATACATGGCCTCACTTATAATAATTTGGATAAATAGGGTTCACAATTGTTTAAACAAATAAAACACCTACAATATAATTTTTACAATAATTTTATTAATTTAATTACTTGACATACAATAACATTTGCATGTAATATTATTCATTTATGAATGTATCTAAGCATTAACTGCAAAACCAACTAATATTACTAACACGGCTAAAAACACACATGTTTTATTACTTTTATTATTTAAAGAATATCTGTATTCATTAATATTATAATACACCACAGACCGCAGGGTACAAACAAATATAAAATTCAAAATGGTTACAATTTTATTGGAATGTATTGATATTAAAATCATCTCGGTTCACTTGGTAGAAGAGAGACAGCAGTAGGATAGTTATAACATCAACTATTGTTATACATTTTATAATAATAATATGAGCATTCATGGACAAGGTCAGCAGGATTGAGAGTTGTGGTAATCCTTAGGGGAGGCCTATCCAGCAGTGGACGTCTTTGGCTGAGATGATGAATATGAGCATACGTCTAATAAATCCTACCACGGGAGGTTATATGTTCGCCTGTATGTATTTTTTTATGTATGTTCACCGATTTGTGGACCGATTCTCAAAATTCTTTTTTTATTTGAAAGAGGTGGTCTTATCACCAAGTCAGGATATTCTGCCAATTCGGTCGTCCGACGGGGCAAAGATGTGGTGCGGTATGAAGAAGAGCAGAGTCCTAGTTATTTGTGGCCACCCTTGCATATTACAGAATAGTAGTATGTCGACGTTTTGTGTCGCGTCAAAGAAGTTAACAAAATAATACCATTTATTAGGCATGTGATCATTAGTTATTTTTTTTTACAAAATTGCCTTCACTAATGTAAACTTGTGTCATATTATTATATACAGTTGTTGCATTATTCCTATGGTCTGTGGTAGTACACAATTTATATAACAAACTTGTGAATTTCGTATAAATTGTAATAACAATAAAACTAATATTATTTTTAGGTTCTACGTGTAATGAGATCTAACATACTGTTAATGTTATTAATATTTATAATACACTCGCGGCCCGCCCCAATATCGCCAGGGTTTAGGGGTTGAATTTCCAAAAAATCCTTCTTAGTAAATTTATACCACTTTTTATTCCTGCTTTTGCGCTAATAAATCAGTATGTAAGTAAGAAATTATACATACTAGAGGTCACCTAGTGCAAGTCCAAATTCGACCGTAATTGCTAGTTGCAGTCCTTCTCCGTATAAACTACAGTTCATTATGGAGAAAGTCTGCAGAAAGCAATTACTGAGATTTGGCACAGTTAGGATTGTGCCAAAACTCACGCCTAAAAAGGGGCGGGTACATAGAGATTTTTATTAATGTATAAATAAATATTATATGTAAATATGTATTATAAATATAAATAACATTATTAATTTGTGCATTGTATACTAGTATACAGTAATTATACATAATTAAAAATAATCATACTATGTATAATTTATTGCAGTAATATGAAATCACTAAACATTTTTTTAAATATTTTGTTCTACTTTCAAAGTAAGCATGTTGCCTATTTAATAAAATTATGTTTTATTTAATTTACTACAAAAAAATGAAACAACAATAACAATATTTTTAGGATTTTTTGGGTACCTATAACAAAAATAACGTAAGTATTATTATTATATTCACTAATTTAAAAATAATTTATTCTAAACCGAAAGTAAAAATAAAATTGTTTATTGTGCTACGTTTAATAATGTTATTAACACACATAAAAAGGTTGTTGGTCATTATGTTTCACTATCGACGATTAGTAAATAAATATTCCATGAATACAGGATAAATTACGTTTTAATGTTAATGTAATTAAATTTTGGGATTTGATTGAAATTATTAAACTTATGAAATACATAATAATAAAATCGCTACGGATCGCAAGTTCATACATCCGAAACAAACTGATGTTTTAGCCTTTTTTATTATTAAATATATATGTAGGTATATGCAATAAAGTGGGCTAATGTATCTAGGCAAACTACCTGGTAGAAGAAGACCAAGACTCTAACAAACTGTGTTTAATCGAAACAAATGTAGAGCTATGTTTAACATTAAATAACATACTTAGCTTTGATCGATAATATAACATTAATATAAACACATAAAAAGGGCCTACGTTTGATTCAGAGAAAACAAATAGGTACTATATATAAGTGTAAAACAAGACCTTATAAAAGTTGTCATATTAATTTAAATTGCTTAACCTTAACATTGTATTATAGAAATTATTTCGCACGTTAACAATCGACTGTAAAACTGTTAGGTTTGTTCATTGATATGTTGGTAAATTGTACGGCGTATAGTCAAAGTTTCATATGTCAAAAATTGCTTTAGTTTACATTATATAGGAATCTTGAATTTAAATTATTATAGACTACCAATTTGATTTATGAAAAAAATATTAACCATGTTCCTCATTAAGTTTTTATTATTAAAAGTTTGAAGGAATGATAATAATACCCTAAATTGTATTCCAAAATCAAATTAGTAGTCCACACTACAAAGCTTTACTAAACCTTAGAACACACCTAACATTGTTTAACACATCAAACTACTATTTATACATAAATGTACATTATTATTATACATTTTTACAAGCTTTCATACTATCAACTACATTATTAAACCATTTTATTGAAATAACTATTACAATTATTTTGTCGTAACATTAAACAGTTTACGATTACAAGATGAAATATATCGTAATATGAAACTTTATATTTTTAATGTCTAAAATCAGGTCTCACATTATTATTAATAATTATTATTCAATACTATCAACTAACACCAAACACAGCAAATAAATATTAGCGATTTATTACAGAAAGGCATCTATCATTCAAATTATAATTATTACATTATTATTGTTCTATTAAAACGTGTTTATAGTATCTATACACTCTATTTACAATATTATATGATTTGACAAAATCACCAATTATTTTGTATAAATATGTATAATTATAGAACATTTTAATATAAAAAACAACAATGTCATAATAGACATTTTATTAAGTAGAAGTATTACAAAACTATCAGAGTATGAATACCAATATGAGTGTACCAGGTATATAATTATATAACACACATAGCTACTTATTTACTAGGCTGTTATTTTCCTCATACTGATCTAAATTGCTTGTGTATTAGATATGGTTATTTTTTGTAATAATGAGTTATTTAATAAATATTCTTACATTTACACAGGTTCCTAAAAGTCAACGAGAAACTTATGAATATAATTTGTAGTACAACACCTTTATTTTGTTAAAGCCTCAAGTAACAAGGCTTATATTGATAGTATATAACTATTATATTATATAATGTATTACTGTTATTATCAAATACACACACATATATATAATAAGCCTGATTTTATAAATGAATCAATATTATTAATAATTTTGTGTTGTGAAGAGTTCGTGTTGTATAAAAACGACATGTTTGCCATCTCAAATCTACTGGACCAGTCCTAGAAAACGGTCTGGCAGCAGCTTCGTAGGACACACATATTTTTTTCTTAACATATTGATACATAAAACCATGTTATATGCAATTAATCGTATTTGTATTAAGTATGCAACTGCATGTTTTGTTTGTTTTTAGGTAATTACAGTTTTTATTTAATATATTATATTGATAATGCAAAATTAGGGCTCTCTACTAATTAACTGTAAGCAGAACCTACACTCCTAATAACTTGCATCTCGCAAGTCATTTTTGATGTGAAAAAGTACCTATACCTACCCGGTAAAAAGCGAACAGAATAATCTGAAAACATTATCTATTCATCGTGTTAAATTAATCATTTTATTAACTGAGCCTCTAGACAAGTGGCATAAGCGATAGTCGAATCGAAAATTCAAAAAATAAAATGTATGGAATTTGACGTGAGTCTACGATTTTATTTCGTAAACTTACGTCAAATTCCATACATTTTCTTTTTTGACTTAATCCGAATATTTTAATTTCTTATAACGCGGTCTCTACATATTTTTATTGCTTTTAGCCAAATGGCTAAGTAAATACTTATGTTGCCATGTGTTGCGTATGTATTTAGAAATCCAATTCAGTTTTTTTTAATATTTTATAAGTATATCTATACAAACAAGTTCTTTTTCTAACATACAAAAAATATGGGAAGCTTAAAATAAAAGGTAGGTTTGTTACAAAAATAATTCAATAAGCTAGGGGTTAAGCTAAAAATTACAAAAATAGTCGAATTCAAAATCCATTTGTTATTATCACACGAATCGTCCTTTTAAAGGAATTTCACGCAATTTATATCAGTCTTGCAAGCTTCGACTTTGTCAATCATAGATAGGTTACACTACACAAACGAAATATAATTATATTTTATTAACATATCGCAGTGCACTAAACAAACCAAATGTAAAAAATGCATGTCAGTGGAAACCTTATAATTACCAAATTTCTTCATCTTTAATATTAATAGTAGAAAAATATTTTTATATTTTTTATTTTGTTAAAAATGAAATCGTTACGACTAACTCCTATTAAATGTGCGAATATTATTGAAAATACTTAAATATTCATTTAAGAATTTGTTAGTTATGAATATTTTAGGTACTTGACCTTAATTTTTTTGTGAGAAATAAAAACAAAATAGGAACCTACTCACTATTTAAAAATAATTAATTAAATATAAATTTAATACAAAAAAGTTAAGTCCCTACTTCCGAAAATAACGAATATTAGTAACGATTGTTATAAATGTTTATCATCTCATAATGTATTATTTTACCTACAATATATATACCTACTTGTTTATTTATCCCAAAATATTTTTATTTCTCACAATTTAAACGTATCTACCTACTTAACATTATTATTATTATTAAGTTTTACTTTGTGCATTATAAGCGGCTATTGGCCCGTGCTGTGCGCACCCAAGCTACTTATTAGGCTTCAAGCAGACTTGCTACTTTTAGCATCGGCGATCAGCGATTTTGCGACTGTACTGCCTCTCTAGACAAGTGGCAGAATCGGTAGTCGAATCGAAAAGTCAAAAAAGCAAATGTATGAGATTTGACGTAAGCTTACGACATTACATCGTAAATTAACGTCAAATCCAATACATATTTTGCTTTTTTGACTTTTCATTTCGACTACCGTTTGACTTTTTTTTTCATTTATTTCAAATATTGAATACAATAGTTACAGAAAATGGTATTGTAGCATTACGAAAACCACAGAGGTTTGTAATGAATGCTATGTCTGGTGCTGCATCGCGTTTTGATGACTCTCTGTCGGTCGCGAATCTCTTCGTAATATATGAAACAATGAACCCGATCGATGCGACCGGCATCTGAATGTGTACGGAGTGTACCGTGCGTCGCTGTGTCGAGCTTGCGAAAAGCGACTGAATCGCCGCCTCAGGCGTTTTTAAGGGCCCCTTTTCCGAAATTAACGTTTCTAGATCGAGTTGTTTTCAGAGAAATCAATATATTAAAATTCGCAAAAAAATATATAGTACAGATACATGTTTGATCTAGTGACTTTTTTGGTTAAAAACGCAAAATTTAACTTTTTGCTCGATAAAAAGAAGTCTGAAGTTAAGTCGATTTTGAAAGTATTTCAAGTTGTATGAGACTTGGGGGAACGCAACGTTTATGAAAATTTAACATTTCATTTACTAATCGGGTTTGACAAGGATATTATTGGATAGATTTATAAAATTGCCCTTATTTTTTTTTATATAAAATAAATACGTGAAAAACTGCTCGCGCGCGACGCGCGCACCGCGCCAGTGTCCTGCCGGACGTGATCGAGGGAGGACCTACGCAATTTTTGCTCGCGACCACATTATCGTCGCCACAATATAATACGTCACAATATAATACTGTAATGTTTTTCTCTACACAGAATAGCGAAGTCAGTATGACTAGAATTTTGAATCTTTAATATCTTTAATGAAAACATTCACCTTTACATATTTATACATACTAACTGAGGATCAGAATGGCGCAGCGGTAGTGAGGCTGCCTTACGGACTTAGGGTCCCGGGTTCGAATCCCGGTAAGGGCAAATGTGCATGGACATTTGTTTCCGAGTCATGAATGTTTATACATAATAAGTACCTATACATAATAAGTATTTACAAAAAAAGTATATATGTATTATATCAACTATCTGGTGTCCACGATACAAGCCAACGATATTTATTTATTGACTAGTTGTTGTCCTCGACTTCGTTTGCGTGGAAATTTTAAAGAGTATTAAGAGCGTATTCACAAAATAGCGCAGCTACAGATTAGGTAATTATCGGTCGACCGGCCGTGGAGTGCGCGTGTGTGCGTGATCCTCGCACACATACATTGTTCGTGAAGTATATTCGGCACAGTGCAGGGTGCGTAAACTTTATTGTTATATTACGGTAAGATTTTTGGTGTTATAATATTATTGTTCATTTTTAGAATATGTTATTATTAGAGAAGTAAAGGAACACATTGGCATACCATATCTATTCTAATACATATTATTATTATAAATGCGAATGTTTGGATGAATTGATGTACCTAAGTACCTATGGAGCTTTTTCTTGCTTGTTTCTGCCTGGGGTTGTAAGTGCGGGCAGGCCTCCGTCACTCGCTCAAGGTCACGCGCTATGTGCCTATCGCTATGTAGCTCGTAACCGAGCCGATCGCCAGTGGGCTGCCGCACGCGACACAAAGCGCGCACAACACGTTTCCCGCTCAAAACGCATTATTCCGATATTTACGTACACTACGTACCTATATTAAGTTTTGACTAACGACACGATGGTTGATTATTGTGAAGTCGTTGGATGTCATAGTCAAAAGAAAAATAAAAAAAATACTTTTTTTCATTGCCGAAAGATGAAGAAAGGTATGTTACGTTATTTGAAAGTAGGGACGCATTTTAGCTGGCTTCAGTTAGTAGTACCTAGTAATTTTAAAATGCTTCTTGTGTGTAGGTACTCTTCCTTAAAAATTTACGAGAAAGTTAGAAAGACAACCCTACCGCATTCGTGCGATGATGAGCTTGCACGTGAGTCGCACGGCGGGCAACACAATCTCGACTCTTTGTGCGCGTACTTATGGTACCTACATTTCTTTTCGCTGCGAACAGCAGGTACTATTATTAAGATTTTGTAGGCTATTATGGCGTAGGTATTTTGGCTTTTGTATGGGAGTGATGTATCTGTTACGTAGTAACTATTTAGTAATCTGTGGTGCGGGTGAAGCCGTGGGTGGAAACTAATGCCATAACATAGTACCTAGCCTACAAAAAAGTAGTAGGTACTACTTTTTTGTGGGCTACTTTTTTGTAGGCTAGGTAAGTACAAAAAACAAAAATGATCATAATATTAATAGACCACAGCCAAATTATTTATTTATTTAAAACTTTATGCACAATCGCACACAAGCGGACTTAATGCCATAGGTATTCTCTACCAGTCGACCTTGGGTGATACAGAGATGAACATAGGTAGTAGGTGCACTCAAAAACAAAAAAAAAATGGATAAGACAAAGAAACAAATTTAAGATAGTAAGGATATAGATTCAACAATATCTAAAAAAATATATAATGAATAGGTATGTATGCTGTGGTATATATAATATATAAAATAAATATAAGTACCTACTTACATAAATAAAATTTATAAATATAAACAAAATTGTTATGAAAGTGTTAGACGTACTAATTCCGGCGATTTATCAGCGAGAAGAGCCCGAATCTTTACTTAAATTACTACACACATCGGTGTAGTTGTGGTCTTGTGTGTGAGTAGTATAAGTACTCCAGGGCTCATTTAGAGATGCGTTTTGGAAGAAACGTTTCCTATCCCAGGGATACTCCATCATAAAGCCCTGGTGTTAAAAAAATGGGTCGGGAACACGCAAGTGATACCTTTGGTATTGCAAGCGTCCATGGGCTACGGTAACTGCTTATCATCAAGCGGGCCGTATGCTTGCTTATCATAAGGTGGTAGAACAAAAAAAATGCTTATTAAATTTGCATATTAGGTAAAATAAAAATAGCTACCTCACACTCCCATAGATGCTAATACGCCATAAATCGATTTAGGTATAAACCTACCTACCTACCTACCTACTACCAAAAAATAGTTGACCTCCTATTCCCGAGACCTACTGAATATACATACAAAATTTCATAAGTATCGGTCAAGCCGTTCCCGAGGAGTTTTGTTTGTTACAAACACTGTGACACGAGAATTTTATATATTAGATCATCGCCTGCTTTGTCAATACATTCATAACAATATAAGTGTATTAGTGTTTACAGTCAATAGTGCAGTGGACATACATCAAGCTATACGTTTTTGTTGCAAACTAGCTCTTATTACCAGCACGCCAATAATATTTGAACTACCTACTGATTATTTATACTGTGGCGTGCTTGCCCGCCGCCATAGGTCACCGGAGTTCATATCGCAACGGCTCCTGTGCAACGCGGGCGCAAGCCGTCTCCGTGCGTAAAATGCCTAAACTTTCGGGAAAAGGGGCCCTTAAGTGTGCGATGTGCAATGTTTAGTCGCAGTATTTAACTTCTAAAAAGCGACTAAATCGCAGATCGCCGATGCATAAGCATAGCATGGCTTAGCATATCTGCTGTAGCCCGTAATCACTAAAACTGATACCATTAATTTTTTTCAAAAATTAGGTACGTGAAACTCATTTTTTTTAACGTAGACTCATACATACAATATCATTAGAAAAATAATAACTATCACATATATAGCTGTGCACATAAGCACCACATAGTTGTAGTACGAGAGAGAGCAATGAGACGAGCGTAGCCGAAAAAAAAAATTAGATCGTCCTGTAATTGATGTCTTCCACAAGAAGAAAAATGAAAACGAAATGTTATTGAAGCGCCTGTTGCGTTCACCAATGCGCGATTCATTTGTAGATATATTATGTATCATTATTATGAAACATCCTACGGTATCTATAGAATTTTTTTAAATGAAATTGACACAGATATACATACATACTGTATACATTATATAGAACGTAGACAAATTATTACACTCGCCTTTACTCACATCGATTTCTCCCTCAGAAATCTCTGATCTCTCAAATCGGTCTTGCACCTAATATACATTTTCTGCTAAGTTGATGTTAAGTTCTCGGGTTTCAAATGGTTTAACGCCTATTTCAAATATATTTGCAATATGTAGTGTATCTGTTTTTTTAACTAGGTATATCTTCAGGCGTAGGTAGGTACTAGAATAGTACATTATTTGTTGCACAACAACGGGATGCACACTGGTGATTAAAACCGCTATAAGCCAGGATATTCTTCTATAAAAACATTATGAAATACTTTTACGAACATTTGCTTTCTCTCGTACATTCAGCTAGTATAGGCAGTACATTATGTCCTCGATGGTCGAACTGCCAAGGTAGTAGTGCCCCTCGGACTTTGGGCTCAGAAAATTGTATCAGTAATCGTCAGCAACATTACATTCAAGAGGCTCTTGCGATGCAGATCAACCAGTGGAATATAAAAGCAAAAACATAAATAATTATATTCAGTTTTTTATTCCGTTTTTTTTTCGTTGTTGTGTCTAATAGTTTAAAATTCTTCTTCTATTGATCATTTGAATGTGATATGAGTCTATGTCAAAATTTAGAGTTTAACAAATGTTATAATTTAAAATCCTAGTCTCACTTTTAGTGAGCATCCAACAAAACTTTTAATATTGCTTTCGCAACAACTACAGTACTGTAATAATATTAATATAAGCTGATTACTGAACTGCTAAATTCGTTATGAATTTCGTATTACAATATTGCAACTCATCGATATTGTGACTTTCTTGATCACATTTTTTCGGTGTGGCATAGCGATTAAATTGTTTTAAACTCTTTTAAAAACACTATTTAAAATATACATATTATTAACAAAATATATCATTACAAATTAATTATTAAAAATGATAATATGTATCTAATTGGTTGCAGTTTGAAAGCTTATTTCTATAAATATTATTTGTACTGTGGTTATATCAATATCAAGACTGTATATTATATCATGTTAAAGTTATAACTAGGTACGTTTTTTTGTAATATTTTTGTTTGTTTTTTAAGAATCGTATATAATGTCAAAATAGATATGGAATTATTCATTCTAATACAAAAGCAAGCAAATAAATATTTCCGGTAAAAAACATAAATTACTGTATTATATAAATAAATAGTAGGAAAAATATTATAGTTCATAAATACATATTTGAGAATTATTAAAATTATAAAATCTTTTTACAAAAATGTTTGTGCTCGATGTGCGCTTCATTGTACGCTCCTAATTATTACAATAAGTGTAAAAATAAAATCTCCTTAAACATTTAACCGACTTACGTATAAAAGTTACAAGTTATTACTACTAGCATTAATAAAAACCACTGATTATGTTCACTTAAATATTCTATATTTTAGTTTGAACGTCGTTAAACTTTGTTCTCGCACAAGACAACACCAAAATGTCGAAACAAAAACGTACAAAATGTCGTATTATGTCGATATGCTGAAACTCGTCGCCAGGTCGAGACGTGCAGAGACGGCAGCGGCGGCGGAGGCGCCTGAGTACCCGAGTGGCCGAGTGTCCGACGCAAAGCCGACTATGGCTCTAAGAACAGACTCCAAACAGTACCTTCAACCTCTTTACACTCCCGTGTTGTTGAAGATAAACGACACCGCGTTTTTGTCAACAGGCGGTGACCGCCGAGTGATCGACGCATGGTTGTTATTGTTGTAATGCCAAGATTTTCTCGTCGAAGTACTTGACGACTGTAAAGCAATAGTCTCGTAATAACGGAGCCTGCCACAGCATTTTCTGCTCTTGACAATGGCCACGAAACCCTTCCTGTACTTCTTATTGAAGAATGCATATAATATTGGATTTATACACGAATTTGAAGCGCCTAGCCATTGCGCTAAAGGTGTCACAATCGGTAATACCTCCTCTTCCCATTTTTCAATGGCTCCTCCTATCTTTAGCCTCGCGAATATAGTGTACAGTGGGAGCCACGATAGGACAAAAAGAATAACAACAACAACTAGCATCTTTACCACCTTACATTTAGATTTCTGTTGCATTTTTTCCATCTGAGCATCTTGAGTATCAGTAGGGATGCTTCTTCGCCAAACTTTGATCCAGATGAGAATATAGCACATAGTTATGAGGAACATCGGGAGAATATAGCAGAAGATTAGGTTGCCGATCACAAAGTACACCACTTCAAACACGGGGTTTGGCCAAACGTCCAAGCAGAGAAGAACGTTAGGGCTTTCGTCATACACGATAACGAGATCGAAGAAGAACACCCACGGTGTCGTCACGACGATGGCGAAGATCCAAATGAAAACTATCATCATCCTCGCTCTGCGTTTTGTTATTTGGCATTTTAGCGGCCACCAAATAGCGAGAAACCTGTAACAAAGAAAAAATATGTATAAATATACATTGCTTTTTATATGAAATATGGAGGGTACTAAAAATATGTTCCAAAAAAAATTATATTAATATATTCTCAAAGATATACATTATTAGATACATAATTAATTTAAAAAATTGTATTATTAAGTACTTTAAATAAGATTATTCAGTCAATAGCGTTTAATTTTTAATTAGTACCCTAGGAAAAAAAAATAGTAGCGCTTCAAGTATTTTTTTATTGCATTTTTTTTTAACATATCACATAATTTCTCAAAAATTAAGAGAGGTATAGCACCATAGGTACTATCGAGCAAGCCCAACTGGGGAAGGACCTCCACCTTACAAAAGGCTACAGCCAAATAACTACACACAGCGATGTAGTTGTGTTCCTGTGTGTGAGTACAGGACTCCAGCGCTCATTTAGAGATTCGGTCGCGATAAAAAGTAGCCTATATGCTATTTCAATAATCTATCTCTGTACCAAATTTCATTTAGATCCATTAAGTAGTTTTTGTGTGAAAGAGTAACAAACATCCATACCCACAAACTTTCACATTTATAATATTAGTAAGGATAGTGCAGCCACCGTTAATCTGAAGTCAGTCAGATAAATCTGTCGCATTAAATAAAGCAGCCATGGGCAATCAAGATGGAGGTTCAACAAAAATAGACGATAGCGTATTACGAGGGTAATGTCGGTAAGTCGAGAGATATCGTGCGGAAGATGTTAACCCACTCGAGCGTGACGCACTTTACCGTCTGATAGATTAATTGGCTCCCGGTAAAAACAGACTTGTTATGGAAAATTAAACGCTGCACAGTTACTTTTTTTTATACTACCAAGGACGCAAACAAGCATACAGCCCGCCTGATGGTAAGCAGTTAACTTTTTTTTGGTTTTAAAATACAACTCCCTACTAGAGAACAAGCTCTGTGCCGCGGGGGACTTTACAAACATACAATTAACGGACACAAATTACACCCAGACTCAGTACAATTCTTTGTGGGTCACACAAAGTTTTGTCCTGTGTGGGAATCGAACCCACAACCTCGTGCACAGTAGGCGCATACTGTGGCTACTGGACCACCGAGGCAGTCAAAAATACTAATCTATTTCTATAAAGATCAGACAGCGTGATTTTTATTACTTTTTTATTCTTAAATACGTCTTATTAGTTTAAGAGAGGTAGGGCACCATTACTAGCGAGCAAGTTTGATTGGTAAGGACTTCCACCTTACAGACCGCAGCCAAATAACTACACACATTGTTTGTAAGTACAGGTCTCCAGAGCTCATTTAAGCAAGCAAGACTGTTTCTAAAAACATATTAAGACTTCTTCGTGCCTCACAAAGCATGTAAGTAAATTGTTTGCTGTCTGATTTAGACATTTTGTATAAGAGTAGGTACCACCTAATTAATATTGTATTCAACACAACTTTGAGAGATTTAAAATCAGACAAGTTACCATTTATATGAGGTCGTTTTAATAAATCTAGGTCACAAAACACAGGGTGGGCTATGACCAGATGTTAATTGTGATGTATATTCGCCAGTGTATATTGTAAATAAAGAGTTTATCGTTGTAAAGCTTAATTAGTACATTACTTATGTTATAAAATATTCGACAATGCTCTGTTTGTTAGCACATTGTTTGGTTTGACCTAATTTATTACAAACACATTAAATAATTCATGTGTGCTACCAAATACAAATTAAAATATTAATGAATCGTAATAATAATATTTGAACTCCAATGAAAAATATCATAGTATGTGTACTATGATATTTTTCATTTGTGATTTGTGTTGTGACACGGTCCAACAAGGTGGACTGACGACCTGGTAAAGGTCGCGGGCAACCGATGGACAAGGTCAGCTCAGGACTGAATGATGTGGAAGACCTTGGGGGAGGCCTATGTCCAACAGTGGTCGTCTTGTGGCTGAGATGGACACAACAAAAAAAAAATTAAAATTTGATAGGAAATATTATAGGATTGAATTTTGGGGTATGCTTTTCGTTCTGACCAATTATTTTGTAGCAACGATAACCCAAGATAAATCATAAACTATCATATAAAAACTGGAAAATCTATAGATTAATAAACTTTAAAATATTTAAATGATTAATATCACATTACAGAAATAATATTATTATTTATATTTGATTTATTAGATCGCGTCTCCATTTTTGAATTTACAGTTATATTATTTGTTAATATTATTATGTCAGTTTTGAATCATCTTGATTACCGTTGGTATAAAAAGAACGTGCCATGCCTTCTGATCGTTCACCGATCAACGACTGGTCCTGGCTATAAGCACCTCTCGTATTTATATGTACAACACGGTACTTAATGAAAATAAGGACATTGAACAAAACTCAAGGTCCAAAGTCGAGAAATAATACACATGATTAAGATAATACTGATGTATATTATTTACAATGTAATGGTTCACACACCTCATACAATTTAATTCCTCAGGGTATATATAACGAAACCATTATCGCGATTCAGGATCGACTTAACAACGCCATCTATCGAGCTAAGGATACAACAAATGACTTTACTGAAATGTTTAACACAATATTTTTATTTACTTATTTAAACTGATACATTCATACATCACGCCTGTCTCTTGCTGAAGTAGGCAGAGCCAATTGCTTTGATCTAAACAAAGATTTCGCTTCCTCTACGAAAACTTAAATTGAATGATTTTATCTGAACAGATACAAAGGATAACAAAATACTGTAGTAAATTTGATAGCCCCTTCATAAAATAAGAAGTTTTATATTTATATAAACGATAATTTTATAAATATAATTATAAGGTCAAATCTAAAGCGGCAGTAGGCGCATGCGCATTGGCCTCGATTGTAAATAATCATATCATTAACGGTAATGGCCTCTATAATAGACGTGAACGTGAACTAACAGGAACATGTTACTAAGTCGGAAGATTACATTATTGGAGGACGATATTTGCATAAGTGTTAACTGTTAACTATGCCTACCTATCTATTATATTATCTGTGGTATGTATATTGTAAGGCCCAAAACGTTCTGTTGAAATAACAAATATATAAAGTTGTGCTTATTTTTAGGATGCTTCAGGTACTCAGGACAATTCCACGCACATGCCCACCGCCGTGACTCCTGTGAGCCAAGATTAATAGCGGGGTATCCAACTGATACACTGAGCTTTGACACTCGTGCAAAATATTTAACAGTAGATTTAGTTGTCCTAAATCTACTTTTAAATATTTTTAGCATTTTTGCTATGCAATCAGCTCAAATATACTGAAATATTAAAGCAATGTGGAAAAAGACGAGCCTGGAGCAGGACTCGAACCTGCGCCTCTCGGGTTCCGGCCCAGCGCACTACCAACTGTGCAATCCTCGCTCACTCCTACTCCAGAGTTCGAATTTGTCCACCGCTTGTTCATCAAACGTTAGCCGTTACAGGTCTATACTATACGTACAACATCTACCAATTGTAAGTAAAGAATGTTATTAAAGAATGAAACCACTCAATATTATTAAATATTTTTAGCATTTTTGCTATGCAATCAAATCAAAAACTTAAGTCAATCTACTGTCTTGGACCTCGCAAAGAATTTAATCAGAAGTAATTCGTTGCGGGGTCCAAGTTAGTTAAGTAGGTAGTTTAGGTGACTAAGCGGAACATGTGTTTTATTATTTACTGCACATATTCTGACAATATGATACGAAGATCTAAGTAGGTACTTTTCTGTCTACAAATATGCATAGTTTGCTATCACAGAGCTTTCGGAAAGCTATAGGTACTGAGTAGACAAAATATTTTAGTCAGTAATTCTTTTAAGAATTAAAAAACTGAATTGCTATATTGTCAGCAACATCTAAGTACTACATTTATCGAATTGTTCTTCATTTGGTCCACTAAGTTTTATCTCTCATAAAAAAATCCTGATTTGTCCCTAACAATGTTTTCTGCTTCCTAAAATATAATTTTAATTATTTTGCTGCTTCGTCCTATTTTATATCGTATCAAGTTTATGTTGTAAGTTACGTTGGATAAGTCTTTCTGCGCCTTTGACCATGCACAATGACATAATATGTCTACTCACGTGGGCTGCCATAACACGTCATAGTAGTTTGGGCGTGGAACAAATTATATTTTATGCTAATCTTCAGTACCCGTATGTCATTGGGTGGTTCAGAACCAGTTATTGTATTACCAAAATTTCGACTGCACGTGAGGTCTTGTAGTGAAGGAGGTCATCCTTCACTATTAGACCTCACGTGTAGGTACTTAGGTAGTCGAAAATTTAGTAGACATTTTGGTTGTCACATTGATCATTGTGTAATTGTCGTTCTTTGAACGAAGTTTGTTAATAAATTTTTCGTATAGATTTATTTATCTTACTAGGGGTCGCCCGCGACTTCGTCCGCGTGGTAATTTGGAATATTTTCCCCGATTATGCAACATATCTCACTACTGCTCCGCTCCTATTAATCATAGCGTGATGTTATATAGCCTTCCTGGATAAATTAATGCACTATTCAACAAAAAAAGATTTTTTCTAATCGAACCAGCACTTTCTGAGATTAGCGCGTTCAACCAAACAAACTCTTCAGCTTTATAATATTAGTACATATAGATAAGTGACATGACAACTCCATGATTTGACATGACCTTTACCGTTTATGAGGTCACCTTGCCACTAACGCCACACCGCTCGCGGCGCGCGCGCCGTATGCTGTGGGACGTTCTGTGTGACACGTCAGTGTCACGTCACATGACGTCACTGTGACACGGAACAGTAAATATTATTTGTATGATCTTAGTCACAGTGGGTGTATCTGTGAACTGTAGGTTTGTTAACACTCTGCGACACTGGCCATGTATGCGCGAAATTTTATAAAAAAACGTATTTTAAATCTGTTCTCTATGTTTAATTTTTATTTCCGTGATTATAGTGGATCTGTATAAAATATGTGATTTTATTTTTCTTTAATTTCATCATGACATGACATTCATAAAGTGACATGTGTAATAAGTCATTTTTGAATAGCAACGTTTTTTATCCGATATTAATTAACGTTAAAGTTAATCAAGTAACGGCAATTCCCAAATAAGCAATAATAATAAGCACTATAATCGTTTATAAGTAAGTCGAGATATATTTTAAATTTGATAAATTTCCATCTCAGCCATAAGACGTCCACTGCTGGACATACTTAGGCCTCCCCCAAGGTTTTTCACATCGTTCGGTCCTAAGGTGACCTTGTGAATATGATTTTATTTTTCTTTAATTTCATCATGGCATTCATAAAGTGACATGTGTGCATAGGAAAAATATAACTTGTCTAGACATATCTCATTTTAAATATTTCCCAAATCTTGTTATAAGTATGGTTCAACAAGACATCATGTGGAAATGTTTGCATAAAACATCGACTTTGTCATTCTCATAATCAAATATATTAGGATCATTGCACTCGTATATTGATATTAGGAGAGATTCGATTAGGAATTTTAATATTTTGTTGAGAAGTTTTCTGTCTGGGTAACATACTTAGGTGTTTATCAGTGATAAGGCTTTAACAAATTGTGATGTTTTCAGTCAAAATGCGGAAAGAAGAAAGGGTAAAAATAGGTTAAAGTTGTAATGGATTCATATTCAAATTCTAATCTAAATATATACAATAGACCCTCTAGACAAGTGGCATATAAACAGTACTCGAATCGAAAAGTCAAACACAAATGTATGGGATTTGACGTAAGCCTACGATATAATGTCGTAAACTTACGTCAAATCCCATACATTTGCTTTTTTGACTTTTCGATTCGACTATCGCTTATGCCACTTGTTTAGAGAGGCAGATAGGTAAATGATAATGTTACTAACATGTCATGCACACTGCTAAAAATTCATTCTGCAGAATAAGTGTAATTATTACAAGCATGTTTCAGTTTTTTTAAGTAGCGATAAAATTATTATCGCTGTACGGTTAAACGTTTATAATTATTATACAACATAGAAGTATGTTATTTATGTATGTACTTTCGTCTCAGCAAACGTACTAAATAGAATTAAAAATGAATTCCTAAATCGATCCGCAACATTATTGTATTACCCCAGAACTTACGTAATGTGAGATGATAATAAATAATAAGCTTCACATACGCATGATAATCCTCTCATTGACATTTGGAAACCATAATTTGTGTTATTCCTCACTGTTCACAGTTTTATCGAATATAATTTATTTCGAATTCGACGCGTGTGACATGTTGAATTGTAAAAATATGCAATTTATTTAGAAGCCAGCAGAACTTTTACATTACAACAATTTATTTATTCGCAAAATGTGTAAAAATCGTGAATGTTTAAAAGATTCTTGTTAGCGGACTTTTGTCTCATTTTTTTTTACAATTTCGTTAATTTTAATATTTTGTTAATCTACTACTTTATTTATGGTACTATTTAATAGTACCACGGTGAACAAGGTACATGTACATATATCACGAATAATGTCTATTCCAGTCTATAGACTCACTTGATAATTAACAACAAAATCAAAAAGTTAATTTTATTGATTAAGTTGTTAATCATCAAGTGTGTCTTTGCTATATACATTTGGTATCGTTGTAATCAAATCTTTTTGGCTATGATTTTAATGCAACAGTGTCGATAGAACCTACAAAAATCATTCAGCTCTTACACTATTTGTATTCTCAACTCATAATTCACCAATTCAACAGGATTTTACATAAACATTGCTCAAGAAACAGTAATAATTGCTGCCAATAAATCACGGATGCATCATCTTGTAACCGTGTCGGTACTTTTGACCCTTACAAACTTATATTTCGTAACCTATAATTATTTACGTTTCCATTTTTAACCCCCGACCATCAATTACGTGGATTATGCTAGTTATAAGTATGTATGTTTTTATATGTGTAGAACTTTTTATTATTGCTGATGGTAGAGACGAACTAATGGGTTATGTTATTGTAATTAAGACTGCCCACTCATAAAAAATTAAGATGCCAGGGGAAATTGAGGGGTGAGGCCAAGGTGACATGATAAAGAAGAGACAGTCAGCGTAACTTCACCTTAAAAGAGCTAAGTTGTGATATCGTTGTGAAGCACAGAATCAATACTACATATTTATTCTGTGCTTTAAGCCTTATCCATACACACTTCTAATCCTACTAATATTATAAACGCGAAAGTTTGTAAGTATGGATGGATGGATGTTACTCTTTCACGTAAAAACTACTAAATGAATCAAGATGAAATTTGGCACAGAGATAGGTTATGGTCTGGAATAACACATAGGCTTCTTTTTACAGCGATAACCGACATCCTCGTGGGCGGAGCCGCGGGCAACAGCTAGTATAATATAATGGTAGTTTGAAAGATTTTTAAGGTTGATAAATATTTATTTCGTTGTATTGTGTGCTTTAGTAACTTATTATTTAAAAAATGTTAAACACTGATTTATAAAGGTTAAAACTATAGATAGGTACCTACGTTTTACATAACTTCAGTGTTATTTGTGCAATTTATTTACTTCGCTCTTGCCCTACAATTTATTTATCGGTAATGAGGTACATAATTATTATCTTATGAATACATCAATATAATTATATTTAAACTGTCAATTTTCCATCATTGATTATCGCAAAACTACTTTTTCAACGCATTTAGTCTGTCAATACAGGCGCCATTACCAAAACAGCTACCACGATACCATTGACATGAATTTCTTTTAATTACATAATTATAGAGCAGACGTCACACGAAATAAATATTGTCATTTACTTTCTTATTTATAATAGTATTAAGGTTGAAAATTGAGTATTTTGAAGTACATGTTTAATGATTTTGTTTTGTGTCATAGAGGTACTGATATAGGTCCAATATTCTTTGTAGGCCGAAAAACAAGGATTGTTTTCATATCATCAAAATGTTATTATAAGCTGTCAATAAATACTGTTTATTGACAGGGTCCGTGTGGAGACGGATTAAGAATACAAATGTCACCACCCCATTCCATCCCGTGGGTGTCGTAAGAGTCGACTAAGGGAGTAAGTCAGGCAGATAATATCCACTGCAAGAGAGGGAAAACACAAAACAAAACCCTATACCAACCCGTCTGGCCAGCGTGGTGTAGTAGGCTAATATCTCTCCAAATGTATGGAAGAGATCCGTGCCCAGCAGTGGGATGTTTATGGGTTAAGATGGAAATACTGTTTATACCTATAAATTGATACATATAGCATGACACGCTATATAGAAAAGCGGCCATTTCTCAATTTACACATTTTTATACTACCACGGTGGCAAACAAGCTTACGGCTTGCCTGATGTTAAGTAGTCACCGTAGCCAATGGACTCTTGTAATACCAGAAGTATTAAAGTAATACCTCGTACCGTACCGTGTTGCCGACCCATACACCAGCTTTAAGATGGAGTATCTCTGGGATAGGAAAACTTATCTTTCAAAACGCATCCCTAAATGAGCCCTGAAGACCTGTACACACAGGAACACAAATACACCTACTTATCTGGCTGTGGTCTTCTAGAGGTCCTTCCCCAGTCGGGCTTGCTCGCTAGTATGGTGCCCTACCTCTCTTCATGATCTATTTTATTTAAACAAAGTTTCCTAGAAGACGATAAATATTCACTTGTCCCATTAAATCCTAACTTTTGTAACTGTCAAATTTATTAGGTGTAAATTATGTGATGGCCGTTATAACGGAGACTTAATGTTTTTAGTGCTTACATAAAGCGACTGGGTTTAGCCTCAATAATTGTTTGAAGAGCTACTATGAGTTATTCGGGAGCAGGTTATGACATTTACAGCTCAGTCTCTATCTTTACCAATATTAATATAATATTTGCTTTAATGTATCATCATCAGTACACAATTATATTATTATAAATACTGAGTTGTAAGTACTACTATAAATACATATTCACAGTCACAAATTTAATAAATCTACACCAAATATAATGCTTACTTAAAAAATCAAATCTATTTTTTTTTTAAAGATAATTCCCGCATTAGAGAACTAGCTCTGTGCGACACAGAGCTAGTTCTCTAGTGCGGGAATTATCTTTAAAAAAAAATTACTGACTTTACAAACATACAATTAACGAACACAAATTACACCCAGACTCAGAACAAATCTTTGTGGGTCACACAAAGTTTTGCCCTGTGTAGGAATCGAACCCACAACCTCGTGCACAGCAGGCGCATACTGCGGCCCTGGACCACCTAAGCAGTCATACAAATAAAGATTTTGATTGTCATAGTAATAATTGTACCTTAGATATAATATTATATCAAAATATAAGTAAGACTAAACGAATAAAAAGCAGAATCAGGATCAAATTAAATTGGATAATTAAATGAACTAACTGCATTAATTAACAATTGTTTGGTTAAAAGTTCCACAGACTGGGCTTCAAACGAATCGCTTTTTAGTATTTCCTCAAATTAAAACTAAAGAGTCTACTGATGGTAGCTGCAGCTGATTAGACATCTAATATTAACAAGGCTTATAAATTGATAAATAACATAACTAAAATTATTGAATAGATTCACAAAAACAATAATTATCGAGTTAATTTCACCATCTTCTTCTATCTGTAATTGCATTGTCCCAATTAGCCGTAAAGTAATATCTGTACTAATCTATAGAATACTAGCTGACCCAGCAAACGTTGTATTGCTACTAAAATAGTAATATCGCTATTAAAAAATTGGGGTTGATCGTAGAGGGGTGAAAATTAAGGGTTGTATGTATTTTTTTATGCTGAATCACAAAAAAATAAAAACAAAAAAAATGCCCAATATGCACACAAAATTTCACGAAAATCGGTCGAGCCGTTTCGGAGGAGTTCAAAGTTAAACACTATGACACGAGAATTTTATATATTAGATTTTTGAGAATATTTTCATTGTTATTTAATTGTAAGTTTTACAAAAGTCTAAATAGCAATAAGGACTTTACTTAGTCTTAATGTGCGACGAGCTTCTATATTTTTTTTTTCTAAGTGAATGTAAATGCCGTTGCTAATGCCGCGCGGCGTTTTCATCGCGCTCCTATCACCGTGGGGTAAGCATAAGAAGACCACTTAGTAGGTGCTAAGTGGTCGTTCTATGTTGTGGCTATAGCCACTTAAGTTAGTTAGTCATTAAACTTGTTCAGTCACACTCAAGTTATTTAAATCAGATATATATTCTGAAGGCTAAATTTTACCACATTCTGTTGCAACGTTTTTTTTTTTTTTTTTTTTTTTTTTTATACTACTTAGGTGGCAAACAAGCATACGGCCCGCCTGATGTTAAGCAGTTACCGTAGCCTATGGACGCTTGTAATACCAAAAGTATCACTTGCGTGTTGCCAACCCCATTTTTTTTTACTCCAGGGCTTTATGGTGGGAGTATCCCTGGGATAGGCATACGTTTCTTTCAAAACGCATCCCTAAATGAGCGCTGGAGACCTGTACTCACACACAGGAACACAACTACACCACTGTGTGTAGTTATTTGGCTGTGGTCTTCTGTAAGGTGGAGGTCCTTCCCCAGTCGGGCTTGCTCGCTAGTATGGTGCCCTACCTCTCTTGAGACACGTACAGACAATATATCAAAATAACCATGTTATTAAATCAATTTAACATTATCCATAATTTTATTATATTGTTATCTTACATCTTAAAGACCTTTTAATGGTATCAGACAAGTAGGTGAGAAATTAATTATATAGTAATAATATTAAGATAAAATCATTGTTTTACCGCGTTTCAGCGATGGTACAAGCTGAAATAAGTCTTATTGTCTGCGATATAGAGGCGAATGTTAGGTAGGTAAATGGTTGGGTAAGTGCTTACGTGACACTGTGGTAGGTAAAAGTTGATATTTTTGGTCCAAGTCGTTAAAAATAATTAAGAACTCCTACTTCATTGTAGGTTATTTTTCTATAATATATTTTACTAGCCATTCGGCATCGCTTCACTTCGATTATTTTATTTTAACAATAAACTTTTCAAAGTCAAAGTCAAACTCATTTATTCATTTATATCAAGTACATGATACTTAAGAACGTCATAAAAACAAATGCCAGCATACTTTTTTCCTACGGCCAATTCGCTGACTATGGTAGGACCTCGGGTCACTCTTTTTAATCGCCAGAATATAACATTTACAATTTGGTATAGGTTACAATATTTTCTTTCTCTTCAATCACTCTATCTATTGCTGAAAACTGCATCAAAATCCGTTGCGCAGTTTAAAAAAGCTAAGCATACAGACAGCGGTAGCGACTTTATAATTATACTAGGGGTCGCCCGCGACTTCGTCCGCGTGGTAATTTGGAATATTTTCCCCGATTTTGCAACATATCTCACTACTGCTCCGCTCCTATTGATCATAGCGTGATGTTATGTAGTCTATAGCCTAACAAAAAAAGTTTTTTTTCTAATCGAACCAGTACTTTCTTAGATCAGCACGTTCAACCAAACAAACAAACTCTTCAGTTTTATAATAATTAGTATAGATTTGTTACTTTTCTAATATAGTTATTACAATATAAAATGTGCTTTCACTTATTATACGTATCAGAACCGTAGAAAAATAAAATATATTTTCTAAAATTTTAATATCGTGGCAGTACTATAGGCTTAGATATCAAGCCATAGTCATGACATCATCATGGGAGATAGCAAGGTAAACGAGTCCCATTGTTATAAAGTGGTTATGGTGTTCAACAAGATATTTCGCCATGAGCTAATGTTTAGTTTGCTAATTTTGTACTGACATCAAATGAAATGTATTTGGAAATCAATTGAACTTTTAAGTTTTATATTGGTAGGTACCTACTATAATAATTACATAAGGTTATAATAATTGTGACAACCCTTGCAAATAGAGTACTTAAGAGAGGTAGGGCACCATACTATCGAGCAAGCCCGACTGGGTAAGGACCTTACAGAAGACCACAGCCAAATAACTACATACAGCGGTGTAGTTGAGTTCCTGTGTGTGAGTATAGGTCTCCAGAGCATAAAAACTGTTTCTTAGACGTTTTGCTCAAATATGCTAACTTCACAAAAAGTGTAGGTTTTTTTATGATTATTTATTCATAGATTAAAACAAGATTTTATGCGTTAACTCGTGATTATAATCCTCCTGCTTATTATATAGGATTATTAGTAGCTTTTAAATCTCACCAACTTTCTGCAATGTATTTTAATTGCAAAAAGATACACACAGAATGAAAGCATATTGTCTGGGCCGTTGGTCTAGTGGTCAGTGATTCTGACTACTACGCCGGAGGTCGTGGGTTCGATACCTACCCAGGACAAATATTTTTCTGATGAGCACGATTGTTTGTTCTGTGTCTGGGTTCATCATCATCATCACGGTTCAGGTTATCAGTTGTGTGGTTGCATAATACAGGCTTTGCCTAGTTTGGGATCAGATAGCGATGTGTTAGTTGTCCCAAAATATTATTATTGTTAGGGACGATACAGGATTTTTTATGAGGGACAAAACTCAGGGGCCAAACGTAGAACAACTCATTTAATAGTGTATACTTCTGCTTTTATTTTTTTACAAAAAGGGATCTTATTTTTCTGGTACTTAGGTAAAAAAATGAAACCCCTTTTTTAAGGTTATATACTTAAAAGTAGCGAATCTTTTAAGAACTTAAAGTCACTAAATATTTTGTAGCATCTGACTCGTCCAAGGTACGACGTTACCAAATTTATTGAAAAACAATCAGCAAAGTATTGGTGCTATGTCGTTAACGGAAATAATCTACAAGACTAGTTAGGAACCAATCGCGCGCGTGAGACCATCACGAGTCGCGAGTAATTAATTACTAACTAGTTTGTGATTGGTTGCAGTGATGTAGTACATAGGTAGGAGACAACTTTATCTTTATTTCATTTCATTTATCTATCTGAGGGTTTAAAAAGCAAAGTGGGTCAAGCTATGGATGGAAGCGAAGTTACTAGATATTAAATGCATCAAATTAAATTTTGACTTCAAATAAGATTTCGAAAAGAGTGACCTAACTTTCTAGCCAATTTCTTTTTTTTATATACTACTTGGGTGGCAAACAAGCATACGGCCCACCTGATGTTAAGCAGTAACCGTAGCCTATGGACGCTTACAATTCCAGAGGTATCACTTGCGTGTTGCCAACCCATTTGTGGACACCAGGGCTTTAAGGTGGAAGTAACCCTGGGATAGTAATACGCTTCTTTCAAAACGCACCCCTAAATGAGCGCCGGCGACCTGTACTTACACACAGGAACACAACTACACCGCTATGTGTAGTTTTTTGGCTGTGGTCTTCTGTAAGGTGAAGGTCCTTCCCCAGTCGGGCCTGCTCGTTAGTATGGTGCCCTACCACTCTCCTCTACCTCTAATTCTTTCCATAGGCCTCTGTCTATTTAATCTGGAACTGTCAGGTAAACCTAAGTAATAAATGATTCTATGTACGGACCGTCATAGATGCAACTCTACTGTAGTATTGTCACATTTAGAGTCGGTTATCTTCAAATGATAAACTGTACACGTTTTGCAAAGACAAGGTAAGAATAAGTCACATAAAAATTAATATAATTTAAACGAAATTAATATACATGATACATGTTATAGTTGGTACAGATTTAATTAATCTCACAAAAGAAGCATTAACAAGTAATAATCCTATATTGCACCCATAAAACAAAAGTTCATCTCGTTGTCCAACAAGAAAAATGTGATTTATATACTCATAAATTAAGCAAGCATTGAATTAAGAAATGCTTCGATAATATCTACACTATTAAGTTGGTTATACGTCCGCAATCACAAGCACAAAGCTCACAAAAAATCATTCAAAATACATTTGTAATGCTAGTGACAGAGAGATGCTTTTACACTGTCCAGGTTTTTACTTACGCTCTTCTGTATACAAGCCGTATGAAGTTATTTGATGTATATCAAAGAAAGTTGCATTTACATTGTCGTTACATCTGCAGATGGTTGAATAAATTAGATAAACGTTATTAGACAATGCTACAAAGAAACTGGCGACTTCTTTGTTGGTTATTTTAATTTGATTCTTGATAGAATATTATGAGAAGTGTGGACGCCCGCAAGTTATGAAGTGCGCTGACATTCTTAAACGTTTATGTCAAAGTCAATGTCAAACTCATTTATTCGTTTAGATCAAATGCACGATACTTATAAACGTTATAAAAACAAATGCCAGCATTTTTTTTCCCTGTGGCCAATTTGCTGGTAGGGCCTCGAGAAGAATTGGCAAGAAACTCTGGTCACTCTTTTTTTTTAAAGTTTTGCAAACCTTTATTTTTAACAGAAAGATAATAATTGACAATAATAAGATAATATAAAATGTATTTTATTTATTTAAGATAAATAATAACGGACTAATAATAACATAACTAAATGTAATGTAAAAGTATTAATGAGTTTTCGATGGGTCAAGTAATAATGAAACTTTAGATTAATATGTAATCTCCCTACTACTGATTTAAAAATGTTTGTTATTAAGACTACGCTATACACATACATTTTTTTAAGATATATCCCACACTAGAGTACAAGCCCTGTGTTACGGGAGACTGCAATTGTACAATTAACGGACACAAAGTACACCTAGACAAGTCTAGGTGTACTTTGTGTACAACCATAATAAGGATGTCACAATTTTTGAACCCACAACACGCCGCGTGATGGCAAATAGCAGCGTAGACACTGAACCAAACGTGTAGTTGAGTCAATATATTATGTAGGTATTCGGTTTGGACTCTGATATCATTAGAATTCTATGAAATGCACGCGAACGATGTGTAAAGAATCCCAGAAACCTATAAGTAAGTCTTTGACCGAACAATGAACCCTTAATTGATATCTTGAATCAATTACATAATAAGTTAGGTGAAGGTAGTATAGTTCTATTGTTGTTTAAGAAGTGAGTCGTGAGGAATCTGCGAGTTAGTGAGGTGCCCACACATTTTGTTTAGCAACACTTAAAATTTTAGATATGTTAAGAATTTGCTATTGAATAGCATAATATAGCAATATCTGTAAGAATTTTATAATAATAAAACATTTTAAACAATCTGTCTAAAAGTGTGCCTAAACTTAAATAAAATGGCAGCATTTGCTTTAAAACCAGGTTGAACAAAACTGCTGTTAAAGATTTTTTTTTATACTACTTGGGTGGCAAACAAGCATACGGCCCACCTGATGTTAAGCAGTATCCGTAGCCTATAGACGCTTGCATTACCAGAGGTATCACTTGCGTGTTGCCAACCCATTTTTTTACACCAGGGCTTTAAGATGGAAGTAACCCTGGGATAGGAATACGTATCTTTCAAAACGCATTCCTAAATGAGCGCTGGAGACCTGTACTCACACACAGGAACACAACTACACCGCTGTGTGTAGTCATTTGGCTGTGGTCTTCTGTAAGGTGGAGGTCCTTCCCCAGTCGGGCTTGCTCGCTAGTATGGTGCCCTACCTCTCTTGATACCTAAAGATGCTGGCATTTAAAAACGAAATGAAAAAAAAGCTCTGAATGTATTAAAAAAACTGTATCAGAAATTAAAATAACGCAGTTAGTGTTAATTACTACTCTTAATACCAACTTTAAAAACGTAATATATGTACATACTTCAATATAAAGTATTTTTTCATAGTGATCAATTAAATATATCTCTGTGTACCTACTTAATTTTAAGTGAAACTTCAAAAGTAACTACATATATTTGTAAAAAAGAAAACGACGACTGCCTTGGTGATCCAGTGGCCACAGTATGCGCCTGCTTTGCACGAGGTTGTGGGTTTGATTCCCACACGGGACAAAACATTGTGTGACCCATAAAGTGTTGTTCTGAGTCTGGGTGTAATTTGTGTCCGTTCATTGTATGTTTGTCAAGTCCCCCGCGACAAAGAGCTTGTTCTCTAGTGCGGGAGTTGACTTACAAAAAAAAAACGACAGCAGCAATAATTACTACAATGCATTTTGAGACTGAAATATTGCTTCGCTCTTTATAAATTATTTGTTATTGAGTGTTTTTTCCAGGGCCATTATAGATGAGTAGGCTAAACGCAACCGAGCCTGGCAGATCTAGCTAACTACATAGATTATCTCGACATGTTTAATGAAGTGTAAATGATAAGTTTTTGAATCACAGCATGCTCATTACTTCTCTAATTAACAAATGACAAGTTACGCGTAATTTTACGCAACACATCTCTACAGTCCTTTTAGAGCCCCAACTCATTAGTTTAAGTTATATTTTGTTACACCGTTAATATACAACGCGACATTTTACGAAAAACTTACGCTTCTTTTTTACACTATAAGATTAATTTAGGTTATGTACAATTTGCCATATTTTTTCTAGCTTGTTGTTTTGTTGTTATTTCTTATTTTATTGGTATTTAGAACATAATGTTATCGATTGCTGAGTAGTATTTAAGTTACACGAAACAGCTAGTGTGTTCGCGCCGTTACTTGTAAAACAAGACCAAAATAAAAGTAGACATACTGTCGTATATATAATTGTCGCAATGTGGGGCAATCAATAATTATTAAGATTGGGTATATAAAGGTACCTTCGGTAGCAAAACTCATCAGTTGGTCACCAGACTTCACAATGCAGAGTATTGTAAGTTTCAAGTAAATTTATTTCTTTCGTTCGATATTAATGACGCATTCGGACTAAAATATCTCACCTTCTGATAGGTGGGTCGTGACAAAGTGAAAAGTTTTTGGGTTAAGTATATATTTTGGCAATCGTGTGTAAAAGAGATTGCATTAAATTTTAAAAGATTCAGGAAAATTATTCCGGTAAAGTCCTTCAAAACTGAGATGGTGCATTTAATCTGAATCCTGCAAATAAACTACGTACCTATACATTTACAACTTGAAACTTATATTCGGACTACCTATAGTGATTTAGTATTAACTTATACGTGCCCCTATGTTCGATCTTTGGGTAATTGAAGGTGTGACTAACCGCCACACAGGATACACACATCTAGCGAAACACATCTGCCTACCTCTTGATAAACATAGCGTGGATATATTAACTTTTCATAGATTCCACACCATGTATCGGACATCGAATATGTTTTTTATCCTCCATAACCCAATAAATTACATAATATTTATTATATTCAATTAAGACATTATACCTTTCTTTACAGATTATCATAACCGCTATTTTGGCGTCAGTAGCCGCTGCACCAGTCTATCTCTTGGAAGAGGAAACTCATGAATACCACGCGGTACCGCTAACTTCCAAATCCACCTTCACCCAGAGCAGCCAAGTCGTCGACCATGGAAGTACTTTAGTTCACTCGCCCGTCATACCTATTGCCCACGCCAAGTCTACCATCACGAAATCCAACCAGGTTATCAGTCCAGTGTACGCCTACCATTCTATGCCTGTCCATGGAGTATATCATATTCCTTCTAAAACTACGGTAACTTCGAGCAGCCAGCACGTGAACCATGGTGGAACTGCTATCGTTCATGCCCCTATTGTCCACATGCCTGTAGTTCACACTCCTGTGGTGTACCATGCGTCACCTCTGGTAGCTGTGAACGCTGGAGCTTCAGCCATCACTCATCACAGTTCTACTGTCCATGAAACTGTACCTTTGGTTGCTGTACATCATTAATTTTTGTAATTGTTATTTTTGATTTGTTGACATAATAAATTATATTGATTTACACAAATATTTTATTTATATTTTTCCAAATTGTTTGATAGATGAAGTTTGCATAATATATTTTTGTGTCGTGTGTTCGATTCCCGGGTCTGAATGTTATCTTAGAAAAATATTAGTAATAAGCTCACCCCCTATTACATGGTAACATTGTTGTCGAATTTCGGGGTATCATATACCTCTACGTACTCCTTTCGAGAAAATAGGAGTGAAGCTAAGTATTAATAGGTAACAAACAAACAAACATACATATATTTAAACACTAAGGGATTTTGCAACATATCTCACTACTGCTCCGCTCCTATTGATTATAACGTGATTAGAGTATAGCCTTCCTCGATAAATTCAACAAAAAAAGATTTTTTCTTATCGAACCAGTACTTTCTGAGATTAGCACATTCAACCAAACAAACAAACTCTTCAGCTTTATAATATTAGTATAGATAACATAAACAAACAAACAGACTAACTTTCGCATTTATAATACTATTATTAAGTATGGATGTACAAAACGACATCGATATATACATTTCAGGAAAATAAGAGACTGATGAAATTTCTCACAGATAGGTATAGGTAGGTATAATGTAAAACTTTATCGTACTGAGCGCTCTAATTAAACACAAAATACAAAATCTGTGTAGCAGGTACATAAAAATGATTGAATAAGTCAGCTAACTAACTGCGTCAGCTCCTGAAGTCAACGCCCTACTAATTAAGTTACTCTCGTTAGTACGATCAGCTATATTTTGAAGCTCATCTACGTAGATATTCATTAATATGACGGCTCTAATATATGAGCTGTTTCCTCAGCGGAGTAACATATATTAGTTATTATGGTTCCTTGGTACCATACAGTTTGAGGCTTTAGGTATATAAAATATATTTTTCTCTCTGAAGGTAAATAAATATTTTTACGTTTCAGCTTTCTTGACTGCCTTGGTGGTTCAGTGGCCGCAGTATGCGCCTGCTGTGCACGAGGTTGTGGGTTCGATTCACACACAGGACAAGAGTCTGGGTGTAATTTGTGTTCGTTAATTGTATGTTTGTAAAAGTCCCCCGCGATACAGAGCTTGTTCTCTAGTGCGGGAGTTCTCTGTTTTACATGAATAAAAAAAAACATTTCTATGTTAGAAGAAAAAGGATAAAATAATAATATCCTCATTTTATTAATAAGCAATGAAAACCATAAGAGTAGCTTGATTTTAAAGTAAAATAAGCTAAGGACAACACTTACACATCCTAGATTTAAATCAATCCTAAAATACTGACAATAAAGACCACCTACCACCTGGCTTACAACGATCCCAAAAGACCTTAAGGATAAAAGGATAGACGCCGCGACTGCGCGGGATAGAAATAAGTGGAAAAGGCAGACCAGAGCCTCTATACAAGTGGCATAAACGGTAGTCGAATCGAAAAGTCAAAAAAACAAATGTATGGGATTTGACGTAAGTCTACGATATAATGGCGTAAACATACGTCAAATCCCATACATTTGCTTTTTTGACTTTTCGATTCGACTATCGCTTATGCCACTTGTCTAGAGGGGAAGGAGACCAGATGATGGGATAAGGTTTAGAATAGAAGAAGAAAATAGTATGTACTACTAGTCTATAAATTCTATAATAATATAATTGTTATCCAATTGTTAGAAGCTTGTTTAGTAACAATTCTAGCATTATTATTTATTTTCTATTGTTATTATAGTACTGTTTGTTTCTTATACCGCAATAAATACTAGTCTTCTTACACTAAACATCCATAATCGGCCTTATAATAGACGTTTCAATATGGCTTCCTACCACTCTAATAATTAAAACAAACACGGATCTATAACATCTACATTTCATCCATAAACTTTCCAAGTCACCCTAAACTTTGCATACATAATTTTTGTACGTGAAAAATAGCTCAAAATATGTTTAACTCTGAAGATAATTAATATCATTTGAAACAATAACGGAGAGTACATTAAGTGATTAAAATGGGAATCAACATGAATATGGGCATTGAACTCAATCAGTGTAAAAGTACAAAACAGTTAATGCGTAGAACTGCCTTGATAATTGTTTGACAAGAATTATGTCTTTATAAATGAGATATTCCAGATTTTCTAAATGACAATATGTGTTCGTTGGGAATGCTGTGACAAAATACGTACTTGATATTGAAGCTGCTGTAGAAGATGAATATTTCGAGAAGTTCAATATTTCGCTAAATATTGTACAATTTCAATTATATTGTACTTATCAAAAAAAGAAAATTTCGTTAGTCCCAAGAAAGCTCAACATCGGCTTCGCTCAAAAAAGTTTTAATAAATCTAAACCTGTAAACAATTAAGAATAGGTTTACATTTATCCTGTATTTAGGCCAAAAGTCTTCTGAAGTTGAAGTGCCTAGAATGCCATGAATCTCGTAAAACATTATCTAACTCTCGTAATAGCAATTCGATGACAGCGTCTTCATATAATATATTATTCAACCAGCATCCGGCAGTGACAATGTCATCAATTCATTACAAATATGGACCATTTCTATATTTCCTATAAGAAAACAATCACAAACATTTCAGTTGTTTCTTCTTTGAAATTGTAGTTAGGTATTTGTGCGACATTTTCTTTATGTGACAAGGATTTCTACAAGATATTTTGGCGACAGCCGTCATGTCCAATAATCACTGATAAAATAAGTAAACCAGAATACAGCACCAATAAATAATTTAATGCACTGAGTACTTAGTATGTAATTGACTGCCTCTGTGGTCCAGTGGCCGCAGTATGCGCCTTCTGTGCACGAGGGTGGGTTCGATTCCCACACAGAACAAAACTTTGTGTGACCCACAAAGAATTGTTCTGAGTCTGAGTGTAATTTGTGTTCGTTAATTGTATGTTTGCAAAGTCCCCCGCGACACAGAGCTTGTTCGGGAGTTGTCTTTAAAAAAATATCACATTGTAGTAGGCTAATAGCCCTCCAAATGTATGGAGGAGAGGAGACCCATGCTCAGCAGTGGGACGTTTATGGGTTGACATGATGATGATGAATATCAAGGTTTTTTTCTGTCTTATTCTAAATTTGTTTATTTTTCTCAATAAAAATAAAATGAACTGCCAAGTTATACATTTATAAATACAGTTTTAAAATAAATCAGATTTTTCTAGATATATTACTCTCTAAACGTATCTTGCTACTAACATTGTTGTAATCATCACTGATACACAATAATATAGCAGTTAGTCAACAGTCCTTGGTACTTACCACTAATTGTCTGATCGCATGACGTTTCAAAATGATATCAAAATTATTGTGTTATGTCCAAGGTTAGTTGAGTAAGGCAGGAAAGGCTTACAGCTGATCTGATAACGAAGAGTGTTGACGGCAGGATTGCAAGAACTTATCATTTTGGCGAAAGGCAATTAAACCGAGTGACATAAAGACCAACATTATATTACTTACACTAGTTTCCGCCCGTGGCTTTACCTGCACAATCCTACGGAAATAGTTTCCCTGTTTTGGTATTAGTATTAGTGACTTAGTAACAAACATCCGTATGCATGTTAAACATTTGCATTTATAATATTAGTAGGTAAATATCGTTTATTAATGTAAGTGTGGCCGCACACAGGCCACATGCGACGACCACAAATATATCCACGCCACCGACCTATTTCTTGTAGTTTTCATACATCTATACTAATATTATAAAGAGGAAAGATTTGTATTTTTGTTTGTTTGTTTGTTTGTTTGTTTGTTTGTATGTAATGGATAAACTCAAAGACGGCTGGACCGATTTTAAAAATTCCTTCACCATTAAAAAGCTACATTATCTGCGAGTAACATAGGCTATATTTTATTTTTAAAAAATAGGGGTAAATAATGCCAAGACCTCAAACAATCACCGACTAAATTAGTAACGCCTAATAAACGCCTATAAAATAATTGCTATTTCATTTTTTGTAGGCGCTAACATTTAACAATACTTTAATTTACATAGGTAATCAGGAAAGCAGCAGAGAAAAGAAAACACTCCACCGAATCTGTTTGGTCAAGATAAACTCAATAACTACCCAATAAAATTTAATACGATTTTCACCAGGTGATGGCGTAGGTAATTCTTCCATTATAGTTTTGTGAGTGTGAATTGGCTGAAGTATTACTATGATAGTTAAACGACTAGGCAAAATCTTGCCGTAGGAGGCAATTTTATTCCTAAATAGATCTAAAAAAAAGTCCATGATACTATGTGTCTATCTGCGACCACAAAAATTACTCACAGTCTCTGTCTCATCGGAATACTTAACTGATATATATATATTTAACTGACTTTTAAAAGATGAGGTTCCCTAAAATAATTGCATTGTTTTTTTTTGTTTATCCCTAAACATCGTCATGTAAGGGCCGATTTGTAATATTCTTTTTTAAGTGATCGACAAATCTCGAAAAATTGCCTCAATTAAGTGGCAATGGCTAGGGCATATAGCTCGCAGAACCAATAGCCGTTGGGGCAGAAAGGTTCTAGAGTGGCGACCACGAACTGGAAGACGCAGCGTGGGCAGGCCTCCAACAAGGTGGACCGAAGACCTGGTAAAGGTCACAGGCAACCGATGGACAAGGTCAGCTCAGGACTGACTGATGTGGAAAACCTTGCGGGAAGCCTATGTCGAGCAGTAGATTTCTTATGGCTGAGATAGAACTACTTTTGTGGCAAACAAGCATACGGCCCAGCTGATGTTAAGCAGTTACCGTAGCCAATAGACGCTTGCAGTACCAAAGGTATCACTTGCGTGTTACCAACCGATTTTTTTCACCAGGACCATAAGATGGGAGCAGAGTATCCATGGGATAGGAATACGTTTCTTTCAAAATTGATCCCTAAGTGAGCGTTGGAGTCCTGTACTCACACACAGGAACAGAACTACACCGCTGTGTATAGTTATTTGGCTGTCGTCTTCTAAGGTGTTGGTTCTCTGTAAGGTGGAATTCCTCCCCTATCTGAAAAATTTCTCTTAAAAAAACATTTTGCAATTGAATGGATAGTTTTTCACATTGTTCTCATTTAAAAAAAACACCACACAACTGCAATGAATCAAACAAATGCATTCAGGAAGCATCAATTCGTTAGTGAAACTAATAAAGTATACTGCAGATGGCCAACTTCTCAATGATAAATAATTAGTCGATGGAGATCAGACATAATGTGTAATTAAATGACTGTAATTAATCACATTCAATGAGCAAATTAAAATGGTACAATTAAACTAATATGATTATACAGCTGGATATAGGCACCGAAACTTCGTAATTAAACAATGTACAAAAAATGCATGGTTTTAAAGATATACATAATAATAGATACCAACATATATATCGAATTTACGTTAAACTCTCACCAATATGGTCGACTATAATAAATAGGGTTCAGTTTACTGGTTTTTTATTCAGTTTTGTTCCGGGAGCTTATGTAGAGTACTATATCTCTATTAATAGAATGATGAATCAAAAAGAATCTAATAACTATGCAGTTCAATTTCTGAAATCCTTGAGCACTACGGTGGACCATTATGCCCTTTAGGAATTTAATAATTTTTTAGCTCACCCAAACTGTGTAACAGTATCAATCAGGTTCATCATATCAACCCATAAGTGTCCCACTGCTGGGCACGGGTCTCCCCCATACACTTGGAGGGATATTAGCCTACTACACCACGCTGGCCAGATGGATTGGTATAGGGTTTTATTTTGAATTTTCCTTCTCTTGCAGTGGATATTGTCTGCCTGAATTACTCCTTTAGTCGACTCTTAGGACACCCTTGGGATAGATAAGGGGTGGTGATATTTTGTATTCTTAATCCGTCACCACACGGAATCCTATCAGGTTAGAAGTGACCAATTTAAAACGAAATGTATGGATGCAGAAATTTCTACAGGGCATAAGCTAAGCACAGATAAGCTATGCGATAGGCCATAAGATTGTTCACGTTTGCGCTAAGACAATTTGAAGAGCAGAGCAATCGTACAAACAAGGAATATTTCTTTATGAAGTTTAATAATTGCAGAACCTTAATGTTCAAAAGAAAAATTAAACTAAATTTTGGGCCGCTATAATATAAATTAACGATGTTTGCCAACGAAACGCTAAGAAGAAGAAAAGAAAAACATAATTGACAAATCAACAAACGCACAGTTTAAATCACTAGACACTCAGATAGCTATTACGATATAGGCATCCGCTAAGAAAGGTTTTTTAAAATGTAACCGCTAAAGATGACAATCAGCCGATGAAAGTTTGTAGTTTTCAGATTTACAGTAAAAGACTGAACACGCGAACGAAGTCGCGGGTACAGCTAGTTTTATATAAAAGAAAGAATTTTGTTTTATTTGCTCTTACATTACATAAAATTTATAATTACTACATTTAATAAAACTTAATACAAAAAAGCAAATAAGGCCCCTGCGTCAGCTGTATTGTTGTGGCCTGGACCACAACGCTGGTATTATCGCAGGACCTTTATAACTACATGAGTGTCGACGGAATTCCAAATTCTTGTAATTGTAATTTGCCATTTTATATATGTATTAATTAGCACCTAAGTACGTGTACTCGCCGCACATGGTTGACTCTTCTTGACTCGCAGGCAGCCGCTGTGTGTATGCTGCAGTGGACCACTGACGTCATATCAGGTTCCAGTGGTCCACCCGTGAAGGCGGGTGTTGGTGCACAGGGGGGTTTTAGTCGGTATGCCGGCCGCCTACCATCTTTGAGCCGGAGAGTCCGACATAAACCCAGGCGGGGCGGTATGCGTAAAGCATATAAATATTTATTATTATTATTATTATATTATAAAGCTTTTCCCCTCTACAAAAAAAATTGTGGTCTCCGGTGGCCTAAGGATTCTTCGACTAGTGGAAGACTGCTTTAATGGTCAAAATGTAGGCATTCACTAATTATTATGAAGGTATATATCTACCGTCCTTATACGCGGTGTCGACACAGCAGTGCCTCGGTGCACTGTACAGATTCATCCAAGATAACCTTTAACAACAAAGTTAGCCACAATGGATGAACCAACTGCAGCACAATCAGATATCTACGAGGTACATTTTTATTCATTTACTGAATATAAAGATTGTGATCTATTTCTAAACTCAGACCGTAAAAGACAGTCAATTAAAACGTTATTTATTGTTCCTACTATCCGCCACAAAGCTTAGCATTCCTACTTATATATATTTTGAGATTATATAGGTAGGTTTTTTTTTATACTACTTGGGTGGCAAACAAGTATACGGCCCGCCTGATGTTAAGCAGTTACCGTAGCCTATGGATGCTTGCAATACCAGAAGTATCACTTGCGTGTTGCTAACCCATTTTTTACACGAGGAATTTAAGATGGGAGTATCCCTAGGATATCGCTGGAGACTTGTACTCACACATAGGAACACAAATACACCGCTGTATGTTGTTATTTGGCTGTGGCCGTCTGTAAGGTGGAGGTCCTTCCCCAGTCGGGTTTGCTCGCTAGTATAATGCCCTACCTCTCTTGAGGTACTAATATTCTGGCTTTCATTATTCTAAATATTGCAGCAACATCCTCCAGTTTAATTTGCCTGTCTATATTCAATATCGGTCAATTAATTAGTACTTTGATTGATTGATTGCCAATTTTGTGTCTTGTATGACATGTAATTAATTGCGATTAGATCTATTTAGTAAGTTTATGTGTAATTGTGTAGTATAATATAAATTGTGTAAATATTAGCGTAAATGTTTTTTGATACGGCGTTAAATTTTGTGATTATAATAGCAACCCAAATATGTCCCATTGCTAAGTATGGATCTCCTCTCCTCTATCAAGAGAGAGAGAGGGTTTAGGCCTTAATTCACACACGCTGGCCTATTGCGGTGAATCTGACATGTTATTAGAATTACTCTAAAACATGTGGGTTTCCTCACGATGGTTTCCTTCACTTGATTAGTACATATAAACTCCACAAAGTGAAATTCACATTGGTACTGCCACCCGGGACCGAACTTGTACCCCTTGCTTGCAAGTCGGTTACTTTCCCACTCGGCCACCACCGCGTGTAATTTTATGATTAAGATCGTATAATTATTCACACTTAATGACTAACTTATGAATCGAATATTAATTGTGTTTATTTTATTTATCTTAGGATTTAAAAAGCTGGTTTTTAAACTATAAATCTTGTACAGTAAAGTAGCACATATTATAATATTCATCGGCGAGTTGAATTTAAAATCATGTTGTGGAAATGTTGTAATTTTATAAAAAGTAACAATGATGCCAATCACCTTCGTATACATATTCATCAAAAACGTTTGAAATTTACGTAGATGATTTATTAATTTGATGATTGCATTGCTCAACTTTAAAACAATGCTTTATAAAATGTATTTCATTTATTTTTTTAAGCTTTCAGAAAGTACTGCTTCGATTAGAAAAAAAACTTTTTTTGTTGAATACTGCATTTATCCAGGAAGGTTATAGATAGGCTATATAACATCACGCTATGATCAATAGAAGCGGAGCCGTAGTGAGATATGTTGCAAAATACATTCCAAATTACCACGCAGACGAAGTCGCGGGCGACCGAAGCACAAGCTCTACTACACAATAATAATAATGTGCTATATTTTATTAAATGTTCCCGCTAACTTTTTTGTATTATTCTGTTTTATAAACCTTTCCAACTAATATTTTGTCAGGAATCCGTCCACATGAATATTCAAAAGATTAACTCGCAAAATAAACAAATTTCAGTATCCGGGCATCCTAACCGTTTCTACCATACCTTATTGTAATAGTAGTACTTATGTAAAGCACGTGTGAAACTTCTAATAGTTTAACAAACCTTGAACAAATCAACAAAACACACACCCACAAAATAATTACTCAAACGTGCGTGAACTTGACATTCAAAGCTACAGAAACTATTGCGAAATATACACCTCATCAATTACGCGGTCATTAATTTATTTTATTCATTGTTAATACCCAATGCCCAGCAGTGGGACGTTTATGGGTCGTGATGATGATGAGAATGGAACGCGACACACTTACTTAGTATCGCAATTTATTAGATTTGTTTTATCCTTACTAATATTATAAACGCGAAAGATTGTAAGAATGTGTAGATGTTTGTTACTCTTTCACGCAAAAACTACTGAACGGATCTGGATGAAATTTGGCACAGAGATAGATTATAATCTGGAGTAGCATATAGGTTTACTTTTTATCGCGATAACCGACATCTACGTGGGCGGAGCCGCGGGCAACAACTAGTAAATCCATAATTGTGACGCTCTACTATCCTCTTGAGTCTACATTATAATGTCCTGATAGACAACTCCCTGTGTCGCGTTAAAAGTACACCCAGACTCGGGACAACAATTTATGGATCACACATCTTTATTTCCCGCTTGGGAATCGAACCCACAACACTACGCGTCAACCAACCGTGCAGTCAGCGAATAACGAATAAGTTGTAAAAGTTACCACCGAGTTCTGACTACAAAGCATGATCCGACAAGTAGCGCAAGCAGAGCTGCCCCTCTAGACAAGTGGCATAAGCGATAGTCGAATCGAAAAGTCAAAAAAGCAAATGTATGGGATTTAACGTAAGTTTACGACATTATTATATCATCGTTGACTTACGTCAAATCCCATACATTTGTTTTTTTGACTTTTCGATTCGTCTAATGTTTATGCCACTTGTCTAGAGGCTCTGAACTCACATTTTATAAACTTTCTTCTAAGAAGCGCTCATCTAGGTACATTTATTATTTTTGGTCGCAGCAAACAACCCATATTGTGTTGAAACGCAAGATTAATGCTATAAGCGGTACTACAACGTGGATTGATACTTAATATGTAATAAAGAATATTTATGCACTGAACATTACGTTGTCGTCGCATCGCTTAATTTATACGATTCAAGAGATTTTTCGCAGGCGACATACAAGCTTCGCAGTCACGTAGGAACTTACGTAGTACGTACTTAATGGTTTATCTTAAACTCGACATGGTTGCTCTTATCCTTGCCTGCAATGATTGCACAACTGGCTTATGATACTTAAGAAGGTCTGTTTTTTGGTCATGCTAACACAATTTTTTATTTCTGGGTCGCCTGTCATAATCACAACTCCCGTACTAGAGAACAAGCTCTCTGTCGCGGGGGACTTTACAAACATACAAATTAACGGACTAAATTACACCCAGATTCAGAACAATTTTTTGTGGGTCACACAAAGTTTTGTCCTGTGTGGGAATCGAACACGTAACCTCGTGCACAGCAGGCGCATATCGCGGCCAATGGACCACCAAGTTATTAGTGGAATAGGATTTTTGATAGAAATTATGAATATTAGATTAATAAGGCTATAGCTAATATATCTATCAAATGATTCGCCATGTGCTAACGGTGAAGGAAAACATCGTGAGGAAACCCACATGTCTTAGAAGAAATTCTAAAGACATGTCTGATTCAACAACCCGCATTAGGCCAGCGTGTGTAAATTAAGGCCTAAACCCTCTCTCTCTCGTGATAGAGGAGAGGAGACCCGTGCCCAGCAGTGGGACATATATGGGTTGCTATTATTATATATTATTATTATAAGGCTATAGCTTAAACGTATCGTGATCACCAAAGGGCAATACACTCATAAATTTATTAAAATCTCATAAATAAACATACAATCAATTAATTGCCGCACGTTTTACTAACACAAAAATTGGCATTTCAACCTCAATTTTTTGAACAATCGCATTAAAAACTTGGGCCTCAGTCACAGATAACATAATTCTATACTAGCCTTGGTTTACAAAATTCCCTTGAAGTGACAAACAGACGGACAAAAACATATTCTGTATTTATAATCGGTTGTCAGTAAAAGTAATGATTGAGTTGTGCATTTATAATTTGACGGCTGGACCTTGAATAATCCGTAGTATGTACGAAAGAATCAATGATACCTATCTATAGAAGGTTAAATTGACACACATCTCATATTACGTCTTTTTGTAACAGGTCATCAATAGCGGGAACTAAAAACTAGATTCTGATGACACTGCTGTTGCAAATCTCAAAAGCAGTGCAAAAGCTTATATTGTTCGATTTTTTAAAATGATATTTGATGAGTTTTGTTAATTTTGATGTTTATCATATTATTATCCTACTAATATTATAAACGCGAAAGTTTGTAAGTATGGATGGATGGATGTTTGTTACTCTTTCACGTAAAAACTACTGAACGGATCTGGATGAAAATTGGATCAGAGATAAATTATGGTCTGGCATAACACATAGGTATTACAGCGTACATTTTACAGCGATAACCGACATCCACGCGGGTGGAGCCGCGGACAATAGCTAGTATTTATTTAATGTAAAGTTCTAGTTGAATATCCAATTATAAACTAAATACTTTGTATTACGTAACAGTATATGTTATATACGGTTATTTAACCAGGAAACCAAACTAGGTACCATAACGCAACAAATGAAAATGTTGCATGATTTGAAAAATATTTTAATGCCAGCTTGAGGGACGCCCAGTCTACGAATACATACTGATAACTAATTTAAAAAATAAAGGGTACTAGCTGGTTTTGACATATAACACAATGACAACGAAATAAAAATTGCTCCTGATGAATTAAGGATAAGCAGAGCCCCAGTAAAATTATTTATTCGTCCATCTGTCACGAGCAGGCATTTTATAATATAAAATTTAATTGCATGCACTCCATCGACCAGTACTTATTGCTCTGATCATTTTTGTTAAATTTAAAATTATACTTGATAAACTTAAAATATTTATACTTATAATTACCTCACAAATAATATTTATATTGTTACTTGTACAGTATAAATATTATTTGGGAAATAAGTATTAACATTTTACACTGAGGAGAAAGCTAGCTTTGATATAAGTGTTGTACAAAATATTGGTTCCAATTGTGATTAAATTACAATATTTTAAGCTGACAGGCGGTGATACTGACCACTATACTACCGAAGAAGAACAGGGTGGTGACATTTATATTCTTTATCCATGTAGTGACGGATTAAGAATACAAATGTCACCACCCTGTTCTATCCCGAGGGTGTCGTAAGAGTCGACTAAAGGAGTCAGGCAGACAATATCCAATGCAAGAGAGGGAAAACTCGAAACAAAACCCTATACCAATCCGTCTGGCCACCGTGGTATCATCATCATCACAACCCATAAAACGTCCCACTGCTGGGCACGGGTCTCCTTCATACAATTGGAGGGATATTAGCCTACTATACCACGCTGGCCAGACGGGTTGGTATAGGGTTTTGTTTCGAGTTTTCTGTCTCTTGCAGTGGATATTGTCTGCCTGACTTAGTCCCTTAGTCGACTCTTACGACACCCTCGGGATTGAACGGGGTGGTGACATTTGTATTCTTAATTCGTCACCACACGGACTCACTGACCGTGGTATAGTAGGCCAATATCCCTCCAAATGTATGGAGGAGACCCGTGCCCAGCAGTGGGACGTTTATAGGTTGAAGTGTATTTTAAGCTGACTTTTAAATCTAGAACTTTTAATTAATGGTTAATTTATTCATCATCAAGTGCAATAATTCACAAATAACGTCCCCAATAACCTCGTTTGCCCGATGTGCAGCAGTAACGTTGGTGGTGGTCCAATTCTCATAATCCATCTTCATTTATTACTTAGCCCAATTCGCAATACCCAGTGACATTTTGACTGTAATGAAACATTTACTTAATTCTTAACACCTCGGAATGATATTAATTGACATTGTACAACTTTAAAAGCGTCGTCGTCGTCGACGTCATTGGATTTATGGCAAGATAAAATTGTTTATGAGCATGTATAAATTGTTTAATGTCATGAAATTATATTTATACGAAATACGTAAGTAACCAATGATTATTTAATTTAAATTGACAGCAGTTTTGCTATTTTTTTTAGAGAACAAGCTCTGTGTCGCGGGGGACTTTATAAACATACAATTAACGGACACAAATTACACCCAAACTCAGAACAACTCTTTGTGGGTCACAAAAAAATTTGTCCTATGTGGGAATCGAACCCACAACCTCGTGCACAGCAGGCGCATACTGCGACCACTGGACCACCAAGGCAGTCAAATATTTTCTATCTTTGACCGAAACATGTCATCAGTCTTGTGAATTACAACTGATCTATTTCTATGATTACAACAGTTTATTTGAATGTAATTTTCTTTCAACCTAATTGTACCTACGCAAAGATTTCTTGTCTAAACATGTTTCTTTTCAATATCTCACTACGCAAATGGTTTCATTTATTCATCGTGATTAACCTGTTGACCTATACAAAGCATACAATAATGTCTTCTCGCCATAAGTCCAAAATTAACGTTCAAATAAAAATAAATTGAGATTAAAACGTCAAAAATAATAATATATAAACTATTTGTATGACACTATGAACATAAACAATTATGGTAATTACGTCAAGACTCAAGTAAGTGCAGTTAATGAAACAAGTTTTGTCAAAAATGTTGTTATTTTCGAGATTTTTCTCAATGAAATGAGTAAAATATCAAGCCTTGGGAGCTACATAGGGCCTTGTTATTGATGAGAACACCTGGTCAACGGTCCGATGTCGTCCGATGATAATTGTAAAAGTCCGTGTAAATCGACAAATAATTCTTAAGTAATGTCAATTTCCATTACAGCAGTATTTAATACAGAATAGAATGCAATAATTCTTATTCCTATTTTTACTTAATTTGATGTAAATACTACTCATCATCATCAAATCAGTCTGATTTGTCATGTTTAGAACATCACGATACACCCAAAAACAAATGACTCGGAAAAAAATAAGAGACATTAAAAATTCCCAGAGTCAATTAGTACTTGCACCAACATCTGTCAAGTTAACAGTGCATAAGTAGCCCAAGTTACATAAGTAGGTAATTGGCGTATGAACTTGGCATCAACCTAAATACATAGTGATGTCAATGTTTGTATTTATGCATTCATTAATCTCGACAAGTTTGACGTAGTACACCAATGTAAGTTACAAGTGAAAGTTATTGGATGCGGTGTATTTATTATTTCACACGACAGATTGTTACGAATGAAATCGTTAGTTTTATGTAGCTTCTTGATCTAAGTTTGATATTGTAACTCAGCTAAAATTATATGAGTTAATAATTTAGCACAATCAAATATATTTTTATCTTGGGGGAGCCTTATGTCCGACAGTGGATGTCTTTCTGCTGATGATGATGAAATATATTATTTTGATTGTTTCATATAACATCGTATGAACATTACCATAAAACATATTTCCGCTATTAAGTTACTCTATAAACATTTGATACTATGTACTCTAACACTACTTAATCAATAGCCTTATCAAAGTCAAAGTCAACTTGCCTCCTCCATCAAAGCTCGTACATAATTTATTCGAATTTCAAGTACGCGTTGCGTCCATTCATTGTCGATATTCGGCAACTGAGTATATAAGCCGGGGTGGGCCAACAGTTCGTTAGATAACTCGACATCACAGTCAAGTCAACACACAAACCAACTATTACCATGAAGACCTTTGTAAGTGCAGCTTTTTTTAATAAAAGCGGTTCAAAGTGCAATTTTGGGTGGAAAGTGCAAATTTGTTATTAACTGCATCAAACGAAAATAGAAATTAATAAATTCTCTGCAGTTAAGAACCTAATTTGAAAATTCAACAATACATAATATCTGTTTGTTTGGATATTCCTATAGAAGCGTAGAATCTGACTGACATATTATCAAAGCTGCCAAAACTTTTGCAGCTATTACTTGAAAAATTGTACACAAGCATGTTCTAATATGTTAAGTGAAATATATCGACGCTTGCCAAGCAAGTAATTTTGTGAAAATTTTATCGGAACCAACTTAAAAAACGAATTCAATTTATTCATATTTTTCGACTTAATTAAAAATAATTTAATTTTACAGGTTGCTTTCGCCGCCATCCTGGCCTGCGCTGCTGCCGCCCCTGGCCTCCTGGTCGCCCACGAGCCTGTGGTTGCCCACATTTCAGCTCCCGTCGTCCATACCGTCCCCGTGGTCGGCCACAAGACCACCATCACGAAGAGCAGCCAGGTTGTTAACCACGGCTCTCCCGTCCACACCGTCCATACCGTGCACGCCGCCCCAGTGATTGCTGCCTCCCCTATCGTCATTAAGACCGCCCCCGTTGTCCACGCTGTGCATGCTGCTCCTGTTGTCCACACTGTACATGCCGCTCCTATTGTCCACGCGGCCCCCGTAGTCCACGCCGCCCCTCTTATCGTCAAGACTGCTCCTGCTGCCATCACCCACAGCAGCTCAGTCGTCCACCACGGACACATCGTCAAGTCCGTTCCCCTTGTTGCTGTCCACCATCATTGATTTTAATAACTTATAATGCTCGGCTAATAAAAAATATTTAAACATATACTTTTTTGTTTCATTATAAATACTGCTAATAGAAATTATATGAATGTTATACCATTGTCGGTAATATTCAATGCTAAGTTGATGGTAAATTATTAATCATATTATTTCACTGAAAGGCAGATTTTACTTGAATAGAGGCATGAAGCTTTCGTAGTTACTCTATCGCTGATTGCATATTCATTTATAATGTCGTCTATTATAAAACGACCCAACGTCAATATTAAAAGATTATAATATAAGTTAACGACTTAGAAAACAAACTCATCAATTATAATTTTCTTAGGACAAATATTAACTCAATTTAAAGTTATTGGTAGGTTGTGTCTAGCTTATTGACCTACCGACTCTTTATCTTTTCATTTCAATATGATATTTTATTATTTTATAATCTTGAAAAAGTAATTTATCACCCAGTTTAATATAATTCTTTAGATTATTACTTTAAGCAAGTGTTGTGTTTAGTTCCTAAACTAAATTTAAATTATAGTATTTAGTTATAATCGCAGCTATTGTTGGGCTTTAGTGGAATAAGCCCTGAAATTATTGTTTTATTTATGTCTCATTGCTAATATAGTATTTTTATTGGATGTTTACGCTGTCAATATACCTTCTCCTTTGTACCTAAGTCTTTTATAAACTACAGTTATGCATTGCATACATTTTTTCAGTCCAGTCCAGAGTCCAGTTTTCGACAATACTTTTGATATTTTCACAGTAGCTGTGTTGTATTTTAATGGTATTATTGAAAATGTTTTACTCCTAATTGTTTATGTCAGTCAAGTCAGGATGTTTTGATTTATTTGCCTTGATGGCAATTAGCTAGATTGTTATTGTATTACATAAACATTCAGTAGAATAAACAGAGTATCTTGTTGACTAGTGAAACAATATACCATAAATGTTGGGTGACATTTAGACGGATTTTCAAACGTAACGTAAACAAATGCCTCGTGTAGGTTCTTAATATATTGCCTTTGTTTATTGCGCTGACTATGGTGGTTAATCTGCATTAATTTGTATACTATCTACCATAATAGTAATTTCAACATCCGAAATATTGTTTTTATATAGTGATTAGGGAGAGCCGTTCTCCCTAATACAAACAAAATATTGCTTAAAGGGGGCCCAATAACATCTTATGGAAAATAATGTATTTGATGAAATAAACATTTTTATTTTATTATTTTTATTAAGAATAGTGATATGAGCTTTTTGTTAAGGCTCTGCTTTTGTTAGAAAACTGACCGTGAATAAATTATCTCATTTAATCAAGGGCGAGTAAATTTTGATAATAGCCACAATGCAACGTTTATATTAACGTTTATACCTCTAATACTATGATCGACAGGTAATGTAAGTCGAAAAGTACATTAAATGGTAATCATTATTAAACAAAATACCATTAATTAAATAACTTTCAAAACCGCATCCATTTATGACATTTCCAATTTACTTCGTTTATTAGTTGGCAAGGAAATTAATAACGTTCGATTACTCAAAGGAAATAGAGCAAAATTGATAGGAAATTTAATTACCGATGTTGGGAATCCAATGCTTAACATAAAACGGACTCAAGTTCATATTATTGTATAGCTCTTTAGGACCTGAGTACCTACTATGTAGGCTAATATCCCTCCAAATGTATGGAGGAGACTCATGCCCAGCAGTGGGACGTTTATGGGTTGAAGTGATGATGATGATGATGATGATAGTGACCTATGTAGATTACCATCAGGATTGATTACCTACTATCTATAATTACAATTATGATAATTCGGACCATTCCATCGTCACTCCTAAGTAGTCATTAGGGCCTGCGAGAATAATACTGCGTTGTGTTCCAGGCCACAACATTATAGCTGACGCAGGAAACTTATTTGCTATAAGTTTTATCATAATTTTAAGTCTTTGTAAGAGCATTTTTTTTTCTTCCTTTCTTTTTAACGTATTTTAATTGTACATACCCTAAGTGTTGTCGTTTACAACTTTTTTCAAAGTGATTGAGATGTTGATATAAATTCTCGGAAACTCCAAATATGTCCATAATTACATTCATGATCGTGAGTAAAAATAAGTATCTAAACTGGTTGTTGCGCGATTAGCCATATCTAGTCCCGGTCATGGCTATGGTGCATCACATCACTACTTGGAAATATTTAAATGGTTTGTATTAAACATAGATTAACTTAAGGAAAACTTATGCTTGAACTGGCACAACACTTGCAATAAAATATAATAAAAATATGCTGGCATTTGTTTTTATGGCGTTTATAAGTATCATGCATTTGATCTAAATGAATAAATGAGTTCGACTTTGACTAACAAACTTTATGTACTTATTACGTTACAAACTAATGTACGTGAAATTAAATGCATGTAACACCTAATAAACTCAGGTGTTATATTAATTTAATATCTAGCCGACCAAGTGCAAATACAGACAAGATAGTTGTATATATAAGGTAAATTATGTTCATAATTAAAACTTAAATAAAAAATGTACTTTCAAAAAAGTCGCAATTTTATATAATTTCTCTGTATCATTCACTACTCTGGAGGTATAACGTTGAAAGGCGCGCGCGCCGGGGCGCCACAGAAGCCGACAAATTCGACTGATACATACTACGAGTGAGGTTAGATATACAATTGTGGGCCAAGTAGTTCTTATGTTATTTTTTTGTTATTGCTACAATTAATAAGCTTGACAGCAATCCTGTCCTTTAGATGTCAGCTTATATGGTCATACCTGAAGAATAGTATGTGATATTTTTCATCAATATATTGTATAGCTATCTAAGTATAACATTTTCTATAATATTGTATACCTGTAGCGAAGACTTATGTTTTTAATACCTATGTAGATGGGCTGTGTCTTTTACCATTATTATTATAATAAATTTGTACTTTGAAGCAATTATATAATAGTAATTTTAGTATTCTGTGTTTTGCCTGTTGAATTACTTCAAACAAAATCAATTAGGCTAATATCATAAGTTTAATTTTAATCAGTAGGTTTAGCTAATTTGAAGAGACAGACATTTATCAGTATAATCTCTAGGCGGGTTATTGTATCATATAATAATTATTAAAACCACCTAATTATACAGAAGATATAACCAAAAAGAATTTAAAAAACAAGCTTAACTAATCAAAGCCCTATCAATACAATATTGCAGTTGGACAGCAAATATGTGTTTCTACCTTACCCAATACGTGTGTGGCATGCCATTGATCGTATTAGGCAGATTCCTGACCAATTGCGGAGTGGACTGGGAAATTAACTTAAGGCTATATAAATTGTAGCTGCGGCAGGATGTGGCAGTTGACAGGCTGAGCGAAGGGAATTCGGATATTGGACAAAATGTATCGATTGGTAAGTTTACATAAAAGTTATTTAGTATTATATTATATATGACTGTCTTGGTGGTCCAGTGGCCGCAGTATGCGCCTGCTGTGCACGAAGTTGTGGGTTCGATTTCCACGCAGGACAAAACTAAGGTTTTTAAAGGGTCGGCAACGCGTGAGTGACATCCCTGGTGTTGCAAATGTCCATAGGCTACGGTAACTGCATCAGGCGGGCCGTATGCTTGTTAGAATGAAAAAAAAACTTTGTGTGACCCACAAAGTATTGTTCTGAGTCTGGGTGTAATTTGTGTCCGTTAATTGTATGTTTGTAAAGTCCCCCGCGACACAGAGCTTGTTCTCTAGTGCGGGAGTTGACTTTAAAAAAAAAATAGATAGATACATTATTTGTACATGTTCGTTAAAGTTATATATGCCAATTTTGATATAACTGAGCTCCCAATAATAGATTGAGATTTCCTTAAATTTGATTCTTACACATAATTCCTCCTTTCTTACAACAAATACAATGAAGTTGTGTATGCATAAATAAATCGCCACAAAATATTGATCAATATTAACTTGCTCTGGATCAGACATTTTGAATTAACTAAATCGCTAATCAGAGAGATGGTGATTCTGATTATTAAATTTCTGATCGATTTGGTAATGTCACGTCTAACGATTGATGGAATTTTCACTTCACTAGTAAATATATCGCATGATATTGTTTGTATAATAATTAAGTAGTAACTTTGAAATGCCAAAATAAAAGTTGTACATTCCTAAAGAATATAATTATTCCGTCTGTCATACCTTTTTGTTGGAACTGTTATTTTTAATTTAAATATAAGAAACCTTCTGTACATTACGGTATGATGAAAACATATTTTCCCTAAATTTAAATAAGCATATTTTAGATTATATCTAAGATATAAAAAGATAGAAAGTAAAAAGACGTAATACGTTATTTCGTACAACTCACTGACTTTTATTCAATAATAAAAACTGAATCGGCTGAGTCTCAACCAATATTGTTAAATTATTGATAAAAAGAAGAAGTTTTAAAGTTCATAGGTCAACAATCATTGACTCTTTCAAACAAAATAACTACGATATCAGTTTTCCCGTCCTGGGCTTAGCATTCCTACCTACCTACCTGTTTGTTGGCTACCCTTTGTTTTGCACTTGATTATCAATCATGGTACGAAAATAATCCATTCTATGGAGGCTATCAATGTAATGGGTTTGGTTCAATGGAATTCAGTCATCTGCTTTTATAAAGAATTTAATTCAATCGTGATTAACTGTTTTGTATCTCTACTTTTATGATGGCATTGCTACAGTTTGTTTTATTCTATTAGAATAAGACACTGTTGTTAAAGTAATCGACTTAACTTTATTATTTACAATTTTTTTTCTAATTTTGCAGATTACAGTTTTACTGCTCCTGGCAGCTGTCCAGACGGCACCAGCCCCAGTTGTAGTGTTCCCACCGGCGACCTACCATCTGCCATCGGTGTACCATGCTCCGGTCGTGGCTCACAGCCCACTGGTGCATCATGTTCCGTTAACCCATCATCCACTACTACCTGGCTACCATTCACCATATTTCTTTTAAGATTTCTATTTACCTAAATAGGTAATAACATATATTATTATTATAGAGTATACGGACAAATTGGTCTTCATATGATGCAACTAGATTTTGTCTACCTTGCTACCGATGTAATTTATGTTAACCGGAATCAAGCGATCAATGTTCGACGTTATAATTCAACGTTGATTGATGTTAAGTATCAAGTAAATCATTAATCAATCAACCATCGATCGTTCGATGTGATCGATAGTGTTTTAGAAGATCAATATGGATCGGTTGACATCGATTGACTGCGATCTAATTGCGCATATCAATAGATTCTTCAAAATAACTTTTATTTATAAAATTCAATAACTCTTTTGTTATGCCATTATTTTTACTGTGCATGTATTAAAACCAATAATATTTTTAACAAAATACGGTTGTTTTTTTTTTAATTCTTACCCTGCGTCTTTAAAAAAATGTAAAGCTACTTACATTATTACTACTAAGGGGTAAAATAACTCAAACCTGACATTTTAAACATTAAAAGTAAACATGGTGCAGCAATCTTAAAAAGAATATTCTTAATTATTTTTATAGCTGTCTTACAGATAATTTATGACTTGAGCTTGATTAATGCGTAATTGGTATGAGCCATAAATTTTTGCCTGATGCATTTCTCAATTGGTCAACATTGCACTTTACCTCTATAAAATACGAGCTCACATTCGCAGCTTCACTTTCTTCATAAAAATGTGTAAATTGATAAAAATAAAACCAAGAATGTAAATAACTTAAGTAAATAACTTTACAACTGCATTATTTAGTGTCAACGAGTTAAGCAAGCGACATATTCAACATTTTAATGTCGGTAAAAAATATATAATTAAAATACCTACTAAAATTAACTAGGAATAAACCTTTATAGGTATCTATATAGCAGGTTAATACTGTATAATATGTAGGTAATTTATTACTTAGAAACAGTCAATAAACAGATAACTGAGATCAAATGTTTTATGTAGGTACTGTTAAATACAATAATAGCGCTTAATATTTGTACGAATATTATTGTAATAATTATAGCAATTATTAGCATTATAAGAAGAAATCATATATTATTTATGGATAGACGCAGAAAAAGTATGAGTAATAAAGAAAGATACGATACAAATAATATAGTCTCTAAATACAGGCGTCTTTAAAACAAAACGAAGGTGTCCGAAAGCTTAGAAAAATAAATAGTTCTGAAAACTCTACTTCTCAGTAGAGAGATCATTTCTGTGAGAAGCACACTACTACCACCTTTTAAATGTCCATAGCGTGGAGATCCATTGACCGGCAAAATTACCCAGTCCTCTACTTCTCACATAACGCTACTATCATCATCATCGCAGCCAATGTCCACTGCTAAACATAAGCTATCCACCAAAATTTCGCAGCACTCGGTCCTTTTTTATGGGGGAAATGCATCACGCATACCGCTCCACTTGCGGAAGCGGGACGATTATGTCGGGCTCTCCGACCTACAAATGGTGGGCAGCATACCGACCAAAACCCCATTGTGCACCTACACCCGCCTGTGTGTATGGACCACCGGGACCTGATAGAGTTCTGGAGCTGACCTTGTCCAAAGGCTATATCCAGATGGCTGCCACAGAACATTAATAGATGGCGCGGCAGGCCCAGGAAAAGATGGCGGGATGAGCTTGACTCCTACCGTGCTCACTAGCAAGTGAGAGGTCTCGACCGTGACCAATGGACGAATGAAAGGGGAGGCCTTTGCTTTGGCTTACAATAATATCCTAAGCTTCCTAACAAATAGTTCATCTTATAGAGATAGTTCGCATAAGATATAGAACGGAATTCCTGTCCCATTAAACTGTTTCAGTGTTTCCTACAATAGTGCGTAAGAAGGAAACTCCACTGACCTTGACTTTGTTTACGTGACACTCGAGATAGTAGCGTAAGTGATAAATAAAGTTCTATGTAACACTGCGATCGTCCATGTTAAGAATTTCCTGTGATTTAGATTTTAGGAAATGGTTACTATTAACTGGTAGTAACAAAAATTTTTTAGAAAAAAAATGAAACCGATTTTTATTTTTCTATTTTTAGTGGTAAAATAAAAGTAAAATAGATATGTAAAAAATTTGAAGGTTGCCCTCGATTTTCCTGGGATTCCATCATCAGATCCTGACTTGGTGGAGGGACCACCTCTAGAGTAAACTATTTCAAATAAAAAAAGAATTTTGAGAATTGGTCCACAAATGGGGGAGATATCGGTGAACATACATAAAAAAAATACATACAGTCGAACATAATAACCTCGTCCTTATTTGAAGTCGGTTAAAAATATGTCAATAGAGTTAGACTATTAATAGTTAACCTTTTTTATTGTGTTTTTTGACAGATTAACTCAAAGCTATAAAAATAATAGATACTGAATTATGCTTAAAACTAACCGAAAAATGAAATACGCTTTTAAAGAAATTCAAGAACATATTTTTTGAATACTCGAAAAGTAACTATGTTTTTCTATAACGACAAAAAAAAATTCTGCTATAGGCTCGTAAAAAATCCTCAGTTGGAGGAAAAGTTCCATTATTATTATCTTAATTGGGTAGATTCATGATAGGTAAGGAAAGAACGAATTCACCTAGCTCCTCCGAGGATAACCATCGTATCTACTAATAAATACAACCATAATTGGACTGAGCAATGTTTCAAGTAATCTACTTAAATAAAGATTAGAAATATAAGGAAAAATAGTCCTAAATCGATGATAGAAAATACCTTTTATGGCAATGAAGGTAACATTGATGAGTACTTGACTTTTATTTAAATACCCACAAAAGCGTGCTCTCTTTAGTCCTATGGTTTTATTTTATTTTACAATAATGAAATATCTAATTAGCTGGATCATTTTATTTTAAAGACAATTCCCGCACTAGAGATCAAGCTCTGTGTTACGGAGGGCTTACAAACATACAATTAACGTACACAAATTACACTCAGACTCAGAACAACTCTTTGTGGGTCACACAAAGTTTTGTCCTGTGTGGGAATCGAACCCACAACCTCGTGTACAGCAGGCGCATACTGCGACCACTGGACCACGAAGACAGTCAAATAAAAAATCTTATAATATGTGTTTTCTAAAAGGCATGTAGTCACTGAGTGTACTGAGATAAATTGTTCAATGTTAAGTGAAGCGATCGTGACCGCATTCATGTGACGGTGCAGCCTTATTAGATTGACATTGACTTCATTTAGACCACAGGAAGGGTTATAACTTATAATGTAGGCTTTATGTAAACATAATTATATGTATGTGAATTATTTTAGCATAATGTTGTGTGCCTATGAGTTACAGTTTTAATATGGTTGACTCCAACAATTTTCCACTGTTAAACATGAATCATTATAATTATAATGACTGCCTTAGTGGTCCAGTGGCCGCAGTATGCGCCTGCTGTACACGATGTTGTGGGTTCGATTCCCAAACAAAACTTTGTGTGAACCACAAAGTGTTGTTCTGAGTCCGGGTGTCATTTGTGTCCGTTAATTGTATGTTTGTAAAGTCCCCACGACACAGAGCTTGTTCTCTAGTGCGGGAGTTGTCTTTAAAAAAAACCTTTTCATTTACTCTCAAAACTTAAATGTCGCGTGAACAATTGAACATGGTTTATGGTAGTTAATTAAACTAGAGTAAATGTAAAATTACAATAGGTATCAAACATTTGTCTATACTTATATTATTATTATAAACAGGGTAAAATTTGTGAGGTTGTAGGGGGTAGTCTCTGAATCTACTGAAACGATTATGAAACTTATTTTACCAATAGAAAGCGACGTTATTTTTGTCAGTGTCATCCTACTAATATTATTAACGCGAAAGTTTGTAAGTATGGATGGTTGGATGTTTGTTACTCTTTCACGTAAAAACTACTAAACGGATCTGGATGAAATTTGGCACAGAGATAGATTATGGTCTGGAATGACACATAGACTACTTTTTACAGCGATAACCGACATCCACGCGGGCGGAGCCGCGGGCAACGGCTAGTAGGCTATATATTAAACCGAAAATGCCCAACGATTTAGGCTAACCATTATAAAACGATAAAAATCCTCTACTATCTATAATAACCATTTTAAAAATAAGGATTATAAGTTAAGCAGTTAAAAAAATAGCCCACAAAGTAAACTAAACCGATAACTATGATATGGTGCAAATATAAATCTATTGCTTTACCTAGGCAGACCTTGGCCACGAAACTTCTTATTAAATATTATATCAGTATACTGTTAAATTTTCGTCCAAATAGAGCATGGCATTTTTTTTATTACACCTCACCAACAAAGCTCATTGTTTTGTAAGCTTATAAAGGCTTTTTGTATATCAGATTTGAGAAAAATGTATCATTTTAATTATTGTATTACTTTTACAAACTATTAACAGCATGAACTTTATCGCACATTATTTGGTAGATAATGTGGGCGCTCAATAAGGAAATGTCTTCCAAAAATAAAAGAGAACATACATACGGTGTGTTGCTGAAAATCTAATTTTAATATTTCTACCTCGTCTGTAAGTAAATCTGTAAAATAAATTACAAAACAACAAACAACCTACGGAACTCTCACATACGTGTCGTGTGTTAGTGTCTTTATCGCGTTGTTTCCTAAGGTTGCCTGGAAGAAATCACGTTAGCGATAAGGCCGCCCATTGTACTTGTCTATTTTCTGTATATTTCTAACATATGTTTTTTGTTATCATTATGGTGTACAATAAAGAATTATTTATCTATCTATCTTTATTTATTAAAAAACCTACAACGTACCCCTGACGCAATCAGGTAACCATGCAATCTATAGTAATATTATAAATGAGAAATTAAGTCCGACTGTATATCTGTTACGCTTACATTAAACAGCTTAATGGATTTTAATAAAATTTCGTAAGGTGATAAATTGTATCCTGGCTGAAGTAGGACACCGGCTTTATTTTAAAAGTGATATTCACACAAGTGAAACCGTGGGAAAAACGAGTTGTTAATAAAATCCTTACTAATATTATAAATGTGAAAGTTTGTAAGAATGGATGGATGGATGGATAGATGGATGGATGTTTGTTACTCTTTTACGTAAAAACTACTGAACGTATCTGAATGAAATTTGGCACACAGATAGATTATGGTCTGGAATAACACATAGGCTACTTTTTGCAGCGATAACCGACATCCACGCGGGCGGAGCCGCGGGCAACAGCTAGTATGTTCATAAAGGTATTTCTTGTCATTAATTGTGATGTGACGAAGGCGTCATATAACAATTATCTATGAATCAATATATCAATAGGAGGAAACACAAATCAGCAAAAGCATCTTATTACCTATCAAATGTATTGTATTGTTATTATTATGAAATCTATTGTTATGAGTCAACAAAAGTACACATATAAGGGCTAAAGGCTTTAGTATTGAAGTTAACAGGGAGCACGATGGACAAATACATTATTCTGGTAAGATTGTTTTTATTACTTGTATTGGATATTGATTAAGTGGCAATGAGCAGGACTTATAGCTCGCAGAACCCATGGACGCTGGGGCAGAAAGGATTTCGAGTGAGAACTGCGATTTGAAAGATGCAGCGTGGGCAAGCCTCCATCAAGTTAGACAGATGACCTGGTAAGGGTTGCAAATGAAGTAAAAATCCTTGGGGAAGGCCTATGTCCAGCAGTAGACGTCTGTCAACTGATTTGGGTTTTTTTTATACTACTTGGGTGGCAAACAAGCATACGGCCCGCCTGATGCTAAGCAGTAACCGTAGCCTATGGACGCTTGCAATACCAGAGTATCACTTGCGTGTTGCCAACCCATTTTTTTACACCAGGGCTTCAAGATGAAAGTAACCCTGGGAGAGGAATACGTTTCTTTTAAAACACATCTCTAGATGATGATGATTCGATGATACTAATAAAAAAATAACACCCGCTTGTAAATATTCCTAGTGTTTATTATCCGTAACTATCTATACATATAAAATTTATTTGATAATGTCAAAGTTCAGCTAACTAGATTAATTATTTCAGTCGCCTAAAACTTGTTTAATTAACGTTTGAATTTAAGCTTGTACTTAATAAATGTTGTGCTAATTGACATCAGAGCGTTGATTCGTTGTGATCGTTTCGAACATAATAATAAAAAGATTTTAAAACATAAGTATTGGAAACTTGGCTGGCTAACTTAAATTTGTATAAATCATTATTTAATTATTTATACAATTTTAAGTATTTTTACTTTTTTAATGTCACCACCCCGTTCCATTCCGAGAGTGTCGTAAGAGTCAACTAAGGGATAAGGGGGTAAGTCAGGCAGACAATATCACCAATACCAACTCGTCTGGCCAGCGTGGTATAGTAGGCTAATATCCCTCCAAATGTATGGAGGAGACGTTTATGGGTTGAGACGACGATGAAGTATTATACGGTAGAAGTACAAGTTTTACCGTAAAAATACTAAAAATTTGTAAGTAGAACAAAAAGAGTACTGTTATCAAATCTCGAAAACGTTACTTTTGCTCATGCATGTCTAGCCACAAGTTATAATAAAAATATTATTTTGTGAAACGACATGTGATTTTTAATAAAATTACATATTTTTCTGTTGAATAAGTTTTGTGTCCCTCACAGTGCACGTGATATATAAGGTACGTTTTTTACTTTATTTTCCTTTTATATTGTGCAAACAGTTAAAGTGTATGCAATAATTTGAATTTAAAGTCTAGGGTTGATTTATTGAAATGTATTATACCTACATACTCGTACTAGCTGGGTTCTGAACATGGGAAAGCCCATCGGGTGTGAGGCGACTATTTAACTATCTCTAGGGATAAATTCACTCTCGTTTCTTGGTGCTCACCTTTATCGTATAAGGAACTCCTCTACAAAATTTTATGCTTTAAGACTGACCGTGTTACTGTACTCTTTAATACTAACTGATACTCTTCTGTAGGAATAATTTTTGAAACCCACATTTAGTTCTTGCTTGCGTTGTCTAAGAAACTTCTAAGCAAAATGTCATGCTTCTAGAACCATCGATTTAATTCACACGTTGTCTTTGAATATAAGAATAAATTTCTTTAAAATACTTATATAATCGACTTTTGTTCAGGCGCTAAATCTTTCTTTAATTGGCAGTGAGTAACACTAGTCACGAACATTCTACTTACATATTATGTTACGATATATACGAATAACTTGATCGACTTGATTGTGAGTTAGGTCTAGGGCAACGGGTCGCTGTTAGAGAATTTAATACATTGTAATTAGTTATAATAATGGCGAAGTAATGTAATCTTGCTATTGTTGATATTCTGAGCGCGACGTGCCGGATGAAAAGTACCACAACAGTTTCAAATAGTAGGCTACGGTAACTGCTTACCATCAGGCGAGCCGTATGCTTGTTTGTCACCTTGGTGGTATAAAAAAAAGGGGGAGAGCCCATTGTCAATACCAGGAACAAATTCTAACATTGTTTATCGATAATTTCTCAATAAAAAACCCGATAGCGCTTGACGTTATCGTTCGAGCCTATGCTGAGATGGTGACCTTTTCCAGCAGGGATGCGATGTACAGATACTTAACGTCTAAGATGTTTTTTTTTCTTTTATACTTAATAGCAGCTATTTTTTTTTGTTTTATATGCTGGAATAAACATTGTTTTTTATCTTTCTTTCATATCACTTTTTGGCCGAGCCGGGGTATGAAACTTTGTATTACGAACTTTATAACAAATAGTACTTTTCCCTACTCGTGTTAGAAACCATTATAAACAACATTTCGAAAGGTTAGGTTCATTTGTAATTAAAGGTCAGGCTGCTCCTACGCAGTAGAAGAATATATAAAGTTACAAATCAAATACAAATAGATAGGATTACTAATCTAGTTTATTTAATGTTCAACAAGAGATATAGGGCACATTACAGCGAACAAGCCTTGGGAAGACTTGGGAAGGACCTCCACTTTACCAAAGACCGCAGTCTAAATAAGACACAGTGGTGTAGTTACGTTCCAGTTTGCAGTATTAAAACAAGCATTTTTATCGAATCGTATTCGTGTCCCAGAAATACCTACTCCATCATAAAAACCTGGTTTTAAAATTCTTAATTCTAATTTAATTTTGACTTAATAAATGCTAGAGTATGTTTAGCAAATGCCCCGCTATCGACAGACAAGACAGTCATATTTTCTATCGTACCAGTTTTTCACCCTATTCTGTTTGTATGGTGTTTTTGGTTGCATCACTTTCTGCACTAAGTGTAACACAAATAAAATTGTAATCACATATCTGGCGATTGAAAAGAGTACCCTGAGTTTCTTGCCGGTTGTTTTCTTGGGCTCTACTCCCTGTCTGTGCAGTCAGCGAATCCGGCAGTAGGCAAATTAGCTGACGTCTCATTTGGCATTTTTCATTGGCCTGCATAAGTGTCTCAGTATGATCTATATGAATAAATGATTTTGAATTTGAATTTAGTCAGCAATACCAAAGTGATATCTCTGATATCGCAAGCGTCCGTAGGCTACATTAAATGCTTACCATCAAATGGGCCGTAGACTTATTATAAACCAAAACATTTATCTTTACTAAGTACTTGCCGAGAGTGCAGCTGTTGGAGTCGCGACGCAACGTTAATTTTAGGGCTTTTGTTGTGCGAGTACCAACAGTCTACCTAAATCTCGTCTTGGAAGAGAATTTTTGGCCGACAGGTGTAGTGTTCCGTCGCTTCCGCGGACAAGTGCCACACGACCGCACTGAGACACAGTGCAAGTGAAGTGTACTAACATAGTTTTAAGTTTTAATTACTAACACAGGTTTATATTAATATGTACGTTAGTCTGTAATGTATCTATGCGTTTATGCGACGCGATAATAAAATGATTAATTTATTTACTACTAGCTGTTGCACGCGGCCCAGACCATAATCTATCTCTGTGCCAAATTTCATTCAGATACGTTTAGTAGTTTTTACGTGAAAGACTAACAAACATCCATCCATCCATACTCAGAAACTTTCACATTTATAATATTAGTAAAGATTATTATTTATTTACAGATTGTCGCCGTAATGACGCTAGCACCGTCAACAGCATACTCGTTCTTCGGCACGGTGTTTACCCCGCCAGTGCAGTTGACCCACGAGCCGAGCTATCAGAGTGTCTACATTCAAAGGCCATACATACAGCCACTAAAGTCACCACAGCCACATCAGAGCTTATACGCTATACCATCGGTGAACGTGGTACAGCCCGCGCAACAAGACCTTAAGTACAGGGTGAAGTCACCCTACCCACTAATATATCCAGTGCATTATTAAATGTAATTTTATATTAATGTTTAAGTTTCATTTTATAAAAAAACTAGTGGACCTGGTAGACGACGTCCTACCCAGAAAAGCTGATATACCGACAGCAGTGCCACCTACCGAGTCCAACTGTGAATCGAAACCATCCGGGGCTCTACCCGAGCACACACACAAAATTTCATTAAAATCAGCCGAGCCGTTTAGGAGGAGTTCAATTACAACGAAAAGTGGCATTGATTTTTATATAATTACTAGTGAACCTGGCAGACGTCGTCCTGCCTAAAAAAGTTGAAATATCGACAGCAGTACCACCCACCGGGTCCAATTATGAATCTAAACCATCCAGGGCCCTACACGAACACACACAAAATTTCATCAAAATCGGTCCAGCCGTCTAGAAGGAGTTCAGTGACATACTTTACCACTACATAAAGAGAAGACCACCAAGATTATTCAATTCTGATAAAAAAATAATAGGATTTAACCCAATCATCTTTACTTTTATTAGTTTCTTTAGATAACAAGCTATGTACTAAAAACATAAAATAACATGACAAAAAAAACCTTATCGTCAAATACAAGTCGGAGATTGAACGATAAAGTTAAGTAGGTACCCAAAAATAAGGTTCATTGAAATAGTAGTACCGTCTGCGAGCGTCCTAATTGAGATATATGTAGCCTGTAGGCTGTAGCCTGTAGGCACACGATATTAGGGTCCGTAGTATCGCCTGCTAGAATTGCCCTATGTAATAAAGTTGTTGCGGATCAGCAACCCTACTTACCAAAGATTTTAGCACGTTTGGAAAATTGTGTTAATGGTCGTAACCTGGTTTTGGTTATGTTTGGTTTTGTGCTTCAATAAACGATCGAGGTTTCATTGGAAAAGGTTTACTAAATGTAAATACATGAAATAAACAGCTAGTACCTACTTAGTGACCTTTTAAAACATTTGAAGCATAAAGTTTTTAGTTTATTTTGAACTATTTGAAATATAGCTGAACTCTTAATTGAGGCGAATTCGGATTTTAATCCCGACCCGCCAAAAACACCGCGCTCTTGACCAAAGGGATGCTTTACCAGATATTGATAAATCTGATACCTTTCTGATACAAGGTGTCACGGCGTTTTAGTTTTATTCTCAGCGCATTCTTTCATATACAGAGACAATGCAACTATCCCACGGTTATCGCACCAGCTATTACCCTAGACGTTCAGATACGAGGTACATTTATCATCAGCTAATCGCACTTCTGTCCGCCGTGTCAGTAACAGCGGCAGTGAAATCAAACTGAGAGGCCATTACACTAATAGTTGACGATGAAAGGCGAATGAACTATCAAGTACTCAAACACCGTTTAACTGAAGCTGAACATGTTGACAGTAATGCTGTTGAAGTTTACTTTGATTTATTGTGAGATTTCATTGCTTCTTTTATTTGATTTAGGAAGGTGTTTTATTTATTGCGAGTTTTTGAATGGTCTGAAAATTTAAATCTGTTAAATAGATTAGCCTGAGTCACAATATTATAAATCAATTAACATACCTATCTATTTTGACTTTGTAAAATATTGGGTCGGCAACACGCAAGTGATACATCTGGTATGGTAAAGGTTTATTTATAGGCTACGGTAACATCGGGCGGTATGGTTGTTTGCCACACAAGTAGTATAAAAAACAACATAAATACACTTCGATTGATTTAAAAATATACTTGTTTTTTCGGGCTATAATAAAATTACTCAAACGAACAGTTGTTGGCTGCCTTGACTAATCTTAGATTTGAAATAACAAAAAAGCTAGCGTATTGTTGAGAGATACCTTCTAGCAACATTCTAGCAAAAATCCAATAATACCAACTTTATCAGACTGGATCTAAAAGCTTAGGTCTAAGTTCCCAGTCTTATCTAACAGTGGCGCTTCATAAAAGACGTCTAATAAATATCACAGTTCATTCACCTATATTTACTGAACCATCTATTTTCCTTCAGCATCATTTTTCTCTAAAAATATCGCGTCAATAGGTAACAAGGAGGAAATTGTTGTGTATCCGTACGTGCGATCGGTGACTGTGGCGCTTTGTCAACGTGTCGATGGGTTTGACGGGTTTATTCTACCTCATTCATGCAACGATAACGGGATGATTTTTATTATTATCTATTCTGAATATAATAAAATAAGGTATTTTCGGAATCTATTACATAGTTTTTCTATCACGTTTCAGAATAGGCGAAGAAATAAATGGAAATAATCAGTATCTATGCAAAATATGAACTTTAAGTGAACTAAAGAAAGAGATGTGGAGTTAAATTAGGTCTATTTAAATATTACATAAGATGAAAAAAGACAGGAATGAAACAATAGCCTAGCAGTAGAAAAATCTAGAATGGAAAATATGGGTATTGATGGTTGCGTTGTTAGGAGGTAATCGTTAAAGGAATCGAAAGAGCTAGACAGTAAAATTTATTTTGAAGCAGTACTGAAAAGTAAAAGATTTATTCTTTATCGAGAACATTCTTGAGATTTTGCAAATATTCGTACGTAGTACCTGCATTATAAATAACAAAGTTCTATTAAGTCGTCTAAGCCTGTCGATGAAAGTTTGACGTAAACCAACTTTAAATTTATTTACCTCTTAACGGATTTGTATACTTTCGGTATGCAAATTGTTATTATATTTATTTAGTTATTACTTTCACTGCTTCGGTAATGGCTGTGACATTGCTTACCTACCTACTACCGTGCTTGACGTCCAAGGTTCAATCCCCGGATCTTACACTATTTTAATATCAGCCTGGAGTCTCATATTATATATACAGCACTATATACAATTGTGAAAAGAAATGGTGGAAAGAAAGTGATACTTATATTCCAAAAGCGTGTTTAAACGCCTTAATTTTAATTAGATCCTGGCTATAAATAGATAATATATATTTATTACAATATATAAATTAAATAAACACTGTATTATTAAACATACTGAAACCAAGAAGAAAGTCTCAATTAACTTTAGTGTACTGTATCAATGGAATATTGAAAATTTAAAAAGGATAATATATTTTTCCAACAAATTTAATTAGGCGTACAAAATCTTAGTACAATAAGAATCTTGATCAAATCGAGAACGCAACTCAAGCCGCTGCGATATGTTTGTACAGTAGTAATCATTTAAATTGGCCGCGTTGGTACTTCTATATAATATTAATAATAATATTTAATATATTTAATGATAATAATATTTTCGGGACAACTCACACAACGCTATCTGATCCCAAACTAGGCAGAGCCTGTACTATGGTAACCAGACAACTGATAAACATACTTATATATTTTTAAATACATACATATTATAGATAAATTACACCCAGACACAGAACAAACATTCGTGCTCATCACACAAAGATTTGTCCTGGGTGGGAATCGAACCCACGACCTCCGGCGTAGCAGTCAGAGTTACTAACCACTAGACCAACAGGCCAGTCGAATATATTCTAATAGCCCACTACCTGGACAATATTATCTTTAATCTTTTTTTATAATTCTACTGAATATTTACATGTTTTATTTTTATAAACTAATTAAAGATTATATCTACTATTATTAGAAATGTGACAGTAACTCTGTCTGTCTCTCTGTTGCCTTTTCATGAATGGTCTTGGTATCCTGCGGAAGGACTAAGACATTTTATATAGCGATAACCTTCATCCACGCAAGAGAAGCCACGGGCAATAGCTAGTTTCTCAAAAAGTAAGTAGTCTATAGGAATTAACAATAAAATGATATTGAACTCTCAAGTTTAGTGAATATAATTAGTTTGTATATTAGTATAGGCTTTCAACTAACTTTGTACGCGTTTCAGAACGAACCTTCATAGGGCATCATTATAATTAATTTAAAAGGCGGCCAAGATAATTAGGTAATAAATCATAATTGTCGAGTAATATTTCAACGAACGCCGAGCGCCGGAGTAAAACAGATGGCATCTTCAGGTTTTTTCATTATAAACAATTTCTTGAAAGGCACCAACTTATCAAGTTTAGGCAATTATGAAAATGGCCAATTATTGAAAGTTCGTCGCGTAAAACTAACATAATTATAGTTTGTTGAGTAAGTACTTAGTTACTTTATGCTTATTTAAAGTGCTTCTATTTTGTTTTTTAGGACAACGATTATGGTAAATTAAGGAAACAACCATATTTTTGAATTCGAAATAATTTGAAGATCTGTATAAATCTGTACTTTGACTTTAGTTTTTAAACGACATTTTCAACTTGTGTTTGTGTTTGAGTATTTCTACTGCAGATTAAAATGAAATCCGCTACAAAACGTATTAAGTAGAAGCTTACAGTAGCAATAAAAGTGACTCAACTATAGCACACTGTGTTTAGTCTCTAAAATAAAAGATTTAGCCGAAGTTACAGTAAATAATACCAGCAGACATTTCCAATTTCAATGTCTACAACGTCAGGAGAAACGGGAGACAGACAAGAGCCTTTTATCTTGCAAAATGCAACATTAAAAGCGTTGAATCAGGATTCTTTTGTAAAATTGTTTGTCACATGTTGCCTGTCTATGCGAACTACTAGTTTGAACTCTTTTAGATAAAGTTAATCCTTCATCAGACTCATTCAGACACAAAGCCACTTATTTAATAAATTTTGAGACGCTCAAAATCAGGTGCACTCGCTGTTCGGTATACCATCAGCGTGTTAAGCTACCAATGGGTACAATCGGTGTCTAGCCTCTCATCGAAAGGCACATTAAAGTTGAGTCAGTCGACTGTTAATGGTCGTCAGATCATGACAGAAACCATAAATATGGGCGATCTAATTAACTGTTCCACCAAATTGCCAACCAACGATAAGAATAAGATTTAATAAATAATGCCTGCTTACCAGTTACTATAATATGGTACTTAATTTATAAATAAATATCGGCCCGTCAAGGATTCGCACGGGTGGACCTTGGGTTACGTTACTTAAAATTTAGTAAGGATCCCTAACCTTTTCTAGCAATAAATATGCAGGGTGAATGTAGCTTTCCAATGGTGTAAGATTATTTGAAATCGGCAATAGTTTTTGAGTTCATTAATTATAAACATACACACACAAAAATACAAATCTTTCCTCTTTATAATATTAGTATAGAAGTATAGAATAATTAATTATATTCAAATAAATTTATGCCAAGTTAAAGTAACAGCACTATACCACAGTAGTACACTCAAGTTGCATATTGCCAAATGGTTAGATTTATTACAGTAGATGCATATAGCCTAGACCGTAGGGCTTACAACTATAAAAGGACTGAACCTAGGTGATCTAGGTACACAGTCGTCCTGCACCGACGGATTAACACACAATTAAATAAATACATTGCAATATGTTGAAGCTGGTAAGAACATTTTATAATTTATTGATTATTTAATTAATATTTATCTAACATAATTAGATACTATCAACTGATCACTATAAATAAATTTGATTTATTGTTTATTAGTATGAATTAATAATCATAAATTATTTATTTACTGCCTTGATGATTTATTGATTGAATTATTTATTTAAAATATTTGTTTTATTACCAAATTGTGATGGATACTTTTAAAAATATTATCTCGAGGGCTTGGTTACCTGTGCGGGAATCACAATCATTATAATTTTTGATAAGCATTAAATAAATAGGTACATGTTTATGAGTATACGTTATTACGAATTCAATTTCAATTATTTATTAAGTGTATTGATTCAGGAGGGTTATTTGTAGCCGAATACTAACTGGATTAGCGAGAGTTAACTTATTTTTATTAATTAAGTCTACGAAGACTTAATTCATTTAATGTTGATTGGTAGAAATTACTTTGTAATTGAGGATTAAATTATTATATTATTTATCATATAAAATAATTTACAATCATGTTCTCCCTGCCTATATTTTGTTAGTTTTCTGAGTAAAGTTTGGATTATTGTTAGGCAACGGCAACCAGGGCCCTAATTCTGCTAATTTACGGATGGCTCAATTGAATCTAAATTGATCCTCAATTGAATCTCAGTAGCATTTTTGTTATTCTGCTAATAAATTTAAGACCAATAATTGGAAAACCATTGGTATTAAATTATTTAGCAGAATACCAATAATGTAATACCTAAAATGCTTATTATTTAAGACCAATGGTTTTCCAACTATTGGTCTTTAATTTATTAGCAGAATACCAAAAATGCTGCTGAGATACAATTTAAATTCAATTGAGCCATCTGTAAATTAGCAGAATTGGGGCCCAGGTATATTAACATTATTTACACAAAGAATATTATTATTCATATAATATCCTATATATTCTAAACAATAATGTAACCTATACATTAAATGATGATTATTTGTTTGTTTGGTAAACCACTATTTCCTATTTCTTATCATGGTTGGGTATTATTATATTTAATACTATTGCATGAAAGGACTGCACAGCTACATTTTTGGACAAATTATTATTCATATAATATCCTATATATTCTAAACAATAACGTAACTTATATATTAAAAGTTTGTAGAAGGAGAGAGTATACGAAATGCGTTATGTAAAAAGTATTCCTGATGTGCCTTAAATAAATATGCTTATAGGCCGATTAATAAACCTTAACAAAATAAATAATTTAAGAATAAATACATGAACATTTTCTTAAAGGATCTCCCATCTCTCCAAAAATAGATAGATCCAGTATTTATGAGACTTTGATGTTACTACATGTTTTATTGATTACCTTCGTTTTTTATTCGAACATAAAAGACGTTCCTAACGTACTGTAGCTAACATGCGGCTAAATATTTACTTCATCGTATGGATCTTTCTTAGAATCATCAGTTTGTGTTGTTTTTACGTGTGCCTACGCGCCGCGGATATTTTTGTTAGCTGGATGTTTAAAACAAGTCAAGAGACTTGTTTTACTTTACCATTCGAATGTAAATTTTCGACTTGTTGATAGGTAAAAAGAGTAAAGTTTCAAATTGTCTATAAGATCATATCATCATCATCATCTCAACCCATAAACGTCCCACTGCTGGGCACGGGTCTCCTTCATACATCTGGAGGGATATTAGCCTATGGTACTATATCACGCTGGCCAGACGTGTTGGTATAAGGTTTTGTTTCAAGTTTTCCGTCTCTTGCAGTGGTTATTGTCTGCTTGGCTTACTCCCCTTAGTCAACTCTTACGACACCCTTGGGATAGAACGGGGTGGTGACATTTGTATTCTTAATCCGTCACCACACGGACATATATTAAGATTATATATTATTAGTAAATATAATGAGCGATTCTATATTAATTATTTTTCAGTACTACTTCAGTCAACGCTTAAGCTTTATCATGGGTTGTTCCGTATTGATCCTATGGAGTTACTCAAATTACTCATTAATTACCTCTAAATCAACATTTTCTATTCTAACAAGTTCTAAATGTTATCAAGGAATAAGAAAATTAATTATATAATAGGAAAAACCACTGAGCAACAAAATAATCACAGTAAATATTTTGTGACCTTTCTCTAAATACGTATCAAGCCAGCAAAAGTTGTAACTTCAAATGTAACTACAAATGTAACATACATGTAACTTCAAATGATATAAAAACATTTTAATAACAGATCTTAATAAAATTTTCCTATAGCATTTTCAAACGGGAAATGATAAAACGAGCGGTTCAAAAAAACTTAGCGACTGATGATAAGATGCGGTAAATTCTAGCCGTGCGACTAAATTAATAGCTGAGCGACTAAATTACTAGGTGAGCGACTGAGTGAGCCGCGGCAGCGGCCGGCGAAGCGCTAATTTTGATAAATTGTGTTCGCCCTCAGTTTTTCGCTCACTTAGTATTTCTGTACGCCATATTCAGTAATTTTTACACCCACAAATTGAATTTGTGTTCGCCCTTAGTTTGTCGCTCACTTAGTATTTCTGTACGCCATATACAGTATTTCTGTAAGCCATATTCAATAATTTTGACACCCACAAATTGAATTTGTGTTCGCCCTTAGTTTGTCGCTCACTTAGTATTTCTGTACTGAATATGGCATTCAGTAATTTTGACAGCCATAAATTGAATTTATAGTCGCTCGTTTAAATACTACTTCAAACTACTTACTCCTTTAATATACTCGTATATATGTAGGAAATCTGTTCAAATATAAGTTCCACAAGCAGTTTCCAATACTTGAAAGTATGTTTATGTATATGCTATTATATTGAGAAGCACTCATAAACAACTTTAATATTATCCTCGTATTTTGTCAATTGCACAAACCCACGCTAAAGAAACCGACTACCGAAAAGTAAAGTATATTTGTTTCATAAATTATCTCGTTTCTTACATTAAGTGGAAAGTTATAGCTAACAAAAATATCAGAGTATGTGTGGGTGGTGAGTACACTGTGGATGGAGAAACATATTTACTTAATATAATAAAACAATTCTGTTGCTATGATTAACTTAAAATATTCTTACGATTATTTACTGTAATGATGTTGATTTATATAGAAAAGAAATTTCTAATAGTTTGCTTGTGTTTTATTGTTTAATATTATTAAGATATCTTTGCATTGAGAGGGGTAAAAGGAGGTATAAGTTTCACAAACATGAAACCATCATACCGCGTCGTACGCACTACCATACTGACAATTAATTTTGGTCTTATATGATTAAAGCATTTATGTCCCACTGTTGGGCACGAGCCTCTTCTCTGTCAAGAGAGCTGAGAGAGTTTAAAGTGTAATGGTGGAGCAGACATGCCTTTTAGAATTTCTAATAACTTTTACTTAATATGCGTTTCCTCAAGATGTTCTCCTTTACCGTAAGCAGATGGTAAAATATCTATCAGTTTGTAAACTCAACAAAGTGAAATTTATACTAGTACTGTCATCTGGGATCGAACCCACACCTTTTAGTGTACAAGTCAGTTAGATTTCAAGTTAATTCAAGTTCAAGTTGCAATATTTAGTTTTATTATCGAACTAGGATTCACGATCCGCGTGGTAATTTGGAACGTACATTTCCCCATTTTTGCAACATATCTCACTACTGCTCCGCTCCTATTGATCATAGTTTGATGCTATATAGCCTATAGACTTCCTGAATAAATGCACTATTCAACAAAAAAGTTTATTTTCTAATAAACTAGTACTTTCTGAGATTAGCGCGTTCAACCAAACAAATAAACTCTTCAGCTTTATAATATTTGTATACGGACGAAGTCGCGGGCGACCCCTAGTACACTATAAATTTTGAAATACTGTTGCTATCGTTTCATTTATAACATTGCAATTTATTTTATCTTTATGTTATCTTTTTCCCAGACACTTTTATTCGCGCTGATCGTAGCGGCGCATGCCGGGATCATCGCGCCAATTGTAGCAGCGCATCCAGTGGTAGCGCACCCTGTGGTGGCGCACCCAGTCGCGGTGTCTCACAGCCACAGCGCGATCATCCACCCCGCGCCCGTAGTGCACGCGCGCGTCGTGCACGCACCCGTCGTGCACGCTGCGCCTATCGTGCCTGTAGTTAGACATCATGCACCGATCATTGCTGTTCATCACTAAAGGTCGGAAGATTTGACAAAAGTATGTTCGTTGTTAGTGTTGATTAAAATTTATATCTACATTTATATTTTGTTTAATTTAATTTTAGTTTGTTTCTCTTCTGCTTTGCAACTTTTTAACCGAGTATAAAAAAGGAGGAGGTTATATGTTTCGACGATTTTTTAAATGTATGTTTACCGATATTCTCCCCCATTTGTAGACCGATTCTCAAAATTATTTTTTTAATTAAAAGAGTATACCCTAGACGTGGTTCCATTGGCACCAAGTCAAGATCTGATGATGGAATCCCAGGGACATCGAGGGCAACCCTCAAATGTTATAGGCATTAACAATGTTTTTAATATATTTTTACTTTGATTTTATCACTAAAAATAGAAAAAATAAAATTGAAATAAAAAAAACTTAAAAAAATTAAACTGACTTCAAAAAGCTAAAAATAACTGAATACAGATTAAAGTCGGTGCCAAGCTTAATATTAGGTGACAGGATGAACCCAGCACTGACTTCAATCTGTGTTCAGTTATTTTTAGTTTTTTGAAGTCAGTTTTTTTTTCTTTTCTATTTTTTTTTATTCAACATATCTATTGATATCAGATATGGCATCTTTATAGCCTGAGAAACATTTACACATTTTTTTAAATCAATAAAAATTCATGACTTAAAAAATACATATGTACATACTAAGATTTATAACCACATTCAAATCAATACGCTACCAGCCAGCCTACAATAAAAATCCACCAAAGATATTATACAGAGATATCACATTATGAAAATAGGCTGGCAGTACATCACAGGCGACAATAGAACAGATTTACGTCGTACTTCAACCCCTATAGGTGTCACTGACACCAAATGTAAATAATCTGAAATCATTTGCAGCCTCCCTGCTTAGCATAAACACCTTTATCAAATATCCATGGCGATAGAAAATAAAGTGAAAAGGGTAGTCCTATTTCCCTTTTACACGTATTGTGTTAGTTAGAATTATCATTTTATTTTATGTCCATTTTGTGATTATTATTTAAAAAAAGATAATTTGTGTAGCGAGCTTGACGATTATTTTTTATGATGACATTGTGGTATCAGGTATTATTGACATTTTGACATTGTATTTATATTATTATTGAAATTTTGACATGTTACTTTAATGATATTCTTTTTGATTGTCATTTATTATTTATGTATGTGAGATAATTGTTACTGACTTTGTTCGTTTTTATCTCAATAAATAAATTATTATTATTATTTAGAGTTATGTTCAAACATTTTCGTAAATGTTAAAAGGACTTTACACTTTTTATGCTATATTTGCTATATTTAGTTGGTACATAATTAACTCGGTTGGTTCAGTAGCTTAACTGGTTCTACCTCCATTTACCACCGCGCGTGTTATGGGTTCGATCCCTACACGGGACAAAAAATGTGTAACCCATAAATGATTGACCTGAGTCTGGGTGTACTTCGTGTCCGTTAAATAAGACAAGGCTTGTTTCCTAGTGCGGGAGTTATCTTTTTATTATTACAAGCTTTTATTTAGCTTGCAATGTATGTTAGTTAGTTTGTTAGTTAGTTTGTATGTTAGCAAATCTTGTGAGCTAGATTTGAAGTACATCTCGGTGTTTGATGGAGCTGAAATTTGGTATACCTACGTAACTTCGGTGACAATGCAATAATAATATGGTACCATGGAGCTAGTCTGATGATGTAGTCGGAGGATGGCCATAGGAACTCTTTAACGAAACAAGATAGCCGCGTCGGGTTTGAGTGTTTTGGATTTATCTTGACGAGAACTATATTATTAGATGGGTATTCAGATCGTGATGATGAAGCCGGAAGGTGGCCCTGGCAACTCTTCAAGGAAACAAGATAGCCATGTCGTGTTTGGGTGTTTTGTATTAATCTTGACGAGAACTATATTCTTAGATGGGTGTTCAGGACAAGATGGTGAAGCCGAAAGGTGGCCATGGCAATTCTTCAACGAAACAAGATAGCCGTGTCGTGTTTGGGTCTTTTGGATTTATCTTGACGAGAACTATATTCTTAGATGGGTGTTCAGGACAAAATGGTGAAGCCGAAAGGTGGCCATGGCAACTCTTCAACGAAACAAGATAGCCGTGTCGTGTTTGGGTCCTTTGGATTTATCTTGACGAGAACTATATTCTTAGATGGGTGTGCAGGACAAAATGGTGAAGCCGAAAGGTGGCCATGGCAACTCTTCAACGAAACAAGATAGCCGTGTCATGTTTGGGTGTCTTGAATTTATATTGACGAGTACTATTTTCTTAGATGGGTGTTTAGGACGTTATGATGAAGTCGGAAGGTGGTCATGGCAACTCTTTAACGAAACAAGATATGCGTGTCGTGTTTGGGTCTTTTGGATTTATCTTGACGAGTACTACATTCGTTTAAGAATATTTAATGCATAAACACCAATGTTTTACATAAATACACTATAAAAGCTTGTATTTAAAAATATTTTTTTAAATATAAACTTATTTTTTCACAATGACGCACACACTTTTAGGGTATGTAAATAAATAATTGACGTTTTCTTTATTCTGACTTGGTGTTGGTTAATAAATTAAAGTAAGACAATGAAAGAGATTGAATAGCCAAATTTCTTTACGTTTAAATTGTTATTAAATCTAGCAGAGTTAATCCTTACTAATATTATAAATGTGAAAGTTTGTAAGAATGGATGGATGGATGGATGGATGTTTGTTACTCTTTCACGCAAAAACTACTGAACGGATATGGGTGAAATTTGGCACACAGATAGATTATGGTCTGGAATAACACATAGGCTACTTTTTCGCAGCGATAACCGACATCCACGCGGGCGGAGCCGCGGGCAACAGCTAATATTTATAACTGTACTGTATCTGTTGATTAATAAATCATTTAATTTATCTAATCTGATGGTAGAAATCGACCAATATAATCATGTTTTATTTGTGTATCATCATCATAGAAAAGCTAGAAGACGTCCACCACTGGCTTCTATCAAGGTTTTCAAAGCACTCGGGTAAGTATTTATTAGCAATAAGTCAAGCAAACAACGTCAACAAAAAGACTATAAACCCCTATACATTCACAAAACCCCATCTTCCCAACCTTGAAGAACTGCATTGTTACCCTCTTGAGACGCCCTCCCAATAAACTGTATCAAGGATAATTACTCTGGCCACGCGGAAATAGCTTATTGACATTAATGCCCTCTTTGTACAGGGTTCTTTATAGCAGCTTTTGTCGGTAATGACCCGTTAAGAGAGGTTCTGATTCTGAAAGGAATAAGGGAACTCTAATATTGTTTGTAGCCATGAGCCTGTTGAAGTATTTCTGGTAGTTGTTGATGAGATTATTTGTGTGATACACAGGCTTTCGGACGTTGACCCTCTGTCTGAGTATAAACTTTTTCGTTCGTTCCTTTTTCCGATGCAAAAACACGTTTTATGTTGTGTAAAAGTTTTAGGCGTAAAACAAACTTCGCAAATTATTTGAATAATTTCGTTTATAGTTTATTTTGTATTTTGGTAACGAGAGCTTTGGTTAGGACGCAATGCCTTGGGGGTTTGACAAACGCTATAACAATCCTTTGTGAGCTTTAATTATCAAGTAAATAAACATGTTCATATAGGCACGCAGTTTGTTAGTATATACCTACCATTAAAATATTTCTCAGAAAGGACAAGTACTGTATTATGTTTTTGTTTTAAAATTAGGTAACATAATATCGTATGTTTGCACTTTAAGGTTTGTATTACTGTTGTGGAAAATCGTTGGGGTATTCCTCGAAGCGCACCCATTTTGAAACGCACCTAACGAAGCGCATCTATTGTATTAATTAATATATTATTAGTTATGAGATATTCAGGTGCGCTATGATGGCACCTGAATGGTACGCTAAGGAAATCATAGCGCACCTGAATATACTAAGGATGGTGCGTTTTGAGGAATACTTTAGGTGCCTCGGTAGGTGCGTTTCAAAATGGGTGCGCTTCGAGGAATACCCCAAATCGTTAAAATTAAGATGATATTTTTGTATAGAAAACTCAATATCGCATTGAATAAACACATAGCGGTACAGTTAAATACTCAATTTAATCTTGCATAACCATATCTACTATTAAGTACTATTTTCAACGAATCGAATCTTGTTTTTCTTCAAATACTCGTAGTAACAGATGATTGAGACAGAACATTCCCTGTCACATCAATTAACATAGCAAGATTCCAACACTAAACATTGATGATGTAGCACCCTGAGACCCTGACATACTGGCGATCTCAATTGGTGTTTATATTACGTACTTAAAAAAATATAAATAAAGTACCATTTTCTAATTCACTCACAATTTTAACACTTTAATTTACAAACGTAGTTGAATCTATGGCAATTTATATGTATATCATCATCATCGCCAACCATACGAGTACCCAGGTCTCTACTTAGCACGACCTTTGGCTCCTCGCATCTAGCAGCTCTTTTGTGAAGATCGTCAAACCGGCAATTGATTAGAAAACATTTTTACTTCGAATGGGGAAGGACCTCCACCTTACAGAAGACCACAGCCAATTAACAACACACAGTGGTGTAGTTGTGTTCCTGTGTCTGAGTACAGGTCTCCAGCGCTCATTTAGGGATGCGTTATGAAAGAAACGTATTCCTATCCCAGGGATACTCCATTTTAAAGCCCTTATGTAAAAAAATGGCAACACGCAAGTGATACCTCTATTATTGCAAACGTACATAGGCTACAGTAACTGCTTAACATCAGGCAGGCCGTAAGCTTGTTTGCCACCCAAATAGTATAAAAAACAAAGAATCTATATTTATATCTACTACTTTACAAGTATGTACTGCCAATGACATTACATCTTACGAAAGCTATTTCCAATAGGAAAAAACACACCCTTATCAAAAGCTAAATTCCCGTAAACATCCGATTCTAATAAGGTCACATAATAATGCACGTAGCCTTGCAGAAGAGTTACTGAAACAATGGTGTGCCCTTGCCCTAGTATGGTATCCCTTAAGGCGGTACATTACATTCATCCATGGTGAAGCTATGATATTGAGCGATGCCTTCCGGTGCCTTTTGAAGGGCGAAGGAAATTATAATGCCCGAAGTTTTATATTTAATAGCTCTACGAAATGTATGTCGTCATGGTACTACAATATATTTAAATTTTTGTCATGAACACTTATCAGATTAACAATATGGCTGACCATGAATAATGTAGTCAAAATATTTTTTAGAATGCAATAAAGTAATAAATTTGTATCAAACACACCTCATATAGTTCTTATCATTTGCATTGATGAAATTGTGTAATCTGATAAGCCACCAGATTGGTATATGACGGATTGGAGACTAATTAACAATGCATCTCAAAATTTGTTTATTGAAAAAGTCTACTCGACAAATGCAATTTTATAGATACTATTCAAACAATACTAAATTCCACCGTTAGATGTGAAATTAAGTAGGTTTGTATATCCTCAGCTTAACGTGAAAACCTTCATGCAATATTCTGTAACGATTAAACGATTGTCTTAACAAATCGAAGGTCCCATTTCCCATCAGCTGAGCGATATATCTTATGCTCCAAGGCTTTGGAGGTAATAGCGGATGTTATCGGTAGACGTTGAGACTTGGGTCTTCGGAGATTTATCCTGATCTCTCACTTGATGGGTGAATAGGTGACGTTATATATGTCAGTATATATGACATAATTTTAATGTTTGGATATGTAAGGTGCTAAAATACATGTGTACAATTTTGACACTTTTGTCTTCTGATATTATTAGTACACCTACTCCAAGTGTATGGAGTAGATCCGTGCCTAACAGTGGAACGTTTATGGGTTGAGATGATTATTTATTAGTATTTGCATGTTTTAAAGCGAATTATAGGAATTCAAAAGTTTATAGTTATTTTAAAATATATATCGTCTAGTACTGAGCATATCACACTAAACATTATTCTCTATAAACATAATGGAGTAGCGCAATTATCAAAATTTATAATAGAAAAATAATAAAATTAATCTCCAATAAATAAAGTCCTTTGTCCAACAGTGAACTGCGATAGACTGATTGATTGATTGAAACTCAGACCACCTTACCCACTTTACTTTTCGCAATGTATACGTCATGCAAAACTTTTCTTCATTTTAACTTTCAACTTTCATTCCATGATGAGTATGGTATAACCATAAAACAAATCTCTGAAGGTTACGCGATAATACATATCTCTAAGGACACGCTGACTGACAATCCCACGTCCTGAATAGCTGACATAACAGCTAAATCTCAGACAAGGAGAATTTAATACGCTTTTTATCAATCATAATAAAATGTAGTAGTTTGGCCTAGTGGGATATGTTCCAAGGCTTACTCGAGTGAGTGAAAACTATTTTGTGGTATTCGTAAACAGGAATGATAATAAAAGTTTAGTGCATTGTTATTTTGAGAGATTCCAAGGGCAAACTTTGATAAGATACTATAAAGAGTAATATCATATTCTTTATTGTGTTCCATACTTTTAACTACTACAGTTTAAATGATGAAAATGATGTGGGTAGTTGAAATCTCGCGCCAGCTTCCTATGGTCTGATACAATATGCTGAATTGGGCAACTATATATACTGAGATATCAAGGCGTTTGGTCGAGTCATCTCACGATCCTAACGCTGGCTTTTACTTGGGTTAACGTATTAGCCTTGCAATCCAGCGTGGAAATGTGGCCAGTCTTTTGGGCACCTTTCCTCAGAACTGCGACCTCAATCAGATATTTTGTTTATAGGTTTACCTTTAAATTCAATATCTGATTGTTTGTAAGTAGGTTAGGTAAGGTTACTTTAATTTAATAACTATTATGTACATATTTTATCAAGTTTATTTTTATATATTTTTTAGTTGTTTTTGTTTTTTATATCTATAAGTACATATTATATAAATATGTATGTTTTTAGTGGGCCTAATCAAATCAATAACAAGTCGACGAATAATTACCAAACTTCTGTCAAAAATATCTTGCTTTTGCTCGCTTTGCGAGTAAAATATATCGTGTTTCGAAATAATATGTATATACTTACATACATTAGGTAAAACGTATTTTATCACTCAAAATAAAGCGGTTTATCTCAAACTTCTTCCCACTTAACCGCAGCATGTTTTGTTCATTTTATTGTTTTATACAATTTAAAATATCTACGTATGTCATGTATATTCATATATTATTTGCGTTATGCAAGATTCGTTATAAGTCATTGTTATCATTGCATCCCAATAAATTGGACGTCGACCCTATAATATTTGACCCTTAATGTACACAAAAACTAGGGAGCATTAACCGATCCCTAGATATCTTACCGAACATGTCAAAACGTTAAATTTAATGTCAATTGAAGCTATGTTTGGTGCCATATAACAGGGCAAAGACAAATCTGCACCATCGATGTAAAACATGATAGATATTTCATTGCCCAATCACGTAACGTCGATGTCGTTACTATCCCTAAGGAAGAACAAAATCGCCTCCATAGACTTTCCGAAATAATTAATCAATTTTAAGTGAATGTTTCTAAGAGACACTTAAATTGTAAAACATCTTAAATAAAATTAAATTGAAGACAGTGTTTCTAGTGGACGATTAAATTCGTGCAAGGACCTCGAGACTGAGTAATTTAATGTTAAGTTGCTTGTGGCTTTATTACGATGTTTGTTTTTATTAAAAACAAAGACGGCAAGCATACGGCCATCCCCGCCTTAAGTGGTTATCGTAACCTATAGATCCATGCAGCACTAGAGGTTTTATTTATTTATTTAGAACTTTATGCACATCGTGTACAATGGTGGGATTAATGCCAAAGGCATTATCTACCAGCCAACCTTAGGGTGAATGCAGAGATAAATAAAGCAGGTGCAAGATTTCAATTTTTTTTTTCATGTCATAATAATCAACACTGAACATGTCATGTTAATTGGTTCTGTCTCACATTACACGTGCACAGGAAATTTACTAGCTACACGACCTTGTCTGTAGTAGTTACTAGCCTTAGTATTCTTACTTCAATCCTCAAAACAAACTTTTGTGACAACATGGCTTAAGGTCATAGCTCGTTAGACTCACCCATCACACGACCAGCTCCGCCTCCACCGCCATCTTTATTCGCGTCCAAAATGACCGAATATATTTATAATTTTTTAGACTACTTGTGTGACAAACAAGCATACGGCCCGTATGTTAAGTAGTTACCGTAGCCTATGGACGCTTGCAATACTAGAGGTATCACTTGCGTGTTGCCGACTCGTTTTTTTTTACACTAGGTCTTAAAGATGGAGTAACCCTGGGATAGGGATATGTTTCTTTCAAAACGCATCCCTAAATGAGCGCTGGAGACCTGTACTCACACACAGGAACACAACTACACCGCTGTGTGTAGTTATTTGGCTGTGGTCTTCTGTAAGGTGGAGATCCTTCCCCAGAAGGGCTTGCTCGCTAGTATGGTGCCCTAACTCTCCAAAAAATATATTAGTGATGTATCAAATATGAATTAAAATGGTTTCTAAAATAAATAAATATCAAGAGAAATATATATTTTATAGTGTGAATATATTAAATTGATATGTCAATTTCCTAGTTATTTTGTAGTAAACATTTGAAATGCAAATAAGTTCATTGGCTTTGAGAAACAATTGAATTGTCAGCACTCGTTTGTTTGGCACACAGTTGAGTGACACATTTTGTTATTCGTTGTCTTTTCTACAAATCTATATATATTGTTTTAGCATATTAAGATTTGTTCTTTTGTACAAAATGTTGTTAAATGTTAGATTTAGTTTAAGAATTGATTGATACATACGTAGTTTTATATATGCAATATAAAATTTAGAAGTAAACCACTTTTGTGGTTACAAAAAATTCGGAACTAAAAATAAATTAATAACCTCGGCAGGGAGTTCATCCTCACATCCTTGCACCTCAAACTTGCCGTACCGTAAGATTCCAGAGGAATTTCTTACCACGTACGATTAGGCTGTGGAATGAGCTCCCTGCCGAGGTTCTCCCAAGAGACTATAGCATGGGGTTCTTCAAGAAAGGAGTTATAAGGTTTTTAAAAGGTCGACAACGCGTGAGTGACACCCCTGGTGTTGCAAACGTCCATATGCTACGGTAACTGCTTACCATCAGGCGGGCCGTATGCTTGTTTGCCACCTTGGTATTATAAAAAAAATTTTTTAAAAAAAATAGGGTTGGAAAACCAATATTATGAAATATTATTATAGAATACTAAAAATAGATTATCTTCTGACATTACCGCTTCTATTTTAGTCTGAAAAGCTCGAGATCTAATTTATTTGGATGATACATACCTAATGTATAGTCACGTGGGATGGATTCAAAGATTAATGAAAAAGGAAAACCGTGTTAGCGAACGCAAGTCTATGAGTCAATATTTTTGGTAGAAGGTATTGCGAATAATTCTGTGGGTATTAAGCAATTATAATAAGGAACAAATATGAAATGGTAGACAGCGGTTTCACTGTGTCCTGGAGTCCTGGACGTTGCTAAAGTTCATGAGCGGCTACAGCCCTTTTTTACACCATCAGTAATTTAAAAGAAACGTATTTTATGTGTAAAATCAAAGATCTAAGCTATATTTTAGGTTAAATCTTGTTTATTATTATTTTTATGTCGGTTTTACGTCTGCCTATTATTTTGATGTTTTGCTATTTTTGCAGAAACGTGAATTAATTTTATGTATTTTAATTAGTGAATGCTTTGCTTACATATATTTTTTAAATATTTAAGTTATAATGAACTCCATTTTACATTCTCATAATCATCATCAGCTCAGCCAAAAGACGTCCACTGTTGGACATGGGCCTCTCGCAAAGATTTCCACAACTCTTGATCAGGAGCCGATCTTGTCCATCGGTTGCCCGCAACCTTTACCAGGTCGTCGGTCCCTCTTGTCGGAGGCCTACCCACGCTTCGTCTACCAGTTCGTGTTCGCCACTTTAGAACCTTTCTGCCCTAACGGCCATCAGTTTTGCGAGCTATGTGCCCATTCTCATCACTCGTTAATAAATATGGGTGACTTTGAACCTGAAAAAGCCCTTTGAGCATTCATAATGTCAATACGGACACATATAAGCAAAAACATAAGAATGAGTTTACTTCACGATATAAAGATTAAAAGCGTCGTATTTTTTGTTATTTCTATTTTTACTTTGGCCCACTGTTATATGCATATACATAGACTTAAATCAGTCTTAGAATCTTTTAGTGATTTCAAGACGAAAGGTAATTAAAAGCACTATGTTTTCTTACAGCCCACATAAATCTTCCTTCAGTTACATCACACACAATATTTGTAAAAGCTTCTTTTTCCCGTATAAGTAATATCACACCCATAATAATAATGTATACAGAAGCTTCATCAGCATTATAATAAGTATCTACCAAAACAAGATTGTTTACCACTAGTGAGAGAAATCTTAACCCTGAGGGCACAATGCCTATCAATCAGAATTCTTCCCACATTTTTTGTCACTCGCGCGAACATTTGACTAATTTTGGTTGAAATAACCTTGACTTGGAATTTGGGGTCCAAACGCATAATAAGTCTTTTGTAATATGACCCACTAGTGGGTCAAGGTTTGGCATTAGGTATGCTTGGATCGCATTTGGGTCTTCGGGCGCATTCCTGGACTTTTTAAAATGCGTTTATTCTATAGTGTATTGTGATATCAATAAAAAAACAAATTTTAATGAATATATTTTCTTTTTCAAATTTAGATTTTGATTCCATTGTGTGATAGTACCTATATGTGCGTTTACCATATAACATGTAGATACTTATAACTTATGGAATGAAGATTTGAAATTGGTACATACGTAAATTTTATAGCTTCACAAAAAAAAATAGTGTTACACACAGTTTTATTAAACTGGCATACAGAATAATAATGTTAAATGATTTGCTGAAGTTTTTACTCTAAGTTATTGCCAGCCCCGGCCGACAGGGTGACTGCCAAAATTTTGTTTTTGTTTTGTTTAAAAAATACAACTTCCGTATTAGAGAACAAGCTCTGTGTCGCGGGGGACTTTACAAATGTACAATTAACGGACACAAATTACACCCAGACTCAGAACAACTCTTTGTGGGTCACACAAAGTTTTGTCCCGTGCGGGAATCGAACCCAAAACCTCGTGCACAGCAGGCGCATACTGCGACCACTGGACCACCAAGGCAGCAAAATATGTACATGTTTTTACTAACAATGAAAAGTCATTACTTTAACAAGAGTTAAGAATCCTTTACACCGTGCTACAGCCCTACCCTCTCTGCTAAACATAGAATTATAGATTCATAAAATAAAATAATTTTCTATCGTCAATGGATTTATTTTCAGATCAAAATAGGTAACTGAACCTGTTTGTAAGGTGAAGTAAAATAGTTTTTGAAACTTTGAACAAAACTTTTCCAATTCTGCCTTATCTAATTTAGCTCAACTAAATAGCTTATCTATATATAAGTTCATACACCTTCTACTTTAGTTACTTAGGTTCAGATTCGTTTAACTACGATTATAAAATGATATATAGGTTCCATGTAAAATAAAACTCTTTATCTTGGTACTGAACCAAAATGGCATAGAGAATCATTGAAGTCGTAAGTTCATTTGTATGTACGTCTGAAAAGCTGATTATTTTAGCAACTTTTATTAGATATGAGTATGGCAAGGTGGGCCTGTAAATATCTGAAGACTTTTTAAACATTTACCCTTCGTGCGTGCCCTTAGCAATCAAAATTATTTGCCTTTTCAATTATACGCCTACAATTACTTCACGCTCGTGTTATCGTATAACTCAGAAGAACAGCACAACCAAAACATAATATTATAACTTATCTTACTGAAATAATATTACGTCATAGGTTTAGTAAACTTGTATAACATTATTACAATATCGAACAATAATAATTGTGTTATAAATAATAATAGCAACCCATATAGCGTCCCACTGTTAGGCACGGGTCTCCTCGCTATCAAGAGAGAGAGAGAGGGTTTAGGCCTTAATTCACACACGCTGGCCTAATGCGGGTTGGGGAATCAGACATGTCTTTAGAATATCTTCTAAGAAATGTGGGTTTTCTCACGATGTTTTCCTTCACCGTTAGCAGATAGCGGATCTTTTGATTAGTACATATAAACTCCACAAAGTGAAATTTACATTGGTACTGCCGCCCGGGATTGAACTCGCACCTCTTGCGTGCAAGTCGGTTACTTTCCCACTCGGCCACCACCGCTTTTTTATATCATTTAAAATTGTGTTGCTTTGATTTTAATTGCAATAGGTAAGTAGGTATGTTATGTACTTTGAGAACCTTTAAAGACATGAAATATGTATTATAAATATATTAATATAAATAATAGTAATGGTTTAAATTGCATAACAAGTATAATTTCAATCTCGCTGTACCCTACATCTCTCACTGAAAATTTAAAGAATAATAAAAGTAATGTGATTAGTTATGGTACATTTTGATGAACTCACCTGTCTAGTGATACTGCGACCAGGCTGTAGACTGATGCTGCGACGGAGAGGCCCTGCACGTAGGGAACGGTCTTACACATCAGCCAGCCGAGCACCCACGCTGCAACAGATAAAGACATCGTCAATATTTAGGTATTTATATAATTAAAGATTGAAAGGGTAATTTGAGACTACAGATGCCAACTCACTCTACAATTTTTTTCGATAAATCTTTTTCTGCCCAAGCCGTACGTTTGTGGAATAAATTGCCAATTGAAATAAGGAAAGCACAATCTCTTAATATATTTAAAACTATGTTAAAAGAGAATTATCTGAAAGCATGAATAAAAAAGTCCTTAAGCAATTATCTTTAGTATAGGAATATGTATTTAAGTGTGTATGTATTGTTATATATATTATACATGTACGTATATTTTAACAATGCAATATTGTATTTAACTAAATAAAGTTAAGTGTAAATAAAATAAACTACACCATCACTTGTTTTTAAGCGTTCTGGTAATTCCTGTCCATCCCAAGGTTGCCTGGAAGAAATCGCACTTAGCGATAAGGCCGCCCATTGTACAAGATTATTGATAATTATTTTATAAGTAAGCTTCTGTAATTTTATGGTGTACAATAAAGAATTATCTATCTATGACGACTATAATCACACGTATCTTGTTGTATGCCAGGATAAACTGATTATGTAAATACTAGCTGTTGCTCGCGACTCCGCCCGCGTGGATGTCGGTTATCGCTGCAAAAAGTTGTTCCGGACTATAATCTATCTCTGTGCCAAATTTCATCCAGATCCATTCAGTAGTTTTTACGTGAAAGAGACAAACATCCATCCATCCATACTTAACTTTCGCGTTTATAATATTAGTAGGATTATTTGACTATGGTGTTTTTTGTTAAAGAAAATTCCATATTCGGTGCTATATTGTTCGAGGTATTATATTTCAGAGATCACGTAGTGCATTCATAAAATGTGTTATAAGAATAATAGCAACCCATGTACGGCCCACTGCTGGGCAAGGGTCTCCCCTTCTTTATCAAGACTAATCAAGAGGGCAAAGAGAGTGTAGGGCCTTAACCACACATGCTGGACCATATAAAACATGCCTTTCCTGCTTTTTTTACCTATTAATGATTCATGTAGAAAATATAGTTATAAGTATTTAAATAAATTAAATCATTTGTCAGAGAGAAGCGTACATTTGACATTAGTTGAGTTTATTCTTTAAGAAATTTATTCCTTAAAGAAAAAAAAACAAATTATTCTTTCCTGTTATTTAAATAATAATATTTTTTATGAATAATATTCCAGTGTGAAGCACATCACTTATTCCGCTCACAACCGGCCATGTTATTACGAAAACTCACCGGGAAGCAGTTTTCCAATAAATTGCATGGAAATGAGATTGTCTGTTTATTCAATTGAGCGCGACTATGGCGATGTTTAGAGGAAAATTTCTTTACTTGAGGCTCTAAGATTTTCAATTATTCAACACTGAAAAATATTGTATTTTTGTAGAATTGAGTTAATTGTGAGTAGGTATAATATAATAGCAGATTATTAATAATTAGTCAATCGAAACTCAGAACCGTTGACACAAATAGAAATAAGTAGGTGCTAAGTTTTTACAATATTTAGGAAAGCAACAGAAATGTTTTTTTATGTATTGCAAAAAAGGACAAAAGAAATAAATATATCTGTAAAATGAGCATATTCTTCGTTTCATTATGGTTTACACAACTAAATCAAAAAATATTGTCGTACATTTGGCGATGTACCCAAAAAAAACTTAATAAAACATAAAAACAAACTGTCAATCAATGAGTACTTAGTGTTAAAAAACAACTTCTATGAAGGCACGGTGATACTATAATTATATAGGTACTACTCCTATATCCTGATGGCAGTTACAAAATAATAATCATTAATATCTAATATTAAATGAAATATCGTATTTGTAATAAAGACTGGGTGGGTATTTGAAATCACAATACATTTGAAATATAATTAAATTAACTAAAAATAAAAACACAAATAGCAAACGCTAATAGAAAAAAAAAACCTTTCTTTAGTATACTACAGACGCCCTAACATACGTACACCTGGCATACACCTGGCAACGTCTTAGAACATAGAGCAACAAGTAAAAAGGTCACCAAATCAATATTTACACGGAACCCTGCAACCGAATGTAGGTCACTCAGGTCACTGTACTACCTGCGACCTCTTAGCCTTGCATTCCGCTCTACCCATCTCTTTTCCACCACAATAATACCACATTTTCTCATCCTTTTCTGCCCTGGCCTTGTACCGCATTACAATACAAAAGTCGGAAATGACTGAAGAATCCACAATTAAATTTGAATCATATTGCTTTCTGTTTAAGTATTAGTTTCCTTTAAAGCTTTGTAGGAAGTTGCATTTGTATCAGATCGATTCAAATGGTAACAACTGATATGAAATTAATGATGCCTTAGTTTTTCTTAACCTATATTTGAAGCCTTGGCCTGGTAAATGGATTTCGATTATTTTATAGTCAAAGACAATATTAAACCACAGTTATATAATAACACAGTAGTACCTATATTACATTATGCGTACACACAAAAAAGTATTTTAGGTGTGGTTATCTTAATTATTGGGAGTACCAAATTCAAATAAATTTTATTCAAAACTTTCTCCACCAAATATTTAATTATTTGGTGGAGAAAGTTTTGAATAAAATTTTCTTTTATCTTCAATAAAATTTATATTGTCATTGACAAACCCAAGTAGGGTTTGCCATATCAAGTTTTTTCCGATTGAATTAATACGTCAGCTCGAGAAATTATTTCTGATATTAGCAATACGTCTCTGTCTTCATAATAAAAGATGCAATTCAAAGAGAGAATAAAACAATAGGAACAAGTAACGTAGAATTTAGGTGTGTCCATTCTTTTTAATGTAACTGTTAGAATTACCTACCTCTACGGACAGACAAGACACTTACCTTTTCTATCCTACCAGTTTTCCAGCCAGATTCACTAGCTCACTGACAGAGGAGTAGAGCATTGACAAGAAATTTAGACTATTTTTTTAATGGCCAGTTATTAATGGTTTACGGTAAAACAAGAAGTAAAAATGGCTGCCTAATTTTATATATTATCCTTCACAGTACGTCTTGAAAATCATTTCATTATGAAAGAATAGACGCCATCTTCCTTTCTCCTACTATACCTACTATGGTGTGCTCGACAGGGTCCACGATTATTACATAATTATAAGATAACATCTGTTATACATTGTGGAAGCAATAAACGATTGAGTATTGAGTTTATAATGTATCAAAGTGTGTAATAAAACTGTTATCTAAAGTCATGACTACATAACCGTGTTTGTTAAATAAATGCTCATTTAAACACCTACATAGGTCTAAGGTCAATCCTCGACACAGTAAGGGACCTAAGCTTATAGGGTCATATAAATACACTACGTATTCGCAGTAGTTATTGCAATCGATCCGAAGCTGTAATAATGCAATTTACATTATGCGTTATTTTAGTAAGCAAGTTTTATAAAATACGACCCTTGAATGAGAAATAAGTATTATAAATAGATGGGATTAGTTATCGTAAATAACATTTATTTCATAAGATATTTACATGAATAGATATTAAAATTAAAGTAACCTATCTTCTTACAAACAATCAGATATTGTATTTAAAGGTGTTCACCTATAAATAAAATATTTGATTGAGGTCGCAGTTCTGAGGAAAGGTGCCCAAAAGACTGGCAACATTTCCTCGCTGGATTGCAAGGCTAATACGTTAACCCAAGTAAAGGCCAGCGTTAAATTACCGTTGAATTTAGACATTCGTAAAAAATATTTCCTTTCTTTAATAGGCTTTCTATAATATCAATTTCAGCTAGTTATTCTGATTTGTTTAATAATAAAAAATAAAGTTAGGATATTTTTTACACAATAAAAAATTTGCGACAAATGTGAGTATTTTCTTTTTTTGAGTTTTTTATTTGGTACAATTCTATTCGTGTACTACTTTGCGAATGCTATGTTATATACAGTTTAAGTGTCACGAGTCGATGCGCTTCGACTTTGCGTGAATGTGAATCAACCCTAAATAAAACCCAAGAATGTTTGTAAAATATTCATGACAAAACCCAAAATGTTTTTACGCGTGACCTGTTCCGGCATCATGCGGGCGGCTGCGGCTGCGTGACGATTCGAATAAATGTAGTGATGCCCTTAAGTTATGTAATTGGGACACGGCAAGCAATTGGCTACAGATTTTATTTTGCAACTTTGTGTATACAGATAACAACAGTAACTCAATGTATGCAAAAAGTACAGAATAAAATGTTTTTTTTTTTACATTGATTCATGTGTTCTATGTATTTCATGCAATAGTACTATGCTGTGGGACCTAATCCTGGGCCTATGTAGGTTCCACCGGGTAAGTGGCTCACGTGTTTATAAGTACTAGCTGACCCAGCAAACGTTGTTTTGCTACTAAAATATAGGGGTTGATCGTAGAGGGGTGAAAATTAAGCGTTGTATGTATTTTTTAATGCTGAATCACAAAAAAATAAAAACAATGAAAATTGTCTAAAAATAAAATAAAAAATTTGGGGTGGACTACCCCTAACATTTAGGGGGATGAAAAATAGATGTTGGCCAATTCTCATAGATACCGGATAAGCATAAATTTTTTTATCAAAATCGGTCAAGCCGTTTCGGAGGAGTATGGCAACGAAAACTGTGACCCGAGAATTTTATATATTAAGATAGCGCGGCATGTCCCGGCTTCGCCCAGGAAGACATTTAAAATTATATTACCCGCTGGTAATGTAGCTACCTATAGGTGAAAGAATTTTTAAAATCGTTCAATTAGTTTTTAAGTTAAATCGTAAAAAACAAACAAACAAAACATCGAATCTTTCCTCTTTATATTATAATAACTACATTTACTAAATGATATTGTATTATATACACACACATAAAAATAATTGTAATCAGGGAACCAATAGATTATTTTATTTCACTAAAAATAATCCTAAGGTTAAATTTATCTCTATAGAGACGGAAAGATAATATTGAAAAGTTATAAAAAACATGTTAGTTAACAAAGCTATATCTAAGCATACAATATGCTAGTTGAGTAATAATCCTTCACCCGCAGACACTTGACCCCATCGCCATTGTCTGCACGGGGGAGACAGCCAGCTGTGTTTTCCTCTATTTTCTAGGTCACAGGGAATAGAAGCACGTTGACATTGATATAGACAATATAATACAATTTTAGAAATTATAATAATATCAATGGTTTGTATGATTATGTATATAATGTATGTTCTTGTGTTTAAGTTTCATATAACACGTTTTTTATTCAAAGTTAATGTATTCAAGAACTAGCTGTTGCCCGCGGCTCCGCCCGCGTGGATGTCGGTTATCGCTGTAATTGTGCTATTTCTGACTGCTATGTGTTATTTCTGACCATAATCTGTCTCTATGCCAAATTTCATCCAGATCCGTTCAGTAGTTTTTACGTGAAAGAGTAACAAACATCTATCCATCCATCCATATTCAAACAAACAACAAACAATAAAACTTTCACATTTATAATATTAGTAAGGATTTAAAATGGCTGCCAAGTGGGAAAGTCAGTAATTTGTCATTATCCTACTCCACATCGACATTATTTAGGTAAATTACTCTTTACAGAACCAATTATAATACAATCATACTAGTAAATGAACTGCTATCAACTTCAGTGGCGGATTTACAAATTCGCCGCTAGTAGGCTATTTAATTTTTGCCGCCCCTACAGATCTTTGAAATTCATTACGCTGGTTTAGTTCACAATCATATGAATTACATTAATTCTGAAATTGCATCTTTATGATGTGTGTGTTCTATCGTCCTCATTACATCTAGATCTAGATAGCTGTGTCAGTTTCTAGATTATTTTTGCAACCCACGATTTAGTCTCTTTCCATGGTCAACACCTTGCTTCTGGCTTTGCCCATCATGACCTAATTTTTCTGTCTTACATCCTGTAACCTCCTATAAACTCCGACCTAAAGTGCTGCACAGAATGCGTTGTTTTGCGCGTATGGATGAAGATAAGTTATCCTCTGATGCTTCATCAATATATTGAGAACCTCTAATGACAGCTGACACTTTCGATGACAAGGTAGCAAAATTTAACAATATTGTTTGATACACATGCTCCTATTAGAAAGGTAAGATTAAGGCGTCCCCCTGCTCTGTGGATGTCTAGAGGTATTCAGATGGCGATGAGACGCAGGGATCGAGCATTTCGGAAATATAAAAGGGATCGGTGTGAGGATGACTGGACCTTTTTTAAAGCTGCAAGGAATCGGTGTAACCAAATGATTCGTAACGCTAAGAAACGCCATATTCTCAATAATATATCATTTTCAACACCTGCGAATGTTTACAAATACACACAATCTGTATCGGCAGGGTGATCTTCCAAGGACACTGGGGCTGGACGATTTTAATCGCCATTTCAGCTCTTCTTTAAATCGCCTAGTGACGTGTCAAACGCTTGATTACATTGCTAGTTTACCAAGCCCTAACAATTAAACTTTAAATTCTTCTCCAGTTGCTTCTGACTTCCAAGGACACTGGAGCTGGATGATTGTAATCACCATTTCGTCACCACCTCTTCTTTAAATCGCCTAGTGACGCGTCAAACGGTTGATTACATTGCTAGTTTACCAAGCCTTAACAATTACACTTTAAATTTTTCTCCAATTGCTTCTGATGAAATAAAAAGAACTATCCTTTCCATTAAGTCTAAGCTGTTGGTTGTGACAACATTAGTCGTAGAGTATGATTACCACTATCCTTAACCCACTCCTTCCCGTGATTGTCCATATCATAAACTTTTCTCTTTACACTGGTCAATTTCCTAGTGTATGGAGAAAAGCCTATGATCGTCCTCTGCCTAAAATTTCCAATCCTTCACTCCTTGATTACTATCGTCCCATTTCCATCCTACCCTTCCTATCCAAAATCCTTGAGACATGTGTTCGTAAATCACAACAATATCCTCTCTCTCACCACTCCAATCCGGTTTCAGACCTGGGCATAGCACTGTTTCGGCCTTACTCAAAGTGGCTGGCGATATGAGAGCTAATATCGCCAGTCACTTTGCGTCTAAAGTTACTTTGTTGGCTTTGGTGGACTTCTCAAATGCTTTTTATACTGTCAGTCACGATATCCTTTAAGTTATCCTTTCCTATCTTAAGGTTTCATCGGAAGCACTGGATTGGTTCTCTTCCTATCTTCGTGGACGCCAGCAGTCAGTACGCGTCGGTAAGACTATGTCAGGTTGGTGTGAACTTGACTGTGGGGTACCAAGGACAAGGCGGTATTCTTTCACCTCTTCTTTTCTCTTTTTTCATTAATCCTATCTGTCACGAACTTCAATGTTCGTTTCATCTTTATGCCGATGACTTGCAGCTATATTAACGGGCTGGGTTTGATGGTCTGCATGTAGCTATCGACAAAATAAACGGAGATTTAACAGCGATCAAGGATTGGTCTCGTAAGTTTGGCTTATGTGTCAATCCTGCTAAGTGTGGGAGGTTCTCAAATTGACGGGTGCATTATATCGTATAGCCCACATGTCAAAGACTTTTTGTAAATGAACGTTGGAAATTAAAACTTCTCGTTAAATCTGTTGTAGGCTTCTTGTCGTTTTTTAACTCGGACATGAGTCTATCTATGAGGACGAAAAACTTGTTAAATCTGAAAGTTTCGCTCGCAGTGATTGTAATAAGTTCTTCAGATGTTTCATCAAGTTTTTTTTTTTGTATATTGCTTCGATACGCTTAATTCCATCACCTTTTCTTCGAAATCGGGTAAAAGTTACTAAATTTAAATTGGAATTAATATTGAAACGCTATTGGAATCCTTACTAATATTATAAATGTGAAAGTTTGTAAGAATGGATGGATAGATGGATGTTTGTTACTCTTTCACGTGAAAACTACTGAACGGATCTGGATGAAATTTGGCACAAAGATAGATTATGGTCTGGAATAACACATACTACTACTGCTGCTACTTTTTGCAGTGGTAACCGACATCTACGCTGGCGGAGCCGCGGGAAACAGCTAGTATTTTATAAATTCATCATTGACCTAAATTTTACAGTGCATAAATAATATAATAATAGTAATCTTTTATAAACGGATTACGGATGTAAGAGTGTTCAGTATACTGTGCATAGCTAATTTTTTTTTGTCACTCGTTTCTATGTATAATAAGGTTTTTTTTTATTTCTATACGATAAACATACATTTATAGGCCAAATTTGCCGCCCCCTGAAATCTGCCGCCCTAGGCTTCAGCCTACTCAGCCTATTGGTAAATCCGCCACTGATCAACTTACGGTGAAGGATAACATCGTGAGAAAATCCACATGTTCTTATTCTACGCCACACATTATAAGGACTTGAAAATGCATGCATCCACACACCTGCATCGTGCTGCCGTCGGGTTTTAACCCTCTCTGGTCTTTTGATACATAAGAAAATACTTTACGTAGTAGTAAGAAACATACATACATCCATTTTTACAAACTTTCGCGTTTATAATATTAGTAAGTAATTTAATTTCTGTAATGGTGTGCTCACCTGCCCGCAATGTGCGCGTACGTTTAGTAATAAGATAGGCTACATTAGTCATATTCGAGCACATCAACGCCATGAATCAGAACGGAGTTGAAGAGGTCGCCATGGCCGAAATCGGTCGAGGAAGTAGTAGTAAGAAAGTAAGGATTTAAGTGTAACCTACCACTATTTTATTTTATTTCCCTTAAAAGAAATGTTAAAAAGAAAAACTTATTCATTAAAACTATCAAAATTAAAGCCGTACATTTCATATAAATGTCAAAATTTTAATTGTAAGCTGAAGTTTATTTCAATTTGCACACCAGTACGTAGTCATGGTATGGAGTGGCTCAAGAGCCCCGTGTATAATGTATAAGAAGGCTGGCCAGCGTACGAGGAGCCCGGACGTCGCGCCCTTGGACGACTCATTTTATTGTCTGTAGTCTTGGATTAAAATCTTTTTGTTTTCCCTCGATCTGTTTTTGTTTTATGAATATTTCATCACAATTTCAACAAATTAGAATCGGTATCTTAGAAACTTTACTCAAACATTTTATATTTATTCTGACTTTCTTTTTTTTATTTTAAATTTCTGCACTAAACTGTACAAAGGTTCTATGCATTTTTACCAGTCACCAATTTTATTGTAAAAATTTAAGTTTATCAGAAAAATCAATTCAATCTATCATACTTAACGTATAAGAATCGAAAAATAATTGAATCGCAAATATTAGAATTATTTTGTAATATTTATTTTTTTCATTATGTCGTCAAGTTGTTATACCTATGTACACAGAATGGTATTGCTTGTACAAAGAATTACGAGAACATTAAGATATCCTTCGTTTCTCAGAATCGGTGGCCTCTTAACAAAATCAAGAAGAATAATTCATAGGACAACCTATCAAATTGGATTTAAATCAATTTTCAACTGAATAATTTTAATCGTTTAAACAATACTCTGTTTCTTTAATCGACCATTTTACATCACAGAAAGTTATATCTGTAAGATGACATGTCACTTATCAAAAGAAAACTAAGACTTAGTTTTTCTTAAAGATAGGTAGAAAAATCTTAACAATTTATATTATCCACAATAGCCACTACTTAAAGTTGCTATTCAGTTGACACTATCAAATAGATTTTCGCCCGAAAAATATATTCTGAAAACGTTATCGGTTTACGGCATGTAAAAAATCGCGATAAACGTAAAGATATGGGAATACGACATGTTAGAAGGTGCCTTCTACTTCCTTTTTCATTATGTTGGTCCGGGGTCTGGTGAGACTGGTTAGTCGCGGGTCGGAGGGGTGCGGGGTGGTCGGGGTGGTCGGGGCTGGTAGAAACTAGGTCAGGCCGATGAACTAGGCCGCCGGGGTGGGACTCGCAGACTTGTTGCAAGTTGAACAGGTGCGTCCGAGGATCATGCAGGATTATATACGAGTTTGTTAATAAGTAGATAAGTAGGAAGATTTTTTGAAGAGTTCATAAGTAATGGGCTTACAAGCCTTAGGAGTGCATCTTTGTTTTAAAGTGCTTGATGTTTTAGATGCTTTTTGTCTAGTCAGTTGTGAGACGAGATAATCCTTTAGAAGTATTTTTGTTTGTTCTCTAAATAAAATATACTTTGCAATGACAGCGACAGTGGTATTCTTTGCCATTATGCGGAAACGATCTGCATCATTACTGCGTCGTGTGCGTGACAGCGACAGTGGTATCCTAGGTATTATTGCTAGTAAAACTGAAGGCCATTTAATGACCCAACTATGTGCAGTGCATGTACTGTTGCCATGTACCAACAGGAAGCTTTAATAAATAAATAATTTATGTCTATAAACTAACATAGATTTAAGTCTTTACTAACAATATATAGGTTAATATCCTGATGTAAATATAAATAAATAAATAAAAAATGATTAAAAGTAACTACGACTGCAAACGATTTTACCTGATATTTCTTATATTTGAATCTTGTTTGTGTTCCGTGCCCAGCTGTGGGACGTTTATGGGTTGAGATGATGACGAATCTTGTTTTCATTGTCAATGATGGCAGACGATTCAACGACCCACTTTGGCAATATCTGAGCCAACCATGCCTCTGCCTATCGTAAATTTAGTAAGGTACTTTAGCGCTCAGAAAATACCGCAGCAGGCAGCTCATTTCAGAACACTGATCACAAAACCGTGCTGGATGAAATCGTTTTTAGATGGTTGTGGTACAGGTGAACACTGCTGCTAGGTCTAGTAGAGACTGACGTATTTTAATTAATGTCTTATTCATTTAATAAACTATCCGCTTCAGTTTAGAATAATCAATACCAACCTAAAAGAATGAAGTGCAATAATAAGTTTGTAAAATATTTGTCAACAAAAGATTTAAAAAAGTGTAATATTGTAAATATTTTTGTATACTGTTGATAAATATTATTGTTAGCTAAATAATTAAAGTAAGTTAATCCTACTAATATTATAAACGCGAAAGTTTGTAAGTATGGATGGATGGATGGATGTTTATTACTCTTTCACGCAAAAACTACTGAACGGATCTGGATGAAATTTGGCGCAGAGATAGATTATGGTCTGGAATAACACATAGGCTACTTACAGCTTATGCTTTTTACAGCGATAACCGAAATCCACGCGAGCGGAGCCGCGGGCAACAGCTAGTAATATTAGATTGTAACAATAAATTTTAAATCTAATAACTGTAGGCTCGATGGTTATTGAAATAATCCTGTAGTGTAACAAGCATGTAAAATTTGTAACCCATACCTATATGTCCCACTGCTGGGCATGGGTCTCCTCTCCTCTATCAAGAGAGAGAGGGAGAAGGTTATGGCTTTAATTCACACACGCTGGCCTAATGCGGGTTGGCGAATCAGACATGTCTTTAGAATTTCTTTAGACGTACGTTTCAAATTGGAACATACCAGACTATATAAACACGTAATATTATGTATGTTTATTTAGTCTTAACTTGGCTACTTAAAGCACTTGAACTCTCCAAAAGTTGTTGATGTCCCTTGACAGCTTCCCGGTCGGTAAAGTGAGCTCAAACAAATGGAGCATTCGCCTAAAATATTGGCGATAACATTGCCCTATTTCCAACACTTTTGCCGACTTCTAGCGCTCAACGTGTTGGGTTATGGACTATTTCATCCATTTATATAATACCGTTAGGAGTCTAAGTTGGGGCTGTGTTAAAGACGTGTGTGTGTTATATGCTTAAAAAGACCCTTATTTAGAGCAAAACGTCTTGATATTAGAAGGCTAAGTATCATTTTCTTAAAACTTTTATAATTTAGTCAATGTATTTTAAATAAAAAAATATAATTACATTAATTTGTTATTGTATGTTTAATATTTCTATTGATAACTAGTAGCTTGTCCGTTTAGATAAGTATTGAATTTCCTTCTTAGCGCTACGTTATTTTATGCAAAATTATAAGATTACTCTTTTCCGTAAAATCTACTGAACGGATCTGAACAAAATTTGGCACAGAGATAGATAATGGTCTGGAATAGCACATACTTTTTTATAACCGCTGGTCCCCCAGCGGTTTATATTTAACTAGCTGTTGCCCGCGGCTCCGCCCGCGTGGGTGTCTGTTATCGCTGTAAAAAGTATGTGCTATTCCAGACCATTATCTATCTCTGTGCCAAATTTCATCCAGATTCGTTCAGTAGTTTTTACGTGAAAGAGTAACAAACATCCACCCATACTTACAAACTTTCGCGTTCATAATATTAGTCGAATATATTAGTCAGTCAGCCACTATATTGTATAGATTGGGCTCTTTTAAGTTCGATTAAGTTGTCCCAAGTTATTATTATAACGTTATATTCGACTTTAAACCCACCTGGTGTCTCATATTGCTATTGCGTACCTAAATATTTTTCTTTTGTTACGAACCTAAATAGTCATATGACGTAAGCTTCCGTAGTCTATAAGTTACTAATAAAGCCAGTAGCATCACTAGCGTGTACCGTACTTGTGCCCTAAGACTACTACATACTTAAACGTCATTTATTTACGTAACAAAGTAACTCTTATGAAAGTAATAAAGTCTCCTCTGTTGCTAGTAGAATGCTTCCCCACGTAGCTCACAAATCCCTACTCGTATACGTTACTATAGTCATCAATTTCTCCTAATTTTAAAGCACGTGAGCTGTAATGAAAATATGATTACCCGTTTCCAATTTTCTGCAAGGGCGAGCTCCTCAAACGAGACTACGTCTTAAGATTCGTACACTTCATTGGTTTTATTAGGGTGAAAGCTGTGATTTTTCACAGTATCTACATCACTTTTGGGTCTTACATTAATTTGATATATTCATAATAATATATGTATTAGGTACCAATATTATATTAAGAAGAAATGTGGACCTATCATAATACGTGTACTTACTATAATTAATGACTAGGTACTATTTTATTGTGATGTAGGTAAGTAATCGTCCAACGTCAGCGATTTGTGTTTTTGAGCGCAGCTCTGAGTTTCGTACACAGTCCAAAAGACGGACTCCCAGAATACTGCGCTACATGGCTCGCTGGCACACCCCGAGTCTAGCCTTTTGCTGAACAGTCAGAGACCAAGTCTGAGCACCATAGGTGAGGATGGGGAGAATAATAACTTACCAAAAATAATTATTATAAAACCTTATGATATCCACCATGGACAGTTTCCATCATAATAAGTGAAATGCTAAATTCCTGTAACACCCAAAGTAAGACTTATGAATGAGTCAAATTAATAACGATGTTAGCTAATTTACCTACAACCAGTTTGCTAATAACAGTTTAAGATTACAAGTATTAAATAACATTGATTTTACCTTTGTTAATTTAACACGGCCTGAAATAGTAATTTCGTTACTTGATAAAAGAATGGTGCTCTTTAATTATGACTAGCTGTACCCGCGACTTCGTTCGCGTGTTCAGTCTTTTACTGTAAATCTGAAAACTACAAATTTTCATCGGCTGATTGTCATCTTTAGCGGTTACATTTTAAAAAACCTTTCTTAGCGGATGCCTATATCGTAAAAGCTATCTGAGTGTCTAGTGATTTAAACTGTGCGTTTGTTGATTTGTCAATTACGTTTTTCTTTTGAACATTAAGGGTTCTGCAATTAATAAAATTCATAAAGAAATATTCCTTCTTTGTACGATTGTTCTGTTCTTCAAATTGTCTTAGCGCAAACGTGAACAATCTTATGGCCTATCGCATAGCTTATCTGTGCTTAGCTTATGCCCTGTAGAAATTTCTGCATCCATACATTTCGATTTAAATTGGTCACTTCTAACCTGATAGGATTCCGTGTGGTGACGGATTTAGAATACAAAATATCACCACCCCTATCTATCCCAAGGGTGTCCTAAGAGTCGACTAAAGGAGTAATTCAGGCAGACAATATCCACTGCAAGATAAGGAAAATTCAAAATAAAATCCTATACCAATCCGTCTGGCCAGCGTGGTGTAGTAGGCTAATATCCCTCCAAGTGTATGGGGGAGACCCGTGCCCAGCAGTGGGACATTTATGGGTTGATATGATGAACCTGATAGATACTGTTACACAGTTTGGGTCAGCTAAAAATTTATTAAATTCATAATGGTCCACCGTAGTGCTCAAGGATTTCAGAAATTGAACTGCATAGTTATTAGATTCTTTTTGATTCATCATTCTATTAATAGAGATATAGTACTCTACATAAGCTCCCGGAACAAAACTGAATAAAAAACCAGTAAACTGAACCCTATTTATTATAGTCGACCATATTGGTGAGAGTTCAACGTAAATTCGATATACATATGTATATGTATGTAGGTATCTATTTATTTATGTATATCTCTGAAACCATGCATTTTTTTTGTACATTGTTTAATTACGAAGTTTCGGTGCCTATATCGAGCTGTAAAATCATATTAGTTTAATTGTACCATTTTAATTTGCTCATTGAATGTGATTAGTTACAGTCATTTAATTACACATTATGTCTGATCTCCATCGACTAATTATTTATCATTGAGAAGTTGGCCATCTGCAGTATACTTTATTAGTTTCACTAACGAATTGATGCTTCCTGAATGCATTTGTTTGATTCATTGCAGTATGCCTAGATAGTATTTGAGAGGTTCCCAATTCCCTACGGTTCCGATCACCAGAACTGTTTTTTTTAATGAGAACAATATGAAAAACTATCCATTCAATTGCAAAATGTTTTTTAAGAGAAATTTTTCAGATAGGGGAGGAATTCCACCTTACAGAGAACCAACACTTTAGAAGACGACAGCCAAATAACTATACACAGCAGTGTAGTTCTATTCCTGTGTGTGAGTATAGGACTCCAACGCTCACTTAGGGATCAATTTTGAAAGAAACGTATTCCTATCCCATGGATACTCTGCTCCCATCTTATGGCCCTGGTGTAAAAAATGGGTTGGTAACACGCAAGTGATACCTTTGGTACTGCAAGCGTCTATAGGCTACGGTAACTGCTTAACATCAGCTGGGCCGTATGCTTGTTTGCTACAAAAGTAGTTCTATCTCAGCCATAAGACATCCACTACTCGACATAGGCTTCCCGCAAGGTTTTCCACATCAGTCGGTCCTGAGCTGACCTTGTCCATCGGTTGCCTGCGACCTTTACCAGGTCTTCGGTCCACCTTGTTGGAGGCCTGCCCACGCTGCGTCTTCCAGTTTGTGGTCGCCACTCTAGAACCTTTCTGCCCCAACGGCCATTGGTTCTGCGAGCTATATGCCCTACCCATTGCCACTTAATTGTGGCAATTTCTCGAGCTTTGTCGATCACTTAAAAAAGAATATTACAAATCGGCCCTTAAATGACGATGTTTAGGGATAAAAAAAAAACAAAGCAATTATTTTAGAGAACCTTTTAAAAGTCAGTTAAAAATATATATCAGTTAAGTATTCCGATGAGACAGAGGCCGATCACGCGTTTCGCTGTGAGTAATTTTTGTGGTCGCAGATAGACACATAGTATCATGGACTTTTTTTTTTGATCTATTTAGGAATAACATTGCCTCCTACGGCAAGATTTTGCCTAGTCGTTTAACTATCATCGTAATACTTCAGCCAATTCACACTCACAAAACTATAATGGAAGAATTACGCCATCACCTGGTGAAAATTGTATTAAATTTTATTGGTTAGTTATTGAGTTTATCTTGACCAGACAGATTCGGTGGAGTGTTTTCTTTTCTCTGCTGCTTTCCTGATTACCTAAATTAAAGTATTGTTAAATGTTAGCGCCTATCAAAAATGAAATAGCAATTATTTTATAGGCGTTTATTAGGCGTTACTAATTTAGTCAGTGATTGTCTGAGGTCTTGGCATTATTTACCCCTATTTTTTTTAAATAAAATATAGCCTATGTTACTCGCAGATAATGTAGCTATTTAATGGTGAAAGAATTTTTAAAATCGGTCCAGTCGTCTTTGAGTTTATCCATTACATACAAACAAACAAACAAACAAACAAACAAACAAAAATACAAATCTTTCCTCTTTATAATATTAGTATAGATTAGTATAGATAACGAAAGTAAACAGCGCTTAATAAGGAAACAAAGGGTTTACAAAAGGGGGGAAACGGGTAACACAATGTTACAATCCTTACTTACTAATATTATAAATGTGAAAGTTTGTGAGAATGGATGGATGGATGGATGTTTGTTACTCTTTCCCGTAAAAACGACTGAACGGATCAGGATGAAATTTGGCACAGAGATAGATTATGGTCTGGAATAACACATAGGCTACTTTTTTCAGCGATAACCGACATCAATGCGGGCGGAGCCGCGGGCAACAGCTAGTATTATATAAATTGTGCACACTGAGACGGTAATAATATATTTGTCAAAATTAGATAAATGAACTTACATCAACTTATACAATCTTAGTATAGGCACATTCAACATTGGTGATTCAATTTACACAAGATCGCTTTGATCACTTGATTGGCGGATTTGATCCTTTCCACCAGACGAAACTCTAATCACTACAAATTGAGTCATAGGCTGATAACTTCAAAGAAATAAAATGGTAAGATTTCGTTGCTGTGTCGCATCGCGTTGTTCGGTTTTAAATATTTAAATCAATACAGGTGATGATTGAAAATAGGTCTTTTATATTAGCTCCAGGTTGTCTGGTAAGCGTTTGCGTTGTGTTATTTTGTTGTTTAAAGCTCTGTATATGTGAAACTTTTTTTATTTACTTTTAAATTTAATTTAACAAACAGCGATCTAACAGTAATTTTAATTCTCCTGTTAGAGATACAGTAAAAACACGTATTATATTTCTTCACCATAAAATTTATTGTTGCCACTAAAAATTAAAATAAAAATCATTCAGTTATACAAAAATCTTTTCTCAATTTACGACAGCGGAGCGCGTAATCTTTATAAATATGTGAACTTTACGACGTTTTCCTTTTACAGCCTTGCTATTTAGTACAGGACATTTGACGCCGTTCATTTAGGTACCTATACGATATAATTATATATAGACATCATTATCATCTATTAGTGGTAAATTCTCAACATTTTTTATTGCAATAACGGTAAAAGTTTGCAATTAAAATAGTTTCTGCCTATGTCTTGGCTCGCGTGGCATGTCGATGTTAGATAGCCTACCATACTTAATAATGTAGGTACTTTCAAATTATCGTTGAGGTGTTACACTCTCGATTACGAATTTTTATTACGACTGTGTGTATTCATTACGTATTTTCTTAAACAATCATTTATCTTAAATTAAATATCTCATTCTTAAAAAAAAGTTTTGACCGAATTCTTCTTCTTCTAATTCGTTTCGCTCTTTGCAGAGCGGTCGTGGTCACGGTGGTTGTTTAATGTCTCGCCAATTATTTCTGTGGGTGGACAGTCTGGTGCACTCAATAACAAGATTCCCTATTGACGATTTAATGAGATCTGTCCACCGCATTGGTGCTCTTCCGCGTAATTCTTACTGATTAAAAAATCAAAAGATTTTTAAATTATGCTGTGGAATCCTGAATGAATCAATCAATAATGACTGGCCTGTTCGTCTAGTTAGTTGGTTAGTAACCTTGACTGCTAAGTTCAATTCCCACACGAGACAAAACTTTGATCTATAAAAAATGGTTCCGAGTCTGGGTGTCATGAATTGTATGTTTGTAAAGTCCCCCGCGACACAGGGCTTATATCATAGAGCGGAAGTTGTCTTTAAAAAAATAATGCTATGCAAAAAGTACTTACTGACCTAAAGACATTTTTTTTTTCATTTAGATTTCACAAAACTCTTCCTCATATCCGTCCTCAAAAATTAAATGCGTAACAATTGATGTCAAACATCGTTGAACACTACCGAAGCAACCTTGACGAAACAGAAAATAATCGAACAGACAAAATGCCAATATGGGGTATACATAAGAATATTGCAACCTTCATGCTGTCAAATGCTGCACAAGATTAATCCTTGGGCCTTGGATGTCGGGTCCCAGTAGCTACAATATGCCAAGGGGAAATAACATGGATTTTATTAGGTGCCTCATGTTTTATGGGATTGGGTTGATATGACTATTTTTCTTCTTTATCTTGGTTGTAAAGGAAATAATGAGAGGTTTGGGTTTGGTTTTGTTTACTTTTTGCCGCATTTAGGTTACCTTATTCATTCTTATTAAAAATGTATGAAGACGAAAATAAACCTATGTATCTATAAACACTCCAAAGGTAAAATACATCCTAATTATATAAAAAAAAAATCTTTAACTAATCATCTGTCTCTTACTCTTCTCAAATCTGTAATAATAAAGCCTAAAAACTGAAAAATAACAGGAAGAAGATTCCGAGTAGCTAAACTATGTAAAATAAACTCAAATAAAATGTAAAACGCTTTAGGAAATGAACAGTTCTATACTACAGCTTTCTTATGCTCCATAATTAGCTAGTAATTTATTTTAATTATTGCATCAATTTGGGAACAAAATCAAAGTCTACAAAATCTCTGACACTGAAACCATAACCTAAGAGATTACAAGCAAAAATCTCAATGTAATCTTACATCCGCCAATGATAAATGAGCCGCAATCTGAACCATCATAGAATGGGACTCGGGCCAAGTATGACTGGCGGTTTTATATTATCACATTATACTGTTTGTTTTCATTAATAGAATATAAGGCAGTAATGTGTTCTAAATCGACTATTAATATGATATAATGTTTAGTCATTCCATTGATGGTAGCGAGAAGTTACTTGTAAAGCCGTTTTGATATACCTATCTATTCTTTTACTAGTGAGGATTATCAATAACCTTGACGAAAAGCTCTAGAACTGACATAACTAGAGATCTTTCGTTTCATTTGAGGTAATTTTACGTGTGGTGACGGATTAAGAATGCTAATGTTATCATCCCGTTCCGTTACGCGGTTGTCGTAAGAGTCGACTAAGGGTATTAGTCAGGCAGACAATATCCACTGCAAGGAGGGAACACTCGAAACAAAACCCTATATGCTATAACCCAACCCGTCTGGCTAGCTTGGCATAATAGTAGGCTGATACCCCTCCAAATGTATGGAGGAGACCCGTGTCCAGGAGTGGGACGTTTATTGGTTGAGATGATGAATAAATTTGAAAAAAAAACTCCGTGCGAATAGAACAGTGGAGTACTAGAACTGATGATTTTAGTAATAAATAAAAAATTGCAACAAATCACAACGATATGGAAAGAAGAAGAATATTACACTTGCTACATAAAGTTTGTTCCGCTTCTATTTCTTTAGACCAATTGAAACCTTTCAAAAACTAATTAAATATACTTTTGTGGGTCGAAACTGTATGGTTTTATTATTAATTGATCTGTCAAGGTTGATTGGTCCATCTTTGTTTACAAAAGAAAGTCTTTAAAATGCTTTAATTTGTCGATTATATAAAATTCGACATGACCTTGATGTCATTCAATTTACTTAGTTCGATTATTTTACTCAGAATGAAATCTAAACCTTTGAAATATATTGAAAAAAAGTATACATACTTTATATTATTACATATTTTATATTATTATATATTTTAAATTAATTTAATTCTTATTAAATAGAGGCAATAAAATTTTGGGTGACGCAGTAAGAATTTGTATTAACAAAGTAAATAATTAAATCCTAAGATCATACGGTATACGAAGTCAGTACGAATAAATTATAAACAGCAGATTTAAAATACTACATCAAAGATACTACTCGGGGGTGGAAACACTTCATTGGCAGTATAGTGCTGCAATATAATTCAGTGTTAGCTTAGAGACTGAGCTTGTTTCCGACAAGTATAATATGGTAACAGCTCGTCCCTAGTGGGTCCTATACCATCGATCTATTATTTATAGTATCGATATCGCGAAACGTGAGTATAATACACCTTTGCCTACACCAACAGGGATCAAAAATAGTAGACAATAAATGACCTACTATATTTTCTCTTTACTACGATACCGTGATCCGGCCAACCACCTCAAGAAGCGCTTATTCAGATGACGGATTTGAACTGTAATCGTATTTTTAATAACATTTGTGAATTACATTATTGTACAGAGTTCTTTTATCCATATAACTCACGCACAATATTTCTGCGTATACCCGCATCTTAGCAGGCTTTACTCAAACATACCAAAAATAAAATCGGTCATTGAACTTGAGTCTGATAATTCTACGTCAGAAAAAAGTATAATCTAAAAAGTTTCACACATTTCCATTTATTACTTAATAATAGGCTCATGGCTAAAATATAAATTCGATTTTTTTAAAGCGACGTAGTTTTTTGACTTTAAAGCTTTATCAGTTACCAAGAATAATGTAGGTCTTGCACGAGATCTTTGTTATCAAAGTGTATCAAGCAGTATTGTAATAAAAGCATTCAACCTTTTTTTTTTAGGTGAAATGCTTTACGCATACCGCCCTGCCCTGGGTAGCGAGGCGGTTATGTCAGACTCTCCGGCTCAAAGATGGTAGGCGGCCGGCATACCGACTAAAACCCCCCTGTACACCAACAGCCGCCTTCACGGGTGGACCACCGGAACCTGATATGACGTCAGTGGTCCACCCAGAGTATTGTAACGACCTGCATTATGGTGAAAAGGTTTAGTTATCGTAACAGTAACGTTTACAATATCAGAGTTAGATAGTATAAAGATAGTATAAAGAAATTGGGTTAGCCTATCCTGTAATCATCAAACGAATAAGTAGTCCACGATTTGCAAACTAATACAGAGAAGTACAGTCAAGAACTCTTCTTACTTAATATGAAAATTGTAGACGGCAGAATAGAATTAGGCACTGTGTTATTAACCTAGTTGGCCATTAACTTAGTATAGGTTTTGTTCGCCACTTTTCAGTGCTAAATGCTTTTACTCAAAGAACAATAAGTTCGTGATATAATTTGCCCTTAAAATTCTCTCTCCCATTTATTAAAAACTGATTAAACATACTTTTTTTTACTCATTTTCCTAACAATGGCTATTATTACCCTCTGTGCAAATATACCTTTTAGGAAGACCTTCATTATTCCGCGATATTAAAAGCTTCTATAACAAGTTTTACTTTGTAGAACTTCTCGTTTCGTGGCTCTGTTGATATTTATTCTCACGGATGGAAATAGCTTTTTTTTAATAAGTTTACAAAGATAAGATTGGCTACAATTACAGTCTTAGTTAATTGATGAAAAGTCGCTATTTTAGTTCAAAAGTACATCTTACTTGCATGTTATTTGGCAACGTAAGACCATGGTTCAAAACGAATACTCTAATCAAGGCATTGATATTACGTTATTAAGAACAATAAGACCAACAAAATAAATCACAATATACCTAATAATAATAATATTAAATTTAAAATACCTGAAATACGAATTTAATAATTTTACACGGCAATTTAACGACGTAATATAAGTATTTTTTTTATTTATTAAAAAAAACTTTTTTATTTTCAAAAATTACAATCATATTACTATATGAAATAGACATTAATAATTAAACTTGCATAAATAACTTTTATATGCTTCCAATGTTAAATCTGACCCTATGTCTTCTATCAGCGTGACCTTGAAGTTATTATGCTAGAACATAGACAAAATAAAAACAAACTAACATATTAACCATAGAAACATTTTTCAACAGGCATTTTACGTAGTTATATAAAATTGTTTTTTTTTATTATATTTTGTTTAGTTATCAAACTTAGAGTACTCCTATCACATTAAAAAAGTACTCTCGTTATATATAGAGATAAAATATTTTACGATACATATTTTGTGATTAAAAGGTTTTTATTTGTGCACTTTACTTTGTTTTTAATTAATTTACTAATTGCCTAACAATAAAAAATCATTGTAAGCACTGCATTGTTTCAAAAAGTGCACCGTATATACGGTGCACTTCATGAAATGTAGGTTCGGCAACGCGCAAGTGATACCCATGCCACTCAAGACAAATGGCAAAAACGGTAGTCGAATCAATAAGTCAAAAAAGCAAATGTAATAAATGTAATGACGTAAGTTTACGATATAATGTCGCATACTTACGTCAAATCCCATATATTCGCTTTTTTGACTTTTCGATTCAACTATCGTTTATGCCACTTGTCTAGAGGGTCTGGTGTTGCAAGCGTCTATAGACTACGGTAACTGCTTACCATCAGGCGGGCCGTATACCTACTTGTTTGCCTCCTTGGTAGTAAAAAGAAAATTTGTGCTAAGTCACATTTATAAAAGTAAAAGCTACAAATTAATCTAAGTATGTTATACTATTTTATTTATATCAGGGGTAATCCGTTACCTATAGTGAACAAGGTCGCATCATAGAAATTATTTTAGGTACTCACAAAATCAACAAAAAATGCTCACTAGAGAACTCAATATCCAAGGATGCTGTTCATGAAGAAACTATTTATCTTGTCTAAGATCCATGGCCTTCGACCCTTGATCCTAAGCTCAAGGATGGCACTTAAAGAGTACGGATATTCAAGCAGTATGTCAAAGTTGCGAGTAGGCACATAGTTGACATTGTTGGAATATGACACAGTTTCCGTAATCGAGATCAGATGACGGTGGAATTTTGCATCGATTTAAGCTAAAAATACTTCTGCATATTATGTCGTTGGAATGTTTGGCGTGTGTTTAGCTATAACTACGTTAATTATAAAGGAGATGTTTCCAAAATAATAACATATAACGTTAGAATAATTAATATTGTTCGTTATAATATCAATAATATCAGCATATAAAATACTTATCTTGCAACCATACATTTAAAATTTTGCTTTTTTAAATCAGGGATGTCGGTAGCAAATCTGCCAAACTTAAGTGGGACTGGGCGGGACATATTTCTCGTATGTATCTTGAGAGATGGGCTCGTGTCGTCACACATTGGATGCCTGAAGATGGCCATCGCCGCCGAGGCCGACCTAGAAAACGCTGGAGTGAGGACCTGGATGCATATGAGAAGGATTGGTGGAATGAGGCAATGGACAGGTGGAAATGGAAGTCAATGGGGGAGGCCTTTGCTCAGCAGTGGGACAATACAGGCTAGTAAAAAAAATGCTATAGTCTATTTCACATAGCATGGGTACTGTAAGGTTTAACATTTTACGATTAAGATGAAAAAAAATGATAGGATCAATCTCTAACCAATAGGCTCATTGAAAAATCGGACGGCCCGCCTGATGGTAAGCAGTTACCGCAGCCTATGGACGTTTGCAGCACCAGGGGTATCACTCACTACTACTCACTTTAAAAAAAGGTATAACCGTACGAACTTCTGTAAATTTTATATGCTATTTACAAGCGATATATAAAAACAAGAAAGGTCCTTTTCTCTAACAACATTATCTATTTTAAGACAGCATCCTCGTAACTTAGTCTCTTGAACTGTGTCCAGGGAGCCTTCACTAATTAAATCTTGGCAGTTTGTGCAAAGTTTCAAGTTTCGTTAATATATGCAAGCTTTATTGCTTGCCAGTTTAGGTTTCAGTCTTACGAGACAACAAAGTGATACAACAATATATATATTTATACTCATGTTAATTACTGATATAAATGCGAAGGTTTTAATAGATGTATGTATGTTTATTACTTAATCACGCCAGAACGGCTCTGGATGAGTTTTTACATAGAGATAGATTATAGTCTGAAATAGAACCTACATATCTAACCCTGTAAAAATTCTATTCTCGTGGGATTTTACGTGCGGGCGAATCCGCGAGCGGACAATAGTTATATTGTCATTGTTGATAATTATCAGTTCTTCCAAAGAAGTAATATGTATCACAAAATACCATTGTTTAATGTTTTTTTTATTTTTATAATACTACTAAACATGCTAAAATGGAACTGGGCTGGTCATATCTGCCGCATGTCAGATGATCAATGGCCCAAACTCACTACCCAGTGGGTGCCTCTAAATGCCAAGCGACATCGCGGTAGACCCAGGCGGAGATGGCGGGATGAGTTGGATTCATTTAACCAAGACTGGTCCTCAGCGGCTTTAGACAGAGAGAAGTGGAAGGAGAGTGGGGAGGCCTTTGCTCTGCAGTGGACCAGTACAGGCTTATAATAAATAATAATAATACTACTACATCTTTTCATACTTAAATTAATCTCTCAGACATGGCAGTCACTAAATCTACGAGAAGTACACTCAAACTCATAACAATTCTGTATTATTTTGGCACAAATAGTCTTATTATAATATATTTTTATCTATCTTGTTGTAAAACAAGTCAACTGATCTCGAAGGTTCGTATCTTTTGAGTGTTTGTAAAGGTTGCACTCCGTGTAACATCTCTTTGAATTCCTATATTTTTTTAACCGACGAAAAAACAGAGGAGGAGGTCCTCAAGTCGACCAGTACTATATATTTTTTATGTATACATTAATCTCGCATAACTTTTTACAGGGCCGTCCGATTTCTTGTAGCTTTATTAATTAGCATGCTGTCTATGTGTAAATAATGCTAAATAATTGTATTTAATTTATCAAACATTAAAATCTTGAAATTTCAAGAAATTTTCAAGAGTTTAAAAATAGATCATGTTAATGTTATGCAACTAAATACAAAATAGTAAGCTTATAATTGAGAGATTATTCAAATGTGAGCAACGTTATATTAAATTCTGTTTATGGTAAACATGATTAATGGATAACCACTTTTGGTAAGCACTTATCTACTGAATTGCTTAAGAGGGCACATTAATAATAGACTGAATAAATCTATATAGATTATGAACTATGGACAAGATTTCCTATTAAACCCGAGAGGAAGGATCCGCTAAAATGTATCTATAGACGTGCTCCAACTACTTTGCTATAGGTATGTCTATGTTACAGTGTTAAAAAGTCATCAAATAGAAGAATATGAGTTGAGCAAAAGTATTTAAAACTAGCTGTTGCCCGCGGCTCGCCCGCGTGGATGTCGATTATCGCTGTAAAAAATAGCATATGTGTTATTCCAGACCATAATCTATCTCGGTGGCAAATTTCATCCAGATCCGATCATAGTTTTTACGTGAAAGAGTAACAAAAATCCATCCATCCATCCATCCTTTCTCACAAACTTTCACATTTATAATATTAGTAAGGATGGTTAGACGCTTTCATAGCTTTAGTGTAACTTGTGCAAAGCTGGCCATTTTAAACGTTGTGTTAAACTGGAATAACGACGAGATGATTATGAATAATTCAGCTTTATATACAAGCGAAACTTGAAAATTTTGGATGAAAAGCTACATTTAAATCACCGTCTATACCTTTATTTATAAAGCAAGAATTCTTGGTAAAAATTATTAAAGCATATACAAAGTAATGTTCAAGAAATAGGCATTTTGATTCTAAGAAACCATTTGATGTCTGTCAAAAACAAATACTTATATTATTATTCCATTTGAAGACTAAATTAAAATGTTATTCACATGAGTAGTCAACCCTGTCAGAACACACCACATAACACAACAATAAGTTTAGTTAGAACGCCTGTATAACAAGCTTATTAACGGCACAATGTTTTCGGCAAAGCTTTCATTCGCATTGAGCACAATCCAACTTTACCCTACTACACACATCGTACTAAAGGACCAACTTTTCGTATTACGTATATTTCCTAACTCGACCTTTTCAAAAACCGAAGGTCAATACCAACATTGCAATAAAAACAAATTTGCAAGTACCTATTTAAATTAAGAACTACTAGCTTTTGCCCGTGGCTCCGCCCGCGTGGATGTCGATTATCGCTGTAAAAAGTCTATGTGTTATTCCTATGTGTTATTCCAGACCATAATCTATCTCTGTGGCAAATTTCAGCCAGATCCGTTCTGTAGTTTTTACGTGAAAGAGTAACAAACATCCATCCATCCATTCATCCAAAAACAGGACAATCGGTGACGTTACAGTCTTTATTAAGAAGGTTATTGTACAAGAATGAGGCACTAATTCAAGTTAATCCTTTCCAAAAAACTAAATAGTGTGATTAGAAGGCTTCAGAGTAGCTAATAATTAGGTCATTTCGGTAGTCATTAGAGATAAGAGTCGAGGGAGTCACGTTCAAGGCTCTAACGAGATTAGGGGTCTCTAGGTCTCGGTCAACTTGTAACAAATCGAATACAGGGTGGATACGATACTGTTTTACAAATTGGTGTTCTAATATAAATAATCGTTTTTTTTATATTTCAGTTGCCTATTGAATAAAATTGAGTTTTTTTGTGAGCGTTGGCGTTGTGCTTAATATTGATATATTTTTTTATACTTTTGAATATATTATGTCTATACCACTTCCATTTTTGTGGTAAGCATATGCTTATATAAATCTCGCACCCTTTCTTTTCTAAGTGATGCCACTTGTAACTTAGCCTTAGCCATAACATCGGATCAGCTCTTACTCTATTAAATCATTCACAATCTGGTTGTTGCACCTGAACTATTATCTGAGATCAATATTAACATACCTAGACGTAGCACAGTCCGATCTATTCGCAAAATTAATATATTTTCAAAATCTTTCTCTAATACAAACCTTGGCCACGCCGCGCCGCCCCTATTAATCGTTTGATAGATATGTAGTTACAATAAACCAGACACTTGCAATAATATTGACATATTCTTTGAGACATTCCCTCAATTTCGCCAAAACCTCACAAGCAACGTACTTCCTGTGTAATTATTCTTTACTTATTTTAACTCAATCCAATTAATTACTTTTTTTTCCAATAATTGCACTCGTTACAGGGCCAATTTACTTAATTTATTTACTTATGTTTAATAACATTTAAAATTATTCTATGTAAGTGCTATGTGCTTCTATAAGTGACGAATCCACTATTACGCTCTGTTTTGTAAAATTATTGTTTTTATGATATGTTATTAGTGGATAAGTTGTTGAAGTGCCTACTCAATTAATAAATAAATAAACATGCCCACCCTGCAAAAATATGTAGGTCTATGTCACGAAAATTAGAAAAAATAGGAATAAAGGTTACGCTCAATTTTTTCTTATTACGCGTTTGTTTGGAGTCCGTCCAACATACATATAGATACGTCAGATTATAAGTAGGTACTTCTAGTTTGTATCTACGACCTGTTTACGTGAAGCGTAATATGATTGGGTTTACGTCATAACTAGTGAATAATATTTGATCACTGGAAGAAATTAATATCTCTAGGGTGGTCATAACTTGGATGGTATTTTATGGTTCATCATTAGCTGATTCTGCAATAATATTTGTTATCTGTGAATGCAAAAGTATTTAGAATTATGGCGTCGAACTAGCCAGATGTAAATACAATAATTATGTAGAACAGTGAAAAACAAATTTAATACGATTGCCTAGTACCTATAAGCTAGATACGAAGAAGTAACTAAAAGCTTGACGATGGAAGATATAAAAAAGCATGCCTTCAATAATATCCTGCAATTTACTTACGTGTAGAAATGCGAAGATGTACGAAGATATCCGATTACAAATCGTTGTTTCAAGTAGCTAAAACCAATTTGGGTTAGACTGTGCTTATAGTTTAATTACTAGACCATTTCAATTGTATCCTAATTTTATTGAGTATAGCTACCCTAATTCTATATAAGTCAAGGTTACTTGGCTATTTCGCCATTTTTATTATTTTCCTTAAAGCAAATCTGTCCGATCAGTTATATTATCCAGAAGTTCACGAGATACGTAGTCACATACAATATGTGGATACGATTGGAGTTTTATTGCAGTAGAATAATAAAAAGAAAGTGCCGCACAATCTAACATCAACAATACATCAAATAAGCCTTCAAGGATACGTTTTATGACGATAAAGTGGGCAAACAAAACGTGGGCAAACAGTATCAGCTAGTGGTGTGACGTGTGTTGATAAGTGGTGTTTGGTTTCTGTAGAAATAGTAGCGAGGTTAATGACCTATCGATGCCAGAAATACCTATCTCAAGGTCAGTTAGAACAAAAGTTTTGATTGCAAAATGTATTTTGACTTCTAGTACGATAATGAGAATAAACCACCAGATAGCAGGCCATATTAGCAGATAACCTGTGCTAAAACGGAACGAAGCTCTTAAGCTGAGAGGTATGAGCATTTAACAATATGCATGTACCTAGTAGTCCTGATGTGTATTGAATTTGAATATCTTAAAACACATGTCAACAAAATTATAAAAAATATTATCAGCTCTCTATGTAGTAGAGAGGGGAGACCCGCCGGCTGATTTTCTAAGAAACAGCGATAGCAACCTGACAGTTGTGATCGCAAACTGACAGTTGTGATTGCTCGGTGTCGGCACAATCTATTGACTAAATGTCAAACAGGCTCGGTTTTTGCTCTTACGGAATACCGATTTTCTATCTGACAGCGAGATTTTGCTCGGTTTTTGCTCTTACGGAATACCCCTGCTGTATTCAGCAGACATGACAGTACATGGATTTATTCGTGCAATGTTTTTTATTTGAAAACGTCAATGTTCGAACAAGCTCTGTTCCGCGGGAGATGTTATCACTAAAGCCACTGAACCAACCGTGTAATTCATTTCCCTCAAGACGACTTTGATTGTCCACTTCCCTAACTCGTCCGTTTTCCTAACTCGTCTACTTCCTAAGTTGACCACTTTCCTAACTCGTCCACTTCCTTAGTTGACCACTTTCCTAACTCGTCCACTTTCCTAACTCGTCCACTTCCTAAGTTGACCACTTTCCTAACTCGTCCACTTCCTAAGTGGACCACTTTCCTAACTCGTCCATTATTATTACCTACCGATTCTTCAAAGCGTCGTAAGTTGTATCACTAATAGTAAAATATCTAAGATAAACAAACCCGTTATATAACACCCCGAGATAAGTTCGCAATAAAATAGTAATTAAATTAACTAGGTTTTACTGGCGATAACAATAAAGTGTGAGTAAATAAACGTGCTGCCCTTACGACATAGATTATGTCAGGCCAGTTTATCTTAGCTATTCTTAGGCGAGATGCGAGATGATACACCAGTCATTAAATAGGAATTCTAGAATTAACTGCCACCTAGACAGTTAAATCAATTAAATTATAAATTTTGAGTACTATTTTCTAATAGGTACACAGACTCATTTATACGTAGATAAATAATATTACGACTTGTGGTTGCCCGCGACTCCGCCCGCGTGGTTGTCGGTTATCGCAATAAAAAGAACTGTCTATTTCCTTGCTTAATATTATTGAAATCTATTCAGCCGTTAAGTCCTCAAAAGGTTACAGACAGTCTTATTTCGGCATTTATAATATTAGTAGGACGTTGACTAAATTTTTTATAGTTAGAAAAAAAAAACACTAAATATTCCTATTTCTAAACGTACTCAACATTAGATATTCATGATTTCATAGAATGGCTTGCAAAATAAGAAAAGCGAGAATTTATTCAATGAATCAGGTCAAGTGTTGATTTGTTCGGAAGCCTTTGTCATCAGCCTTGTATTGGAAATGATGTGAACGGGAAAATTATATTATCAATATATTTCTTTGAGCTCGTAATGTCACACGCGGTGTTGATATTGCGATTATATAACAGAAATTGTACAAAAATCAAAACACATTTGAATAATATGCCTGCCCCGCTGGTCCAGTGGCCGCAGTATGCGCCTGCTGTGCACGAGGACCCATGATTCCCACACAGGACACAAATTTGTGTGACCCACAAAATGTTGTTCTGAGTCTGGGTGTAATTTGTGTCCGTTAATTGTATGTTTGTAAAGTCCACCGCGACACAGAGCTTGTTCTCTAGTGCGAGAGTTGTCATTTTCAAGAAAAATAAATAAATACCTACATATATTTTTAAAACCATGTTTTATATATTAATATCATTAATATTTCAAATCCTAGTAACGGACGACGATAATCTCTTAAATTTTGAGAGTAAACTATCAGAAAATACATAGTTCTACTGCAGTAGTATTAACACAACGATGATGATAACACAACTGACAAACTAGACAACTTTTTTCTGATTCATAAATATAAATATTTAATATCAGTAAAATACTTTGACTTTTTTCCCTAAGGGGTCCTAGCAGAATATCAGCACTGCAGCGTTTGCGATGTTGCAATTAATCGCTGAGTTAGGTCCTGTTTTGTCTTGTAACCATTATATATAGGTATATTTCTTAGATTACTGTCACTGTAGTAAGATGTAAAGACAAAATAAATATTTTTCTTTCTTTCTTTTCTTTCTTACTATGGCTTTAATAATACTGCGTTGAATAAGTGATTACACAATTGTATATTAAATGGAATAAACTTGTATAATTATTAAGAAACAAAAGTTTTTCTACTTTATATGTGCCAGGCGCTAAAAGTTTAATTTCTTTCACGCCTTCTCATTGTAGTAAGTAAAAAGTCGGTCACGAATAAAAATTGTTACTTTATTTTAATTGTTTAATTATTATATAGTAGAAGGTAATTATCTACATCTACCTTTCGTTTGTAGCTGGTAAGAAAGTTCAGTTACAAATGTGGATAAAAGGATAAAATAACCTAATTAGATCAAATCACAACCCGCAAATAATACCGCTGTTAAATAAAATTAAATGTATGGTATTTGACGTGAGTCTACGATTTAATGTCGTAAACTTACGTCAATTCCCATACATTTTCTTTTTTGACTTTTCGATTCGACTATCGCTTATGCCCCTTGTCTAGAGGCTCTGGTATTCTAAGCGTCCCTACGCTACGTAACTGCCGGGCTGTATGATTTTTACCATTTATGTAGTAAAAAAAGCTAAAGATTGCCTTCACAATTTTAAATTGGATTGTTTGAATATATTTTGACGACAAAAATCACGTTAATAATAGTTTGTGTCAGTGTGACTACACCTAATGCCTTCAATGATATTGACTAGTGCTTTTTCTTCAAATAGCACTGATATAATCAATAGACAAAAAACCCAATAGTTCAATCAAAACTACTGTCCGGTCGTCACATATCACTTGACCGCTTTACTGTTCCCAAGGGTAAGCTGTTCTACTTCCTTATTACATAAAATAAATAAAACAATTTACAAACTGGTATCACGTCGTGTGCGACATAGAAAACAGTCATTCGCTCCGATAAACCTTCATGACCGGGTCCCGACAAATCTTTTAGCACGTGACTTGTGAGCCACCGAGTGTGCCAAATTTTTGACAAACTATGTCAGAAAAGTAACACAGTATTCATTTTCACAGTTTGTTAAAAAGTAATAAAGTAGATCAAACTCAATACATAAAAGTTTTCCCATTCAGAAAATTTTATTACGTTATGCACTTGAATTTATCATGAGGTTAAAAGGTTGAAAAAGTTAGATTTACGGGATCTTTTGTATACAACTTATATAAGCATGTTGTCAATTTATTTATTTTTAGTAAGCACGTGCGTTTACAATCCCACGGGAATCGTTACTTATTCGAGCTTTTATATGGCCTGTGTGCTATTCCAGACTGTAATCTATCTCTATACCAAATTTTATCCAGATCCCTTCAGCCGTTTGACGTGATTGAATAATTAATATTAATAATAATAGTAATAATAATAGTTTATTTCCAAATAAAATTACAATCCACATTATACTTAGGTAATACATATGAATATACTTGTATATAATTATTTTGTTTATAAAATACAATGTGGGATTTCTCGAAACTCCCCACACTAGGCAATGCCTGTCCCGCAGGGAGTTTACACTGAGTTTCCTAGATTGTTTTACAAATTGCGGCATCGAACAATTATAAGTAAAGGTATTTAGGTACTTTTATTTATTAAATTAAATTCTATTTATATACATTATGACAATTGAAAAAATATAAATTATAACTGGCTTCAGGTATGTTCGCGGAAGCCAGCACAGCTGGTTTTCAGGCCATAGTAAGACAACGTGTAGCCTCCCTGATGCAACGCGTGCGGGATAGCGCCAACGGCTTCCTAAACACCATGTTGTATAGAGCTGAATGTCCAGTGGTGCGTCACTGGAACTCAGTACACATGAGAACCAGGGTCGCAATATTTAATATAAAATAATGTTTTGTATGTATATTTATTTTATTTATGCTTTGTTTTATTTTACATATGTTTACTAATATAGTTATAAGTGTGTACTAACAAATAATGGATGTAAATCTGATAAATAAATATATTATATTATTATAACATTATTATTTAGAAACTTTAAACTAGTCTTTTAAATAAGTTCTCCGTTTCGTCGTAAGTCCAAGTTAGCAGCTCATTGGTTAGTTTAAGTTTAGCCTGTCGGTATGATAAGGTATGTAAATGACATATTTTGTTTATTCTATTCATATATCCATCTATCTAATCAAACTTGACTGCCTCGGTGGTCCAGTGGGTGCAGTATGCGCCTGCTGTCCATGAGGTTGTGGGTTCGATTTCCACACAGGGACAAAACTTTGTGTGACCCACAACGAGTTGTTCTGAGTCTGGGTGTAATTTGTGTCCGTTGATTGTATGTTTGTAAAGTCCCCCGCGACACAGAGCTTGTTCCCTAGTGCGGCAGTTGTCTTTTAAGAAATAAAAAAAAATATATCGCATTTATAATATTAAAGAAGATTAGTAAAATCAAGCTGTCAGAATTTCTCTGACATGTTACAGATCTTGATTTTTACCACTGAACGGAGAATATGTTTATATAAAGGTACAGTAAGCCTATGAATTAAAAAGATATTTAACCCTTCATGTATGTTAGGGATCAAGGTACAGCTCAGTCCGTAGAGCCTTTATCAATCTTAGTTACTCTGGACAAGGGACTGCGCCGTGAGTCATATGTCAGGTGCTACAAGGCCTGAATATTGGAGTATCATTAGTTTTGTCACTGGTCCTGTTCATTTTAAAGTATAGATAATATAACAGATATAATATAATGGTATACGATTGCCTCGGGAGGCCTCCCAAAGCAAACTCCTCAAGTAGCCTACAAATAAGTTTTACATCACCCCATAATAGATATTGGGTAAAAACAAAAATCTAAAATTCTAGAAGTAGGTACAAAATTTTGCCCGAATGTCTCTTACATACAGATCACCTACGTAAAGTACAGAGTTCTTAAAAATATTATATACACTTGAATTAGGTACAAAAATCAACTTTTACGGCTTAAAATAGCCGTAAAAGTTGATTTAAAAGAACTCTGCACTTTACGTAGGTGAACTGTTACTGTATGTAAGAAACTTTTACGTATAACTTTTACGGAACCCGCGACGCCTAGTCCTAACGTCAGATTATTTACTACTTGAATGGGTTAACGTGACATTTTGTCTGTATTTTTGAGGATAAAAAGAACAAAATATCTAAATAAACTATTCGCTTTTCGGTTAAAATTTCACACAATATTTAATAGTACGAGTAGGTACATTTGTAACTTTCGTTTAGCTGGAGACTCGATGCATACGGACAATTACTTTACCCATAGGTTACAGAACCCTAAACAATAACAAAAACTGTTCGTCTCTTGCAATTATTTAGATAAGTACTTGTATTTACATGTTGCAAAAAACTATGCATTCCTTTAGCGATCAAGTCATTGAACGTTGTTAAAATACTGAAAATAATGATCATAATTTACCATCCATGAAACAACTTATTTGTTTGTTGCCAAATATATTGTTCATCGAACATTAACAGTCAAGACATTGACATAGCGAGTAATTGAGCAGCTTAATGAATCAATATGTTAGTACAATTTATAGCAAACTATTGCAGATCCCAATTGGTGAGGTGTCAACAACCACACGCACTTTAGTTGTCACTCGACCTTCGGTGGGTTAGCTAACTTAACGTGTTTCGGTGCATAAGTTCAGTGTTTGTTGCAATATTTGTTATACAAATACTAAATAGAGAGACTGATGGGTTGTGTAAGGGTTTGCGGTTGTATTCGTATAAATGTTATCAATGGTCGTCGAAACATATGAGATCTTATCGATTGATTTTAGTTATTTATTGACAAAAGTTTTGTTAAAAAAGACAACTCCCGCACTAGAGAAGTTGAAGGGGACTTTACAAACAATTAACGGACACAAATTACACCCAGACTTAGAATGACTGACCAGACTTGTAGGTCATACAAAGTTTTTTCCCTGTGCGGGCATCGAACACACAACCTCGTGCACAGCAGGCGCATACTGCACCCACTGATTTCAGATTTTTATTGAGAAAATTTCATAGCAATTTATAGCTACTATGTATAGTGATTTCAAACTTTTAAGATTGAATGGAAGATAGAAGAAGAACTTTGAAAGAAATAAAAATGAGGGTATTTTAAGAAAATTTCCTCCAAAATAGGCATGTCAAACTACAAAATTCACAGCAACGTGCGACTGTCTCATCTTTATCATAATTAACATTTAGTTTAATTTCCCATTAACACATATAATATGTCATACTACTCATAACAGATTGTTACACGTGATTTGTAATAGTAGTGAGAATGCGAGCATCCGGAGCGGATACAATGCCAGACGTTGAGAGGCAACCTAAATGTTACGTTAGAGAACGTAATTAATTTGATATCTTGGAGATACTTACGAAATGGTCTTGTCTTAACAAACGCCTGACAGATAAAAGATTCTTATTTTATTCAGGCGTTTGCAGCAGGTATGAGGATTTTTATTACTCTTAGTATTTCTATTCAATAGTTGTGTAAACGATCAGTGAGTTAAGCTACCAAGGACGCGGTAACCCTATAGATGGGTGACTGCATAGTGGTATTTCATCTGAGCGTCTCCGTGCTTCGGAGGGCACGTTAAAACTCGGTTCCGACTGTTAACAGTCGTTAGATCACGACAGAGGCCTAAATATGGGCGATCTAAATAACTCTGTCACCAGGTTGACCACTAACCAAACGATAAGAAGAAGAATAGTTGTGTTATTACAATTATTAGATATCAACCTGAATTACTCACAAAAAAAAAGTAGTAACAAAAACATAGTTCATAATTTACCACGACAAAAATTCAACACGATTCAAATGCTTTTAACAAAATCCATTGTAACTATATTTACATTTAAATCTACTAATATTTAAGTTACAAATTATATTTTATTAATAAATAGTTTAAAGTAAATTACTAAGTTTATTCTAATCATCAGAGATATCAATAACTTTGTAAGGTATTTTAAGAAAACTAGCTGTCGCTCGCAGCTCCAGCCGCGTGGATGTCAGTTGTCGTGATAAAAGTAGCCAATATGCTATTCAAGACTATAATCTATCTCTGTGCCGAATTTAATCCAGATCCGTTCAGTAGTTATTGCGTGAGAGAGTAACAAATATACACCCATACATGCTTACAAAATTTATGTTATATTTATTCGTTTATAATATTCATTGGATAATACGTTATGATGGCCATCAGTTATAAAAATACTGCAGAATTAAATGAAAACAAAATAAATAGTGTGCTTAGTCGTTTACCAGTTTCGGTTCACCAAGGTTGTCACAAAACGACACCGTCATTTTGGAGGACAATAACTAGAATACTCGTTCGTAAGCCTATTTGTTTGTGTTCATAACGAGAATAATAAAAAATCATATATCCAAAGTTAGATTAAGTTTTGTTATGAGTAAATTTGATATACCTACCTAACTGCAGAGGCAAATGAGTTAAAACGATAATAATCTCTATGTTTTTTTTATTTTTCAAGGGCGATCATTAATCCTCTACATCGAAATCCCTTTGTTTTTATACAAAAAGATTTTAATTCAAGTAAAGGTTCCGAGCTAATATCCCTCCAAGTGTTTGGAGGAGACCCATGCCCAGCAGTGGGACGTTTATGGGTTGAGATGATGATGATGAAAGGTTCCGAATCTCTTTTGTTCAATTTATTTTCCCCGTAGCGTCTAAACGGGGAGTCTATTTATAATCCAAATTTTAACACATAATAATTATATTATACATACAAATTGTTCAATTAAACTTAAGCGTACCAACAAAGTAACAGCATTAATTAACATAATGATCACCAACGTGTGAACTACGCGCATACCTAAAGCAGACTTTTAACAAACATTTTTTAAAAGATTTCCATCTACAAAGCTTTATTTCTATAGAATTTTAACAATATATAATTTACGTACGTTCCGTAAAAACTATTATTACTTTAGTATATGTTACAAGGCCATATTATAAAAACTTTCGCAAATCTGTGAATATTGGAAAGCAATAAAATAGCAAGAAGAAGGCGATCCCATAGCTCATCAACTTTACCAGTAAACACTGAACTGGACATTACTGGCAATCTGCCATTAATATCATGAAAGTAAAATGTAGATAGAAATTATGTTTGCTCAGTTTGTCTGACCTATTTTTCTGGTACAGCCCAGTTTACACTTTCTATTGGCAAATTGTAAAAATAATAATATCCTTAGAACCAACCTTTGGACTTGGGGGCTTATTTTAACAGAGGCTAAATGACGGTGAGGGAAATAAGTTGTGATGTATGAATTATCATTTAATGCTAAATGCAACATACTCAAGTCACATAAAGGATGATGCTGAATAAGATACTTTATAATTATAAAACTTAAGTTTTTCCAATAAACGCTCTCTTTATACTTGACTTACGACGAAACACCTGTGTTTTTAGTCCAACTATCCCCACACCTTGCATAGTAGGCAAGTATGTGCGCAAACACTGGTGCACTCTTAAATCTCCCTCTCATAGTCCAATGGGATGGCAATCTAAAACGACTACAGGGAGATTAGGCGCAAAAAGTGCTTTTCGAAGCAAAGAGATGTAAACACCGCCATTGCCCGCCCGCAACTTCAGCATCTATTGTAAATTTAAACCCGGTCTGGCAATCGAACCCACCTCGTCTGTCGATTTGACATAAGTCTACGATATAATGTCGTAAACTTACGTCAAATTCCATACATTTGCTTTTTTGACTTTTTGATTCGATTATCGCTTATGCCACTTGTCTAGAGCGGCAGTTATTTTAGCGTATAGTGGAGCGTGTTTATAGGGTACAAGTTATAATATTATTATTGACTAACAAAATTGTGGCCATCTAGATTATAATACTGTTTCTGTGAAGAACGTATTGTTAAACCCGTCAGTTGATCTTTGAATAATAAACTATTTGTTGCGTAAGTAAACAAATAATCTGGCCTAATTAAGAAGAAATTGTAAAGGTCAAACCCACGTCAAACCACAACCACAGAATATATAATTTGTTGTTACAGCTGCGAAGCTTTTCTTGTTTTGAATTCATAACTGCGAAAGAAATAATACACGAAATAGGTACACAAATGAATATTTTTAACAGTTGGGTGGTTTGGTATATATTTACAAGCTGAAAGGGCTGAAAGCCTTAATCCACACGTCAATCTTAATCCACACAATTCTAATATGTTAAATTTAATCCTCAGTACCAACGGAATCAAATTGAGATACAATATCATGTGTCGGCTATCAGCGCTGCCCATTAAAATAAAATAAAATAGATTTTGAGAACGATTTCAACAGTTATTAATACAATAATAATAGAATTTCATAATATTAGAATTTAATTTTTGTTTTTTTAAATAAAATTACAAACAAAACATAGCAGTTAGTATATTTAGTACCAGATAATCTGTCTGTGGATATAAAAAAAAAATGCAGTCCTCGATTTCGTTCCCAAATTGTTCAATGAAGCAACAACAAAATGTTTGTCTATTTTTAACGATAACGTTAAAAGGGGTAGGGCATCATATTCGTGGGCAAGCCTGACTGGGGAAGGACCTTCACCTTATATAAGACCACGGCAAAATGACTACACATACGGATGCGTTTTGAACAAAACGTTTTCCTGTCCAAGGAAAATTCCCTTATAAACCTCTGGTGTTTATTTTTGGGTTAGCAACACGCAAGTGATAACTCTGGTATTGCAAGCGTCCATGGGGTATACAGTAACTGCTTACCATCAGGCGGGCCGTTTTTTGCCAGCTTAATCTATACTAATATTATAAAGCTGAAGAGTTTGTTTGGTTGAACACGCTAATCTCAGAAAGTACTGGTTCGATTAGATTTTTTTTTTGTTGAATAGTGCATTTATCCAGGAAGGCTATGGGCTATATAACATCACGCTATGATCAATAGGAGCGGAGTAGTGAGATATGTTGCAAAGTCGGGGAAAATATTCCAAATTACCACGTGGACGAACCCTAGTAGTAAAATAAAACCGTATTACACTTTAAATTGTCACTTAATTGGTTCAATTAAAAACCAGTTAGTAAAGTAAATGTAAATTATAGTGCAGGTATAAGGAATATGCTAATTAGATCCCGAGGGGTGACAGCGCTGTAACTTGAACTTTATTAACAAGTAATTGTGCTTGAGAGGATATTTATAAGTAGGTACAAAAGGCTCAGATAATAATGAGTGGCTTTTATTTTAGGACGTAAAAGGAACACGCTTTTTTAACCGGCTTAAAAAAAGGAGGAGGTTCTATGTTCGACTGTATGTATTTTTTTTATGTGTGTTCATCGATTTCTCCGCCATTTGTGGACCGATTCTCAATTGTTTTTTTTTTATTTGAAAGAGTATACTCTTGAGGTGATCTCATTGGCACCAATTCAGGATCTGATGATGAAATTCCAGGGAAATCGAGGGCAACCCTTAAATGTTATAGGTATTGACAATGTTTTTATTTCATATATTTTTTTAACATTTATTTTATTACTAAAAATAGAAAAATATTTTTTTTTTTTGAAAAAAGTTAAACCGAATTCAAAAGCTAAAAATAACTGAATACAAATTAAAGGTGCCAAGCTGAATATTAGGTGACAGGATGAACATAGCACCGACTTCAATCTATATTCAGTTATTTTTAGCTTTTTGATGTCGGTTTAATTTTTTTTCTATTTTTTTTTTTTATATGTCGTTGCGAATAAAATTAGAAAAAGTATGATTATGTATTTTATTATTAGAAAATACACTCTACAATAATAACTGGAGATAGCGCTAGTGATTTCTGATAGAATGACAGGTATCACGTTGTTTTTTGTGTACCAAGGAGGAAAACAATCGGCCGGCCTGATGTTAAGCAGTTACCGTAGCTTATAGACGCTTGCAACACCAGGGGTATCACTCGCACGTTGTAAAGACCGCCGATCCTGTAAAGACTATAACTACCTCTTTGGAGAAAAGGTGATGCTAGATCATTCAGATGCAGTCTAGGATCTACTGTCAGATATCACCCGAAAATTGTTTTTTTTTATACTACCAAGGTGGCAAACAAGCATACGGCCCGCCTGATGGTAAGCAGTTACCGTAGCCTATGGACGATTGCAACACCAGGGGTGTCACTCGCGCGTTGCCGACCCTTTAAAAACCTTAAAACTCCTTTCGTGAAGAACCCCATGCTATAGTCTCTTGTTATTTTGTTACGTTGTTACTTTACCTTCTTAAATCCAAGAAATATAAAATAATGAAAAACTTTATCAAATTCAAACCTAAACTGATACATTGCATAATGAACACAAATACACAATGTAACAGACACTAATTATTACCAACCACCAACAGATTATTATTATGCCCACTTACCTCGGTTTCGATGAATATTTCAGTTCTGCTAGACCAGCTAGCTTGTCTAGCTCAACATTAAGACATTCATAATTGTACGTTGTTCTTAATTATACTTAATGCTTGCCTTAGAACTTGCATCTACATTATGATAAATCATTGAAATTTTAATTTCGAGTGCCTCGGTGGTTCAGTGGTCGCAGTATGTGCCTGCTGTGCACGTAGTTGTGAGTTCGATTCCCACACAGGACAAAACTTTGTGTGACCCAAAAAGAGTTGTTCTGAATCTGGGTGTAATTTGTGTCCGTTAATTGTATGTTTGTAAAGTCCCCTGCGACACAGAGCTTGTTCTCTAGTGCGGGAGTTGCCTTTTAAAAAAAGAGAAAAAAAATGACCCAGTAGTCTAGTCCAGTTGTCTAGTGGGCTAGTGGTTAGTAACTGTTGAGCTGGAGGTCGTGTAGGTTCGATTTCCTTCCACCTTGGACATTAATTTGTCCTATGTGAGATGGAAATCGTACCTTTGGATTCAGTTCGGTACAGATTGAGATTCAGTTTGGGTGAAATTTATCTATATTAATAAAAGATGGAGAATTATAGAAATACTAGCTGCTGCCTGCGGCTCCGCCCGCGAGGATGTCGGTTATCGCTGTAAAAAGTAGCCTATGTGTTATTCCAGACCATAATCTATCTCTGGGCCTGTATTTTTTTTTTCATTTTTCATTTTCATCCATCCATCCATACTCACAAACTTTCACATTTATAATATTAGTAAGGATATAACGTATTTCGGGCCTCTGCAGTCAATTAAATTCAGGTAAAATTATGAAAGCTTCAACATGTGTGGGCCCGACCTATATTTTAAGTTCAAAAACTGTTTCATCCAATAGATGGGAACAACTTTGTTCTCCCGCAACTCTGGCATCACTCTGTGACCCAAAATCGTCGAACTGTGTTTCACATGAACCTGATTCTATATGTTTTTGATGAAAAGGTCAATTATAATGTCATATCACGCCTCTATTGAGATATATTAGAACGACACGACACCTGTTATATAATTTAGGTGACATAAAACAGGAAATAATGTTAATAAAACTGTGCTATTGTGGGAAGTTTTTGACTTGTACTAAAATATACCCTAATAATACAAATAATTAGAGTATATCCCAACTTTTAAATGATGGCAGGCGACGTTTTATCCTATAATCATTGTAAACCAGTCCATCGAACACCTTATCCCATAGCCCAAAATTATTCGATTTCACATGTTGCAATAGATCTACACTTGCCATAGGCAGATCATGGCTGTACTGCAGTAGTGCAGCTGTGGCATGACTTTGGTAAGTGTCTCATCCCATTTTAAATTAAAATTCTCTAAGGGCCTCTGCGTATTGGACCTATGTCCCCGTGTAAGCCTTCAAAAGGCCCGGGTACCCTCCTTTAATGATGGGAAAATACCCGTGATAAAAAGAGACCTAATAATTTAAATTGTAAAAGTAACTGTGACTATCGTAATAATTTTTGATAACTAGATATATAATATAATGATGGTATGATGGGGAAGGCTATGGAGAACTTTTCATTGCAATAACTGCTGTCCATCCAGGTGGAGCTACAGGCAGAGCTATGTACATATTTGACTCGCAAACCCAAACAAATAGCAATAGTAGATACGGTCGGCATTGGAGTTAGCTGTACAGGGCCGCTATATAAAGATATTTTTTTTAGGAAAACCAATGTATGAATTTGTGTGAAATATATTTTTATCTGTAGGTTTAGTCTAATTTAACACTGTTACTAAATTGCACAGAAATATATATAATCGTTTTCTTAAAAAATGAATCTTCATATACCGGTCCTGTACAACTAACTCCGTTGCTGTGTGTAAATTCCACAGAAATATATATATAACTAGCTTTTGCCCGCGGCTCCGCCCGCGTGGTTGTCGGTTACTGCTGCAAAAAGTAGCCTATGTGTTATTCCAGACCATAATCTATCTCTGTGCCAAATTTCATCCAGATCCGTTCAGTAGTTTTTACGTGAAAGAGTAACAAACATCCATCCATCCATCCACCCATCCATTCTTACAAACCATTTATAATATTAGTAAGGATGGTTTTCTTAAAAAAAATATCTTCATATAGCGGCTCTGTACAGCTAACTCCGTTTATCCATTTTTACTTCTGAGTAATGTTGGCCACTGGCTCTAATTGTTCGAAATAATATTACTGTGACCCTTAATAGTGAAATTTGCATAACGTCCTAATATATACTACCAATAACATTCGTAAAATGAACATGTTCCAAACTTTGTAACTAAATTTGGTTCGTCTGAGAAATTTTAGATCTCATTTATAGAACTATACCTATTTTATAATAAAAATAATAATAGCAACCCATAAATGACTGCTATGCACGGTTTTTCTCTCTGTCTGTGAGAGATACGGGGTTTTGGGAATTTATTTTGCCTACAGATTGACTATTTAAAACTCATCAATAAAGAAACTTTATAAAAATTCTTGCAAATATTGAAAGCGTTTATTAATCGAATACTATGTTTGTCCCTTAGTGCATTGTACATCGCGGAGCTACTGTTCCTCAAAATACAGGATTTTTCTAGTTTGAGTAACAGGGGACTCAATATTTTTTCCCTTTATACAGCCTACATACATACTATGTCATCTCAAAAGTGTATTCTTTATTTTTGTACACTTGCAATATTGTAAGGTTTCGTGAAAGAAAGCTATTTTTATATATTATATTATTAAATACCAAACTTAACCAATGAGAAATACAACATTTACATTTTTAGTGTAAAATATATCAATTGAATATTTATCAAATGGCAACAGAGGCTCAATACAGACGTTAGTGATCACTCACTGGTTTGTTTACCCTTTGATTTCCAACACAAACATTCCAGGCACGTATCGGAATGTGGTACAAAGCTCTCGATAATACCTTCCAGCTTTGAACCCAGCCTTAACCTGAAGAAATTATTTAAATTCTTTTGCAGACCACCGCGCCGTAGTTCAAATGTAATTATATTGGTTGAGAGTTTTTACAGTAGGTATATAATATTATAGATAAACTAGCTGACCCAGCAAACGTAGTTTTGCTACTAAAATATAGGGGTTCATCGTAGAGAGGGGAAAATTAAGGGTTGTATGTATTTTTTAATGCTGAATCACAAAAAAATAAAAACAAAAAAAAATGACTAAAAAATAAAATAAAAAAATTAGGGGTGGACCACCCTTAACATTTAGGGGGATTAAAAAAAGATGTTGTCCGATTCTCAGACCTACCCAATATGCACACAAAATTGCACGAAAATCGGTCGAGCTGTTTCGGAGGAGTTCAAAGTTGAACACTATGACACGAGAATTTTATATATTAGATTGTGTAACTCAATAACAATTGTGTAGAAAAAATAATATGCAGCGCTTACGTAGGCCTCCCATTTTTATACTAATAAGGAGGCAAACAAGCATACGGCCCGCCTGAAGGTAAGCAGTTACTGTAGCCTATGAACTGCCTGCAATACCAATCGCGCGTATCCAATGTATTGAAAATCTGAAGCTGTGTGGGTAATAGAATCAACATCGTGTACATTTTACTTTCGGCATTAATTAAGGTACATTTACGGTTTATTAACTAAAGATTAAAAGATGTAATATGTCATGTATTGTGCCTATCAGAAATTTTTAAACCAATTTCGCTAATATGAATAAACAAACAAAACGAACTGAAAAACGACGTCATGTAGAAAATTAGGTCTATTGGCTGAGATACTTAAAACAAACATTGTCACCATTTTTTATTCTCATAATTTCGTATTATATTCAAATAAATAATAGACATAAATATGGTTTAATGACGTACCTACACAATAATCTATCTCTCTTTCATATTGTAATTAAATGCGATCATTAAACAAAATACATTTCGTTTCGTCAAAATACAGTTAACGTAAGCGTCTAAAATACATACCTACGTCACCAAAACCTCTTTACCTACTTTAAAGTTCATATTTTTCAAGAAACATACTTTCATACATTCATATTAAGAACAATATATAAACAACTTTTCTAGTAATTAGCTAACTTTGAGTTAGTACTTAGGTAATTAATTGGTCTTGGTAGTTAGAACCTTGTGGTAAGTACACTTAGTTAACAAGTCTGTACACACTCATTAAGTTTTGCGTAGGAAATTTTTAAAGGCACGTCTACATTGGGCTAGAGAGTACTTTTTATTTAATAGACTGGAAGCAAGCTCTGTGTCGCGGGCGACTTTACAAACATACAATTAACGGACGCAACGTCATCCAGACTCGGGACAATCATTTATGGACCACAATTTTTTTTTGCCTGTATGTGGAATATAGGGATTGAATCCACAACACGTCGCGCACTGGAAAATGGCTAGGTAACCACTTAAGCCACTGAACTAACCGTGCGGTCTAGTTTTGGTATTATAATTAGAAATATATAAATTTCGTCTCCTTTAATTGTTATAGTCCATGGCTGATATAGATGTACTCATACGAGTACATCTATATCATACATGTTTATCAACGCATGCAAGATATTTGATGCGGAAGGCGGAGGACCGTGTGCTGTGGCGCGTGTTAGGAGAGGCCTATGTCCAGCAGTGGACTGCGATAGGCTGATTGATTGATGCAAGATATTGAAATACTGAAGTGTTGCCCAAAACGTTTTTATAAAACAGCCTGATCCCTCATACGTAGATACGTATGAGGGATCAGGCTTCATAAAATCGTTTTATTTTTCTGATTCTGATTCTTCTGATTGCTATTTTATTTCTATGCAATAATCTTATTGCAGACCATCAGAATAAGAAAATCCTTTCAATAACGTATGTACCCTTCAAATGTACTGTCAATACAATATTCTATTACAGCTACGACAAATAACTGCGACACATATTGGCTTGCATTCACAACAGAAGTTAACTTAAAGTGAGCCTTATTGCAACGTGAACATTTCTAGCTCTTACATAGCAACCGAGAAGTGATCGTAGGGCTAATCTCCCGTGGCACTTGACACGGTGACCGGGCCGTCGCCGTCGAGGGCTATCGAGATCGCTGTTCGCATCTGGGTTATTGGTTGATGTGGACTCGGAATAGATTAGTAGTACACAGATTAAATTAAACAGATAGATAGACAGATACTCTATATAATCGGTATAATTAAAAAAATAATTTAAATTAAATCGGCAAACGTTAAATACATGTATGTATAAAAACTTGTAATGTAGCTTTTTTAATCACAATAATTTTCTACAATCAAATCTTTTCGATTGTAGAAAATTTTAGTACTGGAAGTGCCCTATCTCTCTATAAGAGCGAGCAAGCCCAAATGGGGAAGGACGACAGCCAAATAACTACACAAAGTGGTGTAGTTGTGTTGCTGTCTGTAAGTACAGGTCTTGAACTCTTGAGCGCTCGATTAGGGATGCGTTTTAAAAGGAACATTTTACTATCCCAGGGATACTACATCTTAAAGCCCTAGTGTAAAAAAAGGAACTCGGCAACATGCAAGTGTAACTGCTTAACATCAGGCGGACCGTATGCTTGTTTGCCACCTAAGTAATAGATATAAGAATGAATAAGGTTGTTACATTTAAAATATCTTACCTTATGTATATTTATTTTCAGAAAGACAATCATTCATTTATTATATTGATTTAACAATTTTCCCAACATGACTGAATGATACCATAAATACTTCCCCTATTCTACATTTACTCCAGTGACGTCCCGATAATTGCTTTCCACTCTTAAAACTACACTGCAGCCTACAGCCTTCCTAAGTGAAAGCGATCATTAGAGCTAGAAGCTCGGGGCCCTAATGAAAATATTGTACATAGCTGTGGCACGCGGCTCCGCCTGCGTGGATGTCGGTTATCGCTGTAAAGTAGCCTATGTATTATTCCAGACCATAATCTATCTCTGTGCCAAATTTTATCCAGATCCATTCAGTAGTTTTTACGTAAAGGGGTAACAAACATTCGTCCATCCATCCATGATTACAAACTTTCGCATTTATAATATTAGTAGGTTAGTCATATAATATATTAGGCAGTCGGCAATCATCGTACAACAGCCTCCAAAGATAGTATGGTACTGGGTGACTCATCCAGGATATAATTTATTTATTTATTTACTCATTACAACTATTTTTACAGGTTTACCCTAATACAATATTGTAGCTATCTTATTTTTAATTAACTTTAAATATTATTACTAATTACTATAACATATGACATATAATGCCGACCTTGTAAATTCACTCAGAGAACAGCAGAATATATCTATTTCTTTTGCTATAAGGTTTAGAGTGTGAATGGCTCGCGTCATTTGCGCTTCTCTCAAGAGATTAGTTCGACCTCTCGGCACATCCAGTAGTGCAGGTTTCCTACGTCGCCATACATACCCATCTGGCACACATAAACCTAGGCATCCTAATATATCGCTGTTATCCATTTTACCCCTCAATACTTCAAATAAGTATTTGGTCAATGATAGGTTTTTCCTGACACCAAGTTCATTATATCCCACCATGCCTAATATAAATAAATTTGGGTACATTAAAGGATAAAATGGATAAACCCCATATTGTCGTAAATAGAGATACCTAACAAATTTGTTCTGTACTCTCTCCAACATGAGCCTATATTTAGTTTCGTGTGGAGACCAGATGACTGCGTTACATTCGAGTTGACTCCTAACTAAAGCGTTATAATAATAATAATAATAAATCATTTATTTCGGATTAAAAAACCTACTCCATAGTGTGTTAGTAACAATGTTCTTAAAAACTATGTTAGTAATAATATTGAATAAAACATTTCTTTTTATTTTCTCCCCGTAACAATCTCAACCCAGTGAGCCTGTATTGGGCAATCGCTGCGGGAAGCTATCATTTCCAGAATGCTGTTAGAGCTGTCACGCAATCTTTGAAATAGTGACGCCACCTTCTTACGCATAATTGCGTGGAAGCCATCCACACGCGTGTGAGCAAACATTTGTGACGCACTGCAATACCACGGCAGCCCCAACAGCATCCTGAAAGCGTTATTATATTGTACACGCAAGGCGTTGTAGGCTCGTTGCGTGTACTTAACCCACAGGTTGCTCGCGTAAAAAGATTGGCAGTATGCTTTAAACAAAGTGATTTTTACTTCCTCCGTACATCGAGCAAACCTGCGGGCCAGCATGTTGCTCCTCACCGCCAACGCCCTGCGCTCTCTCTCAATGTCCAGGTCATCCTTTAGGTCCTCCGTAACCAAATGGCCTAGATACTTAAAGGATTTTACAACATTAAGTGCGGCCCCATCCAATGTTATCGTAGGCACCGCACTGGGTCTCTTTGTGCCAGCATTAAATATTAAAATTTCACTCTTTTGTGAGTTGTATGTGAGCCCATGTAAGGAGGCGTACTGCTCACATATCCTTAGTAGTTTATTCAAGGCGCTGACCGAGGGGGCCAGCAAAACCATGTCATCAGCGTAACTTATGTTGTTGACACATACGCCGTCAATGTAGCATCCGACATGAGTTCTGCTGAGCCCCTCGATCAGTTCATTTATGTACAGACTAAAAAGACCCGTGGAAGTAAGCCCACCTTGTCTCACCCCACACTCCAGCCTATACTCATCGGACAAAGTATCCCCCCATCTCACCATATTGTTTTGATGTTTATACCAATATTTAAAGATGTTAACGTACTCCGCCGGCATGCCTGTTTCTCCCAGCTTTCTCCATAAGATGTCATACCTTACCCTGTCGAAAGCTTTCGACAAATCAAGAAAGCAAGCATATACCGGCGTTTTTCTTTCTGTATAATACCTGACAGTATGCTTTAGACTTAGAATGGCACTCTCAGTAGATAGACCCGGTCTAAAACCAAACTGTGCGTCGTGTATGTCCAAAAACTTACTGAGGTTCTCATTTAGCAAACTGTCAAGTATTTTCGCAGCTGTTGTGGCGAGTGAGATGGGACGATAGTTTATTTATTTATTTATTTATTTATTTATTAGATGTACAAACAGTTCACAATCATATTACAGCTACTTAGATCTATAACAATGGTTTTGACCTAGAATGCGAACCTAGACAGTACACACAACATGCGGTTTGTCGGATCCGACACATCACCCGTCCTGTTTTTAGGGATAGGCACAACCATGGTGGTCATTAAGGACTCAGGCAGATATGCGTGACCAACACACAATGTAAAGAGCATAGATAACACACGCGGCAGATGTACCCCCGCATACTTAAAGTGTTCGATGCTGAGACTGTCGTGTCCGGGAGATTTGCCTTTCTTTATTCGCTTTATTGCGGCATTTACTTCCTTTGCAGAAAAGCGCCTTGTTCTCTCGGACACGGCAGTCCCACCCCCACCGACTTCGGTCATCGAAGGGACTAGTGGTGACCTTATATTAAAGTTGTCTCGAAAGTTATTAGCTATGCTCTTTGGGTCACTGAAACCTCCTATCGCCACAGGCACACCAAGCCTAGGGTTCAACTTGTTTGTACTTTTCCAAAAGGCTGGAAAATTCCCTGCTGAGTGGTGTGTAGCAATGATGTCCATTTTAATCTGCTCCTGTCTATTTTGACACCACTTCAGCTTAGATTTAAAGGCCCGCCTACTGTCACACATACGCTCATATTCCATGCCACTGGGTGGCCTGCCCGCCATAGTCCACAATTTGAACCCCAGTCTAGCGTCCCTGTGGGAACTCGCGACGTACTTATTCCACCCGGTAATGTACCCACCTCTTCTAGGACACCTTTTACGCATACAGGATTCTACAGCCGCCTCCGACAATATGTTTACTACACTACTATACAGGGAGTCTAATAGTGATTTATGCTCTGGGTCAGAACAGAATGTGTCGGCACATGAACTGAATTCCTGAGGGAAATCCAGCTCTCTGAGCTTCTGATTACATATAGAGTGATACAACTTAGTTTGTTTAACATCTCTTTTGCCCCAGATCACATTATTACAAGTTGACTTACCGCTGGCTTCACACCTGGCCACGACTTTTTCTATGTCACATTGTATAAACAAAGGTAAATGGTCAGACCAATACACATCCTGGTCTACCCATACGTTACAAATGGTCTCACGAGCAGCCTCTGTGACCACGCAGTGGTCCAGCCACCGCTGACATGCATGTGCCTCACTCATGAAAGTGTATGTATCAGAGTGTATGCCCATCCTTTCTAGATCAATACAACTCCATTCTTGTTCCTTACAAAAACTTAACAATTCGTTACAAAATAACTCGCCTGGGTGTGCATTAAAGTCTCCTAGTATGTAGACTGTTTCACAGTCCTCATTGTCTTCCATCACTGATTTAATAACACTCAGACAGTCCGTAAATGCTGGTAAATTTTCTATACCGTTTACCGGCATATACACACTAAATATTAGCATTGTCCTACTTGATGACACTACTTTAATTGCACTTAGACGCACATTACTACAATTGATAACTGACACGGATTGAAAAGCACTTTTACGCCATAAAATGGCTACTCCACCATACGGTCTCCCGCTCAGAAGTCCCACTGATGTGTCCACCGCAGAAGTTCCAGTCGCCCCGAAGTTGTCATCAATCGCGTCGAGTAATGCCAGATCGTAGGGCATCAGCCAAGTTTCTTGTATCGCTAATATATCTGCCGACTTTAATATCGTACGTATGCCTTCTAGTGAACGTTTCAATGACTTACAATTATAACTGACTAGAGTAGTAATGTTTTGTTTGTTTGTATGCATTCTAATTTATATTTTCTCGATTTATTTTCAATTGCCTATTACCAAATTTTATAAATTCTCTAAACGCCACACCCTCAGGCCATAAATCTTCATCGAGAAATACTGACAATTTATGTTTGAATTCTATATAATGCTATAATCACTTTTATATTTGTAAACCCTCTGGCCATACGAAGGATAAAGCCTTTTATATAAAGAAAGATAATATTTTTGTAATCCCTTGATTTTTTTGGCACTTAACAGAGCTAAAAAACTTGTGTCGTAAAATCTAGATTTTTTAAGAACATTATTATTTTCGGATCAATTTAAAATCGATTACCACTCTTATACTTTTTGTCCAACTTTTTGACCAACTCAACGAACTCGATCCTCAGTTTGTCTAAGACTGTTATGATAGTACTTTCTAAACCTAAAATATATCATTATTTTCGGTATAATAGGACAAGTACAATTATATTCTACTGTTTACTGATTTTTTTTAAGACTGACTATTTAGAATCTATGTTACTCGTAGTTTGTAAGAATGGATGTATGGATGTTTGTTACTCTTTCACGCAAAAACTACTGAATGGATCTGAATGAAATTTGGCACAGAGATAGATAAAAGTCTGAAATAGCATATAGGCTACTTTTTATTTATTATAATTATTTAACTGTTTGATGGCAGTTTTTTCTGTAAAGGCACAGATTACTTAATAGTAGAAAGGAGATGTTCAAAGCGGCTGTATGTGCACTTAGAGCGCACTAATTAACTCAACGTAACCTAACGTAATTTGTCAAAAGCACCACACTCCGATGACAGGGTACTAGCTAGTTTACGCCTACACTTAACCAAATTGTCTTTGCAGTTATAGCTTCGAGTTTGCAATAAATGGTAGACATAAACTGAAGAAAAGACATGTACCTACCTGATAAGGTACATCAATCACCGAAAGACTATAGCATGGGGTTCTTCAAGAAAGGAGTTATAAGGTTTCTAAAGGGTCGGCAACGCGCGAGTGATACCCCCGGTGTTGCAAGCGTCCATAGGCTACGGTAACTGCTTACCATCATGCGGGCCGTATGCTTGTTTGCCTCCTTGGTAGTAAACTACAGGTCGTCGAAGAAATAATTATTATTTCTTGATTATAAAATATGTAAATCGGATGAACTTTTCAATTTTTTAACAATAAAACAGACTCATATTGTACTATTCTTTACTGAACTGCTAATGTACCCATGCCTGCCTGTGCCAATTAAAAATGTAAGTGCATCTTATAAATAGATGAGTATTATAGATTGTTCTAATTTATTACTTTAGGCACACATACCTAGATAAGTATCAGCAAATAATACCTAGGTGTAGTAGCGTAGACTTAAAATGTAAATTGAAAACGTGCCCTAAGTAAATAACGATATCTTTAATCAATCCGTTTAGCCGATAGTTAAAATCCTAGACGAACTCAACTAATAACTCAATTAACTCGAATTTGTTATTTGATCACGCGGCGTACAAAATGACTAGTAAACACATTCAGCCCGTGGTCGGTGCAATTCCACCGAAACGTCGGGTAACAGAAAGTATGAAAACCTTCGAAATATTACATGATTTAAACTCGTTGTATATTCCAGTAATTATATATTATAATAGCTATTATCTTACAATATTTTGTAAATGAAAGAGGAAAATTAAAAATATTTCTTTGCGTGTTTTATTACTATTCTAAGTAAGGACTTAAATTCAAACTGAAAAAGCTTAAAGACTCGCAAACAAAATTTGATGATTAAAATTTAGAAATGTAACAAAATCTAATATTATTTTATTCTTATTGACACAAACTCTCATTTCTGAAGAAGCACTTCTCCTTCAATATTTAAAAGGACTCAGAATTTTAAAACTTAAGTACTTCACCTCAGTAAAATAAATATAAAATACCGTTGTAAAAAGGCGGTCGCCGGATAGCCGAATAGCGAATATAATCGTTATGATATCCGATATTGTTCAATGAATTGATATCGGTCTCACTTGTAGATTATACTATACTGGTACTGTTGAAGCCCAAGAGACGGTTCCATTGTGGTCTTATCTTTCACATGAGGAAATATAAGAGATACCAGGTAATGTAATGATAATAAAGGTATTTCTCATTGAACGATAATGATAAAGTATTATCGGTTTAATTTTATTAGTTTACTAATAAACTTTTATGAAACAGAGTCCCACAAATCTTTGACCGCGTGATCGGCTAGAAGATCATCAACATCGTTTCTTCCACTTATCTCCTCTGATTTAAAAGTTTTATATTTTACTTTTTTAAATAGATCTAGATACCTATTAGATTATTATTTTTTTATACAATTTTCTCTCTTGCTGTTCTAGGGCTCACTTTATAATATTACGAGCATATTGCATATATTGAAAGAAGATTGACGTAACTTAGAGACTATTATAGACACGAGAGGGCTCTATGATATTCTCTAAGTTCGATATCTCAGGCAACTGCTTACAATTTCTATTTCCATTCATTTTCTTCGAAATATCCATCGCAGCAATATCATAAATATAAATGCAAATGTCCATCAATTCGTAAAGTCTTGTTACCAACAGTAGTACAAACGAGGCGAAGAAAACTATTGATCTGTGCGGCGTGCATGCATCGATCTGTGAGAACCGGGTCAGTTGGTCATTCACCGGGTGCCGACCTCGCTGGTGATGCATGTTGGACCGAACCACCAACGTTGGTGCATGTTGGTCATGGCAGGTGCAGGTGGGCGACTGTTTGTCGTTACATGTTGTACCAAGATTTACATACCATAGACATAAATTACTTCACTAATCCAGAGTCTGGAGAGGCTGGTAATCTGTCATACAGGTCTCCTAGTACCAGTCTCTCACATAGTAGCATTATGATGTCTAAACTAAGGTTTTTTTCTTTCTGTTCTGTTAATGTATATTGTGAATTAACTATGTGAGAGAACAACAATAAATTATTATTATTATTATTTGAGTTTAGTATATTATTCTAAATCAATCAGTTTAAAGTATTTACATTATTGTTTAAACTAATTTTGTCTTAATATTTTTATGTACCTGCTTGAAGCAAAATTGTGTCATACAAGTATATTTGCATTTATCTTTTACATTTCACTTGAATTTAAGAGAGGTGGGGTACCATATAAACGAGCAAGCCAAACTGGGAAAGGACCTCCTCTTTACAAAAGACCACATCCAAATAACTAGTATTTCTGCTCATAGCGGGATGCGTTTCGTCCATAGACTACGGTAACTGCTTACCATCAAGCGCGCCGTATATTTGTTTGCCAACTTAGTTTTAGGATAATATAACTTAATATGTATCTATCGTATATACACGTTTTAACTAAAGTACTATTCTAAACCAATCTCCTAAAGCACTCGCCTAATTATCGAAGTAATGACGTGTAAGGACTTTCATTAAGTATCACTCGCTACCTATATTTTGTACTTTAAGGGGATCGAACCCACAACACGTCGCGCAATAGTGAATGGCGAGGTAACCTCTTAAGCCACTGACTATTATATAACAAATGATTATTATAATATTAGTTGTCCTGTCTGACTGATGCATCAATGCAGTATTTAAGCCACACTATCAACTTAACATTTTGCACAAATGATTCTTAAATAACATAAGTAAGCACTAGGAAAGGGATTTTTATAGATTCAATCCCTAAACGTGTAAAAATATTATTTAACCCGGGTGAAGAGAGGGCAAACAGCTATTTATTTATATATCTTAAGATCACAAATACCAGGTAGATATTTATTGTTTAAAATAAACTGTGGTTAGTACTTAATATATTATCTAAAGTGCAAAAGCCAATAGGTGTTGTATAAATCAACGTCTCGTAATAAACATTATTCGTCACTCGGGAGGTTGTTAACATGGAGGTTTCAGCTAGATTCAATAATATTATATATTGTACTAGGGGTCATCCGCGACTCCGTCCGTGTGGTAATTTGAAATGTACCTACATTTCTCCGATTTTGCAACATATCTCACTACTGCTCCGCTCCTATTGATAATAGCGTGATGTTATATAGCATATAGCCTTTCTGGATAAATGCACTATTCAACAAAAAAAGATTTTTTCGTATCGAACCAGTACTTTCTGAGATTAGCGCGTTCAACCAAACAAACAAACTTTTCAGCTTTATAATATTAGTATAGATATGATTGTAATTACATTAAATAGTTTAAAAAATCTAGTATTGCGTGTATTTGAGTGGAATTAATCTAATTAGTTATAGCTTAAGTGCTTTAACCTCACCAATTAAAATTAAACGACAGATAGTATGTTTTTATACAAATATCAACAATTTGTTCCTACGGGTGAAAGACACCATATATTTTCATAAATTTATTTCACTTCGTGAATCTAAGTGGGGGGGAGTTTGTTGATGCATTTATTAAGTGGTCTGCAGTCCGGTAGAGCTACCCGCTAAAACGTGTTGAAATATATATAACCTAGGACTTATACTTAGTTGCTTTTTTCTTTACGATATTTCTTTTAAACTGTTCTTTTACTCAAAAGTATGTAAGTAACTCTTGATATTTTGACAGATTTATTTTCTATGTGACTAAAGATGGAGAATTTTACAGAAGAATAAATGTAAATAGGTGATGTAAATTTCTACAGTTTAAATATACAATTTGACTTTTCAATTCATTCACCTTGATTAAATTATTTAATGTGAATACAAATTAGTTTTTTTTTATTCAACTAGACTATCATCTGCTAATTTCGACATGTGAGTTTTATTGCAGCTCGAGAATTCAGGCTCGCACATGTATATATTATTATATACCCTTATTTAAATCAACCGAACTTCCATCTACTATAAAAAGTAATTATTAAAATTAACTCTACTTGATATAAATAATTTCGTAATGTTTGATGCACCAGTCATGGAGGAAAACTGTTACTACTTACTCACTATCGCGTTGCATGATGTACAATTTCATCGAAACCTATTCAATATTTAACTTTACACTGTTTAAGCAAACTAAGAGAGGTAGGGCACCATACTAGCGAGCAGGCCCGACTGGGGAAGGACCTCCACCATACAGAAGACCACAGCCAAATAACTAGACACAGCGGTGTAGTTGTGTTCTTTTGTGTGAGTACAGGTCTCCAGCGCTTATTTATGGATGCGTTAAAGAATGTATTCTTATCCCAGGGTTCCTTCTTCTTAAAGCCCTGGTTTCAAAAAATAGGTTGTCAACACGCAAGTGATACCTCGGGTATTGCAAGCGTCCATAGGCTACGGCAACTGCTTAACATCAGGAATGCTTGTTTGCCCACCAAGTAGTATAAAAAATAAAAAATAAAGGCAAATAATGTATGATCGCGTTAATACGCGAAGACTGATCTTCGTTTCGATTGTTCATTATCCATAATAAATGAAAACTTATTATTGCGACAAGTCGCAACAAAAAGTCGTATTGTCTGCATCATGTATCATTGCAATAACATAACCAACGTTCGGTTTGCATTCAAGGAAATGAAGCTACATAAATTATTTCAGTACAATTCACTACGAGGTCGCGGGAATTATTTCCATGAAGCATATTGTCTATGACATTTTGATTCCTTTGTAATTTTCAATTTAATTTCCTTACAATTGATATCCACTTATAATGAAGGCATTGAATTTTATTATTCATTTCTCGATGTAGAACAAGGCGATTACTATATTATTCAAGAGATGATTGACAACTAAGGCCCTGTATTTGAAAACTACAGTAAAAGTAACAAGACTTAAATTGGTCTCTGCCGCACTCCAATATTCAATTTAAGATTCAAAACGATTTATTGTTAGATACTTGTAGAAATTCAATGTTGCCTAGGTACCCAAAAGTACAGAATTATACTATCAATGCTTTTCTTGTACAAGATAATTGATCTAAATAAATTAAATACTCAGTTTTTTATAGCAGTTACCGAAACCTATGGACGTTTGCAATAAATACCAAAGGTGCAAGTGATATCTTGTTTTCGACAATTTTTACAATAGGGATAGAAAAACGATTCTTTCAAAACGCTTTTCTAAATGAGCGCTGGAGACCTGTACTCACACACAGGAACACAACTATATCGCTGCGTAGTTATTTGGTTGAGGTTTTTTGTAAGGTGGAGGTCCTTCCCCAGTCGGGCTTATCTTATCTTATCTTGTGACGGGGCTGTCCTTGCGGCCAGCGCACTTCGACCCTTGGGGTCTTTTGTGCATGCCACTACCTTACCGCTCACCCTATGTCTTGGTCCCTGAATACTTCCTGCATGAGTTTCAGTACGTCCTTGACGGGGGCGCGCCTGTAGTCCTCTGGTAGGGTATGCCAGTCCCAGAAGGCTCATTCTTCTTGAGGCCAACGCATGGCACGTGCATAGCAGGTGCCGCATTGACTCCTCTTCTTCACCACAAGTCCTGCATGTCGGGCTGTTTGACAGACCCATTTTGTGGAGAAGCTTGTTTGAAGGGTAGTGACCCGTGAAGGCACCGGTCACTGCCCTCATTTGTGTTCTGCTGTACTTCCATAGTTTGTCCAGTCGGGCCTACTTACCTACATGGTGCCTTAGCTGTCTGTTTGTTTTTACGTGCATAGTGATGCAGGTAGAGGAGTGAACGATATATTAAAATGTATGATCATCTTTACTACATATTTGGCTATTATCATGATATTAAGTAAAACTAAAAGTTATAAAAATCGCTGTTTATTTCTCGACTTGTAAATTATTTCAATTGTCAGTGTGATATATAAACTAAAGCCACTATGCAAGTTTACTAAATCAACGTCAAAGGATTTCATTTTATCTTATTCTCGCTGACAATAGCAGAAATGGCATGAGATTTACCTAGCAAGACTTGCAGTTTATTCAAAGAGACAAGATGGGTCTTATATAAATAAGAAAGCGCTGAATTTTGTTGTGCAGTTATTATTGTAGTATTTAGTTTCAAAATGGACAAAGAATTAAAAGTAAAATTTATCATGATAATTATTTATAATGTATTTATTTAACATATGAATGAATGACAAATTTAGCTATCAAACAGCAAAAAAAAAAAATCTTTTGCCAGCTTTCGGCTGATATTGACAGAAAAAACTCAAAGCGAGGCGAAAAGTAATTTCAAATAAAATTGTGCCTAAATTAAACATTACAAAGCATTGCACAAAATATCAAGGTGTTGAATTATTTAATAAATTACCAACGTACCTTAAGGACATTGTATACAACACGAAACTGTTTAAATCACAATTGAAGGCCTTCCTGTTGGACAGATGTCTTTATTCTATTGCCGATCTGGTTGTTGAATCTTAATATATGGGGTACGTATGAGGTGTAAAGCATTTTTAATTTTAATTTTTTTTTTTGGACATTACAGCTTATTTTAATTTATTTATTGATATTATTGCTATTATTTTTGTTATTTGATTGTGTTTTTGTTAATTATATTACGTGAATCATGTTTTCAAATACAATATAAATTGTTTGTGAAAAAAAAAAAAAAAAATGTACTTAAAGAATCGAATTCAGAACGCTGTAATAGCAGTGGTATGCACTACCACTCACTACCACTGAACAACCAGGCAGAAAATAGGCTAACAAAATGAATTACTCATTTTTACAAGAATCAAGAACAAGTCAAAAGATGTTCCGGGAGAAACTCATAGAATATATAGTTTACGTAACGTTGAGTAAAAGAAAATATATATAGTGATTGTGTGAGTTGGCAGCCGCTTAACAGTGGTACATTGAGTTTAGTAACATTATTATTAACGTGGATACGATAACTCTTTTTGCAAGAACTCTCGAGGTTATAACCGCATTGCTACTTAGTCCGTAGCACCTCTAAGTTTGAAGACTACTAAGTTGATGAAATTCAAATAGCATTGATAAATAGTGTTATTCATATATTGTCATCGTGCAAAGTAATACCAATATCTAAGGACCGAATGATCTTAATATTGGCAACATACTAAGTGTTAATAACTCGTGAAACGATTATAAAATAATAAATTATCTAATTGTTTTACTTACGAGTATATCTAGACTCTCTATACTAGATTATTATTTGTGGTATGGGTCGCAATAGACAATCTATAAAGGATCTATTCCTGTAAAATAAATAAATATACTAAATGTTGTAACGCCTAAGGCTTTGTCAACAGTAGGATCCTAATCCCTGGGACAAAAGGTAAATAAAATTGCACGTGGATCCGTTAATGGGTCAACCTACTGGGACTAGGCGGCCTACTCCGATGTTTTTATAAAACAATATGTGTTTAGACAACCTTGTTGAAGAATTTCTATTATGTTTAGGAGATGGTTCAGTTAATTTTCAATATTATTCTTCTGTAGAAGACTCACGCAAGCTCCACGTCAGCGAACTAGCCGTAGGAAAATTTTGCTGACATCATCTTTCTGGTTTATTCATAATTTATGACCTTCATAAGTGTTACTTTGTAACCTAAATGAATAAATGAATTTTGAGTTTGAGTTTTGAGTTTTAGTTGTCATTGGACAACTCCCGCTGCTTACAAAATAAAATAATCAGACATAGCTCAGACACGGAAACATCTAAATGTCCATGACAGATTGCTGTGCTAAGCAGGATATATAGAAAAAGAAAACAAATATTACAAATATATTGTTAGATTTAACACTCCTATTGAGAGTCTTTTATAGCATACATATATTACCTCACTTAAAATTTACTTTTTTTTGCCACGTCAGTTCGAACTTCCATCAATTTACGCACAAATCTGTTAAGTTACAGTTTTTCAGTATGACATGACTTGGCCTTTCAGCTTGAACAACTTACTTGCTTAGCTTGAACGATACAGACACCATTAAAATAGTTTTCTAACAAACTTTTAATATTGAATTTCTTTGAGAGAATCCTTTATTTAATTTAAAAGAAATAATATTCGAGCAGACATTTGTATTATTTGCAAAATGTCAGCTTCCCAATTATCAAGAACGCTGTCAATGTTCTGCTAAGTTGTTATAAGTAATTGCATTCAAAACTTTTGCAATAACTAGAAAATAATTGTCAATCTTATCTTTAAAAAAGCATTTAAAGTTAGAAACTGACAGAAAGTCACTGGAGTTAAGTGTATGGAATTTAGCTTTTTTGTAGACGAATTAAATTTGTAGACTGTCGATTTTAGCAGTTGTTTGAACTGTGGTTGAAATTTCTTTTAAGTATATTCATCTGATGGAGTTTAATGAAAAAGTTGAGACATTTCAATTTCTAATTCCATACGTTGTTTCGTAAATCACACATTTCTATCTACTTAATGGTGTAATATCTATTTCACATCAAAAAATAATAACATAATTGTCATTAAAACACTTAGATATATGACGTCCAATTTTGATTATAAAACACACTTATCACAACCCATAAACGTCCCACTGGGATATTAGGCTACTATACCACGCTGGCCAGACGGGTTGGTATAAGGTTTTGTTTCGAGTTTTCCCTCTCTTGCAGTGGATATTGTCTACTAGACTTAGTCCCTTAGTCGACTCTTACGACTCCCTCGGGATGGAACGGGATGGTAACATTTGTATTCTTAATCCGTCACCACACGGGCATTACAACACAATATAAAAATTAAATTGAATTAAATGGTGGATAATGAAACGTTTGTATGATACATGATCATAGATAGCTCATAAAACTAAAAGTTGTGTAAAAGTACCCTCACACCAACCAGCATTAGACCAAGTGTGTTGATTAAGGCCTTAACCCTCTCTCCTGAGAGAAAAGAAAAGGCCCGTACCCAGTAGCGGGACATATATACGAGCTGCTATTAAAAGAACCCTCACAAATCATATAAAAATTGTATCTTAAGCAAAACCAAAATATGAATATCATAAAAGAGATAGAAAATGAAAAAAATCTTTCCAAACTTCGGTCAAAAAATTATGATTCATTTATCGCAACCATAAAGCACTTAATTTAATAGACAAAAGTATTTAAGTGGATTCTCTTCTAAACAAATGATATATAAACTTGACCCAATTTTCTTCTCCGCTAACTCATTTTATTTTTGCCTCAACAATGACACTTGATACTAAGGAAAAACGGCGGATTTCTTTTCAATTTCCTTAGCTTAGTTCTTGGAATACTCTTCTGTTGTGTAATAAAATAATACAGATGACTGTTAAATGTGATATTTTTTAAACCTTTGTTAAGATAAATTGAGATTTTCAATAAATCCGTTTCAGCTTCCGTCTATCATTCACATGAATATAACCCTAAAACGGAACAATATTGACTACCTTGGTGGTCCAGTGGGTACAGTATGTGCCTGCTATGCACGAGGTTGTGGGTTCGATTCCCACACAGGGACAAAAGTTGTTCTGAGTCTGGGTGTAATTTGTGTCCGTTAATTGTATGTTTGTAAAGTCCCCCGCGACACAGAGCTTGTTCTCTAGGAAATATATATATACAACTTTTAACATACCACATAAATAAAAATCAAACACGTTACATTGTTTTCAATCATTTGATTCTAGAAAGTTCCAAAAACACCAGTGCTAGACGCCAACATAACCACTTTAGTAAAGTTCTGTCAACATTAAACTTCTCCCGCTTGTTGAGACCAGACGATTGTCTAAGCACTTAACGACTGCTGGTATTACTTGTACGAAAGGCTTTAAATGTCTTATACTTCTGCAATAATTGACTGTATAAGGCTCGTGGTCACCTGAAATTTTTCTCTGCGTTTTGTGATACATTGATCGACACATAAATTCCATGAAGTGCAGAATGACTTTCAAATAAATCTATACTATATAATATTATAAAGCTAAAAAAATTGTTTGTTTGGTTAAACGCGCTAATCTCAGAAAGTACTGGTTCGATTAGAAAATCTTTTTTTTGTTGAATAGTGCATTTGTCAATATTCCAAATTACCACGCGGATAAAGTCGTGGGTGACCCCTATATCTAATATACAAATATATGTAGAAGCGAAATGATGTATCTGGACATCCCATTACAAAACCGACGTGAGTATACGCAGGTGTGTATGAACAAGCACAAGTTAAATAATTATTTATCGAAGTCCAAGACTGATAGTTTGAAAGTCCATCTGTACTTTGATGCAGCATGTTTAATGTGAAGATTATGCATCATCAGTTCACGAGAAAAATTAAGGAAATCATTATTATTATTTTATTACTTTCAGCCTATACTTTCCCACTGCTGGGCAAAGCCTCCCTTTCCTTTTTCCACTCAACCCAATCTTGTGCTAAAATAGACCAGTATTTTCTGTACGCATCAAGCTCGTCCCGCCATCTGAGTCTGGGCCTACATTACTACATTACTACTTACGTTGGACATTCTTTCATAACTATTGTTTATTCACAAATAACCAATGATGTTGTTGCACTTTAACTATAATATAATTGAGGTGAAACAACTTTACGTGCTTCTTCACATGTCAACGTGGGAGTAACATAAGAAACACATTCGTTTAAACTGTTCCAAGTGTCTTCCCAGTTCAACGCTCGCGTGGAACATTGAGTGATGGAATAAAAGGTACTTTAGCGCTTAATACTAAGAGTTTACGAGTATTTCTATAGTTAACTTCGAGACTATTCTATTCATCACAGTTTAGCACGACAGTAATTCTGTCTGACTTTTATAAGACGTGAAGTCTTAGGTCCTTTAAGAAAAATATATTAGGGCGAGCCAAAAACTGACGGAAAATAGTTGGATCTAAACTTTAAACTTTTTTCGGAGTTAGTACTGATGGGTTTTTATGTAGTTACTTGAAGATTTATAACATCGTCATCTGGATTCATGTCTTTATCTTTTAAAGACAACTCCCGCACTAGAGAACAAGCTCTGTGTCGCGAGGGAACTTACAAACATACAATTAACGGACACAAATTACACCCAGACTCAGAACAACTCTTTATGGGCCACACAAAGTTTTGTCCTGTTTGGGAATCGAACCCTCAACCTCGTGCACAGCAGGCGCATACTGCGGCAACTGGACCACCAAGGCAGTCAACTAAGACAACAGTAAAATAAGACAACAATCTTCTATGGCACCTCAATCATTCTTCGAATAAAATTTGTTCTACTATTATTTACTGTCTTCAGCGAATCAAAAAACCTATGGTAGGCTATGGCTTTTACAAGCTTCCTTAAATAAAGTTGTTACAAAAACAAACATTAGAAGATACAGTGGGTACTTACGGCCCACAAACATTGTATACGATTGTGTACTTTGTAACGTTGTATCACCTGCACTGTGCCTGCACACAAATATAGTCTAATGAATTTCATTTTGTTATTGTAATAAATAATAATCATCATTTAAGTTTTTGAGCTTTACATTTTAGTGCTAAGTATATCACTTAGCACTAAAATGTAAAGCTCAAAAACTTTAATGTTAACTTAAAACAATCTATCAATCTAATTGATTCTAATCCAATAGAAGTAATAACACTAATTAATAACGTTATTTCAAGATAGTAAATTTTAAGTAAATTTAAACAAGATTGAAACTATTTTAATCTTGGAATTTAGGCTACGATTTTCCATTTACCGATAAAGTGCTTCTTGAAATAAATCAGTCTAATAAAACGCAATCATAAACATATTAATTTTCGTATTTTATTCTCGTTTACACGACGCGTGTACCACATCTATGAAAGAGCCATAATTTCCTCGTGTTTTTGCTCTGAATAATATTATTATAATCTCGGAAATTCAAATGCAGAAATAAGAGCGACCTTAAACTTCCGACCTGAATTCCACACGTGTGTGCATACAGTGCTCTACATGTCAAAGGCCCGTGTTTCTAAAGGTGAAAAAACCGTGAAGACGATGAGCGCCGCCACCACGCCTGTGTATAAAACGCTCAAGTGCTACAGAGTCATGTATCGGAATAGATTCTTCAATGTAGTCTCAGATATTTTTGTCTGAAAGTATCGGGAAGTGTTTTATTATTCTAAGTCTACTTAAATATTAAAGCAATGTGGAAAAAGACGAGCCTGGAGCAGGACTCGAACCTGCGCCTCTCGGGTTCCGGCTCAGATCCGAGCTCCTACTCCAGAGTTCGAACTTGTTGCACGGTGGACGAACTCTGGATTAGGAGCTCGGATGGCACAGTTGGTAGTGCGCTGGGCCGGAACCCGAGAGGCGCAGGTTCGAGTCCTGCTCCGGGCTCGTCTTTTTCTACATTGCTTTAAAGTATATTTGAGCTGATTGCATAGCAAAAATGCTAAAAATATTTATTTTAAGTATGTTATCTTTAGACCGTTTTCCTACTTAAATTTTATCATGTTTTAACATAGCTGGGACCAGGCCAAACATGGGAATTATCGATAATTCTAGACTTCGGATAACTCATCATTTGTTGATAGAAAATCCCAATATAATGTTACCCTACGTGGGGATTGAGAAGGGGGTATTAGATTAATAGACGCTAGTACTACCACAGCGCCTCAGATATTGTTCAAATACATTTTTTTAAAATTTTAAGCTTGAGACAAATTCATACAAGATGATCTATTGTTGATGCTACATCTGTTGTTGTCTCTGGGAATTCCACAGTGTAAAGGAAACTATAACAAATAGTAGGTATCTATCTAGTCGATTCTAAGCTCTGTCACGTTCTGCGGAGGCGGCCGGGCGCTCACAGCCTCGCCGCAGATATTCACGTTATCTCACGCTACATTTTCTCTAGTTATGAAAGGAATGAAAACTTACAGATTTGAAAGGAATGGAAACGTTCTATGTAATCGTTGCTTAAAGCATTTTTCTGCTTTGTTTGGTAAGTTATTATAATATAATGACTTACTAAACAAAGTAGATATTATTGTATTATATAAGCTTTCTAAAAGACATCTCCTATTTTATAAAATATTCTCATTCATAACATAATAATTGAATTTTAACACCTAAGAGGATCAGTGTATCTATATATTAATAAATAAAAAATAAATGTTGTACCTCTTCTGAAGCACATTGAGCACACGGAGAAATGTGAGACTTAAAGCCCCTCTCTCAAAAAATCATAGATTTATATGTTTCACTAGATAAGCAATAACCGCGAAAACACACTACCACCTAACACATGCCCCGGGGCATGTGTCCGACTGTCTTTTGTTTTGTCATGAGCATGGCGTTCGAATGGCGCGAAACAAGAAAATGAGTAAATGTATGGTGAAATTTTGCGATTTCGAATCGCACGTTTCGCAAAAGTGTAACAAGGCAAACGAAATTACTTTTCACATGTGAGATAAATGTGTTTTCAATTAATTATTGTTGTAAATCATAAAAAAAAACTAATTAAAAATATTGGCGGCTAACACATAGTTCAGGGTTGTCAGTTAAAACCACGTTCGGTTTCCCTGTGTTTATGGGAGATTTTTGTATTGAATGAAATATATTTAAATTTAAATGAAATATATTTAAAATAGATTTGTTTAATTTTTATTAAATTTAAAATTAGTTTAAAAAAATATTTAAATAATTTAAAAAAATTACCAATTTTTAAATTAGTTAAATCAAATATTAAATAAGAAAATAATTAAATTTATATTGTGAAATGAAAAACAAACAAAATAACAAAAAAGCTACTTTAACAAAATTTTCCTGCTGACCAATAATCCATAATATGTAGGTTGAAAATTATAACATTCAATGTAATTAATCTAATTGAATATGTTCCAATTTCAATAATACAATTATTTTAAAAATTAAATTACATCTGATCAAAAAATTTAATTCAATTAAGGGATTTTTTTATAGAGTGTGCAACACCGAGCTTGTCGATGCGAGTGAAAAGCTGACTTCAATATTTTGACATAAACTGTATGGAATTGCATCTCTATATGTTTACCTCAATGCAAAAAATGATGAAAAAGAGGTGTAAATTAAGAGAGGTAGGGCACCATACTAGCGAGCAAACCCGACTGGGGAAGGACCTCCACCTTACAGAAGACCACAGCCAAATAACTACACACAGTGGTGTAGTTGTGTTCCTGTGTGTGAGTACAGGTCTCCAGCGCTCATTTAGGGATGCGTTTTGAAAGAAACGTGTTCCTATTCCAGGGATACTTCCATTACAAAACCCTGGTGTAAAAAAATGGGTTGGCAACACGCAAGTGATACTTCTGGTATTGCAAGCGTCTATAGGCTACGGTAACTGCTTAACATCAGGCGGGCCGTATGCTTGTTTGCCACCTAAGTAGAATAAAAAAAAAAAAACAAAATCATTTTTTGTTGGCATTCATCGACAAATCACTGCCAAAAAATACAGTAAATCTACTTAATCTTCAAGATGTGTTTCATAATATGGTTTTGTCATAAATTATATAGTAAATCTAAATAGTTTGTAAATAAATCATCGAATCAGCACCAAATTATTGAGACCACTTTATGACTTAAATTTTTATCAAATAAAATCATTTTATCAAAAAAATAACAATATTTGAAGAAAACATACACCTATAATTTGGTAATCTTATATTTAGAATAAGTTTAAATTTCAATTTATTAAAAATTAATAAGACGTCCATTCAAAGAGTACATCTGTTTGTATCCCCGCGCTCGCCTATAGAATTAGGTCGTGTTTGCTTCGCCCGAATGCTCAAGGTCGTTGGCGATATCACAAGCCTTAACCTAATCAAAGATCATACGGAGAAAGAGTGCAGAAAGCAATAACGGTTGAAAAAAACCTCATTTAGTCAGGTTTAAGTTGCTTAGTTGACTGTAAGTAATATTAGTTGGTAAATACCCCTACATATCCAAAATCATTGTCAGCTTCATTTATGTAGTCTGCTGGTGGACAAGAGCCTTTTGCAAAATGAGCATAATACTGTCATCAAATTTGACGGACCACGTCTAACAAACTCCATTTTGTCGATATTCTACAACGAAACTCAACAATAGCATCTAAAAATAACCTTAATACACAATCTGCCAGTTCTGGTTTGGATCCCTAAGCCCTTTTTTCATCAGGCTGACAAAAAAGTTGTCTCTTTATACAATACTACCTAAGTATATAATACAGTAGTATTGAAATAAAATCCTTTACGTTTTATCCATACTAATATTATAAATGAAAAAGTAACTCTGTTTGTCTATTTATTAGTTTGTTTTTTATTTTGTTAGTTACCTTTTCACGACTAAACGGCTGTAGAGATCGTAATGAAATTTAGCAAAGAGATAGGTGGTATTCTGGAGAATGTAAGATACATAAGGTACTTTTTACCGCAACAACCGATATTGATATCAACGGAGCCGGAGACAACAGCTATAAGTTATGAATTTATATATATAGTTATGAATAATACTTATATCGTTGACTGCATGGTTGGTTCAGTAGCTTAAGTGGTTACCTCGCCATTTACTACTGCGCGGCGGGTTGTGGGTTCGATCCCCACATGGGAAAAAAAATTGTGTGATCCACTAGTGGTTGTCCCGAGTCTGGGTGTACTTTGTGTCCGTTAATTGTATGTTCGTAAAGTCGTACGCCACACTTTAAAGATTTATATATAACTAGCTATTGCGCGCGGCTCCGCCCGTGTAGATGTAAAAAGTAGCCTATGTGTTATTCCAGACTATAATCTATCTCTGTGCCAAATTTCATCCAGATCCGTTCAGTAGTTTTTACGTGAAACCATCCATCCATACTCACAAACTTTCGCGTTTATAATATTAGTAGGATGCCATTTCTTCATTATACAACAGTTACTAGTAGTTATGATAACACAGACTGTGTCACCTGTCAGAAAATTTGTCAAAGCTTCGTCAAGTCGTTAACACTCATTATTAAAAAACAAAACCATTAATTAAGAGATAAGCTGATGCTTATTGACTCAAATCACCTTTACCAGCGACATGGCGGCAGGCGGCGCGGACTGCGTCGGTAATAGAATTAAACTTTAATGAACTTTCTTTTAAAATCGGCAACAATTGTGTTTTAACAACATAATCTTGTTATAAACTCGATAGTAAAGTAACAAATGAAGACGAAGAGAGGTTAGTCAAGTTTAAATATAATGAATAAAGTCTAGATAAGATAATTATATAATTAATAATCGGCACGAACACTTATCGCACTTTTTAAAATCTACTGGTGCTCCCACATTGCCGTCAGAAAATGTTTAGTAACGTTAGTAAACATTTGTTAGCAAAAATTTAATCACAAATGTTGAAAAATGTTGTCATGTTAGAAAATGTTTAGTAACGTTAAGTTAGCAAATTATAACAAAACAAATTATAACAAAATAAAACATGTGTTACCTTTTGTTTGTAAACCTTAGTAATATGTTAGTAAACATTAGTAAACATTTTCTATTAGTGTAGGAGCACTTATAACATGAAACAGTTCCTAAGAAAATGTAACAATTGACAACATTTGTGAGTAAATGTTTTTATGTTAGAAAATGTTTACAAACATTTTATAACGGCAATGTGGGAGCACCATATAACAAAATATTTGGTGTATCATTTAAAAAAAAATTATGAGTCCTATTTTGTTGATGTTTCTCCGACGCAGCTGAGTATTTTTTTTATTCCATGAATGCTGTTCCATAATTTTGAAAAAGATTCCTTTGAGTCAAGTTATTTTGGTTTCCCTTCTATATATGCAAGCAAAATAATTTAAAATTGATTCGACATAAGAATCAAAAATTGAATTTTATTTATAAGCACGTTGGAACCTACTATACAATTTTAAAAGTAATCTGTGGAAATGTAATAAATACAAGATTTTATAATACGTGATGTTTTTAGCCTAGATTTAATTATAATGATTTATCTGATATAAGGCTGATGTTCTCAGTAATAATAGCAACCCATATATGTATGTTCCACTGCTGGGCACAAGTCTCCTCTATCAAGAGAGAGAGGATTCAGGCCTTAATTCACACACGCTGGCCTAATGCGGGTTGGTGAATCAGACATGTGTTTAGAATTTCTTCTAAGACATGTGGGTTTCCTCACAATGTTTTCCTTGACCGTTAGCAGATGGCGAATCGTTTGATTAGTACATACAAACTCCACAAAGTGAAATTCACATTATTACTGCCACCCAGGATCGAACTCGCACCTCTTGCGTGCAAGTCGGTTACTTTCCCACTCGGCCACCACCAATGTTCTCAGTAAAAAAAGCTAAAAATAAAAAGTCTCGATATGGAACCACTCTAAAAAGTATTAAAATAATATTGTATAACCCTGCATCTTTGTAAGATACGACCGTAGACTAAGACGTTTTATAAAAAGCTCAGACGTAGCCATTTGTAATCGACACCGGATTATCCACTAAAATCATACCTACCTTCTACGAAAATAAATTGTTCATGTCAAAGAATTCTGCTTCAAAATGTTAGTCACGAATAAACTTACACCCACACATACACATTCACTCTACATGATCAGTTCTGCCACTATCTACCAAATGTTTAAAATTATATATGCAAATGGGGGTTTTGAAATATTTCAGATGAAATTTACCAAGTGTCAGTCACTCGCAACCATAAGGATGTTTCAAATATTTAATTAATACGCCTTTTTCTTTGATAGTACATAATTAATGCAAAAGATACCTACTTAAATAAATAAGAAAGAAATAAAATTTTGCTGAACTTTTAATATTTTGTGAAACAAGTGAGTACAATAAATTATATTATCAGTAGAAAAGAGCTTCCATTAAATAATCTTTGTCAAAATAATACGCAGTAAGAGAAAACTAAACAAAACAAATAAGTGTAGTTAGAACTAAAATGTCAACAGGCAATAAACAAAAAAGACAGACGAATTCGGATGTCGATCCATTTATTGGTCTTAAGCACGAAATGTTTGTTAAAAGTAAATTAGTTGTCAGTTTAGGTCAACAGCTCCCAAAATACCTAACTAGCGACTCAAAGATTACAAATACACAAACAGTTTTAACAGTTTTTAAGAGAGGTAGGGCACCATACTAGCGAGCAAGCCCGACTGGGGAAGGACCTCCACCTTACAGAAGACCACAGCCAAATGACTACACACAGCGATGTAGTTGTGTTCCTGTGTGTGAGTACAGGTCTCCAGCGCTCATTTAGGAATGCGTTTTGAAAGAAACGTATTCCTATCCCAGGGTTACTTCCATCTTAAAGCCCTGGAGTAAAAAAATGGGTTGGCAACACGCAAGTGATACCTCTAGTAATGCAAGCGTCTGTAGGCTACGGATACTGCTTAACATCAGGTGGGCCGTATGCTTGTTTGCCACCCAAGTAGTATTAAAAAAAAAAAAAAAAAAAGTTTAATAATCGGCAGCATAAATCATGTTACATTGAATATAAAACGTCGTTTGTAGATAAGATTTTAATAATTGTTATGAAATTGTTGCAGATGTGGATTGAATGAAGATGTAGTTGAAAAGGGAATGTTAAGATGGTTTGGCCATTTAGAAAGGATGGCTGAAAGAAGAATAACAAAAGAGGTATATCGTGCAAGAATAAACGGAGATGTCGGTAGGCCGCCCTAGGAGAACATATAGCGACCAAGTAATTTGCTAAAAAGGGCCAAGTTAAAAGTACCCAGAATCAACGTTCATGCATGAAGAGGTTGATGAATGTAGAAGAGGCGAATGAAGTATATTTGGATCGAAGCAATTGGCGTACCATAGTCTCTGCCTACCCTACGCGCGTGATGATATCTATGTATTTACAGATTGTGTATTGCTACTTAGCATAACTTATTATCGGTAAGAATCAAAATAACTTATGTTATTAGTTAAATCTGACATCTGTTCATTGTATTATCACAAGAAGCACCAATTCAATGAAGCGTTCATTCTTAAACATAAATAACTAAGTATTATCAGTGCGATCGACGGTGAAGGACCTCATTTTTTAGTTTCCCCTCGTATAATAAATACAAAATATAAATATACAACTATTTCCAGAAGCTTATAAATATATGAAAGCAATGAAAATTATATACATAGATTTATATACCTACCTCCTCTTATAGATCAAATCTTGTATCAAAACAGCGTATGTTTATTTCTATAGAATTATATATATTATATAAATAATTTTAGTCTAGTATTTTATTTTTTAATAAAATATCTTTTGCAGAAAAACTACAAAGCTTTTTTCTTACCCAGACTTAAGTGAAAATTTATATCTGCGACAGTCAAAGCACAGTGTGAAATAATCAACGGGGAATGGTAATTTAACTCTTCCATTTCAAACATTTCCATTTCTAGTTCCAAAAATGGAACTCACGGAGATGTTTTAAGGTTCAAAATTGAATGGCGATGTCCTGTTCATACCTCTACGTTTCAATTAACGTGGTAACTACGGAGCTTAACTAAGCGGAACAGAAGTTCGGACAATCGTTGATAGAAGTATCAGGAAACTTCTAAGCACTTTTACTTGCGCTTACGATAGTGAAAAAAAAACCTTCCTGAAGGTTCATGAACCCGAAACTTTTGTATTTCATATTATAATAGATACTTAACTATAAAGTTTTGTGTTACCTCCACCTGTTTCGATTGTTAGAAACGGAGAATTTCTATTTTTATATTCTGTGCAAAACTATATACAACTAAATAAAATACCTTATTGTTGTGACAGTTTACTTTTCAAACATGAAAATAAAATAGATGTTTAATTAAGAAATAAACCTCCCTACAATAAATCAAATATTAAATAAATAGATGGATGACAGGATTTCCAAATGTGTTGATAAAATGCTTGCTCTATCGTTTTATAAACTCAGCATCTTGAAGACCAGATAGCGTCCATTTTAAATACAACAAATAAAATGTCAAATTCACAAGCTGTCTTAGTTTTATCGCTTCCACATGATTTGCACGTCATAAATCAGAATTTTCAACAGTCAGCATAAATTAGAGCACGTTTTCGCCTGAAAGTACAGTGCATTAAGGTCATTGGCCGCAGGCCGCTCGATACCGACGCAGTCAGTCTAGGGTTGCGTTCAAATGCACACACACATGCATGCGTATTACGGTATTTCTATACACACATACGCGTAGCTAACCCTTACAATGCGATATGATCAACTGCTTACTGGATTTTGATCGACGGATGTAATATTTGTGTCGTAATAGTGAATTATGCTGATTTAATGTTAGGTACCTACTTAATATAATACTTGACGTATTACTTACACTTAAGGTTGAGATGTAACGTTTACATAGAATTGTTTATCGAATTAATCATGAAATAATGCAGTTATTTAAATCTTTATGTAAAATAAAATATTTAATTCCGTTTAACGTTAAGGGGAAAATCATTAGGAAAACGTTAAAAACGCTTTCCTAAATGAGCGCTGCAAACCTACACTCACACACATTAACGCAACGACACCGCTGTGTATAGTAATTTTCCTGTGGTCTTCTGTAAGGTGGAGGTCCTTCCCCAGTCTGGCTTGCTCGCTCGTATGGTACCTCTCTTAGCTTACTCACTTTGTAGATCTATTGATCTGCGTAGTTATCACTTAGCCAAAGCGCCTTTCATAATCGAATTAAGACCTGATGATGTTCTATTTAAGGGGGATGGGGTAAAAGAACCCTCAGACAGGAGCTAATGTATGCAGTGAGCGTTCAAACACTTGAGATATGAACCATGATTAGTTCAGCTTTAGTTTATCGCTCTTGTCAAGAAGATTGAATTCCACTTGACTTGTCTTGAGTGTGGCCACAGTGACAGAAACGAGCGGGAAGTTCAGCGGAGCGGGAATGAATAGCGATTTACGTCACTAACATTTTCCTATCTTAAGCAAGGACAATAATAAATTGTACCTATGTATTCTTAGTATACTTCGATTTATAAATGTATGATAATTATATGTAGATAGATAGATACAACAGGTAATGACAACGGGTGGTCTTATCGCTAAGAGCGATCTCTTGCAGACAACCTTTAATATTTTGAATGTACCACTATGATAAAGAGACGCAACTGTGAGTTACGTGGTATTATTATTAATAAACTAATTTAAGTAAATCATTAATGTTATTTTGCTTCATAACGAAGTCAAAAAAAGATAACAAAATACAGTAAAAAGCTTATGTCCGTCACACAATGGGCTGTTAGGTAAACAAATTTGAAAGTAAGAAAACATGTTTTTTGTTCTCAATAAAGTTATGTAATACTTTCAAAGTTTTTTTTCATAAAAGTATAATAAATAACCTTATTGACATTTTTATTACAAATCGTCTAAACACAGCTGTACTGCCATCGATTTAGATTGTCCTTGACACATTATTAACTTTCATCCAGTACTGCTTACCTGCTGACCAACAACCTTGTCAGCTGTAAGATGACGAAGTAACAAACTTTTTATTTACATCCTACAAAGTCCGCTAGCAAAACGCTCTACACTGGGACCACACCTCAGTAGGGATCTAAAGCTTTGTTTAAATCTTAAAGAGAACATACATCTTAAGTATTGTGTAGTGAAATTGAAAAACTTGATGCTCATTGACGTCTTGAAGACTTGAAGTCAGTTCGTCTTAGACAGATGTCGAGATAGACTGCATTGTGTTTAAAAGCAAAGGACGTATTTATCTTAATCTGAAAAGTTCTGCTACTGCTCTTTCATGAGATTCAGTTCCTTTACATGTACCAATTTAAGAGGATCTTTTATTTATTCAATTATATGTTGAGTTGCTAGGTATACCAACGCAAACTAAGTATACTTTACTTGCAATACGGATTTTTTTTTTACCTGAGCACAATGACAAACAATCCTAATTGTAAAGACCTACCCTAGTGTGAGAAAAACGGGGTATTCTTCGAAGCGCACCCATTTTGAAACGCACCTAAAGTATTCCTCGAAACGCACCATTCAGGTGCGCCATGATTTCCTAAGCGCACCTGAATGGTGCGTTTTGAGGAATAATTTAGGTGCGCTTCGTTAGTTGCGTTTCAAAATGGGTGAGCTTCGAGGAATACCCGAGAAGAACTAGTTAATATTGAAAAACTGCTGGTTTTATAAATTTCTACAGATTTTATAATAAGTACTTAGTAGGCTTTTTTGACTAGTAATCATTCCTAAGCTCGGGTTTGGCCAGGTAAGGAAAGAATATACTTTCAAAATTGTGAAAATTTGAAGAAATCAAAGTAGAAAGGCCTTTGCTCCGGTGCAGCGGTGTATTAATAACAGACAGAAAATATTGCACCAATCTGTGGAATATTTCAGATTTATAGAGTTCTGTCAATTGTTACGACCAACGAAGAGGTTCATAATGAAGTTATTTGAGTTGATAAACGAGATATAGATTTACATTTCTCTTATGATGACAGAAAATCGACGTTTTAGTCATGTTTAGTAAACTCAGATAATATAATCAATGACTGATTTAGTGAAGAAAGGTTAAGTGGCTATTGTTTCACTGGTTAGAAAATAACTGATTAAAAATGAACTCATAAATTTAAAGTGCCTTATATATAAATAAAGTATATAGAAAACATTTCAATGTCACTTTCAATTTAATTTTTCGCCGTTTACAAAGCAAAGACTATAAATATTTATTTGCTAGAATGGACATGGTATCGGTTCTGAAAATTTTAGAGAATTTGTGATAATAGAGAAATATTTTCTCAGAGCATGATTCGGCTTAGTAGATTTAGCAGTTATAGTATTATCTGAAATATATTGGCTGAAGAATTAACCAAATGTAGCCAAGCCAGTTTATTCATATCAAACTAATATTACTGTGTAAAAAGAATAAGGCTTGTTTGATGTTTGTTTGATGCAGTAATAGTATAAAAACAATTAATACCGTCTTCTTCTTCTTATCGTTTGGTTAGTGGCCAACCTGGTGACAGAGTTATTTAGATCGCCCATATTTAGGCCTCTGTCGTGATCTAACGACTGATAACAGTCCGTCAGATCGACTTTTAACGTGCCCTCCGAAGCACGGAGACGCTCAGATGAAATACCACTATGCGGTCACCCATCTATAGGGTTACCGCGCCCTTGGTAGCTTAACCCGCTGATCGTTTACCGAACAGCGAATGCACCTAGCTATGAGCGCCTCATTAATACCGTAATAATGTAGTAAACCAACATGACATCCAAGTAACAAGATTATAAAATACTTGGGCAGTCTGTTTTCACTGAAATTTATACCATTTTTAACTAACTACTATATTCTATAGTCTCGTCAGTAGTGACTAGTTTTCTATTATGTAGTGCTATTATTATTTTAAACTTACGATTAATACGGATAATATTTTTTACGCTGTCGTGAACAGTCGCCAGAAGATTTACACAAGGACCGAACGAGTGGTATTTATTTTGGTCTTCTTTACTGTCTATGTTTTCCTATCACTAAAGTAAGGACCAACATATCAAAAAAAATTAACTGGTTAACTAAAGGAATAAAACAGAGCTGTAAAAACGTTAGGAAACTTAGATACAAATATTACGCTACAAAGTCTAAGCATGATAAACATATATACTTAAAATACAATAGGTTATTGAAGAAATGTATTATTAGTGCAAAGCAAAATAAAAATATGAATTATATAACTAGCAGTAAAAATGTATGTAAAACTACTTGGACAGTAATTAAGAGTGAATCAGATGGCCCTGTCAATTTAAATTCCATCCCAAGCATAATGCATCAAAATTACATAGTAACGAATCCTTTGTCAATAGCTACTATATTTAATGAGCATTTTATTTCAACAACTAATAAAAAAAATAGTGAATTGAAAATAACAAATATGAAACAAAAACAATCTAATTCCATATTCTTGTCCCCCGTGAATGAGACCTATATCAACAAGGTAATATTGTCACTAAATAACACTCCATCTGTAGGATACGACGCTATATGCACAAAAATTATAAAAAATTGCAGTGAACAACTTACACCTATATTCACATATCTGGTCAATCTCTCCTTGGAGACAGGTACTTTTCCCGATAGACTTAAATATGCTGTTGTCAAACCGATGCATAAGCGTGGTGATAAAAATGACGTTAATAATTACAGGCCTATTACACTAGTACCAGTATTATCTAAAATATTCGAAAAGGTAATGCATGATAAGCTTACATCATTTCTTAATAAAAACAATATCATTATGCACAATCAATTTGGCTTCCAAAGGCAAAAATCTACTAGAGATGCCACGTTTCATTTGGTAAATGATATATTGCATAGTGTAAATAATAAAAATTATACAACAGCGATATTTCTAGATATGACACGTGCATTTGACTTTGTCTCGCATGAGCTATTGTTAGCTAAATTGGATCACAATGGAATTAGAGGACCAGCCTTACAATGGCTCGAAACATATTTAGTAAATAGAGTACAATGTGTAGATATAGCGCAAATTGATAATAATGAGGCCATCCACATGTACAAATCCAATTATATGAGGAATGAATTCGGGGTTCCTCAAGGTAGCGTCTTGGGTCCACTTCTTTTTCTCGTCTACATAAACGACTTGCCTGAAATAACACATCATAAGACGATTCTTTTTGCTGACGATGTGTCAGTTATAGTGACCACGGATAAAAATAATAGTAGTTTAGATCATGAAATTGACATAAATAATACTCTGACATTAATAGTAAATTGGCTAAAGTTTAATAATCTACAAATTAACTTGATGAAGACAAATTATATTAATTTTAATAATTCTAAGACATCTAATTTTAATATTAATTATGACGGACAAATACTAATGAATGCTAATAATGTGACATTCCTTGGACTAATATTAAATAATACATTTAACTGGAAAGAACACATAGAGAAAGTGAGTAGCAAAGTAAATGGATTTTCATATGCACTATATAAATTAACAAAAATAGCTAATAAACAGACAGCCTGCATAGCCTATTTTGCTTATGTAGAATCGATACTTAGGTACAATCTACTAATTTGGGGAAATGGCACAGAAATAAATAAAGCGTTTGTTGCACAAAAGAGGTGCATTAGGTCGATCTGTGGTGTTGCTCCTGACGAGCCCTGTCGGCCATTATTCAAACAATTAAAAATACTTCCTCTACCTTGTTTGTATATATTAGAAGTCGCCAAATTTACTAAACAGCACCCAGAAATATTTCAACAGGCTAAAGATGTTACCCAGAGAACTAATATTAGAAAACCAAACAGACTAGTTGTTGACACAATCCCTAGAACCAATAGAATGCAAAACAATTGTTATAACATGTGTATAAGGATATGTAACAAAATCCCTGAGCCTATTAAGGAATTGCCTTACAATAAATATGTAGCTGCACTTAGTTGTTGGCTGTTAGAAAATACCTTTTACACGGTGAAGGAATTTCTAACAAAAATTAATTAAATGTTTCTGTATAATATGATATTTTGTAAAACATTTGCATGCTGTTTAAATAGCTAAATAGGATAAGGACGATTATTATCATTATTGTAACACCTATTATGTACCCTATTTATGGCAAATAAAATATTTGAATTTGAATTTGAATTTGGGTGAGTTATAAGTCACGCCTGTTATCGACGAGAATTGGAGACGATTTCGTACATAGCTGTTTATAAAATCTGAATCCCTATTGAATATTCGAACGGTAAAGCATTTTACTCGCGTGTTACAAAATTGTGAACGTACTGAAAATATTTTAAAGCGCCCAACATATAGGTGGTACATGGAAGAAAGGTAAGGCACCATACAAGGAAGCAAGCCCGACTGGGGAAGGACCTGTGTGTGAGTACAGCTTTCCAGCGCACATTTAGGTACGTAGTTAAAGGCATACAAAACCCTAGTATTAAAATTTATGGATCGGCAACACGCAAGTGATACCTTTGATATAGCAAGCGTCCAAAGGCTACGGTAACTGCTTACCATTAGGTGGAATATAATGCTTTTTATCACCTAAGTAGTACTTACAATAATAATTTTAACAAAAAAAAAACCGACTTTAGTACGGCAAGTTGTAAAATTTTCAAATATTTGTTTGTTACAATCGAATAAAATCGACTGAGCGTCGGGCTAAACACAGGTCAAGTAGGTATTAAAAGCAATATTTAATCTGTGCAATCCGCGCTCAATTCATTCACGTCATTATTTCTTATTAATAGTTGCTTAGCAACAATAACCGAAACTTATCTAATCGCCATCAGTAAAATACTTATTATTGAAAAGTTCAGATGGCCATCTGTGGTCTTCTTCATCAGTCTTACTTCACCAAATTACACTTTCTGAATGCAAATGATTGATTAGTTGTTAAAAATATTTAAATTGCTATATGTGTCCCTATAACTTTTGAGGAGTTTCCTCAATTCCTCATGGATCCCATCATCAGAACTTTCTTTTGATGATAATGGGACCAAATTGGAAGTATGTCCAGTCAGACAAAAAAAGAATTTTTCAAATCGGTCCATAAATGACAGAGTTATGCGGTAACAAACATAAAAAAAAAAAATACACACGAATTGATAACCTCCTCTTTTTGAAGTCGGTTAAAAATGTAACTATAAACCATTGTAATAATGTTAATTTTCAATTGTCTTCCGCGTTACAGCACCCATCATTGGTATGAGTACATAGTTTTTTTTTTATACTACTTGTGTGGCAAATAAGCATACGGCCCACCTGATGTTAAGCAGTTACCGTAGCCTATGGACGCCAGAGTTTTAAGATGAGAATATCCCTGGGATAGGAATACGTTTTTTTCCAAAACGTGTCCCGAAATGAGGGCTGGAGACCTGATGAGTACAGGTGCACATAGGAACTAGGTGTAGTTGTGTTCCTATGTGCTCCAGCGGGGCACATAGGAACACAACTACACCTTTGTGTGTAGTTATTAGGCTATAGACCTCCACCTTACAGAAGACTGTAAGGTGGAGGTCCTTTTCCAGTCGGGCTTGCTCGCTTGTATGATGCCCTACCTCTCTCGAAGTAATAATAGTACCATAACAAGGAACAATTGCATTAAAGATCATACGATATTTTTATCTATTGTATTTGTAAGCATGTACCACAAGATGGTTGTTTTATTTTCAATGTCTTTGATCAGTCACCCATTACATAATGTTGTGTTTTCACTGGACTGCTCTGTTCCACAGATCTTTATAAAACTGAACAATCTTTCATCGTATTATGTCGAAAAATCTGAAGGCTTTGTTGGCGTACGCAAATCCTCAGCGAGCCGCTTTCCTTTTTACTCAAATTCTAAGAAATCCTCATTACGTAGCCTTTTATTTTTTGGTGGTCTTTCTTATTGTTCAGGATTTATTTTTAGCGAAACGTTTTTTGATATATTTCACTGTTATCCAAGCTTACTTAATAATATTAAGAAGGCATCGTAATATCTGATGTACCTGAATCGTTTTAGGTATATGGTATATTCTTCAACAACAATTTTAGATGAATTTTCGGTGGTAACACTTGAAAATGAAAAAAGTATTAGTTATTTAGTTTTTATATAAAAGAAAATACAAATTTTAAGACTTCTGCCAAACTGAATAACAGTTTGTTGGCAGATGTAAACTCCCTTAATATTTAGATTAGGTGATTTCTGTATACTTAACATTAACTTACTTAAACGCTATTATTTTTTATTATCTATCTTGAAATGGTCTGTTACGAAAAAAATAATACTCATTGGAAAATGCAATAGTTTTTTTTCTATAGGAAGGATCAAGATTCAAAAACATTAGTAGAACTATAGATGAAAATTTCAGGCTACTCGTAGAATTGATAGGTACATTTACATATTCTGATAATGAACGAATCAATCAATCAAATATTTTACACACTTGGTACGTCACAGGGTTTCATTGACTCAATGAGATTCTACTTAAGGGCGTCAGAAGGGAACATTATTAATACAGTGATGACATTTCTCTTCATACTACTAAACGGGGCAAACAAGCATACGACCCGTCAGATGGTAAGCAGTTACCGTGGCCTATACCAGGGGTATTCTCCGTGTAAAAAACTACTCGTGCGTGTAAAAAACCTTTTTATATAACACAAAACAGTAGCCATTTGCATAACTGAAAGGTAGTCCATTACAAAACTTGTTCGACAGTGTTATGACAACAATCGCCCCTCGTCTTATCGTCCTCAATTTATTGTAAATTCGATAAACGACAACCCGGTGACCGAGAAACCTGCCATATTGCGTTCTGAATAGAATATACCAGTCACCCTTTATATTGAGCTTCTGTGTGCCACTTGTAACCTACTGCGAGGCCACTGTCATCATACAAAATATTAAATTAGGGATGAGGTGGCCCACATCATGCACAATGTTTTGGGCAAATTTATTCTTATGTGAAGATTGTTATTTATTATGATCGAACTTTGGATGTTATTATCTACTGACTGCACATCGTGGCTACCTTGCCATTTACCACTGTGTGGCGTGTTATAGGTTCGATCCCAATACGCGACAAAAAAATATGTTATCCATATATGGTTGTTCTTTGCGACACAGGGCTTGTTTGTTTGATAAAGGAAAGAAAAATAAACGGTTACTTCCGTTCTATTAAATAAACTTGGAAATGTTTGGAGGAGACCCATGCCCAGCAGTGGGACGTTTATGGGTTGAGATGATGAAATAAACTTGTAACCTAATTTTTTTTTAAAACCCATATCCAATACATATTTGAAGTATCTTTGAGTGTACAACTTACAGGTATTCATGAAAACATTAAATTAATTTTTATGAAACGTGAAACAAGGTTTGTAACGGTTTAATCAAGCTTCAACATAACTTAAAACATTTAATAAAATCCATTCATTCATTTGAAAGCTATTATATTACGTAGCGAAAATACGAAAAATAAATTTATACAAAACTCACAATATTTTAATGGTCTTAAAATTTCTTCCTAGAATACCCAGCAGTAATTGCTGTTTATTGTAGATAGTGCAGGATGTACTTATTACTACTAAATACCATTCCGGGAATAACATAACCTAATTACTCTTTATATATAAACTAGGTGTCACCCGTGACTTCGTCCGTGTGGTAATTTGGAATATTTTCCCCGATTTTGCAACATATCTCACTACTGCTCCACTCCTATTGATCTAAGCGTAATGTTATATAGCCTATAGCCTTCCTGGATAAATGCTCTATTCAACAAAAAAAGATTTTTTCTAATCGAACCAGCACTTTCTGAGATTAGCGCGTTCAACCAAACACACAAACTCTTCGGCTTTATAATATTAACTAGCTGTACCCGCGACTTCGTTCGCGTGTTCAGTCTTTGACCGTAAATCTGAAAACAACAGTTATCCCCATACAAACATTTCATCGGCAGATTTTCATCTTTAGCAGTTACATTTTAAAAAACCTTTCTTAGCGGATACCTATATCATAATAGCTATCTGAGTGTCTGGTGATTTAAACTGTGCGTTTGTTGATTAGTCAGTCACATTTTTCTTTTAAACATTTAGATTCTGCAATTAATAAATTTCATGAATCAAATTGTTTTAGCGCAAACGTGATCACCCTTAATCGCCTAGCGAATAGTTTGAATATATGTATTATTATGTATTATCTGTGCCATACCCTGTACCCTGATCTGAAATCTCTGCATCTATTACATTTCGTTTTAAATTGGTCACTTCTAACCTGATACGTACTCTTACACAGTTTGGTTGGGCTAAAATAAAAACTACTAAAGGGTTCGCCGTAGTGTTTTTTTTTAAGAGAGAGAAGGACTTCCACCTTACAGAAGACCACAGCCAAATAACTACACACAGCGGTGTAGTTGTGTTCCTGTGTGCGAGTAACGGTCTCCAACGCTCCCTTAGGGATCCGTGTTGAAAGAAACGTATTCTTATCCCAGGGATACTCCCATGTTAAAGCTCTGGTGTAAAAAAGGGTTGGTAACACGCAAGTGATACCTTTGGTATTGCAAGCGTTCATAGGCTACGGTAACTGCTTAACATCAGGTGAACCATATGCTTGTTTGCCACAAAAGTAGTTCCATCTTAGCCATAAGACATCCCGCAAGGTTTGCCACATTATTCGGTCCTGAGCTGACCTTGTCCATCGGTTCCCCGCGACCTTTACCAAGTCGTCGGTCCACCTTGTTGGAGGCCTGCCCACGCTGCGTCTTCCAGTTCGTAGTCGCCACCCTAGAACCTTTTTGCCCCAACGGCTATCGGTTCTGCGAGCTATATGCCCTGCCCATTGCCACTTCATTGAGGCAATTGTGCGAGCTATGTCTATAATGAAAGAATCACGCCGTCTACTGGTGAAAATGAAATTTTGTTTGGTAATTATTGAGTTTATCGTGACCAGACAGATTCGGTGGAGTGTTTTCTTTTCTGTGCTGCTTTTCTGATTACCTATACTAAGGTACTGTTAAATGTTGGCGCCTACAAAAAAAATAGTAATATATAGATTGTGTTTAAGTCTATTTAGGCGTTACTAATTTATTCTGTGATTGTCTTAGATCTTGGCATGATTAACGCATTTCAATTGTACTTATAGTATATTTATATGGTTTAAGTATTTTCAGAGACAATTTTAGCGGCAAAAAACAGACAGACAGAGAGACAAAACTGTTAAAATTGTTGTAAGTGCTTTGTAAACAGCCACATGAATTTAATAGAAAGCTGTTATTTTGATATTACAAACACTAAAAACTTCATATTTATTTATGTGTGGACAGACACTTCATATTTATTTTTTAAATTTCTATTCATATAAACTTAAGTTGTTGTTTTACAAACTACATTTAACAAAAGTTTGAGCTAAATGAATCGAAGCGCGTTTCTTGAATAGCACGTGTGTTATTAAAGTTACCACAACTTTTTTATTTGTGAACCGATTAGAATAAAACAAAGCCTATACGTTATGGGTTATACTACTACTTCCTCGACCGATTTCGGCCATGGCGACCTCTTCAACTCCGTTCTGATTCATGGCGTTGATGTGCTCGAATATGACTAATGTAGCCTATCTTATTACTAAACGTACGCGCACATTGCGGGCAGGTGAGCACACCATTACAGAAATTATAAGTGATTGCACAGGGTGGACGTGCTTTCAGTTCATCGCGTCGAGTATCTAGTTCAGAGCAGCGATTGGTCTCAAAGTCATTGACTTTGGTTTTCACCAGAGACCTCCACTCAGGTCGTCGAGTAGCCAATTACTCCCACTGTAAGGGGACTGTAAGACTTCACAATATAAGCTCTTGTTCCCCTAACTATCACCGGCAGCGTTTGCCGAAAAACATGACAGTGATTCCACCCATGATTTTGTTAGAGCTTCTTATATCCTGGCGGCCGGCCTTTGGCTCGCGCATGCGCACTCTCACATCGTCGCCTGCCTTCCGCCTTACAAATATGGTACTTGACTAAATCTATTATATCTCCTAGGGTATTCGTTGAAATCAAATGATGTAAAGGACAAATTTGTTCAAAATTAAATCTTTATGACGAATAGCGTATTTGTTTGGATAAGGATTAATATCGTGTTCATAAAAAAGCTTTGCAGATAATGAATTATTTTAAATCATTTTTATTTCCATAAATCACGTTGTAGTGAGTTAACCCTAAGAGGTAGACATATGCTGTCGCGGACTTTTTTATAGATCTTTTAAAGAGGAATAATTCTTTAGTCCATATTTTTTTCATAACTTTAACCGTTTAAGCGGCGTACGCGACGGAAACTCAGAAAAGAATAATATTTTCCCCGATTTTGCAACATATCTCACTACTGCTCCGCTCCTATAGATCATAGCGTGATGTTATATAGCCTATAGCCTTCCTGGATAAATGCACTATTCAACACAAAAAGATTTTTTCTAATCGAACCAGTACCTTCTGAGATTAGCGCGTTCAACCAAACAAACAAACAAACAAACAAACAAACAAACTCTTCAGCTTTATAATATTAGTATAGATAGTATAGATTATATCATTTACATTTCGTAGAATATAAACTAATGCAGACTGCACTATTATTTCCTAGAATCATTTTGCACCTTTGAAATGATTGCTGAAAAAATAAAAACAAACTCTATAGACCCTAATTGGCATTGCCATACTGACACAGCCAGTAAAAAAATAAGATAAAGTAGATACTATATCAAACGATATCGACCGCCTCGGTGGTCCAGTGGTCGCAGTATGCGCCTGCTGTGCATAAGGTTGTGGGTTCGATTCCCACACAGGATAAAACTTTATGTGACCCACAAAAAACTGTTCTGAGTCTGTGTGTAATTTGTGTCCGTTAATTGTAAGTTTGTTAAGTCCCCCGCGACACGTTGACTTAAAAAAAAAAGATATGCGTATATTAAGTGAAATACAGCCACGAGGTTCTTTCAACATTACACTTAAGCTAAAAGTATTATTTTATACTTACTGACTTGTTGTTAACCACGGTATTATCATGACTTTATAACAGAATATTCTTAAGAAAACTTTTGAATATTTACTGTCATTCGCTACTAAGTTGTGAACTGTTGAATTTTAAATAAATTGTTCAGCCTATCCGAAATGGCAGGCGATTAATCACAAGTAACAATGGCCTGGGGAATCATAGGATCGAGAATTCAATCTTTATCAATATAAGATTCACGCTCAGTTCTACAATTTATTTTATGACAATTTTCATCAGTAAAAACAGTCAAAAAGTTATAATGGTTGTTAATTAAAATCAAGTTCAAGACACTAAAGTCATAACATTATAAAACTAAAACTCATTGTCTCGTTTTTCATGACATGTCATCGCCATTTTTCTCCTCGAGTTAAGTAATGGGAGTAATTATTTGTCTTCAAAATTATAATAGTATAAATTAATGGTCCCTTGTACTACATATTACATTGTACTTCAGGATTGTCGATATTTCATTGAAAATAAAAGCTTGGCAAGGACAAGAATATTAGAAGTGGATATACAGCGCAGTACCTGCAATGTCTCCTGAGTCCATATTTAATCAATCAACGAGTTGGTACTATTTAAATTTATTTATTTGAGTTGTTAAGTAAAAGTTATAAATTATTAAAGTGGCTACACTTTATTTTTATACTACCAAGGAGGCAAACAAGCATACGGCCCGCCTGATGGTAAGCAGTTACCGTAGCCTATGAACACTTACAACACCAAGGGTATTACTCGCGCTTTGCGGACCCTTTAAAAATCTTTTAACTCATTTCTTAAACAATCCCATGCTATATATAGACTCTCAGGAAACCTAATCATACTTTTTCTATATTTGTCAGATATTTGCTTCGGAAAAAGATCTCAATCCAGACATACATTACAGTACCCTGTGTCGCTGGCACACCAGGTTTCCCCTTTTCATCTCAAAGGAACCCCACTTTTATACCTTTAAGGCTTCTAAACCAATTCCAAACAATAAAAGAAATCATAAATAATGAGAGAACATACAAAATCTCTTACTTAAATTGAAAGGTAAAATATAAAACCTTACCTATATAGAGGCTCACGATATTACTTACACAAAAAAGAATTAGAATACTCATATATTACAGTATGTGAGTCAAAAATCTAGGTGAATTAATTTCGTGGGGTGAATACACGAGTTGTAGGAAAGTGGAACGCTCACTATAATATATTGCAGTACAAAAGCTTTATTAATTACACGCCTCTTATCCGCTTGGATACCCTACAACAAAACCATACACGTATTATCTTAGATTAAATCAATTTGTACACTGAAAATTAGGCACATAAAGTAGCCAGGCTACCTAAATAATTACGTTTATATTGTTTATTATTGAATAAATTAATTGAAAGCCAAAAATTTTCTACGTGTTAGTGGTTAGGGAAAATGATAATAATTTAGTAACTCGAAATTCTAAAGGTTATCAACAAAAGTAAAAAGACTAATAGAAACCACGTACTAGTATTAAGGTAAAACAGTAGGTGTATAGAATAACTAAGTGATTTTATCATGATCAATCACACTGTTTTAGTCCACTGCTGGACATACTCCTCTCCTAATTTGCCTGTTCTTCCTTTAAATATACAGGGTTTTTTTTAATACCAGGTACGTCTTTCAATTGGTAATACTAGTAGTTACATCCCACGGCACATAACAAATGCGGTCTTTACAAAATCTTATAAATAATCATTTCCAAGAAATAAATCATTTCTACTTTTTAACATAACTTTACCCACTTATCGAGTGCAAATAATTCTACAATTTAATTCAAATAAAACTTAAACTGAACTACTCTGAATAGTATAACTGTAAATCAATTCTAAGTTCAGATAGATCCTCTAGAGAATAAACAGCTGTAAACGCAAGGGACTAAGTTATAAATGCAAAGGTTAAATTTAGAAGTAAAGATAAGAAAATTGCCAATTGTTATTCGACAGTTATATTTAAGTGATAGAAGGGTGAATAAATAAATAAAAAATGTAGATTTTATAATAGAGTTTTATAAATTTTTTGTTGCTTAAAGAGTTCATAAAACGGCCAAACAAAATAAATTTTCCATTTTACACTAATGCACGTAAAGCTTTAGGCAAAACACTTGTTTTGTTGCTACAAAATATTATCATAAAAATATTTTTGACGCATAATTTTATTTTGACTTTCTGTGCAAAAAAGTAACGAACGAATATTTATAATAGAAATTGCCCGCACTGCAATTTATGAAACCAATGAAGTTTACGAATCATTTTATCCGCTAGACAAATTTTAATACAATTTGGTTGTTATCAGATGCTCAACTTGTAAACTCATAGACCTATTCCAGTTAAATATGAATGTATACAGGCAGCTCAGGATCGGCCGGATGGAGGCATACATGAAGCCTACGTTTAACAGTCGACGTCACCTGACTGAGATGATGATCATAATGATGATGAATAAATTGCATTTATTATTTCCGAGGTATGACAAGAAGGTGATAACAAGAATTAATTACAAACTAAATACAATATATTACTGATGCTGAGAAGTTTTTTCATTAAGTTCCTTACATGCAAAGTAATCCTTCAAACCAATAGGTACGGTACTATATAGAGAAGATTAATACTAATTAGATTTAAACAGACTGACAGAATTATATGTGAACAGTGAGTACACTGTTGTTAACGTAATTTTAAAAGACACCTTGACACATTGACATTGATAGTAATTAATTATAATAAAATACGCTTCACCTGATTTTATGTACGAAAAAAGAGATTAACAAGAATGTTCTAGATCAAGACTTTATTTATCAATTAATGTTAAGTAATCACTGTTAATTGTAATTAAATGAGTAAAATCTATTTGTATCATTTATTACATTCAGATGGAATTTAAATAAAACATGTGTTTGTGTAAATATTAACTAATTTGATGAACAATATATGAGTACAATACTTTTAAATAAAGAACTTCATCAGCGAGAACCTTTATTGAAACCTTTTTCTTGTTGCTTGCAAATAATAAGCTTTCGAAATTAACGCTTATATAATACTATCGGCATGCCCCGGCTTCGCATGGGTGGACATATTTGTAGTATTCGTAGGGGTTTTAAATAAAATATAGCTTATGTTACTCGCTCATAAGTAACTTTCTAATGGTGAAAGAAATTTTAAAATCGGTTCTATTAGTTTTTGAGTTAAACCTTAACGAACAAAGAAACAAACAAAAAACAAATCTTTGCTCTTTATAAAATGAGTTTTGATTAACCTTTGATATTAAGGGGTTCATTTTAAATTATTTTAATACTTAATATATTAACCAACCGATTAAAAATGATCTTTGACATTGTCACAAGACGATGCAGTTGGCTAATTTAATAATTCCACAGTACTTTAATTAGTCCTTACTAATTAACTACATTAGGCGATGTCCTGTAATGATATCTACTTCTACAAAATCACTGTAACAACTCCAAATACCTCTGTCATACAAAAATACTTTTAAAATCGACGCATCGCTCGATGCGCCCAGAATTGCAATTTAGAATAGTACCACAAGCCGGCCAGGTCAAACTGGGTCATGAGGTAATGGGACTTTGTACCTGATATTATTATTAAATTGGTTACAGCTTTTACTACATCAATATAGTAGGTAGCTTATATATTCAGACAGTTGTTACACAATCTTTAAAAATTGTTTAAAAAATTGACTGCCACCAAGTCCAGTGATCGCAGTATGCGCCTGCTGTGCCCGAGGTTGTGGGTTCGATTCCCACACAGGACAAAACATTGTGTGATCCACAAAGAATTGTTCTGTGTCTGAGTGTAATTTGTGTCCGTTAATTGTATGTTTGTAAAGTCCCCGCGACACAGAGCTTGTTCTCTAGTGCAGGAGTTGTCTTTTAAAAAATAAATAAAATATCCGGTCAGATATCAACTAGTTATTTTTATACACACTCGTGAAAGGACATTGCTATGAGTAGCTAGCTATGCCATTTTCGCTCTTCCAGACTATAATCTAACTCTATGCCAAATTTCATCCAGATCCAGTTAGTAGATTTTACGTCAAGGAGTACAAACATCCATACATCCACTATCACAAACTTTCACTTATATTTATATGTAGGATGTATAAATGAAAATTATCAATAGCTACTTGTTGCAACACTTGCAACAAAAAAAGTTGATAATGTTCGTATATCATTTACCTACACGTACCATGTCGTCCTTAAAAAGGTTTTTATCTTAATTTTTATTTTGAGCAAAGCCAGGTTAACATGATAAGATTAAAATTCGCATAAAACGTCATGTCACACTACAGTCACAGTTAAAGCTGTAGTCTCAAATTAATTCGATTGCGATTCAGCATAGCCTATGTGGTTTTAACTAATATTATTTTTGGATGGATGGATGCATGTATGAATGACTGTTACTTAGCCAAGTCGAAGCGGCAAAACCATATTTTTTTTTATATACTAACAAGCATACGGCCCGCCTGATGGTAAGCAGTTACCGTAGCCTATGGACGTTTGCAACACCAGGGGTGTCCCTTACGCGTTGCCGACCCTTTAAAAACCTAATAACTCCTTTCTCGTAGAACCCTATGCTATAGTCTCTTAAAAAAACCTCGGCAGGGAGAGCTCATTCCATAGCCTAATCGTACGTGGTAAGAAATTCCTCTGGAATTTGGATGAAATTAGTATATAACATATCTTTATGTACCTAGTTTACTTTGAATAATTAATATTGTATACGATTTAATTTTGAAATAAAAAATCGTTATACATTATTTACATTTAAACTGTGAAATATCAACCATTGATAAATAACAAGATACACTTAATAACATCGTGTGCTTTTAAATAACGCTTCGTCGCAATAAAACGTTCAATACGAAGAGTACGGTGACAGATGTCCAATTAAGGACGAGATCGGCTGAGATGCGAAAAACCTGATTGATGAACACCCTGACACAGATACCGTTGTACAGGGTGCTACATATAAAAATAACTACAATTTTCCAGAATGTTCGGATGAATTCAACGAGATTAGATTTATATGTATGTATTTTCAAATAGGATTGGTATTGATATGTTTTTTATTTGAAGTAAGCTTTTATTATTTGCCACCCAAGGTGGCAAACAATTATACGTTACCGTAGCCTATGAGGGATCACCTGCGTGTTGCCTTGATAAATCCTATCCTACTAATATTATGTTTGTTACTCTTTAACGTAAAAACGACTGAACGGGTCTGGATGAAATTTGTGCATAGAGATAGATAATACTTTGGAATAGCGAATAGGCTACTGTTATCGCGATTACCGACATCCACGCGGGCGCAACCGCAGGCAACAGCTAGTGGGGCTATAAACGTAATTTCTTTTATTAAATTTCTTTAGTAAAATAGGTGCTCATTTTGGGATACGTTTTGAAAGAAACGTATTCCTATCCCAGGGATACACCTATCTTAAAGTCCTGGTGTAAAACAAAGGGTTGGCAAAACGCAAGTGATACCTCTGGTACTGCAGGCGTCCATAGGCTACGGTAACTGCTTAACATCAGGCGGGCCGTATGCTTGTTTGCCACCCAAGTAGCATCAAATAGATCAATACTAATTGATTCCAAAGATAATTTCAACATGCTTATATGGGAAATTAAACTACATTCCGTAGTCCATAATTACGGTCCTTATCATTAACTAACACGTATCTCCTAAAGGGTTAATTGAACAGTCAAACATTATTTGAACCGAACTTGCATAAGAGTGAATAAGGTCCAATTTATTTACGTCAGCGGCAGTGAATTTGTGTTGTTAGCTAAAGCATGTTTGACTTGTATAAGAAAGTTTTTGCGATAAATTTCGTCATAAGATATGGTAGGTTTGGCCTAGATAGCTCCGTTATTTAGACTGAGGGCGAGGCTTCTAATATTATTATGACATAGTTTTGATAAGTGGCTACCACTTACCATTAAGCTGAAGAATCGTTTGCCACCTATTTAATTTTATTTAAGAACCCTATTGATATTGCAAGCGTCCATAGGCTACGGTAATTGCTTAACATTAGGTGGACCGTATGCTTGCGTGTTGTGAACCCATTTTTTACACCAGGGCTTTAAGATGGGAGTATGCCTTGAATTCAAATACGTTTCTTCCAAAAAGCATACCTAAATGAGCGCTGGAGACCTGTACTCACACATAAGAACACAAATACTGTGTGTAGTTATTTGGTTGTGGTCTTCTTGTAAGGTGGAGGTCCTTCCTCAGTCGAGCGTATGGTGTCCTAGCTCTCTTTATATAGGTATACTTATCATATTTTATATTTGATTTCTTTAAAATATCACTTTCTCTATTACCTGTTCTATTGCATAGTACACATAAATTGTTAATATTATTTGATGTAACTGTAATTAATTATTACTGAAATTATGATTATTATAACCACATTGCCGTAAAATATTAAACTTCGTAGCAAACACAGGTTTGCTAATGATAACCATAAAGTTGAAATCAACGTTTTATCATTTCGCCTTTATATACTTTATATACTATCCTCGGTATTTAAATATTTTTAGCATTTTTACTATGCAATCAGCTGTGGATCAGCAATGTGGAAAAATGGATGGCACAGTTGGTAGTGCGCTGAGCCGGAACCCGAGAGGCGCAGGTTCGAGTCCTGCTTCGGGCATATCCTCGGTTTCTTGTAATTTTATGGTAAACAATTATTATCTTGTTCTTTTTATCAAACTTGATTCGTTCGCTAAAATAACTACGCAGCTATAATACGTTACATTCTTATAAGTATACGCAAATCAACTCTCTGGCAGTCGGGGAATAGGGAATAATATGTCCTCCTAGTGCTACATCTAATACGGATCAATAAAATCCAATGTCTTTTTTGCGCGTCAAAGATAAAGTACAATTTGACCATTATTTTATATGTAAAGGAAAGAAAATGAACACATTCTAATCACATTCTCAACATTTTCCTTTTGTGTGTATATGTCAGCGCCTACTGTACTGAACACGAATATGGCAGCAAAAATGTTCTTTCTCGCTTTGAAAACATGATGTGAAAAAGACACTTAGAGTGTTGTTCACATGTGATGAATTGTTGATACACAGAAAAATATTATATTACTATCAGTAAAGAAAAGATTATACAAAAAACCCTATATTTATTGTATAACTAGGGGTCGCCCGCGACTTCATCCACGTGGTAATTTGGAATATTTTCCCCGATTTTACAACATATCTCACTACTGCTCCGCGCCTATTGATCATAGCGTGATGCTATATAGCCTATAGCCTTCCTGGATGAATGCACTATTTAACAAAAAAATATTTTTTCAAATCGAATCAGTACTTTCTGAGATTAGCGCGTTCAAACAAACAAACAAACTCTTTAACTTAGGTTAGCAGTTTCTACAGTCTATAAACGCGTATACGGTTTCAATACCAGAGCCATTCAATACAAGAATGCATTATCAAATCCCCCTGACATTTCTTTGCAGAATTTGAAGAAATTTGAAGTCTTTTTTGCATACATAGGTAATTGGTGAGATATCTCGTGAGTGAAGCGATTATGCCTCAATAGCAATATTAAATTGACAAAATATGTTGTTTTTGGGTAAAATTGACTGATTACAGTAATGACGCTTGACCTAAAATAGATAATAATAGAAGAAATACTTATAGATACATTATATCATTAGTTAGTTAGTAAGTATAACTACTTAATGGTTCGGTCCAGTTAACGAATATGTGTGTCACGTGTTTCTAACCAACAAATATAGCCTATAGAGGAGAACTTGTCCCCAATTACATACCACCTGTGTGACCATTATGGAAGTATTTTGATTTGTCATTGTATTGTAACCGTTTTAATACCAAATTTTATTGTAAACTAGTGACCCACGCCGACTTCATCCAGGTTAAATTTTATTTTGGGCGCAATTTTCTTTTCTTCCCGTAAATATATTCTACAAAGAAGAAGGAAACATTAAAAAATAATAGAAATTGGTGAACTCGTTTACAAGTTGTGGCTTGACCAATAGAAATAGGGATTTATTTTAAATAAACAGATAATTATTTTGTTTTCAGAATTTAAAAAAATCAAGTAGTATTTTAAAGGCTGTAAAATACTGGTATAGTTTTTTTATATTTTATTTTAAAAAGTCTATATTTTATTTTAAGAAGACCTCTGCGCTGCAACTGATTACGCGCGCCGAATTTTGGGCTTGTACAATTAAATTATTTATAATATATGAAGAAGAACATTTAAAAAGTTGAAAACTTTATTTCAGAGAACTCATAATGAAAAAAAATAATAATTTGACGTTAGTCTGATTTTCAAGATTATAAAATCCCCATTTCAATCTCCATAACACAATTCATCACACCATAACATCACCGCAATAATTACACTGCCAGAGACAGTTACTTCATAAACTCCAATTACTCGATGTCAACGACCTGTTATCTTTACGGCATCTCAGGGTAGACACAGCGGTATACTTACATTAATTAACAAGTACCTAAAGACACGTTCATATGATGGGTGACAGAACGATTACTACAGGTCGTAGTCTCAGGCTAAGAATACGTCACATAGGTAGCTCCGAAGGGCTTTAACCTATAATACCTCCTTTGTAGTTCGTCTCCTGTCAAATATGTTTAGGCTGCTCGAATTTAATTATACCAATACGAATAAGACACAACACGCTTATATGACGCGTTTGCGTCTATTTTTATTTTATTTATTTATTCTTTATTGTACACCATTAAAATACATTACATAGTAACTTAAAATAAATAAGATTGTACAATGGGCGGCCTTATCGCTAAGAGCGATTTCTACCAGGCACCCTTTGGATGGATATTGTGTTAGTGAGAGACAGCGGTAGTAGTTGGCGTACTAAATAAATAAGATTAATTGAAACAATTAAATAAATAGATATATATGAAAATAAATACATATTTATAAATGAAATATGATAAAATATTTTAAGGATTATGATAATAATAATACAATAGATGATATACAATTACAATGATAAGTAGTGTTCTTTCACCATGACTTTAAAAACAGATATAGTTTGAGCTTGTCTTATTGTTTTTTTTTTAATACAACTCCGGCTCTACACTTTTAGTCACCGTTAGTTATTAGGGCGGATAAACATACCTAGCCTAGCGATAAGGCCGCCCATTGTGCATTACCATTTAAGCATAACTATGTAAGCAATATGTATTTTTGGTGTACAATAAAGAGTTATCTATCTATCTATCTATCTATCTAGCCTACTAAATAAAAGACTCCGCTTTTTAGTCTAGAGTCCCGTGACCTTGGTAAATTACGTACCTTTACCTAATTTATAAATCAAATTATGTAAATAACACCAGTGGTAGTGCCCCAGGATCTCAGGACAGTCAGGACCAAGTAAATGAACTTTGATTATTTTGGCTCCGAAACGTCACGCATGACACAGGCAAGCTAGGTGGGATTTCAACATACAGTACAGTACACCCATAGCCCTCTGTCGTAATTTAATTACTGATAACAGTCTTTGGTTGACTTTTAACGTGTCTTCTAAAGCACGGAGATGCTCAATTAAAATACAATTATACGATCATATATCCAAATAGCAACCGCACCTTTGGTATCTAAATCTTTTGATGGCTGACCTGCGACTGTGCCGGGCTTTGAGTTTAAATTCAATCAAATAGTTTATCAACATTTATACGCAGAATTTATATTCTTAAAAAAAAGCTGAAAATAAAATTTACCACCGTTAGTAATATTCCTACGTCGCGAGGGGTTATACTAATATTTAAATCATCTGTTTAACTCACTATTTACCACTGCGCAATTGTAGGTTCGATCCCCATATGGGACAAAAAATTGTGTGATCCATAAATGGTGGTCTCGTTTGTAAAGTCCCCGCGACACAGGGCGTGTTCCCTAGCATGGGAGTTGTATTTTTTTAAAAAGGAAAAGAAGAAAATCTATACTTAGTTACCAATACCAATTACGAATACACTCCCCGCTAGTATATACTCTGTGCGGTCACTACAACTGCCTCGTCTTATTAGGTAATACCTTAGTGTGTCCTAATGTGAACAGGCCCTTAGTGACCCTTACCATAGTTGTTCAACCGAGCCAAGTTTTTATGTTCCAAGTTTGTGCGTGACTTGTTCCTGCAAATCTACCCGTTATTTATTTACGAGTTGATAACGATACTTTGATTTAGTTTATCGTCTTTTTTAATTAGCAACCGTAGTAAATAAATCTCTCTTAAATATAAATTTAAATTGTAAGTTGCAAATTATTTATTTAACTTAATTTAATTTGCACAAAATATGTATTTAGTATTAATAAAATAAACACTAAAACTATATTTACAATAAAACTATCCATCCATCCATCCATCTCAGCCATAAGACGTCCACTGCTGGACACAGGCCTCCCCCAAGGTTTTCGTCATAATATATTTTGTATAAGTATATTATGACGAAAACCTTGTAGTTTTATTGTAAATAAATTCTAATAATAAAATATACACACAAAAAGAAGGACTGCTTAATAGGCGTCGAAAATTCAATTCCTCCGCATCGATATCTATTGAAAACGTGCCTAGAAGACTTAATTAATTAATTGCAAATTAGTTAGGGGCTTTGAATTTTTTTTTCTATTAGCACTATCAGTACAAATACGCTTAAATTGAATAATGATGAAGTCTTATATCTAAAACTTTAACCATTCTTACACCTGAAGTTAAACCGCATGTAATTGTTATTTGGCTTTTGAACCATCTATTAATCTCTTTTTTTAACAATCCTTTTAGGAAATTTACTTTCTATTATCTGAATCTAAGTGAAAATTAAATGATAAAAATTCTATCCCCCTCTTGTAACATACAATATTACTTTTGCGATAAATTAATATGCGATACTGTTGTAGGATCAAAACAGCTTTTGCTATCAAGAGGCCTTCACGAAACTCTTATAGCAATGTAGGATAATATACATAATTTAATAAAGTTCACGTATTTAACAAAGCATGGGCTACAGTACGACTTATATGTAAGCCTGTGTATTTGTTTAAGTCAACAACAACAGATATATTATAAGTCTACAGTCTACACCGACCCTTATAACAAACGAGGAGATTCTTCTCTAAAATGCGGCCAAGTTTTTGCGACTATTTCGTTCAATTCTTGGCCACCGAGCCTTGTAAAGTCTTTCTAAGCTCAGTTATTTGGACCTTAAGATTACGTAGGAAATGGCAACGCCGCGGCCTTTTAAAAATATGGTATATTTTTGTAAAATAAATAGTTAGAAAACCTTTTATTTTCAAAGGTCATGATTGAAGTTAACGTGTTTTTTCTAAGGTATCAGCAGATGTGTTACACCTCACACCTTTGGTGTGAAATTAATGAAACATTATGTGTATCGCCAGAGATATTAGGGTTCTTTCAAATATGTTCCTTTATTCGGAAAAATGAAAGCATAGTATCATTAGATATATATCTTATCAGTATTGAGCTACCGGCATTATTCATAATTGACCAACGTCTGGAGCTGGCGTTTAGCCCAAATCAATGGTATAATATAAGCGTATATTCATAACATAGGTAATCCTAGTATCAATAAAAATTTTAAAAAATTGCAAACATAATTTAGTCAAAATATTTTATCTTAATCGAAATATAAAACATGTTGATAACATCACGTCAACAACGTGCTGCTATTTCTCGTTAAATTTCCAATTTTCATTTAAAGTTGACTAACTTTAATGTTTGTTTAGTATTATACAAATGTGCTTCTAGGTTAAAAGGTCATGTTAACTTTAAAAACTTTATCACCCCAAACTCTTTGACTAGAACTCAACAAGTTTTGCTAAATCACTGCGTACTAGTATCTCATGAGACTTGGTATTAAGAAGACTTAGTATTAAGAAGATTTAGTATTAAGAAGACTTGGTATTTAGAAGACTTGATATTAAGAAGACTTGGTATTAAGAAGACGAATTTATTTTTTACTAGTTGTTGCCCGCGGTTCCGCAAGCGTAAATGTGTTGGTTATCGCGATAAAAAGTAGCCTATATGCTATTGCAGACTATATCTATCTCTGTGCCAAATTTCATCCTGATCCGTTAAGTAGTTTTTGCGTAAAAGAGTAACAAACATCTATACATCCATACTCACAAACTTTCACATTTATAATATTAGTGGCGACGGTTACACGTAAAAAAGGTCGCTGGGACGGACTGGAATCAGAATCAGGATCAGAATCAGAATCTGATTCTGACGGACTGGATGCGGAAGGCGGAGGACCGTATGCTGTGGCGCGTGTTAGGAGAGGCCTATGTCCAGCAGTGGACTGCGATAGGCTGATTGATTATAATGTTGGAATTTTTATACCTACATACTTCAATATAATATTATTTCTGAGATTTTACAAGTACTACGAAAACCTTTAAAACCCCATCTGAATAGTAAAAGGCATAAATATTATATTACACGAACATTAAAGTAGTTTTCCCTTTCAGTATATAATGTCGTCTTAAATGCCTTTTTATAGATGACGAGGTTATTGAACTGTGGAATAAAATCAACTTTACAACTTAGAACTTGAACCTCTATTATAAAGTACTTGACTTTAGTAAAACTATTAATTTTGTGTAAATTTAGGTGTATTGTTTTAGTACAAGCTTATGTTGAGAATGCCGAGTTCATCTTGCTATTCAGACGCAGATTTCTTCATATTATTAAAAGTACCGTATGTTTTAACAGAGACTTCGGGCATTAGATACCTGCCAAAGATTTCTCGATAGACTATGGCATGGGGTTTTTTAGAAGGTTTTTAAAGGGTTGACAACGCGCGAGTGATACCCCTGGTGTTGCAAGCGTCCATTGGCTATGGTAACTGTTTACTATCAGGCGGGCTGTATGATTGTTTGCCTTCTTGGTAATATAAAAAATAGATATCTGGATCGGATTCATCTTTAAGTCAATAGACTCGCCCGAACATAACCAGAAAAAATGTGATATATAATACTATGTACTTACAATTATGTTCAAGATACATTAACTAGGTAATTATATTATTTAGCAAATAAAAGTTATCAAATCTGTTTATTATTTTATTAAAACCTTATATTGTTATATCCTGATTTGTTAACAATAAAATTGCCGACACAAAAACTTAAAATCACATAATTTAAATGTGATTTGGAGGTCAAAGTTCCGAAGTAAAACAGTCGCAAATATTTCGGCAATTTCACATCAAAGCGTATTTTTTATCCAATTTCCAATATTTCAGATTGTTCCTATTATTACTCAATGCTTTCATACCATTGACTTCACTTATCAAACCCATAGAAATGATAAAAGTAAGCCGTACAACGGTGGTTTGGTAATTCTAAAAGAAAATGTTACAAAGAAAATTACAGTTAGTTTTTCTTTCAAATTGAGATTTGACTATTTTTGCAATATTTTGTTTTTTCAAAGGTTGAAAATTATTGTTTTATTCTATATTTGATACTCTATTGATCCAAATAAAGATGATTATCACCCTTGCCACCAGTTACTTATTATTCCTGTAATGTAATTTCTGATACAATTTCATATTAATATCATGGCTGTAGAAGACTCCAAAGAAAGAAAATCGTTTATTCGAACATACACAGGACATTACAGATGGTATTAAATTAACAACAAAGAACTCAATAATTATTTTGTTATCCTGAGCGACGTCAGAATAGGTCCTAACCTCAGCTTTGAGCTGCGGCATATGAGTAAGTATAATATTAATGGCAATCCATATGTCACGCTGCCGTGCACCAGTCTTCTTTCTACTTTCAAGAAACAGTAGATTTTGGTTGATTTTTAATAACAACTACCGTTTTAACCAAACATACAATACACTGAATAAAGGGAATTTCCAACTCAGGAATAACCTTTCGTGGATCACATTTTTTTCCTGTATGACGAGGTAAGCTCTTAAGCCAATGAACCAACTGCTGCTCAGTTGGTTAACTTTGTAAGTTTTCTGTGAAACTCTTTGATCAAATCTCTTTAATATCTTCAGTGCGTGCTTTAATAATATGAGAAAAACAACGAATATAAGTAGGTACAGTTATCTCAATTACCTTATAACTGATGAACTGAGTTTTCTTTCATACGGCTTCGCAGAAACCTATATTTTCATTTCAAAATCCTTATTCATATAATACGATTTCATTCATGTAGCAAGATGTTCTATTTATTACAGTTAAAAAATAAGAAAAAAACAGCGTATGAAATCCTTATGTTGCGCAGACAATATGGCGTCATCGGATTCTAATTTTGTAAAGTATAGAATTACCATACTTTGACGGAAGCTTCACCAACAACAATTCTAACTGTATAACAAAACTTTAAATGAAGGCCTCGGGTCAATTTTCTAAGTCGTTACGAAAAATTTTCAAAAGGTCCCTAACCCTATTTAAAAGAGCAAACTGCGCAATATTCAATTTGTTTACAGTCAAAATATACATTATTCATGAAAATTAGTAAATTTGATTATCAGTTCAAATTTTCTATTCATCGTCATCATCATCTCAGCCAAAATACGTCCACTGCAGGACATGGACGTCCCCCAAGAATTTCCACAACTCTCGATCCTGAGCCGACCTTGTCATGTTCAATTTTATATTGAACCTTCCAAATTAATAATAAAGAGCAATAATATTATCATACTAAAAACACAATGCTTATTATATATATTAAAAGATCGGCAACTATCCTTACTAATATTATATATGTGAAAGGGTGTAGCGGGATAGTCTTAGGAAAAGTGCCCCCAAAGCCTGGACTTCGTATCTACTACCAAACGATACCTTATATAGAGCGTGTACAATGTCTACAGTTTCAACCCCCCACTACCCCCCAATCGGCTACGACACCCAATTGTATCTAAAACTGTATTATTTTTTTTCACTGTATCTATGAAACTGACTGATCTCAAACTTTGTACAAATATTGCTGTGACATAAAGTAATACTACAAAAAATCAACAGCTCATGACGACACCTACCTTTGAAAAAAATTAAGAATAAAAAATTGAAACACCCTGTAATGTGACTTTCTTTGGTGGTACAAACACAGTTTTTTTTTCAAACATGCACTGACATTCGACCTACGTGATCCTCAAAATTCGCTAATCTATCAAAGGTGGAACACTGGTAAATAAATAAAAGACTGAATACGAATTTATTTTATAACTAGCAAATAAAATAAACATTTTTACCTATGTAATCGTACTTGAATTATTCTAAATAGGTTGCATAGCCCACGTTCTTATTTTAAAATAATAAAAAGTAAAATTGCTGACCAATATATTTGATTGTAACAAAGATATATCTATTGTTATTAACGAAGACAGTGATTATTGATTTATTCCATTCTAATACCAAAAACTAATACCACTGGTATTTGATTCAACTCTTATTTTTTTTCTATTCCGAACGGATACCACTTTTTAAATAATTTAATTTAATGTACGAACGAATACCAACAACTTGAATTTGGTACAGTCAGCGCAGTCAAACCTAATCAAAGTAAATTTGTTTTTCAATATTTTTATGTAATCGTAATATAATGCTTAAAACTTTCCAAATTCACTTCACTCCAATATTTTTACAAAGGTTAGCATAGGTAAGAGTAGTTTTAGTGAATCATCTTGCTATTTTTTTTTACCTGCGAGAAAGGGTGAGTTTGCTCTATTGTTCCAAAATTCGAAACAACCAATCAGAGTCAAGTGTGACTGGAACGTTGTGCTTTGACTCGGAGAGAAATTTTATCTACATAAATTCCTCAGTACATTTCCGTGCGGTGGCGGTGGCGTATTGGTATCAGAGTGACAGTGATTTTTATTTATTAAGTGAGTATATTAATTTGTTCTTTTGTATAATTTACTTCTCTTTATTAAAATTAGTGTTATTTAAAATACCTATTATTTGATTTTTTTATCATAATCCAATCAAATGTAAAAGTTACATACAATATATAATTTTTTTTAGATATGTCTGAGGAAGCTGATAATCAGCCCTCAACATCTTCGGGAAAAACAGGAAGCTTGACTTTCATAACAAGAAATGGTGGCTTGGTTTTAATGAGAGCTGGTTACCAGTACACAAAAAAAAGGGAAAATAAAAATGGATGGACCCATTGGAGATGTGTGAATGTTAAAGAGTGCAGTGGACCTTTACAGATAAAGGTATGTTACCAACTTCTTACATAGAGTTTAACTGGCTTATTTATAATGGATTAGTGGAGCTTTATAAGGCCTTTGTAGGAAGCTTGTTAAAAAAATGGTATTCATAATCGTATTTTAGAGGTAAAAACACTCTTTATTTCTCCATTAAAGTTAATTTGATTTAAAGAAGCCATGACCCTTCTTTAAACGTTCGTTAACAATAAAATGGCCGACATCAATTCTATTCTATTTCTTTAAATGGCAATTAGTACGGATGCCGTTGTCGACAATTCTGCCATTGTCAAAAGTGAATTGGAATAGCAAGAGTAAAAAAAAAACACTAGATAAACAAAAAAAAAGGGAAACAAATGGCCGACATCGATCAGTTGTTTCGTGTTTGACGTTCGGTTTACAATGTCAGTCAGTTAGTATTAAAATACCTACTTTAAAATCCGTACATAGCATTGTGGTTGTTCGCGTATAAAATTGTATTAGCAGAGATTCGATGCATTTTATCTGGATGACGAAGAATTTCGTAAATGGTACAGTTTTTCCAAAGAAACGGCTGCTTTTATAATTAATTTAGTCGGTGGTGTGGTACTTCACCAGAATTACAAGTATTAACGGCAACGGCCTTTGCCGCTTTTTCCCAGATTGCATGATAACAAATTCAACAAATTGTTCAAAAGACTAGGTAGTTCAAACTATTCCCTCCTTTACCTTGGTGTACGTTTTTTATGACAGTGTTTAAAAATGCATAGACAAATTTTCTGTGACCAGAGGCAAACAACGTTAAAATCGACTAAAATCGCATATTTTTCTACAAAATGGCAACATTGTGTACGATAGTGGCGTTTAGTTATGGGAGCTCTAAGAAACGATTATGAATAAGAATTTTTATCGAACGTTCGGTAGGCTTAAGGTGAATGCTCCAGGGTAGCCCGCGAAATTCAAATTTCCGTACGTTTTTTGCAATTTGCAGCTGAGTATCGGATATTTTATTAATAGAAACTAAATTCGCGGTACTAGCATGTATGTATTTACACAATTATACTTATTAAAACCTTCAATATAATTGTCTAACTTAGAGAAAAGAGAAAATGTGCCATTTTCATAAGTTAAAATTTATATTAAACTTTACGTTTAATATAAATTTTAACTTAGTGGGTTACATTGATAAATTTAACTAATATAATGATATAAATACATACATGCCAGTACCGCGACTTTAGTTTCTATTTACCATACTATCCCATACTGAGCTGCAAATTGCAAAAAACTTACGATAATTTGAATTTTGCGGGCCACCCTGGAGCATCCACCTTAAAACATGTTTTAACTAATGAAGGTTTATACCTTCGGTAAGCGTTATATTATGAATAAGACAGTTAGTGTTCCATCTTTCAATATGTATTTTTATCCGAAAACTATTTTGCTAAAGCTATTTTGTTGTCCTCACAGGATGGCAATATTTCCAATGAGAAAAATCATAGCTGCGAGCCCGATGAATTCAAAAATGTAATGGCAAAAAAGCTGGATGATTTAAGAGATAAAGTGATGAAGTCTGATTTCGCCCCAATACCAAACATATATAACAAATTCAAATCACAATTCTGCGCTACTGAATCAGATTTGGTGAGAAATATCCCATCGTTTGCAAACATCAAATCAAAATTGTATTATGCAAGAAACAACGCAGCTGGTGTAAAAAAAAAAAAAATGTAAATCAATTGATGAAGTAGAAGTTCCATTACAATTTAGAGATTTTTTGTTTTACGATTATAAAGATGAGTCTTCCAATACCCGAATAATAATCTTGGTCAGTCCAAATCAACTAGAGAAAATTCCGAGCATTAAATTTTTTGAAAGCGACGGAGCCAAAGAATGCTAATTTATATCAGCTTCTGAACGTGCTGAAAGAGGACGCAGATTTACAAACAGTGGTTGTTACTCAATATGAATCAAACGCACCCCCCGCAAAACGATGTGCACAGACAACTATTATGAAAAATTCGTGGATCACATACGTAACTGACCAACTCCTCAAAAACAAAATCTCCGTAGGTCACTGCTTAGAAAAATTAAGGGTTTAGCTACTAATTGTTGAAATATAAGAAATTATTTACACGTCATTTAGCTGATTATACTAATAGTTGATTTTCTGTGATATTTTATAATTCTTAGATTATAAGTGAATTATTCATATATGACGTTTTTGCAAAAAAAAATTGCTGATTCATTGCTATATAGGTGAAGAATGACTGATTTGATTAAACAAAAAGTTGATTTTCTGTGAAATTTTACAATTGTTAGGTAAGGTTAGAGTTCATTGCAAAAAAAATTGCTGATTCATTGCTATGTAAGTGATGAATGACTGATTTGATTATACAAAAAGTTGATTTTCTGTGATATTTTATAATTTTTAGATTTAAAGTGAATTTTTCATATTAGATATTATTGCAAAAAAAAATGCTGATTCATTGCTATGTAGGTGATGAATGACTGATTAGATTATACAAAAAGTTGATTTTCTGTGATATTTTACAATTGTTAGATAAAAAGTGATTTATTTTTGTTAAAAATTTACCTGACATAGTTGTTATGAGATAGGTAGACGTGAATAATTACGTACCTGTCTAATAATAACTATGTCAGATAAATTTCAATATAAATTAAGAGTTAATTTTTTGAGATATTTTGTAATTTTTAGATTGTAAGTAAATTCTTCCTGTTTGATGTTTTTGCAAAAAAAATATTATACAGGTATAGAGAGGAACTAAAATTATATTAAAGTTGATTATTTAAGTGATATTTTATCATTGAACAAGACGTTTGCTAACAAAATTTGATTTTTTTGGAGTTATCTGTTTTTTTTTTCAATTAAAGGTCTTATATTTACATACAAAGCATTTTTACTGACTGTACCTTATATCTTTGAACTTGTTTTGGTATTAGTTTAAACAATGGTATCGGTTCGGAATAGAAAAAAAATATGAGTTGAAACAAATACCAGTGGTATTAGTTTTTGGTATTAGAATGGAATAAATCTGATTATTTGTTTTTAAGTAGGTATGGGTAATAAGATTAGTTTTTTTTTTAATTTAGTCATTATTTTTTTCATAGTTAAGAACCTATTTAGAATAATTCAAGTACGATTACATAAGTAAAAATGTTTAGTTGCTAGTTATAAAATAAATTCGTATTCAGTCTTTGATTTATTTACCAGTGTTCCACCTTTGATAGATTAGCGAATTTTGAGGATCACGTAGGTTGAATGTCAGTGCATGTTTGAAAAAAAAACTGTGTTTGTACCACCAAAGAAAGTCACATTACAGGGTGTTTAAATTTTTTATTCTTAATTTTTTTCAAAGGTAGGTGTCGTCAAGAGCTGTTGATTTTTTGTAGTATTACTTTATGTCACAGCAATATTTGTACAAAGTTTGAGATCAGTCAGTTTCATAGATATAGTGAAAAAAAATAATACAGTTTTAGATACAATTGGGTGTCGTAGCCGATTGGGGGGTAGTTGGGGGTTGAAACTGTAGACATTGTACACGCTCTATATAAGGTATCGTTTGGTAGTAGATACGAAGTCCAGGCTTTCGGGGCACTTTTCCTAAGACTATCCCGCTACACCCTTTGTGAGAATGGATGGATGGATGTTTGTTACTCTTTCACGTAAAAACTATTGAACGGAACTGGATGAAATTTGGCACAGAGATAGATTATAGTCTGGAAAAACACATAGGCTACTTTTTACAGCGATAACCGATATCCACGCGGGCAGAGCCGCGGGCAACAGCTAGTTTAAAATAATAATAAATTAATGTTAATACAACAATTCTGATAACATTACAGACACACATCACGTTCAGAGCAGACACAAATAAATTTAGAGACTGAACATAAGTCAAATATATATAATTTAATATAAATATACCAAAAAAAGAAATTCGTCTTGTTGGAATATGTAAGTTTTAACAGACATGTTTGTGCGTATACATCTGAATTAATTTTCAAGGACTGAAATTCAGCATCTCGTTGTGAATGTACTTAAGTGATGCTAATTTTATCATATATCTTGGAATAGACCCAAATTCACTAGACGAACGGTTTGACTAAAAACATCACCAAATGAATACGTATATCAGACGGAATTTATTAAGCTAGCTGATCGTAAAGGTTTCATTCAAATAACAGATTTTTTGTCTGCCTCAACGGACACTAGCCAATTACGCAGACTATTAGATTATAGGGCACAATTGTGTGCACAAACGCAGGTGCACTCTCTATTCACCTACTCTCATAGTCCGATGGGACGGTAACCCGATAAAATCTACACTAGATCAGACGCCAGGACTGTCGCCCTCGTTCTAATAGCATGTAAGCAAATAATAAAATATATTTCTAGACATATAAGCCCTATTTTCTCAAAAATCAATATGTATTATTCAATATGAAGTCGGTTTAAGTTTTGGATTGGAGTTATGGACATTTCGAAGTAACTAGCACGTCTTGATTTTTCCTAAACTTTGTTATATGGCGCAGAAACTTGGTGCGTTGTGTAACTTGGTGATAGAAAGTCAGTCTCGATACTAATAAAATTTACATGATATCGGAGACTTACATGTGCACTAATGAATCATTTGTTTTATAAACAAAATAATAGGATACTAGAGGAGCTCAACTGTCTGCTATGTACATATAATATGCAAAAAGCACGTTCTTTAAAATCTGTCGTAAGTGTTCGCGATGAAGAAGAATGCATGTTAATCTGTATATTTTTACAATTTTTCAAAAGAGAGTCCCTTCACTTCAATCTTAGATACTTATAAATAAGTTTTTCTTCGTCATATTTTTATCATCACTAGCCCATTATTAACAAATGAAGGATGATCATGACTGACTATTTACGTTTCCCCGTTTCCTTTTAAAGTTATTGAACTTTGAACTTTTGTATAATCCACACTAATACTACCTATATCTCTTTGATTAATCGTTAGCTTCATTGTTTGTTTGACCAATTTCACAAAATCGCAAAACAATAGTTCCAATAGGTTATTGACCTTACGAATAATTTGATGGGATTCAAAAAATAGTTTTAGATAAAGAAACATTCACTTACCAACTAAGAGGGAAACGTGGTTTGTTGAGTGCTAAACAAAATTTATGTTTTACGGAGGTAATAAAGTAAGTATATTCTGGAACTTGCCCAACTGTATATAAAGTAGGAAAGGTTTGTGATACAGAGTAAAATGAATGAAAATCTCACGGTTAAGTACTTACTACCTTAGTTAATTTGAGACAAACCACAAGATTAAAGGATATAAATGGTTTTGAAACAAACACGCTCTGAAATCTATACTAATATTATAAAGCTGAAGAGTTTGTTTGTTTGGTTGTACGCGCTAATCTCAGAAAGTACTGGTTCGATTAGAAAAAATCTTTTTTTATTAAATATTGCATTTATCCAGGAAGGCTATAGGCTAAATAACTGATGTTATTTAGCCTATAGCCTTCATATTCTATTGATCATAGCGTGATCGCTATGATCAATAGAAGCGGAGCAATAGTGATATATGTTGCAAAATCGAGGAAAATATTCCAAATTATCACGCGGACGAAGTTGCGGGCGACCCCTAGTTTGTTATTAAAAAGAAAGTCATCCGAAACAGTTTAATTTTTTTGATCTAACTGAATAAAAGACTAAATAAAATAAATATTCATAAATACTCAAAATTAAAATGTAAATAATAGAATAAATAACATTTTTTTATATACTACTTAGATGGAAAAAAGCATACGAACTGATGATAAGCAGTTACCATAGCCTATGAACGCTTATAATACTAAAGGTATCACTTGCGTGTTTTGCTTCCCAAAAATACTCACCAGGGTTTTATAATGGAAATTTCCTGGGATGGTATTACTTGCATTAACATAACGATTCAGAAAACATCAATCTGAAAAAATATTGGTATCTCTAAACCGAAAAGAGAGAAAACATGATAATAAGGTACGATGTCAAATAATCTTCATGAAGTCTTCTATAAAATGATTAAACGTTCGAAAGATGTGTCCTTTATTTTCATTTCCTTTCAAATTTTCTAATATTTCGACACATATTTCCTCGCAAGTTCTCAGCGCGGAAATGCCGAGTCTTTCCAACTCACCGTATATTATTGTATCCACCGCCAACATCTACAATTGGTGCAGAATTCAATAAAGCTATAAATCCTTTTATTATTGGATTTCTGCCACTCGTATGTAATTCAACATTTATAGTGTTTTCAGTGTCAAAGCACAGATTTTCATGTGCCAAACAAAACAAGATAGTTTAGCCAGATGTAACAATTGGCTTTTATAGTAAAACTAGATGTTGCCTGTGGTTCTGCTCATGTGAATGTCGAGAATACTATGTCCTTCTCCAGGATACCATCTATCTCCTTGCTAAATTTCATTCAGGTCCGTTCAGCCCTTTAGTCGTGTTAACATTCAAACAGAGTTACTCTGGCATTTATATTTATTAGGTAATTTCATTTGATATTAAAAGTATATTCTTTTATTATTAAAAGTCTTATTGTCAGTGGGGGCTGCCCTAGAAGAAAATACAGCGACCAAGTAGGGATTTGCTAAAAAGGGCCAAGTTAAAAGTACCCAGAATCGACGTTCATGCATGAAGAGGTTGATGAACGCAGAGGAGGCGAAGGAAATATGTTTGGATCGAAGCAATTGGCGTACCATAGTCTCTGCCTACCCCACTGGGAGACGGACGTCATGATATGTATGTATGTATTGTTTTAAGAGATCATGATCATGGTAAATAGGTAATTAAAGTGAAATACTTAACGGGACAATATTTTTCAGGCAGGTGTCTAGTTAGTTGCCGTTAGTAGAATAAAAGTACCGGCTATTGATAGAAAGAAAGAAAGAAAAAAAACACACATTCAGTAATCTAAAAAAAAATACATAATGGTTATAACACAAAACAGGACCTAGCTTTTTTTTTTAGCTCAGCGATTAATTGCAACATCGCAGACGCTGCAGCGCTGATATTCTGCTAGGCGTACTTTGATAATTAAAATGCTATAAATAAAAAATAAAAAAATCGTTACAAGCGTAACCTAACCTTATAGTATGTACTAAAATATAAAATCAAAATGGAGCTCAGAAACTAGGTTGATGTCTGTCCTACAAATCACCTGTACTTTACAGCCTGAAAGGCTCGTTGATCTAAAAAGATATATTATTATATCTAATATAATGTTAAGTCGTTATTACACGACACATAAAACGTTTATAGACCATTAGTTCATACCGTTAGTAATGGTAACACATGGTTCATCTACACCGGCTATTAAAATGTAAAGAGTAAATTAAACGCTTACGAAATAAAAGCTTTAGATTATTGGATTGTTAATGATAGAAGTGTAATTATAATCTATGTGTTAGTCCACGCACTATGCTAGTCATTTTCGTTGGTGTGCTTCGTGGAATTAATTAATTCTTCTTTTTTGTCTTCTTTTTTGTATACTACAAAGGTGGCAAACAAGCATACGGCCCGCCTGATGGTAAGTAGTTACCGTAGCCTATGGACGTTTGCAAAACCAGGGGTGTCACTCACGCGCTGCCGACCCTTTCCTTATAACTCTTTTCTTAAAGAACCCCATGCTATAGTCTCTTAGGAAAACCTAGGCAGGGAGCTCATTCCACAGCCTAATCGTACGTGGTAAGAAATTCCTCTGGAATCTTACGGAATAATTTTTAAAATACAACTCCCGCACCAGAAAACAAGCTCTGTGACGCGGAGGAATTCACATACTTATACATTTAACGGACATAAATAACACCCAGACTCAGAATAATTCTTTGCGGGTCACACAAAGTTTTGTCCTGTGTAAAAATCGAACCCAAAACCTCGTGCACTTCAGGCACATACTGCGGCCACTGGACCAACAAGGCAATCTATTAATTTTTAATATTTTTTTATTTTATTGAATGCCTCGGTGGTCCGGTTATGTAATGGTAAATTTATTTTATTTGAAGCACTCTTACGGGGGTGCTAGGCGGAAAAATTCAGGCGTGCTTCATTTAGGCGTAGTATTTTTTTTTTTTTTTTTTTTTTTATACTACTTGGTTGGCAAACAAGCATACGGCCCACCTGATGTTAAGCAGTATCCGTAGCCTATAGACGCTTGCATTACCAGAGGTATCACTTGCGTGTTGCCAACCATTTTTTTACACCAGGGCTTTAAGATGGAAGTAACCCTGGGATAGGAAGGAATACGTATCTTTCAGAACGCATTCCTAAATGAGCGCTGGAGACCTGTACTCACACACAGGAACACAACTACACCGCTGTGTGTAGTCATTTGGCTGTGGTCTTCTGTAAGGTGGAGGTCCTTCCCCAGTCGGGCTTGCTCGCTAGTATGGTACCCTACCTCTCTTAAAAGTAGTAGCTAGAATGCTTCGTGGAAACCGTTGCTAATGGACAAGGCACGTGCAAGAAACAAAGTGAAGACTGCAGGACTTATTGACTATAACTTGATTAATAATAATGTTTACTTAGCTATGCTGTCTAGTTTTTTTTTTGCAAGAATTTAATAAAAGTGTCAATAAGAATATATCAAAATATTATCTGTAAATAACATCATTTTTCATAAAATAAAATATCGCTATGACAATGGACTGTACGTGACACGTGTCGATGAATTCATTCAAACCACTCGTATATCATAATTATTAACTGTAGTTGCGTATTAGTTTGTAAACACGGTCCAAACTGAACGCGCGAAAATTCATGCGATCGAATGGAAATTGCATAATTGGGTAGCTCACTACACTACATAATACAGTCACGTATTCAATGCCGACGGTAATAAAAAGCAAGCATAAATATTAATTTAAATCTTCAGTGCCGATTTCTTTATTTCTTTTCTTTATTTAAAAAGACAACTCCCGCACTAGGGAACAAGCCTTGTGTCGCGGGGGACTTTACAAACATACAATTAACGGACACAAAGTACACCCAGACTCGGGACAACCATTTGTGGATCACACAATTTTTTCTCCCGTGTGGGGATCGAACCCACAACACGCCGCACAGTAGTAAATGGCGAGGTAACCACTTAAGCCATTGATCCAACCGTGCAGTCAATTTAGGCTAAAGGTACTGCTATAGATTTACCGGTTATTCCACCCGTACTAATAAAATCCAATAGCAAAATCAGCAAATCCAGTTTATTTGAATAAAAGTCGCAATTATTTTACATCTTTATGTGCAACGCACTTTCATTACAATAATTTAGTTTTGGTTGACGGTGTTTAGCAGTTTACTTCGTCAGTCTAATGAATATTTATATTTGAGAGATCTTGATCTAAGAATATGTATTAAATCAATATTTTCCATAAGACTGATGCAAATCCTAGAGAATTTTGGTGCAGATTTTTTCAAAGTATCTTACGAGCTTACGAGTGTTAGCTTACGAGTGTTTCCCATTTTATGACAAATAATTACCGTACCTTACGGCCTCCATAAATAGTAAGTTTATATAATACCAGTATCCGCTCACGGCTTCGTCTGCTCGCACAATCCCATGCAAACAGTGTTTTTTTTCCAAAAATGTGCTAATTTATTTCTGTGCAGAATTTCATTCAGATCTGTTCAGCTGTTTTAGCGTGATACCAAACTGTGACATTTATAATATCAGAAAGATAAATTATTTTATGCTAACAAGGCCGCAAAGAAGCATATCTACAGCTTGCCCAATGTTAGGTGTCAGAACCTTTAGGCGCTTGTAATTCCGAGGTTCACTTAGGTACACGTAGCCATCGAGAATTTTCTTCTTAGTACAGCGCTTTCTCCTACGAGTTCTGACAGTCATACGAAACAGCAGTACCCAGTAGTGTTATTAAAGCTGACGTCTTCTGGAAGGTTAAGGTACTTCCCCAGTCGGGTTGCTACGGAAATAAAGAAGTAAAAATAGTTTAATGTCTTAACTTCTGACATTCTCAACAGTGTTATTTTATGACCTAATGATATCAATCTTAAATCTTTTACCTGAATCTTTAATTAAAAAGTTTAAATGGCACTTAAAAGCCACAATTGTGAACATAAAGCCAATTAATCAAACGGACAAACATTTTTCTTCCAAACCAACCCTTTTTCTTGTGAACAAAAAATATTATGACATTTTTCAACTAGTGAGATTTTATGCTAGCGATCCGTTCCATTGAAAATATATAGCACAATTTTTAGAAGCTCTCATAGCTAGGTGCACTCGCTGTTCAGTAAACGATCATCGGGTTAAGCTACCAAGGGCGTGGTAACCCTATAGATGGGTGACCGCATAGTGGTATTTCATCTGAGCGTCTCTGTGCTTCGGAGGGCACGTTAAAAGTCGGTCCCGACTGTTATCAGTCGTTAGATCACGTCAGAGGCCTAAATATGGGCGATCTCAATAACTCTGTCACCAGGTTGGCTACTAACCAAACGATAAAAAAGCTCAATTTTGAGCCGATGCACTGCTTGCAAACCTGTCTAATGTCTAGTATATCTTAGTAATACTTTCTTACTTTTATTGAATGAATGGCCATTGAAAAAACTTATAATCCTAACTAAATTGGTTGGGTGTATGATGCTTTACACTATCAAATTTAGAACTTTTCAAGGTGGAATAAGGTCGATTTTAAATTGGCTGGAGTACTACGGCAGCAGTTGTGAAGGTCCTTAAAATTATTGATTTTATTAATAAAATAAACAATGGAATCGTATATATTTTACTTCAGTTGTTCTCTGCTGTTGACTGCATGAAAACCCATTTAGTCTTTGTTCTCTTATATTTATTTTCTGTTCAATCCCCGACAGTAAAAAATGTTAACACAAATTTTTCAAGTCTGGATTTATGAAATACTAACCAATGCAAAGTTAACTGGCTGTTAAACGTCTTATTAAATACTTGTTAAATTGCTAAAACTTGACAACTTCTTTGATTTCATAATTACCTTGTCACATAACAGAACTGTCAAGTGGTTTGATTAATTTGATTAAGTAAATGTTTGTGTCGTAAACTCAAGTCTATTTGACAACGCTGTTTTATTTCTACCTAAACTAAAACAGCAAAATCTTCAGTAAAAATCAATTGTACCTTTCAAACATGATCATAGAAATGTATTTTAATTTTCACCTATCTTGAATTCTAAAGCTTGACAGTATTGAAACGGAGGTTGTAGCGCTAAATATTTATAACTTATATGTAAGTGTAATGATGTCTAGACGTGTTGGAATGCCTAGCGTCTTGCAGTTTAATAAAATCTTAGAGTAAATGCACTTTGAGAGTTATAATGTGCCAACGGGTGTCGAAGGGTTAACTTGAAATTGGCTATCGGTCCAAACGTTGGGTATTATGGTTATGGATATCGTTATATTGTGTGAGAGAGATGACAATAGTTTTTGTGAACGATAAAATAGCTAAAACCACATTAAGAGGTTGTGACAAAATTGATATAATCCTACGCTTGAATTTCGAGCGTCCTGCTTGGAAAAGCTGACATACCAATAGCAGCGCTACCATCGGTTTCAATTGTAAATCTAAACTATTTTCGAATCCACCTAAAATCATTAAAATCGGTCCAGTTGTTTAAAGGGAATTCAGTGACACACACGCACAGAAAAATTATTTAAAGATGATTTACATTTACTTACTTCGCAATAAAAACGTAAAGTTGTTTAATCTTTAAGTTTATACAGCGACAGTGCAATTAGAAGAAAATGCGAATATTTTGAGATAAAACCTACATATACGCTGAAATTATGACCAAAAAAAAAATCAAATTTAAGAATGAGGGGACTAGTTATAAACTTGCTCTTGAAGTGTTTGTTTCATTAACGAAAACATAAGATACAAACAAGATACGTACTCAAATCTGTCTCATTTGTCTTCCCAAGTTATAGAGCAACAAGCTACGAGCAACTATTCCAACTGGCCAAGTTGGACGGAAGGCTATTGTGTACGAGTATTGATGGGTGGCCGGCTGGAACCGACGAGATAGCGCGCTTTTGATCATGTCACGGAATATTGTGCCACTCGTGTTAATCACTTTTGATTATTAGGGAAACCGTACTCAATATTGAAAATATTGGTTTTGCGATTGAAAAGCTGGCGCATGGCGTTATAAATGTTATATTACACATACAACAGCATTACCCGTTTTCCCAATGGGTTAAGGGTTAGTTCAAATGTAATGAGAGCCTAATCTATTGCTATCCCATCTGGCATTTTTGTTTTTCTTTTTTTTAAAAGACAACTCCCGCACTAGAGAACAAGCTCTGTGTTCGCGGGGGACTTTACAAACATATAATTAACGGACACAAATTACACCCAGACTCAGAACAATTCTTTGTGGATCACACAAAGTTTTATTCTGTGTGGGAATCGAACCCACAACCTCGTGCACAGCAGGCGCATACTGCGGCTACTGGACCACCGAGGCAGAGGCATTGTGCTTGGTATGATAACAGCTTCTGACACTGGGATACCCCGTCAATAACACATGAACACGTATCACATGGGACTATAAATATCACGAAGACATAAGTCCTGGCAAAATTACCAGTCTACTTATTTTGATAATAATACCCTTAACACGTCGAGGTAATCTTTTAAATCCCTGCACCACTAGTTTAACCCTTCACTTAAGAGCATACCAGACACAATAGAAATAACACTTAAGTATGTCTCATACACACGACATGTCATTGTGTCCCGACGACGCGCGACAACGGGCGACGCGTGACGCAGCGGCGGCCGACTTGACCGCAGATCAGTTTACCTTTTGTCTATAAACAAACCGCGTGTGACCTTATCCATGCTATTTATCAACCTCTTATTTATCGATAAATAATTAATTATTCAACCAGTGAATGCTGTTGCATCTCTGTGACATTTATTTGCGTCCTACGACCCACATAACGTTCAATAGGTCGTTCAGCACAAAAAGAGGGTGGCTATAGCAAAATTTATTAAGCAGCTCGAGTGTGGAAGTTTCTCCACGGTACGGAAAACCATAACCATTATAACGCTACCGGGGTATTACTATGTATTTTTGGTAGTAAATAGGGTTTCTGGGTGGACTTTATCTAAGCTGCCAATTCAACTTATTTCATTTCACAAGTAATGCTTATGGCTTAACACTTTGAAGGACAGTGAACGCCTATAGACGCCATGACAATGACGTTCCTGTCGGCGAAAGTGTTAACATATTTTTGGTTACCAAATTTGTCGGTATAAACAAAAATAATACAAATACCTAACCCTAAAGTAAGCCTAATTATTGCGAGAGTTCATTTAAAAAAAACTTAAGTGTCATTTACGCAATTACAGACTAATCCTTTTTAATGGGCGCTTTCAGATTATATGACAGTCTAGCAGTAAGGGTCATGACAGACCTTTAATAATATAATTTGACTGTATCATAAGTTTTGCTCCTGACAATATCCGCGGCCCAGTTGATTCTAGTTTTAGCGGTCCAAGTCACACTGTCAATAAATCTATCAAACAGTCACAAATTTACGTTCTCAAAACTGACGTTATGTAACTCATTTTTTATAGTACTTTCAAAGCGGTAAGCGGTTACAGTAGCCTATAGATGCATACAACAGCAGATACAACACATACGAGGTAACATTACAACCAAGTAGCAGAATATATCTGATACTATGGTGATAAAGCTGGGGTGCCAAACAAACAACTGATAAAAATCAAAGCTATTATTATTTGAGACCTTCAAATAATTTTAATGACAACGAAAGCTTTTAAGGCCCTGCCCGAGATCACATGAAATTAAATACAAAATGACGAGGCTTTGAATAAGTTGCAACTTTTACAAACTTTCTCGCCTATCCGATATTCTTGGATCTTAATTGTGTCAGAATCGGCTTAACGAACCCGGTGCAAACTACCGAAGTGTATCGAAGTGTGCCGAATGCCTTCCACAACCAACGCTAACGAGGTACACTCGGGCATTTTAACATTAAATTGCTATAATTGCAATCGAAGAAATCTTGAGAGTGTTTTCGGGACAGTTTAAGCGTGGTAGGACACCATACTAGCGAGCAAGCCCGACTGGGGAAGGAGACCTTATAGGAGACCACAGACAAACAACTATACATAGTGGCGTAGTTGTGTTCCTGTGACTCCAGCGCTTATTTAGGGATGCGTTTTGAAAGAAACGAATTCTTATTCAAACTCAAACTCAAAATTCATTTATTCATTTAGGTTACAAGGTAACACTTATGAAGGTCATAAATTATGTATAAACCAGAAAGATGATGTCAGCAAAATTTTCCTACGGCTAGTTCGCTGACGTGGAGCCTTGAGAAGAACTAGCAAGAAACTCAGGCCACTCTTTTTAATCGCCAGATAGTTACAATCTTTTGTAAAATACAAGTATGATAGCATGCAAGCTGATGCAAACAAAACACGATACTAACTATATTGATAAAATAAGGTAATCGTACTTAGTACTGGTCGTGCGAGAAAAAAAAAAAAAAAGTATGGTGTTAAAGTCTGCTTCAATTTACATATTGCTATTAAAGAATAAGGCAATATGTGAATAGTGACAATTTATATTGTAAAATTTAACGTATTGCTACTAAAGAAATAAACAAAGAAAAAAAAAAGAAAAAGTACAGAATTATCACTAGAATTCACAATGTGCCTCACGTCACAAATAAGAACTTATGTACTAAGCTGATTTATTGTAAATTAAACAAACAACTATATAATGCAACTAATTCCAAGACTTTTTATCGTTCAAATAATCATTTATTGTATAATAGCCCTTCCCTATGAGATGATTTTTAATAGTAGGTTTAAATTTGTGTAAGGGCAAATTCATTATCTCTTTCGGTAATTTGTTAAAAAAACGTATACCGAGTCCTACAAATGAATTATGCACTTTGTGTAAACGTACGTGCCAACTAACTTATGTTTATTTCTGGTATTTACTGAATGAATATCACTGTTCTTACTATATAGATCAATATTCTGTTTAACAAACATAATATTTGTAAATATATATTGTGATGCAACTGTTAAAATACCTATTTCTTTAAAACGTTCTCTAAGAGAAACTCGTGAGCCTAGGTTGTAAATTGAGCGTACAGCTCGTTTCTGAATTAAGAAAATAGTTTCAATATCAGCAGCCTTGCCCCACAGCAATATGCCGTAGGACATGACGCTGTGAAAATAACTAAAATAAACTAATCTAGCCGTATCTACATCAGTAAGTTGTCTTACTTTACTAACTGCAAAAGCCGCAGAGCTAAGCTTACCTGCGAGGCATGATATATGGGCTCCCCACTGAAGTTTACGATCCAAAGTTAAACCCAAAAAAACTGTAGACTCAACAAGTGAAATAGCCTCATTATTTAGACTTAAATTGGTGGTAACACTTCTTACGTTAGGCATGGTAAATTTAATGCATTTAGTTTTTTTTGAATTTAACAGTAGATTATTTGATGTGAACCAGTCCAGGACTTGTGCGAGAGAACCATTTACAACATCAAAGTTACTTTCTTTACGGTCAATTTTGAAGAGAAGTGATGTATCATCTGCAAATAGCACTATGTCGCACAAATCCTGTACAAAGAAAGGTAAATCATTTACATACACTAAAAAGAGAAAAGGACCTAGAATTGAACCCTGGGGCACGCCCATTGCTATAGGTAATCCAGAAGACCTATTTCCATTTACATCTACGTATTGAACCCTGTGACTCAGGTAGGCAGCAACAAGATTAATTATCATATGGATACTCCCTTCCATCTTAAAGCCCTGGTGTAAAAAAATGGGTTGGCAACATGCAAGTGATACTAGCCCATGGACGGTATTGTAAGCGTCCATTCGCTACGGTAACTGCTTAACATCAGGTGGGCCGTATGCTTGTTTGCCAGCCAAGTCTTTGTCCAACCCATATTCCCAGTTCACCTGGGGTCGGGTCTCCCTGTACATTTGCCAGAGAACTCTATTCTAGGTATATAAAGGCATGCTAATTATATATTATTTTTGAAGGTATTCAGCAATTTGAAATACAATTTTGTCGAAAATTTTAATTCCTGCTAAATCCCAGCAACCGCCACAGCGATGAATTCGGTGAACTGAATGAAAAGCATCAACTTTCATCTAAAGTTTTATCTTTGATAAGACTTTCTTAATAATTCACTGGAATTAAGGAAAAGTACGGCTAAAAATAAACGAGATTAATTTGGTAACAAAACGAAGTGTTTGTGATGGGGAATGTAAAACTTGTGGTGGGTTTATTCGTAGCCGACGGACGGTAGATATCAAATATTATTTAAAAACTATAGCTATTGGTTGTTCCAAATTGGTAAGTGGTAAGTAGAATAGCCTTGCTATTACAGCATGACTTTTAATTCAAATGAAAACATTGTACCCGTTGGATTGTACACACGGGCGCAGCCGCGGGTGGAAGCGAAGAAGAGATCCGCGTCCGAACGCAAGTACGAACGAACGTAAGAACGAAAGTAGCATATCTGCTGTGAGCCTTAGTATCATATAGTAGGTATGCTACTTTTATCATCGGTGATCTGCGATTTTGCGACTGTATGTATCGATATTGCAGCGGGATTTGTCGATGTCCTGCTTTCGGGTGCGGATCTCTTCTTCGCTTCCACCCGCGGCTCCAGCTGTTTGTACAATCCAACGGAAACAATGTTTTTATTTGTATTAAAAGTAGTCTTGCTGGAATCCTATATACTACTAATATTATAAATTTGAAAGTTTTTGAGGCTTGATTGTTAACAACCATCCATACGATGTTTGTTACTCGTTTGCGTAAAAACTGCTGATCTGATGGATCTGGATTAAATTAGGCATAGAGATAGATTATAGTCTAGAATAGCGAATATGCGACATCACCGTGGGCTGAGACGTGCGTAACAGCTAGTATTCTATATCTGTGCCAAACATTCATTCATCCATCCACTTTCGCATATTTATTAGTACAGATTAGTTTAGATTGTGGTTGGAAGGTGCATTTGGGAAAACTGGTGACGCTTTTCTTGTGGCATATCTTTCGTATCAACTACGTTTAAGAGAGGTAGGGTACCATACTAGCGAGCAAGCCTGACTGGGGAAGGACCTCCTGACAGAAGCTCACAGCCAAATAACTACACACAGTGGTGTATTTGTGTTCCTGTGTGTGAGTACAGGTCTCCAGCGCTCATTTAGGTATATTAAGCACACTCCCATCTTAAATCTTTGGTACAAATGGGTTGGCAACATGCAAGTGATACCTCTGGTGTAACAAGCGTCCATAGGCTGCGGTAACACATCAGGCGAGCCGTATGCTTGTTTGCCACCCAAGTAGTTAGTAAAAAAAAACTAAGTACCTACCATAAATAAATATCAAACACCATTTTTGCCAAGCGTTCTTATTATATACGTTCAAAAGCTCATTCCAACGGCGCTGAGAAAGTTTCCGGACCGCAGGCTGTGCTGGAGTGTACTGCGGACGTCGTTCCCCACATACCTCTACAAACACTGTATGTATGTAGAGTGAGCAAAGTCTGCAATTTCAATATGCAAACGATCGCTGAGGATATCGGATTCATTATAGCTAAGCTTCTTTATAAGGAATTGTGTTAAAACCCACGCAATTCTTAACAAAATAATCCTTAATAATATTATAAATTTGAAAGTTTGTAAGAATGGATGGATGGATGGATGTTTGTTACTCTTTCACGTAAAAACTACTGAACGGATCTGGATGAAATTTGGCACAGAGATAGATTATGGTCTGGAATAACACATAGGCTACTTTTTGCAGCGATAACCGACATTCACGCGGGCGGAGCCGCGGGCAACAGCTAGTATGATATATTGACTACTTGGATAGTAAACAAGTATACAACCCGCCTGATGGTAAGCAGTAACCGTAGCCTATGGACGTTTGCAATACCAGAGGTATTACTTGCGTGTGGCGGACCCATGTTTTTACACCAGGGCTGAAGATGGAGTATACCTGGGGTAGGGAAACGTTTCTTTTAAAACGCATCCATATGAACGCTGAAGTATTGTGCTCACACACAGAAACGGAACTGCCCCGCTGTGAGTAGTTATTTGGCTGTGGTCTTCTGTAACGTAGAGGTTCATCCCCGGTCGGGTTTGCTCGCTAGTATGGTGCCCTACCTTTCTTAAATCTTAAAAGCTAAAATTATTATTGCACGATCATCTTTTAGTTGTGCTTAGACAACATTCCGGCGAGAAAAAAAAATCGGTATAGTTATTGAATCTAGAATACTAATTAGTTTTATATTTACACTAATAAACACCACATACTTCTAATAAGCGACTCAAATATATTTTTATTATTTTAATAAGAAACACACAACACTTTATACCTATTGTATTAAATCGTACACGTGATTTTCAACATAATTATGTACTATTAATGAGTAAGTAAAGTTGAAGCATTCCATATTGGGCACCCGTTTTAGTGGCACCTGAGTGAATAGCACCTAAGGTATTCCACATTGGGCACCTACCGATATTTTTCGCAGGTGCCATTAGTGGAACATATCGATATAAAAATATCGGTAGGTGCCCAATGTGAAATACCTTAGGTGCCATTCACTCAGGTGCCATTAAAACGGGTGCCCAATATGGAATACTTCGTAAAGTTGTATCTTTAATATTTGAGTCTTTCTTTTATAGCCTTTCTTCTACTCAGAAAAAGGTTGACTTATTTTCTAATTGGCTCGTGTTGAGTAACATTTAGGTACACATTAGTGGAAGTATTTTTGACGTTCATTATAACTTAATATTGTTAGGGTCCTTACTACTTTCTTTTGACTCTAGAGAGTAGAGTGGTGAAATTATTTGACATTTTTAGAGCCCTAGACATAAATAGGATTCTATTGAATTGATAAAGGAAGAATTTCTATTGAATTTATAACCTCGCCTTTACCCAATATATTATTTTTTTAAAAGACAACTCCCGCTCTAGCGATCAAGCTCTACAATTAACAGACACAAAGTACACCCAGATCCAGGACAACATCAGGACAAGCCAAGTTTTGGGGATCGAACCCACGACACGCAGCGCAGTGGTAAATGGCGAGGTAACCACTTAAGCCACTGAATCAAAAATGAAGTCCAAAATTACATACCTACTAAAATTAAAGAAGCTAATAAAAGCAGCTGAAAACTAAGAGCTTGATAACTTTAAAATCTAAACACTTCCAAACACAGACTCTGAAACTATTCGAGTTCAAATCCTAACGCTAAAATTTCCTCTCTAAATATTTAATCATACTTTTACTGCATTGAATGAAACGTTTAGAAATCAAGTCTGGAAGTGAAATAAAGTGTGATAAAATAAAACAACACAGACATTTAACATACGTCCAGCCGTACATAATGTAGTGTATAATAACATATTAATGAGAGCTTAGTTGTCTGGACACAGACACATTTAATAGGAATTAGAAGTGGACATGGTTGTTGACATTGCAGACAGTTTTCTGTCTGTTTGTTTAATTGTATATTACGCCTTTTAAACTTTTATGACTGGCCTATTAGTTGTGTGGTTAGTGACCCTGACTGCTAAGTTGGAGGTCATCGAGGGTTCGATTCCCACACGGGACAAAAACTACGTGTGATTCATAAAGATTTAATTTTAAGGTAGGTGTTATTTATGTGCTCATTAATCTTTTTTTTAAGATAAAATAATGTTTTATTTTATTAAATATCCCTAGTGTCTATTAAATTTTGAAACTCGTAGGCTAGCTAAGTTATATATTGGTCGACATAATTTATTTCACTCCTTAATACGAAGACTAAATATGACAGCCTTGGTGGTCCAGTGGACGCAGTATGCGCCTGCTGTGCACGAGGTTGTGGGTTCGATTCCCACACCTGTGTGGGAGTTTTGTCCCTGGACAAAACTTTGTGTGACTCACAAAGAGTTGTGCCGAGTCTGGGTGTAATTTGTGTCCGTTAATTGTATGTTTGTCAAGTCCCCCGCGACACAGAGCTTGTTCTCTAGTGCGGGAGTTGTCTTTAAAAAAAAAAAAAAAAAAATGTACAAAGATATTTTTATTTCGTTTTTTTTTCAGTTACTTTTTTTTCTGATTACCTTTTCATTTCACACTCGGCTATGTACCAGACAAATTTAAATTGTAAAGTTAAATAAACTATAGAATAATATGTTAACCTCCATTCAACTGTTGAAGTACAAAGACGCCTGCAATATGTAGTCTGCGATCAACCGAGTGAACAAGTTACCAATAACATTTTATTGTTTATTTTATGTCTTAGAGCGGATGTATGTGTACGTGTCTGTGTTAACGAAGTTTTTACTTAAACCTCCAGTTAAGAAACTAGTTGAATATTTCTATTCAATAATAGTGAAACATAGTTTTACATTTTTCTAAATAATATATAAGTACTAGCTGACCCAGCAAACGTTGTTTTGCTACTAAAATAGTAATATCGGTATTAATAATTAGGGGTTGATCGTAGAAGGGTGAAAATTAAGGATTGTTCGTATTTTTGTATGCTGTATCATAAAAAAATAAGAACAAAAAAAAATGACTAAAAAATAAAAATAAAAATTTAGGGGTGAACATTTAGGGGAATGAAAAATAGATGTTGTCCTATTCGCAAACCTAACCAATGTGCACACAAAAAATTACACGAAAATCAGTCGAGCCATTTCGGAGCAGTTTAATTACAAACTCCGTGATACGAGAATGTTATATATAAGATAAATATTTTAGCCATTAAACCAATTTGAAAACTAAAAAAATGTTCTATCATTTTATTTTGTTTTATTAAAGAGTGATGTAGTGATATAAAAACTTTATTGTCAATATTAATCCTAGCTACAACTCGCTAAAGGCCTCTACAAAAAATGCTTCGAAAATAAAAATTACAAAACCAAGTTTTTTTATGATGGCAAGGATTGCCTGCCAGTGCTATAAGGCTGGTCCTTAATACCTCGCTACAGTAACCCTTTTCATTCGTTACTGAACGCCTGAGTGCACAATATTCTTTATGTTCTTTTAAATGCAGTAAACAATGTTTGTACGGCAAAGAAATTTAATTGTTTTATGTTTATTCGAAGCTTTTGTAATTTGCAGTAGATATTATTTCTAAGTTATTTTATTTTTAAGGGTTTTCTAGGGGTTGCCCGCGACTTCGTCCGCATGGTAATTTGGAATATTTTCCCCGATTTTGAAACATATCTCACTACTGCTTCGCTCCTATTGATCATAGCGTGATGTTATATAGCCTTCCTGGATAAATGCACTATTCAACAAAAAAAGATTTTTTCTAATCGAACCAGTACTTTCTGAGATTAACGCGTTTAAACAAACAAACAAACAAACTCTTCAGTTTTATGATATTAGTATAGATTGACTTAAAGTAAAACAATATCTAATAGGTTGTTCAAATACCAATATATTTTGTTTTGTAACTTTTATCCTTATACAGTAGCCTACTATGTCCATCGGGTTAATTTGCTTTTAAAATTGTGACAGAATTACAAAATTAAGTGTTACTTTCGGAGATAACCATCTACATATACATAGTATTTTTATAATATTGGCATATTTTTTTTTTTAAAGACAACTCCCGCTCTAGAGAACAAGCTCTGTATCGCGGGGGACTTTACAAACATACAATTAACGGACACAAATTACACCCAGACTCAGAACAATTCTTCGTGGGTCACACAAAGTTTTGTCCTGAGTGGGAATCGAACCCACAACCTCGTGCACAGCAGGCGCATACTGCGGCCACTGGGTTCAGTGGTTACCGACTGCCTCGGTGGTTACCGAGGCAGTCAAACAAGAACTGAAGAAGAAGTGAATCTTTATAATTGAGATTATGACAAATGAAACATTAAAAAAGAAAGAGACAATAATAATATGTACAAATTGTGCCTAATAAACAGCAGTTCAAATACCTTTCTTTATTTTGTAAAATTTTAAAGGCATATACTTACAAAATGCATTCATCTAAAAAACAAATAATTTCGTCTTTAATAGACAATAGTCACTGTTGCGTGGTTCTTTTGACAATGTGTTGTGAATGTTGTATATTTTTCATTATTTTCCTATTAATTTTCAATATTGAACTTCAAAGTCCTTTATTTTCAGATTGAGTTTATGGTTGGATGGCTTCTGAATGAAATGTAAGCATGATTAGAATTATTTATGTTTATGCATGTTTGTTAAGCATATTTAAATGTTTATATATTTCGTTTACTTAGATAAATAAACAGTTATAATAAGTAAGTTTATTATAACTGTTTGACTGCCTTGGTGGTCCAGTGGCCGCGGTATGCGCCTGCTGTGCATGAGGTTGTGGGTTCAATTCCTACACAGGACAAAACTTTGTGTAACCCATTAAGAATTATTCTGAGTTTAGGTGTAATTTGTGTCCGTTAATTAATATGTTTGTAAAGTCCCCCGCGACACAGAGCTTGTTCTCTAGTGCGGGAGTTGTATGAATATTATTAATCTCAACCCATAAATGGCCCACTAAACTGCTGGGCATGGGTCTCCTCCATACATTTGGAGGGATATAGGCAAAAAATGCATAATTAGTTGTCCCGAGTCTAGATGTACTTTGTGTCCGTTAATTGTACAATTAATGTTGATGGGCATGTTTCCTGGTGCGACAGTTGTTTTAGAATTTTTGCATTATCGTACACCATCAAATTAAAACTGTCAAATAAAACGATACTTTCAACAGAACACCAAACTTACCACTCGCAACGCTTGAAAATCCCGTACATTGTACATCAGTCTTCATACCAGTAATACCACCAGATTTCGTTTTCGGGAGCGTTTACCTTCCACTTAGTATAGAAATACTAGATACTTATCTCACTGTCATCATTAAAGTTTTAAGATCTTGTATCTATCTATAAGTAGGTATTCGCACAATAAGCGGCTTCAGCGCTTGTTTTATGATCACACCGAATGTTTACTACTACGTTAATATCGCATCCAGAATGTTCAGTACTTATTCTACTTTCGTTATGGCTGAACGCGCGTTGAAAGAAATAGGTGAATGTATTGTAAATATTTAACTATTATATGTAGCTACGTAGTAAGGTCGTGCACAGTTATTTAACTAGAATAAACAAGAGAGGTAGGGCACCATACTAGTGAGCAAGCCCACTGGGGAAAGACCTCCTCCTTACAGAAAATCACAGCCAAATAACTACACACAGCAGTATAGTTGTGTTCCTGTGTGTGAGTACAGGTCTCCAGTGCTCATTTAGGGATGCGTTTTGAAAGAAACGTATTCATATCCCAGGGTTACTCCATCTTAAAGCCCTGGTGTAAAAAAATATGTCTCTCTCTTAGATGCGCTACGTCTGAGTCATTAGATTCAATAATTGTAATATCTCAACTCTTTTTTTCTCTTTGAAGTAGACCACTCCCGCACCAGGAACGCTCTGTGTCACGAACGAACAAAAACAAATACACTAATACTCGGGACAACCATTTATGGATCACACAATTTTTTGTCCCGCGTGGGGATCGAACCCACAACACGCCGCGTATTGGTAAGTTGCGAAATAAACACTTAAGCCAGTGGAAAAATCGTAAAGTCTACACACGTACTTGCTACAGCTCTATTAAATAAGTGGCACAGCTTTAAATAACATGCTGCGTACGCACGCATATATAAATTGTAAACGCTGTCGGAGGTCTTTGTCCAGCAGTGGACGTCTTTCTGCTAAGATTATGATGATTATCATAACACATAATAAGTATGTCTCAATTTTATTCTATTATAGCTAAAGTTAAAGTATTAATTATAATCTAAAGTATAATTATAATTGGGTACAACATAATTGCATAATTGGTAAATCAATCATATAAATAGATAAATTGTTTTAATGACAATTTCTAACAAATTATCAAAACTTTCTTCATGATTACACAAATATTAATCTAATATACTAAACTCCTAAATCTATGAACCATTAATCGATTTAAACTAACTCATAAAACAAAACCAAAATCAAATTAGATTATTATTATTAACCAGTGACATAAAACAATGATTGAAAAACCAATCTCAACATTGACACACATTTAGTTAAGTGATCGATCACCTAAGATAATGTGGTGTAACACTTAGACTAATAGACTGATCTATTTGACAACTCAAAGTCACCTCAGCGACCGTCCTAGTGAAGCAAACATCGTTAGCTAAGTTAAAAGCCTGCAAAAAGTGTTACAACTCACTAGACACACTTGTGTGTGTACGTGTGTCCAGCAATTAGGTCACAAAGATAAAATAGTACTTTATAAAAGCACCAAATGACTAGTTCCTTAGAATACATAGGCATTGTAAATTCATTCATTCATCCCAGCCAAAAGACGTCCACTGCTGGACATAGGCTTTTCTCAAGAATTTCCACAACTCTCGATCTCACAAATAGACCTATTTTGGGGTTCCGTACCTTAAAGTCAAAATCAAAGTCATTTATTCATTTAGATCAAATACATGATACTGAACGTCATAAAAACAAATGCCAGCATACTTTTTCCCTACGGCCAATTCGCTGACTATGGGCCTCGAGCAGAATTGGCAAGAAACTCAGGTCACTCTTGTTTTTTGTCTCGAAAGGAAAAAAAATAACCCTTATAGGATCACTTGTCTGTCCTGTCTGTCTGTCTGTCAAGACTCTTTTTCTCTGGAACTCGTATCAAGCCTATATCAAATACTCAGGTCTACTGTCCTTTAAAGCTGTGAAAAAATCAAACTTCTAAGCCAACGCAATCAAAAGATACAGTCGTTAAAACCTACAGGGTACTGCCCGTGAACTCAGAATAGAACGAAAAAAAGAACATAGCAACGTCTTATAGGACAGATAAAGGTAAAATTGCGAAAACCATAATGTTCTGTTACATCATATAATAAACTAATATACAGGTTTGTATGGAACCCTCAGTGCACGAATCCGACTAGCACTTGGCCGGTTTTTTTTAATTATTCCACTTGGGTGGCAAACAAGCATACGGCCCTTTCCCAGGACACCATCTATCTACATTCAAAATTTACGAACAGAGTTAGTTACTTTTGCATTAAAATATGAATATCGATTGCCCTAGCTAGGTAATGCATCATTTCACATTACGAAATAAAAAATGGCGCGACAGAATAACATAGGCAACAGCCTACCATCAATAAAATAATAGAAACAAAACGTTTAAATCATTAACCCATAATCCCATTATATAATTTATTGTTATTTTGCTTTGTTTTCTTCTAATTCTAATTTTAAAATTATTGTAAAACAAGTAACTAACTAATTATGTTGTCTAAACTGTGAATGCTGTGTTAGCTCTTAAGTGGCATGTATATATGAATTCTTTCATATAAATTGTTCTCTTTATTGTTACATATACATATAGCATATATGTATATGTAACAATAAAGAGAAAAATTGTGTGTTAACCAATTAAATAAAAAAATATAAGGTTGACGACTCCATCATGAATTATAAAAGAATGTTCATATTCTATTGTTTTATTTAAAGCTTGATTCGTACAATAACAGGAAATAATTTATAGTTCAATGGTACTATACACTAGGCTGCCTCGAACGGTATTCCTCGCAGAGCAGCCTCATGATGGCGATACCCTCACATGGGCTTGCAAAACTAAAACATATATAATTAAATAGAAAGTGTAATGAATACAAGTACTGTAATAAGTATCTCATAAAATTAATAAAATACCATCGACTACATAATCGAATCAGTCTACTTACTAAAGCTCAATTATCAAACACATCTGACACGATAAGGTCATCGTAAAGGTCATCCCTTGAATACTGTGAGATAAAATATATCGAAACCAATAGTCATTTCCCTAATGATTGAAGTTAAAAATACATATAGTATATCGTAAAGCCCAAATTGTATTATGATGAAAACCAGTGGCAGATCAGTATTTAAAAATATCAAGATGACTTTATTTTATGCTATAGAATGGATTAAAAACGATTTTTATTTTAATACAAAGCCTGTGGAAGTAAAACCGCGTGGGAACAATACAAACATACACAGCCTTGGTGGTCCAGTGGCCGCAGTATGCGCCTGCTGTGCATGAGGTTGTGGGTTCGATTCCCATACAGGACAAAACTTTGTGTGACCCGCAAAGAGTTGTTCTGAGTCTGGGTGTAATTTGTGTCCGTTAATTGTATGTTTGTAAAGTCCCCCGCAACACAGAGCTTGTTCTCTAGTGCGGGAGTTGTCTTTAAAAATTAAAAATACAATTCGCGAACACAAAGTACACCCACACTTAGGACAAGTATCTGTGGACCACACAAATATTTTGTTCCGTGTGGTAAACCAGTGTAGCATTGAGTTTTTCTCACTTTAGGTTTGCCAATGGTAAGTATATAAATACACGTTTTGCTAACTATATTATTTATTTACTTTTACTTCTTTTTTGAGTGGCAAACAAGCGGCCCGCCTAATATTAAGCAGTTACCGTAATTTATGGATGCTTGCAATACCGAAGGTATCACTTGCGACTAAGTTTTTTTACACCTGGCGTTTTCAGGATACAGGTAGTCTATTTGCTATTCCAGACAATATAATCTGTGTAATTTTAGTATAGATTGAACATACACCAATTACAATAGAAACCCTTATTTAAATAAGATTGTACAATGCGTGGCCCTTATCGCGAAAAGCGATACTACAAGGGTACATTGTGTTAGGTATTTATAACCCTCTTAAAGTCGTAAGGACCTATTGCCATACACCGAGGTACATGGACTACTTCAGACTATGGGTTGATACTAAGCATTTATTGACAGAAATATCCAACACCATTTTATAACACACCAGTATAACCACTGCGCCATCAACACAGGTCCGGTAAAACAAAAAGGAATAAATCAATAAAAAAATATCAAAAGATTCCTTAAATTCGTTACGAAGCTCTTTTTATTGTTTAAAAGTTCGACATCAAACAAAATTAAATATAAAAATATTTTTAATATTAAGTACTTTGAGATCGAAACTTAAACTATACTAAGTGAAAGTCTAATCTCCAAAGCTGAAATTGTCTACGCGACGACGGACGTGGGCGTCGTCAAATAAACGCTTAAACAGTTTATCTTTGGTCATACGATACTTTGATTCCTCTGCACTAAAATAAAACTAAATTTCTATGAAGTTATTTATTCCATGTTTAATTATTTTATAATAATACTTTTTCAGTATCTCTTTTTATTTTGAAAATGAAAATCCATATAATGTCGAAGCAAGTATTAAATAAATTAAAAAAAACAGTTACGCAATTTTTTTTAATTTAATACTTACCTTATACGGATTTATATATACGGATATATGTATATATGTACTTCGATTTTTATTTAAAATTACATCTTGTTATCACAGCCAAAAATGAGGTATACACGGAAGCTACAAGGCATATAATAAGGAGGTATAGTAATATATTTTTTTACAAAATAAAACAGAAGTGACCTTTTTTATGTTGTCCGACGAAAACGTATGATTTACAATAACGACGATTTTAATTGCTTCAGCATTTCATACGCGTGTTCCATTTTATGTTTCATAAATTACAAAAAATATTTACATATTTCTTGTTTTCGAAGTTATTTTCCGTATCATTATTTTTATTTCACTGGTCAATATATCCTGAGCGTTTACATCTCAAACATCGTCAAAATGAGTCTAGCCTTCCAGACGCCCAGCCAAACTCCCGCTGTCACTACAATCAAACGAACTAATACTAAGTACTCACGGACAAATATGTTGGAGGTGAGGGTCGCCGGGAGACAAAACACGATCACCAGAATGTCCGCCACAGCCAAGTTCACTATGAAAAAGTTTGTCACAGTTCTCATTCTCGGGGAACGGTACACCACAGCGATCACAAAGCAGTTCCCCACCAGTCCCACAATAAAGACCAGCAGATATGCCGCGCAGTACACCGCAGCCATGGCACCTCCATGCCGATACATCACCTCATCCGTGATTACGCCCAGGTCTGACCTGTTCAGCGTCCCGTTCATCCTCATCAGATGGTGCCAGTCCATCGCTCCATCCATGTGAGTCGATAGTGGCTCTAGGTCGGGTAGCACACTGTTCTCTGGCAAAAACCTGCTGTTCATCGCTTCCATGATAGAGTTGGATAGCATATCTACCACGTTATGCTTATGGCCCTCCCTCATATGAGAGTGGTTATGGTGCCTCCAATGATGACGCGTCTCATGACTCGGAGACTGAGTTGAAAAGTTATGATTTGCATCTTCAGTCAAAGAATCACTGGAGGAAATTCTTAACGGTGCCATATTTCAACAATTATTTGACATTTTCTCAAAATAACATTAAAGTTTTAATTACAGTCAAAATAAAATTCTAAACACACATCACTAGTTCAAATCAATATTCTTTTAACACATCCAAAGTTTGCAAATAAATAATGTTCACAAGCACGACGAAAGTAAATTCTAATGTTCCATTAGAAAAGTATGAAAAGTTCGTTAGATGTGGCGCGACGATTCGTAGCGGGTTGGGTACGCGCGGTTGTAGCGGCGTTCGCGCGCCGTCTGCTCGTAGACCCGCTACGGCTACGAGCCGCGTAGGCCCCACCGCCGCGCGCCCTCTCGACGCATGTGCATTTTGAGTAAATCACCGGCAAACTGTTAAATGCACTTCCTATAATCTTTATAGCGATTATAATAAGGCACAATTTTGATTGTTGAGTTTATTGAATACATTTTAATAGTTAAATTGGAAGGCTATCGAAAATGCATTTGAACTGAATCTGTTAGCGTTTTATACATTATAATCTTCGTGATCGTTAAATAAATTTTCGACATCACTTTAAGTAAATAGAAATAATAGACGCAATTTTATTTATGACATTGTTTAAATTATTATTTATCGATTATATTGCCACATGCAGCGGCTACTTGTATTTATATTACCACACCAAAACTCTCGTGTCGTATACGAGAGTTTTGGTGTTTATATTAGTCGTAGGATATCATCATCACTACTGTTTTTTTGTAAAGCGTCTGTGAAATGGTGGATAGGAGTATATTAATCATATAACACAATATATTAGATAAGCTATCTAAAACATAAAAGCCTACTATGGGCACCTATCCACAGATTGGTCTTGCCAAGAATTGCTTGAACTTTTAACTCGCTTGATCGACTACAATAGCTGAGAATAAAGAGATCTTGAGATAAAAGGCTTTACTTTCAACAATCTATTACAAAAGAATGAAATGTGCGGGTGGTTGAGGTCGCTGCGCTACGTTTGCGTTGAATCCTTATGTTAAGTAAATAAAATAATGTCTTCATCATCATCTCAACCCATAAACGTCCCACTGCTGGGCACGGGTCTCCTCCATAAATTTTGGAGGGATATTAGCCTACTACACCACACTGGACAGACGGGTATGGTATAGGGTTTTGTTTCGAGTTTTCCCTCTCTTGCAGTGGATATTGTCTGTCGGACTTATTCCCTTAGTCAACACTTACGACACCCACGGGATGGAATGGGGTGGTGACACTTGTATTCTTAATCCGTCACCACATGGACTTATTCCACACGGAATAATGTCTGATCAGTAAATAATTATTTAAGCGCTACATTAGACCGCCTGGCGCCGCGGTACGAGAAGAGCCGACCCCAAATAAAGGGACAAGGCTAGGCAAAAGAGAGAGAGAGAGAGATTAGACATTCTACTTTCAGCAGCGGCAATCTGTGATTAAGTCACTTTTTAGAAGCTAAATGGTGCGACGAAACATCGTCTGAGACGTCGCAGCTTGCTCGCTAGCTCGACACAGGGACGCTCGCTACACAACGACACATATTGAGATGCCGGCCGATTTGGTTCATCTAATATATAAAATTCTCGTGTCATAGTGTTCGACTTTGAACTCCTCTGAAACGGCTCGACTGATTTTCGTGAAATTTTGTGTGCGTATTGGGTAGGTCTGAGAATCGGACATTTATTTTTATACCCCCTAAATGTTAAGGGTGGTCCATCCCTAATTTTTTTATTTAATTTTTTAGACAAAATTTTTTGTTTTTATTTCTTTGTGATTCAACATTAAAAAACACATACAACCCTTAATTTTCACCCCTCTACGATCAACCCCTATTTTTTATTAGCGATTTTAGTAGCAAAACAACGTTTGCTGGGTCAGCTAGTTGTTTTATATATTACGAAGAGACCCGCGACCGAAGAGTCACCAAAACGCGATGCTGCATCTATACAGTCGCAAATCTACTTATCTGCTTGAAACCTTATTTATAATTACACATAGATGATGACTGCCTTGGTGGTCCAGTGGCCGCAGTATGCGCCTACTGTGCACGAGGTTGTGGTTTCGATTCCCACACAGGACAAAATCTTTATGTAACCCACAAAGAATTGTTCTGAGTCTGGGTGTAATTTATGTCCGTTAATTGTATGTTTGTAAAGTTCTCTAGTGCGGGAGTTGTCTTCTATAAAAAAAAGAAAAAACTTTACTATCCATGCGGTAAGGTTATTGAATTCTCTTCCTCATAGCGTAGGTGACAGCCGTTCTGTGGATGTCTTCAGAAGAAGAACAAGAGAACATTTTCTATCCATCGCTTATCAGTAATAATTATTTATATATTTAGATAGTATGTATGTTTATGTTTTATATATTATATGTATCATATTAAAATATATATGTAATAATATATGTACATTTATGAGAGTATACATTGTGGTATACTACATAGTTAGGTTAGAACTTGCTCTCTCTCTCTCTCTCTTTTCTTATCTCCTTTGTTTTTTATTTCTTAGTCTGGTGTACACTTCATTTGCTCTCTCGCCTTATCTTCTCCTCTACCACTCTAAGGTTTGCTGGTAGAAAACTCATTATGAGTTAAGCTCGCCTTTGTACATGATTTTTATTATTAAGTATATTGTAATATTTATTTGTGTGTACAATAAAGAATTAAGAATTAAGAAAAAAAAGAGTATACTGTGGTCCGTGATTTTAATGTTTGTAAAAGTTTAGTGCGGGGCTTCGTTACAATATTATAAATTTTGTGTAAAGTGGCAAGCAAACATACGGCCTGCCTGATGGTAAGCAGCTACGTTCCTACTGTTATAGAAGCATCACTTGCATTAACATTACCATTTTGTATACCACTCTGTAAGAAAATGATATCTGAGAACGGGCAGCCTAATAATATATTTGACTTAGTTCGGTCTGCTTGATTTGAGCGAGAAATCTAGCTATGTCCTAACACAGTATCAATTCTAAAACGGTGCTTTGTAAAATTTATTTTTTGTTTTTTCCCGTATGGGAATCGAACTCACAACACTCGGAGCAGTGTTAGCAGCGAGATGACCCCTTTAACAACGAAACTACAAGCTCAAACTAAAAAAAAATAGGTGACACAATAATTAATAAATTACAGAAAGTTCTCACGTGGCTGGTCTCACTACAAGTTTCTATGTTAACAAATAAACACGTCTAACTAGCAAGGTCACGGTACAAATTTCGGCCACAAATCAATCGCAATTAACGCACGGTAGCCACGTTTCGTTTTAATTGGCGAAACATTTGTTCTGACAGAACAATGTTTATTGGTTTTTTGATGATTTCATAGTACTGTACGTTTTACTTATTGATTCAGTCGAATTTTATAAGTTTTGTACTGTATTATGAACAATGTTTCGACATCATATAGCATTACGATGAAAAAACATTCATATATACATCCATTTATCCATTCAAACTTTCGCATTTATAATAAATATTATGAAGATAAGATAAACATAGGCTACGGTAACTGCTTACCATCAGGCGGGCCGTATAAAATAAATAAAAAAAAAAAAAAAAAAAAAAAAAAAAAAAAACGTTTTATTTCGAGTAGGTATTTTACACTCATATATTGTTAGAAACAAAAGGTACTTAATCTATGTTAGTGTGAAAATTTAAATATTTATTTATTATTTAGTTACAAGCTTTGTGCTCGAAATACATCTATGCACACAATGAGCAATTATGCGGGAATCATACCTTCCCGCTATCACCCTCAGAATGGAATTGGAGCTGGTCCGCAATCTGCAGAGCAACGAAGCCGTTTTCTTACGCATAATGGCATGAAAATCGTCTATGTGTGCCTGTGCAAACATGCCCGATGCACTGCAGAATCGGGGCAGCCCCAACAACATTCTCAGTGCATTGTTATACTGGACGCGGAGTGCGCTTGTTTGCCTCCTTGGTAGTATAATATAAAAAAAAAAAAAAAAACTGCTTACTTTCTCAACCCATAAACGTCCCACTGCTGGGCACGGGTTTCCTCCATATATATGGAAAGATAAGCCTACTATACCACGCTGGCCAGACGGGTTGGTTTATGGTTTTGTTTCGAGTTTTCCCTCTCTTGCAGTGGATATTGTCTGCCTGACTCCTTTAGTCGACTCTTACGACACCCTCGGGAAAGAACGGGGTGGTGACATTTGTATTCTTAATCCGTCACCACACAATATCAACTAAATTAGAAATATACTATCAATTATTAAAACGTATGCAGAATCTGATTTCATCAGAAAAAGTTCAATATTGAATTTAACGCAGTAATAATTTGCTTTCGTTATAATTGATTTTACTTATAATCTGACTTTCTCAGAATTTAACGTAGTCAATATTAAACTTATTACCGATACGACCTTATGTTAGTTCGACGATTTCAGCTGATGACCAAATAAGAAACTGTTTCGAACTACCTATTTCGAATTTTGTAACCTAGTACACTATTATAGGAGTCTTTAGAGTTTAACTGCCTCCGTGGCTCAGTGGTCGATGTGTGAGACTGCTGATCACGAGGTCCCGGGTTCGATTCCCGGGTCGGGCCAAAAATCGATATTGGGTTTTTCTGTTAAGAAATTCACAATAGATGCCCGAAGTTTGGAAATTGGCGGTGTTTACACCCCCGTGCCTCGGAAAGCACGTAAAGCCGTTGGTCCTACGCCTGATCTCTCTCCGGTCGTGTCGGATTTGCCGTCCCATCGGACTATGAGAGTGAGGGAATAAAGAGTGCACTTGTGTTTGCGCACACACTTGTGCACTATAATATTTCCCGCGCAGATGGCAAGTCTCCGTTGAGATTAGCCGCCGTGACCGAAATTCGGTTAGGAGGACATTATTATTATTATAGGAGTCGAACCAACAACACTTGCTCCTGGACTATGCTGGTGGCGAGGAGAGCAGTTACCGTATCCTATGCACACAATATTAGATGCATCATTGAAGCGTTGACTTTGAGACATTTGCTCTTAAGTCTCACATGGACAAAACTTTGTTATTTTTTTTAAAGACAACCCCCGCACTAGAGAACAAGCTCTGTGTCACGGGGGACTTCACAAACATACGGTTAACGATCACAAATTACATCCAGACTCAGAACAACTCTTTGTGGGTCACACAAAGTTTTGTCCTGTGTGGGAATCGAACCCACAACCTCGTGCACAGCAGGCGCATACTGCGGCCACTGGATAACCAAGGCAGTTGTTCTGAGTCTGGGTGTAATTTGTATTCGTTAATTGTATTGTATGTTTGTAAAGTCCACCACAATACAGAGCTTGTTCTCTAGTGCGGGAGTTGTCTTTTGAAAGAAAAAAAATGTAGGCATTCTACACAGATATAACTAGAAAATACAAGATCAATTATATAATGGAATGAACCTAACTGTATCATATAATATTGTGATAATAGTGTTACAAGAGTATTACGACAGAGCATAATAACAAACATAATGTGCTTACAAAACAACGCTCCGGATAAGACTCAAACAAGATTACACGTGCTTAAGTCAAATATTTTGTTTGCAACCGACATGCTTCAAGTTTTGTTTGTTTATGAAACACCAATAACACTCGTCTCTACCTATCTCATAACATCTTATGACGTAAAACGCGCAACGGTTGTATTAATTGGCGGTTAACACGGGTCGATTATCACCTCGCATGGCTGGGCTGCATGACGATAATTGATAATATAAACTTCACAGGTCTCCAACGCTCATGTAGGGACACGTTTTGAAAGAAAGGATACTCTCATCTTAAAGCCCTGGTGTATAACAATGGGTTGGCAACACGCAAGTGATACCTCTGGTATTGCAAGCGTCCATAGGCTACGGTAATTGCGTAACAACAGGTAGCTCGTATGCTTGTTTGCCACCCACAAACAAGTAGGATAAAAAAAAATACAATTCGACTAGGCCGCAGGTGACTAAAATCGCAATGTTGGATGCCATAAATTCTTTTAAACTTTTACGATTTGTACACATATTATTACTATTACAGACAATGGTTCTAAATCGCTTCGCAACAAAGTCAGCGGCACCGCTCACCCGTACCAGTCAAGCCGTGACCACGGTCGGTGCAATTCAACCGAAACGTCGGGTAACAAAAGGTATGAAAACCTAAAATATTACGCAATTTAGACACGTTGTCCATTATAGAATCTTGCTGTACAGACTTGAACCCACAACAGTGGCGCAGCACTACGCTACATGTATACGTAATCGTAGCAGATTTTCAAGTCTTATAAGGACTTAAAACGCTAGCTTTTCTGATATTGATCTATTCCACCTTTCCAAAAAGAGTATCGTAAGCAAATTGTGCACACACTTGTTAACTGTTGACTATCAGTTTATATCCGTGCTGCAGACATCAACTAAACCAATATTGTTTCCGTATTTACTTATAATACTGTTTTTTTTTTTCTTAATTGTATTTGACCTTTACTTCTATATTATTGTCAGGAAGCTCAGTAATTGGCTTAAGACCTTTTTGTAATAGGTATTACCAGCAACAACTATTTATTCGCCTTTAATAAATGAGCCCTGATTTATTATTGTTGGTAGCACCTACACTTTGAACAATGTGTAGGAAAAACAAGCTGTCGAGTTTCTTAATATAAATAAATAAATAAAAGTCAGTCAATTATTTGGAAAATGGAGATCGAATCCTTAACGTACATAGTTGACGAGATAATCATCAAAACGGATTACGGACTATGCTTTTTGATCATTTAATGAGGGTTAATTAACCAATTAGTTACATAGTCAAAAGTTCGAAGTGAGTCCGATGAAATACTCGTAGAGATAAATCAACGTCGTGACGAAGAATCAGCAACATTGTAATATATCTCTAAGTCGTAACGTGGATGTCGCGGGTACTATTTCCTGAAGTAGATTTTTACGATTTCTTTTGTCATGATATGGTGTCTAATAATTACAATGTTTAAAAAAAAGGTATTGTTTTTTATAACTAGGTAGTGGTTTATTTATTTACTTCTTGCACAAAATAAGTGTGCAATGGCGGACTTAATGCCAAAGGCATTCTCTACCACTTATTGATCATAGCGTGATGTTATATAGGCAGGCTACTGCCTAGATAAATGCACTATTCAACAAAAAAACCAGTACTTTCTGAGATTAGCGCGTTCAACCAAACAAACAAACTCTTCAGCTTTATAATATTAGTATAGATAAATAATATAAATTAAATAATTCATCAAATATTCGGCATTCGAAGACCAATGCCCAACATTTGATGATTGATGAATGTAGTTACGAATGATTTACCAACATCTTCAGTTGAAACAATCAAAGAACAAATAATTCACGTGACACACATTCGAATGATCAATATCTATAAAGTTACCTTCGTCGTCTGTTAGTGCTCGACAAATAATGGTTTTGTGGAACACTATTCATACTTATGTACATATCACTACATTATAAAGTAAATACAAAATTTTCTCTGTTTATTCCCATTGTGCAGTTTAAACGTGTAGCTTAGCTAACAATATTTAAAACAGTTTTTCTATCTGTGTGAGATGAAGATAAACATTCCCACTTTGACAATCCCATTAGAGAGGTAGGGCACCATACTTGTGAGCAAGCGACTGGGGAAGGACCTCACAGAAGACCACAGCCAAATGACTACACAGCGGAGTAGTTGTGTTCATGTGTGTGAGTACAGATCTCCAGCGCTCATTTAGGGATGCGTTTTGAAATAAAAGTATTCCTATCCCAGGGATACTCCCATCTGTGGGGTATCTGTGGTAATAAATTGTTCTGTATTATCTATGATGATTATTATCTATGATGTCGGTGACGTAAGAATAAATCAGTCTATTCAGAACTCGTGGTTTTACTAATTGCTCCCACTAACGTTACCAACGTAGCCACTTGTAACTCCGGTTTAATTTCATTCAAAGTCATGAACTGTTCCACGCGTCGAATATACGCCAACCACTTTTTACTGGATAGGTCGAATGTTTCTATTTTACCGATAGGCATGATTTATGTTTTTTACGCGATATTATACAATTGCAAAACGTTTTCCTCGTCGCCAGTTGTATATTCGTAAATATATTTGTGGGAGCAATTAGTAAAACCACGAGTTCTGAATAGACTGATTTATTCTTACGTCACCGACATCATAGATAATAATCATCATAGATAATACAGAACAATTTATTACCACAGATACCCCACAGATGGGAGTATCCCTGGGATAGGAATACGTTTATTTCAAAACGCATCCCTAAATGAGCGCTGGAGATCTGTACTCACACACAGGAACACAACTACTCCGCTGTGTAGTCATTTGGCTGTGGTCTTCTGTGAGGTCCCTCCCCAGTCGGGTTTGCTCACAAGTATGGTGCCCTATTAATTGTGAACACGCCACCACGGGGGTGGCGCCAGCGGTAGCTATGTTTGGTAGGCAATTACGAGGGCGCCTTGATATCCTAAAACCTTCCACGGAGCGCGCTGTGGAGATAGCTGCCGAACGAGCTGGACGATCACGACCCGGTGCGGAGCGTCACGTGAACCTCGGGGACCAGGTGTTGGCTCGTGACTATCGTTATAATGCAGAGAAATGGTCACCAGCCACAGTGGTTACACGAGATGCTCCGCTTACTTACAAGGTACGCGTGTCCGATGGTGGTGAGTGGAAGCGCCACATAGACCAGTTGTTGCCACTAAAACAACGGTTTTCGAGGCATTCATCAATTAATATAGATAGTGAGTCTTCGATGCCGGGTAATGACGTTATAAACCAAGATATTATTCAAACCGAACCGCCTTCATCCTCGTGCTTTAGGGAAACAAATGAAAGTCCAAGACAATGTACTAACTCCGAACCAGCTCCGATTCTAAAAGAACAGAGTTCAATTATTAAACCTAAACGTCAGTGTGTTTTTGTAGGTAAATACTCTAAGTAACCTTTCACTATATTGTACTTGTTGTTTAATTTTTAAGATATTTCCATAAATAGTTATTAAATTGAAAGTAACCTAACCTACTTACAAATAATCGGATATTGTATTTAAGGATAACCAATATGTAAATAAAATATCTGATTCCTTTTGAAGTTTAAAATAAACGGTCATTATAAAATTGTTAAAAAAAAGGTTTTGTTATTTTTTGTTTTTTTTAGTTAAGTTATTTCTCCTAATTAAGTAAAATAGGATTAAGTAAACTAAAGGGGGAGGTGTGGGGTATCTGTGGTAATAAATTGTTCTGTATTATCTATGATGATATTATCTATGATGTCGGTGACGTAAGAATAAATCAGTCTATTCAGAACTCGTGGTTTTACTAATTGCTCCCACAAATATATTTACGAATATACAACTCCATCTTAAAGTCTTGGTGTAAAAAAACGGGTTGGCAACACGCAAATGATACCTCTGGTATTGCAAGCGTCCATATGCTACGGTAACTGCTTAACATCAGGCGGGCTGTATGCTTATTTCCCATTCAAGAATTTAAAAAAAAGTTAAAGGTCAGAGCATCATCTATTGTTGTCAGAATAAGTAGATCACTACAAATACTTCAGGCATATGCCGCACATGGCAAGAAGACCACCTGTCAACCTAGAAATAGTCATTTTCTCATAAACACTTTAATTGTTTACTCCAACACAAATATTACACACTGTGAAACAGGAAATCGCTGCCCGTAACTTAAAGTATCAATTATAATCAGAACATGTAAATGCTCAGGCTGCTAAACTAACGGGTTCAGGAAGTACTACACACACAAGACTGAGAAGGAACAGCATTCCAAATCTCACTATACGTTTCTTCAAGGAATAACCACTAATTTGAGTCTAAATAATGAAACTATTTCACTTGTTGAGTCTAGTTTTTTTGGGTTCAACTTTAGATCGTAAACTTCAGTGGGGAGCTCATATATCATGCCTCGCAGGTAAGCTTAGCTCTGCGGCTTTTGCAGTTAGTAAAGTAAGACAACTTACTGATGTATATCTACCGCCAGGTGGCGCTTTGTGGCAAACACCTAAAAAAAGTAGCTCCGTATTTTAATTGTTTTAAATTACTTAAAAGTTGTTTATAAGTCTTAGATTTGTTATATTTCCATAGTAATTGTGACAATATACACCTATAAACATTATCTCAACGTTTTGTTAATAAATAAAGTGCAAATTGTGAACAAAAATAAAAACAGTGTATCAACTAAAACTAGTGCCTAAACTATTCATCTCATAAAAAACTAATTATCAAAAGTGATTCATTGTAAATATAAAACAATTCAGTGAAATGCGATACTTGAATAAACATTTAAGTGATTTTGATTAAGTGCAAGAAATAAAATTGTGAAATAGTTTTTTTTGTTTACTCAAAATGACGCTATCTCAATAATTTAAAATTCAACGTATAATTACCGTCTTTTTATTAAAAAACAATTGCATATTGTAAACATCAATTTAGACCACTAATTAATAAGCTTCCTTGGTCTAGTGGCTGAAGCAAGCGCGTTCAACTCTCACTGGTCGTGGTTCGAACCTTGCTCACACTCATTCACTTTTTGTGATTTATATTATTTCATAAAATAAAAATCCAAATGAATATCTTCGAGAATATTACGTTCCGAACTTCCCGCACACGTACTCTAACAGAAAATTCGCTTGAAGAAAGTAATGCGAATGATTCGAAGACAGATGGCAGCACTAATAGCTTTCCAAACGTGTCAACTGACGAAAACACACTACATATACAGGAGCTTAAACAACAAATAGAAGACTTAACAATCAAATTAAACTCGGCCCATAACAAGATTAAGAATTTATCATCAGAAAACAGTGAACTAAAAAAAGCTGTACATAAATTGAAAGGTACTACTCCCAGTAAGAGTTCACAAATGTCAACTCCACGCAGTAGCAGTCAAATAAAAACACTGAATACAAATTCAAAGAACAAGCAGCCTGCACAACAAAAACTGAGTATCTCTTCTGCAGCCAATGATATTCAAAAGGAAGATAGGGTGACCTACAATTCAAAACATGTGAAGAATAAATTATGTATCATTAGTGCCAATAAAACTAACAATATTTTATCCATTGCTGAAGAGACATTTCACAACTTTCAAATATGTCACTATGCTACGACAAGCTGCGGCACAGTACAGCTTGTCAAGAATTTATACCAGAAACTTACTGATTATTCAATGAATGACTATTGTGTCATTTTAATTGGAGAGCAAGATTTTCAAACTACAGGAAACTATGTAGAAATCATTTTAGAAATAAGAAAGGCATTACAAAAAGTACAACATACAAATATTATAATATGTCTACCAACATTTATGCTGAGCGATTATTCATCACTATTTAACTGGCGCATAGAATCCTTTAGTAACTTACTATATTTAGATCTTTTAACGTATAACTATGCCACTGTACTAGATTCTAACTTGGATTTATATTACGATTTTACAATGTTTTCAAAGTATAGTAGAAAATTAAACGACAGAGGAATGAGAAATATTTTTAATAATCTTCAACAGCTTATGGAAAATACCTTTTTTCCACTGAGATCTGAATATGTAACAAATAATGATAATCTTAACCCTTCGCCTGCTTGTACCAATTTTTTTCTTTGATCATATGTATATTATGCACCAGAATATTGCTGGACTTATAAATAAGTCAGATCTATTAACTGTACATATCCAAGATTTACTCAATAAACAAATTGTTATAGATATTGTATGTATAACGGAACATTTCATAATGTCTGGCCAGGAGAAATTGTTACATATACCGAATTATAAGCTTGCTGCATGCTATGCTAGAAATAATACAAAACGCGGTGGGGCTTGTATTTTAGTGAAAAAGGGTTATGACTTTAAAGAATTACCGGTCATAATGAAATTCTCAATAACTGGAGTCATTGAGTGTTGTGCTATTGAACTCACCCGTCAAAAACTAATTGTTATATGTATGTACAGACCGCCTAAGCTACTTAATTTGAACAAATTTTATGAAAATTTAAATTCTATACTACGCATTGTATGTGCTAAGCAACATTTTAGGATAATTTTATGCGGAGACTTTAATATTGATATTTTAAAAAATAATAGAATGTCATTAGAGTTTAAATGCTTTCTTTTGAGCTACAATCTCAAACTAGAAATTACTGAGGCAACACGACCTAGTAGTAATTCTTGTCTGGATAATTTTGCACATAATTCTAAACACAAATGCCAATCGAATGTAATTGATCTAGGATTATCAGATCATACTGCACAAATAATTAAAATAAATATCAGTAAGTCATGTTACATAAAATCTTGGAAAACAAAAATCCGAGACACATCAACAGAAAATCTGATAAAATTTAAAACCTATCTCCAAAGTTTATCATTCTCTGACATATACAGCACAGAAGATCCCAATAAGGCATATGATAATTTCTTAGATACATTTATATTTTTACACGATTTATGTTTTCCCTATAAATTGATTACTATAAAAACAGAAAAGAAAATAAATTGGATATCACACGGCATAAAAATTTGCAGTAAAAGACAACGCCAGTTACTTTGGAAGTGTAGGACCAAACCAACAAATGAAAATAAGAAAATTTTTAATGATTACACGAAAAGGTTTAGAAAAATTATTAAATTGACTCAGAAAGCTCAAAATAATTATTTAATTAATAACTCAAACAATAAATCTAAAACATCTTGGCAAATTATAAATAATAAAAAATATATTAGTGAACCCATATCTGAAATAAACAATCAGGATGTAGTATTAACAGATCCAACTGAAATAGCTGAATCATTCAACAATTATTTTATTGACCAAATTTCAGACATACCTAAACGTAAAAAGCACAATATTGTGGCTATAAAATATAATCCACAATCCATTTTCATGTTTCCAACTAATCCGAAAGACGTATTACGAATAATTAAAAACTTAAAAAACAAGAAAAGCGTTGGCTATGATGGAATTTCTACAAAAATTATTAAATTTGTATCTGATTGTATAGCTAGTCCCCTAAGTCACATAATTAATTTAAGCATATCTACCGGAATATATCCTGATAGCCTCAAAACCACTATTATAAAACCTCTTTACAAAAAAAACTGTAAAAAAGACATGGCTAACTATAGACCAATCGCGCTAATACCTGTGTTCTCTAAAATAATAGAAAAAGTAATTTATGAATCAATTTATGCATTTTTAATCAAATTTAATATTTTATGTGATGAACAAAAAGGATTTAGAAAAAACAGTAATATAAATACTGCTATTTTCGACTTTCTTTCTAAAATAATGCCAAGTATAGATAATAAATCGCCAGTATGCGCAATATACACAGATATGTCAAAAGCTTTCGATTTTGTAAAACACGAAACGCTTCTATGTAAACTTTATGCATACGGCATACGAGGAAACGCTCTTGATTTAATAAAATCTTATTTAAATGGACGTAAACAGTATACAGAAATTTCTAAAGTCAGCACAAAGTCAAAAAAAGAAATAAAATACGTGTCATCATACAGAGACATCAAATTTGGTGTCCCACAGGGTAGTGTCCTGGGGCCTCTATTATTTTTGCTATATATTAACGACCTCCCACTTCAAACTCCACATTCAATGGTGCTATTTGCAGACGACAGCACACTTTTAATAAAATGCCACAATAAAAAATTATATGAAAATGATATCAATAACTGTCTCGACTCCGTTGTAAATTGGCTAAATAATAATAATTTAATCATAAATCTTCAAAAAACTAAAATTATGCACTTCTATCAACGAATATATGCTGAAGACATGAATATCCATTATGACAGTCAATTAGTAGAACGTGAAAATGTTACAAAATTTTTAGGAATTCTAATTGACAGTCAATTAAATTGGAAAGCACAAGCAGAAGATATATGTAGGAAAATAAGTACATCTGCATACGCCTTATACACTTTATCAAAAAAGGTCAATATACAAACAATACTTGTAGCTTATCATGGCATGGTTGTATCAATTTTAAGATTTGGCATAATATTTTGGGGTAATTGTACCGAAAGAGAAAGTATTTTTAAAGCTCAAAAACGTTGCCTTAGAAGCATGTTTGGTCTGGCTATCACAGACAGCTGTGTACCTATTTTCAAAAATTATAATCTATTAACGTTTCCGTGTTTGTACATTTTAGAATTAGCCATATTTGTTAAAACACACAATAATCTATTTCCTTCACTAAATGATACCAGAATAAGAACTACAAGCTTAAGATCACAATACCAAACACTTCTATGTACAGGCTCGCATAATACAGCATTATTAAAAAAAAGTGTTATTTGTATGGCACCGTCTGTTTATAATAAATTACCTAATAGTATTAAAGAACAACCATTGAAAATTTTCAAAACACAACTGACAAAATTTCTAGTCGATAAGTGTTATTATTCTGTTACAGATTTTTTAGCTGATAAGATAATTTAGCCAATAAGTATTTTTAATTATATAGGTACCAAATAAATTTTTGCATGCCTTACAGGTAGAATGTACATGGTTCCTGAATTATGTAACACCTCATTGTAAAACATACCTACATTCATTGCAAATAAATGATTCTATTCTATTCTATTCTATATTCTTTTTTTTTTATTCTTAAAAAAAGACAACTCCCGCACTAGAGAACAAGCTCTGTGTTGCGGGGGACCCCACAAACATAAAATTAACGGACACAAATTACACTCAGACTCAGAACAACTCCTTGTGGGTCACACAAAGCTTTGTCCCTGTGTGGGAATCGAACCCACAACCTCGTGCACAGCAGGCACACACTGTACCCACTGGACCACTAAGGAATATATACGGCTATATTAGAACTATCTGGCGATTAAAAAGAGTGGCCTAAGTTTCTTGCTAGTTCTTCTCAAGGCTAAAAAATCAGACACGGAAACAGCTAAATGTTCATGACAGATTGCTGTGCTAAGCAGGATATATAGAAACAAAAACAAATATATTCGTGAAGCTATTCGTTATCAGATAACATGAACACTATATTAAAGATGAGATATACTCTTTATTAATACCGACCGTGAAGAGCTCGTAAAATTTTACTGTTTGAAGAATACTGCTCGGTTTCAGAATACGTCTATAATACCGAGATGTAGTTTCGATTAATGAGACATACACTTCGTCATATTGTGAATGTAAAATGTTTGTGTTAGTCGGAATCTCTCTTTTTTAGATAACAAGCTGCGTACATGATAACAAGCTCTATGTTATGGAAGATTTTACAAATATATTTATTCTATGGGCCACATGAATATTTTGTCTTATTGTGGAATCGAATATCAACACTCGACGTCTTACCACTTAATTACTAAATACATATAAATCAATCCAGGTTACGGAGTACCTAGGGGCTTCTTTTTTAACCCGTGACCACGGTCGGTGCAATTCGACCGAAACGTCGCGTAACAAAAAGGTATGAAAACCTTTAAAATATTACGCGATTTAGACCCGCCGGCTGATTCTCTAAAAAACAGCGATTGGAAACTAAACAAAAACGTGAAACTGTGTTGGTTCTTTCTCATTAAGTACTACACTGACAAATATATTTGATGACATTTTCAGATATTTAAAATACTCGAATATTTATCGTAGAACAATCTAGTAACTTCAAATATGCTGTATGTCTGTGGTATACTAATAAAATAAGTTATAAATAGCAGCCTCTAAATCCTAAAGTGGCAGTCGTATCGTGTCTCATATTAAATGGTGTACCGACGCATATTTTATGACATGTAAATTCATAGATATGCGTCAATAGGAACAATAATCAAAAAACGATTTTGGTTATTTTGATTCATCTGTAATTTTGATGATGTTCAATAATTAAAATTGTTAACTCGTAGACTTTTTATGTGAAACATCTATAGCCGCACGTAAAACCGATTTCTGGCGTGGCGACACGGCATGCGCGATGGTACTATTACCGAAGTCACTAATTAAGTAAACGAATTTAGTAGTCACGATTTAAAATAAATTCGTAAATTTTTGTATTTAATGAAAATAAATGTTTATTCAATAAATAGTCATCGTTATCTGAAAAACAAATTGTGATATTTTATTTTATCATTATGATGTTTTTAGTTCCTATCACAATCTGTTTTTTTCTGCATATTACTTTTACAAAATAATGTCGATGTTTCACATCTGCCAGGCGTCCCGTGATGGCTCACATTTTTTTAAAATTAAATTATATGCTTGGCTTAATGAACACAATTTATATAGTGTTTAGGGATTTTATGGATAAGAAATTTAAATAAAAATATGTCAATGTAATTTTGCATGCTATTATTTATTTATAGCTAACCATGTTGTACATAAAATGTCTTATTTCACCTGTTAATGCCATGTTTTATGCAAATAAATCCTATCCTTACTAATATTATAAATGTGAAAGTTTGTGAGAATTGATGGATGGATGGATATTTGTTACTCTTTAGCGTTAAAACTACTGAACGGATCTGGATGAAATTTGGCACAGAGATAGATTATGGTCTGGAATAACACATAGGCTACTTTGTAACGATAACCTTCATCCACGCGGGAGAAGCCGCGGGCAACAGCTAGTACTTAATATAAAATCTTTAACATTTTATTGACATTAAAATTTCCTTCAGTAAGTCAACATAAATTACATTTTCTTTATTCTATTAGTAATACGATGTTAGTGAGTTAAGCTATTACAACTCCATTTAAGTGTATATGTTAACGTATCTATCAAGGCAACAAATGGAGCCTGACAAAACTTTCTAATAAGAATGACAATCTTGGTTCTAGTAGCGACATCTAGGGAAGCATGTTGGAATGTGAGTCTCGTGGAAATAGCGATGTTTAAGTACCGTGTTTATAGCCACGATAGGAATGGTATTGTGCTTTATATGTTAATGTTCACTTGGAATTTCGAGCTAATATATTGTCCTTATGCTCTCTCAATAAAAATAAAGATGTACCATAGCTGTTCTTAGAAAAGTCACAAATACTACGATAAAATTGTGGGTAGGTACAAACAACTTATTATAATATTGTACTACCAGTACTTGCCCGCGGTTCCGCTCTTATAGATGTCGGTTATGGCGATAAAAAGTAGCCTACATGCTATTCTAGACAATAATCTATCTCTGTGCCAAATTTCATCTAGATCCGTTTAGTAGTTTTTGCGTGAAAGAGTAACAAACATCCATACATCCATACTCACAAACTTTCACATTTATAATATTAGTAAGGATATAATGTATTGACTTAAATGGAAATAATTTGGATGGACCACATGTGCCCCGAGCCGTTGCTTCCTTGCTTAAACAGTAACACAGTGCTTTTGCATCGTGACTAGTGATGGGTTTCTGTCCGGGCGTTTTGGACATTTATCAGGCAAATATGGATTGACGTCCAAAACCAATTACTAACGTGACGTAATAATTTTTTTTTGAAAACAGAAATCGTGACTGTTATTCGCGTCAGTTGAAGGGTTAATATATTTCATCTTTATGTAAATTATATAATTTGAAACAAAAAAAACACAACACCAGTATTTCCTTACTAATCACATATGTCATTTTCATGTAAACAAAGAAACCACAGAGATATCGGGGTTGTCTAAATATAGCATCCAAACGAAGCTGAGATAAATATGATACCTGCCGTAATTAAAGGAATTAGTATGACACTCATACTAAGTAATCCTTCGTTGACGTTCTATTTGGGAACTGGAATATTTTATATACAACTTTAAAATAAATTAAAACAGTTAATGAATGAGTTAGTATGATTTATTTGTTTAAGAATTTATTGCAAATAAAGACAAGTAAGACACCATAAAAGTGAGCAAGCCCGTCTTACGAGAAAGACCTCTAACTTACAGAAGACCACAGCCAAATAACTACACACAGCGGTATAGTTGTGGGTCGGGTCTCCAGCGCACATTTGGGGATGCATTTTTAAATAAATTTCTTCTATCCCAGGGATATCCCAGGGTGTAAAAAAATGGGTCGGCTACACGCAAGTGATACCTCTGGTATTGTAAGCGCTTATAGGCTAGGCAACTACTTACTTATTATCAGGCGGTAAATTATACTTAACACTTTTATAACTTTTTATAATTATTATCTATCCGAATAACGTTCGCCTCGCTGAAATCTTTCATGTGAGATCGAATCTTACCCTGAACATATATTATTGTCAACAAATCAAGATGACCGGAACCTGAATGTAGATATTCTTTCTAATACCTGTGATCAATTAGTGTAAGCTTGAGAAGTCCTAGTACAAGAATCCTTTGTAATAAACTGAAAAAACATCAATCTTAATAGATAGTGTTGTATTAATTTTGCCAGTTTACAAAGTGGATGACAAAGTTTCTAAAGTGTTGAAACAAAATTATTACTTTGCACCCTTCACAGTATCGAAAACCGTTGAACTGAGACACGGATAAGGAGTGTCACTAACCTTTTAAACTTTTCAACTAATGTAAATAATACTTCATAAAATAGTAGGAGAACACAAAGTTATTGATGAAAATATTGATGCGAAGAACTGACATGAACTGATATGAATCGGAGAAAAGATAATAGCAATGCACAATTGCAGCCATTTCTAATTATGTAAATGATCGGCAATATACGAGTACTTAGGTACTTCTCAGAAGCAAGATACGTCTCAATCATACCCATTAACCCACTGTCATTGAAATGGCGAATATCATGATGATTAACCTAAAATCATAAAAAAGTGACAACATATCAGCATTGCATAAAATACCATAAATGCCACAAGTATTGACATTTATTCAAATATGGTAATACAATAGCACATCTAGGTTGGTATTGTTTAGGCAATATGTACAGACCCATCCAGATCCAGATACATCTTAAGTGGATCCTAATCCTGCACATAGCAGTGCCATGACTTCCCTTACTCCACTCGATGTTTCCAATTCTCCAAGGTACTTATATAGTATCGACAGGTAAAGAAGATTTAATTATTTGTGTTCCTAAATCCGAAAAAAAAAACAGGTATCAAGGATTTTAAATTCATTTTACCTGAATATCTAATATTATGTCCAAATGAATGAACGCAATCAAGAGTCGGTTAGAGTAGAACAAGCTCATAATACTACAACCATAGGTGATATACATATTTTAATGCCCTTTGTTACAAAATATTTTTACGATATAAATTCAATGATGAAGGGGACAGGGAGAGAGCAAATTTGATTAGCTTCAACGTCACCTTGCGATGCACGTGTTTCTGTGATTGAACGCAATATTTCCTTTTGTCTTTGTATTATATAATTTACAGTAGCTCTTACTATTATATCCGCATTCTGCTCTTGTAGATAAGAACTCAGGATGATTGTTTACAATCGCTTTCAACCTTATTATGTAAACTTAATAACCATTATCTGAAAGTTGAGCTGTTCAATCGATTGGTCACTGATCAATAAATAAATTGGACTTATGCAATTTCTTGCGATAAATTTTAAAGGCTGCAGACTGTAAATATATCAATCTACATCATTGCGCACATGGATGAGTGTTCATTCGAAGAAAGACTGCAGAAAACAATTACCTATAACTAAGCAGTGACGTCTTATAAATAATTAAAATTATGTGTATACAAAACAGTGAAGCCTATAAAATGAAAATAAGTATTTTTTGTTTGATCATGACTTCTGGCCTATCTTAAGATGGCATTACGACTATGGCGAGCTAACTTTACAAATTCGTTGGTCTATAATTACAAGAAGCTAAGCAATTGAGCTTTCCTTGGTTTTTTAAAAAGCAAATCTTCATCTAATACAAAATTTGATTCAAATAGACTTGAAGCCGTTTTGGAGATACTTGAAATAAGTGTGTATAAATTTATTTGAAATCTTAAATTTTCGTTTTATTTAACTGCTCGTTTAATGTTATTAGATGGATAAAATAATGTCTCGTTACTTGAGTGAGCTCCCTAAGTGCTGCAGTCACGCGGCGTGTCACGCTTCATTAAACGCCTACGCCACTCCACCGCCGCTACGCTAGACGTATCTAGTAATTAATATTCTTTATAAATACGAGTATTTACCGTAGAAATAGCTATTTAAACTATTTTTAGACTCCTTTCTGTTGTATATTTAAGCTAAAGATTATTTATATTACTGATGTTTTTATGATAAATAAACTCCTAAATAATATCAAGGCCCACGCTTGCTTTCATCGAACTGTGAAATTTTGTATATTTTATTTTGCTGTTCTTTAGGGATCAGATTAGGGAACGAAATAGAATGATATTCCATTTGATATTATTTAGGTAGATCATATCTAGCCGCTGTGTCATCTCAGGGGAAAATGCTGTGGAACTCTTTGTCTGTCGTGGCCTATGCCCAGCAGTGGTCGTCCGGTAAGATGATTGTAATTGTTGGCGATTGGCCATTTAAAACTACGTCTTGTAAATAATATAATACGCAGTTGTAAGATTCTACTTCTGTGGTACTGTCGGTCCCGGCTGTTAACAGTCGTTAGATCACGACAGAGGCCTAAATATGAGCGATCTAAATAACTCTGTCACCAGGTTGGCCACTAACCAAGCGATAAGAAGAAGAAGTTAAATATTATGACGTTATTACACGTTCATCATTATCATCAGCCTATCGCAATCCACTGCTGGACACAGGCTTCTAGCACATGCCACTTGGCACGATTCTCGGCGACTCTGCTCCCTCGTGCTACCCCTAGCTACCTTCCACCGTTACACAATATTATTCATAAATCGGTTACTAGTTACCACAATACAAAAGTAGGCGGAAGGAGGAGACACTGGACCACAGATACTGGGCATGTCAACCCCTAAGATAACATTTAAACAGATTAGCAATTTCAAGCTCTGATAAAGTTATTTGACTGTTAATGACCAACATTATTAAGAGAGGTAAGGCATCATACTAGCGAGCAAGCCCGACTGGGGAAGGACCTCCATCTCACAGAAGAGTCTAATAACTACACACAGTGTGTAGTTGTGTCCCTGCGTGAGAGTTCAGGTCTTTAGCGCTCAATTAGGGATGCGTTTTGAAAGAAATGTATTCCTATCCCAGGGATACTTCCATTTTAAAGCCCTGGTGTAAAAGTATGGGTTGGCGACACGCAAGTGATACCTCTGGTTTTGCAAGCGTCCATAGGCTACGGTAACTGCTTAACATCAGGCGGGCCGTATGCTTGTTTGCCACCCAAGTAGTATAAAAAAAAATATTTCACTCTAATAACAACAACAAATAAATGGCGACACCCGCTCACGACCATTTGCGGTTGACCACTATACATTCAAAACATTCCACATGGACGAAGAACGTTCGGATGACAGCGCTACAGACTCCGTTGTGAACGACGTACTGCATACTGCACCAATTACTGTCTGTCACTGTGACACAAACATTTCTCTCTATTTATATTCAATACTAGCTGTTGCCCGCGGCTATATATATATTATTTTTTTAACAAAATATAGGCGGCATAATATCCGTGCGTCATTAAGGTCACTTAATGAAAAACAGCGCTGCTCCGTGTTGGCGATATTGCAGCACATAGCTGATTGAGTGTCCTTATTTGTCATAGCATAATTAATCTGTTTTTATCCTATAAGCTTGCTCTTGTATGCTATTACAATAAAAAGTTTTTCTTTCTTTCTTTCTTTCCTATGTGTGAGAAAGTATATTTCAGACTAATCTATCTCTGTGCCAAATTTCATCTATATTCGTTAGTAGTTCTTGCGTGAAAGAGTAACAAAAACAATTCTTACAAACTTTCGCGTTTATAATATTAGTGGGAACTAGAATATAACAAAGACCCTATCGTTCTCTTCAGGAAGATTGTTTACCATATCGTAAAACCATACCTACTTAAAATATTTATAAAAAAAATACAGAAAATATATTTGATTTATTGTAATTTATTAAATTTTCAATATTAATTCTGATAACTCTGCTGAAAGGGTTTTTGTTACTTACTACAGTTTTTAATAATGCGTTCTGTTTAAAGAGCAACTTTATTTCCAAAGTACTCAGTTTAAAAAGTAATCGAATATCTTCATTAAGAAACAAGTATGATTATAATGACCTGAAATAATTTAAATTTGTAATCAACATCACAATGAAAACTAATATGAATGTGATTGCAAGGCACGTGTTAATGAAGTTGTGCATTCCGCACCACCCGCGTAACTTCGATCTGACATTCAACATGCCCAAGATGAACTGAATATTTACTAATATTAATTAATAATCTTCAACATCAAATTTATATACGCTCCTCTCAAAATACCCACGCAGATCTTCAGAGTATTTTCGTTAAACGTATAATGATAATATATTATTTTGTATGTTTTGCGAAAAATTATGAAAAGATGTTGATTTTTTGTTAGGTACTGTTTTAGCAACGACATTTTTATGATCACTCGTTTTTCTCTAAAAGATTTACTTAAATTTGAATAAAGAGTGTACCTGTACTTTGCACACATTTGTGTAGTGTAATGATATGTCTTGAGACTACTTAGCTTACGTTTTCGTTACCCACTATAGCTGAAATGTGATTTTTATTATACCTACCCAAGAAATACGTTGTTGTGCCCGACAGGGTCCATAATATACCTACCACGTAATATCATATTGTACAATGCAAATAAATTATAGAAATTTATTTTTACCTACATGTATTTCATATTTTACGCTTTTAACAGCATATCTACAAACCCTGAATAATAATAATTATTCTAAGCCTGTACTGTCCCACTGCAGGGCAAAGGCCTCCCCACTCTCCTTCCATTTCTCTCTATCAAAAGCCGCTGAGGACCAGTCTTGGTTATATGAATCCAACTCATCCCGCCATCTCCGTCTGGGTCTACCGCGATGTCGCTTGGCATTATTTAGAGGCACCCACTGCGTAGTGACTTTTTGACTTTTGATGCGGCAGATATGACCAGCCCAGTTCCATTTAAGCGTCGAATATACCTAATATAAATTCCAAATTCCATAATTAAATTCCTGAATGTATTTTAAATATAGATATATTGAAACGGCAGACAATATCGTTTAATTACCTTTTTAACGAAACCGAGCGGCAACCCACACACTTGACCGATTGAATTGAAGAGACGTTTTTCACTCGGCAAAAAATAGGAAGCTCATGTTGGGCCGTTAACCTTATGTCGGCCGACACGAAAAAGGTCAAAATCAGTAATTACTAGTACAGTAATATTAACCGGTAAACGATAAATGTTCATTGAGTAAGAGATAATGAGTGAAACAACTTAATGCCGCTAAGCCCGGGGCTGTTTTCTGATTCTGTTCCCGATCAGTCGGGACAATTAGTAGGGGCGATAATTGCTTAGTAGAGGCAATAATAAATCGCCTTAGTAGAGGTACAGTTAGACTATTCCTGAGTGACACGATCAATTTTTTATCATAAAAAATCTGTATTAAGTTATTTTTAGGTTTATAAAGACGGTTTTCATATTTTTTCCAAAAAAATATGTTTTCTATTTTTAGTGATAAAATAAAAGTAAAAAATATATGAAAAATATTGTTAATACCTATAACATTTGAGGGTTGCCCTCGATTTCCCTGGGATTCCATCATCAGGTCCTGACTTGATGTCAATGGGACCACCTATAGAGTATAATATTTCAAATAAAAGAAGAATTTTGAGAATCGGTCCCCAAATAGGGGAGATATCGGTGAACCTACATAAAAATACATATATATATATACAGTCGAACATAGAACCTTCTCCTTTTTTGAAGTCGGTTAAAAATACAATGCGGGTGAAACCGCATTCAGGGGCTAATTTGTCATGTTTTATTTATTTGTTATTTTAGTTCACAGTACCACTTTGACTCAAAAAGTTGTTGTTAAGTTCATCATAGTAATTAAACATATAATCGATACGATTCGAATCTATCTAGATAAGTTAACTCTGTTCACGTAATTGGACGCAAAATACGCGAATTGGATGCGAAATTGAGGAAACCAGCCCGACCTACAAATACCAATAGTTCTGTTCATATTAAAAATCATGTACCTAATTGTATCCAGTAAATCGTCCTGATTATCCAATTTGCGCATTTTCATATCGGATAGCTGTATGTCTGCCCGACCAGTTGGGAAATAAATAAATCTCAGAGAGTAAGGACTTTATCTGTACGTACATTACGTCTCACTGGCCGCTATCGGGTAATCGTTCAAGAGGTCGATGAACCCCAAGTTAGTTTATTTTTTGTTGACGCACGGCCTGTGATGACTGTAAATCTTAGCATTTACATGTGTTTAATTATTCTCTTTCCTTAGGTTTTGTTTAAGACTAAGGCTAATCTAGTTACTGTAGACGGATGTTTATTATTGTGCATAAATTATTTGCTTTTTTGTAGATGTTGTCTACGATGTCTTAGTAATCAGTATAGTCCACAAGTCCACATTAATCTTTTGAATAATATAATTAGATATAAAACATGCCACACCTAAACCTAACCTTAAAACTTTTTAATTTGCTTTGTGGTCAAGCCTAGAAGACCACGCACAGTTAGTAGAATCGCTAAGCTAGGTCCTGTTTTGTCTTGTAACTATTATATATATTTTTTAGATTACTGTAGTAAGATCTACAGACAAAATAAATATTTTTTCTTTCTTTCTTTCTAGAAACAGCTGTTAATGACATTTATGGATGTAGCGAGGGATGGGTAAGTAAGTAAGAGTAAGAGGAACAGGTCAACTCACCCCCTCTTTATATGTAAAACTGATAATTTATCATCATTCCACCCTCTCCCTCTTCTTAGGCAAAAAGCTGTCTGGCATGTTCCAGTGTGAAAGTAGCTATAGCTAATGAAATATATGTGGGATTTGAGAACTAAGTTAAAACGCCATATACATAATACTTTTATTTTATTTTGTTAATGATGCTCCCGGTATATATAGAAAGTGTCCATAGGCCATGTTATATGCTTATACTTGCTTTATCCTACTAATATTATAAACGCGAAAGTTTGTAAGTATGGATGGATGGATGTTTGTTACTCTTTCACGTAAAAACTACTAAACGGATCTAGATGAAATTTGGCACAGAGATAGATTATGGTCTGGAATAACACATAAGCTACTTTTGACAGCGATAACCGACATCCACGCGGGCGGAGCCGCGGGCAACAGCTAGTAATAAAATAAAAAAAACGATATCAATCAAGCTCAATCAATCATCTTTGTTTAACAGGTGAAAACTCAAGCACTAGGTTACATATTGACATAATAATCAATAAAATATCTATAAAATTCAATCTTACTAAAAAAAAACGACGTTAAACATTAGGACCCCATTACACGAATGTTTACACGACCAAAAAATTAAAATCGCGTCATAAAAGGAGATATTTTTGTAGTCGCGGCCCATAATAAATCTTATCGAATAATCGGGACCAATGATTTTGAATGAAACGTAGTAATAAAATGCTAGGTCGGTGTACTCTGAACAATAGGACATTACGGGCTGTATTTCAAGCAGGCCGTTTATTGCGACACCTCTGACCACCAATGAAAATTGTGTACTTGCAATTTTTGTATAGCTTTCCGCTATAACAGGTTTTATTAGTATTCTATAGATAACGGTCTAGTAATTAAGTTTTGTATCTTTTGTATTGCAACAATGGCGACCTTATTGGTAGTTAGGTCAATGACTCAAGGAGCAGAGCTTTGTGTGTCCATAGCCTTTCGATTTGATCAGTCAGATTTGAAGTTATGGTCAAAAATTTTACCCACTTTGAGATACTCGTAACACTGAAAAATTTTGAAAACTTTATATGATGGCCAGTGAACTAAGACTGTTTAATGCACATTTGTATTTCCCGATGAGGGCAACAAAATCATGCATAGACATATTAAACCCGTCTATAAAATCGGTTGACATGAAGCAAAAGCATTTTTATCGTAAGTTTTGTTTGTATTTTGCAATAGTATGTCCTAGTGTAGGAAAAATCGGCTCCTATACGCATCAAAACTATGTCTAATCTACTGATAGATATTGCGGAATTGATATAACTTTGAGTAAGTCAGCTCAATGTGCGTAAAGCCCTCTGGTATTAAGAGATATTTAAAAAACACATAAAATATGCTAGTAAAACCACAGAATACTTAATAGTGTAAAACATAAAAAGACCCACAGAAGTATAATATTCTTTTACATCTTACATATTATTTAACAGATTATATTAATTTCTAAATAAATGAACTTTATATGTAGATATTGTTATTTTATTTATTTCAATAATAAGCATTCATATTTTCACAGATAACAAATAGATACCTACTAACAATTTTATAACCGACGACTGTCTAGTACATATATATGTATAGTCTTGAAACCGTCCCATGTACTGTAAATCCTACCATAAGATAGCCAAGTATCCTTACTAATATTATAAATGTGAAAGTTTGTGAGTATGGATGTATGGATGTTTGTTACTCTTTCACGCAAAAACTACTGAACGGATCTGGATGAAATTTGGCACAGAGATAGATTATAGTCTGGAATAGCATAGGCTACTTTTTATCGCGATAACCAACATCTACGTGGGCGGAGCTGCGGACAACAACTAGTACAAATATAAAATGTTAATGTGACGACTTGTACATATAAAACCGCGAGCATTATTGTGGTAAAAATACTATCGTAAATGCGTGCGAGTACAATTTTATTCTATTTGGAGGTTATGTGCAGCCATCAAAATTATAATAAAAGAAAAATGTTTAACATGGTGTTGTAAGGCATTGCTCCTTTTTTACGATGTCGCGACATGTCCTTTATACAATTAAAATAAATACTGAGTTAAAAATATATTAAGTATTTATTTATTGCTTTTGAGTTATTTGGCTGGCTTGTTAAATGTTCGTTATTGATAGTTTGAATTGTCGATGCACAAAGAAGTGCAATTGGATTAAAATCCTTGTCCGCTTGTCAGGGGTAAGTAGTCACTGAGGTGAGAACAAATACGTCGACTTTAACGAGAGTTTTATTTTCAATTAGTATATTTTTTCAATTAGTTTATTAGAGATGCTAGTCTGTCCCACCTTCGCACGGGTGGATTCATTTAATGTCTGCAGTTATCGGTTTTTGTAACCAGAATATGGCCTATACTACTCAGTGTTAATAAATATTTTTTTTATAATGGATATTATCGAATTTACAAACTTCAAAATAATGTAAGTATCATACCCTCTTCTTCTTCTTCTTGCTCGCCATATCCCGCTACACGGGGTCGGCTTTCTTAATCAGATGGCGCCACTTCTGCCGGTTACTTGTATCGTTCACTGTAAGGGACATACTCTTCATGTCCTTTTGGACAGTCGTTAGCCAGGTCACTAGGGGTCTTCCTTTTTGGCGTTTTCGTGTTACTGTACAGAGCCTCTAGACAAGTGGCATAAACGGTAGTCGAATCGAAAATTCAAAAAAGCAAATGTATTGAATTTGACGTAAGTTTACGACATTATATCGTAAATTAACGTCAAATCCCATACATTTGCTTTTTTGACTTTTCGATTCGACTACCGTTTATGCCACTTGTCTAGAGGCTCAGGATAGGCACTTTTTTACTACGTAATCGTCAGTATCTTACCCTACTGCGATATAAATAACTAGCTTTGGATACGAATTTAAGTTGGAGCAAACCAATATTTATTTTGTATATAAAGTTAAATATATACTTACCTTCTCGATATTTTAGTTCATATTTGAATGATGAGGTTCAATGTTCGTTTCACCGATTGATAAGGAGGTTTATCGTGAATTACTTTGTATAGCTATGCTACACAAATTCAAACTCAAAATTTATTTATTCAATTAGGTTACAAAGTAAACTTATGAAGGTCATAAATAAGAAAGATGATGTCAGCTAAATTTGGCTACGGCTAGTTCGCTGACGTGGAGCCATGAGAAGAACTAGCAAGAAACTCATGCCACTCTTTTTAATCGCCAGATAGTTACAATCTTTTGTAAAATACAAGTATGATAGCATGCAAGCTGATGCAGACAAAACACGATACTTACTTTAATGATAAAATAAGGTAATCGCACTTAGTACTGGTCGTGCGAGAAAAAAAAAGTATGGTGTTGAATGACCTGATCGTCGAGTTTCTTGCTAGTTCTTCCCATGGCTCCACCATGAGAAGAACTAGCAAGAAACTCAGATCACTCTTTTTAAATTATAATTTAAAAATCTTTTATTACAATTTAAGATTATTTAAAATATAAGCGACTGCCTTAGTGGTTCAGTGGTCGCAGTATGCGCCTGCTGTGCACGAGGTTGTGGGTTCGATTTCCACACAGGACAAAACTTTGTGTGACCCACCAAGAGTTGTTCTGAGTCTGGGTGTAATTTGTGTCCGTTAATTGTATGTTTGTTAAGTCCCTCGCGACACAGAGCTTGTTCTCTATTGCGGAAGTTGTCTTTAAAAAAAAAAAAAACTCAAAACACATCTTGTTCAAATAGTAACTCTAAACAATATTGCAATGGATAATGGGACTACGAACCTAATTTGTTTTCTCTTATATTCCGAAATAAGCATTAGGCCTTGGGTGGACGTGTGTGTCAGGCTTTTTCAATCTAAGAATTTTTGTTTTTGTTTTATTTACTTTTGTAAACAGCTTGAACTGCGCAATCCGTGGAGTCAACAGAACACCCGCAGGGGTATTCCGTAAGAGTAAAAACCGAGCCACCGCAAAAACCGAGCAAAATCTAGCTGTCAGATTGAAAATCGGTATTCCGTAAGAGCCCTTTTTGACGTTTAGTCAATAGATTGTGCCGTCACCGAGCAATCACAACTGTCAGTTTGCCATCGCTGTTTCTTAGAGAATCAGCCTGCGGAACTAATGTTTTCCTCAATTTAACATAATTTCGTAATGATACATATTCTTACTAATAATAATACAACAAATACACTTAATAATAGAAAAATAATTCATAATAATATTCAAGGTTACACGTCATAACCTTGAATCTATGTAGCAGCTAAATTTAATCATCTGTTATATAACAATGAGCCTAGACGTTTCACAAAACACATTGTAATGCAAGGCAGGTGGTGGGGTTCTGGTGATTATCAATACCTAGTAATGGCTGTGAAATTGTTTCTATTATTTATTGATAATTTACAAGATGAATCTAAACTTACATTATTGATATTGAAGAGATGCCGAGGATCGTGCCATGCGGCGTACCTACACTTGGAGAGGCCTATGTATCGCAGTGGTCTACGATGGCTACGATAGGCTGATGATGAGCAATGACAATTAACCTACTAATATTATAAACGTGAAAGTTTGTAAGTATGGATGGATGGATGGATGTTTGTTACTCTTTCGCGTAAAAACTACTGAACGGATCTGGATGAAATTTGGCACAGAGATAGATTATGGTCTGGAATAACACATAGGCTTTTTACAGCGATAACCGACATCCACGCGGGCGGAGCCGCGGGCGACAGCTAATACATGCATAAAATGTTAAACCACCTACCACTTAGTACAAACTACACAAGATATTTCGTGAATTAGCAATATTATATCATTTTAGCTGCAACACACCTACGGAAAATAATACGAAGCCAAAAAATGCCATTCAACAAGCTAAAATATAATTATATTTTCAACAATGAAAGCCGAAATGGCGCGTCAAATATTCGGATACATTGTTGTTTCTTTTTAAAAATAAAGCCATTGGGAATTGTTTGACGTGCGAACCATTGTAAATTATATTTTGTTCTATAACTTCTGAATTGCTTTAATCAAATTTAGTATAAGAACTATTTAATTAATTTCAATGCAATTCCAAACCTCATCTAAGTATAGTTTTGGAAAAATTTGAAGAAAATATTTTTATTAAATACTATTGCGAGACTACTAGTTGCTTTGATTGGTAAATTAAATTAATTTACTAACTTTTTTAATTAAATCATGAAAACGTTTTTTCGTATTCGTATTTTTCTATTTAAAAGATTAAGTTCTGTGCATTTAATATCGTTAAAATACTAATTAATTTATTTGGAAAAGTAGCTTCCTAGGCTTCTATTAATTTCTGTCTATGTTATTTTTAAAGCGTACCCGAAGTGCATAGGTACCTATAGAAATAATTTAAAAAAAAAATTAGTACTCATTCATTTAAAACATGTAGTATCTACATAATTAAAATTCGACTGGACTGGTTGTCCAGTGGCCGCAGTATGCGCCTGCTGTGCACGAGGTTGTGGGTTCAATTCCCACACAGGACAAAACTTTGTGTGACTCGCAAAGAGTTGTACTGAGTCTGTGTGTAATTTGTCCCCTGCGACACAGAGCTTGTTCTCTAGTGCGGGAGTTGTTTTTTTTTTAAGGAAATAAATAAGTAATGTGAGTGACGTCACATCTTTCCTATCTCTGTTGTCATTATAGACCCTATTCATTGCTATCTAACTACCTACCTACCCGTAGCTAGTATAAAATTATCTGATTGTGTTGACGAATTAATGTTTCTGGCCTGATGATAAACTTTTTCCATTATTTTATGTACTTAATTGATTTTGATTCTCATGGCCGATAGAGATCGTATCTCTCGCATCATCTGTTAGTCAAGCATCTACTTTAGTTGAATGTTGTATATCATGTTACTTGCTAAAGTATCATTCGTACGAGTTTCACTAAATAAAACATGCAGGGCAGTTCTTTGGGGACTGCCGATAGAAGTCAAAACTAAGTAACTTGTGAATTGTATCGTCAAGCTATTAAATTGTTCGAACTAGCCGTAGGAAAATTCAGCTGACATCATCTTTCTGGCTTATTCATAAATTATGACAAAAAGTAAGTCTAATATATAACATTCTCGTGGCACGCACGGGTTTTTTAATTAAACTCCTCCTACTATTTTTATTTTAAATTTTTTTTTTTAATGATACAGCATTAAAAAACATATGCAACCCTCAATTTTCAACCGTCTACAATCAAACCCTATTATTTAATAGCGATATTACTATTTTAGTAGCAAAACAACGTTTGCTGGGTCAGGTAATATAATCCTTACTAATATTATAAACGCGAAAGTTTGTAAGAATGGATGGATGGATAGATAGATGGATGGATGGATGGATGTTAGTTACTCTTTCACGTAAAAGCTACTGAACGAATCTGGATGAAATTTGCCACAGAAATAGATTATGGTCTGGAATAACACATAGGCTACTTTTTACATGGATAACCGGAGGTATGATCATGAATTATCTTATACTCATAGCTTTGTCTTGTCCTTAGGAATATCATTACGTACAAAGCAATACTACTATGCTCGTTATAGTAAATGTGAGAATATTTTGATCAAAGCTTAAGAAAAACATCCCATAACTAATGTACGTACATCTACGAAAAAACTTTGTGGTACGTGGATCACGGGTTACCGTTAATTACCATAAATTAGCAATTTTAAATACGTAGTCTCTTATTTTTTTATTGTTGCCCAAAACAGCCACATTGACTGTATTGTCGGAGGCAGCCATCAAATCATCCTGAGTGCACGTGAGACATCGTTTGAGCTACACTGCAACACCTCAAAGCCATACCTTCTGTGACACTCCATTTGAGGAACGTTTTCCGTGCTACAGACGACCTGTGATTACTTGGACATTCTACACTTGGGCCAATATTACGCAGTAGTAATCGTAATACTTTTATTCATTAAATAATGCGCTCATCTAGGGATGCGTTTTGAAAGAAACGCATGCCACAGATACTCCCATCTTAAAGTCCTGGTGTAAAAAAATGGGTTGGCAACACGCAAGTGATACCTCTGGTATCGCGGGCGTCCATAGGCTCCGGTAACTGCTTAGGTGGGTCGTATGCTTGTTTGCCACCTAAGAAGTATAAAAAAACCTATGTAGTGCCAGCTGTTAATGACTGAAACTGTATTACTATCAAGTTTATAACTATTTCCATTTGCAAGCCGCAAATATCCTAAAACTCGCCAACCACGCTCCTGTACTAGCCCGGTGTTTATTCTCATCGTAAATCACGTCACACGCTGAGAGTTCGATGACCTGTCGCTACGCGTCATATTTTGCAATTATCTGCGTTTACGTCAAATCGTATAACGCCCTCTAACGTTTACTGAGCTAATCTATTTCTAAGGTAAACGTCTCAGTTGACGTTTGATTGTAATATTATTATTTACTAGCTGTACCCGCGACTTCGTTCGCGTGTTCAGTCTTTTACTCGAAATCTCAAAGCTACAGCTGTAATCCCTATACAAACTTTCATCGGCTGATTTTCATCTTTAGTGGTTACATTTTAAAAAACCTTTCTTTGCGGATGCCTATATCATAATAGCTATCTGAGTGTCTAGTGATTTAAACTGTGCGTTTGTTGATAAGTCAGTCACGTTTTTCTTTTAAACATTAAGAATTTGCAATTTATAAACTTCATGAAGAAATATTCCTTGTTTGTATGATTGTTCTGCTCTTCAAATTGTCTTAGCACAAACGTGAATAACCTTAATTGGCCCATCGCCTGGCTAATAGTTTGAATTTATGTATTGTTATGTATTATCTGTGCCATACCCTGTAAAAATCTCTACATCTATTACATTTCGTTTTAAATTGGTCACTTCTAACCTGATAGGTACTGTTACACAGTTTATGTGGGCTAAAAATTTATTTAATTCTTAATGGGCATAATAGTCCGTCGTAGTGCTCAAGGATTTCAGAAATTGAACTTTCCTTTTAATCCATTGTTCTTTTAATACAGTTATAGTACTTTACATAAGCTTTCGGAACAAAACTGAATGAAAAACCAGTAAGTTGAACCCTATTTAATATTGTCGACCATATTAGTGAGAGTTCAATGTAAATTCGGTATATAGGTTAATTATTATCTTTATCTCTGAAACTACGCATTTTTACTTTGTACATTGTTTAATTACGAAGTTTCGATGCCTATATCCGGCTGTATCATAATATTAGTTCAATTGTAACATTTTAATTTGCTCATTGAATGTGATTAGTTACTTAATTACCATAATTGAGATACATTATGTCTGATCTCCATCAGAAAAATATTTATCATTGAGAAGTTGGCCATCTGCAGCATTCTTTATTAGTTTTACTAACGAATTGATGCTTCCTGAATGCATTTGTTTGATTCATTGCAGTATGCCTATAGTATTTGAAGAGGTTACTCACTTCCCTACGGAACCCATCACCAGAACTGGATTTCTTAAAAACTGAGAACAATATGAAAGATTATCCATCCAATTACAAAAAGATTTTTAAGACAATTTTTAAAGAGAGGGAAGGACCTCCACTTTACAGAAGACCACAGCCAAATAACTATACACAGCGGTGTAGTTGTGTTCCTGTGTGTGAGTATAGGTCTCCAACGATCACTTAGGGATTCGTTTTGAAAGAAACGTATTTTTATCCCAGAGATACTCCCATCTTAAAGCCCTGGTGTAAAAAATGGGTTGGTAACACGCAAGTGATACCTTTGGTATTGCAAGCGTCTATAGGCTACGGTAACTGCTTAACATCAGGTGGGCCATATTCTTGTTTGCCACAAAAGTAGTTCCATCTTAGCCATAAGACGTCCACTGCTCGACATAGGCCTCCTGCAAGGTTTTCCACATCATTCGGTCCTGAGCTGACCTTGTCCATCGGTTGCCCGCGTTTACCAGGACGTCGGTCTACCTTGTTAGAGGCCTGCCCACGCTGCGTCTTCCAGTTCGTAGTCGCCACTCTAGAACCTTTCTGCCCCAACGGCCATCGGTTCTGTGAGCTATATGCCCTGCACATTGTCACTTAATTGAGGCAATTTTTCGAGCTATGTCGGTCACTTAAAAAGAAAATATTACAAATCGGCTCTTAAATGACAATGCAATGGAACCTCATCTTTAAAAATTCAGTTAAAAATATATAATCAGTTAAGTATGCCGATGAGACAGAGGCCGATTTTTTTGGTCGAAGATAGACACATAGTATCGCGGAGTTTTTTAGATCTATTTGCAAATAACTTTTTCCGACTCGCTCAACTATCATCGTAATATTTCAGCCAATTCACGCTCGCAAAACTATAATGAAAGAATCACGCCGTCTACTGGTGAAAATCGAATGAAATTTTGTTTGGTAGTTATTGAGTTTATCGTGACCAGACAGACAGATTCAGTGGGGTGTTTTCTTTTCTGTGCTGCTTTCCTGATTACCTAAATTAAGGTATTGTTAAATGTTAGCGCCTACACAAAATGAAATAGCATTCATTTTATAGTAATATTTTATAGTTTGTGTTTAAGTTTTATTAGGCGTTTAATTTAGTCAGTGATTGTCTTAGGTCTTGGCATGAGTAACGCATTTTATTCGTACTTATAGTATATTTATATAGTTTTATCAAAGACGATTTTAGCTGCAACAAACAGATAGACAGAGAGATAAAACTGATAAAATTGTATTTCTGTTGTAAGTGCTATGTAAAAAGCCACATGAATTTAATAGAAAGCTTTTATTATGATATTACAAACAGACACTTCAATTTTATTAATGTGTGTATAGATGTATAGCTGATATGTGTTTATGAATTCGTTTGCGTGGACTTCAGGGATTAAAACATAGGTTTTCCTGGAGCTGCTAAACGGAAAATTGTTTGGAATCAAAAGAACCCGGGGCATAAAAGATTATCACCTGCACCGCATTCTGTTAAAATGTCTGCTTCTATTACATTTCGTTGTAAAATGGTCACTTTTAACCTAGTACCGTTAACACGTGATGTACCAGTCAGCTGATCTCTATTTAATATGGTCGCCGATATTTATGAGAGTTCAACTTAAATTGGTGATTGCTATATCTCCGAAAGCTCGCATTATTTTTTAAATTTATTTTCATATAAACTTCAAACGTGGTTTTACAAACTACATTTTAAAAAGTTTCAGCGAAATAAATCGAAGCATGTTTCTTGTATGGCACGTGTGTTATTAAAGTGACCATAACTTTTTTATTTGTGAACCGATTGGAATAAAATAAAGCCTATATGTTATGGGAAGGTTGGCACAATATATAAGTGAAAACCGCATTCAAATCGGTTGCGTGGTTGCTGAGTTTATCGCGTACAAACGCGGCCACAAACAGACAAACAGACACACAGACAAACAGACAAAAATTCTAAAAACCACATTTTTGGCCTCAGTATCATAAATACAACGTATATAATTTTTTTTTGGAAAAAAAATTCAATGTACAGACGCGACTTGGTTACGATTTTATTATATGTATAGATTTATTTAAAAACTTTTGCACAAAAATGTGTACAAGGCGAACTTAAAACCTTTGGGTGATGTAGAGAGAAAACTTAGTAGGTGCATTAAAGTGTAGAAAATTGAATTAACAAAATATTATAACTAATTATCATATTACACATATATTATAATAAAAAAGATATAAATATCATATTTAAGTATAAAACATTATATAGATAAATACAATACTTAAATAAATACATAATATAATATAAATATTGTGATGATTCTGCTAAATATTTGTTATAAAGCTGGCGTACTCTAGCCATAATACGATACTCTAGTATCGTATTATGGTCTCCACAAAAAATAAGTAAGTAACTACCTACCTAGTAAGTACCTATATCCTTACTAATATTATAAATGTAAAAGTTTGTAAGTATGGATGGATGGTTGGATGGATGTTTGTTACACTTTCACGTAAAAACTACTGGGCGAATTTTGGTCTGGAATAACACATAGGCTACTTTTTACAGCGATAACCGACATCCACGCGGGCGGAGCCGCGGTTAGCAGCTAGTACTTAATATATTTTTATTTTAGTAATACTGATTGATGACTTGAGAAAGGATAGATGTAGGTAGATTTTTATATAAAAGGAGGAAACACTTCTCAGTATAGTGGGAGTTTATGCAAAGTTCAAAAGTTCAACGTTCTTACGCTACGAGGTAAAGTGCAAATAAACCATATTTTACAACCTAAATGTTGAGTTTTGTTTGATTTCTTATTTACCCTGACTGACTCATACATGACGTCATGCATCAGAAAGGAAAATTACAGCAATAATATTTTTTTTCTGTGAGTCCATTATTTATATTAAGTACCTATTTCAATTTCATAGACAAAGAGACTACATTAAATATGGAATGGTATTTTACACACATTACACAGTTTTGTATTGTGGGTAAGCCTGGGCTACAGAAAATGTTCTTTTAATGAGCACTGGAGACATGTAGGTACTGTGGAGCCCCGCCGCTGCCAACCTTTCTTCTCCTCTGCTTACTTTATGGGTTGGCGTTCGCTTGGTTTAGGAAAGGCATGTTTATGTCGAGTGACGGATACTCCAGCTATACCTACTTCCTTCTTCACAAATGAAACCACTTTAGACTTTTACTTCATTCAACTACCCTACTTAAAATTATTACATATACCGCATGACTGGCACTGCTTGGAAGCCAGGTCATGACTCTCCACGTCAACTGATTCTGTCTTCTGTCGGCATTTCTTTTCTTCAAAATTTAAACATTTGAAATTATTTTTTGCCATTGCCATTCATTGGTATATTGGTTTCCGTTCCTTTTCGTTACCATTATAATATTGTAACTTATACCAAATTGTAAATGTAATGTTCTGGCGATTAAAAAGAGTGACCCGAGTTTCTTGCTAATTCTTCTCGAGGCCCTTCCATAGTCAGCGAATTGAAAAAGTATGCTGGCATTGCACATGTATTTGATCTAAATGAATAAATGAGTTTGACTTTGACTTTATTGTGAATTTCTTGTTAGAAAAACCCAATATCAATTTCAGGCCCAACCCGTGACTCAAACCCGGAACCTCGTGATCAGCAGTCACACATAACGACCACTGAGCCACCGAGGCAGTTGTAATAGACAGAAGTCTAACCACGCCACTAACATGAAACTATCGAGTTAACCATAATTCCCAAGTTGCATACCTTTCTGTACTACATCTGTCCATCAAAACTAGCTATTAATTAAATCGGTAGCGGTCAGTCGAGCCTGCCACAGACTGAAACAATATTGTTACAATTTCAAACTTCAGATTAACTATGACAGCTCTAACTTCACTCTACTCTAGGGTTGCCACCCATACTTTATAATAAAGTGACTGCCTCGGTGGTCCAGTGGCCGCAGTATGCGCCTGCTGTGCACGAGGTTGTGGGTTTGATTCCCACACAGGACAAAACTTTGTGTGACCCACAAAGAATTGTTCTGAGTCTGGGTGTAATTTTGTATGTTTGTAAAGTCCCCCGCGACACAGAGCTTCTCTAGTGCGGGAGTTGTCTTTAAAAAAAAAAAAAAAAAAAAAAAAAATGTACGTTATTTCAGGTAATTGTACTCTATACTTTATGAGAACAATAAAGTACTCGAAAATACTTTATTTCGCATGATGTGATTTCTTTATGCTTTTGAAAAGTATAGTTGGAAATATTTTTTCGTTAAACGGAATTTATCGATCGGCGCTGAATCGATGTTGCCACTCACCAGCGACACAGAAAGCCAGCGCCATAAAGAAATATACTTTATTTTGATACTGTGTACTTTTTTTTCTTGTGTAATATAACCAATGTACTTTAATTACAACAAAAAAGGTGGCAACCCTACTCTACTCCAATGGTACTACCTACTGAATAAATACTGTTACTGTAAAAAATAGCTGTTGCCCCCGGCTCCGCCCGCGTGGATGTCGGTTATCGTTGTAAAAAGTAGCCTATGTGTTATTCCAGGCCATAATCTATCTCTATGCCAAATTTCATCCAGATCCGTTCAGTATATTTTACGTGAAACAAACATCTATCCATCCATCTATCCATCCATACTCACAAACTTTCACATTTATACTATTAATAAGGATATTATTATCTAGACTGTTTCGACTAGGATTTTGTTGTTTTGTAAATTGGAACAAAAATTGTTTACTGCCGTTTATTTTGTCTAGTTTTAGGGTTCTTTGTCTTGTAACTGCGGATTATATTGTAACTAATAAAACCGCTGGATTTCAATGACTGGATAAGCAGTACCATACACTAAGTGCTCTCTTCAAACACCAGAAGGCAGTTTATTCGACAATAAACAAGACAAAAATGTTAGACTGTTACATACCTATCTAAGCCTATCTATATTATTTTTTACGAGTATATTCAGATCTACTTACTTACCTAATAACCCCAAACTAGGAAAAAGGATGGAATTCATCATCCCCAAAGAGGATTGAATTCATTATACTAAGATCGATGGTAGGATGCCCTAGTAAAGGATAGTACCTAAATAAAAGTGGACGACACTCATATTTATATCGGTCGCCTATTAATCGTGCTAATATTTATTATCTTTATAATTTAGTTGATAATCTTATCGTCGTTTTAGGGTTAGGTATTGTGATGTTATGTAGATTTTTACTTATTTTGTGTGTTAATTTTTACTTAATGACGTTTTTGATCGATATAGCTGTCAGAAATATCGTTAGCTTGATTTGTACTACCATAAAATAAATACTATTTTCAATAAATTAGTTTTTGTCAGCGACAACAAAAATCACGCTAGGAAAGAGAACAGCACTTAAATTTTTCAGAATTCATATTCTCACAAAATTTAAAATAAATTTAGCAAGTAGTTACAAATTGCTAGAAAAAATTAAATATAGTCTAACAAAGACACCTTTATCTTTAATGATTATAATAGAATAATGTATCTGTAAACAAAATGTAATAAAAGCAACAAAAAGAATACGTTAGCAGAGCGTGGTTTCGATCCACGGACCTCTGGGTTATGGGCCCAGCACGCTTCCACTGCGCCACTCTGCTCTTATCTACAACGACGAAATAGACGATCTCTATACAAAAATGCTGACGTAACATATTAGATATTTCATTGATGTGTCTATTTTAGTTTACTATGAATTTATTACTTTAACTGCGTCCATAAATGATTCTCATTAAAGATCGTCAGAAGTCTGAATATGAAGCGTTACTTTTTTTTTAAATAGAAGTGTCAACCCTTACTTTTTGCAAATAAAAAAAGGAAACTGAAATAAAAAAATTCGCCGCCGCGGACACTAAATACACAAACGTGAACTTGCGGAAAACAGTCCGCTATTCAGTATTACAATTTTTCAACTCTTCCTTATTTTGCTTTTGTTTTTAAAAAACAAATACTGTTTTACAAACATACATTTAACGGACACAAAGTACACCCAGATTTGAGACAAACATTTATAGATCATATAATTTTTGTACTGTGTGGAAACCGAACCCACAACAGGCCGCGCAGTGGTAAATGGCGAGGTAACCACTTAAGCCACTGAATCAACCGTGCAGTCATTATTTTGTGACATAGGTACTCGTACGGTCCTTCCAACATTATTCTGTTTTTTTTTTTGACCGTTTGAACCGTTGAAAACCAACAAATGGCCAACGCTTTTTACAGAGCAGAATCTAATATTAATAAATCCTAGATAGTGATTATTTAAAGGCCATAATCATTATACCAAATAGCAATACAGAATATCAAAGGCTTATTATATTAAATTTGTGATACCAGTAGCTTCAAAAGACGAAAATTGTGCGTAGGAAGCAAGTAATCAGAGCCATAATAAATTCCACTGCGTGGTAGTAACTTCGCGAATTTATTGTTTTCGTGTTATTTAGTCATCTGTTGTGTGTATTTTGTATAATTGTAACAAATTTTAAGGTAAGTATTTATGGATATTCACAAAAACCTAACCTTAACCCTAACGGTTAAATGTGCTCAAAATTACATATTGACGCAAAATGACACATTCGCAAAATGTATTTTCTCAATATGCCACACTAGCAAAAGGCCACACTAGCAAAATGCCACACTAGCAGAATGCCACGTAGCAAAATGTCACACTAGCAGAATGCCACAATAGCAAAATGCCACACTATCAAAATGACACATTCTCAAATAATGTTTATTAGATTAACACATAATGTGCTACTTACTTTAATGACAATAAAAGAGGAAGTATTCCATATTGGGCACCCGTTTTAATGGCACCTGAATGAATGGTACCTAAGGTATTCCACATTGGGCACCCACCGATATTTTTCGCAGGTGCCATTAGTGGCACATATCGATATAAAAATATCGGTAGGTGCCCAATGTGGAGTACCTTAGGTGCCATTCACTCAGGTGCCATTAAAACGGGTGCCCAATATGGAATACTTCACTTCTTGCAGTACGTTCATGATTTACAAATAAAAAAAAATGAGTTTATTTCAGTATTAAATCACTTTTATTTTATTTTGACATAAAATAAATTAAAAATGTAATCTAAAATAATGGATGTTGCTAAGAATCATACAATAAACAACAAAAGATTATAACTTTTAAAAAAAGTTAAATTTTTTGTATATATTTCCTATTAGGTTATATTTAAAAATTTAAGAATTTAGTAATTTAGTCTGCCCTGCACCTAAAAGTAACACAAAAATCAGCTTATTGATTGTAATCGGTATAATAGAAGACTCGAACTAAAAAAATCACTATTTGTATAATTGCAGAAAAATAACTTTGCGCAGAAATTCCGGCAGTGTCAAACACTCCTTTAATTTTTGTAACAATTTTTTATATTGTTCATCGAAATAGATATCTTTACGATTTCGATTCTGCCGGATTTCATGAAATAAGGATTGTTGATATATATTTTCCCAGTATTTTACTTTCTTGCTGCAATTTGTATACGAACAGATCTACATTATCCTTGAGTTATCCCGATACAAGCTTTGACTTTGACTTTGAAGGATGGATTACTTAGTTTTATAAAGAGGTCTAGGTTGTAAGTTTAGCTGTAAGAGAAAATATATTTTTTTTTTATATATGTATGTTTAGTTTATATATTATAAATATTGGATTTTGTATGTTTATTTTATAAATATCATTAATTTAAATATTTAAATTTTGTTTGTTGTCTCACCAAAACTTTATTTTTTTTTAATGCACCTGCTATGTTCATCTCTGTATCACCCAAGGTCGACTGGTAGAGAACGCCTATGGCATTAAGTCCGCCTATGTGCGATTGTGCATAAAGATTTTAAATAAAAAAAATTAAAATAAAATATTTGAAACTATATGAGACCCAAAAAAAACTTTACTAATAGGAAGGACAGGTCTCTAATATAGTGAAGGTTTTTTGGGTATACGTCTGTTAATGCGGTGATGCCAGCCTTCGACGGCATTTGTGGTTCTATGTCTTTGGTTTGCACAGCTTAAAATAGATGGAAGTAGTTTCGGATACCACTGATTTTTATAATAGGTTTGGATTTTTTTCATTTCTGGTGTATCTGGTGAGATATTTAAAATTTCGAATATTTGACATTATGCGAAAATGGCATTTTGCGCAAAGGCATTTTGCGAAAATGACATGTTGCGAAAATGGCATTTTGCTAATGTGACGCTTTGCGATGTGGCGTTTTGAGAATATGACAATTTGAGAATATGTCATTTTGCGAAATTCGATTATGTCAATTTGAGAATGTGGCATTGTGCGCCTAATCCAAAAAAAAACGTCGCCTATATTTATTTATTTATATTTACATCAGGATATTAACTCATATATTGTTAGTAAAGACTTAAACTTATGTTAGTTAATAAACATAAATTATTTAATTATTTAAGCTTTCTGTTGGTACAGTCAGCAGTACATGCACTGTACACATGGCCTTCAATTTTACTAGCAATAATACCTAGGATACCACTGTCGCTGTCACGTACACGACGCAGTAATGATGCAGATCGTTTCCGCGTAATGGCAAAGAAGTCGTCATTCCTGACGCGCTGCAAAAAAGTGACAACGACAACAATATCCTAAAAGCATTATTGTACTGCACTCTCAGGGCGTTGTTGTTTGCGTGTAACTAGACCACAAGCTGCAGGTGTAGAATGACTGGCAGTATATACATACTAAGGCATACGCCTTAAACAGTGTGATTTTTACATTGCGGGCCAGCATGTTCATCTTACAGCCAACGCCCTGCGCTCTCTCTCCATGTCTAGGTTGTCATATACTCTGACTTATTATAACTGCCTTGAAAATCACAAACCTTCCCGCGTAGGTCAATAAAGAAAAAAAAAACCGACCACTTACCTACCTTTAACCGATTACAGATTGAAGACGATGACAATCTGAATAGTAGTAGGTGACAGAAGTGAACCTAGCCTAGGTTATTGATTGAATGCCATAGCTTAAAGGTAGCTTCAATCTAATTTTCAGTTATTTTTTGCTTTTTAGAAGTCGGAAATTTTTGTCAAAATTTCAGTTGGCGGGCATGTTAATCGGATACATTTTTAAAAACTACCGACATCTCAATCATAATTCATTCCCTATACATAGAACTTCCTTATTTATAAGCAATTAACGTTCCCCGAAAATGAGGTAACGGCTTTACCTAAGATTTTCCTCATCTATCTCAAATAATTAGGTCAGTTCTACCAAAATATTAATGCTCATAATTACCGCAGCTACCCTTCTAGAATATGCGCATGCATAAATAGGGGTACTTTATATAAGGAGAGTTGTTGACCGTAAAATGTAGGCAGTAGGGCCAGTAGAGCATGTATCAATCACTCTGTGGGAGAGATACTTTGAAAACTAGCGCAGGATTTTTTTATCTAGGCCTATATAGGTGACCTTTTCCTGCTAAGGGTTTAAGAGTAAATTATCCACAGCTCTTATAATAAATTCTTTTAAAAAACTTTCAAGATTTGTACACATATTCTAATTCTAATTCTGATTCTGTTGTTTAAAAAGACAACTCCCGCACTAGAGAACAAGCTCTGTGTCGCGGGGGACTTTACAAACATACAATCAACGGACACAAATTACACAGACTCAGAACAATTCTTTGTGGGTCACACAAAGTTTTATCCTGTGTGGGAATCGAAGAACCTACAACCTCGTGCACAGCAGGCGCATATTACGACCACTGGACCACCGAGGCAGTCTCTTATAACTATAATATGCGCGTGCAAAGACCAATTTGCAGTAGGAGGCGCCTCTGACGCGCGCGTACAGAACACTTAACTTGGTGGCTAGCAAAATAGATCTATTCTGTTGCAATCGGCGTGAATTCACACAAATATCATTGTTTTTACTTTGTAACCAAAATGTATAATTTGGTTAAGACTTATGTAAAGATAGGCTGCATCATTGAATTGGTAAATTACTGTTAGAATGATGCAGCGACTGGTAGGTACCTAAATAGATAAAAAATAAATAAAAATAATGGACAACGGGTCTAATTTGCGTAATATTTTAAAGGTTTTCATACGTTTGTGCTTCCCGACCGTGGTCACGGGTTGATTGTAAGCACACTGGAAACAAAAAGGTATGAAAACCTTTTAATTTTAAGCGATTTAGACCCGTTGTCCATTATAGTTATAATAGCTCTTATAATGTTCACAACATCAATTAGCAACATTTTGTAGCAATTTGTTAAGTAGCCTTTTAGAATCTTGACTAATTCTTATTGCTTCTTCTAGATTATTACACCAAGACATGATATCGTCAACGTAAAAATCTTTCCATATTACTCTTGCTGCTTCGGGAAATTTATCACCTTCATTTTCTGCCAATTGCAAGAGAGTCTTCACGGCTAGATATGGTGCGGATGCTGGCCCGAATGTTACGGTCAAGATTCTGTATTCTTTATTGTCTTAAGTCTTTTTTTAAAGGCAACTCTCGCACTAGTGTACAAGCTCTGTGTCGCAGAGCACTCTATAAATATACATTTAACGGACACAAATTATACCCAGACTCAGAACAACTCTTTGCTGGTCACACAAAGTTTTGTTCTGTGTGGGAATCGAACTAACAACCTCGTGCACAGCAGGCGTATACTGCGACTACTGGAACACCAAGGCAGTTGATTGTTTCTCCATAGAACCCTTTGAAAATCTGTATCTGCTTTATGAGTAGGTAAGCAGTTATCTTAGCCTATGGACGCTTGTAATAATAAGGGCATGAGAAGCATGATGACGACTCATGATCTCGATTTTACTTCATTCATGACTTTGATTTACCTTCAGACTGGCCTTTCGGTCTAGTGGTTAGTGACTCTGACTGCTACGACGGCAGTCGTGGGTTCGATTTCCACCCAGGACAAATCTTTGTGTGATGAGCACGAATATTTGTTCTGTGTCTGGGTGTAATTTATCTATAATATGTATGTATTTAGAAATATATAGGTAAGTATGTTTATCAGTTGTCTGGTTACCATGGTACATGCTCTGCCTAGTTTGGGATCAGATAGCGATGTGTGAGTTGTCCCGAAAATATTTATTTTATTATACAAGTATTTATATAAGTTCATTTTATTTTATTGTTTTTTTAACGACGTTTCGCCTTTAAGGTTGTAAATAAACAATAAAATGTTTAGTGTCAGATAATTGCCATCACGAGACTAACATTTATTGTAACACAGCCAGTCGTTAGTTGCCACTTGGGACATACAGATCGAACTAATTTATATCACACATAGTAATCGTCTTGTCCAAAAGATATTACTCTTAAGTATTATTAGACTATTTGTTGATCGCAGCTTCGCCCTTGTGGATGTCAGTTATACACATAGTTAATTCTGCTATTCAGGATGGACACACATCCAACAAAATAAAAACCATGAAAATCGGTCCGGCCATTCTTGAGTTATTACTGTTTGAACAAATCTAACTTTGTGTTATATATTAAAATATACAGAATACATCCTTACTAATATTATAAATGTGAAAGTTTGTAAGAATGGATGGATGGATGGATGGATGGATGTTTGTTACTCTTGCACGTAAAAACTACTGAACGGATCTGGATGAAATTTGGCACAAAGATAGATTATGGTCTGGAATAACACATAGGCTACTTTTTGCAGCGATAACCAACATCCACGCGGGCGGAGTCGCGGGCAACAGCTAGTAGTAAATAAATGTAAGACGAGAGTTTAATTACACGCCTATGTGTTACGATAGGACTTGTTGAAAACTAGCCCTGCATTTTGTATGTAGGTATAAGATTACGTTTTGTGTTTGTCCTCTTAGAAAACCAAACGACGGCGACGACGCTACGCACTGCCAATTTCCCAAGGGAGAAGACATTTTATCAGAAATATTTGTGTTCCTTACAAACAAGGGATAGGATGACACATAAGCGTGTATTTACTTAAGATTTTCAATAAACCTTTAGTAATGTGATGTGTGTGACTGCTGATCACGAGGTCCCGGGTTCGATTCCCGGGTCGGGCCAAAAATTTACATTGGGTTTTTATGTCAAGAAATTCACATAATGCACAAGTTTGGAAATCGGCCGTGTTTACTTTTGCTCCTACGCCTGATCTCTCTCCGGTCGTGTCGGATTGTCCCATCGGACCATAAGAGTGAGGGAATAAAGAGTGCACTTGTGTTTGCGCACACACTTGTGCACTATAATTTCTCCCGCGCAGTAGTCTCCGTTGAGATTACAGATCTCTATTGAGATCGGGTAGTCCTACTAATATTATAAACGCCAAAGTTTGTAAGTATGGATGGATGGGTGGATACCTAGATGGATGAATGTTTGTTACTCTTTCGCGTAAAAACTACTGAACGAATCTGGATGAAATAATAGATTATGGTCTGGAATAATACATAGGCTACTTTTTACAGCGATAACCGACATCCACGCGGGCGGAGCCGCGGGCAACAGCCAGTACAAAATAAATAAAGAATCGGGTAGTACAAAACAAATAAAGAAGTTTTGTAAGTACGAAATAAAATATATTTTCCATTCATTAATAATTTTGTATATTTACTTAGTTCTTGATAAATTCAACATTACTTCCTTTAACCTATTTTTTGAAGTAGTACCGCGCTCTAAATGGTTATGTAAATACAAGGACTCAAATTTAGCGCGAAATTAGACGCTTCGGTTCTGAGCCGTTCAAATTATAGGCTCCGTCCACATTCAGGAAACAATGACTCATTTTGTTGCCTGTCGTATCAAAACTGGCGTTTAAATAAGGAAGTGACATGAAGCCATTAATATTTACTTAAATATACAGGTACGTATCCTTACATACATACATATCATCACGCCCGTCTCACAGTGAGGTAGACAGAGACTGTGGTACGCCAATTGCTTCTATCGATTTTATTTATTTAGTAGCAAAACGTCAACACCATACTTTTTTTTTCTCGCACTACCAGTACTAAGTACGATTACCTTATTTTATCAATAAAGTTAGTATCGTGTTTTGACTGCATCATACTTACTTGTATTTTACAAAAGATTGTAACTATGTGGCGATTAAAAAGAGTGGCCTGAGTTTCTTGCTAGATTTTCTCAAGGCTCCACGTCAGCGAACTAACCATAGGAAAATTTTGCTGACGTCATCTTTCTGCCTTATTCATAATTTATGACATTCATAAGTGTTACTTTGTAACCTAAATGAATAAATGAATTTTGAGTTTGAGAGTTTGATCCAAACATACTTCCTTCGCCTCCTCTCCATTCATCAACCTCTTCACTTTTAATTTGGCTTTGTTTCAGCAAACTTTGTTACTTGGTTGCTGTATGTTCTCCTAGCACCTTAGTAGGTCTTTATTTTTTTTTATTATTTTTTTTTTTTATACTACCAAGGTGACAAACAAGCATACGGCCCGCCTGATGGTAAGCAGTTACCGTAGCCTATGGACGTTTGCAACACCAGGGGTGTCACTCACGCGTTGCCGACCCTTTAAAAACCTTATAACTCCTTTCTTGAAGAACCCCATGCTATAGTCTTTTGGGAAAACCTAAATTTAATTTATTAATTTAAATACATTTTTATATTCATATTTTATTTTTAAAGTCAACGCCTTCACTAGGAACTTACCTTTGTGTCGCGAGGGACTTTACAAACATACAATTTACACACAAATTGCATCCTGACTCCGAATAAACATTTATGAATCACACAGTTATAATAGTAATTATAACTGTGTGATTATGTGTGATAACTGTGTGACTCATAAATTTATACTATGTAGGTACTCCTACATAGTATAATTTTTCTCATCGGTAGCAATCTTATAGGCTGACCACAATTCACAGGATACCAACGTGTTAAATAAAAGGCAGTTCGTATACTAGGACTATGGCTTGGCTTGTCTATAGGGTCTCTCAATAGGTAAGCACTGCTCGCTCGCTTATGCAGCAGGTATTCCTTCTTTCTTTCTTAAAAAAGACAACTCCCGCTCTAGAGAACAAGCTTTGTGTCGCGGGGGACTTTACAAACATACAATTAACGGAAACGAATTACACCCAGACTCAGAACAATTCTTTGCGGGTCACACAAAGTTTTGTCCTGTGTGGGAATCGAACCCACAACCTCGTGCACAGCAGGCGCATACTGCGGCCACTGGACCACCGAGGCAGTCAAACCGAATAGGTATACCACCTATTACCTACGCAAGTAAATCGAGTTTGCCTAGTACAAACTCGCTCTTATTTTAGGCCACTGTTGACCCGATTGTAAAGACTTGAAGTTTCAAGGTTACCGGACGAAGGAGTTGTTTTAATGGGAGTTGGAACCTTGTTACCATGAGTTATGGCAAGTGATAGGCGGTACAGACTGGTCCCTGATTCTCTATGAATGAGTTTATAACGCTATGTTGATCAACTCAACGTTGCTATAATATATGAGTTTATTAAAGTAAAATACATGTTTGATTGGATAACTTCCAGAATTTCCAGCCTCCTTTTCTTCACACGTCCGTGTAGTACTTTATTTATTTATCCACATACATTGATATTACAGGCTACAAAACCTATAATATACTAGTGGACCTGGCAGATGTCGTCCTGCCTGAAAAAGCTGAAATACCGACAGCAGCGCCACCTACGGGGTCCAATTGTGAATCTAATCCAGGGCCCTACCCGAACACACACACTCAAAATTTCATCAAAATCGGTCCACCCGTCTTGGAGGAGTTCAGTGACATACATACGCACACAAGAAATATATTTAATATATACTTATAAAGATTTTACATAGCATGGGTACTGAGTACTGTGACGTTTGATATTTAGAGATAAAGATCAATGAAAATAATAGAAGATTAAAATGTTAAACCATTGATTGAATGTTCTGGGCTCTTGATCATTCAATTAGCCAATTGGTTAAAGATTCATTCAATCATTTTTATTCATCTTCATCCTTAAATGTCAAACGTAATAGTACCCATGCTATGTGCACTAGGTATAAAACCTACAGCAATGTAGAAATAAGAGCAAACACAAAAAACCTGCTGCAATGTATTGCGCTGCTACAGAAACAATACTTAATGAGACCGATTATATCATTAAGTGGGCCTTTAGCTCACGCGTGCCGTTAGTAAACAAAAACAACGAGCCTACAAGTCAACTACTGGTCAATGGTCATTGATATACAAAACCAACCAACAATTCACGTATTCTATGCGGACGGTTTTCAGACGCTGTAGGTAGCTGTATAGGTAGGTATCTTGAGTTTTTTTGTATTTCGCTACTGGTACACATTCTGATATTCACTCATTTATTATCTACCTGTGCAATGTAGCCACGACATGTAAAAATATTCCTCATTAAGTATAATAATCAGGAGCCAGCTAATCCAAGTCACCATTAGCCATCGGAACAACTTTTAAGGAACTCGGGGTGACCAAATGACAACTCGATTATGTGTACTTACTAGGTACACTTATGTTTATTGAATTGCAAAGTTAAGTGAGTACTTGTCCAAGCCGGTTGCTGCTTATATCTTACTTACTAGTACAGTCGGTTACACGTCTTGTACCATAAGTAGTCGACTGCCTTGGTGGTCCAGTGGCCGCAGTATGCGCCTGCTGTGCACAAGGTTGCGGGTTCGATTCCCACACAGAACAAAACTTTGTGTGACCCACAAAGTGTTGTTCTGAGTCTGGGTGTAATTTGTGTCCGTTAATTGTATGTTTGTAAAGTCCCCCGCGACACAGAGCTTGTTCTCTAGTGCAGGAGTTGTCTTTTTGAAAAAAAAAAAGAAATAAGTACAGTCATGAACGACGATAGAAAATGGCCACACGTGTACCAATTTCTTACCACTAGGTACATCTGCCATGTCTTGTCCTCGATGTGGCTATTATGTTTTTACAAAGACCATACATAAGTTTTGTTTTGTTCTTCTACGGTGACAATCAAGGGAAAGTCCCACCTGATGGTAAGTAATTGCCGAAGCTTATGAATAGACGCTTGCAATAGATACCAGGAATATTAAGTAGCTACTCGTGTGTTGTCGAGCCTCGTCTTGTAACACCAGAGTTTTATGTTACTGTTTAAGAATAACCCTAGGAAAATAAAAAAAGATAATAGGTACCTACCTATTTTATAAAACGTGTAAGGAATACCTAATCTAAATTTATTGCGGCTGGTCCAAAAATCTACAATCCAGGACATAATAAAATTCCAAAGGATATTAAATAATGATTGTATGTAGGTAGGTACATTTAATTTTTCCATGCTGTAATCCACTCATGTTACAACAAATACAATATATAATCTTTACTGCTAAGTACGTACTTATTATAAAAGTAAAAAAAATGTCGGTAATAAAACAAATCTCTTCAACAATAGTTGTAATTCTTGATTATAACTACTTTTATAGATTTCATCATGGTTTATTTATTTTACAATGTTATTTATATACTTACACCGATGTCGGTCCCAGACGGTGACGCGACGGACATTTCAAATCCGTTTATGGCCTCGCGGAGACTGTAAACGACTAAATGTCTTAAAATTCATTTTGCCTTATTGTGATAAGAATATGTAAGACCACAATTTCAATGTATTAAAAATATCTTACTAAATTAGAGGTAAACCATAGATAAAAACATATCTAATAATAAATAAACTGCCTTTAACAGCCTTCGACGTCTTCTTAATACTTTTTATAATAAAACTTTTAGTAACCATTAAGTATGAATTTTACTCCACGATTAAGCTACGTACCTACCTACATTATATGTAAGATACACGAGTTTTCCGGTAAAGAGTTACTCGGTTCAGTAAGTGGGCCAAGGCCGCCTGCATCTGTAAAGATTTAATGCCAGTCTGTTTTGGGCCGCATTTTAAGAACGGTCCAAAAGATCAAAAATAGCGGGTTACAAGTGATTTAAAATTTATTAATTAAATGACCACTGCAAAACAAGATAGTAACGATCGCATAGAGATAATATCAGTTTCTGAATATTTTTAGGAAGGTGTCAATACCTTCCACATACACATACTTAATAAATATATTTTAAAAAAACATGAGTATTTAAATTATGAAATATTTACCTTCAGATTGCTTTAAAATAGGGAGACTGAGTTTAGTATGTGCCGATATGTGGCAATAAAATTATTATTTGGGGAGATTTTGTCTGTTGACGATCTCAGCGTAGTCCTGAAATGGGTTCACCATCACCAGTCAGTATGTGACCATAACCTAGTCGAAACGTCAATCAATCTAAAGGTAATGCAGTCGTTTATACTGCTTATCATAATATTGTATTGATATCATGCATCGGGAAATTGAATTTAATCTATTCTTATAGCCATTCGAATTAAGAAAATATTTTGCTTCGAGATAGCTTCGAGCTACTACTGAAAATTTCCTATAAAAAATCTTCTGAGCACTTTGCCTTGTGTGTCCTATACAATAATGTGTTCAGGGCACTGTTCGGGCTCCCTCGTTACTCCACGATGTGTTTAGATCTCAGTGTGTCTGCGTAGGAGGAAGGGAAGTATCTGTCCCTGACAGTATTAGATTAGTTACTAACATAGGTTTAAGAAAATATTGTTACTAATAAACTATGGAATGCGTCTGATATATATTTTTTTTTATTTACTAACACATTAACATTGACTGCCTCGGTGGTCTAGTGGGTGCAGTATGCGCCTGCTGTGCACGAGGTTGTAGGTTCGATTCCCACACAGGGACAAAACTTTGTGTGACCCACAAAGAGTTGTTCTGGGTGTAATTTGTGACCGTTGATTGTATGTTTGTAAAGTCCCCCGCGACACAGAGCTTGTTCTCTAGTGCGGGAGTTGTCTTTAAAAAAAAAACGTTAAAAGATTTTGCTAGAATTCCCGTTTTTCCTATTCACTCGGACCTCCGTCTTCCGTTGCCCGGAACACTCCGGACTGTAGGAACAGATATTAGTTTATTTACGAGAGCCCCGGTCACAACCCCATGGGTATAATTAATGATGTGTGGAAAACGTATACGCATTACGATGTAGTCCAAAGGTCCAACTCAAAGGCAAGGTAGCTAACTTAGCTAGTTGGGGTTTATTTGCCAAAATAATTATGTTAATCCCTTTTCCTTCAGACAATGTGGGACTGTATTGTTTTTATTTAATACCTAGGTAGAATTTAAATCGAAAAAAAGCAAAGAGTTTTTTTTACCAATTGGCACAGAATACTTAATACTATTTTAAGGTATTGTAAAAAAACTCTTTGCTTTTGTTGTTATAGTGCAGTGTATATACCTATACTTGCTGTTGCTCGTGGCTCCGCTCGCGTGGATGTCTGTTATCGCGATAAAAAGAGGTAGGGCACCGTACTAGCGAGCAAGCCCAACTGGGGAAGGACCTCCACCTTACAGAAGACCACAGCCAAATAACTACACACAGTGGTGTAGTTGTGTTCCTGTGTGTGAGTATAAGTCTCCAGCGCTCATTTAGGAATGCGTTTTCGAAAGAAACGTATTCCTATCCCAGGGATACTCCCATTATAAAGCCCTGGTATAAAAAAATGGGTTGGCATCCCGCAAGTGATACCTACTTCATAGTCCATAGGCTACGGTAACTACTTAACATCAGGCGGGCCTTATGCTTGTATGCCACCAGAGCAGTATAAAAAAAAAAGTTGCCTATGTGCTATTCCAGACTATAATAATCTATCTCGTAGGCAAAGTTCATCCAGATCCATTCAGTAGTTTTTACATGTAAGAGTTATAGAATACATGCATACTGACAAATGTTTACATTTATAATATTAGTAGAATTATATCCTGCAAATTACAATAATTATTTATTTCAAAACATAATCGTTTTTCAGGTTTTTTTTCGTAGCCTACCAGATATTAAAATTAGTTTCACGTATTCACCTAATCTTATAAAGACTGAGAACATGTTGAAAAAATGTACGGCCTACATAAGCGTACTTAGAAAAATAATCATCAGTGCTGGAGTTCATTCTTTTCTAAACGCCATCTAGGAGAAATGCGAGACAGCTTTAAAAAACCTCCCGTCTAACCAGTCTAACATACAATACATTTTCATGTGGCATCGTAGTGATTGAAACGATGTCGTAAAAATCGATTTTTTAAATGTCATCGCTTTAAATAACCATCTATATTCGCATAAAAAGATGTCAAGGAATTATTAACACTTTGAAACGAGTTTTGTGATAACTATTTTTTCTAACAACTATAATTGTTAATTACATTATATAATAACCTATCACCTACTATTTTGTATTACTATAAAATATTCCTATTTTAAACATAATACTATAATGATCTAATTAATAAAGATAATACAAAAAAATTTGTATTTTTTTTACTGAAGTTATTTTATGCAAAATAATATTTGACGAAGTTTTAATTCATGCTGATGCAACGCCACCTATGAACAGATTTTTAAAACATTGCTAAATCCCATAACAAATAGGGCGGTTGGTAATTCAATCAGCATATTTTGTACAGACAAAATGCTAATTGTTTTTAAACCGTAACCGAAATGGCAGTTACATTACAGGATTTCAAAATATATAATTTTGCAGGTACCTATAGGTATCTACTCATTTACCCAGGTTGACAGTTGTTATCAGCACAATAATTAATTATTCAGAAATTAATATACTATTATGGTACTTGTTGGTGATTGGCTACAAAAGGGCCAAATTAAAAGGACCCAGATCCGACGTTCATGCATGAAGAGAGTGATGTCATGGTAACGTAACAAGTATGTCTAGATCGAAACAATTGGCGTACCACTGTCTCTGCCTACCCTTATAGGAAACAGGCGTGACGATAATAAAATGTACCTATGTATGGTTTTGTTATAATAATAATAAGTTTATTGCCAGTAAATGTTCAGTACAATATTTAACATTACTCCCAAAGTAGGCTAGGCCTGATGTATGAAATAACAGATAACTTAAAAGTAATAAGTTGGGCTCACAATTCCACCCTAATAATAACATCCTTTTACAAATTCCAATTATCGAATGATATTAAATCGATTTTCATAAAATATAACCGTATCTCGCCTCGCAATTCGCATCCCTAGTTTTAAACTTCAAACTTCACTTCAATCAATTTGACTGAATTTGACTTCACTTCGCCTTTCGCAAAATTCATACGACCTCCATTCATCCTTCGTAGAATCCAAATAGAAATAGTTATTTGGGTTTTTATTTCATTTTAAATTCCACTTAAATATTTTCTTCTAAATCTACAAGTATTTTTTATTATTATATAATTTTAAAATGGCGTTGAAATCGTCGTCGGCATTATTTAGATATTTACGGCACCATGGATGTAGTTTTTCAACATCAAGTGCTGCATGCAAACCTGTAACAGTGCGTGATGCCCTAAACATGGCAATGGACGAGGAGTTGGAAAGAGACGAGAAGGTTTTCATCATGGGTGAAGAAGTCGCACAATACGATGGTGCTTATAAAATTACAAGGTACCTATAAGAACTTCTTGCGGCTATATCTCTTTATATTTTGATAGAATTTTACCGGCATGTATTACATAGTAGTATTTTGGAATATTACATTTTTGTTTGATGTTATTTTATAATGTACTATTTGAATAAAAACCATGTTACATAACCAATAAGTTTGTTGACAGATCCCATATACTCGGTTGATATGTAAATGTAGTGGATTAACTGTTTAAAATAATATATGAATACTATATTTATGTTATTTTAGGTCACATTTTATTGATGATGCCAACATGTTTTAGTCAATATACTCAGTAGTTACAGTCTTAAGTGTATTACTCTACTTGTAAATTATTTGATCTGGTATCGGTTAATTAAATTTGTCAACTTAAATAGGCAGTTCGACCTTTTAGGGATACCAAACTGTTTATTTATCGTGCCACTACATCCAACTGTTTTTGCATTGCATCCGCGTTGGATCCCCAAGCAAAGTGGTTTTGGGATGTACCGACTATTGCTCAGTATTATTGCAATAATGAGTTATCGCACATAACAAGTGAGCTAGTCCTACTGGGAAAAGACCAGAGCTGACTACACACAGTTGTGAAGTTATGACTGTGTGTGAGTTTCCAGCATTCAATTAGGAATGCATTTTGAAAGTATAGAGTTTCTTGTCAATTCTTCTCGAGGCCCTATCCTAGTCAGCGAATTGGTCGTAGGAAAAAAGTATGCTGGCATTTGTTATTATGATGATCATAAGTAACATGTATTTGACCTAAATGATTAAATGAGTTTGACCTTGACTATAAATCAAACTCAAACACGGCCCAAATTTTTTTCATTTGTTTGCCTCCCAAGTAGTGTAAAAAAATAGAATGGTATTCAATGTTACATAGGTGTGATGATTTTTAAAGTAAAATGTTTTATATGCGCTACACACCTTAAGTTTTAACTGTGCGATTTAACTGTACAGGCGGACTGTACATTTAAATTGTTTGGTGTGTGACAAACAGTTAAACTGGGCTAGGATGTAGGGACCTACGATGTATCTGTACAGTTAAACTGCAAATTTAAAACTGAAGGTGTGTAGTGGGTATAAAGTATCAGTGCAGGGCCTTTTCCACATTTGGCATAAACCTTTCTTTTTAAATCAAAAGAACACAGTTTTGAAAACATGTGTCATAATAATTATTACATCCTGTCCATGTTTATAAAATATTACATGTTCTAAAATTCAGTGCAATTGTACTGTGCACTTCATATTATTGTGCACTATTGGTGCTCATAATAGTCAACATAGTCAATTGTCTATTTAACTACTAAGTAGCTTGATTAAATTTTATACTTTGGTATGATATATTATACATTACTAGCTGTGTCCTATGACTATGCATGTTTTATATTTTCCTTTATTTCACCCCCTTAAGTGTGATATTTTCAATATTCCTGAGATTCTATTCAATCGTCAGCCTAAACTCAATACTTAAAGGCCCTAGCTTTAAAACTTTCATACAAACTTATTTTACTCTCTTAGGATGGAATATTTGAAAATCTTGAGATATTTGTAAATTAATTTTATTTGTCAGCCTAAACACAAAATTTAAAGATCCTTGAATTTGACAGGCTTTCATACAAATCTCCATCCACTATTTTACCTCTTTAGAGATTGAATTCTTTACTTTAACTTTCTTACCTATGCCTATGTCATAATAACTAACTGCATGCCAAATTTCAGTACAATCCATTCACTGGATTGAGGTGTGATAGGTCAGTCAGTAACGGTTGCCTTTTAATATACATAAGACTATACATATATTTGAATAGATATATATATTGAATACATGAAATACATAATATGACAATACATGGGTACATAATGTGTGTTTGTTACATCTGTGTTGTACATTCATTGTATATGTTTACTTGTGGCAAACAAGGTTACGGCCCACCTGATGTTGAACAGTTACCGTAGCCTAGGATGCTTGCAATACCAGAGGTATCACTTGCTTGTTGCCAACCCATTTTTTTACAGCAGGGCTTTAAAATGGAATATCCCTGGGAAAGGAATATGTTTCTTACAAAACGTATACCTAAATGAGAGCTGCAGACCTGTACTCACACATAGGAACACAACTACACTACTGTGTGTAGTTTCTTGGCTGTGGTCCTCTGCGGCAGGGCCAGTCGAGCTTCTTCGCTAGTATGGTGCTATACCTCTCCTAAACTTTATAATCCTATGTTTGCACCCTTTTCATGCCATTATTGTTGCATTCCAGGGGCCTATGGAAGAAATATGGTGACCAGCGAGTTATTGATACACCAATCACAGAGGCTGGCTTTGCTGGTATCGCTGTTGGTGCCGCCATGGCTGGCCTGAGGCCCATTTGCGAGTTTATGACATTCAACTTCTCCATGCAAGCCATTGATCATGTATGGAACAATATTATAAATCTTATAATTTATAATAATAGATTTATCTTTAATAGTAGTAGAATATGGTGAGATTTATCATTCAAATTGTGTATTCACTGGGGATATACCACAGCTGTAGTCATACTGTTTTTTTTTTCTCTTAAAACTAATTCTTCATCATCATATCAACCCATTAACATCCCGCTGGGCTCGGGTCTCTTCCAAAAATTTGGAGGGATATTAGCCTACTATAGTACGCTGGCCAGACGGGTTGGTATAGGGTTTTGTTTCGAGTTTTTCCTCTCGCGGTGGATATTGTTTGCTAGACTTACTTCCTTAGTCGACTCTTACGACACCCTCGGGATAGACGGGACTGGTGACATTAGTATTCTTAATCTGTCACCACACAGACAACTGATTAACGGAAGCAAATGTTAACCTTTTACATCATATTGTATTGTGATTGTGATTGCATAAATGCAGAAAAAGATTTGGTACAAAAGTTTTCTGTACCGTACCGTATTGTGGTTAGGTACCACATACAATCTGGTTGGTTCAATCTTTTCAATGCACAATCATGTTAATATTCATAGTATAATAATATCATGCAACACGAAAATTTGTTTAAAAAGATTTTAATTTGTTTAAGATAATTATAAGATTTTGCACAACCTTTGTTAAAGGTTCTTCGTAAAAATCTTAAAATTATAGCTGTTATAGTTATTCCAATATTATTTAATCTCATAGCTAGGCGCACTCGGTAAACGTTCGTTGGGTTAAGCTATCAAGGGCGCGACAACCCTAAAGATGGGTGGTGCTATTTTATCGGAGTGTTGGCCCTGGGACTGAAAGTCATTAGATCACGACATAAGCCTAGACTAAATAACTCTGTCGCCAGGTTGGCCAGTAATCAAACGATAAGAATTATTATAATAGCATTGTATTTAAAAAATTGTTCTCTTTTTTGGTATTTATAATACCCATCTATCAGAGGGCAGTCCAAATTTTTTGTTATATTTTTTTACAAATTCTATCAGAATATAGTAGGTGTATGTTAGTGTCCAGTGTCCCAGGCCCACTATTATGTAATACTTATCACCTCATTAAAGAACAAAATAGTACATTAGTGCAACACAATGCTTCAACATGCTCTTTTCCAAAACAATAGGTCATTGTTCTACTGAGTTTTCATAAATAACTGGCTGAAATAAGTAATCAATGAAGAATAGTGCTTTAATCAATGTGTTTATTAAAAAAATAAATTAGTACAGCTATGTTTTATATACTTAACTTTGATAAAAAAATAGTCCCAAAGGTAAAATACATTTTCATTTGCTTGAAGATATTTTCTTATCTACAGCTTGTTTTATAAGAGCCATGGCACTATCCTGACGAAACGCTACACAGCGACAAGGTTTTATTGGTTGGTGTTAATCTAAACTAATGTTACCAAAAGGAAATATTAGTATTTTTGGTTGTCACGATTTAATCAAAAACTACTTGGCCGATTAAAAAAAAATTATACCGTTAGAAAACTCCATTATCAGCGAATAATATAGACTTATATTTTAATTTTTTTAAATAAGGGTTTCCTATGAAAACTAAATAAATGTCCACCCATCCGAAGCCGGGAAGTGTTACTATCCTACTTCCTACTAATATTATAAACGCGAAAGTTTGTAAGTATGGATGGATGGATGTTTGTTACTCTTTCACGTAAAAACTACTAAATGGATCTGGATGATTTTTGGCACAAAGATAGATTATGGTCTGGAATAACATAACATAGGGTTTTTACAGCGATAACCGACATCCACTCGGGCGCAGCCGCGGGCAACAGCTAGTAATAAAAATAAAGTTAACATCTACCTACATACAAGCTTCGCTTAAGCTATTATGGTCCGGAATAACACATAGGCTACTTTTTACAGCGATAACCGACATCCACGCGGGCGGAGCCGCGGGCAACAGATAGTACTTTATAAATTTAATGTCAGCTATGTTGAATAATCTAATTTGGTGCAGTAATATATACATTTGGGGAGTTTTATTTGACTGCCTCGGTGGTCCCAGTGGTCACAATATGCGCCTGCTGTGCACGAGGTTGTTGGTTCGATTCCCAACACAGGACAAAACTTTGTGTGACCCACAAAGAATTGTTTCTGAGTCTGGGTGTAATTTGTGTCCGTTAATTGTATGTTTGTAAAGTCCCCCGCGACACAGAGCTTGTTCTCTAGTGCGGGAGTTGTTTTTTAAAGAAAGAAAGAAATTTAAATACCAGAGGTAGCCCGCGACTTCGTCCGTGTGGTAATTTGGAACGTACATTTTCCTGATTTTGCAACATATTTTACTACTGCTCTGCTCCTGATCATAGTGTTATGTTATATAATTATAGTACAGTACTTTCTGAGATTAGCGCGTTCAACCAAGCAAACTCTTCAGCTTTATAATATTAGTATTTTAAATATATATACATATTTACAATGTATATTTCAGCTAGGTGTTAAATATGAGCCTGTCCGCCTAATCTCCCACAATTGTTTATTTATATGCCCAAATCTTATCATTAACATATTTTTGTATTATTGAGTTAAGATGAATTCAAACTCTGTTATCATTTATCAAGCAATGTTCTTATCAAGCCCTGATTGCTATTTATTAAAATTTATGAACATAGGTATGTTGATACCACTGTAATCTGGTACATGCTATATTATGTTCTTTTTTTAACAACTGAGCACTAGAGAACAAGCTCTGTGTCGCGGGGGACTTTACTAACATACAATTAACGGACACAAAATACATCCAGACTCGGGACAATTTTTGTCTCGTGTGGGGATCGAACCCACAACACGCCGCGCATTGGTAAATGGTGAGGTAACCACTTAAGCCACTGAACCAGCCGTTCAGTCATTATGGCAAGCAACCTTCGGTCGCCCAATAGCCAATCCCCCAAGAGAATCTTTTTTGGAACCCTACTCATCACCAGGAACGCAATATTAATTTATATCTTGGTATTAAATAACATAATTATTATTCTTCTTCTTTTTTTTATCGTTTGGTTAGTGGCCAAACTGGTGACAGAATTATTGAGATCGCCCATATTTAGGCCTCTGTCGTGATCTAACGACTTAACAGTCAGGAGCGTCTTTTAACGTGCCCTCCGATGCACGGAGACTCTCAGATTAAATACCACTATGCAGTCACCCATCTATAGGGTTACCTCGCCCTTGGTAGCTTAACCCGCTGATCGTTAACCGAACAGCGAGTGCACCTAGCTTTGAGCGCCCCTCTGATTATTATTATTATTATCAGCCATTACTGTCCCACTGCAGGGCAAAGGCCTCCCTTTCATTCTTCCATTGGTCACGGTTGAGACCTCTCACTTGCCAGTCAGCACGGTAGGAGTCAAGCTCATCCCGCCATCTTTTCCTGGGCCTGTCGCGCCGTCTTTTAATGTTCTGTGGTAGCCATCTGGTATCTGCCGTATGTGCGACGATCTGTGGGCAAAGACCACAACCAGATAACATAATAATTATTATTTACTAGCTGTTGCACGCGGCTCCGCCGGCGTCGATGTCGGTTATCGCTGTAAAAAGTGGCCTATGTGTTATTCCGGACCATAATCTATCTCTGTACCAAATGTCATCAGTAGTTTTTACGTGAAAGAGCAACAAACATCCATCCATCCATCCATACTTACAAAACTTTCGCATTAATAATATTAGTAGGATTTTTTTAGGAATTAAGGACACTTAGTCCTCTTTCAGGTTGTGAATTCAGCGGCTAAGACCTACTACATGTCGGGTGGTACAGTGCCCGTGTCCATACTGTTCCGCGGGCCGAACGGGCCGGCGTCCGGTGTGGCCGCGCAGCACTCGCAGTGCTTCGGGGCCTGGTACAGCTCCGTGCCTGGACTTAAGGTGCTCATGCCATACTCCTCCGAAGATGCTAAAGGTACTCATTATATCATCACCCTTACTAAAATAGCTTAAGTGAAGCATGTATGCTTACTAATATAGCTTTATTTTTATTACTAGCTGTTGCCCGCGGCTGCGCCCGAGTGGATGTCGGTTATCGCAGTAAAAAGTATAGCCTATGTGTTAGTCCAGACCATAATCTATATCTGTGCCGAATTTCATCCAGATCCGTTCAGTAGTTTTTACGTGAAAGAGTAACAAACATCTGTAATGTCTAGAATATTCGGTAGGAGCTAAGAGAAACAACGTCCGTTAGTTCATGCATTTAATTCGCACTGATCACACAATAGAAAGAGAAACAGATACACATTATAGAAAGAGAGAACAGATACACATTGTAGACCTACCCACATTATATCACTATATATCTTACGACTAGTTATAACTAAGAGTAACTACCTACATTACACTATCCATCCATCCATACTTACAAACTTTCGCGTTTATAATATTAGGAGATTTGTGGCGCAAATCGGAATATGCCTATGCCCAACAGTGGTTGCCACCAGGCTGATAAATATATTCCAAATCTATACTCTATACTAATATTATAAATGCGAAAGTTTAGGTGGATGGATGAATGTTTAAATTATACGATATAATGAATTTACGGATCTGGAGGAAATTTAGCACAGAGATGGAATATAGTTTGAATGTCTGAATCCCAGGGTTTTTTTTCGAGATAAGCCATACTTATACTTTTTATCTCAAAAAAACCCCCTGGGATTCAGACACTTAAAGGGGATTGCACGTTTGGGCGAAGCCGCGGCTAGAAACAAGTGAAATATAAAACCTAAATAACTAATCTCATAATATATTTTTTCTATTGGTCGTAACGTACTTAGTCGTCGACATTAAATTTCAGGTCTTCTGAAGTCTGGCGTCAGGGATCCGGATCCAGTGGTGTTACTAGAAGATGAGCTTTTATACGGAACGCCGTTCGAAATGTCTGACCAAGCATTGGACAAAGACTTTACCATACCTATAGGTATGTATCAAATTTCGTGACGTAGGTAAGTCAAAGAATGAAAATACTTGCTCACTTTTGCTTGGGTGGCTTTACTTGGGTGGCAAACAAGCATACGGCCCGCCTGCTGTTAAGCAGTTACCGCAGCCTATGGACGCTTGCAATATCAGAGGTATCACTTGCGTGTTGCCGACCCATTTTTTACACCAGGTCTTTAAAATGGAATCCCTTGGGTAGGAAAACGTTTCTTTCACAACGCATCACTAAATGAGCACTGGATACCTGTACTCGACCACAGGAATACAACTACACCGCTGTGTGTAGTTACAGGTCCCTTTCCAGTCGGGCTTGCTCGCTAGTATGGAGCCCTACCTCTCTTGTGCAAGTTTATACTGTAAATATGTGTGTGTATATCCTCCATGTGCTACCTCTAATTACTGCCTTTATTTTACAGGTAAAGCGAAGATTGAACGACCTGGAAATCATATAACTTTAGTATGTGCAGGCAAAGGTACCGACCTAGCACTGCACGCCGCTACCGAACTTGCAGGAAAAGGTATGTTATCATCGCTATTGCAAACGAACGTATCTATGACTGACATGGCAATGTCATAAATGAGCTCCAACCATTTCTGACATTGCCATGTCAAGTCAAGCCAGCCAAGTCATTTGTTCATGAAAGTAGAGTAAATACCTAAACGTAACTTTCAGAAGTCAGAAGAGACAAGAAATACGCGATGGAAAAAGAGGCAACGAATAAAAATGACTTATTACCGCGTTAAATTGTGCTCTATTGTGTAAAGTTGTTTTTGTTTAAATACCATTCTAGAACCTTCCTGTCCCAACGGCCATCAGTTCTGCGAGCTATGTGCGCACATTCCCATAACTAAATCTTAAACAGTAATTCAATCGCTCATTGCAGGTATCGAATGCGAGGTGATCAACCTTCGTTCCATCAGGCCGCTGGACTTCGAGACGGTCACCCGCTCCATCGCCAAAACCCACCACCTCATCACCGTCGAGATGGGATGGCCACATTCAGGTAATTTCATGTAAAAACTAAACATTTTTTACAGCTAGTTTCTCGCCTGTACAATCCCACGGGAACACGTTTTTGTTTTGAGATAAAAAGTAGCGTATGCGATTTTCAAGACTATATTATTCTCAGATTCGTTTTGCCATTTTGGTGTAATTGAGTAACAAACAACTCAACTTTAGGACCATGGGCTCCAAGTGCCCACAAACTGTATCGTGAGATATCTAAGCGTATAGTCGAGTCATCTGACGATCCTAACGCTGGCCTTTACTTGGGTCAACGTATTAGCCTTGCAATCCAGCGTGTAAATGTCTTTTGGGTTCCTTTCCTCAAAACTGCGACCTCAATCAGATATTTTATTTATAGGTTAATACCTTTAAATACAATATCAGAGACCCAATTCTGCCAATTAACGGATGGTTCAATTGAATCAGAATTGATTCTCAATTGAATTTCAGTAGCATCGTTGATATTCTGCTAATAAACTTTAGACCAATAGTTGGTAAACCATTGGTCTTAAATTATTAGCATTATGGTATTACATTATTGGTATTCTGCTGAATCATTTAAGACCAATGGTTTTCCAACTATTGGTCTTAAATTAATTAGCAGAATACCAAAAATGCTTCTGAGATTCAATTGAGAATCAGTTCAGATTCAATTGAGCCATCCGTAAATTAGCAGAATTGGGGCCCTGATAGTTTGTAAGTAGTTTAGGTTGTTACTTTTATTTAATAACTAGTTATGTAAATATCTTATGTAACAAACATCCATACATCCGTTAGTAAAGATTACAACGATATAAAGGTACTCACCTAAGAAATTTTTTTTTGCCAAAATCATCTTATTCATTAGTAGACAAAGGACAGCAGACAGGTCGCGTACGCATCGATATGGACGCGAACGCATGAGTGTAGAGGACACGCGCATTTGAAAATAAATCAAATATTAAATATATTGCTAAACGTACTATTCTACATGTAAATTATTAAAAATATAATAACACAGTTATATTTATCGAAACTACGACACTACTTTTAGTGTATACAAGGGTCAAACTGAAAGTTCTTAGAAAATCAAAAAAATATTAAACTACTTGCTAGTTTAATCATTTTTTGATTTATTATTCTCATTATATCTTTCCAAAATAGTGTCAATTCGCGTCAATACAATCAATGTATCCGTTGGAACCATTGAAAAAAGCACTTTGCCCACTCGTCCCTAGGGGTCTCTTCGACGGCCTTTTGAAACGCAGCCACAGCTTCCTCGGCGTCCATAAAACGTTTTTTATTTTATTTTTGGGAATAAATAATAATCGCAAGGGGCATGGTCTATACGGCGGGTGACCCATTCCACTTTTGACGTCGCCAAATAGTCGATCGTTTGCCTGGTGGTGAGAGACGAGCCGTTATTGTCTTAATGAAGGTCGGAAAGGTATTTGTATACCACTAGGCAGTAACTGTATTTTGATCCTATAATACAATTGTTGCGTAATGACCAGTACTTCCGAAGAACGAGGCTCATATCTTTTTTTGCCACGCTTCGACCTCTCTTCACTTTAGTTGGCAACTCCTCGGAAAGAAACACCCATTGAGCAGACTGTCTTTTGGTTTCGGGATCATAATAGTAAATTCAGGTTTCATCACTCGTAAGTATGTCGAACACAGCATTTGTCATCAACCAATAGGACGGAGTTTTTGGGCCTCTGTTAAATTATGAGGTATTCACCGGGCACAAAGCTTCCTGACCGCTAAATGTTCATGAAGGATTTTGTGCACTTGACTCATACCGATGCCTAAGCTTGTCCGAATCTGCTGATAGGTTATTCTTTTGTCAGTCTCTATCATACGCCGCATAACACTGATGTTATCTTCAGTCGGCGACGACTGAAGATAACATCAGTGGCGTAGAAGGTCGTCCCTCACGGAGTTCATCGGTGAGATTAGTGCGACCACGTTTTAACTCATTAAATTAAACCAGTTCTAAAAAGTGGCACGAGACGGGGCTTCATCGTGACAGGCCAATCGTAGTCTATCATAACTTTCTTGTCGACTTAAATGACATCGAAAGTCGTAGAAAATCATTGTACAAAAATTTCCTCGCGTTAAATTCGTGACGCAGACAATTTTCTATTTCCCGCCAAATCGTAAAACAATTGACAAATGAATGAAATACATATATTGAAAAGAGATAAATATTATTGAAAAGAGTTCTATTTTATCTTTTTGTTTATAAGTGGCCAGTTCTAAAAACTTTCAGTGACGCCCTCGTAAATTCGCGTTTTTTGTCTGCACACTTGTCTTGGGCACCGTGAAACGTCATACTGCTAGCGCGCTGCGAAACGACTGAGAGCGAAACTTGAGCAATTGATTATTGTTTAGTTGGTGCCGTATTTCATGCGTGTGTTGTATATATGGGTGTGTGTGTTGATATCGGCAGGTATCGGCGCGGAGATCTGCGCGCGCGTGATGGAGTCTCCGTCGTTCTTCGAGCTGGACGCGCCGTGCTGGCGCGTGACGGGCGCCGACGTGCCCATGCCGTACGCGCTGGGGCTGGAGGCGGCCGCGCTGCCCGCCGTCAAGGACGTGGTCGCCGCCGTCAACGCCGTGCTCGCCAACAAGTCAGTACACACCACACGGAACATGTACTATCTGCCTTGGTGGTCCAGTGGCCGCAGTATGCGCCTGCTGTGCACGAGGTTGTGGGTTCGATTCCCACACAGAACAAAACTTTGTGTGACCCATAAACAGTTGTTGAATGTTCTTTAATGCGAGAGTTGTCTTTAAAACAAAAACGAAATCAAAGTAATCATAATGTATCGACCTCTCCTACATTCATGCACTCTTGAACGTCTTGACGAGACCACATACGCCGGTGTTGCCACATACTGAGCTAAACCTGATAAATGCATGGACGATAAAAGAAGACTGGCAATACGACCAGATGAATGTACATACATTTTCGTACCCAGGTTGTTTCGGTGTCCCAAATCAAACAGGGCCCCAATTCTGCTAATTTACAGATGGCTCAATTGATTCTCAATTGAATCTCAGTAGCATTTTTGGTATTATACTAATAAATATAAGACCAATAGTTAAACCATGGATCTTAATGATAAGCATTTTTGGTATTACATGATTGGTATTCTGTTAAATAATTTAAGACCAATGGTTTCCCAACTATTGGTCTTAAATTTATTAGCAGAATACCAAAAATGCCACTGAAATTCAATTGAGGATCAATTAAGATTCAATTGATCCATCCGTAAATTAGCAATATTGGGGCCCAGGTGACTGTATAGTCTTTGGCCACCTTATTATTATTTAAAAATATAAATAATTCAAAAGGTCCATTAGTTAATAACATGTTTGTATTTGTTTCAGAATTAGTGTATCTATCAACGCCTAACAGAATCTCCTATGAAAGTCCCTGTCATCATCAGAAGCTTTCCATATGTAAATAATTATTTATTTTTTCTAGTTATTATTTACAGCTTGTGATTTTATTATTTTAATCAACGAAGGGAGTTTATAATGTTATATAGATATTTTTTATTTAACTTTAATTTGTTTAATTGGAAAACACTTGGAAAATAAAAAATATGAAAAATAAATTTAAACGAACGAAGTCGGTCGATATATTTGTTAAATTAAAAAAATTATATAGATTTAAAATTGTTACTAAAGAATGTTTGAGTTGTTGGTCATGATGTGTCTTAAACAGGGTTAGTATCCGCGTTAAAATATGCTACAAGGCCGATAATTATAATAAACAATTTTAGGAATAAATGTATTTTATTTTGTATTGCCTGTACCCGAAGCTTCGTGTAGTTCACCGATAGTGTTAACACTACCGACGCTCTTAGACGAAGATCCCTACAACCCCCCCCCCCCCCCCCCTCCCTCCTTCTTTTAAATAGAAGGTACGCCCGGATACGATCAAGTCTATCATAGAATCTCAGACTAATAGAATAAGATAGACGGAGCGTGTAGAACTCGCGCGTGAAGCCGCCAAAAGTCATACTAAATAGCAATGTCATACGTTTTCGCGCGCAGCCGATTTGAGCCGCTCTGAAGTATTTTTACAACGGTTTACTACACAATACGGCATTATAATAATATTTTGTCAAAACGTGTTTAGACGTGCGTACTCACTAGCGGCTCAAATCGACTGCGCGCGAAAACGAAAACGTATGACATTGCTATTTAGTATGACTTTTGGCGGCTTCACGCGCGAGTTCTACACGCTCCTCACGCTCACGATCACGATCTTATTCTATTAGTCTGAGCATAGAATTTGATAGACTTGATCGTTTTTTGTTCTTGCTTTTGACCAAACTTAAAGGCGCCAGGATGAGGCGTCGCCTTACTTACTATATACACTATACTATACTATGACAGGCCTGTTGGTCTAGTGGTTAGTGACTCTGACTGCTACGCCGGAGGTCGTAGGTTCGATTCCCACCCAAGACAAATCTTTGTGTGATGAGCATAAATGTTTGTTCTGTGTGTTATTTATCTATAATATTATTATTGATGTGAAACATCTATAGCCGCACGTAAAACCGATTTCTGGCGTGGCGACGCATGCGATGGTATATATGTATATATACAGTCTATATGCAGTAGTGTATACGGTGTGGTGTGGCGTTTTTGTATTTAATGAAAATAAATGTTTATTCAATAAATAGTCATCGTTATCTGGAAAAAAAATCGTAATATTTTATTTTATCATTATGACTTATTTAGTTCCTATCATAATCTGTACTTTTCTGCATATTACTTTTACAAAATAATGTCGATGTTTCACATCTGCCAGACGTCCCGTGACGGTTCACTTTTTTTTTTATATGCTTGTACTGTCCCACTGCAGGGCAAAGGCCTCCCCACTCTCCTTCCAATATTATGTATTTATAAATATAAAGTATAGTTGTTGCCCGCGTAGATATCGTGATAAAAGACTATAAGATCTATCTCTGTGCCAAATTTCATCCAGATCCGTTCAGTAGTTTTTACGTGAAAGAGTAACAAACATCCATCCATACTTAAAAAAAAATCATATTTGTAATATTAATAAGGATGTTTATCAGTTGTCTGGTTGCCATAGTACAGGCTCTGCCTAGTTTGGGATCAGGTGGCGGTGTGTGAATTGTCCGAAAATATTATTATTTTAAAAAAATGCCGAGACAAAACATTTTCCAATTGCACACAGCGCACAGGCAGTTAACAACTCTGAGTGCCTACTGCGCTAGATTATAAACAGTACCTATTGTGACACCCACACCAACAAAATGGAAGGATCCACCAGGACCAGGCTGACTGTCGTGTATACCGATTCTCTGTAAAAAAAAACACTTCGATAGACTCGTAGTGACATCTGTGTTTTGGGCTACGTTGCAACTTCGTACTGGTTGTTTGTCGACGTTGTTATTGGCCTGGTAGATGGCGCCACATTATATTGGTATATTTTAAATTGACGATGGAATATAGACTTTTAACCATTTTCACCATTAATTTTATAATGACGATAATAATATAGACTTCTTCACCATTGTTTCCATACATTCTTTTTATTTAAAAAGCAATCAGCTGACAAAAATGTCTGCTATTCTGCCAAAGTAGTATCAAAAGCATTGTTCTACAATCTACATTCATGAATTCAATGCCAAAAATTTATTAATAATAATTTAACTTTACCTCATTCACGGCTCGGTCCCCCTTTTAATTAAAGAAGAATAACGAAGCAGACTATACCTACGACTTAGCATTGCATGTGTTGCAAACGTCCATAGGTAGGTACGCTACGGTAACTTGCTTACCGTCAAGCAGGCCGTATGCTTATTTGCCACTTAATTAGATAGTTTAAAAATACCTCAATTCAGCTTATTTAGTGAACTCTGACTCAAAAAGCTCCTATCTATATTTATATAAATATTATACAGTCATGACATAGTTTTGAGGCAGCAATATAGATGGCGCTTTAAAATTAAATTTAGACTAATACCCTAATACTATACATTTACCTACTTTGAGCTAGGCGCTAGTATGCTGGCGACTCGCCCTCGGTTCGCTTCTGTTTTTTTATTGCTATAATCTAACGGAAAATTCTGTAAATGATGGTAAAAGTTACACCAAAATCCGTTGCGTGGTTTAGAATATTTAAGCGTACAAAGTAGGTACATGAGATTAATATGTACCTATCAATGCCTTTTAACCGCTTTATTTTTATTTATTGAGAGGGTTTTGTCGCTCAGCGACGATATCACCCTGTAAAGACAACCAGAAAAACTAATTACAACTTTTACCTTAATACTAGTTCATATAATAATTTAGCTTTTTCAGATAATAGCTTAGCGAGGATGGAGTTACATATGCCAAAATTAAAACTTTTACCAGGACTTTAACGTCATTAGTTTGCATATTACCATCACTGTAATTTACAAAACAATAAACATAGAGGCGCTTATAGCCAGGTGCACTCGCTGTTCGGTAAACGATCAGCGGGTTAAGCTACCAAGGGCGCGGTAACCCTATAGATGGGTGATCGCATAGTGGTATTTAATCTGAGAGTCTCCGTGCTTCGGAGGGCATGTTAATAGTCGGTCCTGGCTGTTAACAGTCGTTAGATCACGACAGAGGCCTAAACATGGGCTATCTAAATAACTCTGTCACCGGTTGACCACTAACCAAACGATAAGAAGAAGACAAAATAATCACTCTTTAGCGATTAGACTGCCTTGTGGCCGTAGTATGCGCTTGCTGTGCACGAGGTTGTGTGTGGGTTCGATTCTCACATAAGACAAAAGTTTGTGTTGTGACCCATATAAGAGTTGTTCTGAATCTGGGTGTCTTCTTCTTCTTTGGTAGGTTTTTTAAAAGAAAGAAATAAAAGCGAGGAAGGGCTTCCACAGCGGTGCAGTTGTTGTGAGTAGGAAGGTACAAGTTTCCAGAGCGCATTTTGGGATGTGTTTTTGTCAAAACGTTGTCTTATCCAAGGGATACTCTATCATAAAACCCAGGTGTTACCTGGGTAATACCTAGACCATGTTAAATTTCCTTTTTTTTTTTTTTAATAAACAAACATTAATTTCGTCAGTGGTCGAGCAAGTCAACATGGCCGATCGCACATTGTAGATCTTATTCTCTATATGATGAAAATTTCATTTGGCATTCATACTTCGTAGAATTTAAAAAATTACTCTATGGTGGATTTCAAAGATCGACTTTTACTTCATTTTTAATAAATAAGCGGTCTCCATATTTACAGTTTCATTTCAAATCTACGAGTATTGTTATTTTTATAAATTAAATCACGAAAATGGCATTAAAATCGTTGTCGGTAATGAGCTGTTTAACGCGACATCAATGTCGTTGTATTTCAACAACTCGTGCCTTGTTAGGCAAATCTATGACAGTGCGTGAAGCTTTGAACTCAGCAATGGACGAGGAATTGGAAAGAGACGACAAGGTTTTCATTATGGGTGAAGAAGTCGCACAATATGACGGTGCATATAAAGTTACAAAGTAAGTGGGTATCTTGGTATAAGCTAGCCTTGCAAAATCTTACAGCTTGTTTGTTAAGTAGGTAATGGTCCATTTAGGTAGGTGAAGACCTACTTATTTTAAAACTGGCTATTTGTAACGGCTGAAAGGAAAAATGCGATTCTCTGAACAACCCACCGATTACCTACTGAAGCAGAAAAAATACATGCAATTTGAATGTTTGGTATGACTCGTATTGGTAGCCACTTTCACGTAGGCACTCAATATAAATAAATAAATGATTAAATATTAAAGCAATGTGGAAAAAGGCCAGAGAGGCAGGTTCGAGTCCTGCTCCGGGCTCGTCTTTTTCCACATTGCTTTAATATTTAAGTATATTTGAGCTGATTGCTAACAAAAATGCTAAAAATATTTAATAAATGATTTTTTTTAAATCACCAATTATTTTAGTCAAAATTAAACGCAATATGCTAGAATTATTCGGTCCATCATTAAGTTATTTGGTGGCTGTGCTAAAATAAGCGCTCATCTGCTTACTGCTGCCTTTAAATCTTCATAACCATAGCATTGTGTGAATATCAATATCTACAGATTGTACCAAAAATTAGTCATCGACAAACAGCGATAAGCTGGTACAGACCATGGACCACTTCTTGCGTACCTACGCAAGAAGTACCCGTAGCCCATGTCCCAAGCCCATGGTCGCTTGAACTTAAAACCTATTGCATTGTTCGCGTGTTGACCAAGAAGAAAATTGTTATGTCATTTTCAGATAGAAGATCTAACAGGTAGGTAGCTACACCTTTGCAAATTGACTAGAACCACTTAGTTTAGGACCCTTTTTATAATACCAATTCATTAGTGCACCTTCGGAGGGCACGTTAATAGTCGTTCCCGACTGTTAACAGTCGTTAGATCACGACAGAGGCCTAAATATGGGTTCGATCTAAATAACTCTGTCACCAGGTTGGCCACTAACCAAACGATAAGAAGAAGAAGTGGACCTTTATTTTAATACTAGCTGTTGCCCGCGGCTCCGCCCGCGTGGATGTCGGTTATCGCTGTAAAAAGTTAGCCTATGTGTTATTCCAGACCATAATCTATCTCTGAGCCAAATTTCATCCAGAGCCGTTCTGTAGTTTTTACGTGAAAGAGTAACAATCCATCCATCCATACTTACAAACTTTCGCGTTTATAATATTAGTAGGATACTATTTAAATATGTGTAAATGTCTACTGCATGCTGTAAGTAATCGTGTTACACGGGTATGCAACTTTGTATGCCAAGTAATACCCAATGTTGCATTCCAGAGGCCTTTGGAGAAAATATGGCGACAAGCGAGTAGTTGATACACCAATCACTGAGGCAGGCTTTGCTGGTGTAGCTATTGGTGCTGCCATGGCTGGCTTGAGGCCCATTTGCGAGTTCATGACTTTCAACTTCTCCATGCAGGCCTTCGATCAGGTACGTGCAAAATTTAAAGTGCCTACCGTAATAGTCATTTGGGATAAAAGCACTCGTTGGCAGAAAACCAGCAGAGTAAAAGTGCCTCATCATCATCATCATCTCAGCCAAAAGGCCACTGCTGGACATAGGCCTCCCCCAAGGTTTTCCACAACTCTCGATCCTGAGCCGACCTTGTCCATCGGTTGCCCGCTCGTAGTAAAATACCAACCCCAATCGAGCTGCAGTAATGAGCAAGATATCTAGCCTAGCTCATCATCATCAGTCTATCGCAGTCCACTGCTGGATATAGGCCTCTCCAAGTGTACCTAGCATGATCCTCGGCTTCTCGCAGCCAGCTACTCCCAGCCGCAGGAGATCGTTCCTCCTCCTCGCCTGAGGTGGAGGACTTAAATTATAAAATAATAATTTTTGTATTGCTTTTTTTTTATTCTACTAAGTGGCAAACAAGCATACGTTGTAGGTAAAAAAGTATGCTGGTATTTGTTTTTATAACGTTCATAAGTATCATGTATTTGATCTAAATGAATAAATGAGTTTGACTTTGACTTACGGCACACCTGATTTTAAGCAGTTACGGTAGCCTATGGACGCTTGCAATACCAGAGGTATCACTTGCGTGTTGCCAACCCATTTTTTACACCAGGGCTTTATAATGGGAGTAGGTATCCTTAGGATAGGAATACGCTTCTTTCGAAAACGCATTCCTAAATGAGCGCTGGAGACCTGTACTGACACACAGGAACACAACTACACCACTGTGTGTAGTTATTAGGCTGTGGTCTTCTGTAAGGTGGAGGTCCTTCCCTAGTCGGGCTTGCTCGCTAGTATTGTGCCCTACCTCTCTTAAAAATTACCCAAAAGAAATAAAGTCTCTCGCTGTTTCTTTTAGATAGTAAATTCTGCAGCGAAAGCACATTACATGTCAGCTGGTGCTCTGACCGTGCCCGTATTGTTCCGCGGGTGTAACGGGCCGACCGCGGGCCTCGCGGCGCAGCACTCGCAGTGCTTCGGGGCCTGGTACAGCTCCGTACCCGGCCTTAAGGTGCTCATGCCATACTCCGCCGAAGATGCTAAAGGTAAACTGGGACCCGCTCCTTATTTCTATTCTGAGCGATCCCGGCGTCATCTCGTTATTTTCCATAATCGCGGCAAATTAAGTGCTATCATCGTTTTATTTTATAATTTCAGTTGGTTTTATTACCTTAGGGGTTAGAACAACAGGTCTCTGATTAAGGCTTTTGTATGCAGTAGATACCTACCCCTACCAGGAACTGAACTTTTCCTATTTAAGATCGCAAAAATTTTATAGAATTGCAAATATGGCTGCCTTGGTGGTCCAGTGGTCGCAGTGTTCGCCTGCTGTGCACGAGGTTGTGGGTTCGATTCCCTCACAGGACAAAACTTTGCGTGACCCACAAAGAGTTGTTCTGAGTTTGTGTGTAATTTGTGTTCGTTAATTGTATGTTTGTAAACTCCCCCGTGACACAAAGCACGTTCTCTAGTGCGGGAGTTGTCTTTAAAAAAAAATTTACAATGCTCCTAGTCACTGCACATAATACTACTTACAGATTACATTGGAGACGTATCGTCTGCCTTTAGACGCTAAAGACAACTGTCGATCTGAAGTACAGACATTATTGATTTTGGATAATGGTTGATAGGTACCTACCTACTTATTCACAGTACCTATAACGACGCACGACAGTATAGAAACCGACCGCAAAATGTGTTTTTCTAATTTATTACTTACTAGTTGTTGCCCGCAGTTCCGCCCGCGTAGATGTTATTTATCACGATAAAATGTATTTTCCCCCCCAGGATACCTATCTCTCTCTCCTTGCCCAATTTCATTAAGATTCGTTGAGCCGTTTTAGAAAAAACTTTTCATCCCTCTTTTACACCCTTAAAGGATAATTTTCGAAAAAATATTTTATACGTGTTTCTAGACTTTCAATGAAGAACCTTCATACTGAATTTCACTCGAATAACTTCAAAACCGGCAAAGTTTCAAACTAACTTAGCACCCCCGTTTTACCCCCTTAGGGGGTAAATTTTCAAAATCCTATCTTAGTGCTTCCCTACGTTATAAAAGGAACCTCTGTGCAAAATTTCAAGATTGTAATCCTCATAGTTTGAGCCCTGCGTTGATATGTCAGTCAGCTTCTCCTTTTATATAAGATAGCTGTTGCCCGCCGCTCCACCCGCGTGGTTGTCGGTTATCGCTAAAAAATGTGTTATTCTAGACCATAATTTATCTGTGTGCAAAATTTCATCCAGATCCGTTCAGTAGTTTTTACGTGAAAGAGTAACAAACATCCATCCATCCATCCATCCATCCATTCTCACAAACTTTCACATTTATAATATTAGCAAGGATGAGAAAGTACATAGAGGTGGCAGTGATTAAGCGTTCGTCGTTATGACTGAATATAATTATTGACTAATAACTTTCAGGTCTTCTGAAGTCTGGCGTCAGAGATCCGGATCCAGTAGTGTTACTAGAAGATGAGCTTTTATACGGAGCGTCGTTTGACATGTCTGATGAGGCATTGGACAAAGACTTTACGATACCTATAGGTAAAGAACCTCAAATTACACCGCAACTTATACGATGTAAATTAGATTAAGTAATGTTTAAGCTAGAGTAGCAACTGTATTAAAAGCTTCCCTTGCTTAAAAAGTAATTCATTTGTCATCTCAATCAGTTAAGATTTTTTTTTGTATCTTGTGGGAATTGAACCCATAACACGCCACACAGTGAAAAATGGCAAAGTGATCACTTTACAAAACCTCACGTACATAATATATATTTTACAGGGAAAGCGAAGATTGAAAGGAAAGGGAAACATATAACCTTGGTATGCGCAGGACGGGGAACCAGGCTTGCGTTGGAAACCGCTAACGAATTCGCGGGAAAAGGTACCTACTGAAATTTAGGTATTATCACAATCGCACATTGTGCGACTAAAACCCACAACAGAAGGAGCTATAATATATATTAATATAGTAAGCTATATATTACGGTATAGCAAGCTGACACAGACGGTGGCTATGCTATAATATATACTTTTGCAATCAAAGTCGGTCCCGACTGTTAAGTCGTTAGATCACGACAGAGACATAAATATGGGCGACCTAAATAACTCTGTCACCGGGTTGGCCACTAACCAAACGATAATAATAATAATTCGATTTACCCTATACTTATGTACGAAGTATAGGGTAAATCGAAGATCTCCGTCTGTTGCGAGTTTTATACGTAAGCCGGTGAGTGTTATTCGAGTTGTCGAAAACCATTTTCTATCGTCATATTTATATTAAAAAAAACTGAGTTTTTAAATCTCTCGTTGCAGGTATCGAATGCGAGGTAATCAACCTACGATCTCTCAGGCCGCTAGACTTTGATACGATCGCGCGCTCCATCGCTAAGACCCACCATCTCATCACTATCGAGTTAGGGTGGCCACATTCAGGTAAAGTCATATTTAATCTGTACAACATAGATACCAACAGCCGCCTTGCGATCGCTGGAGGAACTCCTTTTTTTATACTACTAAGGTGGCAAACAAGCATACGGCCCGCCTGATGGTAAGCAGTTACCGTAGCCTATGTACGTTTGCAACACCAGGGGTGACCCTTTAAAACCTTATAACTCCTTTCTTGAAGAACCCCATGCTATAGTCTCTTGGGAAAACCTCGGCAGGGAGCTCATTCCATAGCCTAATACGTGGTAAGAAATTCGACGGTACGGTATGTTTGAGGTGCAAGGATGTGAGGACGAACTCCCTGTCGGTGGTGAGAGGTGCGTTGATAGAATGTGGCCGTGGGCATCATCTCGAACAGTTCCTCAAAAAACAGCTCATTGTACAGGCGGTAGAACACACACAAGGAGGCGAAGTCTCTCCTTAGACTTTATAGATCAATACCGCCTGTGAGCTTGCGATCGTCAACAATCCTCACAGCGCCTCTTTGAATTGAATCAAAGAATCCAAGCTGGTATCCAGGTCCTTTAAAAGCGTCACGCCGTTTAGCCCAAAGTGAACCTGAAATGTTCGATATGACAGGTATCGGCGCGGAGATCTGCGCTCGAGTTATGGAGTCATCGGTATTTTTCGAGCTGGACGCGCCTGGGTGGCGCGTGACGAGTGCGGACGTGCCCATGCCCTACTCTACCCCGCTAGAGGGAGCAGCCCAGCCTAAAACCGGTGACGTCATCCTCGCCGTCACCTCTGTATTATCTAACAAGTTAGTATTAGATATAACTTAACTTCGTTCGTTGCATGCGTGCATGTGGATATGACCTTCATACGTAGGTAACCAAATAGTCATGCTCCCAAATCTGCTGCGTCTTTTCCCCAATCCGTTATCAGACTTATGATTTGTCTCGCATGCGTCTTGCTATTTCAATATGACATCATAAGTCGCGTCTTATGCCATCTTTATTTTTCTACTATCGTGATGTGCAACTTATTTTTTTTCTTTATACTACTTGGGTGGCAAACTATCATATGGCTGTGGTCTTCTGCAAGGTGGAGGTCCTTCCCCAGTCGGGCTTGCGCGCTAGTATGGTGCCCTACCTCTCTTAAAACTAATTTTTTACGTTTTATAAAAGGTACTGTTAAGGTAACGCAAGTTAAACGTGGGTTTGTAAAAAATCAAGAAGGTAAATTTCTTTCTTTTAATCTTAGGTAAATCTCTTACGCGTTGGCGTTCCTAATACATTATGTATGTACCCTGGTACACCTTTCTGAGATAAGATTAAGTGCATTAAGACTTACAAATTAATGCCTTTGGCTCTGGAAATTGTTATTTAGCATTGAAATGGACATAAATTATGTTTTGTTATTTTGTTTCAGAATTAGTCAAGTTGACTTACATTGAGGACCAGCCGATTGTAATGCAATCTTTAGAGGTGTGTCCAAATATTACATGGTAATTTTGTAAGGCGTAAGCGCGAGGAATTGTTTGAACACCGCTCATATACTGCCGCGCTTTTCCTTTCTTAATTTTGTAATTTATTTGGCGACGGTTACAAAAACATCGATTTGTTTAACGGAAATACGTTACATACTTACCTAATTTGAAAATAATACCACAGTTAAAATAGACGTGAGGACTTATATGACGACACTGCCAAAACATTCAAACTACAATAAAATAAATAAAGGCTAAAACATAAAAATAAGCCTATAAATAGTTAAATAGTTCAGGCATAGGCTATGTGTATAAAGTCCTCCAAGGAATATCAAATTGTGGTGTTATATATCCTAATAAATAAATTATTGCAGAGCTTGAAATCTTGACGGTAAATTCAAAAGCGAATTTATCTAATTCTTCTTACCTTTTTTAGAATAATAAGCAGAGCTCAGAGACACGCAACTATTTTAGTTCTGACGCCAATTTTATAACTAGGGCGGCAGTATTGTATTCTGATTACGCCTCATGTTGATCCACACTTCTGCGCCATGTTTGGTCATGCCCTAATCGTACACAGATTGCTGTCCACGTTTTTGATTGTGTTTATTATTTTATGTAACTTTAAATGTAAATTTTTTATAGTATAAGTTGTAGTTAAGTAGATAGCGGAATAAATTATATATAAATATTTCTTTTTAAATCAATTTGAGATGTAGTATCGTAATAATTTGAACAAAAAGAGAAATATAAATAATAAATAACGGAGTCAGCATACATCTTTCTTTCATTTGACCCACCACATTTCACCCACCTGAGTACGTACCTAGTACCTACATAGCTACTTTCTAAATGTTACTGTTTTCTTACACAAAAAAAAGATCTTATGCCTTTGATTGTTCTAATTATGATCAAGTAGATGTACCTTAGAGGGAGTTCAGTACAACCCAACAACATAGTTGAGGCTCATTTTGATGAAACAAACATACATCATCATCATCATCTCAGGTAAATGACGTCCACTGCTGTACATAGGCCAAGGATTTCCACAACTCTCGATCCTGAGCTGACCTTGACTATCGGTTGCCCGCAACCTTTATCAGGTCGTCGGTCCACCTTGTTGAAGGCCTGCCAAAGCTTCGTCTTCCAGTTTGTGGTCGCCACTCTAGGACCGTTATGCCCCAACGGCCATCAGCTCTGCGAGCTATGTGCCCGGCCCATTGCCACTTAACTATACATAGATGAGTCACAATTCACAAAGAACCGCCGACACAACGCTACCTAAAATCAATAGAAATGCACAAATCCCTCACGATTGAGCGATAAATCTATACAATAGTTGGATTTTGTACGATTTCTCGTGCAAATGTATAAAATGTTATTGTGCGGACGTCGCGCGTCGGTCGGGACGTCCGTGCCGGGGGACGTGCGATGACAGCGTGATGGATCGTCCGCCATGACACCTCTCGCCTATACAAACGCTATGTAAGGAATTATACTTATTTATGTTGCTGGATTTTCTACGTAATGCTGAATATAAATAATTTGTACATTGCAAAAGATAACAGAAGATATTTTATATTACGTATGTATATTTTAATTGATGTTGGCGATAATATGGTAACCTAATCGCTAATATTCGTTCATTATTTATTTTAATATGGTCGGCTCAGGATCAAGAGTTGTGGAAATCCTTGGGAAAGGCCTATGTTCAACAGTGGACGTCTTTTGGCTGAGATGATGATGTCTATGATGGTGATAATGATTTATCAACAGTTTGCATCATTCATTATCTGGTAAGTATTTCGGTAATCTGGTCTTCTAGACACATACGAGTAGATAAAGACCCTTTATCTGAGTTCGAACCAGATGCAATTATAAAAATCGATGTATTAGCACAGAATAGTGTTGGTGAAAATCTGTTCAGTGTACCTAAGTGTTAAAAATAACACAGTCACAAATGCTATGAAGACGCTCAAACATCTGGTACCTATTGGTATCATCTACTATAATGACATACGAACGAGCTATTATGATGTCATAATATAATAAAGTTAGCTAGTTAAAAAAAGATACAGAAACTTTAAAAATAAGTTTGAAGTATGCTGTACTTATGGTTCGCCGAAGAAACCTTCCTTACCTTCTAAAGATGTTTATATAATCCGTATTTCAGAAACATATAAACTGGTTTACCTAATTCTAAAGTAAACGTAAAGGTACAACATAATGTGCCTAGCTAGGTAGGTAGGTACTCACATAATCCATTTGCGTCACAATACCTCTGGTGACAAGCGCGTCTCAATTTCAATATTGTGGATGTTTTCACAGAAACCTTCGCTAACGAACATGTCAATCGTACGTTACGTACCTACTACCTACGTACGGCAGAAAGTATAATTTGTGCACAATATGTGATAGGTGCGCGGTGATCGATCACCACAAGGACACCGCACACGGATTTTTGTGAATAAACCGTCGAAGACGAGGGGTATTATTCGAAATTTATGTAAAATGTGCTATAATAAAGAAAAGGTTTAACGCTGGCATGATATTTTAATAAAATCATAAGTATAGACAGGCTCTCTTTGTGGGAATTACATGAGGCGACTGCTTTGTGTGCGTTGTTCATGATTATTTCTACAAAAGCAATTACATATGGTATGTGTGCTGAGTACTGATTTAAATAAGTTTGCATCTTTAGGCCAAAAACTAGGAATCTCAACATAAAACAGCGAAAAAAATTAAAACCTTATCATAGCATCACACATTAGAAAAATAATTTGATATAGCTATACACTTAGCTACTACTTGACAATTCCCAAGTGGAAAGAACCCTTGTGTCACGGGGATTCTGCAATAATATAAAAGAGGTAGGATACCCAGATTCGGAACAAATAATCTATCTTTTGGATCTCTAAGAGAGGTGGGGCACCATACTAACGAGCAAGCCCAACTGGGGAAGGACCTTCACCTTACAGAACACCACAGCCAAATAACTACACACAGCGGTATAGTTGTGTTCCTCATTTAGGAATGCGTTTTGAAAGCAACATTTTTCTATCCTAGAGATACTCCATCTCAAAGCCGTGACGTATGATGCCCTAAATCTCAAAACATATTGCATACAATCTGAAATTGCAAGTATTAATTTATCTGTGACATCTTATTTAATTGTACCTACCCACAAACCAAAAAAAAATATTATAATAGTATAATTTTTGTTAGACGTAAAGGACCTAAATGAAATGAATAGAAAAAAAGAACAAATCGTCCTTTAAGGGTGGAATATACCCAAGCTGTGGTGATCGATTACTAGTGAAAAGTTTGGACATGAGCAGAGCCCGAGCGACAACTGACATCGACGAGTATTTAGCGTGTTGTTAACAACTATGCTATAAAACTTTTGATGTTCACGGAGACAGGGAAACTGTTTGCTGATATAGGGTATAAATCATTTTATTTATGCCTGCAAAGTAAGCAATTATGTATCTAATAGATCTATTGACGCAATACCAGAGGTATCATGGATGTTTGTTGACGTTAAAACGGCTAAATGGATTTACCCCTTTAGACAAGTGGCGTAAACAGTAGTCGAATCGAAAAGTCAAAAAAGCAAATGTATTGGATTTGACTTAAGTTTACGTTTACATTTGGTTTCGACTACCGTTTATGCCACTTGTCTAGAGAGGCTGGATAGAATTTGGCTAAGACATAGATTGCTATCGTATGCTAGCGAGGAAACCCGTCTGGAAAAGACCTCTACCTTACAGAAGACCACAGCTAAATAACTACACACAGCGGTTTAGTTGTATTCCTGTGTGTGAGTACAGGTCTCCAGCGCTCATTTAGTGATGCATTTTAAAAAAAGCCCTGGTGTCAAAAAAAATGGTTGTCACCAAGTGATACTTCTGGTGTTGCGGGTGTCCATAGGCTACAGTAACTGCTTAACATCAGGCGGGCCGTATGCTTGTTTGCCACCTAAGTAGTATAATATATATATACCATAGGCAACACAGACCTCTACCTTACAGAAGACCACAGCTAAATAACTACACACAGTGGTGTAGTTGTGTTCCTCTGTGTGAGTGCAGAACTTTAGCGCTCATTAAGTGATGCAGTTTGAACGAAACCTATTCCTATCCCAGGGTCACTCCATCTTACAACCCTGGTGTAAAAAACGGGTCGTCAACGCGAAAGTGGATCTACCTCTCCTACCTGAAGTAGGTACCTCTGGTATTGCAAGCGTTCATAGGCTACGGTAACTGCTTACCATCTGGCGGGCCGTATGCTTATTTGCCACACGAGTAGAATAAAAAAAACAAAAAGATTACCATGAATACAGTTGGTTAAAGTCACCCTAACATTTCAAATATTAGACGCCCTATTTAACTTGAAAGGGTGGTTTTAATTTAATAAAGTGGTTCGGTTTTACAGGGGTCACTTGGATTTAAAATAGGGATGAGACTTTGACAAAATGTTTAATGGAGATTAAGTTGTCTTTAAATAAACAGAGTTAAATTGAGATTGAGATCTATAACTCATAGTCGTTCATATTTAGGTATGGAAAAAAACACTGAAATCCTACTAATACCTATTATAATGTATATAATGTATGTTTGTTACTCTTTCACGTAAAAACTACTAAACTCTCAAATCTCGGATCTGGATTAAATTTGGCATAAAGATAGATTATAGTCTGGAATAACACATAGGTTTTTTTTATGCCGGAAAAAATCTCTTTTGCGCGGGTGAAGCCGCGGGCGAAAGCTAGTTAACACTAAAAATGGCGTCCAGTGCTGCTTAGAGTTATGTCACCATTTTTATTGCGCATACAGAACCTGACAAAATGTACCATGCTCATTTGAATAAAACGCACTTAGCCTGTTTTTATTAACCGACTTCAAAAAGAGGAGGTTATCAATTCGTGTGTATTTTTTTTTTTTTTTAATGTTTGTTACCGCATAACTCCGTCATTTATGGACCGATTTGAAAAATTCTTGTTTTGTCTGACTGGACATACTTCCAGTTTGGTCCCATTATCATCAAAAGAAAGTTCTGATGATGGGATCCTCAAAAGTTATAGGCACACATATAGCAATTTCAATATTTTTAACAACTAATCAATCATTTGCATTCAGAAAGTGTAATTTGGTGAAGTAAAACTGATGAAGAAGACCACAGATGGCCATCTGAACTTTTCAATAATAAGTATTTTACTGATGGCGATTAGATAAGTTTCGGTTATTGTTGCTAAGCAACTATTAATAAGAAATAATGACGTGAATTAATTGAGCGCGGATTGCACAGATTAAATATTGCTTTTAATACCTACTTGACCTGTGTTCAGCCAGACGCTCAATCGATTTTATTCGATTGTACCAAACAAATATTTGAAAATTTTACAACTTGCCGTACTGAAGTCGGTTTTTTTTTTGTTAAAATTATTGTGAAACAACTATCAAAAATTCTCACATACCTACATATTTGAAGAAAAAATATCCTTACTAATATTATAAATGTGAAAGTTTGTAAGAATGGATGGATGGATGGATGTTTGCTACTCTTTCAAGTAAAAACTACTGAACGGATCTAGTTGAAATTTGGCACACAGATAGATTATGGTCTGGAATAACACATAGGCTACTTTTTGCAGCGATAACCGACATCCACGCGGGCGGAGCCGCGGGCAACAGCTATGTATTATAAATTCGACACAGTGTCTGTTTATTTGTTACATTTTTAGACTAAACGGCTAAGCTGATCTTTGGCATGGAGAATATGGAGATAGCTAGTATCTTGGGTAAGAACATATAGGTACGTTTTACCGCAATTACCGAATTCCATGCGGGCGGAGCCGCGGGCAAAAGCTTGTATATATATTATTGTAGTTTTATTATTATTTAGTTCACAATATAATTATGTTTGAGTTCGACGTGTGAGAATTTTTATGTTGTCTTGTATATCTGTTATTAAACATCTGCTCAATTGTTTAAATGTACTTAATAATGACAATGATGGGCCAAACGATAATATTTGGTGACCCGTGTGATGATAAACCATCTCTTCATTGTTTTTCGGGAATGTTTTAAAAAAGTAGCTGGGTAAGTTCGGAAATGCTCCTCTTCACCCATATGGGACTTCGCCACTTCTATTGTGCCTTCCCTATCTTATCCTTACTAATATTATAAATGTGAAAGTTTGTAAGAATGGGTGGATGGATGGATGTTTGTTACTCTTTCACGTAAAAACTACTGAACGGATCTGGATGAAATTTGGCACAGAGATAGACTATGGTCTGGAATAACACATAGGCTACTTTTTGCAGCGATAACCGACACCCACGCGGGCGGAGCCGCGAGTAACAGCTAGTTGTGTATATAAATGAAATGGACGCCAACCACGTTATTTCCGAAATTCATCTTTTTATTAACGAAAAAAACAAAAAATAAGGAAAGCAATTAAACCGTTGGATACATACATACATTATCATCACGCCCGTCTCCGACTGGGATAGGCAGAGACTATGGTACGCCAATTGCAAATCCAAACATACTTCCACTGGATATACATATAATATCCAGTAGTTTATAGAACTCTGGCAACAAGATAGCTGTTAAAAATTTAAACAAAATTTTGTGTGATCCATAAATGTAATTAAATATAAATTGGCCAAGTGCATGTCGGGTCACGCACAATGTAGGGTTCCGAAATTGCCATTCCCAATAATGCGGACTAAGAATAAGGTATCTGTGGTTTCAGCATTTATAACTTTTGAGAACATAGGACAATGGTAACTATTTTGGTAAAGTCTTGAAATAAGTCGCATTAAAAGGGTTGCAGGAAAGGAGGTGGAAGAGGAAGGTGAGGGGAGTCACTTCGCCCGGCGATTTTTTATATTGAATATTGAAAATTTGGTAGGTATAAAATTATATGATACCTAATGTTTTTTTTCTTGTTCGTATGTAACTACCTAAATATTAGATTCTGAGGGGGTCGCAGTTCTAACCTAACCTACTGATTATTTTAATATGATCAGGTATTTCTGCTGGTCCGTGTGGTCACGGATTAGGAATATAAATGTCTCCACCCGGTTCCATCCCGTGGGTGTCGTAAGAGTCGACTAAGGGAATAAGTGTTATGCACCGCAAGAAAAGGAAAACTTGAAACAAAACCAACCCGTCTGGCCAGTGTGGTATAGTTGGCTAATATCTCTGTAAATGTTTGGAGGAGACCCGTGCCCAGCAGTGGGACGTTTAAAGGTTGAGATGTATGTATTTCTGCTCCTACATAGGTATATTACAGACTACGAAAAAACACATTTCCAAATACCACCATTTGGCTGGCAGGGGGGGGGGGGACACTTGACTCTAACAAAAATAAGCACTTAAAAGCTTAATATTTCACAAACGAATCCCTCAATCAAAAACCTGTCTTAACAAACCTACAATATTTTTAAAAGACCTATTCAACAATACCCAACACCATGGGGTAGTTAAGAAAAAAAATAAACATCCCCACATCACATGTACAGGAGATACCCTAGAAAAAATTTTTTTTCAAGATTTTATGTTACCACTTTGTCGGCATGAGTAATATGTATATTCGTGCCAAATTACAGCTTTCTAGGACTAAAGGTGTTTGAGCAAAGCTGCGGACGGACGGATGGACATAGCGAAACTATAAGGTTTACTTCGGAACCCTAAAAAAGTTACACATATACCCAATAGAATGAAAACTAATAATACCTTCTCCTACATCTACAACGTAGAGCAGAAAATACATACTAAAATTAGTACACACACCTCATTTCAATTCACAATTGGACTCAGAAGGTGGCGCCCCTGTCGGTATATCAGCTTTTCCGGGTAGGACGACGTCTGCCAGGTCCGCTATTGTATATTTTTTCAATGTCTAGATCCGGATGAAGATATTTTCTGTTTAGACGTCTATTAGTGTCAAATTTCGCTCATGTACGTATGTTCTTACGAGAAAGTAAGGGACCGCGAATATTATGTAGGAACTGTCTTATTGCGTAATGCATGCAAGCATGTGTTGTTTAGAACAGTTTCCTTATATACGTCACATCAAAAACATGCCATACATACAAAACGCATACACTGGCTACAATAGTTGCTTTCTATCTGACAAGCCGTTTGCTTCTTACTACCCTAATAAACGAAATCTGCGGCGTGAGATACCCTGATTCTGTAAAGCATAGTCAACAAATTAAAAAGACAACTCCCGCTCTAGAGAACAAGCTCTGTGTCGCGGGGGACTTTACAAACATACAATTTACGGACACAAATTACACCCAGACTCACAACAATTCTTAGGTCACACAAAGTTTTGTCCTGTGTGGGAATCAAACCCACAACCTCATGCAGAGCAGGCGCATACTGCGACCACTAGACTACCAAGGCATTCATTTATCAAACAAATTAAACATCTAAGATGTTTAATTAGGTTTATGTTAGTTTACGACTAGCCTGTTGGTCTAGTGGTTAGTGAACTGCTATGCCGGAGGTCGTGGGTTCGATTCCCACACGTGACAAATCTTTGTGTGATAAATGTTTGTTCCGAGTCTCAGTGTAATTTGTGTCCGTAAATTGTATGTTTGTAAAGTCCCCCGCGACACAGGGCTTGTTCCCAAATGCGGGAATTATCTTTAAAAAAAAGTTTATTCCATGTTTAACGTATTCATAGCTGTTAACACCGAAATCAATACACCTATAATTATAACGGTAGTCCTAAAACTATTTACTTTAATAACAGTTTCCTAAACGGAAACATAACTACATACCTATTAAAATAACGTGTAACGAGTTATATTTCTTAACATTCTCGGATGTGAAGTAAACACAAGTTTGATTATATTAATATACTTACGCAGGTTTTTTTACACTGATGGTAGAACATCGTAGCTAGAATATTTTGATGTTTTATGAGTACAAGAAACAAAGAGTTTCCTAATGCTTCCCCAATGAGCTGTGGAGACCTTACTCACCCGTAGAAACACAACACTACCTAGGTCTTGATTGACATTTAGTATGTGCAATCTAATTTGAAAATTACTCTTTATTTAATATGGAATTGATATTAATTTGAACTTGAGTGCTGACTATAATAATCCTCCTTTTATATAAAATCAATGCCACTTTTCGTTGTAATTGAACTCCTCCTAAACGGCTCGGCTGATTTTAATAAATTTAATGAAAATTTGTGTGTGTGTTCGAGTAGGGCCCTGCTGTCGGTATATCAGCTTTTCCGGGTAGGACGATGTCTGCGAAGTCCGCTAGTATTGTATAATTACTAATTTCCAAATCAGCAGAAAGAAAACTCAATTAATGTAAAACTTTTGTACGCCACATGGCAAAGCATAGCGCCTCAAACAAGCTCTGTAACATTTCACACTATTGTATACCTACCTATATTTACAAATAAAATATTCTATTCTATTCTATAGATAGTGTTATTTAACTGTAGCCTTCCGTATGAGATGAAGATACTTATCAAGTCGGGCTACTCATTTTAAGCGAGTAATCTCGCTGTGTAATCGCACGTTGCTTACATAATTTCCCATAATAAATTTCGTCAGTACCGTAGTATAATGGTCTAGTAGCCCCGTACTTCCCAGCTTGCTATTCCCGTAGGCCTGGCTAATGGCATGTGACAGCGGACGTGATGGATCGGACTACCCCCCGCCCGCCTGCCTCGTCTCACCCCTTGCAACCCCTGTCTACAGCTACCGATAAAATTAGACCATTTTTTCCCCAAATGAGACATTCTCGCGAGATATTTCTGTTATACAATATTGTGTGCCAAAACTTTTGGAGTAAATAAAGTATAAGGAATTAATGTGTTGTAGGTAGGACGGTCGGCAACGGAGTTAGCTGTACAGGGCCACTTTAAGATGAATAGTTTTTTAGGAAAACCAATGTATGAATTTGTGTGAAACATATTTTTATCTGTAAATTTAGTCTAATTGTACACTGTTATTAAATTCCACAGAAATAAAATTCAATGGTTTTCCTAAAAAACGAATCTTCATATAGCGGCCCTGTCCCTCTAGAGGAGTGGCATAAAAGGTAGTCGAATCGAAAAGTCAAAAAAACAAATGTATGGGATTTATAATATAATAATAATAATAATTTATTTATTTATTAAGTAACAAGACTCATTTGGTTAGTAACAAATTCACTTATATCTATGTTAGTAACAATAAATAACTAAACCTACTTACTACTATGACTCACCGTATGAGATATGAGTCCCTGCTACAAGCTTATCACTGACGTGGAAAGCTTGCAGCAGCGACTCACATACACACAGTCAAGTCTGTCTGCAATGCAGCGCAAGATGATGTTGGGGCTGGCCCGGACACAGCGCACCAGGGAGGCACATCTTTTTCGCATCACTGCATAGAAGCAGTCTACTCGTTCTTCAGCAAACATCCCTGATGCGCTGCAGTAACGGGGCAGCCCCATTAACACCCGGAACGCGTTATTATATTGAATACGAAGGTCACTGTACGATTTTTGCGTATAATTCGCCCATAGGCTGCACGTAAGTCTACGATTTAATGTCGTAAACTTATCAAATCCCATACATTTGCTTTTTTGACTTTTCAAATCGACTACCGTTTATGCCACTAGTGTACTTACATTCGTAGGTAGGTAAGTGTTTAGTAGAAAAAATAAGTTAACTTCTCATTCACAGGCTGAATCGTATCAACACTGATGCTTAGATTCTACTCTAGTAACCTATTCAAACCTGAACATAGTCGTAGGTAGACACAGAATAACCAACCTGTGCCCTGGTCTGTTGGTAAAACTAACCTAGTCCTAGTAAAAACTTAAAGTTATTATAACACAAATAAACCTACCACTTTTGTTAAAGCCAACTATCAACCTATCTACGTCCAAAAAAATCGTTGTTAGCAGAGTGTTTAGTAGAAAAATGTACACTGGCTGAGTCGTATCGATGAATATGCTTATATTCCACTCTAGTAACCTGTTGAAATCGCAACATAAGTAGAGATAGAACAACCAACCTGTAGTCTATTGGTAAAAATAACCTTGGTCTAGTAAAAAATGGAAGAAATAATATTCAAATAGAATTCTTTACAATAACACACAAATATTATTATAGTACGATACCACTTTCGTTAAGTCCATCTACCTACACAAAAATCGTTACTCAAATTACTTAAATTCGCCGAGGCAATGAATCTATAGTATTAGGAACTTATATCTACTACCTGTAGGTGAAGGTCAATTCGTGACTTACAATTAAATACCGTGAATACCATTGTTTGAAAAGATAATTAATCTATTACACTATTTTTTTTATTTATTTATTTATTATTATGATTGAGAGCTTAAATTCTGGAGATTCAACTCGCAGTTAATTGTTAATAGCAGCTAGACAGCTAGTTTCGTAACTAGTTGTCCGACTGCGAGTTGAATCTCCAGAATTTCCACGCACTGGCCTTTCTGTAGGAATAAAGGTAAGGTCGCTAAAGATTTTTCAGTTGGCTAACCTGTGATTGTACATGGGCTTTAAGACATATATGGGCTTATAGTTAAGGAGAAGTACTCACTCACACTCACTTTTCTTGTGTGTAAGAACCCACTGTTTCAAACATCACTGAGATCCTACAGCTTATTTAATAGGTGACTGTGAGAGAAGTGCCTATCAATGTACTTATTTATGCATTAGCCTCACTACCTAGATTCTTTACAGTAGGCTGTTCTCTTGGCACTGTAGATAGAGAGGTAGAAAACTCTTTATTGTCTCTGAGAGACGTCAAATATCACTTACCTAGTCTACTAGCTAGTCTAAACCAACCAGGACCAAGTAATCATCAATATGCTATGCTTGCTTAACAAAATGAAAACAAAAGAAATGAAAAGAATTAATCATTAAACAATTTTTTTTCAATCACGGATATCAAAAAGCTTCCTGCTACAGAAATAGAAGTCAAAAGGCTTACAGACAGCATGAGACATTGATACATACGGATAGAAATCAATCACCTAGCTCAAGGTTATGGTCAAACAAAAGTCATGTATGTACCTAATAATAAAACAATCCATTTAAAACCTTATGCTGTCAATATTAGAAACTAATTTCGATTGTTGTTGTTGTTTACAATAGTTTTTGTGTGTGTTTCATTATGATAATCGTGGCCCAATAACTGAGGTTAAGCAATTATATTCAGGGCAATGATCGGATGGTTGTGCACTGACGCAAAACAAACCATTTCGTTTATGGTTATTATTAAAATATTAATTGTATATTTCAACATTCTGTATTGTCCATGATAGGTTTTATAGAAATTATGCAGTATCTTATGTTATGTTATGATACCTTCGCAGCTATAGCTTATTGAGAGATAATAATGGTATGATTTTTTAACATGTTAGGCAAGGCACATTGTTATAGTTTTTTTAATGCTCGTTACTATTTTAGATGTCATATATTCTAATTGAAATAATTATGACTTCAAAAAACAAAAGACGTTTTTAGTGATAAGTAACTTTAAATACTTACAAGCTAAGGACCTCTGACTATTAACATTCTGCATCATTCTTAAAAAAATAGAGTTAGAGAGGGAGAATAAAATATAGTCCATGATGATATTATTTTTTAAGTTAATATGTGGCATTTTTTAGTGTTAGATAGGTATTTACTGCGTTTGTTATCAATAATCAATCACTTATAACTATAAGGTAGGTACTACATTTTCACCCTTCAGACTGATACTGTTTTTTTTTCCAAAGAAAACTCTAATGTAACTATACCCGACCTGGAGTTCAAACCGGAGATCTCAACACAACAGCCTTATGCATGACCGAGGCAGTCTTTCATTTAAATGTAGGTACAATTAAGGAACTATTATATGGCGCAACCGTTCTAATGCATACTAAAAAAATATCAGACAAAGGTTACAATAATAAGTTATAATTATATGTTGCTGTTAAGTTGACTAGTATTGGTCTAAACCAGCTCCAAATTTAGAAGTGATATGGCTCAATATATAATTATAGGTAGGTTTGCATAAATACCTTCTAATTCATAACTTGAACCAAACGTAAAGCTAAAACCGCTTTAGAGAGCCTTGGTGTGGTCACTCAGAGCCGAGCTGTAATAAAGGTTGACAATTGGTATTTAAGTACCGATGCCCGGCAAATCTAAATTAATATTATAAAGATTAATAAAAAAAACATATATTTATTTTTATTTATTTATTTAAATGCCAGCATACTTTTTTCCTAAGGCCAATTCGCTGACTAGGGTAGGGCCTCGAGAAGAATTCGCAAAAAACTCGGGCCACTCTTTTTAATCGCCAGAGTATAACATTTACAATTTGGTATGAGTTACAATAGCGGTAACAAAAAGGAACAGAAATCAATATACCATAACAATTAAATTTAGATATGAATTTAATTAATAAGTAGGTAAGTAATATTTAAAAATAATGAATTTAGCTTTCCATTGTATGGTAATGAGGGATCGTTTCTTTTTGTAAGTATAAGATAGAAACGTGTCGAAATCACATTGCAATCTTAGTAAAAATCAGATTGACCAGCCACTCACACAAACACACCTAGGAATATAGTACTCGCCAAGAAAAAAAGACCCTATCGAAGCTTAGCGAGTTAGGTTGGTCCGTATTTTCATCGGCGACAATAAATCTGAAAATCATCTGTTTTTAATTAATAAAGTAGGTACAAACTTTCGTTTGTGTAGTATGTAACTTCTTTTCGTTTAGTTAGAGGCCAACTTGGTGACTGAGTTACTAAGCTCGCCTATACTTAGGCCTCTGTCGCGATCTAATGACTGTACTTAGATAAAGTATAATAAATGAACTTTTTATAACTCTATAATTATCCAAAATCGCTTCTTTTTTCATAGCCTAGCCGGATGGATGTTACTCATAGATCAATTTTTACGCAACATGCTAATGATGATAGTTACCTACTGCGCTGCTTACCTATACAGGTTACAAAACCATCTAGTAGGTAAGTATTAGGTAGCTAGACTTGCGAACCATTTAACAGCTTTACCAATAACACCATTACTAATATAAGTGATTACTTACTAGTATTAGGAAACTATCTAATTTAAAGAAAATATCTTATGGTTGTGGAATGAGCTTCCTGCCGATGTTTTTCCGAGAGACTATAGCGTGGGGTTCTTCAAGAAAGGAGTTATAAGGTTTCTAAAAGGTCGGCAACGCGCAAGTAATACCCCTGGTGTTGCAAGCGTCCATAGACTACGGTATCTGCTTAACATCGATCGGGCCGTATGCTTGTTTGCCTCCTTGGTAGTATAAAAAATAATAATAATAATAGCAGAAGGAAGGAAAGAAACATTTATTCACGTCTCACACAAAAACACAATACAATCAAACATACAGGAAATGAAAATACACATCATCATCATCATCTCGACCCATAAACGTCCTCCTTACAGTTGGAGGGATATTAGCCTACTATACCACGCTGGCCAGACGGGTTGGTATAGGCACATAGGGTTTTGCCCCCGGCGATGGTCCCTACTAGGGCCGAAGTCGGGGAGGCCGAAGAGGTGCCGCCTGTCACGGAGGCGGAGTTAGGGGCGGCTGTTCTCAGAGTTCGCTCCAAGAACACCGCCCCAGGGCCGGACGGGATACCTGCCCGAGTGCTGGCCCTGATCCTCGATCATTTGGGGGACCGCCTCAGGGGCCTTTTCGACGCTTGCTTGGCGTCTGGAAGGTTCCCTGAGACCTGGAAAGTGGGAAAGCTGGTGCTTCTACCGAAGCCGGGGAGGGCCCCGGACTCGGTCGCGGCCTATAGGCCAATCGTGTTGATGGACGAGGCGGGGAAGCTGCTGGAGAGGATTCTCGCCTCCCGCATCGTCCGGCACCTGAGCGAGGTCGGCCCCGACCTGTCGGACGCCCAGTATGGCTTTCGTGCTGGGCGTTCGACGATCGACGCCATATTGGCCCTTAGGGCCGCGACCGAGGAAGCCGTAGTGAACGGCGAAGTGCTGTTGGCGGTGTCTTTGGACATCGCCAACGCTTTTAACAGTCTGCCATTTGGCAGTATAAGGGAGGCGCTCCGGTTCCATGGAGTGCCCAAATACCTGAGGCTGCTAGTGGCAGACTACCTCGAGAGGAGGTGTGTCCTGTACGAGGACCGAGACGGCGGCGTCCATCGCAGGACCATTTCGAGCGGTGTTCCGCAGGGGTCCGTCCTTGGCCCTCTCCTGTGGAACATCGGCTACGACTGGGTCCTGCGCGGTGCTCTACCCCCCGGGCTGGGCGTATTCTGTTACGCCGATGACACACTGGTCACAGCTCGGGGTCGTAAGTTTGAAGACGTGGCGCGCCTGGCCACCACTGGGGTCTCACAAGTGGTCGAGCGGATCGGGGCGCTGGGGCTTAGGGTGGCCCTCGAAAAGACGGAGGCCCTCTTATTCCATGGGCCCCGTCGTGGTCCACCTGCTGGCGCCTCGATATCCGTCGGTTCGGTCCTCGTACGGGTTCAGGCCCAGATGAAGTATCTGGGCTTGGTGTTGGATGGGCGATGGCTCTTCGACGAGCACTTTCGTCGTCTCTCGCCGAGGCTTGAGGGGGCTGCGTCCGCCTTGGGACGGCTTTTGCCAAACCTGGGCGGGCCCAGCCTCACCTGTCGTCGGCTGTACACGGGGGTGGTCCGGTCAATGGCGCTTTACGGCGCACCGGTGTGGGCTGGGTCTCTAACCGCCGAAAGCAGGCGGCTGCTGGCGAGGCCACAGCGTGTAATGGCGGTCAGAGCCATACGCGGCTACCGCACCGTGTCCACAGACGCGGCGTGCGCATTGGCCGGAACTCCCCCGTGGGACTTGGAGGCGGAGGTGCTCGCCGAAGTATATCGGCGGGTGGCTGCAGTTCGGGCAGAGCAGCGGTCCCCTCTCCCCGAACAAATTCGCGAGTGGCGCGAGGCCGCCCACAGGGCCATCATGGCCCGGTGGTCAGTTCGGCTGGGGGCTCCACGGGCCGGTTTCAGGACCGTGGAGGCACTCCAGCCGATCTTGTCAGAGTGGGCAGGGCGGCAGTACGGGACCCTTTCCTTCCGACTGGTGCAGGTTTTGTCCGGGCACGGTTGCTTCGGGCGCTACCTGCACAAGGTCGCTAGGAGGGAACCGAGTCCCGTCTGCCACCACTGCGACTGCGACGATGACTCGGCGCAGCATACGCTCGAGTCGTGTCCGGCTTGGGCGGGGCAGCGCCGGGACCTCGTCGCAGTCATTGGAGTAGACCTGTCGCTGTCGGCCGTGGCGCGGTCCATGGTTACCAGCGACAGGGAGTGGAGGGCGGTCGCATCCTTCTGCGAGGACATCATCTCGCGGAAGGAGGCTGCGGAGCGGATCAGAGAGGAAAATCTCCTCGCTGATCCGATCCGTCGCCGGCGAACTGGACGGCGTCGGCGCGCTTACGAGCGTCTGATGCCGCCATAGTGAGGGTGCGGGGAGACTGGGGCAGCAGAGTCTCACCCGCACCCTTCCGCGGAGGGACAGTGTTCCCGGTGCACCCGGACGCTGTCACTAGGGATGGAGCCCGCGCAAAGCGGGCAGCCGCTGGGTGGACCACTGACGTCATATCAGGTTCCAGTGGTCCACCCGTGAAAGCGGGTGTTGGTGCACAGGGGGGTTTTAGTCGGTATGCCGGTCGCCTACCATCTTTGAGCCGGAGAGTCCGACATAACCGCCCCGTTACCCCAGGCGGGGCGGTATGCGTAAAGCATTTCCCCTCTACAAAAAAAAAAAAAAAGGCACATAGGGTTTTGTTTCGAGCTTTCCCTCTCTTGCAGTGGGTATTATCTGCTTGACTTTCTCCCTTTACACATACATTAGAACAAACAAAAATAAAAATATTATCAAAAATACAAAATAAAAAGTAAACAGGTAGGTTAACTTAACTAAAATATAAACTAACTAATACAAATAGCAACCACTGCTGGGCACGGGTCTCCTCTCCTCTATCAAGAGAGAGGGAGAGAGGGGTTTAGGCCTTAATTCACACACGCTGGCCTAATGCGGATTGGTGAATCAGACATGTCTTTAGAATTTCTTCTAAGATTTCCTCACGATGTTTTTCCTTCATTGTATAGATTTTTATGATAAATAATTAAAGGTAGGTAGTTAGTTAGGCGTCATAATATTCCTCCGCATCACTATCAACTGGAAATGTGCCCAAAAGGCTGGCGGCATGTGTTGGCAAGACACCTAATTACTATAGTAGATAAACTTTAAAACCTTATCTAAATACAAACTTTAATTCAAATCGTTAGAGCATACAACGTTGCCTCAATTTACACAAGTTACATATTGCTATAAAATGATAAAGATAATAATTATATACTATACCATAATACTATTATTATGTATGCGAAAGTTTGGAAAGATGAATGGATGTTTGTTACTTAATCACTCCAAAACGGATAAACGGATCTGAATGAAATTTGGCACAGAGATATAGATAGATTATAGTCTAGAATAGCGCATAGGCTTTTATGTCGTAAAAACCCTGATTTTGTGGGTGTACCAACTTCGTACGTACGATACGTACGAAGTTGGTATAAACTTTATGATTTTCGTTTTTAAGTATTATATTTAGTACTTATGTATTATTTTCTCAGGAATACTGCAGGGAACAATATTAAGACCAACATTATCATATATCATCATATGTAACACAAAATATTAAAAATAGTGTAAGTACTTAGAGATCCCTCCAAATGTATGGAGGAGACCCGTGCCCAGCAGTGGGACGTTTATGGGTTGAAGTGATGAAGTGATGAAGTAATTTGAGAGAAGTTTTCTCGTCATTATTTTAAGATAACTCCACTAGATTTTGACCCAATTCACAAGCAGAGCGACTTATCGCAGCGAGCGAGTTTGATAGGTACAACTGGCTATTGTATTGACTTTTGCTTATTCATATTTTAACTAGGCGGGTAATTTCTAAACATGATGCGGTAACAGTAATTTAAGTAAAAGACACTTTGACAACATCCAATTTAAGCAGCCATTCGCAATTTAATATTGGTCCCAGTATCGTTCCTTGTAGGATCCCTTGGAAACTGATTATATAAATATATTATAAATATATTTGCATAAAAGCAGCGATACTTATTGGTAAAAACCAATAAGTATCGCTGCTTTTATGCAAATATCAAGCAACCATTAGTAAAAAAGTTACTTCCTGATACTGTCAGTAGCTTTGATACAATAATTAAGAAATCATCTAAAATTGATCACGTGTATAGGTAATATTTAACTATGACGATGCAATGTCGTTTAATTTTAATTTTTGAATTTTAATCACATAAATGTCAAACCAATAGGAAATGAACCGTGAAAACAAATACGACAGTCTCATTTGAAAATATAAATAAAAACTCTATCAAACGCCTAGCTAGTAATAATTAAAACACTTCTTAATATGTCAGTAATTAATTTCATTGCCAATTACACCTACGAACAAGTAACATTTTACATCTAATATCACCAAACATTAGTTATGGATAGATATTTACAACTTTCGCTACGAAAAGACCTTGTTATCCGTTGAATGTCGAGACTTAGACCACGCCTCGATTTACATACATTGAAACAATTACTTAGATTAATGTCCAGATTTAAAAACATTACACACTCAAATATCATGTCGACAAGTTTGTAGATCTTAGCCATTCAATAACGTGCGCCCGCGCTGGCCACTCGCGTTGTAATTTGAATTTGGAAAACACTTCTCGTATTCGATCTTGAGAAGCAGGACATTGTGGACGCATTATTACTTTTTGTTGTATTGTTTGTTAGTGCGTGAAAGTTTGTTAATTTTGACTGAGTCAAAATGTTAATATATTTGGTAAGTACCTTACTTACATAATAGTTTATTATATAATTAATAGCATTGGATAAATTAGTGCACTTATTAATTAATATACTTTTGAATTAACAAACAGAAATATAAAGTCTTAAAATTCGAATATGGCTGAGTGCTAATTGACCCAAGACGTTATATAAAATTTGTTCATCTGTGTCATCAAAAGTCGGAATCAGTAAATGTTAGGTTTACAAATAAAAATAATATTTAGCTTTAGCGCTGCACTTTGCATTAGGTATCTGCCTTAAACCCAAAGCTCTAGGGCAAGAACCTTGTGTAGAAGCCGCGAAGGACATTACAAACATTGGTATCGTGTGGGACTCGAACCCAAATCACTCGGCGAGGTGTTGGTGCGATGTAACACAGTTCTTTAAGTCATGATGTAGTTGTGACTGACTGATATATCATCGCAAAGCCTAAACCGCTTAGGCTACAATTTTGGACAGATGTTCCTTAAAGACTAAGAAAAGAGTTATTAATAGTAAAAACATATTTAACTCGGGCCCGGCTTCGAGGGCGCTAGCAATCTATGAAGCAGATAAATCTTAGTTTTCTGCGGTAGTGATTCAATCCCATGCTTTGAGAGTCAAAGTCAAACTCATTTATTCATTTAGATCAAATGCATGATACTTATGAACGTCATAAAAACAAAAAGAAATGCCAGTTTTTTTTCTATGGCTACTGATAGTAGCGATAACCATCATGGTGCTGTCACCCGATCAATAAAATGTATTAAATAATTATCTATTGACCTTATAAATATTACGTTAAAAGACTAGTTTGTTGCAATAACAGTTATTTAACATGCGTATTTATAGGTTTTATTGAAGAACTGGTTAAAAAGAACTACTTTCGTTATACTCATCGCGGTGTTGCGTCGCCGTCGCCGTCGCTATAGTTTCGCTACCCACTCGGGCATCGAATACGTAATTAGGTGGATGTAGGCAGACGTTAAACATCGTGTGTTATGAAATTTTCTCAGGATTATGTATTTTTATTCAGATTTCGTTCGCCTAGATCACATAGTTTATTTATATAATGAGATATTATCATTAGCGGCTAGGTGGCGTTGTGATTTAAACTTATATCATGCAGCACTTGGTTCATCCCTGTTTTCCATATTTACTTGTTGAATTCGTTTTTATGGTTTGAATGATTGCAAAGTCCCAAGTTAAGTATAAGAAGTATTTTTTGCATGTATACAACCAGGTCATTCATGACCCAGATATCTCTTTCAACGATATTATTTGAAAGAGCGGGAAAAATTTATTGTACCTGGATGGTTCGAAGTTAGACCTCATAAGAACATAGACATTCGACGCAGACGAGTTACAAAAATTAAAAGTTCAATTAGGAATTTAGCTTCTTTCTGTACGCATTACGAAGCTAGAAGTCACTTAATCTGACTTCACATTAATCTAAATTAGATACACTTGACAGTCGTATGCATAATGGTTGCGTAAATTCCGAACTCTTGGAAGTAGGGCGTCAAATAATCACATCTTACACCTTGATCTAGATTGTATCGAATTCTTGATCGTTACGTAGTGGCCGTCCCCCAAAAGCAATTAAAGGCATAAAACTTACAAAAAAGAGATGGGTGGCAAAGGCTAGCTTGTTGCAACAGATATGTAATATTGGAAACCTATCGCTAGAAACAGATCATCCAGTAATTAACTTGCTTCTATATACTTGGTAGATGTTAATTTCATTTGAATCGTTCATCACATACATATCTTTTGATGTAAAGTGGGTACTTATTTCTAAAACTTCGTGTCGAAAACCGTAGGTCATGTGATACTAATCGACGCCGACGTTTAAAGCCTGATAAACACTATTAACTAATATCAAGTATATAGTACCGTTTACAATTTTACGATCACGATGCGATTGAGAATTTGCTTGCATTGAAGACGCTTTTTAAAATTTGTATTGAATGCAAAGTTTCCCAATCACAAGGCCCTAAAAACCACATTTAATCACACGGTAGAACTCCTTACTTCACACAATGAGCCATTTGCTCCAACTTTATAAGCACTAACGCCCACTGATACCAATCTAATACCCACTGTGGTTCTAAATCATTATTGCAGAAACAATTGATACTATGGCCTTCCCTCTATATTAAATGAATAAACTATTTAGTTTTGGTGGTTCATTAATCTAAGGTTAATACTGTGCTGCCTCCGCCTCTGTTACCGGGAGTTGTTTTAGCATTCGTGATTTATTAATATTATTAATTTTTTTTTGTTGTAAAAGACAACTCCCGCACTAGAGAACAATCTCTGTGTCGCGGGGGACTTTACAAACATACAATTAACGGACACAAATTACCCCCAGACTCAGAACAACTCTTTGTAGGTCACACAAAGTTTTGTTCTGTGTGGGAATCGAACCCACAACCTCGTGCACAGCAGGCGCATACTGCGACCACTGTACCACCAAAGCAGTCAAAAAAATATATTTTTTTAAATATATATATTTTTAAAAACAACTCCCGCACTAGAGAACATGCACAGCTCTGTGTCCCGGGGGACCTTACAGACATACAATTAACGGGCACAATTTACACCCAGACCCAGAACAACTCTTTGTGGGTCACACAAAGTTTTGTCCTGTGTGGGAATCGAACCCACAACCTCGTGCACAGCAAGCGCATACTGCGGCCACTGGACCACCGACCGAGGCAGTCAAAATTAAAATTAAATTATTTGGTGAGACGTAAGAGAAAATATGTCATGCATCCTTTTGTAAGTTAGAGACTAATAGTATTTCGATTTTTGTTTCTATAGTCCCTACAGACCGGCATTTTTTTTTCTATGGTTATCATGGTGCCTATGCCATCATCAGTGATTACCCAGCCACTGAGAAGAGGGTCGTTTATGGGTTCAATTCCAACACGGGACAAATATTTGTATACCCACACAGTGTTGTTCTGAGTCTGAGTGTATCTAATTTATATCCATGTATTGTTTTTGTAAAAATACAATACAATTTACGGATAGGGTAGTACCTACACTACCCTACTTCTTAAGTTAACCACCTCATTATTCCTAAGCAAAATCAAACGTCAATAACTAACCAGATCGTAATTATAATAATCTACCAAACTAAAATAAGTACATAATTACAAATAAGTACTGTTATTACCGACTTGTTTGTTTAGAAATCTCTGTACGTACCTAATTGCTTAAGCAATACGTATTTAAATTTATAAAAACTTTAATTTAATATGTACACCCGCGTGCTTCGATAATCAGATCCGTTTGATTGTTTGCACGTTATCAGTCGATTGTGGAATGAGCCGAGCTACATGCCAAGGATTTCCTGAGAGACTATGTAGGTATATCATGGGGTTCTTCAAGAAAGGATTTATAAGGTTTTCTGGTTTTAAAGCGTCGGCAATACGCGCGTGTGATACCTCTGTACCTCTGGTACTGCTAGCGTCTATGGGCTTCGGTAACTTGTGTGCCTATAATATAAAGAAATTAAAATTCAAAATGTATCTCTTGTAAATTACTTTAAATCCTGTCAACATTTCCAAGCCTAAGAGTCTTGAAATGATTGAAAAATATCTATTAGTTAGCATTGTTACACAAATTCAAGTAGGTACGTACTAAAATTCAAGTTTGCTAGGTACTTACAAAATTATTATATAACAAATTTAAATCTATGTAGGTAGGTACTTACGACATGTTATCTTATTTCAAGAACATCTAATTACTCGCGAGTACCTACATATTTTCAGCCTACGTTCCGTTTTAAAAGTAGATGTCGGTCAACAAGTTTAATTTCGTCACTAACTTTTGCCCACGGCTTCATTCGAGTGGATGAAATGAAAAGTAATAAAACTATCGCTTTTACCGCCAACGACCTTGAGCATATGGGCGAAGCAAACACGACTCACCCCGCACTATTTAAAATAAATAAAATAAAATTCTCCAGGCGAGCACGGGGACAAAATGTCTTATTAATTTATAATAAATTAAATTTCATACTTATCATAACCAAATTATAGGTGTATGTTTTCTTCAAATATCGTTTTTTATTTTTATATTATTTGATAAAAATTGAAGTCATAAAGTGGTTACATCTCAATAATTTAACTATTTAGAATTAATATACAATTTATGCCAAAACCATATTATGAAACACATCTTGTAGATTTTTTATGTATTTTTTTGGCAGTAATTTGGCTATAAATGCGAACAAAAAAACGTTTCATTTACACCTCTTTTTCATAATTTTTTGAGAAAGGGGCCTAAAGGTACGAGGTCACCATAACCGTAACCTGTCCGATTAACTAGAAGTTCAGGGCTTGAGCCGTCGCGCACGTCCTCGTTAGTGCCGCACATCTTACTATGTCCGAAATCCGGGAACAAGTATATTCTATGTTACTGTAACTATGATATTATGTGCGTACCTCCTATATACTACCTTACCGTACATGTATCTGGGTACTTTATCTCAATCAAGATGCGGAACTAGATTAGTATAAGTACAAGTGTCCATACTTATATAACACAGTTGCATAATACACCCAAATAATTCGTATCCTTATTAAGATCAAAAAGTACGACAAAATGACAATAAGTTTCAGTAAATTTCAATATCCTAATTTTTCCAAAAAGCTTACAAAATAATCTTGACAACCCTAAAACAACAACAACAGAAGAAATTACTCCGCGTTGTTTAGTAATTAGAGACAATTTATAAACAAAACTGTGTGAACTCACTGTTTTTTTAATTATCGCAGGCAGTTTTCAGTATTTGGCACAAATAGAACAAACAATAATAAGAAATCCTTCAAAATTAATTATCATGTGAAATGAAAATATAAAAGCGTGGGATGATATAGACATGGGAACATTTTAGATTCTAATCCAAGGCCTATATATAGAGATTATATATAGAGGATATAAAATAACATCTCTTCCACGTAAGGTTAAACTACTTAGCTATCGAATAATGTGGGATTGTATCTTAGTGTAATGAGTAAAAGCAGGTATTACGTTCGTTATTGTCCATCGTATTCATACTTAAAATCTCTAAGCAAGTGCGTACTAAAACACGGTAACAAAACTAAACGATAGGACAACTTACAGTGCACGAGCATTAGCGAATGAGCGCCAACACAACTCTCATAGTCCGATGGAACGGCAGTACGATGAGACCGGAGAGAGATCAGGTCACGCATCTAAGGATCGACCGGGGCATCCTTGCGTAACCTTGCAGATCCATCGATCGGCACCGCTAACACTTAGCTACGGGCCCCTTATAAAATGAAAATGCTAGACAAACTACGTTCGTATCAGAGTTACCGCATCTAAATACTTGACATTCATATAATTGTAATTTACATATTTCCATCTCAGCTATAAGACGTCCACTGCTGGACATAGGCCTCCCCCAAGGTTTTCCACATCGTTCGGTCCTGAGCTGACCTTGTCCATCGGTTGCCCGCGACCTTTACCAGGTCGTCGGTCCACCTTGTTGGAGGCCTGCCCACGCTGCATCTGCCAGTTTACATATTTATTACATTTTAATTCTTACCTTTCATTCACTCTCATAAAGTATCTTGAGACAACGGAAAACCGAAGCAGATCACACACTGTGGAAGGACATTTAGGTTATTAATATTGATCTTGAAGATGTTTATAACCCTCGTGTTAACTTGTCTTGTACTTGACGTGGCATTTAATGGCAGACCGTTTAAATACTGAAAGATAACAGACATTCTATGAACTTGTCTTTAACAGGTTTAATATTTTGCATATTTCTTTTTCTTTTAAACAATTTTATGATGTAACTAACCATGCACTCTTGTTCGCAGACACCCCTGCTATTCATACTGTCGTCGGTAGCTTTAGTCCAGGACAGGCGGACATATGAACGTGTTACATACCCCTCAGCAGCTTCAACAGCCCAGATCAAATTCGCCATTGAGAATAAATACGATGACACTGGCCCAGCTCAGAATCGACCTGTATACGCTTATAACACATACAAAACTTTAGAAGACGCCCTCGTCGCTTATTTCGAAGATCCAGATACGCGACTGCCAGAAAACGAAAAAGCAAAGGTGGTTCAAAATTTGTTAGCAAAACTTGCTCAACCGAAGCCAACCAATACACTGAATACCTATAAATACTCGTATTATGTGGAAAAACCACAAGTTCAAGCAGTCAGTCACAAAGACCTGTTTATGCCAAAGGACCCAAGTGAGGGTCCAAATGACTCTAAAAATGCTTACCCTCCTGCAGTTGAAGAAAACACTGTTTTAAATACCCCAGCAGACAGTAATGTGAAGTTCCAAAAGAATCCGGGGGTAAAAGACAATTCTTTGAGTCTGGCGCACTATACCAGAGACCGAGACTCACCTAAATATTCTTTCCTGTATGGAGTCCATGTAAGTAAAATTTAAAAATAATCTTTTATTTTGTTGTAACTTAAAAATTAAGGCTCTATATTTTTTATGCAAACATACAATAACAGCCACATGTGCTGATAGTGTATTTACTCAGTAGATACTTAATAAAAAAAGCTCGCGGTTTACCTGGTATGCCGATTTTGTTATTTCTCTGAGTACCTGTAAATGTAGCACAACAAAAATTATGTTGCCTAATTTTTGCTTGCCGGGGTCAACAGTCAATTCTTGTTTCACCACTTTCCGTTTTCGGTAGGGTTTTCCTTACACCCAGTACCCAAGTTAAGTATTTGCTCTGCGACATATTTGATAAATTAAAAAAAAAACAAATAATATCCCTCAACATATGGAAAATCAGAAAACTCTTGGAACCAGTGATGTGGGTCACATCACTGGTTCCAAGAGTTTTCTGATTTTCTGAGTTCCAGTCCAAGAGTTAATTAATTAAATAATTTTGTTTGTAAGTATGGATGGATGGATGAATGTTTGTTACTCTTTCACGTAAAAACTACTGAACGGATCTGAATGAAATTTGGCACAGAGATAGATTATGGTCTGGAATAACACATAGGCTACTACTTTTTAAAGTGATAAATAACCGACATCCACGCGGGTGGTGCCGCGGGCAACAGCTAGTGTATTATAATTTACAGATGACAATCACTTTTGCACTATCGGCTAAAAGCGGAGCTTCGTCCAAAATACATACTTTTACTTAAATGCATTCGAAAGTAGTTTCATAACAGGCTAATTTAATACGGTATTTATTTTTAAATCAAGTAATTCAAGTTTATTAAACATAAGACAAAAAATAAACAAACCCAATATGACTCGACCGGAACATAATATGCTTCCATTATTTTTTGAGGTACTTACTCTGTCAAGTCCCATTATCTACTGTAATACATGCTTACTTTGTTCCTCTATTCTAGCATGACATGTGGACAAAGCTGCTCACAAATTGTTATTTTCCGTGGTATTGAATAATATTCAAGGGCCTTTATCTTCAGTTTTCTGGGCTTCTAAGATAGGTAAAATAGTTGACATCTTTCGAATTTTAAATAAAGAAATGGCTGAATTACGTATATGGCCCCCGTGCGGTTTCGAAGGATTATTTTTCTTTATCATCATTATTCGTCTATCACAGTATACTGTTGGACATAGGCCTATCCAAGTGTGTGCCACCTAGCACGATTCTTGGCTTCTCACATCTAGCCGCTTTATACTCCTACATACGATCAAGTTGTAGAATGATCTCCCGGTTTAGATTTCTCCAAGACCATAACAGGAGGAAATAAAAGAATTTTGCTGATCGACGACTGTGTGCGAAGGAGCTATGCTTTTGGCTTCCTTAGTGGCATCATCATCATCATAAACCATAAACGTCCCACTGCTGGGCACGGGTCTCCTCCATATATTTGAAGGGATATAACCCTACTATACCACGCTGGCCAGACGGGTTGGCATAGGGTGCTGTTTCGATTTTTCTCTCTCTTGCAGTGGATATTGTCTGCCTTAGTGGCATATTAAATAAATGTTTCGAAATGAAAACATCCTTGTTTGACATGAGTTAGCAATAGTAACCGACACATATCGCAACGTTTCGTACTAAAAACCGCATAATAAGTAGTTTAATAACAATGTTTAAGTGCATTGGCGCATGACATACACTTTCCATTCCATTGTTACCCTGTTACATTTTGGCACGTTTCCCGACTTTAACTCAAGTTTTTTTTCAACACAAAATAATTATGTCCAGTAAACATTATGTGAACATACTCTGTTAGGAGAGATGAGAGTAATGTGAATTTTCTTAAGATGTATGCATTCATTGTAAGTAAGTCTTGATTAGTATCTGATGAATTCCATAAAGTGAATTTGTTTGTTTTACTGCAGCCGCAAATGATAGCCGTGGCCGTTAGGAACTGTTACTTCATGCACCACATTCCACTTTATGCAGACGTGGAACGTGGAACAGTAGTTTTCTTAAAACGCATCCTTTATGGTAGGAACTCAGAGAAACAAATACTTTTTTCCAAATTTAAAGTTAATTTTATCGAAACGACAAAAATAAGTTAGTAAATGTATTAAACAATACCTACACTATAATAACAAAGACAATAGACTAACAAATCTCTATTTCAGTAACTAGCACATAATAACAGTAGTATTTTGACAGCTAAACTGTCGTGATCGGGTCGAGGTTAATCGTGCAGGGAATTACGCAGTAAACAAGTTCGGTGCCGGCAAGTGCGATTTTGTAAATCATTGAACGCATTTTTATTAGTGATTTTATCTTAAGTTTTTATCGACAAAATAATGTCAGTATTGTTATTTTAGCAATAAAATAATAATGTATATTTGTATAGCTTACGAAATAACAGAATGTAGTCGTTTAGTACGAGTAAAATCACGATATTTAATTTTAACAATAGTAAAAAAATATTTCCTTACATAAAAAACAAAAACTCAATGCAACCTTACCGTTTCATTTTATACAAATATTAGTTATGTCCTTGTAAAATTGTATCTACAGCCTAAATAAAGTAAGTAACTGTCGTTTCGGCAAGAAATCCCTAACTAAGTATATCGTCATAAATTGACCGATAACGAATAGACCGTGAAAGACCCGCTGTCAATGAGCTACTCTCCATCTTAGCCATAAGATGTCTGCTGATATGATGATACTGCTGGACATAGGCCTCCACCAAGGTTTTCCACATCGTTCGGTCCTGAGCTGACCTTGTCCATCGGTTTCCCGCGACCTTTACCAGGTCGTCGGTCCACCTTCCAGTTATCTACTACTTTAGTATAATGTGTATTTATTACATTGATTAAATTATTGAAATCAATAAACTTTTCAATCTGTAATCTCACAAAACTATCTTCGTCAAAATCTTCGTCCATATATCAATAAACAGATCCAGTCCATGACTGGAATCCAGTAGTACAATGAGTCTCTTTAACGTGAAGAATTTGACTCTGTCAGGGTAAAACAATACCTGAATTGAGGTAAATCTGATTTGCAGAGAGGTGTATATCGGTGTTAGTTAGTACACCCGTAAATCTAGATGTCTTCAACTGGTGGCTTCAAATTTATTGGAATTGTAAGATGTAGGTATTATGAGTGCAAATTGAACTCTAGTAAGCTAATAGAAAAACTACCAAAAATATATTGCATAGATTTATCAGGTATAAGAATTACCTGTTTTAGATGGTAGCAATTTTTTGTGTAAATTCGTTGCGCTGATTTGTCGACTTGGTCTTCTGTTTTCTCTGCATAGGGAGATACTTAACCATCAAGTGGTTGCCAATCGCTATAGTTTATAGGCGTTCGATATAATTTGAGATACATAATGTATAATAACGACAATATGATTGTAGCTTGTCTATATTGTTTTATAGCCTTATGTTAGCCTTAGGCAATGGTGTCCGTGAAACGAATAGCTCTTAAACAAAATTAATTAGATTAATTAGAGGTAAACTGTTAAAGATGGCGATCTTATAGCATAGATAGCGGTAATTATTAACATTGTTATATTATTTAAATAACCAAATTATTTTTATTTTTAAATTTGCTCTCTCTGTTGAAGAGTAACAAATAGACAGCAAAATTCTTATAAAAAGCTATTAAATACCTACTAAGCGTCCGGCCTACATTCTTTAAAAGATAATTGTAACCCTGAACAATAAACTTGAGCATTCAATACAACAAAAATGCGGAACATAGAACACACTAGCTTTTGCCCGTGGCTTCGCTCGTTTGATAATTTTAAACAGATCTCTATGTTTAAAAAAAAATGGCTATGTGATTTTGTGGTATATAAGCTATAACACTGTAGAGTTTTATCAAAAACCATCCAGTAGTTTTAGCGTGAAGATCAAACATCTTCACAAACTTTCTGACGTTAGTAGGATAAGTTCTTACTTATTAAATATTTTTAGCATTTTTGCTATGCAATCAGCTCAAATATACTTAAATATTAAAGCAATGTGGAAAAAGGCGAGCCCGGAGCAGGATTCGAACCTGCGCCTCTCGGGTTCCGGCTCAGCGCACCCCGAATCCCGAATCCGAGAACCCGAGAGGCGCAGATTCGAGTCCTGCTCCGGGCTCGTCTTTTTCCATATTGCTTTAATATTTAAGTAAGTTCTTACTGTTAAAAGATGTTGTTACATATTTTGTTTGTTATCAAAATGCTAAAAATTGTTATATTTGCGATTCTGACATTGCGTCTAGTAAACTTTCTCGTCAGCGACATGCGGAACCACTTGTACTTTCACTAGACTATGCATAAAATAGTAAACATCATTGCCTGTGTGTTACAAATGGCATTAATCTGCAAACTAGACGTGTATGTGTCACTACGATGTTACGAGCAAACAATAGACACGGTGTACACAATGTGAATCGTAATTTTATCGTAATACATACGGTTGTAACAATAAAATTGTAATAAATTCGAGTTAATGTGTTGCCTCTTACATAATTGACTGCCTCGGTGGTCCAGTGGGTGCAGTATGCGCCTGCTGTGCACGAGGTTGTGGCTTCGATTCCCACACAGGGACAAAATTTTGTGTGACCCACAAAGAGTTGTTCTGAGTCTGGGTGTAATTTGTGTCCGTTAATTGTATGTTTGTAAAGTCCCCCGCGACACAGAGCTTGTTCTCTAGTGCGGGAGTTGTCTTTTTCAATACAATACAATACAATTAATCAGTAAATTATTTGTTATGGTAATAATAATAACTCTGATACTTACATACTCAACCTGGTCAAGCGTCGTTGATGTCGCAAGATAATGTAATATCAAGAGTATGATTAATAGTATGTACCTATAGTAATCACATAAGTAATTTACAACTATGGCTTGTTCGACTCGTTTAACCCATTTTTATAATTGTGCATTTTGAGCTGTCAAAATCGTTAGGTTGGCATGATTGAATTCACTCACCCGCTTCCCTTCCTTGTCTGCACTTTCGTGTCGTATGTTATTTATATTTTAGTATCCATATCCCTCTTTTTTTATTATAAAAATGATTTTTCACATTACTGTACATACTATGGGGATTTAGTCTCATCTGGAGGGAATTTCCGTGCATTTAAACGTTTCTTCGTTGCCATACATATTATAGCAATCGAACTTAGCTCACATAGGTCCCGTAGTTTAAGGTCCTCCGTGGTGCTCCTTTTCATAGGTTACATACAAACCTATACAGATTTATTTTGTCTCCCGCTTTGCTATGGAGGGAAGTGGAAACTTTTCTTTCTAACTTCTCCTATTTACTTCTGATTAAATTCGTTGCGGGGTCCAAGACAGTAGGTTAAGTTGTTCACGGGACGCACGAGTGTCAAAACTCGGTGTATCAGTTGGTTACTCCGCTGTTAATCCTGGCTCACAGGAGTCACAGCGGTGGGCATGTGGGTGGGATAGTCCCGAATTACTGTACATACCTGTCAATCAAAATGATTATAATTATCATTGAAATTTTATTCCAGTGCAGCCAACATGGCAATGCACATTATGCTACATTATGCACAAATTAAAAGATTTCGGAATTCAGTTAAAGACGCATCGATTGCCCGTTTACACAATTTCAATACTTATTCAAGGATTTTAATACTCTGTTGCACAATTATGTTTGGTTTTTTTTACGTCGTGAATTCCTTAACAAAGATCTTAGTAAAATGTATAATTGTATCCAATAAGGACTATTGATTTGATCCGCATTCGCCTCACGAAGTTTTGCCCTACATAAAAAATCCGTCCTACATTTTATTTCGTTTTAGCCCCAAATTCCCAAAGTACTCCAAAAAGAGTTCTCAAACTAGTCCATCAAAAATATAATCTTTTTATTTAGGTTTAATTCTACTCCATGCTAATATTACAAAATAATAAGTATTTTTAAATAATAATACCTTGGAGTAACTTGGGAATTAATGATAAGATTCTTATCTTTTTAAACAAAAGAATGGAGTACTTTGTTAATAAGCCTCCAATAAGTTAAAGGGTAGATACCTAATAAGATATTCAAACTCCTATGTTACAAAATTTAAACAAGTTTTCTAAGTACCCAGAACTATTTTATTATCACATATCCTACTCTCTATTGACCTTCAAGGACTTCCCTATAAAAAACTTTGAATATATTTAACAATATTCAAGAGTCATGAAATTGTAATTACTTTATTGCTGGGCAACTAATTTATACGGTAGGTTATCTATACAACTCGATAGTACATTTATATGGCACAAAAAATGGCTTCCTTTTGCGTTCCGCATTGTCGGGTAGGAAAAATGTGGCTGGTCTGTTACGCATCGACCGAGTTAGGACTTGAACCTACGTTCTCGTAAATAAACCATCTAATCAGGCCTGGAAGGATTGTCGTATGTATTAGGGTGTATTGTATTGTAAGTATATGGGTGAAAGAAAAACGGAAAATTTTAGAGAGGTAGGGGATCATAATAGTGGGCAAGCCCGACTGGGAAAGGACCTCCAGTTTACAAAAGACCACAGCCAAATGACACACAGTGGTGTAGTTGTATTCCTGTCAGTGTGTCAGTACAGGTTTCTATAGCTCATTTAGGGATGCTTTTTCAACCCGACAGTTTCTGATTCTAGGGAAATTCTATCACAAAACCCTGCTGTTATTAGTTTTTGAGTTAGCAACACGCAAGTGATACCTCTGCTGTTGCCAGCGGTGGCTACGGTAATTGCTTACCATTAGGCGGGTTATATGCTTGTTTGCCATCTAAAATAATAAAAAAAACACCCGGCATCGTTGATTTACATTACGGAAACACAATAGGAGGTCCAACGACGACGCGATGCCAGTGGCCACAGTGGCTTCACACTCCAATGACGGTTACACGCGATTTTCGTCTCATGATGTTCGAATGGAACTATTAGGTACTTCCGTACCTACATCATACACAAACAAAAACAAAACAAAAGGACAATAATATCATATAATATGTATCCGGTGGTCTTAATAGATTCGATATTATCAGTGCGCAAACCAAAACACCTCAAAACAACTATCGGCTTGCAAAATAATTACACTTTTCCATACTTTCATCATCCATTTAAAGTAAAGGCAAATTAGTGTATGGTTTTAATAGCACCCTATTCATTGGTCTTATAGTATGAATAATTTATATTAATGTTCTTACGTGTCGGTCAATGTAACGTTCACAACGAGAATGCAGTCGGCATTCGTTTCGATAGGAAGTAAACCGGTGAAGTAAAGGTGTGGCGGCCGTTGCGTAATCGGCGTATACTTCACTGCTAACAGAATACTACTAAAAATAACTTAACAAGAAAGAAAATAATAAATTGCTTTGTTAATTATAGGTTTATTTATTGTAGTTTTTTTTTCCTTCACTTTTGTCCTTATAATTGAGGTTTATGAACTTAACGGTGTACGGAATTTCACCTAAGACTATATTTTTGTTAATTTTATGCAGTTCCCAGCATGTCTAAACTGGCTTCTTGTGCTATAATATATGACGTTAACTAATAGTTTTTTGGATATCATCAAGTAACTAAATACCATAATTAGATACGATAATTTATTACATCACTCCTGCTTAAAAAACTTGCTAAACAATTTGGTATAATTTTCAAAAGATTTTGCTTATTTTTGATTTCTATGTTACAACACACCTACACATCGTGCCTTTTTAGTGTTTTCACGTAACATCAAAAATTCTTAATTTGTTTACTTACGAAACTATTGTTAGAAGGTGACAATTTATTTTAAAAGTAATGACTTATAATGGTAATATTTGTTTATCTTCATTTCATTAGAAATTTAAAACTATTGCCAGATTGACTGCGTAACGATCCATTATAATCTTAAAATCAAATAGGGTTCGTCATATTGCTCTAAATGAAAACTGATGGAGGTATTTAAACCATCTTAATAATCTTATTTTACTCCTAGACAAATCTTGTTATTACCTAGAAAATATAAAAAACAAATCTAGAACATTTCTAGTTCAAAAACTTGTTCAATTCAGAAACAAGGTCTAGATCAATGCTCATTGTTAATAATAAAATAAATAAAAAACTATATTAACGTGCTCTACATAATCCAAACAAAAAAAAACTAATTAGACAACAAGGAACTAGGCAATAAGAAGAACAAAACTATTCGCGAACGTCCGCGTCTGCATGAACCACACAAATCGACCTTTAATAGTAATTGGGTAGACCCCCACGTTGCGTATACGCAGCCACACGCAACTTACTCTTAACCTTGTACTTGTCCGTTACACATTCACACGCGTACCAAAATAAACTTAAAAGAATTAGAGTACATTCTTCCTTGAATTAAACAAGCAAGGCCTTTAAAGAAGAATAAAAAATGTACTTACTTAATTGCAAATTTTAACGCATATAAAATAAGTTAATTTGTAATTGTTTTTTTATAACAATAATACTAATGGATAGTTAGGGTTAACATTATTTAAATAACTTATATTACGAAACACATAAATATGAACTTATAATATATATACATAAATATTCATAATTATTTCCTTTAATTTATCAGTCAAATCAAAAGTACCCAGAATCAACGTTCATGCATGAAGAGGTTGATGAATGTTGAAGAAGCGAAAAAAGTATGTTTGCCTCGAAACAATTGGCGTACCATAGTCTCTGCCTACCCCATTGGCTAAGAACTGATAAACATACCACGCATTATTAAAGCTTAAATGTTACTCAAATGGTCATAAGACAAATGCGGATGGTTACAATGTTAAAATTATATTTTCGCCAAGCTAAGTCGATAACAAAAACTTAATCTGACATTAAATAATAGCACCTCCTTTGTCTCAAATTGGTAAGGTTATTGTACGAGTACAACTAGATCACGTCGACTGATTGACGCATAGGCAAGTTGAGTTATATCGACAATGCTGATAATAATAGTTGGCTTGGGATTTACATAAATATTGTTACAAGGCGAATGATAAGAATATGGTCAAAACAAGTATTGTGAGATTATTATGCTAATTTGTAAATAGTTTAACTCCCAGTCAGTTAATGTTTAATAGACAATGTTAGAACGCAAACAATGCTTGTTCCAGCGGTAATCGGGTGTTAACACCCGATTACCGCTGGAACAAGCATTTTTATTAATAAAAGAGGTTGAATTCATAAAGGTTACAAAGTTATGAAATGAATAACACAAAAATATAAAGTGTATCTTATGTAAGGCCTATGTCCAGCAGTGGACGTATTTTGGCTGAGATGATGATGATGATAAAGTGTAACAGAAAATCTCGAAAATAAACGCGCAGCGTGTCAAAGTCAAAGTCAAACTCATTTATTCATTTAGATCAAATACATGATACTGAACGTCACAAAAACATGACGTAACATACTTTTTTCCTACGGCCAATTCGCTGGCTATGGTAGAGCCTCGAGAAGAATTGGCAAGAAACTCGGGTCACTCTTTTTAATCGCCAGAATATAACATTTACAATTTGGTATAGGTTACAATATTAGTGGTAACGAAAAGGAACGAAAACCAATTAACCATACAGAATGAAATTAAGATAAGTATTAAATAAAAAACGTGCGAGTGATACCTCTGGTGTTAACGTTTATGGGCTACGGTTCCTGCTTACTATCAGATCGGCAGCATGCTTGTTTGTTTCCTTAGTATAAAAAATGCCCATGTCAGCAAATTTCCAAGCCAGTATACTGACAAACGTAGAGCTTTCTAAGTATGACAAATTGTCTTGAAACTTTTAAACTGTTTTATTGACTACTATACGAGATATAGAAATGAGGACACCCTCGGTTGCATACCGATACTTTGTGCTAACGACGGCTGAAGTCCTGGTTTCTATCCCTATCTATACTAATATTATAAAGCTAAAGAGTTTGTTTGTTTGTTTGGTTGAACGCGCTAATCTAAGAAAGTACCAGTTCGATTAGAAAAAAACTTTTTTTGTTGAATCAATAGGAGCGGAGCAGTAGTGAGATATGTTGCAAAATCGGGGAAAATTCCAAATAACCACGCACACGAAGTCGTGGGCGACCCCTAGTATTCTATATAAATAAAGTTGTATTCTTTTTACTGTCGAGAGATGATAACATAGTTGACGGAACGTGGATGTGATACACATCATACACATCAGCGACTTAGATACGTGATGCTATGTTGTTATGTTCATTTAGCAGTAAGATCTTCGGTAGGGGCCGCCCTAGAACATACAGTGACCAAGTAGGGGATTTGCTAAAAAGGGCCAAGTTAAAAGTACCCAGAATCGACGTTCATGCATGAAGAGGATGATCAATGTAGAGGAGGCGAAGGAAGTATGTTTGGATATAAACAAATGGCGTAGGTACCATATTCTCTGCCTACCCCGCGGGCGTGATGATATGTATGTATCTAATAATAATAATGTCCTCCTAACCGAATTTCGGTCACGGAGACTTGCCATCTGCGCGGGAGATATTATAATGCACAAGTGTGTGCGCAAACACAAGTGCACTCTTTATTCCCTCACTCTCATAGTCCGATGGGACGGCAAATCCGACACGACCGGAGAGAGATCAGGCGTAGGACCAACGGCTTTACGTGCTTTCCGAGGCACGGGGGTGTAAACACCGCCAATTTCCAAACTCCGAGCATCTATTGTGAATTTCTTAACAGAAAAACCCAATATCGATTTTTGGCCGATTTTTGGACCTCGTGATCAACAGTCTCACACATCGACCACTGAGCCACGGAGGTAGTTAAATGTATGTATCTAAGATCTCACCGATAGCAGGTTTTATACTAATAACACTTCTCATTATGTATCGAGGACTAAAACAACTTTTACAAGTGTACGTTAATTGTTTACATAATAACTTAACTCTCTCTTAAAGTATCCTACCATATTAGTTTATACGTTAATACGTTTATTACTCAATCATGTCCGAAAGGTAAAACAGTTTTTTTATAAAATCTGTCTTGCAGATAGATCGTATCCTGGATTAAAATCTATACTAATATTATAAAGCTGAAGAGTTTGTTTGTTTGTTTGGTTGAACGCGCTAATCTCAGAAAGTACTGGTTCGATTAGAAAAAATATTTTATTGTTGAATAATGCATTTATCCAGGAAGGCTATAGGCTATATAACATCACGCTATGATCAATAGGAGCGGAGCAGTAGTGAGATATGTTGCAAAATCGGGGAAAATATTCCAAATTACCACGCGGAAGAAGTCGCGGGCGACTCCTAATATCATATATAGTTTGGATCTCTCCTCCGGGTTATTTTCTGTGACGAGAGCTAAGAGGGTTTTCCACCCTCTTATCCAAAATATCGCGCAATACGGGCAAGGGATTCCAACATGTATTCGGAATTTCCTCTAAACCGTGTGGCTCATAATGTTTTTCTTCACTTTACATTTGATTAGTGGCGAACAAATAGCAGCCGCCTCGATGTTAGAAAGATAATTGTCATTGTCAATCGTTTGCAATATTGCAGCACTTAGGATACTAACATTTGGGACATTTTTGTCTGAAATACGTTTGACATTATGTCTATTCTCACGGGCACGGCGTGAGCTACGGATTACTGACTCGTGAATATTTAAACGCTGTCTGACATTCAGTCAGATAGCTTTATCAAATATACTTTAAATAGCCTTCACCATAGTTGTTCTTAGAATAATGTCTCGATACTAAAGTTCAACAGACAATTATAGGGCAGCGTTACATACTATAAGTAGGTACTAGTTTAATCGAAACAATTATGTATTATTCATAACTTTATAATATACCTTCGGGGCTCAACAGGCTCAACAGGCTTGATGCTTTAAGCCTGTTCCCCGAAGCGGTGAGTAGAGGTGAATCAAGCCCACATTTTTGAATTATGTTAGATCCTAGATTTGACCGTGCTGATACTTCTTCTTCTTATCGTTAGGTTAGTGGTCAACCTGGTGACAGAGTTATTTAGATCGCCCATATTTAGGCCTCTGTCGTGATCTAACGACTCTTAACAGTCGGGACCGAGTTTGAACGTGCTCTCCGAAGCACGAAAACGCTCAGATCAAAAAACCCCTATGCAGTCACCCATCTATTGTTACTGCGCCCACTGATTGTTTACCGAACAGCAAGTGCACGTGCTGATACTGAAACTCTTGGCAGAAATGATAATATAACTTTGTTTTACCCATGGATTAAACTTAGACTCCAGCAATCGGCGGAGATAACAATTCAGGAATTTCATGCCGCTAGGAATCAAGTCAAACACACTTTGTAGGTCAAAAGTGTTTTGTATACTTAAATAGTTTGAAGCTAATAAAACTCAGAAAGAACTACTAAATAAGGTAGAGAGGGATGAGTGAGAAGGGGCTACTTTTTCTTGCCTTCTCTCAGTACACCTTGTATGTTATGGGGCTTTTGTTATCTTATTTATTTTTTACTTATAGTCTTAATTTCTGTATTTCAGGATGTTCACACAGGAGACATAAAGCGGGCAGCCGAGACCAGGGACGGCAGCACCGTACGTGGCTACTACACCTTACTCGACTCTGACGGCAAGCAACGAGTCGTGCAATACACGGCTAGTGACACGGAGGGCTTCAGAGCGAGTGTCACCAAGTTACCAGCGCAAACCACACTAGAGGGTTAGAATAAGGTCTTCTCATGAGCCGATCGAATCTCATGAGCTTGTGCTGGCTTCAGCACTGAAGCCAAACACCCTTATAGTATACCTAGTTTAAATTTAAAATTTAAACTTAAATTGCCTTTTTTATTTATATTGTATTTGAGCTGTGTCAGTTTGTAAACCTGCTACCTTAAAATATAACTTAATAAATACAAAAGGTACTTCGTTAAATAAAAATAGGATAAATCAGGAAAAAAAGATATGCAAATGCCAATTTTCCACAAAATACCAATTCACGAGCCAAGAATAACTCTTGACAGAGCTAGCGAATATAAAGAATTGATAAAGAATTAAATCAATCCACAGTTTAAAAATGTTACTTATTGAAGATAGGATTACAGTCCAATCCGCAGTTCGACGCAGTGCTAAAATAAAATAAAAGCTAAATCAATACAAGATACTCGAAACTGGTTTACGACAATGACAAAAATAACTATACCTGTTCATATTCATACGTTGCCAAATAACATACCACATTAATACCATTTCTTAAAAGCCGCATTCAAAACAATATTTAATATCGTCTCGTGAAAGAATGGCCACGAAATATCCTAAGAAAATGGATAGACTGCTGTTACTAGATGAATTCTTAAACGATAAGATATTAAAACTTGATAACGGTATAACAAAAATTGCATGCGAAAGAAGCCAAGCCATTTTCTTTAGCAAAACGGGTGATGCATCAATTATTATAAGTATACAATAGATAGTACTAATTATTCTTACTTGCTTTTGTATTTTTATAATTTACTAGACGTTAAGCACTTGGCACAAATTGTCGAAGTATTCCATATTGGGCACCCGTTTTAATGGCAAGGTATTCCACATTGGGCACCTACCGATATTTTTATATCGATATGTTCCACTAATTGTACCTGCGAAATATATCGGTAGGTGCCCAATGTGGAATACCTTAGGTGCCATTCACTCAGGTGCCATTAAAACGGGTGCCCAATATGGAATACTTCAAATTGTCGCGTATATACAGAAACGAAAGTTGTACCTATTTAAGATGATTTTACAAACCATTCTGCCAATAACTACGATAATTGTGTAAAAATTGTAATAGACATTCGTTATATAATTATATTAATTATGTATGATGACATTCATGACTAACCTAAGCTTGTTATGTTTTTGTTATAAGTCGATGTAATAAGATGCAAAAATGTGAATGCAAATTATGTTAATCTTTTTGTTAAAGCATTTCCTCTGTTAACTTGTTGCAATATTAGTATTGTTAGGGCCTCTTGTTCATTACGCATGCAAGCTTGACCTACATGCGTGTTGTTAATTTATACAACGCATGGCTGGCTCAGCTGGACTGGTCCTTGGTGGCTCTAGACAGAGAGAGGAAGAATGAAACCGGCACGGGTATTCTGTAAGAGCAAAAACCGAGCCACCGCGAAAACCGAGCAAAATCTGGCTGTCAGATTGAAAATCAGTATTCCTTAAGAGCAAAAACCAAGCCTTTTTGACGTTAAGTCAATAGATTATGCCATCACCGAGCAATCACAACTGTCGGTTTGCAATCACAACTGTCAGTTTGCCATCGCTGTTTCTTAGAGAATCGCATGGCCGGTTTGTGCTAAAATATGCGAATTTTAGACCGAAGTTACTAATGCTTAGAATTTAAAGATAGTCAAATTGAAATGTGCCATGAATTCTAAGCAACAAGGAGGATGTTACAAAGTAAGAAAGAAATAAAACGAAAACTGACAAGTAACTGACGGAACATGTCGCACCATCAGTGGAAAAAAGGCGTAAGTTGAGAAAAGCCATTTGACAACTGTAAACCTTAACTGTAATGATGCACAAGATGACAATTGCAAAACAGGCGTATCTCACCTTAAGTCTTTATTCTCCTACGGGTGTGATGTATGCACGCATGTTGGGACTGGTCTGTTTGCTAGTTAAAGACGCTCAAATATCTCCTTTCTTATACTAAGGTTTATAAAAGCTTGCTTTATTTATACTAGGATAATTAAATATAAGTGGTAAGTACGCAACTATTATACCTATAGATTATAACATCTAATTATTTACCTAAAATGGTAAAATCAGCAGTCTATTCATCTTAATGTAAATTTGTATAAATATTATATTTTAGTTTAATAATTATATACTCCATTGTTACGAGGTGTTTTTTTACTTCAATAAAATATTTTTTATTAGTATTGTGCTTTCTTAATTGTCAACCCACCAACTCAATCCCAGTCAACTACAGTAACCCCCACCTCTCCCTGGATCCACCCCTGCATCAAAGTAACATGTACTCCATGCTAAGGTTGTCTGGAAGAGATCGCTCTTAGCAATAAGACCGCCCACTGTGCCTACTTGTTTGTGTATATTTATTATATCTCTCAAAAGTACACACAGTAGTGCTAAAAATAAATTCTAACAGATATTTTCGAGTACTTTTGAGTGAGCTGGAGTCTGTACTGGGTTCTAGACCTGTATGACAAATCTCCAGGCTTACTCTTCTAAGGATTATGTTAATATTTATTGGTGACAAAGTAACGGTTACGGTGAGAAACTTCGTTCTACCAAGTATTCAAGAGATGTCTTCATCGTTCTTTGTTCTTGACCAAACTTAAAGAGGCGTCTCTTCATGCCTTGCGCCCCAGGGCCGTCATCTTTGACCGACCCATTTTTTTACACCAGGGCTTTAAGATGTAGTATCCCTCGGATAGAAATACGTTTCTCTCTGAACCTCTAAATGTGCGCTGGAGACCTGTACTCACATACAGGATCGCACATACATAACTACACCGCTGTGTGTAATTATTTGGCCGTGGTCTTTTGTAAGGCGGAGGTTGATTCTCAGTCGGGCTCGCTAGTATGGTGCCCTATTTCACAGTCGTTACGAAGTTGTCCTTGTTTATTTATTTATTTATTTAACTTTTTGCACAATACATTTATGTACATAGGTGGACTTAATGCTAATAAGCATTCTCTGACAGTCGACCTAAGGTGGTGCAGAGATATTAATTAGTAGGTGCATTCAGAAATATGGTGGATTTATTAAAAACTTATTTTTTACTTTTGACACTAAATTACATATATTAATTAATACATATAATAAACAAATATATATATGTATATATATATTATAGAAATATACATAAATAAATACATATTAATATACAAATGAAATGAAGTAGATAATTAGGATGAATTTGCTGCCGTATTACCCAGTAGAAGCTCACGGACTTTTATCTTGAAAGTGAGCCGGTTTGTTACCATCCTGATTTCCAGAGGAAGCGCGTTCCAAAGAAGAACAGATTGAACAAAGAAGGAAGAATGAACAAAATCAGTAGTGTGAGTAGGACATGCAAGAAGACGGTTATTAGTGGACCGAAGGTTTCTATTGTGAGTGGAGGATAGATATTGCAGATAAGAGCTGAGGTAAGTTGGAGGAGTAGGAGAAGTGAGGAAGGAAAAAAGTGTAGTGAGAGCACGCAAGCTACGGCGTTGACGAATAAGCAACCATTTAAGTTCAGAGCGATAAGCAGATACGTGATCATACTTTCGAAGATTGTACACGAATCGAATGCAGTTATTGAGAAGTCGGTCTAATTTGTCAAGAAGATCTGCATTCAGGTCGAAATAGCACACATCGCCATAGTCGATTTAGCCTTGTTGTATCTCACCTTACTTAGACGTATAGCCATACCTACAATGAACTAGCAGTACCTCACCCACTGTCCACATCAACCCTGGTCTATGCTTGCATGGGTGATTTACCCATGCCGCGTACTATCATTAAAACTGTGAAACCGAAAATAATATTTTAGGTAGGTACACAATTTTATTAATATTTTAGGTAGGTACACAATTTTATCAGGCGCTACAGCCACTATAGCGCCTAATGAAAAACTGATAGCAATATGCTGTATAACCTATGCGACAAAGTATTTATCGTAACAAACATACACCAGGGCTTTAAGGTGTGATATCCCTTATCGATTAGATGTATGCCGTAGAAGTAGGGCACCATCAAGCCCGCCTGGGAAACCTTACAGAACACCACAGCCAAATAACTATACACAGCGGTGTAGTTATGTTCCTGTGTGTGAGTACAGGTCTCCAGCGCTCATTTAGAAATGCATTTTGAAAGAATCGTATTATTATCCCAGGGTTACTCCATCTTAAAGCCCTGGTGTAAAAATACGGAATGGCAACACGCAAGTGATACCTCTGGTATTGCAAGCGTCCATAGGCTACGGTAACTGCTAAACATCGGGCGCGCCGTATGCTTGTTTACCACCCAAGTAGTATAAAAATAAATGTAAACACTATTGTTGCGTGTTGCCAACCCAAAAAGGCAAATAATTATAACTAGTTGACCCGGCAAACTTCGTACCGCCATTTTTTTTAAACTATTGCATAGCTTCTATCGCGGGCCTTGAGCGTGGAGACCGAATCCAGAAATTCCGTAACGAAAATAACCTAACACCACTCCGACCGGGCGGTGATACTTTTTTTAATGACGAATTCTCTAAACGGCCAATAATAATATGTCAAATTTGTGTAAGGAGGTTTTGATCTAAGAGAATAAAAAATAAGTAAAGAATAAATTAAAGGTCAAATAGTAGCCTAAAATTTAATGAATTATGGTTGAATTTCGACCACGGGCCATCACTATTATCAATTTCACATAGCATGGGTACGGTGACGTTTAGCATTTAAAATATCTAGAGATGTAGTATTGATAATATCGAATTCAAAAATATCGATGATAAAAAATCATACTAAAAAATATGCAATAGCTTTACCGCGGCAGTCCCCGAGTGCCACAAGTCTTTTTTCTTTTAATTTTCTTCTATACAAACCTTATCCTGACAATTACAAACACAAAAAAAAGAATTATCTAATTTGGTGCAGTCGATCGAAGTTATGCGCGTATATATATTTGGGGGGTTTCATTTTGATTTATATAGATATTGTGACCTGAAATTGCATGTTTGTAAAGTCCCTCGCGACACAGGACATTTTCTCAAGGGAATTGTCTTCTTTTTAAAACAAATTTAAAATCAAAAAGGATTTTTAAATATTGTGTTTTATGAAGTAAATGGTATTATCAACAATTAGAAAAGGTGCGTTGTTTTTTAAGAGGTAACATGCGAGGTAACATTTAAGCCACATGATTATTTCAGTCAATGCCGTCAAAGTTGTTGTGGGTATCTCAAAAATATAAATGCAGGTGCTAATCACAACAAAACTTTTTGAAAATGCGAAACATTCGACAACAAACATGAAATGTTTTTAACAATTCCATTCAGATGTCACACCGGGTTTCAAAAGATGAGTATCAGTGACAGCGGCGTATGATGGGGCTCACAAAAGATGTATCAATGGCCATAATCCGGCCTAAACTAACAATATTAGCCACAACAATGGTAAGGCCGAGAATCGGTAGTCCGTATAATAAGCTTTTAACTTTTTGTCCTTTTTGTAAACAAGTGTGACAGGTACCTTTAGATCATTAGACGACGAATGGTATTTAGGTAAGTTAACTAAAGATAAGTATTCAATTTTTTTATTCTACTTCGCTGGCAAACAAGCATACGGCCCAACTGATGTTAAGCAGTTACCGTAGACTATGGACGCTTGCAATACCAGAGGTATCACTTGCGTGTTGCTAACCCATTTTTTAGTTCGTCCATCCATAGGCTACGGTAACTGCTTAACGTCAGTTATGCCGTATGCTTGTTTCCCACCCAAGAAGTATAAAAAGGTGCTATTTCTTCGTCTAATGTTTCCTTATCTAGCAAATCCCTTTTAAGTTTAAAATCAAGATATAAATAAAAAGTCGCAACCCTGCCTTGCGTAACAATAACACGGTTAATCAGAAATCATTGCAGGTTTATCACACGGCTATACCTGGCGATGTAATCCTCTTATCTGTTATCAGCGATACCGACTGCCATTACTATCATAATTTATTAGTAATTAATCAATTTTACTTTAGGTATACGAAGTTTTAGAATTCTGTAAAAAACTGTGTAGGTAACAAATGTAAAAGCTTTTGTATTGTTATATCTTATGGTGGTGCTCATAGCCAGGTCCTGGCTGGTCCAGCATGAGCACCTGATGCACAAGCTTATCGGTAAACGATCACCAATAAAATTTATGGACGAAAAAATTATTCTTGTAAAGCAGGGACTTCACAAATACAGAGATTATGAACACAAAAACTAGATACAGATACTTTTGAATTTATAACCCTGATGTATGAAGTGCATCTACTCGTATGCATTCCGACATCAGAAAGTTAATTTATTTATTTATAATCAAACCCTATAGCTATCTTTACAGGTTCACCTAATGCGATAGAGAGGTAAAAAAGGACACTTATTGTTTTAATATAATACACTTAAAATATCTACACATACTAACAATTTTTATTATTCTTTCCTTACTAATATTATAAATGTGAAAGTTTGTAAGAATGGATGGATGTATGGATGGAAAACTACTGAACGGATCTGGATGAAATTTGGCACACAGATACTTTTTGCAGCGATAACCGACATCCACGCGGGCGGAGCCGCAGGCAACAGCTAGTATTAATTATAAAAAGTAATGCCAACAAAATAAAATATTAATAATTTGGTTATACTCTGTAAATTATTAAAAAAACCCTCAGTCAGCGGTGGTGGCCAAGTGGGAAGTAACAGACTTGCATGCAAGAGGTGCAAGTTCAATCCCGGGTGGCAGTACCAATGTGAATTTCACTTTGTGGAATTTATAGGTACTAATCAAATGATTTACCATCTGCTAACAGTAAAGAAGAAGAAATTCTAAAGATATGTCTGATTCACCAACCCGCATTAGACCAGCCTGTCTAAATTAATGCCTATATACACCCTCTCTCTCTAGATAGAGGAGAAACGACCCGTGCCCAGCATTGGCACATATAGGGGTTGCTATTAGTCATGTTAATGAAGACAAAAATAATTATCATGACGTACAAAACGCAATTTACATATTGCTACAAATAGAAAACAAATGTATCGGATTTGACGTAAGTCTACGATATAATGTCGTAAACTTACGTCAAATCCCATACATTTGTTTTTTTGACTTTTCGATTCGACTACCGCTTATGCCACTTGTCTAGAGGGGCTGGTATTCTAAGAATCGAAAAGCCTATTAAAATAATGGTAATGCAAGTCTAATATAAATTATACCAAAAACCGATCCAAGATAATTATTATCAAGATGACTTCACGCCTGCCATGTTAATTAAGAGGCAAACCAAAGCAACTGATACTTTTAAATTTTATTATACGGAATCAGGTAATCTCTTATCTATATTTTTAATTATATCAGCTGCGTATCATAGTAGCATTGATATATATTTTGTTTGATTTTTACAATAGATACCTTCTGGCACTGCTGTAAAATTTTGCCGCCGGCGTCTACGTGATGCCTGCTAGGTATTATTGAAGGTATCTCTTATCGTATCTATGAGATTTCATTGGAAGACCTTTGAACATACATAGGCCTCGGCAGTCCCAGGGACATCGCCAAGAAACTGCCTAAATGATATAGAAAGGCATAAAATATCAATACATATTTCCTAGTTATAGTTTTTATAAATATAGAGCTCTGCATATATGTATGACGAAGTCATGGTTATTGTATCGTCGCTAGAAATAACATAAAATGTCTAGCTGCCCAAATATAAAGTAGTTCTTCCTCAATAAACGATCTTGATAACTTAAACGTATAAAGCTATTGGAAAATGACAACTATAAAAACGTTTATGTCCCACATTTCACGGCGTACCTCAACGGAGGGTAGCCATCTACGCGGGACATATTATAATGCACAAATGTGTGCGAAAACACAAGTGCACTCTTTATTCCCTTACTCTCATAGTCCGATAGGACGGCATTCCGACACAACCGGAGACATTTCAGGCATAGGACCAACGGCTTTGTATGCAACACCACCAATTTTCAAAATCTAGGCATCTATTATGAATTTCTTGACAGAAAAACTCAATTTTTGGCTCGACACGGGAATCCTAGAACTCGTATACAGCAGTCACACACATTGACCACTGAGCCACCGAGGCAGTCGTATACATAACACGGTTTTATAAACGTACATAATATCTGTTATTATACAAGTAACCACGGACGGTATTCGCATTGTCGATCTTATCAAATACTGTCAATGTTCATTGAACTGTCTCAATCACTTAAATTCTTAGGTAAATGATGAGGATCTTTTTATATGCTAGTTGGAAATACACTTATTATTTCGAGCAAACCAAACATAAATGGCTGATGTGGTCAAAAGTCTGCCCTATTGCCCCTATTTAAATAGGACTGGGCATGATACTGGCTGGGATGATATGAAAGACATAATGTGGGCTTTAATAGCCCAAAACTGATATGATAATGTAACTGGTACGGGCAGAATAGAAGACTAGAAAGAAGAAATGCGGTATCTGAAAAAAATCGGAATACAGGCTTTTGTCCAAAATGGGGTGAAACAGGCTAGCAAAGTTTTGGGTGATAAAGATTAAATTTTCTCAAATTCTGTTACTTTATGCTTTTTACCTTAGATTATATACTTATATACTTTTTACTCGAATTCATAGATTTCAGTTGTTAATAACTGCAGAAACAAACTTAAGTCAGTAACTACCCTTAAAATATAGACTTATCTTTTCTTGTGACGGGGCTGTCCTTTTGGCCAGAGCACCCTTTCGACCCTTGGGGTCTTTTGGGCAAGCAAAATATAGATTACATTGTCAAACATTATTCGTCATTCAAGATCCATAAAATGGGCCAAAGACATATCTATAGGTATACCATATAAAATAGTAGAAATAGGAATACCTACAGTTACTTAACTTAAAAATCAATACGATAACACGCTAAGTTAGAAAACGTCGATTAGCAAACTTTCGAAGGTACTGTATTCCCCGAAGAGTCGAACCAAAACAGACAGACAGAGGTGTATATAATGTTGTTGTTAGAGGGCGTCCCGGAGAGCTGTCACAACAACAAGACCTGTCGCGCGCCTCAGCGGATGTACAGTGCTGCTCAAAGATTTCTACAAATAATTTACTCATACACGAGGTTCGACCGTGTGGTGACGAATTAAGAACACAAATGTCACCATCCTGTTCCATGCCGAGGGTGTCGTAACAGTCGACTAAGGGATTAAGTCAAGCATACAATATCCACTGCAAGAGAGGGAAAACTCGAAATAAAACCCTATACCAATACCAACCCCCGTCTGGGGTTGGTATTTTTATTTTTGGTAGTTGGTATACGGGGGTTGGTAGGCTAATATCCCTCCAAGTACATGGAGGAGACCCGTGCCTAGCAGTGGGACGTTTATGGGTTGTGGTGATGATACACGAGGTTCTTTATAAAACCGATAAGATTATATTTGAAATTTGAAAATATTTCGGAATCCATTAAGGTTCGAAACTAGCCAAATACTCTTAAGTTTATGATGTCATAGCGTCATATCTTGACGGTACAACCTAGATTACTAGACGACACGTGAAATAAAAACCTTGTGCGAGACTGCTTGAAAAATTATTTGTAAATCGGGAGAAATGAAAAATGGTATCCATATATTTTATTTTTTGATTGGATAAAAACGTTTTAGTAATGCGAAAATCTTCCCGGGCAAAAAAAAAAGTTTTGTGTAGACTTTAGTAACTTTAGTTTCTGTCAAATGATTGGGTATTTCACTTGAGGTAATTGATAAAATTCCTGTATTTAAACCAAAGTTTGAGCACCATACGGCTCACTGTCAATCGTTCAATGATTCGGAACAAGGCATGTTTTTTACGCGCCTCTCGACCGCTCGGCCACAGAGAGACAGTCTTGCACCGTGTCCGAACTCCTCAGGTAGATTGCTTCAAATCTACATGATAATATATTGACATCTACATGCCATATTTTGAAAGAACTTTTATATGAGTAGGTTACAATTTTTATACCATTAATGTAATAAACTTATGATAGTTACTAAGCCCACAGGCGCCTAGTCAAAGTCCTGACATATGGAAAAAAATTGTGGTTAAAATAATAATTATGATGATGAGGTAAAGGCGTCCTTTTTTTATACCTACTACCAAGGTGGCAAAGAAGCATACGGCCCGCCTGATGGTAAGCAGTTACCGTAGCCTATGGACGTTTGCAACACCAGGGGTGTCACTCACGCGTTGCCGACCCTTTAAAAACCTTATAACTCCTTACTCTTCTTTATCTTTATTTTAACAAGTTATTTGTTGGTTTATAAACACACAGACAAACAGATTCGGCAATATGTGTAGTGTGTGACGTTGATAGCCTATTTCTGTAGAACACAAACAGTTGCGTACAAGGTGTGTGTGCTGAGCCGCTGAGTGCAATTTCCTTGTACGTCAGTGAGCTCGTGTTATCTGAGCATCGCAACACCTCGCTATCAGGACACCCTTCTGAACTGTTCTGTATTTATGTTGCTGAAAGTGCAAGTAAATTACTAAGATGTTTACTATAGATTTGTCCAAGATTATACAGAAGTATCTTATTGTGGGCTAGTTCGTACAAGAAAATTGGTGTATTCGCATATTTTTTTAGGCATAATATAATTAGGTACATTAATCAAACACTAACATATTTGCAAAACTTTTGAGGGTTCTCTAGTGCGGGAGTTGTCTTTTCAAAAATAAAATAAATAAATATTACCTACTATACTCTGTCGCTCGCTGTGGCCAATTTGGAAATGCTTTATTAAAGTTTAACAATAACTAACTAAATACTTTTAATCATTTACAGTTATAACAAAACATTGGTGACCACCTACTGAGGGCGCGTGTCCTTAACAATACATTCGTAGAATACTAACCAATTATATAAATATCTTTAAATTACAAACGAGCACACTTCTAATTGTATTAGCAATAAGGATCAAAATTCAATAACTATTTATTTTCTGTATGAATATTAAATTTGTATATCACCTGTCAATAATTTGTAGATACAGAAGTTTGACGAATTTTTGTAGGAATCAGGTATTCCTATGGGAATAGAGGTATTTTTATAATAGACATGTGATGTGGAGTTTGTTGAATTCACGCTGGGTTGGTGGAAGTTTTGACTTTACAAATGTGAAGATTGTTGTATGTATCTACGTGTAAACACAATTCTACTTTGCGAGTATATGAAAGGAGATAATATATTTTTAGAATGTCAATAATTTTTCACATTCAAAAATGTTGTTTTAGGGTTGTTAAGATTACACCAATAAATGTTACATGATTATTGTAATAATTGTAATTGTTATTTTATTTATTTTTTAAGTGTTTCACTTTTATTTCAATGTTACTTTGTTTCTTTTTAAACTTTATATTGTATTAATTCCTTTATTTAATTTTTAACTTTACTTTATTTTTTCTTTTTACTTTACTTTATTTTTTCTTTTAATTTTTCTCACTTACTTATGTTACCTCTTAATGCATGTTGTGACACCTTAAAATGTTGTGCATTTAGCAAGTATTTTACCATTATCTTATTTATGTAATAACAGTGTAACAACTACTGGATGTCCATATAAAATAAAATAAAATAAAAAGAAAGAAAAAAGAATAATAGAATAGAATGCCAATGAAAAGTAGAAACATGAAAAGTTACCCTTAAATGAGTACTCTAGACTTACTTAACTAACTCTGAGTGTAGTTATTTAACTGTAGTCTTCTGTCAAATTGAAGCCATGCAATCAGCTGCTATCAGGACTGGTGGTATTTTTTTTTTTCGAGAAAATCTTAATTTTAAAAGCTTATTCAAATTAAAAAGTTGTAACAAAAAAACCTTTTTTTTGATACCTTCTTGATAATTATTAGTTTTAGCCCTCGGTGTTACTTGCCTGCATAAAAATTAAACTATACCTATCACCGGAAAAAGTGTAGCTTTTTATTAATTTAACATTTTTCCAATCAGAGTTCCTACTTAATAATCGGGACAATCCCACCCACATGCCCACCGCTGTGACTCCTGTGAGCCAGGATTAACAGCGGAGTAACCAACTGATACACCAAGTTTTGACACTCGTGCGTCCCATGGACAACTAAACCTACTGTCTTGGTCCCCGCAACGAATTTAATCAGAAGTAAATAGGAGGAGTTAGAAAGAAAAGTTTCCACTTCCCTCCATAGCAAATCGGGAGACAAAATAAATCTGTATAGGTTTGTAACCTATGAAAGTACCTACTTAACAGTTAAAACTACCTTTAATCATACAAACATTGTAGCTTTATAAAATATATCTTCGAGTAGAAATTTGTATAGATAAAGCTCATTGATCCGATAATCACATTAATGTTTACCTTGATTACCAGACCAATGAGTTTTAAAGCTAAAATAACGAACAATTAATACAAAAAAGTGAATTCGATACATGGACACGTGTCGCGGTAGGCCACATCACTCGTAGTGTTACAATCTGAACAAAAACTTGTCAACCACACACTTTTAGATCAAATTACATAAAATATTTAAAAAGGTTTATCGTGCTCCCGTACCTACCTAATAGGGAAAAATCTCCTTGTCGCGAGAGGATTTATTAATTATGTAATCTCGGCTACAGACTTGACTGAAAGAATATAGCCAGACTCGGAGCAACTCTATACGATGTAAATTATATACCCAGTGTAAATGGACACTGTACCGTTCTATTCAATAAATAAAATTAAACAAATACGTAAGTAGCTACATATATACTTTTTTTTTGTTCTGTGTAACTCTTAGCACGATAGATGATGATGTTAGCAAATGTTAATGGGTTTTTTGAATAGCTTGAATGTTTTTTTGTAATTCTTATAGTGGTGAAACAGCCAGAGGCCTGTCTGATGGTAAGTCAGTAGCTTATTATATAGATATCGCCAGTGCTAGATGTACAGTCTAGTGGCTGACTACCATAAAATAAGTAATTATTTTATTTGAGTCGAGGTTTAGAGAAGGACCTACCATAGAAAATACGAAGTACATCAGGTAATTCATGCATGTTCTCGTTCTATTCAACATTGCTTCAATTAATGAACAGTATAATCCTACACGCATTTACAAAAAATAATATGATACCTGCATTATTCAAAAAAATATTGTACTTCAAAGCACCGTAGATACTTAACAGCCTTCAAGAACTTTAAACAGAACAAAACCACAACGAACTTAATAAAAATGGCAGTGTCGACGAAAAACAATATTTCTAAAAAAAGTTGACATTGTCACCGGAGATACAAGATCTACAACATTATATTCAACCCTGTTTCTATAAATATAAGGTATATTTTTGTTCAGCATGTTGTCCTGTCATTTCGATTATGTATGATGAAGCTACCTTGTCTCTCTAATTACGTGGTGATGGCTGTCGACAAGACAAGAGATAAACAAATAACGAAATAAGATGATACTTTCCGGTCGCGACGTAAAAAATGGACGGACATCGCCATTCTGGACTTAACATTATCTGCTTGAAGTGTGTCAAATGATCTTAAACTTAGCGTGGATACATGACAAGTCGATATTTTAAAGTATAGGTATTTTGATAAATCAATAAAATACCGTAAACTTTTATTAAAAGACATGTCTGATTCACCAACCTGCATTAGGCCAGCGTGTCTAAACTAAGTCCTAAACCTTCTCTCTCTCTTGATAGAGGACCCGTGCCCAGCAGTGGGACATATATGGGTTGCTATTATTATTATAATTGTGAAAATGAGGACTATACCAGCCAAAGTTCAGGCTCACGCTCAAAGTTAAAGGTGAAGTCAAAATTTACTAGCAAAATATGGATAATAAACCTGGTCTAAAGTTTGAAATAAAATTAGTAAATTATGAAAATCTGCAACTATGTGAGTATGCTTAATTCGTGGACGAAATTAAAATGTTTGAAGTTTTTTTACAACAATAGTATATTGGCTACAATACATATACTATTGTTGTAGGTACAGATATGTTGATGATTGATGTTGGCAGATACTTAGTTTACAAAGCCCTTACAAGTAAACTAAGTATCTGCCAAATAAACTGACAGACCATACACATTAAACGTAGGTACCTATGTATATTCGTAATATATGTAGATATATAAAGTCTTTAAAATTCGTCAGTTCTATTTTGGAGCAGTCATACAAAAATAACCTTTGTAAACACAGATAATTCTAAATATTTCAATGTTTTTTTATTATATTTAACAAATCCGTAGCGGTATCTTATCAGGATGTCCACCACTAATACCTATAATCCACATAATCTAGTATACAGACAGACAGATACAACGTGTCGCTATATTAGTTTCTGCGCGTGATATGTGATGTCTCTACTAACTTGATATATTACAGAGTGTTTTCTCTTACGTTCTATATAAATATTGTTATATCCTTACTTATATAAATTAATAAATAAATTATCCTTACTATTATAAATGTGAAAGTTTGTGAGAATGGATGGATGGATGGATAGATGTTTGTTACTCTTTCACGTAAAAACTAAACGGATCTGGATGAAATTTGGCACAGATATAGATTATGGTCTGGAATAACACATTGGCTACTTTTTGCAGTGATAACCGACATCCACGCGGGCGGAGCCGCGGGCAACAGCTAGTTAATAATAATAATAATAGCAACCCATTTATGTCCCACTGCTGAGTAAGAGCCTTCTCTGCTCTATTAAGAGAGAGAGAAGGTTCAGGCCATAATTCACAATAGAAAAACGTTAGTTTCAAAACGCATACCTAACGAGTTGTTATATGACGAAAGAAATGGCTACTTACATATCGATGATAGATTAGACGATCGATAACATTTTCTATCCGCAGTGAAATCAGAATAGCATAATGTTTATCGGATATCTTAGTAAGAGTTATGCGACAGAAAGTGACTAAATACGACCTAGGGTTTAGTAGATTTTGCCTGTAATTACTCAATATTAGATCACGGGTTCTCAATGTAACGTTAATAAAAATAATTTAAGTAAGTCGAAATACACATTCTGAGAAAAAGTGTTGTAAATTCAAGCCTCACAGGCACTCAATTTTGTTACTAAAAACCCCTAGAATACTTATCACAATCAATGTTTTGTTGATCATTATATCCAGCATCACAAAAGCAAACGAATTCGTCTTTAGACCACTAAGTGTTTATGATAAATAGGTATTTTAATAAATCGATTATCAAGATAAACAAGACTAGCGGCAGGTGTCGGCTTTGCAAGAATGAACGGTGGTGATTATTAAGTTTTTGTAGGATCTCGTAATTTTTTTTCAATAAAATATAGCCTATGATATCCACTAATAATGTAGCTTCTAATGGTGAAAGAATTTTTAAAATCAGTCCATTACTTTTGTTGTTTATTCGTTACATACAAAATAACAAATCTTTCCTCTATAATATTAGTGTAGATTACTAATGACATTTCTAGCCAAATGTGAACTATTACATGTTTAATATAATGTTGCGAAAGACGACGACTACCAACTACCCATAGGCGATTTTCAGCAATGTCATTTGACAATATAGTGGCTTTTTGGGTAACCGAATGAACCGACAACTAAGAATATTTAATATACCATGCGATAGAAAGAAACAATGAAAAAAATACATTTAATAGCGTTACGTGATAAATCACTACATACTATAAAACAAAGTCGCTTCCCGTTGTCTGTCTGTCCCTATGTATGTATCTTTAAAACTACGCAATGGATTTGATGCGGTTTTTTTTAATAGATAGTTTAATTGTATGTAAGAGCAAATAAAATTTTTCTTTCTTTCTTTATTCAAGAGGAAAGTTTATATGTATAACACATACATAATATAGTAGAGAAACACTCGTATTTTTAGAGGTTTCTAATGAGATGTAAATAAACACTTTTCTTTGCGCTTACATTGCAAACGCTGGCTGAACCCTACGAGATAGATCAAAATAATATACTACAGTATTGTACACCTTAAAAAGGTCTACAAAAAAGTCCACGATGACAAGAAATTCTATAGTATATTTAATATCAGCATTGCACCCGTGCAAAGCCGGGCGGGTCGCTAGTATAAGTATAAATTTATAATAATTGACATCACAGCGATTTAGGTATAATAACCATCGTAATAATCCACTATGACTCTAAGCTGTGTAAATAAAAAATATTTTTATATTAAATTTTTATTTAATATCGCGATAACACCTCATCGGTCAGTCGATAATACACGACAAGGCTCATACTTAACATGCCTTCACTCCTTACCCAAAATACCTATATATAGATAAAGAGATAACTTCACCAAAAATCCGTGGAGGCGACGAAATCTAAAATAATTGCTAGCTACCGAGTTTGTTAGTAGATAAACATGACATGATATATGATGTGAGCATAAGCCATATCTGGACTGAGTTATCTGTGCACGCACCTACGACTTTATGCTTTTATACTTAAGGTTGATTTTTGTATAACATGTAGATAAAATAAAATGGCATGTGTAATAGAAATGTTGACACTGTACAGTAATTATTTCGACACGGTATTGTAATTGCAAGAGTTTGATATTTGGCTGTCAATTATATTAGTTGTTGGGGATCATCAATATTGGTCGATTGTGTTACTGCTGCTGGTATGTTATGAGGTTAGATTATTTGATAGATAGCTTTGTTCACGATATTATTAGTTACCTCATTTATTTACTGATAACACTATATGCTGCAATTTAAGTTGGTCTAAAAACTTTATATTTATTACAATAGAGGCGCTCATAGGCACTCGCTGTTCTGTAAACGATCAGCGGGTTAAACAAGCAAAGGCTCGGTAACCCTATAGATGGGTGACCGCATAGTGGTATTTCATCTGAGCGTCTTCGTGCTTCGGAGGGCACGGTAAAAGTCGGTCCCGGTTGTTAACAGTCGTTAGATCAAGACAGAGGCCTAAATATGGGCGATCTAAATAACTTTGTCACCAGGTTGACCACTAACCAAACGTTAAGAAGATTTATGACAAGGCAAAGTGTATCACAGGTGTTCTCCATACACTCGGGGATATTAGCCTACTATACCACGCTGGCCAGGCGGGTTGGTATAGGGTTTTGTTTCGAGTTTTCCCTCTCTTGCAGTGGATATTGTCTGCCTGACTTACTCCCTTAGTCGACTCTTTTGACAGTCTCGGGATAAGTGTATCATATATGGGTTGCTATTATATTATATACTAGCTGTTGCCCGTGGCTCCGCCCGCATGGATGTCGGTTATCGCTGCAAAAAGTAGCCTATGTGTTATTCCATATCATAATCTATCTCTGTGCCAAATTTCATTCAGATCCGTTCAGTAGTTTTTACGTGAAAGAGTAACAAACATCCATCCATTCTTACAAACCTTTACATTTATAATATTAGTAAGGATTATTAATTTATTGTTATGGAAAATAATAGTAATGGTGCATTTCTGTTAATGTGAGAAAAAATGAAGATAGTAGGTACGCCGCCGCCGCGCCGCCGCGCTTCGTCATGACATATTGGCATATTGCGAGTATTGAAGAATAAACATGACGTCACTATTCTTGATGGCATATATATCTCAGATATTATCTATGATAAGAGTACTTACTAGCAGAAATTAACTAGACACCTGTCATTGATGAAATATAGCAATTCATGAAAACCAAATTGTGATATGATATCATTGAGACAAATTGTCTATTATTTTTTAGTATACTTATATTGTATACTAGCTGATTCTCGCTGTTTCGCTCGTGTTAAATTTGTTACTACTACTACCATGCCGCCCTGGGTTCGTATCCTCAAGTTGGAGAGGCCTATGTCCAGCTGTGGACTGCGATAGGCTGATGATGATGATGGTCCGATTTGACTGATAGTTTTAGATATAAGCGCAATCAAACAAACAAACTATATTTTTAATTATGTTACTTTCGCATTTGCAACTTCGTCACATGACGCGTTGCTGGAGCATGACGCTTCTAATATAATCACATCCTTGTTTAATCGGACTACAAAACGTAAGTCTGGGAAACCCCCAAATCCACCCTTATCTTTACGCAACTGGTGAAATAACAACAATATACATATATCATGAAAAACTGACAATACATTGACAACGTTATAAAAATATGTGCTACTATACCATAAAATTTAATCCAAAACTAATTCTAGAAAACACTTCAGGATTACTAAGGAGTAACATTTTAATATGCCAGCTGATAATAAACACTGATAAGACACGTTCGCTGATAACAAATCGACTTATGAAATACCCAATGTTATCGCCAATTCGGCTGTGACGTCACTAATATTTATTTTTAACGTGCAGCTGTTATTTTTGTTGTTTAATATCAATTACCTACTTAGTTAATATCATAGCTAAAGCTAAAACAAAGTTCTAAAACGAGCGATTGTGATTTAACAAGCTCCTTGGCTTATCATCTCGCAACCGCTGTAGAACTTTCTAGCAGCACACAGAACAAATACAAATACTAAATACCATTACCTAAATGACCCTTTTTAATGGTTAACAATCAGTGTTCTCAAGTCGATCTAATTGCGTACAGCTTTTAATATTTTCTGCTGTCTGTACAATTTCCGTCACACACTCGAGCATGCTGTTAGGCGGCTGGGACCACGGCCCAGTTTTTCGTGGTCGCAGTCGCCTTAAGAAGTTTATATGACAGAAGCACAGATATGCTTCTTGAATACTTAAAAAAAAATCAAAATTCAAAACGACAACAAAATATTTAAATTCAAATTGTCTTCAGGTGGGTAGCGGTTACTAGGGCTTATTTACAGGGTGGTTTTACCTACCAACAAAACAAAAACACAAAAACATTTTTTCGTGTTCAAAAGGAACTTATAACGTCATAATGTTAAAGGCCAAAACAATATGAACAAACACGTTTAAGCCCCGATATCTTCAGTGAACGCTACCTAAACATCGAACTTGAACAGATTAAGATATGATTCAGATAAGATTGATACATAGGTACCTATAACGTATTTATGTTATAAAAATCAAAATTTGTAATCTATATGCGTCTATAATGTATAGCTATACAGTTAGTGATAACGATTATTATTGGAATTCAACGTGGCGCTACAAAGTTACGAAAATTGTTTTAATTTGATGTAAAGGTTTGACAGTTATAGATTTGATAACTATTTTTTTTTATACCACTTAAAAAAGAGGTGGCAAACAAGACATATTATGCGTTCTCCTAAGCATCGTCTGAAAAAGCTTTTGATTCTGGGCCGAGTGGAAGGTAAAAGCGCTCAAGGCAGAGCGTCGGCAAGATGGTCAGACGTCATTAAATAGGCGTTTGGAGGTAGCATGTACCGTGCGGTCCACACTTCAGAAGACCACATGGCTTGGACATGGATCGTATGTGGTCGCGATCCTCAGCAATGAGGAAACGACGATGATGATGATGATGAGGTGGCAAACAAGCATACGGCCCGCCTGATGTTAAGCAATTACCGTAGCCTATGGACGGTTGCAATACCAGAGGTATCACTTGCGTGTTGCCCATTTTTTTTTACACCAGGGCTTTATGATGGGAGTATCCCTGGGATAGGAATACGTTTCTTTCAAAACGCATCCCTAAATGAGCGCTGGAGACGTGTACTCACACACAGGAACATAACTACACCACTGTGTGTAGTTGTTTGACTGTCTAAATATTAAGAAGATACTTGGTAAAGTAGGTAAGTTTAAGAGGTAGGTTTAAGAGAGGTAGGGCACCATACTAGCGGGCAAGCCCGACTGGGGAAGGACCTCCACCTTACAGAAGACCACAGCCAAATGACTACACACAGCGGTGTAGTTGTGTTCCTGTGTGTGAGTACAGGTCTCCAGCGCTCATTTAGGAATGCTTTTTGAAAGAAACCTATTCCTATCCCAGGGTTACTTCCATCTTAAAGCCCTAGTGTAAAAAAATGGGTTGGCAACACGCAAGTGATACCTCTGGTAATGCAAGCGTCTATAGGCTACGGATACTGCTTAACATCAGGCGGGCCGTATGCTTGTTTGCCACCCAAGTAGTATAAAAAAAAAATAGGTAGTACTTAGTCGAATACTTAGCAAACATACCTTGGTATAACAAACTACATACACTGGCAGACAGCAGCCACCATAATGTAAGGTAGATTTGTAAGGTAGGAACAAATTGGGTCACTCATACACTCACATACACACACACACACAAAATATCAAACAATTCGTGTATAAAGTTGCGCTTTTGCAGCATAGTAAAACTACTTTGCTGCAAAAGCGCAACTTTACACAAAAAAAAATGCCGACAGAAGTTCGATTACCAAATGATATATTATAAAGTTTTGAAAAATGACTACTAGCTTGTTTTTAGAAGGAGCCACCAAAAATCGTCAGCTCATACGCCATCATTGTTTGGTTATGTATTGCGCAAACACAAACAACCAGACGGAAGTACGTCACCCGATAGCATGGTGCGCCTGCGCTGATAACGACACCTCCAACTTGTTTGATGCGTTTGATCATCAAGAATCTAAGTGATAACTTTATGATATCAATATTATTAAAAAATAATTAGGAAATATTCAAAAACAAGGTGTATGGCTTATAGTTTTTATAACGTTAGTTGTCTACAATTAAAAATAATCTAAGGACGTTGTTAAGAAAATGTACTAACTAAGTGAGTTTGCGTATAAAATCAAAACAAGGAAGGCTTATAATTGCATAACCTCACTTTCTTGCAAAGAAGGGTAGCGCTAGGAATACGAACAGTTTTAGAATAAGCACATTGTAAGCGTAGTGTATTCCACAATGTGGAAAAATAATAATTGAATGGAAGAATAAATTGTGCCCAGTAAATAATCTAATCCCCTATTAGCTAGGTTTTCCGAAACCTAAAGTAACTGTTGAAATATGGACGTGAAATCTGCCTACCTCTACTGTAAAAAAGCGTAATGCTATTGTGTTCTATAATTTAAATCCTACTAATATTTTGGATGCGAAAGTTTGTAAGAATGGATGGATTGATGTTTGTTACTCTTTCACGTAAAAACTACTAAACGGATCTGGATGAAATTTGGCACAAAGATAGATTATGGTCAGGAATAACACATAGGCTACTTTTTACAGCGATAACCGACATCCACGCGGGCGGAGCCGCGGTCAAGAGCTAGTTATACATATAAATTCTTATTTTATTCAGCACAAGTTACAGCACTGCCAAAAAGATGGGACAAGTTACCTGCTGGTCCCGTGGGACGCGCGGGCGGACCGCAGCGGGACAATCCGTCTTGTCGCGCCAACTTGTTCCTACTAGCCGGAAATAATTCATATTATATACTTGTATTGTGAGCTCATTCTGTCCACAGACCTGATCGTTATCTCTTTTAAGACGAAGACCACTTTGATACAGAATATTCTCTACAATAACACAGATTTTTATAGCGATTTTCACTCTTACTTTACAATTTTCTTAGATTTCATTATCATTTTGTCTCGATAGAGCAGTCACGGGTTTAATTTCCGTGCCATAAGGGATATTAGGTATTTCTCATCATCTCAGCCAAAAGACTGCTGGACATAGGCCTCTCCCAAGGTTTTCCACAACTCTCGATCCTGAGCCGACCTTGTCCATCGTATGGACAAGGTTTATTTCTACTAGACTAGAAATATTACCTAGTGCAACATTTGTGCCTATGAGGCAATATAAGGCCTTCTACACGCAAACTAACATTAATTTATGTTCATGAGACGTAGGCCTGTTACATTTCTGCTTGCTTACTCTTTGGTAAAACGCATCATGATAATGCTATATCGTTTTTAATACGTTTTGTATAAAAAAAAATGTTAATATGATAACTATAATCTGTCAAACTGACAATAATACAGATAAAATATATAAAGCATCAATTAAATTTAGAAGATCAATTTTAAAGACAGTATTTTTTTTTAAAACAAAAACACCTAAACATGACCTTTAGTTACCCTTTAGGCTGTACAACAAAGAGCTGATTGTTTCGTACCAATAACAAATATTGAGCTAAGTTATCTCTTATCGCTATCAGCGGCTTTCTCAGTACCTAATTATACTGTAACGACACCATAAACAGTTTATGATGTGACCGTGGGAAGAAGCCTTTACTACCCTGAGAATGTTCCAACCATTTAAAATAGATTCTTTAAAGAGATGATGAAGACTTATTGAGTTTGACTTCTTTTTCATGTTTTTTTTTTATACTACTTGGGTGGCAAACAAGCATACGGCCCGCCTGATGTTAAGCAGTATCCGTATCCTATAGACGCTTGCATTACCAGAGGTATCACTTGCGTGTTGCCAACCCATTTTTTTACACCAGGGCTTTAAGATAGAAGTAACTCTGGGATAGGAATACGTTTGTTTCAAAACGCATTCCTAAATAAGCGCTGGAGACCTGTACTCACACACAGGAACACAACTACACCGCTGTGTGTAGTCATTTGGCTGTGGTCTTCTGTAGGGTGGAGGTCCTTCCCCAGACGGGCTTGCTCGCCAGTATGGTGCCCTACCTCTCTTGAATCTTGAATGTCTATCGTTTACCAATTTTAGATCTCAAACAAAAGGGCAAATTAACCTACTCTGTTACTTTTCATTTAGTTATATTGTGCTAACACAACATTAATATGGAAATAAAGTGTACAAACCTAAATTATAATGTTAATACTAGATACTACCGTGCATGTAATAGGTGAGCCTAGTCCTATACTATTCACTTCTGGGCAAAATTTTACATTTACATTCTTGAAACAGAATTTCTTAATTGAAAAAATTCCTTTACCTTTACTTTATATCAATTTAACATTCTTAAGGAAATATTCATATGAACCATTTAAACAAATAAATATTTGAATACCTGCTCCATTTCACCCTTGAACCGCACCTAGACCTTGAGCTGTCAGTTTGACAGCTGTCAAAGTGACAGCTCTCGATGACAGCAGCTGTCGCCGCGCCGCGAGACAGAGCGCCGCGTGATTAATTAACGGCTAATTGGTTTGACAGTGGTTTAGCATTAGGCCGGTTGTATACGATCAGATAATTCATTATATTGAACATGTTTTGGTTTAAGAACAAAAACAGTTAAAAGAGGTCTTTTTTCAGTTTTATAAAAAGTACTTAAAGTTATGCAGTCATTGTTAGTTAAGTGCAATGGGTTATATTCTCAACTTGAGTAAAATCTTTCTCTGAAATAGACTGGAAATAATCCATCCAAAGGTTGTCTGGAAGAGATCTGTTTTAGTGATAAGACTGTTATTTTGTACAGTAAAGAATATTCTATCTATCTGGATACGGAACATACGTGGGTAAGGTAATTCTAACACGGCTTGAGCTGCACATCTATATATTAGCCTGTGTTACAAAGCTGACACTTTGTAGCCACCCGTATGTAGACGTAGTACTATAAGCCGTCTATCAAAAAAACTGGTTATCTCAAGAAATTAGTCACAATATGAACAAACCAGACATTATTATTAAGTAACAATAATAATGTACCTTCCAAGTGTAACTAATTAGATTACTATAATGAGGTACTCATGGCTTAACTCTCTGAACTGTGGACGATCAATAGGAGAGCGCCATTATCCTGTAGATGCCTGTTTCCCTGAGCGTGCCGAGGCGTACATTCAAAGTCAGTGTGACTGTTAACATTTGTTAGATCCCAACAGAGGCCAATATGGCGATTCGAACAATTTAACTCTGTCACCAAGCCAAACGATAGATTCTCCTCCTTTCGCTCTGTAACATCATTCAAAGAAGAACTGCCTCGTAGTTTCATTTGCGTAGTATAAATGACGTAATATAGTCCGTGTGGTAAAGGAATTAGAATACAAATGTCACCACCCCATTTCATCTCGTGGGTGTCGTAAGAGTCGACTAAGGGAGTAAGTCAGGCAGATAATATCCACTGCAAGAGAGGGAAAACTCGAAACAAAGCCCTATACCAACCCGTCTAGCCAGCGTGGTATAGTACTTATAGTAGGCCGGAATATGCCTGCAAACTTATGGAGGAGTCCCGTGCCCTGCAGTGGTTCATGGGTTGCAATGATGATGATATTTCCCAAATAAAATCTTCGTTCAACAGTTATTATTGTAATTCGCGTACTTTATACAGGGCCACTCTACGTCTTACAAAACCTAAAGATGCCCACAGGCCCGAAACAAATGATACTTTTTTTTTTAGGACAACACTCACACATCGCTATCTAATCCCAATCTAGGCAGAGCCTGTACTGTGGTAACCAGACAACTGATAAACATACTATTTCTAAATACATACATATTATAGATAAATTACACCCAGACACAGAACAAACATTCATGCTCATCATACAAAGATTTGTCCTAGGTGGAAATCGAACCTCCGGCCTCCGGCGTAGCAGTCAGAGTCACTATTCACTAGACCAACAGGCCAGTCAGTACTGTTGTATCCAACCTGACAATTATTTATCTGTGCAAAGAATCACTCACTCCGTTTTGACGAGATAAAAGATAAAAATCAGAGTTGTGTTTATAATGATATAGGGTCATAATATAATGCGCACTGGCAAAACGGAACACAACTAAAGTAATTGAAGTCATTAGTTTGTATCCAACAGTTACAAAAAAAATAATTAAAGGCCGTTTTCATTTGTGCTTTTATATTTATCACAAGGCCTCTAACTATTCAACCCATCGGTGTCTTTTATACGCCTTCATAAATACCTTTTTAATTGCCATAATCATCAGATTTAGAACGTATTCGACAAACAAGATGACCATACTCCCCCTGTCCACTTTTAATGACAAACTTTATCGTATATAAAACCAGTGAGAGGAACATTAATGCAATCTTTATCGAGTTTGGACCAAGACGTGCTCACGACGGGCCTGACAGTCGATGTCTTCATATTTACAACACAAAAACAATACCCTATCACTTGACACGCTATTAAAATACACCAATTTCGCATAATTATAAAACTAACCTTATTATAAATAGCATAAGACTTAATATTCCCTGAATTTATAAAATTTCTTTCAGAAACAAAATGTTGTAATTGATGATGCATTGTCAAATGATTTGTTATTCTATCTCTGTAGCTTTTAAGGTGATTTTTTTATAAGATGATTATGAAAAGAAAGGGTTATAATTGAATAACGATATCATAGTGTTGTGACGTGTCGTTTGATTAATAATGGAGGTGGCGTCCACTCGAGACAGTTTTTTTTAATAATGTTGATGTGGCCAACATGTTCTGCTTTTAACATAAGCTTAAGACGATGTTTTCTTTTTTGTTTTATTACAAACGGACGAACGGATAATATTCGGTTTATCATATTTTTGAATGTGATTTAAATGTACCGAAACGATATTTTGTTTTACGAAATCGTCTTATTTTAAAAGGATTACGACGGATTGATATTAAACTAATTACTATTGATTTATTTACTATTCAAATAAATTCAACAATAATTTTAAACGCCAACGCGCCAAAAGTATATATAACTGCTTCTTAAAAATATAGATATCTACCTTCCAAATGCAATAATGATATTATGGAGTTTACTATTAAGGTAATTTCGGTTGCAAAACGTGGATTGTTTATCGCAAAACTAAAATTATTATGTAAATTGTTATATTATGAATGACATGGTTATTCTAAAAAATGGCGTCAAATGTTATTAGCATCTTTTACCTTATTATAATCTCAGCCAAAAGATGTCCACTGCTGGAATTAGGCCTCCCCCAAGGATAACCACAACTCTTGATCCAGAACCGATTTTCTACTTATATGTCCGAAATTATCTAGAAATCTTATCAGTATCCAAAAATTTCAACTCATTTCCATTCTAACAGTAAAATAAGCCAAAAAGAAACTAGTGTCTCAAATAATTGGTAGACACTGGTTTCAATTTCTATTTTTGTCAGAATAGAACCCGCAACATCAATACCATTCAACCACTGAGTTACCCCAACAATCGTCATCGACTCCAAAAAACCCATTACATCTAAAGATCTCCATATTAATACAACTCACAGAAAGCTTTATAATAGCTGACCACACAATGACCACGGAGTCGCCTCGACGCAGTGAATAAACCCTTGCGCCATTAATCATCAGATCAACTGGCCTGCTTCCGTTACCGTGCCAGAGAGAGAAGGGTATATCACTAGTATAGATGTGAGAAAGGGAGAAAGACACTCGATAACTTAATTGAAAACAAGTGAGGGGTAGAGAAGGGAATGTAATAGTCGATAAATGTTTTTATTTCTCGTTGAAAACGTTCGGCTTGCTAACGATAGCTAGGTACTATATACATACAATGTACGGTATCTATTTACGAATTATTTTGTAAGTATTTTTTTATACAACTTGGGTGGCAAACAAGCATTCAGCTCGCCTGATGTTAAGCAGTTACCGTAGCCTACGGACACTTGCAATACCAGAGGTATCACTTACTTGTTGCCAAGCAATTTTTTTTACACCAGGGCTTTTTTACAAAACGCATCCGTAAATGAGCGTTGAAGACCTGTACTCACACACAGGAACACAACAACACCGCTGTGTGTAGCTATTTGGTTGTGGTCTTATGTAAGGTGGAGGTCCTTCCCCAGTCGGGCTTGCTCGCTAGTATGGTGCCCTACCACTCTTGAAACGGAGTTCTTTCCACTGCAAGAGAGGAGGAGAGAAGAAAACTCGAAACAAAACCCTATACCAACCCGTCTGGCCACCGTGGTATAGTAGACTAATACCCCTCCAAGTGTATGGAGGACGTTTATTTAGTTTATTTGAGATTAGATGATGAGTGTCCAATATTATGATGCGGATACAATATGTACTTATAGCTGATGATGTAAAGTTCCCAGATTTAACATACTTAGCAGATTCGCTGCATCATATGAAATAATTTAAAATTAAAAAACCATGCACGATGGTCTCTTCTTGTCCCGTAATATTTTGCGAAAAAAATAGCACATTTTAATGACTAAGTCACTGGTATAATTCGATTAATTTTGAGAACTCTGAGATAACTATTCTTAAATCCCAATACACAATAAACGAAGGAGTATTCACACTTTTACTTGTGGCTATATACCTATTATGTTAGCAAATCCGTTTAGAAACCATCGATACCTACGCCCAAACGATCCATCCTTACATATTCCCCGTTACACCCATAATGCGTTATCTGTCCCGTCTTGTGCATTAACACGTCCAACCTCATTATAATAACCACTTATATCCCTTTATTGTCTTTAATCTAATATCACCCTTATTACTATAACTATAAGGAGTAGTAAAACGCGAGATGTATATTGATAAATTCACCTTGAACAGACAACTGTCGCCAAGCTTTTGTCTAAGAAAAATGAAGGGCAACGTTTGCTCACTGAAGTTTTGTTTATTAATTTATTTTTTATGTAGATATTACATGGAAATCATGAAGTGTTACTGCAAGGGAAAATGATGGTAGGTACCTACTTCGATAAATAATAAGTTTACCTACTAGTGTTGGTAAATGCCTTAAACGCGTACCTTCCAGCTGAAGTGAATCAGTAAGCACACAAAACAAAATTTGTGCGATTTTATAAAAATAAAAAAAACTATGTTTTACGCATCATAATATTCTCAAAAAGACTAACATTTTGCAAGCTATAAAAAAGCTTGTATATTTTTTTGAAACCCGATAACCGAATCGAAAACCGGCCGTGGTCACGGGTTGACAGTCAACCCGTGACCATGGTCTGTGCAATTCGACCGAAACGTCGGCAAACAAAAAGGTATGAAAACCTTTAAAATATTACGCGATTTAGACCCGTTGTCCATTATAGTTATAATATGTGTACAAATCGTGAAAGTTTAAAAAAAAATATCTCTAGGCTATCCCAGGGATACTACAGAAACGTTTACCTATGAAAACGTTGGATGCGGGAAGCCGAGGATCGTGCTAGGTGGCGTGCCCTTGGAGAGGCCTATGTCCAGCAGTGGACTGCGATAGGCTGATGATGATGATAATGTTTCTGTCAAAACGCATCCCTTAATAAACACTGGAGACCTGTACTCACACACAAGAACACAATTTATTAGGATTTTTTTCTGTTTCCTAGCATAAAAAGAGTCACGCATTTACCCTTCTGGGGTAAATTTCACCTTCTACGGTTAAAAACCTAAGGCGAAACGATGAAAACCAAAGTTTCATATTAAGTCCTATGTAAAAGCGGTACCCACACGAGAAATGATTATGACAAATCTGCCTCGGTGGCACATTCGTAACCAAAAACGCGATATGACTCAAACTCTCAAAACTCAAATAGATCAAATATTCATTTAGATTCAGATTTATTCATTTAGATCAAATACATGATACTTATGAACGTCAAAATAAACAAAAGTCAGCATATTTTTTCCTACGGCCACTTCGACTTCGACTTTATTTATCCAAAAACAGGAATTTAGCAAAGCAGTCCTCATATCCTTGCACCTCAAACATGCCATACCGTAAGATTCCAGAAGAATTTCTTACCACGTACGAGTATGCTGTGGAATGAGATCCCTGCCGAGGTTTTCCCAAGAGACTATAAATAGCATGGGGTTCTTCAAGAAAGGAGTTATAAGGTTTTTAAAGAGTGACACCCCTGGTGTTGCAAAAGTCCATAGGCTACGGTAACTGCTTACAATCAGGCGGGCCGTAAGCTTGTTTGCTACCTTGTTACTATAAAAAAAATACGCGCTACCTACGACTGTGCTACAAAGGCAGTCTCCATCACAATTATGTTAAAAAAATATACTCACTCGTATATCACTCTGTTGTGATTGATTTGATCATTACAATGTAACCGGTGCAATTAATTTACATACAATTATACCGGCTAGGGCATCAGCAGGTAGATCCACAATGAGTAACTCATCACTCGTGTCTTGTGGGAGTGTTGTCAGAATTGCGTACACCAGATATAACTGGTAATGTATGTTGGTGATTAATTGTGTTGTGTATGTGCTATCTACAGCCAGGTGCATGTGCCTTGTGTAACAATTAATATTTATATATATATATATTTTTTTTTAAAGACAACTTCCGCGATTACAAGCTCTGTGTCGTGGGGACTTTACAAACATACAATTAACAGACACATATTACACCCAGACTCAGAACAGTTCTTTGTGGGTCACACAAAGTTTTGTCCTGTGTAGGAATCGAACTCACAACCTCGTGCACAGCAGGCGCATACTGCGACCACTGGACCACCGATGCAGACAATATTAATACATGACTGCACATTTGGTGGTCGCTTAAATGGTTACCTCGCCATTAACCACTGCGCGGCGTGTTGTGGGATTAATCCCCATACGGAACAAAAATATGTATGATACTTAAATGGTTGTCCCGAGTCTAGGTGTACTTTCTAAAATAACCTAAGATACTAATAAGTCATAATTTTTGCAAGTTAAAGAATATAAATGAGAAACTTCTCCTTTTTCAGAGTCAGTTAAAAAGGCAGCGCACAGCAAGATTTCTTTCCACTCTAGAAAAATCTACAATTAAGCTTGAAAAAGTACTACTCAGTGTTTTTTTACTAGTGAGTAGTTTTCTTTTTGAAAAAGAAAGAAGATGATATACTGACAACAGAAAAAAAATTGTCTCTGTGGCTGCAAAAAAAAGTCGCAACGCTCAAATGCAGTTTGTTTTAAAACTATCATTAATTTCAAACTCATGATGGCAGACACGGTACATAATATAGTGTAAATTAAAATAACATGTTTAACACATGGTACATAGTTTCGCGCAGTTGAAAACCCAGAAGGTAGTACATAGTGGCAGCTGCAATGTACTCGTAACTAAGCCACTTCAAAAAGAAATAAAACGTACATTTCACACCTTGACATCGATTTACGTCACCGGGATAAATTAAACCATTCCGAGTGTAATGTCGAGGGCCATTCACGACAACACACGGTAAATAAAAAAATCATCCAAGAGCGCTTCCAGCCTCCCAGTTTCGCACTATTATCTCCGCACAACCAATCCAACATGGAGACTGGCTACACACTCAGCTATTGGCCAATACGGAGGCTCTGGCCCCACCCCACTCGCAGACTCCTCCCCTCGCACAAAAACTTTCCAGACTCCGTGCTACCTGCCCACGACAGCGCCCAGTCCACATCTGACGTCCGAGACACTCATTAATGCAATCATCCTCCGTTGCTACAAATGTATTTCCATTAAATCAAAATTCCAACTCGCTTATCACTCGACGATACGATCAAAACTCCTCAAGATAACTCCGTCTTTGTTGGCTGTATAGATTTCGTGCGTGATAGAGAGGGACGGTAAATTAAAGTTTTAGGTGTGGTTAAGAAAAATTATGCCGTGGTGTTCAGTGTTCGTCAGTACACCTGACGTGCGGGCGTGCGGTCGATAACGGTGCGGCACTATTGTACGAACTCGGGGACGCATAGTGATGTGTGTGATGTAAAAGTTCGATATCGATAGGTAACAAACATGATGACTATGGATGTCGGGATGTACAATAACCAACAGAACGGTTACGGCGGCGCCGAGTACTACCAACAAGGCGCCGGCTACCAGCCTCCCTACGAGGGCTACCACGAGTACTACGAACCTGCTTCTCATTATTACGAACCTCTATTGCACGGGCAGACACCACACGAGCATCCAACAACACCAGTCATCAGCACAGACACAGGTTTATGTTACACAAACCTGGACTATGGAGAACTGCAGCCAAATTACCCGATACATACATTACCACCGCATGCAGAACCTTTCAAACATCGAGAGGAAGTTCCCAGACATGATGAGATGCATATGCATGAACATAAGCTGGATAACCACTACCTGGAAACGAAGTACAATATGCATTTTGTCGATGAGACGACGATGCAGTACAATCAAGGGTCACCTTTGCCGTGTGCGGAATTCGAGCATTATCAGCCGAAGGATGAGTTCGGAGGTCTCCGGGAGGGGTTCCCTCGCGACGGGGAGTGCGTGGGAGCGCATGGGCACCTGCAGGGTCATCAGGCTCACTCGTCACATGCCACTGTTCCCACATATAAGTGGATGCAGGTCAAGAGGAACGTCCCTAAACCCACTGGTAAGTAATAATTAAGCTTTTATTTGACACTAGCAACAGTTACTGACGTAAATATGAGTTTCCTTTATCACGATAGCATCGTCGCGATAGTAAGTCTGTCTGTCGGCAGCAACTGAATCTATGATCTAGGATCTTGAGACCGATAAAGAACGTATCGTAAAATATTAAGTACCTACCAAATGCACCATACTTACTCGTACTAATATATTGTAAGTATAGTAATTACAATAGTTACTTAAATCTCGTTACGTTTTTAAAGGGAGTTTCTGTTTAATCAAATTAATAAATACTCTACATTTTTTATACTTTTTTACGACTAAAGTTTTCCTTGATAAAATGTATTGAATTCACGCACTTTTCAGTAATTGCGTTACAAAATAAATCGTTTTGATTGCATCAGTTTTCCAGTAAGTTTCTTATACATATTGTCCAAATTATAAGAAAATATATGAATAATTATGTAATATAGAACAAATCGTTATTAACTAAAATATTTTATTTTAAAATCATAATCGAAATTCAAGAGCTTTGATATCTTCTGGATCAGACACGACTTCTCCATTAGATCTCCTGTAATATATATGCTGTTGATAACAAAGCTCTTGTATAAAAGTTCGCTTACTCGCTGTAAATGCTACTTGTTCTACATATTTTTCTTCCAGTACAGTTGAAAATAAAAACTTCTATCCATACGTTCTGTCGACTTACATTCAGATTTTTACAATTCTAAATCACTTTAATCTCTTTTCTTAATACTTCTTTATTCTATTTTATTTTTTCCATTATTCTTCAAAATCACCTTATAAATGGCTATAACCATTCTCTATCCCTCTCAGTGAATGGCTCTCTTCGTACAAAACGATTCTTCAGGTGAGTTATGATTCGATGTGGCTGTTCTCGTCTAAACTTGTTATTAAAAGTTCCTTTGACCATTATAATCAGCTGATGATCATTTACAATCACACGTTATTTCACTTCCTGAATATTTAAAGTTTTTTACTTCATCTATTGCAGTATTAATTATTATCATTGTGGATATGTGTCGCGACGGTAATTGAGCTGACGTAAAATTGATTGTTGATATTTTCTATGTTCAATTCAAATGTAATAAAATGATATTTGATTTTCTTCTGATATCAGTCAGTTTTGTTGAGATGAATTTTATGTACAATGTAAATAAACACTTGTTTTTTTATTAATTAAAATAATTGCAAACTTAAGTATCTTAGTCTGCGGTAATCCACTGATATGCTTTCCAACTTGTTTATTTTTTATTACATATCAACATCTACGGTATTAAAAAAACTAAAATCAATTCAAGTAATTTGATACCTCACCTTAATACGTAGGTATGTCCTTGATATAAACCTGACATAACAAATTAGTTGGCAACCAAATGAATGATGTAATAATAAATCGGTTAATTAATTTTTAATTGTCGCTGTCAGTAGGTCAATTAAGCGATTAGAATAGAGTCAGTGTTATCCTTCGTTACTAGCCAATTAGAATGAAGCGGCAAAACAACTTTTAGTCGCTCTGAGGTGATAAACAAACATACAGCTCTCGTAGCGGTAAATAGTTATCGAATTCTAAGGACGCTTGCAAAACCAGGAACCAGGATCTTCACTTATGCATTGATGGCCTTACATTTAACATCAGAATTTGTTGTTATGGGTAACGCTTCGTTTATAAAAACGATATTTAAAAAGAAAACAATCTACCATCTTTGCCAGCGGCTAAATTAAAATTAAGAATATAAATTTTGCGTTAAGCTCGCCTTAGTTCCTAATGTTATTAATACCTATGTAATAAGTACTATCGGTATTTCTCTTGCGTACGTAAACTAATTAAAGACACATTACATTGTGCCTAGCTAATATTTAGGAAAATAATTTTATGTCCAGAAATTAGCGCGATGTATCAAACATATTTCTACCTTTAAAAGTATATACTTACCTACTACACTTTAACAATCTAACAGTAAAATATATACTTATCCATTATTTTTAAAACACTTAGTAATATATTGACCGCCCACTAAAATCGGAAAACTTATAATTATTTTTTACAAAAGCGATTATGCTTAGAAAAATATGTTCATGTTTATGAACATTTAACACAGGACGAACCCGTGGATATTACGTAATACTAACTTAAACAAATAGATATTAATTGTTTTGATAAATAGTTACAACTATATATTATTAAATAATTACATAAATGAAGTGACACCTGCACTGCAGTGTATTAACTGACAACAAACACAAACGCCAATCATTTATCACTATAATTGACATTTTATGATCATATCTAACCTGCGCCCTATAAAGAGATGCTTCAGATATACATACATTATATTATGCTATCACTTTCAAATATATATAGGTCTATGTCACGCCTATTCCCCCTTCTTCTTTTTCGTGTCGATGGTACTATAAATAATTAAATTGTACAAGCCTAGAATTTTGCCACCTCCACGGCGTTATCAGTTGCTGCGCAGAGGTCACTTAGAGTTCAGGTATTAGGACACAAAGTACAGGACAGGAGGTGAGCCATTGTTTGCGGGTCCGTTCCGCATTCGCACTCTGTAGTTGTTACAGCGGTATAGCCCCACTTAACCAGATTGTATATGCATCTTCCCACTTAGGTCCGAAGTCGGTTGAGTGTCTTCCATATAGAGTATAGACCATGAAACCCCCTTAGAGGTAGGCACAGGTATGTAATATGAACTACATATATTAAGAGTAAGTGGCATGTAAAAGCGGGTGAGTCTATTTCCATGTAGCGGACCAGAATGAGGAAAAGAAGTCTAGGTACTTCTTTTCCTCATTCTGGTCCGCTAATAATAATATACAGTTAATGTGATCTATCGTGGAATAGGTGTGTTTTAGGCCTATCTTAAATTAAAAAATAGCCTAAAAAGAAGATTATTTTTGATAGCATAAGAACAAAGATCACTTGATAAAATGTTTGTAAAAATAAAACATTGCAAATAAATTTTTTTTTTTAGTTCTCTACAAAAAAGCAGCAGAGTTGAGTAGTTTATTTTTCTAAGACAACTCCCACACTATTAAAAAGCTAGGAGGTTCTAAAAATATACAATTCACAGACAAAAATAACATTCAGATTCAGAACAAACATTTATATATATAGGAATCAAATCTACATCACCCGGCGTGGTGTTGGTAACTAGGTAACCACCTTAATTTTTAGACCTCGTGTGTATTCAAAGTCAGAGTGTCGACGACACAAGGATTTATAAAACGATATCTACAAATTGATATTAAATGTTTTAGCCACGAGACCAGTTTACAAATGCTTCTAGATTACGAAATGGACCTCGTCCCACATCACTGTTATGACGTATACCGTCATTCTAAGAGTCGGGGTTCGTGACCTGACCCAAGCAGCGTCACTCACCCGACGCTCAGAGCAAATAATTTGACAGTCGGCGCCTGACAGCTGTCCGGGTACAACACTATGAGTTCTAAACTTAAAATAAGTAGTGACGTTTGTGTATACAATTTATTTTTAATTTTATACGGCTCTATTTTAATCTAAACAACGTTCTTTTTATTTAAAACTAGCTGTTACCAGCGGCTCCGCCCGCGTGGATGTCGGTTATCGCTGTTAAAAGTAGCCTATGTGTTATTACGAGACCATAATCTATCTCTGTGCCAAATTATCATCTAGATCCGTTCAGTAGATTTTACGTGAAAGAGTAACAAACATCCATCCATCTATCCATCCATCCATTCCTACAAACTTTCACATTTATAATATTAGTAGGTAAGGATTAATATTAATATCAATTGTAAACTTTTTAATCATTTTGTCTTCTTCTTATTTAAATTGCCTGGTTACCAATACGCTAGTTATCGTAGGTTTATTTTTTATACTACTTAGATGGCAAACAAGCACACGACCTGCTTGATGTTAAGCAGTTACCCTAGCCTATAAATGCTTGCAATACCAGATCTATCACTTGCATGTTGCCGAGAGTTGTATCCAATATTTATTTACACCAGGGCTTTAATGTGGAGCATCCCTGAGACTGCAAAACGCATCCACATACAGAAACACATCACATTTGGCTGTGGTCTTCTGTAATGATCCTGGTCCTTCCCTACTCAGGCTTGGTCAATTACATGGTCTTCTTCTTCTCTATCGGTATCACTCTTGACAGAGTGGTCGTGGTCATCACTTCAGGTGTTAGTGGCAAGCTTAACATCGCGCCGCCACTCTTCTCTGATGGCAGTTACATGGTGCCTTCTCTTAATTTTAATATCAAAACTATACAATGTGTAGATAACGTGTATATGTATAGCTAATATGTAACCAATGTCGGTAAGTTCGTATTATAGAACAGTTGACGGCTGGCCACATGGACAGGGATCAGATGCTGAGTTCAGATAATCACCTTACCGAGTGCTAGTAGGTACATTAGTATCTACTTGATTGTAATGTGAAAGTTTGGTATATGTTGTTACATAACAGGTGAATTATCATGGTTGGGGCAGAAAGGTTCTAGAGTGGCGACCACGAACTGGCAGACGCAGCGTGGGCAGGCCTCCGACAAGGTGGACCGACGACCTGGTAGAGGTCGCGGGCAACTGATGGACAAGGTCAGCTCAGGACTGAACGATGTGGAAAACCTTGGGGGAGGCCTATGTCCAGCAGTGGTCTTATGACTGAGATGGAATTATCATGAAGGGAACAAGAACAAAATATTCAGTACTAGCTTTCCCGTGAATTCACCTCCGCGTAAATTGCCACGGGAACTCCCGCACTAGAGTACAAGCTCTGTGTCGCGGGGGACGTTACAAACATACAATTAACGGACAAAAATTACATCCAGACTCAGAACAACTCTTTGTGGGTCACACAAAGTTTTGTTCTGTGTGGGAATTGAACCCACAACCTCGTGCACAGCAGGTGCATACTGCGACTACTGGACCACCAAGGCATCAAATAGGAAAGTTATTCCAAACTAGTATACTCAATCGCTGTGCTAAATTTAATCCAGATCGGTTCAACCGATTTGGCGAGAAAGAGTAACAAACATACATACAGCCTCACAAACTTTCACATTAATAATATTAGCTTCCACCCGAGGTTTCATCCGCGCATACAATCCCACGTAAACAATGTATTTTCCCTAACGAAGTAAGGGTAATTTTCTATAGACCTAAATAAAATGAAATCAAAAAAAGAAAACATAACATCTGATTTTTATACCCACAATAATTAGCTACCGTTTTGAAGTTAACTGTTGATGTCAGTCTAATAGTTTAAGTAGTTTAATCCCTTAATCGCCTTTTAAAACGCTTTCGGGTAGACCCATGGTGGGCGTTCATTTTACCCGAGTACGGCGCTAGAGGTAATACCCGAACGATAAGTTTTGAAGACCGATAACATTGTAAAACATGCCAATAAATCTCTTTTGTGTTTTTGCACAAGCAAATATATTTCTGATGTCATCAAAACTTTGTTGAAGGCAAGTCAAATTTCTATTCTGTTTGACTATAATAATTTGACTGCCTTGGTGGTCCAGTGGGTACAGTATGTGCCTGCTGTACGCAAGGTTGTGGGTTCGATTCCCACACAGGGACAAAACTATGTGTGACCCACGAAGAGTTGTTCTGAGTCTGGGTGTAATTTGTGTCCGTTAATTGTATGTTTGTAAAGTCCCCCGCAACACAGAGCTTGTTAGAGAACAAGCTGCGGGAGTTGTCTTTTTTTAAATAGAAAAAAAATAGATTCAATTAATTTCGTCGTTAGACTTAGTAGTTATAAACATATAAATCGTTTTATTAAAAGTTACAATCAGAGCATAGACAACAGTCAATTGACATTTCGGTTGTATAATTTTAAAGTTTCTATTATAACTTTGGAGCTACGAACTTTTGTATAAATTCTCTCAACATTAAAAATACCCTAAAAGCGGTTTTGCACAACGTAGTACAGTAGATCTGACTAAAATTGAACTTATTTATAATTTTAGGCTAGGTATGCCAAAAAAAATGTTGTAGGTACAATATATATATAGAGGTGTATAATTCGGCGAAAATATTTAACTAACATGAACTTATGAACTGGAAGACGAAGCGTGGGCAGGCCTCCAACAAGGTGGACCGACGACTTGGTAAAGGTTGCGGGCAACCGATGGACAAGGTCGGCTCAGGATCGAGAGTTGTGAAAAACCTTGGGGGAGGCCTATGTCCAGCAGTGGACGTCTTTTGGCTGAGATGATGATGATGATGATGAACTTATATTTCAAAAATCTATATAGGAAAGCCAATTAACTATATCTTTAAGTTAAAACATGTCAGGAAAATGTTCGACCGCCTACCGTATTAATATTTGGCTAATAAGTAAACAATCTACAAACAACACAAGCGACACATGACATTAGGCGGCCGCACGCGACTCGTGTACAGCCCGCAGCCCGCCTAATCCCCGTGTACTATATCTGTGTTCGTTTGTGAACACGCAACACGCACCCCAGCTAGTTTTAGGGACACTACTGCTAAAAACACAGTTTTCTGCAATAAGATCAGATTTTTCTTCACAAATAATAAATATGGTGATGACCACTTAAACTAATTCTCTAATACAGTAAATGACAGTCATTACAGGCTTAAGTACCTGGTCATCATGTACTTTCTAGACTACGATTACGGCATGTGTAAATATCTTGATATCAACTGGGTGTTCGGAATTGCGTACTCCCAAATTCGATTTTTTATGTAATCTAATGTCCAGAAGTGTTTTAACAAAATAAGTAGCTACTTAAGCAAATAAAAGTCTTTTATGGACACAACTTTACTAGAGGACAATATAAAATGTACCTGATTCAACGCACGAGCCAAAAATATGTCTAAATCAGCTCAATGACAATGTAATGTGGTGACACTGGTTCTCATCTAAAATCTTATGTTATGGCGGTCGCCGTTCTCATGAAAATAATAATTATATTTGAATACCTATTGACCTTAAGATTTCCATGACTCTATTCATGTCATTAACATTTTTCCATCGGCAAATTACCTGATGGAAAAATGTATATAGAATTATAGCGTTGTTGGTTTGAACGCGCTTATTTTAGAAAATATCAGCCGTATTATTGACTGCCTTGGTGGTCCAGTGGCTGCAATATGCGCCTACTGTGCACGAGGGTTCGATTCCCACACAGTACAAAACTTTGTGTGACCCACAAAGAGTTGTTCTGAGTCTGGGTGTAATTTGTTTACGTTAATTGTATGTTTGTAAAGTCCCCCGCGACACAGAGCTTATTCTAGTGCGGGAGTTGTCTTATAGATAATAAAAAATATATATAATATACTTTACGAAACCACGAGCAAAAGCTAGTTATAAATAAAGTAATAATGTGAAGTGCAATGTTTTCATTTTGTGTTTCGAGATACACGACAAAAAATCTTGACAAAGTTACAAGATTACTAATATGTCCAAAACAAAGATCAGATACAATCACAAAACAAGATAATTTCACCAATGAAGATGATAAACTACATACTCAAGTGGTTGCAGTCTAGATAACTTACGATAATACTAGATTTACATGAATCTTGTACTGAATGGTCTCTTCACTCTTAGATAATAATCGTGTGTGATATAAAGATTTTACTTAAATATACCATTTTGATGATCGCAGATTTGATCACACATGACGTCACTTTATGTGTTTCAATAATGTAAAAATAACAAATGAATAACGCTTGCAGGCTAGCAACTGATCTAATTCAAATAAATAGATATTTTATCTACAAATCTTCTAAGATTACGATAAGTTACTGACAAGACACTATAATAGTTTCTGTCTAGTTTTAAATTTGTTTCGTACCAAGATTAGAATAAGGACAAAGAAGTTTTATATTTATCTATTGAAGCAAGTATATAAAAATTATCAGTCAATTTGTGAATAGCTTTCTATCCTAGGAATGAGACTATTTTTAGGTTTATTTAGTTTTTATTTTTTTTAAAGACAACTCCCGCACTTAAGAACAAGCTCTGTGTCGCCGGGGACTTTACAAACATACAATTAACGGACACAAATTACACCCAGACTCAGAACAACTCTTTGTGGGTCACACAAAGTTTTGTCCTGTGTGGGAAGCGAACCTACCACCTCATGCACAGTAGGCGCATACTGCGACCACTCGACCACCAAGGCAGTCAAGGTAGTTTGGTCCTTTGATCAAAAAATATTGTTTGCTAACCTAATATCCACTACCATAGAAGCTTTCGCAGCCTCTACGTCTGCAGTCGCATCGTTGTGTTCTTGTGCAATGTAAAGTAACCTACATTTAGTGGCTTGCCTGAATACCATGGACATAATAATAGAGATGAACGCTCAATGCTAATTACTTTTATTTAGTGCACATGTAAATTTGCAACTACATTTTAAATTCTAACAAAAATGATTAGGCTATCAAATTAAAAGGATTTTCAAATTTTTACTGCATGGATGGTTCAGTACTTCACCATTTACCACTGCGCGGCGTGTAATGAGTTCGATCCCCAGACGGGACAAAAAATTGTGTGATTCATAAATGATTGTCCCAAGTCTGTGCACTTGGTATCTATTAATTGTATGTTTGTAAAGTGACAAAACAGGGTTGTTCCTTAGTTCAGAAGCCATCTTTTATGAAGAAAAAAAATATTATAAGGCTAAGATTCCCAGATTGTACGGTAGATTCAAAAAGCGAATCGGTCGGTAGTCAAAAAGTTTGTAGCAAAGTGCTGTCTCATGATGACCGGCAAACTTGTCCAATAAAGTTGGACCAGCATTGTCATGGTATAACATGTGTTCAATCAATTACCTCGGAATTACATTGTGGTGATTTTATTAGCTGTGACTGTGATCACAGTGACTAGGAGCTTTTGATGTTGCCCCTTATATTAAAATATACGAATTAGTTGGTAAAATTATCTATATCATGTTAAATAGTCAAAACATATTATTAGAAAAGTGCCAAAAAAGTGTTAACGTTTTGCTGTCTTAAAATTAGAATATCAACATAATGAGGGTCTTGTCTTGTAACTAAGTGGTAGCCATACAGATAGAATAGAATATCATCTGTTCCAGTACAGAGACTCTAGATAAGTAGCAAAGCGATAATCAAATCGAAAAGTCAAAAAAGCAAATGTATGGGATTTGACGTAAGTTTACGACATTATATCCGAGACTTACATCAAATCCCATACATTTGTTTTTGTGACTTTTCGATTCGACTATCGCTTATGTCACTTGTCTAATGCCTCAGGGCACACAAGAACAACTTACAGAATAGCCAAGAGATCGATAGAAGTACTACGTGTTACCAGTATGTAGGTGGGTAACCATTTTTTAAAAACACATGTGGGTCGAGAATCACGACAGTCTAGTTTGGTCCCTGTCCCGGTAGTGAGAGAGCACCTGTATTTGCGCAAATACCTGTGCTTTATGATATGTCCTATACAGATGGCTAACCTTGGTTGGAATTGGGCTCTACTGGTTTTTTTTTTAAGACAACTTCCGCACTAGAGAACAAGCTCTGTGTCGCAGGGGACTTTACAAACATACAATTAAAGGACACAAATTACACCCAGACTTAGAAAAATTCTTTGTGGGTCACACAAAGTTTTGTCCTGTGTGGGAATCGAACCCACAACCTCGTGCACAGCAGGCGCATACTGCGGCCACTGGAACACCGAGGCAGTTGAAATTAAATGAGGTTTAAGCTGTCTTCATATTATTTTTTTACAGTATAGGTTTGTGTATAGTATACCTAGTCTTACAAAAAAACGAGTCTACATAAAAGCGAACTTAATGCTACACTCTTTCTGAAAATAATGTATAAACATATAGATACTTAATGATATGATGCATCTGGTATTGCATCCATAGGCTTCGATAACCGCAACTGAAACTAGGTCAATAGAATAACATGTGAGACTCGAAACCTGTGCCGCAATTAGGGTACTGTTGTTTTAAATGTAGGCTTTATATCGAAAACACACATAAAATTAGCTTACATTCAGTAAAAATTATTACGATTGCCGTTGGGCATGTAAAGCGGTGCAATTACGCTCCTATCTGATCTACAGGTATGGGGATATGTGAGTAAAACCATGTGCCGTACTGGATAACGTGGAAATGTTCCAATTTAATGAGTACCTATTACTGTACCATTATTCTCTAATATTAATAGCAGAACTATGGGACAATTTTTTATAACCTACTAGTTTACCTACTCATACGTCATCATAAATATCATGCCTAAAAACTAAGTAACCCTTTACCTTATACCTAAACATGATGTCCGTGTGGTGACGGATTAAGAATACAAATGTCACCACCCCGTTCCATCCCGAGAGTGTCGTTAGAGTCGACTAAGGGAGTAAGTCAGGCAGACAATATCTGCTGCAAGAGAGGGAAAACTCGAAACAAAACCCTATACCAACCTGTCTGGCCAGCGTGGTGTAGTAGGCTAATATCCCTCCAGATGTATGGAGAAGACCCGTGCACAGCAGTGGGACGTTTATGGGTTGAGATGGAAACATGATGTCGTCAATTGCTGGCCTGACAGTATGCTTACTATGGATATTGCAAATAAGACAACGGGGTTTTAAAAATAGCTCCATATTGTTGTAGGTCAATGGAGTTAAACTTCAATAGCCCCATAATACCTAGCTCTTTCTAAACCAAATATTTTTTCAAATAATGTTTTCTAAAATCTGTAATCATTTGTCGAATTATAAATATAAATCCTCGTATAACAAGTAACACACGTAACCAAAGTAAATACACAACAAAACACGCCAAATGTAGACCACACGTGAAGTCTGTCAAAAAACGAATGTACTCGCACGTAGATGTTATCTATTGCTGCTTTACAATGCGGCCCTGTGCCCAGACATCAAACCTCACGGGATTACTCCTGACAACTTTACTCTACCCTTTCCAAAAATTGATCACGCGAATTCAGACTTTATTCACAAGACTTTAAAACTCCTATTAGGCTGAAATTTCTATTGAACAGCAAATGTAACTTTGCAGGACAAAGGATAGGTATCTCACGTTGTCATTTTCCGCTTGCAACTCTGTCCCATGACATTTGGATCGTCCAAGATATTGACGTTTGACAATCGATTTTAAACTCTGTACACCTGTGATGTGGATTACTTTCCATTGACAGAATGAAAGGTAACGTTTTTATTTGCATTTTTGTGGAATGCGTTGTTGTGATTGGCAATATCATTGACGTTTGGTGCAGTCGCTTAAGGACGATGACTTGACGGAAAGGTTTGCACAAAATATTGTAAGTAAAGACGTGCATCTAGTAAGCATATAAAATAGGAACGTCTGACTATAAATTCGAGTTGATAACAAAAATAGACTTATTTAGACCTATTCTTAATAATATTATGCTTTATCAGATTTAATTTAAAAAAATAATAGAACTTCAAGATTTCAATAGTTGCTTGATTGCAATTTTATACATCTATATACTACCATAAAAAGATGAGTTAGTAGCTAAAATATATATAATTTATTATACTTACATTTACAACCTTTAAATTCTAGCTGATAATTTAAACAAAAACCTTCTACAAGCAAAAGTAAACAATTTCCAAGATCAATACTCACTTAGCTCCAACGAATCAAAGCAGTAACCACGTGCTCTAAAAAAATAATAACTTAGCTTCAAAAAGCTTAACAGAAATCGTTTACGTCAACCCAGTGAATTTGAGTAAGTGCAGTAATAACAATGTTTCAGCTGAAGTTGATGGTTCCCATCAGATTGTTGCGGTACGCCTCCGAAGGGGTTATTAGGAGTGAACTGGAAGTGGTACAAGTGGCATATTAAAACTGGCTTGCAAGTCACCTGCATTAGCTAAGACGTGAATTGTGGTCTAATTTGGGCGAGACTGTCGATTTTATGTATATTTTAAAAGGGGTCGCCCGCGACTTCGTCCGAGTGGTAATTTGGAATATTTTCCCCGATTTCGCAACATATCTTACTACTGCTCCGCTCCTATTGATCATAGCGTGATGTTATATAGCCTATAGCCTTCCTGGATAAATGCACCATTCAACAAAAAAATATTTTTTCTAATGGAACCAGTACTTTCTGAGCTTAGCGCGTTCAACCAATCAAACAAACAAACTCTTCAGCTTTATAATATTAGTATAGATTTGAGTTTTCTATGTACAATCGATGCTTAACAGACTTTTAGAGTCCATTTTAGTTCTTTACTTGACTTACTTAAGTCAGGACTTACCGTACCCAGCCTCATTGGAAAAAATGTAAGATAAAAAAATCAACACTAGAAGAAAATTGCTTATCGCTTTTTTCCACTAAGGGTAACAAAACAAAATTGCGATGCAATGCGATTTTTTTGTTACAAGGTCTAGTTGTCAATTTGGAAGTTGCTTAACCGAATTCTTACTCAGTGTGACTGTGGTGCTACAAAGTATGATTCATCGATTGTCTCATCCCTCTGGCTGCATACGGGATAATCTAAACACTGCATCGAGCGCAGCTTTGCAGGTTGTTCTATTCTGATCCAAAACCATCTAGGGCTTTTTCTTCAATTCTTCTTGAAGAAAAAGCGTTAAAATTGTATCGTGTATGCACCAGTGTGTGACTTTGCTTCTTTACTCAAGTGCCGTGCGATTACGTAGAATCAAAATCAATTTTCTGATTGCTGCATCCTTGAACAAACATAATAAGTATCGAATCCTTTGCTATGCGTAGATGAATACATCATACCTACTAGATATAATTTCGTGTTCGTTTCGTTCAATTTATTTAACGTTACAACTGATGCAGTTCCTGTAACAGAAGTGCACGCTCTCATCTTAATCTATATCTATACTTATACTTATTACTTATACTTATACTTATACTTATACTTATACTTACTAATATTATAAAGAGGAAAGATTTGTATTTTTGTTTGTTTGTTTGTTTGTTTGTTTGTTTGTATGTAATGGATAAACTCAAAGACTACTGGACCGATTTTAAAAATTCCTTCACCATTAAAAAGCTACATTATCTGCGAGTAACATAGGCTATATTTTATTTAAAAAAAATAGGGGTAAATAATGCCAAGACCTCAGACAATCACTGACTAAATTAGTAACGCCTAATAAACGCCTATAAAATAATTGCTATTTCATTTTTTGTAGGCGCTAACATTTAACAATACTTTAATGTAGGTAATCAGGAAATCAGCAGAGAAAAGAACACACTCCACCGAATCTGTCTGGTCAAGATAAACTCAATAACTACCCAATAAAATTTAATACGATTTTCACCAGGTGATGGCGTAATTCTTCCATTATAGTTTTGTGAGTGTGAATTGGCTGAAGTATTACGATGATAGTTAAACGACTAGGCAAAATCTTGCCGTAGGACGCAATGTTATTCCTAAATAGATCTAAAAAAAAGTTTATGATACTATGTGTCTATCTGCGACCACAAAAATTACATACAGCGAAACGCGTGATCGGCCTCTGTCTCATCGGAATACTTAAACTATAAAATAACTGATATATATTTTTAACTGACTTTTAAAAGATGAGGTTCCCTAAAATAATTGCATTTGCATTTTTTAAGTGATCGACAAAGCTCGAAAAATTGCCTCAATTAAGTGGCAATGGGTAGGGCATATAGCTCGCAGAACCAATGGCCGTTGGGGCAGAAAGGTTCTAGAGTGGCGACCATGAACTGGAAGACGCAGCGTGGGCAGGCCTCCAACAAGGTGGACCGAAGACCTGGTAAAGGTCGCAGCCAACCGATGGACAAGGTCAGCTCAGGACCGACTGATGTGGAAAACCTTGCGGGAAGCCTATCCCCTTCTAAGGTGTTGGTTCTCTTGTAAGGTGGAATTCCTCCCCTATCTGAAAAAAATCTCTTAAAAAACATTTTGCAATTGAATGGATAGTTTTTCATATTGTTCTCATTCTCACACCACACAACTGCAATGAATCAAACGAATGCATTCAGGAAGCATCAATTCGTTAGTGAAACTAATAAAGTATACTGCAGATGGCCAACTTCTCAATGATAAATAATTAGTCGATAGAGATCAGACATAATGTGTAATCAAATGACTGTAACTAATCACATTCAATGAGCAAATTAAAATGGTACAATTATATACAGCTGGATATAGGCACCGAAACTTCGTAATTAAACAATGTACAAAAAAATGCATGGTTTCAGAGATATACATAATAATAGATACCTACATATATATCGAATTTACGTTGAACTCTCACCAATATGGTCGACTATAATAAATAGGGTTCAGTTTACTGGTTTTTTATTCAGTTTTGTTCCGGGAGCTTATGTAGAGTACTATATCTCTATTAATAGAATGATGAATCAAAAAGAATCTAATAACTATGCAGTTCAATTTCTGAAATCCTTGAGCACTACGGTGGACCATTATGCCCTTTTGGAATTTAATACATTTTTAGCTCACCCAAACTGTGTAACAGTATCTATCAGGTTCATCATATCAACCCATAAATGTCCCACTGCTGGGCACGGGTCTCCCCCATACACTTGGAGGAATATTAGCCTACTACACCACGCTGGCCAGACGGATTGGTATAGGGTTTTATTTTGAATTTTCCTTCTCTTGCAGTAGATATTGTCTGCCTGAATTACTCCTTTAGTCGACTCTTAGGACACCCTTGGGATAGATAGGGTTGGTGATATTTTGTATTCTTAATCCGTCACCACACGGAATCCTATCAGGTTAGAAGTGACCAATTTAAAACGAAATGTATGGATGCAAAAATTTCTACAGTGCATAAGCTAAGCACAGATAAGCTATGCGATAGGCCATAAGATTGTTCACATTTGCGCTAAGACAATTTGAAGAGCAGAACAATCGTACAAACAAGGAATATTTCGAACCTTAATGTTCAAAAGAAAAAAGTAATTGACAAGTCAACAAACGCACAGTTTAAATCACTAGACACTCAGATAGCTATTACGATATAGGCATCCGCTAAGAAAGGTTTTATAAAATGTAACCGCTAAAGATGACAATCAGCCGATGAAAGTTTGTAGTTTTCAGATTTACAGTAAAAGACTGAACACGCGAACGAAGTCGCGGGTACAGCTAGTCAGTAATATTTTAACATTTTTTAGATTTCGCTTTCTTCTGCTACTTGCGGCACCACTCACTTGCTAGGCCCAGTAAACCGATTACGAGCGGCGGCGGCGTCCAGCCCGGGGGAGACTATCGCACAATCTCACACGCGACTGACCTCACCCCTCACGAGCCCACCCCCGCACAGTACCCTCCCCCCGCGACCCTCTGACACGTGACGCACTTTCCAATACAAACCTTTGTCCTGGTAATGACCCCGTGACTTGTTTTATATCAATAAAATATTACTTTGTTAGTTCTGGCAATGGAACTTGTTAAGATTATACGATAGGTGAATTTTGACAAGATTTTTAAGTGTAGGCACCTACTAACTATACTCAGTGACCTACAATATAAATTATCACGTCTTTTCGTCAAAAGGGGTAGGCAGAATTGTATCGAAGTTATATATTTTTTTTTAAAGACAACTCTTGCACTAGAGAACAAGCTCTGTGTTGCGGGGGACTTTACAAACATACAAATAACGAACACAAATTACACCCAGACTCAGAACAACTCTTTGTGGGTCGCACAAAGTTTTGTCCCTGTGTGGGAATCGAACCCACAACCTCGTGCACAGCAGGCGCATACTGCGCCCACTGCACCACCAAGGCAGTCAAATAAATTGTGCATATATCTACCGTATACACTGAATAACTCGCTATAGCGAACTTAGTCACGTGTTGATATTGTACTGTTAGTGTAGAGTGAAACTAATTAAAAATAATTCATGATAGAAATAATAAATTTTGAATTCTATGACTGCGTCAGCAACGCAGTGGTAGCACGTACTGCTGCTAAGATTTCAGGTTCGACCTCCAAGGTCAGTATAATAATATATGTCAATAGTCTAGCCGCCTTTATTTTTTTTGTAGAGGGTAAATGCTTTACGCATACTGCCCCGCCCGGGGAAGCGACAGTCAATTTAGACAGTTGTGTCAGACTCTCCAGCCTAAAGGTAGTCTAGCCCTTAATTCATGGGACCCAGCATGTTTAGGGACTGAAAGATTCAGCATAGGCAGTAATTCAACAAGGTGGACTGACGACCTGGTGTAGGTTGTAGTCAACAAAAGACATTCTTGGGAAGGAATTCTTGCTTTATTCTTTCTTGATGTCAAGCAGAGGTCATCTTTCGGCTGAATAGATAGATAGATGTGATAGAGTGATAGTGATGATAGTCATAGTGTTACACCCCTACCTACCTTGTTACAATTATGTAGATATGTTATTGATTCTCAACTAACATTAAGTAAACTATACAATAATTACTGGCTAATTTTAACATAACTTTGTAGCTAAATAGAAAAACAAAAATATTTGAGGAAGAAGCTAGATTATTTCTTGCCATAAGTATAACTATTATTTGATCAATAAAATATAAAATGATGGACCACCATTATAATCCATATAAGCCAACTTTCTAACCACTAATATTAATGAACTTCCGAAGCATTTTAACCCACATGTTTAACGAATAGATACCAGATATAGACGCATTCCACCAAGATACCGAGCCCATTGTCTTCGCCTCAGTTCTCGAGATAGAGCCACAAAGACAGACAGATTACACTGCGTGGGATGCACGAAAGGCATATTAATAATTTTTGAATAAATTATTATCGATGGGTTTATTAGGGACCCTTGGGATATGGTTTTATTATTGATACTTATTCTATTTTACCTACAATTTAATTTCTAAGAACGCTTCTTCGAAATTTTTAGTTCGATTGAAAAGTTATTTTCCTGATCTGAAACTGTTATACTCTTGTACTATTCTTGAATGAGCTCCTTTTTATTGAATACTAGGAGACCACCCCGACTTTGCCCGGGTTAAAAGAAAATTTACTCTTTAGAGATTTAATTTTCAAAATTCTTTATGCTCTCTCACGTCGGACCATCTGTAGAAATTTCAATATTTGTAGCCCCAGCGGTTTTGATTCTGTGTTAATAGATCAGCCAGTCGGGACAAGTAATACGAGTACGTATAGAAAGAACGCGAACTAAGTCGCGGGCAGAACCTATTATGATTAATAGTAAACTTAGTAAAAATGTTATGTAAATCCGCGGCTAATCGACCCTATCTGTTGCTAAGGCACTACTCTCATCATCTCTTCGCTCATACTCACTGTGGTGGATACTAGGCCATCTCGTTGCGATACTTTAGTTTCACATCTTCGATTTATAATAATATTGTACAAAATACGAGTATATATTAAGTCGCGTGATCACTGATGCTGTACGTATCTATGTAATGTTTGTTTTTAGTTTACATTTGAATGACTTGGTATTAGTTTATATTCAAATTTTGCTTGCTGTTATATTTATCTCTTATTTAACTTCAGAAAAACATTACAAATATCAAGAATATTTTATTAAGTAGATACCTATATAAAACTAAATTTTATGAATTTGAAGCAAATATTTCCTTAGGTATATATTTACATTTAAACAACGTAAATGCAACTAATCCTTATCATATAGATTGAATATATATAAATATTTGATATATTAATTAAATATACTCGCAAGCGCAAAATGTTGACAATTTCATTAGTTTATGTTTATAATAAGATTTCCAATGCAAACAAACGGCTCTATGAGTTCGTAGAAAGAAATTAATGTTCTTAATTTTTGACATATATTTTAATGCAAAACACGCGAAGCAAATAATGTATAATTTATACTTTTAGGTAAGTTAAATATTTGAATGTGAAATTTCGTCATAAGTAAAATCAGCAAATCATTTGATTCACTAAATATAGCACTAAACTCTCGTTATTTCTTCCGTCTTATCATTTTTTTTAAGAGCAAACATTGTATCGCGGGGGACTTTACAAACATACAAATAACAGACATAAATTACACCCAGATTCAGAACAACTCTTTATGGGTCACACAAAGTTTTGTCCTGTGTAGGAATCGCACCCGCAACCTCGTGCTCAGCAGGCGCATACTGCAGCCACTGGACCTCCAAGGCAGTCAACATTATCTGGGTTGTTCCGTATTCATCCAATGATATCTCATCCTTTTTCTTTACTCATTCTAAACTGCCATTTCCCTTGGGTATTCTTACAATATGCTATGCATTGATTATGTTAGTCTGTACTTTCGTTTTAGATACTTATTTACCTACTCTAACATATTATTATTTATGCTATTATTCCCTAAAAAATACACAAGTAGGTAATAAGTTTTAACCGAGCCACGTGGTGGTTGGTACCTGAATATCATTTCACGTTGCAAATTTTACTTTCACGTATAACCTGTGTTATGTCCTCTCTTTCTTTGAATGCGTCGTGCCGTGACGTAAGGTGACCAACTATTTTCTCTTTGTAATTATACTTAACTTGCTTTTGATTTTTTGAGTTGTATGTTGATAAATGTAGTCCTATCCCACGGTGATACAATAACATTAGTACGTTAGAACATACAAACTTTTTTGAACGAATAACCTTTATAATATTAATTAATATCATAAATTACGAAAGTTTGGATAAATGTAGTTTACTCAATCACGCCAAATTGGTATAATATAGTCTGGACTAGCAAAAAGGCTAAATTTTATCCTGAAAACACTGTTCCCGTGAAATTTCACGCGGGCAGAATCTAGTTTCATATATACTTCTCAGTTTTGAACTGACCTGAAATCCGCTTCTTTTAAATTTTAATTTTATCCCTTCACCAGTTGTTCGTATTGAGACGATTCACTCGATTTTGGATGTCTCGAGCAAAACGCACGGTTGACACGAGGAACCGCAAGAACTCAAATTATATTGAAGTTTCTGCGGTTAACGTTAAATTAATGGATCTGTACCTATCATCATCATCATCACAGCCAAAAGACGTCCACTGCTGGACATAGGCCTCCCCCAAGGATTTCCACAACTTTCGATCCTAAGCCAACCTTGTCCATCAGTTGCCCGCAACCTTTACCAGGTCGTCGGTCCACCTTGTTGGAGGCCTGCCCACGCTTCGTCTTCTAGCTCGTAGTCGCTACTCTAGAATCTTTCTGCCCCAACGGCCATCAGTTTTGCGAACCATGTGCTTGGCCCATTGCCGCTTAATGGAGGCAATTCTTCGAGCTATGTCGGTTACTTTGGTTCTCCTACTGATCTCCTCATTTCTAATTCGATCTCGCAGGGAAACTCCAAGCATAGCTCTCTTCATTGCTCTTTGGGTGACTTTAAGCCTTCACACGAGGCCTATAGTGAACGACCACGTCTCAGATCCGTATGTAATCACTGGCAACACACACTGGTCTTGTCAAGGAGTCAAGTACCTAATGCAAAAATAATTTTAAATCCAATTACTATAGCTTAGCTAGCTTTACCTAATATTAGTTCAGATCGAATGTTGTATTTTCTATTGGCCAATGTAAGCGGAACCCCAAAGCTTAAAAGTTTTCATGTTTATTTTAGTTTGAAGTAGAGTGGCATTCAGTCAATTAACACTTTATCAGATTACGCTACAATAGAGGATTATTAGTTAAATAATAATTAACGTTAATCACTATTTACTGTACCGTAAGATCATGTTACATTTTGTTTTATTAGTTTTATTAATGTTAGTGTATTATTTGTAATACTTAACTAAACTTAATTAGGAGGTAAAGCACCATTATAGCGAGCAAGCCCGTCTGAGGAAGGACCTCCACCTCACCCAGAATACCACAGCCAAAAAACGAATCCCAGTGGTTCCTGTGCAAATGCACAGGTCTCCAGGGCTCATTTGAGGATGCTTTTTAGGAGAATCCTATTCCAGGGTTACCTTACAATTTTTTTTTTTGGGTCGGCAACACGCAAGTGATACTTCTACGGTTGTTGCCACATAACTAGTGTGAAAAACACAATGGCGAACTGTTTACTAAACTGTTATACCCTCCAAATAAAATGAAATACGGAATATATGTATTTTTGTGTCCGTGTCCGTTAAGAATACAAATGTCACCACCCCATTACATCCCGAGGGTGTCATAACAGTCGACTAAGGCAGAAGGTCAGGGAGACAATAACGACAGCAAGAGAGGGAAAAAACCATATACCAACCCAGTCTGGCCAGCGTGGTATAGTAGGCTTATATCCCTTCAAGTGTATGGAGGAGACCCGTGCCCAGCAGTGAGACGTTGATGATGACTTATTATTACCCGACTGCCGAAGAGATATAAGGTTGTGTATTGTTATTGCGAGTGCGCGTTATTGAGGTTATCTATAAAAAAACAATACCTAATTGATTGAACTGATACAATTTGCGTCATTCGGATTAAGTTAATATCAATGCATACATGCTATGATAATGATAGTAATAGAACAAGGCGGTTGTGATTGTACACCGGGTATCTTATCACTCGTCGACTCGCTACCGATTTATATTTAGATACACCTACTTTAATATTATATTGATACCTTTAAAAAAGGAACTTCTTAAATCGGGAACGCTGGACGCACGACGAGCTAGGAGTTATTACTTAGTTTAAAAAAGACAACTCCCGCACTAGAGAACAAGCTCTGTGTCGCGAGAGACTTTACAAACATACAATTAACGGACACAAATTACACCCAGACTCAGAACAATTCTTTGTGGGTCACATAAAGTTTTGTCCTGTGTGGGAATCGAACCCACAGCCTCGTGCACAGAAAGCGCATACTGCAGCCACTGGACAACCAAGGCAGTCTGTCAGGAGTGTATGTGTATCATAACATCTTTTTAAAACACTGTAACATTTGATGATGTAGGTACTGACTAATGCTTAGATAATTTCCTCACATGGTGAGCTTCGAGCTTATACCAAACAGAAAGAAAATCGAACTCGTTGAAAGTATTTACTTATGCGAATTAGATGTAGACCGCGGTTCCACCAGTTATGTGGTAAAAAGTTACCCTATGTCCTTTACCAAGACACCATCTATCTATTTGCCAAAACTCATTAAGATCCATTCAGCCGTATGGTTTAGTCTTAATAACCAGACTGGCCTGTTGATCTAGTGGTTAGTGACTCTGACTGCTACGCCGGAGGTCGTGGGTTCGATTCCCACCCAGGACAAACCTTTGTGTGATGAGCATAAATGTTTGTTCTGTGCCTGGGTGTTATTTACCTATAATATGTATGTATTTAGAAATATATAAGTATGTTTATCAGTTGTCTGGTTACCATAGTACAGGCTCTGCCTAGTTTGGGATGAGATGGCGGTGTGTTAGTTGTCCCAAAATATTATTATTATATTAAAAGCAACTAATTGACTGACAGAAAAACTTTTGCATTTGTTTGGTTAGTTACTTGCTGATAGAGTTATTTAGATCGCTCATATTTAAGTAGGATAGTAAAACAGTTAGGAAGTAGGTATAGGTACGTTTTAGTAATAGCGCAGCGCACAGAGTAGGTATCACAGATATAGATATCTATATCTGTGGTAGGTATTCTTCTACTTGTTAGCGTTGCGATTGCGACAGCAAAGATCCCAATTTAAATAGTATCGACTCAGAACACACGCAGTTGATATCTAAAATATACAATTCGACTCAATAGATTGACAATTGGACTACGGCACACAATTGTGTTCATTAAACTGTGCGAACACGTGACATAATGGTCGTATGTCGTGTCCCATAATAACAGCTGTTAGATGGACACAAATACTAAAGTGACTATAAAGATATCAAGTGATATAGTAGATAGGTACGTGTTGCCATCTTGTACACCCGAGTAGTGTTATTTATATTTTTTCTTTTAGGTTTATTAGCCTAAAAGAAAACCGCAACTAAATATAGTTTTTTTAAGGATTTTAACACAAACAGAGGATTTAAATATAATTCTGACTAGCTGTTGCCCGCGGCTCCGCCCGTGTGGATGTCGGTTATCGCTGCAAAAAGCCTATGTGTTCTTCCAGACCATAATCTATCTCTGTGCCAAATTTCATCCAGATCCGTTCAGTAGTTTTTACGTGAAAAAGTAACAAACATCCATCCATCCATCCATCCATTCTCACAAACTTTCACATTTATAATATTAGTAAGGATATTAACCTTACTGCTAACGGTGAAGGAAAACATCGAGAGGAAACCCACATAGAAGAAATTCTAAAGACAAGTCTGATTCACCAGCCCGCATTAGGCCAGCGTGTGTGAATTAAGGCCTAAACCCTCTCTCTCTTCGTAGAGGAGAGGAGACCCGTGCCCAGCAGTGGGATTGCCCAGAGAGAGTATTAGATCAGATTGCCGTCCCATCGGACTATGAGAGCAAGTGAATAAAGAGCTCCTGTGTTTCCGCGTATACTTGTGCACTACTCTATTTACAATATTTAAGATACTTCCCCACCATGTAACAAAGCCTGAGGAGGAGGGGAGGCCCTGTATAATTTCCACCGCACAGATAGAGAGACTAGTCTTTACCGAGATTAGCTGCCGTCACCGAAATTCAATTAGGACAAACTTAATAATACTGCCTCCCAAAATAAAGGCAATCAGCCTAGTTTGGGATACAGTTTTCTACAACTATTGTATACTAGTTAAACTATTTTCAGCGCAACATTCTTTTTTTACATAAGAACCTTCTCCTGACAATAACAAACACAACAAAAAAAAGAATTACTGAAATCGGTCGAGCCGATCACGCGTGATGCCGTGACAAAGGGAAATAGGCATTCATTCATATATATAAGATTAGCCTCTTTGAAATTGTCCTAAGAATGTAAAAATGTAACAAATTGGTGTCAATAAACATTATTATTATTATGTTTCTTTCTATTTTTTCTTGACTTAGTCGGTAAATCTGATGGCACGAGCCTAAGCCAAGTGTACACACGAACGACGAAGATAGCTGTACAGGGCCGCTATATAAAGATTAGCTTTTTAAGAAAACCATTATATATATTTTTGTGGAATTTGGTAACAGTATACAATTAGACTAAACCTACAGATGAAAATATATTTCACACAAATTCATACTTAGGTTTTCCTAAAAATCGAATCTTTAGATCACGGCCCTGTACAGCTAATTCCGTTGCCGTGTGTATCAGTACATCACTATGTGATAGTTTGTATATATTATTATAATAATCTAATGCATGTTAATAATATTCCCATAACACCTATAATGTTAATTAATCAACCAATCAAACAAGCCTTAATTAAACATGAACACGTAGAATGTATTGTATTATCTATGTAGGTATATTAGTTGGCTACTGGTAGCTAATGTATATTATCGTAACCACAGAGCACACGACCGAGTAGGCGTGCCTTAACTAATGCGTACGAGAATATATATGTAGATAGTTATAATGCACATGTGAGTACCACAGTATCTTCCTCTCATAATAACTGAGATAAATATGACAAAAATATATCCTTTATGCCCGTTCTTCTACTTATCGTTTAGTTAGTGGGCAACCTGGTAACAGAGTTATTTAGATCGCCCATATTTAGGCCTCTGTCGTGATCTAACGACTGTTAACAGTCGGGACCGACTTTTAATGTGCCCTCCGAAGCACGGAGACGCTCAGATGAAATACCACTATGCGGTCACCCATCTATAGGGTTACCGCGCCCTTGGTAGCTTAACTCACTGATCGTTTACCGAACAGCGAGTGCACCTAGCTATGAGCGTCTCATATATGCCCGTTATTCAGGGTTATTAAAGAACTAAGGTACGGCTACTGGTTCAGTATGTTGGTAGTAAAATTCCTTTGCAAAAGTGACTTAGTGTCAGCAACGCGTGAGTGAATGCTTCTAGTTTTGCAAGCGTCACTAGAGTAGGAAAACCGCATGTTATTAAGCGTACTATTTTTAAAAGAGGTAGGGCACTATACTAGCGAGCATGCCCGACTGGGGAAGGACCTCCACCTTACACACACGTCACAGCCAAATAACTACACACAGCGGTGTAGTTGTGTTCCTGTGTGTGAGAACCGGTCTCCAGCCCTCATTTAGGCATGCGTTTTGAAAAAAAACGTTTTGCTATCCCAGGGATATTCCAAATGCCCTGATGTCAAAAAATGAGTCTTCAACACGCAAGTGGTATTACAAGCGTCCATAGGCTACGGTAACTGCTTAACATCAGGCGGGCTGTATGCTTATTTACCTCCTAAATAGTATTAAAAAAACTTATTGAAAATGCATAGATACAACAAGATTCTATAATCATATTAATCATAAATGTTAGATACATTTTTCATTTTTTTTTTCTAAACTGCACTATAATCTGCCATCAGTTTGCGCATTACACCATAATAAAAACAAAACACAAGTTGCATATATAATTGAATTAATTTAAAATAACGGTAATCCAACGCTACCGAAACAATGAAGCGATCATCGCTCGCGCACCGCGCGCCATGTTGGATGCACCGTCGATCGATTAACCACCCACTATCGATCAAACACGACTCTACTATCGCATGTTAGTACTTAATAATTTATTATATTTGGAGTGGGCTTCCGGGCCGAGACGTTTTAAACAGTCAACACTCAATAAATCAATTATATAAAGTTAACATCTCTTTCTGATAGCGATGTTTGAGCTCAGAACTTGTGTACCGCGGTATTGTCAACATTGTACTGGCTGGATATTATCGGTTTGTGTGTAAAGCTTACTAGATACTTACTATCAGGTACACATGTTATATACCTATATTGAAGTTATACTAAGTAAACTCTTGGACATTATGATAAATGTTTCCAGTATTTCCAGAAAATGTTTTATTAGATTTAGTTGAAGATTTTGAAGGTTATCCCACCCGCACTAAAGTTATTGGTAACAAACTAGGCCGAAAGTAACTCTGTCAGTATGTTGCCACGACACACGTTTTCACGACTAAATGGCTGAATGGAACTTAATGCAATTTGTTTAAAAGACAGATGTATCCTAGGTAAGAACTTAGGATACTTTTTATCGCGATAACCTACAACGCAACAGCTAGTAACATAATTAAAGCAATTAATTGTGATTTTCCAATGTTTTTTTAAAACACTAGCGACCCGCCCCGACTTCATCCGGGGTAAAGTATTTTTTGCCCCTATAGGGATTTTTTCTCTGCGAAAAAAACCGAATTTTCGCAGGGTCGTCAACTCGCTGAACACAATCTCGCGGAGTATGGCTAGATGGGCACTTTTAATTTTATTTATTTTTATTGTCTACAACTCGCTGACATGCCTAAAGTACAATCAAGCCCAAAGTAAGTGTCGATAGTGGTTGGAATAAACATCAAGTCGCAATTTCTATTAATATTGATTAATTACAATCTTTTTTAACAAATTTTGTTATATTTCGGCATCAAATCTTTATACACCACATGGTTATTGTGGTTGACTGTACAAAACCTCCATACATTTTTATTCTTTCGCGAGTTGACGACAACAAAAATAGGTAAAATCGAAATGTGCTGTGTGTTCTTCAGCGAGTTGACGAATTATCCTTTCTGCAGACCAAAAATACCTAAATAATAATAATTATTATTCATCAGCAAGAATATCACAAACCAAACAAATTGGGTCGTAATTATTAAGAGGTACCCAACTGATTATTATATAGCATAGTGTTTAAATATTAAAATGTTGTTGTGCCCGACAGGGTCCATAATATACTTACCTTTAAGCCACTTATTACCACCTAATATCACATTGCGGAATGCAAATAAATGATATGAATATGAACATCAAGAGACATCTTGTCATACACAGTCCAGTATGCGGTAGGATAACTCTGCATTAACATTTATAATATCTTACCTCAGGGTTTTTTGCGTCAGAACTGATTCACAGATAGCGTCTTATCAGTCGTAGGTAAGGTAAGGGCTCATCACTTATCAGTTAAATTCGCTAACGCAAACAACTGAATTGATTTCTACAGCTGTATTTGCAAATTTTGACATTCTAATCATAACCTAAATAAAAGTGTGTTTGTTTGTGTGTCTAACTACATGGATTATTATTGGTTCAATGTTCATCCCGCCATTTTTCACTTCGCGGCGTGTTATGAGTTTGCTACCTTTAGTTACCTACTTGTCAAAACATTTTGTAATCCACAAATGTTGGATTGAGGTATGTGTGAGGCTCTAGGTGTCTGTGGTTAATGTTTATTTCCACTGTGTGTATTCTGGATGCTGTCCGTATTCTGTGCGTTGCCCGACCGTACACAAAAGCGAGGTATTGTAATCACTGGATTCCGAGTCGTAGCTATAATTACATAGATAGGCGATATTTTCTTTTCATATATCGTGTCCCTCCAAGGATTTTTCGATTTTATAGATGTACCTTAACACTTTGAAGGACAGTGAACGTCTATAGACGTCATGACAATAAAACATCTATTGTTTCTACGTTACTGTCCGCGAAAGTGTTAAAGACAAGAAGAAAAGTTTTAGAAACATTCAGCTAGAGGACACTTAAAAATATCCTAAATCGTTTGCAACTGTATACGCAGAAGTCTAATCATCTAAAACTAGCCTAACACATTCTCTAGAACACATGTTTTGTAAACAAATCACAGTATTCTAAAGTTATCACAATTCTTCACCTGTCACTTGACGTAATCCTTACGTGGAGAATTAAAAAGTATATCGTTATCAGCTGATAGACTACGTCACTCTACTCTTATATAATGTTGTTGTATAGGTGAACAGAGATTTCTTTGTTTATCGGTAAACAATAGGTTGGGTTTTAGATTCCTGTGTGGATATTTATGTCGTCAGCATAAGAGGAATGTTCAAACATCATCATGATTGACAGATTTATTTAGCAGATACTTAAGTTATCTATAGTTTATGGTCTTATCATAATATTGGCGAAAACTTTAGAAAAATCTCCATCAACACAGCTATTCTGTACTATGAAAATGATTGCGAAAAGAATTTAAAAAAAGGTTTTGTTTTTTCTTCTTGCCAAATTTTAAATAGTTTACGAGTGAATAAGGTAATTTTCGTAAATTTAATCCTGTAAATAATAAAGAAAAGCCAACTTTTAAGAAGAAACAGTTCGTTTCAAAACGAAAAAATAATACCTACTAAATATAGAACATGTTGATCAAATAGTATGTAGATTAAAATATCAGCTTTATTATATTCTACAAATTAAAAAACAACTACACGGACAAAGATGAGTTACTTAAGTCATAAATATAGTTAATCCCAAAAATCTAATAGCTAAATAAGTGGAAAATAAAAAGGTATAAAAATCGATTTAATTAATCGTATTTAGGTTTGAGTACTGGCATGAATACACTACTGATGCATATATATGAGAACTATTACTAGTATACATAGGCACCGCAACTGTTATCACATTTTTTCTAAAACATAGCGTAACCTAACCAAGCAGAGGTTGGACTAAAGAATACCACAGCTCTAGCTGTTATAATACTACTTAATATTCTGTTTGTGCTGGTGAGTAAGATTTCAAGAATTACTTGGAGAAACGTGAGCCTAGGGAAAGACGGACTTAAGCTGCAAGAGTAGTCGTTTCCTTTAAGGCTGTATTCTGGTGAGCTTCAAACTGACAAAACTCTTCTTTGTTATCAAGGTTAATAGAATACTTCATCCTTAAGTACCTATATGCCGTAAAGAATTGTTATGAAATCTCAATTCATTACAATTTTATTAAGTAGCTATATTTAGGTATAAATACTAACGAAAGATACACATCAAGTAAAGAAATATGTTATAAACGGATTTACAAATATCTATAAATCAAATCTTTTTAGTGCGATAACAAATTATTATTGTATACTTTTTACTTCGATAAGTTGTTGGTTACGATATCGTGTTCTGATAACGTGATCAAAGTAATCAAGTTTAAATACATTCAAATGTGAAGCGAAATCCGCGTCAAACACGAGTCATTATTTATTACTTTATGTACTTAAAATAACGTTACAAGTATCGTTTGTATTTGACAACCAGCAGTCAATCAAGACGCTCCTAACGACACCTTAATTACCATTATTGTACCTTATTGTACAAGTTTAAATAACTTTGATAACAACACTGTCAACTTATTTGACCATCGAAAGATAATTAAAATGTATTCTGTTGTACCTACACTGATTGAATTCACATAAATCACTTTTATCTATGATACAAAAGAAATAATATATAGCTTGTAGGTTCATAATTAGAATAAAAATTGTAAATTACACTATTGTATTATGGCTTAACCCTGTAAAAATTGATGTAAGTCTTGGTTGAAAATAAATAGTAAATAAAAATTATTTAACCTGATACAGACCAGCCCCACTAGACGGTAGTCGAATGAAATATAATCAAAAGTAAATGTATGAGATTTCACTAAGTTTACGACATTATATCGATGACTTATGTCAACCGAGCTCCTACTCCAGAGTTCGAATTTATCCACCGCTTATTTTTATTATTCGAACTCTGGAGTAGGAGCTCGGATGGCACAGTTGGTAGTGGGCTGGGCCGGAACCCGAGAGGCGCAGGTTCGAGTCCTGCTCCGGGCTCGTCTTTTTCCACATTGCTTTAATATTTAAGTATATTTGAGCTGATTGCATAGCAAAAGTGCTAAAAATATTTAATGACTTATGTCAAATTCCATACATTTGCTTACTATATTCGATTCGACTACCGTTAATGCCACTTGGCTAGAAGGGCACTCGTAGCATAGATACTTAGTTAACATTTCCAGTTGACAGTCTCCTAAAATCCAGTCTATCCTCCAACTCTGCCTATTACCTCACAATATTTTAAACACATAATACGCAGTTGATTATTTACATTCAATGAATCGTCACTGCCAATGCTGCGACGAGGTTACAAGACAGTTACTGTTATCAATACTCTCTGATAATGCAGATTTGTGATAACAAGTATTTAATCTTGTATCAGATGAACGTCCTTAATGTAACAAGCCCTTGGGAGAAACATGCTGTGTTGATAAAGCATCAGATATTATGCCTATATTTAATATACGACGCAGGGAACTCCATTATATAGTTTACTAGCTGTTGCCCGCGGCTCCGCCCGCGTGGATGTCGGTTATCGTTATAAAAAGTAGCCTATGTGTTATTACAGACCATAATCTATCTCTGTGCCAAATTTCATCCAGATCCGTTCAGTAGATTTTACGGGACATATTATTTTATATAATAATATGTCCCACTGCAGGGCACGGCTCCTCTATAAAGAGAGAAAGAGGGATTAGGCCACACGCTGGACTAATGCGAGTTGGTGAATTAGACATTTATTTTGAATTTCTTCTAAGACATGCGTGGGATTCCTCATTTTTATAGATTTTTTTTTTAGTTTATATAAATTCCACAAAGTGAAATTTACATTGGCACTATGCCATCGGGAATTTAACTCACACCTCTTGCGTGTGAGTTGATTACTTTGCCACTCGGCCTCCACCGTTTTTTTGTTTTCATTACAGTTATTTGTTCAAACATGTAAGGAATAATACACACATAATTATAATTATTATAGTTAAACCGCATAAATATATAGAAAACGTTAATATGGTAATCTGCAAATAGAATACTTACTTTTCTTAAAATATGAGCATAAGTAGTTATGTTGTCAAGCAAACTCATTTATTCATTTAGATCAAATGCATAATACTTATAAACTTCATAAAAAACAAATCTAATGTTTTACCCACATCATAATAAATTCAAAATTGTCAAAAGTAAAGAAGTTTTATGTTTAAGGTAACTTACCTTAAACATAAAACTTGAAACTTGTACTTTTAATTAATGACAGATAATCATATTTTCCAAAATAATCTACCAAGTGCCTCGAATATATTTATCAAATAAGATGACCTTTTCGTCAATAGATACATTTATACATCTAAACGATCTGTATCACTATTCTCTTTATCTAATCAAACGAAATGGCAATCGATAGTTTGTTATATTTTTAAAATACACGTCACATAAGTTACTTATTTATTTGTGAAATAAATAGGAGTTATAGCGGGATAAGTTTGTCCGTCCTGTATGCGGGACGTGGGGCGCGGGGCTCGGGGAGGGGTGCGTCACTCCACACGATTGATCACCTCCCCCGGGACGTGTTGCTTGTACCGACACTTTTATTTTTCCCTTTTTCCCTCCGAAAGGACATCCGGAAGTTCGTTATACAAAAGCCGTGGATATTTTTTGTAAGTATAAGATTAGTTTGATAAAATGTCTGGCGAATTATAAAATTAAAAAGAAACTTGTTATTGATCAAGGTGTTAAAAACTATTTTAATTAGTTTAAAGTATTATATAAAGTACTCATACAAAACAAACTACCGTTGTTTTCTGCCAGTTCTACTCATATAAAATCACTGAGTTAACTCAGTGATTTTATATGAGTAGAACTTGGCCAGGTCAATACAATACTGAGTTAACTCAGTCAGTGATTATGAGTATTAGCCTGGCCGTAAGAAAACCTAGCGACGGAGATTTTTATATTTGTTAAAATGTTACATTCATATGAATGAAATATTTGATATTCTACATGAATAGATGAACTTTGACTTGTAGTTTAACATTGTAGCTAATATAATAGTACCTAAAACCGAGGTTTATGCATGAAGAGGTTGATGAATGTAGAGCAAGCGAAATAAGTTTTTTTTTCTTAAAAAGACATTTATGTCTGGATCGAACCAATTAGTGTACTATAGCATCTGCCGACCCCAATGGAATACGGGCGTGATGATATGTATGTATAATAGTATTCTTATTGACTGTCTCATTGACGTAGCAGTACGTACGCCTACCGTAGTTATCGTTCCTAGTCCCACCAGTAACAGGATATTTAATATCAGTTTAGAGTTCAGGATTCTTCTTCCTATTCTTCAATTGTGTGTGATAGGTACAGAGCAGCTAAGCTCTTGTTATAGGACCTTACATAACTAGGAAATCGTAGGATGATACACTCCTGACTACTATGTACTATATCGAGGACAAATTGTGATACTATTTTGAGTCTAGCTTAGATAACTTCTGGGCACCAATTCTACTAATTTACGGATGGCTTAATTGAATCTGATTTGATTCTCAATTGAATCTCAGTAGCATTTTTGGTATTCTGCTAATAAATTTAAGACCAATAGTTGGAAAACCATTGGTCTTAAATTGTTTAGCAGAATACCAATAAAGTAATACCAAAAATGCTAATAATTTAAGACCAATAGTTTTCCAGCTATTGGTCTTAAATTTATTAGCAGAATACCAAAAATGCTACTGAGATTAGATTGAGAATCAATTCAGATTCAATTGAGCCATCCGTAAATTAGCAGAATTAGGGCCCTGGTATCACTATTCATGTATCTCCTCTCGTAAAGATTAAAACGAAGTATTATGTTTGTACTAATATATATTCTTATAGTATTATGAAAGATATAAATGATTATAATAGCAACCTTTATATGTCCCACTGCTTAGTACGGGTCTTCTCTCCTCTATCAAGAGAGAGAGGGGATTTAGGCCTTAATTCACACACGCTGGCCTAATGTGGGTTGGTAAATCTAACAAGTCTTTATATAATTTATACTAAGATTACCTATAATAATCTCTATAACTGTATAATAATCTCCTTATTCATTAAAAACCCCAAAAATTATCTAACGTATCATCTCTAAAAATAATACCAAGATAGTCGGCGCGCGTTGATGTCTAAAATTGCGGCGGACTTACGCAAATTTACCGAACAAATATTATTAGCTAGGGTTTGAGACGCCCTTCCGGGGGATGACACCCTCGGGCTTATACAGAATGCTTTCCGAGTATGTGTTGAAAACGTTCTGGGTAGTTACCGACCCTTGTGTTTTTTTCATTGACTTAAAAGGAGATAGTTCAAAATGATTTACAACTACTTATAACAAAAAGTAGATGTTCGTAATAATGTACCACTTCTATATTCTTATTCGATTCTAACAAACAAAAATTTATATATTTCTTTATTTAAACATATTCTTTTCATTTTTTTTCTTAATATATTCAACGCATATTTAAATATCAAATATTATCATATGTTCTGTATCATATATGTATGATGTACAATAAAGAGTTTTCTATCTATTTATTTGACTGTATGACTTCACTAAAAGTATAAACAGACGATCGAACTTGGTTCGGGCCGAACCACGAACATGGTGCTCTCCGTTCTGTTATCCTGTGTATGTTTAAATAAATGCTTTTCTTTCTTTCTTTCACTTTGTGTTTTTTTTTTCGCTTAGGAATTTCTTTAATATCTATATACACAGGTTTCCTCGCGCTATCTTTATTCACCGTTTAAACTCAGGTACCAATCTAAAGATCGGTCTGCCTAACCATTTTTTTTACAAGTAGGTAGCTGATCTTTTAAATTACCTTAAAACTGTTAATAACAACAATATGTTTATAGGAAAGGAAATATTAATTCGACTTCTAATCTTCACACTAGATGGAGCGTTTCTCGCGGTTACCTATTATCCAAAGACATATAAAAATCTGTTTACGAAAAAGTATCAGCTGTAGTTTCATAGAATTGAATACAGCTTGACCAGTTATACATCTTTATTACCAAACACATTCATACATAAATTCAAAAGCCGAGTAGATACCTCCACAGTTTCACCAAACAATAATTTCATTCTTATGGGATAAGCGCCCCATAGAACGTTAATAATTTGGTACTAGTATCGTGCATTATGGCGTGACAGCCCTCATGACTGATCACCCATTCGGCTTCGGCTACCGGCGGCGAAAAAAATTGCTATAATATTCACACGGCTCCGGGAAATGCCTGAATTTTGATATCGTGTCAAAATTGTTCGTTGAAATTATACTGTGAATTTTGAAGCGAAATTTATTTTGTAAAATCTTTATATTATGTCTACACTACATCACAGTTTATATTTTGTTTTAACAGTATTCTTCTTTGCTCGGCCCTTCCCATTTTATTTATGGTCGGCCCTCCGTATCATGCGTCTCCAGGCAACTCGGTCCTGGGTCGTCTCTTTGTTGAATTGGGCTTCTTTGAGGTTCTTATTTATTACATACATCCATGTGATTCGGGGTCTTCCTCGTCCTCGGGGTTTAGGTTCTATATGTAAGTAGTGTCTCTTCAACAGTATTGTTATAATTAATTTAATTGTGAATAATATAAATGTACGTGGGGCATAATGATTAGGCACATAGATATAGATGAAAGACTAAAAAAAGAACGATGTCAGATATATTATATTAACTTTAATTTCTGTGTAGAGAGAGTATCTTAAGATACTGTGCAAATCATGGCAGAAATTTTACATTCAGCTGTTCTTAACTTAGAAACTGTAATGACAATATGAAATTACATTATAGAATTATTTAATAAAATATAATCTTTTTATATTGTCCTTAGAAGTGCCTACATACAAAATAATCGTTATTACACATATTCCATCACGCAGGAGAGGGCCATAAACCCGTTCCCATCGTTCACATTTTAATAAAAACCATAACTGGTAAAGTAGCGGCCCGATAACACTGCTGCCTACCCAAATTGTAGAGCTTAACAAACAGAACAGTGCAATACACTTGATCCGGTAATCCTCCGGCTCCCGTTATACCTACTTATCTATGTACACATAACACATTATGTTTTTAATAAAAACATGCCAAAAAGGGTGAATTATCGCGATCGCTTACCATGCTTATTGGTAGCAGAGCCCTTCTTGCAATGTCCGCCCGTCTAGGTTGATACCAAGGTAATAATTAAGTTTTAAAATATAGAAGTTTAAAAAAGCTTTGGGTTGGTGCAACGATGGAATATTTTTATAGTATTATTTTCATGGATAATACCCAATGGTGACTTGATATACATAACACTTTAATTTGTTTATGATGTCTTTGTTTTTAGTACTTAATTAGTAGATACACTGTATTTCCTCTTTATTTTAATATCGGAAGGAAACTAACGTCTAAGACACAGGCTCGGCCTAGTTTAGATGTTAGCACTTATTGTATTTACCTATATACTTAACTTTAATCACTGTCAATTTACTTAAAAAATGTACTGTGATGTCTCAATAAAGTTTTTATTATTATAATTATGTACCAAAAATTTCAATCTTGCAACAAATATTTCTATGCTAGAATGTGTTTTTACCATCACTTTGTGTGCTCTAAGCTATTGCAATATTCTCACTATTAGTGACTGTGTCAATTGGCTCGATCGCAGCGACATCGACAGCGACGGGAGTTTTATACGTGTATGAACGTACATTTGGACGCTTTAACTACGATTAACTTGCGTTTTGTTCAATGCTTCTTTTTTTGTTTTTTAAAGACAACTCCTGCACTAGAGAACAAGCTCTGTGCAACTCTTTGCAGGTCACTTAAAGTTTTATCCTGTGTGGGAATCGCACCCACAACCTCGTGCACAGCAGGCGCATACTACGACCACTGGATCACCAAGGGAGTCAAAATGCTAAGAGAACTATGTCTGTTAAAGCTCTTGTTCGTATCAAAATTGTAATAAAACAAACTTGAAGCCTCAAACTCAGTTCATTCGTCATTCACGTTGAGTACCGGATGAGTCGATTATTCCCCACTATGCCAAGTTATATTAGCACCGACGACCAAGTGGGTTCGTAATCGGTAAAGCGACATCCATATGGCTCACTGCAAATCAGAGGCAGAAGGTAGGTGTTCCCGACCTTCTACAAAGTTGGGTGGCGGTGACTGCCTTTCTGGACATAACTAAGTAAATCCTCAATGCAGCTGGATAAAAAATATTACGACTTTTGAGCCTCTCAGAGAGTTGGTCGAGTCCAAATGCAAAGCACATTCCTCTTCTAACAGCTAACGGGGCCATTGCCTACCAATAGGTTGGCACTATTTAATAAGCTGTGTTGGCTTTAAACAGCCCGATATTTTTTGGCTTGTTTAGTGTAGTAACTATGACATAAAAGTTATCAAACTCATCACCACACGTATCTACACTTTTATAACGGAAGTCCAATACATCATACCTTCGTACGTATCAAAACCTTCATCGTTATAATTGTAATTCAAGCGATACCTTATTTATATTCCCTTGCCTACATAATATATGTATGATTTAATTATCCACTCGCATCTCCTGTCGTCTCCGCAACGAATTGAAACGTCAGCTGCATATTTTTTTACCCTGTAATACACACCCATTTTTCGGTAAAGAATTTAAGCAAACATGGCCGTGTATTTAAAAAAAAAAACTTTATTCGTGAACGCATCTGCCGCATTGTCCAATTTTCGACCAATCGTGTCGCCTCCCGCTCCCCTAGCTGTCAGTTCGCTGTCAATTGTTCGAAATTCGAATGTTATTTTTTTCTATGGTTAGGGCGTTGACGCGATGGTACACAGTCAGTCGTGTAGTACAATTGAATTGATTGAATTACGGTTAATTTGGACCGCGACGTAACGTTATGGATTGCCGCCCGCATTGTGTCCGGTAAATAAGGGGTATGATACATATGTTATGTGAATAAACAATTCATACATTCATGGGATACTTCATTGTACTCTCCGTGGGTGACATATCCAGATCTAGACGCAATTATTCGTGACATATATACTAAAAATAATTAGGCTTTACACCGGTTTATTTTAAGGTTGTATTGTAACGACAGTCGCGTCGATAGTTAATTCAAATTAATTTTATTTTTAGCAAGCTAGCATAAGCTATTAAAATTTATAATGCCAGGAGCACCACTTGTGTAAAGCAACCCTGCAAACGATAGGGAAACGATGTACTCCTTTTAGCCTAAGAGGCAATGTGGATGCTAGTATAGCATTTTCTTTCTATACTATGAAAACCACAATACCAGATGAATAGTATTTGCTTCCCTAGTTGCTTGTTAGAGAGAGAAATCTCACTGTGTACTCTTATTAAAGGTTTGGAAAGAGGTAGGGTACCGCGAGATTTCTACAAATTTAAATTAGTATTAGATATTATATGTAGGTATATTGTAAATAGTTAGTAATTTAATAAATGTAATAAGTACTAATTTAAATTTGTAGAACTATAGGTCAAATATCAGAGACAACTTCACACTTTTCGACTTTTATCTTAGTTGAAAACACCTTTTGGAATTTAGGTAACAGTGTCAATATTGCACAATCCCCTCAAGCTCCAATTGTTCCATTTCAAATGTAAACAATAACCAAACAAAAAACGGTCAACATGCCATAATCGTACGCAAGCAGTGCGGGTAAACATTGGCCCGCGCGTAATGGATTAGTGTTGTTCCGCCGCCCGGTGTTCTGTTACAGCCTCTCTAGACAAACACACCACCATAGCGGTGTCTTTGTGCTTATGCATGTTGGTACTGTCTATGAAAGGTTTTATGGCTTGAGAAAAAAATATTGTCTTCGTTGATTTGAAAAGTCTAAATAGTCTTAAGTATCCTTTGGTAGACTCAAACAGTTTAAAACAGTCATTAATAATGAATCTGTCAATAAGTAGAGATGACCATGATCAGGACACTGGTAAAAGAAATACAGGTAGTAATCAAACAAGATATTTTATTCAAATTACTCAACGCGAATGGGGGGGTTACAAAGGGCCACAGCTAAATAACACTACCTAAGTAATTCTTTGAGGAAGCACTGTACTGGGAGCAGGTGTAACTTTGTCTACTTATTTGACAGCACAGCGATTAGCTTTTTTAGAAGATGATGCAACTGATGCTGAGTTACGGTAGCTGTTTAGCGCTTAGGTAGAATCACCATTACCATCATTGCCCGGACCATATATTTATCGGCTTAATTACGGTTTTCTCCAATTGTTTGCTAAGCTTTGCAACTTTAAGCAAACATTACTATTAGAAACGCCGAAAAGTGAATGCATTATAAAAAAAATATAATCCAGTAAGTTAGTATTTTTCTACCTTTATAAAGAAACGACGATTTTATACAGAAATCGTATACGTTCATATTATATTCATACTCGTATCTTAATTCTCTTTATATTTCCTATTTTATTCCACTCTCAAACAGCCAAAGAAACCTAAATGAAATGGACCGTCTAAGTCAGTTCTCATGAACGCAACTCATAAACAAACTAGAGGAGTTTGGCCGCAGGTTCACTCCGCTGTCAATATTGTCACACGCTGCGTGCGCGCATACGAGTAAACTGTCTCCATTTACTTATGCGGTACGATATGTTTTACTTTAATCGACAATAAGGCAACTAAAATAACAAAGAATAGCGTTTGCAATTTTATTTTAGGTTTTTATTTTATAATTTTATTTAAATTAAAAACTAAGCAAGCCCGACTGGGGATGGACCTCCACTCTTACAGAAGACCACAGCCAAATAACTACACACAGCGGTGTAGGTGTCTTCCTGTGTGTGAGTACAGGTCTCCAGCGCTCATTTAGGGTTGCGATATAATAGAAACGTTTTCCAATTCCTGAACGTTATCCTATTTCAAGATTTAAAACATTCTAATATTAAAACCTCTAGTGCGTTCGATCCGATTTCAAGTAATCAATTTTCTTTTTATAGTAACTTACTTATAATACCTATAGTAAGTCACCTACAATCTCAATTTAAACATACCATATTAATACCCTCTTTTCCTCTCTGGTTAGTAAAAACATGCAGCTGACTGCTTTCGTAGGCTTCAGATGGAAGTAAACTTGCCTATGTACAGTTAATATTTACATTAGGTACATATTTTATTTTACTAACCGAACTTTTAGGAAAATAAGACAATCTTAATTAAATAAAGGAAAAGGAATTAGTAGAATGTAGTCCGTAAAAATTTAAACAATAATGTAGCCATATAATAATATTGTAACTTGAATGTTCTTACAGAAGTGAATAATATATTCTTTTGATAAACAAACTATCTTATGATCGTGACAGCTCCTGCTATCGCTACAGCTATAAACCATAAACCCTTGCAAACGCTTAAGCTATGAAAGTCGGGCGCCCGTATCGTAGTCAATATAATTAAAAGTAACAAAGACTTAGAAAGAATATCCCCATTCTGACTCTCTGACTGATCAAAACTGCTAAACAAAATACTATGGAATAAATAATCTACATAAATAAAAATGAAAATTACCCTTATAATGTAAATCTTTATTTAAAATAAAATTAAAAGAAGACCAAAAATGAAACCTCTAAACAACGTATGTACGCGCATAACTTCCGATCGACTGCACCAAATTAGATATTTTTTTTGTGTTTGTTATTGTCAGGACAAGATTTGTATAGATGAAAATTAAAAGAAAAAAATGGCGGTACGAAGTTTGCCGGGGCAGCTAGTAGAATATAAATCTTATTAGGTAGCTCATTATTTTTCACGTAGTGTAATGGAGCCGCACTTGTCCAGTTCGCTAGCAGTCCGGCCGCGGCCGTTGCGCAAACACACAGAGAGACAAACACCCGGCTTGTTTGATCTGCCAACGAGTTGCCGATGGGTTACCGGGGGGTACGGGTTGGTACACAGCTACTAAAGTATTATTATTCTTATTATACGAGTATAGGTACCTAGTTTAAAGGTAAGTCCGTAAATAAAACGTAGAATATCCTACTAATATTATAAATGCGATAGTTTGTAAGAATGTATGGATGTATGTTTGTCACGCAAAAACTACGCAACGGATCTGGATTACATTTGGCATAGAGATAGTATATAACTCAAAGGCGTCTTGTTATCCCGGCAAAATCTCTGTTTCCTAGGGATTGTACGCGCGGACGTAGCCGCGGTTGGAAGCTAGTTAAATTATATTCATAAAAGCCACTATAATGATTTTTATTTTTACTTAGCCAAAACCTTCTTCAAAAATGAAATTCATATAATATTTAAAAGAATATACAAACAAACCGACGACAAATGCAGTAAATAACTTTATTTTATTTTTACCTTGCGATAAATCCTAATCGACAGAAAAACATCAACAACACAATAACAGAATAAATCGGAAATATATTAAATTCCGGTATTAGTTTCTCCCCTCGGTTTCTGTTAATAAGTAACAAGTGTTGAAGGTATTATCTGGACAAATGGCCAGCAGGACGGACCGAAAGGGTTACTATTTATTATTAGATATCGTATCGTACAAGCGCCACTTGCGACTTGCGTTTTGTGTTATCAACTAAGTATTAATATTATAGTGACGATAGAGAATGTAGACGGTAGAAAGATACAATAAAATAAGTACTTAATTAATTTTTGCTTTTTTTTCCCAGTTGTATGTATATTATTTTTTTATTATTTTGTACTTGTTTTGTTTTTACTATGTACATATTATATAATAATTAATATTAACTCCTTAAGTGCTGATTGACATCCGTGGGTTACTGCTCAATTGGTTCCAGTTGAAAATCAGCGCCTAGCATTACTGCCAGGCATTATGGTGAGCTGGATCCCATTTTGGCGTAAACATGAGACACATAATGTACCTATAATTAAGTTCTATATTTGTTCTTTTTGTCAATTTTGCTTGTGTGTTTCTAAATTACTGTCAAATAAAATATTCTTACTTTCTCTTTCTTTCTTTTCCATTTCTGGGTAGTAACGAATAATGATATAACTAGAAAACGTATGTAAATATGACCTCTTATTTTGAAACCCACTTAACTTTTAAGAATTAAACTTTTAGCAATATATTTAACAAACATTTTATTTCATGATTAATTACTACTAAGGAAATCCAAACACAAACCAAGGTCAATTTTACGGAATCAAAACATTAAGAACAAACAAAGCAATACGCGTGCAAATATTTAATTGACTTTAATTCAAATAGAGCTGAACGTGAATTTATAATCCAAATTTTGTGTTTATCTTAAACTTTTAGACTTAGCTCAGCTTCATAGTATGTTAAAAAGTTAAATAATGCAGCAAACACGGCGTGCAGACTAAAATTTTCAAACAGTGGCTTCAGGTCAAAAGTGATTTTTTTGTTAAAATCCGTCCTGATTGAGGACAACCTATTGGAAAGCTGCAATAAGTATTGCAAAGCGGTGGTGGCCGAGTGGGAAAGTAACCGACTTGCACGCAAGAGGTGCGAGTTCGATCCGGGGCAGTACCAATGTGAATTTCACTTTGTGGAGTTTATATGTACGTATCAAATGATTCGCCATCTGCTAACGGTGAGGAAACCCACATGTTTTAGAAGAAATTCTAAAGACATGTCTGATTCACCAACCCGCATTAGGCCAGCGTCTGTGAATTAAGGCCTAAACCCTCTCTCTCTCTTAATAGAGGCCCGTGCCCAGCAGTGGGACATATATGGGTTGCTATTATTAATAAGTATTGACATTATTATAGCGTCCCATGATGCGAATAAGAAAATAATACAAAACATATTTTACACAACAAAAATATTAACCGTACTTAATATCTGTTTACACAACAATGTTCCACTGGACATAAGCCGTACACTCATGCGCAGCGGGGCGTCTTCTTTAGGCTCATATTGAAATATCTTTTATCTCATTCTTTTTGTTGGACGAATTAGAAAAAAATGACACCTGTCATAAATGTACGTGGCTCCCACGAACTTTCTTTAGTTCGGTTTAAAAAGATAATCCCCGCAATGAGATGCTCAAGTAAACAAAATTGTGACTATTTTTGCAAAAAAAACACGGTCTTTTCAGTGTTCCGGAAGACGTCACTATTTTTTATAATCTAAGGGTAATACTTGTCGTTTTAAGGACCTTCGTGGACGTTTTTCGTACCTACTTGTTATAGACACCTAGAAAGTATCTAAACTAACGAAATAAAGATTTAAAATAGATAAATTTAGTCACATTGGGAAGATAGCAATATTATACCAAATTATACTATTAATTAAATTGCATATTGTAGGTATCTGTCTACACCTAATAGCCTTGCAACTGAATATTTACAAAATTAAAACAAGGCTTAATAATAAGTAGATATAAATATAATTATGAACAAACAATTACACAAATCACTAACGACTTATTTTCTCGCTTGTTACAGTACCGAAGCTGATGATCCCTCCTACTGAATTCGTCAGTCAAGGTGGCATCAGCAGCCCTCAAGAAGGACTGCGCACCCCCACAGGCAGCCAGATGCTGGCCAACCCTCTCCTAAACCTCAACAACACCGGCCGAACCAACTTCACCAACAAACAACTTACTGAACTGGAAAAGGAGTTCCATTTTAACAAGTACCTCACACGAGCGAGACGGATAGAGATAGCCTCCGCTCTTCAACTGAATGAAACACAAGTCAAAATATGGTTTCAGAATAGACGAATGAAGCAAAAGAAAAGAATCAAAGAGGGCCTTATAGTAGCGCCTGAAGTTCCACCGACCACCTCCTCGCAAACCGCTGCTGTCGGCTCCAGTGAGAACAGTCGCGAGTCCAGCTAAATCGATCGTAATCGATTCCAAAGACACAAGTGAAGTGTTAAATCGATTTGTTAGAGTATCGAGTGCGTGCAGTTTTATAGTTTGAAACAGTAGACCTTTCGTGTGGTTAAGTTAATAGGTACATTGTTTTGGAAAATATTGTTTTTTATTACGGACATGAACGTTTTAGAAGTTTAATGAAGCAAGGCGGTGTTGCTTTCTTTCGTAACAGATCAAGAAATAAAAGATTACGAGTCTATAACATTCATCCTTTATCTCTCTCATTCTAATGAGAATAGAATAGAGGAACGGCGTACAGCAAGTACTACGACGTGTATTTAACATAGTTTAATAGTGAATTGGGCCACGGGTATCTTCCGTGGTTTACACGTTCACTTCCATGTTGTATTATTCCGATATTAACGAGTATACGTGACTCTACAATTCGTATGGTGCTTGCAAGGTTTGGCCAAAATTGAAAATATTTGCAGTGATAAACACTCTTCAGAAACTCATTTTAGGGAATCCTAACCTATTTAACCTTTTAATACAAAACAATGACAGGTTAAACAAAAGGTTTATAGTTTCTAAAGATGGGTCAAAAGCGGGTGAGATATTCACAGCTATCAACTACAAGCAAAATGTGACAAAAGTCAATAGCAGAAAATTGACACTGTTCCCCTATTTGTCGTGCGTAGGTAAGTGTACGATTAAACATTACACATACATGGGTAATGTAATGTCTTCAGTTTGATGCCCGCGTCAGGTAATGTAAAGTCCGCCTAGTCTAAAGCGAGGATTTAGGTTACATTAAGGTACCTACCTTTATGCCGCTTATATGGACTGTGTCAATTTTTATCTCATGCGACTCATGCTAAGTATCTAAGTAGGTACTTGTCTAGTCATCAAATGTTGAGATTTAAAAATAATTAATCAAAAAAGTATGTAAGTTTAGTTAATATCCCATACCTATACTTACTGAATTACAACAATAAACAAATACCCAAGTACCTACCTTCCCTGTGAAGTACCGCAATTTTGGTCATTCATGTCCTAATCTTAGTAACTACCCAGTAGTTTGATTAATTATTATTTCAAATTAATTTTGAAACTATATTTACGTCAAGAGATTATGTAATATTATTGTAAAGGCTCAATTAACCTGATTAGTGTAAACCAAGGATGTGTCAACATAAATGAATTTTCTTAGATTAAAATGTAAATTTCAAATTGTAAGCTAGGCGTAAGCGCTGTTATTATTATGGGCTTTTAGAAACATTAAAATATTTGACGATGATATCAGTAGGATTTATATTTTTTTATTTATTTAATTTTAAATTCTCTATTGTTAGACCAAAGCTTGATTTTTATTTATTTAATATGAACAGTAACACTATAAATGGCAACAGCTGAATAAATCATAATAAGTATTTTCCTGATTCAACTGGCTTTCAAAAAGAAAAGCCACGTTGGGATCGGCCACAACTTTGATATAACAATATTATTTTTGCAATTAAAACAAAATTTGAGATCGATGAACAAAAGACACAATTACGTAGGTAAGTACCTTTTTTTAACAGTCAGAACAATGATATTATAAATAAAAATAAGCTTCCTTTATACAGAGCGGCATTCAGTTTTGTTCCCATGTTTCTATGCGTACTTGATTATAGATTTCAAGTATGAATGCGATAGATAATACGAAACCATAATGATACAGAAAGATATCTCTTTCTGTATAAATATAAATATATGTGATAAATGAAATGTAGCTGATAAATGAAATGTAGCTTCTGCAGCAAGTCTCCGCGCACTATGCGACATCTACGTCATTATCATTGAGTCAAAAGTTAAATGACGTGCTCCATGTATTGAAATACGATTAACTGTAAAAACTTTAGAATTGTTACTGATCGTATTTTCCACTGTCATTATAAGTTGTAGGTACAATTGCGATTTATATCCCTTCTCCTACAATTATTTATTTTATAATGGTCATAAATTAAAGAATATTACTTACTTGCTACTTTCGACCACGTATTTTTAATAATTATGTCCAAAGCTAAATTTTTTACGTAACTCGGTTTTAATATTCATTTTTGTAGGTAGAATAATATTTTTACAAGTTGCTACGCTACAAAAAAGGCAATTCAACAACTGAAAAGCTTTTAATTAGTCTCAATGATATCTACCTGTGCATGTAGGTCAACAAAAATATTTTTCATCATCTCAACCCATAAACGTCCCACTGCTGGGCACGGGTCTCCTCCATTCTCTTGGAGGGATATGAGCCTACTATACCACGCTGGCCAGAAGGGTTGGTGGGTTTTGTTTCGAGTTTTCCCTTTCTTGCACTGGATATTATCTGCCTGACTGATCCTGACCTGATCCCTACGGGGTGGTGACATTTGTATTCTTAATCCGTCACCACACGGGGAAAAATATCTTTCATGTTTATTTTATTATGTCATGTAAATGGCGCGGAATATCTACTAATTATTAATGCCCGTACATTTTTTTAATGCCCGTAGAGAATAGAGAATTCTCTATTGCCTACTATTCAGACCGCTCGCTGCCGCGCTGTAAAGTTGTCTGTATTTATTGTGCCGCACCATATTTACCGAAAGATGGATACCTCACGCTTCTGGACGCTAACAACCCGCGTAGTAGGTACAGAATACTTAATAGTTGTAGGTACACACTGCTGCAGACAAAGAATTAAGAACACCACTATATAGACCCAAGAAATGCCTCAATAGGTACCCGACATTATCATCATCTTAGGATCTTTTCAGCTGTAGATTTAACCTCTGTTTCTATTAATATTAAGATTCCCTTTAGTATGTTGATACTAGTCTTAACTTTGTAACTATATTATGTACAAACGATATAATGTATATAGCAGTCGTGTGTGAGTGTAAATTATGTACTAAGATAGCGACAATGTAATACTTTATCATTAAATTAATTGTACCTATTTTCATTTATTGAAGTTTTATTACATACCTGAATTCTTCATCAGCTTGGAGAATGTAGGTAAGGTGGACTGGACATATTTTTTAAGAGTTTGTTCTCTAATGCAAGAGTTGTCTACTCTTGCACTAGAGAACAAGCTCTGTGTCGCGGGGGAATTTACAAACATACAATTAACGGACACAAATTACACCCAGATTCAGAACAAATCTATGTGGTTCACACAAAGTTTGGTCCTGTGTGGGAATCGAACCCACACAATCTCGTGCACAGCAGGCGCATACTGCGGCCACTGGACCACCGAGGCAGTCAAGACATTAATAGACTGCAACAGCGTCTGATTTTTGTATTTACTCACTTTGATTAAACACTTTAAAACAAACACTATCAAACTCAAACTCATTTACTCATTTAGATCAAATAGGTACATGATACTTATGAACGTCATAAAACAAATGCCACCATCTTTTTTTCCTACGGCCAATTCGCTGACTATGATCCCTACCATAGTCAGCGAATTGGCCGTAGGAAAAAAGGATGCTGGCATTTGTTTTATGACGTTCATGAGTATGACGTTCATAGTATTGTAAAATAGTCAGCGAATTGGCCTTTCAAGAAGAATTGGCAAGAAATTCGAGCCACTCTTTTTATTCGCCACAGTATAACATTTACAATTTGATATGAGTTACAATATTAGTGTAAACAAAAAGGGACGGATACCAATATACCATACAAAATTAAATTTAGGTAAAAATATGTGATTAATAAGGGAACAATTAAGAAAAAAATGAATGAATTTAGCTTTCCACTGTATGGCAATGAGAGGTCCTTTCCTTTTATAGTGTCGTTATGAGTATTGGAATAGCTAAACATCGGCATGAAAACATCCTTACTAATATTTTAAATGTAAATAAAAAATTGTTACTCTTTCACGCAAAAACTACTGAATGAATCTGGATGAAATTTAGCACAGAGATAGATTATAGTCTGGAATAGCATATAGGTTATCTACCTTTTTATAGCGATAACCGACATCTACGCGGGCGGAGCCGCGGGCAACAAGTAGTTTTAATAATAATAATATAATAATAAATCATTTATTTCGTATTAAAAAAACTTTTTGAATAAAACTGCCTACACAACACATGATGCGCGGCAGCGGCAAGCGTTGCATTGCGCGCCATTCAATGTTTTATTTTCAAACACCTGTGGCGCACACACCTACCTAACATAAAAACTATGTTGAAAAAAATAGATTAAAAATTAGTATCTAATAATGAAACCCACATGTCTTAGAAGAAATTCTAAAGACATGTCTGTTTCATTAACCCGCCGTTAGGCCAGCGTGTTTTTTATACTAGGTACTTGTAACTTGGGTGACAAACAAGCATACGGCCCGCCTGACGTTAAACAGTTACCGTAGCCTATGGACGCTTGCAATACCTACCAGGGGTATTATACTAACACTTGCGTATTGCCGACCCATTTATTACACCAGGGCTTTAAGATGAAGTATCCCTGGGATCGGAAAACGTTTCTTTCAAAACGCATTCCAAAATGGTGATGAAGACCTGGGCCCCAATTCTGCTAATTTACAGATGGCTCAATTGAATCTAAATTGAATATCAGTAGCATTTTTAGTATTCTGCAAATAAATTTAAGACCAATAGTTCATCATCATCATCATCATCTCAGCCAAAAGACGTCCACTGCTGGACATAGGCCTCCCCCAAGCATTTCCACAACTCTCGATCCTGAGCCGACCTTGTCCATCGGTTGCCCGCAACCTTTACCAGGTCGTCGGTCCACCTTGTTGGAGGCCTGCCCACGCTTCGTTCGTATGATCCGACCAATAGTTCGAAAAACTTAAATTATTTAGCTGAATACCAATAATGTACCAATAATACCAAAAATGCTTATCATTTAAGACCAATGGTTTAATGGAGATTCAATTGAGGATCAATTCTGATTCAATTGAGCCATCCGTAAATTAGCAGAATTGGGGTCCTGTACTCACACACGGGCAAACACAACTACACCGCTGTGTAGTTGTGTTCCAGTAGATATGCATCCTACTTTGCTACAATTTGTTGTAATGTAACCATACCATACCCATACCATAGGTTTGCCGTTTAAACGGTTTTTATTATTTTGTGAGTGACAAATGAACTTGCAAAAAGTGAGTTCAATCCGCCATTTTGAAGTTTGATCCAGAAATTATTTTTTACACAGAGCTAAGGCACTTAAATTTTTTATAGGTTAATAACAAGTAGGTATCATCGAATAGTTTGAGTATACTTACTATCCTTACTAATATTATAAATGTGAAAGTTTGTAAGAATGGATTGATGGATGTTTGTTACTCTTTCACGTAAAAACTACTGAACCGATCTAGATGAAATTTGGCACACAGATAGATTATGGTCTCCAGACCATAATAACGACGTATAATTTAAAAATAATTTAAAATAGCCTATGTGATATTCCAATATCACATAGGCTATTTTGCAGCGATAACCGACATCCACGCGGGCGGAGCCGCGGGCAACAGCTAGTCTCATTATAATATTCGTCTTTCCAAGAACAAAATTTTAAACTTTCAAATTATCGGTCGATCAGTAAAAGCTGTAAAAGACTTTGTTGTTGGTACACTATTGTACCTACAATGCATCTCTTGAGCTAATCAGTGATCCTATTGCACTTGTTAGTAGATAGGTAGGTAAGTAAATAAAAGTATTAAAAATAACATCATACATATTTATTTTACAACACGTAAGTAACTGATTTAAAAAATAAATGCTTTAATGTTCTCAACGGCCGACCCGTATTTTCATATAGATCTTTATAGCACTAAATATGTTAAAGCTTGAGTTTAATATTAATATATATAGGTAATTGAAAAATAACTAGTGCCTTACAAACAGAACAATATAATTCAACTATTGGTGTTAATCAGCAATATCCACAAAGCAACAAACGACAACTAATGCCATCTATGTAACAGAAATGTAAACATTTGGAATTGACTAGTTCGTTGGAACCAACTGGTACGTTGAGTTAATGATAGATGGCGACAGCAGTCCTAGAGTTGCAACGAAATATACAACAGAAGTATTATTTTTAAATCGAGTGTAGGCACAAACCTTAATCAATCTAAAAAATCCTAATAAATTTAGATACCTATCCTCGTTTAAATCCCCACAACCTGCCAATATCCTATGCCATATTATACTTCCTTAAATTCGGAAACATTCATTCTGAAAATGACATTTCGCATATACTTTCGCTACAACTATAAAGATATGCTTTATTTAATTATAAATTGTATGTATTGCATGTTGTATAATATTTAATATATTTTTGGTAAATGTAAGTAAATGTAAATTAGAGGTAATAAACTACAAGCTTTAGTTTTTTTCTCTTTTTTTTTTCAAATTTTAATTGACAAGGGTAGTTGACAGCAAAAGACTTTCTAGATATAAGAAAGGTATATAATACTCAATTTACTGCCTTAGCGAAATTGATTAACAACTGCCTTTAGTTTTATAACATTAATAAAGAATCTTGCTTCATTAAATAAATGAGTTTGACTCTAACTTCATCATTTAAAATTATATAAAAGCATTCTGCGAAAAAAGCAGCTAGCATTAAGTCAGAACCACACTCCTATGACTTCTGATGTAAGAATTCGATACTATTATGACGCATTACGACAAAGCACGTCGTAGTGGGAATCCGTCTGTTTGCAAGTTTTTTTAAAATAAATCGACATTTAGGTGTAATATAATAATAACACGGGTATAATGTATATACTGCCGTTACGAGACATAAAAAAAATAGGAAACGGACCTGTAGTAATAAACTAAATTGATTAAATTTGTACGATCACGTTTGATAAGGCCGCTAATATATCTCGCTTCCTCGAATTCAAAATTATTCAATGAAATAAAATAATGAATAATGTCAACTACCCCCAATGTTCGAACAATCATTATCATAAGACGTTATATTATTTTATTTTCTTAGTTTCGACAATTTCGTATATAAGTTTGTTGTCTATCAGGGTATTAATGAGTGTCGTGTTTCTGAACGCGGCGCCGGTCGTTAGGACACCGCTCCTGAAAAGAACATCGTAATTAGTGATATAAGCACTCATTATTATAATAAGAAAACCGAAGGTCTGGTTCTAACCCAAAATTCGCGATGAACAAGATTAATTTTGTGTCTGTGTGTAATATTATCTATAATATGTATATATTTAGAAATATACAAATATGGTTACTAGTAGAGAGAGGTTTTGTCTAGTTTGGAATTAGATTAGAACAAAACATCTCTGATATACTTAAATATTAAAGCAATGCGGAAAAACACGAGCCCGGAGCAGGATTCGAACATGCGCTGCGGGTTCTGGTCCAGCGCACTTACCTATTGTGCCATCTGAACTCCAACTCCGGAGTTTAAATTTGTCCACCGCTTTTTACGTCTTGGATTGACGTCAGTAATATTAAAATATATTTGAGATAATAGCATAGCAAAAATGCTAAAAATATTTAATAAGGTATCACCGGTCGAAATTCGACCGTAATAGCTATCTGCAGTCTTACTCCGTATAAAGTTAAACCAGGCCTCCGTCACTCCATGTACTTGCGCGTTATAATAACCTACCTTCCTCAGCCGAGCGGTCTCGGGCCGTTTGCGGACCAAATTCAGTGCTGTGGAATCGCGCGGTGCAAAACAATCACAAATGTACGAGACAATCACAGCTTGAGCATTTAGGCACATTTTAGAATCCAGCGGTTGCTGACGCGACAGAGTAGGCTATTATAGCAGTAGGTATTCGTAATTTTCAACTGAGTGAAGTATCTGTTACGTAGTAACTATTTAGTAATCTGTACTTAAACTATGTCAAATCCCACACTTCTCCGTGCGCACATTGTGCTTAAAAAGGGGTACAACGTAAATCTTCACGTATTAATATAATATAGATAGTGTGTAGGTGTTGGTGTAAGTGTAGGTGTACTCACTCGGCCGGCATCTTGTCCCTCTCGGTGAGCAGCATCAGCGCGGACGAGAGCAGCGCCACGCACGTGGCTCCGTACCCGGGGTTCACCCCCGACACCTGACGTTATAAACGTTACTATTATATCTTATATATAAAATTCTCGTGTCGCGGTGTTTGTAGTTTAACTCCTCCGAAACGGCTCGACCGATTCTTATTAAATTTTGTATGCAAATTGGGTGGGTCTGAAAATCGGATATCTATTTTTCATTCCCCTAAATGTTAAGGGTGGAATTGAGAAAACAAGGTGTGGACTACCCCGTGTTTTCTCACGATGTTTTCCTTCACCGTTAGCAGATGGTAAATCTTGATTAGTTTTTTCAGAAAATACTGAATTTTTGTGAGGTTGCAAATCTCCTTAAAATAAATTCAGTATTTTCTGAAAACAAAAACAAACCTTACAGAGCGACCCTGGTACATCACTTGCTTTGCATACTCTACATATGAATCCCACAAAGTGGGATTCACATTTATAGTACCAAATACCACCCCGGATTGTCGGTAATTTTCTCACCGGACCACATTTACTTCTCTTATAATAATATAATTTAATACCGTCGTAACTAACCTGAGCAATGACTTCTTTATTAGGTCCAGTATTTTCAACATCGCTACCTTCCTCCCACCCTTGACCGACGAGCACGAATTTGAAAAATGTATTTTTAATCAACGCGTCAGATGGAGGCTGCTTCGACACATTACCTAATGAAAACACCTTCGGATACTTCAGTAAAAGGCTTCTGGTAAAAGTAAACTTGGACATGAAGAACAAAATGGCGGCGGCGAGGATAGCTAAGCTAGTCATGAAGAAGTTCCCTATTTTAACGTAAGCTTTGAATTGTACTGGGCGCTGTTGGGTTTGTTCGTATAGGTAGCGTTGAGTCCTGTACACCACTGATTCATCTGACCCGAGGAATGGAAGGTAGTATTTGCCTTGACCATCTTTTTTGTGCATAAGTCTGAAATATAAATAAGGATTGATTAGTTATAAAATAAAAGTAAAAAATTATATAACCATTGTTAATATTTGAGGGTTGCCCTTGATTGCCCTGGGATTCCGTTATCAGATCGTCACTTGGTGCCAATTTTTTTTTTTTCATATCTCCAATAAAATCCATAATGTTAGTGTGTTAGTAACAATTTGGCTTATATTTATGTTAGTATTATTAGTATATGGGACCACCTCAAAAGTATACTTTTTAAATTATCCACAAATGAGGGAGAAATTGATGAACATACATAGAACCTCCTCCTTTTTACAATTACCATTTACTACGTACTAGACATGTGTCCGTTATCACGAAACGTAACTGAAAACGGTTACCAACCTAATAACCTAACGTATCGATAACTAAAAACTCACTAACCGGTATCACAATAACCACATTGATGTAGCGAAATGGCAGCGTTGGCAAGTAATAACTAAGTTGTCAGAAAAGTTGGTTAGTTGACAGCGTTGGCAGCTAATAACTAAGATAATTATGGCTTCTCTCTCTTCAACTAAACATGTGCTCATATGCGTAAAAGAGACGAGGCGGTTATCGTTGCGCGAGTGGCCGTTGTTTGGTTGGCATTATATCGTGTTGAGTTTTGTAAAATGAACTTTAAATATATGCGCATAAGGTGTGATTTTAATTGTCAAACAATTCGAATAGTTCATTAATAGCTAGTTAGAGTAGCCTCTTACCGACAATGTCATTGTGTATTATGTTGGTATTATGTTTGTTTATTATTATATTTGATTTGTTATTGTGAATTTTTGACAGTGCGATTGTGTTTTGTTGCGAAGTAATGCGGAGTAAACTTTTTTGAACGTGAATGAGTATTTTCTGTTTTATGATAGGAGATAATAAATATTACGTTAGTTTAGTTTGTGCTTTATTTGATAGTAATTTGTATACTTCATAAAACTAAATTTAATTTTATCAAAATATATAAGTAGGTAGTTTGTTGCCTGCTTATGTTTAAAAGACGTTGAACTAACAAAGTACACAAATATGTTGGTACTTATTATCTCTTATTTTAGATAAACAGACAATATTCTTAGATTATAATTATACATACTAGATTGAGTGTCCCGTACTAACAGACAAGCATCGTTTACGCGGTTCCGCCGCGATTTCGCTGTGTGCGTGAAGCTCGCGGCCGCTATATCAATGTGTGCGTAAAACTATTATAGTAAAGTAAACGCGTGAGTGTTCCTTTTCACTGTTCTCAGTAATCAGCTGACGTAATAATATTTTTGACAAAATTGTTTTTGTTGACTTAAGAGTCATGTTATGAAAATACTTACCTGTGGAATGTAATCGTCCTTGATTTATATTTTTTCAATCATAGTTTTTGCATGTTTTAACTGCACAAATCTTTATTATGACTAAATTCGTGGGAGCTCAACTAACTACGTGTCTAACACATTTACAAAAAAAAAAAAAAACATTGCAGAAAATTTACTAGGTACGTTCCGTTTTAGCCACATAATCGGAAAGCGATTCGATAGCTGTACTGTACGTTATTACGTTACGTTAGTCGCAACTAATCCAGTTTGTAGCTACTGATAACTGAACTAACCAAGACTCGGATATCGATATTAAGCAACGGTTATTGATATCGGTATTAAAACCAAATAACGGCTATCCAACGGTTATCGAATATAACCAATAACGCCCATGTCTACTACGTACGCGTGCGCGGCGTGTACACGGGACAAAAATCTGGGTGATCCATAAATCCGAGTCTGGGTGTACTTTGTGTCCGTTAATAGTATGGTCCCCCGCGACACAGAGCTTGTTCCCTAGTGCGGGAATTGCGTATTAAAACAAAAAAACCTTGGATAAACCAATGCTTAAAGCGGTGACCAGTGGTAAATGCTGTGGATGTTGCCGGTTCAATCACACATAGGAACAATTTCATATTAGTACAAGCTGCTAGCGACATTAATTAACCCCTTATACAATTAAAATGGCAATCAAGTAGATCGTAAGCAATTCCCGTAGTCAAGGGACGCTCGCATTGTATTACTTGCGTGTCGCCGAACCAAAAAAAAATGAAGACTAGGCTATATCTAATTTCCCATCTCAGCCATAAGACGTCCACCCATAAGGCGTCCACTGCTGGACATAGGCCTCCCCCAAGGTTTTCCACATCGTTCGGTCCTGAGCTGACCTTGTCCATCGGTTGCCACCTTGTTGGAGGCCTTTTCGGGACAATCCCACCCACCTGCCCACCGCTGTGACTCCTGTGAGCCAGGACTCTTGTGTATCAGCGGAGTAACCAACTGATACACCGATCTTTGACACACGTGCATCCCGTGGACAACTAAACCTACTGTCTTGGCCCCTGCAACGAATTTAATCAGAAGTAAATAGGAGGAGTAAGAAAGAAAAGTTTCCACTTCCCTCCATAGCAAACCGGGAGACAAAATAAATCTGTATAGGTTTGTAACCTATACAGATTTATTTTATCTTGTTGGGATGTCTTCTGACGCTGCGTCTGCCAGTTCGTATATCTAATTTAAAATGTTAAAATAAACTCACTCTCTGTATATTTTGTTTTTAAAGCTGGGCAGAGGTGTACGGTACAGCTGTTTCCGCAGGTGTGGGAGCTCGTGGTAATTTGCGATGCTAGAACATAAAACATAATGTACACCACTGTCTATGACAAAGTCGACTGATAGAGAATGCCTATGGCAGTTTTTAAATAAATAAGTAATTGAAATAAAGGCTGTTACAGATATAGATATATAACATTACTAGTTGTTGCCCGCGGCTCCGCCCGCGTGGATGTCGGTTATCGCTATAAAAAGCCTATGTGTTACTCCAGACCATATTTTTTTTCTTTTTAAAATAATCTATCTCTGTGCCAAATTTCATCCAGATCCGTTCAGTATTCTTACAAACTTTCGCATTTATAATATAAGTAGGATTGTATTAACAAAAAAAAGTGTATAGAATCGTCTCGAGTGAGTAGAGAGGAGTCAAAACAATGGATCCGAAAAAATAACAAGTTTCACTTGAAGAAAAGTTTACTTTAATTTCAAGTTAAATACATCTAGTTTACATTTATGCGTTGCGTGAATCAATTCGAAATACTAAAAAATGCATAGCTCACCAATAGGCAATTCTGTATGAAATCAAAGCAAGACCATAGAAAAATATGCAGTTGTTACGTTAAAAAAAATGTAAGTAGGAATTTTGATGAACGCACTAACGCACACACGCACGCGTGCACGCACTCACTTACTCGCTCACGCACGCACGCACGCACTCACTTACTCACTCCTCACTCACGCACTTACGCACGCACGCACGCACGCACGCACGCACGCACGCACGCACGCACGCACTCACGCACGTTCGCACGTACACATACACACACACACACACACACAAGCTTGTCCGAGCTCGACAAGGTTAGATCGTGGACCGCTGCCGCTGTATACACTTATTAAAGAGAAGGCAAGGACACAATTTTTTAAAATAAATGATGCACAGAAATAGATAGTAGTTTGGAATAAAATATAGTCTACTTTTTATAACGGAAATATACTGCTCCCATTGGATTGTAATAAATAAATACAAATAAAAACTTACCCATACACCAGTGACTCCCAAGTACCATAATTAATAATACTACGTCCCTCATCATTGGCCTTTATCTCAGGAGGTATATACGAAGTGAGATAAGAGCGCACGGAGTTCAAAGTGCCTGTAACAGTGAGTCAAGTTGACTTACGCGTGCACCAGCGACACCCACGTGCCATAGTTTATCAAGCTCGAGCCTGCCGACTTGGCTCTAGCCTCCCGCGGTATGTGAACACCTAGGTAACATCGCACGCACTTCAATGTTCCTAAACAAAATGTTCCTATAGTTTAAATATCGTACTTTCGCTACAAAGAATGCACAGAATAGTTTTTCTACTACTTAGATGACATAGAAGAATACAGTCTGCTTGATGTGCCTTTTTAAACAATTACATATATCAATAAAATACGACGTTGCCAGCTCGCAGCGCCCTCTTATGCTATTTATATTTAAGAGCTTATTTTTTATAGTCCATCATAAAACCCTGGTGCTTAATTTACGTAAGTGATATCACTGGTATAGCAAGCGTCTATAGTACTTATAGTTACTTGCCATCTAAGTAGTATAAAAAATATCTTATTGTTTGTAGCCCAAACCATATATTACAACTTACGAGTGGCAGCTACAAACTGACCGTATATAAGATTTGTGCATTGATAAGTAAATAGGTGTATGTAAGAAGTTACGCTATATGGTCAGATGGGGGTAAGAACAGTCATGGAACAGCTACGTATTTACTTTTGTCATTTCAAAAGTCTTTTTTTTTTATACTTCCAAGGTGGCAAACAAGCATACAGCCCGCCTGATGGTAAGCAGTTACCGTAGCCTATGGACGTTTGCAACACCACATTTAAATTCTTAAACCTGCAGAATCATAAAAGGCTCTTCTGGCAACCCTCTGCGGCCGGGTGTTATACCCAGACAAAGAGGGTAAGCTTATAGTATCCGTCCTAAATTATGTAGTTAATAATATCGACATTATTTTAACCTCTTACACTCTTTGATATTTTAGGGCCCAGGCCGCAGAGAAGAGCCTTTTATAATTCTGCAGGTATATAAGAGTTAGTTTGTGAATTTTCATGACTTTTGAAATGACAAAAGTAAATACGTCGCTGGCTCTCCCTCTTTTAGCCTGCTAGCATCGCCATAACCTTGATTTGTTTTCTTATTCATGCATAATATATGTATATACATATATACATATATTATGCATGGATTTTATATTATACATATATATGTATAATATAAAATCCAGCGCCGTAACTACAGATAGCCTAAACCAACGAACCTACCACTGACACCTGTGCTCAAATTTTGTGTATATATCCTAGACAACCTAAACCATCAATCTTAGCATCCTGAACCTAAGCTGAACCTTTGTAATTTCATATTTTAATTGTGTAATTTTGTTTTCTTTTAATATCGAAAGCCTGTTTCCCAGAGGTGTAGCGGTATCATCGCTATGATACCGATCGCCGTTTTCTTTCGTGTCTCGCTCGAGGCACGAAACACGCGAGCATCCAGTGTGCGCGCGGCCGAGGAACCTTTGAGCAAACAACCGACACTCGGTGGCTCAGCTGAGGCAGCGCGCAATCTTGCCTCGGCCGAGGCATGTCCACACAGACCGAGCCGCCTCGCGCGGCTGCCTCGGTCTATTTAGACTGGCTTCATAACATTTTTCCTCTTGGTTGTATAATGCAGCAACAAACATAACAATTTTAAAAAATCTGTAAATGGCCGCCATCCTTGCTCAAAAATAAGAGAATTAAGATGGTTGATCACATGACTGTTGACTGCTGACTAATTCTAAATGACCTCTGTAAACTTTCTTTATAATAGTGCGAGAAAAAAGGATTCAAATATTTACAAAAATCTATAAAACTTGTTAATAAGTGACTTTAGCCAGTGCTGTTCCGAAAAATATAACACAGTGTTCCGCCATTAAAAGAGCCATTTACACCATCAAATAACGAAACAACGTAATTATATTTCTTTCTTTCTTTTTCAAGAGACAATTCTTATGTCAAAAAAATCTAAATGGTAAATTTGTACAGTGTAAGTGACACTGTACAAATTTACCATTTAGATTTACCATTGGTATTTTGTAGACTATAGTCTACAAAATACCAAGCCAAGTCGGGTGCTCTTCATAAGCTATGACACCGGGTTCCCATAAGTGAAGGTCGGTGAACTGACCTGCAAAGTGTTGCATGAGGAATATAACGCCCATGTCTGCGGGGATGCTGTCCCAGCCGCACGCGCTGATGATGAACACTCCAGCCTCACGGGCCTGGTCGTTGTAGCGAAGTTGCATCAGCTCCATGAACTGTCATATTTTAAAGTGACATTGTAATTTTTTTTATGAATTGCGAACTAGCCGTAGGAAAATTTTGCTGACATCATCTTTCTGGTTTATTCATAATTTATGACCTTCATAAGTGTTACTTTGTAACCTAAGTGAATAAATAAATTTTAAGTTTGAGTTTGAGAATTGCCACGGTAGTACGTATGACTACCATTCGGGTATCTCTGCCCATAGTTAAAACCCCAGTAGGTACCACATCTATTGAGGAGAACTGGCAAAAATCTCGGATCTTATATGCGAGCCGAGTCTATTGCCCGTTCTTTTCATGGCTCTAGCCTTATCAATAAACTGATCGTAGGTAAATTGGTTGATATCAAAGTTCAGGATATACGAGTACATTTATACCGTACAAGCTTTTATCTGCGGCTTCGCCCGTAAAGTTTATTTTTGGCATAAAAATATGGTGCTATTCAGACTAAAGTCTACCTCTGTGCCAAATTTCATCCAGACCCGTTCAACCGTTCTCATGTTATTGAATAACCAACATCCATCTAAACTCGCGCATTTAAATATAGTAGGATTAGGAATTAGGATGATCTTCATAAGTGTTATTTTGCAGTATAAATAAATTTTGGGTTCGGTATTAAGGTGAAGAATAGTTAATTATATCTCTCATTTTAAAAGGTGACATGTACAATGGTTCAGTTTATAAGCATTCTTCAATTTCTTTGGTGTATCTCACCTGTGGCTCACCGCTAACATCGACGTAATGAGTCTTACTATGGATGGCCGCCTTTACGACAGGCTCGCCATATAGCCGGTAAGGCCCGCAACAGTTGACCACCACCTTAGTCTTCGCGCACATCGCCTGCAGATACTTCTCATCACTCACGTCCGCTATGATCGTCTTCACACCTGACAAGTCCTCTCCTGTAAAACACAACATTTACATTGTGATACTATCTAGAAAATTTATGTAAACCGCCTTGTCAGAAATGTTTTGGAGTAGGTACGCTGCTATTGTGTGGCGTCCACTTTGCAATTCACTCTCTCAGAATAGAGCATTCAAAAGAGATTTGTTCGGACTTGTCATACTTCTCTTTTTTTTAAAAGACAACTCCCGCACTAGAGAACAAGCTCTGTGTCGCTGGACCACCACGGCAGGCATCATACTTGGTGGACTACAGGTAGGATATCAAGATGATAGAACGGTCTAAGAGGAGAGATAAAACTATTTTAGTGTTTTTTTGTTAAATTGTTAATAAATAAGATCGATTGCCCTTGAGTTGTTACAAAAGATACGTTTTAAAGTTCCATTTCATATTCCACGTAAACCGATCACACCCTTACGTAGAACTTGGCTTGAACTCACCTCTTTGCCGAATAACTAAGTTATATAATGAATGCAGTGACTAGTGACTATACACTCCGATTCATTAGCATTATTTCGTTAAATTATTTACAGTTATTTAAGATCTTAGTAACGTAGCACATAAAACTAAAAAAAACCTTATATTTAACGTTTAGATCTAAGCGATTATTATTATAAGATTACTGTGAATGTTTTGTTGTTGGTGAACAATTAAAAATTAAATATAAACTAAAAATAAATAAACTAAAATAAAATAGAATGTAACATTAAAATGTCATGTGAATTTAAACACAAGGGGAAAATATCTTTTAATAATAAGTTTCATCAACAAAACATGATGTAACTTCATTTAATACGAATAATAAAAGATTTTAATTTGTGCCTACTTCTATTATGAAGTCTCAACATCAACGGCCACGTCCGTCACTAGGTGAACGCCAAACCGTGGCCAAACAATGGATTATGTATTGTGTCTTCCATGTGGCGTTCAAAGTGATAGATAAACTACAGATTTGATCACATCGCAATACTCACACACGCTTATTTCGCGTAAAAACAAATGAAATCGTTACGTATGTACCTATATGTAATTTTTTTTTTTTTTTTGCAAACGTACGTAAAATATAACTACTCAATACAGGTTTTTGTTTGACGTGATAATCTACGTCATGATCGAGGCAAATGGTAGGTAGGGTCAGTGCGCCGGTTTTCCGGCCAGCTTCAGTAACCGGCCATTTGTCGGACTAAATTTATTTAAATCAAGATAATAGCATTTCTAGAGGTAATATAAATAAATAAAAAATCATACGCGTTTTTAAAATGATTATTAAACAAGAATTTATGCAGTTTGAAATAAATGGTTTAACCCAACGCCGAAGAAAAATTACTCAAAGCGCATGATGATTCAGTAGTGAGCGATTGTATAGTGATTTAAGAAAAAAATAACACGACGCGCGGCGCTCAAAGGTACGCTTCATTACTTATTTGATGTCGTATACACAAGATAGATGTTTAATTAGTGCAATTGTTAAGTTGTTGTCATTATTTAATTGTATATTATAATTTTTATACTTATTATTAAACTAAAATCTAGTGGTCGGTAACTGAAGTGCCTATTTACCAAAAACGTCAAATTGCGACCACATGGTCGCAATCTGACACATACAGCAGTATTTTGTTTTGCTTAGTATGACTTTAATATTTATACAGGACTATAACAATTTAGGGTGTAGCATTGTCAAAGTGTTAACATGCAAATCTTTAGTAAGCGACCACCAGTTTCTTTAAGAAAGGTTATTTAATTGACCAACAAATAAGTGCTAAATAGCTGGCCGTTAACCCACATAATTGAAATAAAGACATTAGTTTGCGGCCACCATCATTTAGTTAGAGAGAAACAAGGGTCACGTGTGTCTTTTGAATTTGGTTTAATTTTCAAATGTCCGTTTAATAATTATTATTTTAGCAAGCAATCTGTCGAATAAGATTTATCACTTTTCACATTTACAGCATTAGAATTAGGCAGACAAAATAATATTATATCGGTATTCAGTACTCTAAAGAAGCCTTGAAAAAAGCTCATAATGATATTCGAATGGAAGGGAAGGCAAAAAGAGAAACTTGTAGACTGTGTATCAGATCCCTCGAACCACAATTGGAGATCGGCTTACTGAAAAGATGTGATACTATCGAGATAAGGGATCCAGATCCTGCCTGGTAAAAAGGCGAAAAGCAGGTTAAAGAGTGGATTCCTGGTTAAGAAACAGGACAGATAGTTCAGAAAATTGTTAAAGACGAAGAACATCGTCCAGGACAAACCTGGTATTTAAACTTTCTAAAGCGCCATCCTGATATATCAAGCCGCATAGCCGAAGGAATAAATAAAGCTAGACCTAGAGTAACCGAAGTATCTATAAGAGCTTGGTTTAATGAATTTGAATATTTCTTGAAAGATACATTAGATTATTGAATGCCCAGAGCGCATCTTTAATGAAAATAAAAGCGGTTTCTCTGTGTCCTAAAACCAGGATTTTTTTAACGCCGAAGGGATAGCAAAATTTGTACCAGGTTAAAGCGGGAAATGAAAAGGATAACTTGACAGGTCTGATCACCTTCAATGCCAGTGGCCAAGTAAGTCTGCCGCTCGTTGTTATTGCCTACATACACCCTACGTGAGCCGTTGTAGAGAGCATGCCCGAAGAATGGTAATGGCACATCAGCAAAGGGATGGATGCGCTTAAATGTATTTTTGAATATATTACACACAATTTAAATAATTGGGTGGATCGCGAAAACCCGTATTACTGCTAATGGTAATAAGTCACACATGTCATTGGTCTTGAGTCCATCCATCTATCCATCTCAGCCAAAAGGGAGGACTATGTCCAGCAGAGGACGTCTGCTGGACATAGTCCTCCCTAGGTGTTTCCACAGCACTCAGTCCTGAGCTGACCTTATCCATCGGTTGGCCGCAACCTTTACTAGGTCGTCGGTCTACCTGGTCTCCATGTGCAAAAAATTAATACTTCGTCAAAACCTTACACCAAATCATAAAAATTACTGAAGTTGATAAATGTTAACGATATACCTAAAAAATTAAAAAAGAAAGACTACATACACCAAATGATTACCATATTGTTTTCGTTAACAATTATTATTTCTGTAAATATACTTTATTAACATAACAAATTTAAAATATTTAAATCAATTTTAATTGTTTTATTGGCATATTTTTAATATTTAAATCATAGACTTTGTTATGAAGTCAAGGATTAATATAGTGGTCGCAAACTAGCACACTGGTGGTCGTAAACCGCCTAAAGTGGCCGTAAACCGACGTTTTGGCTATATTTTCACTTTTTCAGCTTTTTATAATATTTCATAGATAAAAGTACTATATTTTGTGTTTTATATCCAAACTAGACTATACTTGGGACTAATTTACACCGACACATACTATGTTGCGTGTAGATAACATTTTTTTATACTCATCTGAAGTGGGCAACCCAGCTAAATGGTCGCTAACTGGCGCAATGACCCTATCTATTTACGTCTAAAAACGTGTGTAATAAAAAGGATTTAACCCTAAGCCTTAGTTCACACGACATTGTCCTGCACGTTTTTGTCTTAATGAATAAATAGTGGCACATGCATTATTTACACGTAGTTATTACCTACTGCAATCAACCGATCATATTTAAACGAATACTTACCGGACTTGTCAAGCAAATCGAATGAACTTATAAAGTACCTATTCGGTTTGCTGGAAGAACTAAAGGAAAGAAAACAGTGATTATTATTCATTATTTCTACGAAAAAAATGTGAACAACCTGCAGTTTATACGGTTTAACTCGAATACTGTTTAAACGTGCAGTTTATTAGGATCGGGATCGGATCTGGACGTAACACTGTGCATCCAGAAATCATACACCTTTTTATACATGTGCATATCTACGTAAGTGCTGATAACAGCTACATAACTTTCAAAATGTGTTTTATACCATTTCATATTTCATTTAATGTGATAACATTCGCGCCAGTCTGTATATGATTATATCAATTATAAAGTAGATATATTGTTCTTTACAATATTTACGAAATATACATAGTTGTCTCCGTAAATACATTTAATTAAAAACACAGATATAAAAATAATGCCAAAGTCAGGGTGACGTTGGCGTTATTCTTATATCATTAAAATATATTTATAGAAAAAATATCTCGTTTTTTTATTGAACTTAATTCGTAATATATCAGAGAAGATTAGCTGATTATAACATGTTTAAAAATATTGCCGTTTTATATTTTGAATCAAGCCATTACCTTTTTAGTAAATAATTATTATTTTACTCAATTCTGTACTGAATTTCAGCGGTGCAGCTCGTTTGTATTATTTGCTTCTCTTTCATTCCTATACAGATCGATAGGGACCACTATTTAATTCTCAAGGTCGTCGGCAGTTCTCAGCGTCTTAAGTAACCCCCCAACTAGTACTACAATTAGCAGTTATATCTACATAGTCAATGACATCTGCGTTGGTTACTTATAGCAGTTTTTAAAATTCGAATGATAGATTGTAGTAAGTAGTGATCATCACCACAGATATAGATACACATAGATAACGCAAATGCACGTACTTCGCGTGTCCGAACCCCGACAAAGCGTCAAGGTTGGTCGCCGCAACTTACAGTCCGCGCGCGTCTGTTGTCGCTGCCGGTCGTCCGCAAAAACTAAAAAAATGCCTCGTTGCGTGATAATTAACTGCAATATCCCAAAAATTTCGAGCACCCAAAGACAGAAACATATTTCTTATCACAGATAAGTTATTTTAACATTATATTATGCGTAAATTCATTTTAAAACTATTTTTTATGTATTTAGAGCTGTGATTTCAAGGATATACCTAAGTAACTATAGATTAACGTTAAGTAAAACAATATTCACATTACGTTGACGTGTTTGGTTTGAGCGTTGGAACTGACGTTGTGTGTTAAAAGACGATGAATATTACAACAAGCGATACTGTCGCGCATCGCTTCGAGTTCGTGATACAGGCAATTTATCATTCGTCTGTCAAATCTAGCGACTAGTGTTGTTCGTTCTACAACATATATCAATAATCGATTTTAATCGATATCGGACAGACGAATGATATTAAAAAAAAGCCAGTTGAGTAGATAAAAACAAACTCATCTCCTAATTTTATACGACAGCTTAAAACAGGTGGGTGGTTCTGGTTCATGTATTTAATGTGTTCATGTTTAATGTTTATCCTTTAAACTAATACGAGTATTTTTATACATTTGGTGTGTTTACAAATTTCTATTGTGTTTAAAATATTTTTATTAGGTTCCCTCGTGATCCAATCATAAAAGAAAAATGGATTGCGGCCACCGGACGAAAAGACTGGTTCCCGACGAAACACAGTACTATTTGTTCCGAACATTTTGAAAACACCAGTTTCATTGAAGGGAAAAAGTTGAGATTGTTGAAAAAAACGGCATGCCCCTCTATACTACTATATACTAAAACTCATTGACAATGAAAATGAGGTTAGTGAATAGATTAAATGTGTAACATATTTTTATTTAATAAAGTATAAAATATATGACATACACCTATTTACAGAATAAAGATATATCGCAAAATCCTTCATCATTGCCAAGGAAGAGAAAACTAGAAAAGGTATAGTTTAATATATATTTTTCGTGTAAATGTGTACCTACAAATATAAGAAAAGACTAACGGTATAATGTAAGCTAGAAGCAAAAGTGGAAGACTTGAGCGAAAGCGTGTAAGTAACGGAACTAAAGTGGAAATGGCAGCGGAAACAGGGATTGAGAGAGACTAGGAATCAGCTACTAGAAACAACTATAACTTATTTTACTTTACAGGATGTCCATGAATTACCCATATCAAAAGGAAAAAGTGAAATGGAAAAGAAATTATTAACTAAAATAAATAATGCACAAGAAAAAATAAATCTCGTTGTATCTATACAAGATAAAAGTACAAATGAACAGCAAAAACAAATACAAAAATGGTGTGAAAATTCGAAGAGCGTATTACCGCAAAAAAATCAGTATAAGGGAGTACTCGAAGTAAATATTAGAGAAGACGAAGAACGTGAATTGATTAAATCTAGTGGCGGCAGTGACAAACGATCTTATTTATTTAGAACTTAATATACAGAACATGTATAAAGGCGGACTTAATGCCAAAGGCATTCTCTCTGCCAGTCAACCTAGGTATAGGGTAATGCAGAGTACACACTATGTTTCATCATAGTGTGTGCATATTAGTGTGAGGTCTAGAAATAAGTAATTATTATGAGAAATATATAATAATTATAAATTAAATAAAAATAAAAATTATAAGTGCAAAATCACAACAATCTAGGTATATGTATATTGTATATACATATTTTAAAAAGACAACTACCGCACTAGAGAACAAACTCTGTGTCGCGGGGGACTTTACAAACATACAATTAACGGACACAAATTACACCCAGACTCAGAACAATTCTTTGTGGGTCACACAAAGTTTTGTCCTGTGTGGGAATCGAACCCACAACCTAGTGCACAGCAGGCGCATACTGCGGCCACTAGACCACCGAGGCAGTCAAATATAGATTGTTGTGATTTTGTTACGTCTTACACTTTATACCACCCTTATGTCTCCTAATGCTCCCTCCTATTTAAAATCCTAGTTTGTATATCTCAGTTCCAAAAAATAAATCTATTAATATTCTAAAAAAGATTGTATCTTGTACTTTGCGAACGTAACCAAAAGCGTCGACAGAATAAAATCGCTCAAAAGCGCGACTACTCACATTAAAAATATGAGTAAGAGTGAGATAATCACCGCGGCGGCTCCAGTTGAAATCGTTTGAATCGTAGCGGCCGGAGGAGCATTGGCGGCATCAGTGTCTTTGAATCGGTATGGATTTCTCGTCACTAAATTTCGGCTGTGACGTCACAGTAGGTGTTAAAAAGTCGGCACGCTTGATTTCAATACAAACTGTGATACTTGCGTTATCTATGTATATCTATATCTGTGATCATCACGTTGGTTAAGGGCGTGTTCCCACTTTGTCGTGACGACAGATAACCGTGTAGTTTTAAGTGCCGTGGCTTATATGTTTAAATGGATGTGTTCACGAGAACGACACAATTTACTGTCGTCTACGACATTTTTTGCAGTGACGACAAATTGTCATGACAGTGGGAACGGCTAGCACGACAGTCGTAAAACGATAAAAAATCGTTACGACTAAATCGTGACGGCAAATCTACCGTAGTCACGATAAAAATATCGTCTCGTCGTTTACTCGTATTTTTCCTTCCCCCTAGCACCCGCGCGCCCCTCACGCCTGTATATGTCTCGGTTATCTTTGTGCGTGTCAGAACTATCGTCGCGATCAAATGATAAAACGATAATTTTTTTTTGACGACAAACAATCGTTATAATAAGAACAGCTAGAGACGACAGTCGTCCGACGATAAATTAACCGTCGCAACATAGTGCGAACGCGCCCTAAAAGGGATCGCCATTCGCGAGTGTTTTAAAAATTAATTCATAACCTTATTTTGTTAATTTAAAAGTGTTTGGGGGCGATTCAAATATGCGTCTTTTATGGCTTGACAATGATGTATGGTTGAGTATATATCAGGTTAATATTTCATTACTCTATACTCAAAATCCAGGAAGGAAAATCAGGAAAACGTTTGTATGGAAAAATGAGCAGCAATCGCTCTTATTAAGATTAATCAAACGAGCGATATTAGCCAATGTGCAGCCAGCCTTAACCGCACGTTAAAGTGATACATACCTAATTATAATAATTAGTGGTGTGCACTTTTTCTGTGACTTAAGGCTTGTGATATCGCCAACGACCTTGAGCATTTGGGCGAAGCAAACACGACCTAATTCTCTAGGCGAGCGCGGGGATACAAAACAGATGTACTCTTTGAATGGACGTCTTATCATTTTTTAAAAAATAAAATTTAAACTTATTCTAATAAAGATGTATGTTTTCTTCAAATATTGTGGTTTTTTTTCGTATTACTTATTTGATAAAAATTTAAGTCATAAAGTGGTTACATCTCAATAATTTGGTGCTGATTCGATGTTTTTTTTACAAACTATTTAGAATTACTATATAATTTATCACAAAACCATATTATGAAACACATCTTGTAGATTAATACTGTATTTTTTGGCAGTCATTTGTCTATAAATGCCAACAAAAAATGGTTTCATTTACACCTCTTTTTCATCATTTTTTGAGAGAGGGGCCTTAACCGCGCGATATAGTGATACATAGGTACCTAATGTTTATATTATAAGTAGTAGTGTGCACTTTTTCTGTGACTTAATGATTACATTATAATTAGTAGTGTGCACGTTTTTACTCACGTAGGTACAATGCAAACTCGAACCTTAATTACTTATGTAAGTTTGAAGTGTAGGAAGTATGAAGTATGTATGGACGTAAATTAGCACAAACACAGTTTGAACCCGGAGGCGGTAATTAATTCATTTGACGTATCCAGATACTGATGTCATTAGTTTGAAAGTAAACTATAAAGGAGGGAGGGCACCATCCTAGCGAGCAAGCCCGACTGGGTAAGGCCGTCTACCTTACAGAAGACCACAGCTAAATAATTATTGGTGTCGCAAACGTCCATATGCTACGGTAACTGCTTACCATCAGGTGGGCCGTATGCTTGTTTGCCACCTTGATAGAAAAAAAAAAAAAAAAAAAAAAAAAAAAAAAAAAAAAAAAAAAAAAAAAAAAAAAAACAGCGGCGTATTTGTGTACCTGTGTGGTGTGTGCATACATATTACGTGATAATGTATTACTATAGCTATACTATATATTAAACGTCTGAGAATCGTTCATCGCTATAACTACGTACATACCGTGTTCACTTGCAAGTTGTCTTAATTCGTTAAATTCTAGTTATACAAGCCGATAGATGCATAAATCATAAACTATGTTGTCTATGTTGTACCTAATGAAAATAAGAGTTCATACTAAGACATGCCGAACAAGATGAAGATACCATATTAGTAATCTCACTATAGAATAGGTTTTTTTTATTGTACCTACTGGCAATTGATGATTTTGAAGGATATAACCTTCTTCTTCTTATCGTTTGGTTAGTGGCCAACCTGGTGACAGAGTTATTTAGATCGCCCATATTTCGGCCTCTGTCGTGATCTAACGACTGTTAACAGTCGGGACCGACTTTGTCGGTTCCCTCCGAAGCACGGAGACGCTCAGATGAAATACCACTATGTGGTCACCCATCTATAGGACTACCGCACCCTTGGTAGCTTAACCCGCTGATCGTTTACCGAACAGCGAGTGCACCTGGCTATGAGCGATGAGGATATAATAATAGTCCTCCACACCGACGTCGGTCATGGCGGACGTAAATCGTCAGTCGACACGAGAGCGAAGCACGAGCAAGGTTTAAAGAGAGCACGTACTTCACAGTAGGCTTTCCTGACTATGTTCTACTGCTGACGTCCATAAGAATACCAAATAGTCGGACCACTAGCAAAAATAATAATCAAGTGATATAATTACCAGTCTTTTCGGCGACTTCCTTTATCACGCCGTCAAGTTTCGCCTGAGACCGACCAGCGACTCCCCACGAGCCAATCTGGTACTTCTTGGCGAACTCCACCATGTGGATCACGGTGTGTTTTCCCGTGAACCCCGTCGCACCGAATATCACCAAATCTAACCGCGACATCTGTTAAACAAATAATAGTTATTAGACCACAATACGATCGGACGCCATGCTCTTTTAGTATATTATTAACGATTACGATTGACTGCCTTGGTGGTCCAGTGGCCGCAGTATGCGCCTGCTATGCACGTGGTTACGAGGTTGTGGGTTCGATTCACACACAGGACAAAACTTTGTGTGACCCGCAAAGAGTTGAGTCTGGGTGTAATTTGTGTCAGTTAATTGTATGTTTGTAAAGTCCCCCGCGACACAGAGTTGTTCTCTAGTGCGGGAGTTGTCATTAAAAAAAAGGAAGAAAAAGAAAATACCATTTTTGTAAAACAAGATTTAAACAATTATCTACTGTAGCTTGGGAACATTTTTTCTTAATCTTGCGATTATTAAAACTTATCGAGTTAATCTGATTAACAAACGAATATGAGTTAATCAGATTAGCCTAGGACTTAATAAACATATTAACATAACATATATTACGACGACCTATTTATACTTGCAATTCAATTTATTCATTCTATTTATCTGTTATTTTAAGTAAATTTATTTGCTGATATCATCTTTTTGGCTTATTTATTATTTATGACCTTCATAAGTGTTACTTTGTAACCTAAATAAATGAATGAATTTTGAGTTTGAGTTATCACATCTGGGTAGTTAGGGTCCAAAATTATTAATCATTTGAAGGAAACACACAGAACCATAAAACCCGTGTATCAAATTAGCGTAAAGTTTACACCATTAACAGACTCCTAGTCTGTATGGCTGTATTATAGGTAATGCATGGCTGTATTACCTATAATACAGCCATGCTAAAGCTCGGATGTGATATCAACTGGATTTTCCTACCAAAAGATGGTCAGCCTCAGCCCGAAATCTGGAACTGACGGGACGCTTCGGAATACAATAGGAGTAAACGAAACTTAAGAAGTATGTGAGAACTGTAGCCAATAAAGCGGACGGTGTCGGACGAGCTGCGCCAGCGGGCCGTGCCTCATTAGTAATAATATTATGTATATGTATCATAATTATCTATTAACATTGTGTATTTAAGAATGTGTTACTAAAAGTTATGTTAAAAATGTATAAGTATAATTTCTAATAGCGAGAACTGTTTATTCTAAACAAACCTCGGTGAGGTTTTAAGGATAAATTTACCAAATTGTAAAATTACTTTGGAAATAAATACATTTCATTTCATTTTCATTTCAAATGGAACCATCTGCAATATTTTTAGTAATCGATCATCGATCCAAATGATTCAATCGGCTTCGATTGTCCGAAAAGATCGCCGTCAGCGATAAAGCCGCTGAGTTATTGTTTTAAAACATGGTTTCGGCGTGCAATAAAGAATAGGTAGGGTACCTATATAATATGTAAATTGTGTTAATATTAAAACTATTTTTTCAGCAAAATTATATTTAATAGTTGGAAGCAAGAATTTGATTTGGTTCAATAACTGACTTTTTTTTATTGACACCTATTACCATCAATTTGACAATTACAGCTCAATAACATACAAAAGGCTGCATATAAATATATAAGACATTTTCCTAAAACGGAAGGAAACGGTTTATGGTGCCATAAACTATAAACCCATCGACATAACGACACTAACATGTAGAAATTCTTAACAGCGCTTGTCTGTGGGACGACCGGTCGATTATGCAGATCACCAACGAAGTTGTATATCCATAAGGACGCGGCATAAATCATCTCTTTGAAAAGAAACAATATAGAGACTTCATTATGGTTTTTTAGTATGGTCGTAAATTATCGAAACTGATATGGAAATAAAATACTTTGTATTATTCTAACTATTAATAAGTATCTGCGATGCTGATGGCTGACGTGCCTGCACAGCCAGAGATGTGTACTTATACTAGATAGTATTCAGGACGGGTGATGAAGCTGAAAGGTGGCCATAGAAACTCTTCAATGAAACAAGAACGCCGCGTCGTATATGGGCTAGGTTTGATTCACATATCAACATCTGTCTTCGTAGCAAGTATAAATCCCTAGTCTCTACCTTGTCTCTGGAAAACATGCGTGAGCCTAAGTATAAAGTATATTTAAAGGCATATATATTATTAAACTTGGTAATCGTAAGGTCGGCGGCCCCCAGCTAGGTGGACCGACGGCAACGACCTAAAAAAAGGTCGCTTGGACGGACTGGATCCGGAAGGCGAAGGACCGTGTGCTGTGACGCGTGTTAGGAGAAGCCTATGTCCAGCAGTGGCCTGTGATAGGCTGATTGATTGATTTATTATTAAATACAAAAGTGTGTTTGCTTGTTTCTACCTAAATCTTTTTGTCACGTCAAAATAGAGCTACAGAGAGCCTGGCAGCCCCATTGGGTATCTCCATGATTTAAAAGACGTTTAGTCAATAGATTGTGCCTTCACCGAGCAATCACAATTGTCAATTTTGCGATCACAACTGTCAGTTTGCCATCGCTGTTTCTTAGAGAATCTGCCGGCCGGGCTAAATACGAGTATAAGTATAAGAGATATAAGAGAATTAAGTATAAAAATAAGGTCTAAATAAGACGAGTAGTGTGGTACTTATATTATGTTTCTACTCGTTATCACCAGAGCTCTTAGGGTACGCTGTGCTTTAGATAGAACTTTGACCCTAAGATAGGATGGCAAAGTGGCAAAGCGCAATGCTCCTGGCATTATAAGCGGTCAAAGGCTACAATAACTCAACATCTCAGACTCAGAACCTTTAGTAGACAAAACAAACTCATAAATCATATAATATATACGGGAAAAGACAATCTAGGTAACGAGCGCGTAAGGCTACCTACGTTCGATCCCTAGATATAAGATAGTGATATTGGTGTTTTCTGACCACACAAATGCTTACATAGCCCGAAGTCCAAATCTCTTTCACTTGAAGGAAATGACATTATAAAGAACTAGCTGTAGCCTACTGTCACATTATATCACTTTGCGTCACCCAAGAGACCAATTAACATATTACCACATAATAATACAGACAGTATCTTCGAAACAAAGCGTACAGTCAAGCACACAAACAAGTACAAGTTACATGCGGTTTCTACTTATGAAATATTTGACTGTTCTAAACAATCAACAATTAAGAGACGTAGGGCACCATACTACTGAGCAAGCCCGACCGGGGAAGGACTTCCACTTGACCAGAAGACCACAGCCAAATAACTACGCACAGCGGTGTAGTTGTGTTCCTGTGTTCACACACAGGACAGGCGCTGGAGACCTGCTCATTTAGGAATGCGTTTTGAAAGATACGTATTTATATCCCAGGGATATTCCATCTTAATTAAATGTAAAAGAATGGTAGCCGTAGTCTATGAACGCTAGCGATACCTATGGTATTGCAAGCGTCCATAGGCTACGGTAACTGATTAACATCAGGCGCGTTTGCTTGTTTGCTTGCCACCCAAGTAGTATAAAAAAAAACAATCAATCAGCCTATTTTAGCCTCTGACTTTTCACTACCTACTGACCACAACATCCGGAATCTCACTGTTGCTTAATTGCTTATCATCTGACTGATTCATCAACGCGGAGCTTAAGCCGCTGAAGGTACAAACTTGAAGTTTTGCGCTCAGGTTCCTTAAATGACGTAAGTAAGCACTAAGAAAGTAATTTTGGAAATTTCAATAAATAAATAAAATAATATTTTACCCTAATAAGGGATAAATGGGTAATGGTACCTTCAAACCCCTAGTCTAAGTCACTTTCGTATGTTAGAATCGAAGAAAGTCAACTAAGCGTCGGGCTGAACACAGGTCAACTAGGTATTAAAAAAAAAATATTCTATGCAATCCGCGCTCAATTTATTCATGTCATTATTGCTTATTAATAGTTGCTTAGCAACCATAATCGAAACTTATCTAATCGCCATCAGTGAAATACTTATTATTAAGAAGTTCAGATGGCCATCTGTGGTCTTCTTCATCAGTTTTACTTTACCAAATTACACTTTCTAAATGCAAATGTTTGATTAGTTGTTAAAAATATTGAAATTGCTATATGTGTGCCTATAACTTTTGAGGAGTTCCCTCAATTTCTCATGGATCCTGTCATCAGAACTTTCTTTTGATGAAAATGGGACCAAACTGCAAGTATGTCCTCTCAGACAAAAAATTGATAACCTCCTCTTTTTGAAGTAGGTTAAATAATAGCTAAATCGATCAAGCTGCTCTCGAGTGTAGTATTTTTAGACAACGTTAAACGTAAGCAAAGATTGTGTACCTACCTAGATATGACGTCAATCATTTTTTTCTGTCTACACACGTTTTGTAATCATTCATTATAGTCTTACAGTGGACTTGTACATCGACATTATCGTCGTGTGTTGTACAATAGACATTCAATGTTCAATAATTTACAGAAATGTTATAAGTACGGTCTATCAGGCAATGTCAATCGCATCACGATCTGGGGTGGCACTTCAAAAACAGTATTATTGAAGCTAGAAAAGGCCCAGAGGACGGTCCTAAAAGTAGGCAATATTCTGCCTTTTTTGCATCCAACAAAGCTGGTTTATGAAATTACTGGAGTGCTAACTGTTCGTCAAATATACATTCAGAATACGATTCCAACGACAACACTAACTACTCTGCTATGATACTTGTTATAAGTCACTTATCACTTCATCATATTTCATTTTCTTATTCCAAATTCCAATGCCATTTAAATCATAACAAAAATATAGGTAGGTACATGACATACTCAGGAATCGCATATTCTTGTATTGTCCGAGGTGGAGGCCCTGTCACACAGCATTTTTCCTAAACTCTTAGAAAGGACCTAAAGCTATTTGATTCTGTATGTAGCCCTTTGTGGAACGGAAGAATAAATATACGAGTATATTATTAGCGGTGCATATTATAGTTAAGTAATCAAAATGTTATAAGTAAGTAATCCAACATCACTTTTTATCTATTTTGGTTTAAATAAATACATGCAAAACACTACACCCGCCTCATAAACGCTACGTGGTAGGTATTTATGAGGCGAATGTAACTACCGAGTGTTTTCTTTTACGTGGTCTTTAAAGTTACTAAGCTCATATAAACTTCAAAGGTCTTCAAGTAATTTGAATAATGAAAGTGAAAAAAGCATTTATTTAGTTTTTGTAAAAAAGAAGATTCAAATTTTAAGACTTCTGCCAAACTGAATAACAGTTTGTTGGCGGATGTAACTCATATTAACTTAAACATGAACTAGCTTAATTATATCCTTACTAATATTATAAATGTGAAAGTTTGTAAGAATGGATGGATGGATGGATGGATGTTTGTTACTCTTTCACGTAAAAACTACTGAACGGATCTGGATGAAATTTGGCACACAGATAGATTATGGTCTGGAATAACACATAGGCTACTCTACTACTATCTTTTGCAGCGATAACCGACATCCACGCGGGCGGAGCCGCGGGCAACAGCTAGTATTACTATATTTATATAATTAGTATTGCTATTATACCATAACCACAGAATACTTAATAGTATAACTATATTATTAGCCAAATTAATCTATTGCTAAACAATCGTTGTGTTTTATTATTACTAGGATTTCCTTATTCATTCAGTAAATCATTATATTTTTTCGGAACTAGATACTTTCTTCTACTTCTCTGGGCGAACAGGTAGGTACTTCAAGATATCTGTCCCTATTTCTTGTAAGTCTATGTTGCGGTGCATATATTTTAAACTCGTCACAACAGTACTGTTCCACTGCCATTAACAACACTACCCTCTTATGGACTGGCAGCATTTTACATTCGTAGTATAAATAGATCTTCGTAATAACTATTTATACAGCGTATTTTTGTTTTTTTTTATCGATCAATAATTTTATGTATATCGAATCTGTAATGATTTTACTTTGTCTAAATATGAATTAAATGTACGACTGTAGCTTGCCAGACCATAAGACAGCAGTGAGTCAAACAGCGCACAGTATACAGGGTTGCCTTATTTAGTACAAAACTAAGATGGTGAAATTTCACAAGTACCGATCTTTATCACATAGTTTTGAAATGTGTGCTTTCCATAAGTACTTGTATTCTTCCACCATCTCAATGATTGCGCAGTCGCACGATATGTCAGCACTGTGTAAACATTCAAAAGTAGGTATGCCCAACAGGCTTTAGCCATGTTTTTAAAGTAGGGAGACCCTATATTTATACATTTACTTATACTTACTTATATTTATTACAATACTGTTATCGTGTGCCCTTGTTATAATATTATTGACATTTTACATTTACTTTCAATGATATTTATATCTTTGTTTACGTATAATATGCATGTGTCATCGACGTAGGTACATATACGGCTGTTTTACAACACCTTACACGCACTGTTAACGTGCATGATGTATCCTACAGGCCCAAACATAGAACCGGTAGGCAGGCCACGGGAGACACGCGCCGGCTCGCCACTAACTCCATTAAGGGCCCCTTTTCCGAAATTAACGTTTCTAGATCGAGTTGTTTTCAGAGAAATCAATATATTAAAATTCGCAAAAAAATATATAGTACAGATACATGTTTGATCTAGTGACTTTTTTGGTTAAAAACGCAAAATTAGACTTTTTGCTCGATAAAAAAGAAGTCTGAAGTTAAGTCGATTTTGAAAGTATTTCAAGTTGTATGAGACTTGGGGGAACGCAACTTTTATGAAAATTTAACATTTCATTTACTAATCGGGTTTGACAAGGATATTATTGGATAGATTTATAAAATTGCCCCTAATTTTTTTTATATGAAATAAATACGTGAAAAACTGCTCGCGCGCGACCCGAGCACCGCGCCAGTGTCCTGTCGGACGTGATCGAGGGAGGACCTACGCAATTTTTGCTCGCGACCACATTATCGTCGCCACAATATAATACGTCACAATATAATACTGTAATGTTTTTCTCTACACAGAGTAGCGAAGTCAGTATGACTAGAATTTTGAATCTTTAATGAAAACATTCACCTTTACATATTTGTACATACTAACTGAGGATCAGAATGGCGCAGCGGTAGTGAGGCTGCCTTACGGACTTAGGGTCCCGGGTTCGAATCCCGGTAAGAGCAAATGTGCATGGACATTTGTTTCCGAGTCATGAATGTTTATACATAATAAGTACCTATACATAATAAGTATTTACAAAAAAAGTATATACTTATGTATTATATCAACTATCTGGTGTCCACGATACAAGCCAACGATATTTATTTATTGACTAGTTGTTGTCCTCGACTTCGTTTGCGTGGAAATTTGAAAGAGTATTATATTAAGAGCGTATTTACAAAATAGCGCAGCTACAGATTAGGTAACTATCGGTCGACCGGCCGTGGAGTGCGTGTGTGTGCGTGATCCTCGCACACATGCATTGTTCGTGAAGTATATTCGGCACAGTGCAGGGTGCGTAAACTTTATTGTTATATTACGGTAAGATTTTTGGTGATATAATATTATTGTTCATTTGTAGAATATGTTATTATTAGAGAAGTAAAGGAACACATTGGCATACCATATCTATTCTAATACATATTATTATTATAAATGCGAATGTTTGGATGAATTGATGTACCTAAGTGCCTATGGAGCTTTTTCTTGCTTGTTTCTGCCTGGGGTTGTAAGTGCGGGCAGGCCTCCGTCACTCGCTCAAGGTCACGCGCTATGTGCCTATCGCTATGTAGCTCGTAACCGAGCCGATCGCCAGTGGGCTGCCGCACGCGACACAAAGCGCGCACAACACGTTTCCCGCTCAAAACGCATTATTCCGATATTTACGTACACTACGTAGGTATATTAAGTTTTAACTAACGACACGATGGTTGATTATTGTGAAGTCGTTGAATGTCATAGTCAAAAGAAAAATAAAAAAAATACTTTTTTTCATTGCCGAAAGATGAAGAAAGGTACGTTACGTTATTTGAAAGTAGGGACGCATTTTAGCTGGCTTCAGTAAGTAGTACCTAGTAATTTTAAAATGCTTCTTGTGTGTAGGTACTCTTCCTTAAAAAATTACGAGAAAGTTAGAAAGACAACCCTACCGCATTCGTGCGATGATGAGCTTGCACGTGAGTCGCACGGCGGGCAACACAATCTCGACTCTTTGTGCGCGTACTTATGGTACATTTCTTTTCGCTGCGAACAGCAGGTACTATTATTAAGATTTTGTAGGCTATTATGGCATAGGTATTTTGGCTTTTGTATGGGAGTGATGTATCTGTTACGTAGTAACTATTTAGTAATCTGTGGTGCGGGTGAAGCCGTGGGTGGAAACTAATGCCATAACATGGTACCTAGCCTACAAAAAAGTAGGTAGTAGGTACTACTTTTTTGTGGGCTACTTTTTTGTAGGCTAGGTAAGTACAAAAAACAAAAATGATCATAATATTAATAGACCACAGCCAAATTATTTATTTATTTAAAACTTTATGCACAATCGCACACAAGCGGACTTAATGCCATAGGTATTCTCTACCAGTCGACCTTGGGTGATACAGAGATGAACATAGGTAGTAGGTGCACTCAAAAACAAAAAAAAAATGGATAAGACAAAGAAACAAATTTAAGATAGTAAGGATATAGATTCAACAATATCTAAAAAAATATAATTATAATGAATATATATGCTGTGTTATATATAATATATAAAATAAATATAAGTACCTACTTACATAAATAAAATTTATAAATATAAACAAAATTGTTATGAAAGTGTTAGACGTACTAATTACGGCGATTTATCAGCGAGAAGAGCCCGAATCTTTACTTAAATTACTACACACATCGGTGTAGTTGTGGTCTTGTGTGTGAGTAGTATAAGTACTCCAGGGCTCATTTAGAGATGCGTTTTGGAAGAAACGTTTCCTATCCCAGGGATACTCCATCATAAAGCCCTGGTGTTAAAAAAATGGGTCGGGAACACGCAAGTGATACCTTTGGCACAGATAATATAATACTAGTACAGATACCCCATCCCATACAAAGAAATGGTTCCCCGCTAACTCGGGCAAACCTTCGGGCTAAATTTTAATTATCTATCTATCTGTAGATGTCTGTATCCAACAGATTACGTGCATACACATAAAATCAACAGATGGCGACACTTTATTTAAAATTATATTTTTCACAAGATAGTAGGCACCTACTTCATCACTCACATAGATCTACCGACCATAAAGGGTAGGTATCACTCATTGTCTCGGGCTCGGGCCACGTTTGCTCGCTCAAGGTCACGCGCTTTACGAAATATACTTATTTTGATTGTTTGCTTCCGTATTTAACTAGCGCTCCGCCCCGGTTTCGCCCGGGCTAAACAATTTTTTCCCGTTTAGGTATATTAAAATGTTAATATACCTATTAACCTAAGTTAATTTTTTTGTTGATGGCTTATATTAGGTATACCTATAATATAAATTGATTTATTAAAAAGAATACATATTCGTGAAACTATAATAAGCAATTAATTTATCAGTACAAATAAACAAATAATCTGTTTGAAGTGATAAGGGTCTGTTTGAATTGTTTCTGTCTTAGTCAAATTAGGTTAATTATAATATTTTGTGACAACTCACACACCATCTAAATCCAAACTTGGCACAGCCTCAGACGACAGACAGAGCATATCACACTAAGATTGGTCCTGAATGGGAATCGAACCCTCATGGATTAGATTCACTAACCACTAGTTACGTAGTAACTCTTTAGTAATCTGTGCCACTAGTACAACAGGCCAGTCGATGTCATTAATGGATGGAGTAAATTATAGCATTCTTTGGTATTAGCAGGCCTCCGTCACTCGCTCAAGGCCACGCGTTATGTGCCTACCACTATGTAGCTCGTAACCGAGCCGATCGCCAGTGGGCTGCCGCACGCGACACAGAGCGCACACATCTACACCGACCATAAAGGGCAGGTATCGCTTATTGTCTCGGGCTCGGGCCACGTTTACTCGCTCAAGGTCACGCGCTTTACGTACGAAATATACATTTATTTTGACTGTTTGCTTCCGTATTTAACTAGCGCTCCGCCCCGGTTTCGCCCCGGGCTAAACAATTTTTTCCCGTATCTTAACAGAAGTTTACGGTATAGTGTTAAGTTTTTTGTTGATGGCTTTAATTACGTATACCTATAAATTAAAATGTATTTTTTTAATTATTCGTGAAACTATAATAAACATTTTTTTTGTTTTGTCAGTTCAAATTAACAAATAAGTATATTATACCTACCTAGCATCTATGAATTCAGTACCTACGAGATGAGTCGAATTAGGGTAATAATAATATTTTCTGACAATTCACATACCATCGGAAACCAGGCTTGGCACAGCACAACAAACAGAGCTCATCACACAAAGATTTGTCCTGAATGGTAATCGAACCCATGATCCCCCAACTTAGTAGTTAAGAGTCACTAACCACTAGACCAACAGGCCAGTCAGGAGTAAGTATAGCATTCTGTGGTATTCGTCCAACAGTCCCATGGTACTGGGTTCGAATCCCAGATGCATGTCCAATTTTTGAAATTTGTTTTTTGTAGATGGTTTTAATATCAGATAATATTCTTTTTAAATATTAGGAAAAATATAATAAAACTGTAATTATTAACCTTTTGACCGCCAGAGCAAAAATGCTTCGCCGTGCCCTCCACGCCAAGCCACAAATTCAATGAAATAACCTTGAAAATAGTAGGGAGTCCAAAATGTTATCGATCGATGATATCGATAAACATAAGTGAGTAATAATTTTCGTCTGAAATTTTTGAATAAACAACTTATAACACAAAAAGAATATTTATTTAACCTCATCTCCTACTGTAATAAACTTAAGACCACATTTATAGCAACTATCAATAAAAAAAACAACCTTTTGAGATACAAAAATGCATATAAAATTGCAGCAAGTTACAGCACTATTCTCTATCAGTTATGCGCCATTGGCATGTATACATGCCAATGGCGTGGGCAACCATCCTTTTTTTTATAATCTCTCGCTTCTGATTAGGGATGTAGCTGTATATTATAACTTATCGAGTTTATTTATTAAGTTTATATGAACTAGGTATCATTGTGGAGTGTTTATTTTTTTATAGAAAGGGAAATTTCCACACGCCCATATAAATGGTTTTATTTATAACAGGAAAATATCAATCTAAGGGGAAATTATTAACCTAAGTGGTTCGGACCTGCTGTTCGAAATATGTCGTGTTAAGACAGGTACCTAACTACCTACTTATTAAGAGTAAATATAGGTAAGTACATGCAAATGATGACAATTGTGGTTTAGTTTTTTTTACCTTAAAGACATTTATAGAAAAGACTGGATATCTTTAAGTACGACTTTTCCTTCAATTATTTTTGTTGGGATCAATTGGATGTTGTTAATTGTGTTAATTTATTAAGTAAAGTAAGTACTTATAACAACAGTAAGTACCTAGGTAGGTACTGACATATTTTTTAACTGGGTCTACGTAGGTTTCTAGCTGAGCCGTGACCCATAGATACAATCCTCGTTAGTATCATAGCTTACTGATAAGATACTTACCTACCTTTTTTAAATAGGGGAATGCATGACGCATACCGTCCCCCGGACGGAACTGGACAATTATGTTGCATACCTACCCACTAAACCCCCCTGTGCAACGACTCCCCGCTAAATAGGGTGGGTCGCCGGGACTTGATACTTCATCGGCGGCATAAGATACCTACTTACCAAAAAAATACAGAACCATCATCTTTCTAATATCAAACAGCGGCATTTCACAAAGCTAAAGTAGGTAGTTATGCCCTAGTGCCTTTCGGCATCCGCCAAAGGATGTGGAGGTACAATGTCGGTAGGGTTGCTAACTTTTTTTATCTAAACCAGTATTTTAGAAAAATAATAAATAATATGATTAAAAATCCCGACTGCATTGAAAAGCAGAATAAGTCGGTAGGTATATACCTAATCTGAAAAAGAATGGTAGCAACCGGATTCCGATTCCGAATCAGAAAACTCATCATCTTCAGTGCCTTCTAGAATGCGCAATAGTTCTTCTGTACTTAATAACTCTTCACTCGCCATTTTTGCAATTATAATATAGGTAAGCACTCTATAAAATATTTTTTCAACTTCCCCGCACTTAAAAACACGGCACGCGCTTATTACGTCACGAGTCCGACATCTATACATGTCAATGGCGCAGAAGGGATTGCATATCGGTACTGTGCTAGGGATGCGCATGATTGGCGAAAAGGGAATTTCGACAATATTGAAAATATAGAAAATATGCTATTATACCAAAGAATTTTTCAGTTTCAAATATAGTATATTTACTTTTTATATCAGTGATTAAGCTTATATTTTTTTTTAATAGTTATTACAAAAATTAAGCGAATTTGAGTCATTTAGCTGAAATTTTTAAATTAATTACTTGAATACACACTACATCACTAGTAGACATGTATACATGCCATTGGCGCGAGAGAACCTGCTTTTTTAGCCAATATTTAAGTTGTTTTTATCAATCAAATATTTGAATAACTATTGTGCAATTTTGTTCACTGTGTACAATTATGTAATAACTGGGGATTCAGTTCTTAAGATATATCAATAAAACACGTAAAAGTAATGATTTAATATGTTTATTTTGTATTTTTCTATGATCTGTTTCCTGTCATCTATAGATGTCGGTGGCGCACAGGGCACGCTTGCGCATGGCATCTATACATGCCATTGGCGGTCAAAAGGTTAAGTATCAGTTCGAATTCACAAATAGGTAATTTTCTCACATTACGATAGTCGATACCTTAGCACCGTACGGAGGTACCCGTATCCGGCCGAACCGGGTTCGAATCCCAACATCGGATACACTTTTTGTATTTTGTATTTGTTTAGTTTTAAAAATATTGAATCCCAACATAGGATACACTTTTTGTATTTGTTTAGTTTTTAAAATATTTATGATAATAAATCTCAAATTTTTGTTCATAATTTTGATAACGTAAGACATTTTTAAAGTTTTTTTTGTTGAGAGAAAAAATATATATACCAGTATTATTTATTTTTAACCTAACTTTATATATTTTTATACCTAGTATGACCCAACAGTAAAATTTTAATTTATAAAAATCTGAAAATGCGTACAGCGCCAGCGCCATTACTCACAAGTCACTCGCAAGTTTCAACTTCTTAGTAGTACAAAATACTGCCGCCAGGACTACGGCGACATTATTGAATTTTGAAAATATATAATTATAATTTTATGTAATGAGCCCTTTATTTCATTTTCCTATGCTAGTAGGATTTCTTAAAATATGTATGTAAATGTTTCAGGCTATATTTCTTCCAGGTTTGAATTTTACATAAACGTAAATAACAAATCGATATATGTAACTCCATCTATTGGTATTTATTCGTACTAATTTTGATTTGTTCCTGATGAGACCCCATGCCTTTGGTATTGCAAGCGTCCATAGGCTACGGTAACTGCTTATCATCAAGCGGGCCGTATGCTTGCTTATCATAAGGTGGTAGAACAAAAAAAATGCTTATTAAATTTGCATATTAGGTAAAATTAAAATAGCTACCTCACACTCCCATAGATGCTAATACGCCATAAATCGATTTAGGTATAAACCTACCTACCTACCTACCTACTACCAAAAAAAAATAGTTGACCTCCTATTCCCGAGACCTACTGAATATACATACAAAATTTCATAAGTATCGGTCAAGCCGTTCCCGAGGAGTTTTGTTTTGATTATTTATACTGTGGCGTGCTCGCCCGCCGCCATAGGTCACCGGAGTTCATATCGCAACGGCTCCTGTGCAACGCGGGCGCAAGCCGTCTCCGTGCGTAAAATGCCTAAACTTTCGGGAAAAGGGGCCCTTAAGGACTGTCCTTGAGATAAAACGGAGCCACTCGTTATGTTGTCCTCCGATCCCACACTCCTTCATGACCTGAAGCAGCTGTTGGCGATTTAAAGTATTTAAGGCTTTTTTGAAGTTTATGTAGACCACCATCACCTGCTTCCTTTGATCTTATTGTTCGTTAATGTCGCCAGAGAACTGAGCAAACGCAGTCGCCGTGCTTCGCCCCTTCCGAAAACCATGCTGAGCATTGTGTTTTTCTAAAAATAATACTGGCCAACAATATTTTTTCTATTATTTTATTAATAACCGACAATATAGCTATAGATCTATAATTTGTAAATTCGATGCGCGAACCTTGTTTAAAAATGGATCTTAATAAATCTGTTTTTAATTTCTTGTTCTCACCTAATTGTATTTTTGATCCATTATATACATCTGCAAATATTGTAAACTACTTTATTATCCAAAGGGTAAAAAAAAAATAATCCAAAGGGCACTTATAGTAAAAGAGTAGAACTGTTTCTACTTTTTTATCGCTTATTACAGTCACATAGAATTAGTGCAGTACGAGTAGTACGACACCTCAGTACAACATCAATGGCAGAAATCGAAAGGCCTGAGTTCAGCATCCTGCCATAAAAGTTATAAATATTAATAGAACAACGAATGCGTAGGCGAGTTCTTAAGATTTAATAGCTTTTGCCTGTGGGTCCATACACACGGTAGCTATGTCGTAAATTATGTATGAACGAATGAATAAACGAACAAAATGACACGAAACAGACATTCAATTTACTCTTTTATAGTATTTGCGCTCATCGTGGGTACCTATTGCGAATAACAAATTCGATAAGGTAGAACGCGGCGGGTTATTGTTGTTTTCGCAAAACTTATAAATAGACTCCCTAACTAGGTAGATATTTATGGCAAATCAAAACAGTATGTAGTAGCCACCAAGTTACCAAGGTATCACTTTGCGTTTCCTATGTCGCTCTTAGGTTTGCTGATAGAAAACTCATTATGAGTTAAACTCGCCTTTGTACCTAGTTACATGATATTTTTACGTATTATTGTAATGTGTGTGTACAATAAAGCATTGAGAATTATCGCTTGGGTACCCATCCGTTTCGCAACCCAAGGAGCAGGTGCGTGTAGCTAATGTTAAACATACCTAACGGTCGTCATAGCATTGTAATGGGAGTCTAAGAAATGGAAAAAAGTGTTAGCAGCTTGCTTAGCCGTTGCTATATCCATTTGAACAGTTGCTGCGTGCTTCGCTGAGAGTATAAATGTATTATGCTCGCAATAGCATGAAGATTGATCATCATGTCAGCCAAGAGATGTCGACTGCTAGACTAGCCCTATGATTTCCATAGCATTCGGTCTTGAGCTGACCAGTTCGCGGCACTCCCGAACCTTTCTGCTTTAACGGCCATCGATTTCTACTGGCTATGCAGCCTGCCTATTACCTCTTAATTGAGGCAATCCTCCGAGTTATTTCGGTAATTTTGATTCTCCACGGGTTGCCTCGTTTCTGATTCGATAACGTAGGGAAACTACACGTATAGCTCTCTCCATTGCTCTTTGGGTGACTTTGAGCCTTTGTATGGCCCCTTTCTTGAAGTATAGTAATCATAATCGTAGATTACTTCGAGTTAGAGGTTTGAACTGGGACAGGAGCGGGTGTAACATCAACCCACTTGCTGGCTTTTCAATGCAGCTCTGAAGTGTTTCGGAGCTATAACAACTCCTTGTGTAACACCTCACTGTTATGCACAGGTGTGGCGTTGGCCTCAAGATGAATGAGCCTCGTGATAGGTGCACCCGGAACCAGAAGATTTAGGGTACATCCTCATCAAAGATGTACTGGTGTTTATGCATGAGATATAAGGTGATCAAGATGAAGGATGCTTTATCTTGATCACTTAATATCACAACATACCGCGTGTCAATTTGGCAATCTGTAGAGTTTAGATTTCCAAGTGACTAAATACTTATCTTTTTTTAAATATTATCGTAATTAACATAACAATAGTCTCTTAATTTTAACACCTTAGGTCGTTAGGATATTTAAAAGCCTTATTTTTATACTTATTATACAACTAGCCCGCGGCTCCGCCCGCGTGGATGTAGGTTATCGCTGTAAAAAGTAGCCTATGTGTTATTCCAGACCATAATCTATCTCTGTGGCAAATTTCATCCAGATCCGTTCAGTAGTTTTTACGTGAAAGAGTAACAAACATCTATCCATCCATCCATCCATCCATTCTTACAAACTTTCACATTTATAATATTAGTAAGGATAATAGCGGTACTTAAGTCACAAAGATTACATTTTGTGTGGGAAAAAATACACGTTTGACAAAACCTAACTATAAATATTTGAATTATTACATAGACAAAACAATGGATGGAATCCCGCAAGTAATATTACAAGAAATTGATTATAGGCAAGAAAACATTTTAAAATATTCATAGCCGCCTCATGGAGTCAAAGAAAAGGAAGTTACTTGTATAAGCAGTTATGCAAAATACCAACATATTCTTTAAAACTGTAGGAGGTAAATTGAATTTATTTAAATAAATTATAAATACAAATGTATGTTAATAATATTCATTTGATGCACAGTCTGTTATTCTATTTACTGTAGTGTCACATATATCACTTTTAATAATGCATGTAATTCATTTTAGGGTGGATAATAAATATTGAATTATCTATTTGAACCTATTTATTTAAAAAATATATATATTGTATTGTTCTTAGCCAGAGAAAGCTTCATCTACCTATCCATTTGTTTTTTTTTTAGAAAGACAACTCCCGCATTAGAGAACAAGCTCTGTGTCGCGGGGGACTTTACAAACATACAATTAACGGACACAAATTACACCCAGTCTCAGAACAATTCTTTGCTGCTAACACAAAGTTTTATCCTGTGTGGGAATTGAACCCACAACCTCGTGCACAGCAGGCGCATACTGCGGCCACTGGACCATCGAGGCAGTCATTATTGATACCGTCTTGGCAACTGATGACAGTACTCCCCCAGGTTCTGTGCAACATTGATGCTCCAAGCCTGTCCGCATCCGTTTACTATATACCATATATCTACCTACATAATTATATTCAAGTTCATATTAGTTGAAGGTCAAAGCATACATCAATAATAATTTGTTTACCTATACTTAGGCTATTTTTAGTTATGAGTAAATGGAAAACAAATATAGGTAGGTAGGTACTAACTTCATCAGCTAATTAGCAGCTCATTTATGGTATGGACTCGTAAGAAATGTTTTAAGAAAAATACGAAGGAAATATTTTTAGTTCTCTAATAAGTACTATTTATTATATCTGCTTAACTTTGTTGACTGAATATCAAGTAGGTTTAATACCAAAAAAAAAGGTAAATGTAAGTAGGTATTGCATAATTATTTCGGCATAACCACATATGACATTAACCTTAAGATCAGGGATTTTAATTGTATTAATTAAAATAAGTTAATACCTATACGACATACATTTTTAATACTAGGTACTATCAAATTATTGGTACTAGTGCGTCAAATTGCACGTAATAGTGTAAGTACGATGCATTTTATTTAAATATAAAGTGTAAAAAACAGTATTACCTTGGTTATCGTCCGTACAATAGGTGCCAATAAATATTTTTTAATCTTCTTATCAGGACGCAAAGGAATTCACGATGCCGCCGCTCGTATGTAATCAATTTGTCATTTGTCGTATTTTACACCACGCAATACGTTTTGTACACAGGATAATAAAATAATTCACCTTAGTTGATAAACAAGCTTCGTAAAACGACTGCAAAAGTCCGAACAATCTTGTGAAGTATTTAAAATAACGAAAGTATATTTTCAATCAAACCCGGCGCGCCATACGACAAACGGAACCAAAACAGAGCAACACAAACAACTGACTGGTATTGATAGAGAGGCGCAACGCAACGCAACTAAACGCAAACCACAGATAACGTATTCAACAATCAAGTGGAGCGTGCAAGGATGTTATGAGCGTGTGAAACACTACTTTCGAATAATCGATTTTGTATTTTTAATTATTTATTTACCTGAAACTACTCGTTTGCCATTCTTTTAGTTTTATGGTCGGGCCATTAAATGTATAATATAGTAAGTATATACTGTGAACTATATAGTAACAATAAAGTGAGTACCTACTTATAGTGTTTTGACTGCATCAGCTTGCATGCTATCATACTTGTATTTTACAAAAGATTGTAACTATCTGGCGATTAAAAAGAGTGGCCTGAGTTTCTTGCTAGTTCTTCTCAAGGCTCCACGTCAGCGAACTAGCCATAGGAAAATTTTGCTGACATCATTTTTCTGGCTTATTCATAATCCTTCATAAGTGTTACTTTGTAACCTAAATGAATAAATGAATTTTGAGTTTGAGAACTAACTGCCCTTGCAAACTTCGTACGTACTGCCTCAGAATTAATAAATGTTATGTTAACTTATTAGCTGGATTTCGTTTTTTTATTAAGCTAGCCAGCTGACCGCATTGGATCCAACTCTCTCATTGGAACATACTTAAACATTCGCACATAACTTTTGTTCAAATTCGCTTATACTTTCAATCATCAGTTTTTTTTAAAGCTTAGGAGAACCGCAGCTTTAAAAAACTGATGGTATTGGGTATTTCATGTATCCATAGACTACACGTTATACAGAGGTAATAATTTCTAATTTTATATTGATAGACATTGGAAAATAATTTCACCATATTACCACAGATTAATAAATAGTTACTACGTAATATTACTACATACCTACTTATCACTTATGCTATATTTTACCTATCTAATATATTTTCCTACCTAAAATAATTAATCTACAAAGGTATATCAATATATTATGTCCAGCAGTGGACGTCTTTTGGCTGAGATGATGATGATATCATTATACGAATTACGGTCCAGTTGTTTTAACATTCCCAATTTTATTCTTGATTAGATACCTACTAAAATGTTCACACCGTGACTAACCATGGCAATGTTGTTTATCTATCACGCAACACTACCGAGCTGATTGAGAACTAATACGGTAACCCATCCCATGACCAACCGTGGTAAAGTTGCTTAACTTTTACACTGCACTAACGAATTCTTTAAGTACCAACATGGTACTATTTGATAACTGGCCTCGACAATATTACTTAACTTTTAACTGTAAAGAGTTCATTTTCGTGATTTTCTTCCTTTTTATAACCCGACTTTCTTTGATATGTAAAAGATTAATTAGATAATAATACTTAACGGCCTCGGGAATGTTCTGTTCCGAGAGTTTCATATCCTACTTCCTTCGTACTACATAATATTATAAACGTGAAAGTTTGTAAGTATGGATGGATGGATGTTTGTTACTCTTTCACGTAAAAACTACTGAACGGATCTGAATGAAATTTATCACAGAGATAGATTATGGTCTGGAACACAGATATAGATATACAATCTATATCTATGGTCTGGAATAACACATATTAGTAGGATGTTTAGGTATCAGTTATCTGGTTACCATACCTAGTACAGGCTAAGCCTAGTTTAGGATCAGATGGCGGTGTGTAAGTTGTCCCTAAAAATATTATTATTATATTATTACCTGTGTGTTGTCAATGTAATGGTACAAGGGGGTTTAAACTCCTTGGTTACGAAGAAAGAAGTAAATAAAAAACAAAGAAAATGAACAACGAAATAAAAAGTTTTCATAGGAACCTTATACCAATAAAATTAACTTAGCAACCTTCTCGCGAAGGTGCTTACATATAAAACCTTTTTGTGTCGTTGACATCTTCTTTATTACATAAAACAAGCTCCCGCTGTCCGTAGTGTCTGTAGGCTTCGGTTTTTTAATTTACACAACGGATTTTATGCCGTTATCAGCAATATATAGATTGAATTAAGAGAAAGGTAGGTACTTTTTGAAAAGTACCAAGCTCTTTGTCGCGGGAGGACTTTATAACCATACAATTAACGGACACAAATTACACCTAGACTCAGAACAACTCTTTGTGGTTCACACAAAGTTTTTTCCTATGTGGGAATTGAATCCAAAACCTCGTGCACAGCAAGCGTATATTGCGGCCACTGCATTACCAAGGCAGTCAAAGTCAAAATAAAAAAAAAAGCGAAGCGAAGGCGGGAAGCGAGGGTAGTTCCTAATCTATAATGGTGGAATTACCTACATAATATTTTTTTTTTATGTCTCCCGCAATAACTTGCTCCAACGACTAACCAGCACCAAATGGGGAGCCTCGCGGCCTCGCCACGGGTAATGCGGACATAAGATGTGAGACATAAATACCTCCTTTATTCTCCATGTCGATTGACTCTAAAGTTGGTATACAAACTCTTCAATAAAAATTATGAGATACCTGTATCACAGTATTTTCAAAATCATCACCAGTAGGTAGGATTTTCGTATAGTGTATATCATTACTAAATAAATTAAAATGTGTGATTTCTTACTATCTCACAAATATCACAATGTAAAGAACTCTTTATTCCTTCTTATGAAAGAGTTCCAAATACTGTGCTAATATTATAAACTTAGCGGTAATTTATGAAAGCTGGTTGGACCACTGACGACATATCAGGTTCCAGTGGTCCACCCGCGAAGGCGGGTGTTGGTGCACAGGGGGGTTTTAGTCGGCCTACCATCTTTGAGCCGGAGAGTCCGACATAACCGCCTCGCTGCCCCAGGCAAGGCGGTATGCGTAAAGCATTTCACCCCTTCAAAAAAAAAAAAGGTAATTAATGAAAAAACAAAAATAGCCATACAACGAGTAGGTACAGAACGCTACTCGCTTTTCTTTGAATATTCCAAAGCGAGCCTATATCACGCCATATTTAAATGCTAAAGATACACTAAAAATGGAAGCACGTAGAAAATTCCACCTAGCGTGTTTGGTTCATAAACTTGCACTAAATAAAAGGCCAAAATGTCTTATTTTGTTAATTTTTTTTTTCTCACTTATTTTATAAGTATAACTCCTGTGCGCGTCATTAATCAACATGTTGTACCTCAGAACAATAACTAATAGTTATTGTTCTGAGTGTTGTACCAATGACGGGTACTAGCTGAAAATCAGTGCTGTACTATAAGCACAGCGTATACTGAGCTAGATCCCGTGCTACACGCGTATCCTTCGTAGATATAAGTAGGTATAATTTTTGTATGTATGTGTAAATGTAATTTCTATGTAAATGTATTTTTTTCTGTACTGTTATGTGTGTGGCAAAAATAAATGGTTTAAATAAATGTGAAAGTTTGAATGGATGTTTGTTACTCAATCTGTATATCTTAAAATTGTAATGTTTGCTGTATTGTGGTGAGAAAATAACCATTATTATTATTAATCACGCCAAAACGGCTGAATGGATATGTATAACAGAGATAGATTATAGTCTGGAGTAGCACAAAGACTAAAATTTTTTGGAACAAATCTTGTACCTGTAGAGTTGTACACGCGGGCGAAGCCGCGGGTGGAAGCTAGTATTAATATAAATGCGAAGGAAACTGCTTGCTTTTTTGTTTCTTACCTTTTCACGATTAAGAAGATAGATAGTATTCTGGGGAAGGATATGTTACATATACTATTTACCGATATAACGGATGTCCACGCGAGCGGAGCTGCAGCATCAGCTAGTATTTAATAATACCTACTTTATTATCAGATTTTTCTTTGGGTACTAAAGGGGAAGTGTTGTCTTAAGGCCACCAGCAAACTGCCGCGTTCGAATGTATTGTCTGTGAGACAACAGTTTATTTTTATGAGCAATAATCATAAAATTAAATCATGATGGTAATAAAACAAGTAAACAATGGCTCTCCAATTACAACTTCACTTTTTAAAAGTATACAATGCCCGTCATGATGATGGCGCAGTCGCACTGCTTACGTCTGCCATGTTGAGTTCTCGGATTTGAGCTTTGAGTCAAGCAAAGATATGCTGGGTTTTCCGCCAAGAAATGCAAGTTACTTATGGCCCACTTGGTGGAAAGCTGTAACCGTTGCTTATAGACACATGCAATGCCATGGCCCATGAGTATTACTTGCGCTTTTTAGATGACCGTCTCGGTAGCGCATTGATAGTCTGTGTAAGAATGACGTCATTGGTCCAAGTTTCGATGCTTTAAGTAAATCTGTCCATGAACTTATCGTGCACATTACAAACAAAGCATGGTTTATACTTTGTATATAATATACACGTGTTCATGGATATAATTAGGTACTTAGTAAACTTCGTGTGAGGTTAATTAGTTCCATTCTATTCTATAATAATAATCATTTATTCATTAGCAAAATTGCACAAACATGTTTTATAAAATAATAACTGTGCTCTACAAATTCTGGTACAGTGAAAACTTTTATCACAGGCTATGTGCATTAACAATAGATAGGTACTAAAGTGTTTAAAAAAGTCAAAATGCATTTTATTTTATGATAAGTTAATATTATCTTTTATGACTACATTATACAATAAAATTGTTCTCTAATTACATACACAAATAAAGTCCGTAGTTTTGTAACTGGTTTAAAACTATTATTACTATTATTATTACAATAAACACGTTTAAAACTACACAATTGTTTATTTACTTTGCAGTAATTAGAACATTACCGAGCTATGAGATGAGATTCTATGGCTCCGTCAATCTAATAAAAGCCACACACACTGTAATTTTGTTTAGACTTATTTGGAAATTAATGAACAATCGTTTAGCACTTGTGGTTGTAGGATCCAATAAACTTGGCCAAAAATAAATTGAATAGAACCTTTAATTAATAAAATCAAAACAGCAACAATATGTCAAAACTATTGTTGTTCTAATTTCAAACATAATATTGTCGTTTTTGCGCTGACTGGCTTCTGTCGAAGGACAAAGGAACAGGCCATAAATCAGATTGAAGTTGAATTTCATATATTGTGTACGAATTTAAGTATTTATGAGAAATCATGTTGCCCGCTACTTTAAATATACTAAGATGTAAATCGAAAATTTTGAGCCCTTGGAAAATGATCGTAAGAAATTACGAGATACCGCAACATCTGCAAGAGATAGTTTGCCAGCCGGACCCAGACTTCTTTCAAATGGTGCAGTTCTTTTATCACAGTGCCATGAGCGTCTGTGCACCCATGCTCATGGAACACCTGAACAAACATACCCACATGTCGCAAAAGAAGAAGGAGCAGAGGCTAGATGGGATATTAAAGGTAAGACGCAAAGTAGGGGCATGTCAGAGTGAAATTGGGGTACATACTACTCGCCTCAGTAGCACGAAGGAAAGCCGGGAGAGCCTGTCCTTAGAGATGTCAAATTAACAAAAATGACATTTCTTGACAACTTGAAAAAGCAACATTTTTTCCCCCACTTATGTACGATTTCCACCAACTGGGCTTGATGCAGTGCGTCGCGTGCACCACACGCCAGTAGTCCACTGCGACCGCCAGACACGGCTACAATCTGCTGGAACCCGCACAGCGCAGCTGACTAGCTGATGCGACATACGAGCGGCTCTAATCAAGTTTCAAGTAGTTTAAATTCCATGCAAACATGAATCTTAACTGTTGTAGCGCTGCAGCGCTCCCCGGCACTGCCCAGTTGGTGGAAATCGTACATTAGGGATTGACAGCATTAGCCCCTTGCGGCGACAACAGAGCTGTCAAACGCGGGTTGGGTAACTGGGTCTTTGGTTTGCGCGAGCATCGCGTCGTTTATATAAACATGGAGTTGAGGTTTCTCGCTCAAATTGAGCAGCCTGACTTGGTTAGTACCTACATCCATCTTGTAGACAGAAGCCCATACTTAGACATAACAATATTTTTGTTTCTGCTATTGAGAAGGGATACCGGAGTTATTTAGGGAGTAGGTATAATATATATACTTACCGCTGTTAATCCTTGCTCATCGCACTGGTCACAGCGGTGGGCATGTGGCCGAAAAGCGTATAACATTGGTAACAAGAGGATCTTTTCACTTGGCTACAAGTACAGAGTTGTAGTTCTTTCAGGGTAACGAGTAACCGGGGTAAGTAGGTAATGATCCTGGCATTTTACTTATATGTCTTTAATAGCTGCTAAAGGCAGATTGATGGATGTCTGTACCTACTATATTTAAAAAAAATGTCTGCTACAGGTGATGAGTGCGTGCAACACTTCCCTGCAAATGGAGTACCCATTGCAAAGAAAAAATGGCGACTACGAGATAATATATGCATACCGATCCCACCACAGTATTCATCGTCTGCCCTGCAAAGGAGGTAGGTACTATTGACCAAAGTTTGCGTTTGACCACCAATTTATCCATCCATCTCAGCCATAAGACGTCCACTGCTGGACATAGGCCTCACTCAAGGTTTTCCACATCATTCGGTCCTGAGCTGACCTTGTCCATCGGTTGCCCGCGACCTTTACCAGGTCATCGGTCCACCTTGTTGGAGGCCTGACCACCAATATTTGTTTAAAATATAAAGCTATTATTTAAACGGTCAGCTAATTTTATTGTTGTCATTAGGTATACGTTACTCTGAAGCTGTGTGTCTTGATGAGGTGAAGGCTCTGGCTACCCTCATGACGTTTAAGTGCGCCTGCTCTAACATACCGTATGGAGGATCTAAAGGAGGTTTGTCCGCAGTACCTACTAGCATTTATTATAATATAGATGTTGCAGCTTTGCAGCTCAACAAACTAGGTACGTACTACTATTCAAGACAGTTGCTCTCTTATCTCGCTCATGGCTATTATTTGTTTTATGGAAACGCCACAGCCTAGTCTGAGCAAACAAAAATCCTCTGCTCGCACGAACTGTCATGATCTTCGGCTTCTCGCATCCAGCTGCTCCCAGCCACTTTGCAAAGGTCGTTACTCCACCTAGCTCTAGCTGCTGTCTCTACTTATATCTAATCGAACAGTCTTAAGGTGAATATAGACTAGAGCATTTCTGTGTAATGTAACTTTCTTACGAATGGTACAATACAGGTAAAAGCTCAGTTTCCAAAGCATTGCCATGTAATGTTCCTGCGAATGCTCGGCGTAATGCTCACAGCGAGTGTGCATTTATTTCGTTGTACCGCGTTTATTCTTCCTTGAAATGTCTGACCTAGAAGGCTCAACGAAATGTTACACCAATACGCTCGTTGGTTTGTACAATTATTGTAAGTTGTACCAATACGGCGAGCGTGCTCGACGTCTTGTGGTGAAGGGTGATACACTAGAACATATCATAGAGCGGCTCGTTGTAGTAAATGCTCTAATCTATACTCACCTTTGAGTGTATTGTAGGTAGGGTTGCCTCTGTGCATGATGCGAACATATCACAATATTGTGAAATTATGATGCACATAACAATCTGTCTTTATTTTTTAAGACTACTCCTGCACTAGAAAACAAGCTTTGTGTCGCAAGGAACTTTACAAAACATACAATTCACGAACACAAATTACACCCAGATTCAGAGTCTGGGTGTAATTTGTGTTGATATATTGTATTTTTGCGCTGCAAAAATGCCGTTCCTGAAATTTGCCGCTTTGCGCAGTAGCCCCAGTTGTACTGAACTGAACAGGCCAGTGAAATCAGAATGTTACTTTGCTGTTAATTTATTTTGATTACTCCATTAGTAGGTATACCTAAATCAATGAGGTGATCTATTTCTGTGGCATACAGCAGTGATATTCTTGCTCATTTCAGGCATAAAAATCGATCCTTCTAAGTATACAATCCCGGAGCTCCAAAGAATTACGCGACGTTATACTCTAGAATTGACAAAGAAGCATTACATTGGTAAGTTATTTAGGTACTCCACTACTAAGCATGAGCCATGGCCATGGCTGGCACATCAGTCTAGCTTTTTCGGAATAAGTATTTAGGTAGGTAGGTGCTTATGTTTTTTTAAGCTACACCATCGTTGGCGTGGCGTTTCTATTTGTGTTGTGTATTGCTTGTAGGTTTGCTTTGCTTTTGAGTATAGTAAGTTTCACATACGATACAAAGTCTTTTTTGACACTTGAAAATGTTGACCATGTTCTATTTTTTTTTTCAAATTAAATACGATAACATTATACAACTTCTGCATTCGTAATGTTTAAATAAATAAAATGGCGGATCGTGAAGGTAACTAGTGGGAATTCACTTTGTCCCTTTAGGCCGATGACGTCACGGTTAGTGCTGCAACATTGGCTATTTTTTGTCGGGAAATATATTTCAAGCGATATGGAGTTCCATCTCTTTAAGCATTTTATTTATTTTATTAACCGACTTCAAAAAGAGGAGGTTATCAATTCGTGTGTATTTTTTTTTTTTTTTTTTTTTTTTGTTTGTTACCGCATAACTCCGTCATTTATGGACCGATTTGAAAAATTCTTTTTTTGTCTGACTGGACATACTTCCAGTTTGGTCCCATTATCATCAAAAGAAAGTTCCGATGATGGGATCCATGAGGAATTGAGAGAACTCCTCAAAAGTTATAGGCACACATATAGCAATTTCAATATTTTTAACAACTAATCAATCATTTGCATTCAGAAAGTGTAATTTGGTGAAGTAAAACTGATGAAGAAGACCACAGATGGCCATCTGAACTTTTCAATAATAAGTATTTTACTGATGGCGATTAGATAAGTTTCGGTTATTGTTGCTAAGCAACTATTAATAAGAAATAATGACGTGAATGAATTGAGCGCGGATTGCACAGATTAAATATTGCTTTTAATACCTACTTGACCTGTGTTCAGCCCGACGCTCAGTCGATTTTTTTCGATTGTAACAAACAAATATCTGAAAATTTTACAACTTGCCGTACTGAAGTCGGTTTTTTTTTTGTTAAAATTATTTATTTAATGCACAAAACAAATTACAATCTTAACAAAAACAAGATATAATAGTATGTAGTTGATCCAATTCTAGATTGTAACTCAAATACATGCGCATATAGTGAAACAAGTAATTAAGTAGGTATACAAGTGATCAGAACGGTAGGCTTAAATCTAAGTTCGACAATTTGTTACTTACATTACATTGTAAGTATTGCTAGTAAAACTAAGCATTGTAAGTATTGCTAGTAAAACTAAGCATTGCTAGTAAAACTAAGCTGAGTGATTTTATATATTTTTTTGTTCACTGTACTGACAATAGTTCGTTGACACATATGGGGCAATATAGATCCTGTGTATTTATCTCATCATCCATGTTCTCTGGGGCCCAGTAATAACGACAAGCAAGCGGCAGCACTAAACCTGTCATCCTGGAAAGGGACAAATCAGAACATTTTTCCCACTAGTACCTTCGAATTCGAAATGAATAGAGGAACTAGTGGTACTTTTTTCCCTCTAGTTCCTTTGAAGGAACTGTCAAAAGGAACTAGTGGTACCTGTATTAATAAGTATTCTGTGCTAGTGGGAATAAATGCAGTCACGTCCCTATGTTTAGAAGTTCGAAATATACCATATTACTTACATACGCGCAATGTCGGTAAAATATTAAATTATTTAAACAATATTTCTTGAAAATTACGGTTTGGGAATGAATTGTTAATTAGTTGTTTCATAAAAATGGTTTTTTATTGGTCAATTCAAAAAATTAAACCTTGAGAGTTACGTTCTTTATGATTTGTCAAAAGTGCCAAAAAAGACTTCGTAGGTATCGTATGTGAAACGTACTATAATCAAAAGCAAGGTTACAAGAAATACACAACACGAATAGAAACGCCACGCCAATGATGGTGTAGCTAAAAATACATAGGCACCTAATACTATTGACCAAACAAGAATTTTCTTGGTTCAAGAAATTTGTACTTACCTATACTTTTTATATTAATGATTATTTTCTTGAGAAAGGACCATCAATGTGGGTAGGTAACGCAAATGTCATTATCTTAATATTTTGACAATTAGGGGCCGCCATCGACGTGCCTGCTCCAGACTATGCTACTTCAGGCAGGGAGATGGCCTGGATAGTGGACACTTATATTAAAACCCTGGGTAAGTAATATTAATTTATTATTGCAATCAGACTGTCCTGGACAAGCAGAGGTAAAATATAAATAGGGGTACCTTTCCGGTGCTTATATATTGTTCCGACCAAGGAACTTATACCAAGTGGAATGCGCACGGCTTATCTATTTTCCGTCTGTCTGTTGGGGAGCTCTCTGTCTCCTTCTACAGGGTGTCCATGCGATTAATCTAGACCAGAATGTCTTGAAATTGGGGTTTACTTCTGTGAAGCAAAACTCCAGTTTTCAATTACAAAAATAGGTTTTTAATTACGTAACTTAAGATGGGTGTACTAAGTTAGCAGAAAGCAGGATATTGACGTTTAGATGTGAGATAATAAGTAATAAAACAAAAAATGAATCGTTTTCATTCCTAATCTAAAACTTTCGTATATTTTCGTAAAACCATGTAGTGATTAGGCTGTAGGCATGGTTTTACGAAAATATACGAAAATTTGCGTTGGAAATTTCCACGCGCTCGAATTATTGGACTTGGATTTAAGATGTTATTGTATTGTATTGTTATCAAACCGTCTAATGATATATTAAATATACGTCAGTAAGTAATTATATTTTTTAAAGTTACGATTTAACGAGAAGACAAAGTGGAAACCACCTTATTTATAACTTTATTTGAATGAATCATAATAAATAAACAAAACAATAAATTGAAAAAACCGCTACCAAGTAGATATATAAATCAAACATAATATGATTTAAAATATTATTATAATGTAAAAAAATCTAAACTTAGTGGACATAAAAACTAAATGTACACATCACAACAAAAAAACTCGCTTAGCTGTCTAGTTATTTGATTACAGGCTACAAGGATGTGAATGCTGCTGGGGTCGTCACTGGTAAGCCTATCAATGGAGGCGGAATTCACGGACGCACGGAGGCCACTGGTCGTGGCATCAGTATAGCCATTCAGAATTTCATGACTAGACCCGACTATATGGCTGCTGTTGGACTTAAACCTGGCATGAAGGTACCACATGTCTACATATCTATCAGTTTTAGTAGAACTACACTCAAAATAGTTTTCCTATTTTGTCGTCACTATACTGTAATTTAACCATTTATGACACTAACAATACAGCTATTTATATACATTTTCTCAGGGCAAAACCGCAATTATACAAGGCTTCGGGAACGTAGGCGCTTATGCAGCTCTGTATCTAGCACAACAAGGAGTCAAGATCGTTGGTGTATTGGAACACAAAGTATGTCTTAAAAATCCGAACGGCATCGATCCTGTGGTGAGTTGCAATAACTTTTTTTAACGCTAACGTTAAGACACTGGTTGATAGTAAGTAAATGGTTTATTAGTAGACTTTTTTTTGTAAAGGGAAAATGCTTTATGCATACTTATTGTAAAGACCTATTACTAGCTTTCTGTATTTTATATGTATTGTTTATATTGTTATTATAGCAGTTAGCCATTGACAAGTCTAAACTATAAATTATTGGTTAAATAAAAAATGAATACATTTTTTGAAAAACATTGCTAATTTAGTATAAATAAAAATCAATGTCTGAATACTGAGCAATCAGGGAGTTGAGCAGTGCAATTGCTCGGGCAATTGCACTGCTCAACTCCCTGATGTGTTCGTGTACCGCGCAGTACGCACCAACTAGTCGGCTAGTTGGTGCGTACTGCGCGGTACACGTTCGTACCTGCGATGCGGCAAGTAGGCGGCGCGAGCGCAGACGAGTATATTGGTCTGGTGTAGATAACGAGAATATATTTGCGTTATCTATTTTATTATTAAATAATAATGCAATATAAGAGCACACTTACGCCACAATGCAAGTGTTTCGTACCATGCCAAATACGTAGAGAGACGGATATAATACTTATAAGTAAGGATAGAAACCATAAAGCTTTTTGTATAAAAACCTTGCAAACCATCATGATGTACTTGGTTCTCATGCGGATCTTAGATTACGGAGTTAAACTCCAGAATACCGCGCACAAAAGAAAAGTACAGCATAATGATAGCGCACCTGCTCTGAAACGGAGCTGACTGTCTTATCACAAAGCCTAGTGATTTCAAGCTTTGCTTACAGATGGTTGTGATATGCGTATTAAAAGTAAGGGTCGAATCCAGAGTTACACCTAGATCATTTGATTTTTCATTTTGATTATCGTCATCATCTGGTCTGATCACACTAGGCAAAACGCAGCAAATTTTAAAACAACGCAATTACATACAAATCTTCTACAAATCTTATATTTTTCAGGCATTATTCAAATACATGAATAAAAACAAAAAAAATCCTACTGGATTCCCGGGCGCAAAGGAAACCACCTATGACTTAATTAACGAACCCTGTGACATTCTTATTGTCGCCGCCACGGAAAAGTTTGTCACTACCGAGGTCGCTGGGAAATTGAATTGTAAGGTGAGTAATTAGTCAGAAATTACATGATACTGCTGCTCGACTCGTACCTACTTAATGTCATATTTTAATAGTCAAACTTGGAAATTAAATCCTGCAACTTTGTTACAGGTGATAGCAGAAGGCTCAAATGGCCCCGTGGTACCTATGGCGGACTTGGCCTTGCAAGAAAAGAAGATTTTGGTAATACCTGACCTGCTGTGTAACGCTGGAGGGGTCACCGTCTCTTATTTTGAGTACCTCAAGAATCTGGCCCACGTCAGCTTTGGGAAACTAAGCATTAAGTTCTGGAGAGATTCTAATACAGCTCTTTTAGGTATGTAATATATATGCATGGCTGCAGTTTTGCAGAAAAATTAATATATTAAGATTTACTAATTTATTACCCCATTACCTACCACGCCTTACACGTTTCTTTGTTCCTGCAATTCACATTATTGAAAGTATACACGTTGACCTCAACGTGTATACTTTCAATAATCGCAGGAACGAAGACGTCATTTTTCATTTTGATTTTCTACTTTTTTACCTTTGCAATACAGAATCTGTGGAGCAGTCATTGAACAAGGCTTCAGTGAAGGCGAAGATCGAACCGACGGATGTTTTTAAGACCATGATGTCCGGTGCCAACGAGAGACTTATTGTTAATTCGGGACTTGAGTACTCTATGAACATAGCTTGTGCGGTAAGATATTTTTGAGCACATAAGGCTGGCATTAGGCCGCTTAGACGTTGCGCAGTAGCTTGAGCAGGGTTTCGGCAGCGTCCTAAGCTAAGCACCTTGATTTAGGGGTGATAAGGGGAAGCTTTCGGAAGCACTGCATTTTTTTATATATTTTTTTTGTTTTCTGCCCATATAGCCATTTATTATGGTTCAATGGAATTGTCGTTTTAAAACATATGGTATGCTTACAGAACATTGACCGAGTGAACAAGAAGTTTAAGTTGGGCCTGGACTTAAGAACCAGTGCATATATAGCTGCTATAGAGAAGATATTTGCCACTTTCGACGAACAAGGCTTAGCTTTTTAAGTAGTGAGCCTAGTTATTGTTTTTTCTAGTTCTACTTTCAGGTTTTAAGATTGTATTTAGGTACCTAATTACTTTAATTTTCGTAAAATTAATGTCTAAATTAGTTTAGCTATAATTTTACAAATACATTTTATTATTTTGTTCTTACTGTGTCTTATTTTTCCTCTAAGTTCTTAAATATTCGCCACTTTCGAGGAACAAGACTTAGCTTTTATGTAGTGCCTAGTTTATTTTAGTACTAAGTAATTTCTTATTTAAGATTGTATTTAGGTACCTACTTACTTTGTTTTTCATAAAATTAATGTCTAATTTAGTTTAGATATTATTTTACAAATACATATTACTATTATTATTATTTTGTCTTTTTTCCTCAAAAGATGTTATTGTACGCACGGCTCATAAATTTTCGGTCAGACTGTTGGGGAGCCCTCTGTCTCTTTTAACAGGGTGACCATGCGATTGATAGAGATCAGAATGTCTTTAAATTTGGGATCATGTAAAACTGCTTGAATGTCAAAGATAGGCATAACGAATTCATGTACGTGAATAGATTTTCGAAATGTGATCTGCTGATGCAGACGATTTGCACACCGGCACAACCGGTGTGCCGGTGTGCCTCATTATGCTCTGAAAGGAATAAAAGCATAGCGAATACATATTTTAAGATTATCGACAATCGTAGTACATTGTGCCAAAACTCCCTACATAAAACAGTTTTGTTTACCGTAAGATTCCAGAGTAATTAATTACCACGTACAATTAGGTTGTGGAATGAGCTCCCTGCCGATGTTTTCCCAAGAGACTATAGGTACCATGGGGTTTTTCAAGAAAAGTTATAAGGTTCGCGTGAGTGACACTCCTGGTGTTGCAAACGTCCATAGGCTAACGGTAACTGCTTACCATCAGGCGGACCGTATGCTTGTTTGCCACGTAGGTAGAATAAAAAAAATGCATATATTTAAAAAGAAAAACGAAAAATCTAAACCTACAGTACAGTTAAAAATATATTTTACACAAATACATTAGTTTTCCGAAAAAACGAATCTTCATAATATAGGTATTATTATAGTGGCCCTGTACAGCAGCAGCCAAAGTAGGTACAACAGAGAAGAAAAGTCATAAAAAACAGTTTAAATTTTTAATAATCTAAAGCAATCGTAAAACTTTTCTTCTCTGTTGTACTTTTGCTGCTGCTTGTTTCTATTATTTTATCTACATTGCTGTTGCTCTTCAATCCATCTGCTATAATTTTGTCTATTTTAATATTTGTTCTATTTCTGCTTTCTACCTATCGTGTAAGTAATTAATTACGTACCTAGGTCATATAAAACGGTATTTATTCCTAATCTGCATTAAACATTATTAAACAAAGGTTATTTTGAGTTTGCGACTTTCCCTGGCTAAATAATCTTAAATTAAAATATGCATCTGCTTTGCTTTTATAATAATTATAGGTACACATTTTGATGATGACATCCAAAGTTGATGCAGATGATCACATTTCGAAAATCTACAAAAGTTAAGTTTATTGTTAACAAAAGTTGTTGTAAACAAAAGTATTTGTTCGATTTACAACGAAACAAATTATCTAGGTACTTGAAAAAGAAAATGCCACAACCAGCATAGGATCTTCTATATCCTATTACAAAACTTTTTCAATTTTTCTTATACTACTTGGGTAGCAAACAAGCATAGGGCCCACCTGATGTTGAGCAGTAACCGTAGCCTATGGACGCTTGCAATACCGGAGGTATCACTTGCGTGTTGCCAACCCATTTTTTGACACCAGGGCTTTAAGATGGAAGTAATCCTGGGATAGGAATACGTTTCTTTCAAAACGCAACCCACACACAGGAACACAACTACACCGCTGTATGCAGTAATTTGGCTGTGGTCTTCTGTAAGGTGGAGGTCCTTCCGCAGTCGGGCCTGCTTGCTAGTATGGTGCTCTACCTCTCTTCCATTATCTTATTTTACCATTTTTATTTATAAATGTAGAAAACCGTTTGATATCATGTTCGGTCATAATGTTTGAAAAAAAGAAAATATTGCCATATGAATTATTGTTAATACATCTAATGATTTAAAAGTTATTGTATATAAGTTGTTTTTATAGTATAAATAGGATTGTAAATAATTTACACAAACAAAGGTTAAGAAATATATCATTCTCAGCTAAGAATCAAAATTTACGTAAATATTTTTTATAAATAACATCAGGAAGCCAATAATTTTGTCCGGTACAAAATTATTGACTTCCTGATGTTATCTGTTCCCTGTGTCTCGTGCTTGCTAGAAAGGGACACAGGGCTCCCCGTTTTGGTATTTAATTTGGACAGTTTTTCTCTCTGATATTTCTTCGTACAATTTGACTGACCAACATATTTAAAATGAACTTTAAACACCTTTAAACCGATTTATCTTTTCACGAGAACGAAATGTCATATGAAAAAAAGAGACAGACTTTTAATCATGTCATTTTCTATCACCGAGTCAAAAACTCGACCAAAATCAGTATTTATGTGTATATTAGCTGTGTGCCCGGTCCCGGCGAGCTTTGTACCGCCTTAAAATTTTCTAATTTTCTGCGTAACTTTTTTTTTTAACATAAGAACCTTCTCCTGACAATAACAAACACAACAAAAAAAGAATTACTGAAATCGGTCCAGCCGTTCACGCGCGATGCCGTCACCAAGGGAAATAGGGATTCATATTCATATTTATTCATTCGATAAATCTATCGCATACAAATTAAAATTTGTGAACAAGGTATTGAGAGTCATATGGCTACCTAAGCTGACTTCAAAAGTCGGAACACTATGTATAGGTATATTTCCAGGTAAAGATAAAAGATTTCCAAAATAGAGAATATTTAAAATGAACTTTAAACATCGGATTTCTCTTTTCACGTGAACGAAATGTCATATGAAAAAAGAGACAGTTATACTTTTAACCATGTCATTTTTGTCACTGAGTCAAAGACTCGAACAAAATCAGTATTTAAGTGTATATATACTTACAAGTGTCGCTCCTGTCATATCGACAACTTACGTATCGATAAATCTATCGCATAAAAATTAAATGTCCTACATATTGTTTTAGAATATCATATTTATGTAATCTGTACAAAACCAACAATGGCTGGACATTGTAATTGAAATTTAATCGTATAGTAGTGATGCTTGAAACAATATCACAAAAAAATATTGAGAAAACAGTATTTACATTATATTTACACTCTTTGTTTGGTGCACAAAGAATTTAATGTAAGTAGTAAGATACTAGTAAGGTAGATATATTACTTCAGCCTTTTATAATTAATTTGAAGAAGTATCTTGTTTTCTTTATTCCATACCTACATTTGATACAAAAAAAAAGTATCAGCCATATTATTCATTTATCTGAATGTGTGGAAAACAAATTTAAATTTCTCTTTTGAGAAGCAGTAGGTAATAAAACAATACCAATAAAATAAAACAACAAAATGATAGTAACATACACAGTATTTCTATTTATAAGTACTTATTAATGACTTATTAATGTTTACAGGCTTTTGATTCATTGACCACTAAACAAAATCAGTTTATTAAGCCTGACCTTCAACTTTTTTTTTGGGTCAACGTGCGGTCCAAAATAGTTTAGGATGAGTTACTTTTATTTTAATAACTATTCTTGTAAATATCTTTTAAAATAAACGTTTCTTTTATTTATACGTAAAAATAAGCCCTAAGTATTAGAGAGAGAACAGTAAATGGGTTTTTATTCTTATTAATACATTGCAAATTATCCCAAACAATATGCTTCGTCTAAAGTATCAAAATGTTAAGTACTTATTCTTTATTTGATTCATATGAAACGTAGATATATTGTTAGGAAATATAAAATTTAGTCACATAACTAAAAGTTTTCAGAAACTCATATGTATGTCACATTTGATTTAATTAAAGTTTAAACAAAACTACTGGCGTGTAAATTAGTCGATAAACTTGTAACTCAATCACAACACTATTAACAAAATCTCAGGTACATAAACTGTCAAGTGGTAAAATAAGATTATAAATATTTAAGATTATTGGATTATTGTAAACAGAACAAGCTGAAAATAAAACACGCATATTATTCCACGTTCAGATTGTAAACAGTTTTAAACTACTTACATTGTGATATTCATTATCTACTCAAAAGCATAAATACAGAGGTCGATATTTTCCGATGGAAAGATATATTTTGGGTATTTTCCAATAAAACACGCATTCTACTCTTGCAGCCTGAAGCTACAAAAGCCATAGTTCTTATAGTTATACACTAAATAAAGTTTTTCCGAAATTAAACTCAAACTCACGAGAAATAATGCAATTTTGGGAACAAGGTATTGAGATCCGTACGCACACCTACGCTGATTCAAAAGTCGGAACACTGTATGTATAGGTATGTTACCTCCTGTCATATTTCCTCCTTGTATTGCTCCTTGGTTGTTGAGTTGATAGTTGGACTGTCAATGTCACTCAACAACAACAACAGTCAACAGTATTGATATTGACATTTGACAATTTGACATTCTATTTCGATATCAACGACGTTATAATAAAGTCAGTCTGGTTGGCATAACCTCAATTATCTTGTAGCTCTACAGTAAAAATAAACAAAATGGAATTAAATGAAAGAATTTTGCACTATTTAGAAAAATGTGACAAAGTGGACACTTTGAAGTTAGCTAATGAATTTAATGAGGATCACCAGAAAGTAGTGGGTGCAGTGAAAAGTTTGGAAGCACTCGAGATGGTGATTTCTGAGGCCGCGAAGAGTACGAAATGGGACCTAACGGGTGAGGGCCAGCAAGTTGCAGACAAGGGCAGTCATGAAGCTGTCTTGTATAATAGTATTCCAGAAGGTGGTACACCGCAAGCCGAAATTATGAAGGTAGGTATTTATTTTCATATGAATGCCGATACCATTATCAGACTCGATTTCTAGTGACCAGGTGGCTAAGGTTAAGTTAATTTGCTGATATAGATCTTATTATGTATTAATTCTTTCACACATCAGTGTTAAGATAATTATTTTGTTTAATTTAAGTCATTCTTATTAGACTTATAGTGTGGCCCCATCTCTACGAATATGTGCTATTTGAAGTTCCGATGGATATAAAAGACTTATTTGTACCATTAAAGAATGTCTCGGTCATACAATTTTAGCCACAACTACCAAAGATTAAAAGTTCACCTTTATTCTCTTTAATATGTTTTATTAGTAGTCTAGTCAACAAGTGCCTTTTTGGTCAACTTTTTTCAGCAGTCTCCGAAAATTATGATTGAGGTGTCATTCGATTCGGAATGGCATCTAGATGATTTTTTTGCAAAAGTTATTAACAATTAACTAAAAAAAAAGGGGATTTAGTTTTTTGCAAATATCTCAAAAACAAATAAAGATTTTTCAAATTTAAAACAAGATTCAAAAAGAGGAAGAAATTTCCTAAAGGAAGTCTAGACTCCCAGAATTGTATGACCTATATTTCTAATTTTCCCAGAGGGTTGAAAATACGCCCGAAAATGGGTAATATTATACATACTATAAAGTATAGCTTGGTCACTCTTTCTCAATTGAATGACTCATGCTTTAACACATATCCCTTTTAGTTTATGTGCAAATATTTGTGTGTCCATCAGTCTTGTCCTACATGACATTTTGACTATTTATCTATTCCACCGTATATTTTTTTAAATGCTTCTTTTCATTGCTTATTGGAATCAAGTGCAACTTACCTAGTTGATTTAATTTTATTTCTATGCTGCAATTTTGTTTGCGTCAAAGACAAACTCATTTATTCATTTAGATCAAATACATGATACTTATGAACGTCATAAAAAAAATGCCAGCATACTTTTTTCCTACGGCTTGTTTAATAATAATAATAAAGCCTTTATTCAGACAGCACATTTAGAAAATTAATTAATTAAAGTAAGTATAATATTATTAACAATTCAAATAAATTTTCTTATTCCATTTTTAGTTACGTATATGTTATAAATTATATGTTTGCCTCGCTGCCCTGTCTGTTTGCTCCCCCAACTGTCTCCATATGTCATGTATATTTAGGGACCATGTATATCTGTCAATAATGAGTAATTAAGTCAATCTCTATTCCAGAACATCCCAAATGCTAAAGTCGGCTTCAGTAAAGCAATGTCCGCAGGCTGGATATTCTTGGACAAGTCTGGTGGAGCACCTATTGTCAAACGTAAAGTTGAGAGTATCACGGACACAGTACAAGTACACTTGAATGAAATTAAAAAAGGCATTGATAATTTACCCGACAATGTCAGAAATGATTACAAGAAACGCAAGCTTCTTCAAGAAGTTACGTTGAAAAGTTTTCTTTTGTCTAAAGGACCACAGTTTGCAACTACAATTAAGAAGCTTGAAACTGATTTAACAAGTGAAATGCTGCTTACGGGTTCTTGGAAAAGTTTACAGTTCAAGCCTTACAACTTTGATGCTTTAGGTAAGAATCAATCACGGTTGGGTTATCACCCTTTGCCCATGACTTTGATTTTTGTCAAATTTTGACATGGATTTTTCTTGTTTTTTTGTTTTTATACTACTTGAGTCGCAAAAAAGCATACGGTTCGCCTGATGTTAAGCATTTACCGTAGCCTATGGGCGCTTGCAATACCAGAGGGATCACATGCATGTTGCCAACCCATTTTCTTTTACACCAGGGCTTAAAGATGGGAGTGTCTGTGGGATAGGAATATGTTTCTTTGAAAACACGTCCTTAAATGAGCGCTGGAGACCTGTACTCACACACAGGAACACAACTACACCGCTGTGTGTAGTTATTTAGCTGTGGTCTTCTGTAAAGTGGAGTCCTTCCCCAGTCAGGCTTGCTCGCTAGTGCCCTAGCTCTCTAGTAAAATTGATAACTTAGCGATATTGGAGCAATCATCAATCACACAAGTGGCACAGCACTACCGATGGTAAGCAGTGGGTGTGTACCCTATGGATATTTGCAATACCAGGGGCATGACTCGTGCACTCTTAAATAAACACTGTTGATCTATATCCACTCACAGCACTTGGTAGTTATTTAGGTATGAGTTTTTTTAAACTGAGGTTCTTTCCCAGGAGAGCTGCCTGCTACACTCGAAGCTATATAATTATAAATATTACTTGTACAGGTCAACCCCCAGAATCCGGTCACCTACACCCTCTATTGAAAGTTCGTTCAGAATTCCGCGAAATCTTTCTAGAGATGGGTTTCACAGAGATGCCTACCAACCAGTATATCGAGAGCTCTTTCTGGAACTTTGATGCACTATTCCAGCCACAACAGCACCCAGCGCGGGATGCCCATGACACATTCTTTATGCTGACCCCAGCAAACACCACAGACTTCCCCATGGATTATCTTGAGAGAGTCAAAAAAGTACATAGTCAAGGTGGATATGGATCACAGGTAGCTTTTATTTCTATTTTGTTGATTTCTTGTCAATCTTGGCATGATTCTCTTTCAAATTTAAAATATAGTTTATGTATTTTCACTTAGTGTACAATGTGATCACCTTATGCTTTTATACCTACAAAAAGAGATGATGCCTCATTACCATACTGATAGATACTAAATTGTGATTGTGTAGGTAATTCAATACCTTGTTTATTTTAATTACTTAAATTTCTTGTTTTGTATGGTGTGTTGGTTCCGTACCTTTTTGTTACCTACTTCAAATTGTAAATATTATACTTTGGGGAATGAAAAGAGTGACCAGGGTTTCTTGCCAATTCTGCTCTAGACGTAGTGTCTAGAGCAGAATTGGCAAGAAACCCTGGTAGGAAACCCCGTAGGAAAAAAATATGCTGACTTTTGTTTATTTTGACTTTCATAAGTATTTGATCTAAATTAATAAATGTCTTTGAGTTTGAGTTTACTTTCAGCCAATATGACAATTAGCTGTAACTGTATTGGTGCCGTAACTGGTACTTAGGCTTATTGCGCCAATACTATCCTAACTATTTAGTTATCAGATCCAGAGCACACATTCCAACGAATCGAAAAACTACCATGTCATAAAAGTGATACCGTACACTCTTAGAAACATTGCTGGCCTGTGCTGATGATTAATGCTGATCCTCTATACTTATCAAAACGAAACTAGTTTTGGTATTGATAGTTTCCAGGCTACTACTTACCGGCAGAGGGTATAATATGCTTATTTGCCACCAAAGTAGTATTAAAAGAGCCCTTTAATTGTAGAACAAACATACATCCAGATAGCATTCGAGTATTAGAATCCTTTTGGCCACCCTTTGGGCACAGTACAGTAAAAAGACAGTGTTTCATTGAAATACGTTTCGCCAGGGTTACAGATATGACTGGAAGATAGAGGAAGCACAGAAAAATCTACTTCGTACTCACACTACTGCCGTCAGCGCACGGATGCTTTACAAGCTAGCTCAGCAGGATGAGTTCACTCCACAGAAATACTTTAGTATTGATAAGGTAAGGTGTGCTACCTTATTCACAGTTCCGTATTCACTGTAGTCTCATTCTTTCTGGCTCATCCCTTATCCTGACTGGACCGAGCATCATACTCGTGAACGTGCTGCCGATCTTGGCATGATTTCCTTTGGAATAATTAGAAATCATTTACATTAAAGATTTTATTTAGTTTTTCACTTATGCTACAACTAGCGTCCCGACCTCTGTTTTTTTATTTCTCTCTAATAATATTCATGATTTATACGTATAAACCTTCCGTAAAAATATCCAAATAAACAATGGTGAAAATTGCAACTGAGGAGGATTAAGCAGATAAATCACTTTTTTTTTTACTATGTAAGGATTATGACCACATTGCAAAGGGACAGAAAGCCTTACTTGTCTCTTGATGCTTTATGTAACTAATATTTTGAATAGAACGTGAGTTTGTTGCATGTTTCCATACACTTTGTCAGGGCCACCCTGATTTTCAGTAACCCTCTTTCAATAGGAAAAAAAAAATTGCCATTTCTGACAGAAAAATATCTTTTAGACGCGATAATAAGCAGTTGCCTGCGGCGCGCCGCAGGCAACAGCTTATTACTTATGTTTGTTAAATAAATTCTTGGTTTATTCCATTCATATTAATTTTACTTTTGTGTGTTGTGTCTGCTGGTGATCTCATCCGCACCAACACATCAGTAAACAATTTATTTGTGGATTTATTTCCAGTCTTTTTCTTGTATGGATCGATGGACATTCGTCCAAAATTTGTATGTAAACAGTTTTGGCCGTTTTGGCGCCAATCACGCCAGACTGACTGACTGATCGGATCTGAAGGAAATTTTGCACTGAGATAAAATATAGTCTGGATTAGCACATAGGCTACTTTTATCCCGGAAAAAACACTGTTCCAGTAATCTATAGACAATGAAAACCGCCTTATGCCAATCCAAAAAGAAATCTAAAATAACATTACTTTTGTACAAGGTATTCCGTAACGAGACTCTTGATGCTACACACTTGGCGGAGTTCCATCAGGTGGAAGGTGTTGTCGCGGACCGAGGGCTGGGCCTGGCAGACCTGATCAGCGTGCTGGATGCCTTCTTCAAACGTCTCGGGTTCGATAAGCTGCAGTTCAAACCTGCTTATAACCCTTATACCGAACCCAGTATGGAGATCTTCGCTTATCATACTGGTGAGTCAATCCATCAAATAATTTTTAATCCTCCTTATTATATACATGGATAGATTGATTGTGAGATTCAAACCTGAATGACCAGAAGAAGACTATCAGAGATGACTACTACACTACATCGATGGATTCAGTGGTTACATCGCCAATTACCACTGCACGAGTTCGATGACAAAAAAATGTGATCAACTAATGTTTGATCAGAGTCTGGGTGTTGATACTTGTTGTTCTCTAGTGCAGTTGCTTTTTTAAATTTTAATATTAGTAAGATTCTCCTCACCGCTATGACGCAGTGTCGTGAGGCGTCAAGAACCTATCGAATTTTATACAATTAATATTAATTGTATAAAATTCGATAGCTTTCTTTGGCATAAAAATGTTATCTCACCATATGGTGAGATAACATTTATAAGTCGTGGTGTGTTGTGATTCATCACCATCATCAGCCTACCGCAGTCTCCTGGCCATAGGCCTCTCCAAGTGCAAGCCACCTAGCACAATCCTCTGCTTCCCGCATTGTGATTACTTCTGTTAAATGTATGAATTCGATACCATTCTGACATATCACGACGAAACACGTCAAAGTAATGTGAATTCGTAACATAAAAGAGCCTACTACATCTTAAAAATAATAATCAGTATTTGTTCATATCTCAGCAGGACATTATATGGGTTGCTATTATATTTGTTCATATAGCGGTGGTGGCCGAGTGGGAAAGTAACCGACCTGCACGCAAGAGGTGCGAGTTCGATCCAGGGCAGTACCAATATGAATTTCACTTTGTGGAGTTTATATGTACTATTCAAATGATTCACTATCTGCTAACGGTGAAGGAAAACATCGTGAGAAAACCCACATGTCTTAGAAGAAATTCTAAAGACATGTCTGATTCACCAACCCGCATTAGGCCAGCGTGTGAATATAAAGGCCTAAAACCCCCTCTCTCTCTTGATAGAGGAGAGGAGACCCGTGCCCAGCAGTGAGACATATATATGGGTTGCTATTATATTATATATATATATATATTTTTTTTATACTACTTGGGTGGCAAACAAGCATATGGCCCGCCTGATGTTAAGCAGTATCCGTAGCCTATAGACGCTTGCATTACCAGAGGTATCACTTGCGTGTTGCCAACCCATTTTTTTACACCAGGGCTTTAAGATGGAAGTAACCCTGGTATAGGAATACGTTTGTTTCAAAACGCATTCCTAAATGAGCGCTGGAGACCTGTACTCACACACAGGAACACAACTACACCGCTGTGTGTAGTCATTTGGCTGTGGTCTTCTGTAAGGTGGAGGTCCTTCCCCAGTCGGGCTTGCTCGCCAGTATGGTGCCCTACCTCTCTTAATATATATGTCAACGTCAACCTAACATAATTAAAACCTAATGTTTTTCTTCTCAGGTCTCGGAAAATGGATCGAAATTGGCAATTCAGGTGTTTTCAGACCAGAAATGTTGCTGCCGATGGGATTACCTGAGGATGTGAACGTGATCGCGTGGGGTCTGTCTCTTGAACGACCTACTATGATCAAATATGGACTGAACAATATCAGGGACCTCGTAGGACCTAAAGTAGACCTACAAATGGTACAAAGTAACCCAATATGTAGGCTCGATAAATAAAACGTTATTTATTATGGATAATATATTTAATTGAATCAGTTCTTTGTGTTATTTGAGTACTATCTTTCGTCCGCGGCTTTGCAATGCACATTCACATGGGAATGTGAATAGTGATTTTTCACGGGATAAAAGTAGTCTATGTGATATTCTTGATGAGTTTTAGTTATCTGTACTTATGCTAAATTTATTAGTATTAGGAACTTATCACAGCAGCGATTAGCGATCGAGTTCAAAGCGAGAGTGCGATGACCAGAGCCGCCGTTTAACACCCGACACACGAACTTTTATCAAAAACTACAATAGTATATACTTTATATTAGGCCCAAATGAAAAAGTAAACGAATTAAAAAAGATAATTATTTTAAAAAAAAAACAAATTTTTAAATCATAAATTTTATTGAAATAAGTACTTACGTATAACATTACAGCTATAAACAGCTCATGTAAATAAAATTAAGTAACATTGGGTGACTGTTAGGCTAAGGCCGCACTAGAGTTATATTGCCGCTGTTTTTCATCGCGTGATTTTATGATTTAAGGAAACTAATACAAGCTGCTGTACCTGCGGTTTTTTCCCGCGACTGATTTTGTATGCATTTACGGCTCAGCCCGACTGCTTGCAGCATTTGCGGCTCACGGCGGGGGCAACACATGTACTAAAACCGCGCGACGAGCTGGCGTCTAACGTTTTAATACATTTATTCTCACCGTGAGCCGCTCGTGTTTGTGGCCGGGCTGTTAAAGCGGTTTTTCGGGAAAAGAAACGTAGTGCGGCCCTAGCCTAACGCTACATAAATTTTTGCCTGTTAGTTTTACGACTACCTACTCTTCCACAAAAGGCGACATTTTCTTCTGTCGTCTAAGGTGGAATTAGAAGTCAGTGAGACAAGAACAGATAATATAAATACTTTTTGTATAAAATCTACTCTGTACACTACAAAAATGATTTTCCGCGCATCAGGAAAGTCTAGTATTTAGATTCAGAAACTTCAATAAGAAAGTATGTTATTACAATCCAACATGGCACTCCGGATACTCGTACCTCAGAATACGCATGATGACAGCTTATAAAATTACAATTTCTTAAGTTACAATATTTTTTTATGGATTATAAAAACACACTTATTGTTATTATTGTACAGAATAAAATACATAAATATAGCTATCCGCCATATTGCGTAAAACGCCATTACTGAATGACGTCACGAATCAATAATAAGTATAGAATGTACTGCACATTGACATGGGTTGGTATCAAAAATTGTAAATGGCGACGCCATAACGGCTAACAGCGTTGTGACACGAAATTTTAATGTTATTTTAAATATGTAAAGTTGTGCTATTAAGCGTTTATTTTTTATAGAAATACGATTAATTTTAGGAATAGTAGACCCGTAGGTGCCGTGTGATATATATTTTCAAAATTAGTCATCATGCCTACTACTTCGGTCCTACAAAATGCACCTTAAGTAGAATATGTAGATGTCCAATGGCTTGAGGCTGGTCTTCAATGGATTACTAACAATGTGAAGTACCGCCATGGCAGAGTTAAATTTATCATTTATATTTTTAAGCTACAGTAATTGTTTACATAATTTGATATGCTGATAATCCATAAACAATAGGTAATCACATTATACATATAATCTATATATTATATAAAATTTCCCTTAGTCAAGCCATAACTTGGGAACGACTATACCAATTTCATTAATGTTTTTTGTTCCAAATTTCAAAAATAAAAAAAAAATTGCGCAGAAAATAGTTTAGCCCAGGCGAAGTCAGGGCATGCCGCTAGTTATGTATATAAAAATTTATTGTCTGTATTTACGTGGCCGATCTGGCTGATCCCACAGTGAAAACAATTACAATTCACTTACTACTCGCGCTGAGCGCCCCTGACGGGAACACGATGTACTAATATCTCCTATAATTAAATATTAAATATAAAATCTTCTGATATACAATTCATATTATAAATATTGACTGAAGTAATAAAGTTCTACGTTCTAGCATGTTCCCTGTTCTGTTTAAACCAAGTCACAGTATCATGTATGGCTTGTTCAAACGGGGTAAATTTAAACTCTTTGTATAGGTCTCGTAATTTGCTGTTCGAAGCGGTTTTCTTGTATTGTCCATCCGCTTTAGTTGTGTCATACACTATCTCCCCGGAGAAGCCGTGAGCCTTCTTTATCATCTCTGCGACTGTGCTGATTGTTACTTCGTCTTCTTCATCAACTACAAGATTCAAAATTATATTTAGACAACTCACGCACTCCTTTGACTGCCTCGGTGGTCCAGTGGCTTTGATTCCCACACAGGGCAAAACTTTGTGTTACCCACAAAGAGTTGTTCTGAGTCTGGGTGTAATTTGTTTCCGTTAATTGCATGTTTGCAAAGTCCCCCGCGACACAGAGCTTGTGATCTCGTGCGGGAGTTGTCTTTTTAAAAAAGAAAAAACTAGGGAACCAGCTCTGTGTTGCGGCGGACTTTACTATCACACTCGCGGACACAAATTACACCTAGACTCGGAACAAACATTTATGAATCACACAAAGTTTTGTCCCGTGGAATCGAACCCGAACGAATTCCAGCTTAGTAGCCAGGTTCACTTACTACTAGACCAACAGGCCAGTCATCAAAATTATTGTCAAATATATTTTTCAGACGTGTATTATTCTTGTGCAGGATTATTGCGTAACAACATTAGAGCTATGATCTTTATCGATATTATTATTATTATGTCTCTCTTTATGGGTATTTTCGTAACATTCAAGGAGAATACCCGGGCCTTTGGAAGACATTGGTATAGTCGACCATATAATTGCTTTACCACTTTTGACAAAAAAAAAACCATCAAAATTCAAATTCAATAAGATTCATTTATTAATGTTCATGCATGAGATTGACGTCATTGGTTGACCGTAATCCAAAATGTCAAATCAACGTCATGCTTTAGCTACGTTTTTGTTGTACGATATTGAACCTTATAGTTTTATGATATTCAACTGACATGTACTCTAAAGGTGGTAAAGCAATTATATGGTCGACTATACAATACGCAGAGGCCCTTAGAGAATTTTAATTTAAAATGGGATGAGACGCTCAGTCATGGCACAGCTGCACTATTGCATTACAGCCATGATCTGCTTATGGCAAGTGTATTTTACTATTATTATTATAAGAATGGGCAGTTCTCTTACCTGACAATATAATAGGGTCCACACTTTGATAACTCCTGAGCACCCATATAAACAATTTAGCTAGGTCCAAGGAGTATATAAACTGACGCAGCGGCTTGCCACTACCCATTACAGTAAACGTTTCGTCACCTACAACAATTTAATATATTACATCAATCACTCTAACAGTCATCTGTTGGATAGTGTGACAGATATTTTAAGAGGTCCAGCACTAACGACCAAGCCCAACTGGGGAAGGACCTCCACCTTACAGAAGACCACAGCCAAATAACTACAAGTCGATGTAGTATTGTTCCTGTGTGTGAGTACAGGTCTCCAAAGCTTATTTATCTTTTTTATTCTTTTTTTATACTACCAAGGAGGCAAACAAGCATACGGCCCGCCTGATGGTAAGCAGTTACCGTAGCCTATGGACGCTTGTAACACCAGGGGTATCGCTCGCGCGTTGTCGACCCTTTAGAAACCTTATACCTCCTTTCTTGAAGAACCCCATGCTATAGTCTCTCGGGAAAACCTCGGCAGGAAGCTCATTCCACAACTTAATCGTACGTGGGAGGAAATTCCTCTGAAACCGCACAGTGCGGCACGATAAAGGTTCTAAAATATGTGGATGAACTCCTATCCTATTTAGGCATACGTTGTTCTATCCCAGGGATACTCCCATCTTAAGCCCTAATAATCTTTAGCCCTGATGTAAAAAAAATAGCTCAGCAACACGCGTAATACCCCTGGTATTGCAAGCGTCCATAGATTAACTGCTTAACGTCAGGCGGGCCGTATGCTTGTTTGCCACCCAAGTAGTATAAAAAACCTGATTGAACCCTGTACCTCAGCACAGCAATCGTATGTACTAGCACTGTGCGAGTCTTAAAACAGGCTCCAATAGACATTTGCTAAAGGTACACAAGAACCATATTTTATAAGAAAAGAGTTATAAGGTTTTTAAAGGGTCGGCAACGCGTGAGTGACACCCCTGGTGTTGCACACGTCCATAGGCTACGGTAACTGCTTACCATCAGGCGGGCCGTATGCTTGTTTGCCACCTTGGGACCCCAGACAGGAACTAATACTAGGACACCTAAAAATGGTTTCAGTTGTAATGGTATTAGTTCCTGCAGTGAATACCTGGTTAAAATACAACAATATTTACCATTTTGTATAGCATCATTCATTCGCCTGATGAGTGCAGGGATGACATGGCTGGACTCCAAGTTGAAGTTATCATGCGGACCAAACACATTGCATGGGATTACTGAAGTGAACACGCATCCGTGCATCTCATGGTAGCCCCTGAAAGTGACAATTTTGTTTACTTTATTTATATACTAGTTGTTGCCCGCGGCTCCGCCCGCGTGGATGTCGGTTATCGCTGTAAAAAGTAGCCTATGTGTTATTCAGAACCATAATCTATCTCTGTGCCAAATTTCATCCAGATCCGTTCAGTAGTTTTTACGTGAAAGAGTAACAAACATCCATCCATCCATTCTCACAAACTTTCACCTTTATAATATTAAGTAAGGAAGTAATGATATATCTTTTTTCTATTGTTTATCTATATATTATGTAAAGTAAAGCGGTGGTGGCCGAGTGGGAAAATAACGGACTTGCACGCAAGAGGTGCGAGTTCGATCCCAGGTGGCAGTACCAATGTGAATTTCACTTTGTGGAGTTTATATGTACTAATCAAATGATTCTCCATCTGCTAACGGTGAAGGAAAACATCGTGAGGAAACCTACATGTCTTAGAAGAAATTCTAAAGACATGTTTGATTCACCAACCCGCATTAGGCCAGCGTGTGAGAATTAAGGTCTAAACCCTCTTTCTAGAGAGAAAGAGGGTTTAGACCTTAATAGATGGTGATGGTATGTATGTAAACACATAATATATCAGTATGTATGGTGTTATATACTTCTTACACAGCTCTAGCAGAAACCTACATGATTTTTTTGGTCTTCGAGAGGATGGTGGGGCAACTTGGCTCTATATGAAAATTTTCAAGCTCTCAGTATGCTCATGCTAAACAACTGAAGCAGCTCATCACTATTAAATAATTATTATTTCAAATACCATACCTGTTTAAAACATCAATCATTCTCTTAGCATAACTATAACCATAATTTGATGTGTGTGGTGGTCCATTGTGTACCTATAATATTATTTATTTATTAATTCAGGTTATTAACAGCCAGTATTATTAAGAATATCAGCCAATTACAACTAACTACAGATTACGAAAAAAATACAAGAATTTTGAGAGAGGTTGGGCACCATACTAGCGAGCAAGCCCAACTGGGGAAAGACCTGCACCTTGCAGAAGACCCCAGCCAAATATAGTTATTTGGCTGTGTTCTTCTGCAAGCAGGCACACAGCGATGAAGTTGTGTTCCTGTGTGTGAGTACAGGTCTCCAGCGCTCATTTAGGGATGCATTTTGAAAGAAATGTATTCCTATGCCAAAGATACTTCATCTTAGAGCCCTGGTAAAAAAATGGGTGGGCAACACGCAAGTGATACCTCTGGTATTGTGGGCGTTCATAGGCTACGGTAACTGTTTAACATCAGGCGGGCCGTATGCTTGTTTGTCACCTAAGTAGTATTAAAAATTAAAATAAAATAAAATACAATTTTAAATTAACGTTATGGGCTGCCTTATGTCGGTGGCATGTTGACAGCTGGTCAGCTGAGCAGACATAAGAGAAACGCCTGACTATATAGCTAGCCATATGTGTGAGTAGACCACTTAACTAAGTCATTATGGTGGTCAATATACTCCTATAGCTTTTTTCGTACAAAAAAAAATACATCATATATTTTCAACTTACCATTGTCTCATCAATAGGATATGTAGTTTTATCAGGGAATATACATGTAGATAAGCATGATACTACTTTTTTTACATTGTGTTTGTGGCTGGCATTCAAAACATTGTCATTTATAGCCATATTCTCTCTCTGGAATAGAACAATAATTATAATAAGAGTTTTGCATATTTGTACCAACATTCATTATCAACTGAAAATGCCCACTGCTGGACATAGGCCTGCTTCAAGAATTTCCACCGTTAAGATTATTTAACATTTATTCCATCATGCATAAATATAAATTGTTCAACTGTATAAACTTAATTTACCAGACTGCCTTGGTGGTCTAGTGGCCGCAGTATGCGCCTGCTGTGCACGAGGTTGTGGGATTCCCACACAGGACAAAACTTTGTGTGACCCACAAAGAATTGTTCTGAGTCTGGGTGTAATTTGTGTCCGTTAATTGTATGTTTGTAAAGTCCCCCACGACAGAGCTTGTTCTCTAGTGCGGGAGTTGTCATTTAAAGAAAAAAATAAGGACCTTGACTGTTGGTCAGACTATTTGGTTTCATCATGTCATCAAAAGATTAGGACCCAAATACATTTTCATAGCCATCAACAATAACTGCTTTATGGCATATTTTAACCAGAGAGGGAATTTAAGCAGGTACCAATGATACTCATAAGAAATTTGATAAACAAAACTTACAAAGAAATCTAAGTTGTGTGCCATATTGTGAAACAGCCCTCCCACCATGGCAGCCAAATGTATAACATGAGTTGGCTTGTATTTGTCAAACAATGCATCTGTTTGGACTTTGTCCCTGGAAAATAAATAGCAATCAGTTGACTTTGTATGTCATTTAGTCGATATTGTATTGTAGATATAAAGATCACGAATAAGAATCAGTTTACAATTTTAAAAAATATACACCTACAAGTTTTTTTTAAATTTAGAGAGTAAAAAAGCAAATTCTTCAATTAACTTTATGTATAATACCAATTTAAATATGTATAAAGGCATTTTACACTAAGTCATGTTTATAAGATACTTATCCATACTGTTGCAAAAACATAAAAATAACTTATGCAAATAATATACCATTCCTGCATGTAGAATGTCTTTGTACATATTGTAATTGGTATTTTACATAAAGTAAATGAAATAAACTGCCATTTTAAACAATTTCATCAAACAAACTAGATAAAAGTATATCACACAAACTAACTATATCTTCTTCAATACCCACGCTAAGAAGAAGATCAAAAATTATTTTTTATAATAAAGATATAGTTTTTAGATTTTACTAAGATTGCAATGTGATCTTGACACGTTTCTATCTTATTCTTACAAAAAGAAACGAATCCCTCATTACCATACTAAATTCATTCTTTTTTTAGCCATTATATTGTTTCTTAATTAATTAAACACTTATCTAAATTTCATTCTGTATGGTATATTGGTTTCTGTTCCTTTTCGTTACCAGTAATATTGTAACCGATACCAAATTGTAAATGTTATATTCTCGTGATTAAGAAGAAGAATTGGCCGTGGGAAAAAAGTATGCTTGCATTTGTTTTTATGACATTCATAAGTATCATGTATTTGATCTAAATGAATAAATGAATTTGACTTTAACTTTGAATAAAATTCTATGTTGCCAACTTGCAGGGAGTCACCCTCTTAATCATAACAACTGGATTAGATCATATAATCACTGGAAGAAAGGTATAAATGCGAATTTGCTTATTATAAATGCCATACGCTGAGAAACCGGCTTCCGAGTCCATCTATAGATAGTTATTAATTACCTGACCTTGTCCCTAGCACTCGGCTATCGAGTCCTATTGTTCGTTTGCAAAATAGTAAGGGTTGGTAATTCAATACTTTTCTTAAACCAATTGAATAAAATAATCTTTTGACTGAGTAAAAAGTCAGCACTGTAAGTGTTAAGATTTATATTGTTACAAATATTGTAACTGCTAACATTATATAGCTTCATTATATATGGCTCCACACTGCTTTTAATTAATTAAATTATCAACTAACACTAGTATGTAAGAAAATTGTTACTAACAAAATATTGAATAATCTGAATTAAATTATTATTATAGCAAGTTACATGGCATTGGTGCCATCTACCGAAACAAAATTTAGCAGTAACAACGATTTTTCAATCTGCAGCTGACCAGTTAAAATATTTAAACCTTATGACGTTTTATGCAACATTTTCCATGACACTAACATAGATAACAATGTTAGTACTGTATGGATTTTTATCCTAATTAAATTTATTACTATTATTGTTTGTATCAAATACACGATGTACATAAAGAAAAATATGTTATCAGTTATTATTAGCATGTAACAAACTATTACTGATTTATAACAACCATAAAAATTTAATGTTTCAAACATTCACAGATACAACCACACCACCATGTTTCAGTTGTTTAATATGTATTGTAGCTGCTAAAAAATAGTACAGAAACTTAGTATAAAATTTAAAAAAAATTAAATGCAACCTGAGGTCTCCATCCTTAGACCCGCAGAAAATCCATGTTTCGTTTCTCGTATCAGCAGATTCTTGCTGTCGTTCCTCTTCGATAACTGCTCTTATTGCTTGGCCTACAAGCCCAGACCCTCCAGTTACAATTATCACACTCTTTTCAGGCATCCTGAAAATGTTATTCTTTTTATAATTGCGATTAATATACCTTACGTTATTATGTATGTAGATAAATCCCACATAGGCAGAGAATTTAAAGATTATAGTGGCGGTAATTTACCTCCTTGCTTTACAGTGTATTTCCAATAAAAGTATTCACTATTCGCTCTAAATTCTAAAGGAATATGTGGCACAGTTTCAATAATTTTTAAAAGAATGACATTGACACAACGACTGACATAAGACGTCAAAATGAATTAAACGGATATTATGCCTGGAAATGTTTGTTTTCTTTTTTGGTTAGGAACATATCAATACGTTAATAACTATAATTATTATGTTTTAATAAATTAAATTAAAATTCAATTTAAGTGACATTAAAGTGGTGTTGATTTTTCCACAAAAAACGTTTCATTCCAGTTTTTTTTGTTTTTTTTATTACTTGGGTGAAAATATTTGGTGTGGTAAAAATATTGTATCAGTAAACGTAAAAAATATGCCCTAGCATCTATAAAATAGTATAAATTGTCTGCCACTTTTTAAGCACATAGTGTGCAATACTAAACTCCCCGTGTATTATTTTACACGGATATACTTAAAAGAAGGATGGCGCAAAGCTAATATAAATAAGAATATTATTAATGAAAAAATGAACAGGGTCGAATTTCGATCGCTATATACTGTAGGTACTAAAACTTCCACAAAAACCGCCAAGCAATGTTGCTGCACAACTACACTACTGTGTGTAGTTATTCGGCTATGGTCTTCTGCAAAGTGGAGGACCTTCTTCAATCGGGCTTGCTCTTATAGTTTGCCCTACCTCTCTTTTCGTTTTGAATCAAAATTCCTATAGGTACACGTACAACTCCAGATTTCATTATAAAATTATTAACACAATTCACCCAGATTTATTAAACATTATTTTGTTAATCACACAAAGCTGCATTTCATGTGGGAATCGTGTCCTTAACACTCATTACACCGTGATGTTGGTGGTAAGATGACTAGCTTAACCACTGAACTATAACTGTGCAATCCACAGAGCAAGATATCCCAACTGGAACATACAGTATTACTGACAATATATATTTACAATAATATTTTTTTTATTGCCAATGTTATTGTAAGATTTTTTATTTTCATTTTTCATCATATTGCAGTCTTGAAATCACTCTTTACTAAGTTTTAGTTTTATTGAAAGAGTGTGTTCAATTCAATATAGTTTATTTACCAACTTGCAAGTTTAAGTTGGTAAATAAATAAACTAAATATAGTTTATGTTTTTAGGCATAAATTGAAAACCAAGGATCTTATATTAAGTTACGTGGTCGCGCGTACGTTTGTTCCCGCCGTGCACCACGCTGCACACCGCTGCCGCGATCCGCTTGGCAAAAATCGACGATCGAGCAGCGCCGGCGCGGCGGCGCGCGCGGCACCTCGTCGTGTTATTAAAGATTTTAGTACATTTAATTTTGTTCTTACCGCTCGCCGCCACGCCACCGCTCTAGTTCGTGGCCGGGCTGTTAAGGGTTGACAGTGCCCTAGACATAGCACCTCATCAGCGCTCTCCTCTTGTAGCGGCCCTATAATATAACTACTTTCATATTTTGCAAATAAATCATGTTAATCTAAAGTACATAATATTATAAAATGGCAAGATTTTATTTTTTGGTTGTTTGTTACGGTTTAGCTCAAAAACTGCTCCACCGATTCCAAAATAACTTTTGGCACAGAGTATTAATTTACTTTATTTTTTTCAGTAAAAATAATGTAATTATGTAATTATTTTACATTATTATGTTACATATAATATGATAATTTATTGTACTAACTCTCAACGTGTGTTATGATGTTATACATTCAAATCTCATTCCTTTAGTTAGGTACTTACATATAGATAAAAACGGTACGAGATACTTGTATAACGTTTACCTTTTTTTTCTAATTGAAAACAATCAACCTTTTTCTCATTTATTTTATAAAGTTGTCAATTTTTATCAGATAATCAACATCATACCAAGTAAACAATATAGTAGAATGCCATTTGACAAATAGGTACTGGGTACTGGAAGTATCCAAGGGTGTATAAGTTTTAGAAGCACCGATATTCCTACTTTAAAATATTGATATAATTGCGGTTACATTTAAAGTGTCACCTACGACCCTTTTATATGGGTATATTATAATTTAAAACGTCCAAATTCTCATGACTCTACTGAAAATATTTTTTGTTAGGGAATTCCAAATTCAAAAACGTCGATGACTCACTTGAGCAACCATAGTATAGCAGTACTTTTTAAAAAATATTTTTTTATTGTCTATGCGAGAATTCTTGATAACGATTGGTTAGTCAAATCTCTACGAACATTCGTTCTCGCTCCGAAAACGCCAAATACGCTTTCAAACCAAAATGGAGGATTTGTCGGTCGAGGTGTACGGTGATAATGGTGCTTATTATAAGGTTTGTAAATTGTGAAGTACGTTAAAATACTATACAACAAGTACTATTTTGATTAGTGTCATATTTGTATAGTTATTTCCAACGATCAGTACCCAAGTTGTACATATACTTACAAAAATATTTTTCCGGGAAGATCATCACGGCTGGAATGGACGCCATGTCCGCCTGTCAGGGCGTGATTTTTCCATGTGTTGTAATAATTGAGTTGCTTACAGTATTTTTAGCCGCGGTGTCGATGTTATGAAATTGGAACGATACACAGCAACTTTTAAAATTTGCGCATATACACATAAATGACCTAGATATCTTATTTCTAGCGCATCACCAAGTTTCTGTATCGTCGGAATGTTCTAAAAATCTCTTTATTTTTAGGCCATTGTCACCGACGTGCTCGACAACGAGGTTCTCGTAGCCTTTGAAAATGAGTGAGTATCAATATTTCTGGGTATATAAATATATACTATCAGAATGGCGTAGTGCAGGTATTTTTATTTACATGAATATTTTGCGTTGTAGCTGGCAGCCGGAATCAAAATTCCCGTTCTCCCAAGTGTTCTTACCACCTAAAGACACCGGCAAACACACAGAGTTCGTGGAAAACCAAGAGGTGGAGGTATACGCGAGGTCCAATGAGAAGGAGGCATGTGGGTGGTGGACAGCAAATATTAAGGTATTGAATTACATATATAACATATCACATAACATACCAGTGCAATTGATATTCTAGAATATTTAGTTTTACACTACCCTCACAACAATTTATTATAATAAATTATTTAAATTCAAAGGCATTTTGCAAGGTTTACTTGATGAATTTTGGAAAGATCAGAAACATCACTGCAAATTTTATACAGTTAAGTCAAATTTTTACTTTGGACTCCTGTATCACAAATTTATTCTGTATTATAACAGTTCATGTTAATTTCTGGATCTGAACATTGTTTTGGTTGTGAATAAACATTAGGAATGTTGGCAAATCCTTTGTTATTTAGATGTACCCTCACATTTCACATAAAGAGGATTATTTGACATTGAAGCTAATTTCTTTAGTTTATAAACCTGATTTTTGCACCCTTTAGATTTGCATTTTGTATGCCAGCTGTTTTTGTATTTAGCATATAGCTAAAAATATGTATAGAAACAGCTGAAGTTTTATAAAAGAATATTTTATTACTTGTTTGACTTTTGAATAATCTGTGTTCATAGTGCCTGTACTACACTGTACAAAACTAATATTAACCCAGAGATTTTCCATATTTTCACATCATTGTAGTAGGTATTGTATAACTATTAATATTACTTTAGTTTTAAATTAAATTTAATCAAGGACATAAAGCAATAGATTTTGTTTATAATAATTTTCTTTTTTGTTTAATTTAACTGTTTTCAAATCTATATAATGGTATATAATATAGCTACATATCAACACAATAGCTATTCACAAGTAATGTTTGTGATGACATGCATATATTAACTGTATATCCTACTTTAAAGGTGCACTTTCACTCATGCAGAACAAGTAATGTGCATGTTTTTGTACTAGTTATATGTTGGAAATTGTATTTACAATTAGCTATAATACTTTCCAAGTGTTCTATGTCTTACTTTTTTATTTCTGAAAAGACAACACCCACTCTAGAGAACAAGGTCTGTCTCACTTTACAAACATACAATTAACGGACACTAATTACACCCAGACTCAGAACAGCTCTTTGTGGGTCACACAAAGTTTTGTCCTGTGTGGGAATCGAACCCACAACCACGTGCACAGCAAGTGCATACTGCGACTGCTGAACCACCGAGACAGTCAAATTATTTATTTGCATCATATTTTTCATACTATCATCATCTTCCTAAGAGCCCATGATCCGTTGGCAGAGTAAACATGAGTTGTTATACATTGTCTTATTTTAAATCAAAATGAAGTGACCTTAACTTTACTCTTTTTCCCTAACTCCTTTTTCTTCTGTTATTTGCTAATATATATATATTATATATCTTAAGAGAATTAATTTAGTGAAGTAAATCCTTTATCCACTACAAGTACTTATTACTCTAACAAGACTTCTTAACTTAGTTTTGATATTTGGTCTGTAGGTATATTGATCATTGTTCACTAGTTCTCTTTTTTTTATACAACCAAGGTGGCAAACAAGCATACCCCCTGATGGTAAGCAGTTACCGTAGCCTATGGAGGTTTGCAACACTAGGGGTGTCATTCGTGCATTGCTGGCTCTTTAAAAACCTTATAACTCCTTTCTTGAAGAAACCCATGCTATAGTCTCTTGGGAAAACCTCGGCATACTAGATGTTATAGTATGTAAATTTAAAACACAAGGTTTTTAAAACTATCCCTATTTTATTACTTTGTATATTATGAAAATAGTATTATTATAATATTTGTTTACTGTTAAAAAGCTTAATCTAAAAGGATGTAGCTATCATAGGTTGTAAATATGTTGCAATGTCCCCATACTGCTGACAAATTTGCAAAAAATTGTCTGTTTTGTATGTGTTGTCATGGCAATCTTTAGGAAATGCAGTGGACTTACATAGAAGGACTAGTTAGAAGAAAAATAGAGTTAAATTAATATGGATAACAAAGAGTTCCAATGCCTGCATTCAATCAGTAAAACATTTTTCTAATCTGACAGGCAGATTTTGAGATTAGCTCATTTCAATATGTATTAGTGTAGATTGCATGCAAAAATTTTAAGAGCCATCTTGTAATTCTCTTATTGCACATACAATGCTAGTGTTTATTTTTATAATTGACTACCATAAGGTAATTGTCATCATCATCTCAGCCAAAAGATATCCACTGCTGGACATAGGCCTCCTCCAAGTATTTCCACAACTCTTGATCCACTAGATAATATTGTGTACTAAAATTGTAAAAGTTTAAAATATTTCACATAATATAATGTGTCTACAATATATGCGGTCTTTCAAAGTGTAGACAGCAGTATAAATAGCCTCAAGTATACTTAGACATAATTTTATTTTTAAAAAGTCAATTCTTTAGAAAATTTGCATTTTTGGTAATTTAAAAATTATTTTTTTATGCTAAATTGTATCTTGCAAAGTAATTGATTGTAAAAAGATAGGCAGTGACATTACAATTGGTGACCAGAATGGCAATGCTTTAATGTTTTTTACACAGTAATGCATTAATATAATTAATAAAAATATTGCATTATTATCTTCGCATAAATGTCGCATTGCGTATTTTTCTGGAAAGAAAATGAGATCAATAGTGCATAATATACATTCAATGTCGCCGATATACCTCCGCGTTAACTCTGTATCGATATATTTATCTTGCCATAAAGCTAATTTTACATCTGTTTAGGAAGTTAAGCAAAGGACATTGGATAAAGGAAAGGGATATTTTTAGATGTCCTATTTTGGTTTCATGTTCAGTACAGTATGGCGTTGGTATTTTTGTTGTTCAAATTTTACGATAGTAATTCTCACCTATTGCATAATACCAGGCCAAATATATCTCATCATTGTTAGTTAAATGCCTGACACCTAATTTAGCAAAAATAAAATTGCAGCATAGGTCAATAACCTTAACTGAGGACGTCAAAGGTCAATGACCTCTTTGGAATGTACTATCACTAGTAAGATGTCAAGGATAACCACCGATTATCAGAATAAATGCATTCTTTTCAGATGATGAGGGGTGACTTCCTGGTTATAGAATACTTGGAGTGGGACAATTGCTACACAGAAATTGTGCCAAAAGATCGTCTCCGTGTGAAAACCCCAAAAACTCCTATTGACAAGGCCACCTTTCACAAGTTTGAAATACCCGTACCTGATGATCTCAAGGACTAGTAAGTAGTAGTTTATTATTTATTTAAAAGAGCACTAGTAGAATCTAAATATATTTTATTGACACAAATGTGGTACTGATTGAGCTGGGTTGTCATGGAGCATATATTTGTATACACAAGCTCTATAACATAATGCTGTTACCACACAAATTAGTAATATCTAGTTATAAGTAGTAACAGTCGTGGTGACGGATAATACAAATGTCACCACCCGTTCCATCCCATGAGTGTCGTAAAAATCGACTAAGGGAGTAAGTCGGGCAGACAATACCCACTACAAGAGAGTGAAAACTCGAAACAACCTAGCCAGAGTGTTATGGGTTGATGATGATGATGATGAAGTAGTAATATTCCTATGCATCAGTAGTATCAGTACAGTCTTTTACAGGTCTTAGTGCTTATGCACTGGACACCTGTAAAAATCGAATTTCTTAATTATTAGTGTTTAAAACACACATGGTGTTTTTTGAATTTATGCTTATATAATAATATAATAATTAATTATTGAAGCACTTCTTAAAAATAAAATACTTCTGAACAGCCAACTAGAAGTGCCAATTCATCTATGCAAGTTTCGCAAATTGTCGTGATATTTGTTTTTCTTAGTGAGTAAGACAAAGACAACATGTAACTTGGTTAACAAAACTGGCATTTGGTGAATAAGCTTTCTATTCTATTTACTTAAGTTTTCTATTCTTTTATTTTATTAACGTAGGAGTGATACTAATAAACATTCACGCGACAACGTGGGAGTTCTGGTCATTCTATTTTCAATTAATAACCTGGCCATAAATACAAAACAATATACTTTTTCCTTTAGTGCTATTTAAATACATTTTACTTATGTTTGAAAATAGCCCTTCTTAAAAATGTATGCAGCAGTGCTAATTATGAAGGCTATGATAGATTTGCATGACGATTGAGAAGGTATAATGAGTTTGAATAGTTTAATTTTCTATTCTGACTTAATGCCAGTATTTTGTGTCAAATTTAATCAAATCTGTTTCATCCATTGCCACTTTCCAAAGGAATTGTGTAAAAAATTGTCTCCACGTTTGGATAATTACTATGTGAATGTGATTAAGAAATTTATGTCAAAATGATTCTCAACTATATAAATTGAAAATCAAAAGCATGTAGATAAGCTGCAGATTTAAGCAGCAATAAAACTTGTCAGGTTCGGCAACGCATAAGTTACGCTTTCGGCTCTGGCTATGCAAGCCGCCATAGGCTACGGTAACCGCTTACCACCAAGCGGGCTGTATAATTGTTTAGCAACTCTGTCACTTTGGGTAGTTAGTTTAAGCGTCGAGAATGTTGAATACGGGAGTGATTGCAGCGTTCACGACTTACACAGTGCGAAGGTGGAGAACGCGCACAAGGAGTTCCAGAAGGCGATAGGCGCCGCGCTCGTGTGGTACGTGCCCGAGCGCGGCGTGCTCGCCGTCGTCAGCCGCTGCGAGACCTCGCACAAGCGCGCGCAGATGTTGCAGGAGATGCACTTTAGGTACGTCCACTACACGACACACACACCATACTCATCATACTCACCATACTCATCATACTCATCATACTCATCATACTCATAATACTCATCATACTCATCATACTCATACTCACCATACTCATCATACTCATTATACTCATCATACTCATCATACTCATCATACTCATACTCACCATACTCATCATATCTTCTTCTTCTTTATTTCTTTCAATAATTAAACCAATTTCAACAAATTTATTCAAACTTAAAGTTTATATACTCATTTAGATTACAGCAGGTCATAAATTATGAATAAGCCAGAAAGAAGTCAGCCAATTTATCAATGGCTAGTGCTGCACAGTTAGCATGATTAAAACAAGTGGTTTTAAAACGTGTTTAAAACAGTAGATGTTTTTATTAGATACTTATAAACACAGTTTTAAACAATGTTAAAAACATAAAGAATCGGGTTTAAAACTATTTCTATTAATTAAGAATGAATGAAAACGAATAAATTTAGGACTCTAAAATCTAAATAGCTTGAAATAAAACTAGTGGAGTAATATTTTAAATATTAGAAAGAAACTCTTATACACTACCAAGGTAATTCCCCGCCGGTAAAGTCCCTATGTCGGGACCGACGAAAAAAAGTAATTCAATGAATTAGTAGATATCCCCCTTCTTTAATAGGGGCAACCCCAAAATATATATGTATTTAATAATGGACATTAGGATATACAAGGTGTATGTAAAGAATTCATTGAGAGATTCGCAATATAAAATAAATGTTTATCAACTGAAATGTTTTCCAACGCTGGTTTACTGACAGGTAAAGAGACTCTTGAGTTTGCTAACCACTGCGCTGAAATCGTTTAAAGTAAATAACAAAACAAACATTTTGGACTGTTTTTTTGCAACGCTGGTTTACTGACAGATACTCTACTCTTGAGTTTGCTGACCACTGAGTCTACATATCAAGCTTATTGTTCATTATTATTAGCTTATAACAGCCCACTGCTGGACATTTGTCTCTCCAGCTTATGTTCTTAGGCTACTGTCTCAGTTTCAGGGAAAATGCATACAACTGCTGTGCTAAGGTCTCGGGTTCGATCCCCAGATCGTGTAAAGTGGTGTTAGATATTTCTGGTAAAAAAAATGCTTAGCATCATGCTTTATCACATGGTATCTAACATAGTTAAAGAAATGTGTGTCCTTGGAGTTAAAAGATGTGAAGCTAAAGAGTTGTTTCTACATTGTAATTACATAGGTATTTATCCTATACTTATTTCGGATCCGACTTATGGTTAGCACAGGCTTCGTAGAGTGATTGAGACAATGTTAAACAGGCGATTATTCAACTACGCTTGTTAAAATATCACTAATAGTTTGCGGCGAGACTTTCAATTTATGTAAAGTTATATCATGGAAAATTCATTCTGTTTTGATTAAAATACTATTTACTACAAATACATAAGTTTTGACTGCAGTGGCCGCAGTATGCGCCTGCTGTGCACGAGGTTGTGGGTTTGATTCCCATACAGGACAAACCTTTGTGTGACCCACAAAGAGTTGTTATGAGTCTGAGTGTAATTACTGTCCGTTAATTGTATGTTTGTAAAGTCCCCCGCTACACAGAGTTTGTTCTCTAGTTCGGGAGTTCTTTTTAAAACAAAAAAGTTGCTTTAGAACAACTTCTATATTGCCCGATTTAAAAAAAAACCTTTTTTTAATCGAGACATAGTATCGAGATATAACAATCAAACTGAGAGGCGGAGAACAGCCCGCCGTACCTACAATCAAACAGAACCACAGACACAAAATAGTATATATTATACATAGAATTGTAAACGTTTATTTTATTACCAGCACATAACGGGAATCTCATTTGCAAAGTTTCATTTGAGGTTTTCTTTGTTTGGTTTTGACTCATGGCCATACAAAATAGTGCTAACATTAAAATTTAAGCTACAGGGCCTATGGTATAAAGAAATATGCCATATGGTAGTATTAAGCTTAAAACATACAACTACTATTTTAACACAATACATTTGTATAGTTATTAAATGTTTTTCTGACTACAAAATATTTTTTCAGAAATCTAACTCAAAAGCTGTTATTGTTGAAGAAGACTGAGGAGGCAGCTAGACAATTGGAATCTACTAAAATACACAATCAGGGCGGGTGAGTACTATATATCTGAACCTTAGCGTTTAAAACTAAATGTGTGGTCCAGTGACCTCGACACCAACACGGCGCCCAGTGGTACAATTCCCACACAGGATAATACTGTGTTATCCATAAATATTTATTCAGAATCAGGGGGGTACTTTCTGTCTGCGAATTGTATGTTTATAAAGTCCTAGCGACACAGGGAATGTCCCTTGTGTGGGAGTTGTTAAAAATACCGCAAAGTAAAATTACCGCTTATTTTATATCATTCGATGAAGATTGAGATAAAAGGTTCATAAAAATATATCTTCGTTCAGTAATTCCATTGAAAAAGACTTTAAAATGTACAAAATTGACGACCTTGGTGGTCCAGTGGCTGCAGTATGCGCCTGCTGTGCACGAGGTTGTGGGTCCGATTTCCACACAGAACAAAACTTTGTGTGACCCACAAAGAGTTGTTCGAAGTCTAGGTGTAATTTGTGTTCGTTAATTGTATATTTGTAAAGTCCCCCGCTACACAGAGCTTGTTCTCTAGTGCGGGAGTTGTTTTAAAAAAAAAATTAGAATAATTACAGAAGGGTAAGCAGTTTATTGGGTTTTGGTAGTCGCAATGATATTAATTTGACAAACAGGCATAGGTTACTACAATATAACCTTCGTTTCAAGAAAAGAAACAAGAATTATTCATATATTGCAGTAATGATGCAATGTGACCTTTAGTTGCTGTAGCCATAGTACAGGCTGATATGGTGATATTTCACAACGCTTTTGCATAACAATCATGAATATTTGACTGTATTTTTTATGCTAATGGTACTTTACTGTACTTTAGGTGGTAAACAAGTTTACGGCCCGCCTGATGGTAAGCAGTTACCATAGCCTAACGTTTGCATGTTGCAATGCCACTTTCAATTAACTACGAGGGTGCGTTTTTAAGTTCGCGGAATGGAAAAGAAGGTGATAAAATAATATTACAAAATAGCTTCGTTGGTTTCGCGGCATAGACTTGCACTTGTGTGGGCTGCCGATCTTGAGGTCTTGTGTTCGAATCCCGGGTCGGGCGAAATGATGGCACGTTTTTCAGCATAATTATCAGTTGAATTGTGTTTGGTATATATTGTAAAAGGTTTGTCTCCTCTATGTATAATATAAGACGACCATGTGTGGAATGTGAATGTCACACATCTCACGCCTCGAGGAATGATGGGTTTTGCTCTTTGTGTTCATTCATTAATCTCAGCCAAAAGACGTCCACTGCTGGTCATAGGCCTCCCCCAAGGATTTCCACAACTCTCGATCCTGAGCCAACCTTGTCCATCGGTTGCCCGCAACCTTTACCAGGTCGTCGGTCTACCTTGTTGGAGGCCTGCCCCCGCTTCGTTTTCCAGTTCGTGGTCGCCACTCTAGTTCTTTGTGTCCATCAACCCTAAATATGTTATAACCTATGTTTAGTACAAATTGAATAAGTATAAAACTATGTAATTATCCGATAGTATTATCACTAGGAGATTGTAAAATGCTAAAATGCAGATAGACTAATTAGTGAGGTGATGTCACAATAAAGGTGAAAACTTAGTCGTAGTTACTTTCATTATTCATATAGGCTGGTCTAGAATCGCAACGCTTTCACGACCATTGAACATCGCGTAAGATAATCATCGCCTGAGAGCATATAAAAAAACAACTTTAAATCGCAATGACGTGCTTTAAAGTGGGTTATAAATCATTTTTATGAGTTTTAGTCACGAAATACATATTAATTTGTCTTATTATTTGGCAATATTTTGTTTATTTAGATCGCTCATATTTAGGCCTCTGTCGTGATCGAACGTCTGTTAACAGTCGGGACTGACTTTTAACGTGCCCCCCGAAGCACGGAGACGCTCAGATGAAATACCACTATGCGGTCACCCATCTATAGGGTTACCGCGCCCTTGGTAGCTTAACCCGCTGATCGTTTATCGAACAGCGAGTGCACCTAGCTATGAGCGCATCACAGCTAGGTTTGATGTGGTTAATTTACTCTTTCCAATGAATATACTGGTTTAGGCTTAGAATTTTAGTTCTATTTCAGGCGATACGGTTTCCGCATACCGTTTCAACATGTGATTTTGTTGCACGCATGCAATAAACTGAAGCTTGGCGGACGCATTCTTGCGTGGAGCGTATTCTACTTATCGTTAATTACAAACATAATCATTAAATACTAGATTGTTGCCCGTGACTTCCTTCCTGAGGAGGTACACTATTATTACATTGACTTTTATATTTATTTAGCTTATGATATAAGTATGTGACGGCCATTGACCTTTCATTGTTTTTGAACTTAGTCAAGGTCATGAGGTTCATTCAATACTTAGTTTATCCCTTACTATACTTACGACGTGCTTTAGACCGATGCTTGCGCACTGGAACATAACTATACACCACTTTTTGCTGAGGTAGATAAAATTGTGTTTATTTTGTTAACAAATGCTCTAAAATCAGTAGTAGGATAGCTTTCTATTCCATCTCAGCCACAAGACGTCCACTGCTGGACATAGGCCTCCCCCAAGGTCCTCCACATCATTCGGTCCTGAGCTGACCTTGTCCATCGGTTGCCCGCGACCCTTACCAGGTCGTCGGTCCACCTTGTTGGAGGCCTGCCCACGCTGCGTCTTCCAGTTCGTGGTCGCCACTCTAGAACCTTTCTGCCCCAACGGCCATCGGCCGAGCTATGTGCCCTGCCCATTGCCACTTAATTGAGGCAATTCTTCGAGCTATGTCGGTCACTTTGGTTCTCCTACGGATCTCCTCATTTCTGATTCGATCTCGCAGGGAAACTCCGAGCATAGCTCTCTCCATTGCTCTTTGGGTGACCTTGAGCCTTCGTATGAGGCCCATAGTGAACGACCATGTCTCAGATCCATAGGTCATCACTGGCAACACACACTGGTCAAAGACTTTCGTCTTGAGACACTGCGGTATTTGGGACGAGAAGATATGACGTAGCTTCCCAAACGCTGCCCAGCCGAGTCGGATTCGACGAGTGACCTCTTTCTCGAAGTTGGACCTACCTAACTGGACTGTATGTCCCAGGTAAACATACTCGTCAACAACTTCGAGTGTAGAGCCTCCAATTGTGACAGAGGTGGGTGCGACATGGACATTTGCCATAATCTTGGTCTTGTCCATGTTCATTTTAAGACCCACTTGTAGGGAGACTCTACTAAGGCCATCAAGCATAGCGCCAAGGTCTTCCAAGGTCTCAGCCATGACCACAATATCGTCGGCAAATCGAAGGTGGGTGATGTACTCGCCGTTGATGTTGATGCCGAGTCCATTCCAATCCAGAAGCTTGAAAGCATCTTCCAATGCAGCGATAAACAGTTTCGGAGATATTACGTCTCCCTGTCTCACACCCCGCTGCAATCGGATAGGCTTCGAGCACTGATCTTGGAAACGGACTGACATGGTGGCGTTTTCATACAAACACTTCAACACTTCGACGTATCGAGTGTCAATTTGGCACCGTTGGAGAGACCGTAGCACAGCCCAAGTCTCGATCGAATCGAAGGCTTTCTCATAGTCCACAAACGCTAAACATAGGGGCTGGTTATACTCTTCGGTCTTCTGTATAACCTGCCGCAGCGTATGTATGTGGTCTATGGTACTAAAGCCTTTTCGGAAACCTGCTTGTTCGGGAGGCTGGAAGTCGTCAAACCTACACGCGAGACGATTCGTAATGACTCTTGAAAACAGCTTGTAGACATGGCTCAGGAGTGAGATGGGTCTGTAATTCTTCAATAGGGTTTTGTCGCCCTTTTTGAAGAACAGCACCACCACACTCCTGTGCCACGCCTGCGGCGTCTTTCCCGCGAGTATACCAGCACCGGTATTCCACCTGCTTTCAGCAGTTCGCTTGTGATTCCGTCTTCACCCGGTGCCTTGTTGTTTTTGAGCTGTTTCAGAGCCATACTAATCTCGTCTAGGCTGACGACCGGGATATCGTCGGTATAGTGTCGGGACAACTTAGCTCTTGGATCGTCTGTCGAAGAGCTAACAGGTGACCGTGTTGTCGTGTATAGCTGCCCGTAAAATGTTTCGATCTCTTCCATCAGCTCAGGCCTGGACGATATGATTCTGCCGTCCTCAGTCTTCAGCTTGGTCAGTTGGCTCTGCCCAATAGACAGATCTCTAGCGAACACTTTGGAGCCCTTGTTTTGCTCTCATCATCATCATCAGCACCGGCCAGCATCATCTGAGGACTGCAGAACCATCGCTCGCCTTTCCTCCATGAGCTTGATGGTTGAGTCGGAGATCTTCTTCGTTTCCTTTGTTCGGCGGATTTTAAAGCTGGTAGATCCAGCCGAACGGACAGTTTCCACGAACCTGTAGCTTTCTATTACATGGGACTAAATAGTAGGCAGTCAGCGTGGTGACGGATTAAGAAAACAAATGTCACCACCCCCTTCCATTCCGAGGGTGTCGTAAGAGTCGACTAAGAGACCAGATAATATCCACCGCAAGAGAGGAAAACTCGAAACAAAATCCTATACCAACCCGTCTGGCCAGCGTGGTATAGTAGGCTAATATCCCTCCAATGTTTAGAGGAGACCCGTGTCCAGCAGTGGGACGTTTATAGATTGAGATGACAATTGGGTGTGATAGACTTAATATTACTTTTTAAGATAGGCGTGATGGTTTTGATTACTAATTGTGATGCGTCCGTTTCAGATACACGGACGAGTTCTCGGTGCGCGAGGACCTGATGGGGCTCGCGATCGGTACGCACGGCGCCAACATCCAGCAGGCGCGTAAGGTCACCGGGGTCACTAACATTGAACTGGAAGAGGTGTCGTGCACCTTCAAGATTTGCGGAGAGGTAAGTTTCTCAACCGGCCACAACGCATTTCAAGTGTGGTGGTCAAATCCAGAGGACGATTCGAACATGCTATTACGTTAATGTCTATCCATGGATTAGACTAGACGCAAACGAATTGGTTCCTATTTGTTTAGTTTTTAAGTTATTACATAGTAATCGTAGCTGTGGGTTATATTTAAATAAATGTAGAGTGAGTTCGAAGGACCGCGCTGCTTTTTGCATGTAATTCCCTTCATACCTCACCAATGTATACAGTCCACGGCACCTGTACCCGACCAAATATTTTTATTGAATTTTTGTACTCTCGGTCTGAACGAAATGAGGTTTTGAGTGATGGTAACTTGAATCTCGAGCACGTCCGAGCGAGTCGTTTCGGTCGATTGTACGAGAAGACACGTTTTTTTGTATTAACATTAGTCTGATTGGTATTCCAGTCGGTGGACGCGGTCCGGCAGGCCCGGTCGCTCCTGGAGTACGCGGAGGAGTCCATCAAGGTGCCCCGCGCACTCGTCGGGAAGGTCATCGGCAAGAACGGGAAGGTCATACAGGAGATTGTCGATAAGAGTGGCGTTGTTCGTGTGAGTATCGTCTACTACTAACCTGAATATACAAGCACTCAGTGACATAAACGCACGCGTTTGCGAACAAACACAATACAAGTTAATTCATATATCACTTGCTTGAACCCAGTTTGTCTCATAACTTAATCAAACAAGAAATCTTTGTCAAGTTACATTATAATTCTAGACTTTTAAAGTATTTGTGTGGCATCCTTAAATATGCTAATGCTCCCGGTTTAACTGTACGCTGTCGTCTGTGTGTACTCCCAACATGCATCATAGTTCACCACGCCAGTATTGTGCACATCTAGTTTTGGTATTTAGGGTTGACATTTTCTTCAAATTGGAATTATTTTTTAAATTAGAGAGCACACGATCTTATTAACTTATGATGCAGTAATATCGTGGCGATCTTGCTTAGTACTGTATAGGATCTAATATGTCTGCATAGGAAATCTAAAGTAGTGTTCTGTTTCTCTTGGTAAAAATACATTGGTTGACAATACCCTGTTAGAGCCATTTAAAAATAAAACATTACTTATAATGGCTTACAAAAATTATATAATATGGCGTAATTGCATCAACCTTTTAACATCTTTACCAGATCTTAAATAATATTTGTTCTGTAGAAAAAAAATCCACAGTACCTTAGCAAAACTATTGACTAGACGGCGAAAATGTATAAAGCATTGAATCTATACGCCAGCTAGGTTCGATATAAAATTTTATGTAAACAAACCACCCGTACATTTCTTATCACTCAATCAATGTATTATTTTGAATTCAATTTGGATATGGTATCGCTTTGTTGCCACTGGTACATATTGATCCATTCGAAACTATAAAACGCGCCACAGTCACTCAAAATTCAAATATTTTTTTTACCTCTAGTTTCACTGGGGTGGTACATATTGGTTTTTAAATAGATTTGTACTCGGAATATTTAGAACATGTAGCACTCGTAAGTGGAAAAAAAGCGTGAAATGACAAATGCCACTGAGTAATTTTTAATAGTTTTTCAATTAACACAAGATCTCTCCATCTTTTAAGACACTGAGGTTGCAATGTGTCGGAAAAGTTAATGTTATCATTTTGGTGCATTTCCAATTATTGGCACTAATTGGAAATGCACCTATTATAATAACAATATTTATTAGATTTTATCTTTTTTCTATATTTATCTTTTAAAATCATCTGAAGTTAGCTCCCATAGTTGTATCACGTATTTTGAGAAAGTTTACTTTCATAATAGATATATTAAACAGCTTATTGTGTGAGTTCTAAATGTTGTGTGCCATTGAGTAGTTCATATAATAATGGTGTTGGTTTGTACCCTGGACGTAGGTCTGTACGCAGAGGGGCATTGAAGGCACCAAGCCGGTAAAAGTTTATATTAGTTATACTAGGGATATGTCAATTTTAATTACTTTAAATTCTATTTGTTAATGAATAATCTCTCGAACAGTCATTAAATCCATGTTGTCAATTATATAAAATGAAAGTAAGGACAGCTATCGCGGATGTGCGAATGAATTATAAAATTGCTGTATTATTTTGAATATAACAGTATGACCAATCTATTCTATTTGTTAGAATTCTGATAATTCTTTTGAACAATCTTTTATATGAGTATTAGTTGATGCCCGCGGCTCCGCCTGCGTGGATGTTCGTTATCGCAGTAAAAGTACCCTATCTCCATCCCCAGGATACATCTATCTTCTTTCCGAATTTCATTAAAATCCTTTCAGCCGTTTAGTCGTGAAATGGTAACAAACAAACTAACAAACAGTTACTTTCGCATTTATAATACTAGTATGGATTATATATTTTTCACGATTCCATGATCAAAATATAAATTCAAAAAGGTTTCTGTCAAAATTTCATATACAATCAAATTACACTGAATTGAATGTTAAAAAATGGTGCTTGTTGTGTTTAAATTAAAACATAATTTTACAATTAGCCAGATACAACATTATATTGAAATGAATAGTACTTCTGGACTCCTATCCAACATAACACATAAATATAAATAAAAGTAATTTGGCTGTAGGGGTGTTATTTTAGTTGGCCATTTCATACTCATAAATGATTCGTGTCTCCGCGATGCTGTCCCCCGAGCCCCATAACCGTGTAACCGTGACCCTGGCCACTGCAGGTGAAGGTGGAGGGAGACAACGAGCCGCAGCCGTCCGCCCCGCGCGAGGAGGGCGTGGTGCCCTTCGTGTTCGTGGGCACGCGGGAGAACATCGCCAACGCTAAAGTGCTCGTCGAGTACCACGTCGCGCATCTTAAGGTAACTTTAGTCGCTGGTGATCGAGGTACTATCAAATGGATCGTCTGCATTTAAAATGTAGCCATATTGTTTTTTACTTAATGATAATTTGCATGTCAATATTTCTAAAAAGTTCAATGTTTCTAAAACCAATGCTTGAAAGCGAGGTGCAAAAGAAAATAGTCTTTAACTAACACTAGATCTGAGAGCTTTAGTGAAATCAATACAAGAATTATAAAAGCTTGTTTAATTGAACTGATCTTAACCTATTTATTTGATAAATTTGTCATTTTTCATGGGACTTCTATTAAATTATTAAAACAATCCATAAATAAAGCCCCTATATATAAAAGGAGGCAAGAACGTGATATATAAACAATTACACGCCATTTATTTGAATTGACGAAAGCTTTCGATCGGGTATAACATGACATTCTTTGACTTGTCGAAAGCTTTCGATCTGGTATCACATGACATCTTGCTAGAAAAGTTACAAGAAGAAGAAGTTATTTAGGTAATAGACAGCAATGTGTTATTAAATCAAACGTAGGGTGCTATATAAAAATAATGACGTAGTACCCTACTCAACTAATATAAACACAATCAATTTGGCACGCCACAAGGGGCCGTGTTAGGACCAATATTATTTCTTCTATATATTGATTCCATAAAAAAAAATGTCGACGACATATATCAATTATAGTAACACCTGACAAAAAATAACAATATATTTGAAGATCATATGCTTAACATTAATAAAACCATTCAATTTAGAAAATAATAAATTGGTGGTTGTTGCGTGTGGAAGTTACTTAGCAATGTGTATGCGAATTTATAACAAAACCAAGCTCTCTAAAACATTACATTTAAGTTAATAGAAGGTGAAACCAAAATTTAAAAGAATTTATGGATACAATAAATAATTGATAACTTATGAGTTGTGATATTGTAATTAAGTATTATTATTAGCTATTCCTTAAAACATTTGCTTGCTATGGAGTATCTTAGCAAAACATGTATGTTCTACTTCCACTGTAATTTATATTTATATCACTGTATACTATGTTTTACGCTTCTTCGACTGGGGTAGTCGCGAGAAGAATTGGCAAGAAACTGGCTACATTAATAATCGTCCTCGTATAAGATGCATGTGTATGGGTGCAGGAGGTGGAGCAGCTCCGCGCGGAGAAGATGGAGATCGACCAGCAGCTGCGCGTGGTGATGGGCTGCGGCCCGTCGGCCTTCTCCGCGCCGCGGGGGCAGCCCGCCGCGCGCGCGCGCCGCACGCGCCCCCCGCACCACCGGTACCCCGCGGGCGGCGCGCGCCGCGTCACGCCCGACCTGGGCGCGGGCGGCGCGCCCGACGAGCGCAGCGACAGCACGGGCTACCGCGGCCGCGGGGGGCGCCCGCCGCGCACCAACAGGTACCTTACATTTGTTACGTTACAACTCTATGTCTACAACGGACAAGTATAAGTTTGTTCGTTTCCAGATCGAGTGAGCGCGGTGACCGTGGCGAGCGGCGCGCCGGCGACGAGCGCGGCGAGCGGCGCGTCCCGCTGGAGAACGGGCGCGCGCACCCCGCGCACGCGCACCCGCCGCACGCGCACGCGCCGCACTCCGCGCACCCCGCGCCGCAGCGCGCGCTGCGCCCCAACACGGACGCCAGGGCCAATGTACGTTACACTCCTCTGTCACTGCTACACACACGCACGTGGGGAGCGCGTGAACACTCTGAGAACGCGTGTGGGAACTCATGTGGAGCACGTGGGAACTCATGTAGAGCACGTGGGAACTCATGTGAAGCACATGGGAACTCATGTGAAGCACGTGGGAACTCATGTAAAGCACGTGGGAACTTGTAGTAACTCATATTGACCGCGTGGGAACTCAGGGGGAAGCTTGTGGGAACTCGTTTGGAGCGCGTGGGAATTTGTGTAGAGCGCGTGGTAACTCGTGTGGAGCGCGTGGGAACTCGTGTGGAGCGCGTGGGAACTCGTGTGGAGCGCGTGGGAACTCATGTTGACCGCGTGGGAACTCAGAGGGAAGCTTGTGGGAACTCGTTTGGAGCGCGTGGGAATTTGTGTAGAGCGCGTGGTAACTCGTGTGGAGCGCGTGGGAACTCGTGTGGAGCGCTTGGGAACTCGTGTGGAGCGCGTGGGAACTCATGTTGACCGCGTGGGAACTCAGAGGGAAGCTTGTGGGAACTCGTTTGGAGCGCGTGGGAACTTGTGTGGAGCGCGTGGGAACTCGTGTGGAGCGCGTGGGAACTCGTGTGGAGCGCGTGGGAACTCGTGTGGAGCGCGTGGGAACTCGTGTGGAGCGCTTGGGAACTCGTGTGGAGCGCGTGGGAACTCGTGTGGAGCGCTTGGGAACTCAGGGGGGGAGCGCGTGGGAACTCAGGGGGGGAGCGCGTGGGAACTCATGTTGACCGCGTGGGAACTCAGAGGGAAGCTTGTGGGAACTCGTTTGGAGCGCGTGGAAATTTTTGTAGAGCGCGTGGTAACTCGTGTGGAGCGCGTGGGAACCCGTGTGGAGCGCGTGGGAACTCGTGTGGAGCGCGTGGGAACTCGTGTGGAGCGCGTGGGAACTCGTGTGGAGCGCGTGGGAACTCATGTTGACCGCGTGGGAATTTGTGTAGAGCGCGTGGTAACTCGTGTGGAGCGCGTGGGAACCCGTGTGGAGCGCGTGGGAACTCGTGTGGAGCGCGTGGGAACTCGTGTGGAGCGCGTGGGCACTCGTGTGGAGCGCGTGGGAACTCGTGTGGAGCGCGTGGGAACTCGTGTGGAGCGCGTGGGAACTCATGTTGACCGCGTGGGAACTCAGAGGGAAGCTTGTGGGAACTCGTTTGGAGCGCGTGGGAACTCGTGTGGAGCGCGTGGGAACTCAGGGGGGGAGCGCGTGGGAACTCAGGGGGGGAGCGCGTGGGAACTTGTGGTAACTCATTTGGAACTGTTGCGGTTGCGCAATGATAGTGGAAATCCACCATTAGATATTAGGTTTTAATTTGTTTCCGAGAGTATAATACGTGTGTATACATGTTGCAGAGTGGCAGACGGCGTGAGGATCGACGAAGGCAGACCGACGATGAGAGCTCCGTGCTCGACAGCCAGGACGTGTCCAGTGCAGACAGAGGTACTCACGTCACTCCTGACACTCCAGACACTCCCGACACACACACCACACGTACCTAGTGTACGCGCTAGCTATACAACATCACAAGAGTTTCTGCGGACCTCGCTTTACTACAACTTATCGCCTCCTCGGTGGGGATGAGAAATGCCACTGAGAAATTTACACCTAGCTCAATATCAAAATTGCCTAACAAAAGTATCTCAGTTGCGTCTCTTTTCCATTGTGGGTACGATGTGTGCATATAAACTGTTCTTGCCTAATATTTACAAATTTATTTAAACTTACTTTATTTATAAGAAACATAGGCATCTTTTAAAGACGCTTTGAATTGGGTAGTATGCAAATAAATACTGGACAGTTTATTTTGTTGTATACGAAAACATTAAATGGTAAAATTTCCCTTTTCGAGGTCCACAGATATCTCAAATGATCGTTACAAACACACGATTTCGATCGTCGTTTGTTGGAACTTGACAACAACACAGTACTACAATAAAAAGTCCTCGTCATCTCAATCATAATGTTATCTTATATGGAGCTGTTACATGTATGTGTATCATTTTAATCAATTGATGTGTGATGTTTTTGTCGTAGTACTGTACAGTCATTAGTACCTACTCTAACACAAGAAAGAATCGTCTCCTCGATGTATTAAGTGAAAGGAGAAGTCTTTTCACTTAAAATACTTTGTTGTGTAAGAACACAGTGTGCAGTCAACTGAGACCTAAAGTAGTTTAGTCATTTGAATTTTGGTGGAAGGAAAACGCTCTCGAAAATGAAAACTGGTAGTTACTAGTTATAATTCATTCGCGCGCTCTCTTCTCTGGCTTTTAACAGTGACGAAATAGAAAAAGAGACCTTTATTTCAAGTTTTTTTATACTATTTTAACAATAAATCAATTACGGCCCGGCCACTACTTAGGTCACGGCGGCGGCAACACATACAATGTACTAAAACGCCGAGCTGGCGACATATAACGTTTTAGTACATTAGTTCTCACCGTGAGCCGTGTTCGTGGCCGGACTGGCAATCCTACGGCGGTCGATGATCCCGCTCATATTGTAGCAAATAACTATCACTAGTTTTTGTATTTTGAGCCTTTCCCTTGCACCTACTATGTGTTTAATTAACAAGAAATACCTGATTGGCCCTTACTCTCCTCCACCCAAGGCCAAAAGCAGAGTAAAATTTGTGCTTGAAATTATATACCGATGGACAAACTCAGTTTGATCCCAAGGGTTGAAAGAAGTTAGCCAACGGTTGTTTCTTGTGGTCGAGTAATATTGTGATTCGATAGGCGGTCGACAAATATAAAACACAACACATGGTAATATAAATACTGATCTTTTTGTGTGGTTAAGCAATAAAATCCTTTATCTATAAAGTTTATTTAGCATATTTATTACACCCATAAAATTTAATACAGTATGATTATAACATTTTAGATACAGTGTAACATTCTTGAAGTTTATTGAGCGACTAATATTATTTCGTGAAGTGCTTTGTTTCTTACCTGATTTTGGCTTCAAGATAATTCTTAAGATAGTCTCGTTGAAGAGTTGCTATAATTATAACATTCACATAGATAACATATGTGCACCCTGTGTACTTGCGTATTTGTATCTGATAATATATAGGTGAGTGAAGGGTTAAACATAGTGTGCGTATTGCATACCTGTATGTGGACAATTTTGTGTAGGCAGAGAAGTATGTCCGGGATTACACGCGATAGGTATCGTTAGCTCTACACATTAAAGGTGGCCATACTGTTTGCGGTTGTGTCGACCGCTTATTGGTGTATTTTGAATGTTGATAAAGTAGTTCCGAAGTTTGTTCCATGCTCAAGTTAAATGTATATTACGAAAGCATGTAATATTTGGCTTTCCCATACAGAATCCAGACCCAGTTAGCGATGGCAGGGGAATAGTAACATAGTTAATGAAAAACTTTAACCTATACCACATTTGATTGTGAGACAAAGGATTCAATTATCATTGCAAGAGAAAGAAACATTTGAGTAAGCTCTGCTTGTTATTATTATTAATAATTCAATAGGTATTTATCCTAATAAAGATAAATATTTTAATTGGTCTGAGATTTTATTTCAAAATAAATATATGGAGAGATATTAGCCTATTTAACTTATTACGTTGAACTTTATGCCATATTATGTAAAACAAGGAAGACTTGAAGTAGTTTTAGTTATACACAATGTAACAATTTTACTTTGATTTTTCTTTACAAGGAAAGGATGCTGATGTTTATTACAAAACTTACTATAAATGTCGATTTATTAAGACATTCTAGACTAAATAAGTGTTAAGTACTGAATTAGAACAATATATGTTAGGGCTCTTATTACAAGATTTGTCTATATAGTACTTATAACATAGTATCTATACTATGTTATAGTACTAAGACATTGTTGGCTTGATTTCATAATGTGTATCTCCATTTGGGTGAATTTTACTTAATAAATAATGGGATTACAAAGTTATTAAACTTATAATCCCATTATTTACCATATTACGCGCGTTCTGACACCAACGGTAAATTACTTTGTCAATAGTACGGTAACCGCTTACCATCAGGTAGATGGATCATGGGAGAGCATATAATGTATTTTTTTCACATAAAAAAAGGTCTAGGAAAACTGTCATTAAATATAGTAATACATTTTTGACAAGATAGAAAAATTCGTATGATTGTGCTTCTACCATATACATAGTAATATAATATTAATGTGTTAATATCTATCAGTGATTTATACCATGAGCAAGACGACGCGCAGTTGATATATATGTGTAAGGTACAAGTTTGTCGACCGGCTATCGTGCTATTTATATCGGTTCTATATATAACCGAGTGCTGATATAATGATAGCTGTAACATTACTACAAAATCTGAAAATATTACCGAATGTGCTAGTTAAAATGTAGTTGTAGTGTTTTTCTTTTCATATTTCGCAAGTTTATTTATGCATTATAATGTTTATATGTTGTTATGTTTCCTGTGCACCCTGTTTTACATTTTAATTAGTACATAACTGTAGAAGGATGAATGGGAAGTTTCTCTTAATCAGTTAGTACCGTGGGGGTGAATAGTTGTTTGCTATTTACGAGCATTTCTTACTCTCGCTTTTATTTTACGGTTTGGTTTCGTATGGTTACTAATACTTTGGTGACGGTTAACCAAAGGTAGCTGTGTACCAGGGTTCACTCGGTAGTTACGCTGGCTATTTTGTATGCTTTTAGTCATAAATGTGTTCCAACAGTGTAGTCGATATAGATTTGATATTACGTTCTTCTTCCTCACTTCTAAGGACAGACACATACAAAAAATGTCATATGACCCAGTGTCGGGTCACGTTCACATATCTCACTGTAAAGGTGTCAATATATATACAATACAATAAGAAAAGGCAGCGCGCGTTCCACGGGTAGTCGAAGAGATAAGAATGTGTAGCAATGTCCTATTCGTCCTTCTCTCCAGAAAGGACAAATGTAACGAAACAAGTAATATAGTTAGAAGTTACATCTCGCATACGTTTACTTTCCAAAGAGGTCGGCGCAATAGCAAACGACTAGTCCCCCCTAGTTACCGCTACGTTAGCGCTACGTTCGGGCGCCTCGGTGGGGCAATGTAGGCAGTTGGCATGTGTTGTTCAGAGTCCGCGACGTCCGACGAGGGACGCGGCGCGGGCGAGGCGGCCGGAGCCAGGCGCCGCAGGAGGAGGAGGCAAGGTACTCACCACCACACTCACCACCCTCACCACATCACCACACACACGCGTCACTCACGCCACAGTGCCTATACCATATTATATTCTTTCGGCAATCAAAGGTCAAAATTGAGATGTTCATTTATTCGCAAGTAACTTGTTTCTATTATACCTGTTAACCAATATACATCCTTAATTTCCTATATGAGGTTTCTGTGAATATTCCTGTACGTGTTTATGCCGAATTCTAGCCTTTCTGTTTCCCATATCGAGCTAAACGCTGTAGCAAATATAATATGTACTATCGGCCTATTTTAATCTAGCTATTTTGACCTTTACTGACAAAATTGCCTTACTTACGCCACTTAATTTATCAGTAAATCTCATGTTAAATTTTGCGTAGATACACCATATTGATTGAATGGTATATGTATTCGTCTTTGTATATGTTAATCCTGTAATAGCTTTGGTTTTTCGCACGCTGAAATCTATTTGCAAAGATTTTCAATCACTGACCTAAACAAAAACTTACGGTTGTTCTTCATCTCTGTGACAAGTTAACGCTGAATGAAAGTCATATATAAGAGTTAATGACATAACAATGGTCTACATTAGTGAACGAGCTTATGTTCATTGTTAGAGACACATTCAAGAGTTACACATCCACTACAATCATGAGCCTCATCACAATGCTCCGACGATTTTTCAACACTCAGCCTTCGTGTTGAATGGTACCTATCAATATTTCTTTAATACTTTGTTTTGAATACAAAGCAACATGTATGATTCAATTTAAATATTTTTATTAATTAGATTTAGAAAGTATACTTTTCTACTATTAAGTTCGGCTGCTTATTTATTTTTATGGCGTCGTATCCGTAAGTATAATGCATGGTTTGGTTTCGTTTAACACAACTCTAGTCTCTTCTAGTCCATGGCTTAGTCATCGTAATAATTAGTATCAGTCGCATGAAGTAAATATAGGCTCTCACATGAAGTAAGATTTTCAGATTTGAGAGTCTTTAAGTAGGTCGTCGGGCGCGGCAACACGCGCGCTCGACGACGCGCGTAACCCTCACCGCACCGCCCTCGCACTAACCGCCACGCGCCAGAGATCAGTCTTGAGCTAGAAATTTCGGTCTACCGTCAACTCGAATTAACATTCGAGATAGACAGAATCGGTCGGCTGGAATTTCAAGTTCTCGAACGAGCGAAAGTTCTTCGATTTAGCCCTACTCTGTTGCAGGAGGCGGATGGAAAAATGGCATCAGCGGAGGCGGCGCGGGAGCGACGGGGGCGGCGGGAGCGGGCGGCGCGCCGGCGGCGGCGGCGGTGACGGCGGGAGCAGGGGCGGGGGCGGGAGCGGGAGCGGGGACAGCGACGGTGGGAGCGGCGGTGCCGGCGGCGGCGGGCGGCGCGGGCGAGGGCGCGGCGCGCGGCGGCAAGCGGCGCTCCCCGCTGGGCGGCGCGGCGCTGCTCAACGGCACGGCCTGACCGGCGCGCGGCGCGCCCCGCCCCGCCCCCGCGGCCCCGGCCGCCCCGGGCCCGGCCCCGGCCGCCCCGGCCCCGAGCGCCCCGGCCGCCCCGGCCCCGACCGCCCCGAGTGACGCAGCCCGCGCACGTGGCGCATATAATTATCCTAACGTAACGTAACGTAACATGTATGGCGAGGCCCCGCGCCGCCGACACTAGACTTACTCGTATTATGCTTTTGTAAGAGATTCGTGATTTGTATTCCTGATTACTCGATAATATGAAAAATTAAAGATGTGTACGTCGCTCCCCGGACGATACGCGCCGATCGCGGCCTTTCGGTACCTTTATGGGAGATCGGACATAGCGCAGTACATACGTGTTCGTAGCCTGTACTCTGTGGTTATGTGATTTCCTATAAAATAAACATTTCTGTACATATTTTCAATCGTATTTTTATTTGAACGAGTCGTTCATCGGTCGCCTCCCCCGTCGCATTGTGACGGGAGCGACCATACAAATCTTAACCATTTACACGTTACGATGTTAAAATACAATTATTATTTGATACTTTATAAAAATAGTATGACTAGTTGGGAATATTACAATAATATACTATAAACTCGGAAGGGACCTCGGTAGGTAAGGGACCGGGACATTATTTACTATATTGTGACACTAAAACATTTAAAATTGTAATGTGAGTCGTGTCGTTAACTTTCTCGCGATGACATTCTAATCATTTATTTATCGTATCTTTAGTTAGTATTTTGCTTTTAGTATTATATTCAAGGTTTTTCTTTACCCAATATTGTCATCGCTAGAAAGTATGACATTGAGATTCTGATGACACAGACCTATATTTAACAATTATTTACAAGTCTAGACTAGAATATCAGTCATATTAACAGTACCGTGATATGCATTATTGCCGGGATATCACTACTAGAAGTATTTACAAAGATATGACAGACAGGAGCTCGACACAAACGTGAAGCGAAGAGAAATTCTGATATAAACTTAAACGCAATGCGCTTAAAATAATTTGCACGACATAGTGACAGTAAATACTCATTAAAGGTTACGGACTTATTGTAAACTTTATGATAATTGGACATAGAATTGAGAGGACAACATATGAATTTGGAGCTTGAAATGTTGGCATTATCTTATATGATATTACCAAATTCATACATAGTTATAAATTATTATTATAAATAAAATATTACAAACTACTTTTTGTCATCTTGTTAATCCCGATTTAGTTTTTTTATTATTATTTATGTGCCTTTTTATATTTGACAACTATTTAGCCTTTAGGTCCATTTAGTCAACTTGCCAAAAGGTCATTAAAGTCAAAGTACTCCCCAAAACATACAACTCTCAAAAATTACGACTACCCATAAGTTATGATAAATCTTTTTCCACAATTTTGCGTAACATCCTTATGTTAGTTGTTGACTAAATGGACCTAAAGGCTATCTGGTAAATTAGCTGTAGTTGCCGAAACCTTTATGGAAAAGTGTATTTTTTATGTCAAAATGTACTTAAGCAATATAAACAAATGTCTATAATTTTAGGCCCATTTAGAAAGTATATTTTTCTATTTTCCGTTCACTTCACATTGTTCGTCTCTTAAGTAGGTAGGTACGTAACAATTTAGGCTTGTACAAAATGATATGTGTCTACTGTACAATTTAGGCTCCAGTATAATTTTATACTTAGGCTTACAGTTTTCTTTATTTTATATTTTGAGTCAAATGTTGATCGATTTGATAACATGAAATGTAAAACATTTATCAAACATAGAATGTATAAGAACTCCAGAATAATGTGACTATGTTAATGACCTGTTTGATTTCGAATATATTTTTGCCTATACTCACATTTTATTGCACCAGTATCTTTAAGACATGAGAACAGTACAGTCGACAGTACAGACAGAATAAACGTGTCGCTACTTACGAGTCAAGTTGGACTCGACATCTTCCTTTTGTAGCTTCACGTTTGAAATTAATACAGTTATGCAGAATATACAGCCAAGCTGTACCAAGTAAACCGACAGTTTTGTCGGGAGCAGAAGCTCTAATGAGTCTCCTCGGACTGACTCATTAGAGCTCCGACAAAACTGTCGGTGTACTTGGTTACAGCTTGGCTGTATATTCTCAATTCAGAAATATTTAGAAGAGAGGTTTACACAAAAGTGCCCAGCTTTGTGGGCTTCTCCCCGGCAATAATGAGGTGGTGGCATTAGAGAAGTCTATGTTTGTCTTCGTGGCACGTCTCGAGGTCGCTGTCATCTGACTCTGAGTGTGAGCAGTATGACGAGTCGCTCCAGTGCTGGAACTCCTCTTTGTGATGCTCCAGGGCCATCAGCGACGGGAACAGGCTGTCGCAAGCGCTGCATCTGCAATGCATAAGTATTTTTTTGAGTCACACGAAAATTGTAACGGCACAGTTTTAACAGAATAACTTATCAGTAGATAAGTGTTGACTTATCTACTGATTAGAACTTTGCCCAATGACTCACTGTTCATGGACTTGACTACACTGACCTCTAGGCTTACAATATTGTATTAATATACGTAGGCACAGTGAGAACGGACTTGCTAGTAGTAATGATCGCATAAGAGATCTTTCGCGAAGAGATTTCCTGGTAGGACTACTAGGTAAGGTTAGCACAAAAAAAGGTGGCTGCTGGGAGCGCACGGTTGATTTAATTTGCACAAATCGATGCCATTTATGTGTACTACCTACCTACCTAGGGATTTTAGTAATTGCTACGCATTGCGAATATATTTTCTACAGACATGAATGTCTTTATTAAATCATCACTATAAATAGTATAAGTATTTATGTCCCTTTACCTCTACTACGCAGTTTATGAATACCTATAACTTAGGCTTTTCATCACCAGTCAAACCAGTCCACTTGACTGCAATGTAAGCTGAGCGTCAGGGTCAGCGGGAGTAAGGAAAGTTTGGATGTCATAAGTTGTGATGTGTACGTACTACGTACAAACACGTACGTGAGCCAGAAGGTACAAAGCTGGTGCCTTTAGGCCGCTGAGAACTTACCCGAAATGTCGTTTCTTCTGCTGGTGGTCTCCGAGCTGACGGCGCGTTGGAAATGACCTGTCGCAGACGTTGCAAGTCAGCGCCTCGTCTGTTAACAATAGATTTAGGTACTTAAGTAGATCATAGGAATAATAACAGTTTTCAGTGAGGCTTCGATAACGTGAACTAAAGTAGGTGAGAAGGACACTGCCGCAATTTTTAAAAATAAAATCCTACTTATATCACGCTGACCAGACGGGTTGGTAAAGAGTTTTGTTCCGAGATTTCCGGTCGTAGCATCCATCGTCTCGTCGGATAATGTCAAGGTTGACATTATCCGACGAGACGTGTTTATAGACGATTGTGCTATAGACGAAGGGGTCACATTACTACGATTGCTAATAATTCCCTAACTGTATTTTGAACACTTTTTGGGGAAATCCAATTGTTTACCGGCCAAAAAATGCCCGTGAACTACTGATGTCTGCAACATCCCTGGTGGGATTTGGTACATAGGTACCTACCAAATCCACCACATACTTTACATTAATATAGATACCTATTAAGTAGGTACCTACTCCGTATTAATAAATAGCGCGCTCTGGTGAATGTCAGAACCGCGGAGCCATATCAAAAATTAGCATGTTGGATAGTGTACGTAGTTAATACCTACTATGTCAGTACTTCTTGGTACCTTTTTTATAATCTTTGTAAAGTACCTTTGTATAGTTCAACTTTTTAAATGGTCCGCCATTTTGACGTTAGGACAGCGGAGCTATTGCCGATTTACGAAATTCCAAAAGCGCAGGTTTTAATGTAACAATCTTTAGTACTCAGTGTATAATAAAAAAATATATATTGTTACATTAGTTCGATGTAGTAGATGCCACCATTTTTTAAAAAGAAAATTAATCACCATTTTTGGTACCTAATAGAATTTTTGGTAGAAGAAAGTTTTGTAGGGTAGATATGTATAGACGTGGGTATAGATGCATTCCGCACCGTCTATGGATTTAATAAAAAAGTATTTTCTCAAATTCAAAATAATTTATGTTGGTAAGTATACTAATAAAACAGGCGAGAACCTGAATGTAGATACCAGGTTCAATCACTCAAAAAATCCTCGACACACCCAGGCGCGGGTGCAATAATGGGTAAAGGCTAGACCGCATTTAGCGACACTAGGTTTGGCAATTTCTGAGGAAGATTGAAGGATGTTGTTTTTCCTACAAGAATGGCTTTCAACGAAGAGAAATTAATAATATTAGTCAGTCAATAACCTGAGATTTACATTACATGAATTCTCTTAGGCAAAACAACATTCTTCCATCTTCCTCAGAAATTGCCAAACGACTGACGGACAAAATTTGCTGCAAACTGTCGCGGCACTGCAGTTCAAGTGCGGTATACCTAAAGTGTCGTGACGTGTCGCGTCGCTCCACTGCTGTGAAGCGTCGCAAAGTGCGGTCTAGCCTTAAGAGTTTGCATTTAGTGGTCAATGGGTCGATTGCAGCACTGGCAGAATAGGCTAGAGAGCTAGAGCTGACGCATGCATTACACCTACACGGTAGGTGTTTTGCGAGTACCTATATGTGGAAACCAGTTATTGCTCCCACATCTCAGTACCGCTCCGCGTCGTACAAACGCCATCTGTACTGAAATTTAAGCTTACCGTCGTTTTCCAGAAAAGGTATAAAAATTAAACAATGATAAAGTAATAAGTTAATTTTAATAAATTCATTTACAAAAAATATTTTCGCTGTAAGTTTCATTCAAATTTGAGCATTAGGTATATTGCTGACAACATTATTTCGTTAGAATGTACCTTTACAATTTAATGGAAATATCAAAATTGTTTAGACAAAACTAATTAATATAAACAAGTGAATTTGCTTCGACGATCGATATGTAGCTAGTTACTATACAAAAGATATGTATTTTAAATAAATGCAATAGACAATCGAGGAATTGAGAACATAATAATCTATGTTAAAGTAGGTGTATAGTGTTATAAAAATTAAGATTATTAAAATAAGTAGCAGCTTAAATATTGGTACAAGAAGAAACGTACTAGTTATTAACTAATATAGGTACTAAAGCAATTAATAAGTTAGGAGGAATAATAGGTTTTTGTTACATCACATAAATGGATAGTTGATATAGAAAAAGAAGTATTTGCAAATTCAGGGCAGTTTTTAGTATGCATTAGTCACAATTGGAGCAGATAATTACAGCGTAATGGCAAGACAAAGGAGTGCATTGACCTTTTACCGTAGTACGAGCGAATTTATAATTAGCGTAATATTGATTATGATCAATCAGTACAATCGACCTCCTGACATCGATTTGGTAATAAACAAATGAACTAGCATTAAAATTCCAATTTATATGTTACGGTTAAGACATGAATCAGTCGAATGCTTTATAACAAACTTATTGCAATATGTACCCATTAGACAAAGCACTGAATTTATTCTAATAGTAGGTTTAATTTCAGTCTAAATCTTAACAATATTATAAATAGAAAATTACGCATTCCTGAGAATGCGTAATTTATAATTAATGAAAGAATGAAAAGGTGTAAGTTGAGAAATGTGATAAGGCAATTTGGAACCATAATTGGAAATTACAAAACTCATATCTCATAATTTTTTCTACTGCAGGATTTATAATATTGCTAAGAATGGTACATAATTTATTTATCTGCAAAAAAACAAGATAATAATATTGACACATATTAACCATAACATACAAAACATTTGCACCTCAAATCACCATTTAACCTACAAGTATAAAAATAACAATCTTAATATCAAAACCTAATTATAGTATAGCTATACAAGTATATTAAACAAAGTTGAAGTCTATTCATAACGTTAAATTGGTAACGTATTAGATACAGACGATTTGAACATGCTGCCGAAGAATCTTGCACCTGTTGAACCACCAGGGATTGAACCCATTAACATCCAGAATAGGGTAATTACTTGTAGTATTGCGCATACAACGGTCCACGGAGTGCTGGACAGATATAGCGCGGAGTACAATGTTGCAATTAGTGTAAGCATGTAGAGGCTTGTTGTGAGGGCACGCTCCTTACTGAACATTGATTTTAGATGTGCCCATGGTCCGTAGAGAAAGCTGAAACTGTAATCGACAATTATTAGATTAAATTATTTACAACATTTTTTTTTACTTAACATTCTATTGCCTCTTTAAGGCCCCCAAGCACTTTGCAGCCTGGCTGTGGCAGTCATTAAACATATTATGATGCACTAAGCAGCCACAAATTCTTTGAATATTTTGGCTGCTGCAGCCTGACTCCTCAGCCAGGCTGACTAGTGGACCAAGGGCCTAAGAGTGTTAGCCGTAGAATACATAATGTTACTAGTATCCTTCTAAATCAAAGGTTTGTACAAATAAAAAGATCAGAGCGCAATAATCATTGCACCTAACTATAATTCTTTGACATAACAAATATTTCTGCCTACCTACTTGTTTGAAATCAATTATGGCTATATTTGATTTTTAAATATAGGGATTCCAACAAAAACAAATCAACTATCCACATGTGAGAAGTCGGGATGGGCCATTACTTATGAATAGAATACTAGCAACCCATATATGTCACACTGCTGGGCATGGGTCTCCTCTCCTCTATGAAGAGAGAGGTTTAAGCCTTTATCCACACATGCTCGCCTTATGCAGATTGGTGGATCAGACATGTCAAAGAATAGATATTTAATTATTATATAATAAGGGATCTTACCTTAAAATAAAGAAGATGCTGCCTAATGTAAATAACAATGAAAACTTCATGGACTTTAATACTATAACTGGCAGGTACAGGAACGATAAGATGAAGCAGAGTACTCCCATGAACAAGCAGATTCCAAAACCCATAAACCGCTGTGTTCTAGTCTGAAATACATATAATATTTGTATCAAAAAATAGTACATAAGAAAATAAATGATTGATGAATGCGATTTTTTTTATACTACTTTGGTGGCAAACAAGCGTACGGCCCACCTTGCAATACCAGAGGTATCACTTGCGTGTTGCCCACCCATTGTTTTACACCAGGGCTTTAATATGAGAGTATCCCTGGGATAGGAATACTTTTCTTTAAAAACGTGTCCCTAAATGAGTGCTAGAGACCTTATGATTTGCCAACAATAGGTAAACCCTTATATCTGCTGTATGGTAGACCCTGTATCTGTTATAACTACGCTCCAAATATTGCTCAGCAGAAATAGCTTTTAACACATTGTACTTATCTGTGTAAAATAATATCTGTATCATAAATGAAATTGGTGCACAATAAAGAGTTTCCTATCTATCTATGGTAGAAAATGTTAAACATACAGTTTGTTGTTAACTGATTACTAATTTTTAAACTGGCTTGAATTTTGTAGTGCTAACAGAGTTAGGATACTGTATTATGTATCCAAAAATTCATATATATGTCTGAAAAATATCATTTTGTTTACCAAATGTTAAGATGCTCTATTATAATAGCAACCCATATATGTTCCACTGCTGGCCACGGGTCTCCTCTCCTCTATCAAGAGAGAGAGAGAGAGGGGGTTTAGGCCTTAATTCACACACGCTGGCCTAATGCGGGTTGGTGAATCAGACATGTCTTTAGAATTTCTTCTAAGACATGTGGGTTTCCTCACAATGTTTTCCTTCACCGTAAGCAGATGGGGATTCATTTGATAAGTACATATAAATTCCACAAAGTGAAATTCACATTGGTACTGCCCGGGATCAAACTCGCACCTCTGGGGTGCAAGTCGGTTACTTTCCCACTCGGCCACCACCCACCTTAAGATTACAATAATAGATGCTCTATTATTGTCATCATAATAAGTTAAAGTTTTGTCTACCATAGCCTACTCAAGTGACCATGACCAATAAATTGGTTTTTCATTGCATCTCATTACATACATTGCATTGGGTGTTAAGAAAGATAAATAATACTAAATTATAATGTCATGTTTTCATTTGTTAATATTAAACAATGAACCTCTTTGTATGCTTACATCAGCTAAAATAAATATTTTATGTTCATAACATTAAGTTCTATTGTTTAATATCTGTCTTGGTAAACAGTTCAGTTAACTGTAGGACCGATTAGGAGTCTTATCTTCCTAAATATTTCCAGGAATTCTCTATTCAGCCTATTAAAATAATGATGTAATTAAAAAAAACTATGTTGTATTGCCAACAAAGTAGTTTGTAAGCACCGCTCCATACTTCAGTTAATAAATGTGTTAAATAAAACTTACCAATGTGAAGTACTCCTTCTGTACATTCTCGAACCACGATGTAGTACTACTGGCACTAGGACTTTCTTCATTATTTCTGCTTAGAAAACTTGGAGTTGAAAATGATGGTAAACTAAAATTATAACTTCGTCGATTGTCGTTCTTGAGTAGATATTGATCTAAGTCCGTCTTTAAATTCGCCATTGTTGTCGTGTCTTCTTGTTACGTTCAATTAGTTTAAATTGCAAAAGGCTATCGCAATCGCAATATTGAACTAAATCCGTTTAGAAAATGAATAACACGGCCCACTTCAATAGATGAGTAACAGATGTCAGTTCTTATGACAAGTTTGACAGTTGAATTCCGACTAAACCATAGACATTTAGTATTTTTTTAATAAAGCCAGTTTTATTGGCTAGTGATGCGCATGCCCGAGTTTTAGATCGATTAGATACTTCATTAGAGTAGTAATATAATATTTACAATAATTTAACAATGTAACTTTTATGTAAGTACGTAATTTGAGTAAAGTTAAAAATGTTCACTTACCGTAATCTGTATCGTCACTGAAGTCATCGTGCGCGTGTCGCCGAACGTTGTTATTGTATCGGTCATGCGCACAGGGTGGGCAGACACCACGGGTATCGCGCTCATCTAAATCGGTGCTGCTAGCGTCAGATTCCACTTCCGCTTCCTCAATGTGAATATTATCTTCCGTCTGCCTGTTATCCAGCTTTTCATTCGATGACAGCTGATTGTAATTTTTTCGAGGAGGTCTTGGCTCTGTGAACAAAAGGTAGGTTTTACTTCTAGTACTTATTTATAATATTTACCTACCTATAATATTATAATTTTCGATTAAGAAATTGCAGTTAACTATATCGATTAGAATTTCGAATAAATTTAAAGAATAGTGTATAAAATGTTGATTAATTTAAATATTTTGAATCAACTAAAGTAAGATACCTAATTACTTATGAAAATAAATTTAAAAAAAGAAGATACAGCACCTACGCATTTATTATGTTTTTTATTGAGATAGTATACACATAGGTACCTAAATGTATTGCGTTCATATCTACCTATTGACATTAATTGCATCTTTATTTCTTTATCATTAGGTACAACGGAGCAATAGTTATGTGTCAAGTTCATTCATCTGCGTAATAACACAGCGCATTTAATACATACTGAGTAACTCTAACCAATCATGATAGCAGTAACCTTAATATAGCGGCCAGTGTGGAATAATAATAATAATTAAGTACGTATCTAAAATATATTTGGCTCCATTAGTACACCTACTTGTATTGTTACGTAATAAACATTCACCAGTTGATATGTATCTTGTTGTATGTACCTACTTACCTACCTATTTTGTTTGGCGTTGTTATCGATGTATAAAATGGTTTGATAAGAATATTTTGTCATTACAGAAATATTGTTAGAAATCAAAATGCGGAACCAACCAAATATAGCAGTAATAGGAGGAGGAGTAGTCGGCTTGACGGTGGCTAAAATGATGCAAGAGGATCTCAATAATTGCAATATAACTGTTATCGCTGACAAATACTATGAAGACACTGTTAGTTATGTCGCTGCTGGAATATTCCGCCCCGGGATGACATTTAAAGGACCGACAAATGAAATTACTAAGACATGGATAGATCATTCTTGGAGATATTGGGATGACATATTGAAGACATCCGAAGCACCAAACCTTGGAGTTATGTCTTTGTCGGCATATATATTTTCTAAACAAAATAGCCACGTTACAAAAAATCATCTTATTGAAAATTTGGTACCTATCTACAGACCTACCAGTCAAGCTGAATTGAAATTCGGCCCCGAGGGCACAAAATATGGATCGTTCTTTTCAACATTGAAAATCGAATGCGAACGCTATTTGCCTTATACGGCCAATCTGATTGTTCAAAGAGGTGGAAAGTTGGTGAATAGAAAAATCGAAAGTTTCGCATCACTATCGAATATCGATAATTTTGATTTGGTGTTCAATTGTACAGGATTAGGCGCGAAATATTTATGTAATGACCATGATCTGGTACCTATTAGAGGTCAAGTGTTAAAGGTAAAAGCACCGTGGGTGAAGATGGCCTTTTACGGAGATTATGATGCTTACATTATTCCAGGATTTAATGGGATAGTAACATTAGGTGGGGTAAGGCAGTACGATAGTTACAATTTAAATTACTGTAAGTACGATGCAGCAGCAATAAAAGAGCGTTGTTGTGAGCTAATGCCTAGTCTGAAAGATGCTGAAGTAGTTAGTCACAAAGTTGGTTTAAGACCTCATAGAACCCCGGTACGTGTGGAGCCTGAGATTATCAACGGTTTGAAAGTGGTCCATTGTTATGGCCATGGTGGGTATGGGGTGATGACCGCCCCAGGTACGGCAGAGCATGCAATTAAGATAGGTCTAGATATCTTGCGAAGTAACATAAGGAATAAATTGTAATCAGTCTTTTTACTGCAATGTCTGACAGTGCGTACGTTGAAGGTACCCGTCTTTCTTACTAATAATAAATATAGGTACATAAGTAAAATCTCAACATATTTAATTACAATAAATTAATGATGATCTGTTTTGTGATCTGACACAACAAATATTTTTATCTTTCGTTGTTATTTAATAAATTTTGTTTTCAATTAAATTTATTGTTTTTATTTTAGTATAAATATTGCAGGTTGGATTGGCCTATTAGGAAGAGTTTTAGGTCGTTTCGCCCGCCATTTGTTTGCCCGAGCGGGCCAAACGACCAAATTACAAAATTTATAATATTTGATTAGGCGTTTCGCCATCATCAAATATTATAAATTTTGTATTTTGGTCATTTGGCCCGCTCGGGCAAACAAATGGCGGGCGAAACGACCTATAACTTATTAGGAACCCCTAGACAGGTATAGGTACCTACATAATTATACGACGTGATCTTCAGTGATTATTTTTGCTTTTCTAGGGGTTATCTTTTTTATATATTAAATTCTTCACCGAACTCCTCCTAAACGGTTGGACCGATTTTAATGAAATTTTGTGGGTGTGTTCGGGTAGGGCCTCGGATGGTTTAGATACACATTGGACCCGGTAGGTGGCGCTGCTGTCGGTATATAATCTTTTCCGGGTGGTACGACGTCTGCCAGGTCCGCTAGTATGTTATGATTTTTTATGTCAGTAACCTTAGGCATTTCAAGCGGGATAGGCTACGGTAACTGCTTATCATTAGGCGAGCTGTATGCCTGTTTCCGATGAAGTTGAGCCGTATATTCTTAGACCAGTTTTATGGGGTTTCTTTTGTACTACTTATTATAGCAAACAAGCATACACAATAATGATAAGCAGTTATTGTAGCCTATGCTAGCAATGCCAGAGGTATCTGCGTGTTGACGACCCAAAAATTTTAACAACACGGTTTTACGATAAAATTTCCCTTGTATAGGGAAACGTTTCGGTAAAAGCGTATCCCTAAATGAGCTCTGGACACCTGTACCACTCACACACAGGAACACAACAAGAACGCTGTGTGTAGTCATGTGGCTGTAGTCTTCTGTAAGGTGGAGGTCTTTCTCCCGTCAGCCTCGTTCACTAGTCTCGTGTCCAAATTCTTGGGTATTTCTTAAATAAGCACTGGAGATATAGGACCTAGTTTTATTCAGCTGCGTTTCTCTGTAAAGTTTTATTATGCTCTAGTTCTCTAAGAACTTCTTGTCGGTAATTTATTTATGTAAGTACTTATGAGTATTAGTATATTAGTAGGTAGGTATAAGATACCTATGTAAATATATATTTCCCTTTACTAGCAACACCAAACTGCTCACTCTACAAATATCTTTATCTATCATTTCTGTCCATCCTAAGGTTGCCTGTAAGAAATTGCTTTTAGCGATAAGGCCGCCCATTGTGCATTACTATTTAAGCAAATCTATGTAAGCAGTATGTTTTTTGGTGTACAATAAAGAGTTATCTATCTATCTATCTAAGATATAGCCGCTCTATTCTTGCAAAGCTAAATCAAAGCCATGTTACTTAGGGTCTAATAAATAACGTGTAATCAAAATAAGTGCGTAACATGTATCATTGTCGTAATTATGGCACTTACAAACACCCTTCGCGCCATATTACCATTATGGCTGCTCGGCCGCGTTGCCAACACCAACTACCTCAGTAATAACATTATTTTAGTAGCTAATTTGGACTGTCTGTTGTAGCTACATTAATTTTCAATTACATAATGCAAATGTTTTTTAAGATGTGTACAAGTTTTGTGAATTATGAACAGCCAACTTTATGTAATGTATTTATACTTACTTTGTTACTCTTTCACGTAAAAACTACTGAACGGATATTGATGAAATTTGGCACAGAGATAGATTATGGTCTGGAATAACTCATAGGCTCTTTTTGCAGCGATAACCGACATGCAGGCGGGCGGAGCCACGGGCACCAGCTAGTATATTATAAATGCGAAAGTGAGTTTGTTTGTTTGTTACGCTTTCATGTCTAAACGGCTGAACGGATCTTAATGAAAGCGGCAAGGTAATAGATGGTATCCTAAGGAAGAATACAAGGCGAAGCCGCGAGCAACAGCTAGTAAATAATAAAGATATTCTAGTGCACGTTTATTCACTAACGAGAGATATCGTGAGGTCCCAGGTTCGCTTCTGGGATTGGGCAGTGTCTAAACATTTTCAGTAGCAGCACAGAGTTAGGAAGGTGGCGGTGTTACACTCTGGCAGAAAGTATATTGAGTCGACGACGGTCATGCGTCTGATCCATCTCCAGTAGATTACCATTCTGAGAAGTGCACCCTGTACCTATTTACGTACACGCTTGATAAGAAAAGATTTTTTTTTGTAAGTACCACTAAGGAAGCAAACAAGCATATGGCCCTCCTGATAGTATGCAGTTACCGTAGCCTATGGACGCTTGCATCACCAGGGTTATCACTCGCGCGTTGCCTACCCTGTAAAAACCGTAGAACTTCTTTCCAGAAGAACCCCATGCTATGCTCTTCCACAACCTAATCGTAGGCTCGTGGTAGGAAATTCCTCTGAAACCGTACGGTACGGTACGCTTTTCCTTCGTATCTTATCAATCGTCCAACTCGAGTTCAAACGCGTCCTAATAATACCTCTATTAAATCTAAGTGCGGTGGAGCTTCAGGCATGTTATTAATTTATGTTTATGAAGTAATTATTCGCGCTTGTTAGTGGAAGTTTTGTGACAGGCGTCACTACAGTTCTCTTGATAGAAGAGAGGAGCGAGCAACAGAGGGACATGTTATAACTATGAAATTATTATGCCTACGGTTTATTACTTCCGAGGATGTAATTAATTTTACACTTTTATGCCGCGAATGAAAACTCGAAGCAGTTTAAAAATAAATTCTCCATAAAGCCAAGATTATATTAAGCAAAGGTCGTAAATTCAAACAGCCTATAGCCTCAGAATATTTACGACTTGAAAACTCCTTTCAGAAAATCTACTTCATTTGAGCTTTGTTAATGGTTAGTTCTTATTGTTCATAAATAAATTAAGTTAGTATTAAGTCAATTGTGTTAGCGACAGGGAGCGTTTGGTGTCTGTACAAACGGTTTATTCATTAGCGTCATTAATTATCGTGCGACCTTTATAATTAACGTAGGTATGTACGTATAAATAAGGTCAACCATATTATATTCGTCGTTTACACTCAGTATTTTATGGACCTTTACCTACTGAACCCGCACCAATTTTAAAGTGTTAAATGAAGTATAATCTCCATCTTAGTCATAAGACGTCCACTACTGGACATAGGCCTCCTCCAAGGTTTTCCACATTATTTGGTCCTGAGCTGACCTTGTCCATCGGTTGCCCGCGACCTTTACCTGGTCGTCAGTCCACCTTGTTGGAGGTCTGCCCAGGCTGCGTCTTCCAGTTCGTGGTCACCACTCTAGAACCTTGTTTCCCTAACGGCAATCGGTTCTGCGAGCTATGTGCCCTGCCCATTGCCACTTAATTGAGGCAATTCTTCGAGCTATGTCGGTCACTTTGATTCTCCTACGGATCTCCTCGTATTTGATTCGGTCTCGCAGGGAAACTCCAAGCATAGCTCTTTCCATTGCTCTTTGGGTGACTTTGAGCTTTTGCATTAGGCCCATAGTGAACGACCGAATTCACACACGCTGGCCTAATGCGGGTTGGTAAATCAGACTTTCTTTTAAGACATGTTGGTTTCCTCATGATGTTTTCCTTCACCGTTAGCAGATGGCGAATCATTTGATTAGTACATATAAACTCCAGAAAGTGAAATTAACATTGGTTCCGCCGCCCGGGATCGAACTCGCACCTCTTTCGTGTTAAGTACTTTCCCATATAATCGAACGGCCGACGAAGGTAATCTATACTAATATTATAAATGCGAAAGTTTGTATGGATAGATGGATGTGTGGATGTTTGTTACTCAACTACGCCAAAATGGTGAAATAAATCTGGATGAAATTTGGCACAGAGATAGACTATAGTGTAGAACAGCACACGATAAGGATAGTACTTACGCACTATCAGTATATCAACATAATTATTAACAGCAAGTTTACATCATTTGGTATATCAACATAAAGTAATCGAGTCATTCACATACTTTATTTATTCATACGAAATATCGATATTTATTATATTTGGAGTGGCAAAGAGACGCGTACATCATTTTATGTACATAATGTACATACATGGGGTAGCAAATAGAAGGAAATATAATTATATTATGAGCTGGAGGCTGCTTCGTCTCGACAAACAAACGCGACACAAACAGTCGTCTATCGTCACCGGTTGCAACATATTCTACCGTTATTTCAAGTAATCATCACATTATTGATGTGAAACATCTATAATGCACGTAAAACCGATTTCTGGCGTGGCGACGCATGCCGTGGCGACTCGTAAATTTTTGTATTTAATGAAAATAAATGTTTATTCAATAAATAGTCATCGTTATCTGAAAAAAAAATTGTGATATTTTATTTTATCATTATGACATATTTAGTTCCTATCACAATCTGTTTTTTTCTGCATATTACTTTTACAAAATAAAGTCGATGTTTCACATCTGCCAGGCGTCCCGTGATGGCTCACATTTTTTTTTGTTGAGATTTCATATTAATTTTCGTTTGAGTGAGTTCACTGTATTATTTTGTTGTCCAAAGGCTACAAAGAGAGAGAACATGTAAATTAAAATATGTACATTAGAATTGTATTTGGGATTTTATTTAGGTTACAAAGTAACATTAATGGAAGTTATAAAATTATGAATGGTGGCAGTATAAACGCTTGTTATTTATAATAAATAAATAACCAAAATAAAGACATTAAAATCAAATTATAACAACCTGTAGATATTCGAGAGATACTCGTATTCCATCGGTAGATGGAACATCTCTCGAATGAGCCCATGTCTACCTTTTAAATGGCGAAAGAATTTTTCAAATAGGTGCAGTAGCTTTTATATTATTAGCACAGTGTAAAGAATTTTTTAACTTTTTATATACTACTTGACTTGTAAACAAGCATACGGCCCGCCTGATGTTAAGCAGATAACGTAGCCTATGGACGCTTGCAATACCAGAGGTATTAACCCATTTTTTTACACCAAGGCTTTAAGATGGGAGTATCCTTACAATAGGAATACGTTTATTTCTAAACGTATCCCTAAATGAGCGCTGGAGACCTGTACTCACACACAAGAACACAACTACACCGCTGTGTGTAGTTATTTGGCTGTGGTCTTTTAGGTCCTTCTCCAGTCCGGCTTGCTCACTAGTATGGTGCCCTACCTCTCATAAGAGATCCTTAGACTGTGTCATTTGTATATTTTTTACAGACATTGACAAACCAAAAATTTACTTTCCCACTTAAAATGAACTTAAAGGTTTAAAAACGATGCAATTTTATTTTACTCATCAACAAACACAGGCTGATTATTGTACTCGTTCAAGAACGTGAGAGCGAGTCGTCAAGCGTCGGATATAACTCATTCTGTATCAGTTAGAACCATATTTGTGCATATATCAAGAGACGTACCTATTAATGGATTACAAGAGCGTGCATGTGCAACCAGTGAGCGTTAATGTTTGCTTCCAACTGTTGGCACAACTGGGAATATATATTATAGTGTAGTTAAATATTTATCTTTATCACAGCTTAGTTGATGTAGAATTTGATTAAGAAGAGTAAGTATCTGGATAATGAAAGTAGTTTTAATCCTACTAATTAATAATAGTCGCCCAGACTGACTTTGGTCACGGCGGTCAATCTTAATGGAGATTAGCCAACTGCGTAGGACTGTATGTATGTACTGTGATTATAGTGCACAAGCGTGTGTGTGTGCACCGGTGCACTCATTATTTCTACTACATTTCCATAGTCCGATGGGACAGCAATACGAAACGACCGAAGAGATCAGGCGTGGGTCCAACGGCTTTATGTGCTTAACGAGGCACGCAGGTGCGGATCCAGAGTTTAGTTTAGGGAGCGGAGGCAATCTTAGCTCATTTCACTGACTTAATATTTCAGAAAAGTGATTATAAAGCTGAAGAGTTGGTTTGGTTGAACGCGCTAATCTCAGAAAGTACTAGTTCGATTAGAAAAAAAAAATTGTTGAATAGTGCATTTATCTAGGAAAGCTATAGGCTATATAATCACGCTATGATCAATAGGAGCGGAGCAGTAGTGAGATATGTTGCAAAATTGGGGAAAATATTCCAAATTACCACGCGGACAAAGTCGCGGGCGACCCCTAGTCTTTCAGAAAAGTGATATATAAAAAGTTTTTAAATTACACCCATTGCCCTCTCTCTCGAGACAATCAATGAAATAGACTAGGCTAGTCTATTTCATAGAACCTGAAACTGAACCCCACAACATCAAAGCCTTAATACATTCAGACGGCTCTCACAAAAGCCTTCACGCAGCCTCAAGTGGTGAACAAATAGCTAGTAATATCGAGATGGCGCGAATTATTTGGATTCTTGTTCCACTCGAGCTTCACTTTAGTTAGACGTAAGAATGTTTAGTGTGAGAATATAATACGGTTAGCTTTAATACTAACTTACTTCATAGACTAAGTTATTTCAGGCTTGAGATGCTTCATAGATTGCTTGATCGTGCCATGTGGTATACCTTTGGAAAGGCCTGCGACTGACTTGATGATGATAATTGCTTAATAAATAAGGAACTTCGTTCCAAATTTTCTAGACAACTTTATAAATATAGTTATGGAGAATATCATAAAATAAATGAACGTGTAGATTAGAGGCGTATCTACTGTGTCGCGGAAGGTTTAGACAAACAAACATTAATTACTAGTTTTTTTTATGTTGTCTTTATAATTAATTGGAACCAATAAGTTATTATAGGGATGCGTATTGAAAGCTACGTTTTCCTATTCCAGGGATAGTCATATATCTTAAAGGCCTGGTGTAAAAAAGTGGGTCGGCAACACGCAAGTGATACTACTGGTTTTGCAAGCGTCCATAGGCTACGGTATTTTTTTTTTAATAGACAACTCCCGCACTAGAGAACAAGCTCTGTGTTGCGAGGGACTTTACAAACATACAATTAAGGGACACAAATTACACCCAGACTCAGAACAACTCTTTGTGGATCACACAAAGTTTTGTCCCTGTGTGGGAATCGAACCCACAACCTCGTGCACAGCAGGCGCACACCGCTCTCACTGGACCACCAAGGCAGTCAAAAAATTGCCTAACATCAGGCGGGCCGTATGCTTGTTCGCCACCCAAGTAGTATAAAAAAATTGGTTGCAATTACAATACCCATGGTATGGATGCGGCTCTTCTTTTACCATTGAGAGAGTAGGAGAGTTTAGGCCTTGTTCTACATATATACGTTGGGCAACATGAGACATTTTTAATTCCCTAAAGCGTAATTTACGTTGATGCTGCCGGGCTTCATCGAACTCACACTGAGTGTTACAAGTCGGCACTCACACGATTAAATATCTGCTTTTTAGCAAATTTTATCAAGTAATTAGATGTTTGCATTAAGTGAGCTAAATGAACAGTCTTTAATCTAAAACTTAAATTGTATATAATATTAGGTATCGGAGCAGACGTGTCCTAGAGTGGAGACCGCGACTCGGTAAGCGTAAGGTAGGGCGGCCCCCAGCTAGGTATTTTTTTTATACTACCAACGTGGCAAACAAGCAAACGGCCCGCCTGATGGTAAGCAGTTACCGTAGCCTATGGGCGTTTGCATCTCCAGGGGTGTCACTTACGCGTTGCTGACCCTTTAAAAACCGACCGAGGTGGACTGACGACCTAAAAAAGGTCGCTGTGAAGCACTGGATGCGGAAGGCGGAGGACCGTGTGCTGTGGCGCGTGTTAGAAGAGGCCTATGTCCAGAAGTGGAATGCGATAGGCTGATTGATTGATTAGGTATTTGAGCGAATTGATTGAAAACACGTGCCGTCTGTGATCGTTCCCACGAGACCGTGACACGCAATCTACCACGGTGCTCGCCATATTGTAGCTAACAACAGAAACAACTCATCTGTTCAGTGACACTTATCCCTGACTTGTGCTCCTACTTACAAACGTATAAAAAACATGTCTTTGTCTTTCATATACATATATCGTTAATAAATATAATGAAAATATATATAACTAGCTGTTGCCTGCGGCTCCGCCCGTGTGGATGTCGGTTATCGCTGTAAAAAGTAGCTTATGTGTTATTCCAGACCATAATCTATCTCTGTGCCAAATTTCATCCAGATCCGTTCAGAAGTTTTTACGTGAAAGAGTAACAAACATCCATCCATCCATACTTACAAACTTTCGCGTTTATAATATTAGTAGGATATATATGTACATAATTGAAGCTATTTAGGTATTAAAAAGAACAGCGATAACCGACATCCACGCGGGCGGAGCCGCGGGCAACAGCTAGTGTATGTATACATAAGTGATACTGTTCCGTCATGGGTACAAATTGTGCGCAAAATGAGCGTCATCATAATTACTTGTCAAACATTAAGAGAGTTCAAGTTAAATTTTAATTAGTCCATCTTTACTTGAAGCCTCGTTGAAAGTTGTTTGAATTTGTTTTGTGACTGAAGCGAATCTGTCGTTTCTTTGAAATGTAATCGTTTTTGTTTGAGCATACAGAGTTTTTGTTGTGAAAATTATAATCACAGTCTATAAATAGATGGGTATTTCTTGTTTATGTAGGTTTGTAAATATGTATATGTAAACAAAATACAATTTTGAATGTCTGTTAGTAATTTGTGTCCGTAAATTGTATGTTTGTAAAGTCCCCCGCGACACAGGGCTTGTTCCATAGTGCGGGAGTTGAATTTGAGGTTGATTTAAAAAAAACATTGAGCCCATTTTGGTTTTAACGGCAAAAAATATTATAACAATATTTTATTTCAACGATTGAAACCTTTGTGAAGATAAATCCAACGAATCTAAAGACGACGCAGCTACTCGTATCTTGTTTCCTTGAAGAGTTCCTATGACGTCATTATTACGTCCTGAAAGTTTAGATACGATAAGATAAGATATTTATACAAAAGATGACAGAATACAGAAGTGGCCCGACATATTCACCTTTGGAAGGCATTTATTTTATTTTATTTGTTTATTTTACTGCAAGTGAGGGAAAACTCGAAACAAAACCCTATACAAACCCAGGTCAGCGTGGTATAGTAGGTTAATATCCCTCCAGGTGTATGGAGGAGACCCGTTTCCAGCAGTGGGACGTATATGGGTTGAGGTGATTACAGTTACGTCGGTATCACCTACGCCGTAGCAACGTAGACATACGTAGACTAAGTCTACGTCGTAGAAAGGTTTTATTTTTAAGGATACGGTTAGCCCGATGCTGGTGGTGCTAAGCAGGTAAGCATATACAAGACGTATACAAGCGGTGGACAAATTCGAACTCCGGAGTAGGAGCTTGGATGGCACAGTTGTTAGTGTGCTGGGCCGGAACCCGAGAGGCGCAGGAGCGAATCCTGATCCGGGCTCGTCTTTTTCCACATTGCTTTAATATTTAAGTATATTTAAGTATGTAAAAGTGGACGTAAGAGTGGAAAAATAAATAAATAAATTTAAGCTGATTGCATAACAAAAATGCTAAAAATATTTCATGAAGTTACTTCCCCAATCGGGCAGCAAAATTTGATAAAGCAAACTCGCTGTGGCTTCCACATACATAGACAACAAACATAATAATAAATAGGTACCATTCTAAATTTCAAATCACAGCGGGAGATATTTTAATCTGTTTTAATATATACAGCGAACACATGCCTCCCTAAAACGTGGAATGAACTGGGCCATGTTAATATTTCTACTGTAATCGAAATTTGTAATTCTGAGAAGGTGACGCCGCTCGTTGCCGCCGCCCGCCGCCGCCGCTCGCTCAAACAAACCATTTGCATACGACGACGGTAGCAGGCGAGGATTTTATTTTGTAACTTTTTAGGTCAAACAGAATATAAAAATAAGCGGCGATGTAATATATGTGAGAAATGTGTTTTTTTTAATAATGTAAGTCTGTGTGAATTCTCAATTGGTGTGAGAGCATATTTAAGCATGGATTTTGGGTAAAATGGAACGGTATTATGTACGATCTACGTCAATAGGAACGTGACGGAGTGAATTACATATTATAACTAACGGCCCGCCCCAACTTCGTCCGGATTAAACTATTTTCAGCGCAACTTTATTTTTTTTTACATAAGAACCTTCTCCTGACAATAACAAAAACAACAAAAAAAGAATTACTGAAATCGGTCCAGCCGTTCACGCATGATGCCGTAACCAAGGTAAATATGGATTCATTTTTATATATAAGAAGATACATTAAAGGTATATGTCTGCTCCACCAATAAAGTTTGTTTTTGCACAGATATTTCACATAACGACGACATCATCAGTCGCTTGCTTTATTCTTTACGCTAAGCCGATCTAATATAGCATTCGTTTAAGTCTGGTATAGCAGCACCAACTGCAACTTTGTCCAGTGTACATCATACTTTATAGTAAGGCCCCTCACTCAAAAAATGATGAAAAATAGGTGTAAATTAAACCATTTTTTGTTGGCATTTATAGACAAATGACTGCCAAAAATACAGTATTAATCTAGAAGATGTGTTTTATAATATAGTTTTATCATAAATTATATTAAGTATATAGTAATTCTAAATAGTTTGTAAAAAAATCATCGAATCAGCACGAAATTATTCAGATGTAACCACTTTATAACTTCAATTTTTATCAAATAATACGAAAAAATTACAATATTTGAAGAAAACATACACCTATAATTTAGTAATGTTATATTTACATTAAGTTTAAATTTTTATTTATTAAAAATTAATAAGACGTCCATTCAAAGAGTACATATTATTATGTTTGTATCCCCGCGCTCGCCTAGAGAATTAGGTCGTGTTTGCTTCGCCCAAATGCTTAAGGTCATTGATATCCCAAGCCTTAATTTCGCTATTTAAAAAGTAATAAACAACGCCGTCAGCGTCGAGTCTGTGTTTTTAGATAAGGCTATAAAACAACTACATTAATTTTGATGCGGTTGACCATTATACCTGACCTCGTAAAATGTTTATAACTTTATAATCCCAGACTTCATTACTCTCCAAACTGTTATCCATTTGATTACATTAACAATATTTTACTTGTCAATACTCCTTGTCTAATCTTACAATTTGTTGTAAACAAACATTTAATCGTTCGATCGATCAATTTATAACTTTATACAACATGTTTTACGCCGAAACCCAATTAATATCTGTAAAGATTAAAGATTGATTTATAGATTGAAACTTACTTTGTGATTTCGGTTTGCAATCTGAAAGTTTAAGGCTAAGGCCCTGCGTACACAACGCTACGCATATCTTTGATACTATCTATACTAATATTATAAAGCTGAAGAGTTTGTTTGTTTGTTTGGTTGAACGCGCTAATCTCAGAAAGTGCTGGTTCGATTAGAAAAAATATAGTGCATTTATCCAGGAAGGTTACAGGCTAAATGAGCGCTGGAGACTTGTACTCACACACAGGAATACAACCACACCGCTGTGTGTAGTTATTTGGCTGCGGTCTTTTGTAAGGTGGAGGTTCTTCCCCAGTCGGGCTTGCACGCTAGTATGGTGCTCTAATCTCTATGAATATGTATTGCAGTAGTCGTTTAGGGACTAAAATCTAATCGAAGATAAGTATCGAAGATTTGCGTAGTGTTGTGTACGAAGGGTCTTAGTCACAGATTAAGTGATAACAAAGAGTTAAAATGTGCTCATTAGTAACTAACTTCTGTCTGCGGTTTCGTTTGAGTGGTTGTTCGATGACAATAGGTAAGTGTTCGGCTGAGTCAGGGGTCGGCAACCTGTATGTAAAGTTGAGGCTCTCCAGTTTATATACAGGTTTGTGATCAGGCTGTGTGTGGGTTGTGCGTGTCTAAGATATTAAAATTAAAAATAAGATATCCAGAGTTTACTTTAATAATATGGTATTAAATAAATAAAAGTAATTTTATTTAATGAATATTGAACAAATCACTGCCAAACCGGGCACCATACTAGTGAGCAAGCCTGATTGGGGAAGGACCTCCACCTTACAGAAAACCACAGCCTGTGTTTCTGTGTGTGTGTACACGTTTCCAGAGCTCATAGGGATGCGTTTTTTTCCTATCCCAGGGAAATTCTATCATCAAACCCTGGTGTTTATTTTTTGGGTTGACAACACGCAAGTGATACTTTTGGTATTGTAAGCGTCTATAGGCTACGGTAACTGCTTACCATAAGCCGTGCCGTATGCTTGTTTGCCACCTAAGTAGTATAAAAAACAAGGTGTATCTATATAAAAACAAGGTGTATCTATATACATAATATTATGTATATATACACTACACGCTCCAATTAACGCAGACGAAATAACATTTTGATATTTGGATCGAGCTTAATATCAATACCTCTATAGATAGCTATAACTGTTGGGAGATAGTTTATCAATATTAGATATTATATTAGGTCTGATTTTACCTTGGTTTTCATGTAATATGCCTGCCTGACGGTTTTTTTAAGACATCTGCCGCAATGCTAAAATATTACTATTACAGTGTAAATAACTCTTAACTCTTAGGAGCTCCTTAGGCCGTGCTTAATACGATCGAAAGCAATATTAATAACTAGGGGTCGCCCGCGAAATTTGAAATAATTTCTCAGATTTTGCAACATATCACACTACTGCTCCGCTCCTATTAATCATAGCGTGATGTTATATAGCCTATAGCCTTCCTGGATATATAGCATATGTCACCCGCTGACTAATAGTAAAAGAATTTTTAAAATCGGTCGTGTAGTTTGTGAGTTTTTTCGTTACAAACAAAAATACAAAATTGTTTTCTATTTATAATATTAGTATAGAAAAGGTATATAGAACTAATTTAAATTAAACTTGGCAAAGTCAAACTCATTTATTTATTAAGATCAAATGCATGATACTTATGAACGTCATAAAACAAATGCCAGTTCATTTATTCCTAGAAGTATTAGCAGTAACTATTAAGTAATCTGTGGTATTAGCAAGAAACTCGGGCCACTCTTTTTAATCGCTAGAGTTAACATTTACAATTTGTTATAAGGGTACAATTTGGTATCAAGTATTGTAAAAAATACCAAAATACGCAAAGATCTTGGAATATACTAACTTTACGATCGGCCGCAAACTAATGCGTTGGAATTAACGAGTAGTTAACCCACGGTAAACAATATCAAAATATTACTTAACTTGTGCCTAGAATATTATTATTTACAGAAAAGTATTTTTCCTCCATTTAATAAGAGAATTGTTGAAGCAAGACTTACGTTTTACACAAATTAATATTAATTGAAGGCTAGACTAGCTACAAGGGAATGGGGTGAATGCCTTAGACATTTAACATCTGTGTTTGATAGATAGGGTGGCATGTGGCTGAGAATGTTGTTCAAACGTTGTAAAATATGTTTTATCTCAGGTTGATTTTAATAAATTGATTACTAAATACCTATTTTGTCGTTAACACGTTCCGGGACATCCCGTCGACAGCTGTAATTTTAAGTTAGAATAATACGGAACTACGGCCACAGACGGGCATCTTATACTTGACGAATCTTGCACCCTGTCTTCAGCCGACCAGTTTACATACTGTTTTAAGGAATCACGTGACCTAGTGTCATATTGCGCAAATTCATTTCTTCAGAGATGTCATATCGAAAGCTCATGAATAAGTTTTTATGTTGGTTTCACACTTACATACATTTTGAGGAAATATACACACTGACATCACGTCTATGGGCGGTACTCACCGATACAAATTTGTTCCGACGAATGCTGAATGTCACGACGCGCAAAAATAAAAGTAAGATAACAGCAACACGCCCAACGACGGTAAAAAAAAATGTATGGAATTCTTTAGTGTCATATCACATAATTTCATCGCCTTGTTATTGTCACGGAACGTTTTAAAAAAATAATAAAATAAATGAAATCAGTATTGCACCATCATATTTAACACAATGACTGCCTTGGTGGTCCAGTGGTCGCAGTATGCGCCTTCTGTGCACGAGGTTGTGGGTTCGATTCCCACACAGGACAAAACTTTGTGTGATCCACAAAGAGTTGTTCTGAGTCTAGGTGTAATTAGTGTCCGTTAATTGTATGTTTGTAAAGTCCTCCGCGACACAAGAGCTTGTTCTCTAGTGCGGGAGTTGTCTTTTTGAAATAATAATAAAATAATAATGGCGATTGTAGAGAGAGCAAAATGTTAATTCTGTCTGAATTATTAGTTAATATTCTACTATCTAGCGTCTACAAACTTGACAATTAAACGGTGATAGCAACCCACAGCTTGTTACCATTAATATTTAAACAGAATATCAGAGTCTGATTTAACAAAACAAGTATCAAATACAGGTAAAGCAACGTAGTCAAAAGGGATTACTTACGCTGTTTGGAAATACCAGCTTTAATCTTTTTGCGTATTCAAAACAGCGAATGTCGATAAACGAGCAATTAGTGCTCCACTTAATGGAATTAAAAACGCCGCTTCGGTTCAAATCGTGTGCTTAATGTTTAATAGGAGCTTGTTGTTTTACGGAACATTAGCTGTTTGCTTACGTTTTGGGGTAAATGTTGTGTTATTTGGTAAAACTTGATTATAAACGATCATAGAAGCTTTTAACGTGGCGATTATTTAACAGACATATAATTACGCAAAATAACAATTCAATAGTTTGTAATTTAAAAAGTTGGAAATGCATGAGTATTGCAAGTATTCATAGGCTTACGGGTTACCGTAAGCCTATGGTATGCAGTTATGCTTGGTGTTTTGTTACTTCACAACTTGGTGGCAAACCAGCATACGCCCGCCTGATGGTAAGCAGTTACCGTAGCCTATGGACGTTTGCAACACCAGGGGTGTCACTCACGCGTTGCCGACCTTTTAAAAACCTTATAACTCCTTTCTTGAAGAACCCCATGCTATAGTTTTTATTATTACACAGAACAGATTTTATATAACGTTAAACCTATTATATTTTGTATTTATAAAGATTAATTAAGGAATCGCTTTAGTTAAAGGAGACAATGACAAATGCTGCATTCTGCAGCGTGCTTGGACGCTGTAAAATCCTTTTTGGAACTAGCATGAGAGCACTTACGTCATGAATAGCTGGCTTTAAAGCTAAACGCGCTGCTAAAATACTACATTCAATGTGAACGCTATTAAACTTTACCCAAGGTCTTTCTAAAGCTGACACGACAAAGACTCGTATTAAATCATAAAATATAAGTTTTATCTCTTGCAGAAAGTGTTAGCAAACTTTGCTAATACGAACAGAACTAGGTAGTTTCACGGGTTCAATCATGTCCAAACTGCGCACATAATAATATTTCTTGGAGCTCCCTGAAGGGCGACTCAACTAAATTTACGATTCGGACGAGAATTTTTACCCATTCCCTTCATTTCCCACACATTTTATAGTTTTTTTTATGACCGCGTTGGCTCTGTTATGTATTTGAGTATACCTGCCTTCAATTCTCTAAATTGTTCAATTGTATTTTTTATTTTTATGTTTATAGCTGGTGATGAAACGTGATTTATTTTTCCGTCTACAATGTAGATCAACCAACTTTAAATAGTAAACCCTTGCTCTTTCTATGAGACGTCGGGTACCTTTTTTCTTTCTTTATCTTTGTAACTTTTTTAAACATTAAAGTGGTGGATAATAGCTATTGTTAAACAGTATATAAAACCAAATTCAGTGTCACACATCATAGACGGAGCTTTAAATGAAAAATTCAAATTTTCAACCAAAACTGTAAATGATTCAAATGTAATTTGTAAGTCTGTTGGTATAAAATCCACGCCTGTATCCACATGAGGCTTTAATTGTTAATTTGTCGGTAACGACGTCCAATTGTCATCTGTCCTCCGGTGGCTTAACTCAATAATGTAGTACCTCTCTGTCGTAGTACGTGGAATTGTGAATAATGTGAATGTTAAATAGGCCAACACATTTTTAACCAAGATGAAAAGTATAAAGCCTTTAAAATGTCATTTTAGAGTAGATCCGACTGCTTTTCGAGCTTCTGGAGGTAGCCTGGCTAGTTTTAAGAAGGAATCACTGCTTGCTTCATAACGTTCCAAGGGTAATACCAAGTGATGCGCTCATAGCTAAGTGCACTCGCTGTTTGGTAAACGATCAGCGGGTTAAGCTACCAAGGGCGCGGTAACCCTATAGATGGGTGACCGCATAGTGGTATTTCATCTGAGCGTCTCTGTGCTTCGAAGGGCACGTTAAAAGTCGGTCCGGGCTGTTATCAGTCGTTAGATCACGACAGAGACCGAAATATGGGCGATCTAAATAACACTGTCACCAGGTTGGCCACTAACCAAACGATAGGAACCAAGTTCGGAAAACGAGTAGGCACTAAAGAAGGAAAAGAGTCAGTCTTTGCATTACAAAAGTATAATGATTACGTAGTATTATTTTTCAAAGTCTAAAAGTTGTTTTATATCATTTCATCAAATTAAACAAACTTGTTTATAATCCTTAAAAAACTGTTGGCAAGTTTAATCAGCGCAAAGTATCCCTGTCGGAGCGTTTCCAATTCCCAGTGAGGCGGAACTCTGAAGGAAATTCAACCCTTCCTGCAAATGGAACTTGGAAAAGGTTTGTGTAATAACTTGTTTCACTTTTTTGGGATTCCTTACTTCAACAGGTTAAAAAAAGCAGTGATAAACACGTACAAGCTATGGATTATACGTGTTTATCACAGTGACTGCCTTGATGGTCCAGTGGCCGCAGTATGCGCCTGCTGCGCACGAGGTTGTGGGTTAAATTCCCACATAGGACAAAACTTTGTGTGACCCACAAAGAATGTTCTGAGTCTGGGTGTAATTTGTGTCCCTCCGACACAGAGCTTGTTATCTTACGTGCGGGAGTTGTCTTTAAAAAAAAAACGCCCTGCCTCCCAAAATACAGGCAATCAGCCTAGTTTGGGATACAGTTTTCTACAACTATTGTATATTTGCCCCTTTGAAATTGTCCTAAGAATGTAAAAATGTAACAAATTGGTGTCAATAAACATTATTATTATTTGTAATACTGAACGTAACAATATGTCCCACTGCTAGGCATGGGTCTCCTTTCCTATATCATAAGCTTAGAGGGTTTGAGCGTTAATCCATACACGCTGGCCTAATGTGAGTTGGTGGGTATAGACATATCATTAGAATGCTTTTAAGACTTGCAGGTTTCCTTACATGTTTTCTTTCACCGTTTACGCTATGGCCTGGGCCTTGGCCGAGAATTTTATGGATATAACATATTGATGCTGCGTAATGCGTATAATAACAACCCATATGTGCCCCACTGCTGGGCACGGGCCTTTTCACCTCTATCGAGAGAGAGAGGTTTTAGGTCTTAATTCATACACGCGGGCCTAATACGGGTTGATGAATCAGACTTTTATCAGTTATTTTAAGACATGTGGGTTTCCTCACGACGTTTTCCTTCACCGTTAGAAGATGGCGAATCATTTGATTAGTGCATATAAACTCAAAGTGAAATTCACATTGGTACTGCCACCCGGGATCAAACTCGCACCTCTTTCTTGCGTGCAAGTCGGTTACTTTCCCACTCGGCCACCACCGCCTTTTTTGGTCTTATCAAAACATATATTATGAAATCGTGTTATCAGAAATTTCCCATAATTATAATAAAGTAAGTATACATATGGTAAATATCTAATCATACAATACATATAATAGAAGTATTCTTAAGGGACCAAGCTATACATAACTGGAACATGTTTTTTACATACGGAACTTCAGAGCGCTATTTCGCCTTGCGCATGTTCCCACGTTTATTTACGATAAAGCTTTTATCTGGACGTATCGGATATTAGGAGTTGGATTAAATCAACACGAATTTAAAAGAGCTATGGGATTTTATTTGTTTTTATCGATTTGCTGGTAAATGTGGGATCACTTAACTATTTAGGTTATAAAAATTATAATCTTAGAATTAAATGCTTTTTCAGCAAAGGACTATATGCCATATATATACAAGAATAATATTAAAAATTTATTTAAACTAACTAAAGCTAAATACGGAAAACCTAATTAAAGAAATAAAACGTTTAGGTGTCATAATATTCCTATATTTAAATGCAAGTGATTTGAAAACATTTATTTATTTAAAAATAAATGTAAAAATAAAAAATAGATTACAATTAGATTAAACATTAATATTTCAAATTAATATTCAATCTAAAACAATTTTTCCAAGTTTCCTCTTAAGATATTGGCTCTAATTCTTGTACTTAATGTCCTGGCTGGGTGACAACTGTTCCAAAATAAAATGCTATAAAATCTTCACCAGCTTTTCATGTAGCTTTGCCTCGATCAACTCCAAGGCAACATGTAACAAAATACGACTTTAGTCCGCGCATTGTACTGTATTACCAGCAGGGATACGTTATTTCTAGCGCGATGTTAAAACCTCCATTTTCAAGCTTAGAGCTAGTTTAACCGAGATATAACAGTGTCTAGAAAATAGCAATACTTCTTTCCAACTCACGAGGAGAAAAATAAAACAATGCAAACATTGAAAGGTAGTCTACTGAGTCCATACTCCGTAGTCGTTACAAAACACATTCAAAATGTAAGTAAGTCCCGCCAAGATTTGTTTATATAACTTGGCCTTACTTTAATAACTTCGCAACAGAGGATACAAACCAATAGTTTGTTTGGGACTTGGACCTTTCTCAACGTAATGAGTTTCTTATATTTATATAGAAAAAATCACGAGTAGAAACAAAAGGTCGGGTTTGTATTGTAAGAAAGTAAACTGCGCTTGTGGAGTCTCAACTACGTAGCAAGTTACTGGGGATATAGCAAATGGTTGTTTGTAAATAAACATTTTTGCAGTAAAGGTAATTGAAAAGTTTGTGTAAAGGTTTTTGTTACTTTCTTTTGCGAATAAGATAGTATAAGAAACGTATCGGCATATACGTTCTTAATAAAGTCATTACTTTTAAGGATATTATAATTCAAACTTCAGTCTTAATCGCTTCTTTATTCACTTCTCATCTTTTTACATCAAAATTAATTGATTATATTTCACTGTATTATTTAAGATTAATAATATTATTTTACTACTTCATCTTGTCGACATGGTTCCACCGTGCATCTCGCCGCCACGTTGTCCATTCTGTCCCCATGACAACGACTGGAACTCGGAATAGCTTCGTTTTTAAATATTCGCCGGAAGCACATACTATCGTTTTTAATTGTTTGACAGAAGAGCACGCCAACAATAGGTACGTACCTATTTGATATTGGCAAAAAATATATTGTATTTCTTGACTGATCACAGCGGCTGAGGCCAATATTAACGGAGACTAAGTATATTTTTGCGATAACTTGCGCACTCTCTATTCCCTCAAGAGAACACGAACATAAAATATTTAACTTTGCATTACAGAATCGAAGCTTAGATTAAAGTACTTTGATATATATTTATATACTTTTTGCAAAATAGGTTGTAATACGCTTGCTCCCATCTCCCCCAGTGTAAATGAGTCCTGGCTGACGCTTTGCCTTTATAATACAAGTAGGATTCAATTTACACAACAACTTTATTCTTTGTTTACAAAATGTAAATTTTGTTTCCTCTACGATAATGTAATATAATTCCGAGGATCCAGAAATAAATTTATCCTGTATAAACGGTGAAAGGAACATGAAAACAAAAAGATACAAGCGCTCTGATTATGTATATTTTTATATAAGACTAGTGGACCTGGCAGACGTCGTTCTGCCTGAAACACACACTCAAAATTTTATCAAAATCGGTCCAGCCGTCTAGGAGGAGTTCAGTGACATACACACGCACACAAGAAATATATATATAAAGATAACCGCTCAACTATTACTTGTTGTAATAATATTCAGTCTTAAAATTATTCGATAGGGCCACGTTAAATATTATGTAATGTTTAATAGTTAACGTGTTTTTGGCAATCAATTGCAAAGTTATACATAATCTATGCCCACGTATTTTGACAGATATTTTTTTAAGCATAAATATGTTCAGAGTTATATAGCATATTTTTTGAATCCGTATGGATTTGTTTTGTTAAATATATTTCGGACCCTGTTTATAATCTATTTTCTTAGTTTGTAAGTTCAGCACTATTTTTTACAGGAAAATAAGACATTTCTGTTACATGAACTATATAAGAGTAACTGTTAATCTAAAATTCTGATGGGCTGAAGCTAGAGTTTGACTTTAATTATTTTTACGATTTATATCACGTTTTTAAACTTTAAAAATTGTCTTACTGTATATTGATTGGGTAATTATAAGACAGAAACTTGCTTTTTTGCAATCCCTGTTTCAACCAATCATATTTTGCCTATAAACAATGTCGTCTCTTTTTTCTATCGTCGCGTCGTTCTTGCGCTCTCAGCATCCATTATATTAGTATACAGTTTTTTTATGAATTATAATAAGACTAGCTGTTGCCCTCGGCTTCGCCCGCGTGGATATCGGTTATCGCTGTAAAAAGTATTATATTCCAGACCATAATCTATCTCTGTGCCAAATTTCATCCAGATCCGTTCAGTAGTTTTTACGTGAAAGAGTAACAAACATCCATCCATCCATCCATCCATCCATTCTTACAAACTTTCGCGTTTATAATATTAGTAGGATATTTGCTCAATAAAGAGGAGAAGTCTATTCATTGTAATCAAGTTAAGTAAAAAGATGAAGATCACGGCATTTTACGGAATGTTTCCTGTTTGTTTTTGAGGAGGGTCTAATAATGAGATTGATGTGATACGATACAGCAAAATGTACCAACAAACTTAAAAAAACTGTTAAATGATAAGTGACTATCTCGGTGGAGCGGGGATTTACGAGTACGATTGCCGTTCTGTCGCAGGTTCGATTCGATTTACCGGTCGCTATGATTGTTGGCTATTGTCAAATTATCAGAATAAAAAAAAACAATAGGTATACCTAGTTAAAACAAAAAAATTACAATGTTCTTTTGATAGTTATATTTTTCTTCTATATTAGAGGTATTATTTATATTAGAAAAATGATATTTAAATAATTTCAACTATATTCATATTCATATTCATATCATTTATTTGCATTCCACAATGTGATATTAGGTGGTAAAAAGTGGCTTAAAGCTATGTACATTATGGACCCTGTCGGGCACAACAACATTTAATATTTAAACTCTATCCTATACAATAATAATATGCATTTAGAATCTAGCACTTACTTTCTAATAATTGAGATCAAATTTACAACAAAAAAAATCATAAAATTAAAAAGAACATTACCTACATTAAAAATAAAAATAACACTTGAAGTTCTTTATCTTTTTTAACAATGTGTAACAGTAACAGTGTAATCATACTTTCATAATAACGAATATCTACATAATGATATATAATGTATGTAAGTATTTGAATTTTAAAATATATTTGTTTCTTAATTTTATTATAATTATTGAATAAAATTAAAAATTAGTAAGTCGTTTTGGTTAAAACTATTTGTTTATCATCTATATATTCATTTATTGTGTAGTAGGCTTTGTTGAGAAGTATTTGTTTAAGAGGTTTAAGTTTATTAATAAATTTTGTATCACTTGTTTCGTTCCGTAATGGTTCTGGTAGTTTATTATATATTTTAATAGACATTACATATGGACTATTGGAATGTAGTGTTATACGGGAATTGGGTAGCATTAATTTATTCTTATATCTAAGAGAACGGTTATTATTTTTGTCTTCACGGGTTGTAAAAAAGCTAATATATTTTCTTACAAATTTGCAAATTTCAAGTATATATATTGAGTATAGTGTAAGAATTTTAAACTTAATAAAAAACGGTTTACAGCTTTCTAATTGTTCTATATTTGCGATAGTGCGAACTAATTTCTTTTGTGCAATGAAAAGTGAAGGTGCGTCTGTACTATTTCCCCACATTATAATGCCATAGCTGAGCCACGCATGCGCGTAGGCATAATAGGTGGTAAGTGCAGTTGGTAGGTCGGTGGTTTTTTTAATTTCACGAAGTGCGTAACTAAAACTTGAAATTTTTGACCTAATGTTTTTGACATGAGTCTTCCAGGAAATATGAGTGTCTATGGTAAGTCCTAATAATGTAAATTCGGTTACAGCTTCGATTTTGGTACCGTTTATGGCAAAATTGATTGGTAATGGACATTTTTGATAGGGATGGAATGTTATGAGTTTAGTCTTTTTGTAATTTATTTCTAGATTATGGTCATCCATCCATTTTATAGTCTTATTGAATATCAGGCTAAGGTGTTCATTTATATTGTTATTGTTTTGACATGACGTCAGCAAAGATATGTCATCAGCGAATAGTACACACGGCTCCTGCATGATCTTGGGAAGGTCATTAATGTATATAAGAAATAGGAGACATCCTATAACACTGCCTTGGGGTATTGATGCATTTATAATCTTTTTATCGGACCTCACATGTACTATTTGTTTTTCGTCGTAATTAAAATGTTCTATTTCCACGTATTGTTCTCTGTCTTTTAAATATGACGAAAACCATTCATACGTAGTGCCGCGAATTCCTATTCCATATAATTTGTTTAATAAGATTTTAAATTGTACTTTATCGTATGCCTTTGTCATGTCAAGTAGGATTCCTACTGCGTATTTTTTGTCATTTATTATATTAATCGCTTCCTGTATATATTTATAAACAGCTAGAGTTGTCGATCTTTGTTTACGAAAACCGTTTTGACCGTCATCAAAAATATTATATCTTTCACAGAAATTATACACGCGGTCACACATAGCCTTTTCAAAAACTTTAGAAATAGTAGGTAAAAGAGCGATAGGCCGATAGTTGTTGGGATCCGTTTTAGAGTTTTTCTTAAATAATGGCTTTATCACAGCTTTTTTTAATAGATCCGGAAATATACCTTGCTCAAAGGATTGATTTATTAGTACACAAAGAGGCTCAGTGAGTTCATCTGCACACTGTCTAATTAGGGAAGGTGGTAATTCATCTAAACCGTGGCTTTTCTTATTTTTTAAGTTTTTTAAACTTAAAAAATAAGAAAAGCCACGCCACAAACTACGCCACTGTGTGTAGTTTGGCTGTTGTCTTGTGTAACGTGGAGGTCCTTCCTCATTCGGGCTAGCTCACTTATGTGGTGCCTACCTATACTTGAACTCTGATTTCTTTTTACAAAGTAAGTTCAGTATTTACTAATCCTTACTAATATTATAAATGTGAAAGTTTGTAAGAATGGATGGATGGATGGATGTTTGTTACTCTTTCACGTAAAAACTACTAAACGGATCTGGATGAAATTTGGCACAGAGATAGATTATGGTCTGGAATAACACTTTTTGTGCAGCGATAACCGACATCTACGCGGGCGGAGCCGCGGGCAACAACTAATCTTCCATATTTACAAGAAGAATATCGGATAATCTGACGTTTTTGTTGACATGTTAAACATAGGTCTTATGTGAAAGTAGGGATATGTACAGGTGTAAGTTCCCAGGAGACTGTTTAACGGATCAACTGGGATGGACGGATTATATCACTCACTAGGTGTTGCCCGCGGCTGCGCTTGCGTGGATGTCGTTTATCGTGATAAAAACCATTCTTCATTCGTCTCTTTGCCTAATTTACAGGGTGTTTTTTTATTAAGCTCCTTTCGGATCTTTATAAATAAAATACCTTTTCAAGGCTAAACGGTTGAATAGTCCGTTTAGGCGTGCAAAGGTAACAAACAAACATACACGCAAAGGTAACAAACAAACATACACCCTTCTGAAAAAACTATTTGAATTCCAAATTAAAAAGTTCCAGATTTTGACATTTTCTTCATGTTTTTTTTAACAAGCCTACGGCCCGCCTGATGTTAAGCAGTTACCGTAGCTTGTGGACGCTTGCAATACCATAAGTATCACTTGCGTGTTGCCGACCCATTTTTTTTCTCACCAGGGCTTTATGATGGGAGTATACCTGGGATAGGAATACGTTTATTTCAAAACGCATCCCTAAATGAGTGCTGGAGACCTGTCACACAGGAACACAACTACACCGCTGTATGTAGTTATTTGGCTTTGGTCTTCTGTAAGGTAGAGGTCCTTCCCAAGTCGGGCTTGCTCGCTAGTATGGTGCCCTACCTCTCTTAAATGTTTACCTATTATAACGAACCATTTGTGCGCTCATTCAATCAAAAACTTTTACATTTCAAAAAAATAAAAAAGTATGATTAAATGAAAACATTGTCTGCTTACTAAACTTCAACGAATAAAACCAAGATCTTTTTAATTTTTCCAATTAGTTGAACTCGTCTCGGACTACCAGGCGAGTAGGATATGGCAGGAGCTGTTTTGTTCTAATTAATCCCTTCTCACTGCCGACAAGCCAATTTGAAACTTAAAATATCCGCTAAAGGCAGAAAATACCTTCACGTCGATTATTTAATAGTAGAAGACTTCACTACCGCTCGCTGTCTAAGACCATTTTAATAAGATCCCTCTCGACCTTTACGATGTTACCTAGTTTGAGGGTAATAGAGTTGATTCTTATTGTTTAATAAGGTATGATAATGTTGGATGTTAGTGAGCTAATCAGGAAAGGAATTAGTCTTTAAAGGGGCGCTCGTTTTATGATATAATCGCGTTAGACGTTTTTTTCCGGCTTTAAGAGGATTTCTGCGAGATTTACCGTGCAAGGAGTTAGCAGACCAACGTATGTATTATCAGAAAATTGCTTCATTAAATTTGGGCTAAATATAGACCGTGCAGGTGGACTTAATACCTGTGGCATTATCAACCTAATCTATCTAAGGCGATGTAGATAATATAATAAAGTACGGACATGCTAGAGAAGTATTCTAAGACTTTGCACACGTTTCTTATTATGAACACATTTAGTAAGCCTGTCTTTTTCGGTGCCTATACTAGATAGTAGGTAAAAACTATGTGGTTTTACCTACTACCTAGTATAGGCACCCAAAAAGACAGGCTTTTTTTTACTAGCCTGTATTGTCCCACTGCTGAGCAAAGACCTCCCCTATTGACATCCATTCCCGCCTGTCCATTGCCTTATACCACCAATCCTTCTCATATGCATCCAGGTCGTCACGCCAGCGTTTTCTAGGTCGGCCTCGGCAGCGATGCCCATCTTCAGGCATCCACTGTGTGACGACACGAGCCCATCTCTCAGGATGCATAAAATTATAATATATACTTACCCTAATTTTTATTTAAGATTTATTATTGTTTGTAAATACCTTGTTATTTGAATACGTCAATAAGTTTTATAATATTTTGTATGAAAAAATAACAAAGTAGTTAAATATTTTTAGCATTTTTGCTATGCAATCAGTTCAAATATACTTTAATATTAAAGCAATGTGGAAAACCAAGACGTAAACAAGCGGTGGACAAATTCGAACTCTGGAGTAGGAGCTCGGATGGCACAGTTGGTAGTGCGCTGGGCCGGAACCCGAGAGGCGCAGGTTCGAGTCCTGCTCCGGGCTCGTCTTTTTCAACATTGCTTTAATATTAAAGTAGTTAAAACCGAGCGAAGTCGGGGCAGGCCTCTAGTAATAAATAAATTACAATACAATACAGATTGAAAGACAGTTTTAATCTCGTATCAAGTACGTGAAATATTTCTAAGTCCCATTGCGTTCCCAGGTGGCATATAATATAAACGTCACTAAAGATACATGGCGATACTAAAGTGGATTGATTAAGACAATGTGACGGTGAGGCTCGAATAACTGTTACATTACAAATTTATGAGTCCCTCGGCTACTCGCTGATATATACATGTATGTATACGTATGAGAGGTGTCGTAAGAGTCGACTAAGGGAGTAAGTCTAGCAGGCAATATCCACCGCAAGAGAGGGAAAACTCGAAACAAAACCCTATACCAACCTATGTCCAGCGTGGTATAGTAGGCTAATATCCCTCCAAATGTTTGGAGGAGACCCGTGCCCAGCAGTGGGACGTTTATGGGTTGAGATGATGATGATGATGATACGTATGAGCCATAATTGTTGTTTTTAGCTATCGTGTATGTACCTATAAAAGTTGTAAATGGTTAGTCAAATGGTTAACTTATTCATGTTTGAAATATTCTTAAATGTGTATACAATGGGCTCCGCTTAAGCTCACTAAGCTAAAAAATACCTATTAATGTTTACTCGCCATTTGAAGAATGTAGGTAGTTGTTATTTAAAAAATATTTTAGACAGTCCGCTGCAAAAAATTGTTGTAATTTTTTAAGCACAAGCTCTGTGTTGCGGGGGACTTTACAAACATACAATTAACGGACACAAATTACACCCAGACTCAGAACAACTCTTTGTGGATCACACAAAGTTTTGTCCTGTGTGAGAATCGAACCTACAACCTCGTGCACAGCAGGCGCATACTGCGGCCACTGGACAACAAATGCAGTCAATTAATAAATTAAAAAAAAAAAAATCACCAGTGTTATTTGGTCAACGTAATCTTTATAACTTATTTCGATTGCTCGAAATTTACTGTCAAAAAATATTATCTCTGGCCTTTAAATATAACAGTAAAACATTTAAATAAAAACGTTGCTAAAACGTATCGAGCCAAATAGATTATATAAACAAGTAAAAAGTGCTTTTTGTTAGTTCTGGCACATCGCACTACTTACTAAATGGATTATAACGTAGTTTTTATTCTTGCGAAAACAAACGATACGCTGAAAGTGCTCCAGTGAAAAAAGGTTATACACAACATAAAGTAACATCACGCCTTTTACCCCGAAGGAGTAAACAGAACCATAGAGTCCATAATGAACCATAATGAAACTGGTAGGTATATTGCCATAATTTTAGATACTAAAAAAAATTCATTAGAAGAACCGAACGCCATCCGACTCGGGAACTGAACTAGACACCTCTGTATGACAGTCGTACACACTACCACTGCGCCATCGAGTTCTTCTACTAATGCCATATTACATTTCTTTATTCAAAGATATATTTAAGGTAGCTTACAACGCTTATATTCTCAGAGGCTTGTCTATCCTTTGAAGATTTCTCACCGGTACATAAAAGGTAATAAAGTACTTAATTTTTAATCTATGTAATACCTAAATGTAATGTTACCCAAGAAAATATATTGTAAAATATATTCTGTGGACAAACTCAGCACTCTCAAGGGTATATTCTCACTAAGTAATGTTAAAATATTAATACTCTTACGCCATCTTCATCATAATATCAGTTCGTAATTTAAAATTACACAGAAAATACCGTTATCATTTTTAAAGAAATTTCGATTTCAAAAAAAGAAAGAAATTAAAAAAAGAAACAACAGTTTGGCAAAATACTTAACGGTGATTTAAATAAAAAAAATGAATTATGAATTAGTAGTTGCCCACGTCTTCGTTAATGTCCTTTCCCGGGATGCCATCTATCTCCTTATCAAATTTTATTAAGATTTGTTCAACGATTTAGTCGAATTTAGCTTTTTCAAAAAAAGGCTTTCGGATTTATACTCGTATATCTATACTAATATTATAAAGCTGAAGAGTTTGTTCGTTTGTTTGGTTGAACGCGCTAATCTCAGAAAGTACTGGTTCGATTAGAAAAAATCTTTTTTTGTTGAATAGTGCATTTATACAGGAAGACTATAGGCTATATAACAGCACGCTATGATCAATAGGAGCGGAGCAGTAGTGAGATATGTTGCAAAATTGGGGAAAATATTTTAAATTACCACGGGCGACCCCTAGTAAATAATATAATAATAGCAACCCATATATGTCCCACTGCTGAACACGGGTCTCCTCTCGTCTATCAAGAGAGAAAGAGAGGGTTTAGGCCTTAATTCACTCACGCTGACCTAATGCGGGTTGGTGAATTAGACATATCTTTAGAATTTCTTCTGAGACATGTGGGTTTCCTCACGATGTTTTCCTTCACCGTTAGCAGATGGTGAATCGGTTGATTAGTACATATAAACTTCATAAAGTGAAATTCACATTGGTACTGCCACCAGGGATCGAACTCGCACCTCTTGCGTGCAAGTCGGTTACTTTCCCATTCTGCCACCACCGCTTTTTTTCGAAATTATAATATTAGTAAATAGGGATTTGTTTGAACATACAATTATCATCTATCGGGAATTTCTTACATATCATTATTTGTTGCGTAATCCCTAAATAGTATAGGTAGTTTTTTTATACTACTTGGGTGGCAAACAAGCATTTGGCCCGCTTGATGTTAAGCAGTTACCGTAGCCTATGGACGCTTGCAATACCGGAGATATCGCTTGCGTGTTGCTAACCCATTTTTTACACCAGGGCTTTTAGACGGAAGTATCCCTGGGTTATGAATACGTTTCTTTCAAAACGCAGCCCTAAATGAGCGCTGGAGACCTGTACTCACACACAGGAACACAACTAGACCACTGTGTGTAGTTATTTGGCTGTGGTCTTCTGTAAGGTGGAGGTCCTTCCGCAGTCGGGCTTGCTCGCTAGAATGGTGCCTCACCTCTCTTAAAGTTAAATTCTTTGTAAAGGCACTGACGTCAGTACCTTTTGTAAATATCATCCACAATCGATTCTCGATTAACAAATGTTTTGTTTATTTCATCATGTTATATTTAGTATCAAATAACTTCATAATGATGGGGTTACGTATAAATCAATACCATGCTAGTTACAAATACTACATTTAGGGCTCAAGCTCAGAAGACAGCCCAATAATTACACATAGCAGTGAACTTGTGTTCCTGTGGTCTGCAGCCCTCATTTAGGGATGCGTTTAGAAGGAAACTTTTTCCTATCCCAGGAATACTTTTTTATGTTTAAGCCATTATGTAAAAATAATTGGGTCAGCAACACGCAAGTGATACCTTTGGTATTGCGTCCATAGGCTACGGTAACTGCTTAACACAAGGCGAGCCCTATGTTTGTTTTTTAACCTTAGTAGTATAAAAAATAAAGTACCGACAGGGAGTTCATCCTCACATCATAGCACCTCCATCGTGCCAAACGGTACGATTTCAAAGGAATTTCCTCCTACGAACGATTACGTTGTGGAATAAGCTCTCTGCCGAGGTTTTCCCGAGAGACTAAAGCATGGGGCTAAAGAAAACAGTTATAAGGATTTTAGCAAGTACCCGAGTAGTTGCAAGCGTCCATAGGCTACGGTAACGACTTACCATCAGGCGGGCCCTATGCTTATTTATTTATTTTACACTTTATTGTACACCACTATATAATACATTACATTTAACTTATGCTACAGAGTACAGTACAATGGGCGGCCTTATCGCTAAAAGCGATTTCTACCAGGCAACCTTTGGATGAAGATATTGTTGGTAGAAGTTACTGGTAGTTGTTGGCGTACTAAAATTAAAATATAAAATAAACTGACTTAACCAAATGTACAATTTTTATAATACATACATATATACATACATATAATTAATTGTCATGAGTGTTGCTAAATTGTTAGGTAGTAGTTACTCCTTCACCTTAGCTTTAAAAATAGTTAGCTTACTGGCCTTCCAGGTAAAAAAACATGCGGGGTGTATGGGCACGTAGCCAGTACAGCAGTTTCTGTATGGCGACGAGCTATGGTAGCTGCTTACGATTAAGTAGAAGACTGCAGTGTCAAACAATCCATGTGCTTGCTTGACACCCTAGTAACATGAAAATTATACGCATCCCAATTTTCATTTTAAATAAATTTACCGGTTGACAAGTTATTGACAAAAGACTTCCAGCATAAGTACTTATATAAGTTATAAAACCACAAAACCAAATAACTCTGTAAAATAATAGATTCTTATTTGTATAAACTCAATACGTACAATATAATGTTGCGGCCGACCCGAAAATTTAATCGAAAAATATACCTTTGATGTTAACTGGTTGTAAATTGTAATATCAATTTGTGATATTCTAAGAAGCCTTAGGTAAAACGCAAAATTAATATCGCGTACGTTCGCCTTTATACTGGTACCGCTTTGTCGATCCTCTACCCAATTATTGTCGGCTGCGGTTTTACACAGACTTAGCTTACGTCGCGTGAAGGTGACTGACAACAGTTTTATTCACATTAAATATTCATCATTCATTTGGCCTTAATTATTTATCGGTTAGATCGCTTGGCGTGTATAGGAGGCAATCGTATACGATACATTGTGACGACGGTATTTTATGTTTTAGAATGTATCTCTTGCAGTTGTCAGCGTCAATTTGCTGTACTACCGTTTAGCAAGTGGACGCTGCGGACTGAAAATATTTAAGCTAGCCCGACTGGGGAAGGACTTCCACCTTATAGAAGACCACATACCTACACACAGAGGTGTAGTTGTGTTTCTGAATGTGTGAGTACAGGTCTTCAGTGCTTATTTAAGGGAATCAGATATAAATAACGTTTTCTTAATCCCAGGGTTACTTATAACACAAACCTCTGGTTTTACAAGATGTAGGGTGAAATACGCGCGAGTAATGCTTCTGGTATTGCAAGCGTCCAGAGGTTACTGTAGCCTCTACGTACGATTCGTACTTCGAACTCTTATTTGTCAAGGTGGTAACAAAAAAAACATTTAATCTATATGTATAGGTACGCTAAAAATCAAGATTTTATCTTATCACTTTACGACTAATACTTTTATTCATGCTAAATTACTTTTTAGTACTAAGAGTCTCTGCTAAACTGCGGACAGACGGGTGGACGGACATGGCGAAATTATAAGGGTTTCTTATTTACTATGGAACCCTACAAAATTATAAGCTTACGCCATACCAATAATTATGGTACGACGTAAGCTAAACATATTTCCATGAATAAACAATGGCTATGGATATTGCCTGACATAATATAATTAAAATATATTAAGATTTCACTCGACTTGTTTGTTTGGGGTTGGTTCAAGGGCAATAAGCGGGAAACGATGATGTCTTTTTTTCTTTTTTATTCTACCAAAGTGGCAAACAAGCCTATGGACGTTTGCAACACTAGGGGTGTCACTCACGCGATGCCGACCCTTTAAAAACCTTATAACTCCTTTTAGTAGAGAGGCCAATGCATTAAAAAAAAGTTTTCGTAGGACTGAAAAGGTTTATAGCGACAAGTGGTATCGTTGGAATCGGCATGGTCTGCTGATACTCAAACTGGTTGTTGTCGCTTTCTAAAGTGGTGGAGGGGGTAGCTATGACGTCATTTGTGACGTCACTTCTTGTTTTAGATTTTGTCGATTATTGCGGTGACTATTCATCCGATTTAAACAATATGGGTATCAAATGACAGGTAATTAAATTCCTAACAAAACATGCAAAGCAACTTTTATTGTAGGTATTATATTTTTAAAGATATTTTATAAAAAACGGCAAAAATGCCGTTTTTTTTCTGAACATAAAATGTTTGGTGCGCAATAAACCTAATTAATATAAATATTAGACCAACACTTGCTCAGTAAAAAAAATAGCTATATTATCGAAATATACAATAAACTTTGAATTTTGTAAATTGCTGTAAAAACAACAAAATTATGACGAAATTAAACGCCGCCATGCCCAGCGCAAAGACGCGAGCCGGCGAGTTGTTTCAGCGTCAGACGCTTACAAGCGATGATTCTGATGATACGTACTTACGTACATTTGCCAAATCATTGCCTATGTTAATGTAAATTTCAGTAAGTCATGGATTTATGTATTGAAAATTAGTTGATTTTATTTTATGTATTAAAAATCAACACAGGTACATAGGCAAACTTAATGTCAATAACATTTTCTACCAGTCAATCTTAGATTGTGCAAAGATAATAATAAAATCCATGCAAGTGTTGTAAAAAGGGCTTATAGCAAAAATGCTAAAAATATGTATTTAAATCATTTAGGTAACATATTTAACGCATATAGACCGAAAACGCTCATTGAGCGACAAAAATAATTGTGTGTTTATTTACGCTCTAACTCTGTCGTGAAAAGGTTGCATCAACTATAAGACATTATAGGTTTTCTATGTTGCCATATCGCGTTGTGGTCATATACAATAATAATATTCAAGATAATATACCTATGAACTTCACTATGTGGTCTACGTCAGTTGAGTGTTTTAATTAAACCAATAACACGAATGTCGCGATGTGAATGTTTTTCAGTTACCGCAACCAATTGTAATCTGTTTTGTTTTTACTTATTGAGCCTTTTCGGTCCTTTAGCGAAACATTTATTTTTTACAAACTTAACAACTATCATTTGTACATAACATACTAGCTTCGCGGTGCCGGCGTGTTAGAATACCACCATTCCTAATCATCTCGAGGGTTTCACAAAAAGGGAAGGAACATGATGCTCTATAGGTATGGGGGGCAGCAGCGCCATCTTCAACTATATTACCTATCTGAGATCAAAATGCGGTCATCAATCTACATTTCAGGCATGGTGATTATTCGCAACCGTTAACGACAGACACAACACTACCACGGCCTCTAGTCACCGATAGCCCCGCTAATCCTAGCAACGGTAGTGATCAAGGGTACGGCAGGGCAGGGAATATTAAAAATCCTCGACAGAGAACCGGCTACCATCCCCAACAAGGACTGGCCCTAGTGATATACAATGCACGCACGTTGTGATCTGAAAAAAAAGATGAGTTGGGAGAAAAACTAGATTAAAATATAGTTGGACTATCTGAAGTCCTTGAGCAGGACTCGATACTACTTGAATCTTGTTCTACTACCGGGAGGACAACTGTCCCTTGGTGATATCGAGTTTATCGTCCACAAGTCCATCATAAACAACTCCTTACCATCAGGCGGGATCCGAATGTTCTTTAGATAAGCAAGTAACGCCAAGACCATCGAAAATGTGTCGACTAGGGTAGCGCATCTTGAATTCACGATGACGAACTCACGAATATATTGGCTAATATAACTATACAATACAATTTTATTATATGAATACTTAGTTATTAAAATGAAAGTAACTTAACCTTAACTACCGCGAATTATTAATTATTCACAAATTTATATGTAGGAGACAAAGATTAGCAGACTTTATGGAAAATTTTTGAATTTAATGAAAAAGCCTTTATTTCATGAATTCGAAGCCACAAGCGACTTTATCCTGTCATTGAACAAGCAAATATTATGGTGATGTATCTGTTATCAATGGGGTAAGAGGCACACTAAATATTAACTAGACCTTAAAAAAGTCGGTTGATGAAGTCTAGGTACCTACGTGTTGTAAATGTTCAGCTTTGGTAAGTCCACAATCACTTTTAATGCCTAGAAAACCATATATAAATGATGGGTTTTCGGGACAATCCCACCCACATGCCCACCGCTGTGACTCCTGTGAGCCAGGATAAACAGCGGAGTAACCAACTGATTCACCGAGTTTTGACATTCGTGCATCCCGTGGACAACTAAACCTACTGTCTTGGACCCCGCAACGAATTTAATCAGAAGTAAATAGGAGAAGTTAGAAAGAAAAGTTTCCACTTCCCTCCACGGAGGACCTTAAACTACGGGACCTATGGGAGCTAAGTTTGATTGTTATAATATGTATGGCAGAAACGTTTAAATGCACGGAAATTCCCTCCAGATGAGACTAAATCCCCATAGTAGGCCACTCCAGACGATACATGTAAGCTGTTCAACATAATAGTACGATCATTGTGCCAAAGACTACACTCCCAGAGTAGGTATGTGATGAGCAGAATGCTCCTGATCGGAGCCAGGTGTTGAGCATTGACAGTTTGGCGAATCAACTAGCTTAAATGAGTATAACTTGCTCCGAAAGTTACCATGACCCGTAAGAAACTGGGCGACACTGTGGATAAATCTCCCCAACCTTCAAATGATGGGTTGGCAGTTTAAGTAGTTGTAGTAAAGCTTTTAGAAAAAATATCTTAGCTCAAACTCTCAATTTATGAAGGTTTAGCTCAATATGAGAGCCCCGTATTTCAAGTCTTTCAGAAGCTTTTTAATTCCGTAATCGTTGAATGAACCTAGTCTAAAGTATGGAAGATATGGATAAGAGGAGTAGAGCATCATACTAGTGAGCAAGCCCAACTAGGGAAGGACCTATACCTTACAAAAGACCATAACTAAATGACTACACATAGCGGTGTAGGTGTGTTCCTATCGTTTCGTCTACTATACTATCGTTTTAACGAACGTCTTCCTATGCCAGGGAAATTGTATTATGAAACCCTGCTTAATTTTGGGTCAGCAACACGCTAGTGATACCTTCCGCATTGCAAGGGCCCTTAAGCTACGATAACTGCTTACCTTACGCTTGTTTGCCACCGTAGTTGTATAAAAAAATGGACCAGAAGAGTGGTGGTTCTTTTCTTTAAAAACCACACCGTAATAAAAAACTAGACCCATTTCGCTTCTTAACCATATCTACAAATTGTTCTCCCAGGGTTATCGTGATTTGTCAGTAATTCAGATTTTTAATAAAAAAAATAAAATCAACTAACTTCACTGCATAAAGCCATGAATTACTGAAATTTACATTAACACATGGCAATGATTAGACAAATGCATGTACGTACATAAATCATCGCTTGTAAGCGACTGACGCTGAAACAACGCGCCGGCACGCGTCTTTGAGCCCGGCATGGCGGCGTTTAATTTCGTCATAATTTTGTTGTTTTTACAGCAATTTACAGAATTCAAAGTTTTTTGTATACTACGATAATGTAGCAAATTTTTTACTGCCCAAGTGTTGGTCTAATATTTATATTGATGAGGTATATTGCGCACCAAACATTTCGTGTTCGGAAAAAAAACGGCAAAAAAGTTTCATTTTTTAAAATATCTTTAAAAATATAATACCTACAATAAAAGTTGCTTTGCATGTTTTGTTAGAAATTTAATTACCTATCATTTGATACCCATATTGTTTAAATCGGATGAATATTTACCGCAATAATCGACAAAATCTAAAACGAGGAGTGACGTCACAAATGACGTCATAGCTACCCCCTCCACCATTTTAGAAAGCGACAACAACCAGTTTGAGTATCAGCAGACCATGCCGATTCCAACGATACCACTTGTCGTTATAAACACACACACACAGCCGCGCTGCGCTCTGAGGCGGACGTGTGATACGTATATTAATTCATTTTTACGTTAAGCGCGGCGTAAGCCGACGCACGAATCTTTTGTTGCCATGAGTGAGACACTTGTGGCGAACGAGTTGCTGGCGTTCCTGCAACAGAAGCTGGATGTAATGGACGAGGTGTCCGCTATCCAGATCTGTTCCACGAGCTTCAGCGAGGACGACATAGCTGCGGCCAAACTGCTTGTGTTCAGGTTGCTAAACAAAAGTGATCAGATGGTGTCCCGCAGGCGTGACGGGACAAAGAAGAGCTTGCAGGATATTATCACGCTGCTGAAAGAGACCGACCCTGACGACGTGCCGACGTTTGTGGCGAAAAACTTGCACAAGTTACCACCCGTCACTTTCGACCACGTCGACGTCACAAGCCTGCTGAAGGACATCGTTCTGTTGAAGGCAAGTTTAGCGGATGTGCAACAGAAGTTGGAGACATCCCAGAATAACGTCACAGATTTGCGCAAGGAACTCGACGAGTTGCGCAATACTGTGACCTTAACTGCGTCATCGACTGCGTGCAGTAATGTGAACATGCGCCGAGGAGCCTGCCGACTCGACACATCGGTCGCAAGTGTCGCAAGCTTCGCGTCAGCAGTTTTGTCGCCGCGGAATGCAGCGTCGGCTGTATGCGCTGCGCCTGAGCCTCACTGCATTCCCCCCGTCCCCGCGGCTACCCTCCGACTCGCCGCGCGATCAGCTGACCGACCGGTCACGCAGAGCACTCCAATTGCTCGACCCGCCAAGCCTGTATCTGAAAAGGTATCGAACCAGGCTGAAGAGGATGGTTTCGTGACGGTGCAACGGAGGAAGCGCCGTCATCGTCCTGTCAAGAACTGCTGCGGTACGGCTCCAGCGCAGCCTGGTATGCGTGCCGCTGCACCCAACACTGCGGTGTATATTTCTCGTCTGCACTACACCACGAAGACAGAAGACATCGCAGATTACGTACGCAAAAAGACCAAGTACTTGCCGAGAGTGCAGCTGTTGGAGTCGCGACGCAACGTCAATTTTAGGGCTTTTGTGGTGCGAGTACCAACAGTCTGCCTAAATCTCGTCTTGGAAGAGAGTTTTTGGCCGACAGGTGTAGTGTTCCGTCGCTTCCGCGGACAAGTGCCACACGAACGCACTGCGACATAGTGCAAGTGAAGTGTACTAACATAGTTTTAAGTTTTTTAATACTAACACAGGATTATATTAATATGTACGTTAGTCTGTAAGGTATATATCTATGCGTTTATGCGACGCGATAATAAAATGATTTATTATTATTATTATTATTATTATTATTATTATTATAAACCTTTTCAGTCCTACGAAAATCGTAAATAAGCGACTTTTTTACAATTGGCCTCTCTACTATTTCTTGAAGAACCCCATGCTTTAGTCTCTTGGGAAAACTTCGGCAGGGAGCTCATTCCACAGCCTAATCGTACGTGGTAAGAAATTCCTCTGGAACTTTACGGTACTTATGTTTGAGATGAAAGGATGTGAGGATGAACTCCCTGTCGGTCCATGCCTAGTCGCTGGTGTCCCCTGTGTTTTTTTAAATCTTTATTTTTTTTACAGGATTTTTCGTCCATAATTTGGCTGTGTTTTAGATTCTTTTTATGCTAGTAGGACGTAAGACATTGTATGGTGCTTTTAGAAAAGAAGAAAACAATGCCTAGTTAGTTACTTATTCCATACTGTAACAATGCTAAACCCACATAATAAAATTAAACCTGGAATTGAAACTAATTTTACAAAAATACAAAAGATAAAACGAAAATCGTCAATAGAGTATGTATGCACAGTACAAATCTGATGGGAAAGGTTCGATTAGAAAAACTCTTTTTTTGTTGAGTAGTGCATTTATACCGGCATGCTATAGGCTATATAACATCACGCGATGATCAATATGAACGAAGCAGTTGTGAGATATGTTGCAAAATCGGGGAAATGTTCAAAAATTACCACGCGGACGAAGTCGCGGGTGACCCCTAGTATATATATATAGATAAATAAATAGAAATACTCACGGCATATTTAAAGGTAAAATGATTACAATGCTGGTATATAAAAAAACCATAATACGGAATTGAAAGTAAGTTAAGTCGGCAACGCGCGAGTGACACCACTGGTCTTGCAAGCTGTCTTGCATAGGCTACGGTAACTGCTTACTATCAGGCGGGCCGAATGCTTGTTTTTTTTTCACTTATAAAAAGACAACTCCCGCACTAGAGAACAAGCTCTGTGTCGTGGGGCACTTTACAAACATACAATTACCGGACACAAATTACACCCAAACTCAGAACAATTCTCAAAGTTTAGTCCTGTGTGGAAATCGAACCTCGTGCATAGCAGGCGCATACTGCGACCACTGGACCACCGAGGCAGTCAAAGTCAGTGTTTGCCATCACTTCTCTAATGTTTCTCTTCCCACCAGAGACATGTCTACATATTATGTAGACATGTCTCTGGTCGGAAGAGATGTGTTTGTTTGTACATATTATGTACAAACAAACACATAGATGTACAAGACAAGGTGTTGACTGTATATATAACGAAGATATATAATGTTGAACATTGTAATGTAAAGATACGAGGGTCGGCGAGTTATCGCACGGTAGCGCCGTTTTTTCTCCCACCCCTTGAACAGAGCTTTACGACAATTAATGTTGTCGACCCCTGTCCTTGTCGCCGTGAGTTGTAATTGTAACCATAGAAAACGCTATGGAACAGGAGTTCCGAACCGTTTTTTTATTGGTAAACTATAAATAGTCAAGTCTTGTTGCGCGGTTGGTTCAGTGGCCTAAGTGGTTACCTCGCCATTTACGTCTGCGCGGCGTGTTGTGGGTTCGATCCCCACACGGGACAAAAAATTGTGTGATCCACAAATTGTTTTGCCCCACCATTATACACACACACACACACATACACACACACACACACACACACACACACACGCACACACACACTCGCTCACACACATGTACTTTATATGGTAATTAAGTTACAGATTTTTTAAGTACTGTCTCTAGCTATTAAGTGTCTGAGTGTACTCTATAAAGAAAAGGGCCTGGAGATCCGTCATACAGGTCTCGAACCTACTACGGACTCCAGCTCTCACAAGGTTCCAAGTACGACATCCAAGATGCTCATTCCACAACCTTATCGTACGTGGTAAGAAATTCCTCTGGAATCTTACGGTACGGCATGTTTGATGTGTAAGGATGTGAGGATGAACTCCCTGTCGGTGGCGAGAGGTGCATTGATAAACTCTGGCCATGGGCATCAGGTATAGTATGCATTATAATTTCAAAATATTAATCTCCCATAAGCCAGGACCAAAACCACTGAACATCACAATCGTAGCGACAAATGCATAATTATACTGTACTCTGCATGATACCGGCATTAGCATTCATTTAATATTAATCAGAGCAATTAGTCGTAATGGACATGTTTGGATATGTTTCGTGTATATTGTAGCTAAGCGAACGATTAGCATAATTAGAGATTAGTTGATACTGATTGGAGACCTGCATTGTGTATTACACTAGGGGCGCCCGCGACTTCGTCCACCAGGTAATTTGGAATGTACATTTCCCCGATTTTGCAACATATCTCACTACTGCTCCGTTCCTATTGATCATAGCTGGATGTTATATAGCCCATAGCCTTCCTGGATAAATGCACTATTAAAAAAAAATGTCTAATCTGCCTTGGTTATTATAGATTGCCTTGGTGGTCACAGTATTTGCCTGCTGGGCACGAGGTTGTGGGTTCGATTCCCACACAGGACAAAACTTTGTGTGACCCACAAACAGTTGTTCTGTGTCTGGGTGTAATTTGTGTCCGTTAATTGTATGTTTGTAACGTCCCCCGCGACACAGAGATTGTTCTCTAGTGCGGGAGTTTTTTTTTTTTATACTACCAAGTAGGCAAACAAGCATACGGCCCGCCTGATGGTAAGCAGTTACCGTAGCCTATGGACGCTTGCAACACCAGGGGTATCACTCGCGCGTTGCCGACCCTTTAGAAACCTTATAACTCCTTTCTTGAAGAACCCCATGCTATAGTCTTTCGGGAAAACCTCGGCAGGAAGCTCATTCCACAACTTAATCGTACGTGGGAGGAAATTCCTCTGAAACCGCACAGTGCGGCACGATAAAGGTTCTAAAATGTGTGGATGAACTCCCTGTCGGTGGCGGGAGGTGCGTTGATAAAATGTGGCCGTGGGCATCATATCAAACAATTCCTCGGAACACAGCCCGTTGTACAGGCGGTAGAACACACACAAGGAGGCAAAGTCTCTCCTTAAACTAAGTGGATCAATACCGCCTGTGAACTTGGGATCGTCAACAATCCTCACAGCGCGCCTTTGGATCGAGTCAAAAGGTCCAAGCTGGTATCCAGGTGCTCCCGCCCAAAGGTGGCAGCAGTACTCCATGTGGGGCCGAATTTGCGCTTTGTAAAGCAGCGATCTTTGGCCCGCAGTGAAGTACCGCTTTGCTCTGTTGAGCACACCGAGCTTCCTAGATGCCAGCTTGGCCTTGTCCTCCAAGTGGTGACGAAACTGGACCTCGCAGGATATGTCAACGCCAAGAATCCACTCACTCTTTATAATCGTCAGAGTATAACATTTACAATTTTATATAAGATACAATATTAATGTTAACAAAAAGGGACGGAAACCAATATACCATACAAAATTAAATTTAGGTAAAAATATTTGATAAATAAGAAAACAATTAAGAAATAAATGAATGAATTTAGCTTTCCACTGTATTGCAATGAGGGATCCTTTTCTTTTATATGCATAAGATAGAAACGTGTCGAGATCACATTGCGATCTTAGTAAAAATCTAAAAACTATATCTTTATTATTTAAAAATAAATCATGCGTTCCGTACCTTCACGAATGTATATTTTACTTTTGGTAAAGCAATGTATCAAAGTGAAGATCAAGATACATTTATACCGCGCCAGGACAAACACGGAGGCTTTCATTAAACCTATATTGGATCCGACCGGCTCCTGCGGTCAATCAGTTTGGTCTATCTCAAATCTATTTCGCTTGATGCAATTTAGTTCTAATACTGTAGTATTAAGTCAGTTTCTCGTTCCAATTTCACGTCATTGGATTCTGTATTGGTTTGAAGGTGTGATGAAGCTAGGGATTTGAGTTTGAATTCAATTTAGAACCCGTCTATCACAGTATTGCAACTAGCAAATATATGTTTAAACTGAAAGTTTGGGATCTCCTCTTCGACGGACTGGCAGGATCATCACACTAGTAGTATAGTATATATTATATATCCATTATTTATAGACTTGTATATTTATTTATATGTGTGTAGTTAGTGTATCATGTAGTTTATGTAATTGTATTATTATAAGAAAGTATATTTGAACATATTCTGTTTTAGTTTATTATTGTAATAATTTTCTTATTTTTACTTTTAAATCTTGCACCTATTTTGTTTATCTCTGCATCATTCTAAGGTTGGCTGGTAGAGAATGCCTTTGGCATTAAGCCCACTATTGTACATTGTGTGCATAAAGTTCTAAATAAATAAAAGTATGTGGAACTGTTTATACGATGATAGTTAATATTGTGTGCTGTGGCTTGCTAGTATTTATAAAGTTTTCTTACTTATGAGTAAAGTTTGTTTGTTTCAAGAGAATAATCTAGAATTTGACTGTACGATTGGTTCAGTTGCTTAAGTGGTTACCTCGCCATTTAGTAATGCAGGCATGTTATGGGTTTAATTCCCACACGGGACAAAAATGTTTGTTCCGAGTCTAAGTGTACTTTGTGTTTGTGAATTGTATGTTTGTAAAGTCCCCCGCGATACATTGATTGTTCCCTAATGCGGGAGTTGTCTTTTTAAAAAAAAATGAAGTAAATATTTCAATACAATATTCGGCTTTAAAGTAGGATTATTATATAGGTGAAATTATAATTTTTGTGTAAATACATACGCGTGTGTTTACGAGAAAAGCTGTTGTTAGACAGAGACCGCGTTAATTTATTTATTATCTTACGAGTAAATAGTTAAAGTTAGCTCGTAGTAAATAAAGTTTTATTCTCGAACACATTTAAATTTTATTTAAAAAGCCAAAGCCAGAGATGAAAATAAAATAAGCTTATTTTATAAACGTCAGTCTAAAAAATCTGTAAGTAGTTTCTTAATAGTTTTGTTGGCAAATTAATATGACCATGTCAGTGTACAAAAATAGATAAAATCAAGAAAAAAATAAGATGAGACATGTATTAGTATATAAATATATAAGTAGACTCTGCCTTTTAATAAGGTTTAATATTGCCACATAGCAATTAGTAAGTAGTTATTATTAGGCTTTTTGCTGTAAATCGTGTCCCTCTTCATCTTTACTCTCTTATACAAGGAAAGCTTATAAATTCGGCCCAGAGCCCAAATATACAGGCCCTTAAAATAGTATTTTAACACAACTATAGTGTTAAAATACGGGCCTGTATATTTTTTCTAGACGTTAGTTTAGGTAGTCGAGGGTACCCTCTCCTGAAAAAGGTGTGATTTTATGTTATCAGAATTTAATTTCTCGATCTTCAGACAAGGTCTAACCTTGGTTTCTAAACAAAAAGAACAACAAACGTATATGGAGTATATAAACATTTCATTACATATTTGTACATATTATGGTACAAAATGGAGAGAATAAAATACCACTTTTAAAAGCCTACAATGGATATTAGTTATTTATTATATTGTTAAAGTTTTCCAAGTTAAATCTGAATAAAATATTTAGTATGTTTTTTATTCGACTTATTCGACAAACTAACAAATGGCCCACCTGATGGTAAGCAGTCACCGTAGCTATGAGTACTCGTCCGATTTCAAAAGATATTTAAAATATATTTACTGGCCTGGTAGTCTAGTGGTTCGTTAAACTGACTGCTAAACCGGAATTCGTGGGTTCGATTCCCACCCGGGACAACACTTTGTGGGACTCATAAATGTTTGTTTTGAGTTTAGGTGTATTTTTTGTCCGTGAAATATAATTGATTGTAAAATACCCCGCGACACAGGGCTTGTTGCTTAATGCAGGAGTTGTCTTTTTAAAGCAAACAAACAAAGCAAATCGTATTATTCTGATTAAAAAGACACATTTTTCTAATCAAATCAATTTTGCTTCTGCATACTACACATAGGTATACCTCCTTCCGACCGGTTGAGTATAAACGCTCGAGTAGTTAGCACTTGGGATTGGTCTCCAAGGGCGACAGAATGTCATTATATCTCTAAACTTTGTGCTAAGTTGGAGACGACGCCCCTAGGGGGTTTCTCAAGGGGATGCATTGGGCCCCCTACTTGTTCCTCCGGGCAATGGAATCTTCATTGCTGTCCAATTTACGTATAAACTCAATTTAATAGTTATAATGTTCGAGCTTTACAGTTTCTAAACACGTGTTGTGATTGTTTGTTAATCTTGTTCCGATTTATGTGATTTAAATTGAGACGTAGTAGGTATTATGTTTATTGGGGAGATTTGGTAACGGGACAATCCCACCCACTGTGTCTCCTGTGAGCCATTATTAACAGCGGAGTAAACAACTGATACACCAAGCTTTGACTCTCGTGGGTCCTGTGGACAACTAAACCTACTGTCTTGGACCCCGCAACGAATTGAGTCAGAAGTAAATAGGAGGAATAGAAAGAAAAGAGATTTGGTATATCGATCGGCACTAAAATGTATAGAATATTCTTGTTATATTTATATCAGTTCGACTCCCATTATATATTATATATCCTTATAGTTTTCTTAAAAATTAAAATATGTTTTCTTAAATTTGTATGGTAAATTAATAATTAATAAAAAAAATGTAATTTGGTCGTTTGGCCCGCTCGGGCGAACAAATAGCGGGCGAAACGACCTATAACTCGTAATTATCGAATTAATGTTCAACAGGTAACCATAAAATACTTTGTAAACTAAAAATGATAAAAGGTTTTCCATAAAACATCACAATCAATTTCAAACCGATATTTTCCCTCACACAGGAGCCGCGGCGTCCACATTGCAGCCGAGCGCTCTCCAAACAATGGACGAGTTAATAGAACCTCACCTCGGACAATCGATTGTAATAACGATACATCGACTAAACGGACATCTCTATTGTTCTCTATATCGATATTTTAGACAGGTCTTTTTATGTACATTGTTTGGTAAATAAAGTTTTACAAGGCTTTTAATGGCAATGGTATTTTATTTTGAAGTTAAAGTTTTATAGGACAACAATTTGCTGTTCACTGAAGTTTAATTTACATATATTTTTTTATTTATAGTACCTGGGTGGCAATGAAGCTTACGGCACGCTTGATTTAAAACAGTTACCGTAGCCTATAGAGTACTATAGACGCTTGCAAAACCAGAAGTATCACTTGCGTGTTCCCGAGTCATTATTTTACACCAGGGCTTTAAGATGGAGTGTTCATGGGATAGGAAAACGTTTCTTTTAATCCATCCCTAAATGACCGCTGGAGACCTGTACTCAAACACAGGAACACAACTTTTGGCTGTGGTCTTCTGTAAGGTGAAGGTCCTTCCTCAGTCACGCTTGCTCGCTAGTATGGTCACAGATTAATAAATAGTTACTACGTAAGCGTAGGGTGATGCCCTACCTCTCTTAGTCTTATCTGATAACATACATTGCTGACCTGTTGGTCTAGTGGTTAGCGACTCTGACTGCCTTGGACAACTCACACACCGCCGCCTGTACTATGGGAACCAGTAATGTAAGTAAGTAAGTGGTAATTATAGATAAATTACACCCAGACACAGAACAAACATTTATGCTCATCACACAAAGATTTGTCCTGGGTGCTTTTTAGATTTGTCCTGGGTGGGAATAGAACCGTGGGTTCGATTGGACAAATCTTTGTAACCAAACTTTGTAAAAAGTAAACCATCTAGGCTATATAATAAAAGTAACAACTATAACATAATCAATAATTCATTTCAATAGTAGAATATTGTTTCAAGGTTAGTTTCAAACTATCGATTTAACCTTGACACTGAATGGTTTTTACCTGAATATTTAACTACTCGTAATAACTAGAATAGAGTATTTTTTTTTACTTAGATGTCTATTTATTTATTTATATCTAAATGGACCACCAACAGTTTTTAAGACAGGTAGGGCATTGTTATAATGCCATCATCTCAGCCAAAAGACGTCCACTGCTGAAACATAGGCCTCCCCCAAGGTGTTCCACAACTCTAGATCCTGAGCCGACCTTGTCCATCGGTTGCTTGCAACCTTTACCAGGTCGTCGGTCCACCTTGTTGGATGCCTGCCCACGCTTCGTCTTCCAGTTCGTGGTCGCCACTCTAGAACTTCTGCTCCAACGGTGCCTGATACGTATGTTTAAAAAGTCGACACTATTCATATTCCAGAGATTATATACATACGTACAAACTCACACATTTCTCTTTCTCTCTTAATTGTATTAGTATAGATCAACAAATCTATATTATCTATACTTAATTTTATAAAGCTGAAGAGTTTGTTTGTTTGGTTGAACGCGCTAATCTCAGAAAGTACTGGTTCAATTAGAAAAAATCTTTTTGAATAGTGCAGTTATCCAGGAAGGCTATATGCTATATAACATCACGCTATGATCAATAGAAGCGGAGCAGTAGTAAGATATGTTGCAAAATCGGGGAAAATATTCCAAATTACCTCGCGGGCGACCCCTACAATTCTATAGAGACATCCCTTATTTTGTGCTACAAGGTGCCTTTGAATACGGGGTCGTATGTTCCGCCCTATTTATCAAACGCCATTATTTCCCGCTTTTTCACTAAATGTCATGTTAGGACGCTATAATTATAGTTTCTTGTGATTCCCTATTACAGGCTAGTGTTAGTTTTACGAATACCAACTTAACGGTATGGAGATAAAGTTAATTTTAGAATGTAGAATGATGCTCCTTTTGAAACCTTGACTTAGTCTTTTTGGGGTGATAATAGCAACCCATATATGTCCCACTGCTGGGCACGGGTCTCCTCTCCTTTATCAAGAGAGAGGGTTAAGGCCTTAATTCACACACGCTGACCTAATGCGGGTTGGTGAATCAGACATGTCCTTAAAATTTCTTCTAAGACATGTGGGTTTCCTCACGATGTTTTCCTTCACCGTTAGCAGATGGCGAATCATTTGATTTGTACATATAAAATAAATAAAATAAAATAAACTTTAATTCAGACAAATCCATATTTTGTTAGTAATATTATCTGTGGTAATACACACACCTTATAACTATGTTGGTAACAAATAATATTAAAATATATTATTTACAATCCTAACATTAATTCATAAACCTGTTTCCACCATCTGACGCACTGGGGACATGCACATGAGCCCGAACCCAGTGCGCCATGATGGGACAACGCGGCTTGCTGCTAATGACCTCCAGAATGCTGTTGGAGCTCCCACGCACTCTACGCATCATGGATGCTGTTCTTTTGCGGAGGATAGTTGAGAAACCGTCCGTATTTGTTTCAGTAAACATTCTTGATGCACTACAGTAACGTGGAAGCCCCAACAACATCCTGAAGGCATTATTATATAAACTCCACAAAGTGAAATTCACATTGGTACTGCCACCCGGAATCGAACTCGCACCTCTTGCGTGCAAGTCGGATACTTTCCCACTCGGCCACCACCTCACTTTTTTTTTGGTAGGTGGTGAAAAGTCAAATTTAATTGTAATTATTTAAACAAATAAGAGCTTTGCTTTTCTTCGTTAAGCTATCATTATCATTTCTACACGTTATCAATACTTTGACTGCATGATTAGTTCAGTGGCTTAATTAGTTACCACGCCATTTAACACTGCAAGGTGTGTTGTGAGTTCGATCCCTACATAGGACAAAAAAATGTGTGATCCATAAATGGTTGTCCTGAGTCTGGGTGTACGTTGTGTACGTTAATTGTATGTTTGTTACAACATAGGCCTTGTTCCCTAGTGCTGGAATTGTTTTTTTTTTTAACAAAAGAATAAAAAATACTTAAACATTGAAGAGCTTTGCTTCTGTTCGTTTAGCTATCACTATCACTCCCGATCTTAGGAAGTGATGGCGATCGCTTTGATGATAACTGCCTGATAAGACTCGATAAGAACAGGCACGAAATTTAAAAAAAAGTCTTACCGATATAGTAAGTCCGCAGTAACAGTTGTTATGAAAATTAGACGTACCTGAAACAATAAATACAATTTTAAATTATTTTTGTGTATAATAACATCTGTATCATTACATAGTATAAAACAAAGTCGCTGTCGCTGTCTGTCCGTCCCTATGTATGCTTAAATCTTTAACGCAACGTATTTTGAAGCAGTTTTTTTAATAGATAAAGTGATTCAAGAGTAAGCATATGTAATTTTAGAGGTTTCTAATGTGATGTCGTAAATAACCACATTTTTTTTGCGCTTACATTGCAAACGCTGGCTGAACCCTACGAGATAGATCAAAATAATGTACTACAGTATTGTACATAGTATACGTCTTTCTCTTAGGGATAATCCATTTTTTATCCTTTATTTTCTTCAAGAAATAGCTTACTTACGAAGCGATTTTAAGCAAAACAGCAATATCCTTATTCAATTTAATACATTGTGCATTTAGTATATATTAATATGGCCCTTTACAGTATGTAATTTAAATGAATATTTTCGAAGTGGTGGCTGGTCAATCTTGGCATGATTTATTTTTAAATAATAAAGATATAGTTTTTAGATTTTTACTAAGATCACAATGTGATCTCGACACGTTTCTATCATATAAAAGGAAAGGCCATAAAGTGGAAAGCTAAATTCATTCATTTTTTCTTAATTGTTTTCTTATTTATCAAATATTTTTACCTAGATTTAATTTTGTATGGTAAATTGGTTTCCGTCCCTTTTTGTTAACACTAATAATTGTAACGTAGGTATATTAAATTGTAAATTTTATACACTGGCGATTAAAAAGAGTGACCCAAGTTTCTCGAAAAATTCTTTGCGAGGCCCTACCCTAGTCAGCGAATTGGACGTAGGAAAAAAGTATGCTGGTATTTGTTTTTATGACGTTCATAAGTATCATGTATTTGATCTAAGTGAATAAATGAGTTTGACTTTTAAGATATTACAGATTTAAAATGCAGGCACATAGCCGTTGCCGCGGTACCGACCAGGGGTAGATTTGAGCGTTGAGTGTATGGCCAAATCATATGTCGCTCTTTCAAGAATAACCTCTAAAGAAAACATGTTTGTATTGTCTAATGACAAAAAAGCTGTAAACGTTGTATATAAAGACATTCTGTAGTATATTTAGTATAAGCATTGCACCCGTGCAAAGCCTGAGGGGGTCGCTAGTTTATATTACAAATGAGGAAGTAACTCTGTTTGTATGTTTGTTTGTTACCTTTTTCTACTAAATGACTGAATGGATCCTAATGAAATTTGGCAAGGAGATTGACAGTATCCTGTGAGAAGATATATGGATAGATTTTTTTTATATATGTATTACCGACATCCACATACAGTAATATTATATTTTTTTAGGATTTCATGAATTAGAATTACGAGGGTGCGTAATATAGGCTATAAATAGCTTGACCTAGTCTAAATAAGGTTCGAATGGGTGTCTTATTTCGCCGAATGAGTGGAGCCTCCCTTGGGTACGTCCTTTGACATGTCCAGATGTGTCAGGTCACCAGATTTATGTGTCAGACTCGGTATAACAAATATACACTTGAATTGTGATTATTTCTGGCTTTGGCTGCGACATATATATAGTACTAGCTGTTGCCTGCGGCTTCGCCCGCGTGGATGTCGGTTATCGCTGTAAAAAGTAGCCTATATGTTATTCCAGTCTATAATCTATCTCTGTGCCAAATTTCATCCAGATCAGTTCAGTAGTTTTTACGTGAAAGAGTAACAAACATCCATACATCCATCTATCCATCCATCCATACTTACAGCATTTATAATATTAGTAGGATTCGTCGGTTGAAATTTTTTATTTGATATCCACAAAAAAAATAAAAGCCATAAATAAATCTCGAGAAAGTTCCATCATTTTGAGTAATGTTCATTATGGATAATGTATTATGAGAAACAATATTATAGGAAGCAAAGTTATCTCGTCTGTTCGGTATTCATATTCATATATTCAACAAGCGGAGGATCAACATAGCTTTAATTAGAGCCAATTCACATTGAAATAAAGTCGATGGGACGTGAAGCGACGCGGAATTAATTTGAAGCAAGCTAAAGAAGATACGCATTGGCTGGAAGACGTGCCCATTCTAGTGTATGCGTATGATGACATAAACTCAAACTCAAAATTCATTTATTCATTACGGTTACAAAGTAACACTTATGAAGGTCATAAATTATGAATAAACCAGAAAGATGATGTCAGCAAAATTTTCTTACGGCTAGTTCGCTGACGTGGAGCCTTGAGAAGAACTAGCAAGAAACTCAGGCCACTCTTTTTAATCGCCAGATAGTTACAATCTTTTGTACAATACAAATATGTTAGCATGCAAGCTGATGCAGTCAAAACACGATACTTACTTAATTGTTAAAATAAGGTAATAATACTTAGTACTGGTCGTGCGAGAAAAAAAAGTATGGTGTTAAAGTCTGCTTCAATTTACATAACTGCCTCAGTGGCTTATGTGTGACTGCTGATAACGAGATCCCGAGTCCGATTCCTGGGCTAGGCTAAAAATAAGGGTTTTTCTGTCAAAAAATTCACAATAGATATCCGGGGTTTGGAAATTGGCGGTAAACAAGAATATGGCCGTTTGATGTTAAGCAGTTACCGTATCCTATGGACGTTTGCAATACCAGAGATAAGTACCACTTGCGTGTTTCCAACCCATTTTTTTACACCAGAACTTTAAGATGGAGTATCCCTGGGATAGGAATACTTTTATTTCAAAACGCATTCCTAAATGAGACCTGTACTCACGCACAGAAACTACATCCATATAATATACTAGCTGATGCCCGCGGCTCAGCTCGCCTGGATGTCGGTTATCGCTGTAAAAAGTAGCCTATGTGTTATTCCAGACCATAATCTATCTCGGTGCCAAATTTCATCCGTTGAGTAGTTTTTACGTGAAAGAGTGACAAACATCATCACCATTCCTTCATCCATACATCCGTATGGATGGATGGATGAAGGAATGGTGAATAAACGCGAAAGTTTGTTAAAAAAGTTTTTAAGTATGGATATCCATCCATACTTACAAACTTTCGCGTTTATAATATTAGTAAGGATGTACAATTATACTCATTATTTGGCTGTGGTCTTCTGTAAGGAGGAGGTCCTTCCCCAGTCGGGCTTACCTCTCTTCCATATCTCCCTAAATGGGAGCTGGAAACTAGTTTTAACAAACTACGATGTACCTTATGTGCGATGTTATACATACATATGTATAACGTTGTTCAATTAACAGTGGCTTTTGGACATAATCAACGAGATATGCCGCCGGCATTCGGCTTTGATTGAAGCTTCAAATGCAGTATCAGTGCAATATGTACTTGAATTAAGCGTCTAAACGTTTGTATGTATCCCTTTCTGCTATGTATGTATGTTTTCCCTTTATACTGACATAAGTTGTTACTCATTTCCGAAAATGTAATTTTAACTACAGTATTATAAAGAGGAAAGATTTGTTTTTTGTTAACCGACTCCAAAAAAGGAGGAGGTTTCTCAATTCGACCGTATATTTATATGCTTTTTATGTTTGTTCGCGGATAACTTCGTTGTTTATGAACCGATTCTCAAAATTCTTTTTTTATTCGAAAGAGTCTACTTTAAAGGTCCCATTGGCACCAAGTCAGGATCTGATGATGGAATCCCAGGGAAATCGAGGGCAACCCTCAAACGTTGTAGGTATTAACAATGTTTTTCGTATATTTTTATTTATTGTTACGATTTACCTCAAAAATACTTGACCGACTTTAAAAAATTTTTCACCATTAGTAAGCTCCATTATCAGCGGGTAACATAGGCTATATTTTATTGAAAAACTAGCTGTACCCGCGACTTCGTTCGCGTGTTCAGTCTTTTACTCGAAATCTCAAAGCTACAGCTGTAATCCCTATACAAACTTTCATCGGCTGATTTTCATCTTTAGTGGTTACATTTTAAAAAACCTTTCTTTGCGGATGCCTATATCATAATAGCTATCTGAGTGTCTAGTGATTTAAACTGTGCGTTTGTTGATAAGTCAGTCACGTTTTTCTTTTAAACATTAAGATTCTGCAATTTATAAACTTCATGAAGAAATATTCCTTGTTTGTATGATTGTTCTGCTCTTCAAATTGTCTTAGCGCAAACGTGAATAACCTTAATTGGCCCATCGCCTGGCTAATAGTTTGAATTTATGTATTGTTATGTATTATCTGTGCCATACCCTGTAAAAATCTCTACATCTATTACATTTCGTTTTAAATTGGTCACTTCCAACCTGATAGGTACTGTTACACAGTTTATGTGGGCTAAAAATTTATTTAATTCTTAATGGGCATAATAGTCCGTCGTAGTGCTCAAGGATTTCAGAGAACTTTCCTTTTAATCCATTGTTCTTTTAATACAGTTATAGTACTTTACATAAGCTTTCGGAACAAAACTGAATGAAAAACCAGTAAGTTGAAACCTATTTAATATTGTCGACCATATTAGTGAGAGTTCAATGTAAATTCGGTATATAGGTATCTGTTAATTATTATCTTTATCTCTGAAACTATGCATTTTTACTTTGTACATTGTTTAATTACGAAGTTTCGATGCCTATATCCGGCTGTATCATAATATTAGTTCAATTGTAACATTTTAATTTGCTCATTGAATGTGATTAGTTACTTAATTACCATAATTGAGATACATTATGTCTGATCTCCATCGGAAAAAATATTTATCATTGAGAAGTTGGCCATCTGCAGCATTCTTTATTAGTTTCACTAACGAATTGATGCATGAATCAAACAAATGCATTCCTGAATGCATTTGTTTGATTCATTGCAGTATGCCTATAGTATTTGAGGAGGTTACTCACTTCCCTACGGAACCCATCACCAGAACTGGATTTCTTAAAAACTGAGAACAATAAGAAAGATTATCCATCCAATTACAAAAAGATTTTTAAGACAATTTTTAAAGAGAGGGAAGGACCTCCACTTTACAGAAGACCACAGCCGAATAACTATACACAGCGGTGTAGTTGTGTTCCTGTGTGTGAGTATAGGTCTCCAACGCTCACTTAGGGATTCGTTTTGAAAGAAACGTATTTTTATCCCAGAGATACTCCCATCTTAAAGCCCTGGTGTAAAAAATGGGTTGGTAACACGCAAGTGATACCTTTGGTATTGCAAGCGTCTATAGGCTACGGTAACTGCTTAACATCAGGTGGGCCATATTCTTGTTTGCCACAAAAGTAGTTCCATCTTAGCCATAAGACGTCCACTGCTCGACATAGGCCTCCTGCAAGGTTTTCCACATCATTCGGTCCTGAGCTGACCTTGTCCATCGGTTGCCCGCGTTTACCAGGACGTCGGTCTACCTTGTTAGAGGCCTGCCCACGCTGCGTCTTCCAGTTCGTAGTCGCCACTCTAGAACCTTTCTGCCCCAACGGCCATCGGTTCTGTGAGCTATATGCCCTGCACATTGTCACTTAATTGAGGCAATTTTTCGAGCTATATCGGTCACTTAAAAAGAAAATATTACAAATCGGCTCTTAAATGACAATGCAATGGAACCTCATCTTTAAAAATTCAGTTAAAAATATATATAATCAGTTAAGTATGCCGATGAGACAGAGGCCGAATTTTTTTGGTCGAAGATAGACACATAGTATCGCGGAGTTTTTTAGATCTATTTGCAAATAACTTTTTCCGACTCGCTCAACTATCATCGTAATATTTCAGCCAATTCACGCTCGCAAAACTATAATGAAAGAATCACGCCGTCTACTGGTGAAAATCGAATGAAATTTTGTTTGGTAGTTAGGTATTGAGTTTATCGTGACCAGACAGACAGATTCAGTGGAGTGTTTTCTTTTCTGTGCTGCTTTCCTGATTACCTAAATTAAGGTATTGTTAAATGTTAGCGCCTACACAAAATGAAATAGCATTCATTTTATAGTAATATTTTATAGTTTGTGTTTAAGTTTTATTAGGCGTTTAATTTAGTCAGTGATTGTCTTAGGTCTTGGCATGAGTAACGCATTTTATTCGTACTTATAGTATATTTATATAGTTTTATCAAAGACGATTTTAGCTGCAACAAACAGATAGACAGAGAGATAAAACTGATAAAATTGTATTTCTGTTGTAAGTGCTATGTAAAAAGCCACATGAATTTAATAGAAAGCTTTTATTATGATATTACAAACAGACACTTCAATTTTATTAATGTGTGTATAGATGTATAGCTGATATGTGTTTATGTCGACTGGCCTGTTGGTCTAGTGGTTAGTGACTCTGACTGCTACACCGAAGGTCGTGGGTTCGATTCCCACCCAGGACAAATCTTTGTGTGATGAGCACGAATGTTTGTTCTGTGTCTGGGTGTAATTTATCTATAATATGTATGTATTTAGAAATATATAAGTATGTTTATCAGTTGTCTGGTTACCATAGTACAAGCTCTGCCTAGTTTGGGATCAGATAGCGATGTGTGAGTTGTCCCGAAAATATTATTATTATTATATATTATTATTATTATGAATTCGTTTGCGTGGACTTCAGGGATTAAAACATAGGTTTTCCTGGAGCTGCTAAACGGAAAATTGTTTGGAATCAAAAGAACCCGGGGCATAAAAGATTATCACCTGCACCGCATTCTGTTAAAATGTTCTATTACATTCATACTGCTTCTATTACATTTCGTTGTAAAATGGGCACTTTTAACCTAGTACTGTTAACACGTGATGTACCAGTCAGCTGATCTCTATTTAATATGGTCGCCGATATTTATGAGAGTTCAACTTAAATTGGTGATTGCTATATCTCCGAAAGCTCGCATTATTTTTTAAATTTATTTTCATATAAACTTCAAACGTGGTTTTACAAACTACATTTTAAGCTATGTTTCAGCGAAATAAATCGAAGCATGTTTCTTGTATAGCACGTGTGTTATTAAAGTGACCATAACTTTTTTATTTGTGAACCGATTGGAATAAAATAAAGCCTATATGTTATGGGAAGGTTGCCACAATATATAAGTGAAAACCGCATTCAAATCGGTTGCGTGGTTGCTGAGTTTATCGCGTACAAACGCGGCCACAAACAGACAAACAGACAAACAGACACACAGACAAACAGACAAAAATTCTAAAAACCACATTTTTGGACTCAGTAACATAAATACAACGTATATAAATTGTTTTTTCGAAAAAAAATTCAATGTACAGACGCGACTTGGTTACGATTTTATTATATGTATAGATAAAACGGGATCCCAACAAAAATTGAATAAATGTCCACCTGTGCCAAACCGGGACGTGCCGTTAGTAAATAATATCCTCGCAAAGTGAAGTGAAGAAGCTGAAGATCTTGCTAGCGAGCACTTGGAGAGAACTATGTTCAGCAGTGGACTGCGATGATGATGATGGTGAATAAATAATCTGGCGATTATAAAGAGGGGTCTGAGTTTCTTGTCAGGTCTTCTCATCACAAAACCCTTGTCAGAAAACTGGCTGTTTGTAATATTGGCTAAGATCGTTTTCTTATAAGTTTTTGTGATGTTAATAAGTATGTAAATATTATTTTTATACTACTTGAGTGGCAAACAAGCATACGGGCCCAACCATATAGGCTAAGCAGTTACCGTAGCCTATGGACGCTTTGCGATACCAGAGATATCACTCGCGTTTGGCCGACAGATTTTTTTTCACCAGGTTTTAGTCGATTCTACTACCGTTACTACCATTTAGTCTTGTCTAGAGTAGCAGAAGATGATGTAGCCCTGGGATAGGAAAACGGATTTTTAAAAACGCATTCTTAAATGCGCACTGGACACCTGTATTCGACTGTGACGAAAAGAAGCGCGTCCACATTTATGAAAACCATTTTTAGGGTTCAATACCCAAAGGGTAAAAACCAGACCCTATAACTAAGACTCGGCTGTCCAGCTGTCTCTCACCAGGCTGTATCTCATGTACCCTGATAGCTAGACAGTTTAAATTTTCAGAAATGATATTTATTTTTCTAAAGAATTTTCTGTCATTTATGTCGTCTGTTGATAATATCGATAACATCGTCGCTGTTTAATGTCACGGCCAGGCTGGCCTGAGTTGCTCTCATTTTCTTTACTTCTTTATTTTTGTTCGATCGAGGCTTGATTGTCCTGCATTCAATAAAGGTTTTGCTTGGTCGCAAACGTTAATTACTGTTTACGTTTGACTGATTTTGTTTGTGTATTGACACATAAAGCAAAATCACTAAAGTAAATTTTTAATCAACAGTAATAATGTTTTAATAGAGTTTTCACTATTATTATCAGCCTATCACAGTCCACTGCTGGACATAGGCCTCTTCAAGTTTGAGGTATTGGTGACGAGAAGACTCGAAGTAATTTCCTAAATATAAACTATATTTCCCTTTCTGGAGTTTATATTTACTAATCAAATGATTCACCATCTGCTAACGGTGAAGGAAAACATCGTGAGAACTCACATGACTTGGAAGAATTTATAAAGACATGTCTGATTCACCAACCTAGGCTAGCGCGTGTGTGAATTAAGGCCTACACCTCTCTCTCTTGATAGAGGACAGGAGACCCGTGCCCAGCAGTAGGACCTATATGGGTTGCTTAAAAAACTATATTTATTTGGTCCAAATATTCAAAAATTGGATATTGAGCTCATTTCATTGGAAAAATGTGTGATACAAAATTTATTTAAAACTTCATGCACAGGAATTGTTTTTTAAAAACCATTTTTTTAATAAACAATAGTTTACTTATTGATTGAACAGTTACATCAAACATAAGTAATGAATAAAACTGTTCGTGCAGTTATTTGTGCGTGTAATTAAACCCGTGTTGTGATAAACTCCAACAAATTAGATAACGACGGACTAAATTGAATTTCTATTGGAATTGCGCTGTCCCTATATAGGTACACAGTTCTGTGCCTGTTTAATCCGTATTACAATTGTAGTAGCTATTAAAATGTTAATTAAAAGCAGGTCATTGTTTGAAGTAGTTTAAATCTAGATTTTATTGAAGTGAAAACTTCTTTTAGCACGGTACGCATATTTTTAGATGAGATAAAATCATTGGATTCGCGACACCGTTACGAGACGAAGCTTGACATATCCGAAAAATCATTTTTCGACTATCACGTTATTAAAGCAAAGAGGCGATATATGCATGTACATAAAGCAGACCGCGAACGCGTCTAGATAAATAAAAAAAACATTGATTGCTATTAAATTTATAACAACTGTTTGATTTTGCAATTTGATTTGTGAATGTAAGAACACGGTTCAGGATTTATGGAGTGAACAATTGTGTGGGTATAGTGATATTGTTTTGTTCGAAAAAAGGGTATCTGATGCGTGGTACACCAACGTGATTCACTTAGGTGTTCCACCATTAACTTTATGTACTAGACCAGTGAAAGCCCAGTTACTAGATCGGTGCCGAAAACTGAGGTTTTTTTATAGTAAGGAGGTAAACAAGCAAACGGTCCGTTACTACGGTAACTGCTTACCATCAGGCAGGCCTTATGGACGCTTGCAAGACCAGGAGTATCACTCACGCGTTGCAGACCCTATAAAAACCTTTTAACCCCTTTATTCAATAACCCCATGCTATATAATAATAATAGTCCCTCGGGAAATCTTTAGCTGGAAACTCATTTCACGACCTAATCATGCGTGGGAGGAAATTCCTCTGAACACGTACAGTACAAGGACGATTGATAAAAATAATATTTGAAGTGAAAACTTCTTTTTTTATTTTGAGTGAACAAAAATCATGGAACTTTTTTCATCGTCACCGAGCGCTTTCTATGAGCAAACCAAAAATAATTCAAAGTCAAAGACAAACATTTATTCATTTAGATCAAATGATTCGCTTCGAGAAGAAATGGCAAGAAACTCGGGCCACTCTTTATAATCACCAGATATACAATTTGGTATGAGTGTTAATAAACAATAATCTAATAGCTCGAAGATACAATTCACAGTTACTTAGTTTTCACTTCTATCGGCAGTCTCCAAAGACTGCCCCGCATGTTTTTTATGACTAACTGAATCAATCTTCCTTTCGTATCTTACTGTCCTCGTACAGTCCTTAAGTAAATATTCAGTTCTTCGATCTCTATCGAATAGATAGTCAAAAAAATATTATTTTTATCAAACGTCCTTGTACTGTACGGTTTCAGACGAAGATCCTCTGACGCACGATTCGGCCGTGAAATTATTTACTTCACAAAATTCTGCACTCTTCACTTCGCTATGATAAATTTATAACGTAATATTGTATTATATTACATAAAACGTAATACAATTTATCATTTGCAGCTTTAGCATTTCCTCAAAGCGAATCAAAGGAACAATACACACCCTGAAGAGTTCCTTTGAACGCTGCTACCTTTCGTAGTTTTATATCTCGGGCGACAAACCTTCAGAGAAAAGTAATGGCCCGTATAACAATAGGCGAGTGGGTAAGGAGAGTGCTTTAGGAAACTTTTATACTAGGTACACCTGCTTCGAAAGAACCTCCAAATTTCTTCAAAACGGTGTAGAAAAGCGAGCTGAATTTTTTTTAAAATCTATTTCTGATGTGCAGTTATTTTAAAAGTGAGCAAGGAGTCTTTATTACTCTGTTATTGCAAAAAATAGTTCTAAATTTAAACAAAAGAGCGAGCGCAAATTTCCTTTGTTTTTTTGTTCTTCGTTGGTGTATTATCTCTCCTCTCCTTTATCAAGAAAGAGAGAGGGTTTAGGCCTTAATTCATACACGCTGGCCTAATGCGGGTTGGGAAATCAGACATACCTTTAGAATTTCTTCTGAGACATGTGGGTTTCCTCACGATGTTTTCCTTCATTATTAAATACTATTATTTTTCCTTAATTCATTTTTATTATCATTATCACAGTGAGATGAGCATGATGATAATGATGATTAATTTATATAATCTTGATAAATAAAACACGATGTACGTATCTAAGCATTCCAACCATTTATCAGATCGTGAGCTCGCCAAGATTTAAAAAATACGTGAGAATTTCAGGCGAGCAAAGCTGTGAGCACAAGCTAGTGAATAATAAATTTGTAATGTATTCGAGAATAGTCTTGGTACAGGTATATCGCAGACTGCGGTCGACACGTTGGATACAAACATATGAAAGTATTAACAACTACCCACTATCTATTCATATATTACACCTCCACCACAATTTACAAATATATATATATATAATAATTAAGTAACCTGAAATCTATCTACGGGTTTGCGTATACGCTTGGAATAGCGATTCACCGGTGACTCAGCTGGCGGCGGTGGTGCAGGTAATTCACCTTCAGGAAGTTCACTCTCCCTATCATTTCCTACTCCACCCTCGCGAGCATTAGAGATGTCACGTGATGACCCCTCCTCTACCACCGAGCTTGGTAGCCCGACAGCCTTCTCCTCGCCCGTCGACGACTTACTATCGCTATCCTGACACGGAACAGTAACATCAGATAGGCAAGATCGTCGACGAATTTGGTCAACATGTCTTTTATGCAATTGACCGTTATCCCCTACTACTGAGTACCTACGCATACTGTCGACTCCTGTCACAGTGCCTTTTACCCACTTGTCGGAGATACCGTAACCACGAGCCCAAACTGGTTCCCCTTCATGGAAACTACGTTGAACCCCACCTGCATATTCAGTCTGCCGTTGCTGAACTGTGCGAACTCTATTTTCCACCACACGATCAGTGCGCAACAAATCCAACCTTGAACGCAAAGACCGTTTCTGCAGAAGCATAGCTGGCGTTTCACCGGTCGTACTATGAACCGTATTTCGATAGGCGAGTAAAAATGTTTGTAAAGCCGCGTCAATGTCCACGTTATCTCTGTAAGCTTTTTTAATTGCACGTTTACATAATTTAACTGCGTTCTCAGCTGCACCGTTTGAAGACGGGTGATAAGCAGGTGAGAAGCGCTGTTTAACTCCGTTATTAATTAAGAATTTTTTAAATTCGAGACTGGTAAATGGAGGACCCTGGTCTGAAACCAACTCTTCTGGTAGACCGAATCTTGCAAAAGTAGACCTTAAGATTTTAATCACGTTCGTGGCGTTAGTGCGGGTCATTTCAAAAACTTCAATCCACTTCGAGGTTGAGTCTATTAAAATTAGGAAAGTAAATCCTTTGTATGGCCCCAAGAAATCGATATGCAATCTACTCCACGGCCGGGCAAGGTATGACCATGGCTGTATTACAGCCCGTGGCGCCGCGTCTGCCTCGACCGCACACGTTTCACACTGCTTACATAACATTTCCACATCGGCATCTATATTAGGCCACCATACATAACTACGAGCTAATCCTTTAGTCTTTACTATACCCATGTGACTGCTATGTATTTGTTTTAATACGTCTCTTTGTAATGAACTTGGTATAACCATACGATAGCCCCACATCACACACCCACATTCCGTATATAACTCATGGCGCCTAGCAAAATAAGGTTTAATTTCATCCTCGAGACAAGTAGAAAGCCATCCCGATTGAATATATGCTAAAACCCTACTGAGAATCTTATCCCGGGCCGTCTCCTGCCTGACCTCCTTATTCGTAATAGGTAAAAAACTTTCCACGAAATTGACGTACGTATTTTCCTTCGATAACTTCGTTTTTACATTGCCTCTGCCGTGCGGTAAACGCGATAATGCATCCGCACAATTTTTACTAGACGAAACATATTCTATCTCATAGGTATACCCAGACAACAGTACTGCCCAACGCTGTAATCTCGAAGCGGCCATCACCGGTATACCTACTTTATTACCAAAAATATACGTCAAAGGCTTGTGATCTGTTCTTAGTATAAATCTACGTCCATATAGGTATTGATGGAACTTGCGAACGCCGTAAACAATAGCGAGTGCCTCTCGGTCTATTTGTGAGTAGCCACGTTCGGCCGCTGTGAGCGAGCGCGACGCATATGCCACCGGCCGCTCGCCACCCCGTGTCGTGTGTGAAATCACTGCGCCGATCCCTACGCTACTCGCGTCTGTTGTCAATATTATAGGTAATTCTGGTGTATAGTGCATCAATATTTCGCTACTTACTAATAGCTGCTTGACCTTACTAAATGCTTCCTGACATGTCTTATCCCAATGGTACTTAACTCCCGCCTTAAGTAAATTGTAGAAAGGAGCGAGTATTGTACTTATGTTTTTTACAAATTTTCCATAATACATTATCATACCTATAAATGCCCGCAACTCGGAAACATTGGTAGGTTCCGGTGTCTCGACAATAGCTTTCACCTTCTCTGGACATGTATGAACCCCTTCCTTACTAATCGTATGGCCTAAATAATTAACCGACTTGGCGAAGAATACACACTTTTCCTTTTTTACGCGCAATCCATATTTTTTTAAACAATCAAATACTTTACATAAATTACTTATGTGTTCCCGAGTGGTGCGTCCTGTTATTATAATATCATCCAGGAACACCCCCACATGAGACATATCAGCAAACAATTGTTCAAGATGCCTCTGAAATACCCCTGGACTCGACGATAGTCCGTATACTAGCCTATTATACATAAATAACCCTTTATGCGTATTAATAACGGTGTATTTTTTTGTATCGTCCAGTTCAAATTGGGCGTACGCCTGCGACAAATCTATTTTACTGAACCGTTCACCCCCCTTTAAACGTAATAGCAGCTCTTCAACTCTAGGCAAAGGATAACGGTCAATCTCAACTACTTTGTTCAACGTTAATTTATAATCTGCACAAATTCTGATGTTACCATCCTTTTTAACGACCGGGACGATGGGTGTAGCCCAGTCCGAGCGGTCGACGGGCGAGAGGATGCCATCGCGCACCAACTGCTCGAGGGCCCGCTCCACCGGCTCGCGCAGCGCGTAGGCCAGAGGTCGAGCACGCAGCAACACCGGCCGCGCTCCGTCCCGCACATGAATGCTCACTGAACCACCCGTGAATCGCCCCAAACCTTCTTCAAACACCTCACAATATCTGGAACTAAAAACGTCCTGATTGAATACGTCATCTTTACAATACAATGACACATTATTGCAATCGTAATTTACAACAGGCAACTGTATTTTTAACTCAGACATCCACTGCCTGCCTAAAAGTACCGTTTTACCGTTTCGCACAACAAATAATTCTAATATTTTTGTTACATTTTTATATTTTACCAATGGCCGTAACACCCCTATTGGTTTTATTGACTCGCCTGTATAATAACGAAACGTTAACGGGCTGGGCATTATACATAAATCACTAAATAGTTTATTATAACACTCCCAACTTATGCATGACACCGCGCTGCCGGTATCACATTCCATATTTAAATTTTTACTATTTACATTTAATGTGATATATATAGGCTTACACATCGACGCTGATAATAAACAAATGTCAATAAAAATTACCTCTTCGCTTCCCGTGTCACTATCACTATACACATGGTCCACGTCCACATGGTGCTGTGCCGCTACATTGGGGCACATGCGCCGCAAATGTCCCGGCCGATTACACACCCGGCAGACATACTGCGCATACTTGCAGCCACTCGTCTCATGGCGCGCTCCGCACACACGGCACTGTAGCTGTCGCTGCACCCGCTCCACTGCCGTCGTCGACGCTGGTGATGGTCGGTAAGCCGCACGCCGGCCTCGCCCTCCTGGAGCCCCGCTCCGCTCCGCCGTTACTAAGCTACGCCGCGCGTCGACTGCTACCGCCTGACAATCGACCTCCGTCGAACTCGAACCCAGTGACTTTCTGTATCCTTGTACAACTGCCGCTGCGTCTTTCTCCGCTGCCTCTAAACTCACTGCCAACGTATACGCTTTGCCGAACTCCAACTTGCTCTCTGCGAACAACCGTTGTCGTATAGTTTCGCTCGATATACCACAGACCAGCTGATCCCTCAAACTTTCCTCGAGCCAAGTCCCAAATCCACAAGTTATAGACATTTTTTTTAATACCGCTGTATATTCTGATATAGTTTCACCGTCCTTTTGTTTTCTATGTCTAAACTTATATCGCTCAGCTAACTCACTCGGCTTGGGCTGCAAATGTTTTTCCATGATGTCCGTTATTTCAATAAAAGTTTTATTTTTCGGCTTGACCGGAGTGCATAAATTCACCAATAGCTCATAACTCTCTGCACCCATCACTGTTATTAATGTAGGCACTTGAAGTTCCGTATTTATTTTATTTACTATAAAATACTGCTCCAAACGCTCCACGTATAACCGCCAGTCGTCATTGTGGACTTTGAACTCCGCGATCTTTCCGATCGACATGTTTACTTTTATAATATAATATCGTTAATATTATATCGTAACAATAACAATTAACACGCGCACTTGGTATTTAATTCTTTTTCGTCGCCACTGTAATGTATTCGAGAATAGTCTTGGTACAGGTATATCGCAGACTGCGGTCGACACGTTGGATACAAACATATGAAAGTATTAACAACTACCCACTATCTATACATATATTACAAAATTTTATTAGATTTCTACAACTAGGTCGCAAAAATACTCAAGTTAACTAAATGTTCATTAATTTCCTGGAATATCTTGGCACGCTCATCAATATTCGAAAGGAAAAGTTTTTATATTTTTAATTAAAATACGTTTGTTAACAGTTTGTTAACAACATTGTTAATAAAGTTATTTGTTTTTGATACAAACAACAAGTTTGATTTGAAGGTTTTGATTAGAGGACGATCAAAGATAATAAAAACAAGATAGATTGAGAGCGTGAATGTTACTGCAGAGTGATCAGGTGGTAACATTTTCGCCTTAAACAGACAATTTGTTTTAATACGAAACGTTATATCCTTACTAATATTATAAATGTGAAAGTTTGTAAGAATGGATGGATGGATGGATGGATGTTTGTTACTCTTTCACGTAAAAACTACTGAACGGATCTGGATGAAATTTGGCACAGAGGTAGATTATCACGGTGTGGAAGTCAAACTTACAAGTATAATATATTAGCTGTTGCCCGCGGCTCCGCCCGCGTGAATGTTGGTTATCGCGATAAAAAGTAGCCTATGTGCTATTCCAGACTATAATCTATCTGTATGCCAAATCCATCCATCCATACTCACAAACCTTTACATTTATAATATTAGTAGGATTCTAAGGCCGTGAAAGGCGCATGTTTAATGCGCCACAAACTAGATGATTTATTTATTTATTAAGGTACGAGTACCACTTGCTGCATCATTCAAAACAGTGATTTACCAATTCACTGATGCAGCCTATCTTTACATAAGTAATAATGATATTGCTATTGACTCTGCAAAAGAAAATATGTAATGCGGTCCCAAGTTCTCCTTTATATTTATGTATGTATCCAATAACGGAATATGAGTATTGTTTTTTTTTGCAAAAGAGCGCACATGTTATACCTATAAAGTCGCCTTTTCCCTAAATAACACAAGTCCTAACTTTGAGCACGAGTATGCGAACTTGTGACAACAAGTACAAGTGAGTTTCAGAAAGCCTGTGTAACTAGAACGAATTTTCAAATGTAGCTACACAAAGTAACGGAGGCCATACAATTATTGTCCTTACTTTTATTTAATTTGCTCTTTAATTAAAAGTTCGGCAGTTCGCTTGTGTCGCTAAAAACAAATACCTTTATCGATACAGCTCAAAACCAGTTAACACCGGCACAAACTGCCCGTTACTCGCTCGAAGCGAATGCGACCGTTTTAATTAAATTTGGTGTCAAAATATTGTAGCTCCCGGTTTCATTAGGCTTCTGTGCCGTCACGCGCCGTGTCACGTCAACTGGGTTGTTTTACGAAACAGATAGGTACATACCCTCTACCTTTGTATAGCTTGATGGTAAAGAGAACTCAATGAATATTGACTGCCTTGGTGTCCAGTGGCCGCAGTATGCGCCTGCTGTGCACGATGTTGTGGGTTCGATTCCCACACAGGACAAAACTTTGTGTGACCCACAAAGTGTTGTTCTGAGTGTGAGTGTAATTTGTGTCCGTTAATTGTATGTTTGTAAAGTCCCCCGCGACACAGAACTTGTTCTCTAGTGCGGGAGTTGTCTTTTTAAAACAATTTATTTATTATATGACCAACGTTACAGTGACGCTCAACGTCACAAAAATAATACCAAAACAAAACAGATCAGCCTTATTTATTGTTTAACACCTTTTAGTTTTGAAGTAGCTAGTTGTAAAAATAAACAAGAGTTTTATAATTGGGTTGTATTTTTTTAACTAGTAATTAAAACTTTTATCTCGTTAGGCTAGACAAAGTTTTAGTTTGAGATTCAGGTCCATCTGTTTATTCTAGACTCAATTAATTACTTCAATATTAGTATTTCAATATTACTTTAATGATAATATTGAAATTTTCTGTTGAGAAATAAAATAAATAAAAAGCAGTTGTTCATAGCTTGTATATAAAATATAATAATAATATTCTTTATTTGCTTCAAATTTAGGTACAAAAACAGGTAAAACAGTGAAAATAGAACCTATACATTTTGTCATGCTTGGTGACATGCAAATACATAATACAACAAACACATATTTCAAAAATTTCAATTACTTTTATCATATTGAACCATTAAACATCATAATAATATTATTATTATATTTTACTAATACATTTTAATGTAATAATTAATTGCATTACGTGGTAATGATAGGTATAGTAAAGTTATATACTTATGTTTAAACTGTATTGAACAAAATCAACTCCAATGCAAGCCTGAAAACTTCGCCATCTTAGCTTAGGGTTGGCCTTGATGGTATACAGCTCTGGAATTCTGGTGTTCAATCCTCAGTATCAGCCCGAAGTATGGAATTGTTTACGGTTTGAAGGATTAGGCTTGGCGATCTTGTTAGATTAGATACATACATATTATCACGCGAGTCTTCGATTGGGGTAGGCAAAGACTATGGTACGCCAATTGCTTCTATCCAGACATATTCAAGCTTCTTTCATGAGTTAGATAATAGTTCATAGATATAGTTTGTGATTATTTTAGATGTCTCCAGCGCTCATTTAAGGATGCGTTTTGAAAGAAACGTACCTATTCCTATCCCATAGATACTCCCATCGTAAAGACCTGGTGTAAAAAATGGGTTGGCAACACGCAAGTGATACTTTTGGTATTGCAAGCGTCCATAAGCTACGGCAACTGCTTAATATCTGGCGTAATATAATAATGTAGAAATGTTTTTTTTTATACTACTTAGGTTGCAAACAAGCATACGGCCTGTTTGCAACCTAAGTAGTATAAAAAAAAAACATTTCTACATTTATTTTTATGATTAAGCATGGCGCTTAAGGCACGGATAAAAGTACTCAGTTTTATTTTTTACACTAACTTTTTATACAGTTGGAGCAATAAGTCACGCCATAACTCTAACAGACTATATAGACTCAAGAGTAAATAGGACTATAAGTTAGACAACTTATTTTTGTTGTCCAATCACGTAGCGTGAAATTAATTGTGAGAGGACGACAGCAAACTTGGTAAATATTTAGCCATTGTCTGAGATAAGCCGATATTTAACATTAAGCCGGTTTAGTCAGAAGCATTTATTCACTTAGTGACATAATTTTTTTTGTGTTTATGTTAAAATAACACTTATTAACCAATACCTGACTGTTTTACCTTTTACCTTACTGCTTTACGTGTCCTATATAATAATGGCTTTAGAATGCTGATGGGGCTGCCCCGCTTCTGCAGTGCATCAGGTATGTTCGCGCAAAGCCATACTAATGACTTCTTTGCGTTATGGCGCAAAAAAACAGCCTCCTTGCTCTGCAGAGTTCAGGTCAACTCCAACAGTATTCTGCGAATGATTGCTGAAAGGTATGATTCGCCTATTTTGAACCATTAAACGCGTAGATGCATGTCTACCGTACAATTGGTTTCAAAATTATTGTTGTGTAGCCCTTTAATTTTAATTACTAACATAGTCCTAAGTTTATTGTTACTAATATAATATGAATTTTGATGTTACTAATATAATACGATGTTAGCCAATTGACGCTGACAAGTGTACATACGGTATTTTGATAATAAAAAGTAAGTTAGTCAATTTAAATTGTGTCTACGGTTTTTTGTTGCAAGCTGTACTTGTTCTAGTTCTCTAAGACGTATCGTAGTGACAGCTTTTTTTACATTTCTGCTTTTTTTTTAAAGTTTTCTTTTTTTAAAGAGGTAGGGCACCATACTAGCGGCGTAGTTGTGTTATTGTGTGTGAGTACAGGTCTCCAGCGCTGATTTAGGGATGAGTTTTAAAGGAAACTTTTTCTTATCCTAGGGATACTACATCTTAAAGCTCTGGTGCAAAAAATGGGTCGGCAACACGCAAGCATACCTCTGGCATTTCAAGCGTCCATAGGCTACGGTAACTGCTTACCATCAGGTGAGCCGTATGCTTGTTTGGCACCCCAATAGTATAAAGAAAAATGGCGTCTACAGTTTTTTGTTGCACGCTACTTGTTCTAGTTCTTTAGGTCATATCGTGGTGACAACTTTTTTATATTTCTGCTTCTTTTTCCTTTTAAGTTTCCAGTTTTACAGTGCTTGAGGTCTTGGGAAGAAACAAAAGTATTGGACAGATAAGACTTTTTAATGGAAGGCAGTTAAAATGTTTTATAGCCGGCCATAGCTTTTATGACGTAATGAGTTTCTTTTAAACTTTTATTGGTCATTACCGATTTTTTTTATGTGAAATGCAAATTTTATACCTATTTGTTGTATTGTTGAAAGAGAAGCCATTTTTTAATTAGAAATCTTCAATCTTTTGGTAGATTGTGCAATTTCCGTTATAGTTTAAATTGATTTATGATGTTTCTAAAAGAACCCTTCGAATCGAACAGTCGCCCTTTCATTTGTCGTATATTTGTTTGTCGCAACTTTGATATGGAGTCAATATTTATGAACCACGACCATCAGCTTAGCAGTCAGAGTAACTAACCATTATACTCTAGCGATTATTATTATTAAAAAGAGTGGTCCGAGTTTCTCGGGGCCCTAACCTAGTCAGCGTATTGGCCGTTGAAAAAAATATGCCGGCATTTGTTTTTATGACGTTTATAAGTATTATGTATTTGATCTAAATGAATAAATGAGTTTGAATTTGACTTTGATTATACTTATAGGCCACTTTGAGTTAAGATTAGCATAGATAAAATGATGTGTTTCTTTCTGCATCTTTTGGCGTCAAAAATGGTCGTATAACATAATATTTATAGCCGCGGTGAGTGTCCATAAAATCCAATTGCCAGCTGTCTTGTTGGAGTAGGAAATAATATATTCAGTGCTTTTTTCATACATTAAAGTGATTACTAAATATTTTTAGCATTTTTGCTATGTCACTAGCAAAACATATTTAAATGTTTTAAGCAATATGGGATAAGTCGCTGACGTCAGTTCAAGACGTAATAAGCGGTGGACTAATTCGAACTCAGGAGTAGGACCTCGGATAACACAATTTGTAGTGCACTGGCAGGAATTCGAGTGGCGCGGGTTCGAATCCGGGCTTGACTTTTTACGCATTGCTTAAATTATTTAATTAAACTCAAAATTACTCGAATTTATGAATCTATTGCTCTAGGCTCAAAATCCAGGAAGGAAAATCAGGAATACGTTTGAATATATATATTTAAACGAAAAACGAACGAAACACTTATACCAAAAGGCCATATCAGTAACATTTGCGAGCGTCACTTATAAAGGTAGGTTATGACAGGTATCAAAATATATTTTATGTCTCGTGGCTTTCGCCGCCTCTTGCCGGGTCGCGGTTTACCCTTCACGATTTTCTCGGGTCGTTAGAAAGACACCCTTACGCGTGAATTATGTATAACGATGCTGCAGAGTTTTGGAGCGTGAACAAACTGGTCTTACCATCCTGGTTAAAGACCGTGACAACATATTAGTTTTATATGTTCTTGTTATCGTCATTTATGGCGCAATTCTCAGCTTTGGCTCCGACTGACTTGACTGCCTCGGTGGTACCAACCCGTCTGGCCAGCGTGGTATAGTAGGCTAATATCCCTCCAAATGTATGGAGGAGACCCGTGCCCAGCAGTGAGACGTTTATGGGTTGAGATGTAAGTTAAATAAAAGCTTGTAAAAGAAATATATTAAGAAATAGTTTTTTTTTAAAAGACAACTCCTGCACTAGAGAACAAGCTCTGTGCCGCGGGGGACCTTACAAACATACAATTAACGGACAGAAATTACACCCATACTCAGAACAACTCTTTAAGTGTCACACAAAGTTTTGTTCTGTGTGGGAATCGAACCCACAATCTCGTGCACAGCAGGCGCATACTGCGACCACTGGACCACCAAGGAAGTCAATCTGTAAATGCCTATCAAATTCAACGGTTATGAAATGTAAATCCCCAGTTTTATTATCTACTCCAATCTCCTCCAGCAGCCCATAGCCACGATAAAATCTTCTAGCTTACACAATATAACATTTTAAATTTGAACGCAACGCACGAAGATTGCAGCGACATCTAGTGTCCATAAAATGAACTTAAGTGGTGTCGAAATTACGCCTTATCGCAGCTTTAACTTTTTATATCATTTTACTCTCGGATCGGAGTTTTCTTAATGTCGTTTTAAGATAGAAATGCTTAATGAAATTGTATTAAATCTCGCCCTGTGCCCATGTAAAAATAGAGACACAACAATAAAGTCATCTACTGTGTTTTTAGTAAAGTAACAAATATAATAAAAAAGAGCTGCGACATAAGGAGCTGTTCAAGATTAGGTACTTGTGTCATTTTATTTATAGTCAAACTAGTGGGCCGCCCCGACTTCGTCCGGGTTAAACTGTTTTCAGCTCAACTTACTTTTTTTTTACATAAGAACCTTTTCCTGACAATAACGAACAGAGCCAAAAAGAATTAGCGAAATCGTTTCAACTGTTCTCGAGATTTGCGCTTAGCAAGACATTCAGCGATTCAGTTTTATAGTATAGATTACAACGTATAAGTTGTTGCTCGCGGCTCCGCCCGCGTGGATGTTGGTTATCACGACAAAAATCGATCGTGTCTTAGATTCCACCTTAGAGTACCACCTATCTTTATGCCAAATTTCATTAAGATTCGTTGAACCATTTAGTCGTAAAAGCGTAACAAACAAACTCACTTATAAGTTTAGAAATATAAATTAGATCATCATCATCATCATCTCAACCCCTAAACGTCCCACTGCTAGGCACGGGTTCCCTCCAAACATTTGGAGGGATATTAGCCTACTATACCACGATGGCCAGACGGGTTGGAATAGGGTTTTATTTCGAGTTTTCCCTCTCTTTCGGTGGATATTGTCTGCTAGACTTACTCCCTTAGTCGACTCTTACGACACCCTCGGGATGGAATGGGGTGGTGACATTTGTATTCTTAATCCGTCACCACACGGACATAAATTAGATAGAAGACAGCTATTATCGACATTATATGAGTACGTCAAACTTGTGGTTAAGTCTATTTAACCATATTTAATCGATCGTTGGCTAAGCTTCTTTGTTGTGGTAAGAGGATCTTGGATGGGAGATGTTTACACTGCACCTTTGTGCTTTAGTGAGCACTCCTACTTAGCTACATTGTTTAGAGTGCAGGATTATCCGTATGACGACATTGTTGTTCGATAATGCTTCGACTAAAACATTAAAGCTCTGAAATACATGTTGGGCCAATTGAGCCAAATTGTTGGGTGAATGTCCGCAAGGTATTTTGAGCTAGTTTGGCTATTGGTGGCAAATGTTTGTTGGTCTACCAGTAGTTAACGCTATATAATTGATCCAGCAACCGATTAACCATGCATAGGGCCTTAAATATCTAAGTTTGGTAAATTACTTCCATGTATTAATATAGGGAGTAAGTCTTAATCCCTACATCGGGCATAGTTCATTGTAATAGTTTTCTGTTTTTTTAAACAGAAAACTATTACAACTTGTGACCCACAAAGAGTTGTTCTGAGTCTGGGGGTAATTTGTGTCCGTTATTTGTATGTTTGTAAAAGTTCCCCGCGACACAGAGCTTGTTCTCTAGTAGTGCTGAGTTGTCTTTTTAAATAAAAAAAGATAAAACAGAAATTATTACTATTACATTTTCCGATTTCGAGCTATAAAAGCTATTCCGTGGAATATGTAGGTTATAAGTATTCCCAGGAATACACCATCACAAAAAAATTGTAATGCTCTCTTTTTTATACTACTTACCATAGTATATATTACTTACGTGGCTGGCAAGAAGTTACCGTAGCCTATGGACACCATTGCTTGGCATTTTCCTGCGAGATGGAATCAGAAACGAGAAGAACCGTAGGAGAACCAAAGTAACAGACATTGCTCGAAGAATTGGCTCCATTAAGTGGCAATGGGCCAGGCACATAGCTCGCAAAACTGATGGCCGTTGGGGCAGAAATTCTCTAGAGTGGCGACCACGAACTAGAAGGCGAAGCGTGGGCAGGCTTCCAACAAGGTGGACCGACGACCTGGTAAAGGTTGCGGGCAACCGATGGACAAGGTCGGCTCAAGATCGAGAGTTGTGAATTTCCTTGAGGGAGGCCTTTGTCCAGCAGTGGACGCCTTTTGGTTGAGGATGAAAGGACACCATGCTATACCAGAGGTGTCACTTGCGTGTTGCCGCGATAAGTGTGTAGTCAGGTGACCATTTACCTTACTACAGACATACCTACATATAGACCTAGTAAGCTAGTTTAACCTCGAAAATCTATCTACTGTAAGTACGACCTAAATAGTATATGCAATTCATGTCTTTATGCCGCGTAGGTAAAGCCCTTGAAAATGTTATGAAAACTATTGCAATATGAGAATACCGTACATAATATATGAAGTAATATGCCTCCGTACGATGTTTTAGAGGTAAAAATGTGCTGCGTCACGTGCAAACACCGCATATGATATGTAAGGGAATGTTACTGTGGCAGCGTCATACGTTCGTGTATAATGCATGCCAATATATGCTCCTTTATGTTTATTTCTTGCGTGGTTAGCTTATGAATAGCGGTCGAGAGTTAGTTATTACTATAGGAATTCGGTGACTTGCATCAAAATTGCTTGACAATCAAGTATACACTTACAGCCTAGGTGGCCTGTACGTTTATTTGACTGTGTTTTTTTATAGGTGTCAAACAAGTGTACTATGGTTACTACCGTAGTCTATGAACGCTTCAAATTCAAACTCAAAATTCATTTATTCATTTAGATTACAAAGTAACACTTATGTAGGTCATAAATTTATGAATAAGCCAAAAAGACGATGTCAGCAAAATTTTCCTACAGCTAGTTCGCTGACGTGGAGCATTGAGAAGAACTAGCAAGAAACTCAGGCCACTCTTTTTATTCGCCAGATAGTTACAATCTTTTGTAAAATACAAGTATGATAGCATGCAAGCTGATGCAGTCAATAACAGGTGTCACTAACGTGTTGCCACGGTTTTATGATGAAGTATCCCTGGGAATGCCTGGGATATATACAACACTGTGTTTAGTCATGTGGTCTTCTGTAAAGTGGAGGTCCTTCCCCAGTTGGGCTTGCTCACTTGTATGGTGCCCTACGGCTTTTAGACTATAGCTTAGCAGGGCTTATTAAAAAAAAGTTGTTTGTCGTTACACTATGTAATGTATTTTTTTTAAAGACTAACAAGAAACGTTATTAAAATAAAGTAATTTAACAAAAGCTACTTACATATATTCAGATTAAAATAGAGTATTCTTTGTTTTCTAAATGTACTGGATCCAAATGGAACCAAAATAACAACAATATTGTTACCTCCATTTAAAGCAAATATAAAATTTCTGTTTCCGATTGTAATTCTTATCTAAAACCCTTGTGTTACAAAATGTCGAATACGGGAGAGAGTAATGCCTTTGTTTTTACAAGCGACTAAAACAACGGTAGCTGCTTACCATTATACGATAATTGAAGCATCTTTATTTGTGTCTATATAATTTATTTGTGTCTATATAATTCGGAGTCGGTGTCTATATAATTTAGAGAAATTAGTTCAAAACGTAACAAGAAAAAAAAAAAAAAAAAAATAACGTTATTTTTTAAAAATCTTTATTTATTTACAGCACTTTAGTTAATAACATGTCAGTCCTATTATAACAAAACATTAACAAAAAAAAAATACCTTCTATTTAATAAAATATACTAAAGTTAATACACTTTACATAAATTCTTATTGCGGCCTCCGAATGAGGTGCCGATAAAGCTATTGTCGTCTTAAATCATTATCCGAAACGTCGCCGTCGTCTCCAGCACCTGATGTTTTTTATAAAATAACCTTTACCTTTCCCTGAGCAGATTACAAGGGTATTTGTTTATTATATTTATTTGTTCCAAGGGTAGAAAAGTAGCTGGTGATAGGTTCAGGGTTAGATTCACGGGTCGAGGAAAAGTGTTATTGGATTTTGTGTTAGGAAAATCTTACAAATCACTCGTAATGGTAATGTACTTTGTTATGCCACTGTACCAACAAATAAGCTTACGTTGCTTGATGGTAAACAGATACCGTAGCCGTTAAAAGCAAAGCAGAGAAATTTAAAGATTAAAATAAAAACCTTTCCCATAAATTATCATTTTTGTGACATCTCCCGTAGGGCACTTTACAAACATACAATTAATCGACACAATGTACACACAGATTAGGACAATCTCTTATGGTGTCAATCACATCTGCTTGAGTTATTGTCAATAGTTTTAATCTACGATATGTACTCGTCTTATTTAGCTATATAGTCAAGCTGCTTTCCGAGGTGGCACAATCCTTACTAATATCATAAATGTGAAAGTTTGTAAGAATGGATGGATGTTTGTTACACTTTCACGTAAAAACTACTGAACGGATCTGTATGAAATTTGGCACAGAGTTAGATTATGGTCTGGAATAACACATAGGCTACATTTTTGCAGCGATAACCGACATCCACGCGGGCGGAGCCGCGGGCAACAGCTAGTTATGAATATAAACTAACTTTCCCGAGATCGAGATCTTGATCGAGAGGATCAGCCGCACGTGACCAGTCATGAAAACAGACGATTTGCCTTTTTAATATTTTTATTTTTTATTCAGACATTATAATGATAATCTGTGCTGAGGATGGCCAGACAGGATGAAGGAATGATTTATGGATAATTATTGTGTTCTAGCTAAAATTTGTTCTATTTTTTTTGGGTAACGATGCTTGGCATAGCTGTTATAAAGAAGCAAATATAAAGTATTCCCGCTCTAGGTAACAAGCCCCCTGTTGCGGGAGACTTATATCCAAATTCGGAACAAACATTTATGAATCACACAGTTCTGTCCCGTGTAGGAATCGAACTCACAACCTCAATCCGCTTAGCAGTCAGGGTCACTGACCACTCTAGACTATCATGCCATTCAAATTATCATATTTGGTGTTTATTTTTATATCTTAAAGATAGTTGATACATTATGAGTTTCGTATGTTTTTGACGCTAGAGGTTCATTCTGACATGCTTGTAGCGTCGGCAAATAAAAGTCAGTCCCGACTGTTATCAGTCGTTAGATCACGACAGAGGCCTAAATATGGACGATCTAAATAACTCTGTCACCAGGTTGGCCACTAACCAAACGATAAGAAGAAGAAGATGCATGAGCATATTTTTAACTTTACTAATTTGGTATCGACATAGTGTCTCTCTACCAAAACAATCGATATACGAACATCACTGCCTTTCTCAACTTGTTTACGGTAACTTCACTATTGAACAATGACCATCAATGAAATTAAGATTGGAAAACGTTGCCGTAAGTCTCACTAAACCTCTTTTTTGCCAACTACTTGATTGATTAATATCAATAAGGGCACAATAATTCTCTATTCCCAAAAGAACAATGTAATTTAACAACAAACCGTCCGGAATAAATAGATGAAATAATACCTCATCCAAAACTCATCGACTAAAAAAAGACGAGTGGCAAAGCAATAACCACACATCATAAATTACATACGACGGAATACGCCGGGAATTTCTCTTTGCGCGGGAAAATACGTATAAAAAGCAATCATGGCCGATATCTGAGGCGGTAGATTGATTTCATTAGTTGTGCCAATATCGGAAGCGCTTCAGGAGTGTGTGGAGCGGCGTCGGCGGGTGGAGTGTGAAAATATCACCGCGTTTTTTAAAACTAAGCGTGTTTAAAAATGGAACGTTGTTTTTACTTAGTTTGAATTTTTCAACATTGAACTGTCAACGTCAGAAATGATTAGAGTAATGAGTTTCATAGTCTGTGCCAGTGAGACGCAGTCTCTGCAGCATTTCTAAGTGGTTCATATAAAGAGATTTAGATGTTATCTATACTAATATTATAAAGCTGAAGAGTTTGTCTGGTTGAACGCGCTAATCTCAGAAAGTACTGGTTTGATTAGAAAAAAAAAGTTTTTTGTTGAATAGTGCATTTATCCTGAAAGGCTATACGCTATATAACATCACGCTATGATCAATAGGAGCGGAGCAGTAGTGAGTTATGTTGCAAAATCGGGGAAAATATTCCAAATTACCACGTGGACGAAGTCGCGGGCGACCCCTAGTAAAGTTATAAACTATAAGCGATAGAAGTATGTATTGAAGCCATTGGCGTACCATAGTCTCTGCTTGTCCTAATGAGAGACGAGCGTGATGATGTGTATGTATTTAAAGTCAGAAACTTTTTTGTCAAACATTTTTAAAACAGAACGTTGATTTTGATATTTTTTTTCCGTACAGAACTAAACATCCTTACTCCTTACTAATATTATAAATGTGAAAGTTTGTAAGAATAGATGGATGTATGGATGGATGGATGGATGTTTGTTACTCTTTCACGTAAAAAGTACTGAACGGATCTGAATGAAATTTGACACAGAGATAGATTATGGTCTGGAATAACACATAGGCTACTTTTTACAGCGATAACCGACATGCACGCGGGCGGAGCCGCGGGCGACAGCTAGTATCTATAATATATATATTATTTTACTCGTGCTTTATTTTTTCTTTCCAATAAAATACCACTAAGTAACAGTCAGGGTCTTGAACCATTAGACCAACAGAACTGTCAACTGATAGATAAGTTTCTCAGTTTCCTGCAGACCATCTATCATACTGTCAAGTCGTAGTACCTTGATAAAAGTGAACATTGAAATATTGCTCTTTAGAGACGTTGTCTGTGAAATTTTGTACAAAAGTTTTTGAAATAAAATTAAGTTTTATATGGTTGGCTCTTCTTCTAGCCCCTCTAGACGAAGCGCATAAACGGTAGTCAAATCGAATAGAATAGAAAGCAAATGGTATTTGACGTGAATGTACGATATAATGTCGTAAACTTACGTCAAATCCCATGGATAAAGGTAGGTATACATTTATGTGATTATGGGTCCTCAAGTTTATGATGCTTTCAAAAGAAAAATTTACAACAGAATGAGTCTCAGCCATCTTCAGTTCCACCTTACAACCATCGTAAGCTTGACTACACAGAGGTGTTGAACTTAAATTTAAACAAGATTAGTTCTCCGATACGTCCGTGTGGTGTCGGATTAAGAATACAAATGTCATTACCCCGTTCCATCCCGAGGGTGTCGTAAGAGTCGACTAAGGGAGTAAGTCGGCAGACAATATCCACTGCAAGAGGGAGAAAACTCGTAACAAAACTCTATTCCAACCCCTGGCTAGCGTGGTGTAGTAGGCTAATATCCCTCCAAATGTATGGAGGAGACCCGTGCCCAGCAGTGGGACGTTTATGGGTTGAGATAGATAGTTCTCCGATACCTGAACGTTGCATTGACGGGGCAGAGGTAGTACGCCGATTGTTTCGGTGACCCTACTACGATTATACACAGATTGATGATACCTCAGAGACACATTAAAACCCTTATTTCCTTTTGTCTTTGCTTTGTCTTTATCTTATTGCCTTTGCAATATCTCGGCAAGGTAGGTAGGTAAACTAGGCTTTCTTGATATCTGTATTTTTCAATTAGGTACTTATTTTTGGATGACTTTTCGGCAATCCCGAAGTAAGCAGCACGTAATTTAAACTTTTTTTCCTTGAAATGGGAGATCTATTTTTAAAAAGAGAGCAGACTTCTTTTGTTTTTTAAACGCTTTTAGAAAAAAAACATGCGATTTTTTACTGCGAGTTTTCACTTGTATTGGCAGTCTGTTGGGACTGCAGATAAAAGTGAAAACTAAGTAACTTGTTAATTGTATCGTCGAGCTATTAGCTTAGATTATTATTTTTGAATATGGAAAGCGGTCGGTTACCATGGCGCGTTTCCATGATTTTGTGTTCACCCAAAAAGTTTGTATTGGAAAGAGTCTGGTGACAATGACGCGAGTTCCAAAAATGCTCATCGCTCCTAAAGAAGATTTTACTTCGAAAATCTGAATTTTATCAATATTATTTTATTGTTAGCTAAATTGTTTCTTAGATTCAATTCATTCATTGATGAAAAAAGGTTTTTTTAATTAGTCAGCAGGTGGCTACGGTTGGCCGTTCAGCTGATATAACCTATTAATCGTTTTTTATGACTCTCCAGGGTTCTGTCTGAGTTGGTAAGAACGTAAGTTTACGTAAATAAATTGGCTAAAATGTGGTTCGCGAAAGCATTTTTTTTTCTCTAAGGTTAAATCGAAATGAGCTATTCAAGACTCGACGTAAATAGAAGTTGGTTGGCTTAGTATTTTAATTATATAGATTGACTAGCTGTTACCCGTGGCTCCGCTCGCGTGGATGTCGGTTATCGCTGCAAAAAGCAGTATCACTGTAGCCTTTGTGTTATTCCAGACCATAATCTATCTCTGTGCCAAATTTCATCCAGATCCGTTCAGTAGTTTTTACGTGAATGAGTAACAAACATCCATCCATTCATCCATCCATCTATCCATCCATCCATTCTCACAATCTTTCACATTTATAATTTTAGTAAAGATGAACATATAGTAGGTACATATCTCGACTTCACCGCGCGCACTAAGTGACATGACACCTAATGCAAGCAGCCATTTTGTTGTTATTTTGTCCAATGTCTCTTTGGAAATTAACAGTTAATAACTATATAATATAATTGTAATTTCATGTCGCAAATATGTTCACGAACAGCAGACAGACAGATAAATAATATTATTAAAGTTAACTTCGTTAAGATATACGTGTTGTTTTAAATATGTAGATATATATCTCAATTTACATTACAAACAGTACTGAAACATAATTTGGCTAAAAGTTGTTTGAATATTAAACTGTATTTTTAAAGTGAAGAGTATAAATAATTTTACTTGTTGACTTTGATGAATTAAAATATTTTTCATTGCAACAATGAAAAATTATAGTAAGAAAGAGGTAGATATCGCCCTAGCGTGCGAAAACTGTTGCCGTCAACAGCTTCATTCCATCTATCTCTTTCTATATCATTACATTCCGTATTATCTATCGCATTCATACTTAAAATGTATAAACAAGTAGAACACGTATAAAAACATGGCAACACAAGTGAACACCGCTCAGTATGAAGTTAGCGTAACTTTCTATATCACTGTATTGCAATGTATAAAATTAAAACGTTTTAGTGCCTCTTCTAGGCAAAGAAGAAACTTTACTTTACTTTTTACTTATATTTCGAAGCACAGCTAATGAATTTGAAATGGGTTAGAAAATAAATGCTGATGATGCTGTCTTAATATTTTCTTTTGTTTTGTTTCAGGTTTCTCTAATTGAACTTTATCTACCTATGTATAGTATTTTTTTTTGTACTACCAAGGTGGCAAACAAGTATACGACCCGCCTGATGATGATGATGATGGTAGGCAGTTTCCGTAGCATATGGACGATAATCGCGCGTGTTGCTCACCTTTTAAGAAGAATCCCCCGATATAGTATCACAATATACTCGTAGTAAATAGTGAGAGTTTATGTCACAAAAAACTGTCTGCACCATAGTTAAGGTTCAGTCCAAGGCCGCATTTATAATAATATTCGGGAATTATTTCATCTTTTGTTCTTGCCTCGGAAACGGCTCGGCTGGAATCCGGTTCAGTGAGACATAAATCATCTTACAAATACCAATTTAATTTAACTAAAACCTGCATATTGATTGGCTCTTAAACCCAACTTTATGTTCGGAAACAGGAAATTTAATTTCGCCTATGCCTTTAACATAAAAGATATTTCAATTAGCTGTTAAAAAGAATCGTCAGTGAACCATCCGAGGCGGAAATGAGGGCTCTTTTAAAAGGATATTTATTTTATACAAAATTAATCCGCTGCGACCTTGGTTGTGTTGAGAAAATTTGGCAATTAAGTGTTTATACTGTAATGGATTGAGTGAGCAGAAAACAAGATTATTTTATATAAGTTAAAAAAAAGTGGCTGTTGCTGTTATTTTCCAAGATTTTGAGGCTTGGGAATATCTCTGTATTAGCTACGAATATAGATTAAATGATTACAATGGTACTAGATAAGTAATAGGTCGTACGAATAGATAGATTTGCGAGGTTAAGCAAGCTTTCACGATGAGTACGATGGGTGACCGGTTTAAAAAGAAACGCATTATGGTGCGCCGTCCCATAGGATTAAGTGAGTGCGTGTTTTACCCATGTTTCACATCACGAAACCATAAATTGTCCTGTCCAAGTCGTGAGATTGTTTGACACCTAAAGTAGTAGAACATTAACCTTAAGATAAATAATATTCATACGTTTTTTGTCAAATTGTCCAAAAAATAAAAAAATAAAATTAAGGCCGTTTCAAATATGCGATTTTTGAATATTTGTTTGGTTATAACTTCTATAAAAACTTGTTTATCCAAAAAAACGAAAACATGCGTCATTGTCAAGCCTGATATCTATATCAGGTTATTTTATTGCTCTAGGCTTTAAATCCAGGAAGAAAAATCAGGAATACATTTGTAAGGCAAAATAAGCAGAGGGAATCGTCGTTAACAAATTGGCTGTCCAAGATCAAAACCCAGTAAGTAATTTTTTCTTTTTTTTGCATATTTAGATTTTTCAATGTGTGTTCCACCAAATTGTGAAGACACCAGTTTTAATATCTTATAAATAAGAGCTATTTTGATACCACGAAACTTAGTCAGTGTTCTATATACCCCTCATAAATCATTTCAAAAACCTACTAGTAAAGTTAGTAAGGGGCATAAAACATGCATTTTACTTTATTTTCCAAAAATGTCTCATAATATGTATCCAATAGTTAATATTCCTTTCAGTAAATATCATTTTTTCAGTCTAACACATATAATTTTGTAAGGCTACTCCGATTTATGTTTTTGCGCTCTCCTGTAAAATTTGTTAAAAAGCACTTACTGGGTTTTGATCTGGGACAGCCGAAATTGTGTGACGAGGTAGTATGGCCGTGTCTTCTTACCGACCATTACAGTTAGTAGAGAGTAACAGCAATTAATTCTATTATCTTCTAATGTTACACGTACTACCCACGCTTTTATAAATCGTACTACAGTTCCATCTTGACTAATTTATTAGTGTGGAGTACCTTTTTATTTATTTATTTATTTATTATAGCCTTCTTTCAGAATGTTTACAATTTTTGCTTTTTTTATTTGATGTATTTAATCACTAAACATTAGTTTATTCTGTGTGCCCTTTGGCAAAGGCCTCCTCCAACACTCTCCAGTCTTGTCTTTTGTGTGCTAGTCTTGTCCAGGTTTTCCCAGTGTGGAGTACCTATGATATATTATCTTTGCGGTATCTAGGCCTAACCGACAGCCGACTATGCAGGTGCTGCTTGGAAACCGAAGAAACACCGCCCACGTCCTTCTGGAATGTAGGAGCGTAAAAGACTATAGGGTACGAACTCTTAGGAAACCGGGTACTCTACGCCTGCGGCGACTTCGGACGCCTGCTGGCCTTTTGGAAGAACTTAGGGTGGATGGAATAGCCATAAGGAACTTCACGTACAAAGGCCCACTTGGGCGGCCAGGTGCGGAAAATGCCCTTGCGGTATCTTCTCGTGCTCGTGTGAACATGTTTTTTCCACCTGATGGTAAGTAGTTACCGTAGCCTAGCGAAGAGAGGAGAGATTTTAAGGCCTGTGGCAAGGTTGTTATAATAAATAATAGAATTCTTCTAAGCTCACGGCCACTCTCGGGCCGCGGGTACTTCAGGCTGGGGACCCGTGGCATTTGCCCATAATGTTATTGTTACGCCACTGGCCTAGGGACGCTTGCAAAACTAACATAACTAGCGCGTTGCCCATTTACATTTTGTTACACCAGAATGATGTGAATTTTGTGTAGAAAAATACACATAGGTACATAAAAAAATATGACTTATATATTAAAGCAATGTGGAAAAAGACGAGCCTGGAGCAGGACTCGAAGAACCTGCGCCTCTCGGGTTCTGGCACAGCGCACTACCAACTGTGCCATCCGAGCTCCTACTCCAGACTTCGAATTTGTCCACCGCTTGTTTACGTCTTGGAGTGACATAAGCTTCATTCAAACTAAAAATATTTAATAAAAAATATTGTTTTAATAACATAACATGAAAAAAAAAACAACAAGAGAATATCACGGTCGTTCTCTAGGAGGTATTCATTTTTTCAATGGAAAACAAAAAAAAAATGGTACTATTATCATCAGCCCATAGCAGTCCACTGTTGAACATAGGCATCCCCAGTGTCCATCACTTGACATATACTTGAAACTAAATAATAAAGCATATTAGGTACGAATAAGTTTCCATGTGAATAACCACTTTTGACCATATCATCATCATCATCATCATCTCAGCCTGATAATGTCCACTGCTGAACGTAGGCCTCTCAGAGAATATGGTTCAGAGCGCACCATGTTCGTGGTTCGGCCCGAACCAAGTTCGATCGTCTGTTTATACTTTTACAATCAGCATCTAAATCAATTCAACAAAATCTTCTTTCTCTGAACAATACATGTTTCCTCAACCTTGCAAAAAGGAAGCTACCTTATTGACCATAGTTACCGGTTAATCCAAAACCATTGTTACGTGGATACGGGGGCTGCGGTGCGGTGCGGTAGGTGGTGCAGTGTCGGTTGATTAGTTTTAAACTAGTAACAATCTCAGTTTCCACAACGATTAAACTGCACAATGTTGTCTTGTTAAATCAAAACCGAATAATTTATTTATATAAAATACATAATAATAATAATATTTTGGGACAACTCACACACCGCCACCTGATCCTAAACTAGGCAGAGTTGTACTATGGCTACCTGATAACTGATAAATCTAATAAGTATATAAAATTCTCGTGTCATAGTGTTCGACTTTGAACTCCTCCGAAACGGCTCGACCGATTTTCGTAAAATTTTGTGTGTATATTGGGTAGGTCTGAGAATCGGACAACATCTATTTTTCATCCCCCTAAATGTTAAAGGTGGTCTACCCCTAATTTTTTATTTAATTTTTTAGTATTTTTTTTTGTTTTTATTTTTTTGCGATTCAGCATTAAAAAATACATACAACCCTTAATTTTTATCCCTCTACAATCAATCCCTATGTTTCAATAGCGATATTACTATTTTAGTAGCAAAACAACGTTTGCTGGGTCAGCTAGTATATCATAGATAAATAACACCCAGACACAGAACAAACATTTATGCTCATCACACATAGATTTGTCCTGGGTGGGAATCGAACCCACGACCTCCGGCGTAGCAGTCAGAGTCAGTAACCACTAGACCAACAGGCCAGTGTTTCAAAACGGAGTTTTTCTCTGGCTCTCTTTAATGCTTCTGCCTTGGGCGCTGCGCCGCGCGCCGTTGGAATTACTCCGTTGTGAAAATTACATTATAACTATATCTATAGATAGATACATATGGGACAAAAAATTGTGTGGTCCATAAATGGTTGTCCCGAGTCTGGGTGTACTTTGTGTCCGTTAATTGTATGCTTGTAAAGTCTCCCGCCACATAAAGCGTGTTCTAAATGCGGGAGTTGTCTTTAAAAAGACAAAAAATATCGCCTCACCATCACCATACATATAAAGTGTCCTAGCTGTGCTTCGTTAAACTGTGTTATTTTGTATATATGAAGCAGGTAATATATGTGTGCATGAGGGGTGAGATAAGTCGGTAATCCGGTGAAGAATTGCCGAGAGGCGCCGCGGGATCGTGATTAGCTTACGGTATTTTACCTTTACGCGTCGTTTGATAAAGAATGCCAGTTACTTTATATATAGGTAGCTTCCTTTTTGCAAGGTTGAGGAAACATGTATTGTTTCGAGAAAGAAGATTTTGTTGAATTGATTTAGGTGCTGATTGTAAGATGTAATGATTGCGTAAGGTACTTCCACCATTCTAGGATTGTCTACTTTATTTCCAAGTTATCTCATGTCATCCTTTCCTTTCTTTTAAAGTAAAATATAGACAATATAAAAATTGTTTCCAAAAAAAATTTGATAGTGAACCTAAAAAAGTCTGTAGTCAATTGAGCATTGATTTATTGTATGGTTTTTAAAATTATTACAAATATTATATATTTTTAACCTTCTGCTGAATACTATTCCACGGTTTATTAAGCTGTTTAAATTAAAAAAATACCTAACTAGTGTCTTCAATATAAATTAACAAGTTTGGTTAATTCAAATCAAGTAATTTTATGTGAATTACGTTTTGAAATAAGATTTCAATGTCGAATCACAGGGCTGTAAAGTTTGCAAGAAACTTTATGCATTAAGACCTCTTTTGCAAATAAGACTGTAATACCCAGTGAGCGAATGGCGAGTGCGGAGTACAAGTACCTAGTTCGTACAAGCGCCGGCGAGTTTGGTCGCTTGGTAAGTATTTAGATAAAACGTAGCCTGCGACACTTCAGATCTACCATTTTTTTGGGGTTTATCGATATAAAACGAGACTGTGCGACCTATGCGTGGCCACACACGGGCCTCACGATATATATATATATACATTTTTTTTAATACCTACTACTTGGCAAACAATCATACAGCCCCCCTGATATTAAGCAGTTACCGTAGCCTATGGACGCTTATATTACCAGAGGTATCACTTGCGTGTTGCCAACCCATTTTTTGACACCAGGGCTTTAAGATGGAAGTAACCCTGGGCTACGTTTCTTTCAAAACGCATCCCTAAATGAGCGCCGGAAACCTGTATGTATATAGTTAGCTGACGTACTCTAGCCTCGAAAATGTTACGGTTAGTGAACGTCCTGATTTTGGGAGGGAGCGCATTCTAAAAGAGAATAGATTTAATGGCGAAGGAAGAATGAACGAGACTTGAGGTATGTGAAGGACAAAGAAGAAGAAAATTGTTAGTAAAGCGAAGATTTCTATTATGACTTGATGAAAGATATTGAACGTGTGGCGTTAAATTAGTTTAGGAGAATTAAGGATGGAGTAAAGAGTTTTCAACGTTTTTCACCATCGATTTAATAAATTACGGTCAAATTTCAACCACTGGGCGACCTCTACTTATCATTATTAGGTACCTCAAAAGTAATACGCAATTAAATAAATGACTATATCAAGTCAATTCACAATACAATATACCTATCTATATACTCACAAATACACCATACAGATAACAACCGCTATCGAGCCTCCCTTGCCCTTAACCCTCGTAATGCCACATAAGCTATCATGAAACTGTAATACGAGCTATTATAGAACCGTCATATATTCTTCTAGGCAATCGGATTGGCCTATCATACGACCTTCAGTAACATCGGCGCTTGGTACGATTGACTCACAAGTCTATCTGTATATACTCGTAGGTACTAAACTAGAGATAGATTGAATTAGTTATAATAATTGAACTAGTTTTATGGGGATATTCCTCGAAAAACCATTCAAAACGCACCATTCAGGTGCGCTATGATTTCCTTAGCGCACCTGAATGGTGCGTTTTGAGGAATACTTTAGGTGCGCTTCGTTAGGTGCGTTCGCTTCGAGGAATACCCCGTCTTATGGTTTTCAAGGTTCATTTTTATTTATACGTTTACTATCGTTTTGGAGACCGATACAACAACTAGACCCCTTATGCTTGATTGCATATTTTTGCCTACATTGCTGTCGCGTCACCTTATTGTGCCGTTACATGACTTTATTATTATTGACTGCACTGGTGGATCAGTGATTTAAGTTACCTCGCCATTTACCATTGCGCAGCGTGTTGTAGGTTCGATTCCCACACGAGACAAAATTTGTGTAATCCATAAATGGTCGTCCCAAGTCTGGGTGTACATTGTGTCCGATAATTGTATGTTTGTAAAGTCCCACGTGACACAGGCCTCGTTCGCACATGCGGGAGTTGTCTTTTTAAAAATTAAAAAATAAAGTAAATTTTTGCGATTGTCCACTTTATTTTCAAATTTCTGAGATCTGACATCATGGTACGGTCACTGAGCACAAAAAGCGAAAAGTTGGTAATATTAAGATACTACTTGTTACCTCCAATATTATAGATAGTAAGTCTATCTATCTAAACTACTAGCTATAATAAAAATAGACTTCATGACAGGTACGAAACTTTTTCGTGGCAAAGTTTAGTAATCTGTGGCTGTATGTTATACTGATTTATTGGAATTCCCGCCAAAACTGACAGCTGAAACAAAGAGGTATAAATTATGTTGCCTACGTATTAAACGAATAAAAGATTTGGTATCATTTATTAATAATAAAATGTCGTCGATTACAATGCTGCGTATGTAATAAATCCACTTTCTGGATGCAAATGTTTGATTAGTTGTTAAAAATGTTGAAATTGCTATATGTGTGCCTATAACTTTTGAGGAGTTCCCTCAATTCCTCATGGATCCCATAATCAGAACTTACTTTTGATGAAAATGGGACCAAACTGGAAGTATGTCCTCTCAGACAAAAAAATATTTTTTCAAATCGGTCCATAAATGGCGGTGTTCTGCGGTAACAAATATACAACGGTGTATTTGTGTTCCTGTGTGTAAGCAGAGGTCTCATTTAGGGATGCTTTTTGAAAGAAACATTTACTATCTGAGGACACCATCTTAAAGCCCTGGTCTAAAAAAAATGGGTTGGCAATACGCAAGTGATATCCCTGGCTTTGGCGTTGCAAGCGTCATAGGCTTTGGTAACTGCTTAACATTAGGCAGGTTAATGCTTGTTTGCCACCTAAATTGTATAAAAACGATCTTTTAAAATAATAATAAAAATAATAGCAACCCATTATGTCCCATTGCTGGACACGGGTCTTCTCTCCTCTATCAAGAGAGAGAGAGAGAGAGTTTACGCCTTAATTCATACACGCTGTCCTAATGCGGGTTGGTGAATCAGACATGTCTTTAGAATTTCTTCTCAGACATGTGAGTTTCCTCAAATACAAAAGTAAAATAGATATAGTCGATACAAGGATTGTCGCACATCGAAATCATGACAAATATGACGTCGACTGATACTTTAATTTCTTCAAGTAGGCCCTTAGAATTGGTGACGTGTCTACGGCCTGACCACGTTGAGCATGCCTAACCTCACAGATCTATTGAGCCCTTTAACGTATATCCTTTTTATATACTAGCTGTTGCCCGCGGCTCCGCCCGCGTAGATGTCGGTTATCCCTGCAAAAAGTAGCCTATGTGTAATTCCAAATCATAATCTATCTGTGTGCAAAATTTCATCCAGATCCGTTCAGTAGTTTTTACGTGAAAGAGTAACAAACATCCATCCATCCATCCATTCTCACAAACTTTCACATTTATAATATTAGTAAGGATATTATGTAGCCTACAAAGTAATTGGTAGGTACTACAATCTCTCATCTTACTGGTTTATTCATAATTTATGACCTTCATAAGTGTTACTTTGTAACCTAAATGAATAAATAAAGTTTGAGTTTGAGTTTTGTGTATATTTGTAGATTATAAGATAATCTTTCTAGCAGTATTTATAAGGCTGAAAAACTTAAGATGCGGCCGAATATTTCCATTAGCAACAGAATTAATCTAACTGCTTATCTCTATCCCTCCGCCATTTTTTCTCAATCCACTTTGTAAAAGTCTCAATATCTTTATGCAAAGTAGGTCTCAGGGTCAGTTAAATTTATATTACTTTTAAAAATAGAGTTATAGTTAGCGGTTGAAAGAATAAAATTATATTTTTTTATTTTAAATTTAAAAGGCTTTGAGTAACTATAAATATAGTTTGTATGATAAAATTAATTTTGTTAAATATTGACACAATTTTTGAGAACTAAACGCACGGTGAAAGGGTAATCCTTACTAATATTATAAATGTAAAGGTTTGTGTAGTATGGATGGATGGATGGATGGATGTTTGTTACTCTTTCACGTAAAAACTACTGAACGGATCTGGATTACATTTGGCACAGAGATAGATTATGGTCTGGAATAACACATAGGCTACTTTTTACAGCGATAACCGACATCCACGCGAGCGGAGCCGCGGGCGACAGCTAGTATCTTTATATATATATTTCTTGTGTGCGTGTGTATGTCACTGAACTTCGCCTAGACGGCTGGACCGATTTAGATGAAATTTAGTGTGTGTGTTCGGGTAGGGCTCTGGATGGTTTAGATTTACAATTGGACCCGGTAGGTGGCGCTGCTGTCGGTGTATTAGCTTTTTCAGGCAGGACGACGTCTGCCAGGTCCACTAGTAATAATTATATTTTATTGGAACATAAAGAGTTACATGTGTTTATTTGTGCACGGTAATTATTTACAGCATTAGTAACCCCCTTCTCCAATATAAATAAATAAAATAAAATACCCTTTATTATTGTTCGTATTAACATGTATATGTTGTAAAAAAATGAGCCTTATAATTAATTACTTTATTACACCCATTGGAATCACGGACACAATGAACACCCATTTAAATTATGATTTGTGGATCATATATTATTTTTCCCGGGGATCAAACATAGACGCTACGAAGTGGTAATTGGCAAGATACTAAGTCACATTTGCAGTCAACATTATTATTTCAAAATTTAGTAAGATATATTAATCGCGTTACATAACAATACATCTCAACCGTGTAAAGGCAAACAGGCTTAACCCGCCATTAATTACGGTCGTTATATCTAAGCAAGGGTGTTCCAGAAAGGTGAAAGAATATTTACAAACAGCTATTGACGTATTCCACGTAATGATAGAATTGCATGTTGGTTAAGTTACGCTTGATGCGGTCATTTCATGGATGGGTTACTATTTTCTAAAGTAAATCACGATCAAAGTAATCAGTACTCCGTGTCTCGAAAAGCTCTGTCTTCTCTTCGATTGTGTTAAATTGCTGTCTTATCAGATTGAGATTCAGCACAAGTGAATGGCAATGTTTGCGCATTCTTGTGCGCTATATTTTAAACATAATTTTAAAACAGAATAGGCAACAAAAAACACATTATATATTCACGTATTTTTAACTTACACATTATATTTTTCACGTATTTTTAAAAATAAGTACTGTTAGTCATTTTACTGATAGCAAAATAAAAATTGTAGTAGCGTCTGAAGTTGTCTGCTCGATTATAAAAATATTGTAAGAAAGATGTAACTCTACTTAAACATTTTGTATAATATTTTTCCTATAACGCCTTTATTTATTTCAAGTAGGTACTTCTTCTTATCTTCTTCTTATCGTTTGGTTAGTGGTCAACCTGGTGGCAGAGTTATTTAGATCGCTCATAATTAGGCCTCTGGCGTGATCTAACGACTTTTAACCGACTTTTAACGTGACCTCCGAAGCACGGAGACGCTCAGATGAAATACCACTATGCGGTCACCCATCTATAGGGTTACCTTGCCTGTGGATGCTTAACCCGCTGATCGTTTACCGAACAGCGAGTGCACCTGGCTATGAGCGCCTCATGTTAGGTACTATGCATGCTTAAGCAAATTGAACGATTTCACATTACAGGTTATCGTTCAGGACATTTGAAATACTTTTAGTAATGGATGTCAGGTGGCATTCTTCGCAAATGGCGGGAATTTAATAAAGTCTGCCGTATTAAACGATAATGATCATTTCGTAAACTAGATAAGGCTGCCTTTGGTTGAATGGCTTATCCATTAGACTGCACGTGTATTACTTGCCACTGGAGCCCCAGTAGACTGATGTTTTCTTTTTCAGATTATTGGCGAATAGTTTAATCAGGTTCTTAATCAACATGAAGATCTTTGCAATGGTGCACAAACAAGCAACAATAATAGTGTATTTGACTATTATTTTTAATTAATTTATAACAAAATATACCTAAAATGATTTCGTAACAAAAAGTACGAAGATACAAATGCTTTGTTAAGTCCTTATACGTGTAACTTATGGATATGTGTATGTGTAGGATTTTTCATATGATGCTTTACATTAAAAACTGTTGAAAGTCGATTCAGTCACGAAGAAATGCGCAGATTGTTTGTTCATCACCTACTTATAACACAAATGTATGATAACATTTGGCAGAGACAACATCGTTGTTTTATGACGTGGTATAATAGATAGCGATTTTATTAAAATTTGTTGATTTGGTTAAACAACAAAAGACAATAACAAACTCAACAAAAAAAGAATTACTAAAATCAGTCCAGCCGTTCACGCGTAATGCCGTGACAAAGGAAAATAGGGATTCATTTTTATATATAAGATTCGCAAAAAGCTTCAAATTCAAACCGTTACAACTCTATGGTGCGCGAACACAAGAAGACAAACAAACCAACAGACAGACTTATATTAATTTGTAACTCGACATTTCAGACCTGTAATCAGAGTGCTAAGTTCACAAATGGTTCAAATTTAGTTGAGCTATCCCGAAATACATAAATTTAACAATGTCAGTGTGGTTGATGGAAATTCAGCTTAAAGCGCCAGAAGTCTTTCAAGAATTCAAGAAATGTATGTAGCTATAGATATGTAAAGGTATATCTGCTAGGAGCACGAAGCGAAACCAATGTGGTCTATAATAAATCCAGCGCAGAGAGCGCTTTCAAGCGCGACTGTAGGATATCAGAGAAAGCCACTTACCAGCGGCTTACATAACTGAGTGCATTTGGCGAGGGCCCGATGCGGCAAAATGTGGATGCGGTTTATCTAGGGTTGCCACCAGCTGACGAATTGGCTGACGTTGAATATTTATTTATTTATTTAATTTAATTACACAAATACAGAGCCATCATTACAGGTATAACCTAATACAATATAAAAAAAAAAATAAAAAAAAAAAAATATAAATTGTTTAAAATGAGAACCGGACGCAAAATATACACTTCTTAAAATGATAACTTCTCAGAATATCAAATTCGAAGTGATGATGAAATGATTTATCAGCTCATACTCATATAATTTTTTTGTTTGTTTTTGACTCCCGCACTAAGGAACATGTTGCGAGGGACTTTATAAACACATACAATTAACGGACACAAAGTACACCCAGACTCGGGAAAATCTTTTATCACATCATCACACAAAGGATCACACAAATTTTTGGTCCGTGTGGAGATCGAACCCAGTACACGCAGTGGTAAATGGCGAGGTAGCCATTTAAGCCAATGAACCAACTGTGTAGTCAGAAAATGATTAGACATGAATATACTACTGGTCGCGCAGTGTTTCTGCTTACGACAACAGTTCTAAGGTTCAATTTCTAGATCAGGTAAAGTGATATGCAATGTTTCTCTCTCGAAATGCCACCTAAATACTACAATATTATGCATGATACAACTGAAAATATCTGTTGAAAGGATGTGACTCAGCTTTACCTACCCTTGCATGGACAAAGCACTTTATTAGTAAAGTGATATTTAATGTACCTATTCTAAAATACAAATTATTGGTATATAATATTCTTATTACCGTTCACAAAAATAGAAAAAGTATACTTATCTCATTTTTTTAGACCAGAGCATGGCAATTTATTTCGTGATATTCAAAAGAATAAAGATGGGTTCGGAACAGCACAAAATTCTCACACAGACACAAATACATGACAATATAGAACATTCTGACCGATAATAAATCTTTTACAACACAATAGAATTCCTTCTGGCGCCATACTACAATTGAGGACGGAATCTCAACAATTCTCCTTTGATTTAAGCTAACTTCATAAACTAGATCTAAAATACTTGAGACGAAATATTCGATTTATGTTATACTTGAATAGAATTGGAAAAGATCGTAAGGTTATCCTTACTAATATTATAAATGTGAAAGTTTGTAAGAATGGATGTATGGATGGATGTTTGTTACTCTTTCACTTAAAAACTACTGAACGGATCTTTTTTTTTTTTTTTTTTTATACTACCAAGGTGATAAACAAGCATACGGCCCGCCTGATGGTAAGCAGTTACCGTAGCCTATGGACGTTTGCAACACCAGGGGTGTCACTCACGGGTTGCCGACCCTTTAAAAACCTTATAACTCCTTCTGGATCTACATCTGGATGAAATTTGGCACTGAGATAGATTATGGTCTGGAATAACACATAGGCTACATATTTTTGCAGCGATAACCGACATCCACGCGGGCGGAGCCGCGGGCAACAGCTAGTTAGAGATAATTGTCAAAAATTCCTATTAGCCGAGAGCGGTCTGTTTAATAATCTTAAAATGGTTGGCTTTTCTAGATTTTTTCGATTTTTTTTTTAAATAAAAATTTTTGTCTATCTTTTTAAAGCGACCCATATAATTGTTACATTGCTGAGGACGGGATTTTGTTTATGTTATTTTTGTATTTTCAATCATACACAATTTTTTAAATAATTATCTATCTATCTGTATAGATCGTTAGTGTCGCTAAAACTTGAGAATGGCTGGACTGGTTTAGCTAATTTTGGTAATTATTTGTCCAGAGAAGATTTAAAAGGTAAGTAAATTTAAAGGGTAGTTTTTTGTTATTTTATTTGGTGTACAATAAAGAATATTCTATTCTATTCTAAATATAAAAAACAAAAGGCTTGGAATACATAAACAAAAATTTCGCTTTCCCTTACAAACTATTCCTACCTGTCTGTCAAACATTCTGCAATTATCATTCAGCTTTTATATTTATTGATTCTGAGGCGGTACAAAGTTTGCTGGGTCAGTATAAATATATGACATAACTTAGTATCATTACTTTTCGCTAAATAGTAGACAGAGGGGAAGCATACCCACGTTTTTTAGCACAGTCACATATAATATGCACAGTTTAAGAACTCTTTGTTTTAATTTCCATTTCTTTTTCATAGTCGATCGTCAATCGATCCTCGTAGATGATTAGTGGTATGTTAGGTTTAATAATAGCAAGTGAGCCTAATGCTATCTGACGGGTGCAACTCCAAGACATGGGCTGATACTAAGGATTTCTTGACAAAAGAAAATTTTAGCAAACCACACAATAAGAAATAGGTTCCTTTTAAACAATTAAGTGCCAACCCTAAATACAGTTTTGCATAGGGTTGCCAACGACAACTATAATTAACATAATGCTTCAACGGCTGTATCAGAACAATTTAACTATACGGTTTTATAATAAGTACTTACACAGTTACATTTAAGTAGTTTTTTAGTTAGTGGACTGGTGCAGTGGTAGTGGGTACGGCTGTTGTACTGGGGTTCCATGTTTAATTTTCTTGGTCGGGTGAAGTGCTATTGGGCTTTTCTATCAAAAAATTCTGATTATTAGCTTGGAGTTGGCAATTTGCTTGGTATAGGGAAAAACATTTTTTTAATATTTCTTTATTTAAACATATTTATTCTTTTCCTTTTTTTATTCTTAATATATTCAACGCATATTTACATATTATATTCTGTATCATATATATTATGGTGTACAATAAAGAGTTTTCTATCTTCACTATGGCCATCATCGTCGACATCACACAGGATATATTTCATTTTTTGTATTGTTATGTGTCTATCTTTTTTCTACCATCTGTTATCCTGTGTATGTTTGAATAAATGCTTTTCTTTCTTTCCTTCTTTCTTTTAATTATATTGCGCAATACCAAGGTTCCAAAGCCCACCTGAGAAAGAACATGGGAACAAATTAACAACTGTTCTAGTGCTTTTCTGTAACAACAAGACCTCAAACAATATACCATCTAAAAGATCACAAAACAAATTTGATTCCAATTCCGTTATCCGTCGACACGACATCTTGAAACCGTAGAAGAATACACGTCTGTATCTCCTGGAGCAATGCCAGCTCTGTTTTATTTGCCATTTCTAGTGCTATAGTTCTCTTTTTCGTGGGGCTACGATATTTTATTGGATTTTGTACTGAAGATCTGAATCAATGTTTCTGATGTATTATTAGAATAGCACGAGGCGAGGTGGAGCGTTGACCTTCGCAAAGTGGCTGGAAGTAGCTGGATACAGGAAGCCGAGGATCGTGCTAGGTACGCCACCTAGCGAGATCCTCACGAGCACTTGGTGAGGCCTATGTCCAGCAGTGGACTGCGATAGGCTGATGATGATGAAAGAATTTGAGTTTGTGACGTTATAGAGGGTAATCTCTAGGTCTACAGAACTGATTTTAATAATTCTACTACCAATAGAAAGCCACGTTATTTGTGAGTGTCATAGGCTATCTTTTACTGACAAAAAGTGCGAAGCTGCTTATACTCGGTTCGCTATGATTGAGGTCGCAGTTCTGAGGAAAGCTGCCCAAAAGACTGGCCACATTGCCACGCTGGATCGCAATAATAAACTAAATAGGTTCATATAATTCACCACAGAAGATTATACAGGTGAATTTACATGGTATGACAAATTGGAAGTTGACCAGTATGGAATGTGACGAATCTGCAATATGACCAATTTGGACGAATTAAGATCTAATTTGACTGGCCTGTTGGTCTAGTGGTTAGTGACTCTGACTGCTACGCCGGAGGTCGTGGGTTCGATTCCCACCCAGGACAAATCTTTGTGTGATGAGCACGAATGTTTGTTCTGTTTCTGAGTGTAATTTATCCATAATATGTATGTATTTAGAAATATATAAGTATGTTTATCAGTTGTCTGGTTACCATAGTACAGGCTATGCCTAGTTTGGGATCAGATAGCGATGTGTGAGTTGTCCCGTAAATATTATTATTATTATATTATAATTGATAAACACAAGGATATAGGGACACAGTCACGGGCCACGGTTCTTTGTTCCTTTTAGTCGGAATATACCTAATTGGATTTTACGACCAAATTAGGCAAGTATGTGGTAACAACTAACTCGAGTGCATTATCAATTTGACTACCTCGGTGGTCCAGTGGCCGCAGTATGCGCCTGCTGTGCACAAGGTTGTGGGTTCGATTCCCACACAGGATAAAACTTTGTGTGACCCACAAAGAATTGTTCTGAGTCTGGGTGTAATTTGTGTCCGTTAATTGTATGTTTGTAAAGTCCCCCGCGACACAGAGCTTGTTCTCTAGTGCGGGAGTTGTCTTTTAAAAAAAATAAAAAATTAATAATAATGATTTAACTTTCCTCAACCTAACATTATTAGCAAGTTAATATTTCATCATCATCATCATCAAAACCCATAAACGTCCCAATGCTGGGGACGCGCGCCATCAGCGGCGTGTAGTAAAAACTGTGCCGCCCACGTGCTGACGTGGACTGCACAGTTTTTACTACTGTACTACTGACACTGTGTGTCTTCAAAGTGATCTCGATAGGTTAATTGATTGGTGTAACCGTAACAATATGGAACTAAACTGCAAAAAATGTTTTCATATAAAATTTTCTAGGAAGGCTCATCTAACTTATTGTGACTTCTTTATAGATAAACACAAAATCCAAGTAGTTGACACAATAAACGATCTCGGCGTTATCTTTGACCAAAAACTAACATTTCTGCCACAAATAGAAAATGTAATTAAAAAAGCATCGAGAATGTTGGGTTTTGTAATGAGAAACGGAAAAATCTTTCGTAGCAGTAGGCCAAGAATAGTGCTATACTATGCTTTAGTGCGAAGTATTTTGGATTACTGTAGCGTTGTATGGAGACCACACTACGCGACACATTCACTACGACTAGAACGGGTTCAGAAGAGATTTATGTGGCACCTAGTGCGTAATTGCAATAGAGAAGAAAAGAAGGCCTCATATAGAAGAAAACTCTTGAAATTTAAAATCACCACCTTATCTAGTCGTAGAGAATTGACAGACTGCATTTTCATGTACAAGCTCTTGCACGGTATTATCGACTGCCCTGGGTTTTTAGCCAAAGTAAATTTCCGGGTGCCAGCTAGATTTCCCCGAAATCGCATAACCCCTCTTTATCCACCACGCAGACGTACTGTGCTAGGAGCCAACTCCCCATTGCCAAGACTCTGTAAGTTATTAAACGACTGCAGTGACCTTGTTGACATTCACTCAGACTCACTTGGTCGCTTCAGATCTACTCTTATTAAATATCTGTCTCAGAAGTAAGAAAAACTGCATCCGTAGACTAACAACAAAATGTAAGTTGAGATTAATTATAATATATCTGTTTTTTTTTCATTCTTTAAATGTCATCTTTTATATTTTACTTTTTTGATAACTCGTCTCTCCTTGGGTTACTTTTATATGTATTTTGAACTGGTAAAAATATTGTAAATGCTGTATTTACCTATAATTATTTGTTGCACTTGGTTGTATCTACATTGTAACGTATTTATAAGCTCATTGTGTACACAAATGTTGGTAAATCTAAATAAATAAATAAATAAAAATAAATAGACACTGCAGCAACTGCACAGCTATGGTGATAGCTGTGCAGTTGCTGCAGTGTCCCATAGAGTTATGCACTTGATTTGTTTGCTGATGAATGGAAAATGATTTTGTCGGAATGTATGAGTTTCTGTGAGATGACGGAGTAAAGGTTTATTATTTCTAATTAATCAGTGTAATTGATGTTTTTTTTGTCGTCCTGATTATATCAGAAACAAAAAGGACAAAAAACATCAATTACACTATCTAAATAAATAAATAGAACATTGTGTTAATTCGTACGCTCGACCGACGTCAGCGTAGGAGGAAATCAAGCTTTAGAATTTAACACTAAACGTTGTTTTTGTACTAAAATTCACCGTTCATTTGCCAATATTTAATCTCCAGTTACAATCGCCTCATTTGATCACGCTGCTCTGTAATTTGCTCGTCATCAAATAATTTAATCAATCAAAAGTAATCTCTATAATGAATAAAATGTATGAATGAGTACTTTTAATGAATAAATTATATTATACTGAAACATGGTATTTGCGTGATCACTCTGTAATGATTATTACCTGATTAATGCAAAATACCTAGTGTTTGGATGGATTTAGTAGAGGTAGGGCAGCATACTAGCGAACAGCAAACAAGGTTACGGCCCGCCTGATGTTAAGCAATTACCGTAGCCTATGGAGGCTTGCAATACCAAAGGTATCACTTGTTTTACACCAGGGCTTTAAGATGGAAGTATAGGAATACGTTTCATTCAAAACGCAAACCCCTAAATGAGCGCTGGAGACCTGTACTCACACACAGGAATACAACTACACCGCTGTGTGTAGTTATTTAGCATTGGTCTTCTGTAAGGTGGAGGTCCTTCCCCAGTCGGGCTTGCTCACTAGTATGTTGCCCTACATCTTTTAAAATTGATTAAAACTCATATTGGTTTTTTCTTAAATCTCAGAATCAGCTTGGAGCCTGGAATTGTATTTAGTACGGCATTAGTCTCGCCTATAGGAGGCATATTTGATTTAACTTTAAAATGCTTCAATTCTGCTAACCTTTTCGGGAAATAAGGCATGATGCTGTCATACTAGCGGCTCAACCCAGGTTCGCCCGGGTCATACTACTTTTTACCCGTTTTAACAGCACTTTCATACGAAACTAATCCCCCCTTTTCACCACCTTAGAGTTTGAATTTCTAAAAATTCCTTCTTAGTACTCAACTACAATATAGAAGAAACCGGCATGGAAACTTTCACGGTCACTAATACGACAGTCAGTCAGGTTCTTCTTTTATATAATGTTACTAGTGGCCCTCCCAGACTTCGCCTGGGTTTAAACTATTTTCAGCTCAACTTTATTTTTCTTTCTTTCTTTAAAAAAAGACAACTCCCGCACTAGAGAACAAGCTTTGTGTCGCGGGGGACTTTACAAACGTACAATTAACGGACACAAATCACATCCAGACTCAGAACAATTCTTTGTGGGTCACACAAATTTTTGTCCTGTGTGGGAATCAAACCCGCAACCTCGTGCACAGCAGGCGCATACTGCGGCCACTGGACCACCGAGGCAGTCATTCTTTCTTTTTTTTTTTTACATATGAACCTTCTGACAATAGCGAACATAGCAAAAAATGAATCAGCGAAATTGGTTCAGCTGTTCTCGAGATTTGCGCTTAGCAACACATTTACCGATTCATTTTTATATCATAGATATTATGAAGTGCCATGTATAGTGCTTAATTCCTTATAATGTGGCAGGCCAGTTCCACTCACACTAATGAAACCACACTTAATCAAGTTAACCCAACCGCGGTTTTCGATACAAACCGCCATATTTACGTACAGTTGACTGTTGAATACCTTCGGGACTAGCTTTACGATGTTTGGACCAAATAGTTTAGTTACTGACTATGAATTATATTCACTGTAATTAATTATGAAGATAGAGGGTTTGATACACTTCGGTAATATTTTTTTTACACTACTTAGGTGGTAAACAAGCATACGGCCCGCCTGATGTTAAACAGTTACCGTAGCCTATGGACGCTTGTTATACCAAAAGTATCACTTGCGTGTTGCCAACCCATTTTTTACGCCAGGGTTTTATGGTAGAAGTATCCCTGGGATAGGAATACGTTTCTTTCAAAACGCACCCCTAAATGAGCGCTGGAGACCTGTATTCACACACAGGAACACAACTACAACAACTACTGTGTGTATTTAATTGGCAGTGGTTTTCTTTAAGGTGGAGGTCCTTCCCCAGTCGGGCTTGCTCGCTAGTATGGTGCCCTACCTCTCTTAAAATTAAAGCTTATTTGATCCAATAGCCTATTGATCTAGTGGTCAGTAAATCTGACCGCTAAGTCAGTGGTGATTTCGAGTCTCATCCAGGACAAAGGCCTCCTCACGCTGCTTCCACTTCTCTCTATCTAGAGCCGCTAACTAGGTATACTGTGATGTAGTTTGCCATTCAAAGGCACACACTGCGTCATGAGTTTAGATCATTGATCGTCTGATATCCGGCAGATATGAATTATTAATCCAGAATTCTTCGTTCAAAGTCAAAGTCAAACTCATCAAATTCATGATACTTATGAACATCATAAAAACAAATGCCAGCATACATAGATAATTATTTAATTAATTAAGAAACAATATAATGACTAAAAAAAAAGAATGAATTTAGTATTTAGCCTGTACAATGGGCTGTGTTCTGAGGAATTGTTCGAAATGATGCCCACGGCCACATTTTATCAACGCACCTCTCGCCACCGACAGGGAGTTCATCCTCACATCCTTGCACCTCAAACTTGCCGTACCGTAAGATTCCAGAGGAATTTCTTACCACGTACGATTAGGCTGTGGAATGAGCTCCCTGCCGAGGTTTTCCCAAAAGACTATAGCATGGGGTTCTTCAAGAAAGGAGTTATAAGGTTTTTAAAGGGTCGGCGACGCGTGAGTGACACCCCTGGTGTTGCAAACGTCCATAGGCTACGGTAACTGCTTACCATCAGGCGGGCCGTATGCTTGTTTGTCACCTTGGTAGTATAAAAAAAAAAAAAAAAAAAGTATGGTAATGAGGGATCGTTTGTTCATCAAACCTCGAGCGTGGACTTTTGCTGACCATGTTTGAGAACCATTATAATATATGCCTCGGTGGTCCAGTGGTCGCAGTATGCGCCTGCTGTGCACGAGGTTGAGGGTTCGATTCCCACACAGGACAAAACTTTGTGTGACCCACATAGAATTGGGTGTAATTTGTGTCCGTTAATTGTATGTTTGTAACGTCCCCCGCGACACAGAGCTTGTTCTCTAGTGCGGGAGATGTCTTAAAAAAAAAAAACTAAGGATGGTAAAATGCTCACGGCGATTAGCCTACTTCTAAGAGAAGGAGGCAGATCACCGTTTATGATGTTTTTTTTATAATTCAAGATTTATTTACAAAATTCAGAATTTATTTACAAAATTATTAATTCCTGGCAAAGTAGTAGCGAGCCGCTAGTCTCAAGATAAACTCGCTCCCGTCTCGCCAAGTATGGCTCGGGTAGATTAGCTAACTTGTCCTGGGAGTAAACACATTGATTGATGTTCCTACCACAAATTGACGGCTTAACGTATCAAACTTTATTAATGGCATAGGTATTATGAAATCCCCTGGTGTAAGATTATATTTGATCTTATCGAATATTGTATAAGCATATATATATCACGCCAGTTACGCGAAGGGGTAGGTGAAGGTGTATAATACCTACATTTAACCATGCTACTCTCGTCATCATTGATATTTTTCAATTCAATTTATTTATTTTCAGACAAAATTACAGTGTTCATAGTCCATGTTGTTGGTAAAAAAACTTAGAACTACATATGTATGTTAGTAAATAAAATAAAATTAAAAAAAATAGAATAATATTTTAATTAAAATATGACAAAATTAGCATAGTAAAAGAATCAGAAATTCAAAATAATATGACCGATAGTTCGTTTTTTTTTACATATTGTAAAAATCTAAATAGGTGATGGGATAGATGTAATAAAGAAAGAACAATAAAGGCTTAAATAGGCTACGGTAACTTCTTACCATCAGATCATTGTCTGTTCAATATACAACACTTGATTCCGATCACGAGCAATCTGGTTATACACATTTTTTTTTATTTATTTATTTTAGGATTGACAACAAGATATACACATAAAAGAACAGAAAGCGTGCCAGCTGCTCTCTCAGTTACAGGCAACCACAGCTAACAACACATACATATTAAAAGTTTAGTATTATTTATAAATTTAAAATACTTTATTTTCATTAAGAATTTTTTATTTTTAAAAGACAACTCCCGCTCTAGAGTACAAACTCTGTGTTGCGGGGGACTTTACACACATACAATTAAACACAAATTACACCCAGACTCAGAACAACTCTTTATGGGTCACACAAAGTTTTGTCCTGTGTAGGAATCGAACCCTCAACCTCGTGCACAGCAAGCGCATACTGCGGCCACTGGACCACCAAGGCAGTCAGTAATTGATTCTCGTGTTTGACTGTTCTAGCTGCTTACACTTTGGGAAGATCATCTCTTCAATTGGTCTAAGAGGGTCCTACAGTACTATTTGCCGAGACACAGTCTCCACTTTGGAACATGCATGTCTACTCGATCGTTTACCGGCTCTGCGGCATATATAATAATAGCAACCCATATATGTCCCACTGCTGGGCACGGGTCTTCTCACCTCTATCAAGAAGAAAGAGAGAGATTAGGCCTTAGTTCACACACGCTGGCCTAATGCGGGTTGGTGAATCAGAGGTTTCCTCACGATGTTTTCCTTCACCGTTAGCAGATGGGTAATCATTTGATTAGTACATATAAACTCCACAAAGTGAAATTCACATTGGTACTGCCACCCGGGATCGAACTCGCACCTCTTGCGTGCAAGTCTGTTACTTTCCCACTCGGCCACCACCGCTTATATCCCTATAGATAATTTGTAGGATAGTTGATAGGTGAAAATTGCTGAACTAATACTGCGTCCGACAGCTCTTCAGCACCAATATTGGATAGTTTAACGGTTCAATTAAGAGTTTACTGACTCTTAAACTTTCCAGACATACTTGTATTCGGATTTCTATTGCAATGTTTATTGTTTTATAGTTAAGTTATCGTAGTTAGATACTAACAGCCCACCCGACTTTTAACGGGTTATTTATTCTACTTAAGTTGCAAACAAGCATACCGCCTGATGATAAACTCAAACTTAAAGTACATTTAGGTTACAAAGTACATTAGGAAGGTCATAAATTATGAAAAGAAAGATGATGTCAGCAAAAATGATCCTACGGCTAGTTCGCTGATATTGTATGCAGTTAATTCCGCCTATGGACGCTTTCAATATCAGAGGTATCACTTGCGTGTTGCCGACCCAAAGTTGAATTCATCATTTTAAAGTTCCACGGTGTAATCAGCCACTTGCTACATCTATATAACTACATATTTATATAATTGTTTGGCCTAATTGATTGACTAATTCATCAACGCCGAGCCGAAGTCGCTAACACGTTGCCAACCCAACAATGTATTTTGATATCAGAGTTTTGTACAATTTATTTAAATTTGGAATAATAAAAAAGTGTAATATAATTTTTTTTCGGTCTGGGAGAGGAGAAGGAAAAAGAAACGATAGACCAATGATAATTAAGACATGGATCGTAGATTAGATACACTTAATATATTATGTCTAAAACTTAACGGATGCTACTTAGGGTGGCTGGTCAATCTTGGCATGATTTATTTTTAAATAATAAAGATATAGTTTTTAGATTTTACTAAGATTGCAATGTGATCTCGACACGTTTCTATCTTATTTTTACAAAAAGAAACGATCCCTCATTACCATACTATTTTTTTTTTTTTAACTCTCTTCTTTATATATATCTTCTTTATGTATAATACTTATCTAAATTTCATTCTGTATGGTATATTGGTTTCCGTTCCTTTTCGTTACCACTTATATTGTAACCTGTACCAAATTGTAAATGTTATATTCTGGCGATTAAAAAGAGTGACCCGAGTTTTTTGCCAATTCTTCTCGAGGCCCTACCATAGTCAGCGAATTGGCCGTAGGAAAAAAGTATGATGGCATTTGTTTTTATGACGTTCATAAGTATCATGTTTTTGATCTAAATGAATAAATGAGTTTGACTTTGACTTTGATATGTAGATATCATCAGCTCTAATTTTTGACTGCACGGGTGGTTCAGTGGATTAAGTGGTTATCTCGCTTTTCCTTTTGTATGGTACCTTACTTCTATTATTTTATCCATAGACTACGGTAGCTGTTTAGAATGAGACAGGCTATATGCTATTATGCCTATAAAATATACTCGCCTAAATAATTTTGCGTATTCTTATGCTGTAATATTCGCAGATTTCAATTTCCATTTGTAATCATTACAGTGATATATGTTAGCAACATAATAAAGACAAATTATGTTCTCCTACGCAAATGATTTTCGTACTGCGAGGACCAAACGACCCATCCATGTCCGTGTCAATTTACTGAAAAATTAATATCAAAATCTTACCCATAGGAAAACGAACTTTATTTGTATTAACTTAAAGTTTATTTAATGTTTTAGCCAATAAAATGGGTTAAGACAATAAAATACTATTTTTTCCGTCAAAATGACAAAGAATACGACCAGTTAAACCCTGTACAAAAATGTTATCATAAAATTTACATTCTAAGATGAACTTTATAATTTTTTATTAAAGTTGAAAGTGGACTAATGTGTTAGATAGTTTTTTTTTTATTGTTGTCTACCTCATCTGCGTAGAATGTGTTACAATATTATATTGTTGCAATACAAAGAGTTTTTTATACTCCATTTATTTTCATTGTCTTTATAAAAAGAATATTTAAGAAATCTTGTTTAGTTCTAAAAACTACTTTAGGCGCGTTAAGCACTTTTTGGGTAAAAGGGTTTTTTTTGCTTCTTTTTTTTTAACTAGAGAACAAGCTCTGTGTCGCGGGGGACTTTACAAAACAGACATACAATTAACGGATACAAATTACACCCAGACTCAGAACAACTCGATAAGGTTGTGGAATGAGCTATCTGCCGAGGTTTTCACAAGAGACTATAGCATGGGGTTCTTCAAGAAAGGAGTTATAAGGTTTTTAAAGGGTCGGCAACGCGTGAGCGACACCCCTGGTGTTGCAAACGTCCATAGGCTACGGTAACTGCTTACCATCAGGCGGGCCGTATGCTTGTTTGCCACCTTGGTAGTATAAAAAATAAAAAAAACTCTTTGTGGGCCACACAAAGTATTGTTCTGTGTGGGAATTGAAAGCCACAACCTCGTGCACAGCAGGTGCATACTGCGACCACTGGACTACCAAGGCAGACTAAAAATCTTATGGGTGCAAGCACTCATAAGATTTTTAGGTGAAATCATGACGTCACCGTCTTAGTACGAATCGCCCCGCAGCTAAATCGCAACTTTTTGTAATCAGTAGACAATAATTCACTTTTGCAAACGGGCTGAAGTAATTCGAGAAGGCGTGGCCGTTATTTATTGCGGCTATAAAACTCTGGTGAACTGTAGCGAAACGAGAGATGACATTTGTTATGTCCATCTTACTAAACTGCCTCGAAAGAGTTATTAGTCAGTAAAGCATTCCGATGTACTTACCCGTAAGGGAAGTAAATATGGTAACACGATAATAATGATTTTGACTGCCTTGGTGGTCCAGTGGCCGCAGTATGCGCCTGCTGTGCACGAGGTTGTGGGTTTGATTCCCACACTGGACAAAATTTTGTGTGACCCGCAAAAAGTTGTTCTGAGTCAGTCTGGGTGTAATTTGTGTCCGTTAATTGTATGTTTGTAAAGCCCCCAGCGACACAGAGTTTGTTCGCTAGTGCAGGAGTTGTCTTAAAATAAAAACTTACTACTACTTTTCATGTCATTTTTTATTTTTTTTAACTACTACGACTCACGTTTTATGCGTTATGGTAACAACTATGTGTGTGTCTCTATTTGACCGTGGTTTTCTGTAAGTGCGAGAACCTTCTTTGGGCTGGCTGTTTACTTATATTGTGTCCTCAACTTACTTATCCTACTTAGGTGGCAAACAAGCATGCGGCCCGCCTGATGTTAAACAGTTAACGTAGCCCATTGACGCTTGCAGTACTACAGTTATCGTAAGAAATGAATTAAAAAAGTTTGAATACCACGACTCTGTTATATGTAGCATCCATATATTTTTTATACTACTTGGGTTGCAAACAAGTCCGTCGTTAAGCAGTTACCGTAGCCTATCGACGCTTGCAATACCAGAAGTATCGCTTGCGTTTTGCCAACACAATTTTTACACCAGAGATTTATAGTGTCTTATCTCTGGGATAAGAAAATGTTTGTTTCAAAACGCATCCCTAAATGAACTCTGGAGACCTGTTTTTAATCACAGGAACACAACTACACCGCTGTGTGAAATTAGCTGTAGTCTTCTGTAAGGTGGAGGTCCTTCCCCAGTCGGGTTTGCTCGCTAGTATGGTGCCGTACCTCTCTTCATGTTTCAAAGTAGGTACTAAATTTACTTCAAGACTAGTTCAACCAGCGACTGTTATATAAATAGCTGCTAAAGTGGGTACTTTTACAAAGTGTCACTATAAAGTGTAACTTAGTCAACCGTATATTTACGACAAAAGTTTCAAATAATGTTACTGTTGGTAACACCGCTTAAATGTAATGGCAACACTTTGTTTGACGACAATATTATCTTGTAAGGCCTGTCGTTATTAACTAGTTACATAGTTATTTGTGACGCTTAGTCATATCCTACTAATATTATAAACGCGAAAGTTTGTTAGTATGGATGGATGGATGTTTGTTACTCTTTCACGTAAAAGCTACAGAAAGAATCTGGATGAAATTTGGCACAGAAATAGATTATGGTCTGGAATAACACATAGGCTACTTTTTACAGCGATAACCGATCCACGCGGGCGGAGCCGCGAGCAACAGCTAGTTCTATCATAAAACCCTAGTGTTTATTTTTGGATCGGCTAAACACAAGTATACCTTTGGTATTGCAAGCGTCCGTAGGCTACGGTAACTGCTTACCATAAGCGTGACGTATGCTTGCTTGCCACCTAAGTAATAAAAAAAAGCCTAGGCGGACATAACAAATGTTTTTCGCCGTAGAGGCTATTATGTAGCTCATTAGTGACGCGGTGGCTTTGAAGCGCACCGGCTCTTATAGAAACTATAGTCATCGTCACCTTAGTACGTGTCTCACTGAAAACCAGGCGTTGCTTAGACTTATATATAGCCAAAGAAAAAAAAATAAAAAATATTTATTTCCATTAACTCAACTTAATCTAATTACATGATTGTTGGAGCACTCCCTTTAGGCATAACATTGCCTGTGTTAGGAGGCCCCGCTCTTCCACATTTCAGGTAACTACTGATTTAACAATTTTTATTTATTTCCTTTGAAAATTAAACTATTATATTGTACTAAAGTAACATGCGGGCGTGCGTATGTATGACTGTGTGTGTGTGTGTGTTTACCACTTTATTAGAGCTTCCTTACAATCGTACTTATTCATTGGGTAGATGTGTAACAATTTGTTTATTTTATTGTAAAGGAAGGCGGATTGTCTGGTATACTGCTGGCGTGCAAATGTGCTTTTAAAAGGAGAACATTTTGGCGTCTATACTAATATTATAAGGATGAAGAATTTGTTTGTTCGTTTGTTTGAACGCGCTAATCTCAGAAAGTACTAGTTCGATTAGAAAAAGTATTTTTTTGTTGAACAGTGCAGTTTATCCAGGAAGGCTATATAGGCTATATAACATCACGCTATGATCATTAAGAGCGGAGCAGTAGTGAGATATGTTGCAAAATCGGGAAAAATATTCCAAATTATCACGCGTACAAAGCCGCGGGCGACGCCTAATGTTTATATTTGCCGTAGTAATCCATCGAGTTCGTGGGCGACAGCCTTAGAGCAATGGCCAATAGTGAAATAGAAAACTAATCTGCGCTCCTGTTACGGTTCGCTGTGCACCGCACGATTGCTTCCAGACGCTTTCTGAATAAAATAACAACAATTCAATTGGAGCCAAAAGGAACATTGAGATATACGATCGGTTTGGCACGTGACTTTGTTTGCGATGTAATGAAATAATACTCGATCGTATCGTATTTGTAACTAAAGTTAACTTATCTTACTGTTGTTTTGTAAAAGTAAAGAGTTTGTGAAAGCTCGTAGATATACATATATGTGGGATACATTATTCACATTATTTCGAAGAGAATCGTCATTTTTAATAAATGAAATTACCATTTAACCTCAACCTTTATTTTTCCACTCAATCTGACATCTGACAGCTGTCACCGCGTTTTCTATACAAATCAGTCATCGACAATATAGAACTAAGTGACAAATTAAAAATAAAATAACCATAAATCCTACTACGCCAACGCTACCTACCGACACGGCCATCCTGTTCATTCATCTGTCCCAGATGAAATGTCTTCTGATGAAATCCAGGGTTTCATGAAGTCGGCAGAGCTTGTCGTATTAATTGGACCTTCACTGTTTCCAATTCTTTTTAAGACGTATCTATCGTTTCCTTTGTTTTTTATCACTTCGTAAGGTCCTAAGAATTTAGGAAATAACTTACTTCCTTGTGAAAATTGCGTCTTTTTGATGGCTACTAAATCGCCAATATTATACAAACTTGCTTCTTTTCTCTTTCTATTATAATGTTTTATATTCTCCTCTTGTACTTTCTGTATTGATTCTTTCGCCTTCTTTCTAAGTTCTTCTCTATTTTCGTTAAAAATCTGTATGTTTTCTTCTTCAATTAGTTTTTTAAGTTCATCATCTTTGTCTCTAATTTTTGTGCCAAAAAGTAATTCAAACGGCGTCATTCCTATGCTTCGTTGATAAGTCCCATTTAAGCAGCGTTGTACTCTGGATACTCGGCGATACCATTTGGTCGGATCATCAGCGCTAAGTTTACTTAACGCAGCAATGATAATTTGATGTACTCTTTCTACCTGACCATTTCCTCTAGGTTGACCAGTGGTGATAGTATGGTGTGTAATGTTTTCATTCTTGCAGTATTCTTGAAAATCATTAGAAGTAAATGCAGCATTACGATCAGAACTAATTCTTTCAGGCGAACCAAAGGTTTGCTGTTGCAGTCCTAATTTATCTAATGTTTCTGTAGTGGTGAGAGTCTTCACGGGGTAAATCCAAGTAAATTTAGTATAGGCGTCCACAACGGTAAGAATGTACTTATAGTTTTTGTTTGTCGACGTCAATGGTCCAAGATGATCTATGTGATATGTTGATAATGGAACATCTCCCTTGTCTATTGGATGTAAGAGTCCTTCTTTCTTGCCTCTTTTGTGAGATATGAGAATGCATTCAACACAATTATTTATAACCTTTTTAATCTTTTCTTGTAGATTCTCAATGTGATATTCTCTATTTATTAATTCTTCTGTTTTTGTAACTCCGAAATGTCCTTTTTCATGATTCTTACGAATTATCTCATATTGCATCTTTTTAGGTACAACAATTAACTTATTGCCATTTTTCTCCTTGTAAAGTATTTCTTTTTGTAAAACATAGTCTTGATACTGTTCTTTTTCTAAAATTTTCTTTAATAATCTTAAATGATTGTCTTCATCCTGTGCCTTCGTTAAACGAGCTGTAGTTTCGGTTATTATCAAACAGGTGGGATGTCTGCTTAAAGCATCAGCATGCTTCATTCTAGATCCTGATCTGTGCTCAATTTCATAGTCATATTCTTCTAAGTGTAGAGCCCAGCGAGCTACTCTTGGTGGCAAGTCTTTCTTCTGTAGAGTCATAGTTAGAGCAGAACAATCAGTAATAATCTTGAAATGTATGCCTAGAAGATACACTCGGAATTTCTTTATAGCAGTAACAATAGCCAAAATTTCTAAATAGTAGCTATGATACTGTCTTTCAGCTGGAGTTGTTTTCTTGCTCATATAATGCACTGGGTGTAACTGATTGTCTTTAGGACTTCTTTGTAGGAGCACAGCTCCGTATCCATCAGCACTAGCATCTGTGTGTAGTTCAGTTTCCAATTCTGGGTTGTAAATTCGGAGAACAGGTGAGCTGCATAAAATTTCTTTGAGTTCTATAAATGCCCTTTCACAATTACTATCAAAGTTAAATATGGAATCCTTCTTTAACATATCAGTCATTGGTTTTGCAATCAAGGAGTAGTTTTTGATAAACTTCCTAAAATAACCAGTCAGTCCAAGGAATGACTGAACTGCCTTTACATTATTAGGCTTTTTAAATCTTGCTACAGCATAAATTTTTTCTTCTGATGGCCGTACTTCGTTGTCACGTATCATGTAACCTAAATACTGTATTTCTCTTTTCAAAAAGTGGCATTTTTTCCAATTAAACTCTAATCCAAAATCTTCTGCTCTTTTAAATACTTCTTCTAGTTTTTTAAGCCCTTGTTCTTCTGAAATGGCTGGAATAATTAAATCATCTAAATATGTTAGTACGGTTCCATTAATCATTAAATCATGAAAGATATTGTTGATAAATCTTTGAAATACAGATGGCGCTGTACACAATCCAAACGGCAATTTACAGAATTCGTATTGCCCTTGAGGTGTAACGAATGAGGTGTATTTCTGACTGTCTTTGTGAACATTTACGTGCAAAAATCCATTTTTCAAATCTAAAGATGTGAATATGTTCGCCTCCTTAAGCTTGTCAATCTGATCATCTATTATGAGTAACGGGAAACGTTCCTTAATAACTTTCTTATTTAATCGGCGATAGTCCATACACATGCGGCGTGATCCATCTTTTTTGTCAGCCAATACTATAGGACAAGCGAAGTCAGATTTGCTATATTTAATTATTCCTTTATCCAACCACTCCTTCACTTGAGTGTTTACTATATCCATTTCTAAAGGTGACAGGCGTCTTGGATTTTGAAAAACAGGGTTTTCATCGGTAAGTATTATTTTAAGTTCAACATTGCTTTCTTTCTTCTTATTAGGCTTATACTTTTTGCATAATTCACGAATCTTGTCCTTGTATATAGAATCTTCTATGTCATATGCCTCATCGCTCTTTTCTTCCATCAAAAGTGTAAGATGCATAATCTTTTCCATGTAGATACCGTCAGAGGTAAAGTTAATTTCAAAGTCCTTTAGTATAGGGTTGCCAAGAATAATATTAACAGGGATTGCGTCATCTTCAACAATATGAAGCTTCATGTCTGTCGAGTAACTGTCAATTTGTACTGGTACAGTAAATATTCCTTCAGTGTAAATCTTCTTGCCAGCTATACCAGTTAAACATGTCACTGAATTCACATCATATTCTGTAATACCTCCTTTAATCTTCTTGAATTCAGACTTAGTTATTAGATTGACATCACTTCCAGTGTCTATAAGAGATATAAAGTCTATTTCATTTATCTTTATCTTCTTATGTGGCGCTGTTTTTTCCTTTTGCATGTTCTGGATATTTAAAGTCTTCTTATGTTTATTATTTGTACATTCTGTGGATTTGTGACCAAATTCATTGCATTTAAAGCATTTGATTCCCTTTGGACATGCAGGTGATTGATGATCTAAGTCTCCACAGTTATAGCATCTCTTCACATTGTTTGTCTTACGGTTTAAATGATTAGCAGATGAGTTACCAGAATGTGTAGGTCTACTAGACATCTTCTTCCTGAAGTCACTATAAATGTCTAACTTTCTGCGAAATTCTTTTATGTCTGACGCACCATACAAGATAGCTTTATTTGTTTCCAGGTCACGAATACCGTCAATAACATATTCGAAAAGTGCAGCATCTTCAACTTTGCCATGTATTGCCAATTCTTTCATAGACAGGAAATATTGTTGGTAGGTTTCATCATTCTTCATTTTGCGTGAAGCTAATTTCTTGTGTATAACTGCGCTATTAATTTTAGGTCCAAACTCTTCTATGAGCGCTTTTTTGAAGTTTGTATAATCTTTAATTTTTCCCAAAGAACGTAAAAACAACTTTGCAGTTCCATTTAAAAGTCTCTTTGCATAGATTAACTTCTCCACTTTAGTCCATTTCATAATTTGTGCAGTATCTTCAAATTCATCTATAAAAGCTTCAATCGGATACGTATCATCACCAGTAAAAATATTCATTGACTTCTCTAAATCTCTAAATGAAATCTGTACTTCGTACTCCTGTTCTTCATCTTCAATTTCTTCCTTATCTTTTTTCGGTGGCATCGTGGTACTCGTATTTTGGTGATTTATACTTTTATAATTCCAGGCAGATTTTTTTCTAGTTGTTGTGCAAAATGATAGTCTTCTTAAACTCATCAGTCAATTTCTTCTTCAAAAATCTTCAATATATTGTTCTTTAGTGTTTAATATAGTTGTCGACCGAAACCATTTTGTTTTTATCCGACAACTGCTTGACATACAACGTTGGAACAGCTTACTTTTTACATTAGTCTTGAAGTCTTCAATCCTCTTCTAATAAATGTTTATTTATATCCCGGACGAGCCCCCAAAAGATGTGGGATACATTATTCACATTATTTCGAAGAGAATCGTCATTTTTAATAAATGAAATTACCATTTAACCTCAACCTTTATTTTTCCACTCAATCTGACATCTGACAGCTGTCACCGCGTTTTCTATACAAATCAGTCATCGACAATATTTTTTTTTTTTTTTTTTATACTACCAAGGTGGCAAACAAGCATACGGCCCGCCTGATGGTAAGCAGATAATAATATAGAACTAAGTGACAAATTAAAAATAAAATAACCATAAATCCTACTACGCCAACGCTACCTACCGACATATATACCTACTGGTAAATAATTACCATGGCACTTGCAATGCCAGGGGAATCACTTGCTTCTCATCTACTCCAAAACTAAAGTACGTAATTTTTTATGATTGTCTTAACAAGAAATAAACAGAATGTTACATACAGCTAATTTTATTACTATTTACGATTTATATTTATTTCGTATAATACATAAAACGAGTTTAAAAAAAAGAACAGAAAAATTTGTAACCTCTAAGCTACACGTTTTTTTTTTACTACCAAGGACAAGTATACGGCCCGCCTGGTGAAAAGCAATTACCTACCGTAGCCTATGGATACTTGCCGACCAACCGCGTTGGCAACCCTGTAAAACTCCTTTCTTGAAGAACCCCATGCTGTAGTCCCTGGCGAAAACGTCGGCGTCAAAAATTGGCGTCATAGAATTCCGCCGCATCGCTGTCTACAGGAAACGTGCCCAGAAGACTGGCAGCATTACCATGTTGAAAGACAACACTTATTACAAGTGGTAGGATAGGGCTTCATACAAGCGAGTAAGCCTGATTTGAGAAGGACCTTACAGAAGACCACAGTCAAATAACTACACACAGCGGTGTAGTTGTGTTTTTGTGTGTGCAGGTCAGCGCTCGACAAACACAAGTTAGCGCTCATTTAAGGACGCGGTTTGAAATAAAAACGTTTTTCTAACCCAGGAATACTCCAACCTAAAGCCCTGGTGTCAAAAAATGAGTCAGCAACATGCAAGTGATACCTCTGGTATTGCAAGCGTCCATAGGCTACGACCAGGCAAGCCACATGCTTATTTGCCTATGTAAATATAAAAAATGTCAACGTGGTTTTATAAAAAGAAATCGTAAATCGTAAGTATTATCGATTCCATCTATTTCTCAGCTGTATGCAGTGACCTGGAACAGATAGACGTATGTAGCACGCCTACGTCTCTAACACAGATGTGCGGGCAACTCGGGCATGTGGGGTAACTCAGGCAAATGGGGTAAACCACGGTATTTAAAACTTATTTGAAAATGTTCTAGTATTAGTATTTATTGAATAGATATCAAAGTGAATTATTTAGGTTTTTGAAATGATAGATTGATGGAATAGAATTACAGTGTAGTATATAAAAACCTTAACAAAATAGTAGAATTTCTATTTCATAGAAATAAGTATTTTAAAAGAGGTAAGGCACCATACTAGCGAGCAGATTAGGGAAGGACCGCCATTTTACAGTAGACCACAACCAAATAATTACATAAAGCAGTAAAGTTATGATCCTGTGCATGAGTATAGGTTTCCAGCGCTCATTCAGGGATGCATTTCGAAAGAAAAGATTAAAAAATGGGTCGGCAACACGCAAGTGATACCTCTGTTATTACCAGCATCCATAGGCTACGGTAACTGCTTATCACCAGGCAGGCTGTATTCTTGTTTGCCATCCAAGAAGAATAAAAAGAGTATGTTTGTATTTCGAAATTTCACAGTCTCGTAAGTAAATTAAATGATGAAAACTTTTTTAAACAACTTTTTTATCTACGAACACAGACGTTTTTTCAACCAGTAGCAAATAAGACCTCAGGAAAATAAAAAAACATTTAGTTGGTTTTAAGTCTAATTATGTGCAATCAGAAGGTAAGCAGTTCTTTTTGACTGCACGGTTGGTTGGTTACCTCGCCATTTACCTGCGCGGGATGTTGTGGGTTCGATCCAAAAATATGTGTGATCCAAATGTCCCGAGTCTGGGTGTACTTTGTGTCCGGTAATATATTTGTAAAGTCCCCCACGTTTTTTAAAAACATTAAGAAAACATATGTTGTAACCTATTTTCTCATGCAACACCAGTAGAATCACTCGCAAGTTGACAATCCTGTAAAGACCTTTTAAATCCTATCTTTAAAAAATACCTTGATATAGTCTCTAAGGTAAACTTGATAGGGATCATTCTACAATATCTTCAGAACACTTGAGGTTCTAAGAGTCATCTAGATTGAACAAAACAACCGCTTTGAAGTCGTTCGGAAGTCACGTAGACACAGGACTAATTGGGACTCCTCAATATTTATATCTCAACCACTAGGAATGAGAAGTTGCAATCAATAATAATGAGCCCGAGGAATTTCATACTACCACCAACAATAAAGAAAGATTCTTTTTTTACTAAATACGTGGCAAACAAGCATATAGCCAGACTGATGGTATGCAGTTACCGTAGCTTATAGACGCTTGCATTAACATAAGCATCTGTGTTGACAATCCAAATATTTTAATACCAGGATTGAGAAATGAAGTATCCCGGGGATAAGAAAACGTTTCTTTTAAAACGCATCCTTGAGTTATCACTGTAGTAGGCCTATACTCACGCACGGAAATACAACTACACCGCTACGTGTAGTTGTTTGACTGTCATCGTCATCTCAACCTATAAACGTCCCACCACTACTGGCTACGGGTCTCCTCCATACAATTGGAGGGATATTAGACCTACTATACCATACTGGCCTTGGTTTTGTTTCGAATTTTCCGTCTCTTGCAGTAGATATTGTCTGCCTGAATAATTCCCTTAGACTCTTTCAACACCTTCGGAATGGAATGGGTTAGTATCATTTGTATTCTTAATTATTTACCACAAGGACAATTTAACTGTAGTTTTCTATAAATAAAAGGTCTTTGCCAATCAGGCTTCCTCGTTTCTATGGTGTCAAACCTTTCTTAAAATTGGATTAATTCACAACACGCACCAGGTTACCCCGATATATTTTCACCCCATCTTACCCCATGCCTTCTACTGACTTAAGCCCCGCCTTTTACATGTATGTCGCAAAAAATTCTCATCTTTTCATTATCGCTACGAATCTGGAGTGTAACCGACACAGTGACGTGGGAGTACAAGGTCCACTTGGTAAATGAGCTGATTTCTTTGTTTTTATGGGGCGTGTTATAAAACCATTATTCTTTGCTTTTTATGATTTGATTTACACAAAGGACCAAATTTGTGTCGTGGGGGACTTTAAATACAGACTAGGAACAAACATTTATGAATCATAAGTAGTTTTATAAGCTTTATTTACAAGTAATTTACAACTACAACTATAAATCACATAATATAAACAACACAAAAAAAAAGAAGGGGAGGGCTGCTTAGTAGGCGTCGTAAAATTCCTCCGCATCGATGTCTACTGAAAACGTGCCCAGGAGACTGGCAGCATTGCCACGCTGAATGGCAATGCTTATTCTTTGAGCCAAATATAAGCCAGCCTTCTGGTCACGTGAAGCGTCGACTAAACGCTTGGACAAATCTTTAAAAAGACAGCGGGCACTTGTACCCCACGGCCCAAGCGTTTCGACTCCAAACGGCTCAAATACATAATCTTTTTTTGTTTTTTTTTTTTTTATTCTCATTTTCTTTTTTTTAAAAAGACAACTCCCGCACTAGACAACAAGCTCTGTGTCGCGGGGGACTTTACAAACATACAATTGACGGACACAAATTACACCCAGACTCAGAACAACTCTTTGCGGGTCACACAAAGTTTTGTCCTGTGTGGGAATCGAACCCACAACCTCATGCACAGCAGGCGCATATTGCGGCCACTGGACCACCTAGGCAGTCTATTATTATATTAATCTCCGATGAGATTACTGTATTTGCGCCGCTTAAGAGTCTCCGCGGATGCAGCAGCAGCACCAGCACAACCTGCTGTGCTTGGAAGATGAGATGGCGCGAGGGTGTCGACACATGTTGCGTCCCACACCAAAGGCCTACCCATCTTCCATGGCAGTAAAGACATACCATCAGGTCTCTTACCATCGTTGCGTACCAAACCGTTGGGTTCCCGTACAGCTGGAACGCCAGCGGTGACAAGGGCGTATAGTATATGAATCATTGGCCGAGTGGGAAAGTAACCGACTTGCACGCAAGAGGTGCGAGTTCGATCCCGGGCAGTATCAATGTAAATTTCACTTTGTGGAGTTAACTGCTAACGGTGAAGGAAAACATCGTTAGGAAACCCACATATCTTAAAAGAAATTCTAAAGACATGTCTGATTCACCAACCAGCATTAGGCAAGCGTGTGTGAATTAAGGCCTAAACCCTCTCTCTCTCTTGATAGAGGAGAGGAGCCCAGCAGTGGGACATATATGGGTTGCTATTATAAGTAGTTTTATCCAGTTAGGAAATGGAACCATGCAGTTAATTTACTTATTAAGAAGTTTTCTAGTGTATCTCTGGAGTCCAAAGACCAATATTAATAAAATTTATATATTGAACTATCGCAACGCAAAAATATTCGGTTAAAAGAGTTTATTTTCTAATACAAATTAAGCTGATTTTACACACACCGCGCTGTTGCGCTGTATTGTGCAGAGTAGTGTAAACTCCGCCTTAGTACGTAGTTGTAGCATCACCGTAGCGATTAATCGTAGCCAGTACCGTAGCACATTATCGTCGTAGCCGATGACCCGTAGCTCTTACGTACTGTTTGCTCGCACGAAATAGCCGATAGAATAGGCGTTTGTACTGCTGTAAGAGGAACATTGACTTATCATGTTTCTGTAGATATATTGTTATGCAAAATATTTTATTCTAATATACATATTTTGTAGGTGCCAATAAATCTAAATCTTGTCGCAATTGATCTAAACCCAAATAATTTTGTCCTCCGCTAATTTTTTTTATAGAATCGCTCTGGATGTATGTTTTACTTGTACTTTATTTGATGGATGGCTACATTGGCTACATATAACAGAGTCGTGGTATTCAAACTTTTTAAATTCATTACTTAGCGCTCCGCCACGATGCTCATGTGTTTTTATATAATAAATCACATCCACACTCTCCCTAATGACAAAACTGAATATTGCTACATTTTAATATACACCAGTGGTTCATCGCAAAGTGAGCCGTATGCGTATATAAATAAAGTTTTAAATAGTTTGTACGTCAAAGTTAACAATTAACTAACATTTAAGATTGTACTATACAGTCACGTCGCTCTAAAAGTCACGGAGCGGTCACGTCAAGATGGGTGGGTCACAATAAGATTTGTTGCTCAGATTAAACATTTTAGCCCCATTGAAAAAGTACTTTCACCCTACAGACGACCGCAGCATTCTTAAAAGTATGGGATGACAGCCTCGGTGGTCCAGTGGCCGCAGTATGCGCCTGCTGTGCACAAGGTTGTGGGTTCGGTTCCCACACAGGACCAAACTTTGTGTGACTCACAAAGAATTGTTATGAATCTGGGTGTAATTTCTGTCCGTTAATTGTATGTTTGTAACGTCCCCCGCGACACAGAGCTTGTTCTCTAGTGCGATAGTTGTTTTTATTAAGAAAAGAAGAAAAAAAGGATTTGACATAAGTTTACGATATACCTAATGTCGTACACTTATACCAAATCCTTACATTTGCTTTCTATTCTATCCGATCCGACTACCGTTTATGCCACTTATATAGAGGGGCAGAGCAGAGCTCTTTAGGGCTATATATACAGGCAAAAAGGAGAAATTTGTCTCTGAGGTTATAAGTATAGTGTTTTGCTTTTTATTTGCGGAAGCAGACATCACACACAATTTCTAGTTTTAATTTTTTTCCTTCATTGTCATTAGCTCATTTTTTATATTGATTTTCTTGTTTTATTTTAAATGTATTTTTTTTTGTTTTTGTAATCCTTGTTTCTATTTTAATATTTTAATTTTTGCTGTGCGTCATCTGCATGTTAAAATAAATCTTTCTAAAAGTTTTTCTTCTGTCATACTTTGTACAAACTTTCTTTCTTTCATAACCATGCTGTTACTTTATGGTATGCTTGTCTATATTTGCCCTCAGCTTTTATTTTAGCTGTGACTTACCATGTGCCATGTCTAATGATGACTGTAATTTTTACTCTCAGACCTCAGTCAGGTAACTATAACCTAATGTAAAAATTGAATCAATAAGTAAAATAGTGATACTTAATTTTTAATTGAAAACTTTTGCAATAAAATTAATTTATGCATTAAATCTTTTTACACAGAAATAATATTTGAATAATATTAATTTATTTAAACTGAAAATGGAATGTAAATACGTAAACTTGAGAGTAGTTCAATATTTTTTGCAAAGATTCACAAGCGTTCCAGTAACATCGACTTTTAATTTGATTTTACATCGATCATACATGCTATCGATTTTGCTGTGGGTCTCTGTTAATTGTATGTTTGTAAAGTCTCCAACGACACAAAGCTTATTCCTTAATGTATAAGTTGTCTTTCATATAAAGAAAAAAGAAAAATCAGAGCCCCTATGTAATAAGATCAATGGAACAATGCTATCGGCACCCGTTTGTTAGAGAGATATATTGTAGGGCAACCCTCTCCGGTGTCTGGCTCTTGTTACAGCATTATTGCCGTCGGAATACCACCAAGGTCGAACACTAAAAGCACTTTATCATGAGAAAACTATTTTTGTGGGTAAGTAAGCTCTTTGAAAGAGTAAACATTTTTCGTTTTAACTCCAGCGCTCATTTAGGGATGCGTGATATACGTTTTCATATCCCAGGGATAATGGTGAGCAGTTATGGACTTAGCTTATAGACTGAAGCTTATGGATGCTTGCAATACCAGAGATATTGCAAGTTACGTGTTACCGAACCAAAAATAAACAACAGGGTTTAATAATGGAATTTGGGTGGTATAGGAAAACGTCCGCTAAAATGCATCCCTAAATTAGCTCTGGAGACCTGTACTCACAAAGGAACACAACTACACCGCTGTGTGTAATTATTTGGCTGTAGTCATTTTTAAGGTGTATATCATCATGATTTTTTATACTTGGTGGTTAGTGACCCTGCCTACTAAGCTGGAAGTCGTGGGTTCGATTCCCATATGGGACAAAACTTTGTCTGATTTATAAATGTTTGTTTTTAGTCTGGATGTAATTTGTTTCCGTGAAATGATCTAGGTTATTAATTTAATGTTATACATTAACCAACATTGACCTTTGGTTTTTATCCATGTATATAAAACTGAGAGGTCCTCTTAGACTGGTTCGTTTCTAAAATATAACACGAATGTTATTATAATCATGTTACCATGTTATGTAACATTGTTAAACAAAATATATATCCAAACGAACATAACATGTTGACCTTGTAAATGTTCCTTGTTTTTGTTTCTGATAATAATAACGAACTGATATTATATTATGTTATATGAAATTACTTTGCTATTATATTTCCTTATTGTGTATTTGCTTAGTTTGTTATAAATATAAAGAGACAGTTTGTTTTAGGATGACAGAAGATATATGTTTTTCTAATTTTTATTGTGTTCTGCCCACGCAATTATGGCGTAATGTGGGTCTCACTTTAATGACTGACTAACTTTATAGTCAAAGTCAAACAGATTTTTTTCATTTAGATCAAATAAATGATACTTATGAACGTCATAAAAACAAATGCCAGCATTTTTTTTTCCTACTGCCAATTCGTTGACTAGGGTTGGGCCTCGAGAAGAATTGGCAAGAAACTCGGGTCACTCTTTTTAATTGCCAGAGTATAAAATTTACAATTTGGTATGATTTACAATATTAGTGGTAACAAAAAGGGACGGAACCCAATATACCATACAAAATTAAATTTAAGTAAAAATATATTTAAAAGTAAAGATATACCTAAATACTGTTTTGAAAAATTCATTAAATTGCCTTGAAACATCAACTAAAAGTGAGAACCTATTAATGGTATAACTAGTTACTGTAGCGTCGTAATCACATATTTAAAATCGTTTGTTCCGACTGACCATCAACACACAACTAACACTACTGCCTAGAAATCTGAAATTGGGATCACAGGTTGTCTTAAAACTCTCAGTTATTATATTTTATTAAAAGACAAGACAACTCCCGCACTAGAGAACAAGCTCTGTGTCGCGAGGGGACTTTACAAACATACGATTAACGGACACAAATTACACCCAGACTCAGAACAATTCTTTGTGGGTCACACAAAGTTTTATCCTGTGTTGGGAATCGAAGTCACAACCTCGTGCACAGCAGGCGCATACTGCGGCCACTGGACCACCAAGGCAGTCAATTATCGTACTTATGTATATCGTATTACTATCGTTTCCTTCTCGTGTCGTCAATTATAAAAATACTCCATGCTTGGAATTTCAATTTGCGTGTATATTAAAATATTTAAAGTCGGCAGATGAACCGCAATTAGATATTTTAATGCAAAATAATACCGCGTTTCGCGCGTTTGTAATCGTAGAAACATGTCTTGAGAGATAATTAAATTGTTTTATAATAAGAAATTCTTTATTGAGGTGTTGTAAACTTGTTTTGTTGGTGGTAATTCTTTGTTGAATTTAAAGCGAGATACTTCAATATTCAATTAAAATAAGACGTAAAGATTGTTTCACGAAGATATGGTAAGTATTAAAAACGATTTCTGAACATGGGTACACTAGCTTGCATCTTTTATTCTACCTTGGTGGCAAACAGGCATATGGGTGGGCCATATGCCTGTTTGCCACCCAAGTAGTTATCATAAAACTTTTGTTTTAAAACGCATCTCTAAAGCGGTCTCTGTAAGGTAGAGGTCCTTCCCAAGTCGGGCTTGCCCACTACATATGATGCCCTACCTTTCCTAAGTATTATGAGTTCTTCAATATTATGAACACCTACGTAGGTACCTATCTTGTGACTTGTTGCATACGCCCTCCAGCTAGGTGGAGCAAAGATCTAAACTACACTAAATATCTCTTTATATTGGTAGATACGTAATTAAATATGAAATAAAAGTCTAATAGGGCTCAAGGAACTGAAACTAATTGAAACTCAGGTGATTAATATTAAACATATTTTATTGATCAGAGGCTCAGGCTTTAAAGCCAGAAAGAGAAGGGGCCGGTGTTGCCACTACACAACTAATGTTAAAGAAAAATGTTAAAGTTAGTCAGGCAGGGCCCTATGCTTGTTTGCCACCTTGGTAGTATTTAAAAAAAAAGTTGCCATCAATATATTAAGTACAAAATATCACATAATTTATCTTATACTGCAATGAATAAATAAATAATATAGCTACCATGTATATATTTAGCGATAATATGTATGTATGTGTATATATGTATGTATGTGTATATAATATGTATGTATGTATATGTATGCTCTTCTATATTATTTAAAGTACCCCAGATCACTTACTCTACCAGTACCAATAAGTCCATCCAAAGGTTGTCTGGAAGAGATCGGTTTTAGCAATAAGACCGCCCATTGTACGTCATTTTAAATTTTAAGGTTTTTATTGTCTTTTGTTCGTATATTATTTGGTGTACAATAAAGAATATTCTATTCTATTCCATTCCATTCTATTCTATTCTATTCTACCAATGTCATCAACCTCATACTTTATCAAAAGAAGCCAAGTCCCGAGCGATAGAAGTGTTAACAAAAAGTATATGTACCAACAAGTTGTCACGACAAACTTTTCAAGGACTAAGAAGTATCAACACACGTCAAACATTCTTGCCGTCCGTCCAAAAAGGTCAACGTACAACTTTTTTACATCTCCACTAAACTTTTATTGGAGCTTAAAAGATTCTGCTGAATTTCCCGCCATCATAAATACAATATGGCGGATATTACATGTTCAATAAAGATTGGGTTCAGTAGAATAGTCTTTTTATCTTTAAAACAAATTATTTTACGTTGTTTTGTATTAGAACATTTACTCCAAGTCACGGGATCCACAGAACACATGAAAGAGAAGTAAAAAGTCTCACAACAAGCCGTAAAGCATTTTTTTATACTTCATATATGGCAAACAAGCATACGGCCCGCCTGATGGTAAGCAGTTACGTAGCCCAAAGGCTACGGTAACTGCTTACCACCATCAAGCGCTTGCAATACCAGAGTTTTGTGTTAGTATCCCTTGGATAGGAAAAGGAACAGGAACACAACTATACCGTTGTGTAGTTATTTCGCTGTGGTCTTCTGTAAGGAGAAGGTCCTTCCCCAGTCGGGCTTGCTCGCTTGTAAGGTGCCTTACCTCTCTCATAAAGATATACATCTAGGCAATACAGTTATGATCTATAGTTTGATCGTGACAATGCGCTGAAAATAAACCGCCAACCGTCCTACAACCAACCAACAAACCAACTAGGCATATAGCTTTTAAAATAAAATCAGAGTTAAATAAGTCTCGAATCGGCTAGATTGTTATCGTAGTGACCTATTGTCTATGCGGCGATAAAGTCCAGACTCAGATATTTCAGATCCATTGCACTGATACGCATATACACGATTATGTGTGCTTATAAAGACTGTTATTAAGATTCCCCTTGCTGTACATTATATAAGTAACACGCAATACTTGCAAAGAGTTGAATCTATACTAATATTATAAAGCTGAAGCGTTTGTTTGTTTGTTTGTTTAGTTGAACGCGCTAATCTCAGAAAGTACTTTTTTGTTGAATAGTGCATTTATCCAGGAAGGTAATAGGCTATATATCATCACGCTATGTTTAATAGGAGCGGAGCAGTAGTAAGATAAACATATCTTACTACTGCTCCGCTCCGCTTCGCTTTTCCCCGATTTTGCAACAGCAAAATCGGGGAAAATATTCCAAATTACCACGCGAACGAAGTCGCGGGCGACCCCTAGTAAAATAATAAATTAATTGTGATAGGTGGCGGTATGTGGTGGCTCAGCGGGAAAGTACAAGACTTGTAACACATAAAATATGTCTGTGTTTGTGTGTGTGAATAGTGACATATATGTTTTCTATGTAACAAATTCGTGCCGTTTAGTGTAAGCAGTTACCGTTGCCTATGGACGCTTACTTGAGGCATCGCTTGCGTGGTGCCGTTCCAAAAACCTTTTAACACCATGGCTTTCTAATCGAGTACACTTATCCCTGATGTAGAAAATTTCTTCATTAAGATCTCATCCTTAAATGGGCACTGGAGACCTGTTTTCAAGCACAGGAACACAATTGCACCACTGTGTGTTAGTGTGTTTCTGTGCTTTTCTGTAAGTTGCTTCCCCAGCCTGGCTTGTTAGCGTTTAGTGAATACATACTTATACATGTCTCTTAAAATTATTATTACATTTCGTTGTTTTACTAATTCAAATCACATCATATTATTCTGACATACCTAATAAATAAAAATAAAAAATTTACCGTCAATTTAATTTATAACTAGCTTCCATTTAAAATGTCGAGTACATTTGAAAAGCTGCATTAACATTGCTGTAGTCAAATGAAATTTGAATTTCTAAAAGTAATAAGATCTTAAAAGTATTTATTTTATTAATTCAGTGAGGGAAATCCACAGTTGTCGTTCACAAGTTGAGCGCCGAGAAATGGACGATTTTTATTTGACTCAAACGACGGTAGACACTTAGTGGATAAAATAGAGCAGGAGGTGATTATACAGAATTCCTTTCAGCAAACAAATTCGTATTTAATTTAATTGATAAACGAAGATCTCTTTTACATAATACGTACTTCTTTATACTATTTCGTTTCATTTGCAGAACATTAAACATTTAGTTCTTCTTCTTAGTTCATAATTATTCACATGGAAATTTACTAAATATTCTCTCTGAGTTATTTCAAACAAATACAAAATTGAATTAAGGTCATGAAATGGTACTTAGTTGTTAATTTTAAAGTTATATACTGCTGCTCTTTTCAGTGAACAAATTAGATAAAACAACACCGACAGAACTACTGTAATAATTTTTGCGAACATAAATTTGTGGAGCACACGAATTTTATCCATTATAGTTTAACTTGTAATAGAATACCTAGTACCTGGATGACTAAGTTTTCAAAAAATGAAACCTAGCTAGATCGATAAATCAAAAATTTCATGAAAATCGTTGAAGCCTTAATCCTACTAATATTATAAACGTGAAAGTTTGTAAGTATGGATGGATGGATGGATGTTTGTTATTCTTTGACGTAAAAACTACTGAACGGATCTGGATGAAATTTGTCACAGAGATAGATTATGGTCTGGAATAACACATAGGCTACTTTTTGCAGCGATAACCGACATCCACGCGAGCGGAGCCGCGGGCAACAGCTAGTTATTTATATTTAATTGCTCGTTTAAAGGTATGAGATAGATAGAAAGTTAAACTACACGTGCAGTTTTTTAAATATAACAATCAATATATAAATTTCCTACATTTGTGTATGTAACAATCAATCTTTCTTTTAGTCTAGAAGAAAGATTGATTGATGGTAAGATGGCGCGTATGTAGTATTCAGTAATAGTCTCCCTTTAAAATGAAAGCTTTAATTTGATTGTTATATACATTATGCTTGGAGTAAAATGGACGGAATTTCGTACGAACGCTTCCAAAGTTCTTGGAGCACCAAGAACTCTGCATTCAACAGCGTCTATCATCATTAGTACAGTCCCGTATCCTCAAGTTCTTTGGCCATGGCTCAAGGAGAAACAACGTCTCCATAGAGCGTCTTGTTGTGCAGAGTCAAGCAAAAGGAGACCACGCCGAAGAGCACCAATGCGGTGGACAGATCTCATTAAATCTTCAATAGGGAATCCTGTTAATGAGTGCACCAGACTAATACAGAAATAAATGGCGAGCTGCATCAGCCTCTTCCACATGAAACAATTAGAAAATATCATCATCATCATCAAGAGCGATACGAATTAGAAAATATCATCATCATCATCTCAATTCATAAACGTCCCACTGCTGGGCACGGGTCTCCTCTTTGGAGGGATATTAGCCTATTAGAAAGTAAACATCATCATAAGTGATCTCCTCCTAAACGGCTCGGCTAATTTTCATGATTTTTTATGTGTGTGTTCGGGTAGGGCCCCGGATGGTTTAGATTCACAATTGGACCCGATAGGTGGTGCTGCTGACGGTAAATCAGCTTTTCCGGGTAGGACGACGTCTGCCAGGTCCGCTAGTATTCTATAAGTAAAACACACAGTTTCAAAGGTGGGTTTTCCATTCGTACGGTACCCTAAAAGTAATATAATTCTAGACTGATCCCTCTAAATAAAATAAGCCAGGAATATTGACGTATAGTATCAAAATGTTTTATTATATTTTGTTCTTATATTTCAATAGGCTTTACAATTGTTTATCGGATTGCTTCAATAACATAAAATTTTAAATTTGCCAAAATAAGTTTCGAGATACTATAATACCTACAGTAGTGATTAAACAATAATGTCCTGCAGTCCACCCACAGGTACACAACTACACCACTGTGTGTAGTTATTTGGTTGTGGTTTTCTATAATTTTATATTCTTAGTTAGGCTTGCTCTTTTGAATCTTCAAAGATAACCTGAGTTCAAATTTATTCCATACTAGCTGTACCCGCGACTTCGTTCGCGTGTTCAGTCTTTTACTGAAAATCTCAAAGCTACAGCTGTTATCCCTATACAAACTTTCATCGGCTGATTTTCATCTTTAGTGGTTACATTTAAAAAAACCTTTCTTTGCGGATGCCTATATCATAATAGCTATCAAAGTGTCTAATGATTTAAACTGTGCGTTTGTTGATTAGTCAGTCACGTTTTTCTTTGAAACATTTGGATTCTGCAATTAATAAACTTCATGAAGAAATATTCATTGTTTGTATGATTGTTCTGCTCTTCAAATTGTCTTAGCGCAAACGTGAATAACCTTAATTGGCCCATCGCCTAGCTAATAGTTTGAATTTATGTATTGTTATGTATTATCTGTGTCATACCCTGTAGAAATCTCTACATCTATTACATTTCGTTTTAAATTGGTCACTTCTAACCTGATAGGTACTGTTACATAGTTTATGTGGGCTAAAAATTTATTAAATTCTTAAAGGGCATAATGGTCCGCCGTAGTGCTCAAGGATTTCAGATATTGAACTTTCCTTTTAATCCATTGTTCTTATAATACAGTTATACTACTTTACAAAAGCTTTCGGAACAAAACTGAATGAAAAACCAGTAAGTTGAACTATAGTATATTTAATATTGTCGACCATATTAGTGAAAGTTCAACGTAAATTCGGTATATATGTAGGTATCTGTTAATTATTATCTTTATCTCTGAAACTAAGCATTACTAGTACTTTGTACATTGTTTAATTACGAAGTTTCCGTGCCTGTATCATAATATTAGTTCAATTGTAACATTTTAATTTGCTCATTGAATGTGATTAGTTACTGTCATTTAATTACCATAATTGAGATACATTATGTCTGATCTCCATCGGAAAAATATTTATCATTGAGAAGTTGGCCATCTGTAGTATTCTTTATTAGTTTCACTAACGAATTGATGCTTCCTGTATGCATTTGTTTGATTCATTGCAGTATGCCTATAGTATTTGAGGAGGTTACTCACTTCCCTACGGAACCCATCATCAGAACTGGATTTTTTAAAAACTGAGAACAATATGAAAGATTATCAATTACAAAAAGATTTTTAAGATAACTTTTAAAGAGAGGGAAGGACCTCCACTTTACAGAAAACCACAGCCAAATAACTACACATAGCGGTGTAGTTGAAATGAAAAATGAAAAATGAAAAAGCATTTATTTCGTTTTTATATAACAGAAAATACAAATTTTAAGACTTCTGCCAAACTGAATAACAGTTTGTTGGCAGATGTAAACTCCCATAATATTACTTAACATTAACTTACTTAAACACTATCATTTTTTATTATCTAAACATGAACTAACTTAAATTCTATATTACTACATTTATATAACACTATATTTATGTATGTACTTAGTGTTGCTATTAAATAACTACAATACTATTGGCAAATTTTTCTAAAAGATATAATTTTAATTTATTGCTAAACAGTCGTTGTGTTTCCATATTACTAGAATTTCTTAATTCATTAGGTAAATCATTATAAATTTTTGGAACTAAATACTTTCTACTTCTCTGGCCAAAATAATTGTTACAGGAAGGTACTTCAAGATATCTATCCCTATTCCTTGTAAGTCTATGTTGCGGTGCATATATTTTAAACTTGTCACAACAGTACTGTTCCACTGCTATTAACAACACTACCCTCTCATGGACTGGCAGCATTTTACATTCTATAAATAGATCTTCATAATTACTATTTTTACAGCGTATTTTTGTTTTTTTATCAACCAATAATTTCATGTATCGAATCTGTAATGATTTTACTTTGTCTAAATATGAATTAAATGTAAGACCGTAGCTTGCTAGACCATAAGACAGCAGCGAGTCTACCAGCGCATAATACACAGTATACAGGGTTGCCCTATTTAGTACAAAACTAAGATAGTGAAATTGCACAAGTACCGATCTTAGTTTATCACATAGTTTTGAAATGTGTGCGTTCCATGAAAACTTATTATCTATTACAAGACCCAAGTACTTGTACTCTTCCACCACCTCAATGATTGCGCAGTCGCACGATATACTAGGGCTATGCAAACATTCAAAAGTGTGCCCAACAATGCTCGGCCGTTTAGCTATGTTTTTAAGGTAGGGAGACCTTATATTCATACATTTAGTTTTACTTATATTTATTACAATACCGTTATCGTGTGCCCATTTTATAACATTATTGACATCTTCTTGCATTTTACTCTCAATTATATTTATATCTTTGTCTGCGTATAATAGGCATGTGTCATCGGCATACATATATATACGGCTGTTTTGCACCACATTACACATACTATTTACGTGCATGATATATCCTACAGGCCCAAACACAGAACCGGTGGGCACGCCGCAGGAGACACGCGCCGGCTCGCCACTAACTCCATCGACCACTGTCAGGATCGTTCGGTCCGTAAGATAAGCACGGAGCCACTCATTAAGTGGTCCTCCGACCCCACACTCCTTCATGGCCTGAAGCAGCTGTTGGTGATCTAAAGTATCGAAGGCTTTTTTGAAGTCTATGTAGACCACCATCACCTGCTTCCTTTGACCTAAATATTCATTAATGTCATCAGAGAACTGAGCCAACGCCGTCGCCGTGCTGCGCCCCCTCCGAAAACCATGCTGAGCATTTGTTAATATACTGTGTTTTTCTAAAAAAATACTTATCTGGCCAACAATAAATTTTTCTATTATTTTATTAATAACCGATAATATCGCTATAGGTCTATAATTTGTATATTCGGTGCGCGAACCTTGTTTAAAAATGGGTCTAATTAAAGCTGTTTTTAATTTCTCAGGGTAAACACCTTTTTCAATACATAAATTAATAAGTTGTGCTATTATAGGACTAATCTCATATTTTAACAATTTTATTTCCTTTATCCTTATATTATCTATGCCCGGCGATTTATCACAACTTAACATATTTATAATTTTAAGAACATCCTTTGGGCACGCTCTTTGAAATCTTAGTGATATATCAGAACACTTTACATAACTTGATCTATCTAAAAACTTATGGTTACATACATGTTTAATATCAAGCACTTCTTTGGTAAATGTTTGTGAAAAATTGTTACATATATTAACTGTACTGTCTGTCCTGCCTAAGTATTTTAAAATAATTTTATCTAAACTTTTTTTGCCCCTACCCGTCCATGAATTTATTTTAGCCCATACTTTTCTTATATTTCTATTGCACTTTAAAATTTCTTGCTGTCTATATTTGTTTTTTACTTTATTTATATATTTATTTACTCTATTTCTATACATATTATACTGTAAACGCAAATTCATATCATTGGGTTTATTTTTCCACAATCTAAAGAGTCTATCTCTATTGTTTAACATGTTTTTAAGATGCTTTGTGATCCATGGCTTACTCTGTCTTTTTTTACATGGGGGTAATTGTATTTTTGACCCATTATAAATGTCTGCAAATATAGTAAACAACTTATCATACAAATCCAAAGGGCACTTACAGTTTAATAGTTCAGTCCATGATACTGCTTGCAACTTTTCTACCACTTTTTTATCGCTAATTACAGTCACATAGGATTGTCTATTATTTGGGTAATTATTCACGCCACTCACGAGACACAATCCGATTAGGTAATGGTCCGATATTTTACTTGTTAGGACATACGCATTTGTCACACACTGGGTTCGAACCCACACATGGTCGATGCACGATCGCGTTATAATGCCACTATATATTTCCTCACGTGTTATATCCTTAATAGCGCACTCCATACCTATTTCGCACATATTGTTTTTATACCGACTAACAACACTTCCCGAACCGGTTTCGCACAGTAGGTCGATGTTTGTATCGCCGATCATTAATAATTCGCAGCTTGTAGGTATCTTTGATAACAGTTGATGTATTTCTTCTACAAAACAATGTTTGTTTGTTTTAGGCGGTCTATATATAATTACTATATGTACTGTAGTTTTGTTATTTCGGAACAGCTGACCGTGCATTATTTCAGCGCAGTTAGTTTTAATAATTTTTGCAGTAAAGTTGAGCGTATTCTTGACATATAATAATATACCTCCTCCCCTCATTGTTTCTCTTGTGTGTATGTACGAATCAAATCCTTCCATTTCATATAACGGTAGTTCTTCTTTTTTTATGTTTATCTCAGAAAGCGCAATAAGATCCAGGTGTTCCTTGCAGTCGTAGATAATGCTTTGAAATTGATTAAAGTTTTTTCTCATTGATCTTATATTTAGATGAATAATATTCAAACTGCCCTCTGATTGAATCATTTTCTGTTGCCATTCTTGTATATTTATGTATTTATTGTATTTAATGTTTGATTTTATGTGTGACGTTTGGTCGTCGAATTTTATTTTATTAACTTAACCTGTGTATTACACCACAGCTCACATAAATATCTTATTTATTTATTATTTGTATAGGTATTTATGTCGTATAATGTGCGGATTACTTTTATTTTTTTATCCTTCGGGTCATCTTTTCTGATCAGCAGCCTACCATTTTGAATCCAAATATATTTAAATTCAGGTTTTAACTCATTTTTTGCTGTCCAGAGTAACCCGCGCATATACTTAGTTAGGTCCTCGTTCACGTATATTCTTTGATTGTTCCCATTGCAGAAAATATCATCGTTGGTCAGTTTTTTAGTTTTTCTTGTTGCTATCCATTGGTCGCGAGCGGCACGTGTCGCCATCGTTATCACAACCGGCCGCCCTTTCTTTTCAAGTTTCTTGTTTGTGGCGGCACTTTCGTCTCCTACCCTCTTTGCTTCAGAGATCATATTAGCATCCACCCCCAATTTCTTAGCTATCATCTTAACGGTATTCTCCACATTTTCTTTATCATCTTCTTCGATTCCTATGATTTCCACATTCTTTTCCTTCTCATGAGCTTCAAGATTCATTACCCTCTCTTCCAATGCCTTGTTACAGGTTTCCAGATGAACGTTCCTGTGCTCCAGAGCCTTTATTTTTTTGTCGGTTCTTTCTTTCTCTTCTATCAACTCTTGATATTTCTCCGCGTAAAAACTTATATCTTCAGACATTGATTCCAGAGTTTTTTTCATATTGAAGACTACAGACAATTTTTCGTTGACTTCCGCTAAAAGTCTCTCTGGTGTAGCTGTTGACATGTCTAGGACTATTGCAGGTCTTGTATTCGGCATGACTTGGCAAGTATCACATAGCCCAGTATCCATGAACGACTTTATTTTCACAGCACATTTTTTGTGAAAAGTACCGTCACATACACCATTACATCTCGTTATACTATCCGCTTTGACCCGTACTAGCGACAAATTGCACGATTTACATTGAACCATAATTACTTAATTTCTATAAAACTTTAGAAAGTGATATTAATGTAGCTATTAAATCTCTCGAAAACTATGCGCGGACGCACGCGACTATAAGTAGGTGACACGTTCGCGCGTAGGGAGCGCACGCGCGAGACTGACTGTTGTGTTCCTGTGTGTGAGTATAGGTCTCCAACGCTCACTTAGGCATTCGTTTTGAAAGAAACGTATTTCTATCCCAGGGATACTCCCATCTAAGCCCTGGTGTAAAAAATGGGTTGGTAACACGCAAGTGATACCTTTGATATTGCAAGCGTCTATAGGCTACGGTAACTGCTTAACATCAGGTGGGCCATATGCTTGTTTGCCACAAAAGTAGTTCCATCTTAGCCATAAGACGTCCACTGCTCGACATAGGCCTCTCGCAAGGTTTTCCACATCATTCGGTCCTGAGCTGACCTGACTGTTTGACTGCCTCGGTGGTCCAGTGGTCGCAGTATGCGCCTGCTGTGCACGAGGTTGTAGGTTCGATTCCCACACAGGACAAAACTTTGTGTGACCCATAAAGAATTGTTCTGAGTCTGGGTGTAATTTGTGTCCGTTAATTGTATGTTTGTAAAGTCCCCCGCAACACAGAGCTTGTTCTCTAGTGCGTGAGTTGTCTTTAAAAAAAAAAAAAAAAAAAAAAAGAGGCCGATCATGCGTTTCGCTGTGAGTGATTTTTCTGGTCGAAGATAGACATGTGTCTATCTCAGATCTAAAAAACTCTTTGCATTGATTGATTTTTTAGATCTATTTGCAAATAACATTGCCTCCAACGGCAGGATTTTTCCGACTCGCTCAACTATCATCGTAATATTTTGTTTGGTAGTTATTGAGTTTATCGTGACCAGATAGACAGATTCGGTGGAGTGTTTTGTTTTCTGTGCTGCTTTCCTGGCTACCTAAATTAAGGTATTGTTAAATGTTAGCGCCTACACAAAATGAAATAGCATTCATTCTATAGTAATATTTTATAGTTTGTGTTTAAGTTTTATTAGGCGTTTAATTTAGTCAGTGATTGTCTTAGGTCTTGACATGATTAACGCATTTTATTCGTACTTATAGTATATTTATGTATAGTTTTAGTTTTATCAAAGACGATTTTAGCTGCAACAAACAGATAAAACTGTTAAAATTGTATTTCTGTTGTAAGTGCTATGTAAACAGCCACATTAATTTAATAGAAAGCTGTTATTTTGATATTACAAACAGACACTTCAATTTTATTAATGTGTGTATAGATGTATAGCTGATATGTGTTTATGACTTCGTTTGCGTGGACTTCAGGGATTAAAACATAGAGTTTCCTGGAGATGCTAAACGAAAAATTGTTTGGAATCAAAAGAACCCGGGGCATAAAAGATTATCACCTGCACCGCATCCTGTTAAAATGTCTGCTTCTATTACATTTCGTTGTAAAATGGTCACTTTTAACCTAGACCGTTAACACGTGATGGACCAGTCAGCTGATCTCTATTTAATATGGTCGCCGATATTTATGAGAGTTCAACTTAAATTGGTGATTGCTATATCTCCGAAAGCTCGCATTATTTTTTAATTTTTTTTTCATATTAACTTCAAACGTGGTTTCACAAACTACATTTTAAAAAGTTTAAGCTAAATAAATCGAAGCGTGTTTCTTGTATAGCACGTGTGTTATTAAAGTGACCATAACTTTTTTATTTGTGAACCGATTGGAATAAAATAAAGCCTTTATGTTATGGGAAGGTTGCCGCAATATATAAGTGAAAACCGCATTCAAATCGGTTGCGTGGTTGCTGAGTTTATCGCGCACAAACGCGGGCACAAACAGACAAACAGACACACAGACAAACAGACAAAAATTCTAAAAACCACATTTTTGGCCTCAGTAACATAAATACAACGTATATAAATTGTTTTTTCGAAAAAAAATTCAATGTACAGACGCGACTTGGTTACGATTTTATTATATGTATAGAGTATAGATTGTTATTAGGTCGTCAAAATAAATTATACTAGCTGTTGCCTGCGGCTCCACCCGCATGGATGTCGGTTATCGCTGTAAAAAGTAGCCGATGTATTATTCCAGACCATAATCTATCTCTGTGCCAAATTTCATTCAGATCCGTTAAGTAGTTTTTACGTGAAAGAGTAACAAATATCCATCCATCCATACTCACAAACTTTCACATTTATAATATTAGTAAGGATTTAACCATTAATATTTATTATTAACTTCAAATAATATCATTAAAAGGTTAATTTAAATTTATGTTCACAGTAAATTCGTTTCACAGTTGGTTCAGACATATTTCAAAGTAAATATCCAACAACCATTGTAAATAAATACTCATTATTCATATTGCCCCAAGCGAAATTAACCTATAGAAATACGAGTATATATTGGTGTTACATGTACGAAAGAGTTTGATGTAAATAAAGTTGATTCGTTGTATAATTTATATATAATAATAATAATAATAACACGGCATCGGCCACGGCGCGCATCGTGAGGAGGTTCCTGTCTCTGGAGCCCTAACCACCGGTAGCTTGGTCCCTGTACCCGATACCGGTGGGCCTCCTTTTTTATATTTTTAAATGTATATTTTTTATAATTTGTATGTATTTAAAAATGTAATTTAGAGATGTAAGTTTAATAAAGGGAATAATAATAATAATAATATAGTTTATTTCTCTCAAAAAGGTAAAATACATTTGGGTTGTCTTATAATAATAGTATACAATTTGGTGAGAAACCTTAGTGAGAGCTGGAGTCTGTACTAGGTACGGAACCTGTGTGACAAATCTCCAGGCTCTCTCGTTTGGTAGGACTAAATATATGGAGACATGAAGTGCACATTTAAGAAAGAAACATAATATAAATGTATGTATCTAATCGAGGAATGAGAGTTCTGTTAAATACGAAATAAATAATATATTAGGAGTGTTTTGTGTGTGCATATGGGTGTGTGTATATGTGTGAATGTGTGCGTATATATGTCATATAAGTCACGCGATTACAAATTCCAAGTAAGACGTCAGCTAATTTGCCTGCTGCCGGATTCTCTGGCTAAAAAGACACAGGGTTAGAGCCTAAAGAAAGAACCGCAAGAAACTCAGGCTGATGAAGTATTGGTTACGTCACTTACAATACAATTTACTTATATATTTTTTTGTTTTTTTTTATACTACCAAGAAGACAAACAAGTAAACGGCCCGTCTGATGGTAAGCAGTTACTGTACACTATGGACGCTTGCGATATCACTAATATAAAATTGTAACTACGAGTATCTGGCAATTGAAAAAATCGGCTTGAGTTTCTTACCGGTTTTTATTTAGCCTCCTCCTTGTCTGTTTAGTCAGAGAATCCGGCAGTAAGCAAATTAGCAGTCTCATAATCGATGAGAAACTGGTATCATGGAAAATATGAATGGCTTGTCTGTCTATATGACTGGCCGTGACAGAAAAGACGTTTATTTTTCGTTGATAGGCTTTCGGTATCTTACAAGCATGTTAGTTTGTCATATTCATGTCAATATTATAAATGCGAAAGTAATAAAGTTACCTTTTCGCGATGAAACGGCTGAACGGACCTTAATAAAATTTGGTTTCTTGGAAGAGGACGTACAATTTTTACCGCAAAAACCGACATCCACGCGGGTGGAGCCGCGGGCAATGCGTTCGTCATGCTAGTAAAAACAATATTCGTAATGGAAGGCAAACCTAAGAATAAGATTTAAGAGAGATAGGGTACCATACTAACGAGCAAGCCCGACTGGAGAACGACCTCCACTTTACAGAAGACCATACAGAAGACCAAATGTCTCTAGAGCTCAATTAGGGATTCGTATTGAAAGAAACGTATTCCTATCCTAGGAATATTCTATCTTAAAGCCCTGGTGTAAAAATATATCTGGTATTGCAAGCGTCCATACGCTACGGTAACTGCTTAACCTCAGGCGGACCTTAAGCTTTTTTGCAAGTATTATTAAAAAAACCTGTCACGAATATACATAGCAAAAGGAACAAAAAAAGCTGCAGAGTTATTTTAACGATAAACAAAGGATTAAAACTGTTGCTTGGCAATCAAAAGGATGTAATCCTACTGCCGAACTGTTGTGTGGTTAGACCCTTTCATGTTTACCTATACGTATTGTGTAAAAGAGGATTAATCTTTTCCATCACATTACTAGTAGTATTAGAAGTTTTTTAGTAGTATTTCCATTTTGATACGCAGGCAAAAAAGGTTATGTGCGTAAGGAAGAGAGACGATCTACACTCTTATAAACTGATGGGACAGCAATCCAACTTGATTGAAGAGAGATCAGGCCAGAACTAATAGTTAACGTACTTTTTGGGGCATGGAGTTTTAGTTTTTATTAACTACCCCTCTAAGAACTGACCGCGGCAAGCTTTCTTGACCTTTATTCTAGATCAGGATGTCGGCTCTTTTTTTTCTGTATGGAAGCTTTTATCTCCTAGCCCTCTTTAAACCTGTGCAGATGTACAAGGCTTACGATGACGGGTTAAAACATCTGTATTCCGAGCGAGAAAGAGGAATGGATTGAATTTAATTTCATTTATTTATTCACTAGCTGTTGCCCGCGGCTCCGCCCGCGTGGATGTCGGTTATCACTGTAAAAAGTAGCCTATGTATTATTCCAAACCATAATCTATCTCTGTGCCAAATTTCATCCAGATCCGTTCAGTAGTTTTTACGTGAAAGAATAACAAACATCCATCCATCCATCAATCCATCCATCCATTCTTACAAACTTTCACCTTTATAATATTAGTAAGGATTAACAGCTAACATTGTTTGAATACAATAATAATATAGTTCCATCCCTCTTCCTCACTCGAATGATTGACGTTTTAACACATCTTGGTAAAACCCCAGGTCTCCACTGTTCATGGATTTCGGGATGCGTTTCGATATAATGTTTTCCTATCCCAGTAATACTCCATCTCAAAGCCCCGGTGAAAAAATATATTGAGTCGGCAAGCGATAACAGGTTAGGGCAACTGTCTAACATGGGCCGAATGACTTTTTTTACCCGACTACGGCGAAGCAAAAAGGAGGGTTATGATTTTGACCTGTATGTATGTTTGTATGTATGTATGTATGTATGTATGTATGTATGTTCATCTGTTCCCGCATAACTTCTAAACTATTTATCATAACTTGACAAATGAGGTATCGTTAGAAACGTCTTGATTGTCTGCTGGTTATAGGCTATGTGACGTCACAATAAAATCAGTATGGCGTCCTCTGTGGGACCTGAAACCTAAAAATAAAAACTAAATTTCTTTAAAAAGTGCCGTGATGGGTATCAAATGATAGGATTTAATTTGCAGGTTTCGAATATGTAAATATTACTAGCTTTCGCCCGCTGGTGTGCCTGCATTGTTTGTTTGTTAGTTGGTTTAGGTCAAATCTTGCTTGCGAGATTTGAACCACTTTTCAATGTTTGATTGAGCTGAAATTTGGTACACCGACGGCACTTTAGTGACAATGTAATAATGTAATACCATGGAGCTGGTCTGATGATGCAGTCAGAAGGTGGGCAAATGACCTCGTCAAATAAACAAGATATCCGCGTCGTGTTTAGGTGCACCGGATTTATCTTGACAAGTACTATATTCTTAGGTGGGTGCTCAGGATATAATGATGAAGTCGGAAGATGGCCATAGGAACTCAGCAACGAAAAGAGATAACCGCGTCGTGTTTGGGTTCGTTACATATATCTTTACGAGTACTTTATACCTAGGTGGGGGTGTTCAGGACGTGGTAATGAAATTGGGAAGTGGCTATAGGAACTCTTCAACGAAGCAAGATAGCCGCGTGGTGTTTGGGTTCGTTACATATATCTTTCTGAGTACTTTAATCCTAGGTGGGTGTTCAGGACGAGGTGATGAAGTTGGAAAGTGGCTAGAGGAACTCTTCAACGAAACAAGATAGCCACGTCGTGTTTGGGTTCGTTACATATATCTTTACGAGTACTTTATACCTAGGTAGGTGTTCAGGACGTGGTGATCAAGTTGGGAAGTGGCTATAGGAACTCTTCAACGAAACAAGATATCCGCGTCGTGTTTAGGTTAAGTGCAATAGATTTATCTTGACAAGTGCTATATTCCTAGGTGGGTGCCCATGATATAATGATGAAGACGGAAGATGGCCATAGGAACTCTTCAACGAAACAAGATAACCACGTCGTGTTTGGGTTCGTTACAAATATCTTTACGAGTACTTTATACGTAGGTGGGTGTTCAGGACGTGGCGATGAAGTTGGGAAGTGGCTATAGGAACTCTTCATCGAAACAACATATCCGCGTCGTGTTTAGGTGCAGTGGATTTATCTTGACAAGTACTATATTCCTAGATGGGTATTTAGGACGTGATGATGAAGTTGGAAGGTGCCCATGAAAACTCTTCAACGAAACAAGGTAGCCGCGTTGCGTTTTGGTGCGATGAATTTATCTTGACTAGTACTATACTCCTAGTTAGGTGTTCAGGTTGTGATGATAAAAGTCGGAAGGGTGCCATAGGTACTTTTTAATTAAACAAGATACTCGTAGAAGCATCGTATTTGGGCTCATTAGATTTAACTTGACAGGATTACCCATCAAACCAAAACGGGTAACATGCTTCTAAGTTGTGACCTATAATCATATTAATACTTCTAAGTGGTGTTTAGGGTGTGATAATGAAGTCGAAAACTGGCCATAGGAACTCTAACGAAACAAGATAGCCGCGTCATGTTTGTTGGATTTATCTTGACGAGAACTATATTTCTAGGTGATGCTTAGGATGTGGTGTTGAAGTTGGAAGATAGGAATATAAAAAATCTGTTAATTACAAAAATAAATAATAAAAATGATTAGGCATAAAACTCATGTGCCAATAGTTTAGACTATATAGACTATAAAAGTCTGATGACCTACAAAAAAGAATAAATATATAGTTATATAGTTTTTAAATATGTTTTCATTTGCCATATTATATTATGTAATGCAAATTTAATTTAATATTTAATGCCCCTCATATTTATGTTATGTAATATGTATTGCAAATTGAATATATCCTAAAGCTGCATTGTATAATACTGTCTTAAAAATAAAACCCCAAAATAATTCAAATAAAATAAAGTTTAAAAACTAAAACCCGACTACTTAAAAATCGTCCTCTGAAAAGTATGAAATAAATAAATTTTATATAGATATAGAGGGTAGCCGTGGTCGTATGCCACCTTTTACATAACAATATAGGAACTTTAGGAACTCTTCATCGAAACAAGATATCCGCAAGTCCGCCTGTGTGCGATTGTGCATAAAGTGTTTAAATAAATAAATATATCCTTAAGGCAAGGATATATTATATTATATTATATTACTACGGCGAAGCAAAAAGGAGGGTTATGATTTTGACCTGTATGTATGTTTGTATGTATGTATGTATGTATGTATGTATGTTCATCTGTTCCCGCATAACTTCTAAACTATTTATCATAACTTGACAAATGAGGTATCGTTAGAAACGTCTTGATTGTCTGCTGGTTATAGGCTATGTGACGTCACAATAAAATCAGAATGGCGTCCTCTGTGGGACCTGAAACCTAAAAATAAAAACTAAATTTCTTTAAAAAGTGCCGTGATGGGTATCAAATGATAGGATTTAATTTGCAGGTTTCGAATATGTAAATATTACTAGCTTTCGCCCGCTGGTGTGCCTGCATTGTTTGTTTGTTAGTTGGTTTAGGTCAAATCTTGCTTGCGAGATTTGAACCACTTTTCAATGTTTGATTGAGCTGAAATTTGGTACACCGACGGCACTTTAGTGACAATGTAATAATGTAATACCATGGAGCTGGTCTGATGATGCAGTCAGAAGGTGGGCAAATGACCTCGTCAAATAAACAAGATATCCGCGTCGTGTTTAGGTGCACCGGATTTATCTTGACAAGTACTATATTCTTAGGTGGGTGCTCAGGATATAATGATGAAGTCGGAAGATGGCCATAGGAACTCAGCAACGAAAAGAGATAACCGCGTCGTGTTTGGGTTCGTTACATATATCTTTACGAGTACTTTATACCTAGGTGGGGGTGTTCAGGACGTGGTAATGAAATTGGGAAGTGGCTATAGGAACTCTTCAACGAAGCAAGATAGCCGCGTGGTGTTTGGGTTCGTTACATATATCTTTCTGAGTACTTTAATCCTAGGTGGGTGTTCAGGACGAGGTGATGAAGTTGGAAAGTGGCTAGAGGAACTCTTCAACGAAACAAGATAGCCACGTCGTGTTTGGGTTCGTTACATATATCTTTACGAGTACTTTATACCTAGGTAGGTGTTCAGGACGTGGTGATCAAGTTGGGAAGTGGCTATAGGAACTCTTCAACGAAACAAGATATCCGCGTCGTGTTTAGGTTAAGTGCAATAGATTTATCTTGACAAGTGCTATATTCCTAGGTGGGTGCCCATGATATAATGATGAAGACGGAAGATGGCCATAGGAACTCTTCAACGAAACAAGATAACCACGTCGTGTTTGGGTTCGTTACAAATATCTTTACGAGTACTTTATACGTAGGTGGGTGTTCAGGACGTGGCGATGAAGTTGGGAAGTGGCTATAGGAACTCTTCATCGAAACAACATATCCGCGTCGTGTTTAGGTGCAGTGGATTTATCTTGACAAGTACTATATTCCTAGATGGGTATTTAGGACGTGATGATGAAGTTGGAAGGTGCCCATGAAAACTCTTCAACGAAACAAGGTAGCCGCGTTGCGTTTTGGTGCGATGAATTTATCTTGACTAGTACTATACTCCTAGTTAGGTGTTCAGGTTGTGATGATAAAAGTCGGAAGGGTGCCATAGGTACTTTTTAATTAAACAAGATACTCGTAGAAGCATCGTATTTGGGCTCATTAGATTTAACTTGACAGGATTACCCATCAAACCAAAACGGGTAACATGCTTCTAAGTTGTGACCTATAATCATATTAATACTTCTAAGTGGTGTTTAGGGTGTGATAATGAAGTCGAAAACTGGCCATAGGAACTCTAACGAAACAAGATAGCCGCGTCATGTTTGTTGGATTTATCTTGACGAGAACTATATTTCTAGGTGATGCTTAGGATGTGGTGTTGAAGTTGGAAGATAGGAATATAAAAAATCTGTTAATTACAAAAATAAATAATAAAAATGATTAGGCATAAAACTCATGTGCCAATAGTTTAGACTATAAAAGTCTGATGACCTACAAAAAAGAATAAATATATAGTTATATAGTTTTTAAATATGTTTTCATTTGCCATATTATATTATGTAATGCAAATTTAATTTAATATTTAATGCCCCTCATATTTATGTTATGTAATATGTATTGCAAATTGAATATATCCTAAAGCTGCATTGTATAATACTGTCTTAAAAATAAAACCCCAAAATAATTCAAATAAAATAAAGTTTAAAAACTAAAACCCGACTACTTAAAAATCGTCCTCTGAAAAGTATGAAATAAATAAATTTTATATAGATATAGAGGGTAGCCGTGGTCGTATGCCACCTTTTACATAACAATATAGGAACTTTAGGAACTCTTCATCGAAACAAGATATCCGCAAGTCCGCCTGTGTGCGATTGTGCATAAAGTGTTTAAATAAATAAATATATCCTTAAGGCAAGGTGGCATACGACCACGGCTACCCTCTATATCTATATAAAATTTATTTATTTCATACTTTTCAGAGGACGATTTTTAAGTAGTCGGGTTTTAGTTTTTAAACTTTATTTTATTAATACCTAAGTACGAGTAGTATAATAATAAAAAAACATTAAGAATCATTTTATTTCCCAACTCTCAAGTACATGTCGTAAGAATCAGTTTCAACAAACAAGACGTTTTATATCATAAGTCATACAATTACTCAAACTAAACGCTTACAAAGCACTTTGAAAGTGAAGCCATCTCAGTACCATTGGGAACGAAAAGTGAATAAGTATTCCCACAGCTTTTAACCTCAATGTAAAATGAAATAACATATTGTTATGTAATATTACTTTTCGTAATATACATACAGACGGTAATATATATTTTAAATAAATTATGTATACGAAATGACAAAGCAATTTTGTTTAGAAGGTAATTTATGTTACGATGAGGAGTGATGGAAATGAAAAGTAAGGATTATGTTTGGTTAGCAACGTGTATCACACGCATGGTTCATGAAGCCGATATACCATGTGTTCATCCTCACATCCTTGCATCGCAAACATGCCGTACAGTAAGATTTCAGAGGAATTTCTTACCACGTACGATTACGCTGTGGAATGAGCTCCCCTACCGAGGTTTTCCCAAGAGACTATAGCACGGGGTCCTTCAAGAAAGGAGTTATAAGATTTTTAAAGGGTCGGCAACGCGTGAGTGACACCCCTGGTGTTGCAAACGTCCATAGACTACGGTAACTGCTTACCATCAGGCGGTAGTATAAAAAAAAGCGAGCAAGTCCGTCTGGGGAAGGACCTCTACCTTACTTCTTTTCTTTACATAACATTTTAAAAGGTAATACAATAGGCGGCCTTATCGCTAAAAGCAATTTCTTACAGGCAACCTTATACCTTACTCCATCTTAAAACCCTGATGTAAGAAGAAAAGGCTCAGCAAGACGTCAGTGATACCTCTGGTATTAGCGTCCAACTGCTTAACATCAGGCGGGCCATATGTTTGCTTGCCACCTAAGTAGGTGGTCCTACTAATATTATAAACGCGAAAGTTTGTAAGAATGAATGGATGTTTGTTACTCTTTCATGCAAAAACAGCTAAACTGATCTGGATTAAATTTGGCATAGAGATAGATTATAGTCTAGAATAACACATAGGTTACTTTTTATCCCGGAAAAAACTCTGTTCCCGAGGGAATGTACGTGCGGGCGAAGCCACAGGTGGAAGCTTGTCAAAAAAAAATCAAAAATGTTTATTTACCAACTTTTACATAAGTTTTTAAATAAACTTAATTATTATTTTATTAAAATAAACTAAAAACGTAAAGTGATATAATATATTATGATTAAATTTTCTATGATGTGTTTGTGTGTGTGTGTGTGTGTGGTGTTTGTGTGTGTGCGCGCGTGTGCGTGTGTGTGTGTGTGCGTATTATAAAATATATGTATGTGTACGTGTATTATAAAATAAAATAAAATAAAGTTTAAAAACTAAAACCCGACTACTTAAAAATCGTCCTCTGAAAAGTATGAAATAAATAAATTTTATATAGATATAGAGGGTAGCCGTGGTCGTATGCCACCTTGCCTTAAGGATATATTTATTTATTTAAACACTTTATGCACAATCGCACACAGGCGGACTTGCGGATATCTTGTTTCGATGAAGAGTTCCTAAAGTTCCTATATTGTTATGTAAAAGGTGGCATACGACCACGGCTACCCTCTATATCTATATAAAATTTATTTATTTCATACTTTTCAGAGGACGATTTTTAAGTAGTCGGGTTTTAGTTTTTAAACTTTATTTTATTTGAATTATTTTGGGGTTTTATTTTTAAGACAGTATTATACAATGCAGCTTTAGGATATATTCAATTTGCAATACATATTACATAACATAAATATGAGGGGCATTAAATATTAAATTAAATTTGCATTACATAATATAATATGGCAAATGAAAACATATTTAAAAACTATATAACTATATATTTATTCTTTTTTGTAGGTCATCAGACTTTTATAGTCTAAACTATTGGCACATGAGTTTTATGCCTAATCATTTTTATTATTTATTTTTGTAATTAACAGATTTTTTATATTCCTATCTTCCAACTTCAACACCACATCCTAAGCATCACCTAGAAATATAGTTCTCGTCAAGATAAATCCAACAAACATGACGCGGCTATCTTGTTTCGTTAGAGTTCCTATGGCCAGTTTTCGACTTCATTATCACACCCTAAACACCACTTAGAAGTATTAATATGATTATAGGTCACAACTTAGAAGCATGTTACCCGTTTTGGTTTGATGGGTAATCCTGTCAAGTTAAATCTAATGAGCCCAAATACGATGCTTCTACGAGTATCTTGTTTAATTAAAAAGTACCTATGGCACCCTTCCGACTTTTATCATCACAACCTGAACACCTAACTAGGAGTATAGTACTAGTCAAGATAAATTCATCGCACCAAAACGCAACGCGGCTACCTTGTTTCGTTGAAGAGTTTTCATGGGCACCTTCCAACTTCATCATCACGTCCTAAATACCCATCTAGGAATATAGTACTTGTCAAGATAAATCCACTGCACCTAAACACGACGCGGATATGTTGTTTCGATGAAGAGTTCCTATAGCCACTTCCCAACTTCATCGCCACGTCCTGAACACCCACCTACGTATAAAGTACTCGTAAAGATATTTGTAACGAACCCAAACACGACGTGGTTATCTTGTTTCGTTGAAGAGTTCCTATGGCCATCTTCCGTCTTCATCATTATATCATGGGCACCCACCTAGGAATATAGCACTTGTCAAGATAAATCTATTGCACTTAACCTAAACACGACGCGGATATCTTGTTTCGTTGAAGAGTTCCTATAGCCACTTCCCAACTTGATCACCACGTCCTGAACACCTACCTAGGTATAAAGTACTCGTAAAGATATATGTAACGAACCCAAACACGACGTGGCTATCTTGTTTCGTTGAAGAGTTCCTCTAGCCACTTTCCAACTTCATCACCTCGTCCTGAACACCCACCTAGGATTAAAGTACTCAGAAAGATATATGTAACGAACCCAAACACCACGCGGCTATCTTGCTTCGTTGAAGAGTTCCTATAGCCACTTCCCAATTTCATTACCACGTCCTGAACACCCCCACCTAGGTATAAAGTACTCGTAAAGATATATGTAACGAACCCAAACACGACGCGGTTATCTCTTTTCGTTGCTGAGTTCCTATGGCCATCTTCCGACTTCATCATTATATCCTGAGCACCCACCTAAGAATATAGTACTTGTCAAGATAAATCCGGTGCACCTAAACACGACGCGGATATCTTGTTTATTTGACGAGGTCATTTGCCCACCTTCTGACTGCATCATCAGACCAGCTCCATGGTATTACATTATTACATTGTCACTAAAGTGCCGTCGGTGTACCAAATTTCAGCTCAATCAAACATTGAAAAGTGGTTCAAATCTCGCAAGCAAGATTTGACCTAAACCAACTAACAAACAAACAATGCAGGCACACCAGCGGGCGAAAGCTAGTAATATTTACATATTCGAAACCTGCAAATTAAATCCTATCATTTGATACCCATCACGGCACTTTTTAAAGAAATTTAGTTTTTATTTTTAGGTTTCAGGTCCCACAGAGGACGCCATACTGATTTTATTGTGACGTCACATAGCCTATAACCAGCAGACAATCAAGACGTTTCTAACGATACCTCATTTGTCAAGTTATGATAAATAGTTTAGAAGTTATGCGGGAACAGATGAACATACATACATACATACATACATACATACAACAAACATACATACAGGTCAAAATCATAACCCTCCTTTTTGCTTCGCCGTAGTCGGGTAATAAAATTTTGCTTGTATAAAATAAAACGATAAAGGTGCTGGAAATAAAAACGAAGGATCACATTTGATTAAGTAACATGTATTACTGAATTGATAGTTGAAGAAGCCAGACAAGTAATGACCTTCCAGTAACGAGGTCACGTGGCTCGTGGTAATAATGTCCTCCTAACCAAATTTCGGTCACGGCGGCTAATAGTACGTTACAATTGCTATCATGATAGTGAGTCAAAAACTCAAACTCAAAATTCATTTAGGTTGCAAAGTAACACTTATGAATGTCATAAATTATGAATAAACCAGAAAGATGATGTCAGCAAAAAAAAATCCTACGGCTAGTTCACTGACGTAGAGCCTTGAAAAGAACTAGCAAGACTCTTTTTAATCGCCATATAGTTACAACCTTTTGTAAAATACAAGTATGGTAGCATGCAAGCTGATGCAGTCAAAACACTTCTTTTTTTTATACTACTTGGGTGGCAAACAAGCATACGGCCCACCTGATATTAAGTAGTTATCGTAGCCTATGGATGCTTGCAATACCAGAGGTATTGCATGATTATATGATGAGAGTATCCCTGGGATAGGAATACGTTTCTTTCAAAACGCATCCCTTAATGAGCGCTGGAGACCTGTACTCACACACAGGAACACAACTACACCGCTGTGTGTAGTTATTTGGCTGTGGTCTTCTGTAAGGTTCGCTAGTACGGTGCCCTAGCTCTCTCAAAGGTAGGTACACTGGTATCAAGGTATCAACATTTTTTCTGAATTATAACGAAACCAAAATTTTATGAACGTACGATTCCACGGGAGCAGTGTTATTATTTCGGAATAAAAAGCCTATATACTAATCAAACCTATGTACTGTATTCAAAACAAAAAATTATCTCTGTGCTAAATTTCATCCAGATCCCTTCAGTCGTTTTGGCTTCATTGAGTAACAAACATTCATTCTTCAATCCAAACTATCGCACTTATAATATTTGTATAGATTAGTTCAACAATCAGGGTGTACATGGCGATTTTGAGTGTCCCAGTGCCTCCACATCACACATAGCCCCTCCTTCCTCTCCTTAAAGAGAGCACTAACTTTACTAGTCCATGAGCGGTGGCTACCACTTACCATTGTGTGGGACACTGTCGCCATTGGCAATAAATAAAAATACGTTATGTGAAGATCTAAGGTATGCACCACCCTAGTCCTAAATATCTTCGTCACTACAGACGGTTCAGCCCCTCTAGACAAGTGGCAACGGTAGTCGAATCGACTAGAATATAAAGCATAAGTTTACGATATAATGGCATAAACTTACATCAATCCCATATATTTGCTTTCTATTCTATTCGATTCGACTAATGTTGCCACTTGTCTAGAAGGACTGATCATTGTGAGGTAGCCAAGTTAAACTCAAACTCAACTCAAACTCAAAGTCATTTATTCATTTAGATCAAATACATGATACTTATGAACGTCAAAATAAACAAAAGTCAGCATATTTTTTCCTACAGTTACTGCTGTAATGTGTCACGAACTGCATATTTTTGCATTTTAATGTTTGAAATTTTGACTTACCGACGTCATGATCAACTCCAATAAAGCTGCGCTCTGGTATGAATAATTTACGTACCTGAAAATAAAATAGTCATTAGTATATTATATACAACGTACTATTTGCTTACTTATTTAAAGGCATAGTAAAAGGAGGATTACTATGTAAGACTCTCTTTCTCTTATTTATACGTAATTTTATGTTGTTCCGTCCACAGAATGTATAAATATGTTCTGTATTTTTATAGTCTGTCGTGCTTGTAGTAATGAACAATGAATTCGGAAAAGAAATAACAGTTTTAAAAATAGGCTATAAAATTTAAACGCATAAAAATATTTTTGAATACTTATTCCTAGTGTATTGAGATGGCCTAGAAAAATGTAGATAAAATTCTCTTTGGGCAAAAAAACCTTTTTTTATATACTACCAAGGTGGCAAACAAGCATACGGCCCGCCTGATGGTAAGCAGTTACCGTAGCCTACTGACGTTTGCAATACCAGGGGTGTCAGTCACGCGTTGCCGACCTTTTAAAAACCTTATAACTCCTTTCTTGAAGAACCCCATGCAATAGTCTCTTGGGAGAACCTCGGCAGGGAGCTCATTCCACAGCCTAATCGAAACCTTTAAAAGGTCCTATGTTCTCACAATGAAGAAAATTTTTACATCAAACACTTTGTTCTACCTGAAGGTAAAGGCGTCCCTACTCCTATTCCATTTCTCTCTATCTAGAGCGGCTAAGATCCAATATGAGTCTAGTTTATCTTATATCTCCCTTTGAGTCTACCAATTTATCACTTGCCGTTAAGAGGAACCCACATTTTTATAATTTAAGGAAGCAAACACGGGCCTTGGATTTGACATTGCATTGTATCGGGAAACCCAAACGATACAGAAATAAATTCCTTGTACAGAACTATTCTGGTAAAACAAACTTACAAAAAACACACAAATCTTTTAAAATTACTACCAGAATTGCGTCGCAGAACAAATGTATCAGCAATTTTCGAACAGCTTAAAGAGACTTTCAATGTAATCAATTTACTATTCTCCGCGTAAACTAAACAGAAGAGACCACAGAGACGGGATCAGTGGACACGACTAGTCCGGCTGTTGAACGTAATCCCAGGGCTTAGTTCGGCCGCACCCACACTGATAAATTTACTGAAGCTCACCTACCGTTGGATACCACAAATGTGTTTGGTTTAACAGTGCAGAACTTTCAGTGGACGGGAATTGAAGGTTACTGCGGTGACCTGTCTAGCTCAGTCTAGTGTTTTGTGCTAAACTATAGGAATTAGAGCTGATTTTAGATAATCAGGTTTCGAAAATAGCCGCTGGCTGATTCTCTTAAAACAGCGATCGCAAACTGACAGTTATAGTATAAACAGACAATCGAACTTGGTTCGGGCTGAACCACGAACATGGTGCGCTCCGAACCATATTCGCTCGTGTGGTGCACGGTCCTCCGGACATTATTATTATTAATATTATTATAATATGGTTCGGAGCGCACCATGTTCGTTCGTCTGTTTATACTTTTAGGATTGCTCGGTGACGGCACACCCGATTGCTAAACGTCAAAAAGGCTCGATTTTCGCTCTTACAGAATACCGATTTTCAATCTGACAAACAAATTTTGCTTCGATTTTCAATCTGACAGCCAGATTTTGCTCCATTTTTGCGGTCGCTCGTTTTTCGCTCTTACGGAATACCCCTGCGGGTTTCGAATTTATTGACTGGCCTCTTAGTGTATTGGTTAGTGACTCTGACTGCTAAGTCGAAGGTCGGCTGTAAGGTTTGTAGCAGGTGTTTTTAATAAAATATGTGTAGTCCCACTAAAATCCCGTATATTACTAAAAATAAAATAATGATGCATTATATATGTATAACTGAATAATCATATAGGTTTACCACTACAGACAAAACTTTGTGTAATTCATAAATGTTTGTTTCGAGTCTGGGTGTAATTTATGTCCGTGAATCGTATGTTTGTAAAGTCCGCCGCGACACAGGGCTTGTTCCCTAATGCGGGAGTAGTCTTTAAAAAAAATGGAAACAAAGGTGAGTTTGTCTCGGGTCCATATCCGATCTTGAGCTACCTGTATTCACAGGCAGCTTGAGATCGACTAATATGATAACATATAAAGGAGGCCTACTTTTTAATGAGATAGTACATATACTAGATCGTGCTAAGATTCTTCGTTTCATTAGCTTGGTTAAAGTGATACCCATTATTTTATATCTGGAAATTCACCTCAACTTTTCGAAAGTGAAATACTGTAGTCTGAATTCCCATCATCAGTCTATCGCACACATACTTAGTATATACAACAAAAGTATATTTTCCGGTAGTTAACCTACCCTACACTTAAAACAATACACACACAGTAAGCATAATGTCTTACTACGAGTATATAGTCCAATATATACCCCGCTTCATTCTGTTCGGACTACAAAAGAACTGACAACCTGATTTGTAGGCGTAAATACAGGCACAATAGACTTGATGAGTAAAGAGATTTTATTCGTGAAAATTCTGTGGTAATGCCATGAACAGACAAGAAGCTTTCCGAGATAATTGCTTGTTTCTAATAAGTCATGTGATCTTAGCCAGATGATGGTAAGTGGTGCCGTAGCTTGACAAAACAGTGTATAATGACAGGAAAATGTGACGTAGGTAGTAATTATGTTCTCTAACTGAATTTTGGTCACGGCGGCTAATGTCAGCGGAGATTGTGACTTGTGAATTTCTTGAAAGAAAAACCCAATTTACTATCTTATCTTGTTGTCGTCGCGGCCCTTCAGATCTTTAGTGCAAGCCCCTTCCGTTCTGCTCATCCAGCAACCCAATATCTTATTATGGCCTGACCAAAAAATTCGAATTCGGCATCTTAAGATCAGACTCTAACATAGAAACCATATTGAATGGCATGAGAATTGACTGCCTTGGTGATCCAGTGGCCGCAGTATGCGCCTGCTGTGCACGAGGTTGTGGGTTCGATTCCCACACAGGACAAAACTTTGTGTGACCCACAAAGAGTTGTTCTGAGTCTGGGTGTAATTTGTGTCCGTTAATTGTATGTTTGTAAAGTCCCCCGCGACACAGAGCTTGTTCTCTAGTGCGGGAGATGTTTAAAAAAAAAAAAAAAAAAAAAAAAAACATACACAGCACTGGGAGTATCATAAGTCTATTCTGTGCTCACCTATTAGTACGCACGCACGCCCGCACGCACACACACAGATACACACACACATACACATACACGCGCGCTCGTACCCTCTCCCTATCACGAATTATACTCCTGGTACAAAACTCTGTACTTCTTCTTCTTCTTCTTCTTATCGTTTGGTTAGTGGCCAACCTAGTGACAGAGTTATTTATATCGCCCATATTTAGGCCTCTGTCGTGATCTAACGACTGATAACAGTCGGGACCGACTTTTAACGTGCCCTCCGAAGCACGCTGTACTAAGATGCAGTATGTAGACACATCCCCCCAGTGGCAGTGCCATCATAACAAATTATATAACATCACAAGTATAACCAAGCTACTTTGAATTTAATTGATTAATTATATAGCTGGACAATCGTGACATATAAAGTCTGAACAAACGAGGGTTGGCTACGTGATGTGATTCTTACGATACGAAGACATTACGTATATACATAACGCATTTACAGAAATGTCATTATTTTCTATGTATTTATGTGAAGGTCGGTGACAAATGATACCTAAATGTTATTAAAAAAACACTGTCTCTATTTTTTTATACTACTTGAGTGGCAAACAAGCATACGGCCCGCCTGATGTTAAGCAGTTACCGTAGCCTCTGGACTCTTGAAATATATGCAGAGGTTTCACTTGCGTGTTGCCAACCCATTTTGTAACAGTCGTTAGATCACGACAGAGGCCTAAATATGGGCGATCTAAATAACTCTGTCACCAGGTTGACCACAAACCAAACGATAAGAAGAAGAAGAACCCATTTTTTACACCAGGGCTTAAAGATGGGAGTATCCCTGGGATCGAAATACGTTTCTTTCAAAACGCATCCCTAACTGAGCACCGGAGACCTTTTTAATAATAATATGTCATTGTGTAAGAGAAACACAAATTTATCTAAATTTCTAACAATGCTAACCATCTTGAATTTTCAAAAATCTTTCTTTGCGCTTTAACTAGGAACTTAACTACACATCTGTGTATAATTATTTGGCTGTAATTTTCAATGGGTGCCTAAAGATGGGCGTTGTCGCATTTGGTCTTGAAAACACTAGCGTGATGATCCGCAGGTCTTGCAGGTTGCTGTGGTGGACTGAGTAGATTTAACATCTAATAGAGAAGTGTGGAAGACCATGGGGTTGTTGCCCAGCAGTGGGACATAATAGGTTGAAAAAAAAACTCTTAAGTTGAAGTCATTGTTTATATAGCTAAAAGCCAGGAAAAATTGAAACTATCGTCCTTATAAAAAAGAGTGACCTGAGTTTCTTGCCAATTCTTCTCGAGGCCCTACCATAGTCAGCGAATTGGCCGTAGGAAAAAAGTATGCTGGCATTTGTTTTTTATGACATTCATAAGTATCACGTATTTGATTTAAATGAATAAATGAGTTTGACTTGACTTTGACCTTGGGATCGAACTCAAACCTCATGTGTACAAGTCCGATATTTAAAAAAAATGAAAATTGAAAATATCGGACTTGTGTTTGTTATAATACTTAAGTGAGGTCACTTAAGTATTATAACAAACAATATATTAATATTTAAAAGGCTCTCAGGCTTTAAACATAATCTGAAGATAAAGCGCCGTGGAAGCCATTATTAGTATTCAACCAGGAGAATAAATTAAACTGTCTTGTTCAGAACGTTATCTCTTTGTCTGTTTGCAATTTGCTTTTTAACAAGCGTGTGTTGGTGCGTGAAGACAAGTGTTAAAGTAAATGATCAATTTTGACTTAGGTTACAGGTTTGATTAAATATTTTTAGCATTTTTGCTTTGCAATCAGCTCAAATATAGTTAAATATTAAAGCAAAAAAACTAAAAAACTGACGTCACTCCAAGACGTAAACAAGCGGCGGATAAATTCAAACTCTGGAGTAGGAGCTCGGATGGCACAGTTTGTTGTGTGCTGGGCCGGAACCCGAGAGGCGCAGGTTCGAGTCCTACTCCGGGCTCGTCTTTTTCCACATTGCTTTAATATTTAAGTATATAATTTTGATATCTGGCTGGGGTAAATCCATATTGGGCTTTTCTATTAATATTTAGCTAGTATCCGGTGGGTGTAATACAACTGTGCTAACTTACAAGTAAAAATACGTAGGTAAAGCAATAAGATATTATTTTTCTTAACGTAAAAATAATATATAGATCACAGTCTTGAAAAACATAATCGCATTAAAATTTATAACGGAAGAAGACAGTGTCAATGGTTTTTAGCCCCAGTGGCTAAGGCTCTGCATTGATGAATCAGTCAGTCGGGACAAGTAATTATACATATACATATGTAGATAATTTCTTTGTCGTCGATTTCACAAACCTGAAATCATGAACCAAAGTTCTCAGACCTTGATCACAGATTACTAAAGAGTTACTACGTAACAGATACTTCACACAGAAGAAACCCTCTTACCCTTTCTAAATTCTCGGTTATTATTTTAGTGTAGAAAAGACTAATAAAACGATTAAAATTTAGCAACGTGCGTGCGCTTCGCTTGCGAAAACCGCATTGAATTTTATCCGCCGGCGGATCGACGGGCGGTAGGTAATTATAGCGCGCAAGTACATGGAGTGACGGAGGCCTGCCGTGATTAACAATTTATAGATAACACAGCATTTTGTTTCGTTTCATGTTTTGACGATTTAGAGGATCTCTTATCACTATTATAAAAATCGTTAGCTAGCTATTTTAATCTCGAGCTGTGGTATATAAGAGAACGTTATCAAGCCCCTCGTATTCTACGTTATGAGATAAGAACAGTTTTAAAGAGAATTTCCTGGCTTCATCCCGCCGCCGTCGCCGCCGCTTACGAGCTATAGAAAATTTCATTTGGCATAATAAAGAGATTTCAACGGTACGTATCGTGTAGATACATATTAATTTTTCTTGGTAGAACGGACGGGTTTTAATCGAGTTTATAGCTGAGTTTATAGATGTAAGGGTAGATATAATTAATACGGTCTTTTCCGACCTTTTTTAACGTCTGGCCTCTAAAAAAATCTAATTAAGTAGATTGTTACTGGCACACGTTGGAAAAAAAATTACACGTTTGGTAATTGGAAGGGACCTAATTCTACTTCTGTTTTCTGTGGACCTAATGGTACCTAGTTTTCTCACCACTCTGTGGTCTAGGTCTAGAGTACATGAGAGTACATAGTATCTGTATTTTTTAAAATTTTGCCTGTTATGTTAGGTCTTTGTAAGAGAGGGTGAGACTTTTTACATATACCTTGCCTCTATACCATACTCCGTACTTATAGTAAGCATTTTACTTTTTGAGGTAATTGAGGCGGGCCGTATGCTTGTTTGTCACCTTGGTAGTATAAAAAAAAAAAAAAAAAAAAGGGTTCTTTGTTTGACTTAATCAAACAAAAAAGTAATAATAATATAAATACAAAGTTAAGACACAAATATAGATTTAATTGTATTAAATTGTATTTGAGTTCTAGTCTCTAGAGTAACGGCAAATGGCGATATTTTTGTTTGGAAATAGAATCGAACAAAGTTTGTGTTAGTCAATACCGACGATAGGTTGGCACAGTCTCTAGAGACATCTACAATGAATTATACGAGAATTGAGCACCGAGGGAAACGAATCTTTTACGCTAATGAAACCAAGTAAAACTTTAGGTGAAATATAGATGTGTTTTGTAATTGTTATTATCCTCCTAATGTTATAAATGCGAAAGTTTGTAAGTATGGATGGATAGATGGATGTTTGTTACTATTTCACGTAAAAACTACTTAAGAGGAAATGCGGGCGGAGAGACTTTTGAATATTAGGTATTTGAATAAACTATCGCTGTCGCTTGCGACCGCTCGGCCGCGCGATTTGTGCGACAGGGACAACTGCATATCCTACTAAACAGCATAAATAAAAAGTCGTAATTCGAGGTTTGGCTCTCGCCTATTTCCTCCTCCATTATTAGACCAATTAAAAAGATATTTCGTAAACTGCATGATTAGGATATAAAATGTGCCCCTATGTTTTCCTTTTTTCAATAACAGTTGTCATATTTGTACACCAGGCCTATGTTGACAGCCGTCTAAAATGGTTATTTTGAGCATTTTTAAGGGTTTCTAGTGCTTATAAATATAATGAATCATTAAAAAGGAAAACATAGGAACATACAAGAAGTTGATATTAATTTTATTGCAAAAAATGTTTACTTTACGATCGTAAACCAGGTAGAAAACAGGCGAGAGCGTTTCTATGGAGAATAGACACACCGCATTTCCTCTTAATGGATTTGGATGAAATTTGGCATAGAGATAGATTATGGTCGCGGAGCCGCGGGCAACAGCTAGTTAACTATATTAATTTCTCGATCATAATGTAGCATTCTATCGGCGAAAGAATTTTTAAAAGCAGTCAAAAAAACTTTTGCAGCTGAATGCGTTTTTTTATACCACTTGAGTAGCAAACAAGCAAACGGCCCGCCTGAAGCCTATAGACGCTTGCAATACCAAAAAGTGTGTAGTTATTTGGCTGTGGTCTTCTATAAGCTGAAGGTCTTTCCCTACTCTTGCTCGCTAGTATAGTGCCCTATCTCTCGCGAACCTCTCACTTCATCATCATCATCATTATCTCAGCCATAAGACGTCCACTACTGGACATAGGCCTCCCCCAAGGATTTCCACACTTCTCGATCCTTTTTTTTTTCTCGATCCTGAGCCAACCTTGTCTATCGGTTGCCCGCAACCTTTACTAGGTCGTCGGTCCACCTTGTTGGAGGCCTGCCCACGATTTGACTTCCAGTTCGTGGTCGCCACTCTAGAACCTTTCTGCCCCAACGGCCATCAGTTACTTACTCACTCAGTTTAAAATTTACAAGTACGTAAATGGCGGCGCACTGCTCGTAAGTGTAACATGCATTAACTCGAGTCAGTTTACATTCAACCAACACCTGGCTGCAAGCTCATAAGCCTCGCTTATTAATAGGTACAGAAACATATTGCAGAATGCACCTGTGACTCGAAAGTTATTTAGACTGTTTGAACAAATGACTACATTTAGGACGTAAATTTAGGCTTAGTGAGATGGGTTCGACACCGTATATGGGACAAATATTTATGTAGTCATAGTCACATTTTATTGGTAAGAAATTCAAGTCATATTAACATTATAACATAACACAATTTGTTTATGTCAATTACAATTAAAAAAATACATATTAAACACAAAATTAATAAATAAATCGAATCAGTACAATAATACTGTCAGTAGAATAAAATAAATGACAAAATTATAATGTCAAAATATTAAATTTCAATAATAATGCCAAATAATTTTAGCCCCAAAAATATTACATTTGGAGCTAAAATGGAGTAATATTTTGGACGAATACGGATTTTTTTACGTGAGACATGGCTTCGTGAGGCGAATGCGAAACAAATCAAAGATTTGCCCTGGGTGGGAATAGAACCCAGTTAAAACCACTTTTTATATCTGTCTATTCATCACTTCGTATATAATTTAATAATTGTTTAACAAGTTTAAACAGTTACCTAATAATTTAATCGAGATAAATTTATGTCTTCAAAGTTTATAATTATATTGTCACCAACTTATTTTAATTAATTAATCTTCTCGTATATAAAATGAGACACTGATTGACGGGTAAAACAATATAATTTTAATGACGAGAGAGATTAGAATATACGGTTAACAATAATTTATTTAGATGTCAATTTCGATGAATTTGGTAAGAAAAAAAATTATTATTTTTATTCTTTTGAGTTACTTTCCTAGAGCTTATTTGAAAAAATAACATAAACTGGAATGAAGTTTTAATAAACTTACTAAAAATAAGAAAAAAAAAATCTTATTATGTTGAAATTGTTATACAACCAGAACCATGTAGGAATTTTCATTTAAATGAATCATTAACCTTTGTTTGTGTGGTGACGGATTGAGAATACAAATGTCACCATTCCGTTCCACCCCGATGGTGTCGTAAGAGTCAACTAAGGGAGTTAGTCAAACAGACAATAACAACTACAAGAGAGGGAAAACTTGAAACAAAACCCTATACCAACGCATCTGGCCAGCGTATGGGAGACCCGTGCCCAGTAGTGGAACAGATATGGGTTGAGATTAGAATCATTAAACGTAGTAGTATACGATTAAGGATTCATTTAGATGACAATTATAACACAACATTCATAAGTATGTTTATAATGATTAAACAAAGAGAAAATTACGGAACATTACGCTCAATAAAAAAAACAAAGATTAATACTTACGCGAATAAATTTTCAAACAACCAAAAACTCAACATTTGAAGTGAAATCGTATTTCAAGCAGTGCTGTCTATATTAAGTCAGCAGGTTGTTGAAATTGCACAAGTTATGAATATATTTTCTACTTGTTAGTCAAAGGTAAATTGTACACCTCATTACTCCGTAGAACGTGTATACTGTACACCCCGTTAGGCGCGACATTCTTTTACACGAGCAACGAATGAATTACATATTTTCTTTGCTTATTTTTGCAGCTATGCATATCTGTTATATTCTGTTTTGAATAGTAGTTACTTACGCTACAGAAGACTTTGAATATGGTTTTGTTTATTTTATTCCTTGTGTGTGTGTGTTTTTTTTACTGTAACTATACTAAGAAACTATACTTTAAAAATCTGATAAGAGTACATAGTGTACGAATCAGTTAGACTTAGTAAATTGGCGACATTGTTCCGAAAGGAATACGTAACCCATTAATTGATCTTTGTCAAATTATGATGGTTAAAATATCTAATAAACGGTACAAGACAGTAAATGAACAGACAAGAAAGACAATATAGATAGAAGTAACAAGCACACAAAGGGAATAAGAGTGACAGAATAATATTAGCGTAGGTGTATTGTTTCCCCTTCATTTGTGTCAATTTTCGTATTACCCAAGACGAATATAGCAAGTTTATATCCTTCTTTGAAAGCTTCTCAAAGATTAAACATGAATTATGAAACGTAGCCATTTGTCAGTAACTTAGACATATGGTTTAAAAGTTTTACGTCGTTACAAACTTTCTAAAGACTGGTTTGAGACGACAAACATTTGGCACATTGAGTGTCAAAACTTCCAAAGTTGTCGATTGAACGAACGAATTAATGAATAAAGTGAATTGAAAAAGAGTGAATGAAAATATGTCAATCACAATACGCTCTATTACTTAGATATTAATGTCCGTTTGTGTTGTGGATCCAAGCAGATATAATAATTTTAACATCGACATACAACTATTTTACGACTGTATCGATACTGTATCACTATTTGTCGACTCTCTGTATTCGGCCGTTGGCCGCTTCTCTTCGTTATATATGAAATAATGAACCAAATCGATGCGAACGGCATCCGAATGTGTGCGGACTGTAGCGTTTGCCACTGTGTCAAGCTTCCGAAAAGCGACTCAATTGCTGTGTTTGGCGGATTTAAGTTTTTTTTTATACTACTTGGATGGCAAACAAGCATACGGCCCGCCTGATGCTAAGCAGTTACGCTTATGCCTATGGATGACTTGGTATCACTTGCGTGTTGCCAACCCCTTTTTTACACCAAGGCTTTAAGATGGGAGTATATGTGGGATAGGAATACGTTTCTTTCAGAACGCATACATAAATGAGCGCTGAAGATCACGACTCACGCACAGGAACACAACTACACCGCTGTGTGTATAATTATTTGGCAGTGGTCTTCTGTAAGGTGGAGGTCGTTCCCCAGTCGGGCTTGCTATCTTAGAAATGTGCGTTGTGGAAAGGTTGGCCGCAGCATTAAGCTTCTGAAAAGTGACTAAATCGCAAATCCTCGTAGCTAAAACTAGCATGTCTGCTGTAGCCCTAAGAACTTTTAGATTAAAATAAATATAAAGATAATTTCATTTAAGTCTTTGATTAAATTGAAATGTTTATCTGCCTTTTTAAAAATATTTGTCTCTGCAATGCAGTATTAATATTTTATAAACGAAAAATGTTCAAGAATATTGTGTCTCATAATTCTTATTCTATTATAATGTGTTGTGTTTTTACGACAGCATAATTACGCGCTTGTAAGTTAAATAACAAATAAAATGTTGATATATATTTTATTATTTGAATTAGGACTTTAATACAATTATTGAAGTACATAAAAACCCAGCAATCATCTCAGTCAAAAGACGCCCACTGCTGGACATAGGCCTCCCGCAAGGTTTTCCACAACTCTCGATCCTGAGCCGACCTTGTCCATCGGTTGCCTGCAACCTTTACCAGGTCTGCCCACGCTTCGTCTTCCAGTTCGTGGTCGCTACTCTAGACCTTTCTGCCCCAACGGCCATCAGTTCAGCGAGCTATGTGCCCGGCCCATTGCCACTTAATGGAGGCAATTCAGCTATGTCGGTTACTTTGGTTCTTCTACGGATCTCCTCATTTGAATTTACTCATTTCAATGAGGAGAAATGGGTTTCTCCTCATTAAAATGAGTTTTATACCATGATTTGCTGGGGCAAATCAGGGTATAAATCATCAGAACATTTCTTTACTAATAATACTAATCTGAGCACTTGATGACAATAATCTCAGAATCTGCCATTCCTGTTTAAAACTTCTTCTCCTTATATTTTATCTGTCCTATATCCCCATTTTTTACACATTATAATGATATATATATATATATATATTGTCAGCCTGTACTGTCCCACTCCAGGGCAAAGGCCTCCCCTTCCTTTTTCCACTCAACCCTATCTTGTGCTAGAATAGACCAGTCTTTTCTGTACGCATCAAGCTTGTCTCGCCATCTGAGTCTGGGCCTACCACGATGCCGTTGGACATTTTTTGGTACCCACATAGTGGTTATTTTTGCCCACAACATTATAATGAGCTCTTTTTTATGTTTCTCTAACATTAAACTATCTAATATTACATCTTTATAATTACAATCTTGTATTAGAATCAGTATTTTACTGCTATCACAATATTAATTTGTCCTATAAATCCAAACAATAGCTCATAGAACAATCGCAGACAAACCGCGTAAAACAAACTCATTCATAAGTTGGAACGAAGTCCGGAACTGAGCCTCGTTATCCTGAAGCGATCTCTTTATGTCCGTGTAATTCCGGATCTGGAGATCCGTAGAAATCTTATCCGAGCTTGAGGTCTGTCAAATTTAATGTTGAAGTGAGGGAGCGCTTGCGAATTTATACCCGGGAGTAATTGCGTTTAAAATTGTGTTCTACGTTATTTGAAAACTTGGTATGGTATTGGGGTTAAGACGTAGAATCTGTACGAATACCCAGTATTACTTGCTATTCTACTGTTTAATTTTGAAATAATATTGAATGTATGTTTTGTCCTTTAAAAATTGCTTCGGATGAACGTATATACATATATATATTCCGACTTCTAAAATAATTATGTATATATGTACCTATAATAATTACTTCTTTTTTACGGTAATTGGCAAGGTAAACACTAAATCAACCGTGCATTTGAATATTAAAGGTCTACTCCAACTCCAGTATTGTACCCAAAATTCTTAAACAAGGAGTAGATTATAAACATACATTTTAAAACCATAAATGTATGTTATAATTTATTTTGACCCTTGGCGAGTCTCGAATCATCTTTCTTGGAGTCAGAGGCATATTTCTTTACTTTGCATTAAAGAATATAATATATCCCTAATGCAAAGTAAAGAAATATGCCTCTGACTTGGTTGGTTGGTTATATATTATATAACCACTACATTTCATCAAGTCATCATAAAAATAAATGGCGCGCGACGACATTATATTTGCTACGATTTTTTCGGCTTTGTGATAAAACAGGTCTCTACTTATTCTGTTAAAAGAATATTGCTTGCGACAGTTTTATAATTTTAAAACCTAAAAAGCTCTGAAAATTTACCAAATAAATCGTTGTGTGGTAGATACGTAAATTATAAGGGGCGGCTCATATAATATACCTATAGGTAAACTCCGCGCTGCGCGATTCGCGTGTCGAAATTTACAAGACGCACAATAAAATAAACTTAATCACTAATCTTAAAAATAACTCCTTGTTATACTTGAGGTGTGATTTCCATACTAGCAGGCAATTTCAATGTGAATTCAAATTTATAAGCACTATAATCAAATGACCAACATTCTATTGTACACTATAATTTGGCTCACGCAATTAACAAATCTCCGCTGAAATTCACCGCCGTGACCGTAATCGGTCTAAAGGACTAAAAAAGTAGTAAGTAGATACAAAGATAGACATATTATTTTTAGAGAGAATAATCCGGGTAAAGGTACCTATTTATCTAAAGCAACCCTTTTTTCGGGTACTGTTGAATTTTCAACAGGTCCTCGACAACAGAGACTTTGTCATGTGCCTTGTGGGAAAGGTCGCCAAAGCGCTTCTTTTTCATAAATATTCAGGCGGGCCGGCACATTAGAATGTAGACGTAATTTATTGAGCTACCCCTATTAGATGATACCGTTATCTTGTACGTAAAGCTAATGTATTGGCGATGAGGAACACCGTCGTTATCTAACTTGTACTATAAATTACTAGATTATATTGTAACGTGAAAACTGTGAGACGCTTAGGACTTATATACAAAAAAAAATAGATGTGGGGCAGTCTTTGAGGATTGCCGATAGAAGTGAAAACTAAGTAACTTGTGAATTGTATCGTTAAGCTATAAGATTATTATATTTTAATATGGAAAGCGTTCAGTGACGATGACACGAGTTCTATGATTTTTGTTCTCCCAAAAAGTGCTCACTCAATCAACTAAGTACTGACTAATTATTAAACTATCGAAAAACTTAATTGACTAGCTAATAATTAATTAAAACTCATAACAGCCGTGTTCAAAATTAACGTATAAAACTTTTTAAAATCGATTCATAAATTAACAAAAGACAGTTGGCTACTAGACGGCCATATTGTACGGCAACTTTAAACAAAACATTAAATTAAACGACATACATGTTAAAACATAAAACCGGTAAGGCTACAGTGTTTGATAAATATAAATTATTTATTAAGTTTTCATAGGATAGACGTATTTTAAAAATAAAATAGAGCCTATGTTACCCGATGACAATGTAGCTTTCTATTGGTGAAAGAGTTTCTAAAATTGGTCAAATAGTTTTTAAATTATATATTATCGTAACAAAAAAACAAAAATCAATTATTCTTTCCTCTTTATAATATTAGTTTAGGTAATAAACTAGGTGGTTTAAGTGGTCACCTTGCTATTTATTCGTTTGTTTCTGGTTCGACCACCACACCGTACAAAAACTTACGTCATCAATAATTGTCAGATTCTAGAGGTCAGATTTTAAATGTACTTTGTATCTGAGGAAACCATTACTTTGAAGTCGGTGTTGCCAACAGCATACAAAATATTATATCACGTTTTTTATTACTTAAACGTTAAAATTCTATTTTCTTTTTTTGTGCGGTAATCATTTCTCTTTTTGAAATAAAAAACCACTTACACATATGAATCAGAAAACGTTTTCATTTACTTTACCATCTAACAGTAGCGTAATGTAAAAGAAATAAAACCCAAGTCACAAACTGCGTCGAACCTCCGTATTCCCATGACTAATCACAAATAGAATCTCACTTCATTCCTTCTTGTTACTCTAAACGAATTCCACTTTCACGGTCATCTAGCGTCACAAAGCGGGTAAAAACGAGTTGAAAACCTTACTCTAATCCTAAGGGACGCTCTGAAATACGGGGACTTAAGGTATAGACGATGTGAGATATATGTAGCTATAATATACTGTAAGGGAGGCATTGTTAGCGCCATGCACGATCTCACTGACGGGGGCTGTTAGAAATACGGTTCTATAGGTGGTACTGAAAGCGAATAGCGATTTTCAAATAGTAAAAAGCAACGCCCGCTACAGAGAGCACACCCTGTGCTGTAAAGGTCCTGTCTTATTATTAAATACTACATCAATGGTGAGTAGTTACGCTGTGACAAAATAGCTTTCTATTAGTGAAGTTGCCTTAATTCATCCAAAGCCCACTTTAAACTTTTATACACAAACTTTTACCATCATCATCAGCCTATCGCAGCTCACTGCTGGACAAACTTTACCACATTATAATATTAGCATAGATAGATAGATAGTAATAAATTTATTTCTTTCTTTCAATATATTTATCTCATGCTTCATTAATATGAATAATAAAACATCCGACCTAAAAATTATTGAAAGAAATCCAATGTCAAAGTCTCAGTAAAATATTTAGATCAAATACATGATACTTATAAACACTTTTTTTTTTCATTTAGACAGAAAGACTACGCACTAGAGAACCAGCTCTGTGTTGCGGGGGACTTTACAAACATACAATTAACGGACACAAATTATACCCATACTCAGAACAACTTTATGTGGGTCACACAATTTTTTGTCTCTGTGTGGTACGAACCCACTATCTCATGCACAGCAGGCGCATACTGCAGCCACAGGACCACCAAGGCAGTCAAAATGTCAAAATATTTTTTCCTATGGCCAATTCGCTGACTAGGGTAGGGCCTCCAGAAGATTTCGCAAGAAACTCTAGCCACTCTTTTTAATCTCCAATTCTTCGTCGCTCTCAAAAATCGCTATCCACGAGCTTCAGCGCCTAGCTCATTTGACGTTCATGGGTACCATATAATTTATTTTAAGTCCAGCAGCTTTAGTTGATGCCCCTGGGATCAGGTCACTATTGTATCCACAGAGTCAGGTTACTAAATGTATAGGGACGTTCGCTTTTGACCGTAAATGCGTGTCAAATTAAACGATACAAATTATGCTTGGTGATAAAAAAACGCGGTTAAAAGAGGTTTTATTATAGTACTTAAGTGTCAAAAGATTTCAAACAAACAACTTGACTGCCTTGGTGTTCTAGTGGCCGCAGTATGCGCCTGCTGTGCACGAGGTTGTGGGTTCGATTCCCACCCAGGACAAAACTTAGTGTGACCCACAAAGTGTTGTTCAGAGTCTGCGTGTAATTAGTGTCCGTTAATTGTATGTTTGTAAAGTCCCCTGCGATACAGAGCTTGTTCTCTAGTGCGGGAGTTGTCTTTTAAAATTGAAAAAAAAAAACGCTTGACTACAAAGCTGGTTTAATGTCTAAAGTGTTAACCTCACCATTTACCTCTACGCGGCTTGTTGTGGGTTCAATCCACAACAGGACCATTTACAATTGTTCAATTCAAGTAATAATTACTTTGGCCAGTCTACAGATGTTATTATAACACAGACTCTGGTCCAATTCGCCACAGACGTACTCGACAAAGGAGAGCCGGCCTACCGGATATTAACCTGAGCCGCACTGCGCTTCTCGAGTCACCTATAATATTACTATTCTAAAGCCTTGCCTAGCTATGGTGTAACTAGACAATCGAGATTCTGTACTCTTTCATTTCTTATATATTTTACTTTGCTAAATGGTGACTGACTTCTGGCTGATGAAAAAATTTAATTTAATAACTGTAGTTACAATTCCACTTATATTATAAAATATTTTTTTTTTTGAAGATGTGTTTGGATGTTTGTTACTTTTTCACGGTCAACTACTGGGCCGATTTTGATCAAACTTAACAGTGTTATATAGCTTATATTAAAATAGTGTTAAGACTAAAATAAACATAAAAAAATCTACGCATACAAAGTCACGGCCAAAGTTTTTGAATAAAGGTAGCAACTTAGATAAATTATGCAGCATGTACATATGTAAAGATCCTCGGCGACACACACATGTTTCCTAGAATAAAATATTTCAAGAAACTCGTAAAACAGACCGAAGCTGTAAAACGTTTAGGAAACTTGCATTGATTGGTCGCTCCCCTAGTCCTATACTCACATTTGTAATTTTTTTTATGCTATGACTTTTGACAAAACTGCTATGTTGTGACGTCACACGCCATAATAGTTGACAATTTTGCCGTACTAACATTAGTTTAAAAAAAAAGGTTCAGATTTGCTAACTACAAAAACTTACCTATAACTTTTTTATTAATTAATAATTTTGTAACCTAATTGCTATTTCATCATCTCAACCCATAAACGTCCCACTGCTGGGCACGGATCTCCTCCATAAATTTTGAGGGATATTAGCCTACAATACCACGCTGGCCAGACGGGTTGGTTTTGTTTCGAGTTTTCCTTCTCTTGCAGTGGATATTGTCTGCCTGACTTACTCCCTTAGTCGACTCTTACGACACCCACGGGATAGAATGGGATGGTGACATTTGTATTCTTAATCCGTCACCACACGGACAAATATATTATATTGCTATTTGAATTCTTAATATTCTCTTTTTTATACTAATTGGGTGGTAAATAAGCATACGGCCCAGCTGATGTTAAGCAGTTAGTGTACTACGGTAACTGCTTAACATCCCCTTTAGTTAGTTTGTCGGGGTGTTATCCGCACTTGACCGCTCAGGTGGGCCTTTGTGCGTGAGTGTTATTGTTGCTATTCCATCCAGGTCCAAGTTCCTCCAGAAAGCCTGCTGCCTTTCTGAAGGCTAGCAGCGCAAGTGGATGCAGGCTACTCTATGGTCTTCTACGCTCCTACATTCCAAAAGGACGTGGGCGGGTGTCTCCTCGGCCTCCGTGGTGCAGCCCCTGTAGAGTGGGCTGTCGGTTAGGTGTTTGCCACCTAAGTAGAATAATAAAAAGGTCTTTCTCCAGTCCGGCTTGCTTGCTAATATGGTGCCCTACCTTTCTTTTGATTATGCAATTAATATATTATATCTTTTATTGTAAAATACCATGTATTTAGGTACACTGAAGCTCTAAAGCAACGCTGCTACCAAAGCTAATATTTTACATGCTATTGCAGACATTCATATTTTTAAAACTAAAGTAATTTGGACTCTTATACAGACGAAATTGCGAGAGCTTTTACACAATTAATGGCGGCTATATTGCAAATTGAAAGTCTGAGTAAAGTCAAACATTCATTGTGACGAAACCAACGGATTTGTTGTATTATTATTACTTTGATCTCTTGTTTAATATTAATGATTACGAAAATGTCTGTCTTGAAAAGTATCTGTATAACTTCGTATTGATAAATGTAAGAAAATGTTTTCTAATCTTCAGAAGACTTTTGATTTTTAAACAGATATTTTATTCTGAAATTAATTACGGCGATATTTAAATGAATAAAGCAATAAAATAAAAATACATTAAGAGTTTAATATCGATCGGCAGACCCGAATAGCGCCATAACGAATTCGTGTGTTGGAAAATAATTATTTAAAAAATAACCAACCACGTTAGTAGACTTTGAATTTAAGGAGCACCTTTGTCAACGACATATCTATAATTAAACCTTGGAAATTGAAACATGCATCAGTTCATAGCAGAGAATTATCACTTAGCAAATTGCGTATTTGTGCTTATTTTACTGAAAAGTGTGAATACGCTCTTAACATAAATTTACTTTATGAAATTAATATGTAGGTACTAGTAAAATGTCAACAATTTATTTTTACAAATGAAAAGTGAAAGAAATCAACATATTTTAAAATAAATTTTAAATGTAAACTGCATTTTATCAGTATATTTGTCCTCTCAGACACTGAGGGTAACATATAAAGTAGCAAACACATACAATACAACGTCAAAATATCGAAGTTGCTAATCCAATATGCCGACGTACCTTTGAAATCACTAAACATTTCGAAGTAAACATATATCTATCTCTTTTACTCTAGTTCATTAGCACGATGACATAAATGCGATATGACAGGGACAGTGATATTACTTGCATCGACAAACTCGATGTTGAATTCCATATGTAAAACAAAAGACGATCAAGCATATGCCGACATTTTGATATTGTTTTGGTAGCACATTTGCTCATTTAATGGAACACTGCTCTCATCGACTGCACGGTTGATTCAGTGGCTTAAGTGGTTACCTCGCCATTCGCGCAGCGTGTTGTGGGTTCGATCCCCACACGGGACAAAAATTTGTGTGATCCACAAATGGTTGCCCCGAGTGTGTGTGTACTTTGTGTCCGTTAATTGTATGTTTGTACAGTCCCCTGCGACACACGAAAATAAAAATTCTCTCAGCTCTTTCTTCTTAGTAGAGGAAAGGAGATAATGATTTTTAACACCGACGGGTAAAAGAAATTCGGTTAACTTATTGCCAACGAAACCAATAACTTCCTTGTTAGACATAGTTACCCTTTGTGTTGCTTATGTACTCCGTGGTTGGTTACATCGTAAAACATGCAAAAACAAGAAAGGCTTGGGACCGAGACAAAATATTGTTTTATATTACAACGCTTTTGTAAATATGAGTACTTTACGTACAAAAACCTTTTTTCACAAACAACGAGAAAATAGTGTGTGGATTGTGCAAATAAAAACATATTTGTTGGATAATATTAGAGAACGTTACAGGAAAACTAGTGAATATTGTGAGAGAATAATATATACCTATAATATCATATCTCTGTTTTTTTATAATAAAATATGATAACATTGAGAGTAAAGCGGTAGCGGAAGACACTGTATATATTACATTAACTAATTGTTGCCCGCGTGGATGTTTGTTACTCTTTCACGTAAAAACAACTGAACGGATCTGTATGAAATTTAGCACAGAGATAGATTATGGTCAGGAATAACACATAGGCTACTTTTTACAGCGATAACCGATATCCACGCGGGTGGAGCCGCGGGCAACAGCTAGTTTATAATATAAGTAAGGATAAAAAGATGAAAGTGTATAGGAAAACGACCGTAGATTAAAAAGTAGAGAGGTAGCGAGCATATAAGCTATGCGTATTGGGCAACTGTTAGTATAGTAAGCAAATAAATAAATAAGCAAGCTAACTGACTTGGGAAGGACCACCTTATAGAAAACTACAGGGCTCAGGCGGACCATATGGATGTTTATTTTTGAAGGTTTGCTTTTTTTTAGCCATTACATTGTTATTTAATTAATACTTATCTAAATTACATTCTGTATGGTATATTGGTTTCCGATCCTTTTCGTTACTATTAATAATGTAACTAATACCAAATTGTAAATGTTATATTGTGGCGATTAAAAAGAGTGACCCGAGTTTCTTGCCAATTATTCTCGAGGCCCTACCATAGTCAGCATATTGGCCGTAGGAAAAAAGTATGCTGGCATTTGTTCGGCACGCGGTTGACGCCGGTGGTCACCATTCGCTACAAATAATTGGTGGTAGCATTTTGTGTAAACCTGAAACTAGATACGCGTTTAAAAAAAAAACAAGTTATAGATGTTGCTGTCGTTGAGTGCACAAAAACAAAATAATGTCATACTCGAGCCCTTTTTAAGAGTAATGTGAGCCCTATAGTAATAACTGTAATGCTGATCATAATGTCAGCACACGTACATTTAATATGAAAAGCACCATTACGAAACCACTGCTAACATATTACAGCTACCCGCCATATATCATTCGTAAAAAATCACACAACACTGTAAAGCAATGGACACACTGCCACTGCTGTAATTCTCGAGACTTGAATAATTTCTCGTCAAAAAAATTTGAAATTCGTATTATATTAAAAAACAATATTAATTTTACTATGGGAGTAAGTACGTAGTAATTTAGTATTTATTTACAGTCATCTTGAAACATCACACACACACATTTAAATCCTACTAATATTATAAATGCGAAAGTTTGTAAGTATGGATGGATGTTTGTTACTCTTTCACGTAAAAACTACTGAATGGATCTGGATGAAATTTAGCACAGAGATAGATTATGGTCTGGAATAACACATAGGCTACTTTTTACAGCGATAACCGACATCCACGCGGGCGGAGCCGCGGGCAACCACTAGTACATAAATAAAAACGAGACTCTCCAACTTTGTCGAGTTTATTACGCAGACAGTTTAAAAAAAAAGAGAAAATTACAAGACTTTCAAATAACAAGACGTCAACAGATATAAAACATAGAAAAACGTAGAGTGTATCTTAATAGAATTAAATAGAAAACTATGACATGTCTTTTTTGAAACAAGGTTTCATCAAGACTTCATGATTGGCAGTGGCACGTTTGTTTTACAGAAACTAACAATGCTCATGAGCAGCGCTTTCCACTTAACATACGACAAAAAAATTACTAAAACCCGCTACCGACAGTTTTTCACCCAATAGTGTATATGGAGCTTTTGATTGCATCAGTTTCTGCGCTCACAAATTGTAACACAAATAAAATTGTAACCACATATCTCGCGATTGAAAAGAGTGGCCTGAGTTTCTATCCGGTTCTTTCCTTAGGCTCAACCCCTGTCTATTCAGTGAGCAAACCCGGCAGTAGGCAAATTAGCTGACGTCTTATTTGGCATTTTTCATTGACCTGCATTATTGTCACAGTGTGATCTATATAAATAAAATAATTTAAATTTGTAGCCAAACTTTTTTGTATCATGGACATGACAGGACTTCAAAGGGATACACGAGAATTTTAACAGTGTGTCTATCGCTTTACATAGCATGACCCGCAACGAGCCGAGTCCCACAATCATATATTCACCTGCCCTTCTCCTCCGGGATGCGGTGCGCGCCACAAAAAAACTGATTCATTTACATACTAATGTATTGTTTGACGTCTGAATCTACGTACCTCAGTATTAAGTAATGAATGTGTTACTACGCATTTTTTTTTTAAAAGACAACTCCCGCACTAGAAAACAAGTCACGACTTTACAAACATACAATTAATGGACACAAATTACACCCAGACACAGAACAAATCTTAGCTGGTCACACAAAGTTTTATCCTGTGTGGGAATCGAACCCACAACCTCGTGAACAGCAGGCGCATACTGCGGCCACTGGACCACCATTTGTATGTTTGTAAAGTTCCTTCGCGACACAGAGATGTGCGGGAGTTGTCTTAAAAAAAATTGTTAATGTATTATTTTGGTGATTAAAAAGAGTGACCCGAGTTTCTTGCCAATTTTTCTCGAGGCCCTACCATAGTCAACGAATTAGCCGTAAGAAAAAAGTATGCTGGCATTTGTTTTTATGACGTTCATAAGTATTATGTATTTGATCTAAATGAATAAATGAGTTTTACTTTGACTTAGTATAATAATATCTTTTTAACAAAAAATTGAACCGACGAAAAAAAAAGGATTTGAAAAGTAAAAAATAATAAAGTTTTGAGTCGGCGCCAAACTAACGAATAAGCAAATTAATCTATACCTACGTTTATAATACTTATATATTGCCCTAACTAATTCACCAACGCAGAGCATTATACATAAAGTGAGATGATGGCTTGTTTGTTTGGCGCCGACTCAAAACTTTATTATTTTTTACTTTTCAAATCCTTTTTTTTTCGTCGGTTCAATTTTTTGTTAAAAAGATATTATTTTTTAATTTTTTGTGACTTACATATACATATCAATAATTATACATCACAAATTGGTTATAAAGTCCTTATGATCTCAATCAAAAGAAGCGCACTGGTCTACCAGTGCACGTCTTTTGACTGAGATCACTGCGCTGTGTAAATCCTTATGCTATGTAAACATAAGCATTAAGCTTACGTTTACATAAAGATTTACACAGCGCAAATAAATCCTTATGCTTATGTATACATAAGCATTAACTGGCCTGTTGGTCTAGTGGTTAGTGACTCTGACTGCTACGCCGGAGGTCGTGGGTTCGATTCCCACCCAGGACAAATCTTTGTGTGATGAGCACGAATGTTTGTTCTGTGTCTGGGTGTAATTTATTTATAATATGTATGTATTTAGAAATATATAAGTATGTTTATCAGTTGTCTGGTTACCATAGTTCAGGCTCTGCCTAGTTTGGGATCAGATAGCGATGTGTGAGTTGTCTCGAAAATATTATTATTATTAAGGTTTAACACAGCGCAGCGTTAGTATACGACCCGTCTCAGATGTATAATGTTCATTACTGGTAACATACACGGGTCAAACATTTTTGTCTTGAGATACTGCGATATTTGGGACAGGGAGATATGGCTAAGCCATTCAAACACTACCCAGCCAAATTCGATTAGCGAGTAACCTCCTTTAACGAGTTACTACTTTTGACAAGTGACCTGTTATGGTGTCCTCTTCGAGCTTTTCGGGGGTGTTGAATACGAATATAACATCTATTTCGTGATCAAAGATGGAGAACGCGATTTTTTCTAAAAAGTCAATATATCTTTGTATTTTTGAAGTTTATTTTTTTTAAATTACTTACCCTTATTTTTGTACCTTTGATTAAACAATAACATAAAAATCTTTTATTTCCTTTTCTTTTAAGGCAAGTCCCTCGCTAGGTAACAAGCCCTGTGTCGCGGGAGACTTTACAAATATACAATTGACGGATTCAAAGTACACTCATACTAGGGACAACCATTGGCACCACCATGGGTCACACAACTTTTTTCCCGTATGGACATCGAACCTAAAACACGCCGCGTAGTGTTAAACGGCGAGGTAACCACTTATGCCACTGAACCAAATATCGTCTTATAATCCACAAAACAATTTTTTTTTAGGCTAACAAAGCTGCTTAACATATCCTGACATTAATATTTAATACTTTTATCCTTCATCTAGGTGCTTCTTCTATTTCTCAGCATAGATGTTGCTGTGGTGAAGCCGTCGATAGCCTTGGACACCACGACCTGCAGCAGGAGTGCAGGCCGCATATATTTTTATACTACTAGGATGGCAAACAAGCATATGGCCCGCCTGATGTTAAGTGGTTACCGTACTCTATGGACTTTTGCAATACTTACCAGGGGTATAACTTGTGTGTGTTGCCGACCTACCATTTAAAATGGAGTATCCCTGAGACAGGAAAACGTTTCTTTCAAAATGCATACCTAAATGAGCGCTGGAGACCTGTATGGGTACAGGTCGCCAGCGCTCATTTAGGAACACAACTACATCGCTGTGTGTAGTTACTTGGCTGTGGTTTTCTGTAAGGTGGAGGTCCTACTCCAGTCGGGCTTGCTCGTTAGTATAGCGCCCTACATCTCTTAAAATATATCTCGGCACGCTAACCTAAATGACATACTTCGACGCGCTCTTGTCACCACTGGCGTTACAGCTGTACGGGAACCCAATTGTGTATATATATTGTGTACACAACGATGGTAAGAGACCTGATGGTATGTCTTTACTGCCCTGGAAGATGGGTAGGCCTTTGATGTAGGATGCAGCATGTGTCTACGCCATCACGCCATCCCATCTCCCAAGCACAGCAGGTGGTGCTGCTGTTGCATCTGCGGAGACTCTCAAGGGGCGTAAATACAGCATTTTCATCGGAGATTATGTTTTTATGCCGTTTGGGTGGGGTGCAAGTGCTCGCGGTCTTTTCAAAGCTCTGTCGAAGCGTTTAATCGACGCTTCACGTGACCAGAACGCTGGTTTATATTTGGCTTTAAGAATAAGCATTGCCATTCAGCGTGGCAATGCTGCCAGTCTCTTGGCCGCGTTTTCAGGCCGAGGTTTTTTTTTATTAGAATCTATAAGTTTATATTTAAAAAAATATTTTTAAATACAAGCTTTTATAGTGTATTTATGTAATACATGGGTGTTTATGCATTAAATATTCTTAAAAGAGCCCAAACACGACACGGCTGTATTGTTTTGTTGAAAAGTTTCTATGTACCTTTGAACATCATCATCACACACTGAACTCCACCTAAAAATATATTAGCCATGAAGCTATATCATCAATCCAAAAACGACGAGGTTTCATTAAAGAGTTCATCAGAGCCATCGTCCGACTTCATCATCACGTCCTAAACATACATCTAGGTATAATACTCATCAAGATAAATCCAAAACACCCAAATACGATACCGCTATCTTGTTTTGTTGAAGAGCTGCCGTAGCCACCTTGCGACTTCATCATTACGTTCTGAACACCCACCTACGAATATAGTACCTACTCGACAAGATAAATCCAAAAGACCCAAACACGACACGGCTATCTTGATTCGTTGAAGAGTTACCATGACCACCTTTCGACTTCATCATCACATTCTGAACACCCACCTACGAATATAGTACTCGTCAAGATAAATCCAAAAGACCCAAACACGACACGGCTATCTTGTTTCGTTGAAGAGTTACCATGACCACCTTTCGACTTCATCATCACGTCCTCAACACTCACCTAGGAATATAGTACTCGTCAAGATACATTCAAAATACCCAAACTCGACACGGATATCTTGTTTCGTTAAAGAGTTGCCATGACCACCTTTCGACTTCATCATCACGTCCTAAACACCCATCTAAGAAAATAGTACTCGTCAATATAAATTCAAAACACCCAAACACGACACGGATATCTTATTTCGTTGAAGAGTTGCCATGGCCACCTTCCGGCTTTACCATCTTGTCCTGAACACCCATCTTAGAATAAAGTTCTCGTCAGGATTAATCCAAAACACCCAAACACGACATGGCTATCTTATTTCCTTGAAGATTTGCCATGGCCACCTTCCGGCTTCATCATCACGTTCTGAATACCTATCTAATAATATAGTTCTCGTCAAGAAAAATCCAAAACACTCAAACCCGACGCGGCTATCTTGTTTCGTTGAAGAGTTCCTATGGCCATCCTCCGACTGCATCATCATACCAGCTCCATGGTACCATATTATTGCATTGTCACCGAAGTTACGTAGGTATATCAAATTTCAGCTCCATCAAACACCGGGAAGTACTTCAAATCTAGCTCACAAGATTTGCTAACATACAAACTAACTAACAAACTAACTAACATACATTGCAAGCTAAATAAAAGCTTGTAATAATAATCGAACATTTTGAATTAATTACCATTACCATTATTATTATTATTTTTATATTTATTACAAAATGTATTAAATATGTTTATTCTAATCTGTAATAATATAGGCAATGAATGTTTTAATTATAATCAGAGTACTTATATTTAGATTTAAATTTGCACGCTTCAATGCAAAACAAAAACCATGTTCTATGATTACAAACAAAGATTTTGATTTTTGCTGCACTAATGGAAAATAACTAATTTATTTTAAGTCGGCGCTAAACATTTATTTATTACCATTTCACTTTACGTAATAAATAATTTGTTTGTTAGATGGTTTGTTAGTAGTTAAGTAGCTGCTATAAACTATTGAAGAGTGCCCTTAACTGTCTTCCATGTCGATTGTAGATCAATTTAAGGTGTCCTTGATGATGTAGTGTCATTAAAACTGTATATGTTTAGCAAATTTTAACAAAATCGGTAAACAAATGTAAATGTTATGAGTGAAAAATCAATTATTCCCTATTTATTTAACTGACTATTATTTCTAGTTGAAAATACGGAGTTTCCGAAAATCTAATAATTTACAATCAGAGTGCATCTTATGACCTCTCCAATAAGCCCAAACACGGCTAGAATACATTGTTTATTTATGGAGTTCCGATGCTTATGCCTTCCAAGTTCATCATCAGATTAGTTTAATGGTACCATTTTCATCAAAAACATTGAATTTACTTTATTACAGTCGCTGTAACTATCTTATTCGATATCTATATTATCCTATCGCCATTCACAAAATGCTTATTATTGAGAACTTCTGGCAGTCATTTGTGGTCTTCTTCATCTGTTTTACTTCACCAAATGATACTTTCTGAATGCAAATGCTTGACTTATTGTAGAAAATATCAAAATCGTTATATGTTTGCCTATAATATTTGAGGAGTTCTCTCAATTCCTCATGGATCCCATCATAAGAGCTGAATGTCGTTAAAATGGGACCAACTTCAAAGTATATCCTATCGAATAAAAAAAGAATTATCGAAATCGGACGACCCTGTAAAAAGTTATGCGTGGTCATACATAAAAAAAAAAAAAAAAAACAAATATACGGGTCGACTTGAGAACCTCTCTTTTTTTTTTTTCGTCGGTTAAAAAAACCTATATCTAATTTAGTCCCCTCTTGGAAATCCAATCTGGAACCTCACCATCAAAAGTCAACGGCCACTATGCCAAACTACTTTAATCTTTACTACTAATCTTACTTTAATCACTAATCGAAAGATACGAAAGACCGACCGGCTAATTCACTTAGAAACAAAGATGGCAAACTGACAGTTGTGATCGCAAAATTGACAGTTGTGATTGCTCGGTGACGGCACAATCTATTGACTTAACGTCAAAAAGGGCTCTTACGGAATACCGATTTTCAATTTGACAACCAGATTTTGCTCGGTTTTTGCGGTGGCTCGGTTTTTGCTCTTACGGAATACCCCTGCGGCTCTCACTAATCTAAGTCACAAAATAAATAGCAGTACAAAGCTTGCAAACTAATGAAGCTTGAAATCTAAGATTAAAACAGACGCTTAAGATTCTAGTCACTGACCGCTCTCAACATCTGTCTCCGAGTTACAATAGAAATAGACACTGTTACGTGATCTCCGTAAGCGGTGGTGGCCGAGTGGGAAAGTAACCGACTTGCACGCAAGAGGTGCGAGTTCGATCCCGGGTGGCAGTACCAATGTGAATTTCACTTTGTGGAGTTTATATGTACTAATCAAATGATTCATCATCTGCTAACGGTGAAGGAAAACATCGTAAGGAAACCCACATGTCTTAGAAGAAATTCTAAAGACATGTCTGATTCACCAACCCGCATTAGGCCAGCGTGTGTGAATTAAGGCCTAATCCCTCTCTCTCTCTCTTGATAGAGGAGAGGAGACCCGTGCCCAGCAGTGGGACATATATGGGTTGCTATTACGTGATCTCCAAGCAAGTCTAGATTATTTTGCCTTAGCTAAGTGTTAGATTTAAACTTAACACAGCATGATCACGTACAAGCAGTTACGGAGATTCTGTATTATAAATAGGTCTAAACTTATTTGAAACTTCTTTTTATACTTCTAGGGTGGCAAACAAACATACGGCCCGCCTGATGGCCTATGGATGCTTGCAATACCAGAGGTATCGTTTGCGTGTTGCCAACCCATTTTTTTACACCAGGACTTTAAGATGGGAGTATGCCTGGGATAGGAATACGTTTCTTTCAAAACGCATCCCTAAATGAGCGCTGGAGACCTGTACTCACACACAGGAACACAACTACATCGCTGTGTCTAGTTATTTGGTTGCGGTCTTCTGGAAGGTGGAGGTCCTTTCCTAGACGGGCTTGCTCGCTAGTATGGTGCCCTACCTCTCTTACACGACGTAACTTGTTGAAATTGTAACATATAGTCTTGAGGAATAACTAAATACTACACTGATACTAATGTGTTACCGTTGACGAGTAACGTCTTTTTTGGTAGAAGTTGAAACTTTGTCCTTTAAAATACACAAAAGTACAGACAGCAACAAAAATTGCCAAACATTTTAGTTATTAAATATGCCATTAATTTAGAAGCAAATATGTACATAATTGGAACTTTAAATAGACTTAGCATTAATATAGTTTTCAAAATAGTTTCATGTAACAATACGTTTTTATTTAATATAAACTATAGAAGGCAATCTAGAGCTTTTATTAGTAGCAGACTTATTGGCAACTAGCTGTCTGCCCACGGCTCCGCCCGCGTGGATGTTGGTTATCGTGATAAAAAGTTACTACAATTCGCTATTCCGGACTATAATCTATCTCTATGTCAAATATCATCCAGATCCGTTCAGTCGTTTTTACGTGAAAGAGAAACAAACATCCATCCATCCTCACAAACTTTCACATCTATAATATTAGTAGGATCTAGACATGCCTGCTAGGCGACTAAAACTTCTAATCCTCTAAACGAAAAGCGGTTTCAAACGTCATTAATCACGTACAAAATCACTTAAACTTATGTAACCCAACTTTCATAATACTACAAATTAGGTACCCTATTCGTACTTTGGTCTCCAATCATCATTTCATTGAAGGCACCTCACTTAAGTCTACACAAGCCCAGCGCCGGCAAAGTACAGATAAGTACTTAATTAGCTAACTTTGTCCCCAACTGTTAGGTTGGCTCAATTTTACAACTGAAATTGCAGGACGTAGGAGTCGACTTTGATTTCTAAAGGCAACACTTTGTTTTTAGGTAATTGAACGTAACTATTTAGGAAAGCTGTTTTAAAGAGCGTCAAATGCCAATAAAAATAATGTTGAATACCTACCTACGTAATTAGGACTCATAATTTTTTTTAAACAAGCATACGGCCCGTCTGATGGTAAGCAGTTACTGAAGCCTATGAACGACTTATCTCAATTTTCAATGTAAATAATATTTCACTTTTATCTTTAAAAACCGTTTTTATTCATATATGTTTCTGTGTGTGAGTACAAGTCTCCAGCGCTCATTTTAATTATGTAAAGCGGGCAAACTAACGATTCTTGTCTGGCCTGTTGAAAGCCGGAGACAACGGGTTCGATTCCCACACGGGACACAATTTTAGGTTATTCATAAATGTTCGTTTCGAGTCTGGGTGTAATTTGTGTCCGTAAGTTTTGTTTTTATGAAGTCCCCCGCGACACATGGCTTGTGCCCTAGCGCTGTATTTGTTTACGTTCCGATTCACTAACTTGCCACATTTTCTCTTCACCATACTTTCCAACTTTACGACAGGCTGGTTGCGTCCCTGGCGCTGTCAATGTCCAAGAGCGGTGGTTGCCATTTACCATCAGATGGGGCATCTGACATACACTTTAACTTTTAATTCACGAACAAAAGAAGCGTTCTTTCTTCATGATTGTTATTTGTAATCAATATCTAAAAGCCATACAAAAGAAGTTAATATTTTTTGTCTTTAGTAATCAAATCCGTGGCCTTTTACAGAGAAGATTAACGACTTATCTCAATTTTCAATGTAAATAATATTTCACTTTTATCTTTAAAACCATTGTTATTCATATATCTAAGAGAACCACAGCTAAATAACTACACACAGCGGTGTAGTTGTCTTATTGTGTGTGAGTACAGGTCTCCAGCGCTCATATTGGTGTAGAAACCTCTGGTATTGCGTCTTTAGGCTACGGCAACTGCTGAAACTCATAATTCATTTAGGTTACAAAGTAACACTTAAAAAGGTCATAAATTATAAATAAGACAGAAAGCTGATGTCGGCAAAATTTTCCTACGGCTAGTTCGCTGACGTGGAGCCTTGAGAAGAACTAGCAAGAAACTCAGGCCACTCTTTTTAATCGCCAGATAGTTACAATCTTTTGTAAAATACTAGTATGATAGCATGCAAGCTGATGCAGTCAAAACACGATACTTACTTTAGCTTAGTTTATTGATTGATACTTAATTTATTGACAAAAGAGCTTAGAATTGCTTAACATCAGACGGGCCATATGCTTGTTTTCCACTCAAGTAGTACAAAAAAAAACGACCATACCGTACTAATTTATTATCAGGTTATGAAATGAAATGACGAAGTAAATACGTTACTGGCTCTTGGTCCATTATGTAAAATTTCACGTTTGATGCCTTAACGTTTAAAGTTCTGCGTTGATGCATCAATCAGACAGTAGAGACAACTGACTGCCTTGGTGGTCCAGTGGGTGCAGTATGCGCCTGCTGTGCACGAGATTGTGGGTTCGATTCCCACACAGGAACAAAACTTTGTGTGACCTACAAAGAGTTGTTCTGAGTCTGGGTGTAATTTGTGTCCGTTATTTGTATGTTTGTAAAGTCCCCCGCAACACAGAGCTTGTTCTCTAGTGCGGGAGTTGTCTTTTTAAACAAAGAAAAAAAAAAAGAAGTAATTAATATATGTATAGATGACACAGGATTTTACCAGACTCTAGTAAGCGGGTCAATGACGCGGTGACGCGGCGTGATTCGTTCGCTTCTTTCATTGTGAGTCGAGCTAAAAGCTACAGTCAAATGACATCCACACAATACGTGTTTTTGACACAAAATAAATTATAGCAAATACAGTTCAACGTTTCTTTTTTATCTTGAGTCGGCAAACCTGCATATCTTTTTATAGTACCTAAGCAGCTACCTAGTAACCTAGACGCTCCCGTGCATTAGAGAGACCGTGCAGACTTTTTTCTATACAATTAGTGTAACAAACAACAAAATGTTTCTGCTGATTAAGCAGTTATCGTAGATCAAATACCACTGTACCAACTAGCTTTTGCAATAAGGGTCCTACCACCAATCAAAATACAAGCACTGTAGCAGATTACCTTATCTGCTACAGCGCTTGTATTTTTCAGTATCAGCTGAGAAAAACATGAATTTTAACTTTACACTCTCTTTTAAGAGAGGTAGGGCTCTTTACTAGCGAGTAAACCCCACTGGGGAAGTACCTCCACCTTACAGAAGACCACAGCCAAATAACTACACACAGCGGTGTAAACTCAAAATTCATTTATTCATTCAGGTTACAAAGTAACACTTGTGAAGGTCATAAATTATGAATAAACCAGAAAGATGATGTCAGCAAAATTTTCCTACGGCTAGTTCGCTGACGTGGAGCCTTGAGAAAAACTAGCAAGAAACTCAGGCCACTCTTTTTAATCGCCAGATAGTTACAATCTTTTGTAAAATACAAGTATAATAGCATGCAAGCTGATGCAGTCAAAACACGATACTATGTAGTTATGTGAGTACAGGTCTCCAGCGCATATTTAGGGATGCCTTTTCAAAGAAACGTATTCCTATCCTAGGGATACTCCACTCTTAACACCCTGGTGTAAGAAAAAAAGGGGCTAGCAACACGCGTGTTGCCTTACGTGTTGTTATATTTGATTTGGAAGCGTTCATAGGCTACGGTAACTACGGCTTAAAACAACAGGTGTCAAACAAGCATACAGCCCGGCTAATGTTAAGCAGTTACCGTAGCCTATGGATGCTTCCAAAACCAAATATATGTTTTTTTTTTTCAAAACTGGACAGTGTCTCCAAGTTTTTGGTTACCCTAATCTCAATACCGCGAGTGAAGCACGTTTGCCGGTGACCTTCAATATCAACTATCTCTTAATTACTGCCTTTCAGTCCCCATTCGTCGGTATTGCGGAGTTTTGCTATTTTCATATAAGTTCTATTTGATTATATCGAGCGAATAAACGTCCAATGTAGGTTCTTATTACTGTCTCGGGTAACAGTATATTGCTGTTAACAGAATATTGGGTAGTATGTAGAATAAGTTTTTTTTATACTACTAAGTAGTATAAAAAAAACTTATTGACAAACAATCATACGGCCCGCCCGATTTTAACTTTTTTTTTTAAAAGACAACTCCCTTACTAGAGAATAATCTCTATGTCGCGGTGGACTTTACAAACATACAATTAACGGACACAAATTACACCCAGACTCAGAACAATTCTTTGTGGGTCACACAAAGTTTTGTCATGTGTGGGAATCGAACCCACAACTTCGTGCACAGCAGGCGCATACTGCGACCACTGGACCACCGAGGCAGTCGCTATCACTTGCGCACTAGGTATCACTTGCGTGTTGCCGACCCATTTTTTTGGACCAGTGCTTTAAGATGAAGTATCCCTGGGATAGGAAAATGCTTCTTCCAAAACTCTTCATTAGCGCTGAAAACCTTTACTTACACAACTATACCGCTGTGTGTAGTTATTTGGCTATTAAAGTTTAATTAAATCCTTACTAATATTATAAATGTGAAAGTTTGTAAGAATGGATGGATGGATGTTTGTTATTCTTTCACGTAAAAACTACTGAACGGATCTGGTCGAAATTTGGCACCGAGATAGATTATGGTCTGGAATAACACATTGACTACTTTTTGCAGCGATAAACGACATCCACACGGGCGGAGCCGCGGGCAACAGCTAGTATTAAATAATTACTGAACAAAATTACTGTTTAATACAAAGTAAAGATTCACAACGTTTCAGTAGTCGAATGCTGCCTAACATCTGTTTGAGTTACTTTTAGTTACAAATTATCGCCAACAGTTTGTAACAAGCGTCTATTTAAAACTCACAATTACTTTATCAAATTAGGCAGCTGCAAACGTCTGTAACATAACTTCGTCTTGTCCTGATGTTGGAGATTGTCACGCTTTATAACCGACTTCAAAAAAGGAGGAGGTTCTATGTTCGACTGTATATTTTTTTTTTATGTATGTTCACCGATTTTATGTATGGTTATGGTTCGGGTTTGATGGTCGCTTGTTACAATTTATTTATGTTTTGTTTTTGTATTATAAATGAGAAAGTTTGTGGGGTTGGGTGGATGTATGAATGTTTGTTACTCTTTCACGTAAAAATTACTCTATGGTTTTGAATAAAATTTAAGTCAAAAGTGACTATACTATATATTACTATGTTAGTATCAATAATAAACTAGTTACTACTTATAACTAACTATGACTCACTGTATGAGAAGTGAGTCCCTGCTACAAACACATTACTGACGTGGAAAGCTTGCAGCAGCGGCTCACATACACACCGTCGAGTCTGTCTGCAATGCAGCGCAAGATAATTTTGGGGCTGGCTCGAATCCGGCGCACCAGGAAGGCGCATCTTTTTCACATTACTGCATAGAAGCAGTCTACTCGTGCTACAGCAAATATCCCTGTTGCGCTGCAGAAACGGAGTAGTCCCATCAACACCCAAATTATGACTGAGTATGTTATTTCTTATGTATATATACTAGGCACCAAACGGTTGTTGATGAAAACAGCGATGGTACCCGAATAGAAAAGTAAACGATTTGCGCGCGGGAGATATGAGATCAATCCAAGGTGGCAGTACCAATTTCACTTTGCGGCATTTATATGTACTAATCTAATGATTTATTATCTGCGAATTTCTTAGTGAAATTTACATTGGTACTGCCATCCAGGATCGAACGCACACCTCCTGCTACCACGAGTCTTAGAAGAAAAAAGACATGTCCGATTCACCAACCTGTATTGACTGCCTCGGTGGTCCAGTGGCCGCAGTATGCGCCTGCTGTACACGAGGTTTTAGGTTCGATTCCCACACAGGACAAAACTTTGTGTGACCCGCAAAGTGTTGTTCTGAGTATGGATGTAATTTGTGTCCGTTAATTGTATGTTTGTAAAGTCCCCGCGACACAGAGCTTGTTCTCTAGTGCGGGAGTTGTCTTTTTTAAAAAGAAAATAATACAATAATAAATTGACTGCCTCGGTGGTCCAGTGGCCGCAGTATGCGCCTGCTGGTCACGAGGTTGTAGGTTCGATTCCCACACAGGACAAAACTTTGTGTGACCCGCAAAGTGTTGTTCTGAGTATGGATGTAATTTGTCCGTTAATTGTATGTTTGTAAAGTCCCCGCGACACAGAGCTTGTTCTCTGGTGCGGGAGTTGTAAAAAACATATATTTCAAAAATTGTATTGTTAATGTGAATTATCCCTAAACCCTTAGTAAGTCTAGTAACAAAACTATTTGTAATACACTTTGAAAATACAAAGAATTTGTTCTTTATTAAACCATCAAAGAATATTTCTAAGTATCAGTAGCCAAAACAAAGCTATTGAAACTTTATAATTTGATTTAATACTTGTTCAAGTTATTGAATATTATTTAATATTCTTAAAGTTCAAGACTTGGAGAAATGATGAAGAAGTTGAAGAAGCTCGCAACTTTCTCAGCGCTTGGATTCTTCTTAGCGATATTAGTTGTGGTCTCAACTTGTGTAGCAACGATATCAAAAGATTTCTCGGAAGTTTAGTAATGTATTCAATTATTAGCATTGCTTGTCGTTAGGCTCATATATGTATATGCCATTCCTTAGGTCTAGTACTCTAGACATTTACCTGCAGCGTCTTGTGGATTCGATCCCCATAATAAGCAAACAGGTGGCAACAAGCGTAAGGCCAGCCTGAAGGTAAGCAGTTACCGCAGCCTTTGCCTATGCTTGTCATACCTAAGGCACTACTTACGTGTTGCCGATTGAAAAAAACCACAAATATTATATTTTTTTAAGCTTGAGTATACTTTGTGTCCGTAATTTTTTTTATACTACTTGGGTGGCAAACAAGCATACGGCCTGCCTGATGTTAAGCAGTTACCGTAGCCTATGGACGCTTGCAATACCAGTATCACTTGCGTGTTGCCAACCCACTTTTATACACCAGGGCTTTAAGATGGGAGTATCCCTGGTATAGGAATTCGTTTCTTTCATAACGCGTCAATAAATGAGCGCTGGAGATCTGTACCCACACGCAGGAACACAACTACACCGCTGTATGTAGTTACTTGGCTATATTCTTCTGTAAGGTGGAGGTCCTTCCCCAGTCGGTCTTGCTCGCTAGCATGGTGCCCTACCACTCTTAAAGTTTGTTAAAACCTTTCGCAACACCAGAAAACGATCCCATAGCGAAAAGCGTTCTGACTTTTTTTACACGACGAAAAATTAAAAGAAACTTAAGAAAATGCCTAATATATTCTCTACATCCAAAATACTAATCTTACATATTACTATTTGGTATAGGTTTCAGCTCTTTCATTTCCCTAAGTGCTGTGTATATATTCTGAAAGCGTTTTCCCACTAACTGCTATACTTTAATGTAGCTCTATATAGCTTCATGCAAATGCACACCTATTCACTAACGTTAACTTTTCACCAGTAGGTAAGTGAATATAACTATATTCATATGAAGTCATGGATCGTTGCATTAGTTTTCCAGGAAATTTAAATTGTACTAGAATCTATTTAACTGCCTCGGTGGTCCAGTGGTCGCAATATGCGACTGCTGTGCACGAGGTTGTGGGTTCGATTCCCACACAGGACAATACTTTGTGTGACCCACAAAGAGTTGTTCTGGGTCTAGGTTTGATTGATTTTTGATTTTGTAAGTTCTTTATTTTCATATAACAAAGATACAATGTTAACAAGATAACATTAAACACACAATTTATCGTTTTTTATAGACTAATTAACATCCTTATAAAACATTATGGCTTAGGTATAGGTATAGTTTAACATAGATTTTATAAATATAATAATTTGTACTTACATAATAATAGTTCTACATGACTTGCATTTTATCATTATAGATTTAACATGTTACGGTTACTTATCAAACTAAGTTTATATAAACCAGCACTCAGGAGTTTAAATAAATATTTTACTAAAGTACATAATATTAATGTGGGTAAATATAAAATAAATAGAAGTGTATCTATGAGATCGAGCGGCCGAGTCGCAGCGCGGCCCGGCCGGCCAGCAGGTAGGGGCACCTACGTCATCTATTATACTCGAGGAAGTAGTGATGCGGCAAGCGGTATCGACAATAAGTATTGGCATAACGTAAATTATGTAAACGGGATTTACCTATGTTAGATATTAATGTGTTACTGTGGTTAGGGTTTTTATGAATGTAGAATCTTTTTGATATTTTAAAAATGTAATCTTTAATTAAGGGAAAATTTATACGTTGGTGAAGTTTTTTTAAGTTTGTGCAATATGGTGTATTAAATGCTATTTTCAAGGCTTTGTTTTGAATTAATTGTATTTTGATATAATTTGTTTCACGAGTGCTGCTCCAAACCGGTGCGGCATATGTAATACAAGGTCTCACCAAGGTAGAATATATACGCAATTTGGTATTAGGACTAAGGTTACTTTTTCTGTTCAGGATAGGACTTAGGGCATTCATTGCTTTAATACCCTTTAGGTGAAGCGCACTCGTATTTGAAGTGTAATTAAGTTTGTCATCGAGAAGGATGCCAAGATATTTGACAGATTTACGCCAAGAAATTGCATGGTTATCATTTGTTTTAAGTTGCCTACTAGGTACTGAGCGATGCCTAGAAAACATAATGGCTTCAGTTTTTTGCACATTAAGCTTAAGTTTCCAGGTAGTGAAGAAATTGGTTAATAAGTCTAGCGACCACTGTAGGCGAGAAATTATAACATCGATATCATTAGCGGTTGTGAAGTTTGCAGTATCGTCGGCAAAGCCGGCCAGGTGAGTATGTGGTTGTTTTTCGATATCATTTATAAATACTAGAAACAAATGGGGGCCTAGCAATGAACCTTGCGGTACCCCTGCAGGTACAATTCGAGGCTTGGAATAGTGGCCATCAACGTAAACAGAAAAAGATCTATCTGATAGGTAAGACTGGATCAACTTTACAAGATGCATAGGAACTGCATTAATGAGAAGCTTGTGAAGGAGCCCGTCGTGCCAGACCGTATCAAAGGCTTTTTCTACGTCTAATAGGATCATACCAGTAGACAATCCTAAATTCAGGTTATGCGTGACATGTTCAGCGACTCTAGTAAGCTGTTGGACTGTTGAGTGGCCCTGGCGAAACCCAAACTGTTCGGGAATAAGCTTATCATTTATAGTTAATAATAGTCGCTTGGATATAATGGACTCAAAAAGTTTGCCTAAGGCTGGAAGAAGACTTATGGGTCTATAATTATGAGGGATACTGTCGTCTTTACCTGGCTTTTTAATTGCTATTACTTTTGCTTTTTTCCAGATCGATGGAAAGTAACAAAGTTTAAGGCAATCGTTAAAAATTTTTGTAAGCAGCACAGTAGCTTTTTGGGGAATATGCTTAAGAAGGACATTGTTCAGGTCATCGATTCCGGGTGATTTGCGATTTTTAAGTTTGACTAGGGCTGAATGAACCTCTATTGGTGTAACTAGACGAAAGGTGGATTGAATACTAGAAGTATTTATGCTATCTATGGACTTCTTAACTGTTATTTCCGTTATGGGATCACTAGTCCAGTCATTAGTAAGTAGCGCATTGCCAAGGAACGCGTCTGCAAGGACTTCACATTGTTCTAGTGAATTGGTGGTTAGGTTTCCATCGGTTCGTTTAAGTGGTGAGGTATTAGCAGGTTTTATTTTTAAGGATTTTACTATTCGCCATAATTCAGCACAGGGGTTATCGACGTTGGCCAGTTTGGAGTTCCACATATAATCATTATGGTTTTGTATGGCATATTTTACAGTAATTTTCATATAGTTGAATTGGGCGAATAAGATTCTACGGACAAGAGGTTCCGTTTCAGTGATAGCTCGCTTACGAAGATTATTTTTGTTCTTTATCAAACCTTTGATATATGATGGTAATTTAGGCGGTCCTCCGCGCGATGAACCATGAGGTACAAATAAGTCACGCGCCTTGGTAAGCATATCAGAGAAAACAACGATTGATGAGTCAATTTCAGCAATGTTTCTGAATCTAGAAGGGGTTAATATTATGTTTTGATTTAAATAGGATTTATAGCCCGTCCAATTAGCCTCAGAGTATTTGTATTGTATGTACTGTTTACGTGTGAATTCGCCGTCAACAGAAAAGAAAATCGGTAAATGGTTAGACGATAATCGAGTAAGGGTATGTAGATTGGAGATGTTATAACAGTTTTTAGATATAAGTACGTCAGGGTTTGAGGGAGTGTAGTTGCTACAGTAATGAATCAGTGTCGGGGTAGGCGGTGCAAGTACATCGTAATCATTGCTAACCATGTGATCATATAAAGCTATCCCGCGGTAATTTGTGGAATCGCAGCCCCAGTAGTAGTGTTTGGTATTGAGATCTCCCATAATAAGTGCGACAGAATTAAGGCCTAGTAAAATATCAAGATCATCCTGTATAAGGGGATGATTAGGAGAATTATAAGCAGATACTAGTGCTGTATCTTTGCCAGATAATGTCACACAAACACCAACACATTCCATCTGCTGAGTAGAAGGAATATTAAGCGGGGAATGAGGAATATCAGACTTAATTAACAGGGCCACTCCTTGACTAGAACCATTCGTCCTTTTGTGCTGTCTAAGACAAGTGTACCCTTGAATGGTAAAGGAGAGCTTCGAAGTTAGTTTGGTCTCACAAAGGGCGACAACGTCTATTGCAAGTACTTGTAATAAATCGGACAGTTCAGAAGTTTTAGAACGAATGCCATCTGCATTCCAGAATAAAATCCGAAGGTTGGTGGTCGTGTTACACACAGTGGCCAAGATGAGTCAGAATTAAAATAACCTTGTCAATCATTGAGTGACAGCATTGAAATTGATGTTTAAGTGATTTTATGGTTGACAATATCTCAAGCATTTCGGCGGTGGTGTTATCCGGTTGACCGAGGGATATACCTGAACTTGGCGGAACTGGTAGTGAAATTGTTGGTTGATGTAGGTTGGTCTTGTTTTCGGCTACTGCGGACCAGGTACGACCGTCAAACGGAGCACTACGAGGAAGACGTTTTGCAGTCTGGATAAGTTTCTGTTCATCTCTTTTAGTTTCTAGGCTTTTTAAATAACTTTTACGTTTTTCACAGTTCCTAAAATTTGCTGGATGTGGTTCCTTGCAGTTGCAACACTGGGCAGGGGTGCTTCGGTCCTTCTTTGTGCAGTCACTTGTTGCATGGGGCTCGGTGCATTTTACACATCGTGGTGGGAGGTTACAGTGCTTTGATGAATGACCGAACGATTGGCATCGAAAGCACTGAGTTCCAAGGTAAGTCCTAGCTTTGAATTTACGTATTTGTATAGCACAACTACTAAGATATTTAATTTTTTGGAAGGATGCTATGTTCGTTCCGGATGGTAATTGAACAAGAAATGGTGGACAAAGGGTAGTGCCATTTGAGGGCTGTAGTTTACGTATGGTAACTTGCGGAAATCCTAGATCAGATAGCTCCTTGTCTAAATGATCATCAGCGTAGGCAGGCAGACCAAATATAAGGAATTTGTAGGTCCGTTCATCTTTTCGGGCGTATGTGAAAAAAGACACACTTTCAGAGCGTAATCCATCTTGAAGAGCTTTGTGTCCATCGATGGAGTAGCAATATACAGCTATTTTATTTCCCCCTAAGTATTTAAGGTGATACTCATTGGTGTAACAGGAGACTAGGGTCTTAATATATTCATGGGTCCATTTCTGGTCAATTTGAAGGTGTATTGGTGGAATCTTACTTGCCTTTCTTCTAGTTGAAGTCGCTTCCTGAAGCTGCGGATTTGTTGAAGAAGAACTATGTTCGCTGTGAAGGCCACTGAATTTGTTGAATGTCTTCACAGGTTGTTTTGGATTCTGCTTTGCACTAGGTGCAACACGCTTCGGGGTTATCCATTCTATCTCCTGGTCTCCTGGTCTCTTCGTTCGTAAAACACTTAGAGTCGGGTTGGAGTTAGATCTATAGATGTATTTTTCCATAACGTTAGTCGATTACAAAATATCGATAGAGGTTTAAATTAATCGTTCCCATCACTATTGATACTTGTTAGTTGGCGGGGATTAGACTTAGAACGCGTGTGGCAGCTACAGGAGCCCGCACGGTAATCTGAGTCTAGGTGTAATTTGTGTCCGTTAATTGTTTGTAAAGTCCCCCGCGACACAGAGCTGTTCTCTAGTGCGAGAGTTGTCTTAAAATAAAAAATAAAAAACATATCGTATTCTCAGTATAAGTAAAGAATGAGGGCGAAACTCATCTTCTGCCTGATCTTCTTATCGTTTGTTTAGTAGAAAATATTTTTAAATTTTTAAGATGAGCACTAAGAAAAAAGTTTTGGAAATTTAACCCCCGTGGTGAAAAGAGGGGTTAAATATATTCTTTTAAACTTTCACGATTTGTACACATATTATAATTATAATGGATAACGGGTCTAAATCGCATAATTCGACCGGAAAACAAAACCTTCAAATATTACGCAATTTAGACCCGTTGTCCATTATAATTATAATAAAGTTTGTGTGCAAGTAACGTTTGAAGATAGTATTTTGCAACACGGGATGAAATCCACATTAAATGCAGATGAAACCATGAGTAACAGCTAGTTACTAATAAAGACGATTAGAACACAAAAGGATCAAAATTCTAGCACTAACAAAAGTAGTACACCTCAAATTGAAGACAAAGCATACCGCCATTAAGCTCAACTCAAAAAATACTTAAGTATCCTCTAAACACCGGGTGAGTTTCAAACCTCATTCCTGAAACAATGGTCAGTAATTCCTGAAGTATCTACTTATACAATATTAATTACAACTTGAACAAAGCTCAAGTCCTTAGACACAAAAGTCATCCGAGAATATTGTTTTGAGTAAGTCTGCAATGTATAATAGAGTTTATAATAGCAACCCATCCCACTGCTGGGCACAGGTCTCCTCTCCCCTATCAAGAGAGAGGGAGGGTTTAGGCCTTAACACGCTGGCCTAATGCGGGTTGGTGAATTAGACATGTCTTTAGAATTTCTTCTAAGACATGTGGGTTGCCCCACGATGTTTTCCTTCACCGTTAGCAGATGGCGAATCATTTGATTAGCACATATACACTCCACAAAGTGAAATTCACATTGGCGCGGGATCGAACTCGCTCCTCTTGCGTGCAAGTCGGTTACTTTCCCACTCGGCCACCACCGCTTATAGATAGAGTTTGCCTGGATTCAATTATGCTCGAGACAAGTTCGTATTCGACTAGCTTGAAGAAGCTTACCTGTTGATCTGTATATAGTTTTCACCAATAAAACAAACAAATTAATAATGAATAGTTATAAATTATGTTGTTCATTTAAATCCAGACCTTAAATCCTGTGATTTAAGGTGAATTCTAGTAGTTGTAGAAAACTGTATCCCAAACTAGGCTGATTGCCTGTATTTTGGGAGTGTAACTGTTATTTTATAGTCTTGTGTTTTTTCTTGTAAAGTGTATTTTTTGCTTGAAGAACAGCCTCAATTAAAGAATAGAAAAGCTAAAGTTGCGCATTTTAACTACTAAGGGTATATTTTTCTAATGATGCAGAGTATATATATAAACACCCGCTTACATTCCAATGTGCCAAAATTTAGTTTAGCAACCCTCGGGATAAAGATAATCACATTTCCGAGACGCCGGAAAGAAGGAAAATATTTCATCTTCAAAGTAATGATAACCGATTTTATTAAAGGGAATTTAGCCGTGCCTTTGGTAAAATGGATTTCGTTTATATGGTTTCGTATCCAAGGTAAAACGGAACCCTATTACTGTCACTCCGCCAGCGCCACGCTGCGCTATCTGTCTGTTAAGTCACGGGTCTCTAGCGCGTAAAGAGAATAAGTTACAATGCTGAAACAATGTTTTTTTTTTTAAGACAACTCCCGCACTAGAGAACAAGCTCTGTGTCGCGGGGGACTTTACAAACATACAATTAACGGACACAAATTACACCTAGACTCAGAACAATTCTTTGTGGGTCGCACAAAGTTTTGTCCTGTGTGGGAATCGAACCCACAACCTCGTGCACAGCAGGCGCATACTGCGGCCACTGGACCACCGAGGCAGGCAGTGTTTTTTATGTAGGTACAAAACCAAATATTGGGATTATAAATTCAATTCAAGCCTCGTGCTAAAGATAAACAGGGAACCTTTAAATTATTGTTTTATTCCTATAGCGTGTCAGTTGACATTATATAGAGCCTAACAAATATAATTGTAATGTAATTCTGTTTTATCTACAAAAAAACTGATCTCCTTCACATGGATCATGTATATAACTTTTACTAAAAAAAGTTATAAACTTCAAAAAATTTCTGTGCAGAAGTCTCTTTTAAAAATGAACAAGTTAAGAATATATAACCTATTGGATTATAATTATTATCTTCTATATTTATTTATCTCTCAGAACCTATAGTAATATTATAAAGCTGAAGAGTTTGTTTGTTTGTTTATTTGGTTGAACGCGCTAATCTCAGAAAGTACTGGTTTGATTAGAAACATTTTTTTTTGTTGAATAGTGCATTTATCTAGGAAGGCTATAGGCTATATAACACACACACTATGATCAATATGAGCGGAGCAGTAGTGAGTTAAGTTGCAAAATCGGGGAAAATATTGCAAATTACCACGCGGACTAAGACGCGGGCGACCCCTAGTTATATACAAGTTAGTTATATAATTAAAAGATTTGATTGGGTTTAAAGATATAGTTTCAAAACCATATTATGTACCTACTATTGTATATTAATGAAACACCCTACACAACTAAACGCCTGTAATACCAAAACGTCTTTGTATATTTGCAACTACGTTGGAAACCTCGAGACCATATTCTAATGCAATCTCGTCATAGCTAGAAGGCATATGATCCAATTTCACCATCAAATTGGACCAACCTGAGGTAGGACCTCCAACTGACAGCATTCTATAACTAAATTACTGTCCTGGTTGGTCTTATTTAATTATGATCTGCAGGATTTCAGTTGTCCATGAAGTAGAGCTTCATGTTGTTCTAAAGGGCAATCTAAAGCAATGTTTTATTTATTAAAAATCTGAATGAAAATGAAACAAACAATTTACATCCAGTCTCGGAAGTCAACGGTGCGCCAGGACGCTGTCACTGGGGATGGGGCCCACGTAAAGCGGGCAGCCGCTGGATGGAGTGCTGACGTCATATCAGGTTTCAGTGGTCCACCCGAGGAGGCGGGAGTTGGTGCACAGGAGGGTTTTAGTCGGTATGCCGGCCGCCTACTATATTTGGGTCGGAAAGTCCGACATAACCGCCTCGCTTTCCCTCTAAAAAAAGGTTCCTCCGTAGACAGGCAACTCCTCACGATGCGCGTCGTGTCTAAGAGAACCGCCTTCTCCATTAGGCCCACGATCTAACCGTCTAACGAGAGCCTTAGGAAAAAAGGAAGGAAAAAAGTATACTGGCATTTGTTTTTATGACGTTCATTAGTGGGATCATGTATTTGATCTAAATTAATTAATGAGTTTGACGTGAGTTTGACTTTGACTTTGACTTATTTTTGGATACTAGCGGCCCGCCCCGACTTCGTCCGGGTTAAACTATTTTCAGCACAACTTTCTTTTTTTTCACATTAGAACCTTCTCCTGACAATAATAAACACAACAAAAAAGAATTACCGAAATCTGTCCAGCGGTTCACGCGTGATGCCGTGACAAAGGGAAATAGGGATTCATTTTTATATATAAGATATACGTTCAGTTAAAAGAATAAAGGCTTATAGTAAGAAAGCTCTAATTTAAAGTAGGTAACCCGTAGCTTGGCATAAATTTTACAATGACCTAGGTCACCTACATAACTGTTTAGGCTACAGCTATTATTAGTAGTTAGTATTATGTTATCTGTGCTACTGCCGAGGTAATAATGTTAAACGTTTTATAGCATGATATACGTTTTATAATTTTATTATGTTGATAGCAAATTACATACATAGCTTCTTAACAACTTATTCATTTTATTTTTCGTTTTAAACTTGTATTAATAATAGCAACTCATATATGTCCCACTGCTGGGCACTAGTCTCCTCTTCTCTATCAAGAGAGAGAGAGAGAGGGTTTCGGCCTGAATTCACACACGCTGGCCCAATACGGGAGATATAAGTCAATTTAGTCTACGGTTATTGATCACCATCAATTTTATTACATTTTACTTATGATTTTATAGTAAGAAACGAACGTAGATCTATATCACACAAGCGCGTGGAAATTGTGGACGTCGACAGTAGGTACGTAGCTTCATTTTATCTATCACTATCTCTTTCTGTATCATTACGTTCCGTATTGTCTATCGCATTCATACTTGCAATCTATTTGCAAGTACGCACCAAAATATTGAAACAAAACTAAACGCTGTTTAATATGAAGGTAGCCTAATATCTTTATAATATTATTTATATTACTTCATTTATGTCTTAGTGGTATAAATGGACACCACTCCACTATCCACTGTGTTAGAAAACATACGTAAATAAATCTTCCGGATCTGAACTTTGTGTCAAGTCTACCGCGATATAGGAAGTGTGAGACACATTAATGGGTTTGCAACACGCAAGTGATACCTCTGGTATTGAAAGCGTCCATAAGCTACGGTAACTGCTTAACATCAGGCGGACCGTACGCTGGTTTGTCACTTGTTTGTAAGTATAAATAAAACATTCTTTTGAAAATAATAAACAAAGTGACGTTGCAGTCGCTAACGCAAAAGAAAATATTCACCAATAAACAAACTAAAAATTCTAAGTATTAAAAGGGTACTCCAACATTGGAAAAGAACGATAGAAGAGCGATAAATACAAATCTTAGAACGTATAAGCTCCGACTAAGCCGATTCGCCATCAGTTCACTGAATGGAAGATTTGCGAGCATCACGAGCCACGACCCGTCATAATCTCTTACATAAAGAAGGACTCTGCTATGTTTTTAAACTACAAGTATATTTAAACTACTTAATATAATAAAAAAAATTAGGCCACAAAATAAACTGTCTGTAAAAAACAAAAACTAACTGAATACAGATTGAAGTCGGTACTAGGTTCATCCTGTCACCTAATATTTAGCTTGGCATCGACTTCAGTCTGTATTCAGTTATTTTTAGGTTTTTGTAGGTTTAATTTTTTGTCAAAAAAAACAAAAAAATAATAAAAGTAAAAAATATATGAAAAATATTGTTAATACCTATAACATTTGAGAGTTATCCTCGATTGCCCTGGAAGTCCATCATCAGATCCTGACTTACCAGAGTATAGTTAGTAAAGTTTCAAATAAAAGAAGAATTTTGAGAATAATCCGTAGGTTTTACTTATAAATAAAGTAGGTACATGTTTTTAAGAAGTGTTTTACTTACCTAAGGTACTTATTTTGTGTATCTTTGAGTTAAAAAGATTATGTCCTGAAAACCTTCATAATCTTAGTGTCCCCTTCTTCGCTTCCCGTAGTAACCCGTTGTGATTCGATATTTTATATTTTTCTATCCTATTATCATCGCAATTCCCAAGTAGGGTTACTGTCAAGTAGTCGGCCGACCATGAAACACAAAAACCTGCCAAGTGCGATTAGGGATTCGCTCTATTATGGTTCCGTACTTATTACATTCGAGAAAAAACCAATAGAGCTTCGTCTCTCCCTTTGGTTAAGGAACTTTTAAAACCAAAACTAGCATTGATAAACTTGAACAGAGAAAATAATGTCTCAAACAATAATACGTAAAAGGACATTCAATTTAGCTTCTTAATTATTTCGCTTATTACGCTATTATTAAATCAGGCCTCATATTTAAAATTGGAAGCCTATTTGGAATGGTGAAAGAATTTTTAAAATGGGTCGAGTAGTTTTTGAGTTAAATCGTAACAAGGAAACAAAAAAATAAATATTTCCTCTCGTCTCTCTTTGATTCTTTTTGTTGATTTCATGTCAATATTTCAATATTAAAAATATAGTTTATGAACGTTTATTTAGAGTACAATAATAATATATAATATTTGCGTGACAACTCACACACCGCCATCTGATCCCAAACTAGGCATAGCCTGTGCTATGGTAACCAGAGAACTGATAAACATACTTATATAATGTAATCACGTTATGCTTTTATACCTACAAAAAGATGGCTCATTACCGTACTGATAGATTCTAAATTGTGTTTGTGTAATTCGATACTTTGTTTATTTTAATTACATAAATTTATTTTTGGTATGGTGTGTTGGTTCCGTACCTTTTTGTTACCTACCTAAAATTGTAACTAATACCAAATTGTAAATATAATACTCTGGCTATCGAAAAGAGTAGCCAGAGTTTTTTGCCAATTCTTCTCTATACCCTTGTCAGCATATTGGCTGTAGAAAAAACAAATGCTGACTTTTGTTTATTTTGACGTTCATAAGTATCATGCATTTGATCTAAATATAATATTAGTTTAGAAAACAACAGCAGTTTAATCCGCTGATAAGAGCTTAATTAATATCAACCATTAATCAACTATATAAATAAGAAAATCAATTATACCCTAATCGTTATCATAAATTAAGGTATCTAAGTTAAACACTGGCGAGATTTAATTCCATTGCTGTCCACGTACAAGATTAATGAGAGAGAGGCGTTCGAGAATTAATAGAATACATTCAATAAGTGATATGTGGACCTCGCAGAGACTATCGAGGACTTTAGTCGATAAGAACGTAAGCACCATTTATTTGCAAACAAAATTGTTCCTTAAAACGAGAAAGGAAAACATTTATCGGAAATAATTACATTCTACGTAGACGAAGTGAAACGGTTCTGGTTTATAAGTAGCTACGTAGAATTATCCTTACTTACTAATATTATAAATGTGATGTAATGTATGGTCCTTCCCCAGATAGCCTAGCTCACTAGTATGGTGCCTTTCTTATCTATGGTATAACCATAATACCTGCGTCAATCGATATACAATTTCGGAGCTAAAATCATTTTGTTAGCCTCCGAGCCCCAAGGGATAGCACAATGAGGTTGGCCAGTGACACGGAAAATAAACAATAGGGGTAGCGTCGGACTGTTGGAAAAATAAAATGTCTGGTAAGTGCAATAATTTAGTCGCGTAGCGATTCAGAATTGGAGTGAAAAAGTGACAAATAGGCCTTGGAGAATTATAGGGAGTAATAATGTCAAGTAAAATTCGGCTTTAAATGTTTACTGTTGTGAGCGTTAAATCAAATAAGGTTTAATTATAAATTGAAATCTACTTCAAAAAAATATAATCGATATATAATATGATTTTTAGATTTTCATAGATTTTTCAAAAACCGTTGGTCGATTTCGATAAAATTTAAAAGGAACCACTTGGGAAGTGTATAGGTATGTATGAACAATACCTTTGCAAGAAAAAAAGAATTTTCCAAATCCGTTCGATCGTCGAGTAATCGGTGAAGATACATAAAAAATTGTTTTGAATTGATGATTTTAGGTGTAAAAGAAATAAACGGGACTAGTAAAAGTAAAACGATCGTATATTGTAAGAAGATCCGTCACACACACATTGATTAACGTATCTATGAATAAAAAACAATATACTTAACTATAAACTAATAATGTTGCGTTCTTATTTCATTTTACGCCCTCCCTTATTAAACGAGTTAACCAAATATACCTTTTATATCGTAACATTCACAATATTCACAATTTCGTACAACTAGGTTTCTACCGAAATTGAATTGGCAAAAAAAGATTTTCATACACTTCTAGTTTTATTATTATCAGTATACGTGACGAGAATTTAAGACAAACTTTATTTAATAGGGCTGTATCTTGCTTTGTCTGTACTAAAGCTTAAAAACATTTTCATTTACTCTCTCTCTTGAATCAGTTCCGACTGACTGGTTTATCAATACAGAGCATAAACCACTGGGACGACGACATTGAAATTTTGCACAAAGGTTCCTTTCATTACATAAGTGCGCACGAATTTTGGAAATACATTTCCAAAACGGGCAGGAATTGATTTTCTGATATTGTCAGCCTTCCGTGTCTAACTTTTCCACTTCACTTTATCTACGACATAATTTAAACTATCGAATTAAATTCACTTCACTTAAAAATATAATTCATTACGTAGCTGTTGGACGCTTGCAATACCAGTGGTCACGATTTGCCGACACTATAAAATAGCGACTGCTTTACCACTACTAAGCGGCATGCGACAGGCGCTAGGCGGTATAATTTATGGTAAGTATAGGGTTGATACTTAAAAGGTCGACTAATAAATGGAGCAATAGCTGGCCGTTTAAAAAACAATTGCTACGACGATAAAGTTATTTTTTTTATACTACTTGGGTAAAACAAGCATACGGCCCGCCTGATGGTAAGCAGTTACCGTAGGTAATGGAATGGCCAACCCATTTTTTCCAACAGGGCTTTAAGATGGAGTATCCTTTGGATAGGAAAACGTTGCTTACAAAACGCATACACCTAAATGAGCGCTGGAGACCTGTACCGGTGTAATAATTTGACTTTGGTCTTCCGTAAGGTGAAGGTTCTTCCCCAGACGTGCTTGAACGAATAGTAATATTAGTTTAATTAAATAAATCAATAATTTGGACACGCAAATGTGTCCGTAGATGTCCATGTCCATAGACTACGGTAACTGCTTACCATTAGGCAGGCCGTATGCTTGTTTGTCACCTAAGTAGTAAAAAAAAACCTAGGCAATGTATACTATGCCCAGTGATTGTGTAGACTACCTGCTGCTTTATTGGCAATGTGTAGCAGTCTTTCGTACACAAATTCATTGCTACTTGCTGCTGTCATGCTGAGGATAGGTTGCAAACATTCTAATCCGGTTTAATTCCCAGATATCAAATAAAGTACTATTTTTTTAAGACATCTCCTGCACTAGAGAAAAAGCTCTATGTCACGGGGTCTATAAAAACATACAATAAACGAACACAAATTATACCCAGACTCAGAACATCTCTTTGCGGGTCACACAAAGTTTTGTCCTGTGTGGGAATCGAACCCACAACCTCGTGAACAGCAGGCGCATACTGCGACCACTGGACCACCAAGGCAGTCAAACTCTTTCTTTCTTTTTTGTGATACTCCTATATATGTATGTAAACTTTTCATTTTAAAACTATGAAGTGGCAACCCTAAGTACTACGCAGCACGTTATCCGGGGCCGGAGTGATTTCAATTGCCTACGTTATTACACTTTGGGTGTTTGTGGTACATAATATAATTTAATTAAACTAACAATTAAACTGTGATTATGTAAGTGCCTCCATGAAGCTAGACAAACGTGACCAATTATTATGGTATTTATTTTCACTCGGTTGTCCAGATAGAAGACACCCGTGCCCAGCAGTGGGACACAAATGTTGCTATTATAGATGTGTATATAGTTTTAGTACGTGTGGTAACAAATTAAATTAAGTTTTTTAAGAGAGGTAGGGCTCCATACTAGGGAGCAGGCCCGACTGGGGAAGGACCTCCACCTTACAGAAGACCACAGCCAAATAACTACACACAACGGTGTAGTTGTGTTCCTGTGTGTGATTACAGGTCTACAGCGCTCATTTAGGCATGCGTTTAGAAAGAAACGTATTCCTATCCCATAGTTACTTCCATATTAAAGCCCTGGTGTCAAAAAATGGTTTGGCAACACGCAAGTGATACCTACCTCTAGTATTGCAAGCGTCCATAGGCTACGGTTACTGCCTAACATCAGGTGGGCCGTATGCTTGTTTGCCACCCAAGTAATACAAAAAAAAATTAAGAATACAGATATGACCATCCCGTTCCATCCCGAGGATGCCGTAAGATTAGGCAGACAATATCCACTGCAGTAGAAGGAAAACTCAAAACAAAACTCTATACCAACCCGTCTGGCCAGCGTGGCATAGTTGGCTAATATCCCTTCAAGTGTATGGAAGAGACCCGCACGATTAGCCGCTGAGACTAAAATTGAAGACATTGAATAACAATCCATGGTAGTGGCGTATCTGCACCGTACAGAAGAAAGATTTTATATGAAAGTTTTGAAACCGACCTCATAATGAAGCTCATAATGGGAAATATATTGGTTGCAGACATTCACCCATCTGTTATTATCATTGAACACAAACTGGAATTTATATATTCTTTTATTCAGAAATATTTCAGAACATAACGTAGATAAAAATACAACAAAATATTCTCTTAGAAAAACCAATACCAAAAGTATGCAATCAAAAGTCATATATTTTATACGGGAAGAAAGAAAATGAAATATTTTTCATAAAATATCGAGGAAAAATCATCTTGCGAATATACTTTTTAATATATAATATTATACTAGCTGTTGCCCGCGGCTGCGCTCGCGTGGATGCCGGTTATAATGACAAAAAGTACTCTATGTCCTACCCCAGGATAAGATCCATCTCTTTGCTAAATTTAAGATCCGTTTAATTTCAAACCCCCTTAGTTACAAGCGTAAGCAGTTACCGTACCCTGTAGGCTACATTAACTGATTAAGCGGGCCGTACAAAAAGAAATAAAAAATTAGAAAACAAACAGTTAGAGTTATATAACAGGTGTTATTTAACGAAAGGTAATTTAACCTTTTTGAAGTGAAAACTTATTTTAGCACGGTACGCGTATTTTTAGATAAGATAAAATCTCTGGATTCGCGACACCGCGGTACCGTTACGAGACGCAGTATGACATATCCGAAAAATCTTTTTTCGACTGTCACGTTATTAAAGCACAGAGGCGATATATGCATGCATATAGCCGACCGCGAACGCGGTCCAAACGATCTCCACCTTACAGAAGACCACAGCCTAATAACTATACACAGCGGTGTAGTTGTGTTCCTGTGTGTGAGTACAGGTCTCCAGCGCTCATTTAGGGATGCGTTTTGAAAGAAACGTATTCCTATATCCCAGGGATACTCACATCTTAAGAGGAAATGCGGTGTGTCTATTCTCCATAGAAACGCTCTCGCCTGTTTTCTACCTGGTTTACGATCGTAAAGTAAACATTTTTTGCAATAAAATTAATATCAACTTCTTGTATGTTCCTATGTTTTCCTTTTTAATGATTCATTATATTTATAAGCACTAGAAACCCTTAAAAATGCTCAAAATAACCATTTTAGACGGCTGTCAACATAGGCCTGGTGTACAAATATGACAACTGTTATTGAAAAAAGGAAAACATAGGGGCACATTTTATATCCTAATCATGCAGTTTACGAAATATCTTTTTAATTGGTCTAATAATGGAGGAGGAAATAGGCGAGAGCCAAACCTCGAATTACGACTTTTTATTTATGCTGTTTAGTAGGATATGCAGTTGTCCCTGTCGCACAAATCGCGCGGCCGAGCGGTCGCAAGCGACAGCGATAGTTTATTCAAATACCTAATATTCAAAAGTCTCTCCGCCCGCATTTCCTCTTAAAGTCCTGGTGTAAAAAAATGGGTTGGGAACACGCAAGCAATACCTCTGGTATTGCGGGCGTCCATAGGCTACGGTAACTGCTTAACATCAGGTGGGCTGTATGCTTGTTTGCCACCCAAGTAGTATAAAAATAATCATTTAGGCATTGATTAGTACGAAACGTCGATATAACAAGAGTAGAATGAGTTCATTGCCAATTATTTGTGGAAGTAATACCCTCGCTCTGATTGGCGGTTCGAATTAATGTCAAAGCCCTTGATTAATTACTGTGCCCAAATATTAAGTAGAGCGATTGTGTTTGGAGTAGGCAGAAATGTCAAATGTAAGTCAACACAGATATTGAGGAAAATGTCTGCCTCGTTGCTCTCTGAGCGCGGATTAATCTTTATATGATCGTTAGATCCTGAACTCATTTTATTTTGTATACTGGTGGCAAACAAGCTTATGGCCCGCCTGATGTTAAGCAGTTACCGTAGCCTATGGACTCTTGCAATATCTAATATTATACTCTGGCGATTAAAAAGAGTGGCCCGAGTTTCTTGGCAATTCAACCCTAGTCAGCGAATTGGCCGTAGGAAAAAAGTATGCTGGCATTTGTTTTTATGACGTTCATAAGGATCATGTATTGTATTTGATCTAAATGAATAAATGAGTTTAACTTTGACTTTGGCTATCCGTGGTATCACTTTCGTGTTGCCAACCCATTTTCTTAGACCAGGGCTTTAAGACGGTATAGCAACTTTGTGATATTAGTATGGATTTCACATATTAATATTCTTTTTTGTACTTTAGTAAATTCTTCTTTATCTTTACTTTTCTCCTTTCTTTTACCAATTTAAATATTTTGAATAATTCATTGTTTTTGTCATTATATATTTATATATTTCATAAGACATTAATAGTTACTAAAACAAAACTAACTTACCCTAAACTACTTACAAACATAGATATTTAAAATTAAGGACTTGTCTTTACGAGTGAAATTAGAATTTGTTTATTTTAAACATCAGTTAAATGTCAAAGCTGTTGCCATGTCTCTTCAGTTTGCCAATATCTTCAATTTAAATTTATCCTGTCATCCATTTTATTGAAGTCACTAAATTAACCAATAAATTAAATAAACTTCAAGAGACTATAGCATGGGGTTCTTGAGGAGTTATAAGGTTTTTAAAGGGTCGGCAACGCGTGAGTAACACCCCTGGTGTTGCAAACGTCCATAGGCTACGGTAACTGCTTACCATCAGGCGGGCCGTATGCTTGTTTGCCAGCATAAAAAAAACTTATCCTTAATTTAATTCTTAAAAAAGATTTTAGATTTATCGGCATTTCGATGTCTCACGTAATGAAATTTTGGATCTTATTTAAAATTATTGAGAACAAGCTGTAGCCCGTGGTTCCGCCTGCCCTTCCCTAGAAAATCATATATCTCTCCTTGCCTCCGTTCAGCCGTTTAGTCGTAAAGGATAAAAAATTAACAAACGGAGTTACTTTCGCAGTTAAATGGATCTGTTACAACAGGTCAGTTCACACCGCATTCTTTTGTTTTTTTAACTAAAAACTGTTATTTATTAATTATTGATAATTATTATTTATTAATTCCAATTTATGATAATGTGTTATTTTGTTTGTTAATTTAGTTATTTGTGCCTATATAAAAAACCATAATATTATGATAATTTTCTCCTATAATGAAAATTAAAAACTGTTTGTTTGCCTACCTAATTGGTAGATACATTATGGTTTTTACAACTTTTACCAAAGGTGACATGCAAATATCGCCTGAGCAGTGTTTACTTGATTTCAAAACTATATAAGTATATGACCAAACACAATTTAGATATTAAAATTAAATACGTAACGTAACTCGACTGCATACGTGGTCAAATTAAAAATATATCAATGTTTACCTTAAAAATTATTCAAATATACATTTTTATAACATGATAACATTAATAGTCTTACCATGATCGATTTTTGACACAAGAAATGAAGTTGCATACCTGAAAAAAAGCAAACAGCTGTTAAAACATATGGGTTTAACCAGATCACGGCATATGTAGATAGATAATTCTGACATAATGACGATCATAAGTCAAACTCATTTATTAATTTGATCTTAATTAATAAATGAGTTTGACTTTGACCACAAGAAGGCGAGACTGCTGATATATTACTGTTTGTGTGAACTAAATTGATTCCAAATTCTTAATTATTTATTGTACACACAAGAAAACATTAATTATTCTAAATAATGTCATCTTAACTTATGAATTTTCTACCACCAAACCTTAAAGTGGCAGAGGTAAAATAAATTGAGAAGGCAAATGGAGTGTATGTAGATTTTGTCAAAATATGACAATAAAATTTATTTATTTACATTTTCACATATTTACATTATACAATTAATTTACCGCTAAAACTATATTTACACAAATTATAATTAAATTCTAATAATAAAAAAAAACCAGCCAAGTGCGAGTCGGTCTCGAACACCGAGGGTTCCGTATAAACCGGTAAGTATATAAGTAAATTATTTTTATTTTATGATGTATCCAAAAATTTACGGTTTTCGCAATTTTTCCTTTATCTGTGCTTTAAGACGTTGCTTCGTACCAAATTTGAGTTCACGGGAAGTACCCTGTAGATTTGATTCCCTTGCGAGTGTCGAAAATTTGCGGCATAAACGGCTGTATCTTTTGATTGCGTTGGCTTAAAAGTTTGATTTTATCACAGCTTTAAGATTACAGCTTAATACCTCCACGCGTTCCTGAGAAAAAGGGTCTTGACAGGCAGATAGACGGAAGGACAACAAAGTGATCCTATAAGGGTTCCTTTCGAGGTACGGAACCCTAACAACACAAATAAAAGAGGGGAGGACTGCTTTACAGGCGTCGTAAAATTCCTCCGCATTGATGTCTCCTGAAAAGTGTAAGTAGGTATATCTGAATAAGAAAAGATGAATTAAATTTTAAAAAAGTAAAGCAAAACGGGTTCTGTGATAAATATTTTAGCGATATTAGTACGAATGTCTAAAAAGTTGCGTGTCTAGGAAATATAAAAAAAACAATAAACTGATACAACTGAAAAGAACTCCTTATAATGTAACTTTCCAAACACCCATCTCGGAGAAAATTCAACATTCCATTCTTATGGCTGGATTTCTGTAAAATCATTTGTCAGCGGATATTAACGGAACCTTTTTGTCAAATTTCAAGCTCGGAGGCTTTTAGCTTTTGTGAAGGTATCATGATTAGACGCAGAATGATTACGCTTTCGTTGATACAATCTTTAAAGGTCAACTTATACTGGTTTAAATTGATTCTTCACGTACTCAAAAGTCTTGCATTTTATGGGACTGTCTTAGGCTCAAGTGCTTTCCTGACTCAGGTAAAATGATATCAATACCAGCCCAAACTTGAGATCTAACATATCATATTTATTACATACAACGATCAGCGGGTTAAGCAACCAAGGGCGCGGTATCCTTATAGATGGGTGACCGCATACTGGTATCTCATCTGAGTGTCTCCGTGCTTCGGAGGGCACGTTAAAAGTCGGTCCCGACTATTATCAGTCGTTAGATCACGACAGAGGCCTATATATGGCCGATCTAAATAACTCTGTCACCAGGTTGGCCACTAACCAAACGATAAGAAATAAGAAGAACAACAATTTATTTATTTTTTAAATTATAATATAATTATCTACTATTTTCCGCCCACACGACCCACGTTAAATACCTCGGGAACAATTGAAATTCTTTTCGAAATAATTATGCCTATAAAGCCTATGTATCATTCCAGACTTGTTCTATCTCTGAGCCCAATTTCATGCTGATCAGTTTAGTCGTTTTGATTAATAACGAACATCCTTACATCCATCCAACCATTCATTCAAACTTTCGCATTTATATATTTTTTTATTATATTATATAGGTATATAGTTTGTATCTGTTTATATACCTAATAAATAAAGATAAAATAAAAAATACCAAACAAGCTATGTTACATCCTATCCAAAAAAACATAAGTGTAAGTAATATACTTATAACTTAATATAATATAATAATAATATAATATTTTCGGGACAAGTCACACATCGCTATCTGATCCCAAACTAGGCAGAGCCTGTACTATGGTAACCAGACAACTGATAAACATACTTATATATTTCTAAATACATACATATTATAGATAAATTACACCCAGACACAGAACAAACATTCATGCTCATCACACAAAGATTTGTCCTGGGTGGGAATCGAACCCACGACCTCCGGCGTAGCAGTCAGTGTCACTAACCACTAGACCAACAGGCCAATCAAACTTCCTCTGCCTATAACTTAAAAATAAAAGTCGTGATAATAAATGTATTATTACGTATGTATTTCACGAAAACGAAGACCCTAAGACCTAGATGTAAATATATATTAATTTTATGTAGATCTAATTAATTCCCTTCAATATTCCCGGAGCTTGCTCATTATAATTTCACTCAGTACACCCTAAACCCTCAAGGAATCCTTCTTAGCTTTTGAAATTCATCCATCGAGCTATGTAATACCCCAGAACATTGCGTGAAGATATGCCGCCATGTATAATACTTGAAGAAATTTGGGCTAGGTATGTGTGTCGTTGGGGACGCGGATGCTTATGGGTGTGTCGTAGGAACAGACGTATGGATAAATGGCACAGTATGGATAAATAGATCTGCGTCTAATGCCGCATATACTCAAGATTTGAAAAGAGGTAGTGCACGATACTAGCGAGCAAGCCCGACTGGGGAAAGACCTCCACTTTACAGAAGACCATAGCCAAATAACTACACACAGCGGTGTAGTTGTGTTCCTGTGTGTGAGTACAGGTCTTCAGCGCTAATTTAGGGAGGGTCGTTTACCTATACCAGGAATATTCCATCTGGTGTAAAGAAATGGGTCGGCAACAATGTTAGTTATACCTGTGGTATTGCAAATCTCCATAGGCTACGGTTATGTAGCGGTATGCTTGTTTGCCACCCAAGTAGTATTAAAAAAAGGGTATCATAGTCCACTGCTGAACAGTGCTCAGTAGTGAACGACGATAGGCTGTTTATGAGTTTTGTATGTGGTTCCAACGTCATATTTATCAACAAATTACATGTTTTTTTTTCGAAAACACGACTCCCGCACTAGAGAACAAGCTCTGTGTCGCGGGGGGTACTTTACACACATACAATTGACAGACACAAATTACACCCAGAGTCAGAACAACTATTTGTGGATCACACAAAGTTTTGTCCTGTGTGGGAATCGGACCCACAACCTCGTGCACAGCAGGCGCATCCTGCGGCCACTGGACCACTCAATTCACACTCACTTATTCCATCTCTACAAAATACGATACGAGAAAAAGCCGTGGAAACATTCCTCTGCCACTGAATGCTGCGCCTTCATTAGTACTCAACTTCAGCTCTCAAATAGTCCGGTGATATATTTAGCTGTTTTGCATAATTATCCCATCACACAATACCTGCTAATAAGAACATGCAAAGTGGGTGAAGTTTTTACGAGCACCAAGTTCTCCGAGTCCGAATACTTGGGGACGCAAATTGTTCATTAATTTAAACTTTCTAAGAGCGTCGTCCTCTTCATCAGAAAAAAGCACCGGCTTTCAAAATAAAGTAAAAGTATTTAACATTTAAAGCTGTATCTAAAATAAAATTATTCATAAAACATCTCCGAGATAGATAAATGTTTTTAATACAAACTTTTATTTAAGTTGCCGTCCTCGTTCGTAATATCTCTTTAGTTCTAATGAACGGTTAAAACAACATTTACAAAGTATTTCATTGAGATAGCTATCTCTTTATAATGTTCAAGCATTGCAGAACCTAATTCACGCAACAAGATATGTGTGTACCTACGTATATGTCGACATCTGTACGGACACATGGTTTCAATTATTGTATTTTGATCATTTTTAATTAACTAGCTGTTGCCCGCGGCTCCGCCCGCGTGGATGTCGGTTATCGCTGTAAAAAGTAGCTTATATGTTATTCCAGACCATAATCTATCTCTGTACTAAATTACATCCAGATCCGTTCAGTAGTATTTACGTGAAAGAGTAACAAACATCCATCCATACTTACAAACTTTCGCGTTTATAATATTAGTAGGATATCTATATTTTATCTTATTTTTGAAAATAACGTAGCATTAAGTTTTTTACCTGAAGAGGTAGACAGTAGCATTCTTCTTGTTGTTAGCGTTTTGTTTTGGCAAACTCCGTTAAATTTATATTATTGCGGCTCTAAATTCAGCTACATTGACTGCAGTCCTTTTGCAGTGAAGAAGCATATGATACACACGTTTAGCCAGCTATTTATTTATTTAGAACTTTATGCACTGAATGTACATGAAGGCCAACCTTAGGGTGATGCAGATATACGAAGTAGGTGCAAGAATAAGATGTAGTATTGAAGATGTAGTTATGTTAGATCGTAGCGAGCCTATTGCCATTATATTGGCCACAATTCCAGACACCATGCTATTACTGAAAATGTTCTAATATAAAAACGTAAACACTTTGTTTGAGCCAAGAATAAACCCAAGTGGGTGAGAGGTCACCTCTTGCTTAGAGGGACAGCACCTCCGGTGCACCCGGCCGCTGTCACTGATGATGGAGCCCGCGAAGCGCGGGCGGCCGCTGGGTGGGCACTAATGTCATATCAGGAACAAAAAAAGGAGCTATCAATTTCTTTAGATAAATTTGTACCTATCAATAGTCTTCTTGACGATAAGTTATAAGGTTTTTAAAGGGTCGGCAACGTGTGAGTGACACCCCTGGTGTTGCAAACGTCCATAGGCTACGGTAACTGCTTACCATCAGGCGGGCCGTATGCTTGATTGCCACCTTGGTAGTATAAAAAAAACGTATTTTACTAACGTAAGAGAGGTAGGGCACCATACTAGCGAGCAAGCCTGACAGGGGAAGGACCTCCACCTTACAGAAGACCACAGCCAAATGACTACACACAGCGGTGTAGTTGTGTTCCTGTGTGTGAGTACAGGTCTCCAGCGCTCATTTAGGAATGCGTTTTGAAAGATACGTATTCCTATCCCAGGGTTACTTCCATCTTAAAGCCCTGGTGTAAAAAGAATGGGTTGGCAACACGCAAGTGATACCTCTGGTATTGCAAGCGTCTATAGGCTACGGATACTGCTTAACATCAGGTGGGCCGTATGCTTGTTTGCCACCCAAGTAGTATAAAAAAAAAAAAAAAAAAAACGTAAAAAAACAAATTTTAAGTCAAAATAATAATTACATTTTTACTCTTTTAACTCTACCAACAAATGACCGCAGAGTGGAATTATATTTGACAGATCGTAATAATATTTGACATTGAAAATATTTTAATGATATTAGAAATTTGTGTTTGATATTTGGATTACCCACATAAAGGTTAATTAATCTTCATCGGACCCAATCAAACCGTCTAGTGCGGAGTGCCTACCAGATTGAATTTGTTAATTAATATTTATCGACTTACGTATTCTAGTTAGTACTTAAAGGGTATGACCACACAGCTGTGGTTATAGGCCAATTGTAATATAAGTAAAGTGCCTTCCTGGCTTCGCGGGTTCGACAGTAAGATATTGGGATTTTCTGTCAAAAAATCTACAATAGATGCCCGTAGTTTTGAAATTGGGGAACTTCACTGTGCTTCGAAGAGCACGTAAAGCCGTTGGTCTCTATGATCGCCTGATCACTCTTCGGCCGTGTCGGATTGCCACCTCATGAGAAACCGAACTATGCCGAACTATGAGAATGAAGGAATGCACCTGTTTACGCTGCAGCAGCACGCACTTGCTTGTGCGCTAATATGTCTTGAGCATCTCCGTAGTGATTTTTTTATTTTTTATTTTTTTTATTTTAAAGACAACTCCCGCACTAGAGAACAAGCTCTGTGTCGCGGGGGACTTTACAAACATTCAATTAACGGACACAAATTACACCCAGACTCAGAACAATTCTTTGTGGGTCACACAAAGTTTTGTCCTGAGTGGGAATCGAACCCACAACCTCGTGCACAGCAGGCGCATACTGCGGCCACTGGACCAACGAGGCAGTCAAAAAAATATATAATATTTTTTTGACTGCCTCGTTTGCTTTGATTGCCTTGTTATATAATAATAAAAGATTGGCCTTTTATCATAAGTAGAACTTTAAAATATCACGCAATGCAATAAAATATTTATAATTCAGATGTCAGCCAAACTTATCCACTGTCAGATTCACTGACTTAACTGACAGGGGTTATGTCCTTTCTAACTCAGTGAACATTTCTCTCAAAATTTAAAAATCCATAACTTACGTAAATAAAATGTAACGTATTACTTATTATAAAATACTGTCAAAACAAGAACTTTAATGCGATAATTCTAACAAATGCTATTCAAATAAACAAGTGTTTTAAAACTAAATTCTTTCATAATTTTCGGGTAGTTTTTTGTTTATGCATTACAAAACTGCAGGTTCTACATACCTTTCTAAGTAACCTCTCTTAACTTATTTTTGTTAGTAAACCGTATCGCTGCCTGTCATAGATATTTTTAAGGCTTAGGAAATCGCCAACGACCTTGAGCATTTGGGCGAAGCAAACACGACTCTATTCTCTAGGCGAGCGCGGGTATACAAACAGATGTACTCTTTGAATGGACGTCATATTAATTTTTAATAAATTAAAATTCAAACTTATTTTAAATATAACATTACCAAATTATAGGTGTATGTTTTCTTCAAATATTGTTTTTTTTTCGTATTATTTGATAAAAATTGAAGTCATAAAGTGGTTACTTCTCAAAAATTTGGTGCTGATTTGATGATTTTTTACAAACTATTTAGAATTAATATATCTACAAGATGTGTATATTAATATATACACATCTTGTAGATTAATACTGTATTTTTTGGCAGTCATTTGTCAATAAATGCCAACAAAAAATAGTTTCATTTACGCCTCTTTTTCATCATTTTTTGAGAGAGGCCTTAATATCTATCCATATGGCTGATTGATTTCGATGACCGTTTTCCTTCGATATACACTCTAGCAGTGGACCGAAACAGGCTGATTGATTGCTGTACCCTTGAAAATAGATCAAACTGTTCACCAAATAAATACAAAAGAAAAAATACCTGATGTTATTTCACCCTTCAAATCAAACCGTCGTGTTGGTTGTATCAGATATTTTCTTTCATTAGATGATCAAGGACCTTCACATCTTAATATAAAGAGTATAGTGACCTTATTCAGATCACGTGACTAAGGGTACAGTTGGGGCCAAGCAAAATAAACCTATTCCTCCCTTATTTTGTTAGGGTATCTCATTTGGGTCGTTTTAATTTCGCTTTTCGCTATTACATGTATGAAAATTGGGTCACAGCGAACAAAAATAGGTCATCAAGAAGTACTGATTTGGGTGACATTTCTGAAGGATGAAATAACCGAGGCAAATAATGCTACCAAAGTAATTTGATTATGCGGGCGTTGTGGGGTTGAATGAGGATAGCCACAATATTATATAGGTACTTGAAATAATTAAATTTTGTGAAATTTTGCAACCAGATTTAATACTGTAGAATTACTACAAAGGAAAAGCAACAATGGCTGATATTGTTTGCTTAATTAAATAATGGTGACAATTCAAAATCAGTGGTAGAATGAGAAAGTAGCATACTTGTAACCCAAGAGAGACGAGTTTGATGCAGTACGTATGTTTTTTTTTATACTACTTGGGTGGCAAACAAGCATACAGCCCGTCTGATGTTAAGCAGTTATCGTAACCGATGCTTGCAATATCTGAGGTATCATTTGCGTGTTGCCAACTCATTTTTTTAACACCAGGGCTTTAAGATGGGAGTATATGGATATGAATGCGTTTCATTCAAAACGCATCCCTTAATGAGCGCTGTAGACCTGTACTCTCATACAGGAACACAACTACACCACTGTGTGTAGTTATTTGGCTGTGGTCTTCTGTAAGGTTGAGGTCCTTCCCCAGTCGGACTGGCTCGCTAGAATAGTGCCCTACCTCTCTTGTGAATTCTACTTAATGGAATTTATAACTAAGTAAGGCTCTATATAAATATGAAACTGGTTCTCTCTCTATTTACTTGCGCTTATAGTTGAGCGCTGACGAGATGATCAGCATAGTCGAAGGTATCATGTAACGTACGTGTCTTTAGACACTTCAGAAACGCGTATAAGGTCGCGTTCCTCAGCAGGCAAAGACGGTGGTGATGATCATGATGTTTAAAAATATACCTAAAATACTTTTAGTAATTTAATGTGTTCTTCTTCATCAATACTTCTAGATGAAACTTGGCAAGTTTCGATCGAACATATTGAACATTATGTAAACCTCTGAAAACTTAAGTTTCATCTCCGAGTTTATCAATATATACGGGATTTTCTGTGCTTATCAGAACTATGGTAATAACGTGGGTACTATCGACAAAGTTAGCGCTCGGATACTAATAGAATGTTTATTTATTAATACCAACGTAGGATGACTCATGGTGTGTGGATAAATGAAGTCACAGAATGTTTTATAAGGTGTTTTTGTTAGGCAATTTTGGCTGTCAAAGCCGTGTGTGTAAATGCTGAAGGTGAATGGAGATGATCAGCTGGGCTGTAAGTAAACCTATCTATTTGCCATCGAAACGCTAAGAAGAAGAAGACGTAAAACTACTGAAGTATTGTTATTAATTGTTGAAAAAGGCAGCTGTTGAGAGCAAGAGAAAGTAGAAGGAGAATGAAAATAAAAGAAATAACTTGAGTATTTTACGCGTAATAAAAAGAAATTGACAGACAGACAAGCAATGAAGTGATCCTATAAGGTTTCTTTTTCCTTTTTCATGTACGTAACCAGGTTAATGAAAAAGGAAAAAAGAATGAGGAAAGAGTAAGGAAATGAACCTTTAAACAAAAATTAAGAGGAGAAAGTCTTAGTCCAGTTTTATCCAGAGGTCAAAAAGAAGGTAGCTAGAGGACAAAGAACAATGACAATTACTCCACCAACGAAAGGTAAACAAGTAAGCTCTTAAATAAATAAAATGAAAAGAAAAATTACACTAACAATTTTTATTAATGTCCCCAGGACAGATAATAATACAATTATTTCGCAAGCTGTAAGTACGTAGTATTACGTTCTCGTGATATTTTATCTACAAAGTAAACAACTAAAAAAAGTTCATTGCCCTAACATACCAACGAATAATTAAACAACGATGTAATAAAACCACGCAACGAAACAGAACGAGACAAAATAATTAAGTTCAATTTCTTCCAAAGCGGTAAGAAGACCGTATTCTTACCGCCATGTTTATCTCAATAAGTGCTCACTTCAGGGGACCGAAGCGAATACTTATCGCACGTCGCAATGAAAAACGGTTCTAACTTTCCTCTTCCCTTTGTCTCTGGAACATTTTCAATGATAAATTAAAGTTTTAAGTCCAAAGACAATTGTTAAGTTGATGGGATATTAAAAAAGTTAGTTTGGTTGTCTGTGGAGTAGGCTATTAATAGAAAGGTCACAATCTGTTATTGAGATGTGGTTAATTAATCATCTTTTGTGTTTTTGTAAGATGGTCGTTACCTATTTTAGTGAAATGCCGAATATCCGTATCCACAGATATCCCAGGGAAGAGAAAGATCAGTATCTTAAACGGACCTTCCACCTTATTTCATTTCATTACATATTATATACGAAATTTTAAAAATTGGTGATTTGGTAAAATAAAATACATTATTAACGATCGGCCGGCTGATTCTCTAAGAAACAGCGATGGCAAACTGACAGTTGTGATCGCAAACTGAAAGTTGTGATTGCTCGGTGACGGCACAATCTATTGACTAAACGTCAAAAAGGCTCGGTTTTTGCTCTTAAGTAATACCCTTGCCGGTCTTTGATCTGTACCTAGTAATATTAAAAGAGGTGAAGTTTGTAAGTTAAGATATCACAGTCGGAGATAATTAAGCTTCTTAATAAATAAAGTATTTTTTTAAAAAAATACTTTTATATAAAGCTTAATTCTTAATCTCCGACTGCTACAAAGTACTTTTAATTGACATAACACGTGAGTAAAGCCGCGTGTATAGGCTTGTTTTTAATAGCATTGCGTGTATCTACGGTACTTAGAACAAGTACCTACCTCACTGCCTTCAAGTCGAACACGTAATATTTACATTATATAACTTAATATAATATTTACAAGACAAGTCATGTGATTAATTGCTCTTCAAATATAGATATTGCGTAGGCAGAGAGGTGTACCTACCTATAACGTATTTAACACGTGTCTCAAGAAGCCCTTGTATTGTATAAGGGTTTAACAATAATAGAGATATATTACATACTAGCTGTACCCGCGAATTCGTTCGTGCGTGTTCAGTCTTTTACTGTAAATCTGGAAACTACAGTTATCCCTGAACAATTTTCATCGGCTGATTTTCATCTTTAGCATTTATATTTTTAAAAACCTTTCTTAGTGGATGCCTATATCATAATAGCTATCTGAGTGTCTAGTGATTTAAACTGTGCGTTTGTTAATTAGTCAGTCAGGTTTTACATATAGGTAAGACAAAGAGGTGACAGTAACCAAGATTATGTACTTTTTTTTTAAATATACTACTTGGGTGGCAAACAAGCTTACGGCCCGCCTGATGTTAGGCAGTTAACGTAGCCTTATAGTATTGCGTGTTGCTAACCCACTTTTTAATACCAGGGCTTCAATATGAAATATCCCTGGGAAAGGGAAACACATCCCTATTTTTTTCTTTGTTTTTTTTTTAAAGACTACTCCCGTACTAGAGAACAAGCTCTGTGCCGCGGGGGACATTTTAAACATACAATTAACGGACACAAATTACACCCAAACTCAGAACAACTCTGTGGGTCACACAAAGTTTTGTTCTGTGTGGACAGCAGGCGCATACTGCGACCACTGGATTACCATGGCAGTCAAGAAATGAGCGTTGGAGACCTGTAATCACAAACAGGAACTCACGATTATACCGCTGTGTGTAGTAATTTGGCTGTGGTCTTCTGAAAGGTGAAGGCCGTGGAGTCCGGCTTGCTCGCTAATACAGTGCCCTACCTCTCTTTTTCTATAAAATTAATTTGTTTTATAGTTTTGGCGAAAGATATGATGCTACATGATGCCTTTTATGGCAGGCTAACATAGACTATAAGGTAGCTAAGTGCTTTAAATGTTTATTGAACGAGCGAGCGAAGAGAGCGAAGGGAGCAAGCGAATAAGCGAATTAATGAGACAAGCGGTCCAGCGGTGGTGGCCGAGTGGGAAAGTAACCGACTTGCACGCAAGAGGAGCGACTTCGATCCCGGGCGGCAGTACCAATGTGAATTTCACTTTGTGGAGTTTATATGTACTAATCAAATGATTCGCCATCTGCCAACGCTGAAGGAAAACATCGTGAGGAAACCCACATGTCTTAGAAGAAATTCTAAATACATGTCTAATTCACCAACCCGCATTAGGCCAGCGTGTGTGAATTAAGGCCTAAATCTCTCTCTCTCTCTTGATAGAGGAGAGGAGACCCGTGCCCAGCAGTGGGACATATATGGGTTACTATTATAATGAGACAAAAATAATTTAGTATACATAAGCCAGATTAGGGGGAGTCTCGAGTCCACAGTTTAGGGTAAACCCTAGTGGTTTACCCTAAACTGTGGACTCGAGACTCCCTGATGAGATGAGATGTCATCATCATCATCATCTTAACCCATAAACCACTAGTGTATTTAGTTATGATTTTATACACAAAGTACACTTTGTACACTGTATAATGTACAAAGGTGCATGCATAATGCCAAAAGCATACTCTACCAGCCAACTTTAAGTGAAGCAGAGGTGAACTTATTACGTGCAAGATATATAAAATAATTGAATATTAAACTAACAAATTTGATTAGTTTGCTATTATTATTTTAAGTTTCTTTGATATACATTTATATTAGTTTTTAGTTAGTACACTTCATTTAATCCCACGCCAATTGTTTTATTTCGTTGTCAGTGAACTCGAATTTCGATTAAGCCCGCCTGTATACATCATTCATTTTATAATATAATATTTTTTCTGTGTAATAAATAATTACGAATAGAATTGATATGAATATACATACTTCGAGAAAGAGGTCGCTCGTCGAATCCGACTCGGCTGGGCAGCTTTTGGAAAGCTTAATATCTTCTCGTCCCAAATACCGCAGTGTCTCAAAAAGTCTTTGACCAGTGTGTGTTGCCGGTGATGAGCCGGATTCGAGACGTGGTCCTTCATTATAAGCCTAAAGCGAAGACTCAAAGTCACCCAAAGAGCAATGGAGAGAGCTATGCTTAGAGTTTATCTGCGAGACCTAATCAGAAACGAGGAGAGCCGTAGGAGAACGAAAGTGACCGGCATAGCTCGAAGAATTGCCTCAATTAAGGGCCCCTTTTCCGAAATTAACGTTTCTAGATCGAGTTGTTTTCAGAGAAATCAATATATTAAAATTCGCAAAAAAATATATAGTACAGATACATGTTTGATCTAGTGACTTTTTTGGTTAAAAACGCAAAATTTAACTTTTTGCTCGATAAAAAAGAAGTCTGAAGTTAAGTCGATTTTGAAAGTATTTCAAGTTGTATGAGACTTGGGGGAACGCAACTTTTATGAAAATTTAACATTTCATTTACTAATCGGGTTTGACAAGGATATTATTGGATAGATTTATGAAATTGCCCTTATTTTTTTTTATATAAAATAAATACGTGAAAAACTGCTCGCGCGCGACGCGCGCACCGCGCCAGTGTCCTGCCGGACGTGATCGAGGGAAGACCTACGCAATTTTTGCTCGCGACCACATTATCGTCGCCACAATATAATACGTCACAATATAATACTGTAATGTTTTTCTCTACACAGAACAGCGAAGTCAGTATGACTAGAATTTTTAATTCTTTAATATCTTTAATGAAAACATTCACCTTTACATATTTATACATACTAACTGATGATCAGAATGGCGCAGCGGTAGTGAGGCTACCTTACGGACTTAGGGTCCCGGGTTCGAATCCCGGTAAGGGCAAATGTGCATGGACATTTGTTTCCGAGTCATGAATGTTTATACATAATAAGTACCTATACATAATAAGTATTTACAAAAAAAGTATATATGTATTATATCAACTATCTGGTGTCCACGATACAAGCCAACGATATTTATTTATTGACTAGTTGTTGTCCTCGACTTCGTTCGCGTGGAAATTTGAAAGAGTATTAAGAGCGTATTCACAAAATAGCGCAGCTACAGATTAGGTAATTATCGGTCGACCGGCCGTGGAGTGCGCGTGTGTGCGTGATCCTCGCACACATACATTGTTCGTGAAGTATATTCGGCACAGTGCAGGGTGCGTAAACTTTATTGTTATATTACGGTAAGATTTTTGGTGTTATAATATTATTGTTCATTTGTAGAATATGTTATTATTAGAGAAGTAAAGGAACACATTGGCATACCATATCTATTCTAATACATATTATTATTATAAATGCGAATGTTTGGATGAATTGATGTACCTAAGTACCTATGGAGCTTTTTCTTGCTTGTTTCTGCCTGGGGTTGTAAGTGCGGGTTACGTAGTAACTATTTAGTAATCTGTGGTGCGGGTGAAGCCGTGGGTGGAAACTAATGCCATAACATGGTACCTAGCCTACAAAAAAGTAGTAGGTACTACTTTTTTGTGGGCTACTTTTTTGTAGGCTAGGTAAGTACAAAAAACAAAAATGATCATAATATTAATAGACCACAGCCAAATTATTTATTTATTTAAAACTTTATGCACAATCGCACACAAGCGGACTTAATGCCATAGGTATTCTCTACCAGTCGACCTTGGGTGATACAGAGATGAACATAGGTAGTAGGTGCACTCAAAAACAAAAAAAAAATGGATAAGACAAAGAAACAAATTTAAGATAGTAAGGATATAGATTCAACAATATCTAAAAAAATATATAATGAATATATATGCTGTGGTATATATAATATATAAAATAAATATAAGTACCTACTTACATAAATAAAATTTATAAATATAAACAAAATTGTTATGAAAGTGTTAGACGTACTAATTCCGGCGATTTATCAGCGAGAAGAGCCCGAATCTTTACTTAAATTACTACACACATCGGTGTAGTTGTGGTCTTGTGTGTGAGTAGTATAAGTACTCCAGGGCTCATTTAGAGATGCGTTTTGGAAGAAACGTTTCCTATCCCAGGGATACTCCATCATAAAGCCCTGGTGTTAAAAAAATGGGTTGGGAACACGCAAGTGATACCTTTGGTATTGCAAGCGTCCATGGGCTACGGTAACTGCTTATCATCAAGCGGGCCGTATGCTTGCTTATCATAAGGTGGTAGAACAAAAAAAATGCTTATTAAATTTGCATATTAGGTAAAATAAAAATAGCTACCTCACACTCCCATAGATGCTAATACGCCATAAATCGATTTAGGTATAAACCTACCTACCTAGCTACTACCAAAAAAAAAATAGTTGACCTCCTATTCCCGACACCTACTGAATATACATACAAAATTTCATAAGAATCGGTCAAGCCGTTCCCGAGGAGTTTTGTTTGTTACAAACACTGTGACACGAGAATTTTATATATTAGATCATCGCCTGCTTTGTCAATACATTCATAACAATATAAGTGTATTAGTGTTTACAGTCAATAGTGCAGTGGACATACATCAAGCTATACGTTTTTGTTGCAAACTAGCTCTTATTACCAGCACGCAAATAATATTTGAACTACTGATTATTTATACTGTGGCGTGCTCGCCCGCCGCCATAGGTCACCGGAGTTCATATCGCAACGGCTCCTGTGCAACGCGGGCGCAAGCCGTCTCCGTACATAAAATGCCTAAACTTTCGGGAAAAGGGGCCCTTAAGTAGCAATGGGCAGGGCACATCTCGCAGAACCGATGGCCGTTGGGGCAGAAAAGTTTTAGAGTGGCGACCACGAATTGGAAGACGCAGCGTGAGCAAGCCTCTAACAAGGTGGACCGACGACCTGGTAAAGGTCACCGATGAACAAAGTCAGCTCAGGACCGAGTGATGTGGAAAGCCTTGGGGGAGGCCCATGTCCAGCAGTGAACGTCTTATGGCTGAGATGGAATTTTTTGTGTGTTATAGATAATAACGAATAGATTTTTTTATGAATAAACATAAATAAATAAATACTAATACTTATATAAATGTGAAAATAACTATGTTTGAAGCCATGTCCAACAGAGGACTCAGTTTTGAAATAAATGAAGCACTTAATCGTTACTTTTTAACGTTAACGATAATTAGGGCTTTGGTGGGATTTGACGTGAGTCTACGATTTAATGTCGTAAACTTACGTCAAATTCCATACATTTTATTTTTTGACTTTTCAATTCGACTATCGCTTATGCCACTTGTCTAGAGGCTAAAATCAGAATAGTAATTTAATGCAGATTTCATCATTCAGCTCATGACAAATGGGCATCGAACCCACAATATTCGGCGCAGTTATCACTTTAACCGTTAGACCACACGTGCAGTCACAGAACTGGAGTAACAGTTTATATATTACTCTTAAATATTACAAAAAGATTTACCTCAGAATATTTATCAAAAAGACGAAACCTCAATAAATATTAAAAGGCGAAACAAACTTTGACCGATCAACTTCTTAGAAAACAGATGAATAAAATAATTCGTAAGGAAAAAAAACTTAGTGTCATAAGATATTCAAAGGAAAAATTTTGGGTAACGATGGCAAAGTTGTTCTTACAATGTTTTGGCCAATTGTGGAACTGCAAACTTTTCTTGAACGCTTTCAAGCAAGTTGGCAATGTTGGCCAAATGTTTGCATACAATTTGGTACATTTTTGGTCTTTGTAATCGTTAATTTGCTACTTGAGATGTACAAGTTAACTAATTAACGTCCACGAATTAGATGAAGTAGTCTCAAAGAGCTGTTAGCGTGTTCATACTTTATTATATTTGTATTTAGACTAGTGAAGAAGGATTTTGTACGATGTTTTGGAACATAATTATAATCCTTCTAATATTATAAATGCGAAAGTTTGTAAGAATGGAAGGATGGATGGATGGATGTTTGTTTGTTTATCTTTCACGTAAAAACTACTGAACGGATCTAGATGAAATTTGGCACAGAGATAGATTATGGTCTGGAATAACACATAGGCTACTTTTTGCAGCGATAACCGACATCCACGCGGGCGTAGCCGCGGGCAACAGCTAGTATAGATATATTTTTATACCCGTTGACTATTACGTAACAAGTTTAACAGAGGTAGGGCGCCACAAAAGCGAACAAGCCTGACTGAGGAAGTACCTCCACCTTACAGAAGACCACAGCCAAATAACTACACACAGCGGTGTTTTTGTGGCCAGTCCAGGTCTACAGCGTTTATTTAAGGATGCGTTTTGAAAGAAACGTATTCCTATCCCAGGGATACCTCCTATCTTATAGCCCTGGTATTAAAATACAATAGGTTGGCAACAAGCAAGTAATCCCTCTGATACTGCAAGCATCTATAGGCTACGGTAACTGCTAAACATCAGGCGGGCCGTATGCTTGTTTGCCACCCAAAGACCACCAATCCATATTGGTCATTACACTCTCTTTCCTCTCTTAATAGAGGAAAGGAGTCCCGTGCCTAGCAGTGGAACATATCCTACTTCCTACTAAAATTATAAACAAGAAAGTTTGTAAGAATCTATGGATGTATGTTTGTTACTCTTTCACGCAAAAACTACTGAACGTATTCGATTTCAATTTCGACTGCCTCGGTGGTCCAGTGGCCGCAGTATGCGCCTGCTGTGCACGAGGTTGAGGGTTCGATTCCCACACAGGACAAAAATTTGTGTGACCCACAAAGAATTGTTCTGAGTCTGGGTGTAATTTGTGCCCGTTAATTGTATGTTTGTAAAGTCCCCCGCGACACAGAGCTTGTTCTCTGGTGCGGGAGTTGTCTTTTTAAAGAATACTAAAAAAATACTAAAAAAACTAAATACTAACTAATCTGAATGAAATTTGGCACAGAGATAGATTATAGTCTGGAAAAGCATATAGCTACTTTTGATCACGATAACCGACATTCTCGCGGGTGGATCCGCGGACAACATCTAGTTATTCATATTCGAAATGTTACAATTATTATGAACAAAGCAACCCTTAAACCAATACATGTACGTCGGATAGCCATTAAACTGAAAACTAGTTTAAACTTTTACCTACGTCGTGGCATAAAGTCGTAACTGTGTTACAACTATATTTAGTTTAGTTCTAGAATATAGTTTTAGGGTCGTATTGGTCACCTTTTATTGTTAGTTTATAATATTCAGCGGGTTAAGCTACCAAGGGCGCGGTAACCCTATAGATGGGTGACCGCATAGTGGTATTTCATCTGAGCGTCTCCGTGCTTCGGAGGGCACGTTTAAAGTCGGTCCCGACTGTTAACAGTCGTTAGATCATGACAGAGGTCTAAATATGGGCGATCTAAATAACTCACCAGGTTGGCCATCAACCAAACGATAAGAAGAAGAAGATAATATTAATAACGAGCAATCCACCCTTGCTTTGCTTCGGTTTTCTTGGCAATTTTTTTGTTTTAAAAAGACAATCCTCACATCTTAGAACCTCTATCGTGTCGTACTGTATGGTTTCAGAGAAATTTCCTCCCACGTATGATTAGTTTGAAGAATGAGCTGCCGAGGTTTTCTCGAGAGACTATAGCATGGGGTTCTTCAAGAAAGGAGTTATAAGGTTTCCTAAAGGGTCGGCAACGTGCGAGTGTTGCAAGCGTACAAAGGCTACGGTAACTGCTTACCATTAGGCGGGCCGTATGCTTATTTGCCTCCTTGGTAGTATAAAAAAAATCCCTGAGATATTTTCGCAAGAAGTAACAAGTACTGTTTAGGATTATACAAACATACGATTCTCTTATTCTTTGTTTATAAAGACATTGCCCACACTAAAAAACAAGCCCTGTGTTGCGGGGGACATTTTCATATAATCAACGGGCTTAAAGAATACCCAAACTCGGGACAATCATTTATGGATAACACAATTTTTGTCCCGTGTGGGGACCGAACCCACTATACGCCACGCCATAGTAAATGGCGAGGTAACCACTTAAGCCACTGAACCAACCGTGTACTCAAAGACAGGTGTTACTATTGCAAAATATATTACACCCCTTAAAATTAAATAGGGGTAACGCTACCGTAATTTGAGTTACTTTCATTTTAATCGTCTCGTTTAATTAAATTGGTTTAAATTGAATACTTTGCAAGCACTTTAGGTTGACATTGTTAGAAACTTCAAATTATGTAGTTATAAGTAAGTATATTACTTTGTTTTAAAACGTGACCTCTGCATCAAAAACCTTTCTGGGCCTCGGAAAGTACGTAAAATCTCTATCTCTATCTTTTAACTTTTCTTTTCTAAAATACAACTCCCGCACAAGGAAACAAGGCTTGTGTCGCTGGGGACTTTTCACGGTCATAAATTAGGTATACCCAGATTCGGAACAACCATATTTTTTGATCCCGTCTGGAGATCGAACCAACAACACGCCGTGCAGTTGTAAAATGGCGAGATAACCACTAAACGCCGTGCAGTTGTAAAATGGCGAGATAACCACTAAAGCCACTAAGTCAACCCTGCAGTCAAAAGAATAATTATATCAGCAGCCCATATTTTGTCCCACTGCTAGGTACTCCTCTCTTCTATCATGACAGCTGAGAGTAAATACACGTGGCTCTCCGATGTAGAAATCGAACCTACAACACGTAGTGTAGCTGTAAATGGTGAGATGCCAAACGTGCAATTAACATACTCAGGGTAACCAAGTTGCAATTAATTTGCAATCTATTTTTAATACAATTTGTCGGAAATAACCAACAAAACATGTCATGAAAACTACAGATTCTTTTTTTTTTTTTAGTGACAACTCCCGCACTAGAGAACTAGCTCGACTTTACAAACATATAATTAATGGACACAAATTACACCCAGACTCAGAACAACTCTTTGTGGGTCACACAAAGTTTTGTCCTGTGTGGGAATCGAACCAACAACCTTGTGCACAGCAGGCGCATACTGCGACCACTGGACCACCAAGGCAGTCAAGATGTGTCGTTTTCACTCTGTGTATTCTATAACGACACATATTCGTATATTGTGAATATGTGTCGTCAAAATATTCCCAAAGTCCCCAGACAAATCAACACAACGTTGCATTTGCCTGACTGCCTTGTTGGTTTAGTGGTATACATAATTTATTTCATAAGATATTTACATGAATAGTTATAAAAATTAAAGTAACCTAACCTAACCTACTTACAAACAATCAGATATTGTATTTAAAGGTATTAACCTATAAATAAAATATCTGATTGAGATCGCAGTTCTGAGGAAAGGTGCCCAAAAGACTGGCCACATTTCCACGCTGGATTGCAAGGCTAATACGTTGACCCAAGTAAAGGCCAGCGTTAGGATCGTGAGACGACTCGACCAAACGCCTTGATATCTCACGATACAATTTGTGGGCACTTGGGCCCCATGGTCCTAGAGTTTCGACCCCAAATGGCTCAAAAATGTAAGTCTCACCGAGACTTTCATATTTGCGCCGCTTGAGACACTCTGCAGAAGTGGCGGCCGAACCCACTTTAATGCCAGTCAATGAAAGATGGGAAGGCGCCAAGGTATCTACACAAGTAGCATCCCACACTAAGGGCCTTCCCATCCTCCAAGGAACGAGAGTCATACCGTCAGGACGCTTGCCATCACTACGAAATAAGCCGTTCGGTTCCAGAACGGCAGGAATACGCGCGCTTACAAGAGCTCGACGGATGACGTCGTTTAGACTGGCATGCCGCGGGATTCTACCAGCACTCCTGCAACAAGAGAGACCATGATGAGCAAGCTGATCAACAACCTTACCACAATAACAGCGATGAGGTACTGAATTAAAAGCTCCTAGACGGAGGCTAACAGCAACTCGAAATGAAATGTTGTCAACCATGGTTCCTAGGACAGGAGATGGAAGAGCATTTAACCAGAGGCCAGATTCCCATTCAGCAACGGCTAAAAGACGAGCGCGATCGGCAGAGTTAGTAGTCGTATTAAGTAGATCGTTACGCACTACTCTGCAGAGCGGCTCGTCCCACAGCCGCTGAGCTGAAAGATTGCTGGGAAGCTCATCCAAAGTTAGGGTCCTCCACGCATCAATGGCCTCAGCTAAAAATGGTATGTGTACCGAATTAAAAACATGAGATTTATTTAGAATTTTACAGGCTAAGCCAAAAGTACTGTGAGATGAAGATAAATAGGCTGGAAGGCTGACACTAGATATTTTCCTAATGCCTAAGCCTCCATGCCTGATGGGCAAAGAAGCTTGTGTCCAAGTACGGCCTTCCAACCTAATGTTCAAAGTTGATGAAAGAGTGTGCTGAACGATATTGTCTAATTTAGTGGTCAAATTAGGGTGTTTCCAAAATTGTGAAGAACGTAAAGTGTATGTGAATTTGGGTACAAAGAGACAGAACCTAATGATGGTGTATGCAATGTGACTATTAATTTTACTTATCCGATCAGAAATTGAGTTAAATTTGGTAATTTGTTCATCAATGTAGGGTGAAAATGATTCATCTAAAACAGGGGAACCGAGAAGACGGAGTGAAGTTTGGTCAACAATTTTGATATCAGGAGCTAATTGCTTAAAACTGTTTATAATGTCACCACGCCGAATGCAATTCGGTGGTACAAACAGTTCACACTTGGAAAAATTTTGATCTAAACCACAAAGTTTGAAGTCACGCACTAGGGATGAAAAATCGTTTAAAACTGTTGCAGTGTCACCACCAAGGGTACCGTCATCAAGATACCAAACGTTAAATTGAGATTTCAATTTGGTGATGATGGGGTGAATGGCAAGGCTGAAAATTGCTGGGCCGAGAGGGTCGCCCTGTTGACAACCAACAGCAGAAGAGAGTAAGTGCTCCCTATAAATTAATTTTGTGGGAGCGCTATAACACTGCCACAAAAAACTATACAGAGAAGGCACCACCCTTTCAACCTCTGACAACAGAACGCCTCTGTCGACCGAGTTAAATGCGTTTTTGACATCAACCTTAAGTATAACATCATCTGGCCGAAAAGAGATGTAAGAACGGACGGCGTGGATAGCTGCTTCACAGCCACCACTAACTCCAAAACCAAGTTGGGTAGGCTGAAAGTGTTCGCTGAGGGTACCAGAAACCGCCCGGCAGCAAACTTTGGCTGCAAGACGGCGGTAAGTGGTACCCACAGCAATAGGTCGAATCCCACCGTCCTTTTTTTTAAGGCACAAAGGTTTGCGCCGTAAAGTAAATCCAAAATGTCCCCATTTACTCGACCAGACAGCATTAAATTAATAAGAGATGTCAATGCCTCAAGCAAGGCCACGCTGACCTCACCACCAACATTCAAAAGGTCTTTGAGATGCTGAGCTGTGAGACCATCAAGGCCTGCAGCAGTACCACTTCTGAAGCCATTGACTGCGTTCAAGACCTCAGTGGAAGACACCTGCAGGTTTGTCTGAGAATTACTAGGTGAATCAGGAAAGGAAAGGTTGGCAGCTGGGCAGGGATGTTTCTCATAAAGGGCTGAGAGAGTCTCTGGGGTGTTAGGAGCTAACGCATCGTTAGAAAAAAGGAGACGAGCTGCACCTTTTATATCTCCATCACTCACTTTACTCTCAATGTGATAAAATTCAGACTTTTTTGATTGGCGAGAGGTTTTATTATGACCTAAATGTATTTCATTTAAAACACAGTTTTCTTTAATACAAGAAGTTAGAGAATTGGAGCGAGAGGAAATAGAAGGATTTATATGCAAAATTTGGTAAGGGAACGTGAGAAGATGTTCCCACACCTCTTTAGAATTAAGATTGACCACAGAAATAATATCTGTCGTCAACCTTTGAGCTACACAAATACGAGCACCTCTGGGAACTCTCTTTACAATAGGCTTACTGTGTTTTAATTTAGAAAGTAGTTGCCAAAAAGGAACAGGTGGTAAAGTTACAGAATTTGATGAAACTACGGGTGGCAATGAGGATACCTGAGAAGAATGGGGTTGCGATGATTCAGAGGCCACCTGCAGATGTCCTTGATTTCGGTGGCAGCGGCTTTCATGGATCTTCAATCCTCTCTGCCCCTTAAAAAACCTTGGCTGTTCACAAACATCGCATTTCACAAAGTTGATACTCATAAATACTAACTTAATTCCGATAACAAAAATAAGAAACCAAAAACTGAACCTAATATAAAAACAGGCAAAATCTTAATTAAATAAAAATAAAATAAAGTTCATAACATAACATAGATGACACCAAGACGTTGCTAGGCAGCCAATATATTCGAGCGCACCAAATGACAGAATGCGCCTAGCAATGAAGGCAGGCTCCTGAAGCGTCCTTGACAACCGTCAAAGTCACCTGAAAATAGCAAAATATCTGATTATACTGAAAAAAGAAGAAAAATATGGGATCATAAGCTGCCCACATGCGTATAGGGACAACACGCACAGGGCCGCGTATTACAGGGCCAAAAATAAGATTAAGTTGCGGCAAATAATTTTATTTCAAATAAAATTAAGAGCGCATGACTTTGACAGACAATGACAATGTTAGCAGTCGCAAGTGTGTTTAGTGGTTAGTTACACTGACAGAGCCGGAGGATGTGAGTTCTATTCCCACCAAGGACAAATCTTTGTGTGATGATTATTAATCTGTATCTGGGAGTAATTTATTTTGGTTTGGTATATAAGCTGGTTTTCTAATTATGTATTAAAATTTATTTAAATATTTAAAACAATGTTGAAAAAGTCGAGCCCGGACAAGATCTCGAACCTGCGCCTCTCGGGTTCCGGCCTAGCGCATTACCAAATGTGCCATCCGAGCTCCAACTCCTGAGTTCGAATTTGTGCGCCGTTTTTTTACTTCTTGGAGTGACGTCAGCTTCATTCTACCGTTAGCCGTTACTACGAACGTACCCTGGTACGAGTACGTATTCCAATTGTGAGGAAAGAATGTTATATAAAATGAAACCACACAATATTATTAAATATTAATATAATATTTAATTGGTCAATTTGTACACAACACATAGTTGTGTACAAATTGACCAACTTAAAAATCCAACTTAAAAAATAAACAGCAAGGAAAATTACTGCACAAAATTTCAAAATCGGCAACCCATATCCCATTGATCTTTGCTGCAGCAAGCGTTTATAGCGTTTGGTCTTCTTCTTCTTAGCGTGTCGATGGTAATCTAAATTGTGTCAGCCCAGAAACTACGAGTTTTGCATTTTCAGTAGCGTCCATAAGCTCTTCTAAGGTGCAGGTATCAGGGCACGCGGGACGAGATATTGTCCGGTAATAGTTTACCATAATGTGTATCTCTGTATATTTGCTACCTAGGTAGAAGAATAACGGAATGGTTAAACAAAACGTGATGCGAATGTATCAAATTTCATCAAAAACTTTTACTGTGCAAAAAGGCGCAGTTTTGGGCTCGACGTGTAAAGTTGTAAGTTCGGACACCAAAGTCAAACGTGAAGTTGTATCCGTTTTACAAATTTATACTTATACTAGCTGCTGCCCGCGGCTCCGCCCGCGTGAATTTACTTTTTACCGCAATAACAGACATTCCAGATTATAATCTATCTCTGTGCCAATTTTCATCCTGATCCGTTCAGTAGTTTTTACGTGAAAGAGCTGGAAGCATCCATACATCCATACTCACAAATATTCACATTTATAATATTAGTAGGATAAAATAAAGCTGAAGAGTTTGTTTCAAAGCGGAGCTGTCTCACGAGGCTGCTCATCTGTTGTTCGCATTGATCTGGTTAAGTAGGGCTATACCGCTGTAACAACTACAGAATGTGAATGCGGTACGGACCCGCAAATAATGGCTCACCTCCTGTCCTGTCCTTTGTGCCCTAATACCTGTACTCTGAGTAACCTCTGCGCAGCAACTGATAACGCCGTAGAGGTGGCAAAATTCTGGGCTTGTGCAATTTAATTATAATATAATAGACTGCCTCGGTGGTTCAGTGGCCACAGTATGCGCCTGCTGTGCACGAGGTTGTTAGTTCGATTCCCACACAGGACAAAACTTTGTGTGACCCGTAAAGAATTGTTCTGAGTCTGGGTGTAATTTGTATCCGTTAATTGTATGTTTGTAAAGTCCCACGCGACACAGAGCTTGTTTTTTAGTGCGGGAGTAGAAAAAAAAAATATCGTACCATCGACACGAAGAAGAAGATTGAGCAGTCAGTCAGATAACGTTCAAATTGGCTCGCGAGGCAAATGCGTCTCCACATCGAGGCTGCCTTGCGCGGCATTCCTGACGAGGCAGCCTCGGGATATCGTTATCTACGTTATTTCAAAAATTCTTTTTGCTTTTAATAGTTCCATTATTGAGGAAGTATAAAAGCTATTCAACATTACTCTACGACCAAAGGGAGCATGGTAGTATAATAACAATTAACGTAACACTGGATGAAATTAAAATTGAACACAGGCAAAATTGTGGGGTACCGCTAGTTTATTTTATAACTGTCCATTTTCAAGTCGCCTTTTTACGCTTTTTCAAACTCCTAGAGCCGTACTAAGACGTGGTAAAACATACGTCGTTTGTAGCTGATCACGAGTAGGGTTCGATTCCCGGGTAGAGCCAAAATAGATATTGGGTTTCGATCGAGCGAGAAAAAGGGACAGCTATATAACGTGTATTGTTTCGTCCCTCTTTCTCGCTGGTAACACGTCATGGTACGGCCCCAAGCATCTTTTGTGTTTTTTTTACAAAAGAACCCAATATTTTGGCTCTACCTAAGAATCGAACCCTACTCTTGATCATCTGTACACTACAACACTAGACCAACAATTTATGATTTACAATATACTCCAAAAATACAAAAGATTATGTTATTAATAATTTCATAGAACATTAAAAAGACGTAAATAGTAACGCAAGAATTTACGAGCAGTGAGCAGCGCGGGCCGGGCGGGTAGCGGGCGGGTAGCGGACGGGCAGCGGGCGGGCAGCGGGCGGGCAGCGGGCGGAGAGCGGGCGGGCAGCGGGCGGGCAGCGGGAGGTACGAGTATGGTCGACATAAAACAGACATTGTCTGTTACAGAATAGGTTCAATATAACGTGGGAGCACTCTGGGGAGCCTTTATTGTTAGTGTTAACATTTATACAATAGTGATCATGAGAGGGAGATAAACAGCTTCCTTCTAATTTGTCTGACAGGTTTTGATGGTCTTTAGATATAAATCTCTTAATTAGGTACATATTTGATACAAAGATTTATTTTACAACGTTATGTAAATACCATTCGCGGTCTTATCGCTTTTTCTTATATATAGTTTGGGTAGTGGCCAACCTCGTTGACAGAATTATTTAGTTCGACCATATTTTAGGCCTCTGTCGTGATCTAACGAATGACGGTCCCATCGCTAAATGCAGGTCTTTAAGGCTTTTCCAACCCGTATGGTATTTTTTTTTATGAAGTTGTGATTGCCGCTGAAAATCAGCGCTGTTGTCTTGCAACCCTTGCTGGTTGCAGCATAATTAGCAATATTCCGAGCGAGGGCCGATTTTAATATGCGTGTGGCGTACTAATGCAGACAATTTTTAGTTTTAATTTTTTCCTTAATTGTTATTAGTTCATTGTTTTTCTTGTTTTATTCTAAATATCTTTTTTTTTTGTTTTGTAATCCTTATTTTTTATTCTTAATTTTGTGCGTCATCTGCGTGTTAAAATAAATTGTTTTTCTTCTTTCAATTTTTTTATCGTCTATAACGGGCTTTACTTGCGTGGTGCCGTCCCAAAAATATTGTAACACCTACGTTTCTGTTGTGGCAACCCAAAATTAAGAGGGGGAGTATCGGCGACTATCGCCGACAACACTGTCTTAGATAGACATAAAACCCTTGACCCAGTTGCCTAACGAGAGCCTTTAAACGTGTAGGAACCCGTTATTATTATTGTATTGGTTGTAAAATAAGATTCAACGGATTGATAAAACCCTATTTCGGTGTCTCAAATACATATATTTCGGGTCGCAAACGCAACAAAATAAATAACGCACATAATATTTTGTATCGAAAAAGATTATTTATCGGTTTTCGGCAAATCAATTTACGTAAAATATATTATTGACTTAACTACACAGAATACATTTTGGCTTAGTACACGAGCCATACTACAATCTATATAGAATATAGTGTACGACAACCCGAGAGGCGCAGGTTCGATTCCTGCTCCGGGCTCGTCTTTTTCCACATTGCTTTAATATTTAAGTATATTTAAATGATTGCATAGCAAAAATGCTAAAAATATTTAACAACTGGTAAAATATAAAATAATTTATCAGTTAATTTACAATGCTAATAAAACTACCATTGTTTGTCTCCATAGCCTTATGTCCTGAATTCGATACCTGGGTTAGGCACAGTATTAATTTTTCTGTAAGAAAATTCTTAACAGCTGAACAGGATGAAATAAAGTTCTAATAAAAAACTGTTGACGTTGAGAAAATATTATAGTAGGTTTTGGGCACTATTTTATGTCACCATCAAAAAAATATGTCGCTTTATCACAACATACGCATCGAGAGTGGATTCCATTTCAATATGTCCCCTTATAAGTCCCTTCGGCGTCACTAGCTCACCTTACGTGACCTTTTTCTATCGTACACTCACTAAACGTAAGATTTGACCTTGCTCCCGAGGCCCAACATATTCCATAAACATGAAAAAATTACCTCCAACTTTTCTAAAGGATGCCGTAAAGGTGGGGCTCAAAAGAGGTCTATCCTCTCGGGAGTTGTTGTAATATATTTTTTATATATTATGTAAATTAAGGTTTAAAGTAGTGTGGTATTGTGTACCTTAACAACATACATATAAAGTTCAAATTTAAAATGTTGTGGTAAGAATAATTAATAGTGCCTCTCAATATATCCCACCTGTGTTACCTATGGAAGGTCTCACATGTGCTATAAAACATGCCAAATTGTGTTAATAGATACTATAGTGTAATATAATATACCTATTAAATTATTATTGTTGAACGATAGTTATTTTATCCATGTTTTGCAAAATTCGACTGACAATGTCGATAATTTAATATATTTTTATAAATACTACGAGAAGTTTTATTTTATATTATGTAGGCTATATTTTATATGAAAGAACAATACTGCAGGCCAGTACTGTGCCACGAGGATAAATGTCTTCCTTAGAATACAATCTATCTCCCTGCCAAATTTTATTATGGTCTGTTTAGCCATTTAGCGATGAAAGCAAAACAAACAATGAAACAGAGTTACTTTCACATTAATAATATTACCACAGTCTAAGGACCTAACTCTACAATAGTACTATGGCCTGCTATATACATATGTTAGGGTTAAATCGCCGATTCCGTAAAGTAACTTTTGGTTTTCAGTTGGTAGATAATATTCTAGAACTTGTCAGAAATTGTGTCAAGCTTCTACAAAGTTTAATTTCCATTAGTGATATGAAAACGTGTCGTATGTGGCTCGAACGTATTATCTATATAATAGATAAAAATCGATTCAGAGGTTTTATAAAATAAGTTTGTCAAATAAATGCGTAAATCGAGGTCAATCAGTATAAACCTTCTGTCGATTAATCTCCTTGTCCGTTATTTATATTAATCCGCTTAGAGCTTCAGAATTTGACCCGTATATATCTTTAAGTAGGATTATTTAAAAAAACATTATTAAAAATAATATTTGTGAGTATACAAATGATGAAGGTTTCAAAACGATTTTAAACCTCTTACATAGGATTTATTTTTTCCAGTTTACTAAAGGGACATTCCTTCTCTTTTTACTACGTTTGCAAGGCGTACTTTCAGTGGAATAAATTTTAAAAAGACAACTTAGTAATATAGAGTTTATTCCGTAGAGTAAAAATCGTTTTTAGAAAAAACGTAGAACAGATGTATATCATCTTTTGACAGTTATCTATTGGAAAACAAATCACAGTATTTGTACAAAAAACCACAAATGAAATATCTTTATTGAAGTTAACTACATACTTAGATAGGTACACAACACATCTAAATGTTAGAACCTCCATATATTTCACTCGCCTAAACATTCCTGTTCATTATTCACACGGACCCATGTACCCGAACTCATTAAAATGTAAAAAAGCCGTCAACCAAAACGCAATTAACCTACAACTTTACTGAACTTTTTCACCAAAGGAAAACGCAATAAAAACACTGCAATATTAAGAAAAGTATAATTTAAAATCTAAAGCGTTCATTACTAAATGCACTTTACAATAAAGCAAAAGCGACCATTAACCTAATGGTAGCGGGAAAACTTTACAATTTTATGGTAAAGAAAATTTCTTCTTTTGGTAAATTGCTGAGGAATCAGTGCGTGGGTAGCCGTTAAGAATTATACACAAAACAGCGCTTTTAATAACTAAGTGTACTTTATAGAAGCAGCGGCAATTATTCGACAAAATACGTGGCTTAAATCAGTTCTAAATATAAATGCGAAACAAACCAAGTCAACGCGTTTTTGCCTGCCTTTGCCAGCTAAACACCATGCAAAATAAAACATTCTTGACACCCTTTCAGTTGTTGTGAATTTGACAATAGCTTTACAACGCAAATGCATTTTGCCTCACTCGTCGAGCAGCCGAATTCATCTATCAACCTGGAGTAATAGCCTAGTCATACGACTCTGTTTACAGACAAAATCGACCAATGTCGGCATCTAGTGTCACGGACTATCTGAGTTAAAGCAAAGCTTCGACAAAGCTGCCATCATAACGCCAAAATTAGCAGAATAAATTAGCTAATATAATCCATAATAATGTGTACTTAATGTGCTTTTTAGTCGAACACACAATAGGTATTAGATACAAACATATTTCGCTAAAAAAATAGAACACCAATTTTGAAGGTGAAAGGCCTCGTATAAATCTACTTAGCTACAATTAAATAAATAAAGGTTAATTACATAAGTCGTTAAGCCGCATGTGTTGAATTTGTACAATTTTCACGAACGAGACCAAAGCCCTTTGCGTTCAAACGTCCAGCTCCATTTTCATCCTTTTTCATTTATTAACGTTGACATTTCACACGTCGGACATTATCAACGTGGCTATATATAAATATATATTATGTTGAACAGCTTAACATGTCACTTTCTGTGATAAACAGCTTATTCGTTCATTGTTCCATATACATCTTGACTGCCTTGGTGTTCCAGTGGTCCAGTATACGCCTGCTGTGCATAAGGTTGTGGGTTTGATTCTCACACAGGACAAAACTTTGTGTACACACAAAGAGTTGTTCTGAGTCTGGGTGAATGAACTGAGTTTCTTGTCACTTCTTCTCATCTCTGAGACCAGCCGGATGATTCTCTAAGAAACAGCGATGGCAAACTGACAGTTGTGATCGCAAACTGACAGTTTTTGATTGCTCGGTTACGGCACAATCTATTGACTAAACGTCAAAAAGGGCTCTTACGGAATACCGATTTTCAATCTGACAGCCAGATTTTGCTCGGTTTTTGCGGTTGCTCGGTTTTTGCTCTTACGGAATACCCCCCAAAATGACCTGTAGTCAGCAAAATGGCCGAAGACAAATTGTTTTTATAATATTTTATATATGTCATTCACATGTTCCTAACGTTTGGTTAAGAATATTTGGTTATTCTAATGTCCTTTTAACCGAATTTCGGTAAAGGCGGCTAATCTTAATAGTGCACAAATTTGTGCATAAACACCACTCTTTATGTCTTCACTCTTATAGTCTGAAAATACGCAATTGGCGCCTCATCTTTAAAGACTGACGTAGCTGCATTTTCCTTATCTGTGGTATTACAGAGATAAATTGAAACAGGTAAGTAAATTAAAACCTTGGAAACGCGGCTCTGAGGATTTAGTTATAACTTTTTCTGCCAAGAACAATGTAAGAAGTAATTGGACCATTCGTGAATGGAATGGGATTCTAAAGACAGTTAAATGCTATTGTATTAGTGAAGAAATTACTATGTATCTAGGTGGCACAGATAAAGAACGGCTTCGATGCTCAGGTCCCGGCTTTGATCCCTGGATTGAAAAGTAGTATTGGGTGCTGATCTGCGTTATGCGAATACTAAAGCTCTGTATTAGCTCGAAGTCAAGAATTGTTCCTGAAAAAACATGGTAATTGGCTATAACATGCGCTCGAAAGGTTTGCTATTACATGCGTTCTTATACAACTACCTGGAAGCTCACGTAGAACCTCCTCAGTCAAACCTCAGGACAATGATGGGCGTTCTAACAGGACATTGCCCACTCAATTAGTACTTTCACGGACTCGGCCTAACCGACAGCTTACTCTGCAGGCTGCATGGAGGTCGAGGAGGCACCCGCCCACGTCCTTTTAGAATGCAGGAGCTTAGAAGACCATAGGGCACAGACTCTTAGAAAACCGGGCTCTCTATCGGAAGCCTGCGGTCACTAAGGCCGCCTACTAGCTTTCTTACTGGTTTTTGGAGGTATTTGGGCTGGATGGAATAGCCACAAGGAAATTCACGGCCGGACGGACGGAGTGCGAAAAACACCACTACAACTAACTATAAAACTAACAAAACGTGGGTGTGACCCACTTCAGCTAGTGATCCTTTCATTCCAATGTAATAATTCTATCTTTCTATATATGGATAAAATAAAACTGTCCCCTAAATATTTAAATCCAGAACAGTTCACGTCAAGTTATAAAACTTGCCACTTCTATCCCATTTCATATCAAATAACGAAAGTTGGAGGCTCCACTTAGACTAAGGAGTCGGAACACACCGCCAGCCTTTTTATATAATTTGATTTCACTGGCAACTGTCACCAATAATATTGGTAGTCAATTTAAATTCAGTTTGAGCGTACTTTCTCAACTTATATTTGTGTGAAATTCTGAAAACTTTTTGTTTAGTTTGCAAGCCATCATAATTGTAATAAACAAGTTTGAGTTTCTATCCAGTTCTCATGGTTCTACTCTTATCCGCGAACTGGCTGTAAGAAAAATTTTCTGACATCAAGTTTTAGTTCCATGTGGCGAGTATATTGCCATATATCGATCACAATTCTAAACTCCATGCTGCTACTGACATTGCATTTTCTAACAAAATAACCTAATCATTTAAGAGAGATAATAGGACACCATACTAGCGAGCAAGCTCGACTGGGGAAGGACATCCACCTAACAGAAGACCACTAGCAAATAACTACACACAGCGGTGTAGTTGGGCTCCTGTGTGCGAATACAGGTCTCAAGTGCTCATTTAGGGATGCATTTTGAAAGAAACGTATTACTGTCCCGGGGATACTCCATCATAAAGCACTGGTGTAAAAATAATAGTTGGCAACGCGCAAGTACCTCTGGTATTGCAAGCATCCATAGACTACGGTAACTGCTTAACATCAGACGGGCCGTATTCTTGTTTGCCTTTCACTTTTTTTCCCAGCCCGGGAAGCAAACCTAGGACCTCACGATAACCCCTGTAAATAAGCGCAATACGGTCTAAACAGTCTAAAATGTCTGTTCATGTAAGATTTAGATGACATGTGGTCACGCTATGAGTTGATATGTTATTTACTTTTATATTATAAATCAATTTTCTTTTAGCAAATTGCATTCAGGTCGTGTTCGTGAGTTTAAATTCAATCAGCCGGTGTCACGGTGAGGTGAGATCGCAACATACCGAGTATTCGCAAGGAGTTGTAAACCAATTGTATCTATTGGGAAAGCTCAATGAACTTCTCATGGCTGCGTTGTATTTAGACGTTCGATGATTAGCGGTTTATCATCAGATAGAAATATCTAATACTAGCTGTGGCCCGCATGGATGTCGGTTATCGCTGCAAAAATGTAGCCTATGTGTTATTCCAGACCATAATCTATCTCTGTGCCAAATTTCATCCAGATCCATTCAGTAGTTTTTACGTGAAAGAGTAACAAACATTCATCCATCCATTCTCACAAACTTTCACATTTATAATATTAGTAAGGATAAAATTATTATTACTACTTCTTGTAATCTAAAATGTTTTAACAATTTGCTGTCACTATTTTCATTTCATTAGCCGACACGTTTCTATTTGTCCGTTTGATCAATTCAATTCGTTTGACGGTATTGCATGCAGCTGTTTCGATAACCATTCAATGAACAAAGAAAACGAATTCGTGTTTATGCAGTGGCTAAGTCAAAGTAAACTAGCGAAAAACATCAGCTTTAAGTATTATGAACAATTTGACTGCCTTGGTGGTCCAGTGGTCGCAGTATGCGCCTGCTGTGCACTAGGTTGTGGGTTCTATTCCCAACACAGGACAAAACTTTGTGTGACCCACAAAGAGTTGTTCTGAGTCTAGGTGTAATTTGTATCCGTTAATTGTATGTTTGTAAGTCTCCCACGACGCAGAACTTGTTCTCTAGTGCAAAAGTTGTCTTTTAAAAAAGAAAAAAAAAAGATTTCAAAATGTTAAAAAAATTACACTTTTAAAACGTTTTTTTTTGGAATAGGTATTTTAGATATTTTTTAAATATTATATTGCAGACAATTAAACGGTGCGGCGTGTTCTTAGTTCAATTCCCAAAAACATAGGTGAATTCGTTAATTTCAATGTAATAGAAGGGATTCATTATCATCTCAGGAGTATTTGTAACAAAATATCCTGACCGAGGACAAGGTCACACATCACCTGTACCTATACAAGGTTGATGATCAAGCACATTACATCAGGAATCCTTGAAGAACGTTCTAACTACCAGATTTCGTATTTGAACAAACCAACCGATGGCAGAGTTGGGGTACAACATAATAAAAACAATAGTTACCGGCCGGGATCGAACCTCATATATTACGACGGTTACTTTGTTATAGAAATTCGTGTGCATACATGTAAACAAAAACAAAAAGAAAGTTCTCGAAGGCAGACGGCTACCAAAAAAGGCCATTCCAAGCCTCACGGGCATCGTAAAAGACGATTAAATGTTCTGAATTTAAACAAAGCACAAAAAAAGTATACAATAATTTACTCTGGTGTCCATTGCGGGAGCTATTACAATTTATACAAAAGAACAATTATATATTTTTTAACAAGACAATAAACATATTGCGTTGGTGTTTAAGCATAAAAATATCTTGTTAAATCTTTATTCAAGACTTGGAAAAACAAATCACTGAACCGAGAATGCTGCCCTATAAAACATGATTTATTTAACATAACCGATATTTTCTAGTCTGGTAATTCTTAATATGGCATTATTATATCAGCAAGAAAACTTAGAGACAAAAATTCGACTGCACAGGTGCACAAGTTGGATGACAGACAGATGTCTACTTTAGGTCCAGGATTTCTGCTTAACCGCCAATTTAGGCCAGGTTGGCGAGAACTGGCTTCCCTCGAGGTGATGGATCCCTCAGTTCAGTTCAGTCAAGTTCGATGGCATGGTTACCTCGCCTTTTAACACTGCGCGGCAGATTTTGGGTTGATCCCTCACACGGCACAAAAGATTATCTTTTCTACCTTGTTGTTCCGAGTCTGGGTGCACTTTTTGTCCGAGAATTGCGAGTTCAATTTTCAATCTTATAGCAATCTTTATATTATACTAGCTGTTGCCCGCGGCTCCGCCCGCGTGGATGTTGGTTGTCGCTGTAAAAAGTGTAGCCTATGTGTTATTCCATAATCTATCTCTGTGCCAAATTTCATCCAGATCCTTTCAGTAGTTTTTTTACGTGAAAGATTAACAAACATCCATCCATCCATCCATACTCAAAAACTTTCACATTTATAATATTAGTAAGGATCTATCATTATATCTTAATGTACATAGGTATGTTTGTGTTCATGTAAACCAAAATAGTAATATAATACCTATCAAGTGTGTTTGTCCCCGTGCGTGTCCCCAAACTTGAAAAGATTGAGCACACGCACACTTTTATACATAAATTTTCACAGGTGTGGATGTAGCTGGGTATAACTAGCATAATATGCATTTCATCAAAATTTAGTTCTATATTTTTATATGTTCCGAGTTGTCGCTGATGAAATTAACGCAATTAAGATCCGTTGTTCAATAAACTAAATAAACTACAATCTCAGTTTTGTTTGTAAGCTAGTATAAGTTACGATAAGGATGGCATTTCATTGTGAAAAAGCCTTAAAAAAATTAAATTAAAAAAAGCCGTTGTTCTTTTACATAAAGTTGGCCAGTGGTTGAAAAGGTTTTCATGCTATTTGCCTCAAAGTATCGTCTTAGGGGTTAAATAAAATTAATAATATGAGCGTCAGGATAAGTACCTCCTATTCATGATTTGTATTGCTACAAATAACACCGAACAACAAAACAACTGGACCAATATCCTTGTTCATAACATAATGTAGTTCACACAACACTAAAGAACAAGTACCTACAACTGTAAATGTAAAGCGATTTCCATCCGCGCTAATATTGTAGTGACGCGTCTCGTATAATATTCATACACCTATTACCAACTAATCCGCAGGGGTATTTCGTAAGAGCGAAAACCGATCGACCGCAAAAACGGAGCAAAATCTGACTGTCAGATTGAAAATCGGTATTCCGTAATAGCGAAAACCGAGCCTTTTTGACGTTTAGCAATCTTGTGTGCCGTCACCGAGCAATCACAACTGCCAGTTTGCGATCGCTGTTTCTTAGAGAATCAGCCGGCCGATCTGTGTCGGTCAAACTACTAACGTTAAATACAGTTTACGTGTAATACAATATTCACTACCTAGCTACTGTTGATAATGTTTGAAAATTAATCCTATTAATATGATAAACGCGAAAGTTTGTGAGGACGGATGCATGTTTGTTGCTTCTTCACTCTTCATGCAAAAACTACTGAACCGATTTTGATAAAACTTTACAAAGTTATACATCAGAATGGAACATACATAGGTCTTTATAAATTTCCCTTCGCAAAAGTGTTACTATCTATAATATCAATATATAATTACTTTGAGTTTTATTTTACTAAGTAATTTTATAGCAACAATTATATATTTGTATGGATGGACTCATACTCAGCTCAGGACCGAACGATGTGGAAAACCTTAGGGGAGGCCTATTTCCAGCAGTGGACGTCTTATGGCTGTGATGAAATATACAGTAGTTGCTATAAAATTACTCAGCAATAAATTTATTTGTAATTATGTAATTATTTATTCTTTTTTTTTTTTTTTTTTGTAAAACTTATGTGCGTTTGTATATTGTTATCTTAATTATTATTATTTATTTATTTTTTGCTTATGTTGTTGTCCCTGGGCCTACCTGAAAACCAGCGCTGCGGCTTTTAGTCGTAGCATTATGTTGAGGTAGGAATCATTTTTTGGGCTGTAGACCAAGGAATTATAATTTCATTCTAATGTATGTAAATGTAAGAGAGGGAAAACTCGAAACAAAACCCTAAACCAACCCGTCTGGCCAGCGTGGTGTAGTAGGCTAATATCCCTCTAAATGGATGGAGGAGACCCGTGCCCAGCAGTGGGACATTTATGGGTTGAAGTGATGATGTAAATGTCCTGAAACAGTCCGTAAATAAATGTTTTTTCTTTCTTCTTATTTCTTTCAGTAATTTTATAGCAACAATTAGTAGCAACTTTATTAATTGTATTAATTTTATTTTGACTAAGTATAAGTTGTCCTATCTATTCCTGTCAAAATAACACTCACAAAGAGTTACAAAGGCGAATAACTTTAGCCTGAAAAAAAATTGGACGTTAAAAGAGATAATGAAAAACATGGTATGGATGTATGGATTAAGAAAGAGCTTTACAAAACAACAGTATCATGATTAACATATGGGTGCCAGACGTGGTCATTTAATAAGATAGACGAAGAAAAAATTTGCCAACGAATATAAATTAATTATAAAACTCCTTCAAACTGTATAAATATAAATAAGTACATAAATATTATAACCTAGATTAAGTTTTAATATAAAAATTTAAGGAGAAAATGAAGGCTATTCATTTTTATTTTATTTATAGGTTGTCCTATACTTAGTCAAAGTAAAATAAAACTGAAACTCGCGAAGATTACTCAATTGGTAATTTTCTGTCGAAGATAAGAAAACTGCAAAAAGTAAGAAAATATAAAATTACAAACAAATTTGCTTTCCCATTTATTACTATCGTAGTATGGGTTTACAGTAGATACTTAGACAGGCACGTTAAAGGCTCACCCGCCCACGCCGGATCTTCTCAATTACGGTCGATATCCGACCTGATTGACGCGAGAAATAGAATAAAAACAACCTTAGTAAAGGTCTTATCTTTGAGCTATCCTATCAATATGATAGGATAATAAACAAAGTCGACAATATATATATTTTATTTATTTATTTAGAACTTGCACATAATGTACAAAAGAGGGCTTAATGCCGAAGGCATCCTCTACTAGCCAACCTTCGATGATGCAGAGATATGGAACTTTTTTCCACATATCTCATTTTGCAACATATCTCACTAATGCTCCGCTCCTATTGATCATAGCGTTATGTTATATATATAGCCTTCCTGGATAAATACACTATTCAACAAAAAAAGTTTTTTTCTAATCGAACCAGTACTTTCTAAGATTAGCGCGTCCAACCAAACAAACAAACAAACTCTTCAGCTTTTTTATATTTATGTATACATTGTCCACTTTGTTCGCATAAAAATGGCATACATTTTTGCATAAGTAATATTTGTAATATTAAGTGTTATGTCATATTAAGACACTAGTTGAATGTCTGTAGTGCAGCGTCGTTACGATCGTAGGTTCGATACCCGATTTTAAGTAATGTAATATTGTAATATATTTTAGAAGGGAATAGCAATATCAAGCACTGGTATTTAATGTATCAAACTGTGAGCGTGGTAAGTCTTTTGACTGGCCTGTCCCTTAAGACAAGTGGCATCAACGGTTGACGAATCAAATAGGAATAGAATGAACAGCAGCAGTATGGGATTTCACTTTACGTCATTATTACGTAAACTTATGTAAAATCCCATGCATCTGCTTTCTATTCTATTCCATCGACTAACGTTTATACCACTTGTCTAGAGAGGCAGTTGGTATAGTAGTTGACCCAGACTGCTAAGCTGCAGGTTTCGATTCCCACACGGCACAAACATGTGTGTGTTTCATAAATGTTTTCTTCCAAGTCTAGGTGTAATTTGAATGAACGTTTATATTTGCCTTCGCGACACGGGGCTTTGTGCAGGAGTGCAGGAGTTGTATTTAATTAGTGACCCTGACTGCTAAGGTTGAGGACGTGAGTTCGATTCCCACACGGGTCAAAATTTGGTGTGATAAATTAAGGTTTGTCTCTAGTCTGGGTGTAATTTGTAAAGTCCCTTGCGCCACAGGGCGTGTTCCCTAGTCCCGGAGTAGTTAAAAAAATCTCTCTGACTATTTCTTTGCAGAAAATTGTTACGTATTAAAGCTATGAAGCTCTACCTATTATCTTATTTTACGATCGTTTAAGTAGAATTTTCTACCAAAATACAAAGTTACCCTTGGCGAAATGAAGGCGTAACATGAAATTCAACTATTCAGCAATTTTTCATTTTATTCTAATTTACATAAGGTTCAAATTTGCTACAAGAAACTCCTCATTTTGTGCCATTTTTCTTTTAAGAATAGGTACAATATAAGTTTGCTCGATCGTACTTGAAAACTGCGAGCTCAGCGGTCTCATCAAATCCGTGCACATTAAATCTTTAAGATTTGAAATATTGCCAGATTAGAGGGGATGGAAACATCTTGCTCTTCATATTTCAGTAATTTTACTTAACGGCTTTGATATATAATAACATCACGCAAGTAACCCAGAAAAGGTAGATAGTCATTTTCAGCCGATCCCTCTCCGGTCGTGTCCGATTGCCGTTCCATCGGGCTATGATAGTGAGGGGAATAAAAAGTGCACTTGTGTTTGCGCACACACTTGTACACTATAATATCTCCCGAGCAGATGTCTAGTGGCCGTGACCGATATTCGGTTAGGAGGACATTATTATTATTAGTTAAAAAAAACCCAAGTTTTGAAAAATAAGTATAATATTTAGTATAAAACTAAGTAAATATATTTACTCTTCCTACAATAGAAGACCCTAATGAATAATAAAAAACCGTCCATCTTTCAGATTACCGCAAAAAATTATGCGGTTTCACGAACGCAGTTAATTTTTCAGAAAAATTCTAGACATCAATTTTACAGTTCAAGCGTTCAAGTTATATTTTATAAAACGAGATCTTCTTTTAAATATAAAAGTAGTAATGATGTAGATGTTTATTAATTTTATAAAATGCGTACTATTTAAATATGTAGCTGCGTTAATGAGAATTATAATTCTCATTAAATCATTCATCATTAAAAACTAGCTAAATAAACTAAAGTAGCTGAATAAACTAGCCAAGTTACCGATGGACAAAATCAGCTTAGGATCGAATGCAAAACCTTGGGGGAGGCCTATGTCCAGCATTGATCGTCGTAAACCCGATTACGCTGGGGCTCAGTCAGATATACTAGGAACTACCTATACCGATGAGAAAGGATTTTCATTATTAATGCGGCCTTCTTTTCTAAACTAAAAATAGTTATTACCTAAATATAAAAGCAATGTGGAAAAAGACGAGCCCGGAGCAGGATTCGAACCTACGCCTTTCGGGTTCCACCGCTTGTTTAAACTTAATAACTTGTTTAGGTCTGGGAGTGACGTCACTTCAAGACGTAAACAAGCGGTGGACAAATTCGAACACCGGAGTAGGAGCTCGGATGGCACAATTGGTAGTGCGCTGGGCCGGAACCCGAGAGGAGAGTTCGAGTCCTGCTCCGGGCTCGTCTTTTTCCGCATAGCTTTAATATTTAAGTATATTTGAGCTGATTGCATAGCAAAAATGCTAATAATATTTAATATTTATATCCTGTTCCGGTGGGAAAGGTTTTCTTGCGCCCTTTCTTTTCTTAAAATGTCTAAGTTACTCTTTATAACATTAGCTATCAGCCAGTAAAAGTTTTGTTAAAGTCAGTCCAACCGTTGCAGAGACAGACAGACATAAAACAAATTTCGTTTTGTATTGAAGCCGTTCAATGCCAGTGCCAGTGCCAATCCATATATGATGCATTTAGTAGAAAGCTATTTACAAACAAACACTAACTTTTATTTATTTGTACATATAAATAAATAAATAGCTGATATTATAATTTGTTTGTGCCATATACGTCACATTGTCCGTGTGGTGACGGATTAAGAATACAAATTTTACCACCCCTTTCCATCCCGAAGGGTGTCGTAAGAGTCGACTAAGGGAGTAAGTCAGGCAGACAATATCCACTGCTAGAGAGGGAAAACTCGAAACAAAACCCTATACCAACCCGTCTGGCCAGCGTGGTATAGTAGGCTAATATCCCTCCAAATGTATGGAGGAGACCCGTGCCCAGTAGTGGGACGTTTATGGGTTGAGATGATTGATTGATTGATATACGTCACAAATCATTAATTCAATATGTGGCACGGTTAAAGCTTTTATACAGTACGTGGTACAAAATTTGTCAGTGTCATTTAAAATTAATTGGATTATGCAGACACTTATTTATTATAGTGCTTTTCCATGTACTTAATATAAATTCTGCCTACTGCCGCAAATATTTGTGAGAATATTTTACTATACGTGGCTGGCTGATCGTCTTGCCTTTAAAACACCATGCATAGTGGGTTCGATTCCCGTATAATTACAATTCTTCAGAAATCTGATTGATTTCAGAAATTCGATTCCCATATAATTACAATTCTTCAGAATTCTTCAGATCAAAACTGTCAGAAATCTGGGTGTACTTTATGTCACTAATGACTACACGGTTGATTCAGTGGCTTAAGTAGTTACCTCGCCATTTACTACTGCGCGGCGTGTTGCGGGTTATAATAATAAATACTTTATTTGCGTAAATGTTGGTACATTATTAAGCAGTATCCGTAGCCTATAGACGCTTGCATTACCAGACATATTACTTGCGAGTTGCCAACCCATTTTTTGACACCAGGGCTTTAAAATGGAAGTAACCCTGGGATAGGAATACGTTTCTTTCAAAACGCATTCCTAAATGAGCGCTGGAGACCTGTACTCACACACAGGAACACAACTACACCGCTGTGTGTAGTCATTTGGCTGTGGTCTTCTGTAAGGTGGAGGTCCTTCCCCAGTCGGGCTTGCTCGCTAGTATGGTGCCCTACCTCTCTTAAAAACCTCTCTTAAAGATACGATTATAATGACAATTAGTTAATATTATATTAATGAATAACCAAGTCCCAATACAATGTCATCAGATTATTATAATTCAATCAATTAATCAGCCTGTCGCAGCCCACCACACGGGACAAAAAATTGTGGGATTCATAAATAGTTGTCCTGAGTCTGGGTGTCCACCGCGAGGCTTGTTCTCTAGTGCGAAAGATTGTTTTTAAATTTGCATGTCAATCAATTGCGAAAATTATTTTTAAAAATGAAAAGAAAGAAAATGTAAAGGACGATATATGTGAAATACAAACAGATCAAAACTGTCCAACTCTCTATTATAATAACAATTTATAGAATATTTTGAAATTTGGTATAAAGTGTGTATCACTTTATACCGAATTTCAAACACAATTTGAGAGACATTTTCAATTTAGCCTGTCATTCAATCCTTTGACCCCACAATTGAGTCATCAAAACGACTGAAATCCGTGAACCGAGCTGGATACGTAAACTGAGTCTACATAATAAACAGTGTACCTGTCCAAACCCAAACCGCATGGAACATTATCAGACCACACGGTACTATGTTCTACGCTTCTACGTCGTAGCAGTTGAGCTACGTCGTAGGAATACGTAGCACTTCGTAGACATTATATTTTTTAAATATTGATGTTCTTTTCATTGACGTGTTATTATGAAATATGAAATGATGAAGCACCTGACATGGAAAACTAGCAACTGTAATAGCAACATTGTAGAAGTGGTAGTAATATAGATGTGTCGCAACAAGTTGTCAATTTTTAAAATAGGTTACAATATCATCTCAGCTCTTTTAAAAAATCCTGAATGCAATTTAGTTTGGTCTGCAATCTGATATGTTTGGAGAGAAATCAGGCGCGCGATCGACAGATTTACGTACTTTCCTTTCTTTTTGGGTGAACAAAGTGCTTGACGATATAATTCACAAGTTACTTAGTTTTTCACTTCTATCGTCAGTCCCCAAAGAATGCCCCGCGTGATTTTTACCTAATACCATCTGTTCTAATAGTAGATTATAATAATATTAGATTCATAGGTTATACGCATCAATGTGACTAAAACTTAATTAGTTCTACACATTAAAGTAATTATGGGGGAAATATTTTACATAGGAAAAAAGTTGGCCTTGGCCTTAGAAAAAAAGTATGCTGGCATTAGTTTGTATAACGTTTATAAGTATCGTGTATTTGATCTAAATAAATAAATGAGTTTGACTTTGACATAATAAGTATGAATTTAAATAATACATCAAAATTTGGTTGACTCGACACGACATATTATAACGTTAAACAAATCATACATTATGTAGTTTCTAGCGTATTTCCATTATGATTTCTATGTAAATAAACGATTTACTGGCAATATATTAAATAATACATAAATTCTGAGATATAGAATAATTGTTAGGCGTTGTGTTGGTGACGGGCTTTGATCTTTGACATGAATAAAATTATCAAAGTAAATGAGTTTGTTGTACTTAGCATAAACGTTTAATCGTTCAAACATGTACGAGTAGGTATCTACTTCATAACCGTGGCCTTCTTGTCGTTAATCTTTATATTGAGAGTAAGTAAGTCTCGAATATTCTTTTTAACTTTTCCATTAAAATGAGTGGCAGAAACTAGTAATATTTACTATTTAACTTATAAAATAAAAGAAAAACTAAATTGACGTATCAGCGGACAAAAGAAAAAACTACAAGGGTCGCCAAGTTTGCATGCCTGTAGGAAGGATTTTTTGGAAATTCAAGCCAAGGTTGCTTTAGCTTCTCATGTCCTAGCCACTTTGCATTTACAAGCCTGTTGGCCTAGTGATTAGTAAACCAATTGCTTCGCCGCAGGTCGTGAGTTCGATTCCCACACAGCACAAAACTTTTTATCATTCATAAATGTTTATTCCGAATCTAAATATAATTTATATCTGTGAAGTCTTGTTCGGCAGTTGTCTTTTTTAAAAGGAAAAAAAGAACTAAAATATATTACCCTCCTTCTAAGACAGGTAACAAAGTAAACTTGAACACGCCAGCCACAGTTAAGACAGGGGCGATTCAAAGTATTCTCGTAAATAATATGTCATATTGACATGAGAATGTTAAATGGAAACAGACAGTAACAGACATGGGTCGGGGCTCGTGCCCACAAATAGATATTGTCTGAAAAACGATCAGTTGATGTGTTTCTCGATTAATTTATTATTAACCAACGACCCGCTTTGACTTTCCTTGCACGGGTGAACAATGAAGATACTTATTTAGGTTTCTTAGAAAAATTTTATTATTTTGGGGAAAAAGTCTTTTTGCATTATAGTATGTATGAACTTGTAATAAAATTTCTTTGGCTACACTATTTGTATCTGGCTGGTTTTGGTATCATTGAAAGTTTAAATTTTAAAGAACATAGTTCCAAATTCAAATTAGGAAAATGAGTGATTTTCATTTGTTTTTCATACTGTTAAGATGAGTGAATCTAATGAAGAAATTCGATACATTTTAAAATGTTACTACAAAAAAGGTAAAAAAGCAACGCAAGCCGCGAAAAAAAATTGCGATGTTTATGGGCCTAGTGCAGTATCTGTGAGAGTAGCACAAATATGGTTTAAGCGTTTTCAATCCGGAAATTTTGATGTCAAAGATGCACGTCACTCTGGTCACCCTATGGGATCATGTCCTTATCTACAAGATGGCAAAAAGTTATCGAACAAAATGGTACCTTATACTTTAGTTAAATGTAAATAAACTATATTAAAAAATGTTTTGAATTTTCTTAAAAAAAGCGAAGAAACTTTTTCCCCAACCTATTAAGTATTTTTAAATAAATAAAATACAGTCTGTGCAACGCAGTAATAATTTAACATTCTATCCCCACTTGTGGGCAAAGGCTTCCCCATAGCCTTTCATGCCTACGCTACTGTTGGCAAAGAGCATGTTACCCTCGAGAGAGTGATTTGTTTTTTTGTAAGAAAATATTAATCCAGTTAACCCAGGCGAAACCAGGGCGGGCCGCTAGTGCAATATTCATCTTTGTCTAACTGATAGATAGATACGTAGTCCAACAACATCAATATTACTACACATTTTACAATAAAATATAGGAACCACGACAAAAGAACCACGGCAGAAACGTTACATACCTTATCATTATAATAATAAAGTTTAATTTTGTCTGAATTGTTTCCGTCAAGAGCCAGAGGTTGAAGATTGGAAGTTTTTCGAAAGAAAAGTTATTGAAATGTAGGTGAGAATTGTTGCTTTCGTATGCAAATTTTCTTTATTAAACCAGATGCCTTTTGTAATAGTAGGTCCTGAAAACATTTTATTGATACTTTATATTTTTATGTGCTCTGACTAAATGAGGTTTAAAACTCAGTTTTGTTCCGGGAGCTTATTTAGATTACTATATCTGTATAATTAGAACGATATATGAAAAGGAATCTAATAACTATGCAGTTCAATTTCTGAAATCCTGAGCACTACGGCGGACCATTGTGCCCTTTAGATTTCCAGTAAAATACTGAACACGCGAACGAAGTCGCGGGTACAGCTAGTTATATTTTTAAAATCAAATATAATAATGAACGCAAAATAAACGGCAATTTTGAAAGAAAAAAGAAAGAGGGATAAAAAATATTTTATTTTTCTCTTCAACAAAATATATCTATCTGTATTTACTTATCCATCTATACATATAAAAAAATAGTAACCAAGTCGCGTCTGTTTTAAAAAAACAGTTTGTATACGTTGTATTTATGTTATTGAGGCCAAAAATGTTGTTTTAAGATTTTTTGTCTGTTTGTGGCGACGTTTGTGCGCGATAAACTCAGCAATTGATTTGAATGCGGTTTTCACTTACACATTGTGGCAACCTTTCCATAACATATAGACTTTGACCAATTTAAAATGAAAAATAATAGATGCAGACATTTCACCAAGGCAGGCCAATTAAGGTAGTTCACGTTTGCGCTAAGGCAAATTGAAGAGTAGGACAATCATACAAACAAGGAACATTTCTGCATGAAGTTTATTAATTGCAAAATCTAAATGTATAAAAGTTAAACGTGACTGACTTATCTATCAACGCACAGTTTAAATCACTAGACACACAGATAGGCTATTTTGAACTACTAAAATGTAACCGCTAAAGATGAAAATTAGCCGATGAAAGTTTGTATGGGTATAACTGTAGTTATCAGATTTTCAGTAAAAGACTGAACACGGAGACGCGGCTAGTAATATAATATTATTAATAGCAACCCATAGGTATTATTTCCTACTGCTGGCCACGGGTAATAGTTAATGCATCAGAATAATATCCCTGTATTTTCTTTAAAAAAGAACAAAAAAACAAGCGTAGCCGCAGGCAAAAGCTAGATCATATATAATGTAGACTCCTATTTTTCTCGTGTCGTAAATGATTTCTCGTTTGGAGACATCTCTCAGAAACCCGATTAGAAATCTATCAGAAGTGATTGATTGTCTCGAATTGTGTTGAAAGAAAATAATAGATATTTATCTCTTGTATAAGTGAAACTACAATGTCAGAGTTTTTCAAACACAGAGATATTTTTTCGCCATTTAGAGATAAATGGGTCCGAGCCAATTTATCTCCGAACGTCGAAAAAATATCTCTGTGTATTGTGGAAATGTTGGTACCCTTTGTACCTTATATTTAATTTCGACTGTTGTATACAGATTTATGACTACAATCAATCTTGAATCAAAAGAGCAATAGAATACAATCGTACATACTTTTAGAAGTGAAGAGAGTGAAGTGAAGACATTAGTACTATAAGACAAGAGAGCAACTCGCCTGGGTTGTTCTAAGGTCCTAATTCCTACTAATAATACAAATATAGGCTGCGGTAACTGCTAACCATCAGGCGGTCCGTATGCTTGTTTGCCACCTTGGTAGTATAATTATATATATATAGTAAAAGTTTGTGAGGATGCATGAATATTTGTTACTCTTTCTCGCAAAAACTATTAAACGGATTTAGATGAAATTTGGCACATAGATAATAAATTAAATAATAAAAATATTTTGGGACAACTCACACACGGCAACAAGACAACTAATATACCTACTTATATTTTTCTAAATACATACATATTATAGATTATACACAAAGATTTGTCTTGGGTAGGAATCGAACCCATGACTTCAGGCGAATTAGCCAGCGTAACCAATAGACCAACAGGCCAGTAAATAGGCTCGTAGAGTTGTCAAAACTACCTAGAAGTCTAGAATTGCGCTAAAAGGTCTATTTATAATATATATTATACACGTATGGTGAATTCCACGCTAACAAATAGAAGCTAATATACACATACCACCTGAGCCGAACATTTACGCTAAAAATAGAACAACCCCTTCATTTCCTTCGGGTGTCACAAAAGGTCACTAGAGCCCCTCATAACAATATCGTACCGAATAATAAATTTAAACGTCAATTTATAGTCTATTATAGTCTAGTAACTCATTGATATTACCTAAATAATAACCACGTTATTTTGTGATAATATGATTTCTTTATTTCCTTTTTTTTACCTTACATAAGACCACAGCCAAACAACACAACGGTGTAGTTGTGTTCCTGTGTGTGAGTACAGGTCCCCAGCGCTCATTTAGGTATGCGTTTTGAAAGAAACGTATTCCTATCCCAGGGATACTACCATTTTAATGTCCTGGTGTAAAAAATGGGTTGGCAACACGCAAGTGATACCTCTGGTATTGCGGGCGTCCATAGGCTATAGTAACTGCTTAACATCAGGCGGGTCATATGCTTGTTTGCCAAGTAGTACCAAAAAAAAAACTAGAGAATAAGTTCTGTGTCGCGGGGGACTTTACAAACATACAATTAACGGACACAAATTACACCCAGACTCAGAACAACTCTTTGTAGGTAACACAAAGTTTTGTCCTGTGTGGGAATGGAACCCACAACCTCGTGCACAGAAGGCGCATACTGCGACCACTGGACCACCAAGGCAGTATTTAATAATGTGTTTGTAAAGTCCTCCGTATCAATGGACTTGTTCCTTTAAAATTACGTGACCGACTGTCACGTTATTAAAAAAGATTTTTCGGATATGTCAAACTGCTTCTCGTAACGGTGTCGCGAATCCAGAGATTTAAAAACGAATATACGGGTTGAAATGAGAACCTCCTTCTTTTTTCATCGGTTAAAAATGTTATGTGTATTATTATACCACTCCTTTTTTCAAATGGGGGTTAAAATTAAAGACACAACAATCTCCTATACATGTCAGAATATATCCTATAGTTCGTCAAAATAGCGATGGCATCAATACGCAAGAGGGTGAGTCAGCTGCAACGAAACCATCCCCTACCACCCCCCTACAGGGTCTAACCCCACCGCGCACTGTGACAATAGCGTCACGTTTTATAAAGTCTGTATATTTCACTGCGCATCATCTCGAACAAGTTTGTTTTGTATACATCACTCGCTATTGTACTTTTAATTAATTGCACATTTTGAAGATTACTTTCATTAATTTGGTTGGTTTGTTATGCCTGCCAATCTGAAGTCCAAGTTTTTTTTATTGCCTCTCTAGGAAGTATAGCTATTTCTGTTTCAATTAAAAAGACAACTCCCGCACTAGAAAACAAGCCTTATGTCACGGGGACTTAACAAACATACAATTTACGGACACAAATTACAGCCAGACTTGAAACGATGATGATGATGATTTGACTGCCTTGGTGGTCCAGGGTTCGATTACCGCACAGGACAAAACTTTGTGTGACCTACAATGAATTGTTCTGAGTCTGGTTGTAATTTGTGTCCGTTAATTGTACGTTTGTAAGATTCCCGCAACACAGAGCTTGTTCTCTAGTGCGGGAGTTGTCTTTAAAAAATAACAAAATTCCTCCTGGCCGTTTTCAGCTTTGGTAAATGCACTCGGACGAGGCTGTTGTATCCCACTTTGTGGATGAATATGTACGGAGGCAGGTGGTGCATGTGAGAATATTATTACGTAGTTCGTATACTCTAGGTGGTTTGGCTTTACGAGCATGTCATCGACTCGGAACAAATATTTCTGGATCACACAAAGTTTTGTCCTGTGTAGAAATCAAGGTCACTAATCACTTGACCACCAGGCCAGTCTTAAGTGTTCCTACATAAGCTTAACATCCTTTTACCTACATCTAAGAGAGGTAGGGCACCATACTAGCGAGCAAGCCCGACTGGGGAAGGACCTCCACCTTACAGAAGACCACAGCCAAATGACTACACACAGCGGTGTAGTTGTGTTCCTGTGTGTGAGTACAGGTCTCCAGCGCTCATTTAGGAATGCGTTTTGAAAGATACGTATTCCTATCCCAGGGTTACTTCCATCTTAAAGCCCTGGTGTAAAAAAATGGGTTGGCAACACGCAAGTGATACCTCTGGTAATGCAAGCGTCTATAGGCTACGGATACTGCTTAACATCAGGTGGGCCGTATGCTTGTTTGCCACCTAAGTAGTATAAAAAAAAAAAAAAAAAAAAATCTAATACGTACGTCCTACGTCGGTACTTTATTAAGTATATAAGACTATAATTGTGGTAAACGGTGTGGATATAATTGTGGTAAACGGTGTGGATTTCACAATTGTTAATATTATATAGCTTCACACTACTTTATAAATGTATTATTGTGATATTGTTTGTTTACCCCAATAAACGGAAAAATTTCAATCTTAGTCGTAGAGACTTTACGGTGAAGATGGATCATCACAGAGAGTAAATTTACAAGACTACTTACAGTGACAGATGCTAATGTTTCAAAAGTTACAATATCTATAGGTATTCCCTCAAGTGAAGCCGTGAAGTAGACTCTCCTATATTTATTATTGACTCTAGTTGGTACCTCTATCACCTGCACAAACATTGCAAGTTGGAACGAAGTTCTAACACAAACATTTGGATAGGAGTCGTATCTTTGACTTGTGAACTCTAAAACTTGTCCGACATCGCCTTTATTGCACTACCGGCATATTATTATATAAGGAGAGACCGCTCTTAGCAATAAGGCCGCCTACTGTATTTTTGTTTTTTTTTTGTGTTGTACAACAAAATATTGCAAACATGACATTGTTATTTTAAGATATTTTATTCCCACATATTAGGCGCATCTCGACATAATACCCGAATATATTTTTAGAAAACAAATCTCCAAAATGCACAATTATTCAAATTCAAATCATTTATATGCGAAATACGGGTTTACAGGATGCTTAAATTAATATAGAGTATCACCATAGTCGGCTTTTAAGCATGCAAAAAATCATTATTAACAATAATCGGTAGGTATTTAAATTTTAAAATAATAATTAGTCAGGTAACTAGCACATATGATAAACTTTAAAATGTCAAATTTAAAATTTAGAGTACTTACATAAAATAATTAGCTATCTATCTATATTATGCACATATAGCAAAGCAGAAACTGACTGACTGATCGATCAACGCACAGCTGAAACTGGTGGATCTAGAACCATAAAATTTAGTACAAATATTACCTAAGTGACGTAGGTGTGCACTTGGAAAGGATTTTTGAAAATTCAACTCCTCAGGGGGTGAAAAAGGGTTGCAAATTTTGTAGATAACAACGTGTTTTCTTGATCTGATCAACTTCAAATTTACCAGTGCGAAGCCGGGGCGGACCGTGAGTCTTACTCTTTTTTTTTTTTTAAAGACAATCCCGCACTAGAGAACAAGCTCTGTGTCGCGGGGGACTTTACAAACATACAATTAACGGACAGAAATTACACCCAGACTCAGTACAAGTCTTTGTGGGTCACACAAAGTTTTGTCCTGTACGGGAATCGAACCCACAACCTCGTGCACAGAAGGCGCATACTGCGAACACTGGACCACCAAGGCAGTTACTATCTATTGCATTTATTTATAACATACATATAGACTTACCCTTAACATGAAATTATAAGCACCTAATATAAACATTTTAATTATCTTAATACGGATTAATCAAACAATATCGATAACCCAGCTATTGAACCCGACAAAACTTTACGCCGTCAAACCTCGACAATAGTTCCAATCTCCAACTAAATAGGTATGTAATCTAAAACCCGGATGTTTCACCAACTTTGTAAGGGTGATATCCACCCTAGTTTCGCAATTGCTTGATATATATTAATTTGATAAACTTCACCTATTACAAGTCGTTCTAATAGTATTAAAATTTACGATTTGAACTGTCAACAATCTGGTGCTGTTGGACTTAAGAACTGATCGTAAAAACTTTGGATAGACTCACTTTTTATTGCTGGATGATTACTTTGTATGTTGATTTAGACTTGATTGTTTTTGTTATAAAATTGCCATGTAAGTTAAAGTGGGACACTTTATTTTTATTTTATTTATTTATTAATATATATATCTTCATGTACATAAGTACATAAGCGGACTTAATGCTATAAGCATTCTCTACCAGTCTACCACAGGTGATGCAGAGATAATCGAAGTAGGTGCAATCAATAAAGTAAGAAAGACAAGTTTAACATATTGTACTTAAACGATAAAAGATTAAAATTTCTTCGAACAGAAACGTCACCATATTGTCAGTAAAGCTTTCATATAAATTGAAAAGACTCTTTGCAATGCCAACTTGAGGGTGACTTGAGACATTATTAATTCAAGAAAGCGAAGTGTCTAATCACCATGGCGGATCGCTAAAACTGGGTAAGGAAGGAGCCATCAAAAATTCAAACGATGTTAACTTTCCCAAGGAGATTGTAACAACATTCCGTTTCGCAAACCAAAGGGTTAGCACAAGATTAAGGGAACAATGAAAACTTCGTAAATTCTTAAATGAAACGGATTTTGCAGTTTTAGAAAGTTTTTTGCTGAAAAGAAAGTTTGTTAAAACGCTTTGAATGGAAGCGTAATTATGTGAGAGTCCTAATTAAATGAATAATTATATTCTTGTCTGTACTAGATTTTTGTTATATCTATTTTATTTAGTTTGGGTATCTATGTGTATCGTGTTTTTATTTTTGTTTTATTGTATGTTTATCTTACTAATGCTTCATGTTGGGTCATCCCACTGATAACCAGCGATGTGGTATGAGTTTTTTATGCTTCAGCAAGCTGAGCTGAGCTAGCTGAGTGGGGTGACCTATTGTTGGTTGTTTGTTTTTTTTATTTTTTATGAAGTTATTTTATATTATATCAACAATAAATATTTTTTCTTTCTTTCTATAATTATTTAAAATAGAAAACTCACTAGATACCAGGGTTTCCAGAGCTCCTAGAATAATTCGTTTATTATACTGCTAGCAGAGTAATAATTTATTTTGACATACATACATATCATCACGCCCGTCTTTCATTGTGGTAGGCAGAGACTATGGTGCACCAATTGCTTCAATCCAGACATAATCCTTTCGCTTCCTCTACATTCATCAACTTCTCATACATGAACGTCGGTTCTGGGTCAGTACTTTTAATTTGGTCCTTTTTTAGCAAATCACCTACTTGGTCATTGTATAATAATTTAATCTTATACGTCAGTAATAGAAAAGTAATGGTCCCATGTCATTATAAGCATGATAACAGCTCTCCATCAGATATATAGTACCTATACTTGTTTGCCACTTCTGTTACATACATTTTTTTTAAAAAAAACAATTCGAAGGGTCAGCAACGCGCGAGTGATACTCCCGATGTTGCAAGCGTCCATAGGCTAAGGTAACTGCCTACCATCAGACGGGCCGTATGCTTGTTTGCCTCCTTAGTAGTATTCATAGCCAAGACTATTTTGCAAGCGTTTCTAATATAGCTTTTTATAAACTTAAAAATACTTCCTATAATTGCCGGGAAACTCAAAAATATCTAGCAAAGTCTTGGAAAACTCCTAAAACCATTCAGAAATCTGTTTAAATATAGAAATTCATTAACAAACACAGCAAAACCGTGAAACATCGCCTTTTATACCAGTAGCACGAGACACCATTAAGATGTCCCCAGGGTTCAGTGGATATTGTAGTAATTACTGTAATTTGTTCCCAACTTACGTATTAATTTATTCGTTACGTGAGAACGAGAAAATTGCCTTCGTAGGGAAATGTTTTGATTCTATAAATAAAACATATTATATAATGACTGCCTTGGTGGTCCAGTGGCCGCAGAATGCGCTTGCTGTGCACGAGGTTGCGGGCTCGATTCCCACATAGGATAAAACTTTGTGTGACCCACAAAAAGAATATCATCGCTGCAGCGTCTGCGATGTTGCAATTAATCGCTGAGCTAGGTCCTGTTTTGTCTTGTAACCATTATATTTATTTTTTAGATTAGGTACTGTAGTAAGATGTTAAGACAAAATAAATATTTTTCTTTCTTTCTTTAAAAAAAGTTGTTCTGAATCTGGGTGTAATTTGTGTTCTTTAATTGTATGTTTGTAAAGTATACCGCGACACAGAGCATGTTCTCTAGTGCGGGAGTTGTCAAAACTTAGCTTTTGTCTCGGAAGGGGTAGGCAGAAGTGTATGACAACCATGTTATGTCAGCTATTTGAAGCCCTATGGAAGAGTCTATTACCGCATATCGGGAATAATACAAACTGTATCGTGAGATAAGCTTTTAGTCGAGTCATCTCACGATCCTAACGCTGGCCTTTACTTGGGTCAACGTATTAGCCTTGCAGTCCAGCGTGGAAATGTGGCCAGTCTTTTGGGCACCTTGCCTCGGAATTGCGAGCTCGATCAGATATTTTATTTATAGACTCCATTCAAATTTTAAAAAATATATAATAGAAAAACCTAATAAAAGTTTTTCCCGACCTGTGTATCGAACCCGGGACTTTAAACATAAGCTCAATACACGGTCACGCTATTGGACCAGCAAGCACTTCAAACGATGTGTCTCTAATACTAATATAATATAACTTCTTGGAGAGAAAAAGCTTGAACTATCTAGTCTCAGTTCGAGGTAAACTTTCATATCAAACAAAACTATCTGAAAGGTAATATTTAGCTTGTAGATAATACTTTTCTCTTCTACCAAGGAAAAGATAAGAAGTTACGTATTCAACAATCTATACTACATATCTATACTATAATATTATAAAGCTAAAGAGTTTGTTCCGTGTGGTGACGGATTAAGAATACAAATGTCACCACCCCATTCCATCCCGTGGGTGTCGTAAGAGTCGACTAAGGGAGTATGTCAGGCAGACAATATCCACTGCAAGAGAGGGAAAACTCGAAACAAAACCCTATACCAACCCGTCTGGCCAGCGTGGTATAGTAGGCTAGTATCCCTCCAAATTTATGGAGGAGACCCGTGCCCAGCAGTCGGACGTTTATGGGTTGAGATGATGATGATGAAAGAGTTTGTTGGTTTGGTTGAACGCGCTAATCTCAGAAAGTACTGGTTCGATTAGAAAAAAAATTTTTTTGTTGAATAGTGCATTTATCCAGGAAGGCTATAGGCTATATAATATCACGATATGATCAATAGGAGCGGAAAAGTAGTGACTTTCAGAATTCCAAATTAAAACGCGGACGAAGTCGCGGGTGACCCTTAGTCTATAATATAAAAATAAATCGCTGAAGCTCAAATCTCGAGAACAGCTGAACCGATTTCGCTAATTTATATGTTCGTTATTGTCAGGAGAAGCTTATTATGTAAAAAAAATAAGAAAGTTAAGCTAAAAATAGTTGAACCCGGGCGAACTCGGGGCGGGCCACTAGTATTATATAGAGATAAAGTTTGAGAGTTTTTCATGTTCTCAATCTCTGGATCTACTGAACCGATTTTGAAAATTCTTTTGCCAATAGAAAGTCACGTTAATTGTAAGTGTCTTAGGCTATACTATATTTTATATATTTTACTTTCCCGTCCGACCCGCGGCACATGGTAGCGCAAGTCTAGTATCTCTCGGTATCGAAAACGATCCCCCAACTTCGGACCAACCATTGTAACAAAAAACACTATTTGTGCACACCAAGCAGTTATAATTGTCGAGATAACCATAAAGTCTTTTGTGCCATAGTCATATGCCAAGGTCACCCAAGGAGCAATGAGGGAGAGAGCTATGCTTGGAGTATAGTATGCCTGCGAGATCGAATCAGAAATAAGGAGATCCGTAGGAGAACCAAAGTAACCAACATAGCTCGAAGAATTGCCTCCATTAAGTGGCAATGGGCCGGGCACATAGCTCGCAGAACTGATGGCCGTTGGGGCAGAAAGGTTCTAGAGTGGCGACCACGAACTGGAAGACGCAGTGTGGGCAGGCCTCCAACAAGGTGGACCTACGACCTGGTAAAGGTTGCGGGCAACCGATGGACAAGGTCGGCTCAGGATCGAGAGTTGTGGAAATCCTTGGGGGAGGCCTATGTCCAGCAGCGGACGTCTTTGGCTGAGATGATGATGATGAACCATAAACTAATAATTACGAGCCCCGGGAATCGAACTCGTAACCTCAAAACGGCAGCCCTACACACACCACTGCACTACCTATATAGTAATTATTAAACTTAAACTACCCACATATTAGTTATGACTTTAATCACAAACTAAGGTTGACTCAAAGGATACAAATTCACTGAAGGGACAAGGGTATGTGTGTTTGTTTGTTTGACAACACGCTTTATAGTTACATATTATTATTATTATACCCTGTAGGCTGTAGTTTAACTTCACTAAATAAACATTATAACTGTGCAAAGGGACGCCATATTTGTATTGTTTTATTTGTTCTGGTTATTTGGAATGTATATATTTTAAACTAGCAGTTGCCCACGGCTCCGCCCGCGTGCCGTACCGATGTCGGTTAAAAAGTAGCCTATGTGTTATTCCAGACCATAATCTATCTCTGTGCCAAATTTCATCCAGATCCGTTCAGGAGTTTTTACGTGAAAGAGTAACAAACATCCATCCATCCATACTCACAAACTTTTGCATTTATAATATTAGTAAGGATGCCTCGGTGGCTCATTGGTCGATGTGTGTGACTGCTGATCACGAGGTCCCGGGTTCTATTCCCGAAGCCGGGCCAAAAATTGTTATTGGATTTTTCTGTCAATAAATTCATAATAGATACCCGGAGTTTGGAAATTGACGGTGTTTACACCCCCGTGCCTCGGAAAGAACGTAAAGCCGTTGGTCCTACGTCTGATCTCTCTCCGTTCGTTCCGGATTGCCGTCCCATCGGACTATGAGAATGAGGGAATAAAGAGTGCACTTGTGTTTGCGCACACACTTGTGCACTATAATATCTCCCGCGCAGATGGCTAGTCTCTGTTGCGATTAACCACCGTGACCGAAATTCGGTTAGGAGGTTCTCCCGAGAGACTATAAGCATGGGGTTATTCAAGAAAGGAGTTATACGGTTTCTAAAGGGTCGGCAACGCGCGAGTAATTCCCCTGGTGTTGCAAGCGTCCATAGGTCCATAGGTAACTGCTTACCATCAGGCGGGCCGTATGCTTGTTTGCCTCCTTGTTAGAATAAAATTTAAAAAAAAAAATTGGAGGACATTATTATTATTATTATATTATATGACTGCCTCTGGGGCATTGGTAGTGCGTACGTTTACAGAGGTCCCGGGTCCGGATGGTATTGAGTTTTCCTACAAATGTACTCAGTATCAGTCAGAAGCCGGGAATTGTGTATCTGCCAAAAGTTTCGCCTTTTTTGTGACATACGCCTTTGTCTATCCCTTTTAAGGTATATTTCGCAAGCTATATACTCAAATTATATAAGATCCGTCAGCGCAATGTCTTTATGTGGTAACTTCTTGGATCCCATCCTAGGCGCCATCCAACCCAGGTCTTGAATGAATTTTCTCTATGCTTTGGGGCCAAAGATCCTTTATTCGAAGTTCATACCTACATTTAAAAACTTGCTGCCTAGAAGACCTATCGCCTCTGTGTCAGAAATAATTATATGGACCTATATTTTTGTGTCAATGCAATCGTATTAAATTAATTATAGAGCTTACCCTTATAATTATAGAGCCTACGGTTATATTAACAGTTGTTACCACACAGTAAAATCGCCACCGCATTACATATAGGAGTGCAGAATAATTTTATATTTGTACTTTATTTGTTACACGCGATCCTACAATTTTGCTGCATTGTAAACTTATTATCAGATTCCTAAGAAATATTTATAACACTTACTTTTTTTTATACTACTAAGAAGGCAAACAAGCATACGGCCGGCCTGGGCTTCAATTCAGCTAATTTACGGATGGCTCAATTGAATCTAAATTGATTCTCAGTTGAATCTCAGTAGCATTTTTGGTATTCTGCTAATAAATAAAAGACCAATAGTTGGCAAACCATTGGTCTTAAATGATAAGCATTTTTGGTATTAAATTATTGGTATTCTGCTAAATAATTTAAGACCGGTTTTCCAACTCTTGGTCTTAAATTTATTAGTAGAATATCGAAAATGCTACTGAGATTCAACTGAGGATCAATTCAGATTCAATTGAGCCATCCGTAAATTAGCAGAATTGGGGCCCTGGTGTTAAGCAGTTACCATAGCCTATGAACGCTTGCAATACCAAAGGTATCACTCGCGCGTTGCCGACCCTGTAAAAACCTTATAACTCTTACTTACTTCCAAGCGACTGCCTTTATATAAGAAACAGGACTATAGATAGCTAACAAAAAGTAGATTTGATATACCTCTGCTTATTCTTTCGAGGAAAAGGTATAGTAGATACTAGGATGCTATAAATAAGATAAACCTAATTTATATAACAATAGTGAAAGGACCTATTCACTATTTATGGTTTAGTCTAGAAATATATTTCATAAAAGAATACATATTTAACTCAGTACAAACTTATTTCTAAAGTACAAATACATATTGTATTTTGTGTACAATAAAGAGTATTGTATCTTACTCTTATAAAAGTTATATGTGTTCAAGTTTCAAAGAATCCTCTAGTATTGTTAGGCTAGCGGGCGGAGGGATGGAAAAAGTTATCTCGCGAGATAGTCACTCGAGTGAAAAGTAATCGACTCCAATTCGACTGGAAGGGTTCCAGATGATTCGATTATTTTAGTCGATAAAAACTTTGAGAATAAAACGTTTATTCGCTTCTGTGGACATCAAATGCGTGTATGGAATAATAAATTCATTGAAAAAGTTACAAATGACAATGAATAAAATTGTCGTGTTATTTCTTACAAATCGTGTTAATATAAGAATATAATATCAAAACATATTTTAATAGACCCATAAATAAATTAATTTGCTTTGAATATTTTACTTCCAAATCTTTAGTGATCCACTAATGCCTATTCCGAATCCGGTTGTATTTTGTGTCTGTAAATTGTGTTTTGTAGCCTCCATTCTCATCTGCTGTCAGTACAGAGTTTCCCCAAGCGCCTTTGGAAACTGTACTCACCAGCAGAATCAAACCGCTACCCAATTAGTGTTTATATGGCATTTTTTATCGATTCGATTTAAGGCGATACCTCGAAAATAAATTGTGGTTTTGTGGGCGTGGCTTAGCTTCCACGGCTGGCCGCTACGCGTCGCCTTCGTCCGTATGACGTTGTCAAATAAGTGATTAGAAATATTTTATTGAGTTTTTAGGAATTTTAGCACAGGAGGCATGGAGTAGACAAAAATAGAACAATTAATTATAAAATTAAATGTTTACCATTGGCAAAATACATAGATGCATATTTATAAATAATAATATATATTTAATTAAAAAGTTCAGAAAATATCACTCGATAAAATATTTTTCTTGGTAATAACTATTATACGACACACACCTTCCGTTCCCATCTACGGACATACCTTACCGACGCGCAATTAAAGCTAGAGAATATCAATGTTAACTTGTCCATAATATAACTTTGTATATCTTATGTACTGTTTGTTTATTTATTTTTATTTTTATTTTTTGTTCAAATTCATTATTTTTGTTTTGTTTAATTTTATTTTGTATTTTTGTTTAGGTTGGTTTACTTTATCTTTTTTTTTTAAATTATTATTATTTTTTTTAAAAATTATTTTGTACTTTTTGTTTTTACTATGTATACATATATAATAATAAATATTAAGTCATTAAGTGCTGACTGACATCCGTGGGTTACTGCTCAATTGGTTCCAGCTGAAAATCAGCGCCTAGCATTACTGCCAGGCATTATGCTGAGCTGGATCCCATTTTGGCATAATCATGAGACACAATATTGTTATTTTTTTTTTTTTTTTCTCTTCTTTTTGTCAATTTTTGTTGTGTGTTTCTTAATTATTGTCAAATAAAATATTCTTTCTTTCTTTCTTTCTTATATAATATAACTACGATTGTGTTATTGTGTTTAATCAACTATAAGTAAATAAATACATTAACATTAAGTTTCTGCAATGTCGAATATGTTTAATTGAAGTCAATTGTCCATTGAAACCATTATATTCGAAATATGGACATTTTAAAGTTCATTGAAACAATAATATTCGAAATATAAATACTGTTTCGCAGAAAATGTTTCATATAATATTTGGGCCCTGTAGCTTAAATATTATATGAAACATTTTCTGTGAAACAAAATTCGATGAAATTTCTGTCTGTGAATGAAGGGCGTTCCCTTCATTATAAAAAAACGGCGTTCCCATCATTCGCAGACAGAAAATTCATAGAATTTTGTTAATACCAGAAATGACAATAGCAAGTAGGTTAGGTTAAAACTGCGACCTGCTAGAAACAATTTCACATAAATTAAAAATACTTACCGCAGCCTGAGAATATATAATTAACATTATTATTTAAATATAACATTATTATTTTAATTCAAAATTATACTTTACCTGTAAAATATTTGACTGAAGTGAAATTTGCAACCCTTTATCTCTCTATCTTTTTTAAAATACTCTTTGTATTTAAAAAAAGATCGTAAACTCGTTTTCTCGGTATTAACTTTTATATAAACTAAACAATATCAGGATAAAGAATATTTAATTTGATTTTCTATGAGAATATCGAAAAATAAAAAGTAATTTTTAACAAAAAATTTGAGTTGAATTTGTTTAGAGTAAATATTCCGTGTATTGAATATTCTATGAAATGACAATATGATAAAAAAAGTGAAACGAAAATCTATAATAGGTACTTTTATTTTTTCTTATTATTAAAATTATTTTATTTATTATTACATTGAAGGAAACTAATCAGAAATATTTTTAAGATTAGATTTTTATAATCCAATCTTAAAAATATTTCTGATTAGGACATAGGTACTTAATCATATTTTACTACCTACTATACTAATAGAACCTTACGTATATCATCAAAAAATACAAAAATAATCTCGAAAATTTACAGTTTTTTTAAATACAAAAAGTTGAAGTGCTACTCCATCCCTCTTTTTGTTATTAGTCTGTCACTTTCGGTAATAGTTCCACTAGAGTTGGGAAAATGCCTGAGCATTTCAGGCAAATTTGGCAGAATGTCTATAAATGCCCGAAGAAATTCTATGTAAGTTGTAAAATGTTATACCATGTGCTCAGTTGCACTTTGAGACGCATTCGACACTTATTGTTAGTTATTCTTTGTGAATAACGCAATGAAGGGAAATGAAACGAAGGATGCGCAAAGGCATAAAGTCACGATTTAATTTTTGCCCTGTGATCGTGGCGTGAACTTGGATAAGTTCTATGTTCAGCAGAGGAATGCAAAAGCTGATGATAATTAGGAATTGATTCTGAACCAAAAATATATAATGTCGGTATTATCGGGTTTTATTATTTTGCCCGCCAGGCATAAACACATTGGGCATCTCTTGCTATCATTTACTTTATAAAGTAAGTCTTAAAAATATACTATAATGTAGTACATTCAATACGAATTTGTGATGAATTGAATAACTAATTTGGTTAATGACCTGTTTAATAAATTATAACATTTAAAACTACAAAAATCTGAGAGAACCGATCTGCAAAAAAGTAGTATACGTCCGTCGTTGGTGAGGCCTACCGGCCGACTAAAAGTGTGGCGAGTGAGAGTGATGCAAATACTTTTGTAAGGCAAAAGAAGAGAGGGCTATAATGATGCATGCGCTCAGAATAAAATAACGTATGTGCCAAATTGAATTCTCTACTCTTTACTAAAATACATTATCAAATCAAAAAAAAAATCTTAGCAAAACTTTGATACGATTGTCCTCTATGTTTTAAAGTAAACCCCGTTGAATAAATCTTAAGTTTTATTACATAATACAGAAAAAGGGAAAAAAATAGAATGGACTTCGCAGCTGTTTTCTATCGAGGATATTTCTTCCAATCACGTTTTCCTCTTACCATATGGTAGATCATAGAATCAAAAAATGTATGCTAAAGTTTTAACTTCCTATTTTAAATGCTTAGCGAATTACACTTATTATAATATCCTTATTATTTTCAATGTATCACCTTAACTCTGACCTTGGGGGTCAGCGACTGTAATTTATACAACAATAGCGACCCGCCGCGTTACATATAATATACATGTATTATATGTATAATACATTACACGTTTATTATTTCGAAAGAAATTCTACTAATGATAGTGAAAACAGCATCAAAATTTGTTGCATTGTTTAGAAGATCTAAGCGTACATAATGACGGACACCGGGAAGCGTCTTTGTTTTATAAAATACTAGTTGTTGCCCGCGGCTCCGCTCGCGTGGATGTCAGTTATCGCTGTAAATAGCCTATGTGTTATTCCAGACCATAATCTATCTCTGTGCCAAATTTCATTCGGTTCCGTTTAGTAGTTTTCACGTGAAAAAGTAACAAACATCCATCCATCCATTCTTACCTACAAACTTTCGCATTTATAATATTAGTAGGACAATATATTGTACTTTATTGTACACCATAAAAAGTTTGTATACCTACATAGGTACACACAGCAACGGAGTTAGCTGTACAGAGTCTCTAGACAAGTGGCATAAACGGTAGTCGAATCGAAAAGTCAAAAAACAAATGTATGGGATTTGACGTAAGTCTACGATATAATGTCGTAAACGTACGTCAAATCCCATACATTTGCTTTTTTGACTTTTCGATTCGACTATCGCTTATGCCACTTGTCTAGAGGCTCAAGGCCGCTATATGAAGATTCGTTTTTTAAGAAAACCATTGTATATATTTCTGTGGAATTTCGTAACTGTATACCATTAGACTAAACTTACAAATTAAAAATATATTTCACACAAATTCATACATCGGTTTTCCTTAAAAACTAATCTTCATATAGCAGCCCTATACAGCTTACTCCGTTGCCGACCGTACATTTTCTATACTAATATTATAAAGAGAAAAGATCAGATTTTTCGTTTGCTTGTTTGTTACGATTTAATTCAAAAACTTCTTGCCGATTTTAAAAATTCTTTCACCATTAGAAAGGCACATTATTAGCGGGTAAAAAGGCTATATTATTTGATTGATAAAATAACTGGTAAAAGTTTTCGTGGGCATCCACGAAAACTTTTATACTGTAAGGATACAGCAGTACTGACTTCATAATTTTATATATAAAGATGAAACCCTATTACCCTTTCTCACGGCATCACGCGTGAACGGTTTTCAGTAATTCTTTTTTTGTTGTGTTCGTTATTGTCAGGAGAAGGTTCTTATGTAAAAAAAACGAAAGTTGCGCTGAAAATAGTTTAACCCGGACGAAGTCGGGGCGGGCCGCTAGTTTTATATAAAATGTCAAATGCAAAGACCAACTATCTCTCCTGTTTCAACGCTTGAAATTTAGATAAATTAAAAACATAACGAAACAAAGGGCAACATTAATCTAATCTTCTCTTCAAATAAATTACTAAAAAAATTCAATTTTCTCCATCAAAATGGTCAATTTAACGAAATAATTACAATGGAAGAATAATTTAATTGGTTTTGTTGGACTTTGAATTTTTTGTTATAAATTGTTTTTGTAAAATATAACATGTTTTTTTTTACTTTGACGCGGTTTTATTTCAAAAAGTCGGAGGTTATCATTTTTTTTTTTATACTACCAAGGTGGCAAACAAGCATACGGCCCGCCTGATGGTAAGCAGTTACCGTAGCCTATGGACGTTTGCAACACCAGGGTTGTCACTCACGCGTTGCCGACCCTTTAAAAACCTTATAACACCTTTCTTGAAGAACCCCATGCTATAGTCTCTTGTGTTTTATTTTTTTAAATGTTTATTACTGCAGAACTCTGTCGTTTAGTTTTCTTTGAAAAGATATATCTCGATTATTACGATGCAAATAGAAATAACATAAAAAAAACCAGCACGCAACAAAGATGGAAAATGCATGGAAGTCAAAGGAACTCAAGTACATTTTTTTTTATTAGAAAAAGCAGGCAGATAATGATAGCTTTTCTCGTGTAATTATAAAACTTTCTTAACACTAACTCGTTGTATGATAAAAACACGCGTACCGACTAAAGGTCCAACCCCACAAAACGGCCCGCATCGCATCGCATAGGAACGGATTTTTCAATCTTTAAACGAAATTAAATCTTGTACACAGTGTTTAAAGTTTATATTACCAAGTCACGCACGGCAGATTGACCGCTGACTGATGCGGGCCGTTCGGTGGTGTTGGATCTTAAACCAGGGCTGACCGCGGTTAACCCCGTGAATAGCATTAAGCTGAGTACCTTTTGCCATTCCGATGACGGTGTGCAATTTACGCCCTGCGCATTTAAAAGTTGTATAATATATTATGTTGTACTAGTTGTTGCCCGCGGCTCCGCCCACGTAAATGTCGGTTATAGCGATAAAAGGCCTATATGCTATTCCAGACTATAATCTATATCTGTGCCAAATTTCATCTAGATCCATTCAGTAGTTTTTGCATGAAAGAATAACAAACATCCATACATTCATTCTTACAAACTAATGATTAAACTGAGGTAAACTTATAGGGATATTCCTCGAAGCGCATCCATTTTGAAACGCACCTAAATTATTCCTCGGATCGCACCATTCAGGTGCGCAAAGGAAATTATAGCGCACCTGATTGGTGCGTTTCCAGGAATACTTTAGGTGAACACTTCGTTAGGTACGTTTCAAAATGGGTGCGCTTTGAGGAATACCCCATCTTATACTCTGTTGTTTGGAATGTCAATAAATGTATTATTTGTCTTTCTTTCTTTCTCTCGCCTGATGATAAGCAGTTACTGTAGCTTATAGACGCTTGTAATACCAGGACCATTACTAGCGTGTAACCAAAACAACTTCTAAATTACGCTTAGTATTGGTAGATAGTACACAGTACAGATACATAAGTATAAGATCCTATTAGTATAATAAGGTTAACATTTCACAATACTATCTAAAATGCAAGGTATCAGATTACTAAACTCAAATCTGGCATGTATAATTCGAATTTAGTAATCTAATACAAAAACGTACCTTTTTTATACTAGCGAGGTGGCAAACAAGCATACGGCCCGCCGTATGGTAAGCAGTTACCGTAGCTGGACGCTTGCAACACCAGGGATGTCACTCGCGCAATGCTAACCCATTAAAAACCTTATTTATTTATTTATTTATTTACATTCATTTGCTCACTATACTTACAGTTGCCCAATACGCATAGTGAGCCATAACATTTTTATAAAATATTAATTAATAATACATAATTTACAAATACAAGTTCTTATTATTAGTACCTATGTTAGAAAAAATGTACATATGTTTACAAAACATCTCAGTTTAATAAAAAATATGTCAGTCTCTGGATGCCGAGCAACCAAAGAGTTGAGTAGCATGATCGCCTGACTAGTGGGCGCATATTGTGCGGTGCACGTCCGTACCTGCGGTGCGGCAAGTAAGGGGCGCGAGCGCAATCGAATGTATTGGTTTGGTGCCGATAACGAGCACCGCGACAACGTATTAGCATCATCAATTTCATTATTTAATAGAAAATAATAATGCAACATTAAAGCGCACTTACGTCGCAATACGAGCGTATTGAGACCTACCATACCAGTTACGAACAGAGATGGATATAAATAATAAGGATAATAACCATAAAGTTTTTTGTATAAAAACCGAGCAAATTTTCGCTGCACACGTTCTATCATTATGCTGTACTTGACCTCATGTGGATCCCAAATAATGGAGTTATACTCCAAACGACTGCGAACAAAAGCAAAATACAGCACAACAATAGCGCCCCTGCTCTTAAATGGAGCCGATTGTCTCATCACAAATCCTAGTGAGGAGAAACTTTGCTTGCAAATACTTGCAATATGCGTGTTAAAAGTTAGACATGAATCCAGAGTCAAACCTAAATCACGTATTTGTGTGACTCGTTCCAGCGGGTCACCAGACAGTTTGTAGCTGTAGGTATATGGAGAGCGATGGCGAGTTATAGTTATTATTTTGCATTTGGATGCATTAAACTCTAAGCGGTTTCCCATACCCCAGGCCACAACACTATTGATGTCCCGCTGGAGCTCTTCACAGTCGTCTGAGCTACCGATACCCAAGAACAGCTTCAGATCATCAGCAAACATGAGACACTGAGCCGAACTCACAACATTCGGCAAGTCATTGATCATAATTAAGAACAGAGTCGGGCCCAAAACACTGCCTTGACTCACACCAGAACGAGTCTCATATGAGTTAGACTGGTAATGTCCTAGCTGAACATATTGTGTCCGATTTGCAAGGTAGCTAGCAAATAATTTTAAAAGACTTTTAGTAAATCCAAATGCTGCCAATTTTTCCAATAGGATATCGTTATCGACACGGTCAAATGCCTTTTTAAAATCAAAATAGGCTGCGTCGACTTGCCTGTTATGGTCCATTTCGGTAACACAATAGTCGACAAAGTTAATTAAATTAGTGGTAGTTGACTTACCAGTTCTGAAACCATGTTGACACTCACTCAGTTGATGTTTAATTTGTCTGGTGATTTGACTATTAAGGATGAACTCAAACAACTTGCCGAACGCTGAGAGCACAGCAATAGGTCTATAATTTACTATTTGAGACCTAGAGCCATCCTTAGGTATGGGAGTGACTCGCGAGATTTTCCACAAAGTGGGATACGTACTAGTTTTTACAGATAGATTTAAAATATGCAAAAGTGGTTCTTTTAACACTACAAAGCAGTCCTTTATAATAAAGGCAGGTATACCATCCGGCCCAGCAGATGACTGTGCCTTCAGGCGTTTAACTGCCTGTAGTAAATCTGATTCACTAACATCTTCAACGCTAATGCAAGATGAGCATAAGCTACACACAGCCGCTTGTTCTGCGGTACTTACCGATAACGCGGGCTGGTTAGGTAGAAACACCGATTTAAAATAGCTTGCGAAAGCATTCACAGCGTCTAACCCCGACACTATGCTACCATCGTACTCAAACTCTGAACAGGAGTGCCGCGAGGACCGCTGGGCATTAACAAAGTTCCAAAAGGTCTTAGGGTTTTTCCGTATATCCGACTCAGTTCGTGTAATAAAATTTGTATAGGCAATATTTATAAGTTCCTTAGTGCGTTGCCTATAAAACTTAAACATTTCTTTATTAAAAACTAAGTGAAGTTCCTTATATTTTTTAAAATGAAAATACTTATTCTTAATATTTTGAATTATATCTACTGTGTACCAGGTAGGGTATACAAACTTGGTATTCCCAGTATATTTTTTTTTTTTAGGAACTGTTGCATTAAAACTTCTATTAATATGAAAATATAAATATTCTAAAGCGCTGTCAACATTTGTTGTGCTTAGCACATCTAACCAAGACATTGATGCAAGACTTTCATACAAAGCATGATAATCTGCTTGTTTGAAATTCCACTGAGGAGGGTAAAATGGCACATCGCAGCACGGTGGCGGTAGGCGAACCCGCTGAGCTGCCAGCCGCGGCACGCTTAACCGAACACCGAGCGGCGGGTGATGCGCGTCCGCCGGCACTAACGGATCCACGTCGCCAACAACATAAACATACTCACCGCCCAGATTGCTCAGCACCAGATCTAACATATTTCCATAAGTATTTATGATAGTATTATATTGGCTCAATTTGCAAAAAGACAGAAGATAAGCGTAGTGTAATGTTACACTCTGACTACACGAATTCAAATTAAAATCGCCGACTATCAAAACATCTAACTTTGAATACTTTTCAATTGCATTTTCTAAAACGGTAAAAGTATTCACATATTTGTCATCGGCCGAATTTGGTGGAATATAAACGACACACAATAACATCCGCTTATATTGCAAAGTAACAATGGCTATTACAACTTCTATATCAATAGAGTAATTATCTATATCTAATATTTGTTGGACAGGGTATTGCGATCGCACCGCTAACAATACTCCTCCCCAACCAACATCATTAGCACGGTCTCGACGTAACACGGTATAACCGTCTGGAAACAATTCCCCGTCATGCACACTACTCACTAAAAAAGTTTCAGTTAACGCGTATATATGAGCAGAGTCATTTAATACCGATAGCTTAAATAAACTCAACTTGGAACGTAAGCCTCTAACATTTTGATAGACTAGATTGTAACACTTTGGCTTGGGTATTTTGCGTACCAGGAGGGAGTGGATGCCGAGGCTGGTCGCATCCAGGATGCGTTTACGCAAATCTGCGATGCCGCCATGCCTCGAGTCCGACGTCGGCCTCCAAAGAGGGAGGTCTACTGGTGGTCCCAAGATCTGGCAGACCTTCGTGCGGCCTGTATTCGTGCCCGAAGGTCCTATACCCGCAGCCGACGGCGAAACCGCGATGGGGAAGGCCAGCTGTACGAGGCCTATCGCACTGCGGTAGAGGCGTTCAAGCTGGCCATCTGCCGCGCCAAGGAGCGCTCCAGGACGGAGATGCTGGAGGGACTGGATCGTGACCCCTGGGGTCGCCCCTACCGCGCGGCGCTGAATAAGCTCCGCGCTCAGGGTCCCCCCCTCACCGAGTCCCTTCAGCCCAGCTTCCTCACGAAAGTGATCGAGGGTCTGTTCCCGCCACAGGCAGAGCACACGCCCCCGGCGATGGTACCTACTAGGGCCGAAGTCCGGGAGGCCGAAGAGGTGCCACCTGTCACGGAGGCGGAATTAGGGGCGGCTGTTCTCAGAGTCCGCTCTAAGAACACCGCCCCCGGGCCGGACGGGATTCCTGCCCGAGTGCTGGCCCGGATCCTCGACCACATGGGGGACCGCCTCAGGGGCCTTTTCGATGCCTGTCTGGCATCTGGAAGGTTCCCTGAGACCTGGAAAGTGGGGAAGCTGGTTCTCCTACCGAAGCCGGGGAGGGCCCCGGACTCGGTCGCGGCCTATAGGCCAATTGTGTTGCTGGACGAGGCGGGAAAGTTGCTGGAGAGGATTCTCGCTGCCCGCATCGTCCGGCACCTAAACGAGGTCGGTCCCGACCTGTCGGACGCCCAGTATGGCTTTCGTGCTGGGCGCTCGACGGTCGACGCTATTATGGCGCTTAGGGCTGCGACCGAGGAAGCCGTAGTAAACGGCGAGGTGCTGTTGGCGGTGTCTTTGGACATCGCCAACGCTTTTAATAGTCTGCCATTCGGCAGCATCAGGGAGGCGCTCCGATTTCATGGAGTGCCCGAATACCTGAGGCTGCTAGTGGCAGACTATCTCGAGAGGAGGTGTGTCCTGTACGAGGACCGAGATGGCGGCGTCGGGCGCAGGACCATTTCAACTGGTGTTCCACAGGGGTCTGTCCTTGGCCCTCTCCTGTGGAACATCGGCTACGACTGGGTCCTGCGCAGTGTTCTTCCCCCCGGGCTGGGCGTAGTCTGCTATGCCGATGACACGCTAATCACAGCTCGGGGTCGTAAGTTCGAAGATGCGGCGCGCTTGGCCACCACGGGGGTTTCACAAGTGGTCGGGCGGATCGGGGTGCTGGGGCTTAGGGTGGCCCTTGCAAAGACGGAGGCCCTTTTATTCCACGGGCCCCGTCGCGGTCCACCTGCTGGCGCTTCGATTACCGTCGGTTCGGTCCTCGTGCAGGTCCAAGCCCAGATGAAATATCTGGGCTTGGTGTTGGATGGGCGATGGCTCTTCGACGAGCACTTCCGTCGCCTCTCGCCGAGGCTGGAAGGTGCTGCGTCCGCCTTGGGACGGCTACTACCGAACCTGGGCGGGCCCAGTCTCACCTGTCGACGGTTGTACACGGGGGTGGTCCGGTCAATGGCGCTTTACGGCGCACCGGTGTGGGCGGGGTCTTTGACTGCCCAGAGCAGGCGGCTGCTAGCTAGACCGCAGCGTGTAATGGCGGTCAGAGCCATACGCGGTTACCGCACCGTGTCGACGGACGCTGCGTGCGCATTGGCTGGCACCCCCCCGTGGGACTTGGAGGCGGAAGTGCTCGCCGAGGTGTATTGGCGGGTGGCTGAAGTTCGGGCAGAGCAGCGGTCCCCTCTCCCCGAACAAATTCGGGAGTGGCGTGAGGCCGCCCGCAGGGACATCATGGCCCAGTGGTCAGGTCGGCTGGGGGCTCCACAGGCTGGTTTCAGGACAGTGGAGGCCCTCCAACCCATCTTGTCGGAGTGGGCAGGGCGGCAGTACGGGACCCTTTCCTTCCGACTGGTGCAGGTTTTGTCCGGGCATGGTTGCTTCGGGCATTACCTGCACAAGGTCGCTAGGAGGGAACCGAGTCCCGTCTGCCACCACTGCGACTGCGACGATGACTCGGCGCAGCATACGCTCGAGTCATGTCCGGCTTGGGCGGTGCAGCGCCGAGACCTCGTCGCAGTCATCGGTGTAGACCTGTCGCTGCCGGCTGTGGTGCGATCCATGGTCGCCAGCGACAGGGAGTGGATGGCGGTCGCATCCTTCTGCGAGGACGTCATCTCGCAGAAGGAGGCGGCGGAGCGGATCAGGGAGGAAAGTATCCTCGCTGATCCGATCCGTCGCCGGCGAACTGGACGGCGTCAGCGCGCTTACGGGCGCCTGATGCCGCCATAGTGAGGCTGCGGGTGAGAGGTCGGGGCATCGAGCCTCTCACCCGCACCGCACGGCGGAGGGACAGCGTTCCCGGTGCACCCGGACGCTGTCACTGGAGTTGAGCTCGCGCAGCGCGGGTAGCCGCTGGGTGGACCACTGATGTCATAGCAGGTTCCGGTGGTCCATCCGTGAAGGCGGGTGTAGGTGCACAGGGGGGTTTTAGTCGGTATGCCGGCCGCCTACCACCTTAAGGCCGGAGAGTCCGACATATCCGCTTCGCTTCCCCGGGCAGGGCGGTATGCGTAAAGCATTTCCCCTCTACAAAAAAAAAAAAAAAAAAAAAAAAAAAAAAAAAAAAAAAAAAAAAAAAAAAAAAAAAAAAAAAAAAAAAAAAAGGGTATTTTGCGTACCTTGTTTACGAAATCCATTAGTCCACTGTTTCACACAAATGTCCTTAGGCCAGTTGTCAGCACACATATACTTCTCCAAATATTTTGCTAAAACACATAATTTAAAAGACGCATAATCGCCTCGCGCTTTGAGTGCCTCGGCAGTACACTGAGCACCCGGACAAATATTGTTCAGGTGTTCTAACACATGCTCGACTGACGTGCCTACTTTTAAATAAAATAAGTGGAGGTACGCCTTTCGTTCCGCGGCAGATAGCGAAGTGGGGGTCGGCGAGGCGGTACCACGGGTCACATTGTCGCTCAGATGTTTGGCGGGGCGGCGTTCGGTGCGGCGACGTACTTCGGTCCAGTCTGAGTCGTCCTCCTTCGCTTCGCGAGTACTCTCGCGCACCTCGATCGGCTCGCTAATGTCACCTGCATTCGTCTGCGGCGAGTTTGATTCGATGTCCGTAGTAGGCGTCGAACTCGATGACGCGGCCGGTACCAGCTTTGCTTTATTCGTATTTTTCCGAGCACCCGCGGAGATAGCCGAGGTGGCCCGGACTCGAGCTTCGCGGATTGGACGCGAGTTCGATTCCAACGTAGGAATACCCGCGTTTGCACTATTTGTCACAGATATGCTCTTCACTGATCCCTCACTAACTAGTTTTTTAATTAGCTTGTTTTGCTCTAATAAAAGCTTTTCGAGCGCAGTTACTTTACTCTGAAGCAAGATCACTGAGTTGTTCAACTCGAGAATCGTAATTTCCGCACTTTTGGTAGACATTTCTAATATTTCTACGTATAAATACGGAGAGTAACAAGAATACAAGTTCGTTCCACGAGAGAGCGAGACGGACTCTTTACTCTTGACTCGGACGGATTCTACCACCTAATCGTACGTGCCCCCTAGACGGTATAAATGATAGCCGAATCGAATAGATTAGAAAGTAAATGTAAAAGGATTTGACGTGAGTGTTCGACATTATGTCGCAAACTCCAGAATTTCCGTAAGATTCCAGAGAAATTTCTTACCAAGTACGATTAGGCTGTGGAAAGAGCTCCCTGCCGAGGTTTACCCAAGAGACTATAGCATGGGGTTCTTCAAGAAAGGAGTTAAAAAGGTTTTTAAAAGGTCGGCAACGCGGGAGTGACATCCCTGGTGTTGCAAACGTCCATAGGCTACGGTAACTGCTTACTATCAGGCGGGCCGTATGCTTGTTTGCCACCTTGGTAGTATAAAACAAAAAAAAACTTATGTCAAATCCCATACATTTTCATTCTATTCTATTTGATTCGAGTAACCGTTGATGCCATTTGTCTAGAGACGCTCGCTGGTAGGAAATTCATCTGAAGTAAAATTTTAGTTTACGAGACTTAAATTCTTGACATTCATATTAAGATTTTGTGAATTCGATCCCGGATGGCAGTACCAATGTGAATTTTATATATAACACCGTGAGTCACATGTGTCTTAGAAGAAATTCTAAAGACATGTCTGATTCACTAACCCGCATTAGGCCAGCGTGTGTAGATTACGGCCCTTACTATCATGGCTCTCTTGATAGAGAAGAGGAGAGCTGTGGCTAGAAGTGGGACATAATATATAAGTTGCTATATTAGGATTACGCTGCAGAATAACAGCCTCATTATCCCATAGGTCTCTAATTAATTTGTAAGTTTATCTATTTCTAAACTTTTCTTTTTGTTTGGTTAGTGGCCAACCTGGTGACAGAGTTATTTAGTTCATATTTAGGCCTCTGTCGTGATGTAACGACTCTAAACAGTCGGGATCGACTTTTAACGTACCCTCCGAAACACGGAGACGCTCAGATGATATACCTATCTATAAGGATACCGCGCCCTTGGTTGCTTAAATCGCTGATCGTTTACCGAACAGCGAGTGCACCTAGCCACAGATAATATAATACTACCTAGCTATGAGCGCTTCTATTTCTAAACAAAACGTCTAAAAACAAACAAGCTAAAGTTGGACGCAACGCAGAACAAAGAAGAACTTAGTCATTATTTTCTTTATTACTATGTAATTACGAGCAGAAAGTAATTACCGGCCATGGGCGTGGTCAACAGACAGAGGTAGAGAGGGGGCAGCTATCTCTCTCTAGAACTGGCAGCATTTTCGAAACTTTTTTGTTTGACCTGTAAAAAGCACGAGTGAATTGCCCTTCTTAAGCCAAGTCCATTACGACCTTATTTCCTTATCTTGATAGGCAGTGAAAATTACTATATACACTACTAGAAACTTAACTTGATATTGAGAATAAGCAACTATAGTACCCGATTCGAGGATGCAGTCCGGAGTTGTGTATGTCAATACATAGATACAGCCACAAGAATATCGTTTTATATTATAATTGATTTTTTAATATATTTTACAATTAAGTTGATTATAATTTTCACCTTTCACATTTTCTCCGGAAAGATAATAATAAAGAAGTATGTCTGGATTAAAGCAACTTGCGTGATGATACCGTGATAAATACTACAAAACGTATGTATTTAGATAATAATAAACTCCCAACATAAAATCCATCGAAATTAAGAAAAAAATATTTTGGAGACAAAAAGAATATCCATTTTTTTATTGATTACTAGCTGATTCTGCCCGATATCATGCTGAAGGATAAATTACACATAAGTACACTTTTGTTGGAAATTATGTTAACTGATGGTGAAAACTACATACGAATGAACTTCGTGGCAGTTGAAATTAATGCTTTCAAACAGATAAACGTAACTTACAATATAACTTAAAGTCGTTTATTTATACTAATAATAATAATAATAATGGTGTTGCCCTTATGCCTGTGGGCTGTTGCCCATGTCGGTTGTTTCAAGGGGCCCATCTAGTGTATAGGCGAGTCACCGTCTGCCTATTTTACATTTAGAGTATATCCCAACTTTTAAATGATGGCAGGCGACGTTTTATCCCATAATCATTGTAAATTAGTCCACCGAACACCCAATCCCATAGCCCAAAATTATTTGATTTCTCATGTTGCAATAGCTCTACACTTACCATAGGCATGTCATGGCTGTAGTGCAATAGTGCAGCTGTAGCATGACTATGGTAAGCGTCTCATCCCATTTTAAATTAAAATTCTCTAAGGGCCTCTGCGTGTTGGATCTATGTCCCCGCGTAAGCCTTCCAAAGGCCCGGGTATTCTCATTGAATGATGGGAAAATACCCGTGATAAGGAGAAACATAATAATAATAATAATAATAATTTTTTATTTCAGATCTACAATAAAATCCATAATGTTAGTGTGTTAGTAACAATTTGGCTTATATTTATGTTAGTATTATTAGTACCTAGGTAACAATACATTAACATAATTATCTTCTCTATTCTTACTCTAAATTATGCCGTTGACTACCCTTACCCAATGTTTTTGGATAGGGCAATCAAACCTTGCAGCAATTACCTTCAGAATAATATTATAAAGCTAAAGAGTTTGTTTGTTTGGTTGAACGCGCTAATCTTAGAAAGTACAGGTTCGATTAGACAAAATCTTTTTTTGTTGAATAGTGCATTTATCCAGGAAGGCTATAGGCTATATAACATCACGCTATGATCGATAGAAGCGGAGAAGTAGTGAGATATGTTGCAAAATCAGGGAATATATTTCAAATTACCTCGCGAACGAAGTCGCGGGTGACCCTTAGTTTATTTATATAGATCAAATGCATGATACTTATGAACACAGGCCAGTCAGCATCCCCACAGCTAAGAAGAATTGGCTCAAAACTCTAATGATGACCAACAACGAGTGCATCTGTGTTTAATGCACAAGACCATAATCTATCTCTGTGCCAAATTTAATCCAGATCCGTTAAGTAGTTTTTACGTGAAAGAGTAACAATTATCCATCCATCCATACTTTCAAACTTTCACGTTTATAATATTAGTAGGATTATCAAAAAAATATCTAGAATATATAAATGCGGATTCACATTACTCCGAAGTGTATATGGGGATGCATCGGATATTATTTATACGTAATAAGGTTAGATTCACATTTATGCACCGCGAAGTGTTGTCTGACACAACTCATCGATGTTATGTGACCTTAACCTTATCAAACACTTTATCATTTATAATCGATCAATCAACTTGACTTCTGAATAAATACCTACTTAGTATATTTATTGAAAAAAATACGAATCTAATAAAGAATCTTAGGCATTTTAATTTCGAATTACTAAGTATATACAAGAATAATTATTAAAAGCTTATTTTAATTAACTAAACCTAAATATGAAAACTAATAAATTAAAAATGGCGTCATAATATTATAAAGAGAAAAGATTAGATTTTTTGTTTGTTATGATAACTACTCGGCGCGGTTTTAAAAATTCTTTCACTATTAAAAAGCTACATTGTCAGCGGGTAACATAGGCTATATTTTACTGAAAAAAAACTACGTGATCCCTACGAAAACTTATTAAATGTCCAGCCGTGCGAAGCCGGGACGAGCCGCTAGTTATCAAATAAAGCCTTTACCAACGATTTCATGATAATATGTGTTAAGTATATATTAATAATAATAATATAATATTTTCGAGACAACTCACACATCGCTATCTGATCCCAAACTAGGCGGAGCCTGTACTATAGTAACCAGACAACTGATAAACTGTACTTATAATATGTCTAAATACATATAATACACCCAGACACAGAACAAACATTCGTGCTCATCACACAAAGATTTGTCCTGGGTGGGAATCGAACCCACGACCTCCGGCGTAGCAGTCAGAGTCCCTAACCACTAGACCAACAGGCCAGTCTTATTATTATGTATATTTAAAATATATAATTTTACGTTAATAATTTAAGCGATTGACGCTAAGTACTTGAAAGCTTTGAAACTGCCAGACTAATTACTCCAAAAACTATTTACAAACTTATTATACAAGTGAATTAATTATTCATACATAAAATAATATTCATAACAAAAAGTAGATATAAAATACGAATGTTCTAATATAAACAAGCAAATCGAATTATTATTTTTTAAGTCGGTCCCGACTGTTATCAATCGTCAGATCACGACAGAGGCCTAAATATGGGCGATCTAAATAACTCTGTTACCACGTTGGCCACTAACCAAACGATAAGAAGAAGAAGATTTTTTTATTCGAATTATTATTATCTCTATGGCATTAACCTCCTGTAAAGATAGCTGTAAGGTTTGATTATAAATAAATAATTAAAAAATTATAATCCTTGCCTTACGTATACTTTATTTCTTTACCTTTTTTTACTAATTATTTATTGGCCAATCTAGTAACAGATATGCTCAGATCGCCCCAATAGGCCTCTGTCTCTGTCGTGTTCTAACGACGGAGACACTCAGATGAAATACCACTATGCGGTCACCCAACGATAGAATAACCGCGCCGTTAGTAGCTTAACCCGCAGATCGGTTACCGATCAGTGACTGAATCTAGCTATGAGCGTATTTTTGTTAAATAATATTCGCCTTTTTAATTTTTTTTAGGGGTCATATAAGCAATGTGACCTCCTAAGGAAAAAAAGGACAAATTAGAGATGTGACTTTTATGAGGTTTTAATTAAAATATTTTACCGATTTCCCTTAAATTCGGAGTCGGAATTCCTAGAATTACAGATACATTGCCTATTAAAATTAAACAATTACGAATGAAAAAATAATCGTAGTACTTAGCTGGTATATACCGGAATCCGAATGAATAACATTAAAAAAAATTGCCGATGGCGTAGTTAAAATGTTCATATAACAAAAATAAACGCATAAAATATATATAATAAAGTTATTTAAGTATAATAAAACAGTACCTGTTTTCTGGTTCACGTTGTTGTTGGTACCCGAAGCTGCGCTGAACAAAGATGCTCCAGTGAGCCGGGCACGACGCAGGATCCACCACATTTTGACTCAAATTACGATTCAAACTTTACAAATTACAATTACAAGAACTTCCAAAAGAAGTAAACTATATTTACAACACAGTAAATGTCAATAGTAACTTACTTTTACCGCCTTTTTAGAAAACTACGAAATTACGATCGAAATATCCACGAATTTTAGCAAGGAGACTAAAATAAATATTCTATTTAATATTACAGTGAAATATTACAAGGTATTTATGTCAATAAATCTTAATTTAGTTATAATACAGTCGTTATCGATATGTGTCGTGATAGGGGTGGTTTACAGCGGGGTGGCGCACCCTCTCCGCGTGACCGCTTCAACAGGACTGACTTGACGTTTCCAAAACAAGGCATGCGCAAACCTAGTCTCCCGCTAACAGGTGTATATACAATGAATTAAATACTATAATAACTTGGAATTATTTCCATTTAAATTATTCAAATTTAGATACAAATTAACGTATAATTTACTGTATTTCAATGGCAATGGTAGTGTTTATATTTAGAAGAAATTTGACTGAAATTTCTCGGGCGTTTTTGAAATGTTATTAGCGCTAGTAAAGAATATTTTTGCTGTTTTATTTTGGCTATGCAATCAGTTTGAACTGTTGATGTGTGAATTAGGTGTCTACATACGTATGTATGATCGGTGAGGCTAGTTTAGTATAAGAACCTATTATGGTACGCGCTTTCTTAAGTGTGTAGTCCTTCATGAACAACTAGTTGTTGCCCGCGGCTCCGCCCGTATAGGTGTCGGTTATCGCAATAAAAATACTATAATCTATCTCTGTGCCAAATTTCATCCAGATCCGTTCAGTAGTTTTTGCGTGAAAGAGTAACAAACATCCATACATTCATACTCACAAAATTCACATTTATAATTATTAGTAAGGATAATTTTGTGACTTATCATGACATGGTCCGCTAGCCAACGCATCTCTAAATGAGCGCTGGAGACCTGTACTCACACACAGGAATTCGTCTTGTCACGTCTTGATTTAACATATATTAATACTAGGGGTCGCCCGCGACTTCGTCCGCGTGGTAATTTGGAATATTTTCCCCGATTTTGGAACATATCTCACTACTGCTCCGCTTCTATTGATCATAGCGTGATGTTATATAGCCTAAAGCCTTCCTGGATAAATGCAGTATTGAACAAAATAAGATTTTTTCTAATCGAACCAGTACTTTCTGAGATTAGCGCGTTCAACCAAACAAACAAACTCTTCAGCTTTATAATATTAGTATAGATTAATTCAAATTATACTAAACAGTGTAGCGTTATAATAATTTGTTATTAAGTAACAACAAACAGAACAAAACTTGGCAACAAGTTACAAACAAAGTGAATAATTGTTTCATGTAGTGGTTTAAAAAGTAATTAACTATGAAGTGGGCTGCAGCGGTAATTACGACTACAAAGTTCTTATAAAGGTGCGTCACTCACGTAGATATAAAGGTCCTGCGAGAATACCAGCGTTGTGGTCCAGGCCACAACATTAGAGCTGACGCAGGGACCTTATTTGCTTTTTTATATTTAGGTTTAGGAAATGTAGTAATTTTAAGTTTATTGAATGTAAGAGCAAATAAAACTTTTTTCTTTCTTTCTTTCTTATTAAATACAGTAGAAAACGTAGTAAAAGTATACATACATATTATTATATTCACTTTTACTACTTTTTTATTTGAGACAAACATTTCTACTAAAGGGACTTTGTGTGATGAACACAAATGTTTGTTCTGTGTCTGGGTGTAATTGATCTATAATGTATGTATTACAATATGTATTATTGTCCATGTAATGACGGATTAAGAATACAAATTTCACCACCCCGTTCCATCCGAGGGTGTCGTATGAGTCGAATAAGGATCTAAGTCAGGCAGACAATATCCACTGCAGGAGAGGGAAAACTCGAAACAAAACTCTATACCAACCCGTCTGGCCAGCGTGGTAGAGTAGGCTCCATATTTATGAAGTATCCCTCCATATGTATGAAGGAGCCCCGTGCCCAGCAATGGGACGTTTATGGGTTGATATGTAAAATACTTACACTAGGAAAATTTGCCTACTATACCACGCTTGCCAGACGGTTTGGTATAGGGCTTTTATTCGAGTTTTTCCTCTCTTGCAGTAAATGTTATCTGCTCAGACTTTCTCCCTTAGTCGACTCTTACGACACCCTCGGGGTGGAACGGGGTAGTGACATTTGTATTCTTAATCCGTCACCACACAGACATAGGTAGGTATTTTAACGCGGCTAAACTTTTACTTAAAGAACAGTTTGTCGACAGGCCTAGTTTACCTACCTTTCTTTTATAAGAAATATAAAGGCATATTGTTCCTAGTAATTTCAAATATCTAACGTTCAAACAAGCTTACCGTGAAGGCTCATAACAGAATACCAAAATACCTCTCGTCTGTTGAAGCATGATACAAAATACAAACATAACCAACGTTCTTCACTTAAAAGAGCGTACAAGTTTGAACAAATATTTGCCTTAAAGAACTCAAAGAAAAAGAACCCTTGTATTTAAAGCTACAGAGTTGATTTTACTACAGTTTGTACTGCAAACATTTGGTCAAATATGCTAACGTAATTTTATATGGCAATCTTGGATCTCGTAGCTTTTAAAAGTGGCGAAAAACAAAGAAAATGCTTTGGTAAACAAAATTAATAACTCCTAAATAAATAATGTGACGTTGAATAAATAATAATCAGGTGCAAATTATGCTGTGGGAGTTTTATAGAATGTATTTTTTTTGTTTATTACAAGTAAACAATACAATATATTTCAGGGTTAAATAGACAAATGAATTGTTTAGAATGACGTGCGTTATATTCTCCGTATCGGGTGGTATGAGTACGATTATCATATTTTATCAATATAGTTAGTATCGTGTTTTGACTGCATCAGCTTGCATGCTAACATACTTGTATTTTACAAAAGATTGTAACTATCTGGTGATTAAAAAGAGTGGCCTGAGTTTCTTGCTAGTTCTTCTTAAGGCTCCACGTCAGCGAACTAGCCTTAGGAAAATTTTGCTGACATCATCTTTCTGGTTTATTCATAATTTATGACCTTCATAAGTGTTACTTTGTAACCTAAATGAATATATTAATTTTGAGTTTGAGTTTAAGGTTGTTCGATAAATAATAACTTATTTATTAATTTGGAAAACCTTTTACAGAAGATCATAGCGTAATGAATACACACAGTGGTGTAGTTGTGTTCCTGTGTTAGTCCACGTTTCCAGCATTCATTTATTAATGCGTTTTAACCAAACGTTTTTGTATCCCAGGTATACTCCATCATATAACTAGCTAAACAAACTATCGACTGCCTTGGTGGTCCAGTGGCCGCGATATGCGCCTGCTGTGCACGAGGTTGTAGGTTCGATTCCCACACAGGACAAAACTTTGTGTGACCCACAAAGAATTGTTCTGAGTCTGGATGTAATTTGTGTCCGTTAATTTATATGGTTGTAAAGTCCCCCGCGACACAGCTTGTTCTTTAGTGCGAGAGTTGTCTTTTTTAAAGAAAGATATAACACTGCTTTTATATATTTCTTCGGTCAGCAATACGCAAGTGATACCTCTAGTATTGAATACGATCATAGGATACAGTAAGTTCTTGCCATCAGGCAGGCAGTATGCTTGTTTTCCACTTTAGAAACGCAAAAAACCGACCCAGGAATCAAACTCAAGGTTGATACGAAGGTATAAACCTGGAGCCTGGCATTGTGCCTGGTATATGGCCATAGGCTCGCTCCTATACGTGGGTGTCATTCCCTTCTTTTATTCTTCAAGAACATAGAACTGTTCACCTTAACCTCTGTCAACTCCAATAAGTAAATAAAACTAGAAATCCAACTCAATAAACAGTATCGTCAGTGACTTGTGAAACTTATTTCAATTTAACCTAAAGAGATTTACAACAAGTAAACGGACTCCAAGTAGCCTTCTGACAAAAATTGTAAAAAGTATCAAGTTGTCTCCGAAATTATAAAAGAAACTAGAGGTTTAGGCCGTAGTTGCGTTGCGTTACGCTGGCCTAATACGGATTGGTAAAACAGGCATGTCCTTAGATATCTTCTAAGACATGTGAGTGTTGCTAAATAAATTAGATTAGCACATATTTTTATACGTTTACTTTATTGTTGCTTTTAGTTAATAGCTTAATATCCGTTCGTCACTTGGATTTTAAAATAAAATTAAATTACACTTTAACCGATATCGTTAAAGTGTGTGCTAACAATCAAACCATAAAAGAAGTAGACTGCACAAAGTTTCTAGGTATAATAATAGATAGAAAAATAACATGGAAACAGCATATAGACCAGATGTGTAAGAGGCTTAGTAAATCGGTATATGCATTACATGAACTCACGCAAACTATAAACATCAATGCCCTCTTGATTGCATATCATGGACTAGTAGAGTCAGTCCTCAGATACGGAATCATTTTTTGGGGAAACTCTGTTGATAAAGAAATAATTTTTAAGACACAGAAACGTTGTGTAAGGGCAATGTTCTCCTTGCAAGTGACTGATAGTTGCCAGCCCTTTTTTAAAAAATATAATATTTTAACACTGCCATCTATCTACATATTTGAAGTAGCAGTCTTTGTCAAACTTAACCCACATTTATTTATATTGGCAACCGATGGGTCAAGTCGAACACAAAGGGATAAAAGTCGACTATGTTTGTGCAGAACTAACACTACTCTAATGCAAAAAAGTATTTTTGCCATGGCTCCTAAAATATATAATAAATTACCGAAAAGCATTAAAGATGCAAATGTAAATATATTTAAGGTGTCATTAAAAAAGCTATTGATAAACAAATGTTATTATAAAGTTTCAGACTTTTTATCTGACAAAATGTAACACAATAATAATAATTTGGAGAATGACATAAGTACTTATTGACATTTTATTTACCATTTGACATCTAGCATAATTTAACTTGACTATAGATAGCCCCTTGACATTCAACTTGATTATTGTTTATTGTATACATAATTTTTGAGAATTGACATAAGTACTTATTGACATTAACCACATTTCACCATTCGACTTCTAGATTTAATTTTATTATTGACATTCTATTTAACTATTTGATATTATTTGTTTCTTACTTTTTCTATTATTAATTTAATTGATAAACTTTAAACTAACATGTAAAGCATAATAATATTAATATACCTAGACATAATTAATTTGTCTCTAAAATTTGCACACCTTTATGGGTTATAAATCAGCGCTCTTGTAATTTATATTTTAAGTACCTACTATGTAAACCTGTTTTATGCAAATAAACTCATTTGATTTGATTTGATTTGATTTGGGGTTACCACAACATAGCATTATGCTGAGTGGTAACCTCATTGACACAGTAGTTATAAGGTAAAATGTATTAATACCAAAAATGTTGACTCTGTCAATAAATGTAATTTTCTTTCTTCTTTTCTTTCTTTCTTTCTATATAAATTCCATAAAGTGATATTTACATTGTTGGAGCCACCCGGAATCGAACTCACATATCTTGCGTACAAGTCGGTTGCTTTCCCACTCGGCTACCACCGCCTTTTCTTAAGTCTTATTTTAAAGTAAATAATCTACAGAAGGGCGTCGTAAGAGTCGACTAAGGAAGTAAGTCAGGCAGACAATATCCACTGCAAAAGAGGGAAAACTCGATACAAAACCCTATACCAACCCGTCTGGCCAGCGTGGTATAGTAGGCTAATATCCCTCCAAATTTATGGAGGAGACCCGTGCCCAGCAGTGGGACGTTTATGGGTTGAGATATTGATGATGAATCTACAGAATCTGTAGTAAAACAATTACAGAAGTAAATATCTGTTTAAGACACTATTCACTACACACAAACAAATTTAATGTAAAGACATTTGTATAGTTCACGTGTTTGTCAACATATTGTTTCACAAACATTTGTCTTGCACGTGCCTACTTACACCAAGTACTTGCTCAGACAAACAGATGTTTTATAATATAAGATTTATAAACACATTTTGAAACCGATTATTTAGCTACAAATTTATATTATCGTTGGATGAAAATGTTGATGTATTTATTTGGGCCTCTCACAAATAATAACAATCTATTTGCTATGCCATGTTAAATATACATAACAATATTATCATTCTACTAGCTTAGTACATAAATTACGACTTGCCACGTTGGTCTATAGTTAGTTATCCTCAAGACAGAGGTAGTGGGTTGTGGGTTCGATTACCATACGGGACAAAACGATGTGTGATTCATAAATTCATAATTGTTACGAGTCTGGGTGTAATTTGTATCTGTTAATTGTATGTTTGTTAAGTCCCCTGTGACACAGAGCTTGTTTTCTATAACGGGACACGTCTTTGATAAAAGATTTTTCTTTAAATATTGATTACAAAAATAATATTAATGGGCTACAATGTGCAAGAGCTCGCGATCTTTACTAAACGATGGAATCTTGACGTGACCAGAAAGGTTTCTTATTTTTGGCTCAAAGAATAAGCATAGCCATCTAAAGTGACAATACTGCCAGTTTTCTAGGCACGTTTCTAGCGATTTTTATGGCGCCTACTTAAACAGTCTTATTTTTATTTGTTCTGTTGCTGGACTCTTTTTGTTCTTTTTTTAAAGCAAATCATTCATTTACATGAGCAATCACAGAGAAAGGACAAAAAAGGACTTTAAAATGTTTATTTCCTAATAAAAACCCCTAAAAAAAATAACTTGTGCAAAATAAATACGCTTTCTTGCCATAAAATGACATTAAAGTTTAAATTTTTTTAAGCCTGCGAAAACGCTGTTGACCATGTTCTGACGTAAGCATTGTAGTGAACAAAAATCTATGAAAAACAAAAACAAAATAGACGTATATAACTTGATCGTATTTCGTGCTTTTTGTAAAAATAATGAATTACATTCGCTATCGTTGGTGAGTGGTGTCAATTTGTACAAGTACTTGCATTAAAACTCCAGAAAAGTTGTTCATCAAAGTGCCGATAACATTGTAATGCAGAAAGTTTGGTTGAAACTCACAAAAAGAGATCCTAAATCATTGTCAAAAAAAGCTATATTGTATCTATGTGATCACTTCAATGTTAGTAAAACACTTTATTATCTAATCATACTTTGCCTTTTCCTGGCAGATGAAAGTTGATGGTAATCTAACCTACAATTACCTACCTACTATGAAAGACACCTTTGTATAATATTTAATGTATTTTATTTCAGTTGGAACAGGTTATGGGAAATTACACTGAATACAAAACAATGGAATGTAGATCTGCAAATGCTAGTGATTTGTCCTATGAATTTAAGGTCAAAATATGTTAAGAATTATGTTAAACTGTTTACGACTACAAGAGCGACGTCACATCCCCTTGTATTGTGTTTTAAGTCACGTGATATACAGATTAAATATGACGACTTTAATTTTTCATTTATTACATATAAATGTATTAATGACTTCAAATCAGAATATTTGTGTTTGTTTCTACATAAGTTTTCATTTATATCGAGTTTCATAATTTATTGTTTACTAACGAAAGTACCCTATTTCAGCTATTGCTTACAAACTTTTTGGCAAACAAACAGTAAATACGAGGTCAAAATGGAGCAACAGGCACAGTTCCAATAATTTATAATTGAAACGGTGTTTGTAAGTGACAGTTTCATTCAACTTGTGTTCAAACTCATACAACTAAGGCCAGCCAGGGTAAATGCGATGTATGTATATTACTTCACCATATAGCCTCCGTATAAGCCACCATATAAGCGGTGGTGACCGAGTGGGTAAGTAACCGACTTGCACGCAAGAGGTGCGAGTTCGATCCCGGGCAGTACCAATGTGAATTTCACTTTGTGGAGATCATATGTACGAATCAAATGATTCGCCATCTGCTAACGGTGAAGGAAAACATCGTGAGGAAACCCACATGTCTTAGAAGAAATTCTAAAGACATGTCTGATTCACCAACCCGCATTAGGCCAGCGTGTGTGAATTAAGGCCTGAACCCTTTCTCTTGATAGAGGAGAGGAGACCCGTGCCCAGCAGTGGGACATATATGGGTTACTATTATATATAGCCTCCGCTGAATGTTGGGGGATCGATCCATGTTGCCTGCGGCTCTGCCCGTGATATAAAATACACTATGTCCTTCTCCAGAACATCTACTTGCCAAATTTCCAAATTAATAGGAGAGGAATATATATAATCCGAGAATGATTGCCATAGTGTAAAGAAAGAGTCATCCTTACACTATATTATTGCTTAAAGTCTAAAGTGTACTTTGTTTTAACTTTCTTTTAACGAGTGATTAGTGTCTAACCTCGTGACAAAGTTGTTTAGGTGGCCCATATATAGGCATCTGTGCTGATCTAATGCCTCCGAAGCACGGAGACGCTCAGAAATACCCACCCATCAGCGCTACCATAATTATAATATTAAATCTACGTTAAATTAGTATTTGATTTATAGATACACCTGCCATAATAACTCTGCATTGCCCTAAGTTTGACTGGTAAAAATTGCCTAAAGCATTAAGTCTGCCTTGGTACATATTTTTGCAGGAACTATAAACAAATCAATAATCTTTTGTATTGTTTTTATTTATTTGTGTTGTCTTTTCTAGTTTCTTTACGTTATTATTTTTCACACTTTTTACAGACGATAAGTTCGTCTAATGTAAACTTAAGTTAAGTAGCTTAAATTAGATTTTTAAGAGCTCAAGTGGTGTTTACCTTTAAGTAACTGTTACACTGTTACTTGTATCATGCATAAGTATCTTTGTGTACTGTTGGTGTAAACAGTTGTTGGTGAACCAAATAATTCAATAAATATATATGCCAATGATATAGGATGGCCAATATTGGTATGATGTAACCAACATTAAGCATGGTATATGAAAGACAACTTCAAAGTTATTCCTGAGGGAACCTGCCGTAATAGACACGTCACTGACAACCATATTGCCTATCATGATACGAAGTAATTAATAAACTAACGTGAATAAGCCCACGCAATCCAGGTTCACTCCCTTAGGGTTCACACATAATTACGTAGGATTTCCAGTCTAAATGTTCTTCCTTAAAATGTCTATTTCTTGAGGGAGCTAAAGACCGCATAATATTTTGTCAGTAAGGGTTACAGCAGACATGCGATCTGCGATAGCTTTGCTTTCCAGCAGCAGTGTGTGTGTGTGTTTACATACGAGGTGAGTCTAGTGTCAAAATAAATCCAGACTTCAGGCAGTTTCGAATATCTGATCCACCCATTCGATAGATCTTCGAGGTTAAGCATTCTTGCCGCGGCCAGTCCATAGATCGCTGACCATTTACTAAAAATAGCGAGATACATACCTTGGCGATTACGTACTGACTAAAAAGAGAGAGAGAGTACTATCTACAAATTATTTTCCCACATTTGTCACTGGCCACTACTTTATGTCCTGCGTATAAGAAAATAACTATAAATTAAACACACAGATATATATAAAGCCTTTCCAGTCCTTGCCAAAGGTTAAAAACAAGGACAATTCAATTAATTCCATAGCCGGTCCCTAAACAAATGTGGTGAAATTGTAGTTACCTCTTACGGCGGGTCCCCTTGAGGGTTGATTAGGGATGGAATCACGCTGGCTTAGATTAATGATCGCCGAACGCTCAATTAGAGGAGTTTGACGCACTTCCATTGTAGGACACAGTTTGGAGGTCACAGTTCAAGGACAAAAGGGAACTGGTAGACGGGAACGTGGAAGAACATTATACCTATACCTACCTACATTTCTAGTAATAATAAAATTACTTGATGTTTCCCACAGCTCCACCCGCTTCGGATATCGGTCATTGCGATAAAAGTTATGTCCATTCATAGGATACCGTCTATCTATTAAACCAAATGTCATTAAGACTCGTTCAGCCGTTTAGTCATGAAAGGCAACAGACACACACGAGTTACTTTTGAAAGAAAGAAAGAAAGAACATTTATTTGATGACATGATTATAATAAGGAAGACAGAAAATTAAAACAAGATTAGGTAGGAACAAAGTAATAAATTAAAATACAGAAAATAAAAACGACAAACAAAAGTAATAGGTTTTTTTTTCGTAGTCAGCGTAGTCTCTGTGCACAAAATAGGTAGCATAGTGTCAGGCTACTGGGTTAGTTGACTGGCGCTGGTATTCTGCTGGACCACTGTAGATGGTGCCGATGTCGAGCAACTTTCGGTGTGTAATTAATATGTGTAGTAATTTAGTGATGATAAGAAATGTATATTATATGTAAGTGCAAATGTATGTTGTTTCCTAAATAATAGTGTAAAAAATTAAATAAATAAAAGAAAAGGTCATTAATAATATAAATAAATATTGCATATAATTAGCTGTATACATTTTAGTTGTTATCATATTTATACATCCTATTATGCATAGGTATATGATATTACTAAGCAAATTATACTGATGATTATAAATTCATTATTTGCCCGTGACATTTTTTATTTGAAAATACACTCGTGTATATTCTCTTTATTTCCTATATACATATGTATTTATTATACCTTTATATAAACATACAAATATATTTCTTTACCTATGAAACATGACTGTATTTCGATAGTTGTGCAAATGTTAACAGTAAACTAAAATAACGTAAATATTTACAATATTAATTGATTAAAATCATATATGGACAGGTCGCCGTAAATCGTCCCTATATTACCCAAAGGGTAGTTAGGTAGGCAAAGAAATATGAAGGACTGTAGAACTATAGTAAAAGTTTGTAGTCTCTGCTTGCCCCAACGGGAAAGAAATGTAATCATACTTACTTTTTTCAAAATGTGTCTAAAGTAGGTATATGCAAGTCAAGTAAAATTTCAATCAGTCTAAATAGAAGTAACTCGAAAATCAAAGGATAAAAAATTGCCATTTTACTTTTTTGTTAATTACGTGAGAATTTGAACAAGCTTCCGAATTACAATGGACTCTTTTAACACCAATCAAGGGTTGCTATCTTGATCTTGAATCCACTTAATTATATAAAGGTCCTTTTGGGGTTGCCATTTGGAGAAGTTCTACGCTGTTTTTTTATCATTGAGAAATACTCACAAAAACGTTTCGTGATCCATCTTCCATTATAATGGGATTCCATCCGTTGTCAAGTGAAATTAATAAGACTCGTTTAGAAAAGTTCTAATATTCTTATTATTTCATTTAATTCGTTTTGTCGGGACAATCCCACCCACATGCCCACCGCTGTGACTCCTGTGAGCCAGGATTAACAGCGGAGTAACCAACTGATACACCGAGTTTGACACTCGTGCGTCCCGTGGACAACTAAACCTACTGTCTTGGAAATTCGTTTATATAACGTTTAATTCGTTTATCAAATCCATCCATTTTGTTATACCGATGATTCTGCCATCATCAAGGTTGAGAGAAAAAGCTAATAAAAATTGGTTGCCCGGTGTCTGTACTCGGCTACGGTCTCTTTTGTGGGGTGTAAAAGAACAACACAAGTGTATTTAAGAGAGGTTGGGCACCATACTAGCGAGCAAGCCCGACTGGGGAAGGACCTCTACCCTATAGAAGACCACAGCCAAATAACTACACACAGCGGTGTAGTTGTGTTCATGTGTGTGAGTACAAGTCTCCAGCGCTTATTTAGGGATGTGTTTTAAAAGTATTTCTATCCCAGGGTTTCTTCCATCTTAAAGCCCTGGTGCAAAAAAAATGGGTTGGCAACACGCTAGTGATACCTCTGGTAATGCAAGCGTCCATAGGCTACTGTTACTGCTTAACATCAGGCAGGCCGTATGCTTGTTTGCCACCCAAGTAGTATAAAAAAAAACATTTGTTTATAGTTACTTATAATAGGATATTTTATTGTTAACTAGCTGTTGCCCGCGGCTCCGCCCGCTTGGATGTCGGTTATCACTGCAAAAAGTAGCCTATGTGTTATTCCAGACCATAATCTATCTGTGTGCCAAATTTCATCCAGATTCGTTCAGTAGTTTTTACATGAAAGAATCAACAAACATCCATCCATCCATCCATCCATTCTTACAAACTTTCACATTTATAATATTAGTAAGGATAATTCGATAATATAATGTAGGTATTTATAGTACTACCCCATTCTGTGTTGTATTTAAGCTTCTTAAGGCCGAGGGTTGGTCACAGGGCTGGTTCTGGCAAGTTCTGGCTAATCGCATAGTCATACACAATAAAGTAGGTTGAAAAGGTGCACATGAATGCAGGTGGAAATAGATTTTAAAAAACTTACTGAGATGCAATGGACAACGAAATATATATATAATCTCGAATATAACCACTAGAATAACCTAATCAATTTTGACTGCCTTGGTGGTCCAGTGGTCGCAGTATGCGCCTGCTGTGCACGAGGTTGTATGTTCGATTCCCACACAGGACAAAATTTTGTGTGACCCACAAAGAGTTGTTCTGAGTCTGGGTGTAATTTGTGTCCGTTAATTGTATGTTTGTAAAGTCCCCCGCGACACAGAGCTTGTTCTCTAGTGCGGGAGTTGTCTTTAAAAAAAAAAAAAAAAAACAATTACATCATTTGTAAAAGTATCCTCCATCTCAATTTCAGTTTTGACCGTAAATAATAAGGTTAAGTGTTATCTTTAAATACTAACATTTAATCTTTATCTGTCACGAATACTATGTTTGCTGAGCGCTGAAAAAATTAAGTTCAGTTAATGTAATGTGTGACCTTAAATAAATAAATAAAATAGAGATCCCCGTATAGAGTGAATAGTTACACTACGATGTCTTTCTTTCTTGACATTCGAAAAAAGAGGACAAAGCATTGCGTAACTCTTCACTCGTTAATAAAAAAACCTAACTCTAATTTACAGCCAATAAAAATCGACATGAAACAGTATAGCTGAATCATTGCGTGCCATTAATCATTGTTGCTTGTGCGATATTAATAACATGCAGGACAATACACGGTGCGTCAAACGAAACGCGCTTTCTCATGCAATAATAAATAACAGTCGATAAAGGAACGCGCGTAACATCAAAATGGCGGAAGATACAAAATGGCGGATCATTATGACATGACGACATTCTTCATAATTTACAGACAAGCATAGACTACAATAAGGATCCGCGCAAACGAGGCAACAGTGGCGCCCACTTGTGGCGACAAACAGTTTACATGATTATTCATACAGTTTGTATGGACTCGCCGCACACGCGTACCAAGTGGCGGTCACTCGCGACTTAGTGTCAACCACACGCACCCTGATACCTGTTGTTACTCACCATAAGCGGTGGTGGCCGAGTGGGAAAGTAACCAACTTGCACGCAAGAGGTGCGAGTTTGATCCCGGGCAGTACCAATGTGAATTTCACTTTGTGAAGTTTATATGTACTAATCAAATGATTCGCCATCTGCTAACGGTGAAGAAAAACATCGTGAGGAAACCCACATGTCTTAGAAGAAATTCTAAAGACATGTCTGATTCACCAACCCGCATTAGGCCAGCGTGTGTGAATTAAGGCCTAAATCCTCTCTCTCTTGATAAAGGAGAGGAGACCCGTACCCAGCAGTGGGACATATATGGGTTGCTATTATTATATTATATACATGCATCCACTTAACCACTGAGTGGCCGCAACACGCCACCTTCGGCGGCCACTCTCTACTTCATTATAAGTGTGAAACAAAATGTAGCGGCCATCTTCGTTAGCCGTACCATAGGACGTGGTGCGCGATACCTGTGGCTGTGTTCGGTGGTGCGTTTGCGCGTAACCTTAAGCTTTTGATTCGTGTGATACTGCCACAGTCTAAAAGGATCTCTTTTCATAGAGTTAAGAGTTCTTTACACTGTGGTACTGCTGTGTACCCACGCGGAAAATATGTGTGTGACCACAGATATAAGTTCCTATTATATTAAGTAGGTACCTATGGATGGCCAAACAAGGGCAAAAGCCACAAAACGCCGCGGACTGACCTGTTTTATTACATTTTATTTGTAGCGAGTGGCGACCACCAGCGTCACCCTTGTGCGGCGAGTCCATAAAAAATCAATGAAAAATACAAGAAATAGGACGGTGGCGGTGTTTAGTGGCTATCGCCCGTGGCTCGTGTGCGGGCACCCTTATGTAATTGCTTTGTATGTTTGTTAGGTTCCCCGCTACACATAGATATTATATTCTGCGTGCTGCACTCCACTCCTCTTCGTATCAATTCTCTACATTAGCACCACATATGATATTCTTCCCACGATAGCTATGTAGAGTCTTAGTTACATTACACCACCGCGTAAATTTTGCGACCTCTTGACATGTTATTTTCGGTAATTAGGACAACGACGCCTTTCCAAACTCGCTTCATACACAATAATTATGCTTCATTGTTTGAATACTAAAAGTGACGTTTTATAGAGACAATAATATTAGACAACATTTAATAAAAATAGACAATTAAAAAAACATTTTATTATAAACATATTTATAAATATATAAAAACTAATTTTAGAAAAACGCAAACACGTTAGAATCTTACGTACACAGTCTTTGTAGTAGGTCCTTAAGTTCATAGCTAATGGCTAATGTAGGTGATAGGTACTTTAATAGTATCGAAATTTAAAAACATGAAATATGTATAGCCAAAATTTTGTATTGAAAATCTTTAGAAAAAGGTAACCATAATTTGGGTTTCTAAAAAAAGCCATAAAAATACTCATACGTTGATTCAATATCTTCACGCATGTGGTGATTTAATTACATATTTATGTGCATATTTAATATTGTAAGTTTTATTATAAAAAGACTGATATATTTCGTCATGTACTAGTCATATTATAAGGTGCATAGATCAGTCTTGCTGTTGATAATTGCTATCCAGCGCAACCAATTTTAAGCGCGCGAACAAGCGATTTTAACGAGCATACTGAGCCTTCACACTGTCTAAGATCTCAATGTTTTACAACAGTAAAATATATACATATTGGATGACTTTTTTCAAACCCCTATACAACAAAACAAGACAAAATTTGCAACATATAGCCAATTTGTAGCTCAGACATTTCATAGGTAACTGAGACCTACAAAACGCGTATATACACGTGGGCCGAATCCACATGCGTAAATGAAAAAACAACTAAACAAAATCATCTATTGTTATTTATCATGATACTTAGGTTATAAAAAATGCTATGAAACTTTCGACCAACACAAGTCAACATTTATAGAATGAATTACGTAGAAGGGGTGCTTTTCGCAGCTTCCTTCAGTCTGTTGTTCTCAGCGACGAGTGCTTGCACCCTTTGTTCATATTTTTCCCTCAATTCCTGAAATGCAATCGTATATTTTGTTTACGTAAACAAACACAGGCAACTTTTTTTACTTTTATTATAGGAGATGCTTGATAGCTTTGCGAGGTTAAGGTAATTGGCCACGCACAAACATGTATGAAAAGTCATTAGTTCAGTACCTGATCTCATTTTAGGCATATCGGATTGTCTTCCCATCGTATACTATGAGAGGCAATTAAATAGAGAGTACACGTGTTTATGCAAAAGTCAGAATAATATTATTGTTATCTTTTAGTTGACAAATAAAGGCTAAGTTTAAGATTTCCGTGCAGATCGGCCATCTGCACGGAAATCAGTCAGCATCTCGAGGGATATAGTAGTACCTATATACCTTCTTTATACCTTCCAAATCTATCAGAACAGCTATTACTTAGCTACGAGACCTCAAAGAACGTTAATCATAAATACCACATAGATAGCCCAATGGTGAGTTGTTATTAAGATACAAATAGGTTAGCAACCAAACAAGATGAGCTTGGCCAATCATCATCATCAGCCTATCGTAGTTCACTGCTGGACATAGGCCTCGTAGAACGATCCTCGGATTCAAGAGAGGTAGGGCACCATACTAGCGAGCAAGCCCGACAGGGGAAGGACCTCCACCTTACAGAAGACCACAGCCAAATGACTACACACAGCGGTGTAGTTGTGTTCCTGTGTGTGAGTACAGGTCTCCAGCGCTCATTTAGGAATGCGTTTTGAAAGATACGTATTCCTATCCCAGGGTTACTTCCATCTTAAAGCCCTGGTGTAAAAAAATGGGTTGGCAACACGCAAGTGATACCTCTGGTATTGCAAGCGTCTATAGGCTACGGATACTGCTTAACATCAGGTGGGCCGTATGCTTGTTTGCCACCCAAGTAGTATAAAAAAAAAAAAAAAAAAAAAAAAAAAATACTATAATGGCATTTCGAACTGTCTTCAATATTAACCTTAAATATGGCAAGTTGTGTCTCGTACTCCTTCTTCAGGTCATCGTTGAGACTGGTGCTAGTCTGAGCACGCTGCAGCACGAGGCCGTACCTGTCCTTCTCTGCTTTGAACCTGGCTTCCATCGCTTGAAGACGATCCTGAAAATAGAAAAGTAGAAGAGAATACTTTAAACTAGAACGGATCGCATCGGTCCGTGTGGATGTCAGTTATCGCAATAAAAAAATACTACGAAAAGAGTGGCCCGAGTTTCTTGCCAATTCTTCTCGAGGACCTCCTAGACCTCCTAGTCAGCGAATTGGCCTTAGGAAAAAAGTATACTGGCATTTGTTTTAATGACGTTCATACGTATCATGTATTTGATCTTAATGAATAAATGTGTTTGACTTTGACTACGTCCTTTCCCATAGTACCATCTATCTTCACGCCAAATTTCATTAAAATGCCCACAGTCCCTCCTCCTCTCCTTACTTGTCCTTTCTTAGGTACTTACTATTTTATTTACATAAATTACTGTAGCTTTGGATTTTTGTGTATTTTTGCCGGTTCTTTTTCCTTATGCTCTACCCCTGTCTGTTAAGTCAGAGAACCCGGCAGTAGGCAAATAAGCTGACGTCTCATTTCGCATTTTAATATTTATAAATGTCACAGTGTGATCTATGTGAATAAATGATTTTGAATTTTAAAGGGCTTACTGTTATATACTATTATAAAGAGGAGACATTTGAGTTTTAGTCTGTTTGTTACGATTGAACTCAAAAACTACTATACTGATTTTAAAAATTATTTCACCTACAGAAAGCTACATTACTAGCGAGTAACACAGGCTATAATTTTTTTTTAAATTAAGTAAGGTACCCTTACGAAATTCCACCCGTGCGAAGCAGGGATGTACCGCTAGTTGTTACATAAAATACATAATAAAAGGTATATTATACTCATGGCTCTAGCCGTAGCCTTGTCAATGAACTAGCCGTAGGCAAGTTGGCGTACATCGTTTTTCTCAATTTCCTATTTACTTTTATATACTTCGCTACTTATACTTTGTTATAAATGAGTTTCGAGTTTGAGTTTGGTCTCGGTTACTTATTGTAATGTATGTACCTTCTGTAGCATTATTGGAAAAGTTCTCAATACGATTCTACTTATTATGATTTTATAAAAGCACAATGTAGCTTTTTTTTAGATTTACAAAACTACTTGATGTACATGTTTTTTTTATTTGTAGTTCATATAATATGTTAAAAATATATAAGCTGTTGCCCACAACAAAAACAAATTTACCTCATACATTTTTTGGGATAAAAAGCCTAGGCGCTATTCTACACTATAATCTATCTCTGTGCCAAAATTCATCCAGATCTGTTGACCCGTTCTGGCATGATTTAGCTCATACTCACTCATCCGTTCATTCAAACTTTCATATTTATAATTATAGTAAGATTGTGTAATGTGTCAATATACTACCTCCATAGCTTTCACTTCAGAGTTCCTAATTTCCAGCAGATCTTTGGTAATGACGTTGATATCCTTGAGTGACTGCACTTGAGTCGTCAGCGCTTCGATCTGAAGCTCCTGATTCTTAACCATCTTGGTCTTGTCGAAAATCATACCGCGTGCTTTGCTTAACAACTGAAAAATTATAAAAACGTTTTATAATAGCATTCTATACATATATTTTATTACATTATATATATGTACCACTGTTGCGAGCCTGCACCCTTTTATTATAAGAGCGTCGAGAGAGAGGACAGATGCCTTATGCTTAAATCCACTCAGTGTATTTACTTTACATAGTGAACAGCTCCTCTAGACAAGTGGCATAAACGTTAGTCAAATCGAAAAGTCAAAAAAGCAAATGTATGGGACTTGACGTAAGTTTACGACATTATATCGTAAACTTACGTCAAATCCTATACATTTGCTTTTTTGACTTTTCGATTCGACTACCCTAAATGCCACTTGTCTAGAGGCTCAGAAGAGAAATAGAACGGTATTAAGATAGCTTATTCCTATCAACTGACTTAAATACAACACACAGCTTTAGTCACAGCTAAGTGATGGGTAAGACAAGCTATTTTATTCAAAGATTCTTTTTTCTGATTTACTTCACAAACTTATTTTACAATATTCCAAGTTATATTAGATACCTATATTTGATGCGTTTTGTTGCTAACAAAATTAATAACATCATTGTACATACCTCCTCATGTTGCTGTTTGATGTTTTCAATCATCTCGTGGTTCTTGCCGGTAGGTTTAGAGAGAGCCGCCTGTAGCTCTGTCTCCAAATTCCTGACTCTTGCTTTGAGGAGGTCTATTTCTTCTTCGCGGACCTGCATTTGTACATTACAAATAATTAAAGAAGTGAAGAAGATGACGATAAAAAGTATATACTTTTTAAACTAGTATCTATTCAAAAAATGTTTTTAACAGACGAACCTGTGAATAAAAACAAGAATAAACTAAAATGGAAACAAAAATAAAAGAAACGATCAAATACATATATATAAAGAAAATATACCTACATTATACAGAACTACGTGCCAAATAACTAATATAATATAGTGAGGTGCAATCCTAAAAACAAATAGAACACAATATCCGACGTACCGCGCGAACAAAAGCACGTATGTCAGCTAGTGTATAGTTTTGTTTGGTTGGCAGGTGCACCGCGACCTTGTTACCGCCGCAAATCCCAATACATTTCTGTTATAACGTAAATAGTAATGCTGAATTCACACCGAGAGTTGCAAAGGCGAACAGTGGTAACGGTGGAATGTGGCCATACGCGCCGTCGACGAGTCACTCCGCTCTTAACCACTACATGTCGCCTTCACACTCTTGGTGTGAATTAAACTTCATAATAAAATCATCTTTAAACAAAAAAATGTTGTAAATTTGTTTTAATACTATTTCTCGCCCGCGCTTCGTCTGCATGATATGTCGAACCTATGTCCTTATACAAAGTCAAAGCTATATGTGCGAGTATATCCATTCCAAATTTTACCAAAATCGATTCAGCAGTTTAGCTGTGAAGGTGCAGACATAGACACAGCTAGAGCTACGTTCGTATCTATAACACTGCATAGTCTCTTATAGTTCTCACCTTCAGTTCTAATTTAAGCCCATCTTCTGACCTCTCATTTTTGACCAGTTCCAACTCTTCTATCTTTTTCAGAAGCTCCTGCTCCCGCTGTTGCCAATCATCCTGGAAGGGTATGTGTTAACAATAGGTAGATTATGTCAACCAATATCATTCCTAGGGCACAGTAGAATCTTTTTACACAATTCCCTATCATTAGCCAATGACATCCATAAACTTGCTTTAATCAATCAGTCAGCCTGTTTCAATCCACTACTGGATACAGGCCTCCTAATTTAACCTTATTATGGTCACACAAATTTTACCTCGCCTGTAACATTTGGTATTTGTAATGTTACAATTAAGTAATAGTTACCCGGCCCTCTGGTTTTACTCATTCAGAGCCTCTAGACAAGTGGCATAAGCGATAGTTGAATCGAAAAGTCAAAAAAGAAAATGTATGGGATTTGACGTAAGTTTACGACATTAAATCGTAGACTCACGTCATACATACATTTTCATTTTTGACTTTTCGATTCGACTACCGTTTATACCACTTGTCTAGACGGTCTGTTCAATTATAAGGGACCTGTCAGACAAAATGCGTTCAAGTGTTCGTGCGTTCTGCGTTGATTGTGATATATTGCGTTGTACTGGTTGACCGACCGACGCGGCGACGTGGTAAAAACGCATGCAATGTAACGTCATACCAGACAGCCAACGCAAAACCTGAACGCAGAACGCAGTAACGCGCGAACACGTTCTGTTTGACAGATCCCTAAAAAGATTGTAGATCCGTCAGGTACTGGCAATAGTTTACACATGCATTATTATAAGGAACAACGCTAAAGTAATTTCACTCACCTTTGGCTTAGTTTCATCATTAGCCTCAGCCATAACCACATCATTGTTAGGTGCTGGTTCCACCAGAGTCGCATCAGTTGTTTCAGTAGTTTTATTTTCTAACGCCTCTGTTGGTATACTTTCAATTGCTTGCGTCACTTCCGGTGTCACCTCTGGCGTTGCCACCTTTGTTTCTTCCAGTGTGGTTCCATTTTGTGGCTGTGGTATATCAACCTGTCAAAAATAGTTGCAATATTTGTAATCAAAAGCAGATTTTCAAAAGCAGTTATTTAAAAAAAAAATAGATGAATAGTACAGATTGGTAAATTGATTGACATCTTTTTGGTTTAATAGCCAATAAGTTTGAAATCTGAATTAATAATTCATTATAAGGTGTTTTGAGGGCACCATACAAAGGAGCAGCACTCATGGTACCTCTACTTTCTAGAAGACCACAAACAAGCTCAGTGTTGCAAAAAAATCAATAGATAAAGCATGAGTATGTTCATCGTAAGTCCTCTTTTTAAATTTATCTTTATCAGTAATTATCTCAGAATTGAAGATGCAATCTTTCTTCGTTATTTATTAACAAAATGCTCATAGCCAGGTGCACTCGCTATTCGGCAAACGATCAGCGGGTTAAGCTACCAAGGGCGCGGTAACCCTATAGATGGGTGACCGCATAGTGGTATTACATCTGAGCGTCTCCGTGCCGTGAGTGCTTCGGAGGGCACGTTAAAAGTCGGTCCCGACTGTTAACAGTCGTTAGATCACGACAGAGGCCTAAATATGGGCGATCTAAATAACTCTGTCACCAGGTTGGCCACTAACCAATTGATAAGAAGAAGAACAAAATGTTTAGATTGACAATTGTGACAAAAGAACTTTGGTGACGCCAGATTCACAGCCAAGCAGTCAACTTTAGTAATTTCTCTTACTCACGGGTTTGGGTACTTCTTCGGCTACTGGCAGTGGGATCGCTGGTACAATTTTTCCCTCACCACCACCAGACTCCTGAGATTTTACTTGAACTGGATCTGCCTGTAAACACACCATAGCATCACGACCTTTTCATAGAAGAGGCAGGCAAAGGTGTAACACATCCACGTTTTGCCAATGAATGTTAGGTGCATAATATCAGACGGTTAGTTTTTTTTATCTATAAAGCAGCCTTTTCCCATCTTTAACATGAAAATAAACTTTCGAACAATTTGCCATCTGCTATATTGCTTTAATATCAACAAAAATATCACCATTTGGAACCATTGCTTGACTAATGAAAAAAAAACAAAATGTTGTTTCAAAATGGGTGGAGCACAAAATATAAGTCAGTAAGTAAATTATGTAATTGTTGTTAAAAGTAGCACACAGCGCAGCTACGTGGCATTTTATTGAGAATAACGTGTGTGCGTACCGAGTGACTCTCAAGGCTCGTGCAAAACATTTCCCGCGCTTAACAACAACTTTTAAATTATACCAATACACAAACTAGTAGGCTAAATAGACAGACACCTGAAAGTCTCAACTTTGAAATTAGGGACATTTTTTCGGGACAATCCCACCCACATGCCCATCGCTGTGACTCCTGTGAGCCAGGATTAACAGCGGAGTAACCAATTGATACACCGAGCTTTGACACTCGTGCGTCCCGTGGACAACTAAACCTACTGTCTTGGACCCCACTAAAAACTTAGGGACATATCAAACAGAACGCGTGCACGCGTATATGCGTTCTGCGTTCCTTGTGGTGTATTGCGTTGTACCTACTGCTTGACCAATGCGGTAAAAACGCATGCTATATGGGTATGTCTGTGTATCGTCATACAAGACAGCGAACGCAGAACGCAAGAATGCGTTCTGTCTGACAGGTCCCTTACACCGAATTTGTATTTATTATTTAATGAAATAGTGGCCACAATTGTCTTACCTACCAATACTGTTAAAAGAATTAATGGACTTAGCAAACTCAGCAGTAACTTAGTTAACTTGTGACTTTCATAAGTGTGACTTTGAGATCGAATTGAATAAATTATGAAGAACAACTTCTAATAGATCAATTCTCACCTATCGTTACTACGTGCCACATTATTTGATGCTAAAGATAATTCAAATAAAAGAAAAATAAATCGATTAGAATTTGATATACCGGTTCCTAAAGTAACTCTTCAGACGAAGTTGTGTATATATGGCTCCTTTAATTTATAATTCACTTCCGAAAGCAATAACTCTTTTGCCGTACAAGAAATTCTGCGTTGCGTTGCGAAAGTGGCTTTTGCAGGAATGTTATTACTCGGTTGAGGAGTTTTTGGGAAAAAATCCTTGTCAGTTTTATAATTTTAAACATTCATCGAGGTATTGATTAGTAATTAGGTACTTATTTAATTTGTTTTATTTTATAATAGAGCCAGTAGCTATTAGTTTAAACTATATTTTGCATGCTGTGTAACGGCCAAATATGTGAAACCAAAGAATCGTAACATCTATGTAACCTACCATATTTGACGCAATAAATGATTTATTATTATTATTATTATACGTGTTTAATTATTTAGGCAGCAATTAAGTTAGCCAGCCTTATTAATTAATGACAAATTGTTCCGACCACATCAAAGTTACTGCTCTAGTGCTCAAGCAATACGAGTACTTTGAAACCTTTATTGAAGCTGTTTCATAAGTACATAGTGTCAAACGGCCTTTAAACACTACATGATAAAATCGCTTTACAATTCTTATAAATAAATAACAGCAGGAATATCCTAATTAGAAATGCAGAAAATTATCTATTCTACACTATTAAACGAGATCCTAGCATTATTCAAAATTAAGGCCCTTTTGAAAAACGATCCATTATGAGAAACGGACATTTTGCTTAGTTTAATTAAACTTAAATATGACAAACAAGCATACGATGATCCATTAGCAAATATAACAATTCCAGGGCTATCACTTGCAACTTGCGATATTGTAAAAAATAAAATGGCGGTGCCAGCAGCTTTTAAACAAAGTCCCTCCTACTGTCATTACAGCGGTTCCTCAAGAAATTTTGGAACCTAATCACCAGGAGGAATACGACGTAACTTTATGAAGGTACTTCCCACGTCAGGCTGCTCGGTTTGAGCGAGAAGCACCAGCTCTCTTCATATTTTGCGAAAGCAACTATTTACAAAACGTAACGTTTACATGCAGTAGACATTTACAAAGCGACATACTACGAAACAGAACCGCTTATTTGTGGTAGATAGACCTTATTTGCTTCCTGTACTCTTATTGTCTTGCTTACGAGACAGCCGCACCTATGCACAAACTTGTTTGTATTTGCTACTTTGCTTCTAGTGCGGGGAGGCAACGGTGGCGGCTGTTCTTCAGACTCTAGAACCTCCTGTGCATACTCCCCCGTCTGCTTTAGTTCTACTTCCGACGCAGACGATGTTTGTTCTGGCTGTATTTCTTGTGCGGATTCCGTTTTCGTCGGTTCCTGTGCGGAAGCCTGCGTAAATTGGTGTACAATATAGAGTTTTCTATCTTACTAAGGTACCTACTCAAAGGAGAATTTCTGACTTCATCTGCAAATACAACTCGGGACCAATGCGTCACTGTTTTCCGTTTGCTATGTCCTACTTTTGTCTACAATCGATTGGTATGAGAGCGGTTCATTAGACTATCCCGTTTACCATAAAGCTAGATTATAAAAAAAAATATCTTCGTCTTCTATTTTCATTTTAACAGCGTAGCATCCCAAATTCTATAATTCATTTTCAATTCAACAGACAATTGTGAAACGTATCGGAAATAACAAAAATCAAACAAGTGAATAAAGAAAAGAATCTAATAGAATGAAATGAGTTCAGAGCAAGGACTTATTGAACGGCACACCTGCACAATTCCGAAGCGATAATGCAGGAACGTGACAAAATAAACAAAATATCCACCCTTCAAGCTCTCAAAGCACCCTCTAAAAAATCTTTAAAACACGCTCGTATTAAAGGTCGCAGAGCTTTACAAGATGAATGCTAATCATCTTGGGTTTCGAGTAAAATCGGCGGAGCGTCACAACGTGAACGAAATATGTTAACGGATGTAAATTGAGCGACAAATTGACACTCTGGAACGAAAGAACAGATGAAATTAGACATGTTTACCAGTATTTAAAGGTATTCGTAAATATTATCTTTAATTTACAAGTCGTACCTATTTGTTATATGAATCCATACGATAGGTTTAACATATTGATAGTCGAATAAAGTTAAGTCTTGTAAAGATTAAAACTATTTAAAGTGGTCAGCACCATCGAGTGTTGTGCGATTGATTCCCAAACGGAACATTTTTTCCTGTGATCCAAATATGTTTGTTCTGAGTCTAGGTGTATGCCCATAAATTGTATGTTTGTCACATATGGCTTGTTCCCTGAAGACTCTGGCCTGGTAGGAGCAGGTCTATCTAAAATGTTTACATTTTACAATAATAATAACTTCTGAAATAATCGTTATTATTCTTATGAGACTAATGCAAGGCAGAGTTCCTAAAGGTAATAAAGAAAGTTTTTTTAAATTGCTATTATTAAAACTCAAAATTATTACATTAAATAAAACATAAAACAGAAAAGCAAAAAAGGTCCCTGCGACTAATATTGTGGCCTGGACCATAACGCTGAAATTCTCGCAGGACCTATAGAAATAATTAATAGCAATCCATATATGTCCCACTGCTGGGCACGGGTCTCCTCTCCTCTATCAAGAGAGAGAGAGGGTTTAGGTCTTAATTCACACACGCTGGCCTAATGCGGGTTGGTGAATCAGTCATGTCTTTAGAATTTCTTCTAAGACATGTGGGTTTCCTCACGATGTTTTCCTTGACCGTTAGCAGATGGCGAATCATTTGATTAGTACATAAACTCCACAAAGTGAAATTTGCATTGGTACTGCCACCCGAGATCGAACTCGCACCTCTTGCATGCAAGTCTGTTACTTTCCCACTCGGCCACCACCGCTTTTTTAAAAGAAATAAGCTTTTCGAATTGTAGTAATATAAGAAATTAATTTTGCAGTCTTAATTAAATATCTACCTAGGTTAGGTAAACACTACAAAAAGTTACTCGTAGCTACATACCTATTAAACTAATTCCAGAAACTTCTAAAATTCATTACGGTGAAATGAGCGAAGCACATTGTTCATCCTAATCGTTAAAGTAAACGAAAGCCGAGGTCTAAGTTTGTTGAATTTACTCAACTACACACATGAAAATAAACAAGAATATTTAATTTTAGTAATGTGGCGTGGCTCAGCATTGTTGTTTTAACTAATTTTGTACCTTGACTACAATTTGGGTTAGTAATTAAATCTACAATAGGTACCTACATCCTTACTAATATTATAACTGTGAAAGTTTGTAAGAATGGATGGATGTTTGTTACTCTTTCACGTAAAAACTTGAAACTTTTTTTAAACTTGAGTTTGGGTGTAATTTGTGTCCGTTAATTGTATGTTTGTAAAATCCCCCGCGACACAGAGCTTGTTCTCTAGTGCGGGAGTTGTCTTTTAAAAAAATCTAATCTTAAATCTAACTACTGAACGGATATGGATGAAATTTGGCACACAGATAGATTATGGTCTGGAATAACACATAGGCTACTTTTTGCAGCGATAACCGATATCCACGCGGGCGGAGCCGCGAGCAACAGCTAGTAAAATAATAAAGCATTACGCCAATACGCTTTTTCTTCAAAAGAGTAGGAAAAGGTTGAGCACACCTACGTTTTTCCATCTTATAATAATAATAATCGTCTAGACCGATTTCGGTTACAGATTAGCCAACTGCGCAGGACATATTTTAATGCACAAGTGTGTGCGCAAACACAGGTGCACTCACTATTCCTTCACTCTCATAGTCCGATGGGACGGCAATCCGTCACTCTTGCTGTGTTTTTGGAAAATGGTCACCCGTCTACGGACCAACTCCTCGCCGCTAACACTTAAGCTACCAGCCCCTTTTGCCAGCTATTTTGCTAGACTGGAGCAAGTACCCGGCACAACCCACACGTACGTATCTACACATTTTAAACAGGCAAACTATTACAATATTTTTAGCATTTAAAGCAATGTGAAACCTGAATACCATTTTTTACGACCTGGATCCTACCTACACGCTACGCACTAGTTTGGTACTGCTCTACCGAAGGAGTTGGTACTGCGGACGTAACGGTAGGTAAATCAGACGCACGAGAAAGTGCAATGTCATCAGTAATAATTTTTCAGAACTTAGTAACGTATTATGCCATTCTTCGTTTTGTAGCTAGTGACTCATATATTATTTATGATAATCATGTGTCCTATCAGCTCAATCAGATAGGTACACCTCATTAGGCACGCACACTAAGCCACCTTTATGGTGAACAAAACATCAGTCACTTTACCGTCGGGTCTCCACCCAGTCAGTACATAGGATCTGTTTGTGAATATGTCTCCATCTTCAGTTTGCAACAATTCACCAAATTCCACGTGCCGGTGACTATGACGTAGACTAAGACGCACTTCGTACCACTCACCAGTCACAACGACGAGTATGTCCTACGACTTATACTTTACAGCATTTTGATGCAGGTCCTAATTAGTGAATTAGTAATTTAAATTCGAGAATAACTATGTAATAATTTTATTGTATAGGTACACCTACAGTGAACTGTTATATTAGATTAATACGGATCCAAAACAACAATCGGAGATATATAATACGTAGTGCAACTACTTACTTCGATCTATATTTAACTACCCAAATAAATTCTTATTAAGTTACACGCAATGAGATAGCAGAAATGTTTGCGCCTGTTTGCGTTTTTCCGCAATAGCCAAATAACAATGAAAATACCTTCATGCTATCGTCGTAACCACATACCCTCGTCCAAATAGATCTCATACTGAAACCTTAGTAACACTATAAACTAACAACAGTTTTCCTTAATTTCTTATCTCACAATATTTTAACTATAAATAGGTATCGAATTTATTTCTACGACAATAATTTTGACCAAAGATATACTTATTATGACAAGATCGACATTTTTAAATGAGTAAAAAGTTTTTACTCACCATTCTGCCTTTGGTTAAAAATTAATTTCACTAACAAAACTTAAAACAGGATCACGTTTAAAAGACACGCGAACTGAACACACACTATGTTCAAAACTTGAACATCTATTTTTGGGAGTGCAGACGCACCGTATAAAAATAGAAAATACTGAGCGTCGTGAAATTCGTAAAACTTTCCCGCGAGTTTCAATTGCAGATAATACTCATGAATAATAAAATTGGTTGATGTTTGCGGAATAAAATAAATTGCGCGCCGAGCCATCCAGCCCGATTACGAAGAGTGCCGTGAAAATGTATGTGATCATTGCTCTTATGTAAATTTTTCATTATAATGAAGAAAGAAAATTGCTTGAGCTCCTATAATAATATACTAAATGATGATTCAGGCGATACAATCTCGCTGGTTTCGTTTATTTAGCATTTATATTAAAAATTAAGGGTTACCTACTGAGGAGCTTTGCAATCATTTGGCAAATATTTTAAATATTACTAATTTCTGATCATCGTTCATCATGATGAACGTAGGCCTTTAGGCCGGAAAGGAAGGCTTTTAAGAAGAGCCAAATAACTACACACAGTGGTGTAGTTGTGTTCCTGTATGTGAGTACAGATCTCTAGCGCTCATTTAGGAATGCGTTTTGAAAGATATGTATTCCTATCCAAGAGATACTCCATCTAAAAGCCCTGGTGTAAAAAAATGGGTTGGCAACACGCAAGTGATACCTTGATTACCTTGGTATTGCAAACGTCCATAGGCTACGGTAACTGCTTAACATAAGGCGGGTCGTATGCTTGTTTGCCAAGTAGTATAAAAAAAAATATATATTACAATCACTGTAGCGGTAATTCAATAAGTAATAAACTTTATGTAATTGTAATGGCCTCTGCGCTTTATCGAAAGTTTACACTTTTCTCTCCATTTAAATCAACTTGCCTCCCCCTGGGCCATTAGCTGACGACGCTCTTTTACCGCAATAAGTTTGAAAAAAATATAGTTTGTTATGGGTAACCATGGATTAGAAAAACGTTTCTTTATAAAATTAACTCTAATATATTGTATTGTGCATATTCCAAGGGTAAAAATGTACTGTTACTTGTTATAAAACTGAATCACCTCACCATGATTTGAATTGATTTTATGGGCTAAAGTCACTTACGTTGCTGTGTTAATTTGCACTATTCCTAAAATTCCTCTCAAATAACTTTCCGTCTATCTAATCTATGGTTATGATAAAACTAAAAACGTCAAAATTTAAATGTCAAGTGATCAGGTGTCAGTGCTTCTAACGAATACTATTTTGTTTTGATGTAAAATTCGAAGTATTGTATTGTATTAAATACACTCTAAATATAAATTATTTTAAGAAGATATCTTATAGGTACCACTATTTTTGTTTTATGTAATATTAGTTGGAACTAGACTTTCTCAAAGTTCTGTAAATAAAATATGAATATCGTTACTATTTCAAAAGTAATACTCTAATTTTAATTTACAGATTTAAGCCATGACATCAGAGAAAAATGCCCAAGTTGGACAAGCGCGAGAAGCTTTTCAAATTATGTACCAGATATCACAGCTACTGTGTACGGGACTAGACCCTGAAACTCTTTCCATATGCATCAGGTTATGTGAACTTGGTGTAGAGCCCGAAATACTGGCTCACGTTATCAAAGAAATTCGAAAAATGGGAGAAAGTGGTTCACAAAACAGAGTCGTGAATTTACAACCGTAATATTTTAAATTAAATATGTGAAAACAGTACATACTACTCACATAAGTTAACTTGAGACATATCAGTCAAGGAAATTATATAGCATGGCATGAAAAAATCATGGTATAATAGTTTTTGTGCTACTTTCAATGACTTAAAACAATAGCCATATGATTGTTTTTCTCCGGTCATCTCAGCCAAAAAACGTAGACTGCTGGACATAGGCCTATTGAGATACCTAGGCCTATGTGCAGCCTCTTTGGTAGTATAGGTAAAAAAAATTGGCAATTTGGATCACTGGGTTTTTTTATATAAATGCTATTTCTCTAGTGTCCTGTACCACCCTCCCACCATCATCTAAATTCTACTAAACTTCACAGGGACACCTAATCTAAAGATGGAGAAGAAAATTTCTTTAAAATTGCAGCCATTTTAGAGTCAACAGGGAATACACATATACATTGATTTGCAAATATGTAGATGATAGGTCTCAAGTTAGCTTCTGTAGTTTCTAATGCCCCAATTAATTGAATAGGTATTTCACAAAAATACGAATATTTTTTTATAATGGATATACCTACCTACTTATGTCTTAGTATTTTTTTACAAATACCTAATTTAAAAACAATATTAAATGTATTATGTCTTTTAACTTATTTATAACATTACTTATTGCCGTTTCAGTTTTAGTTTGAAAGATAGCCTTTGCTGACCATTTAATAAAAGAATTGTAAAATTTATCTCTAATCAACAGCAAATGAAGGGTATTTGCCCCACCAACTACTGTTAAGACTTTGTTGTAAGGACCTTTCTTTACAGCTAGTTGAACCATCTGATCATGATCTGATTCTAATTAGGTTATTGTTATCCTAAAGAACTGTACTTTATCTTTTCTTTTAACACTTTCAGTGCCAATAAAGCCGTTACGACTTTTTACTCTGTCAAAAAAATAATTTTATTCAATTGGTTTAAGAAAAGTATTGAATTACCAACCCTTACTATTTTGTGAACAAACAATAGGACTTGTAAGCCGAGTGCTAGGCACGAGGACAGCTAATTAATAACTATCTATAGATGGACTCGGTAGCTGGGTTTGCAGCGTATAGCGTACCTATTCTTGGCACTAAGTTTTAATATTGCTATTAAATATTTTTAGAACTAATTGTATAATGTAAAAAATGCCCCAAAATAAGTACAAGTGATGAGATATGCAAGTACATAAATATAATAGTGATTAACTTAGCAAAATCAAACATAATACAATATTATATTTATGATAATTCTGCAGTGAACATTTTTTCTTGATCTTAAGGATCCCATTGTTACCTAAATAATAAAATAGGTTTGAGACAATAATTTGGTTGCTCACCCCCTGATTGTTCCATATTCTCCATTTGTGTATTGTGTAAATATTTATGGTTTAATTTAGAATTAGGGTAATATTGTGTAGTAACAAGTCACCTAAATAAAACAACATTATAATAAAAAGTTTTTATATTTAAATAAACCCTATCTTCAGGAAGCATTTCATAGAAAATTAACCAAATAGTTTAAAAATCAAACTGACAGAATCAGTATGGGAGACACCAATCTGAAGATGGCACAAGTAATCTTCACAATCAGCCAATAAACTAACTCTGTTCTGGCAACTCTCAACTATATGGGAACAAATAATTAAGTTGGAGCTACGCTATCTGGTAATATTCTATGAAATACAAAAATAATTAAATAAGTATCGCCTTGTGCTTTGCATTGAACAAAAGAATGTTATTGACATAATAACAATCAAGTAGAAATTATTGAAAACCTTTTAGAGTGAAATTATAAACAATCAGTACTGGACTGAAAATATCACAGATACAAACAATCCACTCAATCATAACCAAAAGTGATAAATAACTGATTTATGTGGATGCCAAGCCATGGCAAGCTTGGCTATTTGGTACCTAGATTGTACAGCCTACTCTGAACAAATTTTGTTACAATCCTTCAAAACCTAGATTGCATGAGATTATTGTATCACCTTACCAATAAAATTATGAAGGGGAAACCCTTGATTTAAATATTATAATAAAGAAAAACGACTACTTTATATACTTCAAATACTAAAAGTTAAAATTAAAAGTCACCCTACAAAATTGTTACTAAACAAAATTACAATGATAGGTAATATTTTTTTGATGGTCAAGGTAAGCAACTCATAGAGCCAAGGTAAACTGTACAATCACAACCATTATACTTAACACCTAAACTATTGGAACGTTGAACTTGGAGTTTGTCCTTGGCTGCCTAACACTGATGGATCTTCAAATATTGGTTGCTGCGGTTTAAACTGCTCAGCTGTGATCCTTGAGAACATTATGCCAATGCCCTCTATTAGTGCAAGGAGTATACCACCTACTAGAGCACTGCCAGCCATTGCTGGAACACCTGGAACATAACAATTAAGGTTTAGTAATAAGCCTAGTATCTTGTAAATTCATAAAAATTGGTCAAGTAATTTTAAATTAACTTCTTGAAAGAGTAGAATTCCTTTTTTGGCTGGCAACATAATAACCTAATACATCATAACATAATTATAATAAATACATATGTCATCATTTGCATATATATGTGGAGCAAATTGTTTGCTCAAAAAATTTCTCTAATAATATAGATATAGAGTATATAATACACTGTAATATTATAGGTTCAAAGTCTAAAGCTAGAATAATCTTATCCTAAAAATATTTTCCAATGAATATATTAGAATTCTTTTCATTTGTTTTAAAACTATTAGGTACTTTCGCAACTTTTAGGCAATCCAAACAGTACTTAGGCACAGAGCAAAAAAGTAATAAAAGATTGACACAATATTTACCATTTCTTGCTGCAAGGATACCTCCGGTGAGAGCACCACTCATTATGGAGTTCCATGGGTCTTCCTTCTGCCTCATGTACACAAGAGAGCAATCAATTGTTGAGAACATACCACCCCATACTGCGAAGTTCCCACCTACAATCGGTGAGCGCTCTTTCATTGCTGCTAAACTACCAAGCTGGACAAAAGCATTACAATTTCAAACTTTAAACAATCACTTTTATATACAAAATAAACATGAAAAATTAGCAAGCAATAGGCGACAAGTACATACCATTTTTCTACTAAATCCCACCGGAGCATTCCTAAAGCCTTTTATTGAATGAAATATGCCACCGCCTATGGCTCCCATGATGAACGCACCACCGGAATCATCAAGAATTCGCCATGGGCACGGTTCTCGTGTGTATTCATCCATATTTTATATCTTATTGACTTATCGATTTTACGCTCCTGCAATACGATTAGTATTAGGTAAGAATTATAACCTCTAAAATATACACCCAAATTGACATAGCTTCATGAAAAAACAATTATGCTCATACTATTTTGATATTAGGACTTCTATTACACTGAAATACACCGTTTTTGTAATTTTTTGTTGGTTTTCAATAAAATTTATCACGACTGTTGCACCATGGTTCTCACGTTCTTGCAAGTTGTGCGATTTTTATTTCAATTTCAAATTTAAAAGGACATTTGACATTGTGTTATCTGTTATTTGATCTTTGTATGTAGCATACAGATAATAAATATAAATAATCGACTAATTAATGATAAGTTTCGTACGTGATACATTATTGGTTTTGTTATAATGATTTTCTTTTATCTACTTTCTGCTCTTCATTCAAGTCTCAAATGGCAAAATGGGCTGAAATGGGCAATGGCTCAAAGATGATACTGAATTAACTTATCAGTACTTTTGATTATTTGGGTTGGCAACTGGCGCCCTATGCTATGACACTTTATGACAGTTTTGAGATTGATTGTCTGACTGAGTGTCACTGAATGTGATATTGATAATCTCAGAGATTTCCTTGTTTTTATTGTGGAAATTCCAAAAATACAATGACTATTCATAATTTATATATATTTGACCGATACGGCACGCTTCTGTACTATGGCGAATGGAACAGGTCAAAACAATCTGGAATGTCTAGAGAAGAGGTTGGTAGGAGTAAACTAAAGTTAGATTTTTAATTGTCTGGCTTCAGAATCGCACATATTAATAAAAACAAAATATGGTTCTAAACACCTAGATTTAATAAAGCACAATAAAAGATTGCATAACTCTAATAATGTATCATAATTTATGATCAGTGAAAAATAAAATGTCTTGTTATCCAATCAAGTATTAATTATTTTTCTTATGATTTTTCCAGGAAGGAAAATTAATGTATGGTATGCTGTTCTCCATCAAATCCTTTGTAGCGAAAATATCACCTTTGGATCCAAAAGATGGTTTTATGCACTACAAGACTACAAAATACACACTACACTGCCTAGAGACTCCATCAGGGTTAAAGTTTGTCATGAATACAGATAACCAAGCTCAAGGCGTTAGAGAATTATTGAAGAAAATCTATGGAGAGATCTTTGTGAAGTATGCTATAAGAAACCCAATGTGCGGTATCGGAGAACCAATCACCAGTGAATTATTTAAAAATAAATTGGATGCTTTCATTAAACAAACACCTATACATGTTAGGGCTTCCTGATAATTGGACTGTGAATTGAAAGACTTGTAAATATTTATTTTTAAGTATATATTGGGTTATAATAATTTTAATTAGTTATAAATTACTAAAGATTTTCATTCAACAGTTATTCTGTCTCTATGAACCCAAAAAGCTGCTTCAAGTCCCAGACTGCTTATGACAGTATCAGTTGTAGTAAATTGAAGGATTTGATAGGCTCTTAAAATGTTTAATACTTTCATGATTTGTACACATATTATTACTGTAATAGACAATCTTCTAGTCTATATTTTAAAGGAGTTTTTATAATTTTGTGGAATTGCAGTCATGGGTTCACTGCCTGTGACCCATTGTCTATTATAGTAATACTATTGATTAAATACTACTTACCTAAATGCATCAAAATCGTTAGCAATAAGATTTTTAGAGGTGCTCATAACTTCTCGGATAAAATAAATTAGATAAACTAATCAGAACATTTTGTATTTATAAGTCAAAAATTTATTATATCCACAATGTTTGTTAAATTAATGTTTTTTTTTAAACAATGCTTGACTAAGGAACAGCATTGTGTCGCAGGAAACTTTACAAACATATAATTAACAAACACCCAGACTCAGGACTACCATTTCTGGTTCATAATAAGTTCAAGTCATTTATTTATAACAATATAAGTTGTGTCGAATATTGCATATAAAATCTTATAATAAAAAATACATTGCCAGATATCAACTTAAAAACAATACAACATATTAGGATACAATTAATAATTTTAAGTAATTTTTGCCCCATGTGAGAATCAAACCCAGAACATTCCACCCATTCAGTGATAAGTGCCAGGTAACTACTTAAGCCACTGAACTGGCCATGCAGGCAAATATTTAAAATTGATTGCATGGGATAATTATGTAATGATTAGGTATTTAATATTGCTTATACATATTTACAACTTATAAATATTATTGTTACGCATGCTCCAGAGACCTGTTAAAAACATTGAGTCTCTTAATTTTAGTTTGGAAATTAAACCTCTGGTTAAAAATTATATTATCTATGATTAAAAATTTGTGGCTTGAATTAATACAATTCAAGCCACAATTTTTTTATGTAATTTATTAAGATTAAAATTTGTTTTATTTATTATTTTACATTCCCCGCATCTGGGAGCAAGCCCTGTGAAATTCACAATAACAATATAGTTCAAAATACACCCATAGTCCAGGCCAGGTCTGGCCAAATAATTGAGGAACCATTTTTCGTCCCGTATAGCGCAAATGAACTCAACACACCGCACAGTGGTTCTATCTACTGCGCGTGTTGTGGTTGTGAGTTCGTTAGCACTGACCTCTAATATAAAATCAGGCGCTAGCTGCGAACATTCTAACTTTCTTTATATTGAGTAAACTTAGGATTACTTGTCTAAACGCGTCTATTCATTATAAAATGTGCTAAATTAAGTAAAATGATGTCAAAATACATTTAATATATATTTAATTAGGTATTAACAAAATATTTCTTAAATTACGCGTACATTTATACTAATCAATGTACTGCTAATATGAGTTAGCTATTAAATTATATTACAGATTGTTTCATAAATAAATTCAGTTAATTAAATGAATACTGAATACTGAACCACTTAAAATACTAAAATGAAACCTAAAAAAATTAGAAAGTTTAAAACTGTCAAATATCAAGTTGACAACGACTTCGATTTGACATAATCTGTAAACAAAACAAACGGTTGTGTCTTCGTAAGCTTCGTTTACTTTATTACTTATCAAATTGCCTTGTTTTAGCTATTAATTTAGTTTTAAAAGTATTTTAAGTAACTGAAACCATAATTGGTAATGTGTTTTTGTATAATGGCTCAAGTTTCTTTGAAGAAGAATAGTTTTGTTTGCTGTGATGAGTGAGACCGACGATACAGACGTTCTCTTGCTAATACCACCAAATTTCTTCCTTGTACAAAGTTCTGGCTCCGACGATTCCCTGCTAGAATCATCAAGGACTGTTGTACACAAACCCACTTCTTGCACAGCACAAGTTCTCGGCAAGTTAGTAAACCAGGTGCATACATTGGAATCTAGGTTAGAAAGTTTGGAAATTAACAGCGATATATCCAGTTGTGTTAGTAACGTAAGAAGGCATAAAACTTGGGATACTACCGATAGTATTGACAGCCGGAGCTTAGAAGGCAAGAGCTTCACTTTTCCGCGTAGACGCAAAAGAAAAATTGTAAGAAAACAAAGAAGTCGAGATTTGTCTCTGACAAGTTTAGACACAGTTAGCACACGCAGCAAAAGTATCCCACCGTTACAACTTGATGACATTGAAACTTTATACTCAAAACCTGTTGGTATTATAAATGATATTCAAAGTATGGATGGGGATATAAGCAGTATAGTCTCAACTCCAAACAAAAAAAATGACAAACTACTCCTACATGAAATTGATGAGTTCCTTACGAAAGTTGAGAGTTATGAGACTCCTGACACTAAGTACAAGAGTGAGGAGAGGGGCACAAGCCCTGAGAATGTTATAAAAGCTACAGGAGATTATTTAACTCAAAAGTTAGATACAACAAATAGTGCAGAAGATGTGAAGCTGCCTAGCGGCAGGATTGTGCCAAGTAGCATACTTGATAAGTACATTTATTTAGTGAAAAACAACAATCCAATCCCAAAACCAGACAAACCAGTGTTAAACTACAAAAACCACGATGAACCTAGCGTTAGCTGTATAGAGAGCACTTCAAAAAGTACTGCAGAAATTACAAAGCAAGATAATCAGTCCCCAAGTATAAGAAGATTGAACTTCTCTGATAAAGATGTACAACCAACGTCAACTCCAAAAAAACTGCAATGTACCTACTTAGATTCATTTAGACCATCGTCTAATAAAATATATGATAGAGCATCTAAAGTACTAGAACAGTACAAAGCTCAGAGTCACAACAGAAACACTCAGACATCTGCGCATACCTCAGTTATGGATAGTTACTTGTCACCCAAAAAAGAAGAATTCAAAATGCCCCAAATGAGACCTTATTACCCAGAGAATAAAGATGGTATGAGAATGAGTTCAATGCAGAATAAGTATATGGAGTCTATCGATACAGATCTGTTGAGTTTGAGTGAGCTGTGGGGTGAAAAAGGAGATAGGGGAGAAAGAGGTGATAGTGTCAAGCTAGAAGAAGAAAGACTTAAAAGAGAGGTAAGTAAATTCCAAGTTTATCTACCTTTTAAAGAAACTAGTGAACCTAAAATTCAACCAGAAACCTCCATCCTGAGCAAGCCCTAAGGTTTGCTCAAGATGGAGGTCCCCTAGTCGAGCTGAGAAAATCCTTGGGGGATGCCTATGTCCAGCAATGAACATTTTTTGCTGATATGGTGATGATGATGATGAAACCTAAGATTTAGGTTAGGAAGTCTCTAATGAATATACATTCACTTGGCAACTTATTTGTATTCCATATTTATTATTATAACATACTAGGGGTCAAACGCGACTTTGTCCACTTGGTAATTTGGAATATTTTCTCCGATTTTGCAACAAATCTCACTACTGCTCCGCTTCTATTGATCATAGCATGATGTTATATAGCCTATAATAGCCTTTCTGGATAAAAGCACTATTCAACAAAAAACATTTTTTTCTAATCGAACCAGTACTTTCTGAGATAAGCGCGTTCAACCAAAAAAACAAACTCTTCACCTTTATAATATTAGTATAGATTTTTTAATGACAAATAATTAATTAACAATATTTTTAACAAGCCTAGTTTAGCTACCTTCAGTGTTGTCCATTTTACTCCACATATAAAATCTGCATATGAAGTAAAAAGAACTCTTCTTGCTTGATCCCAATCCTTTCTTCTTTCACTCATTGCAATATGATTATTACAAATTCTACTATCACATCTTTCCAGCACTGTGAATCAATGATCCAACAACTCCAAAAGAAGATATTAGAGCAACAAGAGAAGTTAGCAGTAGCTGTTAAAGTAGATCGTGCTAAAGATGTAGCGATTGCCAAGTTGCGGGAAGCATGGCTGAGACTCACGGGCAACTTGGATAAGGCAGAGGAGCGACATAGGCAAGCTCTGGAAAAGATGGTCAGAGAAGTGGAGAACTTTAGAATGATAGCTGATGATGCACAAAAGGTACCTCCATTCTATCTAATAATGTTAATGAGATTATACACTGCAGATTGGACTTCAAACATATTGATATAATGTACTGTCTTTGAATATAATATAATATATTGTATCTTTAAGAGAGGTAGGGCACCGTACTAGTGAGCAAGCCCGACTGGGGAAGAACCTCCACCTTACTCAGCCAAATAACCACACAGCAGAGTAGTTGTGTTCCTGTGTGTGAGTACAGGTCTTCAGCGCTCATTTAGTGATGCGTTTTGAAATAAACATATTCCTATTCCAGGGATAATTCCATCTTAAAAACTTGGTGTAAAAAATTAGTTAGCAACACGCAAGTGATACCTCTGGTATTGCAAGCGTCCATAGGCTACGGTAACTGCTTAACATCAGGCGGCCGTATGCTTGTTTACCACCCAAGTAGTAGAAAAAAACCTTATATTTTTTTAGTTAAAATATTAGCTTAAATTTTTTCGGGAATTGCTATTTGTTTGGCATTGATGAGACCAGATGCTTGGTTTATAAGCATGAAGATAAAATAATATAATATATCTTCCTCCAATAGCACATGATATATAATAAGGTCTAGATCAGTTTTTGACAATTATTTAAGCAGCTTAATTATGTTTTTTTTAACAGAAAACAAGTCACTTTGAAGCAGAACTTTACAAAGCTTTAGACCTGGCGCACGATTACCAAGAAAAGTACAAACTACAGACTACTGATAGAAAAGATGTTGAAGAGAGAATGAGTAAGAGTTTGGTAGAGAAAAATGACGTCATTGAGAAGAAGGACAAAGAGATAGAAGTGCTTAAAGAAAATTATGAAACTGTTATGAGACTCAATAAGCAATCAACAGATTGTGTGAAGAATCTTGAAGATGCTTTGGAAAAGGTATGCTTAAAATACATCATCAATCTTCGACATTTCACTGCTGGCTTTTTCACTTGCTAGCCTTTATAATGCTTCTAAAAGTGTTTCTACTTTTGGTCTGGAGGCGAAGCTAATAAGAAGTGTTATATACTTTAGTAGATCAGTATTTTCACTCATCTATGGCATCGAAAATCGGAAATTAAAAGAGCTGAAATTGCAGTATACACTTTCATCGACTGCCGTGAATTAAGTGGTTGGTCATTTGAAAGATTAAAATAAAAAGTTCATCCTCACATCCTTGCACCTCAAACATGCCGTACCGTAAGATTCCAGAGGAATTTCTTACCACGTACGATAAGGTTGTGGAATGAGCTCCCTGCCCAGGTTTTCCCAAGAGACTATAGCATGGGGTTCTTCAAGAAAGGTTTTAAAGGGTCGGCAACGCGTGAGTGACACCCCTGGTGTTGCAAACGTCCATAGGCTACGGTAACTGCTTACCATCAGGCGGGTCGTATGCTTGTTTGCCAAGGTGGCAGTATAAAAAAAAAAAACAAGACTTTCATTAACTGGCAGATTGACGGTGTATTTAATGTTACGATAATAATCAACTTATTTTAGGTTTACATCAATATTTATAACTAATTATTGCTTACTTAACTAACCTTAACTAGAGTATTTGGTGGCGAGAGTTGTGTTGACGAAGCTAATATTGGCTGAGTCAGGACACTTAACTAGTCCGTGGCTTCGATCCTCTACCAATTTTAAGGAAAGTTTAGGCCGTTGAGCAGAAGCATTCCTTGGATTTGTCCAAGGAATGCTTCTGCTCAACGGCCAGTTGACATACGCTTTCATGTCTTTTATTTACAGGAAAAGTTAGAACATGAGCAAACAAAGCACAAAAGCATAGATCTGAGTCGTAAGATACAATCGTTGAACGACGACATGTCGATCATGTCGCAGGAGCGTGACATACTGAAGGACAAGGTGAACGAGGAGAGATCTAGAGGCAACGTGCTCGAGCGACAGCTCAGTGAGAAGCAGAACCAAACTAGCGAACTTTTGAAGAGATGTGTAAGTATTATTTTGTAACTAGCTGTTGCCCCCGGCTCCACCCGCGTGGAATTTCGGTTATCGCTGCAAAAAGTAGCCTTTGTGTTATTCCAGACCATAATCTATCTGTGTGCCAAATTTCATCCAGATCCCTTCAGTAGTTTTTACGTGTAAGAGTAACAAACATCCATCCATCCATCCATTCTTACAAACTTTCACATTTATAATATTAGTAAGGATACTACTGTATCCTACACCGTAGAAGGGAAACGCTCTTGGAAGAAGGCAGGTAATTGGGTTAGTGATATCAAACAACTTAATAATAAAAAAACTTTTTTTTAACGATTTTTTGTTCACTAGCATTCAGCAGTGGAACCAATAAAATCAGTGTTTTTCCAACGAAAGTAATATAACGTAAAAAAAATCAGCCGCGGGCGGCGTTGACCCCGCCCGCGGCTGATTTTTTTTACGTTCGCGCTCAGCTTATCTTCCGCTTATCTCAGTCTGTCATACTTACTAAGTTACTTAATTATTTTAAAAAAAGGACAAATCACCAAAAGACGTTTAGTATTAATTTGTGTTTAGATAGTGTATTTGTGTATATGGTAAGGCAGCGACAATGTTTGGAAAGCTTAGTAAAAGAGTATGGCAAAATAGACATCTTACCACTAAGACCAAAATGCTAGTCTTTCAGGCTTCCGTCGTAAGCATACTCTTGTACGGAGCTGAGACCTGGACGACGTATGCAAAACTGGAACGTCGTATAAACACCTTTTACATGCGTTGTCTCCGTAAGATCTTGGGTATATCATGGCAGGACAAGGTATCGAACAAGAAGGTCCTAGAATATGCACAGTTGCCTAGTTTAACCGCACTACTTAAGCAGAGGCGTCTGCGCTGGCTAGGGCATGTGCACAGAATGGAACCCACCCGTATACCACGCCGTGTTCTTCTGAGTGCCGTAGCGAACGCAAAAAGAGATGTCGGAAGACCTTTGCTTCGCTTTAAAGACTGTGCCAAGAGGGACATGGCAGCATTTAAAATAAACCACCAAAACTGGGAGAATCTCGCTGAGAAGCGTACAGAATGGCGGAAACACTTAGTGGAGGGTCGAGGGTTTTGCGATGAAGCTTGGTTCGCAACACTTGCCGACAAGAGACAAAAACGACATCAAGTCAGCGCTTCACCAGCTGCCGTAAATTTCTCTTGTCAAGCCTGTGGTAGAGCATGTCGTTCTCGCATCGGTCTGTTCAGCCATCAAAAGCGATGCCTCGTAGACCTTGCACCATAAATCGTCTGCTATAGACGAATAGGCCATGTGATGAGATAGTGTATTATTATTGTTCAGGCTCCGAGAGCGTTCCCCTTCCACCCAGTATAATAAATGTGAAACTTTGAATATGGATGTATGGATGTTTGTTACTCTGTCACGTAAAACTACTGAACGGATCTGGATGAAATTTGGCACAGAGATACATTATCTAAACTAGCGAAAACTAAATTTGCTTTTATATAATTTTGACACTAAAACGTCCCTGCTCTTAGATAAGTTTATGACAAATTTTGATTACAGGACAATTTAGACAATGAAGTGAAAAGTTTACGCAAACACCTGGAGATCCAAAAGACAGAGCTGAAATGTCATTATCAGAAACAGCTAGAAGATGCTGTTCTATCCAAGCTTCAGGAGTTCCAGCAGCAACTTGATCACGCTGAGCGGGAGATGGAGACTGGTGCCAGGAGCAAAGAGAATGTCATAGTAGATACATATAACAAACAAATTGCCCGCATAGAAGAACAGTAATGATTTTTGTTGTGCATTAAAATTTGATTTAACATTTTGTTTGATTGGATCGTACCCTATAGATCCAGGGTTTATAGAAGTAGTTCTTTATAGAAAAAAATAGGGAAGGGGAGGATGGATCATGGGGCCTAACATAGCTGGCGATACTAATGTACATATAAATCTTATTGCTTTGAGAAAAATGCGTGATGCTTTGTCGCAAACAAGCATACGGCCCGCCTGATGGTGAATGGCCATCACTTGCGCGTATAACAGGATTCTGGTGTAAAAAATGTTGGGTTGACAGTTACATTTATTTTAAATTGTTTAATTTTCAGACACAAACTAGAAATAAATGTGTTAGAAGAAAAACAAAAGGAGGAAATTAAATTGTATAGATTGCAACTAGCACAGGCTAGCGAGAAGATTGGTTTGCTAGAGGTAAGTACAACACTGACTATTATAAATTTCATTGTATGTTTGGACATTGTTTTGCACAATAATTTCAATTACATAACAATTAGTTACAAATATTTATAAAAATATAAGTTGAATTGTCTATGGTCAAGTTACTTAGTTAAGCGGGGTGTTTTCCGCACTTGGCTGCTCAGGCAATTCATTTTTTTTCCGCCCAAGTACCTCTAGAAAGCCAGCGATTTAAGAGTCTGTGGCCTGTAGTTTTCTATGGCCAAATTGCTGAGGAAAAAAATAGAGGCTAAATTCTGTAAATTTAGATTTAGCTCGCTGTTTCAACGGCCATTGCTGAAAAAGATACTTCCAAAATACCAAACAATAAATCAAATTTTGACATAATATAGATAGGTAGATAGAAAACTCTTTATTGTACACCAATTACATTTATGATACAGTTATTTTACATATTTATGTACAATGGGCGGCCTTATCGCTAAAAGAAATTGCTGCCAGGCAACCTTTGGATGGACAGAAGAGAAAATTAAATTTAAATTAATGTTTACATCATCTCGACCCATAAACGTCCCACTGCTGGGCACGGGTCTCCTCCTTACAGTTGGATGGATATTAGTCTACTATACCACGCTGGCCAGATGGGTTGGTATAGGGTTTTGTTTCGAGTTTTCCTTCTCTTGCAGTGGGTATTATCTGCTTGACTTTCTCCCTTAGTTGACATTTACGACACCCATGGGATGGAAGGGGGTGGTGACATTTGTATTCTTAGTCTGTCACCACACGGATTTAATTAATGTATTACTATGAATAAATGAGCGGGCAAGTGCGGATAACGCCCCGTCAAACTAACTAACTATGAATAAATAAACAATTTATCAAAAATCATTTTTTTTGACTGCCTCGGTGGTCCAGTGGCCGCAGTATGCGCCTGCTTTGCACGAGGTTGTGGGTTCGATTCCCACACAGGATAAAACTTTGTATGGCCCGCAAAGAATTGTTCTGAGTCTGGGTGTAATTTGTGTCCGTTAATTGTATGTTTGTAAAGTCCCCCGCGACACAGAGCTTGTTCTCTAGTGCGGGAGTTGTCTTTTAAAAAAAACAAAACAACTAGTAGGGCATAGCAATTGTTTCAAATACCTGATAAAATCCACTGTATTTTTAGAATAAGTTGGAATCATACCGCCGTCGTCGCGGTCAGATAGCCTCCCAACTACACAGCGTGATGGAGTCCCAGTGGAGGCAAGCATTACTCATACTCACCAACGGAAACAACAACGTGTCTTCTCTTGATAATACACGGCCAGACAGCGGTGAGTATTGTATTGTGGCGTCTACGAGCAACTTTCTCTGCAACTTATTTGTCTCATCACATCAAGTCTATGGGGCTAGTATGAAAGTGCGGCCACGTAGCGACGTGACAGCCAGGAGACTTTTCATACTAGCCCATAGACTAAATGTGATGAGACAAATAAGTTGCGGAGACAAAGTTGCTCGTGGGCGCCATACCTTAGTTAATTTTTAGCGACATCTATCTGTTGAATAGAAAACTTAACGATGAGAGCTTAGTTACGAAATAATAATATAGATATCGCTATAATCAAAGTTTTTAACACGAATTATATTATGACTATATTATTATTCTCAACGGCTTACTCGATAGTAAGAGTCTCTTGTTTATCAGTTGGCCACTTAAGTGGGCGTGGAGTTCAGGTTATTTTTAATAACCTAGTCTATACTTAAATATTAAAGCAATGTGGAAAAAGTCGAGTCCGGAGTAGGATTCGAATCCGAAGGATCCGGAGTAGGAGTTCGGATGGAACAATTGGTAGGGCGCTGGGCCGGAACCCGAGAGGCGCAGGTTCGAAACCTGTTCCGGGCTCGACTTTTTCTACATTGCTTTAATATTTAGGTGTATATGGTGTGCTAAAAAATATTTAACGTAGTCTATCCCAGAAGGTGGCAGGAGATTTAATTTTCCATAGGGCCCTGAAAGTAAGTCCTATGCTGGATCTGCGGCTTTTATTTTTACGCTCCCGCTCTCCATTCGGGGCAGACGTTTCCTTAGCTTCCATACCACCCATCCCACTTCTGTTAGTAAAATTCGTTCCAATAAGAGTTCATTTATTACCAGTGTCAACGGCAGTCGGACATGACTATGCCAAGGTGCCGCCACTATCAATGCCGGACCGTGGGCTGGTGCGACCCGACCGGCACGACCGACACGACCGGCACGACCGACCCGACCGGTCCGACCCGCGCGACCGACACGACTCACAAGACAAACTGCTGGACGGACTCACGGATAATGAACTACAACAGTACGTTAAACTGGTAATTATATTTGTTTTTGTTTATTTTGTTTGATTATTCCATCTCAGCCACAAGATGTCCACTGCTGGACATAGGCCTCCCCCAAGGCCTTCCACATCATTCGGTCCTGAGCTGACCTGGTCCATCGGTTGCCCGCAACCTTTACCAGGTCGTCGGTCCAGCTTGTTGGAGGCCTGCTCACGCTGCGTCTTCCAGTTCGTGGTCGCCACTCTAGAACCTTTCTGCCCCAACATATTATTATGATTATTACTATGGGTGAAAAAAAGCTATGGTGGCCGAGCGGGAAAGTAACCGACTTGCACGCAAGAGGTGCGAGTTCGAACCCGGGCGGGAGTAGCAATGTAAATTTCACTTTGTGGAGTTTATATGTACTAATCAAATGATTCGCCATTCGCTAACGGTGAAGGAAAACATCGTGAGGAACCCACAGAAGAAATTCTAAAGACATGTCTGATTCACCAACCCGCATTGGGCCAGCGTGTGTGAATTAAGGCCTAAACCTTCTCATATGGAGGCTTAGCCACCCAAAAAGGTCAATGAAGAGGGCTATTCTTGGTGTTTTCCTACGAAATCGCATCAGAAACGAGGAGAACCAAAGTGATCGACTTTACTCGAAGGATTGCTTCAATTAAGGAGCAATTGGTAGGACACATAGATCGCAGAACTGTTGGCCGTGAAGGCAAAAAGTGACCACGAACTGGAAGAATCCGGCCGTTGACGTCTTTCTGCGTAGATAATAATGATGTATTATTAAAAACAGTACCATTTAGACTTTTGATCCGGGTATAAAATAGAATCTTTTTTGTTTTTTTTTTACTTAAATTTTTCCCAAATAAAATAAAATAAATCGCCAATCATTCCGGTGATACATTTTTAAAAAACTATAAACAAAAGTTGGCTGGTATAAAATGTCTTTGGCATGAAGTCCGCCTTGTACAGAAGTTTTGTGCAATTTCTGCAGTTATAGACAGTCTCCATAACTGGTATTATAGCTGCATTTAATAACCCAACAAATTGTTTGCAGCTTCTTACAAAGCCCGCGATGTTAGACGGTAGCGGGGACAGCTTGGCCGAGCCGCATCGCGACACCGAGGAGCCCACCAGCGACCGCCCGGACAAACAGGACAGGAGAGACAAAGTTAGACGTAGTCTTACTAATAAACCACCTTGGAAGTCATAGTTATAGATCGACGAATTGCCAACTGCGTAGGACATATCCTTAATATTATAAAGGTAAAAGTTTGTGAGTATGGATGTTTGTTACTCTTTCATGCAAAAACGACTAAACGGATCTGGATTAAATTTGGCATAGAGATAGATTATAGTCTGGAATAACATATAGGCTACTTTTTATCCCGGAAAAAAACTCTGTTCCCGAGGGAGTGCACGCGCGGGCGAAGCCGCGGGTGGATGCTAGTAGTGTGTATAAGTGTGTGCGCAAGCGCAGGTGTACTCTCTATTCCTTCGGGACTGCCGGAAATCTGACATCAGCCCCTCTAGACAAGTGGCATGAGCGGTAACCAAAGACAACAAAAAAAAAAAAGGAATTTGACGTAAGTTTACGATATTATATCGTAAACTTACGTCAATACATTTGCTTCTTTGACTTTACGATTTGATTACCGTTTATGCCACTTGTCTAGAGGGTTTGGAGAGAAGGATCAGGCGCAGAATCAACGACGTGCTTCTGATCTTTCGAAAAGGTTTTGCTGTGTTTATAGAAAATGTTCACCCTTCTACAGAATGACCGCGGAAAGCTTGCTTAACTTTACGGATCTCTCGATCCGCGTCTACAAAAGATGTGAATGATTTTGTCAGTATGTATTATCTTGTCCCGTTACAGGACAGATTGCCTCCACTCCTTCTTGGAGGGAGATAGATGGAGTTTGGATATTAAATAAGATACTCTTTAGTTTGATGCAGGTATAGTGTTGTAATTAAACTAGTATAAAATACAGGTTCTTATTATTCTATGTTTAAATTTTATAATTATTATACGATTAGTTTTATATTGTCGGTCGATTGTAGAATTGAGATATTTTTAATTTTGTCTAAGCATTTTCATTCTTCTTCTTATCGTTTGGTTAGTGGCCAACCTGGTGACAGAGTTATTTAGATCGCCCACATTTAGGCCTCTGACATGATCAAACGACTGATAACAGTCGAGACCGACCTTTAACGTGCCCTCCGAAGCACGGAGACGCTCAGATGAAATACCACTATGCGGTCACCCATCTATAGGGTTACCGCGCCCTTAGTAGCTTAACCCGCTGATCGTTTACCGAACAGCGAGTGCACCTAGCTATGAACGCCTCAGCATTTTCATTAAGGTGGAGATAATCGTCGTAATTAATTCTATGATTTAATGTCGTTATTTTGCTGTCGCGGAAGAGGGACACCAATAAATATTGGTAAAGTTTGAAAGCTTGTAACCTTTTTAATCAAAAATATCGCATTGATTCCATTAACTCTCTGTGGCTAAATGTCAGGTAATTTTGAACTTTATTCTAAAAATCACAAGTTGCAAAGTCGAACAGGCGTTTCTGATACAACTTTTTCTAATGGTACGAAACACAAAGCAACATCGAGACTTACCCTTTACAATATTCCGGCGATATTTTAGTAATTCTTTGTCAACCCTTATCCACCCACTGCTGGGTATAGGTCTCGTCTTTTGTGCGCCATCTGTTCCGGTCCTGTGCCAAGCTCATCCAATGGATTCCCACCGTCCTTCTTATATCGTCTGACCACCGGGCGCGTGGTCTACCCGGCAATCGCCTTCCGTTTCGCGGCCACCATTCTGTGACTGCTCTGGTCCACCTTCCGTCTTCCCGCCTAGCTAGATGTCCCGCCCATCTCCACAAAACAGGTAAATTAATTTTATTATAAGTGGCCTTGTAATCTACCCACCTCATCTAATGCATTCCCACCGTAACTCTTCAGTGATCTAAGACCCATGCAGGCGACTGATTTTTATTAGCCTATGGTTTATTTAAAAAAAGGCTATCTATTTATTAGCCTATAGTTTATATCGCAACTTTACTGCGAAAAAAATAGATGCGTCTTTCTACAGTTTTTATCCTTATCCGAGTTAAAACTAAGCTAAAAATATCCTACTGGCATTTTTCTTTACGTCTGTTTGCCGGTAAGAATGCGATATATAGGTTTATTTACGGCTATGTTTACCCCTAACACGACTTTACGCAATAGTCTTATTGAACGTAAAAAATATAATTTCAATGATTGCAGGTCTGTCCACGGCGGTTTTAGTAAATAACCACTTAGGTAGATACTTTTTTGCATCAATGAAAACGTGTGTATATCCAACATGATAATGCATCGCTATATCGATTACAATTAAGGTACTTGCGGTAAATAAGGGCCATCTTAATCTAAATCACGATATTTTCTGTAAATAAAGGAAAGCAATGAAATTCTTGACATTAGCATAATATTTATTTTATAATCAACAATAAAAAGTACAACTTTATATATTTTTACTTCAATTAGGCACATTAATTAGGATTTTTAAAAACCCTATCTGTGGCCCTTGATAAACGCAGTTAGTTTAAAAAGGTCCACATTATAATTTAAATATTAAAAGACTAATCAACAGAAAAATTAAAGTTTTGGGAGTCATTTGGCTTAAATTATCATTTGGCATTAAAGCACACTTTGAACGTTACTCATACAAAGAAAATCCCAGCAATGGCTCTTAATAAACTAACATAATAATAACATATCATAAAAACCCTTAACTATGTCATATCTACAAAATAATCTCAGACAAAAACAGTGTTTGTAACTCTTTATAAATTCTCCACAAAAAAAAAACAAAACTAAAACATTTTTTTTCTCTAAATAAATATGTGGCCCTTCTTACACTTATGATATAAACTTATATGGTATTGAGATCTTGCTTCAATGAGTTTTAATAGTAATAAGTCTTATTTTTATCAGAATCATAATACTAACACAAAATTAACTTATTCTACAAGATATACCTATATTTTATATATAAATTATAGGTTGTTTATGTATAAAATATAGCTATACATAAACAAATACTTCCCACATAAGTATTTCCCAATCAAATCACTAACAATAAAAAATGAAGCTCGTAAATAGGTATAAAAAGAATAAAAAATTTTACATGCACATTGGACATTCAAAATCATCCTCTTTTGTCAGCCCTAAGCATATCTCATGGAACCATCTTTTGCATAGGGGGCATTGTCGCATATCTTCAAATCTTTCTGTATTGCATGCATGGCAATACCATTTATCGTCATCATCATCAACATCATCGACACTTCTTTTGTGGGTTTTCTTTTTTTTTCCTTTTATCTTTTCAACATTACTTGATTTTGAATGTGATTTTTTTGTACATTTTTTTTCTTTTTTTTTCTGCTGTTTTCTTTTTATTTCACCCGTTTGCTTTTTCTCCTGAATTCCTGTGTTATGTTTTTCTGTAAATAAATCCTTAGTCACTACTGTACCTTTATAATTGATTGCCTTACGTCGCGGTTTTTGTTTACTGACAGCAAAGTTTGGTGTTGGTATCAATTGTTGGAATGGAGTTTTTTGAGTGGCTTTAGTTTTTAATCTGTCTAATGGTATATCATCCTCATTGTCCTCACTAGTAGAACTATATAATTGCCTTATTGCATCGATATTAACATACGACGCGGTATCTACGGGTTTCTTCGGAGTACGTTGTTGTTTAGATAACGGGGACATATTTTCATCTTCGGAAGAACTATAAATGTTTAATGCAAATTGAGACTGGCGTCTTTGAAGTGGAATTAAATTTCCATCAATAGAAATGTCAGAGTCGGAGCTATATATTACTGGTCTTCTTACTGTAATGCCAGACGTACTAGGTTCATTTGATAGAGTCGGGTGTGCAGATTCCGAGTCTGTCGAGCTATAATCGACTATGGGTCTATTTATTCCCGTATCCAAAACAGTGTGTGAAGAGTTATATTCATGTAACAAAGACGGTGAGCCTGAGTTTCGGTCTTCAAATAACGTCTCGTCGGTATCGGAACTTTGATGTACGTATCGGTCGGATATACCGGAAGGTCCAGCAAGCGGAGATGCCGGCGGAGATTGAGCAATGCATGGGTCTTGCTCTGTAGGCCTTTCAGTCAATACAGAAGGAGCATAGGCTTCGATTGGAATTGCATCCGGATCAAAGGGATAAAGTCCTGTGGCTTTAAACCCATTTACAATATTATCGTGAGACATACATTTCGACCAGACTTTACTAAAAATGCAGTTAAATCTCGCCTTTGTAAGATTTTTTTCTGGATGCTTATATCTAAATGATATTACTTCTTCATCCCAGTGATGTTCAAACGATTTATTTACACTTTTATCTAGTGGTTGGAGTTCATGTGTAGTATTTGATGGCAAGCAGTATAAAACAATATTTTCTTGGTCTGCTGCGTCAACAATTTTGTAATCTAAATGACAAGCAGCGCCATCAAATACTAACAAACATTTTCCTGGCGTTTTGTACTTCCCTAGGTGATGGATAAAATCAATAAATAATGAGGTAGTCATGCTACCTTTTGCTGCCATTTTAACTAACGATCCTGCCGGTAAATTGTCAGTGAATTCAGGTTTTAATCGTTTTCCTTTAAATATAACCAGCGGTGGTACAGCATTACCTAATGCGTTGACGCAAATAGCCACTGTTACATTTTCTGCATGTTCTGCTGCAACCATATGTACTCTCTTAGACCCCTTTTGCGCTAAAACAGTCGGCTGATTATGTATAGTAAGTCTGCAACCTTTTTCGTCCATATTATACAAGCGCTGAGGATGATCTCTGATCTGCAATTCTTCATACATTTTTTTGTACTCCTCAAAATGCTGTTTTACAATAGGCCTGTTGAGTTTTTGCGCCCTGCCTGGATTGAGGATTTGAACCCTTCGTTTGGATAAAATAGGATGCCTTTTCAAAAACAAGTTTCGCCAATCTTTTCCAGCTCGCTTAGTTATTTTGTTAAACTTGTTTTCAATATTGTTCTGTTCGCAAAATACATAAGCTTGACGACGTAAAACTTTTGGAGTTAAAGGAAAGCCTACGGAAGCAAGTCTCATGATTCTTACCACTAAATCATCTTCTTGCTCCTTGGTTAAGACAGTGCGGCGTCCTATTTGTTTCTCGACTTTGCCAGACTTGAGATGGTTTACCAATGTTCTTCTGGGAACAGAATACTGCACGGCAGCTGCACGTTGTGATAATATCCCTCCTTTGACAGCAGCCATTGCTGATTGCAATTGTTCAAGGGACCAAAGTACGAGTTTTTTTACGAGGAGGTACCATGATGATCCTGAAAAAAGTAAATAAATTAAATAATTTAACTATTACACCTGAATTAAAGTTAGTATATATATAGTTAAATTAGTTTAACATTGTATAATAAAACATAATTTTCAAAGCAAATTAATCCGTCATTTGGTAATAAGTAAGTATTTTTTAAGCTCAAATTATGAACGAGCCAATAGTTTAAGGGATGCAAAAATAATAATACTAACATGCCTAATAATAATAATATTGATAGGTATCAAATAAACTGAGATTATTTAAATTTGTTAAAATTAATTCACATTCCATATGTTTAATAAGGGCCGGCCTATTTACCCGCCTCAAGAGTGGCCCTTATTAGCCCTTGATACTAATTTGAATAAATGCATAAAAAAATATTGTATTTACAAGTAAAATTATATAACTTACCTTAATTAGCCACCAGTATTAGATGATATTCACAATACAACGACGAGATTAGTATGAACTACTGTATTTTAGACACAAATCTCGGTTTTTGGGAAGAAAAAAATATAACAGAGTGGCGTAGTCCATCACTCTGAACTGACCCGTGGCTACTGACAAGATGGCGGCTCGCGCGATGCCGCGCGTTCGGATCTTAGCTTTCCTATATCCCATATCACAATGCACCGCGGCACTCTGGTGTCAAAAGTAAAAAAGTTCAGTAAAAAGTTTAGGTATTAGACCAGTGCTTAAAGCCTTTGAAAATGGTTAAAAGTGAAAAAAGTAGTCCGGCAAAAATATAAAAATTTAAGTGGCAAAGTTGTAGGTAATAACCTACAACTTTGCCTTTTTTTTCCATAGGACTTGTAGTTTTGCCGGAAATCGAGATAAACCGTTTTTTACCCTTAAAACTCACGCCCTTCCACTTCCCGACCTCAGATCGCCCGTAATTTATTTTTCATTTAGGTATTTTTTGTTATCTTCCATTTCCAATGGGTTTCATCCTACTATATTTTTTGTGGTTTCAAAAATTATCGACCCTGGTCTATATTGATTTGTTGGATATTTAAAAAATGTTTTTCATTTATGGTCTTCCGCCAAAATTGCCCGATACTCGTGATGTACCTTGAAGACATACATTGTTAATATAATATATGTAATTACATTCCAAGCTTTAGATTTATTTACAGCATTATCAGTACAACGGCAGCTTATAGATTATGGGATTAGAAGTTCTCGAATTAGTATTTAAATGATGAATGACAATAAGCAAAATTTAGCGACTCCAAATCACGTCGCTTTTAGGTTTTTTTTTCCATTTATTTCACATATTAAATACAATAGTTACAGAAAATGGTATTGTAGCATTACGAAAACCACAGAGGTTTGTAATGAACGCTAGTTTTAATCTAATACATATGTAATCTAATACATTTAATAATATAATTTACACAAAGTTAGCTACATTAATTGTTATCACATGTAATCGTATTATTGTTTAAGAAGTAGGATTTCAATTGTCTATATTGGTTGTCTATATAATGTGTTCTAGTTGTTATGGTAGTCACCTCTCGTCACTAACTCCGCGCCAAAGTGTTGAGGATTTGATTAGCACAAGAGATAGATATATTTATTCAGCCACGTGTGATCCATTAAAGTTTGTTTCGAGTCTGGGTGTAAGGCGATTGGCATACTGCATCGCATTTCGTAGCGCAGGAGTTCGCGTTCTAAACACGCGTAGTACAACACACAGAAAACGGCTGTGGCGTTCTTGTGTCGCCACGTACCCCGCAGCGTAGAGCGGGACAGTGTGCCAATCGCCTAAGTTGGGTCTTTGAATTTACTGTATGTAAGTGTGGCCGCACACGAGCCACACGCGACAACCACAAAACGCCATCATCGACCTATTTATTTCTTTTAGTTTTCATATATTTCGACTCTGACTGCTACGCGCCGGAGTTCGTGGGTTCGATTCTCACCCAGGACAAATCTTTGTGTAATGAGCACGAATGTTCTGTGTGTAATCTTAATATATATATTTCTTGTGTGCGTGTGTATGTGACTGAACTCCTCCTAGACGGGTGGACCGATTTTGATGAAATTTTGTGTGTGTGTTCGGGTAGGGCCCTGGATGGTTTAGATTCACAATTGGACCCGGTAGGTGGCGCTGCTGTCGGTATTTCAGCTTTTTCCGGCAGGACGACGTCTGCCAGGTCCACTAGTTTATCTATAATATGTATGTATTTAGAAATATATAAGTATGTTTATTAGTTGTCTGGTTACCATAGTACAGGCTCTGCCTAGTTTGGGATCAGATAGCGATGTGTGAGTTGTCCCGAAAATATTATTATTATTTTATATAGTCGTCGCCACTCGCTACAAATAAGATGTATGAAAACAGGGCCCCAATTCTGATAATGTACAGATGGCTCAATTTGATCTGAATTGATTCTCAATTGAATCTCCAAAAAAAAAACCATTGGTGATAAATTATTAGCATTTTTGGTATAACATCATTGGTATTTTGCAAAATAATTTAAGACCAATGGTTTTCCAACTATTGGTCTTAAATTTATTAGTAGAATACCAAAAATGCTACTGAGATTCAATTCAGATTTAATTAGCCATCCGTAAATTAGCAGAATTAGGGCACAGGTCGGCGTTTTGTGACTGTCGCATGTGGCCCATGTGCGGCAACCCTAAAGTAACTTGCGACACAAGGCTTGTCACCCCAGTACCGAAGTTTAAAATAATGATTACAAACAAATAAATTTCGAATACCTTTTATTTATCCATGAAAGGGTTGTAATGAAATTTAGTTCAAGCAGTATAAATCTTTGTCCATCAATGGACTGCGCTATAGGCTGATGATATATTTTCTTATAGATAAAACTGCCGTACAGTTATATAGTCTTATTTTGCATTATTCAAAATAGTATCTAGTCTGTCTAAAGAGCAGTATTTGTCACCTTACTTTTGCTCTATTTTGTTCGTAAGTTTTTTATTTGTAGTTTTGTAAGGTACTTTATTTATAGTTGTCTAATAAAAAACACTGTATTTTTATATAATAAAGTTTAAAATAAGACATATCATAATTTTGTATCGAATATTGTTATATAGTTACAACATTCCCGATTGCACTCCATATTTTTGTTGTTTAATAAATTATATTTTATATTTGCGGGTTTTATTTGTATTATTTATTTAATAAGGTAACTATTACCTAAAAGACCGTAACTATGACTCCCCGCAAATCTGATATTTCACCTTCCTAGATGAGGGGAGGGAAAATCACCAAGTGAATCCTAACACGTTGTCGGTCCCGTCGGTCATCAAATTTGTCCTCTGAAAAAAAAAGTCTCAACACAATCCCTAGCAATATTCTAAATGCGAAAATCTGTCTGTGCCCTTTACAAGACTAATCAGCTGAACAGATCTAAATGAAATTTGGAAATATGGGAAAGGACAAAGGGTACTATTAACACGCGGGCAACTGCAAATAAAAAATAAAACAAAAAAATATGTAACGATTATTTATTCATGAAGGTAAATGCGATTTAAAAATATATTCCAATATAATTACGATGGCATCATGATCTTTATACAACACTAAATGTACACTTATATAATAATAACAATATTTTATTCATAGGCAAGACAACTTATAACATAATTTTGTTGTTTAATCTTCGCGAAACATATAATATACAAAACTGAATACAGCCTAATACATAAATTATTATAGTAGTACTGTTTATACGCGTATTTACCGGTAAATGTATTTATTTCATTCAAATTTAAGAGTAAAATTTAGTCAAAAAAATGTCTGAGAAAGTAAGTTTCCGTAAATAGTCTATAAAAGACTGCTGGAAGTAGATTGAGAAGAAAAAGGTTCCTATGGCTCAGCGCAGACGGAACGGAGCGCTGCGGAGAGGATTTCATTAACGCACTTGAAAATAAACTTTAAAAATTATTACAATAAAGTGCATAAATGCTTGAACCTGACAAAAAATGCTCGCGCGTCCTCGAAGATATGCGGGCATTATACGCGATCCGTAAACAAAATGCCCAAGACCGCGCGGGGATTATTCCTCTCTGACTGCGCTGACCCTATTGTTGCCGGAGTACATAACATGCTTTATGTGAGTGAAGAAAGAAAACATAACATTAAATTGAAATATAGATATTTTTATTACATATTTATAAAACGCTCATTTTTAATACTATATAAAATAAATTATAAATAACAAAAATAGTTGATAGTATTAAATAATTGACTGAGTACATGGGTGGTAGTGGCCAATATGGTTACCTCGCCATTTACACAGAGTCTTGTGGTATCGATCAACGACAAAAAATAGTATTCAGTAAATGGTTGCTCCGAATCGATTTAGGACATCTTTTAAAAATCGAAAGTTTTTTTTTCTGTTACAACAGTATGAATATGAAATGAAAAATATTATTTACCGATACGTACGCGTAATAATAGAGTTAAATATCATATGTATATATCAGATAATGAACATGATATTAAAAATAAACTAACGTCCGATTGCAACCAACTTATATAAAATAGATGCTCGTAATATTATTGCATTGTTATTATACTTCGCATATTGCATCGTCCTCGTAGCCTGTCCTTAAACAGAGGTATTGGTATCATTTCTGTTTATTCCTAATAACCAAAGAGTAAGAAGTAGAGATTTTAGAAGAAGAAAAAAGTTTACCGATAAATAGTTCATCTTCATAGCTGCAAGCACTCATGCACCTCGCGGACAACGCGTGATTAGCGGTAGCCAAAATTGGAGACAGCAACGGTGCTGTCTCCAATGGCAATGGCACACTCAACAGCTGCAGCTGTTTAGTGTGCCATGACGCTAATAACTGCCTACAACCTTGAGAATTATATAATAATTATAAAGTCATTTGGTCACTGTCAATCTGCATAGGAGTGAAAAAGAAGCAAATAATACAAACGAAATTGAGTACAGAATTGAGAAAAAGTAGTAGTGGCATAATTGAAAATATAAAACAGCAATATTTTTAACCATGTTATAATCAGCTAATTATCAAATAAGAAAATCTCGTTTATTTATTAAATTTAACTGATTACCAATTAAATGCAATAAATAAACGAGATATTTTTATTTGCCACTATGTTTTCTCAATTCTGTACTCAATTTTGTTTGTATTATTTGCTTCTCTTTTACTCCTATGCAGATTGACAGTGACCAAATGACTATATAATTCTCAAGGTTGTAGGCAGTTATCAGCGTCTTAAGGTCATGGGACACTATGCAGGCACAGAGATATTTTTTATAAATATATTTGAAGGGGGTGACTTTGGCATTATTTTATGTGTTTTTTTTTAAATAAACGTATTTCAGAGACAACTAACTATCGGAAATATTGTGTGGAACAACATGTATATTTTTATTGTGTATAAATGAAACAGATTTTGCTAAAAAAATCTTTTAAGTTGGGCTATTTTGCTGTTATCGAACAGCTGGGGCTACAAACTTAAGGTATACGAAGGTTCCTTAAATAAGAAGGAATTTTTGGAACTACAATCCCAAAACAAGTAAAAAATATTCATTCTGGGTGAAGCGGGCCGCTAGTTATCTACAATATGATCAGGTAATTTGAGGATTTCGTATTTACACATAAGACTCATAACGGGAACGAACTAAATTTAGCCTGAACACATTAAAATGGAGTGGTGCGGTATTTTCTTAGAAATAAAATGAATGATACTACGCTCCGCTCCTTAGTCTAAGGTTGAAGTTTCAGACCACACTGATAAACTAGTCAACGTCACTTACTGTTTGTTGTTTGAAAGATGATGGATGACAAATACGAAAGAGGAGACAGGTTAGAGAGAAATAAATAGGAGGAGCATCATACATTTCAGTTACAGTTGCATATTATCATTAACCTACAAGGATTTGGTTGCGATCGGATCACGACGAGCTACAACGTACTTCTAACACAAAAACGTGAAGACTACGTGAATATAACATAACTACACAATGTTACCATTTTAAAATAATTTTTCAACATGATCACTTTCGCGCGCATTTTAATAAAAATATTTTTATAGTCTATAGTTTCTCATATATGGATAGACTTTAATTTTTTATTTCAACTAGTACTCTATTTGGCTGCCTATAGAGATTAATTATCGTTTGACTTATTCGCTAAAATCACCTTGGTTGATAGATAACTGGGGGTCGTAATTAGGTTTGGGCCAAAGTTGGCTTCGTTCGCATTCGCCGACATTGATGGATATGTGTAAAATTTTATATGTAATTTATTTCTTGGCAAGTCAGCGATCGGCCGGCTGATTCTCTTAGAAACAGCGATCGCAAACTGACAGTTGTGATTGCTCGGTGACGGCACACACTATTGCTAAACGTCAAAAAGGCTCGGTATTTGTTCTTACGGAATACCGATTTTCAATCTGACAGCCAGATTTTGCTTCGTTTTCGCGGTCGCTTGGTTTTCGCTCTTACGGAATACCCCTGCCGGAGTTACTGCTATTTTCAGGTAACATGTTTACATGCTTATATGAACAATATTATATATTTTAAAGAGCATTTTGCCAACTCTTTTCTATTGTCTGCAAACTGTCGACTGGACCCACAAGTCTGTTTGATATTATATTTGATCTCAAGCAACACCACGACTTATGACCACAATTCATCGTGAGAAAGAAGCTTCTAGATGCCTACTGAATAATCATATCAGGTCTAACCGTTAAGTACACGTGTCTGACACACATACAGACACAACATTGAGATCTCCTACAAATTAAACATGATAAACAGACGAATTAATGAAGTACCGTCAATACGTGTAGTCATACAGACCATAATAGCTTACAGATATCCAGTAGTGTATTATCCTTAAGGCAAACCAGGCACGTGCCTAGAGTGCGGGCGCACGGGGAAATTTTAAACAAAAAGTGAAATTTTACCGAAAATAAATTAAGTAAGTTTAAAAATATTGTTTATATATTTTTTTTACGGAAATGCAAGTGTGCTCATCGCTTTCAATCACGTTCGTCTGAAGGGAGGGGTGGCGATTAGTTATTCGCCTCTTGAAATATTCATTTCACGAGTCTAACGCAAAAACTTGAATAGCGAAGTTAGACCGAGCTAAAAGGGACAATTAGGATTTAATTCGCTTCAAAATTGTATGTCACGTAGTTACTAATGTACATTGTACTTACCAAAATGTCAATCTCAAAGTATTAAACCATTTCCATCCACTTCACTTTTGTAAAAGTTATTCCTTCTGTCTGTACGCGATCGAATTTAAAATAACAATGGGTATCTAGATGAGTTTTTTCGTCCAAATAGACCTTTGCATTTCACAAGAAGACTGGATGGAATAAACAAATATAAAGATATGGAAGACCATATGGGTACACTCATGCGCAGCCATGACGACTAAAATCACCACATTTTTTTGGTAATTCTGAGCTTAGTCTAAGTACGCTTAATAATAAATAATTTTCGGCCTGATAATTCTATTTGTTCTAGAGAATTCGTCAAAGGAATCACTGGATATATCGAGCCACGCCAATATGTGGGTAGTTGTTCAGGCGAGCGCTGAGGCGGGGAGGGAGCTGTGCTTCGGTTTAGCTTTGTGTACGAACACTTTGATACAACCGTTGAAGTCCGCGCTCACCAGCACGTGCCCGGTCTGGGACGACGCCACCATGCCACCCTCCGCGCCCTTCTGTGGGAGACGGAGATAAAAATATAAACAATAATTATACAGGAGAGGTGAAAATCTGACTAATATTAAGCGTAAGTTTGTGAAGATGCATGTTTGTTACTTCTTCAAGCAAAATCTACTAGACAGATTATGATGAAACTGTACACAGAGGCTAAAATAAACATAAAGAGTCTAAGCGGTCGATGTCGCGAGCAAGAGCTAGTACATAGGTACATAAATATATAAATAACATCCAAAAACAAGAATCGTACTCATCACAACGTGTTAAAAGTGAGTCTTTCGACCGAGTAAAAGGGACAGTATACACGCTATATAGCTCTGTCCCTCTTTCTCGCTCGAATTACTTACGATTTAACATGTCTTGGTTCTGCCCCTGTAGTGATTTTGAATCCCAACCAGGACAAATCTTACTGTGATGAGTACGATTCTTGTGTTTGACGTGAGTCTTTCGAGCGACAAAAAGGGACGGAGCTAGACACGCTATATAGCTCTGTCCTTCTTTCTCGCTCCAACTAGGTACTCACGATTTAACACGTCATGGTTCTGACCCTGTAGTGATTTTGAATGCTACCAGGACAAATCTTACTGTGATGAGTACGATTCTTGTGTCTGACGTGAGTCTTTCGAACGAGAAAAAGAGACGGCGCTATGCACGCTATATAGCTCTGTCCTTCTTTCTCGCTCCAACTAGGTACTCACGATTTAACACGTCATGGTTCTGCCCCTGTAGTGATTTTGAATCCCAACCTGGACAAATCTTACTGTGATGAGTACGATTCTTGTGTCTGACGTAAGTCTTTCGAGCGACAAAAAGGAACGGAGCTATGCACGCTATATAGCTCTGTCCTTCTTTTTCGCTCCAACTAGGTACTCACGATTTAACACGTCATGGTTCTGCCCCTGTAGTAATTTTGAATCCCAACCAGGACAAATCTGACTGTGATGATTACGATTTTTGTGTCTTTCAAGCGACAAAAAGGGACGGAGCTAGACACGCTATATAGCTCTGTCCTTCTTTCTCGCTCCAACTAGGTACTCACGATTAACACGTTATAGTTCTGCCTCTGTAGTGATTTTGACTCCCAACCAGAACAAATCTTACTGCGATGAGTACGATTATTGTGTCTGACGTGAGTCTTTCGAGCGACAAAAAGGGACGGAGCTAGACACGCTATATAGCTCTGTCCTTCTTTCTCGCTCCAACTACTCACGATTTACCGCTTCATGGTACGGCTCTAAGTCACCAGTAATTTTAATTGCTAGTTATTAATAATCAACTTTACTACTGCCGACTGCCTCGGTGGTCCAGTAGCCGCAGTATGCCCGCTGTTCACGTGGGTTCGATTCCCGATGTGTGACCCATAAAGAATTGTTCTGAGTCTGGGTGTGATTTTTGTCCGTTAATTGTATGTTTGTAAAGTCCCCCGCGACACAAAGCTTGTTCTCTAGTACGGGAGTTGTCTTTTTTTATTTAAAAAAAAATTACACTCACCACTTGTTCCTTTTCTTCACCATCCTTATTCGCCAATTTAGCCTCTTCTTCCCTCTCATTAATCATCCTTATCATATGATCAGGATTAGGCGCGAACACAGCACACGTCACTAAAGCATTATGTGCCTTTATACCTTCCCAGAAATCGTTGCGATCTCTTCGAACAGACGTGAACTTTGAATAATCGTGATAAGTCTTCCATATGTATATACATTGGTTTTCTGATCCACTAACGATGTATTTCCCATCGTGAGAAAACGAGGCTTTAATTTGACTCGAGACGTTGACATATCCTTTATATTTACATGATAGATTCAAATCTCTAAGATCGTATAGCCTTATTCTACTGTCATTTGACGTAACAAGTATTTTGTCATCATTAGGCATCGGTTCTATGCCGCTTATTTTGCGTCCGGTTGAATTTTTCCCTCTCGTTGAACGGACGTCGATTTGTGTGTGGTATTTAAGTTGGTCTGTCGTGTAGAATATGCAGCGTCCGTCGTATGTGCCTACGACGGCAAATTTGCCGTTTTGGCAAAAGTTTGCTGCTGTTATCAGTTTTGTTTTGCCGTCAACTTCGTTCCATACTGCAACCTGAAATAAAATCGTTAAGAAATTGCTTTTAGCATGCATTGTAAATAGCTATTAATTTATTTTAAGGCAAACTGTTACTTTGAGTAAAATAAAGACTTGTCTAGAGATCTACTTAAATATTAAAGCAATGTGGAAAAAGACGAGCCCGGAGCAGGATTCGAAACTGCGCCTCTCGGGTTCCGGCCCAGCGCACTACCAACTGTGCCATCAGAGCTCCTACTCCGGAGTTCGAATTTATCCACTGCTGCTTCGGGCTCGTCTTTTTCCACATTGCTTTAATATTTAATTATATTTAATATAATTGCATAGCAAAAATGCTAAAAAATATTTTATCTATTTACAGGCTAAAATCATAATAGTTATTAAGGGAACATTTATTAGACAGTACTAAAACAAATTAAGAACATTGTAAGAAAGATGAATTGCAAAGTTTACCACATTATTAACGATTGAAAAAGCAAAATGCGATGTATGCATAAAAATAATTCAATTTCATAATACGCACCTTCTTATCAGGAATATTCCACAACCTCAACTTGCCATCAAGACTTCCAGACAAGAAGTACCTATCATCTCTCGGATGGAAAACGATGGCAGTCACAAAGTCTATATGCTGGAAGCAGCACAGACACTCCCCTCTAGATATATGCCATAGCCTGACCGTCTTATCCATAGAACTGGACAGTATAAAGTAGTTCTTTGACCAGGAGACGTCTAGCAGGTCTGATGTATGGCCTGAGTAGACGCAGAAGGGTTTGGGGCAGAAAGGTGCTGAGGGTCCTAATGGTGGCTGATCTTCTGGGCTCGGTGGTGGTGCAGATAGGGATGCTAAAGACTCCTGTGATGGAGTTGGTGATGATTTCTGTTCGGCGTTGTATTTTGTTCGCATGTCCTGTATAGACAAAATTTGTGGTATTTAGAGAAATTTGAATCCGAGATTTATTGCGATTATTGCTTTTAACGCCTAAGTCCCATCAGACCCTCTAGATAAATGGCATAAACTGTAGTCGAATAGAATAGAATAGATAGCAAATGTATGGGTAACCCACATGTCTTAGAAGTAATTCTAAATACATGACAGATTCACCAACCCGTATTAGGCCAGCGTGTGTTAATTAAGGCCTAAACCCTCTCCCTCTGTTGACAGATGAGAGGAGACCCGTGCCCAGCAGTGGGACATATATGGGTTGCTATTATTACGATATAATGTCGTGGTCAAAATAGTCGCAGTCTAAATCTTGTCGAAACAGTATTTGCGAGTTAGCAAGGATATTACTACTTAACTACCAACCTACTGTGTTATTTGACATTTCACTGACATGTTATGCCTTGCAGTTCGAAGTCAACCCAACAATGGTCATTGGTCGTTGTAAATAAATAAATGAGTTTCACTTTGATTTTTTCTATTATGCGGTCTACATTAGTTTACACTTGACTGCAAGACGCAAAATGCCTTCGGTGTGACAAGTTTATATTATTCGAATGTTAGTATTAGCCTGTATTATAATGAAGAGGCTATAATAAATTTACATATTACTATGTATAAATGTATCAGTCGAAAACCAGCGTCAGGTCCCCAAGATCTGACTAATGCTGAACCGGACACCTGATTGCTACAACTGAGAGACACATGCACCTACTTTGTTTTATGTCTTGTTTAGGATAGTTTTTTTTAGTTATAAGTTTATATTAATACCTCTAAGTTCACATGTTACATCTCTCTAATTGTAGCAATAAAAGTTTCTCTTTCTTTCCGTACCTGGAACATATGGTAGGCGTCCCGCGTGACCCAGACCCTGAGCAGCTTGTCCTGGCCGGCGGTGGCCAGCAGCCTCCCGCACACGCTGAACTTGCAGCACCACACCGCGCCGCAGTGACCTGATCCCATCTCCTGTACACACCACACAAAGATTTCATATTTGTTTTATACCACGATTCTAGCAAACAGACAGGGCTGGCTAATGGTAAGAGGTAATAACACCTAACCTGTAATTCTATATTCTGTATAGCAAATGGGTTGCCTAAAAATTTTCAGTCCAGAATATGATTAATTTTTTTTTTTTTTTTATTACACCGTTCTAGTTAATAGACAAATTCCACACCAATCAAAAGTATGAAGCCCGGCTTCATACTTTTACTATAGGCATATACTTTTTAGGCAACCCATTTGCTATATATTTATAGACATATTTAATTGAATATAAAATACTTTTCATCCATTAACCAGCTCGGTGAAGGTCGTTCTATAGAGGGATCTTAGACTATAACCTTTATTAAATATGCACAAAATGTATACCACTTTAACACGATGGCGAAGGTTTACTGAAGTAGCAAAACTATTAAAATACCGGCAAATTGTTAAGTTACTTAGGGATTCAGTAGAATACCAGCGCTAGATCCCCTGAGCTGGACACCCATTTGATGTGACAGAGCACACACAGGAACGGATTTAATTTTATTTGTTTCTCCTATATTTTTTCTTTTTAGAAAGATAACTCCCGCACTAGAGAACAAGCTCTGTGTTGCGGGGGACTTTACAAACATACAATTAACGGACACAAATTACACCCAGACTCAGAACAACACTTTGTGGGTCACACAAAGTTTTGACCTGTGTGGGAATCGAACCCACAACCTCGTGCACAGCAGGCGCATACTGCGGCCACTGGACCACCAAGGCATTAGTATATCAAGCCAGTATTTTGTTTCTTGTTTATTTTTTTCTTGTTTGTGTTTGGTTGCACTGAATAAATGATTTTTCTTTCTTTCTAAGTTGGAATCTGTAAAACTAATTTAAGAAATAGCATTCTTAAGCGTGATCTACCATCGGTAAATATATATTTGTATATTTGACCATGTCTCATGGAATCATCTATTTCATTCCACGCGAGACTTCATCAATAGTCTGTTCCCTCTTTTTAAAAATGCACATCAGACTCTGTAAATCATTGATAAGTAAACTCCCTAAATGTTGGTACCTGCACATGTCTGACACAACCATCAAAGTCGTAAGGTCCCTTATGTGAGTTGGACGCCTTCAGTTTGATGTTGTGTTCCCCTCTGACGTCATCCGCGATGTCCGCCACGTCTTCTTTGTGTCGCGCGTGAGACACCTCCTGCGCTAAAGACTTGGCAGCGTCTACTGTCTTCTTTACTGTACTGCCGAAGAAACGCTTCAATCTAAAAAAATAAACAATTGTGATAAATCTATCTTTTTTTTATAAATATTGGAATGTAGCTCAGTAAAATAGGAAATCGTGATGTATTTCCGATTTATTGGCATATTGTTAGTATTGGTTACAAGTTGAATCTATCACTTCAATCTTAAGTTTTCACTGCCCAATGTAACCTCAATGTTACAGGTTTATTAGGCCTCTGCTTGTTTCGAGTTCGAGTTATGTCAATACCTGTATTTATTTTCAGTGCTTACCTAATAACTATAGCATGGGGTTCTTCAAAAAAGAAGTTATAAGGTTTTTAAAGGGTCGGCAACGCGTGAGTGACACCCCTGGTGTTGCAAACATCCATAGGCTACGTTAACTGCTTACCATCAGGCGGGCCGTATGCTTGTTTGCCACCTTGGTAGTATAAAAAGAAACTGTTAAAGGCATCCATTATTCCCAATACTAATTGTAAATTAAATTTACCACAGTGTAAGCGGAGTTTAGTTTAGTATCTTCTTACATCGAAAGATGAGAAGAAAGGTTTGCTATACTACAACTTAGTTTCGCTTGTCATATGGCTTGGTAGATGGCGCCACAGAACAAAAAAAAATCCTTAAGTTTTAACGGTGGCCAGTTTCACAAGGTAAGAGCAATCGACTGTTATTCATTTCAGCATGTTTAAATTTTACACATATAACTATTTAGTTATTTATGAAGTAGTTAGTTGCCAACTTAGTGACAGAGTTGTTGAGATCGCTCACAGGCCTCTGTCGTGATATAACGACTGTTAACAGTCGGGACCGACTTTTAACGTGCCCTCCGAAGCACGGATGATATAATTAGTAAGTACGCAAAAACGCTGTTCACACTATCTTAAAAAAAAAACAACTGTCGATATTAATAAGCAAATCAAACTTAAATCTGAACGACCACAAGTTCACCGGTTTAACCATTGGGCTAAAGCAACCTTCTCAGTCATGTTAAGCTGTTAGTTCATCAAACAGATCACCTGAAATTCATGTCATGTGTCAATTTCTTGTTTATGTTGTCCTGTGAGTGACTTTTCACTAGAGTTGCGTTAGTCCTAGAGTCAGAAATATCTATTAATATGAAGTTTTTGGCAACTCAAGTACTTTACGAAAGATCGTCAGCATCAACAAGCTGATGTGGTTTGAATAATCGCCTTTCCACCCACCCGTAAACGTGGAATTACGAAAAACAGCCCGCTATATACACATTAATTAATATTAATGTGAGCAAAGTTACTTGACGCGAAATGTTGGTAGGTGTCTTCAAAAAACATCTTTGATGGCAGTGTGTGATATTATTCCAAGATACTATTATAGAAGGAAATACAGGCTTCAATTAGTGCTATCTCGCTTAATCTAACAACCCTAAATTGGGAGCGAAAGAGACAAATGCATTGTTATTATTTCTATGTAAAATTGTCAAAATTATGCATTCTATTCTCTTTGAAATCAATTTTTAATATTTTTTCGATTATAAAAAGATCTTGACCGTGGCTTATAGAAGAAAGAAAGGGAGACCTTTGCCCTGTAGTGGTACAATAATGGCTTCTAATAATAATAATATGCAGATACTTACTTATCAGTTTTCCTCTTAATACCCGTAGTTTGTCTGTCTGTGGATTCTCTCTTCATCTCTTTATGTTCGTCCTCGGCGCCTCCCGCGCACACACTCTCACTCTCCTCGTCCGTTTCTCTGTAACACACGAACATGTTCCAATACGTTAATAAGTTACATTTTCGCGCATCTGACGTCACAATAGCAAATGCGCCAAAATATAATTATAATGAAGCAATATATTGGGGCAGAGTACCTAATGATTTAGTGCGATCTGTTGATAGGCATGGTTTGTTATTCGGTGTATAGTGGTTGTTTCGTCTGACTTTAAACAAAAATATATCTATTCAAAAAAAAACTCTTTTGAAAAAAAAAATGTTATATATGTATAATTTGTAGAAGTATAGGATATCATCTAATTATAGATTTTATACTGCTTGTAATAAAGTTCAAAGTTCTGTAATTGCACCAATGATGCATTTTTAGGATATTATATTACTTAATTAACAATTACAGGCTTCAACCCAAAACTCCACAATCACTGGCACAAATAAAACAAAATCATACATAAATAAATACATACCAATAAATATATTTAAAAACAATGCATAAATATTGCAAAAACATCAGTATTTTATTTAGGTATTAGTATGAAACCCGTGCATTTCATAATTTTCAAAAACTCAATAAATAAATAACGTGCTAGTTAAAATAGATGTACATATGCCAATTCGTATTTACGTTACTGAACCGAAAGAAAATCAAGTATTTTATGAAAAATAACATTGATTTAATTTTGACAAAATAACTCAAATAAAATAATATAAAATGTTGCTTCAGAATTGTACACTTTTTATTTATGTTAGTTGATTCATTTGAACATAAATTTGGAATATTTTGGATACGACATAAATAGTAGTGGCGAATATCTCGCCACACTATTTCGTGTACAATAAAGAATGAAGTAATAAACTATGTTTTAACAAAATATAATATAGCTAATGCTGCCAACCCTTGCAACACAAACGACTTATGACAAGCTCTTTGTATCTTATAATACTAGCGATTTCTTGGTATATTTTGGTTAGCCTTAGCCTACACCTACAAATGCCAAAAAAATGCGCAGAAAGTCCAAGCCAATTATTTATTTTATTAAAATGAATTATTGTTTTTTAACGTCAAATGATAATAAAATATCATAGTTCTCGTTACCAAATCGACAGACAAGTAGCAATACACTAACCAAAAAATCGCTAACATAATAAGTGCGGAACCCACAGTGAAGCGACAAACGAAAGCCTAAATATAAATAAATAAGGACCTAGTCGCGATACTGAGAGACGAGTGCGAGTGCGAGCGAGACCGCGAGCGTGTGGGCGAGCGAGAGCGAGAACGCTTCCACGACAGGTTCAGTGCGGATATGTGCACGCGCGTCCGCCATGACACACGCCGCTTCGACTCGCCTCTGAAAACATTTACATCCACTTACACTAAGTATTTGGCCTGTGTTCAGCAGTGGACTATAACAGGCCAATTGATTGACAACAAGTTAAAAAACCTCATTCACCTTATTCGCAAAATATATTTTAAAAAAACGACTTGAAAAACCTAAAACTGTCTAAATTACGGATTGGAGTCGGTGACAAGTCAAATTGGTAGTAGGAAGTTTCATAAATACGGATTATATAACTGCTTGGAACAAGTACTACAAGCATTAACGACATAATGGCTAGGCGACTAATGTTTAATCCATGGGAATAATAATCATGTCTTTCTGATCGGTTTGGGTTATGCCAATTTCGAGGCTAGACAAGTGCGAGATAAAATACACTGACGGACTCATAAACTGCATCAAAGTAATAGACGACTTTGAAATAAATATTTTAACCAAGTAGTCAAACTTTCTATACAGATTTAAATTGAAACCTCTAGATTGGTTCGTGAACTTTAAAACAGTGTAGGGTCATATCCTTAAGTTTAAGTTTGTGTACTGGAAAGGACCTTAAGACTTTTTTTGAAGAAAAACAGAAATTTAAGGAAAATTGGTTTAATTAAAAAATTGGTTTTAACAATAGACACAAACTTTATGCAAGGGTTTATTTATGTTTTAATAAGGTGTATTACCTCCACGTGCCCTTATTACGGATTCTAATCTGTTCCGCATAGATTTTATTAGGGTTATTAAAAGATCTTGCGGAATATTGTCCCATTCTTCTGAAAGTGCTGTTCTTAGTGCTGCCACTGTCGTGGGCAAAGGGTTTCTCGCATATACAGCTCTTTTTAAATTGTTCCAAACATGCTCAATGGGATTAAGATCCGGGCTGCGTGCTGGCCAATTCATTGTACGTATCCCAACCTCTTCGCAATATTGTCGAACTTGTGCAGCAGCGTGCGGCCGGGCATTATCCTGCATTAAAGTAAAATTTTCGCCTATGAATCCCATGTAAGGCACCACGTGATCTTCTAAGATCTCTGTTATGTAGCGATGTGCAGTCAAACCCCCTCTATTACCGTTTTGACGGACCATGTCTATGAACACAAGTTCTGTTCGCCCGTTCATCGATATGCCACCCCAGACCATACACGAACCGCCTCCAAAAGGAACACGCTCCTCAATGCAACTTTGAGCATATCGCTCCCCACGTCGACGATAGACTCTTCTGCGACCATCTGCACCATATAAACATGTCCTACACTCGTCCGTGAACAATACGGAGGTCCATTGCTCTTCTGTCCAATTCAGGTGATCACGCGCAAATCTTAAGCGAGCTTGTCTGTGAGCTACAGACAACTTTGGACCATTTGCTGGTCTAAAAGGGGTGATATCCGCTTCCTTTAACCTTCTTCTTATTGTTCGTGCACTCACGTTTACTCCACGCACTTCATTAAGCTCTGTTTTGATGTTAACAGACGTGAGGAAACGATTTCGCAGGGAAGTTGTAACAATAAATCGGTCATCACGACCGGTGGTTGCTCGAGTCCTGCCTGTACCACGTCTCCTTCTGTAAGAATCTGTCTCCACAAACCTTCTGTATATTCTAGAAACCGTAGACTGGTTTAAATTTAAATTTCTACCAATCGTTCGTTGATCCAAGCCCTCCCGCACCAATGCTACAATTTGAGCCGCTTGTTCGGACGAAGTATCCATATTATGGTTCAAAAACTCTCGATGAGTTAAAAAACTAACCCAACAATTCTGCTGGTAACAATAATTCAATTGACAAAAGAATAAAAAATCAATGATAATCAATTTAAAACTTTGCTATAAATAACACGCAAATCTGATACTACGAGTAAATTTTCTTTTCCCGGCTATATTCATTTGTTTTACTGCAGTTCTATTTTTAAATTTTCCTTTTTTTTGAGATTAAGAGCCAGTCTTTCCATATTTATATAATTTAATCTAAAAAGTTATCATACTTATTAAAAAATCATTTTAAAAATAATCCTGAACTTTGATGCAGTTTATGAGTCCGTCAGTGTAGTGCAAAAGGTACGCAGGTGCACTCTCAATTCACTTAGGCTAATAGTCCGATGGTTCAATTCGCCCCTCTTATGGTCCAATGGGAGGGCAAGTTATTACGAGCAAGCATAAACCTCTGCAAGATCAACATTGACACGTGCTGACTGCATGGGTCGAGCTTGTATTTTAAAATAACGGTCACCTAGCGAATCTGTCGATCCGCAAAGCGATTGTTTGCCAAAGTACTCCTGCGCACTTTATTAGTTGTGTAGTCAATTATATGTATACGTACCGTCCGTTTTAAAAGTAAATCAAAATCCAGAATAATTTAGAAAAAAAAGAGTTTTTATGTTATTTTCTTGTTATATTATGAATATTGACTGGCCTGTTGGTCTAGTGGTTAGTGACTCTAACTGCTACGCCGGAGGTCGGGGATTCGATTCCCACCCAGGACAAATCTTTGTGTGATGAGCATAAATGTTTTGTCTGCGTCTGGGTGTTATTTATCTATAATATATGTATGTATTTATAAATATATAAGTTGTCTGGTTGCCATAGTACAGGCTCTGCCTAGTTTAGGATTAGGTGGCGGTGTGTAAGTTGTCCCGAAAAAAAAATGTTTTTGTACTATCTACTATGCTATCTATTAACTTCGTCTTATGATAAAAAAGTGGGCTTAAAATCAGCTCTGACTGTGCCCAAACCGTCCGACTTCTTCCATTAAATTCATTTGTACAATTTTATAATTTTCTAAATAAAGTTGAATTGAAAAAATATTTCGAAGGTTTTTAAAGGGCAACGCGCGAGTGTTACCCCTGGTCATGGGGTCTCATCAGGAACAAATCAAAATTAGTACGAATAAATACCAATAGATGGAGTTACATATATCGATTTGTTATTTACGTTTATGTAAAATTCAAACCTGAAAGAAATATAGCCTGAAACATATACGTACATATTTTAAGAAATCCTACTAGCATAGGAAAATGAAATAGAGGGCTCATAAAACAAAATTATAATTATATATTTTTTTTTTTTTTTTTTTTTTTTTATACTACCAAGTAGGCAAACAAGCATACGGCCCGCCTGATGGTAAGCAGTTACCGTAGCCTATGGACGCTTGCAACACCAGGGGTATTACTCGCGCGTTGCCGACCCTTTAGAAACCTTATAACTCCTTTCTTGAAGAACCCCATGCTATAGTCTTTCGGGAAAACCTCGGCAGGAAGCTCATTCCACAACTTAATCGTACGTGGGAGGAAATTCCTCTGAAACCGCACAGTGCGGCACGATAAAGGTTCTAAAATGTGTGGATGAACTCCCTGTCGGTGGCGGGAGGTGCGTTGATAAAATGTGGCCGTGGGCATCATATCAAACAATTCCTCGGAACACAGCCCGTTGTACAGGCGGTAGAACACACACAAGGAGGCAAAGTCTCTCCTTAAACTAAGTGGATCAATACCGCCTGTGAACTTGGGATCGTCAACAATCCTCACAGCGCGCCTTTGGATCGAGTCAAAAGGTCCAAGCTGGTATCCAGGTGCTCCCGCCCAAAGGTGGCAGCAGTACTCCATGTGGGGCCGAATTTGCGCTTTGTAAAGCAGCGATCTTTGGCCCGCAGTGAAGTACCGCTTTGCTCTGTTGAGCACACCGAGCTTCCTAGATGCCAGCTTGGCCTTGTCCTCCAAGTGGTGACGAAACTGGACCTCGCAGGATATGTCAACGCCAAGAATCCCAATGCTCTCGGATATCTTAAGGGCTGTGTCCAGGAACTGTGGAGCCATAACAAATGGGGCTTTTTTAGCGGTGAACGCGCAAACTTGTGTCTTAGTGGGGTTGAAATGGACTAAATTTAGTCGACCCCAATCAGAGACTCTGGACAGAGTGCTGCTGATTTCAGACACAAGTTTTTCGCGACTTTCGTCTACAACGGAACGAGGGATGTTTGCGCGGCCCATGTAAAAAGTGTCCCCGGTGCTGTCGTCCGCATAACAATGAATGCTATCAATGGATAACATATCATTAATATGCAGCAGAAACAGTGTCGGGGACAGCACAGAGCCTTGTGGAACGCCAGCATTGATGTCCAGGCGATCCGAGCAACAACCATCAACGACGGTTCTTATGCTCCTGCTGGACAAAAAGCTGGCAATCCACTTGCATAATCCCTCGGAGAGCCCGTAAGATGGTAACTTCGATAGAAGACTCCGGTGCCAGACCCGATCGAATGCCTTCGCTATATCTAGGCTAATAGCCAATGCCTCACCTTGACTCTCAATGGCTAGAGCCCAGCGGTGTGTGAGATACACTAGAAGATCACCAGTAGAGCGACTATGGCGAAAGCCATATTGGCGGTCACTGATTAAATCATGATCTTCTAGGTATCCCAGGAGCCGTCTGTTTATAACTCGCTCCATCACCTTTGAGAGAAGGGAGGTTATAGCGATAGGCCTGTAGTTCGATGGATCTGATCTATCGCCCTTTTTGGGCACCGGATGCACATTGGCGGTCTTCCACGAAGACGGAACTCGTCTACTGGTAAACGAAAGTGCGAATAGACGCGTTAACACGGGACATAATTCAGGGGCACACTGCTTAAGCACCATTGCCGGTATGCCGTCTGGCCCACTCGACTTATGAACGTCTAGAGAGAGCAATTCCCGCCGGACCTCTCGCTGGGATATGGAGATTTCCGGCATGGTGATACCACACCACGGGATTGTGGGAGGTACAGCCTCTCTATCGTTCAAAGTCGAGTTGGAGGCAAAAAGAGAACCTAAAAGATCGGCTTTTTCTTTAGCACTATGGGCCAAATTACTGTCCGGCTTCCGTAATGGTGGCAAGGACGACCGACAAAAGTTTCCCTCGGCAGCTTTTGCAAGCGACCAGAATGCACGACTCCCAGAGGGGTGGCTCGCTAGCCGTTTGCCAATTCTGCCGATGAATTCAAATTTAGCCCTGGCTATTGCTCTTTTACTGGACCTCGAGGCAGCATTTAACTTGCGTTTCACATCAGAGATGTTGGGGTCCTTATGAACTCGAGCCGCGGTCCAAGCCTTGTAAGCAGCTTGCTTAAGAAGACTAGCTTCTCTACAAGGCCGATTAAACCACGGTCGTTTCCCAGCCCCTGTAACTGGCACGACCAGATTTGGAATGTAGCATTCCATGCCCAGAAGAATCGTGTCAGTTACAGCGGTTGTGCAGGACTCAACATCTTCTGATGCGAAGCAAAGCTGTCTCCACGGGTACGACGCGTAAAATTCACGCAGTCCATCCCAATCTGCTGACTTATAACGCCACACGCGACGCCACTCCGTTGCCCGGGGCGGGTCGGGCAGCGCACAAGGCACAGAGGTCCGGATGAGGCAGTGGTCCGATGTGCCTAAGGGCGCATCCACCGTGATGGTATATTCCTCCGGACGTGTAGTCAGCAGAAGGTCCAGTATGGAGCTAGTATGGTTCTCGATGTCAGGTATCCTCGTCGGAGAGTCGACGAGTTGCGAGAATCCATAAGCCAGGGCAAATTCGTAGGCAGACCTCCCCGCAGAGTCAGTGGACCGGGAACTGATATATTTTCAAAATTCAATAATGTCGCCGTAGTCCTGGCGGCAGTATTTTGTACTACTAAGAAGTTGAAACTTGCGAGTGACTTGTGAGTAATGGCGCTGGCGCTGTATGCATTTTTAGATTTTTATAAATTAAAATTTTACTGTTGGGTCATACTAGGTATAAAAATATATAAAGTTAGGTTAAAAATAAATAATACTGGTATATATATTTTTTCTCTCAACAAAAAAACTTTAAAAATGTCTTACGTTATCAAAATTATGAACAAAAATTTAAGATTTATTATCATAAATATTTTAAAAACTAAACAAATACAAAAAGTGTATCCTATGTTGGGATTCAATATTTTAAAAACTAAACAAATAGAAAATACAAAAAGTGTATCCGATGTTGGGATTCGAACCCGGTTCGGCCGGATACGGGTACCTTCGTACGGTGCTAAGGTATCGACGATCCTTACTGTGAGAAAATTACCTATTTGTGAATTCGAACTGATACTTAATAATTACAGTTTTATTATATTTTTCCTAATAATTTAAAAAAATATTATCTGATATTAAAACCATCTACAAAAAACAAATTTCAAAAATTGGACATGAATCTGGGATTCGAACCCAGTACCATGGGACTGTTGGACGAATACCACAGAATGCTATACTTACTCCTGATTGGCCTGTTGGTCTAGTGGTTAGTGACTCTTAACTACTAAGTTGGGGGGTCATGGGTTCGATTACCATTCAGGACAAATCTTTGTGTGATGAGCTCTGTTTGTTGTGCTGTGCCAAGCCTGGTTTCAGATGGTATGTGAATTGTCAGAAAATATTATTATTACTCTAATTCGACTCAATTTATTTATTTTATTTATTTATTTATTTATTTATTACCAACTTAAATTCACAGTTTACACCACACATATAAGTTTTTGGTAGGTACATAATAAAGTTTAAATATATTGAAATATTAACATTAATAGGAACATAAGTAATTATAACAATAGAATATAAATATTACATTAGACTTAAAATAAACTAAAATAAAACAAAACAAACAAACAAAGACAATTTCTAGGAGCAGATTGTACTTGGAGTTGAAATAGACTCCAAATATCGAACAGACGCGGTTAAAAGCCTCGGTTCCCCGTCACTGTACAGATCAAGCGATTCGTCGTCATTTAAGATGTTGTTAATGTGGTTTAGTGCCAAATACAGCGGACTTTTTAAAAGACTTACGGTAATATTTGTTGGTATATTAAATAGAGGACGTTTTCGTGGGCGAAGTGAGTTTCTTATAAGTAGTGGTACGTTTAGCGACACATACTGTAGTAGGTGTGGGTTGGAAAGTGATCCACGTATTAGGCTGATAAAATATTTTATAAGGGCAAGATTTCTCCTCACTTCTAAACTCTGGTATGTGACCATTCCTAATACGAACGGGGTAGGATACATATATGGGTAGTAGCCATGTATTTTGAGGAACAGGTAACGTATAAAAGCTTTTTGGATTTTCTCCAGGGCTAACGTGTATTTTTTTTCATGTGGAATCCAAATTGCACAGTTCGTTTCTAAAATGCTACGAATATACGCATTGTATAGCACTACTATAGCTTGCCTGTTATTAAATAGTTTTATTTGGCGCATGACAAAACCGAGATTTCTGCAGGATGTATTGCATACCTGAGTTATGTGGTAGTTGAAAGTGAGTTGAGTGTCAAAGTGGGTTCCCAGGTCACGTATGGTTGACACTCTATTGAGGCTGTCATTGTTTAAAGTGTAGGTGTTGTGAATTGATAGATGCTAGGTAGGTATAATATACTTATTTGTTAATTTGAACTGACAAAACAAAAAAAATGTTTATTATAGTTTCACGAATAATTAAAAAAAACATTTTATTTTATAGGTATACGTAATTAAAGCCATCAACAAAAAACTTAACACTATACCGTAAACTTCTGTTAAGATACGGGAAAAAATTGTTTAGCCCGGGGCGAAACCGGGGCGGAGCGCTAGTTAAATACGGAAGCAAACAGTCAAAATAAGTGTATATTTCGTACGTAAAGCGCGTGACCTTGAGCGAGTAAACGTGGCCCGAGCCCGAGACAATAAGCGATACCTACCCTTTATGGTCGGTGTTCGGTGTAGATGCCTACTATTTTTTGGGCAGAATATAATTTCTTTAACATAAATAAATTCGGTTATAAAGTGTCGCCATCTGTTGATTTTATGTGTATGCACGTAATCTGTTGGATATAGACATCTAGTGTCGTATAAATAGTAAAAATTTAGCCGCACGGTTAGCCCGAGTTAGCAGGGAACCAATTCTTTGTATGGGATGGGGTATCTGTACTAGTATTATATTATCTGTGCCCTTGTGTTGCAAGCATCCATAGGCCTCGAATTTATGTCTTTGAATAATTGTAAGTATATTAGCTGTCTAGTAATTGTGTCGTTAACGCTGTGTAGGTAAGGTACAAGTAGTACACACACAGACTGCCTTGGTGGTCCAGTGGCCGCAGTATGCGCCTGCTGTGCACGAGGTTGTGGATTCGATTCCCACACAGGACAAAACTTTGTGTGACCCACAAAGAATTGTTCTGAGTCTGGGTGTAATTTGTGTCCGTTAATTGTATGTTTGTAAAATCCCCCGCGACACAGAGCTTGTTCTCTAGTGCGGGAGTTGTCTTTTAAAAAAAAAAAAAAAAGTGATTAAGTGTTACCTGGTGTTGTCGTCATCGTTGTGGCGGCCGATGTACTCGGAGGTGAGCCTCATGATGTGCAGACTGAGCGGGTTGATGCACTGCGGGAGCTTGTGCTCGGCCACGCTCAGCGGCATACGTTCACCTGCCACAATGTTACGTCACCACTATGCTCTATTACCTATTATATGTAAATATGTCTAGAAGAATTTACAATTATTATAATTCATAGGTACTAAATTGTATATATTATACTCCGGCTATTAAGAAAGGTGGACACAGTTTCTTACCAACTCCTATCGTAGCCCTACTTATCACTACCCTCTTTTTAACGTTCATAAGTATCATGTATTTGATCTAAATGAATTAATTAGTTTGATTTTGACTAAGTTTATTTTGACTTATTTTGTATTATTTAATTATATTATTTTCTAAATATAGCCATAAGAAACAAAAATCTCCACAGCAATTCTTATTAATAGCAATCAGGGCCCATTACCTTCTACTTCACAATCCCAATATTATGGGTCACACCGGCTATAAGGAAATATCTTAGTCCAATTGTTTTTTTTTGTATTGCATGCGAATTTTGTAGTAGCCTAAATCGTAGTTTTGTGAAAGACAAAATAAATATATTATTGATACAAAAAAGTTTATTATATACCAACCTGTGTCTAAGTTGAGTACAGTGACTTGCTCGAGTATCTCGATGTCAGTGAGTTGGTTTCCAGAAGTAGTGCGTGTTCGTAGTGATATGCCCAGCTGTTGTTCGTCGCCCGCGGACCGTCGACGTGCACCACTCATGCCGTCTGAATTACTTCGTCTTTAAACAAACATTATAATTTATATAAATAATGTCCTCCTAACCGAATTTCGGTCACGGCGGCTAATCTCAACGGAGACTTGCCATCTGCGCGGGAGATATTATAGTGCACAAGTGTATACGCAAACACAAGTGCACTCTTTATTCCCTCACTCTCATAGTCCGATGGGACGGCAAATCCACACGACCGGAGAGAGATCAGGCGTAGGACCAATGGCTTTACGTGCTTTCCGTGGCACGGGGGCGTAAACACCGCCAATTTCCAAACTCCCGGCATCTATTGTGAATTCCTTAACAGAAAAACCCAATATCGATTTTGGCCCGACCCGGGAATCGAACCCGGGACCTCGTGATCAGCAGTCTCACACATCGACCACTGAGCCACGGAGGCACTTATATGAAAAAATAATTTATATATTAATACACTAGCGGCTCGTCCCGGCTTCGCACGGATGGACATTCATCCCGTAATTTTTTTTCAATAAAATATAGCCTATGTTACCCGCTGATAATATAGCTTTCTAATGGTGAAAGAGTTTTTACAATCGGTTGTGTAGTTTTTGAGTTTATTAATTACATACAACCATACAAATATTTCCTCTTTATAATATTATTATATAATAATAATAATTTAGATGAAGAATAAACTTTGTACCACTTTTAAGCACGGATAAAGACTGAGATTTAGCATGGTTAAACTTCATACGGAGATGGACTGTAGAAAGCAATTACGGTCGAATTTCGATCAACAGGCGACCTCTAGTAACAATAAATAGTTGTGGTAACCGAGTGGGAAAATAATCGACCAACAAATGAAGTTACAATCGATTCCAACTGGTAAACACAAACTGTAAAATCTGACAGTAAGCAAATTAGATCCCTCCTAGTGTATGGAGGAGACCCGTGCCCAGCAGTGGGACGTTCATGGGTTGAGATGATGAAGCAAATTAGATGGCGTTTCATTTGGTATTTTTCTTTGAAACACTAAGAAAGTATACTAGCCTATACGAATAATCGCGTAGATGTCGGTTATCGCGATAAAAAGTAACCTATTCTCCCAGACTATAATCAATATCTGAGTCAAATTTCATCCATATCCGTTCAGTAGTTTTTACGTGAGAGTAACAAACATCCATCCATGTTCACAAACGTTGATATATGTATATAACATAAGCAGGACGAGATACATTACCGTGCAGTAGTGGGCCGGTGCGCGTGCAGTTCTGCGCGACCCTCGCTGTGCGTACGTACGGCGCGCTCGTCCTCGCTCACGCGGTACTCGCCTGACAAACAACAATCATTTATATACTGGCTACTGAAACAGGACTACGACAAAACAGAAACACTTTTGACCTAGATAAAATAACATTAAAACACACACTCACACATACACATAAACTCATACACACACACACACCCATACATTCATATCAATTATTCCATATTATTATTTCACCATTTATTATCACCATATCTCAATACCAAGTCGATACACTTCCATCAATAGTGACTATATTATATTAAACTAGCTGTTGCCCGCGGCTCCGCCCGCGTGGATGTCGGTTATCGCTGCAAAAAGTAGCCTATGTGTTGTTTCAGACCATAATCTATCTCTGTGCCAAATTTCATCAGATCCGTTCAATAGTTTTTACGTGAAAGAGTAACAAACATCTATCCATACTTACAAACTTTCACGTTTATAATATTAGTAGGATTATAGGAAATAAATCTTGGTCGAACACTGCCTTTTAAGATACAGGCTCTGCCTAGTTTAAGAAACAGGGCTCATGTTTTATTTTTGTGACCTATATATTAAAACTAATGTATATAATTAGTGTATATTCTACCTACTGTAATTACTTGTGATGATAAATAAATTTATTATTATATACACACTATATTTATTATTTCCCAAGTGCCCACAAACTGTGTTGTAAGACATCTAAGCGTTTAGTCGAGTCATCTCACGATCCTGGCTGGCCTTTACTTGGGTCAACATATTAGCCTCGCGATCCAGCGTGGTAATGTGGCCAGTCTTTTGGGCACCTTTCCTCAGTACTGCGACCTCAATCAGATATTTTATTTATAGGTTCATACCCTTAAATACAATATCTAATTGTTAGTAAGTAGTTTAAGTTATGTTGCTTTTATTTTAAATAACTTTTCTATATTTTAATTCTTAAAATATCATGTCGCAACTATAGAACGTTCACTGAGTCGCGATGGACTTTACCGATTACTAACAAAACAATGCATGGGCACAAAATACACACACAATTTGTATAATGTAATACAATTGTCTCGTGTAGTCTTTCAATTTAATGAATTAAATAATTTAATTATTTTTGACCTTTAAGTCAGTCATAAAGTTCAAAATAATGTTGAATTTAAAGATATTGTTCATCGAATATTTTTATATAATGATTCAAGTAAATGTAGTCTAGGTAAAGAGGTCTAGATGAAAGATGAGCGAAGCAGAAAGGGATTGCACAAAAGATCCCGAAAGATCGAAGTTATTTGTCCGGAAGGATAACCCCAGCAAGATAAGAAGAACATAAACTTAATTTGCTGTCCCACCTTATCTTTTCCTTTGCCACTATAAAGTTTAAATATAAAAGGCGGGTAGAAAACTCATAATGAGTTAAGCTCACCTTTGTACATAATATTTTTAAGTATATTGTATTTTTTATTAAAGACAACTCCCGCACTAGAGAACAAGCTCAGTGTCGCGGGCGGGGGGCTTTACAAACATACAATTAACGGACACAAATTACACCCAGACTCAGAACAACTCTTTGTGGGCCAAACAAAGTTTTATCCTGTGTGGGAATCGAACCCACAACCTCGTGCACAGCAGGCGCATACTGCGACCACTGGACCACCAAGGCAGTATTGTTGTTAGTTAGTGTGTACAATAAATAATTAAATATAGTCTCCTACCTTTAACGACATCTTTAATGTCAAGTTGTGAGTCTAGCACGGGGCGGTGTCGTGCTGACTGGTTGGTGCTACTGCGGGACGACTCGCTCGCGCGCTCTGACGAACGAGACTCGTGGATACTTACTGATGATCTGTCACTTGCTGTCCATAAACAACACAACTACTATAGATCTCGTCAAGTACAAACATAATGCGCCTGCGCATGCGCAATGATTGACGTTCTAAACAAAAACGACAGATCAACAAATTTTATCCTAAGGGAATAAAGTAAGGGATAAGGCTTGTCATTGTCTAAGAAACGAGCAGAACATTTTATATACCTGCGTCTAGTAAGAAATAAAATAAATTTTACCCCGAACGAGATAAAATAAGGGTTGAATGGTTGTATGAAAGTCTGTCATTTTCAAAAAAGCATGAAATGTTATATACCTGCTTCTGGTTACAAATAAATAGACACTTATATCAACGTTTCTCATAATTTCGTCCTTAAGAGGGTATATAAGAATAAGGGTCGCTAGTCTACCACTTTTTTTAACTTTGACTATAACAGTGGCGTGGCACAGAGTAATCTGGTTGTCCGGTGGTAGAAAGGATAGGGATATACTACTATGTGTAATTACATACATACTTGTCATCACGCCCGTCTGCCATATAGGGGTAGGTAGAAACTATGGTACGCCAATTGCTTCGATCCAGACATACTTCTTTGAATGACGATTCTGGTTACTTTTAATTTTTTTTTTTTTTTTATCTTTAAAAAGACAACTCCCGCACTAGAGAACAAGCTCTGTGTCGCGGAGGACTTTACAAACATACAATTAACGGACACAAATTACACCCAGACTCAGAACAACACTTTATGGATCACACATTGTTTTCTCCTATGTGGGAATCGAACCCACAACCTCGAGCACAGCAGGCGCATACTGCGGCCACTGGACCACCGAGGCAATTGCACTGCACTCTGTCTGCTCTACTAGCAGACAGAGTGCAGTGCAATTGCATATACAGACATACTTCTTTCGCTTCCTCTACATTTATCAATCTCTTCATGAATGAACGCCGATTCTGATTACTTTTAATTAAAATATAAACTTACCATATTTAGAATGTGATAGTTCGAGCGAGTCTTGAAACTCTCTGGTCAAGGATTCTATGGTGCTCGCCGGGCTGGGTAACGCCATTGACTGGTTCATGTTGCTAGACGATGATGGCTGTGTCAATAATACATTGTTATTATTAATTAATTATCTCTTTTAAAAATATATTATAATTTTGCATTGTATAAGGCCTTATTTAAAGTAGGTAGGGTACAGGCTAGCAGTCTGTCTACCTGGAAAGGGCCTTCACCTTCTTGCATATTTGTTAATGCAGATGGTTTGGCAGAAATGTGAATTTATGAGCGCATGCGCATTCTCATTGTTCAGCGATCTCTTTTAGGGATCGATAGAAAATTCCACCTAATTTTGAGCCTTTTGGTCTTAGATTTAGGCCAAATCTGTGTCTCACCGTACTGAATTGTACAAGAGGTCTAAAGTACTAACAGTGCGCCAGTTGTTCATCCAGCACGTTATTTTGAAACAACATACACTTTTTACCTACAGCCTCCCTCCACTTACAAGGCGATGCAATCCGGTTAGTTGTTCCAAATACCATTCCACTTGTCTTACCAACCGCTTTTTCTGCTTTGTTGGTTGTTACTTATATAATAAAATAAATAAAATAATAAATATATATCCTCTTACAAAACAGGCTAATAAAATAAAGCTTAATAAGTGGCTAATGTGCTCAAAGTTCAGGCTTAACCTTAAACCTGCATTCACACAGAGAAAGAGAGAGAGACACACACACACACACACATACACCTAACACACACACAAACACACATAAATACCACACATACACACCTCTTACACCAACATACATTAACAATTGCATCACACACTAAATTCAGTATTAACCATATACCTGACTCCTCAAAATTTATATAAATAAGTTAGTTATGTATATTAATTTAATTTATTTCCAATCAACCCGGCTTACTATTGATTTGTAATTAATACATGGGGTGAAGACCTGGTGACCAGAAACATAGTCTCACGACTAGTTTTGGCACCAGCCTCTCACAATATAATTACGTACACTCTTAATGTAAGCAATTTAATTTATAACCTAGATAATGATTATGTATTTTATGTTGTGAAGAGGATTTAATAAATTATTATTATTATATACTTATTGTCTTTCCTATTCAAAGTAAGATTGGTGTTAGGCTAGCGGCTATACAACACATAATAGTAAAGAGTAATATTAAAGGATTCAGATGCAAGATGAGCAGGAGATCCCAAAGGGTGTATAGGCCAACAAGATAATATAAGACTATGACATAGTACGTACATCAGCTATATCGTTGTCGATCTGCGTGTGTAGTGGTCTTGGCGGGTGCACGTGCGCGTGCACGTAGCGGAACTCGTCCGTGTCCGTCGTGCACACGCTCACGTTGTCGCCGTCCACCGTCGACAGCGACGCCGAGCTGTGCAGCTTGTCTAGCACATACAATATACATTTAAACTTAACTTGCCGTGTTATCCTTACGTCAGGTAAAGTGATATTTAGAGATAATGCTCAAACATTTTGTTGTTTCAAAAAGCATTGTTAGCAAAAAAAGCTATTTTATAAAATACAGATTAATCAATTAGATTTTTTCTTAAATAAAAGATTTATGAAATCTATTAATCTAAATATTTTTTTATAAACATATAGTTAGTTTCGTAAGCCTGGTTTCCTGTGGCTATTACGGTAGTTGAGATCAATTTATAATATTTTAGAATAGAAGATAGATAATGTGACAAGCAGTCGGCTAGTGCAGCTAGTACTTCTCTTCTTCCTCCTTGGCGGCGCGACGGGCTGGTGCAGCTCGCTGTACGCCTGCACGCTGGCGCCGCGCTGCAGCTTGAGGCTGTTGGCCTTCGTGCTCGCGATCACGTCCGGCTCCATGCTGCCCAGCACTGACACACACCACACACTCACATGGAAGCTCCTAGCTCATCAGACCCACCCGTCACCCGACTAGCATCGCCTTGCCTGTCGGTGTCCACTCGCTGTAGACAAGCTACGCGTGTATATCGTTGTCTTTCTTTACAAATCGTCAACTGGCTCTCTTAGTTTGATGAAGAACAAAAAATATATAAAAGAAAAAGAAAGGCATTGTCCATTCTGGACTGGCGCGCTTCAATCAAATATACAGGCGTGCGAGCAACGAGTAGTCACCGAATGGTCTAGACTCTCCGCGCCTTATCATCCCACAGGCGAGGCCATTACCCATTATATTCCATACTAAGAATACTAACCATTCGAGGCAAGGCGGTGCTGGTCGGGTATCGGGTGGATGTAATTAGCTATGACATTTATTCTTATTTTTTTTTTCATTGAGTTACAGTTAATTCACCAATGTTAGGTATGGACACAGCCAAGTCGCGCCGTCTTTAATCCTCGTAAGAAGAAATACATTAGCTAAAAAGCAAGCAGAACCTATGGAGAAACGAACGTCAGCGAACAAGCCGTAGAAATTTTTTTGCTAACATCATCTTTCTGGCTTATTCATAATTTATGACCTTCATAAGTCAGCTTCACACTAACATAGATTAAGTACCTTTTGTTTCTAACAATATATGAGTGTAAAATACCTACTCGAAATAAAACGTTTTTATTTTTATTTTATTTTATTTTATAAGTGTTACTTTGTAACCTAAATGAATAAATAAACTTTGAGTTTGAACGTTGGAAAAAATTGAACTTTACTTGATTTTCTTATCGATAATATATTTATCGTGTTTTGCATGCTACCATAAGTCCAATAATTCTATTTCACAAAAGATTGTAACTATCTGACGATTAAAAACGGTAATCTGGTTTTTTTGCTAGTTCTTCGTCAGCGAACTACCGTAGGTAAATTGGCTGATATCATCTTTCTGGCTTATTTATGATTTTCATAAGTGTTACTTTGTAACCTAAATGAATTTTAAGTTTGAGCGTTTTAAATGTAATTACGACTGTTAGTGGATAGAATATTTGAAGTTATTAATTTAATTATTAAAGTATAATGTTGTAAAATATACAATAAATAATTACCGGGCTGGTTTCTGCTGTCAGCGATGAGTTGTTCATCAGATATAGTTGAAGGTTCCCTTGAAGACACTGATGGTACCGGTACGGAATCACGAATGTTCGCTGGAAAATTAGGACATCTTATTGAAGTATTTGTAAGTATTGCATATGATAGGCACCTAAATGGTACGGTGGGCAATAGAGATGGCTGTATAGGGGGCCGCTATACGAAGATTAGTTCTTTAGAAAAACTAATGTAATGGTTTAAAAAAAAACTAATATTCATATAGCTGGCCTGTATAGTCATCTCCGTTGTCGTGTGTACATGCGTTATGTACTTTCAATGGAATACTTAAAGACACTCACATATTGTCACCATTGAATCACGTACACATTTTAAAGCGAACCAAACACAAAAACACAATTTAGACACTACTATAAGTCCTTACTAATATTATAAATGTGAAAGTTTGTAAGAATGGATAGATGGATGTTTGTTACTCTTTCACGTAAAAACTACTAAACGGATCTGGATGAAATTTGGCACACAGATAGATTATGGTCTGGAATAACACATAGGGTACTTTTTGCAGCGATAACCGACATCCACGCGGGCGGAGCCGCGGTCAACAGCTAGTCAGTAATAATTACAATCTTTCCGCTGTCTGCCCCTACACAACGGATTTTGATGCAGATTTTACTATGATTTTAGAATTTCTTCAAGAAGGTATTATAATAATATTATAATAAAAAAAACTAAGCACAACGAGGGCTGATCGCCAGTTAAGTAATGACAAACTTACGATGTGATTCTGACGCTCCACTGAGTATCCTTCCTATTCTGCCAAGTGATGTCATACTCTGCAAACTCATTGTGTCGTGTGCTATTATCCTAAAACAAAACAAAGACCACATTTTTATTAAACAATACATCATTCCGTTAAAACATAAGCGGCTATAACACTACACAAGTTTTGGCATCTCTCTTTGTAGTCACACAATGACGGAATAGGAATTTCCTTGAAAATCTTGATGGTAAGTCACACTTTAGCTTTTTTTAAAGACTAGCGTTTATTAAATGAACTAGGGGTCGCCCACGTGGTAATTTGGAATATTTTTCCCGATTTTGCAATATATCTCACTACTGCTCCGCTCCTATTCATAATAGCGTGATGTTATATAGCCTATAGCCTTCCTGGTTAAATGCACTATATAACAAAAAAAAATATTCTAATCAAACCAGTACTTTCTGAGATTAGCGCGTTCAACCAAACAAACAAACTCTTCCGCTTTATAATATTAGTATAGATAGCTTGTGCCAACGCTGCAACGTCACTACATTCTATAAAACTCTTTTTTGAAGTGAAAACTTAGGCGCGTTGAGCACTTGTTGTGTGAATAAAAATCATGGAACTTCCTTCATTGGCACGGAACGCTTTCCATGAGCTATATGTATACTGTGTACCTCTTGGTGTGTCACTATAGACAAATTTGCAGTCAAGATGCAGCGACAGATTTGTATAACCCTAAACCGTAATTAGAAAACTAAATAAAAACTGTGAAAATGAATGTAATTAAAATTTAATTCTGCTAAAACGCGTGAAACTCGCGTCATCGTCACCGCACGCGCTTGACGATACAATTCACTAGTTACTTAGTTTTCACTTCTATCGGTAGTCCCAAAGACTGCCACATAGGACAGTAAAAATAAATCCAGAAAAATAGCAAATGGATAATCCTTACAAATATTATAAATGTAAAAGCTTGTGAGTATGGATGGATGGATGGATGTTTGTTACTCTTTCACATAAAAACTACTGAACGGATCTGGATGAAATTTGGCAAAGAGATAGATTATGGTCTGGAATAACACATAGGCTTTTTACAGTGATAACTGATATCCACGCGGGCGGAGCTGGGGCAACAGCTAGTATTATTATATATTATGTACTCTGCAATGACCGAAAAGAGGATCTCCTCCCTCATCAGTGTAATACATATTTGTGTGTTTTTAAATACAATTCCTGCACTAGGAACTAATTAGGGCCCATTTGTCTCTCTCTGTTTTGTTGTTACTAAATCACTTACTTAAAAGGATGTTCTAGTGTAAAAGTCTGTTGGTCCACGGAGCCAGTTGCATCTGGGACGCCTTCATCATCTTCTTCAGTCTGCATGCAGCGCCGAAGCTCTTGGAACCTTCGCCGACCTTGCACCACCTGGGCAATAACAACTTTCATTTATTACTAATTACTGAACTGATGGACAAGGTCAGCTCAGGACTGAACGATTGGAAAACCTTGGGGGAGGCCTATGTCCAGCAGTGGACGTCTTATGGCTGAGATGGATATTGCATATTGCAGATTGACACAGAAAAAAAATTGCATATTACTAATTATAGTCACCACAGTTTTCTAGTATACTTCTGCAACTTCATCTGAATGGAACTTTATAATAAATTCTCATGTTCCATAGATGGAACATAAGAATTTGTGATCAATGGCAACATTCATACTTTTGTTCACTCTTAAACTTGCAATCTTAATAACACACTCATTCTTTAAGTCGCAGTCTTATAACGATGCTGTTGTATCGTAAGTCATTACGTGTTAGGCAATGTTTGTGCGACATATCAACTGTTATGTCAAAGCATTGTAATTTGCATGAGGTATGCACCTAATAAAATCCAGACATGCAGGGCACGGGGCATTGCAAGCGTCCATAAGCTATGGCCACTGCATACTGCCAGGCCTATTGTACGCTTGATTGTCACTAATAATTTGTGTCCATTAATTGTATGTTTGTAAAGTCCCCCGCGACACAGAGCTTTTTCTCTAGTGCGGGAGTTGTTTAAAAAAAAAAAACTCATCTCATCTCAACCCATAAACATCCCACTGCTTGACCTGAATCTCCTCCATAGAGGTTTTCTTCTAACAGAGTAGTCACATTTATATCTATAATCTGTCTTAACCACATGGACAATTATGGTACTTGTCATTATGGTAGTGTAAAAAAATAATACCCACACTTTTAACAGTAGTTCTGTCATCTTCCAAGGCAGTAACATCTGATGGTGGGGTGTTCGCAGTGCTAGTTGCTGATGCCGAAGACTCTAATTTCTGTGCTTTATCTTTTACGGGCACATCTCCACAATCTTTCACATTAATGTTCTTGCAAAGAGATGAACGTCTGAAATATATGGATTTATTAATTAAAACTTGCATCAGAAAATTAAACAACACACAAAAAATATTCTATAGCTAAGTGACCTGCCCCGAATTCGCCTAGGTTGAATGAAATTGGTAGTCATTCTCAAGTTACCAATATGCATGGGAAATGGACATTCATTCTTATATCTATAAATGCAAAGTAACATAATATACATATAATAATTGCATGTTATTATCTCCTACTGCTGAGCAGCATGAGAGCTAAGAGGGTTAAGGCCAAAGGGCAAGGGTATATAGGGACAACAAAAGGAAACAAGATAGATTTGTGCGTCCCAATGTTTTAGTCTTCACCTCTCGAATAACAGCTGACCAAACACAAAGGAAAAATAATTGACTCTCGCATAGATTTGTGATCCGGCATTTGAATGATTAATACACACGTATTGTATAGGCATTATATACAACTCACTGCATTATGAGAGACATGATTATTTGCTTCTTCTGTTTTATTCTCAGTTATAATATAATATAATAATCATTTAAATTACACTTTATAACAAGCAAAGTTGATAATCACTGTAAGTGTTTAAAATAGTGCTATTTATATGTATTTTAAGACTAAAAGACTATTTATTTGATGATGAATATGGTCTCAATTATTGATCTACACTTTAGAGGTATCCTAGAGTCATACTAATACTGTTTATTAGCATAGCAAACACTTTATATGCAGCAGTAACAAGTTATGTAGGACAATAATAATTAATATGTAAAACATTACCTTATTGGTTCATACTTTGGTCTAATAACTCATTGTTCTGGTTAAACAAGTCTCGCATCGATGAATGACTGTTTTTTATTAGCGCTAACCTGTCGCTTACACCAAGGACGCTAATGATTTGCACCTCAAAACATCTGTTTGACTGGCGAAACGTCTAGATAATTGAACTCGAATGCTACTTCCTACCGCACTAAATACAGATTTTCCATACATTTTAAGATATAAATGATCTTAAAGAAGCGAATTAGTAGTAAAGAGTACGCAAAACAGCGAAAAGAAGGCTTGATATTAGCGTTTTTGTTACTTACTTCGAATCTTTAATGGGTGTGAACTCTTCAGCATCATAGAACTCTTCGTAATCACTGCTATCTCCCATTGTTTTAGAGATAACGTGTAGCACTGCGCACAAACCTCAATATTTCGAAAGAATATTTACATTATAGCCATTAGAAAACTTATTTTTTTTATAAAACTAAATGAATTATATGAAAGTTTAGACCCAGATCATTCAATTATTTGACAGTTGTGACAAATCTGACACAAACTTTATTACTCAAACTCAAGAAATAAAAAAAGTTTTAAAGCTTTTTATCTTGCATCTCTTCGAATTCAGTGTCGCCAAAGTGAGAACAATAGATATCTAAATGGTACTGATACTAAAAATATGTCTAATGTTTATGGAACGCGCTGTTGACAATTAAGTTTCCAGTTGCGAGCGTAAAAAATAAAAACGAACAAAACGATTTTATTTATTTAAATTACGTAGCACAATAAAAAAAATTAAATGAAAACTTAGACTCAGGCTCATAATAAAAGCTTGAAACGCCTAATGATTGTTGTTTACATGTTATCTCATGGTATATTCTTAATTTTAGTCTCGAGCTTGAGATCCTTGCTACTATTGCCATCTATTGACAACAAAATACAAATCCTGAAGTCCGTTTATGATACACTGCACTGCCCCCCTCAGGAGGTGGCATGTACTTCTAGCTCTTCGGGCAGTTTTGACCCTGGAATAAGATAACAGTTTTATTATTCATTCAGTTTCTTCATACGAGTTCCAACGAGCTCATTCGGCACTTGTGCATTCTAACTAAACCAATCAATAGGTAGGCACACAATATGTTCCACTAAGGCGTAGCAATCCTAATCCCGGGGCGGATTGAGCAGGGGAGCTCAGTCCACCACAGGATCCATCACCCAAACTTCAACTGAGTTAGATTGCAAACAAATGTCACCCCAAGACTATATTATCTGTGCCCCAAGAGTACCTAAGTAAGGAGGTACATTGTACTATTAAGTATTCTGTGGTACAGGTACTACAAAAACAATTGTTTTTTCACATGTTGCCATCAAGGGAGTCTACGTCACAAGATACACGCGCTTACCTACAATGAACAGCTGACCAATTGGCATTGCCTGCCAGCAGGCGCTTAAAGAGAGTAATGAAGGACAACGCAGAACATCATATTATTCAATACTTTTAAATATATAAATGCCAAACTTATCATAAAATATTCATAATATTTTAAGATAAGTTTGGCTACCTTATATGTTAGTCAGAATGAAGATAGATAACGGCTGTTTTAGGAAAAGACATAAAGAACTAATAATGGGTATTTCCGTTCGTTTTGATGGGTTTTACCTTAACGTTGCTCGGAAATGTGACACACATAAGTTCGTAGCGTACCTTCTTACTATGTTATATTTTGGAGAATGAAGTTTGCCAATTGGGAAATCCGGATATTGCCGATTTCAATCCAAGTTATACTAATATATTCCTGAATCTCTTTCTAAGCAATTTAGGCAAATGCGATGACGTTCAGTTGTTCTGCTTATATTTGACTTATTTTTGCCTTCGTGGTCCAGTGGGTTCGATTCCCACACAGGACAAAACTTTATGTAACCCACAAAGCGTTGTTCTGAGTCTTGGTGTAATTTGTGTATGTTAATGATACCTATGTTTGTAAAGTCCCGCTCCATACAGAGCTTGTTCTCTGGTGGGGAAGTTTATGTCTTTAAAAAAAACTTACATGCAGAGGTACGAAAAAAAAAGGTAATAAGTGAAAATACCACAGAAGTAAAGCTGTTAGCAAAAGCTATATAATATTACAGTACATATACTATTCAAAGCAGAGTGAGGTTACAATCAATATTGTTTTATGTCACATGTCAGCTATTGATAAATAAGTTAAAGTTATCCAAAATATAAACGCGAAAGTTTGAAAGAATGGATGTTTGTTACTCTTTCACGCAAAAACTACTGAACGGATCTGGATGAAATTTGGCACAGAGATAGATTATATTCTGGAATAGCATATAGGCTACTATTTATCTTGATAACTGACATCTACGCGGGTGGAGCCGCAGGCAACAACTAGTAGATAAAAAAAACCTAAAACCCAGATAGGTATACCTACAGGTTTTCATCTTTCAATTAGGAATGCGTTTTTAACAAAATGTTTTCCTATCCCAGGGAGAATCCCTCATAAATCTCTGGTGTTACCATTTTTCGGTCGGAAACATGCAAGCCATATATCTCTTGTACTGCAAGCAGCCATAGGCAACGATAACTGCTTACTATTAGGCGAGCTGCGTGCTTGTATACCACCTAAGTAGAAAAAAAAGATACGAAGCTAAAAAACATTACCCAAAGATTTTATAGGGTGCGGATCGAACCTGCAAAAATATCGAAGACCGATGTCGAACGATTCAACCTACGGCATAGCAGTTAGGGTTTCTAACTATGTATTAGACTAGTCAGTCGAATGGTTAGGATCTAATGCCTTGTGTGGTCCAGTGGTACAGTATGTACCTGCTGTGCGCGAGGTTGTGGGTTCGAGTCCCACACAGGGACAAAACTTTGTGTGACCCCACAAAGAGTTGTTTTGAGTCTGGGTGTAATTTGTGTCCGTTAATTGCATGTTTGTAAAGTCCCCCGCAACACAGAGCTTGTTCTCTAGTGTCTTTTTTAAAGGAAAGAAAGGAAGGAAAAAATGGATATAGGTAATCAATAATATAAAATTGTACTGCGTTTGTTTTGTTCTTATGAAAGTATAATTAGTTAAATAAGCAAGATGGATGGAACTACAAACGGCATAAGATTCCGCTCGTATTTACGGATCGCGATCGTAAAAGCCAGAGTTTGTTTCCTGGGCAAAATATTATTATTGAGAATTTTTATTTTTTCCGGAACTGTTCTATATAAAATTCTCGTGTCACGGTGTTTGTAATTAAACTCCTCCGAAATGGCTAGACCGATTTTCGTGAATTTTGTGTGCATATCGGTTAGATCTGCGAATCGGACAACATCTATTTTTCATCCCCCTAAATGTTAAGGGTGGTCCACCCCTAAATTTTTTTATTTAATTTTTTTGACAACATTTTTTGTTTTTATTTTTTTATGATACAGCATACAAAAATACATACAACCCTTAATTTTCAGCCCTCTACCATCAACCCCTATTTTTTTAGTACTTAGCAAAACAACGTTTGCTGGGTCAGCTAGTCTATGTAAGTATAGGTTTTTACTACTTACTATACATAGCTGTCGAAATGTGATATTGAGATTGACCACTTTTTTGTTGTGGCAACAAAAGGATTGTCAAGTATTTAAATAAAACAAAACAACATTAAAAAGGCGGTATGTTATGCTATGTTAGAATTATACAATAAAAGACAAAAATTAAACAGGTGCGATCTTTTCACAACCTTATTCTGAATTCCCGCTTATTGTCCCCGTTACGGTTTGTGCATACGCTTCCAACCCGAACGTGAATAGCAGGCCTCCTGTCATCCTTGCTGTAGAGGTCACCTGACACCTGAGATCCTGAAGGCATTGGCCTAGCGGGAAGGTCGTCTGTCTACTATCTACGACTTGGATTTACAACCTACTTCTTTTTTATAAAAAACTTATCTTCTTGAAAATTTGATGATCAAAAGACGAAAAAAAAAATTGTTTTTGGCTTTGGGAGGACATACCCAAATATTAGACGACAAAAATGGTATACCAGTCAGAGGGGCAGCTGGGGACATTTCGGCTCAAGTCTAGGGACATTTATAGCACGCAGCAAATGGATGATGGTAGCTTGAGACTTGCTGTAAAAATCCATATGAATCCATGTCTTTCGGCTGAATAGATTAGCAAACTTCCAACAGCGTCGGCGCCCAGGACACAAGCATAAGCTTGGTTTGGGCCAATTTGGGGCAGTTTGGGGCCAAAGAAAAGCTCAGTATCGAAACATGTATTTTACGTATTTCCTTACTTATATTATAAATGTGAAAGTTTGTAAGTATGGATGTATAGATGGATGGATGTTTGTTACTCTTTCACGTAAAAATTACTGAACGGATCTGGATGAAATTTGGCAAAGAGATAGATTATGGTCTGGAATAACACATAGGTTACATATATTTACAGCGATAACGGACATCTCATAATATTAAATAAATTAATTGACTGATTGAAAAAAATAACTTTACAAAATAAATAAATGCTAAAAAAGGGCCAAATTAAAAGTACCTAGAATCGACGTTCATGCATGAAGAGGTTGATGAATATAGAGGAGGCGAAGGAAGTATGTTTGGATCGAAGCAAGTGGCGTACCATAGTCTCTGCCTACCCCACTGGGACACAGGCGTGATGATATGTATGTATGTAAATATACCATGCATTACTCTAAATTCGTATCATCGCGACCGGGTCGTCGGCGTCACGTCGACGCTCCGTCTGTCGCGTCGTGACAAATGTGGCATTGTATTTTTTGCACAGTCATGCTGTAGTAGCGTTCATGAGTAATTCATTTTAGTCGTTTCATCCTGTACATGATGAAATCGATAGAAACATCTCATTTTACATATACAGATAAGAATATATAAATAGATATATGTACTAAAAAGTTATCCGTACGTAGATAAGTAGGTACCTTAAACTAAATAGGCACAAGTAGTTTAAACATACAAAGTTTAAAGGATTTAACTTATCAATAATATAAAAATGAATCGCTGAATGTGTTGCTAAGAGAGATCTCGAGAACAGCTGAAGAAGGAAAGCAGCTAATAGATGTAGGGCACCATACTAGCGAGCAAGCCCGAATGGGGAAAGACCTCCACCTTATAGAAGACCACAGCCAAATAACTACACACAGCGGTATAATTGTGTTCCTGTGTCATAATTGTGACAGGTCTTCAGCGCTCATTTAGGGATGCTTTTTGAAAGAAACGTATTCCTGTCCCAGGGATACTCCATCTTGAAGCACTAGTAAAAAAATAGGTTGGCAACATGCTAGCGTCCATAGGCTACGGTAACTGCTTCACATTAGGCGGGCCGTATTCTTGTTTGCCACCCAAGTAGTATAAAAAAAAGCTGTACCGATTTCGCTAATTCTTTTCTTGCTATGTTCGTTGTTGTCAGGAAGGAGACGGTTCATATGTAAAAAAATAATAAGAAAGTTGAGGTGAAAATAGTTAAACCCGGGCAAAGTCGGGGCAGGCCACTAATACATAATACATCTATCTAATTTGTCATATCTCAATCAACGCTTGTAGATTGAAACTTGGTCAATTTCCCCGAAGGCAATATCTTAGTCACAACATTACTGATTTTCACGAATCCTTGTGTGTATTAAGTAATAGATTGTATAATGAAACTATGTATGGAACAAAATAATTAACGCATTGGCGGGAGATCAGGCCAGTCGTCCTCGAAATGCGTCATGTCGGCGACGCAACTATAAAACTGTTGCCCTCCCTCCTCTCGTAGTTACTCAGTCTCACAATTTCGTGCTGGCCGTACGCCTGGTGTTTATTTTGTTCTAAACAAACTAGTTTTTTAAATGTAAGTTTTTTATACATTTTTTTTAGTGTTATTATGAGAATAATTTGGCATTGATCGTAGTTTGTAGTCATTATTTTTTAAATTTCGAATCCAGTTTATTTGTTTTCTCACACAGTTTTAAAAGTTTAATTTTAGAACGTCCATAGATTTTTTTTTAATTTGACGACTAATTTTAATTAATTTCGCAATTATATCTATGGTGGTCGCGCCTACACATTCCTACATAGCATTGGTCAATGTGCATTGCTGTACCTAGTAAAGTGAAAGGTACTTTTATGTAAACTAGATCACTTGATCAAAATGTAACACGAAATTTCGGCGATACTTCCCACGTATTTAACTGGCCTGGAAAAGTTACATTAGAATTAATTATAATTAGCAGCATGTACCTACCCATTATATTTTCTTTATTATTCCTTAAATAATATTTTTATTAGATATACGTACGTACGGTACCTACTTACTACTCAATGTTGGTATTAGGTATATTTTTTTGAATATAAATACCCAAACAATTAAATAGTAAAGGGGGATAAACACTTGAAAATAAAATTATTTTCCTAAGGAGGTTTAGTTTAGAAGTTAATGTTACTCTTTTGAGTTCTTGACTCAGCAAAAAGAAAATAAGTATCTAGGTGGTACTTAGGGATCTAAAAAAAATTCGCACTCCGGGAGTGCCGTCAGAAGTGAAAACACTAGGCAAACAGTTGTTATAAATTTTATAGCAATAAATGTTTTTTTTATTTATCCAGAGTCTAGACGCGTTAGCGGTCTGCTTTATGTATGTATGCATATACTCGTATATACATATATATATCGCCTCGTTGCTTTAATAACATGACAGTCGAAAAAAGATTTTTCGGATATGTCAAGCTGCGTCTCGTAACGGTGTCGCGAATCCATAGATTTTTTCTCATCTAAAAATATGCGTAAGTACCGTGCTAAAAGAAGTTTTCAATTTTTAACTTCATTTACCAAACTACTTATAATAAAATTATAGATAAGTTACGGTGATGAAACAATCCACTTCTCTAATAGCCAGTGTTTTGCCGATAAAAGAAACATTGAGCATTGATATGATGTATGTCAAATACTTGAATAGGTACCTATCTGATCTAATCATACTTGCTAAGATATTATGCTATCTTAAAGAAATAAAGGTGTGAGCTACTTAAGTAGGTACCTACGTAGGTTCCCTAGCCACGTCTACTGTTACTTCTAACGAATGTAATGGCATAAAAGTATATTTTTTGTCTGTAGTAGTTAGTGTAATCTCCTTGCTAATAGAGTCTACATCGACTGTTGTCCTGTAGTCTTGTTGACCCCACATAGATTTTCCGATTCTAGGTGTTGACACTTTAAAGTGTTTATGAATCATACGTTTGTAAAGATCCATTAAAGGTTTATTCCCTAGTACCTATTACTTAATTATTTAGGTATAAAATTATCATAATTTGTAAGTTAAAGTTAACTCCTGCGAGTAGTACCTATGTCGGAACTATGTTCTTCCTTAGATACTAATATTATAAATGTGAAAGTTTGTGAGTATGGATGGATGGATGTTTGTTACTCTTTCACGCAAAAACTAATGAAGGGATCTGGATGAAATTTGGCATAAAGATAGATTATGGTCTGGAATACCACAAAGGCTACTTTTTACAGCGATAACCGACATCCACGCGGGCGGAGCCGTGGGCAACAGCTAGTATATAATATACTCGAGGTTACAACAGCCATGGGTGGTACCACTAGTGACCCACCAGCGTTTTTGTGTACGCCACACAAAAACTAGTTCCATTTATGCTTAGTCATACAGATAACAAATACGCATTCTGTACAAAATAAATAAAGCTAACATACCTACCTACTAATAGATCCTGTAGCTTAGTTTTTGTTGTTTCTGTTACTGGTATAAAAACGTCGTTATCATTAAGGTAAATTATATAACAATTATTACAACTACATATCTAGGTAGGTACATATAACTATAATATAACTAGGCAGGTATCTACGTTATGTTCAATAACAAGAATTGGACTTTTGATTGATTATCCGTTAGTAAATATCTATACTTTAATATTATAAAGCTGAATAGTTTGTTTGGTTGAACGCGCTAATCTCAGAAAGTACTGGTACGATTTAAAAAAAAACTTTGTTTGTTGAATGTTGAATAGTGCATTAATTCAGGAAGGCTATAGGCTATATAACATCACGCTATGTTCAATAAGAGCGGAGCAGTAGTGAGATATGTTGCAAAATCAGGGAAAATATTCCAAATTACCACGCGGATGAAGTCGCGGGCGACCCCTAGTTCGATGATAAATGGACAAAATTGCCAGTCATTATTATTATAGATACAAAGCAGTCTTCCGTTGTTGAGTTTATTTATGTCCTTAGTTAAAAAATCAATATTTTTTATTATTTTTACATAAACAAAGTCGCTTCCCGCTGTCTGTCCCGTAGGGGTAGGTAACTGTTGAAATCCATAACTACCAATGCTGCAATATAAAACTGTAATGTAAACCAGCATTTTATTGTTCATCAACAACAACGTACCTAATTAATATTCTTCTTTTTTTGCCGCGCTTTTCTTAATCTGTGTTCATAATGTTATTGACCTCTAATATTTAAAGTGGTCCTGCTTTAATTATTATTGTAAATTTTATTTAAAATATATCTAAATAACAGCTCAAAACTAGTTTCATTAAAAGAAGGTAGGTAACTTAGACTAAGTTTGAAATTGATGAATTTAGTAAACACATGCACGTTTGTCGCATATCCGTGATAAGAAAATTAACATGCCTTCATAGGTTTGATAATGTGTCACACAAAGCCAAACAAGCTGTGTGACAAGCGGCGAGTTGATTATGATTTCATAAACTTTATTGTAGTTGGTATGTCGAATTATGTACCAACCACCAACCAGACCAGGGGTCGGCAACCTTTTAAAATAAAATAGTCAAAAGTTACAATTTATAAAATATCCTAGTCGTTAAAGAGCCACTTCGTCTCTAATTATTATAGAATTCTAGCGACCCACTATACATGGATGTAAGGAACTGGACTGAATTATTAGGTTGTGAGCTCGGGAGATAAATTATACATATTTATAATCAAAGAATACAACCGTTATTGGTTAGAGTTATGTTTATTACTGAAAACAATTTCATGATACAGGATTATATACTTACTAGCTGTTGCCCGCGGCTCCGCCCGCGTGGATGTCGGTTATCGCTACAAAAAGTAGCCTATGTGGTATTCCAGAACATAATCTATCTGTGTGCCAAATTTTATTGAGATCCGTTCAGTAGTTTTTACGTGAAAGAGTAACAAACATCCATCCATCCATCCATTCTTACAAACTTTCACATTTATAATATTAGTAAGGATATGATGGGTTCATAGGTTCATACACACTACAACAGAAAGAGCCGCATATTGCTGACCCCTGTACCAGACCATACCTACCTAACACTAAATCATAAAACTCGTAAAACTCCTATAATTTTCTTATGTAGGTCAGTGGACCTACATATGAAAACTGAAAACTGTAAAACACCTTTCCAGTGAGAAATGTGTTTCATTCTCACTTCCTGATATTAGGTAATGTATTGCAATGCAAGTGCATGTTTAGCAGTAGTTAAAGGCCATAGCAAAATTTAAGTAATTAATATAAACCATGACAAATGACTCTTGGTTAGGTAATTGTGAAGTATCTCTATTATCTAGATAGGTAATATTGCAAGCTTCCTACTGCCCTACTAATATTATAAACGCGAAAGTTTGTAATAATGTATTTTTTTTTACTCTTTCACGCAACAACTACTGAACGAATCTGGATGAAATTGGCACAGAGATAGATTATAGTCTGGAATAGCATATATGGTTTTTTTTATCGCGATAACTGACATCCACGCGGGCGGAGCCGCGGGCAATAGCTAGTCTTGAGGCAAATAAATCTTATTAAGTACTTACTTACTATTACTTATCTACTAGTTTCTTTCGTACCTAAAGTCGACAAGAACAAGCGTAAGTAGGTGTTTATTTATCTAAGTACTTAAAATCGGTTAAATAAGTAGTAAAAGGTTCTTCTACCGATTACCTATCACAAAGCAAATACTTATCTACTTATACGTATTTGTTTTTACTAAACCTCCCTAACAAATAGAGCGATCACTATAAACTAAAAGTGTTATAATCTTTATTGTACCTTTTTATAACTTTATAGTACTTGGGTGGCAAACAAGCATACGGCCCGCAACAGCAGAGGTATCACTTGCGTGTTTGCCGATCCATTTCTTTCACACCAGGCTTTAATGGATGGATTATTCCGGGAGCCCTAAATGAGCACTGAAGACTTGTACTCACACCACATAAAATTTACACAGGAACACAACTACAACGCTGTGTGTAGTTATTTGGCTGTGGTCCTTCTTTAAGTTGGAGATCCTTCCCCAGTCGGGCTTGCTCGCTAGTATGGTGCCTTACCGCTCTTAAATTACTTCATCTTTCTTATCCACTGTTAATAATAATAGTAACCCATATCCCGCTGCTGGGCACGGGTCTCCCTTCCTCTAATGCATTTAGAATTATTTCTATGACATATTGATTTTCTCACAATGTTTGATATGATGTAAATAGCTAAAAGTTTTACCCGAAATGGCAGTTTATTTTACTTGATTTCCGCACGAATGCGTTCTCATTTTTTCTTTAGGTAGTCATTAACTTCCTACCCCAACTGACCTGACCTTACCTTTTGTCATTATTTCCGTAAAACGGTCACCTTCGACTTTTTCTGTCAATGCGTTTCGTGTAGGAATTTAAGTAAAGGTTCCGTGATTGTTTACCTTTCACCTTTTATTATGTTGGTACCTAACTTAACAATACGACAACTTTTATTATGTTGGTACCTAACTTAACAATGCGACAACAGACAATTGAATTGAGGGCTAAGAATTTGTTGTGTTTTGTGTTCTGCTGTCGAATGCAAACACAGGTATAATTATTATGGTCAAAGGCAATATCTGACCCAGAAACGAGTTTAATAATATCGGCCTGCATGAATGCAATAAAAAATATTTGGCAGTAGAGGCAGTAGTATTGACAACAAGGGCGTCAAATAATACTGAGATCATAATTGTAAGAGAGAGAAATTTTATTTACTGAGGCACAGATTATATAGTGGACCTGGCAGATATCGTCCAGCATGAAAAAGCTGATATACCGACAGCAGCGCCATCTACCGGGTCCAATTGTGAATCTAAACCATCCAGGGTAGGGCCCTGGCTGGCCCGAACACACACAAAAAATTTCATCACGCACACAAGAAATATATTATAAAGATACATAATTGACTGTAACTCCAGGCAACTACCGAAGGCACTTATCAAGTGAAAGATTGGGTCTTGGATTGTACTTCCACCCTATTTGGAACTAGCCTTAAAACTTTTTAGTAAATCACCCTTGACACCCTATTGTAATTACGGCGCCGATTAAATGTGAGATATCTGAACATTGATCAAAAATAATAAGAACAAAAAAATAATATCTAACATTCAAACAACAGTCTGACATAGAAAGAATTTAAAGAAAGAAGAAAGAAAAACGTTTATTCGAACATACACAGGACATTATGGAGGGGAAAAAAAGGTACAACATAGGTATTGAATAAAAAAAAAAAAATTACAACATAATTATTATCCAATTTTGTTATCCTGTGCGATGTCAGAATTGGTCCCAAGCTGAGATTGGGACTCCCAATCGCAGCTTTGGGCTGCGGCATTTGCATGCTGCAGCGCTGATTTTCAGATTGGGCCTAAAAAGTGAGGCCACGGTCAGTTAAGTATCAGTATCGTTATTATGATTTAAATTGAGAAGTTCAGATGGCCATCTGTGGTCTTCTTCATCAGTTTTACTTCATCATATTATACTTTCTGAATGCAAATGTTTGATGTTGAAAATTGAAATTGCTATATGTGTGCCTATAATTTTTGAGGAGTTCCCTCAATTCCTCATGGATCCCATCATCAGAACTTTCTTTTGATGAAAATGGGACTAAACTGGAAGTATGTCCTTTCAGACAAAAAATAATATTTCAAATCGGTCCATAGATGAGGGAGTACTGCAGTACGTAACAATAATTTAAAAAAAATACACGCGAATTGATAACCTCCTCTTTTTGAAGTCCGTTAAAAATGAGAAACTATCCATTAAATACTCTAGGCTCCTGATCATCCAATTAGTCAATTGGTTAGAGATTTGATTCAATCATTTTATTTCATCTTCATCGTAAAATGTTAAACGTCCCAGTACCCATGCTATGTGAAATATACTCTAGTTCTGTATTTTACACACGGATCTATGGTTTTACATTACCAATAGATATATTTTCTGTAGTCCGGCAATGTGAATGCTTGTTCAAACAAAAACTTGACGTATTTTGCGAACACTGCTGATCGCAAAAAATAAACAACAACGAACATAATTATACCCACCAGCCCGCCATGGACATAAAAAAATCCTTGATAATACCAGCAAGGCGCTTTTGCGACCCGTCTTTACACACACACAATACCTTCCTGAAAAAAGCAGTGAGATATATTTCGTGATTACCTAGGTTTTGAGGGCATCAAACTATCTTTTTGCGAATACCTTCTAAACTCCGTTTTTTTTATAATACCAAGGTGGCAAACAAGCATACGGCTGTTACCGTAAGCAAGTTACCGTAGCCTATGGATGCTTACAACACCAGGTGTGTCACTCGCGCGTTGTCGACCCTTTAAATACCTTATAACTCCTTTCTTGAAGAACCCCATGCTATAGTCTCTCAGAAAAACCTCGACAGGGAGCTTATTCCACAACCTAATCGTACGTGGTAGGAAATTCCTTTGGAACCGTATGATACGGCATGTTTAAGGTTTGATTTATTTATTTATAAAACTTCAAGAATCATGCACATATGTACATAGGCGGACTTAATGCCATAGGCATTCTCTAGCAGTCAAGCACGGTGATGCAGAGATAAACGAAGTAGGTGCAATAAGAAGTCACTTCAATATCGTATAGATACAATTAACCGAATACACAAATATATATATATATATATATATATATATATATAGGTTTTTAATGTAGGCGACCTCTAAGAAAGTATTTCGCCAAGCTTATATAACTTTTCTTTTCGCAGCACAATGCCTATCGATTTGTACTACGTGCCGGGCTCCGCCCCCTGCCGCGCGGTGCTGCTCACTGCCAAGGCGCTTAACCTGAACCTCAACCTGAAGCTGGTGGACCTTCACCACGGAGAACACCTAAAGCCTGAATACATTAAGGTGAGATGATAATGATAATATAAAAGTTACAATTTAAATTACAAAATGAGTACCTATAGCACCTAAGTATGTTAGATAAGAGCTGGAGTCCGTAGTAGGGTCAAGACCTGTGTGACGGATTTCCAGGCTCCCTCCGTTATTCCTCAAATATTTGACACCAGGCTACTACTGCTAATATGAACGCCTATAGGCGTACATTTTGGAGTAAATTGAGATATTAAAATTTTATGTATGCAAATGTGTGCAAACAAAGATAGAATACTTGGATTAAATGGCCACCTTACCAATGTGGACGTGTTGTGGTTTCCAACTATATTATAACATGGGACAATTTGTGTGAAAGAACTATTGTTCCCACTCTGATGTTGTTTCAGTGTTTAAACCTCCCACAATACAATAATAATAATCCTCTAGTGTGGGAGTTTTTAATATAAGACACCATAGTGTGGTGTTGTCCGTAAAACATGTTGAGATATGCGCAGAAAGCAGTTTTTCGGTCTCTTTGGTGGTATGTGCGGGGCGCGAGGAGTGGGGTGCGACAATAAACCAATCACAGGATTGAAAGATTCGTATCATTGGTTAATTCTATTGAACTATGCACCTGGAACTACGACTGCATCACTGTCCATGCGTGAATTACGCCGACTTGTCTAAGATGTTTGCAGGCTACTATCTTTACCTAAGATTATTCAAATTTGTATATTATTCAGGTAATGGTAGATACTTTTATAGTACAATAGAAGTTAGTGTTTTTTTTATTATACTACCAAGGTGGCAAACAAGCATACGGCCCGCCTGATGCTGATGCTGAAGCAGTTACCGTAGCCTATGGACTGTTGCAACACCAGGGGTGTCACTCACGCGTTGCCGACCCTTTAAAAACCTTATAACTCCTTTCTTGAAGAACCCCATGCTATAGTATCTTTGGAAAACCTCGGAAGGGAGCTTCCACATTTTTTCCACAGTCTAATCGTACGTGGTAAGAAATTCCTCTGGAGTCTTACGGTACGGCATGTTTGAGGTGCAAGGATGTTAGGATGAACTCCCCGTCGGTGGCGAGAGGTGCGTTAATAAAATGTGGCCGTGGGCATCATCTCGAACAATTCCTCAGAACACAGCCCATTGCACAGGCCGTAGAACTCACACAAGGAGGCGAAGTCTATCCTTAGACGTAGTGGATCAATACCGCCAGTGATTTATTATCATAATCTCAGCCGAAAGACGTAAACTACTATAGGCCGATCGACAAGGTCAGCTAAAGACCTAACGCCGTGGAAATCCTTGGGGGAGCCCAGCCCAGTATTGATTATTCAAATTCAAATAGCAGGTGCTTTATAACCGACAAAAGTGTTTGTGGCAGATTACATGGCTTTAGCAATAAATTTTATGATGCTCAGGGAAAACTTGTAAGAAAAACATCAGTAATTATACTTATGTACAATAAACATTTTGTAAATATTGTAATTTCCTGTTCTTGGTATCACTAATTGACATATAAATTAGAGGTAGACTTAAGACTAATTGTTTACCTCGTAAATTAACCATAAAGATTAGGTTTGACTCACTGTAAGTAGGTTCTAGTGGTTTGGAGCTAGTTGATCTATTTTAAATTTTGCATTACTACAACCCTTGATTAGCTGAACTGCTTGCATCATAGATAATCTAGATATAGGTAATAAATAGTTCCTGATCCTGTTATTTTTAGGCCCTCTGCTTTAGAACTCTTTGCCAAAAAAAAGTTAAGTTAAGGCTGTATGGGTCACTTGCGAGCGATCCAATTAAATCAAAATGTTGTCCCTGAAATGCCGAATTCCCGTGGGTATGTATCAATAAAAACAAACATGTTTCTCGTTTTGATGCACCAATTACAATCAGGTATTTTTGACAAATAAAAGAACTTTTTAAAAGGGACCCGTGCCAGCCAATGTTAAAAAAGCTTTAAAAAATATATTCCGCATGTTTTACTTACCGAATGCTAGGAACCCATGGCAATTGGCCAGCGTTTCCTATCACAACTAGCAGTCTGAGTAGTGATACGAGCCACTTCTAACTTTAATGACAAACAAATAAGGTTCAAATTACATTAAAAGTAGTTGAAGGTCGGTACAGACAGTCTATGATGTAACTCTGTAGTTGGAATTTGAGAGCATTGAACTTTTATGGGGACAAGCATGATTCCATACCGAATAAAACTATTGTATTGCAAAGTGCATACAATTTATGGTGAATGACTACCTAGTCAATAATCAAGGCAAAAACCCATACCTATGGGTTTTTGCCTTGATTATTCAGGTGTCCTAGAACTTATTTGGTTGTTTTACCTAACTAAGATATACCTGATGAACAGGAGACTTGCTAGTCAGAACAAAAAACACGATCGTTTTTTGTTTTATTCAACTGTTTTAGATTTAACAAATCGATCTGACTCATTTCTTCACTGAATGAACCAAATACATTAGGGAGCGAGTTCCAGACATATCTACATAAGTAACTATAAGAGGGGGGACAGGTAGGCCCGCCTGACCTTGACGTAACAATACGAGTAATTTAAAAAATAAAAACATTCGAAACGGACGTAGCTAATGATACTGCCCGCGGTTCGCCGGCTATCCAGATTGAGCGAAACCGGTTGCTGTCGAAATATTAACTTATAATTTATGTTCGGACGAATACTTATAAGATTAAAGTCTACTGCACGTTAACAAATTAGGTACGAGTATCTCAATCTCAAAATTAATTTATTCATTTAGGTAACAAAGTAACACTTATGAAGGTCATAAATTATGAATAAACCAAAAAGATGATGTCAGCTAAATTTTCCTACGGCTAGTTCGCTGACGTGGAGCCTTGAGAAGAACTAGCTAGAAACTCAGGCCACTCTTTTTAATCGCCAGATAGTTACAATCTTTTGTAAAATATAAGTATGATAGCATGCAAGCTGATGCAGTCAAAACAGTACCTAGTATATACCTAGTCAGTCAGTATATACCTAGTCAAAACAGTACCTAGTACCTACTTGTACTACAGCCTATTTCACATAGCGTGGGTACTGTGACGTTTGACATTTGAAGATTGACGATGAAATTAAAACCTATCGATTGAATACTCTAGGCACTTGATCATTCAATAAGCCTATAATTGGTTAGAGATTGATTCAATCATTTTCTTTCATGTTCATCGTAAAATGTTAAACGTCATAGTACCCTACCCTATGTGAAATAGACTTAAGTATTCTGTGGTACGAGGCAAAAACGTTTTGTGGAATATCAGTTGGGCTATTGTAAGAAATATGAATGCTTTTGTCCAAAATTAACCTTAGGTAATTACGGCTACAGTGACGGTCGACTATCGTAAGGGGAAAGTAGCGAGCACGCACGCAATGTCTGAGAGCACGCAATTTTAACCTTTAAATATAGTTACTTATGCAGTTGAAAGAATGGACTACTACCTTAGTTAATTTACTTGCCCCTATTTGCTAGGGTGCAGGTAAAGGCTGTATTTAGTGGCCACCATTCAATTACGTTATTTATTTGCCATCCAGCTCCCCAACCGCCTAACTAAAATTAGATAAATGAGTAACTTAAGGGTATCTACTTTATCTATAGACGCGCGCCAACAATATGACCCTCAATTTTTTTTATACTACTTGGGTGGCAAACCAGCATACGGCCAGCCTAATGTTTAGCAATAACTGTAGCCTATGGAGGCTTGCAATACTAGCGGTATCATTTGCGTGTTGCCAACAAATTATTTGAGGGTCATGATTTTGTTGTTGAACTGTCTCTGCTCTACCAGACTGCTTATTGGCAGTTCAGACCTTGATCACACACGAGCGTTGCAATTATTCTTGTATCACACAATTCTGAAAGATATGTTCTTCAACAGCTGAATCCCCAACACACAGTTCCCACGTTGGTCGACGACGGCTTCTCTATCTGGGAGTCCCGCGCCATCATCACCTACCTAGTGAACAAGTATGGCAAGAGCAGCGGACTCTACCCTGACGAACCCAAAGCCAGGGCGTTGGTTGACCAGCGCTTGTACTTCGATATTGGCACAATTTACGCGAGATTTGCGGATTATTTCGTAAGTATTTATCATACTATTTTGTCCTTTTTTAAGAAGCTTTTCGGAGATTATGTGTTGAGTCGAAACGCTTGGGCCGTGGGGTGCAAGTGTTTGCGGTGTTTTTAAAGATCTGTCGAAGCGATTTATCGAGACTTCACGTGACCAGAAGGCTCGCTTATATTTGGCACAAAGAATAAGCATTGCCATTCAACGTGGTAATGCTGCCAGTCTTCTGGGCACGTTTCCAGTAGACGTCGATGCGGAGAAATTTTATGACGCCTTTTAAGCAGTCCCTCCCCTTTTTCGTGTATTTTCTGTATAGGTATACATTTTTTTTCCTTTTTTAATAAGTGTAAATATATTATAGTATAAAATGTAAATTACTTGTAAATAATAAATATTTTTTTTGGTCTCAGAAGCTTTATGACCAGGAAGAATAGTCTACTTAAACCAAGACAATCTGTGATCTCTGGTGAAGCTTACCCTCAAAAGCGCATCAGTATTTAGCCAGAATAACATAAGACAATGTTTAAGTAGGAGGGCATACAAGATGCTACCTTGTGGCGAGACTAAAGGTTTCTTTGATGTCCTAGAGGAAGGAAAAGCCAGTGCTTATTTTCTACCAGTTACTATGATAAAATTCCTTTTACAAAACTTCTTCAAGTAATAAAAAATTGACTTCAATACATAATAACAATTGCTAAATATCTCCCAATGGTTCTATCAAGGAAACTTTTCTTTAATTTTCTTATTAGCTTTGCTAAACTAGTATCTTATCCCCAGTACCCACAAATATTCGGTGGCGCGCCTGCTGACAGCGACAAGAAAGCCAAGATCGAGGATGCTCTGCAACTCCTGAACACATTCCTTGAGGGTCAGAAATACGTCGCTGGCCCCAACCTAACTGTTGCTGATCTCAGTCTCATCGCCAGCGTGTCCAGCTTCGAAGCCTCGGACATTGACTTCAAGAAGTTCTCTAACATTAAGAGGTAAGACTACAAAGAACTTCAATCCTTTATTTCTCTTCTTAGCGGTTTGTAAGTTCTATAAAATTATTTTCTATTCGGTTAAAACAATTTGAGGGTGGTACCATATTATAGTGTAAGGAAAAATCTCTCTCTCACATTCTTCCTTTCCTTATGGTGGTTTCTAAACACAGAAAACTGTTTACTATAATTAACCAGTAGGTATTGACCTAAACTATACTACTATCATAACGCTACAACCTAAGGGCAGCATATTCATTGGCGTAACTAGAGTAATTTTCCAGGGGGGGCCCGGCCCCTGAGATCGAATCCGAAGGTCGATAACGCTATATGTCCCTTGTCACTGTAACGTAATGTTACGTTTTAAACCCCCGACCCAAAAAGAAGGGTGTATTGGGTTTGTCCGTGGTAGCATAGCTCTTAAACGAGTGAACGGACTTTAATGTGGTTTTTGTTTGAAAGCTGACATGATGGAGATGATTCCTAGCTATAATTTTTAAATATGTGTTCAGGAGTTTAAGGACTATTTATGAAGGGATTGTACTAACTTCCCCAATCCAATTCTTTTGTTTTTTCTTTCTTGTTTTTTTTAAAGACAACTCCCGCACTAGAGAACAAGCTCTGTGTCGCGGGGGACTTTACAAACATACAATTAACGGACACAAATTACACCCCGACTCAGAACAACTCTTTGCGGGTCAAACAAAGATTTTTCCAGTATGAGAATCGAACCCACAACCTCGTGCACAGCAGGCGCATACTGCGGCCACTGGACCACCAAGGCAGTAAATTCATTCATTTTAAATTGGGTTTACTGTTATTTCGATAATATTTCCATGACATGATTACCTTGAGCTGATGCTGCAAAATCAAGTTGTTTGCGTGATACTCAACTCCTCAACAATTAACAGCAGATATAGATAAGTGTTTAGGCTAATTAGAATTGTCTCAATACGTATGCGCTAGACAGGTAATGATCGGGTAGTTAAAAAAGTATGAAATAAAAATTTTAAAACCTCTGATACAAAAAGCATATAAAATGGCGTGTCAAGGGACCGCTAGAAATTGAAAATAAATTTGAATACGAATATCGCCGACGAAGCTTGAATTACATAATTTGTAGAATTTTAAAAAACCCTAAAATCCCGAGTCTATAGTAGGCATTTAAACAGGAAGAACTTTCATGCAAACCCTACTCCCAATTTTCTTCCCGTCATCAATTTTGAGCTTTTTCGTGATTCTAACGGATGAACGCTTTTAAAGACGGTTTTTATAAAATCTGATCATTTACAGGTAAAGTGAGCATGAGCATTAATATACAGCAAAATTAGCCCAAACACGGCTACGTTACATTATTAAATTATAGCGTTCCGTTGCCTACCTTCCGGCTTCATCATCAGTTCAATTGTACCATTTTTATTTGCTACATTACATTTGCTTAGTAGTAATTGCTAAACAACCCTGAGATTTATCTAATCGCCATTCGTGGTAATATACCTATTATTGAAAAGTTCAGGCCACATGTGGTTTGTTATTACGTTTTATTGTCGTTGAACCCCAAAAACGATTTCCATTGGATCCCAAATGCTTAAAAAAATCTGACCGCGGGTACTTTCAACAATAAAACTGTTTACGGAATGGATAAAATATGTCTTGCAACAAAATAAAAATAAGAAATCTCTTTAAGACTGTGTTTCGAATTTAGTGTAAAAAGTTGACCTGACCTATATCAGTATGGTTGTGTGCAAGGAAAGTATGAGTTCATTTATGCTTCCTATGTATTATTAATAATCATTTAATAGTCGGTGGGCCGAACACAAGCTGTTTTTTTAATGTTTGATAAAATTAAAACATTTTTCTTCTAATAAAAAAAGCCATGTGTACTGTACAGTACACATGGCTTTTTAACATCTGGGATTCATTTGAAATAGCAAATGGGATTCATCGTTAATACCTAAAAAAATGGGACCTAAAACTGGGATCCAACCTAAATAAATCGTGCCCAGCCGTGTGACATAATATGGGTTGCTACTAATATGCTTTTTGTGTCGGAGGTCTTTTGTAATTAATAAATTGTGGGAATGTTGTACTTAAATTATTATTTTTTAAGTTTTGTAAATCGTGTTAATTTTGAATTATTACATGTGTACACATTTTTTCCTAGATAATTAAAAACTACTACCTACTTAGGTAGTACCTAAGTAGGTAGTAGTTTTTAATTATCTAGGAATTTTTTTTTAAATGAATTTACTATTTTATAATGACAATTGCATAATATGGCTTATTGTATTCCTTATAGACCAGTGCCGAAGCCTATGAAAATGGTTAAAAGTGAAAAAAAAAACATAGTAGGATGAAACCCATTGGAAATGGAAGAGAATATAACAAAAATTAAAGGAAAAATAAATTACGGGCAATTCGAGGTCGGGAAGTGGAAGGGGGTGAGTTTTAAGGGTATAAAACGGTTTATCTCAATTTCCGACAAAACTACAAGTCCTATGGAAAAAAGTTAAATGGAAAAGTTGTAGGTAATAAAAAGATCTACAACTTTTGTTTTCACACTTTTTTCACATAACCTCAAAATGTATGTGAATATAACCAAGTTTTTGGTTTTTTATTTTTATCTTTTACAAAAAGAACTTTTTTTTCACAAAATTTCGTGAAAATTTACCTTATTATGTCCCAAACACGCTGTAATTTTTTTGATTTAAAATATTTATTTTTTCACCTTGTTTTTAACTTAATATCGAAAAAGCACCCTAATTTTCGATCGAAAAATCTCCCGTCATAATATCTGCTTTTTTAAAAAAGTTAGGGAGTTTTTTGTTCCTTGAAGTCTCTACTTTCTGATGGTGTAAAAAATATATACATTACTATGGTAAATTTTCTCAGAAAATGCGAAAAACTAAACTATTATTAACAACCAAATAAGTAATACTGAGTCGAAATTCGACCGCAATACTTTAAAAAAGTGAGTACATTTTTTTATTTTAAATTTTTGGGACATAATAAGGTAAGTTTTCACGAAATTTTGTGAAAAAAAAAATTCTTTTTGTAAAAATAAAAAACCAAAAACTTGGTTATTTGAGTTTTTCACATACATTTTGAGGTTATGTGAAAAAAGTGTGAATACAAAAGTTGTAGATCTTTTTATTACCTATAACTTTGCCATTTAACTTTTTTCCATTTTTTACCCTTAAAACTCGCCCCCTTCCACTTCCCGACCTCAGATCGCCTGTAATTTATTTATTTTTTTCCTTTAATTTTTTTTATATTCTCTTCCATTTCCAATGGGTTTCATCCTACTACGATTTTTTTTGGTTTCAAAAATTATCGACCCTGGTCTATTAAGGGATGAAATTTCGAAAATCCCCGATACAGGTTTTATTTTTAAACTTTAGCAAGCATAGCAGTATCATACTTCATATGATATGAAGTGTAGTGCCATACAAAACGTTCATCCCTTATTGTAACCGTGTTAGGGCTAAAATGCTGAAAAATAAAATGCTATACATTTATTTTTAACTAGAAGCAAGTTTGTGAAATTGTATGCTTGTAACTTTGAAAATGACGGACTTCCACACAAACGTTCATCCCTCATGTGAACCCCTCATGGTTGAATTTTTTTTTTTAATAAATTCCTTCTTAGTGCTCACTTCGTCATTTAAGGAAGCTTTCTGCCACATTTTAAGTTTGTAGCCCCAGCGGTTTAGGCTCTGCGTTGATAAATCAGACAGTCAGTAGAAACAAGCAACTATATTATTATGTATTTAATAGAAGAAGATAAAACCAATTTCAATTTACGTTTCTTCTTTGCAAAAATATCCATATAACTTGTTCTGGTGTGTAATTTTTCTTGTCTTACTTATTTTCTATACTATACTCTTTCGCACTTCGTAACACAATGTGTAAGCAAGGCGAGGGTTACTTTTTATTTCAAATAAAGCAGATTAACTAAGGTTGTAATTCAAGTAAAAACATTGCTATTTCTGTCATAAATTCATAAATGCAAAGCGTAAATGTGTAGCAGGCCGACATTACCCATATCCACCCTAGGTACCTGTCAAGATTCTCGTTTCACGCAGACGTTAGCACTGCGCAAACGGCGCGCCATGGCAGGCTGCCATGCTGGAGCGGGCAATTTGTCTGTGATTTATTCTACGATTATAAAAAAAAAATTGGGCAGTCCGCGCAGCCTAGAGTTCATTCAATGTTCTGGGGTGGGCACCAGACCATTCTGGGCTGGGCACGGCCCACCCGGCCCCCCCCCCTATTTACGCCTATGAGCATATTAGTGTTGCCCTTAGGTTGCCTGCGGTACGAACGGCGTTAACTGTTAGACAATGAATTTAAATTATACCTACAATCTGTGAGTGTAATTCGATTACTATCAAATGCATCTATTACTATCAAATGCATCTTGACTGCCTTGGTAATCCAGTGGCCGCAGTATGTGTCTGCTGTGCACGTGGTTGTGGGTTGGAATCCGTGACTCACAAAGAGTTGTTCTGAGTCTGGCTGTAATTTGGGACCGTTAATAAAATTGTATGTTTGTGAAGTGCCCCGCTACACAGAGCTTGTTCTCTAGTGCGGGATTTGTTTTTTTAAAAAACAAAAGAAAGAATAGTCAGTTAAAACTGAAATCCTTGCAGCTAGCTAAAATAATGTTTAATTTACAGATGGTATGAAACAGTTAAGACCACAGCGCCAGGCTACCAAGAAGCTAATGAGAAGGGACTGGAGGCATTCAAGGGTCTCGTCAATAGCATGCTCAAGAAGTAACCTATGACATCATCAAGAACTATCATTGTTGACTGCATTCATTTGTTATGATCTCCCTACCAACTTTCAAGACGATCTGAGTCTGACGCATGCGCTGTGCTTGTCATGGTAATTTTGACAGCTAACGTCAAAAATAGTTTCAAAAATTTCCGCGTATGTTTGTTTTGGCAAAGGCATTATTATCTTTCTGCCTTCTGGTTTTTTAAGTTAAAAATCCATCTATTGATCACTTTAAATGAATGCAGTTAGTTAATATCTATAAAAGATACACAGTATAATGTGCTGTCACGTTCACATAAAGTTGTTTTTCAAATTACACTGTTTTACATTCTGAAATATATTGTTAAGACTTAGGTCGTAAGGCACGAATAAAAGTTCAAAACTTCTTTCTGGTTTGTTTTTGAGTTCGTTTACCAATTATCACGAATATAGATAGAATCCGTTTGGTGACGGATTAAGAATTCAAATGTCACCACCCCATTCCATCCCGAGGGTGTCGTAAGAGTCGACTAAGGAAGTAAGTTATGGAGACAATATCCACTGCAAGAGAGGGAAATCTTGAAATAAAACCCTATACCAACCCGTCTGGCCAGCATGCTAATATCCCTCCAAGTATATGGAGGAGACCTTTCAAATAACCTACCCTATAGAATATCGTAGCGAAATAACCAATGATATTTAAAGACTGATATTAATAAGCTATCTTCATGTGCATCATTTTGATACCTATTTCAGGCACCAGTCTCGCACTAATGCAGTGACTTATTATATTGGATTAATAGTGTTAATGTTTTGCCATTTGTGCAGAGAAATAAACAAATATTATTATTAATACTGAGTGGCGACCATATAGATTTCATGTATGAATGCACACATAGCTGAATGACAATTATTAAGCCTCTTTGTCAACAAGTGAGATATCTTTATTTCATTTCCAAAGCATAATCCTTTGGATCCGTTTTCGTGTTCAAAGCAAGGGTTATAAGCTACTCTAACCACTGCCATCGGGCAAACAGTATGTTGCCGTATTGGTACAAAAGAAAAACCTAGTACTTAAGTATAATAAAGTATGTATTTATTGTTAACAACAATAATAACTAGCAATAGTATATAAAAGCTGGAATGCTTCGGCTCTAATAAGTTACATATAAAAAAAGTTAATTAACTAAATTTTACAGCTCAGTCTTAGCTTTGATTTGGGCTATGACTTGTTTAAACTCATTGATGCCCTTCTGGTTGGCCTCCTTGTAACCCGGAGCCGTAGTCTTCACTAACTTGAACCACCTGCAGAATAAAAACAATCTTGTTATAAATAATCATAAAAAAACGAAAAAAGGCAAGCCAGTTCAGGATTCTTGTTAGTTTCTATCATTGAAAAGTTATAGTTTTGGTTTTTCAAAATTTGATAGTCAAAGTCAAACTCATTTATTTATTTAAATCAAAAACATGATTCTTAGGAACGTCATTAAAAAAAATGCGAGCATACTTTTTTCCTAAGGCCAATTCGCTGACTAGGGTAGGGCCTTGAGAAGAATTGGCATGAAACTCGTGCCACTCTTTTTAATCGCCAGAGTGTGGTAACAAAAAGAGACGGAAACCAATATACCATAAGAATGAAATAAAGATAAGGTATTAAATTAATATTAAGCAAGATATGGACAACCGAGGCTCAGGATCGAGAGTTGTGGAAGACCTTGGGGGAAGCCTATGTCCAGCAGTGGACGTCTTTTGGCTGAGATGATGAAGCAAGATATTTTTATGCAAAATATTTTTTTTTTTGTTATGGAACTTTTTAGTGTACAGACTCATTATGCTAATAGCGCCACTTAGCGGACCAAAACTAGAACTAACTTTTGATAAAATGCTTACTCACTTCACAACATTTGGGTACGGGCTTAAGCTGATTCCAGCGACATCTATAGTAGACACCGTAGCCACAAGACTGAGGTCAGCTAATGTGAGCTTGTTTCCAGCAGCATACTTCTGACCCTCGAGGAAAGTATTGAGGAACACTAGCGCTTCTTCCAATTTCTTAAATTGAGCATCATCGTGTTTCGAACTGCCGAAGATTTGAGGATACTGGAAATGAGAGAAGTTACCTATATTAAATAGGAGTAAGTAGAAGTGGGTAATCACGATAAAAAGTGAAAGAAGAAATAAGAAAAACAATTTATTTTATGTTTCTTCTTTCTTTCTTTCTTCTTTCACTCATCGTGATTACCGACTTTTACTACTATTTTAAAATGCATTCAACTGCGTCAACAAGATTAAGGACCCTATGTCCTTCCCTAGAATATCAACTTTTTCCATGCCAAAGTACACATAACAACGGAGTTAGCTGTACCCATATATTTCTGTGGAATTTGGTAACAGTCTACAATTAAACTAAACCTATATTCCACACAAATCCATACATTGGTTTTCCTAAAAAACTAATCTTCATATAGCGGCCTTGTACAGCTTACTCCGTTGCCGACCGTACCACAGATTAATAAATAGTTACCGTACATTAAGATCTGTTCCATTTTTTAGTGATGAAAATACAACAGACAGTTCAGTTAAATAAATCTAGTTTAATTTAAGCGATCTTTAGAACCGCACACGGTTTATGGTCACCAACTCGATTGATACAAAATTGATAATTCCATCAAAAAATATAAATTTAATGAAAAGAGCTAACACTTACAAAGTATTGACCAAATCTGGGATAAAGGGTCCCCAGGTCAAAATCCAGTCTTTGGTCCACTAGCGCCCTCTGTTGCAAGTCCTTAGGGTACAGGGTATTATCATCTCCACCGTACTTGTTGACTAGGTATCGGCTAATAGCACGTGATTCCCAGAGAGAGAAGCCATCGTCAACTATGGTGGGAACTGTGTGTTGAGGATTCAGCTGGAATAAAATAAAATTATATGCAGGTTGTCCGTGTGGTGACGGATTAAGAATACAAATGTCACCACCCCTTTCCATCCCGAAGGGTGTCGTAAGAGTCGACTTAGGGAGTAAGTCAGGCAGACAATATCCACTGCTAGAGAGGGAAAACTCGAAACAAAACCCTATTCCAACCCGTCTGGCCAGCGTGGTATAGTAGGCTAATATCCCCGCAATTGTATGGAGGAGACCCGTGCCCAGTAGTGGGACGTTTATGGATTGAGATGATGATATGTAGGTAGTTACTCATTAGACAAAACGGTAGCCGGCTTACATCAATATAATATAAAATCATACTGGGTGCAGTACACGCATGTAGAGTGAAGTAGTCGTGCTGCAAGGTGCATTGTTCGACAGTCATAACCAATGACACGAATCTTTCAATCCTGTGATTGGTTTATTGATGTAGTTTATTTTTTGATGTAGTCAAAGTCAAACTCATTTATTAATTTAGATCAAATACATGATACTTATGCACGTCATAAAAACAAATGCCAGCATACTTTTTTCCTACGGCCAATTCGCTGACTATGGTAGGGCCTCGAGAAGAATTGGCAAGAAACTCGGGTCACTCTTTTTAATCGCCAGAATATAACATTTACAATTTGGTATAAGTTACAATATTAGTGGTTACGAAAAGGAACGGAAACCAATATACCATACAGAATGATAATAAGATAAGTAGGTATTTAATTTGATTAATTAAGAAACAATATGAGTTAAAAAAAATAATGAATTTAGTATGGTAATGAGGGATCGTTTCTTTTTGTAAAAATAAGATAGAAACGTGTCGAGATCACATTGCAATCTTAGTAAAATCTAAAAACTATATCTTTATTATTAAAAAATAAATCATGCCAAGATTGATAGTGAGTGTGTACGTGTGTACCTACTAGGTGACATGCACTTGAAGAGGCCTATGTCCAGCAGTGGACTGCGATAGGCTGATGATGATGATGTTTACTAGTTGTTGTTGTTTGTTTATTTTTTGTTAAAATTCACGTTGGTACTGTTGATGCCACTGGTCAGGTTCCAACCCAAACCGAACGAAACTTAGCAAAAGTTATAGACTTATAGTATAACTTTTCCATTTGTAAAAATCCTTAATCTTTATACCTACGAGTATATATAATTCTTCTGTACGTGTTTATGTCACTGAACTCCTGGAAACGGCTGCACCGATTTTAATGAAATTTTGTGTGTGTTTTCGGGTAGGGCCCTGGATGGTTTAGATTTACAATTGGACCCAGTAGGTGGCGCTGCTGTCGGTACCTATATCAGCTTTTTCGGGTAGGACGACGTCTGCCAGGTCCGCTAGTATTATAAATAATTTTATAGTAGGTAAGTATTAATTACATATACCAACCCGTCTGGCCAGCGTGGTTATAGTATTCTAATATCCCTCCAATTGTATGGAGGAGACCCGTGCCCAGCAGTGGGACGTTTATGGGTTGAGATAATGATGATGAAGTATTAATTAACGTATTCTTACCTTTAAAAAGTCAGGTTTGAACTGCTCACCCTCTCTCAAATTGACGGTATGTAAGTTTAATTGGATGTCGAGTGCAGCTGCGACAAGCAACACCAGCCGACAAGGGGCGGAGCCCGACATGTAATACAAGTCTATCGACATGATGAACCTACAAACACCAGACACGTATATTATTAGTTATATAGGTACCTATCAGTTTAATTTAAAATAATAATGTATCATGATAAGATAAAAAATATGCAGGCAACAATGACACAGCAAAAATAAGAACAAATCATTATTTGTTCTTATTTTGACTGCCTTGGTGGTCCAGTGGCCGCAGTATGCGCCTGCTGTGCACGAGGTTGTGGGTTCGATTCCCACACAGGACAAAACTTTGTGTAACCCACAAAGTGTTGTTCTGGGTCTGGGTGTAATTTGTGTTCGTTAATTGTATGTTTCTAAAGTCCCCCGCGACACAGAGCTTGTTCTCTAGTGCGGGAGTAGTCTTTTTTAAAAAGAAAAAGATTATACAATCGACTCAAAATGTTTGAATAAATATTTCATGTAGGTAATTGTGTGCCTCATTTGTAATTATCTATGTATAATCATTACCTATATAACATTATGTATGTAATTATGTATGAAAGAATGTGTAACTAAAAGTAATGTTAAAATAAGGATATTTGATCTAGCGAGAACTGTTTATCCTAGACAAACCTCGGCGAAGTTTTAAGAATAAATTGTAAAATTAATTAATATATTATTTTTTATAAATTAAATAACTATTTATAAAAAATATACTCATTATCTATTTTGAAGATATCTTTAGGGAAATAATTTAATTAAGCATGGAGATAACAAAGATGATAAGGTGTATTGATTGCATAACAGAATATTGGCACTTGTGTCTGTACTATTAAGTATTCTGTGCTTGTGTCCTATATTTGGACTACTGGCCACACTGAGTTAAAGGCCTATAATACTTATTTTAAAAGGGGTGGGGTAAAGAATTGAATTGCCACCCTTTTATTGTCAGAGGTTGCCGACTTCAGTAGATATATTTGCTGCTAGCTGACATAATAATAATAATAGCAACCCATATATTATTTCCTTAAGCTGGGAATAATAAATTATGTTTTTAATTACTCAAAAAAAAAACATAGATACTTATAGAAGAATTACATTAGAACAGGAATGTTATGATCTGGGCTGTTGTCATATTTTTACAGAATAACGAAATAAATAGGTACCAGTCTATTCTTAGACAACAAAACAGATGATAATTAAAGTATGGTGCACAATTTCAATCAGTGTATCGATTTGCCTTTAAAGGAGTCATTTATCTACAAAAATAAACCTAACAAAGCTACTTACCAGTGGTAATAGGAGTGGTGATATTAATGGTATACTTAGTTCCCTATAATATTGACTGTACGTGCAGCCAACACTCGCTAAACAGATAAACTGCCGGTCTGTGTTGCCGGCCGATAAGTTATACTGTACAAAAAGTCGGTAACCTTGAACTGGTGTTGTTGCCTTATTACCCAACCGATGTAAGAAGTTCACAGATTACATAGCAAAATGTAAGTTTGACTTGGCTACTTTAATCGCCAGTGTTATGTAGGTGCCTCCAAGTTGTGTATCGTTATGAAAACTGCAGAAAACAAAATAAATCATTCATGGACTTTGTAATAAATTCAGTAAGTATTGAATCATAAATAGGATTCTGACCAAGGAGGGTTACGGCTAAATTAAAATGTTATATCATGACTAGGATTCTGACCGAGGGGGGTTAGAGCTAAATTTAATTATAATGTTATTTTTCTTTAGTTCTGATAATAAAGTCAAACTCATTTATTCATTTAGATCAAATTCATGATACTTATGAACGTTATAAAAACAAATGTCAGCATACTTTTTTCGTAAAGCCAATTCGCTGACTAGGGTTGGGCCTCGAGAAGAATTGGCAAGAAACTCGGGCCAGAGTAGGTATAACATTTACAAAATAAACAGTCACAAGTGAAAAGTAAAAGATAATTTGGTCACCAAACAAATAAATGATTTCGGGGCTTAGTTGTTGTACTTTTGTTGTTGGTTTGAGACTTCCAAAATAAGGTAGTTCCGAGTCTGAGTGCAAGTACATAATAATAATATTTTCGGGACAACTCACCATCGCTATCTGATCCTAAACTAGGCAGAGCTTGTACTATGGCTAGTATTATATTATCTGTGACTATGGTAACCAAATAACTGATAAATATAGTTATATATTTCTAAATACATATTATAGATAAATTATACCCAGACACAGAACAAACAATCGTGCTCATCACACAAAGATTTATCCTGGGTGGGAATCTAACCCACGACCTCCGGCGTGGCAGTCAGAGACACCAACCACTAAACCAACAGGCCTGTCAAATGTGTAGTTTAGGGCGAATGCCCGCGACACAGTTTGTTCGCTCGAGAGGGTATTTTATCTTCAGGTGAGACTAGAGCATTTACTTGTAAGAGAACAACGAGCCGCTCTATGATATGTTCTAGTGTATCACCCTTCACGAACCAGACGTCGAGCACGCTCGCCGTTTTGTTACAACATTAATTGTACAAACCAACGAGCGTATTTGTGTAACATTTCTTTGAGCCTTGTATGTCCGACATTTCAAGGAAAAATTAACGCGGTACAACGAAATAAATGCACACTTGCTGTGAGCATTACGCCGAGCTAAATTTGCAGGAACGTTACATGGAAATGCTTTGAAAACTGAGCTTTTTAACTGTATTGTACCATTCGTAAGAACGTTACATTACACAGAAATGCTCGAGAAAATGCTCTGTTCTATATTCACCTTTCAATGATCGAGCTGAAAGTTATACTACCTAGTTAGAATTGTTTCCAGACTGCTTTCAGAGCTTTATTAAGTCTCTAAGTATGGTTTTGTGTGATGTTTAGGTGTTGTGTTAAGTAGCGATGTTCCTTATCCTCGTAGTCATACTGATGGGATAAACCAGTATGACCACGAGGGAACTTTTTTATATCTAAAGGCCCCATTATAATACAAAATCAAAATGCCAAGAAATTTACATTATATTTTATTATCTTTGTCTTTAATAAAGTAATTACAGGTAGGCACTAAAAAAATAATCATGCATATTGAAGACCATAATACAATAACATATTTCTTAGATACAACAAACACTGCATCCTCTTGAGAAATAAAATGGCCAAAGGCCTTAGTGCCGATGTGGAAGGTTTTATAAACATTCGCTCATCATAGACAAGATGGCACACGGCCACGAACAATGAGTACGAGTACTGTTCGTATAGCTAACCGACGGCATAACAACATCTCAACGAGTAGTAGCGTACACTAAGCGAATTGTTCAATCTAATCCCGGCCTCAATAATCTCCAACAAGGAGGCCGTCACTATCTTGAAACAACAACTTCAACATGAGCCAAAAATAAAACAATAAAAGCTTCAATAAAATGTACATGTCACGCCATTTCCATAGAAGGCACGTTATAGTTAAAGAAAAAAAAAGTTTTCTTTTTAAAAAAGCTATCTTGTTACTTAGTAAAAACTACTAGCTAGTGTATTACAAAACAATTAGACGTACTTTAATTATGAAGCTATGATTTGTGTGCTATTCAACAGTGAACTTCGAATTCCGTTTACCAGCCTTAACAGCCCAGTTATTGCTCATTTATTTAAATTTAGCTATTACCGCCTAATACTATGTTGAAAAATATATAAATTATAACGGATTTTTTAGTTAACATTTCATCATTATTTATTTTACTAAATAAATAGCATATAACATGAATTATCTACTAACGAAAAATATGGTTTACTCCTAAATAAAAAAAAACGATAAATTCAGGTATAAATTACACGGGTATAGTGTGTCTAGCGCCAAAATTAACAAACTCGGGTGCTTACTACAACCGAAGCATGGTTCCTTTACTAAATTGTGTTATATTGAATCGTCTCTTCATGTTACGATAATTATTATATATTTTTTTATATTTATTCGTTCGGACACTAAATATCAATAATTACACAAAGCTATCTACATGAGCCACTCTTAACAGTTTTTGAGTTAGTGTTGCCAGACTAAAATATCTGCCGCAGCCATAGACAACGACAAGCTTCATGGATATAAGATTTGATCTTGTTATTGACAGTATATTTTTACGCTGGCAAACTATTTATTATGTTGGTAAACACCATTGTCTGGGAATGATTCGTAATGATTGCATTTATATTTCCAGCCGCATCTCTCTCTTCGGCTCCGACGTTAACTGGACTTTCTGCAATTGAGAACAAAGTTATATTTAACTAATTTGAATATGCAAGTGAAACATATGACAAAGAGTGGGGAAGCAACCGGTACGAATATCACTTTGTAGCATGTGTCTATCCTCTAAACTCTTGATGGGGGAGAAGAGACCCGTGCCTAGCAGTGGGACATTATGTTGGTCATTACTAAATTGTATTTTATCAGGCACATATGGTCTACTTTATTTGCAATGTTAAATTTCGAGAAAGGACAGACAGACGGAGAGCGTCGTATGCCCAAAAATAGGTGCACTCTTTATTCCCTCGCTCTCATAATCCGATAGCAGACCAGACCAGGGAGAAATAAAGCGTCTATTAAAAGCTTTTCGTACTTTTCGAGATTATGTAAACACCGCCAATTTCAAAACTTTGGAAACTTTGAGGAATTCATCCTCACATTACAGTTTCAGAGAAATTCTTCCCACATACAATTAGGTTGTGGAATAAGCCCAGGGTTTTCCCCAGAGACCATAGCATGAGATTCTTCGTGAGTCGTACCGATGGTATTCCAAGCGTCCATTGGCTAGGAAAACTGCTTACTATCATGCGTGCGGCCTTAGTAGTATTTTTTGTTTGTGAATTTCTTGACACAAAAACTCAATTCAAAGTCAAAGTCAAACTCATTTATTCATTTAGATCAAAAACATGATACTTATGAACGTCATAAAAACAAATGCCAGCATACTTTTTTCCTACGGCCAATTCGCTGACTAGGGTGGAGTCTCGAGAAGAATTGGCAAGAAACTCGGGCCACTCTTTTTAATCGCCAGAGTATAACATTTGCAATTTGGTATGTTAACAAAAAGGTACAAAATCCAATATGCCATACAAAATTCAATTTAGGTAAAAATATTTTTAATAAGGAAACAATGAAGAGAAAACAAAATTAATGAATTTAACTTTCTATTGTATGGCAATGAGGGATCCTTTCCTTTTTTATGTATAAGATAAAAAATAAAAAAGAAGGATGAATACGGTAGAGGAGTAGTGTATACTGACTGTATATGTATGCGTGTGCCTACTGGCAGCACTGCTTGCGCACGTTGTCGGAGTGCGAGGGCCGCACGTCCGTGGGCTCGGCGTCGGGCCGGATCACGTCGCCCTCCGGCGGGTCGCGCATCTGCTTCTGCGATACGATCCTGTAGATTTCTGTGCACAAACATACATACATTATCAATTATGAAAGAAACAAAAACTATGTATATTTTGCTCTTCAAATTGACTGCCTTGGTGGTCCAGTGGCCGCAGTATGCGCCTGCTGTGCACGAGGTTGTAGCTTCGATTCACACACAGGACAAAACTTTGTATGACCCACAAAGAGTTGTTCTGAGTCTGAGTGTAATTTGTGTCCGTTAATTGTATGTTTGTAAAGTCCCCCGCGACACAGAGCTTGTACTCTAGTGCGGGAGTTGTCTTTAAAAAAAACAAAAACAAAGTAACATGCGCCGGCGCATGGATACAGTATATTGCATGCGCAAAGATTTCTTCTCTAGCAGAATTGTTAACATCGCCCATATAGGCCTCTGTTGTGATCTAACAGCCTTCCAAATCTCAAAGACGTTCAAATTAAATACTATTACGCTGTCAAAGATCCAAAGGGTAACTGCGCCGTCGGTAAATCTGCAGAATCTTGTTTACCCATCAGTAATACTGAAATTACTCTGGACGACATAGAAAAAGATGATGCGCCTTCGCACGGATACAATATAGCGCATGCGCGACGTTATAGGTAATATTTTTGACATTAGCCTGTCGGCACAGTTTGGCCGTGCCATCGATTATACTGTGGCGTTAATGTCAAAACTATTTAATTTAGCAGTTATTCTAAAATATGCACAAATTCATTCAATTCATCATCACAGCCGAAAGACGTCCACTGCTGGACATAGGCCTCACGATTCCCAAACATTCAGTCTTGAGGTGACCTTGTCCATCGTTGTTATACCGTATAACAAATGTTAGTGGGATGTTAAAATGACTAGTATAAAACATCATAATTACCAGTTAGAATGTTCTGGAATGCAGGCTCGACATTAGTTGAGTCGAGAGCGGATGTTTCAATAAAACTAAGACCGTTCCTTTCCGCGAATGCCTTCGCTTCTTCTGTCGGGATGGATCTGTCAACATTTTGAATTATAGTTCAATTTAAATTATATTAATATTATAAATGCGAAAGGAATATGATATCACAGCAAAACGGCTCGGCGAATCCGGATGAAATTTAGCACAGGCATAGATTGTAATCCGGAATAGCACATATGCTACTTTTTATTCCGAAAAACACTGTTCCCGTAGGATTAAACGCGCGGGCGTAGCTGCGGGAGAAAACTAGTTTTCCATATAATAGTCTAAATATTAATTGCATCATTTAAAATCTTTTAGCCTCGGTGACGTAGTAATAGTGCGCACGACTGCTGTGTTAATTGTTGGAAAATAGGCAGCTTGAGGATGTTAAATTCCCGAGCCAATTAATATTTTTGCGTTGTAAAATGTTCGGTATGAGCCTAGAGGCAGAGCCCCAGACTGAGGAGTTAGGCTGCGTTTTCATTTGCCTAGCGCTGAGTGAGGCTAGGTAAATCAAGCGTTTGGCACAGTTTTGAGGCAGACCCAACATTCATTAACCTTCTTATTTTATGTCTTTTTTGTTTCTTCTTTTTTTTATACTTCTTGGGTGGCAAACAAGCATACGGTCCACCTGATGTTAAGTAGTTGTTACCATAGCCTATGGACGCTTGCAATACCAGAGGTATCATTTGCGTGTTGCCAATCCATTGTTTTACACCAGGGCTTTATAATGAGAGTATCCCTGGGATAAGAATACGTTTCTTTCAAAACGCATCTCTAACTGAGCGCTGGAGACACACACAGACCTCTTCTTTTTAATTGTTAATTGTCTCGTTATTCGTTATTTATTTCATAAGATATTAACATGAATAGTTATTTAAATTAAAGTAACCTAACCTACTTACAAACAATAAGATATTATAACTATAATGGACAACGGGTCTAAATCGCGTAATATTTTGAGGGTTTTCATACCTTTTTGTTTCCCGACGTTTCGGTCGAATTGCACCGACCGTGGTCACGGGTTGACTGGTGCGGGTGAGCGGTTTTTAGACCCGTTGTCCATTATAGTTATAATAGGTATGTGTACAAATCGTGAAAGTTAAAAAGAATAAGATATTGTATTTAAAGGTATAAACTTATAAATAAAATATCTGATTGAGGTCGCAGTTCTGAGGAAAGGTACCCAAAAGACTGGCCACATTTCCACGCTGGACTGCAAGGCTAATACGTTGACCCAAGTAAAGGCCAGCGTTAGGATCGTGAGATGACTCGACCAAACGCCTTGATATCTTACGAATGTATGTGTCGGTTTGTGTCAAATAAATACATTATACTAACCTGAGATGCCTAAGATCACTCTTGTTACCGACTAACATAATCAATATATTCTGGTCAGCATGGTCGCGGAGCTCACGTAACCATCTCTCGACGTTCTCGTACGACAAATGCTTTGCAATGTCATAAACCAAGAGCGCACCGACTGCGCCTCGGTAATACGCCGATGTGATGGCGCGATACCGCTCCTGGCCGGCCGTGTCCCATATCTGAGCTTTTATGGTTTTGCCGTCCACCTGTTAACAAACGGTCGTTTAGTAAATTGATGGGTTCATTCTATTCTAAGGTTGGGTAAAACGGAATGTTACAATCGTTGAGAAAACAATTTTTTATAAAAATTGGGTTTTGTTGTTGAAGCTTGTTTCGTTTGTACGGCAAAGGAAAGTTGATAATATTTGTGTTTGTAAAAAAATTGTCAACTTTCCAAAAACGTAGTTATTTTTAAGATATTGATTTTTAAAGACAATTCTCGCACTAGGTAGCAAACCATGTGTCGAAAATTATATCCAAACTAGAAACAAAGATTTTATGGATTTCACAAAGTTATGTCTAGCACCTAGCTGTTGTTGTTGTTTTATTGCAATTACCTATTTTCGCTTATTCCAGACTTTTAATTTTACCTCTATGCCAAATTTCATCCAGATCTGTTCAGTAGTTTTCACGCGATAGATTAACATACATACATCCATAATAGTAGGATTAAATTATATTCTAGTTTCCACCTACACACAATATCATAAAAAACTATTAAAAACATAAATAGTCTCGCCATCATTTCAATCAATGGCAGAGGACATCGTCCGCATAACGGTGTACCCATATTCGGAGTTCTACCTAGCTATAGTATCCGTGTTGACCGCCATACGTATGTATATATACTGATATGTGACGTCATACGTCATGATTTACTTGATTGTTTGTACTACTGACACAAGAAAACGGAATTATAGAGGGAAGCGTCTGAAGTAACGACCTTTCGTAAGATACCTATATATGCTCTTTGATATTAGAATGTATGGTTTTTTGATAAGATTTGATTCAATATGGTACCATGTTATTATTGTTATAGGTACAGCGAGGTTGAATAATGGAAATAACACGCAGAAAACACTTGAGCACATTCATTAATTATTTATTGTTTTAAATATTTCATAATTATTGTTTCATATTACATAATCTAAAGAATGTAATACTAAAAACTAAAGATTTTATACTACTCGGGTGCCATAGCTTAAATATATAAAATATTTATGTTGTTGGCTTAGTGTCTGAGGTCACAGTACTCCCTATAGAAACCAGTTTTTTGCAATTTAACTAGTTGCGATGCAAAAAGTATGCAGCACGGGGACTATTTTGTTTTTACTGACTTTATAAATGTTGATAGGCTAATTGTGGATGTATACATGTGACTGTGAAATCTATACTAATATTATAAGATAGATAGATGGCATGAATCTCGGTGAAATTTGGTACAGAGATATAATATAGTGTGGGATAGCACGTAGGCTACTTTATCCTGGACATAATTATTCCCGTGGGATTTTACGCGCGGGCGAATCCGCGGGCGTAACTAGTAATAAAATCGGCGGCAAATCTCTACGGAGATTAGCCAACGACGCAAACACAGGTGCATCCTCGATTGTTTCACTCTCATAGTCCGCTGTGAATCAGACACGATTGGAGAGATCACGAAACAGCTGCGCGAGACCAATGTGCATTTTGGACAAGGAGGGGTCTCAGTGTGTTTTTTGAAAATGGTCTATGATCGGTCATCATCGATCTATCTCTATCAAATCTTAGCTAAAAGCTAGCCGCGCGTGCCCTTCTGATACTGTACTTTAACCAACAAAATTGTAGGTTTTTCTGCAGTCAAAAAGGACAAATATCCAAAACCCAATTAGTTTTGAATGAGAACAGGTATACAGGTAGATATACAGTTTTTTTATGGCAGTGCGTGGTCATTTACGACTGAGCCACACGCAAAGGGTCATAGCCACATTTGGCTCGCGGTTTGCTGACCGCTTGTCTAGTAATTACTTGAAGACGAACGAATGAAAAGGTCGCTAGGACGGACTAGATGCGGAAGGCGGAGGGCCGTGTGCTGTGGCGCCTGATAGGAGAGGCCTATGCCCAGCAGTGGTCTGCGATAGGCTGATTGATTGAACGAATGAAAGAAGACGAATGATGTCCGATGAAGATGCTAGATTTTACAAGACCCGTGTAATGTTTTTTGTCCCTCGTTTTGCGTAAATATTTTATAAAAAAAAAAAACAACAGTTGGCAAACTGCTTTAAAACCCGAAGATGTATTTGAGAGTTTAGCTATGATTATGCCAAAATTATGCAAATACTGGCCAAAATATGAATATATAATGAACAACGAGTTTTGCAGTTTAAATTTTGCATTCATCTTTCTACCTTTCACTTTCACTAGTGAACTAAAGTTTTTGCAGTGTTGCGACTTAGTTATAACATTATACATACTAACGACTCGCTCAGGCATTGTACGGAAATAGGTGTGTGAAAACTAATATTTTTCAGATTTTCACTCCTTTGCATAAACCAACCAAATTTTAAAACAAATAACATGGATTCCAACACAAATAAAGTCAGTTTACTTAAACAAACGAAAATAATTTAAAATTTTTTTATTATGTAATCCTACTAATATTAATGCGAAAGTTTGTAAGTATGGATGGATGTTTGTTACTCTTTCACGTAAAAACTACTAAACGGATCTGGATGAAATTTTACACAGAGATAGATTATGGTCTGGAATAACACATAGGCTACTTTTTATAGCGATAATCGACATCCACACGGGTGGAGCCGCGGGCAACAGCTAGTTTTAAATAAATTAAAACATTTTAATGTTAATATCCTTTAAATAAAGCCATAGCACCAGCACGTCAGGCATTAATAAACCCTGAACTTTGACATGGAAAGGAAACGTTGTACGATGACGTCACACAAAATTATATGGCAGTCGGAAGTACGTGCATCGATTTTGTCGATAACAAGCTTCACGTTTATAATGTCTTTTGTACTGTTACTAAAGGCGAAAGGTATGTGACCTGAGGGGATAGGTTAGTTAAAGGTAAGCAATCAGTAATTGCCTATATAGCTGAAAGCTGTTTGTTACCATTTGAATTTGAACAGATATAGAGGTACTACATCCCGATTTACTCTGGCATATAAACACTTATGCTTAGAGAAAGATGAATGGAATTTCGCACGAACGCATCCATACTGCAATTCTTTGGCCATGTCTCAAGGCGAAACAACAATTCCATAGAACATCTTATTAAAAAGTATCAATGCGGTGGACAGATCTCATTAAAATCTCAATAGACACACACGGCTGTCTATTAATAAATGCACCAGACTGTCGACTAACAAGGGACCTTCATCAGCCTCTACCAAATGAAATGCATCATCGTAGCCAGTAGCCACTATCGCTCTGTCAATAGCAACACAAATAAGAATATGATACGACTCATTCAAGCTAGAATTATAGCCGCATGAAAAAACCAGATATATATATTTGTTGCAGCGTCTGTAGCGCTTGTTTTTATTCATTCATTAAGTAATTCAGATATTTGTTCTTTACCATTTTGAAGTTCAATGAATACAATATTGGGAACCTATGCCACTCCCATTGACTATAAAGTCAAAAAAGAAAATGTATGGAATTTGACTTGAGTCTACGATTTAATGTCGTAAACTTACGTCAAATTCCATACATTTTCTTTTTTGACTTTTCGATTCGACTATCGCTTATGCCACTTGTCTAGAGGCTCAGTTCGTTGCTCGCTTTTTCAGTGAACTTTACGTATAAGGCAAAACTAATACGATACATTAAAAAGTACACTATTACAATCGACTATGACTAAGGACTATCGTTCATAGAGTAGAAGGGTGAAAGCACGGATATATACGATCTAAAATAAGGCGGCTTTACCAACATAAGTCCGAATTTGTTTTAGAGATGCGGGCTCGGGTAATTCAGATAACAGACTAGATAATATGGGCTAACCCGTATATAATATTCAAGGTATCCGTTACCCAGCCCGGAGTCGATATTTAGCGTCCGGCAGTACAACTATTAAAAGTGCCTAAATGGGGAAACTAATTGTAACGATCGCTCTCTTTCCATAATAAAATCAGTCACGAGGAAATTCACAGAAGGAGACCAAACGTAACTGCTTCAGGCGGGCGGTAAGCCTGTTGTTTTTTTTTTCTTGTATACTACTTGGGTGGCAAACAAGCATACTGCCCGCCTGATGTTATGCAGTTAATGTAGCGTAGCCTATGGACACTTTCAATACCAGAAAAACACCATAAATGTAGTTATTTGGCTGTGGTCTTCTGTAAGGTGGCGGTCCTTTCCCAGTCGCTAGTATGGTGTGCCCTACCTCTCTTAACGCGTCCAAACGCGTTAGTACTCGTCGTTATTTTCATTTAGGTCGGGGTAATAACATTTGTTAGTCAGAACAAATACACGGTACAAAATGCATTCACAGGTGAACACATATTGTACAATGATTTACATTTGAATACATACGTTATCACTGATAAAAGATTATGAAGTAAGTTTTTACATCATATTGAGTGTTATTACCTAAGCTAAAAATGCTATTAAGTATAAATCTAACTGATTGCACGAGGAGTTTACTGGTTACATCGCTTATAACACCGCACCGAGTGTTACACTTAAGTTTAATTCATACACGGGATAAAATTTTGTATCCTACTAATCGATGGATGATTGTTTGACTGCCTCGGTGGTCCAGTGGTCGCAGTATGCGCCCTCTGTGCACGAGGTTGAGGGTTCGATTCCCACACAGGACAAAACTTTATGTGACCCACAAAGAATTGTTCTGAGTCTGGGTGTAATTTGTGTCCGTTCATTGTATGTTTGTAAAGTCCCCCGCGACACAGAGCTTGTTCTCTAGTGCGGGAGTTGTCTTTAAAAAAATAAAAATAGAGATAGATTATAGTCTGGAATAGCGGTAAATAGGCCCGCTAATTCTTATCGCTATAAGCGACTCGCTAACATTTTATAGCGATATCCAAGATTCACACGGACGAAGTCGCGGGCAACAGCTAGTGATTCATAAAGATTTGTTGGGAGTATGTGTGTACTTTGTGTCCAAAAATTATATTTGTGAATCTTTTCGTGTCGGAAATTTCGGAATAGCTTGTTCTCAATGCTGGAGATGCTTTTTAAGAGAAAAAATCTAAATCTTACACGACGACGATAAGGATACATTGTAGATAGATGTCAAATTACTATTCCCATAGACTAATGTAGCTTAATTGAAATTAAATACAATCAATTGAATTATAGTAGGCGGTGACGTCACACACTATAGAAGGAAGACTCATTCAGTAAGCAAAATGAACTATGGGTAGCAACTACATTGATTGAAAGTGCCCGCCCGCGCTCGGTAGTGGTAGACAAATTGAGGAGCGGATAGCTATCCTGCCGTGTTATAACTTAAATGCCGTTATCTGACATCTGGTCACGTTGTTACTTAATGACATTTTTGCTTATTTCACACGAGAAACATATTATTATATACTTAACGACTTTTTTTTTTTAAATTATATCTAAAACTATTCAAAATATAAAAAATTCGTAAACACAGATCGACCGATTTTTTTTCTCATTAATATAGCATCAAAAGTTAAAAACGACCAGATGTCAGATAACGGCATTTAAGTTATAACACGGCAGTATCGTGGTAAGGACAGACATTTAAATAACAAAGCTAGAAAAGACTGCTCACGTCATTACATACTAACATGGCATTACACTTTTTTATAGAGACATAGAGATGTATCATATCCACGATTCGAAGGTATATGGGGCGATAATAGTATACTAGAAAACTGAAATGCACCAGATTTCCGTACAACCCCTCTAGACAAGTGGCATAAACGGTAGTCGAATCGAAAAGTCAAAAAAGCAATTTGCTTTTATGACTATTGCTTTGAGTTAAATATGACCTCATTATTGGTTTGAAAAGTTTCATACTTTCATGGCTTCACTTTCAGCAATATAATATATGATTTAAGACGCGAAAGCGTAATTTTATATTAACCGTAGACACAAAACGCTTAATAACATATAGCCTGACTGTATTTTTTGTGGCAGATTTAATTTAGCTAGATATATTTCGAAAATCGGAAATTCGTAACGCAATTATTTATGCTTTTAGATATTAATGGTTTCGGTGTTCTCTCACGAATATAATATATTTCTAGTGCATTGCAGAATACGTGGAGAAATGGAAATCCGTGCAAATAATATATGACGTATAAAAAGAAATTGACATGTTGCCCCGACCTCAAACAAATAGGCATCCACATCCCATTTGTTTACTCGCGTGTTCTTGTTGATACAAGAACACGCAAGTGAAATCGAGGAAGACGATGAAATGATGATAAATGATTTATTTTTGTTTACTACATTCAGATATGAGAAATTAGTATACGATTCGTATGTTGACAAGCAGTTACCGTAGTAGACTCTGAGACGTTCGGTTTTAAGTCTCACAGCAGTCATGTCCAGAGATTATAAAAAGGACTAAAGTACTCTTTACACCGGAACATGGATGACTAGCTGTTAATCAGCAATTGTTCACTGTGGCGGTATCTCTAGATAACAGGTCCTTATAAGATTTACAAGCAGTACTTTACGCTTCAATAAGTGAACACTTCGTTTACTAGACCCAAGTATTAGGAAAATTATGCATCATACATAATTTAAACATTTCTGTATCTGTTGAACACAGATCTGTGCTATATTTAGACTGTTACTCATTAGTTATACAATATGAGCTAGCTAGTTATTATACATTTTTTAACGTGTACGTGTTGGTTGTATTATCGTTAGTTGGTATTTGTAAGATAGGCACAGACCACAAAAACATATATAAATTATTTGGTTTAGACTCCGAGTCAAATGACTTCGTTCTTAAGTCTGGGGACCTGTGAAGAATGTAGTACCTCTATAAATTTATTAACGGCATAGGCAAAGCTAAAAAGTAATTAAATTAAATTTAATTTATTTAACTTCATGTACAAAAATTAATGCCAAAGACTATATCCTGATTTCCAGAGGCAAAGCATTCCAAAGAAGTGCAGATTGTACTGGAAATTAAGAATTTATTGACGAAAGTTGAGCTGTGAGAAGGACATAGAAAAAGTAGATTATTGGAAGAACGAAGGTTTCTATTGTGATTATTACACAAGTATTGAAAGTAATGTGTTAGGTAGGTGGTGAAAGACATGAGAAAGGAAAACAGGGTAGTGAGAGTACGCAAGCTACGACGCTAACGAATAGGTAACCAATTCAACTGTGAACGAAAGGTACATACTTGCGAAGATTATGGATGAATCGAATGCAGTTATTAAGAAGACGATCGAATTTATTGAGAAGGTCTGCATTCATTCGTCGAGAAATATGGATGGCACTAGACTTAAATCGAGTTAACATGGAATCAACTATTGTTTAATATAACAAGAAGTTGCATCAGGTAAACAACAATGCCGCGTCGCTTATTGGGGTTACAAAACCAGCTGATGTTTTTGTTATACGAGCAACAGACAACAGCTGATCATGTGGACCCCTTCACTTGCAATACTAGGGGTTGGCAACCATCCAATGTTTGTAAACAATGGTGGATCAGCTGAATGAATCAGACATGTCGCAACTTGTATTACTAATTTCATTGTCATTGTTAATAAATAACTGTTGCAAGGTAAAACGTGTTATTATCTATGTTATCGCAACGATAATTAATTATACCTATAATAATAAATTATTAATATCGATATGTTTTTTTTTTCAGATTATAATATCGGTGCATTGTATCACAGAACCACATCAGTTAAGACATACATATAATTAGATAGAAAATCTTATACTTTTTTATACTACTAAGCTGGCAAACAAGCATACGGCCCGCCTGATGGTAAGCAGTTAGGTTTGTAGAGGGGAAATGCTTTACGCATGCCGCCCAGCCCGGGGAGGGCAGGCGGTTGTCCGGCCTAAAGGTGTTAGTCACTGGTTAGCTAATTACAAACACAGACTGAAATGTAATTGAATATTGTCTGTCTAGTCTAAGTGTGAAAATATGTTTAAGAATAAATATACACAATTGGTCCAATGTCATGATAGCTACATGACATTAATGCCTGAATCTATTGCATACGAGATCAACTAGGACTGCTAGCATCAATTACTTGTAATCCACATGAAATAAAATAATATCAATTGTATCATTATAAAACCAAAATGTCAATTAAGATGGGTAGGGCACCATACTAGCGAGCAAGCCCAACTGGGAAAGGAGCTCCACCTTACAGGAGATCACAGCCAAATAGCTACACACAGTGGTTTAGTTGAGTTTCTGTATGTATTTACAGGTTTCCAGCACTCATTTAGGGACGCGTTTTTAACTATCTCAGAGATATGTCAACACAACAAAATGTGTTCAAATTTCTAGGTTGGCAACACGCAAGTGATTGTGCTTGTTTGCCACCTAAGTAGTACAACAAAAATTGTAGCAATATCCAAACAGTGACACAAACAAACTGACAACACCATTGTCATATTTTATCTCTTTATCTAAACAGTACTAACCTTCACCTTCCTTGAACACTAACATACATAATGCATTGTGTTTATATATTACTTTTTTTTACAGCATTTTTTTGTTTTTAAAACACAACTACTGCACTAGAGAACAAGCTCTGTGTCGCTGGGGACTTTACAAACATACAATTAACAGACACAAATTATACCCAGACTCAGAAAAACACTTTGTGCGTCACACAAAGTTTTGTCCTGTGTGGGAATCGAACCCACAACCTCGTGCACAGCAGGCGCATACTGCGGCCATTGGACCACCAAGGCAGTCCAAACTCTCTGTATCATTACAGAATCCATTAATTTAAAACAAGTATAATTTTACTGCATGACAACAGATTTTAGAAATTCTTTAGAAGTGCTGGCGGTGATGGCATGATGAACTTGATATCTAAACAAAAAATTGGCTTTAACTAGTAAAATAAAGGGTGTCATGAATAATGGAATAGTATAGCTTCGGCTTTCATTAAAGATTAACACAATTACAAAATCTCGAAATGGATAGGGTGAATGGTGATGGCACCTAGAGAAGAAAAGAAGGCCACAAAGTAGATGGGAGGATGACCTATTCAAAAATAATCCCTAGTGGAGAAAACCTTGCCAAGACAGGAAAAACCAGGCATAATCTGAAGGTCTCTATCAGACAACCTTACTTTAAACAATTAGTGAGAATAGAGGTGTAATACTGATTTCGTCTTCTGCTCATTTTGAAAATCAATTATATTTCAGCGCCCCCAAATTTTATTTTACTTTGACAATGGGATTGTTTCTGGGCGTTCCCACCCCTCTACTCGACCTCTAGCGCCTACAAGAGGATTTTATCGCCTACTTTGAGAAGGACTAATGTAACACATACTATGTAAACACCAGGTAATAAAGCTTTATTGTTTAATCAAGCAATCAGCCTAAACACTCCATTGGTGGACATGTACATAAAATTTATTCAGCATGTATTTATAAATAACATTAGGTGTTAATGTATTAACAATAAAAGTAGGTACATCAAAAACAGGAAAGATATCTTCAGGACAAACGATTTCATAGCCTAATTGGGAAAAAAGATGTAATGTGCATTCTTATTTTATATATGTACGTATATATTTATGTAAGTATATAATTTTTAGTTTTGTATGTATGTGTCTTAATTATTATATTTGTTATGTTTTGTATCGCCAAATACCTATTTGTTTATTTTAGTGCACCTACTATGTTCATCTCTGTATCACCCAAGGTCGACTGGTAGAGAATGCCTATGGCATTAAGTCCGCCTGTGTGCGATTGTGCATAAAGTGTTTAAATAAAAAATAAAAATAAATAAATAATGTGAGAAATTTCATTTGTGCAATTATCAACCTTATGTCAGCAGCACAAGGTTAAAATTACTGAATAGGGTATTTCATCAATTTTATGTAGACAATAACAGAAATGCGTGACTTGCTTTCCTCTTTTTATCACTTAGTTAGTGGCCAACCTGGTGACAGAGTTAATAAGATTGACCATATTTGGCCTCTATTGTGATCTAATGAATGTAAACAGTCGGGACTGACTTTTAACATAACCCAATCACGGAGATGCTCTGATGTCCATTACCCATCTATAGAGTTATCAGCCCACTTGAAACTCAAACTTCATTTATTCATTTAGGTAACAAAGTAACATTTATGAAAGTCATACATTATAGATAAGCCTGGAAGATGATGTCAGCTAAATTTGCCTTGGTGGCTCAACCTGAGTGTTTAGGGCACCTGGGTAAAAGCACTTTAATTTATTGTTTATACTTCCTAGGTTGCAAACACACAGCCAAAAAGCAAAAGATCTGCTAATAGTTAAATAAATTGATTGCAAAAAAAATTTTTCTGAGACAAAGAAAATTGGGTGTTGCCAACCAAAAAAACTTTCGACATCTACATTTGTGTTATGGCCAACCCTGGGAAAGGAAATGGTTTCTTTATAAAAATGGGCATGCCTTAGTGAACACTATAGCTTGCAACTATGTTACTCATGTGCTTTGAGACTGATTTCTTATTTGTTTTTTGTAAATAAGTAGATTACTTGTTTAGTGTATAAAATGAAACAAAGAAATAGGAATAACACTGACTTTTATAAAACTGGATAAAATATGGCTCGGACATTGGCATTGAGGCTTTAGTGGTGTTATAATATTGTCTTGTCAAAAAAAGGTTAATAGGTACATTAGTATAAACCTCTTGTAAGGTAATAAAACTAGATACGTTTGTATATGAGATATATTATATCCATTATCAATCTCTAGGTCTTGTGATCAAATAATAATAGGTAACTGTTTCAACTATAAAGGCCTCTTAGTCATACATCTGTGTGTGTTCAATAATAACACAAAGACAATTGTTTTATTACTTGTTTTATATATTAGGAACAGGTAGGTATATATACTGATATACACAACATGATAAAAACTCTTTGGAATGATAATGAGCAGTAATTAAGTTAAAATTAATTAAATTTACCTAAAATATAATTTAGTATATGGCATGAAATATAATTTAGACACTATATTGAGATTAAAGATAAGCTAGTGGTATTATTTTAATTTTAATGGTATTTAGTCTTTGTTTATGCTATGGATCCTGTCTTTGTCTACCTACAAGGAATTTCATTATGACATTTTTTTATAATAAAAGTTAAAGTAAATGATGTATTTAAACCACAAAGAAAGCTTGGCAAAAATATAAAAACAGTTTGTTCCAAGCTATGAATGTTATTGTTACCAAAATAACCTACCAGATAGATACATAACAAAATACACTCACCTCTATACTCCTTGTGGCGAATTCCACGCCTATTGTGGATTTTGACTCTAAGTTAAATTCATTTCTTGTGAAACGTGATAGCAGACTGCTTTTACCGACCCCTGAATCACCTATTAGAACAACTGGAACAAAGGACAATACCAAACATTAGTAATCACATAAACACAAAAACTATGTTAGTTACCACAATTTTCGAGTTAGGGACGTAATCGTTGATGATTAGATCATAAGTGTACTGGAAGGTGACTCACGAAAAGCGAAAATTTACGAGAAATCGATCGATGTGACTCAATCAGCTGATGTGAAATTAACCTGCTTGTTACACACAGAAATGACTATACACGACAATCAAACAGTGTCTCAGGCCTAGATTCCGTAAATACCACTGTGTTTCATTACAAAACGAAGAGGAAAATCTAATCAATCACTTTTTCCTACGTCATTATGAGATGAAACAATGGTTTTAAAAAGTTACTATACTGAATCGAATCTCTCAATGTAAACAACATTAGTACAGGTGTTACACATGATCTACAATGAAATTAACGTTACCTTTGAACAAATAGTCGTATTCGTCTTCTCTTGTGCCCATTTTGATTTATCTAGAGCTCTCTTCTAAGCGACGTCAAAATCGGTCAACTATAAAACGTCAAGATGAAACGTAAACAAAAATAACTAGATACACAGTTATCACAGTTTTTTTAAACACTACACAGTTCTCAGAATAAAACTTTTAAAAAGAGATTAATTAGATTTATACAGGTTTCAAACAAATAAAATCCTAAATTATCATAGAGACAAAATGGCGGATTGTTTTACGCCCCTCTTGGGTGCGTTCGGAAATTACAATAAGAAAAATTGTATTATCACTGATGATTTAATCTTTTTTTTAATGTACTTCATGATCTGGCTATTTACCATTTAATTAAATGTTTTAGTGTCAGCTAATAACTAAACTGAAATCTGTGATATGAGGAGTACTTTTGTATAGCGTACTACGAAAGGTATTTTACTCAAATATTTTGTCAAAATAAAAAAATCTAAATTCTTATTCATTTATTTTGTCCCAAACGTTATTATATGCGATAAGACAACTAATGAAATACTGACCGCGAGAGGGTTAACTATTTAGTCACTGAGGTATGTACATACAGATAGTATTTTGTCATTTGTTCCTTTGTATAGTTTCAGAACACATTCTGAATAACCTGACTGACACTATAAATTTGTAAACTTCACTGACATTGTATGACGTTTGCTGCCAACATAACAGGTGCGTTCACTAAAAAAAATACTATCGGTATGCCATACGAATGGAGCCATTACAAAAAAAGACGAATTTTAATATAATATTTTTTTAATAATTCATTAACTTTACATAAACTAACATATACTACAAAACGTCTTAAAACTATTATGCGCTGGCAGCAACAGCTTCGCTTTCATCATCACTGTCTTCTTGTACTTCCTTAGAAAGTGTTTTATCAACGTGCACAAATGGATCTATCTTAAGTTTTTCTTTAGATGGTGGACTCACAATTAAACATCTGTAAAATAAAGGCAGGCATTAAAATCTCTAAAATGTACAGCAATCCAAACAGTCACTACTGAACTGCTTCCTATGTAACATACATAAACAATCACATACTTCATTCCATTTTACCCGACCTGTCGCGACGGTTGAACACAGCTCTGACCTGTCGAGAGACTTGACTCTTGACACGGCCTGTCGAGAGTCACCCGTGCATATTACTTTTGTTTTTTTTTTTGCTGTATAAGGGTGCAAGGGTAAAACGCGGATTCAGAGGAGGCAGAGTATGCCATTATTTTGATATATGAAAGGATCTAAACCATTTGATGACAGCCATCAGGCGCGACTGTCACGTTGCATAGCACAATGGATTTGAGTGTCCTCTCTTATTTTATGAACAGCAAGTCATGTTTGCAGTCCCAAATATTTAAATAATAGGTACTACATACTTTGTAATGAAAAGGCCATCTCGTTTTGGACGTGCTGATTGTAAGTCCTTAAGAAGAGCATCTATATTTTCGGCAACTAGTTTTGGATCCATGTTTAACTGAAAATCGAAACAATAAATGGAATTAATTACAGAAGCTCACAGCAAGTACAAGCAAGCAAAAAATCAAAATACAGCCTCATTGTTATCATCATCAGACTATTGCAGTCCACTACTGAGCATAGGCATTTCAAAGTGCGAATAAATTTCACACAAAATAAAAATGTGTCAGTACACGCAAACTAAGAAATCATGCGTCATCATTAGTACTAATTTAGAGCTTGGTCCTTTGGTTGGGTAGTCCTGTGTTGGGAGCACTTACATCACTTACATCTTTGGTATGGTATGGTATAGTACAGGGGTTGGCAACCTTTTGTAACGAGAGAGCCAAAAGTTTCAATTTATATTTGTAATATATTATAAACGCGAAAGTTTGTAAGTATGGATGGATGTTTATTACTCTTTCACGTAAAAACTACTGAACGGATTGGGATGAAATTTGGCACAGATATAGATTATAGTCTGGAATAACACATAGGCTACTTTTTATAGCGATAACCGACATCCACGCGGGCATAGCCGCGGGCAACTGCTAGTTTATAATATTCCAAGTCTTTAAAGAGTCACTTCGTCTTTATATTATAATATACTGGCGACCCACTATACATGGACGAAAGGAACTGGAGAGCCGCAATTTTACATGCGAGGTGCAGGTTGCCGACCCCTGGTATAATATAGGCTGTTCCACAACTCTAAGACTATTTGCAGACCATGCTTCATAACTAACTGTATGGCTAATAATTCGCCTGTTAACAACTTGTTTAAATAAATATGTAATTCTAAAATAACTGACTACAATACATACCCTTCCAACAGCTACTTCAACAAATCCATAATTTGGTTGTTGATCATCCTTTTGAACTCTAAATTGGACTCCACCAGAATACTTCTTGACAATATCTTTAAGGTTATTGCCTAAGGTATGTGTCTTTAAGTTAGGGAACTTTCTCTTCATCAATCCACGGATTGGTACCAGCTCTGTTATAATATTTGGATGGGCAACGATGAAGTCGTAATCACCTACTTTTATTTGGCCTTCCTGTAAAGAAAACAAATTATGTTTAAATAAAAACTTAATAGAAGAGGTAAGCAGAGATATAATATATAACATTCACATTTTGACAGGTATATTAGGACACATGTCGCCACTAAGAACCTGCGTAAAAAAAAAACCAATAACACTTTGCTCAACCCAGGAATCGAATACAGAAGCTTACAAGCAAGAAACCTATGTGGCCTCAAAAAACACTGGCAATGTAAATCCAGATTCCAAAAAAAAAACACTAAATTAGCACCTGGGAGAAAAAGTATTAATTTGCTTACCTGTATTTTCTTAATAAGCTCTGGTCCACCAGCCAACGTGGCTCCAGCGTCAGTGGCTTCCTTAACCAGATCAGAGCCTTTACAAAATGCTAGGATTGTGCGCTCCTCGTCACGAGGGAAAGGATTTGGTAGCAATGCCAGGCGGGTGAAACTGTCCATGTAACGGGTCTGTAGTAAATAATATATCAAGTTTAATTTTTTTTTTTTTTTTTTAAGACAACTCCCGCACTAGAGAACAAGCTCTGTGTCGCAGGGGACTTTACAAACATACAATTAACGGACACAAATTACACCCAGACTCAGAACAATTCTTTGTGGGTCACACAAAGTTTCATCCTGTATGGGAATCGAACCCACAACCTCGTGCACAGCAGGCGCATACTGCGGCCACTGGACCACCGAGGCAGTCAAATATTGCACTCATACTGCACATGATTTTTTATTATTTAGGTGGATTACAACAGCAGGTTCTGGTGAAATCAACCTAAATCATGCCATAGCGACACCATATGAAACGCAAGTGGCAAAGGCACATGATTAAAGTTCTTAAATATAAATTACAGAAAGTTCTGTAGATTTAATTTAGTATAGCAAATTAATATAAGAAGCAGATGTCCTTGCTGGAGGGTACATATCAACCTTATATCATCCAAAAAATCTGCTCATAGTAAAGCACAGATTACGTAAGAGAAAAAAATTGAGTGTAGCATAATTTTTTATTTTATTTTAATTTATTTGCAACGATACAAAGTTGAATTTCAGATCTGACCACTGTATGCAGTCACAAAGGCATGCTATTTGGATTTTATAAATACAAATAATTATACCATCATATTGAAAAGCACCAAGAGAGGCAGGTCACCATATTAGTGAGCAAGCCCCAATGGGGAAGGAACACAAGCCCACTTACTGAAGACCACAACTGAACTGTTTTCCTATCCCCGGCTACTCCATCTTAAAGCCCTTGTGTAAATAAAATGGGTCAGCAATCATCCATTTTATTGACCCGTTTGATTTTAAACTGCTTAACATCAGGTGACCGTATTCTGTGTCACCCTAGAAGTATAAAAAAAAACCAACCTTTTTAGCGGCCTGCATATTGAATTCAATCTGTGCAAACACTAAAGCATCGGGTACATTGTACATAGTAGAGTGATGGGTCTGTCTATGAGCCTCCACAGCTTGCTCTGCGGTGTATATAACCCAACGGTAGTATTTGAGAGGATACACATCATCCTTTGCAATGGGCTTATATGTATCATCTACATGTTTGCTTACAGTACTTTTTGCTTGCCTGAAATTTATGAATTTCTATATAGACTGATGTTACATTACAGTTACAGTAGATATGTATATAGTCTTTTGATAGTGTCACTACCACAGGCATTGTTGTTTCCTTAAAGAGGACCCCAAAAACTACATCATCATCCTTATCATCTCAACCCATAAATGTTCCACTGCTGGGCACGGGTCTCCTCCATACACTTGTAGGGATAGTAGCCAACTATACCACGCTGGCCAGATGGGTTGGTATAGGGTTTTGTAAGGAGCTTTTCCTTTCTTGCAGTGAAATTATCTGCCTGACTTGATTCTTATGATACCCTCGGGTTGGAATGGGGTGGTAACATTTGTATTCATAATCCGTCACCACACAGATGAAACTCGACATAAATTATTATTATTAAAAACACCACTTATAAAATAATCTTGTTCTTGACTAAAAATTATATGCTATGTTTACTTATTGATAAGTCTTTACTAAAACTGATTATACATACTTGTCCTTTCCCCTTTGATTGTGAGGAATAAAGCCAACTTTGGTAATCTCAACCTTAACTTTCTTAGCGCGAGCCTTCGCTCTAGTGCCCTTACGAGCCGCATATGACACGGTAGAAGTGTGCAAAGTTCTCTGCAAATCAAGTGCATATCTTCATACATAAATGGCGTAATTCTAGCTTGTTATGAATTAGAGTATTAACAACTATACATATAGATTTCATAATATTGTCTTACTTACCAAAGTTGTAGTGTTACATTTGTAAAATGTTAAGGTATTTGCAAACATGGAACCTGAAAGATTTGAAAATTTTGATGACAATATATCCAATCTAGATGTAATATAATAAAACTGTTTTTTTCTGGATACTTACGGAACAAAGTTCCAGCCATGGTTATAGAATAATTGATATTTATTTAGATAATTTGATTTGGGTTAAATTAAAGTTAGGTTATCTAATTATCCATAGACTAAAAAAAATACATTGACATTGACAGTTCACTAAGAGTAGTAAGAGTTGGGTCAGACTAGGTAAAATATGATACTTGTTATAACAGGGACTATTATTAAGAAATACTTGTTACTTGCTAAAGACCTGTTACAGGAAACACTACGTACAACGTAATTGCTAAGCAAAAAAAGGCCCTATAGCTAGTCATGGGTCGTTCCGGACCATAATAGTTTCAGGAACTATGTTCTTCTCTACTAGAATTATATAGGTTCAATTCGAACTGTCAACTGAAGTAGTTCCATATGTCCTGTCATGTGCGAGCGTGTCTGGGGACTGAGATCGTAAAATGTTCGGAGTATAGAATTATAAAACCATTTGAGTCTGGAACGATTAGCCGTTGCCGGACCGATCGCGAAACTAAGTGAGCGACGTCGTCGACCGAGTGCTCGCGAACTAAGCCGAACTTTATTTTGAGTAATAAGGTAGAAAATTTGATTCAAACTGATTTTCGTTCCATGTTCAATCCAGTCCAGGACATGCTAGCGCATGTCTACCTATAGCTCGATGCTACCAGGTTTGAATCTCTGTTTTTTTATATTTATAATATTTTTTGGGTTTATTAAAAAAATATAATATTGAAAAGTATGTAGTGTATACAACTTATATATAAATTTGTATCTTCAATAATTACAAATTTAAAAGTAAGTAATATGCTACGCCTTGTATTATTTTTTAAATAACAAGTATTTCCGTAACGGATATTAAAAGTAACAGGTACTTCCTTAACAGGTATTTCCAACATCTTGTAACAGTGACAGACTGTTAATTTTTTAACCCAATATTTTACTTGTTACGATAAACACGCCTCAAGTCTAGTTCACAATTTACATTTTCAGATTCTTTTTGTTGACAGATTTTTTATAAGTTTTATATAAATAGACAACATAAGTGTTTTCGAGTGAGAATTTAATTACACATTTTGCAGCACCAGCTTCAATTAAGAAAACAGCTAAATATATTTAACTAACATAATATTTGGTATTATAGTCATTTGACTATGGGGACTGGATATGAGGTTATATTCACTTTTCTTCACCTTTTAACTTGTGCTAATAATTATTCTGTGACCTAACTCAGAATAGTTTTTTTTTTAAATATGATAAAATCAATACATTAAAGACACATAAATAAATAAAGAAATACTGAAATGGTAGCAAAAAAAAAATGTTGTTTAATATGTGGTATTAATGAAATAGGTTACTTTTTCTTCTCTCTATAGTTCTAGTTATATTATATTTATAGCAGTTGACTGCCTTGTGGTGATGTTGTAATATTTGTATTCGAAACGCGCTTCTCTATTATTTGACAGATTCATTCAAACGCTGCGCGTTCTTTCAAAAGTCAAAACTTCAAAACATTCGTTTGTGAGATCGGCATCGGCAGCAGTCGAGTCGTTACTATAATTACAACAAATAATAAAGTAAAATGTATTAAATATATTAAGTACGTCAGTTTATTACTCGCATAAGTGCAAAAAACAAACCATGGAGAGGCTAAACTTAAGTTTACTAGCTGTGTCGATGTGTGTTTTGTTGTGGGGTGTGGCCGGCCAATATGAATGGCAAATTCGAGATGCTTTCGACGAAGTTCGTGGAAAAATTGACAAGATCAATGCAGATAACTGTTATATTACACATTTGGAAGAGCTTTACTTACCTGAAGACTCTGTATCGCACCACCCCGACGTGAAAGAGATCAATATTAATCCCGTGTTTCCGAATCGTACGGCGATGTTGCATTTACACAACATGGCCATGAATCGTGCCTTCTTTTGGAGTTATATCCTCCAGTCAAGGTTTATACGACCTGCTATTAACGATACTTACGACCCTGGTATGATGTATTACTTCCTATCATCAGTAGCTGATGTATCAGCTAACCCCTACATTAACGCAAGTTCAATATATTTCGCCCCGAATATGTCATACACGTCTTCATACAGAGGATTCTTCAATAAAACCATGCCAAGGTTTGCACCAAGAGCATTCAGAGCTGATGATTTTAATGACCCTGTACATCTACAAAAGATATCTACGTTAAATACGTTCCATGTTGAGGATCTGGGTGCGTTTGACCCGGAGAGTTTATCTAAGGATTACACGTCTGAGTTTTATAGAATTAATGAGTGGTATAAGAAATGGTTGCCCGATCAAGTTGCTAAGCGTCATGACACTAAGACTACGTACCAGGTTGAGATCAGATATGCTAATAATACCAATGAGACATTTACATTCCACGGACCCCCTGGAAATGATGAGGTTTGTATTTTTTATGACCAGCATTATAGTGCATTGCATGTTTTTAATTTAATTGACTGTAGCTAAAATTTTTGTGATAAATTATAATAATGTAAGCGCAAAATACATAAACAAAAAATAAAACTTTTTGTTTATTTTTTGTGCTTAGCCATAATCCGTAAGAATAATGACATTTTGATATGACTCTTCTAGATCTAAGGTTATATATTAATAAATAACTAAAACGTAATACGTATACGTAATAAGTAAAATCAATCAATCAAATTCTTTATCTGTGAAACAAAGGTACACAATTTTACAGAGTTGATAATACAAATAGGTAATTTAATGGTTTGTTTATACATTTTTCTCTTTGTTCTACATTCAGAGGCATGCAAACATTATAAAGTTATTATAAATCTAATAATATTACTACTAAAATTCTTTATTTATTTACAAACTAGCTGTCGCCCGCGGCTCCGCCCGCGTGGATGTCGGTTATCGCTGTAAAAAGTAGCCTATGTGTTAATCCAGACCATAATCTATCTCTGTGCAAAATTTCATCCAGATCCAATCAGTAGTTTTTACGAGAAAGAGTAACAAACATCCATCCATCTATCCATACTTACAAACTTTCACATTTGTTTCATGTTTGTTACTCTTTTACATAAAAACTACTAAATGAATCTGGATAAAATTTGCTATAGAGACAGATTATAGAGATTATAGAGCCGCGGGCAACAGCTAGTTAAATATAAAAACCTAATTATGTAGTGACTGTCTAGCAATATGTACACAAAATTCCAAAATAATTGCATATTTGATAAAATACTTTTCTATTGTATAGTGTATATCATTTACATTATTATTGTGACCTAATCACATATTTATTACTCCTATGACCTAACTTTTAATGAAGTATACACAGGATGATGTAATGACAACAAGTTTGTTTTGTATATATTGCTGTATGTTTTTATCTCTTTGTTTTGTCAGGATGTGGATAACATAAATAATTCAATTTATGTAGAATGAACTTTGAGTTATCTAAAAGTAACATTTGTTTTGCGTTTTTACAAGGATTATAGCAGGCCAGATATTTGCTTAAAATACTCATCCTACTACTGTTGGATCTTGTATACGCAAGTACTACGCGCGTACACGCGCTCGTACGTACGCACGCACACGCGCTCGTACGTACGCACGCACACGCGCTCGTACGTACGCACGCACCTACGTTCGTAAGCACGCACCCACTTACGCGCGCATTATCGCGCGCACGCACTTAAATTCACGTATGAATCGTAATCCCGTAGTTTTATATCAGATCTCTCATTGGTTTATGTGGTGCTTGGTGGCTATGAATTTTACTTAAAATATAACTTATTGTAGATCCCTGGTCCAGTGAACTGGACTCGTCCATACTTCGACTGTGGTAGACTGAATAAGTGGCTTGTGGCAGCTGTATCACCCGTCGCCGATATATTCCCTCGCCATACGCAGTTCAGACATATTGAATATCCAACGTAAGTACTGTTTTATAATGGACTATTACTACAGTTTGCCTTTTCATGCTATAGAAAGTCTACAATCAGCTAATTTGTAACTAGTTAACATAATCGAGTTGCTGATGTACGCGCTGTTAATTTTTTTATGCTGTGGCATACTGAATCTGGCCATAGTTAGTTTGGCGGGGTATTTTCCGCATTTGGCTGCTCAGGTGTCCCTTTGTGCGTCGGTTTCCTTGTGGCTATTACATCCAGCCCAAGTACCTCCAGAAAGTCAACAGGCGAATCTGGCCATACCCATCTGACGGGTCACAACACTGTGATAAATTATATTTGTTTACCAGGTACACGGCAGCAGTAGTAATGGAGATGGACTACGATAGGATAGATATAAACCAATGTCCACCGAGTTTAGGTAACGATCGACCGAACAGATTTGCTTCAACTGCACGCTGCAAGGAAAGTACTGAGGTTGGTATTGTATATAGATTCTTTAACTATTAAAATTTTATTTTTAATATTATATATTGATATTGTTCAGGCATATGTCAATAAAAGTTGCATATAGCATTCAGAGATAATGCAGCTATCAGTAAAAAATCAGTGGTTTCGTAGATTACTCCTTCACATAAACTTACAAACTTTTTTTTATACTACTTGAGTGGCAAACAAGGATAAAGCTCTCTGCTGTCAAGCAGTGAACGCTTGCAATACAAACGGTACCTGCGTGTTGCCCACCCATTTTTTAACATTTACACCAGGGCTATGGACATGGAGTATCCCTGATATAGGGAATAATTCACAATGAGCACTGGAGGCCTGTACTCACACACAAACTTTCTAAGTTTGTAGGCAACAAGTTCTTGGCGATAGCTTTTATATATTTCTACAATCTAACCATATTTTAAGAAATTTTAAAACGGGTAATTGAAGTTCCGAAATAATGTTATTATTTATAATTTTGTAGTGTGAACCTCTCCACGGGTGGGGTTACCGTCGTGGTGGTTATCAGTGCAGGTGTGCGCCTGGCTTCCGACTACCGAGCATCGTCCGCCGACCATACCTCGGCGAGATCATAGAGCGAGCAACATCCGATCAGTATTATAATAATTTCGACTGTAAGAAGATTGGCTGTAAGTATGAATTCGGTTCTTCATGATATTTGAATGTTTTATTATCTCAGAGTTTACCATAATTTACAACAGTTCTTACAAGATGAGGAAGTAATGCTGTTAGTGATGCAGTGTTCACATTCTTACCACAAGGCGGGCCATATGCTGGTTTGCCAATTGTCACCGTGGTAAAGAAAAAAAATTGTTTCGAGACAGATATTTTTGTTGCAAAATTGTTACAATTTTTTAATAATGCAGGTATTTACAACTTAATGTTGTAAATACCTGCATTATTAAAAAATTTAAGAAGAACAATTCTTACTTAATGTGCTTATCAACTAAATTAAAAAAAAAACGCAAAAAAATGTGTAATTTTCAGTGTTCTTTGTGTGATTTTGAGTAGTACAAAGATCTTCAAAAACCTGCGGATTGAATAATAAATAGCAGAATATATACTGCTGGAAAAGCTTTTAATTCTGGGCCGAGTGGAAGGAAAATGCGCTCAAGGCAGAGCGCCGGCAAGATGGTCAGACGTCATTAAGAAGGCGTTTGGAGGTTGCATTTACCGTGCAGTCCACACTTTAGAAGACCGCATAGCTTGGAGACGTGTCGTGAGGAAGAAGAATACAGCTAGCTTCCACTAAGCCCAATAATTATATTTTGTACAGGGATCCAACGTCTGCCAGTGAAATGGGAGCGCGCTCACCCGTTCCTCCGCGCCATCTACATGGACCGTCACTACGAGTACGTGAACGCGACCAGCGGACCTGAAGCGTTGCACACCGAGCGGGTCAACGTCTACGAAGTGCTCAACTTTATCAGAGGAGTTCAGCCCAACAATTGTTCCAAGTGAGTATACTGCGCTTCTTCTTTTGAATTGACTGAGGTGGATTGAATAAATGGTAAAAGAGTAAAAAGGTGGATTGAACAAATGGTAAAAGAGTAAAAAGGTGGATTTAACAAATGGTAAGAGTAAAAAGGTGGATTGAACAAATGGTAAAAGAGTAAAAAGGTGGATTGAACAAATGGTAAAAGAGTAAAAAGGTGGATTGAACAAATGGTAAAAGAGTAAAAAGGTAGATTGAACAAATGGTAAAAGAGTAAAAAGGTGGATTGAACAAATGGTAAAAGAGTAAAAAGGTAGATTGAACAAATGGTAAAAGAGTAAAAAGGTGGATTGAACAAATGGTAAAAGAGTAAAAAGGTAGATTGAACAAATGGTAAAAGAGTAAAAAGGTGGATTGAACAAATGGTAAAAGAGTAAAAAGGTGGATTGAACAAATGGTAAAAGAGTAAAAAGGTAGATTGAACAAATGGTAAAAGAGTAAAAAGGTGGATTGAACAAATGGTAAAAGAGTAAAAAGGTAGATTGAACAAATGGTAAAAGAGTAAAAAGGTGGATTGAACAAATGGTAAAAGAGTAAAAAGGTAGATTGAACAAATGGTAAAAGAGTAAAAAGGTGGATTGAACAAATGGTAAAAGAGTAAAAAGGTAGATTGAACAAATGGTAAAAGAGTAAAAAGGTGGATTGAACAAAAGGTAAAAGTGGAAAATTGCTCGCTATACTAATATTAATAGGTACCAGATGATTGTCCGTGTGGTGACGGATTAAGAATACAAATATCACCACCCACCTAAGGCACTAAGTCAGGCAGACAATATCCACTGCAAGAGAGGGAAAACTGGAAACAAAACCCTATACCAACCTGTCTGGCCAGCGTGGAATAGTAGGCTAATAGGCTAGTAGGAAAATCCCTTCAAATGTATGAAGGAGCCCCGTGCCCAGCAGTGGGACGTTTATAGGTTGACATGATGATGATGACCAGATGACAATGGAAAAATTTGTTCAGCTTACAATTTTTTAGCCTGCCGTTAAAGATTTTATGAATAGGGAGAGAGCCTGGAGATCCGTCACACAGGTCTTGAAGCTACTACAGACTCCAGCTCTCACAAGGTTTCTAATTAATATACTTATCTAAGCTATATTCATTTGTGAAATTGTAATCTTAGAGAGAAATAAATTATATTAGTATAATTACTACAAACTTTTGTCCTGAGTGGGAACAGATCGAAAACCCGTCACACAGGACAAAAGTTTGTGTGATCCATAAATGGCTGATCCGAGTCTTTTTTTTATACTACTTGGGTGACAAACAAGCATACGGCTCGCGTGATGTTAAGCAGTAACCGTGTGGTCTTATTTAAGGTGGAGGTCCTTCCCCAGTCGGGCTTGCTCACTAGTATGGTGCCCTACCTCTCTTTGTATGTTTGTAAAGTACCCCGCGATACGGGATTTATACCCAAGTGCTTAAAAAGGTAACAACAAAAATACTAAAGTTGGAACATTTTTACAGATACAATCCATCAGATTTAATACTGAACGGTGACATCGCGTTTGGTCACGAGGAGCAGTTCGAAAACCAAGCCAAGATGGCGCTGCGTCTGGCCAACTTTATAAGCGCGTTTTTACAGGTATTTATAAAACTATTTATATTTTAAAAATGTGTTATATAAACTAGCTCGATACCCAATAGCAATAGAAAGAGCTATGCTTGGATTTTTCCGACGAAATCCTATCAGAAACGAGATCTGTAGGTGGACTAAAGTGGTCGATATAAAGCTTGAAAGATTGCCTCAATTAAGTGTCAATGGGCAGGGCTCATTGTTTGTAAAACCTATAAGTCGTTGGGGCGAAAAAGTTCTGGAGTTGTAAACACATAATCAGTTTACTGCTTGCGCTAGTAGCGCCTCTAGTGACAAAAAAAAGTATATTGATGTGGAGGCTGTCCACGTACTCAAGACGTATTCCTAACCCAGGGATACTCTCATCATAAAAAACCCTTGTGTAAAACAATGAGTTGTCAACACGAAAGTGATACCTCCGGTATTGCAAACGTCCATAGGCTACAGTAACGACTTAAAATCGACTTTCGAATCGACGACATTCGACTGCCTTGGTGGTTCAGTGGCCGTAGTATGCGCCTGCTGTGCACGAGGTTGTGGGTTCGATTCCCACACAGGACAAAATTTTGTGTAACCCGCAAAGAGTTGCTCTGACTCTGGGTGTAATTTGTGTCCGTTAAGTGTATGTTTGTATACTCCCCCGCAACACAGCTAGTTCTCTAGTGCGGGAGTTGTCTTTTTAAAATATGATATAAAATCAGGTGGGCCGTATGCTTGTTTGCCACCCAAGTAGTATAAAATAAAGCTGTCACACCTTCACCAAAGAGGGAGGATCCTCCTAGCAGGCTGCGTGATCGTGGCTGGCGGGCTGCCCACCAACGGTTAGTTGTTGGGCGTTGTATATATGTTACGGTAAATGTAAAACCATTGATGAACCGTGCCTAGCACACGGTGTTATCACATTAAACGTTTTAAACGCGCCAACCCGTCGCTACATTTCTTTCTTAGATGTCTATTTATATCTTTACGTTTTTGATTAGCTGTGGAATGAGCTTTCTGCCGAGGTTTTCCCGAGAGACTATAGCATGGGGTTCTTCAAGAAAGGAGTTATAAGGTTTCTAAAGGGTCGGCAACGCGCGAGTGATACCCCTGGTGTTGCAAGCGTCCATAGGCTACGGTAACAGCTTACCACCAGGCGGGCCGGTTGCTAGTTTGCCTTCTTGGTAGTATAAAAAAAAAACTAACCTCGTCGATGGGCAAGCTCTTATTCGTGATCTCTCAATCGTCATCGATAAATTCTATAAACCGCCCATTTAGACCTGAAACGACTTAAGTTCCCCTCGAAATTCGTGGTCTTTCCGAAGTGTGACGTAGGGAGGTGGCGATTCCTTAGCGATCCATCTACACTCATATGAGGGGTGAGGGAAGGAAGGGTCCTATCGTGTATCTAAACCCACAGGTTTCCTGTTTCTAGTACTCATTGTTGTTATCATATGTAACAAGAAACTGAATACCGTTGTTAGGACCATGGGTTTAGCTTACTTAGTAATTTTAGTACTTTGTGAGCGTGGGTAGAGGTTTATTAAATTATTATTAAATTATGACAAAGTTCCTCCCAGTATAAAATGTACTGTACTAGAATCGGGACGTAATAATTAACAACAAAATTATATACTATAAAGTCTATAAGTATTTTGTTACTAACATATGGATTGTAATTATCTGAAAATAATTTGAATTTGAATTAAGTTGGTTTTGTTTTGTGTTGTTTTGTTTTATTATTGACGATAATAATGAGTGCTATTGATATGAACAATCAAAAAGCGCGTTGTTATTTAAGAAAATTAAATCCTCGATTTAACCACAAATACCGGCAGCCCTTGGAGGAGCGGCTATATTTGATGAGCGTTTACCTCGTCCATAAATTAACTTAATTACTTGTACGAGGATTTCAAGGTGAGAACGCGATTTATAAACGTTATGCTCCTGAGTTTCCTGCCGGTCGGCAGATGGGTGTCCAAGAGGCGCGCGCAATCCCGGGTCCTGTCCTGCTGCAGCGTGACCGCTCCATCCGATGTGATTTGTAATTACTAAGAGATCGGACACGGCCTAGTCGACAGGACCTAGTGTTGCATGTGCAGACGCAGGACCTTTAATCGTCGACCTTTGTTAACTGAAATCTTTTGAAATACATAATCGAACAACAACTTGTCTACGCGCGTGTCTTATTCGCCCGTCATCGATTCGTCGCCGTCTTCATTTCGAGACAAAACGTTGACTCGCAGAGGCGTCGTGGGTCGGTTGAAGTACGTAACGGACGTCTTCATTAGCGGATTTACAAACTCTGTGCACATTTGACTGTCAAACGTCACTTTGCACTTGGAACGCAACAACTGCAACCACAGAAGGAACAAGTTGAGTTCTCGCATCGTCTTGACGTTCGATCTGTACTTATTTGTTGGTGAGCGCAACCGGATTCATAATGGACGCAGACCCGTTCATCAACATGCCGGCGTACATATCGACGCTCGCAGCCGAGTCTACCACGGGCTACAAGAGATCTACAAAGGACAGTTGGCACAACAACGACGCTCCGTGACGACCGACCGCCGTCCCCGTTTCGCTCGACATTAACAACTCGCCGAGACGCTCGATCAGGGCGTTCACTATGGTGTTACTACATTTTGCGGACTGCCGGGCACAGACCGTTGTATACGTTGCCCGCGCAATACTCGTTACTCGAAAAGAAACACGTGGGACTGCCTGCGATCATATCGGACCGATCGCACAGTTCATCGACGGTGGTGTATTTGGCGAAACTAAAATTAGTTCGACTCGGACACGTCAGATCGCCGTCGGATGTCACGGACCACTCTTTTCGACGTCTATCTGGTCGTTTACATCTTCGTCGCCGTGGCCGGCGAGCTTATTCATGCGCCCTCGGGTAGTTGTACGGTTCCGAGTAGTCACATCTTATCTTAGATGGCGCGGTAGTACTGACGACGAAATAATAGAGGACGAGATTCAATTCATAGGCAGCTACGATGACCCATTGGTGGAACGCGCGGTCTCATCTCGACCATGTAAAAAATAAACACACGTTTTTTACTTGAGTACAAATTAATTTTCATTCATTATATTCGTCCACAATTTTAACTGTTTTGTATTGAATGTAAATGAGTTTGTAATGTTAATGTTTAATTTTAAAAGTTCCTAGCGCTAATCAAAAAACCAAAGCTTGCGAAGACTTACTGCAGAGTAAACACACAGGTTCTCTTAACTTGGACCACAAACGAATTATTAATAGTGTCTCTGACGTCATTCATACTACCGAAATTCACCAGTTTGCCTTAGATTTACCGTAACATATATATTGAGTGTCTGTGTAAACTTCGATATCTTTATTCAGCTTCTCGAACATTTGTTCCAGGGATAGTTACATCTGTGTTTTCTATGTTGCTTGATGTGGCGTTATACTGTCGGCCTGATAGATGGCGCTTCATTGAGATAAATAAATTTAATTGTAATTATTACTAACACGGACGGACTGGATGCGGAAGGCGGAGGACCGTGTGCTGTGGCGCGTGTTAGGAGAGGCCTATGTCCAGCAGTGGACTGCGATAGGCTGATTGATTGATTGATTGATATTACTAACAAACCTAAGATCTTTTTAAATAATATTGTCTATGGTTACACAGGTATCAGATCCAAAAGAAGTGTTTAGCGGCAACCGCGTGGCAGATAAACCTCTAACGGAAGATCAGATGATAGGCGAAACTCTCGCCGTGGTCCTCGGTGACTCCAAGATTTGGTCTGCTGGTGAGTACTATGTCAAGTTATACATAATTGTGAAATATTACTTACAAACATTGAACAACTGCATGTATGTAATAATAATAATAACAGCAACCCATATAATTATATGTCTGTCTATCAAGGAAAGAGATCAAAGGGTTGAAAAAAAATTTATTCCTTAATTTATTGACATTGATAGGCTTATAAGACTGGCCTGTTAGTCGTTGTTGGTAACCCTGATTGCTAAACCGTTTGAAACGCTCTCAGGATAAAATGTGATGAACACGATAAGTTTTCCCTTTTTAAAACAACAAAAAAACAAAACGTCAGTTTTACCGTACTACTTTATGACGTCACTGTCCCTTAACTACTATGACGTTAATGGACTATGACGTCATAAAACAGTAGTGTTGCCCCTGCCTAATTATATCAATACTAGCTGTTGCCCGCGGCTCCACCCGCGTGGATGTCGGTTATCGCTGCAAAAAGTAGCCTATGTGTTATTCCAGACCATAATCTATCTGTGTGCCAAATTTCATCCAGATCCGTTCAGTAGTTTTTACGTGAAAGAGTAACAAACATCCATCCATCCATTCTCATAAACTTTCACATTTATAATATTAGTAAGATTAAAATGCTCGTAACTTTTGAATATTTCACGCATAGACTATAGTACAAGTAATTTACAACTAAAACTATATTTACACAAATTAGAAATAAAAAAAACACAAAAAGGGGTGGGGGACTGCTTAATAGGCGTCGTAAAATTCCTCCGCATAGTTAGTTTTCAACTTTTGACATATGACATATTCAATTTTCGTTTATGTTTAAAAAATATAAATATGTACCAATATAAAAAAAATATCGTCGAATACCCTATTTCAGAAACTTGTGTCTAAACATCGTGTTTGTCAGTAAATACTTCTTTCTGTCTGTTTATTATGTATTTATGTTATTTAATACTTTCCCACACATCGCAGGTACGTTCTGGGACAGAAACAAGTTTACTAACAGAACTTTCTTCGCGCCGTTTGCTTACAAAACGGAACTAAATACTAGGAAGTATAAATTGGAAGATCTTGCGCGACTCAATAAGACGGGTAAGGTATTTGTTTACTTATGTCTCGGGTTTAATTCTTGGTAAATAGTAATAGTGTTTTCAGTCGAAGAACACGCCCTCCCGATCGGGTTGGTATGGCTATTACAGCTTTAATGGAGTGCTATCGAACAGATGGTGAAGGTGATCGTCACTTATCCGACTGTTGTGAGTTCGATTTCAACAGGACAAATATATGTGTATGTAAAGATAGTGGTTCCTAGTCTGTGTGTACTTTGTTTGGTTTTTAGCGCAGGTCGTCCAATTCGCAAAATGTCCGGTGAGAAAAAATTGTTTAATTCGCAAAACTTTCTGCGCCTAAACCCTTTTTTTTGAACGTTTTATGTATGTAATTTTTTTTTATATTACTTGGCTGGCAAACAAGCATACGGCCCGCCTGATGGTAAGCAGTTACCGTAGCATATGGACGCTTGCAACACCAGGGGTGACACTTGTGCGTTGCCGACCCTTTAAAAACCTTAAAACTCCTTTTTTGAAGAACCTCATGCTATAGTCTTTTGGGCAAAATTTCGACTCATTCCACAACCTAATCTTACGGGGTAAGAAATTCTTCTGGAATCGTAATGTCCCTTACGACACAGGGTGTTTCCTGAAGTTGTCTTTTTAAAGGAAAATGAAACAGAACAGATTAATATTGTTAAAGTAGACACTTCCTTTAGGTCGCCCGGTGGTCGAAATTCGATCGCTATTGCTTTCTGCAGTTGTTTACCGTATTAACTATGACTATGCCAAATCCAACCCTCCCTCCGTGCGCGCAATATTCAAAGTCAAACTCATTTATTCATTTAGATCAAATCCATGATACTTATGAACGTCATTAAAACAAATGCCAGTATACTTTTTTTCTAAGGCCAATTCGCTTACTAGGGTAGGGCCTCGAGAAGAATTGGCAAGAAACATTTGACGTCTGGCGTTCACAATGTTGCCAGTCTTCAAAAGGGGTTTCTTCGCAAATTAATATAATAAAGATATTTTCAGACGAGGTGTACACCAGTAAACCTTGGTTCCAATTCTTGAAACAACGTTGGTCTACAAACTTCGACAGCTTAGAACAGTTCTTTCTCAAGATGAAGATCCGTGATGACCAGCTCGGGCAGTACTTGAAGCGTTACGAACGATTCCCCACCTACTATAGGGCGGCTAGTTTGAAGCATGGACATTGGACGAGGCCCTACTTTGATTGTGATGGACATTTGAAGCAGTGGGTTATTACCTACGCAGCACCTTTCTTTGGATGGGATAGTGTGAAAGTTAAATTGGAGTTCAAGTAAGTTCTTTGTTGAAAGCTTTAACAAAATTTGTTTGCATAATACGATAACTGTATCTTAATTCCTTTCAGAAACTTCTTAAGTATCCTATGTTTTCCATTATGTTTCCCTTATCACACTGGTGATTTGCGAGCCAGATTGTCACGAGATCGCAACGAGGTCGTCGCGAGATCGCAACGAGATCGTCGCGAGATCGCGACGAGGTCGTCGCGAGTTCACAACGAGGTCGTCGCGAGATCGCAACGAGGTCGTCGCGAGATCTCAACGAAGTCGTCGCGAGATCGCAACGAAGTCGTCGCGAGTTCGCAAACGAGCTAGTCACCGCACTTTCGCTGCGCCCTCACCTCGCTTTGAACTCGCTCGCAAATCGGCCCTAAATATAATAGGGAGCTTATAGAACAAGATAAGCATATACGATTTACGTTCTTTTTCTACAGAGGCGTAGTGGCTGTGACGATGTCTCTAACTTCCCTGGACATCAACCAGTGTCCCGATAGATCGTACGTGGCGAACGCTTTCAAGGGCACGGACAAATGCGACACCAGTTCATCCTATGTAAGTCATTTTGTTTTATATTAAAATGAAAGTCGAAAACCTTTCTTTGCGTGTTTTTTTTATAATGAGAACATTACTATTTTCGATAGTTACTGCTCTGCTGCTTATCGATAATCACCTCATGTGATAACTATCGATAAAAATAAGAATGGTCAATGGCTATGGTATGTTAAAAAAAATACTAGAATTGATAGATCGTTTAAAAATGATTCGGCAAGAAATCATTTTTTATTGAAAAATTATGTCATTCGATAATTTTTGTTAAAAAGATAATCTTTTAAAAAATAAAAATTACATTTCGTGAGGTGAGGTTTTTTAAATAAGGTCAATATTATATTTGATCTTATTTAAAATAGCTCACTAAACGTGTTTTTGTTACGCTTCTGTCTTCCACTTATGAAAAAGCGCGAAGTATTTTTTATTTTGTTTTATTAATGTATTTATAGGTAGCGTAGGTATGTCTATATTTTAATGATGTAATGTATAATAAAATAGCAACCCATATACGTCCCACTGCTGGGCATGAGTCTCCTCTCTTCTGTCAAGAGAGAGAGGGAGGATTTTAGGCCTTAATTCACGCACACTGGCATAATGCTGGATCAGACATGTCCGAAGAATTACTTTTAAGACATGTGGGTTTCCTCACAATATTTTCTTACACCGTTAGCAGATAGTAAATAATTTGAATATTAGATATTAATTCCAAAAAGTGAAAATGAAGTGAAATGTAAAAACAATCACATCACAATTAATTATTTTCGTATTCTTCCAGTGTGTACCAATATCGGGTCGTGGTTTCGAGGCAGGTGGTTACAAATGCGAATGTCTCCAAGGTTACGAGTACCCATTCGAGGACCCCATCACGTACTACGACGGTCAGATCGTGGAGGCTGAGTTCCAGAACATCATAATGGACAAACAGACCCGTATTGATATGTTTAAGTGCAGGCTCGCAGGCGCCGCCGCCATACAGAGTAGTATGGTTGTATTAACAGCTGTTTTATTCGTAGTTTTTAAGTTAAGGTAAACTAGAAAGCTTTTCTATATAAGCAGCTTAATTAATATAAGTATACATATCACATCCCTAGTGGAAGAATAAAACTAATTCCGACATTTTTCCTGCGATAAAAACGTTCATAACTTTGAATCAGTCGAATTAATTTACATAGAATTTGATTGGCAGTGACTTAGCTATGTCTGGTATTGCTATGGTCCTTTAGCAGTCACCATTTACCATAAGATGAGCCAGTAGACCGTCTGCCACCTTTAGCAATACAAAATAGCATTACAATCAGACTATCCGCATCCGTTATGTATCCGGTATCCGTTTGGCATCTACAATTCCATAGACAATTCATAACGATGAAATAAAATAACACCATTCGGTTGGTTAGCGCGTTTTCAACTTTATGGGCTTGGAATAAAGTCCCAAATCGTAAAATGTGCCTTGTCAAATTCAAAGATCTGGCTTTCAATATAAGATTATGATGTATTTTTTATTACATTAAGATATAAAGGAATTATTGCTATCGTCAATTATATAAAATATATTACTAGTAACATATCAAGACTAAATCAATGTAAACTTAGGCCTTATATTGTGTATATTTGTATATGCACTAGAATGTGTTGTCGCTTCATCAGTAATTAGGGTTAGTATATTTGAAAGGTTTTTACCTGATCAGCGTTTTAGTGTTATGTATATTTTGTCTAGCTTGTGGGTAAGAGCTAAATCAGCAAGGAAGCTAGAAGCTAGAAGAAGGCGCTCATAGCTAGGTGCACTCGCTGTTTGGCAAACGATCAGCGGGTTAAGCTACCAAGGGCCCGGTAACCCTATAGATGGGTGACCGCATAGTGGTATTTCATCTGAGCGTCTCCATGCTTCGGAGGGCACGTTAAAAGTCGGTCCCGACTGTTATCAGTCGTTAGATCACGACAGAGGCCTAAATATGGGCGATCTAAATAACTCTATCACCAGGTTAGCCACTAACCAAACGATAAGAAAAAGTGGCAAGGAGCAGCTGAAATAGGTAACATTACGCAAAACTCTGCATAGAGGGCGACACTAGCACATACCGTAAACAAACCGCCATGACACATCATGTCATATTTATTTTGTAACAAACACATTGCGAAAACTTGACAATTTATAATAGTTTTATTATTATTCGCATATTTAAAAACTGTTCTGTGATATTATGGCATCCTACGGACATTTAAAAGCGGATGACCTAAAAAAACTGATTGTCAAATGTACTGTTTATGGTCTGTGCTAGTGCTGCATTCTGGCGGGAGAACATTGCAGTAATACCACAGAATACTTAATAGTACAGGTACAGAAGGTTCACTTCGCTAAATCATTTAAACAAATATCAACTTTGCTCGCACACAATAGAGCGCAATTCAGCTCCCCAGAACAAAACTTACCTACTCGTTTATTCACCTACAAATTGGCTCCCTTTGTATTGCGTATTTCTGGACATTATGGTTGTCACTTAGAGATCAATTTTGATCTGAAGTTCCTGTTAGGTTTAGGTAGGTACTTACTATACTTTTGTAAACGAGTGACTTTTTAAATAAATCTGGACATGTGGGGACATATTCAATGTAGGGACTTAGTAACTAAATTATAAGAACAAGCAGTGTGTGTCCACATCACAGGACTGGTCAAACCACTAAAGAACAAATTATAATAATGGGTACTAGCTGTTGCCTGCGGCTCCGCCCATGATTATGTTTTTGATTAAATTAAAAATAGGTATTAGAGTTTGTCATTGGTTTGTATGGAGCCATTTGTCCAGTTGAAATTTAAAACTATTGAGTGATAGGCGGCTATAATATATTTTCCCAATTAAATAAGTACCTACTTAATTGGTTGGACTAATAAATAATACGTCTCTACAAAAACTGTGCTGTATAGTGTACATATCAAAATCTTGCTACAAATAGGTACCTACAAATTATGTTTTTCTAAATGATAACGTGTTTCTTTACTTTGCAATATCCTTTGGAATATTGAAAAACGAGAGGTTAGGATCCTTATCACTATTTAAGCAGCCGAATACTGTGGAATATTTTTATGCCTTTTTTTTCTTTAGAATATTTAAAAGCGAAAACGAACCGGTGACGAATTACGGCTTCGTGTGCATTTCGTAGGTAAACTTACGTCGAACCGACGACGCGACCGGCGCGCGACACTCGACTAAATAATCCCCCTGGAAATGTTGCGGCCGGGTACTTGTAGATTCATACCTAAACAGCGGAGTGAACCAGGCCTGGTAATACTCCCTATTTGAGAAGTCTGAAGAACTTTGCCAAGTGTTATGCACCTGGAAAGGCAGCAGTAAAGTCCAGCAGTGAAGGTTTAGCTCGCATAGTCGCTATAGCATAATGTTACTCACATGGAAATATGAAGTATCTGGATGTATCTGGCGATTAAAAAGAGTAGCCTGAGTTTCTTGCTAGTTCTTCTCGTGGCTCCACGTCAGTGAACTATCCGTAGGCAAATTTAGCTGACATCATTCTGACTTATTCATAATTTATGACCGTCATAAGTGTTATTTTTTAACCTAAATAAATAATAAAATAAACAAACAGAAGACAGGTTGATATAATCGTGGCGGGCTATTTGCCTATTTAGACAGACTAGAAGTTGCCCAATGGTCAAAATTCAACCATTATTCATTGAATTGAATGAGAAAAAATGTTTCCCATTCAAAAAAGGAAGCAAATCGATTGACAAACATAGAAAAAATGGTACTGAACAGTTGCCTTTACCTATTGATTATATTGTGTACTGTCTGCTTATCTGCGTATGCCTAACAAAATAAGCACAACTCTAAAAACGTTTTTATAGGTTATTTAACCTTTTTATATGTTCATGTATATGTCCGTAGATAGGATAAATAAAATTATTAACGCTTCAAAAAGAAGATTTGAAGTAAAGACAATTCGTTTCTACATTTTAATATTATTGGATTTTACAATAATATAATAGTAGTATGTCACACACAGAGGTTGGCATGGCAACATAAAATTAGTAGCTTTTTATCTGTCTGGCAACAAGAAAAACTACTACTTTTATGTTCTACTTTTAAATCAATGGAGAAGTATTGGTGTGATTATAGACAAAAAATGGGCTAGTTATAACTTTTTTATGCGGTTACGTACTTTATCATCAGGTGGGCTATTTTATGCTTCTTTGCCACCAAAAGCCTATTAATATATTACAATCGCGGAAGTTTAAGATGCAAGGATGTTTATAACTCCTTTACGCAAGACTACTGAATAAATTTTGATGAAACTTTACAATGTTATAGCTTAAACATCAAACTAAATAGGCTATAATTATATTAATTTCATACTATAATTATAGCTAGTACGAAATTAATATATTTATTTAAATCTCAAATTAAATTGCTTAGGCTTTGTACCTCTGTTTGTGACATGAAGGCTCCGAGTAAACTGGCCACTGACCACAGTTACTGTGTATCGCGCGCCATGTCCTTTGGTACCGCACTAATGAAAGTGATTCTGTAGCCGCTACAATAAGTTTCACTCTCGTGTTGAAGTACAGTGTGGTCGCCGGTGGTGACGTATCGCAGCCACACAGTCGCGTGTGGTTGCCACTAAGTCGCAAGCGCCACTCTGCGGCAAGTCTATACAAATTGTATGAAAAATCTCGTGTCGCTAGCCACCAGCACAACGCCTTAAAAGTAACATTGTAGAAATAAAACTATATTTGTCTCTGTCGTAGTTATACAAACAATATGTCATAGTGAATCTTCCTTTTTGTTGCATTTACTACGTATTTTTAACAAAATAATTATTAAGTATATAGTAGTAGACTGCCTAGGTGGTCCAGTGGCCGCAGTATGCGCTTGATGTGCGCTGTTGGTTCGATTCCCACACACACACACACACACACACACACACACACACACACACACACACACACACACACACACACACACACACACACACACACACACACACACAGGACAAAACTTAGTGTGACCTACAAAGATTTGTTCTGAGTCTGGGTGTAATTTGTTTCCGTTAATTATATGTTTGTAAAGTCCCCCGCGACACAGAGCTTATTCTCTTAGTGCGGGAATTGTCTTTTTTAAATATTTTTTTAAAAATTCATTAATTATGAATTAATACGTAAGCTTTCACTTATGTTTCCGGATAAGTTCGATTCTAGACTTGGGTTTTCATGTTAGGAAGCTAAGTAGCAGCACAGAGCCTGCATTGTGTGCTATATACTATAGCAATAGGCTCGCCCTTTGTTGCATAGGAGCTCATATAGCTAGTAAAACATAAATTTGACTGTCATACACTTGTGCCTACCCTTTAGGGAACAAGAGACATGCTATATTAAGTTTTTTTTTAATTACATGGTTTTATTTAGCCAGATTGCTTTATCAGCTACTTCTATACCAATTCTTAAGAAACTTTGAACACATATTAAGATCTCGTGACAATAGGAGTTTGTCAGCAGTTTGTTAACAGTGTAAGAATTAAAATAAAACCGTTTAACTTAAAAATGTATTTTACCATTTTTTTTATATAGGTAACTAATGTGTTTTTGTATTCTGTGTCTTTATAGTTGTATTGTATTTTTATATGAGTTTATTGACAGAATATTATTCCTAATTAATTTTTATGACATTTTTTAAACGTGAGCCGTCCATTGTAGACTGAGTTATGTATTGAATCTCATTGCAATAATTTCACATTAGATATAAGATTTGTTTAGTTTAAGTTTGGTATATATTTACACAAGTTTATATAGCTAGTATTGGTATTTAGGAGCACGCAGATATTAATATATCTGCGAGGTTAAGCAAGGTTGTTGCGGTCAATACATAGATGGGTACCCATATGTTGTCGTTGAAACTACGCCTGATCTTGCTCCGGTCTTGTTCGATTGTCATTGCTTTTGACTATGAGAGTGAAGGTATAAAGAGTGCACCTATGTTTACGTACACACTTAGTGTATATAAGGTGTACGCAAATACCGGTATACTCTAATAAATCAACAACACAGAAACAGGTCTAGGAGAATAATGTTTATGGTATTGTACCACAATATCGATTTTAATGTAACAAAATATCAATAGCCATGTTTTAGCAGCTAGTTGGTCAATTTTATATTTTTTTATTATATTCTCACAAAAAGTATTGAATATTGTTATGAAGTGACCTTTATTATTCACATTGGAAAAAAATGATTCGATTTTTTGTACAACTTTGTTTTGATTAAAATTGACTATTAATTACGTACAATAACTTTATGTATTTTACAAAGATTATATTTTTTAAAAGACAATAATTGTTTCTTATTTTTCATTACCAATAAGTACCTACCTACAGTAGCAGCTTCTGATTAAGTTCTTAACAAATCATTTTACCAAAAAAAAGTTCAATTGTACAATTTTCATTTGCTACATTATATTTGCTTACTAATAGTTGTAATAGTATTACGTTACTATCAAACGAGAGTGTGGAAAATAATAATATCTTTTTAACAAAAAATTGAACCGACGAAAAAAAAAGGATTTGAAAAGTAAAAAATAATAAAGTTTTGAGTCGGCACCAAACAAACAAGCCATCATCTCACTTTATGTATAATGCTCTGCGTTGGTGAATTAGTTAGGGCAAGTATTATATACGTAGGTATAGATTAATTTGCTTATTCGTTAGTTTGGCGCCGACTCAAAACTTTATTATTTTTTACTTTTCAAATCCTTTTTTTTTCGTCGGTTCAATTTTTTGTTAAAAAGATATTATTTTTTAATTTTTTGTGACTTACATAATAAACATATCAATAATTATACATCACAAATTGGTTATAAAGTCCTTATGATCTCAATCAAAGGAAGCGCACTGGTCTACCAGTGCACGTCTTTTGACTGAGATCACTGCGCTGTGTAAATCCTTATGCTATGTAAACATAAGCATTAAGCTTACGTTTACATAAAGATTTACACAGCACAAATAAATCCTTATGCTTATGTATACATAAGCATTAACTGGCCTGTTGGTCTAGTGGTTAGTGACTCTGACTGCTACGCCGGAGGTCGTGGGTTCGATTCCCACCCAGGACAAATCTTTGTGTGATGAGCACGAATGTTTGTTCTGTGTCTGGGTGTAATTTATTTATAATATGTATGTATTTAGAAATATATAAGTATGTTTATCAGTTGTCTGGTTACCATAGTTCAGGCTCTGCCTAGTTTGGGATCAGATAGCGATGTGTGAGTTGTCTCGAAAATATTATTAGCAGCGTTAGTATACGACCACGTCTCAGATGTATAATGTTCATCACTGGTAACATACACGGCTCAAACATTTTTGTCTTGAGATACTGCGATATTTAGGACAGGGAGATATGGCTAAGCCATTCAAACACTACCCAGCCGAATCCGATTAGCGAGTAACCTCCTTTAACGAGTTACTACTTTTGACAAGTGACCTGTTATGGTGTCCTCTTCGAGCCTTTCGGGGGTGTTGAATACGAATATAACATCTATTTCGTGATCAAAGATGGAGAACGCGATTTTTTCTAAAAAGTCAATATATCTTTGTATTTTAGAAGTTTTAATTTTTTTTTATTACTTACCCACCCTTATTTTTGTACCTTTGATTAAACAATAAAATCAAAATCTTTATTTTCCTTTTCTTTTAAGGCAAGGCCCTCGCTAGGTAACAAGCCCTGTGTCGCGGGAGACTTTACAAATATACAATTGACGGATACAAAGTACACTCATACTAGGGACAACCATTGGCACCACCATGGGTCACACAACTTTTTTCCCGTATGGACATCGAACCTAAAACACGCCGCGTAGTGGTAAACGGCGAGGTAACCACTTATGCCACTGAACCAAATATCATCTTATAGTCCACAAAACAATTTTTTTTTAGGCTAACGAAGCTGCTTAAAATATCCTGACATTCATATTTAATACTTTTATTCTTCGTCTAGGTGCTTCTTCTATTTCTCAGCATAGATGTTGCTGTGGTGAAGCCGTCGATAGCCTTGGACACCACGACCTGTCATGCAGCAGGAGTGCAGGCTGCATATATTTTTTATACTACTAGGATGGCAAACAAGCATATGGCCCGCCTGATGTTAAGTAGTTACCGTACCCTATGGACTTTTGCAATACTTACCAGGGGTATAACTTGTGTGTGTTGCCGACCCACCTTTTTACACTAGGGCTTTAAAATGGAGTATCCCTGAGACAGGAAAACGTTTCTTTCAAAACGCATACCTAAATGAGCGCTGGAGACCTGTATGGATACAGGTCGCCAGCGCTCATTTAGGAACACAACTACATCGCTGTGTGTAGTTATTTGGCTGTGGTTTTCTGTAAGGTGGAGGTCCTACCCCAGTCGGGCTTGCTCGTTAGTATAGCGCCCTACATCTCTTAAAATATATCTCGGCACGCTAACCTAAATGACATACTCCGAAGCGCTCTTGTCACCATTGGCATTACAGCTGTACGGGAACCCAATTGTGTATATATATATTGTGTACACAACGATGGTAAGAGACCTGATGATATGTCTTTACTGCCCTGGAAGATGGGTAGGCCTTTGATGTGGGATGCAGCATGTGTCTACGCCATCACGCCATCCCATCTCCCAAGCACAGCAGGTGGTGCTGCCGTTGCATCTGCGGAGACTCTCAAGGGGCGCAAATACAGCATTCTCATCGGAGATTATGTTTTTATGCCGTTTGGGTGGGGTGCAAGTGCTCGCGGTCTTTTCAAAGCTCTGTCGAAGCGTTTAATCGACGCTTCACGTGACCAGAACGGTGGTTTATATTTGGCTTAAAGAATAAGCATTGCCATTCAGCATGGCAATGCTGCCAGTCTCTTGGCCGCGTTTTCAGTAGACAGGCCGAGGTTTTTTTTTATTAGAATCTATAATCGAACATTTTGAATTAATTACCATTATTATTATTATTTTATATTTATTACAAAATTTATTAAATATGTTTATTCTAATCTGTAATAATATAGGCAATGAATGTTTTAATTATAATCAGAGTACTTAGATTTAGATTTAAATTTGTACGCTTCAATGCAAAACATAAACCATGTTCTATGATTACAAACAAAGATTTTGATTTTGATTTTTGCTGCACTAATGGAAAATAACTAATTTATTTTAAGTGGGCGCTAAACATTTATTTATTACCATTTCACTTTACGTAATAAATAATTTGTTTGTTAGATGGTTTGTTAGTAGTTAAGTAGCTGCTATAAACTATTGAAGAGTGCCCTTAACTGTCTTCCGTGTCGGTTGTAGATCAATTCAAGGTCTCCTTGGTGATGTAGTAGGTATCATTAAAACTGTATATATTTAGCAAATTTTAACAAAATCGGTAAACAAATGTAAATGTTATGAGTGAACAATCAATTATTCCCTATTTATTTAACTGAGGGGTATTATTTCTAGTTGAAAATACGGAGTTTCCGAAAATCTAATAATTTACAATAAGAGTGCATCTTATGACCTCTTCAATAAGCCCAAACACGGCTAGAATACATTGTTTATTTATGGAGTTCCGATGCTTATGCCTTCCAAGTTCATCATCAGATTAGTTGAATGGTACCATTTTCATCAAAAACATTGAATTTACTTTATTACAGTCGCTGTAAGTATCTTATTCGATATCTATATTATCCTATCGCCATTCACAAAATGCTTATTATTGAGAACTTCTGGCAGTCATTTGTGGTCTTCTTCATCTGTTTTACTTCACCAAATGATACTTTCTGAATGCAAATGCTTGACTTATTGTAGAAAATATCAAAATTGTTATATGTTTGCCTATAATATTTGAGGAGTTCTCTCAATTCCTCATGGATCCCATCATAAGAGCTGAATGTCGTTAAAATGGGACCAACTTCAAAGTATATCCTATCGAATAAAAAAAGAATTATCGAAATCGGACGACCCTGTAAAAAGTTATGCGTGGTCATACATAAAAAAAAAAAAAAAAAAAGAAAAAAAAAAAAAAAAACAAATATACGGGTCGACTTGAGAACCTCTCTTTTTTTTTTTCGTCGGTTAAAAATGAAATGCCACAGTTAGAACGAGACTTATCCAATCGCTATTCGTGATATACTTATAATTGAGAAGTTCGTGTCCAATTGTGGTCTCCTTCATCAGTTTCACTTCACTAAATTACACTTTCTGAATGCAAATGTTTGATTTGTTGTAAAACGGAAATTGCTATATGCTATAATATAGCAATTTCAATATTTTTACATACATAGATACAGTTCTAGATGAGGTAAAGAGTATTCACTGCAACCATTGGAACCCATTTTAGGATTAGAATTTGCCTGAAAATCGAATTTCGTCTTGGTCGAATTCGAGTTGGTCTTATTGTTTCTGATATTTCTCTTGTTCAATCGAAGCGTGGAGGCATGCTGTTCATCAAAAGGTGTTTTGATCGGTTGCAATGTTTAGCTTTGTTTTTTCTTTAATTTTGTTACAAACTTAGCATTTTAACCTTTAATGATTACGAACGCTTAGTTTCTTTAGAGCATAAGTCATACATAACACAGATACCTACCCACGGATAAGGGATGAACCACCAGATGCACATTAAATGTGCTAAAAGTGCTCCCAACACAGGGTACTAAATGGAAGCGGTGAGCATTATGTAATTAAAACTTCAATAATATTGCACAAAATATTTTATAGGTAATAAATTTAAGCTAAAGTTTCACATTTTTATTTATTTTATGAACAACAATATAATGCAAATTTAGTACACAACAACTTGTTCACGTTTTTAACATGTTCATCTAATGTTTAATAATAATGAAACTTAACAAGGTATAATTACAAAGTAAACTCTAACTGGATTGTATTGTACACCATTAAATTGAATTGCTGATATTGATTGAATGAGGGATGCATATGAAAAATAACTAAGAGACAAGCCGTTTTTTAGTATGGCGAAGTAGTTTATTCTCTGCTTAAGAGAGCGTTTACGGTGGCGAAGCTGCATACAGACGTTAAAAACGTTTTGATGTAGGCACAGGTTATCCACCAACGGCTCTGCTAAGAGATATCAACACCAAGAGACCAGGAAAGGTACGTCAACGTCATTCAACTTTAAGTAACTGATTCCTAAACGTAGATGATACTTAACTAATAGGCCCGACATAGCTGTAGTTATCAGTTAATAACTGTAAATTACTAGCTACTATGTCGGACTAGTACAACTTTAGAGGATCGTTTTTTGCCATCTCGACAATGTCTTTAATGTTGCCAGAAAAGTGGATGTACTTCTTGTATTTTTAAATACTATCAACTTGGAATTACTTGGATGACAAACAAGCATACGGCCCGCCTGGTGTTAAGCAGTTACCGTAGCCTTCAGACGCTTGCAGTACCAGAGGTATCAAAATTAAGGTTAAGTAATTGTAGGTACTACCTACATTATAATTATCAAATTAAGTGTTAATTTATTAACTAAGTTATACTCGTATTACAGGCCATTGAATGTAGATTGGTGTAAAGCATGAATAACTTTAAAAATTGAAGTCTAGGATAGAGGTAATACTGGGCCATGATGACTTATAATCTTTAGGATCTGTTTCGGTGCCCTGGTCGACTTTTGATGTATCTTTTATTACAATTGGCAATGATTGCGATTTCTGCAGTATATTGGGTTTTGATGGTATTGCCGAGATATTATCTTCTAAAATAACAGTTTGCGAAGGGTTTCTTTGAAATTTCAGATATGGGTAAATGAACATGGGCCAATCAAATTTTGGAAACCGTAATGACGGCAGTTCAAACTTCGGACAAACCACATGTGGGAATCTGAATACCGGTATTTTTAACTTCGGGCACTTTAATACCGGCCTCGGAATATTTATTTTAGGCCAGTGGTATTTCGGTATCATAATATATAGTTTTAAAGTTCTGAATGTAGACATTTTAAATTTATTTTGATAAATTTAAGTAAATTGAAAAAAAAATTAGGTAGATAACTAAATCTGAATATTATAATTTTTTTTGAAATTATCTGCTTATTTAGGTACTTTTTTGTGATCGCATTTTCGCACTTAGTTTAAGAAAATTAACTCTAGAGGTTACTTGTTGATATGGTTCTTGTTGATATGGAATATTAATTGCAGCATTCAATCATACAGTCCTTAATTAGTTGCAAATCATAGTTGTTGCACTATACATATGTGAATATTTGATTATTGTTCGTATTGTATGAAAGCTTCTTCTGGTATGCTGTGAACAATAAATGTGCATTTTAGGAAATAATAATATTAAGTACATAATATCCATAAGTAAGTAGCTATTGTAGGTAAAGGCCAGCTAATACCATAAGTAGGTATAGATCTCGACGGCAGATATAGATGTCATATAGCGACCGAAAGAAGTCTTAACTGAAAAATATTTCGCACCATCAAATTGATTTTGCGTAAATTTGAAATCCAAAAATGAAGTCCAACTATTACCAACATTTTTAGCGGACACATTTTTAGTAGGTACATTATATAGATGTGTTGCATCTGGGATGCAACACATCTATATAATGTACCTACGCATACTGGTCATGGCTAGGTTTTGGTGTCTCGGAGCCAGTTTATGTTAAACTGTAGGTATGTATAAATACTTACCTATTCTTGAAAGTTACCTACCTGTATTAGTCATAGTCATATTTTATTGGTAAGGAATTCTTACAAGTCATATTTACATTAGAACATAATAGTGTAATTTGTTCATGTCAAGCACAAAATTAATTAATCAAAATTATATCAATACAATAATAATATCAGTAGAATAAAATAATGTCAAAATTATAATGTCAAAATACTATGTTTCAAAAATAATGTCAAACGATAATTTCAAATAATAATGTCAAATAATAACAATTTCAAAATTTAATTGCCATAAATTCATCGCGTTCTATCGCTTGCTCAATGAGCCATTTCTTCAGGTGAAATTTAAAAAGCTATCTAAACTAGGACTATTTGGCAGTTTATTGTGAACTGCTAACATTTTGCTATTATAAAACCAATTACATACACTTATTTATGCTCCATCTGAAAGTAGGTATTTTACCTATAGGTAGCCAACCAACGATCTTTTAGATATTCTCAGGCCGTGATTGGTCTATTTAGTAATTCTTAGATTATTTTATGGTCGAAGAGGATCTAGGCGATAGAGTATTACTTAGGTAGGTACTGGTAGTTATGCAGTGTTGTCACTATGCAGCTATGCTCTACTAATAAAAATTAGTTCCTAGAATATGTTTTATGTAAGTATATAGCCAGTGCAGTCTGCACTACCGTTCAGTACTTAAAAAAGCATAGTTAGGACAGGAATACCATTAATGCGGGTAGGTTTAGGTAGATGAAGATACGGTTAGCAATGTTGCCAGTCGACTATAAGACAAAATTTACGTCACATAATCCGCTTATCAATTTGTAACTACTATTAAAGTAAAATCGAGATTTTACTTTAATAGTAGTTACAAATCGAACGAAACAAGATCGTTTTTTTTTATCTAAAAAGATGCAGAGCAATGATGTAGGGCTTTTAAAAATATGCTTAGTTGGTAGGTATATGCTATTATAGTACAGCCAAATGTGAGACTAAGCTTTACGTACTCGTTATTCAATACTATGACGTTTCTAATATACACGAGTGCTCCAACTAAGCCGAAGTAGACAACGATATATAGTAGCATGTATAGAATCAGAATCACCCGGATTAGACCCATGTTTCAAACGGTGGCAATACGTGAACATGACGTATTACTTTCTAATCACCTGAAATTGTGCCATATTTTTTATTTTATTCTTTTCACATTGTTTAATTTTAATTACTTCATCTGTAGCTTAAATTTTTAATAGAACGTTTCATGTACATAACTTTTGACTCAGTACTCTGTCATTTTAAATGACAGTAGAAACTTAGACGTCTAATTTGATGTTCCGCTTAATTTTAAAAACCCTCTTCAATATACACAAGGAAGGAGGAACTACTAGACAGCAGTTAGCTATGGTGTGTATAGGTGGCGCCGCCAGGTAAAACTCATGTAGAGGTATTAAAACTTTTGAGTATCTACCTTATTTTGTTTTAAGAAAAATAAAAGAAATATTTAAACGATCAGAAATTGGATTCATTTTCACCTATAAATAAAATATCAGATTGAGGTCGCAGCTCTGAGGAAAGGTGCCCAAAAGATTGGCTACGTTGGATCGCAAGGCGTTGGCCCAAGTAAAGACAAGCCTTAGGATCGTGAGAAGACTTGACTTGGCCTACCTTAACCTTCAAATTGATTGATAGGTAATAAATTTAACGAGACTGCCGATTCAGCTACTCGGTGACAGAGCAGCTGCTTTTTTATATGTCGCGGTTTTATATAGTCTTCCATTCAATATTACATATAATTTTGACGCGATAACTTTATCACAGGACTCATGGTAAGTTTTAATATAATCTACATTTCTGAACAGAAAAAAAACTAAAATTGACTTTTTAATTTTTTATGACACTGACAAGTGTCAATTGATAACTGTCATTAGACCTTATTGGTTAGGAAGGAGGACGTAATTTTTCGAAATATATACATTATTATTTATATTTATTTAGATTCTAACGTGTGCAGAAAATATTTATCAGGTAAGGTGTCTAAAATATGTGTCCTCGAGAATTTTGATTAATATTTATAGACTACTATCTATTAACCTTGACATTAATATAGTAAAGCATACGTAATTTAATTCAAATAAAATTACCATACCGTGTGCTATTTCACATCGTTTAATGTTATTGTGCGTATTCTTTTCTTGTTCTATATTCCGTATTTTAAACATCTTGTATTTTTTCCAGCCACAATGAGTGCACTGTTTAAGAACCTTATGAACCAGCTGAAGAGCAAAGAATTTAGGGATTACTTAATGAGGTAAGTTTATATTTTTCTTATATAAACTACACTTGGTGGGACAGGGCAGTGGACAGATGGGATTGGAAGATTATGGGGGAGTTTGCTCAGCAGTGGGACAGTACAGGCTAATAAAAAAACACATTTTAGCTGTGGCGCGAGATTATAGAAGAGGCCTATGTCCAGCAGTGGATTGCGATACGCTGATCAATTAATTAAAGCTACACTTTATTATATATTTTTTAAAAGTAGATAGCCATCATTTGTAACAATAAAGTATAATTTAAGGGAAGTTATCTTTGAAGTCAAATTATACCAAATTATAAGAAGAATATAATATTAATTTAAACGATTTTAGAGAGTGGTATTCATCATCTCAGCCAAAAGACATCCACTGCTGGAAATAGGCGTAAGACTAGTATTATATGATAATAATAAATTAAAATAATATAATTTATATTTACTTTAAAGTTTTTATTAACATTTTCAGTACCCATTTTTGGGGTCCTGTGGCAAATTGGGGTATACCACTAGCAGCTATAGCAGATACACAGAAACATCCAAGCTTTATTAGTGGCAAAATGACATTAGGTATGATTTTATTTTATATTAATTGTTTTTTTATACTACTCTTTATACTTTTTTTTTATGCTTCTTAGGTGGTATACAAACATACGATACGGAACTACTAAACATCAGGTGGGCTGCCTGATGTTTAGTAGTTCCATATCCTACAGATGCTTGCAATAGCAATGGTATCACTTGCGTGTTGCTGACCCTTTTTTTACACTAGGGCTTTAAGATTTAGTATACCTGGGATAGAAAAAACATTTTGTTAAAAAATCAAAATCAAAAATCTTAATTAGTGCTGGAGACCTGTACGCACACACAAGAACACAACTACACTGCTGTGTGTATTTATTTGGCTGTGGTCTTCTGTAAGGTGAAGGTCCTTCCCCAGTCAGGGTTGCTCGCTTGCATGGTGCTTTACCTCTCTTCTAGCGATGTTATTTTGAATAAATAAATAATAATATTGTCAATTTTCAACATACCCAAGTAGTCAACTACAAATTTTAAAAAGATAAAAGAGATATCTTATTGTTTTATTTGACACACAAACCGAATTTCGACAAATAGTTCTATGAAAAGATTTTACTTCAACAACTTGGTACTCCGACACGTTTTCATTTCAACAATATTTTAGTTTGGAATATCTTTAATTGTGATTTTTTTCGTCTTAAAAAAGACAACCCTCGCACTAGAGAACAAGCTGTGTCTGTGTCGCGGGGGACTTTACAAACATACAATTAACAGAAACATATTACACGCAGACCTATCCATCTCAGCCATAAGACGTCCACCTCTAGGTTTTCCACATTGTTCGGTCCTGAGCTGACCTTGTCCATCGGTTGCCCGCAACCTTTACCAGGTCGTCGGTCCACCTTGTTGGATGCCTGCCCACGCTGCGTCTGCCAGTTCGTGGTCGCCACTCTAGAACCTTTCTGCCCCAACAGCCATTGGTTCAGTACTTAGCAGATCTATCAATACACATATAATAAACATAGATAATAATGTCAATAAATATCAGCTATTGGTTCAATATTGTGCTGATAAAATCTATTACAAATCATAGTGTTTGTGTATTTTGTTGTTTATATGATAACGGAACTATAGATTTAATTAATCATGATTACTTAGTTTACTAATTGGCTCATAAAGATGTATTGATTAAGGTTGCCACAGACACCATATTTTATATGTTCACAAAGTTCTTTCCATTTTATTATTTTTTATACTTCTGATGGCAGTGTAGCCCTAACAGGTTGGCCAGACAGTAAATGGCTTTAGGCCCTTCAAAAATAGGTTTTTTCATACTTCTTGGGTGGCAAACAAGCGTACGGACCGCCTGATGTTAAGCAGTTACCGTAGCCTATGGACGCTTGCATGGATATCGGAGGTAGCACTTGCGTGTTGCCGTCACAATTTTTTTAAACCAAGCCTTTAAGATGAAGTATCCCTGGGATAATAATAATATGAGATAATTTGGTTGTGGTCCTTCCCCAGTCGGGTTTGCACGATAGTATGATGCTCTACCTCTCTTAAAAAATGGCTAATGACCTCTTTGTCAAAAATATATATCTTGAGGTGCATTAGTCAGCATCGCTGTACATGGCTTTCGACACAATGTGTAGTTACTTAATTTAGTACAATCGACGAACGGTACTACACTGATAACATTAATTCCGTCGAGGTACATGTTGTCGATATACACTTGCAATGGCGTACGGTAAATAACGCATACACTACTTGAAATACTTTATTAACTGTGGAGATATCTAATCTTCGGTCAGATGAGACCGATTTCTTTTCTTTGAATTTCCATAAGAAGTAATAGAATAATGTAAAAAAACAAGTACCTACTACTTTTTTTATTACAAAGGTGGCAAATGTGCAAACGGTGTTACGGGTGCTATTAAGCAGACAGTAGTCTATGGACGCTTGCAGTACCGGCGGTATCACTTATTGCCATTTCTTTTTTTACACCAGGGTTTGAAGCCATCCCTGGGGTAGGTATTTGTTCTTTCATAGCGCATCTCTAAATGTAACAATGCAGGGCAAAGGCCTCCCTACTCTTCTTCTTTCACTTCTCTCTATCTAGACCAGTCTTCGTTAAATCAGTGCTAACTCAACCCGCTATCTCCGTCTGGGTCTCCCGCGTTGTCGCTAGCACTTCAGACCCTCTAGACAAGTGGTATAAATCATAGTCGAATCGAAAAATCAAAAAAGCAAATCTATGGGATTTGACGTAAGTTTGCGACATTATAACGTAAACTTACGTCAAATCCCATACATTTGTTTTTTGACCTTTCGATTAGACTACCGTTTATGCCACTTGTCTAGAGAGGGTAAGAACATAATACTAAGTAATTATTATTATGCAAATGTATGCCTGTTATTACCTCAAGGAAAACATATTGTACTCTAAATCTAACATAGTTCTATTGTTCTAGTAACTACGCAACATTAAACATTGACTAGTTTTATAGAATAATAGCCAATTAATATTGTGTGGTAGTAAAGTATTTTATGGATATTTCTGTTCAATAAATTGTAAAAGCATGGCGAATCGATGTAACGCTAACAACTTTTGTTATTGTAGGTACAGATATAGATAGACGGAGTATTGTTTGATAAGGCTTTCTTGCAATTACTCAATTAGTCATTGTTATGTTAAAGGAAAATATCGTGAGGAAACCCACAATTATTTGTCTCAGGAAACATTCTAAAGGCATGTCTGATCCACTAACCTGCATTGCGCGTGTCTGGATTAATACCTAAACCCTATATGGGATGCTATAAGTATTACATTGTGGGCTTCAAAATAATCATGTAAATTAAAGTATTGAGTAGCATTTCTAACTTAAAGAAAGTACCACTCGATTAAGACAGGTGGCGATGGAGAAAGAAGTGTTAACCAAGGATGATGAGCTGATTGTTGTCCTTGTCATTCATAATTCAAGGAAAATGCTCTGCGCGTGCACAGTCGTTCAGTAATACAGCGCGCGCAAAATATTACATACAGAGAAAGAAATAAAGATCATGACCTCGCCTCGATTAAAATGTATAAGTTTTATTTTTGGTATAGGTTCTTGACCGTGATCAGTCCATTAGTCACAAAATTTCTAGGTTCTCAGACTATTTTTGTCTACTGCCCACTTTGATAAACATTTTTTCAGCAGCCCCAATTTTCTTTTACTTTGACGATAGTTTTTTTTCTTTTGAAAATTATTCTTTCTTGGCCCTTTACCGCCTACCTCCTCAACCTTCAGCGGCCAAAAGGTGGCGTTATCGCCTATTTTGAGAAAGACTGCAGTAATGTAACATAAAATATTATACCTACATAGATTTAATAGTAGGATTTAACAGTACACAGAATTGGTAGTAACATAATGTTATTTTATGTTTACGCTCATGTTATAGTAAATGCTGCGCAATACAATCAGCTGTATTTATTGAAGTTAATATTGTATTACAAGTACATTTACACTTGTCAAGGGTTACGCCTTTTTTATACTTATATGTAAGTCAATCTCATTTAGATCATATTAGTTTTGCCACGACTTCGCCATATTTCGATAAAAAGTATATGCTATTCCAGACTCTATTCTATCTCTGTGCCAAATTTGTTCAGATCCGTTTAGCTGTTTTGGTGTGTTTAAGTAACAAACATCCATACATCCATCTTCACAAACTTTCACATTTATAATATTAGTAGGATTATGCATGATACTTAAGAACGTAACAACAACTATTTGTTGAAAACCAGTAGAAGTTTTGCTACAAACAATTCCACGAGAAGAATTGCAAAGAAGAAACTGGCTAATCTTTTTAATAGCCACAGTATATTGTCATGATGAGAAGGCTAATTAAAATATTTTTTCTTACAAACAATAAACGAGGAACATTCAGAGATTACTTTTTATCAATTTAAATAAGATTTATATTATTGACATTCTAACGCAGAACATTGATAACATAAGTATGTGCTTCAGATAATACGTAAACTGTGAAGTTGAGATAAGACATTAGGTATATACAGAGATTTGTCTCAATGTGTCTCTGAAGGTTAATACGAAATCTTTTGTAAATAGTGTTATTTTGGGTATGAAGTACAACAGAGGCCCTATCTGGTTTGTAAATATCTACCTGCATGTCAGACAATCAATGGGTCAAAAGCACGAGTCTCACAATCTAGTGGCTCCCTCTAGACGAAAAGCAATATCACGCTAAATCCAAACAGAGGTGGCGGGTTAAGGTGGACACATACGAAGACTGGTCCTTAGCAGCTCTTGACAGAGAGAGATGGAAGAAAGTAGGGATGCCTTTGCCCTGCAATAGGACGAAGCGACCTTACGAAACGGGCTAGTACTTAGTTAACGTCCATTTGGCATAATATACGATTCAAAGAGTGAATAATAAAAAATAGTTGCAGTTGATTCCGGATAGCCTTCAAATACATTGTGTAACTGTACCGGATAACCCTGTGAGAGGAAAATATTTTTATTATCGTTTTACTAAGGAAAGCTGTACTCACGAAACAGTAACATAACCACACCACAGTGTGTAGTTATTTGACTGTGGATTTCACTAATTTTTATTTTTAAAAAGACAACTCCCGCACTAGAGAACAAGCTCTGTGTCGCGGGGGACTTTACAAACATACAATTAACGGACACCAACTACACCTAGACTCAGAACAACTCTTTGTGGGCCGCACAAAGTTTTGTCCTGTGTGGGAATCGAAACCACAACCTCGTGCATAGCAGGCGCATACTGCGACCAATGGACCACCAAAACTTGTATGGTGTTTTACTTAAATTTCAAAACAAAATACCGACTGCTTTTCTGATCCTTTTAATCTAAAATACTTTCTTAAAAACGTTGCTATCACTTGTATTATCAAATCTGTCGATAAAAAATGGTCAAAGTTCAAAGTACAACATAGTCTCCATCCAAAGGTTGCTTGGCAGAAATATTAGTGATAAGACCTGCCCACTGTAGATACTATCTTTTACTTTATCATGTAAATCTTTTTACGGTATACAATAATACCTCCTATATTTCAACTTTGAAGTTTATTTATTAGTAGCTTATCATTCGGTCATCGAATTGCATCTATACGTACATTATTCTAGTTCTTGCTTCTGGCTTTCGCGTGGATTTCGTTTTATAAATTAATAAGTATATATTTAAAAAAATATTTTTAAATACAAGCTTTTATAGTGTATTTATGTAATACATGGGTGTTTATGCATTAAATATTCTTAAAATAGCCCAAACACGACACGGCTGTATTGTTTTGTTGAAAAGTTTCTATGTACCCTTGAACATCATCATCACACACTGAACTCCACCTAAAAATATATTAGCCATGGAGCTATATCATCAAATCCAAAAACGACGCGGCTATTTTGTTTCATTAAACAGTTCATCAGAGCCATCGTCCGACTTCATCATCACGTCCTAAACATACATCTAGGTATAATACTCATCAAGATAAATCCAAAACACCCAAACACGACACCGCTATCTTGTTTTGTTGAAGAGCTGCCGTAGCCACCTTGCGACTTCATCATTACGTTCTGAACACCCACCTACGAATATAGTACTCGACAAGATAAATTCAAATGACCCAAACACGACACGGCTATCTTGATTCGTTGAAGAGTTACCATGACCACCTTTCGACTTCATCATCACATTCTGAACATCCACCTACGAATATAGTACTCGTCAAGATAAATCCAAAAGACCCAAACACCACACGGCTATCTTGTTTCGTTGAAGAGTTACCATGACCACCTTTCGACTTAATCATCACTTCTTGAACACCCATCTAAGAAAATAGTACTTGTCAAGATAAATAAAAAGAATACTCAAACACGACACGGCTATCTTGTTTCATTAAAGATTTGCCATGGCCACCTTCCGACTTCATCATCACGTCCTGAACACCCATCTTAGAATATAGTTCTCGTCAGAATTAATCCAAAACACCCAAACATGACATGGCTATCTTGTTTCCTTGAAGAGTTGCCATGGCCACCTTCCGGCTTCATCATCACGTTCTGAATACCCATCTAATAATATAGTTCTCGTCAAGAAAAATCCAAAACACTCAAACCCGACGCGGCTATCTTGTTTCGTTGAAGAGTTCCTATGGCCATCTTCCGACTGCATCATCAGACCAGCTCCATGGTACCATATTATTGCATTGTCACCGAAGTTACGTAGGTATACCAAATTTCAGCTCCATCAAATATACACTCTAACCGGGAAGTACTTCAAATCTAACTCACAAGATTTGCTAACATACAAACAAACTAACATACATTGCAAGCTAAATAAAAGCTTGTAAAATATAGCCTATGTCCTATTTGGTCGTTAGTCACGCCACACTGGTTCGGACCACGGTCCCAATCGCCCACCGACTCTTTTTATGTTGGATGTTTCGCACAAGCGTCTCTAGGCAAGTGGCATAATACGATGTAATCTATACTTAATATTATAAAGCTGAAGAGTTTGTTTGTCGAATATCGAACCAGTACTTTCTGAGATTAGCATCTCAGAAAGCACTGGATCGATTTTTCTATTTTTTAATTCGTTTTTTTTTTAGTTTTTTTAACTATTATTTATTTTTTACTTTTTAGTAATATTATTTATAATTTTATTAAATTAGTGTATTGTCATCGGTCCCCGATAAATCTACAAAATTTGAACGAAATCTGGCCTTTTAAAGTGGTTCAAAATGGCGCCCAAATAAGTCGGTTACAAACATACAGGTGAAGCTAATAAAAAGCGTGTAAAAAAAGTTATCGTGATAAAAAATGTCCTCTAGGATATTATCTATTTCCTTGCCAAACTTGATTAGTTTCGTCTGTTTAGAAGAGATAAGGTTTATAATATTGGTAGAATTTTTAATAAGTCGTTTTTGTTTGTTTACAGCTCTCACACTATACTCGTTAATGTTCATGAGGTTCGCGTGGAAGGTCCAGCCCAGGAACTTGCTGCTCTTAGCCTGCCACTTCACCAACGAATGCGCGCAGCTCACACAAGGCGTCAGATTCATCAAATACTACTACATTGAGGGTGAAGATCCTACTTATTCACCTTCCAAGTCTGCTAAAAAATAGATAGACAAAAATGGCGGGTGGCACCTCAATTGTCTTTGTCTATTCATCTTATTTTTGTATGGTCTGACATTCGTTACAATATTCTAACTATGGATAGACTTTATATAAAGAGTATATTGACATCTTACATAGGATTTATGTAAAACTAATGATAGTCTATGACTACTAAGAAATTGATTTTCTATGGTTAAGAAAGACCGTAGGTATATCGGCTTTTTGACTGCGTTTTTTAGTTGCGGGTAACTTTGACCATGATTCTCCTTTGCTAAATAGGCTATGGTTGGTTAAATATGTTTTCTCTGCAGTTAATAATGTCATTATTTAACGACGAGATATAAGGACACAGCGAGATGACTCGGTCACATAATATAGCCTGATGGTGGATGTACTATCGATAAAGATGGCGCTCGACCACTAATCTAGCGATTTTGAACATAAAAGACAAAATGATTTAACTAAAAGTTCTTTTGAGTTTACTGTTTCACTTTTTTTACCATGTTCAATCTTGCATAGGTTAACTTGCATAGGTAAACATATAGAGTGGTCGAACGCCAACCTGGTCAATTGTACATCCACTCTAATGAAAGCCGCAGCTAAATATCGCTACCAAGGTAGCAGATGAGTTGTATCTCCACAGCTCCTTGGTACTGGCCAAGAGGTTTAGTTTGACAAGGTTGCACTATGCATCTGAAACTGCCGTCTTTGCCACCTAATGACCATATCAAAGAGATGGAGATATAATATTGTACGGTTGGGATGATGATGAAGACACGTTTGCCTTGCGACCCGCCCTATTGTAACCTGTAGTGTTACCAAGTGATATATCAATACGTAGTTGGGGTTTTGGCGAACCTTTCGTGCTTATGTTATACTGTCTAATGGTAAATTGTCGTGATTGTTGTTGTTGTAAATTAAAAATTGTTGGGCCCTAGTGGTACAGTTGTTATACCTGGTAAGATTGCCGGGAGTTTTGATAATTTCATGATTATATATATTTCGACTTAACAGCGCTTGCTACAACTATTAATTTATTACATAAATTGTAGGTAATTTTCACTTGTTTAATTTATTGAGTAGGGAGGAGATATTCTCGAAAACTAATTTTGTAACGCCATTTTCCAATATGGCGGCGCGAGTGTCAATTATGATATTCGGAAAGAGAACTTCGAAATCTATAAAATTTGGTTCCAATTTGAAAAACTCCCGGGAAATTTTCCAGGTAAAAAAGACAATTGACTGTACTGTAGCATATGTAACGACAACAGATTAAATAAGTGTCATGACTTGATTAACTCCCCCTTGTCTAAGGATAGTCTTGTAAACCGCAATAAGCTTTTGTCTTGTCGCGTCAAGCGGTGCTCATGCTAGGGAACTCTAATGTCAAATGACGTTTCAAACTTGATCAGATTAAGTATAGTTTATTTTTTATTTGTGTGTACATTTTTATAGAAATATATTTTTTGTATTTCTATATAGTTTATTTATAATACAGAGACATTTGAATTTAAAGAAGTTTTATTGTGTTCTATTTGAATTTATTTATATAAAATGACGCTCTTCGATCGCTCATTTTGTGATAGCGCAAATAAATGCATGAATACGGGTTAGATTGCATGCTATATAAAGTTTATTTGTCATATATTATATATTCTTCTCATCGCCAGTAGTTCTAACTTACACTCTTAGTCAAAAGTACTGGCAGCCTGAAAGAGTTTTACACAACGTATATAAATTTACCTGTTATACAACACGACACTGCTGAGCTACAATTTTACCTGAGTAATATTTAAAAGTAGTACCTTTTGATGTAAATACTTATTTTAATCTCTAAGATTGCAAGTGGTGCCGTTCTGTGGCTAAATTTGAATTTGCCACGACATGTCAGGTTCATATTTATTTGGAATACTGCAAAAGGTGCGGTATTATTTTATAATAAAGCCCTTTGATTACATAATATCATATTAATATTATAATACATATTAATAGTAATGAAACATAAGTTTGACAAAGCCTCAGAGTGCAAAATACTTGTAAAATTGTTAAATAAATAAGAATAATTTTAACGTCAATATCCTAATGTTTAACATTAATGTATAAATTTATAATGTAATCTATTTTTAATATAGAAAAAGATCTTTTTAATGGATGTGTCATCTCAAAACTGTCTACATTCGGTATTTACATATTTTTATCTGCGTACGGGGTAGTCGCCGCCTCCTATATCTTGTCACCGTCAATCTTTACATTATAAAATGTTTGTAACAAATTAATCATTAAACGGCTTTCAAGTCGTACGGTAGCGCCATCTGTATATTAAAGTTCAAATTATGTAACCTTTTTCCTATCATATTCTTATAGCACTACTAGAAAAGTAGATAGCACGTAATGTTAATATAGATATCACTAGTGTCAAATTAAAAAAAGTAGCTCAAATTTTATTCCTAAGAAATAGTTGACAGTTAGATTTTTTTTTGTTAAAAATGGAATGGTCATGAATAGTCAATTTATTTTGATGAAAAACTGTACCTACTGGATTATTGAAGAAATAAAAGCGAATTTGAGATCTGTTTTTAAGAAGGAGGCAAAGAAAGTATGCGCTGCATTGTCTTAAGCACAAATTTCAAAAAGCAAATGCAAATGTTGGAAAATTTAGCAGACTTGCTGACTGCTTGGCCATCTACGAATATATTTACAGATTGGAACTCGCTTTCTAAGTAATCTTCATGTTGGTATCCTAATCGTCAGCCTTCCACCGGTCAGTCTTATGTAAAGTACAGAATCGAAGTGTTATATCATTTGTTACGACGGGTTCGTCAGCCCAGTAGTATAAGTACGAGCCTTGCTTGTAAAAATATTGAAAATTGTGTTATCATTATACAAGGGTATATTTTTTAAATATTTATTGTGAATTTTATTATACTCTGTTGTTGATCTGTTTCATTTGTTTTATTTTATAGTATCTAAAGCACCCTAATCTTCTTTTTCTTATCGTTTCGTTAGTGGCCAACCTGCCCCTCTAGACAAGTGGCATAAGCGATAGTCGAAGCGAAAAGTCAAAAAAGCAAATGTATGGGATTTGACGTAAGTTTACGACATTATATCGTACGAAACGATAAGAAAAAGAAGATTAGGGTGATCGCCCGTATTTAGGCTTCTTGTCGTGATCTAAAGACTGTTAACAGATGGGACCGACTTATAACGTGCTCTCCAAAGCACGTAGACGCTGATATAGTTACCGAAAAGCGAGTGTGTTTGGCTATGATCGCCTCCTCAACGATTTTCATCTGTGTATGTAAATGTTAATTATATACTATACCAACCCATCTGGCCAGCGTGGTATAGTAGGCTAATATTCCTCCAAGTATATGGAGGAGACCCGTGCCCAGCAGTGGGACGTTTTTGGGTTAAGATGATGATGATATAAATGTTAATTTGGTACGATAAACCACATACATACGCTGCGGCAGGTTGTACAGAAGACCAAGGAGTATAACCAGCCCCTATGTTTAGCGTTTGTGGACTATGAGTAAGTCTACAGTCTCTCCAATACCTAATGGTGCTAAATTGACACTGGGTACGTCAAAGTGTGTGTTTGTATGAAAACGCCACCATGTCACTCCGTTTCCAAGATCACCTTCCACCTTTGATTTGCTGTCGATATCGTGCTCATGGCACCTTGGAAGAACTTGGCGCAATACTCGATGGCCTCAGTAGAGTTTCCCTACAAGTGGGTCTTAAAATGAGCATGGACAACTAAGAATATATTATGTCTATGTCGGACAAAAAGAATCTTAGAGTGGCGACCACGAACTGGAATGTAAAATAGAACGCAGTGAGGGCAGGCCTCCGACCGACAACGTTACGCTACTAGGTTGGACACGGTCTGCTTAGGACCAGTAACCTGGACAAGGTCAGCTTAGGACCGAGTGATGAGGGTTAGGTTGGTTTTTCGATTGCTTATTCTTGTAATTTTGGTTTTAGTGGTAAACAATTGGTGTTGTAGACACTCGAATAGCTGCGTCCTGGAGGGGGGTGGGAAGGGGGGGGCGAGACAGCCCCTTATTTTATTTTTTTGTGTTGTGGAGACTAGACCGTCATCCACGCAGTAGATGACGGATAGGGGTAAAGTGCCCCGGAGAGGTGCCCCTAGGGGCTGTAAAAGTGTAACGGCAGACTCCTCACTGCCCGCCTCGCAAATTTCGTCGCCTGGTGGAAGCCGTAGGAGTTCCGTTAGTCTTGGATTGGAGTCGGGGTCGGAGGACTACGATCTAGTGGAATCCCGGCCGGATGTCGAGAGTCCTGCGTATGACTCGAGTGGTCGACTCTCGGCATCCCGTAGGCGGGCCATCAGTCGCCCGCAGGAGGGGCAGGATCCGGCGGACCACATGCCGGCCCCTAAGGTGCCTGCCACAATGCGGCTGAGGCCCTTGACGCCGACACCGGGACGGGCCGAGGCAACAAAATCGCCATTTACCAGGCGGGACTTGATCGCCCGCACACGTATGGAGAGGGAGTGTGCTGCGGAAGATACCGTGGCGCAGCTCCTAGATGTGGTCCGTGCGTCGGATCATCGCTCAGCGGCGGACTTAGTCCGGTCCGCTGGAGACTCGGTGGCTACCATCATGACGGTGGCCACCAAGAGTACCCACCTGAAGGGCACTTTTGTAAGTGCCCTGAAAACAGCGGCCTCTCATCTAAGAGAGGCAGTGGAAACCCTCGCGGAACACTCCACCACCGAGGAGACAAGAAGGTTGCAGGCGGCCAACGACCGCCTGAGGGAGGAAGTGGCCGAGCTTCGCGTCGAGCTCGGTCAATTAAGGGCTGCTTTGCAGCAGCCGCCGCCGTCGGCAACGGTGAGGGCAGTAGTGGAGCAGGGCTCCTTACTAACCGACGCTCAGCTGCGTCAAGTCATGGTTTCCGTCGGACCTATGCTTGAGGCACGTTTGGAGGGTCTGAAGGCGAGATTGCCTCCAGAGCCGCGCCTCCGTCCACCCCTTGCCGCGGACAGGCGTCTGTCCGCTGCCGGGGATTCGTTGCCGACGTTGGGTGGTCGCACATTTGCGACAGTAGCGGCGGCGTCATCACAGCCGAGCTTGTTGAGGCCCCAAGTCCCACGCGGGAAGAAGGGGCCTAAAATGGCTACCCAGTCCCAGAGGGACTTCCCGACGTTGCCCTCAACGGCTCCAGCGAGAGTGCCTCACGCCGCTGCGGATGAGTTCGCGCCTGCCCGGGTACCCGGTCCCTCGGCTTCCCTAGAAGAGGGTTGGCAGACGGTTGGAGAGAGGGAAGAGGTGCGGCGCCAGAAGAAGCGCAAGAAGAGGATCGCTGCCGAGATGGTAGCTGCTGCCAATGAGGCAGCTAAGAAAAAGAAGAAGCCTGGGAGGCTCCAGCCGCCCAAGTCGCGGCCGTTTTTAAGAGGGCGCGTGAGGGCGTCAGTGTGGCTGACTTAGGCCCCACTGGTGCTAGGACGCGCCTTGCCCGGACCGGGGCTCGAATACTCGAGTTCCCCGGTGCAGAGGGTAACAAGACGGCCGACGTCGTAGCCCAGAGGCTGCGAGGTCTGTTTGCGGAGGAGGATGGCGTCAAGGTCGCCAGGCCCGTCAAGTGTGCAGAGATGCGCATCTCGGGCTTGGACGATTCGGTAACGCCTGGCGAGGTCCGGGAGGCGATCGGAGTCGCTACTGATTGCTCCTTAGACAACGTCAGGGTTGGCGCCATCCGCCCTGGACCGGCAGGAGTCGGAGCTGTGTGGGCGCAATGTCCCGTTGCTGCGGCCAACAAATTGGCCGCTGCTGGGAGGCTTCTCGTTGGCTGGAGTTCCACCAGAGTATCACTACTGGCGGCTCGTCCTGCGAGGTGCCATAAGTGCATGGCAGCGGGGCACGTACGTGTCGCCTGCACTAGCAGCTTCGACTGCAGCGAGCTATGCTTTCGCTGCGGCCGGCCGGGTCACAGAGTGGCGGACTGTTCCTCCGCTCCCCACTGCCCCGCGTGTGCAGCGGGCAATCTGCCTGCTAACCATTTGATGGGGCGAGGGGGTTGCAGACCCCCCCAGGCTTCTAAACCGAGAGGCGGCCTTTCGACCCAAGCTGCCCTCGGTGAACCTCGACCGTCGACGTCGCGGATGGAGGAGGACACAACACCACTGGCCCAATAATGGACGGTGACTGTACGCTCCTCCTCCAAGCCAATCTCAACCACTCCGCTAGGGCGCAGGACCTTTTCCTGCAGTCTTTGGTGGAGTGGTCGATAGGTGTGGCCGTAGCCTCGGAGCCATACTACGTTGCCTCTCGCCCGAATTGGGTGGGCGACGTGGACGGCTCCGTGGCAATCGTCGGCTCCACGGCGCCTCGTTCCCCGTCCTTGTCGCTCAGAGACAAGGGCTCGGGATACGTTGCTGCCGACTGGGGGGGAATACTACTATTCGGAGTATACTTCTCCCCCAACCGGAGTCTGGCGGATTTCGAGGTCTTCCTTACATCTTTGGAGACCTCGATGCGGCGATTGGCATCAGGACGCGTCCTTGTCATGGGGGACTTCAACGCGAAGTCTCGGGCTTGGGGTTCCCCTAGAACGGACGCCCGCGGCAAAGCGGTTGAGGACTGGGCTAATGCGGTGGGCCTCTGTCTCCTTAACAGAGGTGCCACCAATACGTGCGTTCGACAGCGGGGAGGGTCGATAGTGGACCTTTCGTTCGCTACCCCCGCTGTCGCCGCGCGAGTGAGGAGCTGGCGCGTCCTGGAAGAGGTCGAGACTCTCTCGGATCACTTATATATCCGTGTAGAGCTCTCTCGGAATCCCCAGGTCCCCAGCAGGGGTCATGCGGCAGGCAGAGCTCCCCAATTTCCGCGGTGGGCTGTGGGTAGGCTAGATAGGGATCTACTGGTAGAGGCAGCCATTGTCCACTCATGGCTGTCCACACCACCTCCCCTGGAGGGGGTTGATGCCGAGGCTGGCCGCATTCGGGATGCGTTTACGCAAATCTGTGATGCTGCCATGCCTCGGGTGCGACGGCGGCCTCCAAAGAGGGAGGTCTACTGGTGGTCCCAAGATCTAGCAGACCTTCGTGTGGCCTGTGTTCGTGCCCGAAGGTCCTATACTCGCAGCCGGCGGCGCAACCGCGACGACAACAGGGAGGGCCAGCTATACGAGGCCTACCGCACTGCGGTGGAAGCCTTCAAGCTGGCCATCTGCCGTGCCAAGGAGCGCTCCAGAAGAGAGATGCTGGAGGGACTTGATCGTGACCCCTGGGGTCGCCCTTATCGCGCAGTGCTGAATAAGCTGCGCGGTCAGGGTCCTCCCCTCACCGAGTCCCTTCAGCCCAGCTTCCTCACAGAAGTGATTGAGGGTCTGTTCCCACCACAGGTGGAGCACACGCCCCCGGCGATGTTCCCTGCAAGGGCTGTAGTCCGGGAGGTTGAAGAGGTGCCGCCTGTCACGGAGGCGGAATTAGGGGTGGCCGTTCTCAGAGTTCGCTCCAAGAACACCGCCCCCGGGCCGGACGGAATTCCTGCCCGAGTACTGGCCCTGATCCTCGATCACATGGGGGACCGCCTCAGGGGCCTATTCAATGCTTGCATGGCGTCTGGAAGGTTCCCTGAGACCTGGAAAGTGGGGAAGCTGGTGCTCCTACCGAAACCGGGGAGGGCCCCGGAATCGGTCGCGGCCTACAGGCCAATCGTGTTGCTGGACGAAGTGGGGAAGTTGTTAGAGAGGATTCTCACTACCCGCATCGTCCGGCACCTAAACGAGGTCGGTCCCGACCTGTCGGACGCCCAGTATGGCTTTCGTGCTGGGCGTTCAACGGTCGACGCCATTATGGCGCTTAGGGCCGCAACCGAAGAAGCCGTACTCAACGGCGAGGTGCTGTTGGCGGTGTCCTTGGACATCGCCAACGCCTTTAACAGTCTGCCATTCGGCAGCATCAGGGAGGCGCTCCGGTTCCATGGAGTGCCCGAATATCTGAGGCTGCTAGTGGCAGACTACCTAGAGAGGAGGTGTGTCCTGTACGAGGACCGAGAAGGCAGCGTCGGGCGCAGGGCCATTTCGGGTGGTGTTCCGCAGGGGTCCGTCCTTGGCCCTCTCCTGTGGAACATCGGCTACGATTGGGTCCTGCGCGGTGTTCTTCCCCCCGGGTTGGGCGTATTCTGTTACGCAGATGACACGTTAGTCACAGCCCGGGGTCACAAGTTTGAAGATGCGGCGCGCCTGGCCACCACGGGGGTCTCCCAGGTGGTTGGGCGGATCGAGGCGCTGGGGCTTAGGGTGGCCCTTGAAAAGTCGGAGGCCCTTTTATTCCATGGGCCTCGTCGCGGTCCACCTGCTGGCGCTTCGATTTCTGTCGGCTCGAGTCTCGTGCGGGTCCAGGCCCAGATGAAGTATCTGGGCCTGGTATTGGATGGGCGTTGGCTCTTCGACGAGCACTTCCGTCGTCTCTCGCCGAAGCTGGAGGGGGCTGCGTCCGCCTTGGGACGGCTTTTGCCGAACTTGGGTGGGCCTAGCCTCACCTGTCGTCGGCTATACACGGGGGTGGTCCGGTCGATGGCGCTGTACGGCGCACCGGTGTGGGCGGGGTCTCTGACCGCCCAGAGCAGGCAGCTGCTGGCGAGGCCGCAGCGTGCAATGGCAGTCAGAGCCATACGCGGCTACCGCACTGTGTCCACGGACGCAGCGTGCGCATTGGCCGGAACCCCTCCGTGGGACTTGGAGGCGGAGGTGCTCGCCGAAGTGTATCGGCGGGCGGCAGCAGTTCGGGCAGAGCGGCGGTCCCCTCAGCCTGAACACATCCGCGAGTGGCGCGAGACCGCCCGCAGGGCCATTATGGCCCGGTGGTCAGGTCGGCTGGGGGCTCCACGGGCCGGTGTCAGGACCGTGGAGGCGCTCCAGCCGATCCTGTCGGAGTGGGTGGGGCGGCAGTATGGGACCCTTTCCTTCCGACTGGTGGCATTACCTGCACAAGGTCGCTAGGAGGGAACCGAGTCCCGTCTGCCACCACTGCGACTGCGGCGACGACACGGCGCAGCATACGCTTGAGTCGTGTCCGGCTTGGGCGGTGCAGCGTCGGGACCTCGTCGCAGTCATCGGTGCAGACCTGTCGCTGCCGGCCGTGGCACGGTCTATGGTCGGCAGTGACAGGGTGTGGATGGCGGTCGCATCCTTCTGCGAGGACATTATCTCGCAGAAGGAGGCGGCGGAGCGGATCAGGGAGGAAAGTCTCCTCGCTGATCCCATCCGCCGCCGGCGAACTGGGCGGCGCCGGCGCGCACATGAGCGCCTGATGCCGCCATAGTAAGGTTGTGGGGAGGCTGGGGCAGTAGAGCCTCACCCGCATCCTTCCGCGAAGGGACAGCGTCTCCGGTGCGCCTGGACGCTGTCACTGGGTATGGAGCCCGCGTAGTGCGGGCAGTCGCTGGGTGGACCACTGATGTCATATCAAGTTCCGGTGGTCCACCCGTGAAGGCGAGTGTAGGTGCACAGGGGGGTTTTAGTCGGTATTCCGGCCGCATACCACCTTTAGGCCGGAGAGTCCGACATAACTGCCTCGCTTCCCCGGGCGGGGCGGTATGCTTAAAGCATTTCCCCTCTACAAAAAAAAAAAAAAAAAAAGGACCGAGTGATGAGGAAAACTTTGAGGTGGGCTTATGTCCAGCAGTGGACGTCTTTTGGCTGATATGGATGAATAGACATAATTACCTACGTACGTAAGTATCCTGTGTTTGACATGGAAAACTCCTTGTCTGTCAAAAAGCCTGACATGTATGTATATACCTATCTAAAATTTTATTCAGAAATAACGAATTATACCACTTGTTTTGCTTCCATTCGATACAGATTTAAATTATGTAAATCATTTCCTAACTAGTTCAATACCGAAATCATTGACATCAATTGGCATATAAATTAAACACACGATAGGCATCCACAGATCAACAGATCCGATACATAGCGGTAAAATGATTGTTCCCTAGCGTAAAAAACGTCTTAAAAATATTTTTTAAGTAACTGCTCTATCTCTAAGGCGACTATCAAAAACATAGTGGTAATAAAGCCACAGCAGCGTCGTTTTCCAAGTATGTCGTGGAAGCATTTACTGAGACAATGGTGAACGCTTAGAACCGGTAACAATGACTGCCGCCTGCATTGTCTGCGCTCAAGTGTGCTGAATACCGCTTCTGTGCCACGTGCTCTCTTAATATGATGAAGTGTATGAATACATTATGAAAATATGCAAAAGATTTTATATAAAATTTATGTTAAAGTATAAAAATATGGAAATGGAATTACTTTACCTAACGCACCATTAAATTGCATAAGGTTTTTATTATTTTACTTTTTTATTTATGTAAAATCTTTATTTAATTGTTCGTATAGGCGGACTTCATATCTGAAGTCATTCATTATCAGTCTAATATGGGTTGATACCAAAAGAGACAAATTGAAGTAAGTAGTAGGCAAAATTACATTATTTTATTGATAGACAAAACGTATTTACTGGAGTCTATTTAAGAGAGGTACGGCACCATACTAACGAGCAAGCCCGACTGGGGAATGATCTTCACCTTACAGAATACCACAGCCAAATAACTACACACAGCGGTGTAGTTGTGTAAGAACACAACTACACCGCTGTGTGTAGTAAAAGGAACCATAAGTGTGTGCAGGTCTCCAGCGCTTCTTTAGGGATGCATTTTGAAATAAACGCATTCCTATCCCAGGGATACTCCGTCTTAAAGCCCTGGTGAGAGAAAATGGGTTGGCAACATGCAAGTAATACCTCTGGTATTGCAAGCGTCCATAGGCTACGGTAACTGCTTAACATCAGGCGGGCTGTATGCTTGTTTGCCACCCAAGTAGTATAAAAAAACTATCTTATTTATATATCAGGTTTGTCTGTAATTTTGTAATAAACAATTTAGGACTTTTTGGGATTATTTAAATAAATTACGTGTGAATTTGCATGCTTTTTGTTAGTACTGTCGAATGTATGAACACTAAAAATGTAGTGATAAAAACCTCCGACAAATGCAACCTTAAAAATGAAAAGCTCGAAAGCCTATAAGCTAGATCGATTTCTAAGTCTAATCTAAGTCCTTACACTCGTTAAAAGCCCCTTCGGCCAGATTGGAAACCAAAGTTTGGAAACCGATTTCGAAAACAGAATTATTTTTCATTTTACGAAACCTGGTTTTCAATAAAGAATAATAATTCTGTTTTTGAAACCGGTTTCCAAAACAGAAAGTTGGATCTTCTTTCGAAACTCAAACAGAAAGTTCGACCTTCTTTAAAAACTCTTCTAGCTGTTTGAAATTTATGTGTACAACAAAATACATATCTACTCAATTTTTGTACTTACTTGCTATGTTTATACCACCTTTTATACCATGTTCTACGCATTCTTTTAAAATTTTGCTTGTGTAAGCAATTATGACTTCTAAGCAATAATACTAATTATAGTACGAAAGTTGCCGTAAGCAGTAGCTAAGTAGCTACATTTCATATATGACCATCTCTTTCTATATCATTTAGTTCCGTATTATCTGTCGCATTCATTCTTGAAAGTACAATAAGTAAAACAATAAAACACGGTAACAATACTGAACGCCGCTCGGTATTAGGGTAACTTATCTTTTTTTACCAACTCCTCTCGAGGCCCTACCATAGTCAGCGAATTGGCTGTAGGAAAAAAGTATGCAGGCATTTGTTTTAATGACGTTCATAAGTATCATGTATTTGATCTAAATGAATAAATAAGTTTGAGTTTGACTTTATAATATCATTGACTTTTAGCTACTATATCGGTCTTTTTAAGAAAAATATCTATACTAATATAATAAAGCTGTAGAGTTTGTTTGTTTGGTTAAACACGCTAATCTCAGAAAGTACTGGTTCGATTTGAAAAACTTTTTTTTTGTTGAATAGTGCATTTATCCAGGAAGGCTATATGCTATATAACATCACGCTATGATTAATAGGAGCGGAGCAGTAGTGAGATAAGTTGCATAATCGGGGAAAACATTCCAAATTACCACGCGGACGAAGTCACGGGCGACCCCTAGTACAATGATAGTAATATAGTGACCTGTCACTAGGAATACCTATTATTTTAGTTGCCATGGCGACCCGAACAAAGGACTAATATAATTTTAGATAGCGCCTGAAACACTTCGGATTTCTAACAGTAAGTTCTTTATAACTGTAGCTGAGAGGTAAAGAATAATAAGTCCACTTTTTTTTTAATTATTTTTTTCGTGGTTTTGGATTCCTAAATGTGTAAGCTAGAGCGTGGTAAGAAGTAATAAGTCCTATCGACAATACTTTTTAATTTACTCAAAATAAAACAGTAAGAAGTCAATAGAAGATTCATTGTTAAATTGTAATAAGCCCCCTTATGATTATTTACCTGCCGCATCGGCAGAGTACTCGATACAACAGTTAGGTAATAAGTCCAAGCGCTGGCAGCGCCACTGGAGACGGACTTGTTATTATTTACCCCGCAACTTTTTTTTTTTTTTTATACTACTTGGTTGGCAAACAAGCATACGGCCCACCTAATGTTAAGCAGTATCCGTAGCCTATAGACGCTTGCATTACCAGAGGTATCACTTGCGTGTTGCCAACCCATTTTTTTATACTAGGGCTTTAAGATGGAAGTAGTGAAGTAACCCTGGGATAGGAATACGTATCTTTCAAAACGCATTCCTAAATGAGAGATGTTTGCTCTTATTTAAGTGTGTTGTAAGTATGTGTGAAAAATCCCGCCCAGGTCTTTTAAAAGCTTACCGTGTAAAGTTTTAAATTTGGCACTTGTTATTCTTTACCTCTCAGCTACTTAATTATGTAGGTAGGTATCGAATAGTTCAAGTAAAGTACTCTCAATTAGTTAATTAAGTTTCTCGTTTAATAATATTACCTAATTTGGTTTGTGTTAATTAATTCGATTTAGAATTACAGATGAAGCCTCTAAATTGAAGCCGTTTAATAACAATTGGTTTGCGCAATTATTTACCTACATTACATTTGGGCCGCGCCAAATGTATCGATGGAATTTTATTAATCACATTAGCTACAGCCGCCTTAGACAAGTGGCATAAACGGTAGTCAAATTGAAAAGAATAGAAAGAAATGTGTGGAATTTGACGTAAGTTTATGCTGTAATATTTTTGTTTTATTTGTTTTAAAAAAGACAACTCCCGCACTAGAGAACAAGCTCTGTGTCGCGCGGGACTTACAAACATACAATTAACGGACACAAATTACACCCAGACTTAAAACAATTCTTTGTGGGTCACACAAAGTTTTGTCCTGTGTGGGAATCGAACCCACAGCCTCGTGCACAGCAGGCGCATATTGCGGCCACTGGACCACCGAGGCAGTCAATGTCAATGTCACATACTTACGTCAGATCCGTTCAGTAGTTTTTACGTGAAAGAGTAACAAACATTCATACACCCATATTCACATTTATAATATAAGAGAGGTAGGGCACCATACTAGCGAGCAAGCCCAACTGGAGAAGGACCTCCACCTTACAGAAGACCACAGCCAAATAACTACACACAGCGGTGTAGTTGTGTTCCTGTGTGTGAGTATAGGTCTCCAGCGCTCATTTAGGGATGCGTTTTGAATGAAACGTATTCCTATCCCAGGGTTAGATTTGGTGTAAAAAAATGGGTTGGCAACACGCAAGTGATACCTCTGGTAATGCAAGCGTCCATAGGCTACGGTTACTGCTTAACATCAGGCGGGCCGTATGCTTGTTTGCCACCCAAGTTGTATATAAAAAAAAATATATTAGTAGGATATTCAATTCAAAACTTAACAAAAAGCCCACACATTACTTTTATTAACCAACTTAACGAAATGCTAATTCTATTGTCCGTTATTTACTTAAGCGGAGTTTCTTTTGTGTGACGTCATTGTGTAGAAGCAGGCGACGCCTGGGCACACGCAGATAGGTGTTGGTTTTAATTAAAACTAAACTGTGTACGGCGACCATGTTTGTTGCTCTAATTACGTAGAACGGAAACTATAGAATCTGTGGTTTTGATAGGTAGTCTACTATAGTCTATTTCATAAAGCATGGGTACTGTGACGTTTGACATTTGAAGATAAATATCAATGAAATATCAAGGTCGGCTCATGATCGAGAGTTGTGGAAATCCTTGGGGGGAGGCCTATGTCCAGCAGTGGACGTCTTTTGGCTGAGATGATGATGATGATCAATGAAAATGAAAGATGATTAAATAAAAATGAATGAATACTCTAGGCTCTTGATAATTTAATAAGCCTATCGGTTAGAGATTGATTCAATCATTTTCTTTCATCTTTATCGTAAAATGTTAAACGTCACAGTACCTATGGAAATAGACTATAGTAAAGCTGATAACTTCGAAAAAGAAATCAACCACAGGATCCAGTTGGGTTGGGCAGCATTTGGCAAACTACGTCGCGTTTTCTCTTCGCCTTTACCGCAATGCCTGAAGACGAAAGTGTTCGATCAATGCATCCTACCTGCGTACGATGCTATCCTACGTACGGTGCCGAGACGTGGACATTTACAGTGGGACTAGTCCACAAATTGAATATCGCACAGCGGGCTATGGAGCGAGCTATGCTCGGCGTCTCTTTGAAGGATAAAATTCGCAACGAGGTAATCCGACAAAGAACCAAAGTTACCGACATAGCTCGCAGAATTAGTAAGCTGAAGTGGCAATTGTGGCTGTTCACATCTGCAGAAGTACCGACGGCCGATGATGGAGCAGACGTGTCCTAGAGTGGAGACCGCGACTCGGTAAGCGTAAGGTAGGGCAGCCCCCAGCTAGGTTGACCGACGACCCAAAAAAAGGTCGCTAGGACGCACTGGATGCGGAAGGCGGAGAACCGTGTGCTGTGGCGCGTGTTGGGAGAGGCCTATGTCCAGCAGTGGACTGCGATAGGCTGATTGATTGATTGAAGCTGATACGAGTGGTCGTATGCTGGATTAGTTTAACCTGTGGTTTAATCTTACTTTGTCGGTGTAATGATTGCTTTTATGAAAAGTTTTGCGGTTATTTCGGTTCAGTGTTAAATTCGTTAATGGAAATCTGAATAGTTTTGTCGTGAAATTGTCTCATGCTGTATGAAAATGATATGGGAAATACACAAACACGCGAAAAAAAAACACTTAGAAAGAACACTCAGGGTCTTATGCACAAGTTTCTTCGGTGGTTTCTTACTAGAAACTTATATTAATAATGAACAATTCTTGGCTTTCTCAATCTGACGACTCGGAGCTGCAGATGGACTACCCCTTAAAATTAAAAGCGGGCCTTTATAGTGCCCATAATAACGAACATTGGTGGTATTGCCAGTGCAAATTATTTTAAATTATATCGATGAAATGAACACTACAGATTAAACAATAACATTAAAAATATTACAAACCTAAACAGATTAAACAATAACATTAAAAAATATTACAAACCTAATTGAAATCATCACACTCTATATACCTATTGTATACAGAGTAAGTAATATTGTTATGTAGAAAATGGACTTCAATAAATAAGTATCTAGTCAATTTTGTTTCATCAAAAAGTTATTATGTAACATTTTCCTATCCCAGGGATACTCCACCACAATACTCTGTTGGTCGGCGACATGCAAGTGATACCTCTGGTATTGCAAGACTCCTTAAGTTACGGTAACTGCTTACAAAATTATCGATATTGCTATACTGCAACATCCGGTAACTTTGGGTTTCGAGTGTTGTGGTGACCTCTAATTATATTGTACTTTTGAATTCCTTTTAATTATATTTTATCATTTAATATATTGTTTATTATTTTGGCCTTTTTAAGTTTAAGTATAATTTTTTTATGTGTATATGTATTTATATTATTACAATTGTGTTGCAAAAAAAAACAAAAAAAAAAAAAGTTTAATTTTGTATTCCTAAATTGTTATTTGTTCTTTGTATTGTTCTATTTTAAATGTCTTTTTTTTGTTTCTTTTTGTAATTCTTGTTTCTATTTTAATGTTGTGCGTCATCTGCGTGTAAAAATAAATTGTTTTTCTTTCTTTCTTTCTATATTATTATTTTCAGTAAACCAAATATGTGAAAATACTCAGGATACACTAGGTACCTATACAGAGTAATATTGGTTACTTTCACGTTTTGTAGATAAAACACTTCACATACTTACTATTCACATTTAACTTACGAGGATCTCCATCCACTTTCATAAAACTATTACAAGTCGCAGAGTACGTTATATTATCACCATTACGTATCCAGGAAGGAAGGATATGAGTGGAATTTGTCGGAGAACACTTTTGGATACGTTTCAAATGTAAATAAGTCGGAAAAACAGCGATAAACTGCCATCGTTCGTACCCTCATAAGATTACGTATGCAGTAAACAAACATATTAGACAAACATTATCGAACCCCATATTTCTATTAAGATTTTTTTCGTCGCCCATCAAATGTTGTCGCCTCTAAACGACTCAGTAATACGGGTTTCGGATATATTATTTTTAATATTTATTTTATGAATATCTCTGAATTGTACTTATAATAATATTTATTTGTATTTGGTTTACTGTAGTACAAATGATACTCACGTTGTTACCTAATAACACTCTATCGCCCAATGCGTTTTCAAAAGTTGTGAAAGAATTCTGTATTTTTTAACTATGTACTTAGGTGGCCTAAATCAGCCTGTTAGTAGGTAGTTACCGTAACGTAAGGACGCTTGCAATACCAGAGGCATCACTTGGATGTTGCCGATCACTAGAGTATTGTGGTGAAGTATCCCTGGGATAGAAAATGATTTTTTCAAAATGCATCACTAAATGTGCGCATAATCTATACAGAATTGAAGATATACTAGGCTATGTGTAGTATATCTTTAATTCTGTACAATAAAGCTCTCACACAACTGCAACGGAAGCAATGGGAGCCAGCATCAACAATAGCGTGCAATAAGAAAATAATAAGTAAGTTGAATCATGTGGGCTCTTTGCCAGTTTAAAACATAGTTTTTCATTCTATCGCAGTATAACTTATTCGTCTACTAAATAAAGTCCTCACACGCTTTCACACTCGATTGAGTTTCGAGTGAGAGTTTGTGAACGCACCCGACCCGGAGTTTCCGGACGAGGCGCCGCCACGACGCCGTCCGGTTCCGACACAGTGGCAACATGGCCGACACAAAGCGCGCGAAAAGAAAAAGATGGCGACCGACGCACACCCATTACCGGCTCCTCTAGTGTGTGTTAGTTATTGCTTTGCATTTGTTCAGCTGTCGCTTTAGTGCTAAATAGCTGACGATTAATGTGTTGCACCAAACATGTTCATGTGTGCGGAATAGGCTTTTCAAATGATATTTTATTCCCTATTATAATGCGACTGTTGAACAAGGAATGTTATGGTTTGGTACGTATTTGCTCTAAATATGACCTCATAACTTTACTTTTCTAATGTTACACCGAAGATCTCATCAGATCGAGTTATTCGGCACTAAATAATAAATATTGCTGTAGCCTATCAGACAGTAAAAATATATCGTGTTTCGAGGGCATACGACTCAAACTCAAACTCAGTCAGAAAATAAAATTGTTTAAACATTGATTTAAATTTATTGTACATTATTCATTCATTAGTGGCACATCCCGACATTTATTAAGTTTTCGTAAGGATACCGTATTTTTTTCCAATAAAATATAGCCTATGTATATAGCCTATGTTACTTGCTGATAATGTAGCTTTCTAATAGCAAAATAATTTTTAAAATCGGTCCAGTAGTTTTTGAATTAAATCGTATAAAACAAATAAACAAAAAAACAATTCGTTTCAATATTAATTAGGATGTTTTGCTATTGGAAAAGAGTTTGCCATTCATATCGAATTAATAAAAATATTACTAATATTCTAAAAAGTATTGAATGAATAAGTTATCTTGATAACTTTACAGACTCATTATAACTAATGACGATAAATATATTCGTCATAAAACTAAATAGCATTTGTTATGAGAAAAGTTTTTTAGTTAAGTCACTATTTCCACTCCATTACATTTTAGTCTGGCCCTAATTATTGATGGAATTCCCATAAATATGTTTTAGTATCTTATATAACTTTTACATCAGCAAATAGATATCGAATGTTTGGAAATATAAATCTGTTTTATTGGCTCTTGGAAGAAAAAATAGAGCGGGCCATTACTAGTTCGAGTGTTGTGGGAGCGATAGGCGTCATTACACTTGTTATATTGACATTTTAACTTACGCAATTGCTTAGCTAGTAGTAGGTATTTACGTCTTTTACAAGTATTTACGTTTTTTACTTTTTTTGACTGCCTCGGTGGTCCAGTGGCCACTGCGGCCACTGGACCACCGAGGCAATTCGTTGCGGGGTCCAAGACAGTAGGTTTAGTTGTCTATGGGACGCACGAGTGTCAAAGCTCGGTGTATAAGTTGTTTACTCCGCTGTTAATCCTGGCTCACAGGAGTCACAAAGGTGGGTATGTGGGTGGGATGGTCCCGGAAATACCTCTATCTATCTCTGGGAAAAAAACCTGTTGTTCCTTTAACATGTTAGCTAAGTATTTAAGCCACTCTTTGTTCATGTTTTTTTCTTCAAAAAGACAACTCCCGCACTAGAGATCAAGCTCTGTGTCGCGGGGGACTTTACAAACATACAATTAACGGACACAAAATAATTACACCCAGACTCAGAACAATTCTTTGTGGGTCACACAAAGTTTTGTCTTGTGTGGGAATCGAACCCACAACCTCGTGCACAGCAGACGCATACTGCGGCCACTGGACCACCGAGGCATTATCATTGGGAGACGGGCGTGATGACAATGTATGTAGGTATGTACGTATCTACTAAAACCTACCCATAAGCAGCAAAAGTTTAAAATAAATTAATAGCTGAGAAATTCACCTAAGGCTTCTACACATGAGATGTTAGTTCGATCCCAGATGGCAGGTGGTATACGTACCAATTTGACACTTAATACATACATACTAATAAAATGATTTACTATCTGCTAACGTGAACAAAAACAAAATGCCTATGTCACAGAAGAAATTCTAAAGGCATGTCTGATCCACCAACCCGTATTGGGAGAGCGTGTGTGACTTAAAAGTATTATAATAATAATCATTTATTTCAGGAATTACATAGTTTACATAGTACCTTAAGAGCGTATTCACACTTTTCAGTAAAATAACCAAAAATACGCAGTTTTCTAAGTGATAATTCTCAGCTATGAACTGATGCAGGTTTCAATTTCCAAGGTTTAATTATAGATATGTCGTTGACAAAGGGGCTATCTATAGTCAAAGTCTACTAACGTGGTTGGTTATTTTTTAAATAATTATTTTCCAACACACGAATTCGTAATGGCGCAATTCGGGGCATCGCAGACAGCATATTTTGAAGAATTGGTTATACCTATTACTTTAAAACATATATGTAAGTACTGAGCATATAGTCTACAAGTGATTTTTTAATGAATAATTTGCGATTTTATAAGGTTTAGAGAACAACAAACATATTTATCCAACAATAATTCGTCAAAAATCGCGTGTTATAAAACATGCAGCCAACTTTAAATTAATAAAATAAAGTATAAAAATACTTCACCTTATCAAAATATAGTGCTTTATCTTGAAAATAAAATATATTTCTGATTAATTCATAGTATATTTTTTTTGTTATATGTGATCAAACATAACGTATAAAACTCGTAAGTTCGCAACACTGACATGATGCATGATTCAGTGCCGCGCGTGCCCCTTTAGAGGAAGGACCTATGTCGCTTGCGCTCCTGGCCGCCGAACCTCAGTTTACGTAATTTATTAGATATCGTCAACAGTGGGTACAGTACTCGTATCATACTAATGTTATTATTTTACTACTGATAATCTTATACGGTCATACTTTTGTCAAATAATTGAATGATTTATGTTTAGAATGTGATTTTAACGTTAGGCTCAGTGGTGGATGTGTGTGACTGCTGATCACGAGGTCACGAGGTCCCGGGTTCGATTCCCGGTCGGGCCAATAAAATGAAATGAAATGAAATAAAATAAAATAGAATTAATAGAAAAAAAAAAATAATAGAATAAATAGAAAAAATGGAATAAAATGGAATAAATTGGAATAAAATAGAAAAAATGGAATAAAATGGAATAAAATGGAATAAAATAGAAAAAATGGAATAAAATGGAATAAATTGGAATAAAATAGAAAAAATGGAATAAAATAGAAAAAAAATGGAATAAAATAGAAAAAATTGAATAAAATGGAATAAATTGGAATAAAATAGAAAAAATGGAATAAAATGGAAAAAAATGGAATAAAATGGAAAAAAAATGGAATAAATAGGAATAAAATAGAAAAAATGGAATAAAATGGAATAAAATAGAAAAAATGGAATAAATTGGAATAAAATGGAAAAAAAATGAAATAAAATAGAATAAATAGAAAAAATGGAATAAAATGGAAAAAAAATGGAATAAAATGGAAAAAAAGTGGAATAAATTGGAATAAAATAGAAAAAATGGAATAAAATGGAATAAAATAGAACAAATAGAAAAAATGGAATAAAATGGAAAAAAATGGAATAAAATGGAATTAATTGGAATAAAATAGAAAAAATGGAATAAAATTAAATAAAATAGAATAAATAGAAAAAATGGAATAAAATGGAAAAAAATGGAAAAAAAATGGAATAAATTGGAATAAAATATAAAAAATGGAATAAATTGGAATAAAATAGAAAAAATGGAATAAAATGAAAAAATAAAATTAATAAAATTAAAATAATAAAATAAAATAATAATGATGATAAGCAGTTACCGTAGCCTATGGACGCTTGCAATACCAAAGGTATCACTTGCGTGTTGCCGACCTATTTTTTTAACACCAGGGCTTTATGATGGAGTATCCCTGGGATAGGAAACGTTTCTTCCAAAACGCAGGAGTACTCACACATCAGATCACAACTACACCGCTGTGTGTAGTAATTTAGGTGAAGGTTTGGGCTCTCCTCGCTGATGAATCGCCGGAATTAGTACGTCTAACACTTTCATAACAATTTTGTTTATATTTATATATTTTATGTAAGTAGGTATATTTATTTTATATATTATATATACCACAGCATATATATTCATTATATATTTTTAGATGTTGTTGAATCTATATCCTTATCTTAAATTTGTTTCTTTGTTTTATCCATTTTTTTTTGTTTTTGAGTGCACCTACTATGTTCATCTCTGTATCACCCAAGGTCAACTGGTAGAGAATGCCTATGGCATTAAGTCTGCCTGTGTGCGATTGTGCATAAAGTTTTAAATAAATAAATAATTTGGCTGTGGTGTATTAATATTATGATGTTTTTTTGTTTTTTGTACCTACCTACCTAGCCTACAAAAAACCACCACTACCTACTACTTTTTTGTAGGCTAGGTATCATGTTATGGCATTAGTTTCCACCCACGGCTTCACCTGCACTTACAACCCCAGGCAGAAACAAGCAAGAAAAAGGTCCATAGGTACTTAGGTACATCAATTCATCCAAACATTCGCATTTATAATAATAATAGTATGTATTAGAATAGATATGGTATGCCAAAGTGTTCCTTTACTTCTCTAATAATAACATATTCTACAAATTTACAATACAAATACCTATTATAACACCAAAAATCTTACCGTAATATAACAATAAAGTTTACGCGGCCCTGCACTGTGCCGAACATACTTCACGAACAATGTATGTGTGCGAGGATCACGCACACACGCGCACTCGCCACGCGCACGCGGCCGGTCGACCGATAATTACCTAATCTGTAGCTGCGCTATTTTGTGAATACGCTCTTAAATAAAAGTAGATTACATATTCCCATAGATAAATAGGTACCTTACAAACTAACATATATGTATATTAATATAAAACTTGTAACTAAACACATTTCACCGGTGTTGTGTTACACTAAACGTAAGTACACTAACGTACTAAACTAACGTGTAAGAGAGGTAGGGCACCATACTAGCGGGCAAGCCCGACTGGGGAAGGACCTCCACCTTACAGAAGACCACAGCCAAATGACTACACACAGCGGTGTAGTTGTGTTCCTGTGTGTGAGTACAGGTCTCCAGCGCTCATTTAGGAATGCTTTTTGAAAGAAACGTATTCCTATCCCAGGGTTACTTCCATCTTAAAGCCCTAGTGTAAAAAAATGGGTTGGCAACACGCAAGTGATACCTCTGGTAATGCAAGCGTCTATAGGCTACGGATACTGCTTAACATCAGGCGGGCCGTCTATGTTTGTTTGCCACCCAAGTAGTATAAAAAAAAAAAAAAAAAAAAACACTGCGTTGTGTTGTGCAAACGTCCGCGAAAACGCCGATACACAACACCCTGCGGCCAAAACTTTGAAGAATGTGTCGGGCTACTACACCACAAACGAATTAAAATTCGTATTATGACGGGTGTAGTGTTTGTTGTTTACTCGCGTTATCACACTGGCTCGACAATGCCCTGTACTTGGTAATCGGTTTTAAAGCTCACTCACCCAGTTCACATACCCGCCCGTGGCTTACCCTTTGCCGCGCTTTTGTGCAACTGTCACAGTGACGTTTAGTTAACCAATACAGCCAATACAGGTACACACGAGACAGCGTATGTATGCTTTAGCGCATACACTACATCCCTCCCTTGTTTTAAAATAAGAACAAACAAGAGACTGGTATACTAAATAATAATTATGATATTATTCAACATGTGGTTAGCACATTATCACACAAAGTAATAATGACGATAACCAGGGACCACCCATACACGGCCATTCAACTCCAAATGAAGCAAACCCCTAATCACCTCCAATCACACATCACAGACAAATAAATTTCAGACACAGAACTGCTGGCCCAGCAGTCACGGTCGCCAACCAGCAGACCAACTGGCCAGTCAGGTTGTACAGTACCAAAATAACATATTATTAATTAGGTGTTTGTTTCTCTAATTTGATAAATAGTGCAAATATTTTCATTTAAAAATCTAATTAGTTGTACTTAACCTATTGTTAATATTAGTAAATAAAAGTATTAGACTTAACAATCCATAGATGTCTTCTTCGTTTATTATAGTCTTGCAATCTTCTTACTTAGCCTCTTTCTTGTACCAGGTCTTTTTCTTTATCCATTTTCTCTTTGTAGATGAACATAATTTTTATTCTCAACACTTGTTCTGAGCCATGTGATCCTCCATGAGTTTATTGATTATATTCCTGTGTGTTGGACATCAACTGTATCTCTTTCAGTCATGGTCGATAAAGTGGCTCCACTCCTATCTCCTCTTTTCCTTTTCCTATCTTGTATATAACAAAAGTATATCACGCTGCTGGAGTGATTTTGTAATCTGGAAGCTGGTCACTGTCTTAGTGACCTTGGCTTCTTTGTAGAGACTATAGTCGACCATTATGAACATGTACATTAGATACTAGGCTTGTTTGATCCATTTCGGCATCAATTCAATGAGCTATATGTGGTAAGCAAAATATGTGATTTAACTGGTTGTACATTATCACCTATAGGCAGTTCTATCAACATATCCCTAATGGCTGTAATATTATATTGTTGAGTAGTACAGCAGTTTATTTTTAATCTAACAGATCTCGATTTTGATTCCTTCATTGTGTCTAGTCTTGTTAGGCTTGATTGACACAACTGCGATGACACGTGGAAAACACACACACTTCAACTCTTGCTTTTTGGTTATGTATTTAATTAAACAATACGACTCGACTGACCGACGCACATAACCATTTTTTTTTTTTTTTTTTTTTGACCTGTGAGTCGCCTTGCCAATTAAGTGTGTGTGCATATCACTTAGCCCGGTCTCAACGAACCCTTTATCAAAGGAACCTACCCTGAGTCTAGATTATATATAATTCTGTAACTCTTGTTAAGATCTACCTCGACTGCCACGCGGGTGAACTAGTCCACGCGGTCTTAAACTGGGTTAAAACTAATTAACACGCTACTTTTTCCACGGTTATCTTTTTCTTTCTCATTTGTAGCCAATGGAAGACGTCACCATCTAAATTTGGCCCTTCCAGAGTCGGAATGACCTTTGGTGTTCTAAAATATTCTACTTCTTAAATTTTCTGTAATGTCTATGTGAGAGAGAACAATAAAAAATATTATTATTATTTAATAGGTAATTTTAACAATAACAAGCTACTTACCAGATAATTCTGCCCGACTGTTCTCAATTTAATGGCGGTAGTCAACCCTGGCATTCATTTGAACTGCCCGACTGTTTTCCAATTTAATGGCGGTAGTCAACCCTGTCACTCATTTGAACTGCCCGACTGTTTTCCAATTTAATGGCGGTAGTCAACCCTGGCATTCATTTGAACTGCCCGACTGTTTTCCAATTTAATGGCGGTAGTCAACCCTGGCATTCATTCGAACTGCCCGACTGTTTTCCAATTTAATGGCGGTAGTCAACCCTGGCATTCATTTTAACTGCCCGACTGTTTTCCAATTTAATGGCGGTAGTCAACCCTGGCATTCATTTGAACTGCCCGACTGTTTTCCAATTTAATGGCGGTAGTCAACCCTGGCATTCATTTGAACTGCCCGACTGTTTTCCAATTTAATGGCGGTAGTCAACCCTGGCATTCATTTGAGCTTCCCGACTGTTTTCCAATTTAATGACGGTAGTCAACCCTCCCTACCTACATGTTTTTGTTGCATGGCCGAATAATTTTATTAGGCAAAACAAAAGCCTTTACACTATTTTTCACAATTAAGTCGATTATACTAACAAATCTAATTTAAAATCAAGGCAATTTAATTTCAAAGAACCTGCGTAGGTACCTTCTTTACGCACACTACAGCGCTGCCGCGCGCCGTGCAGCACCACTTGGTCATTACTTTTTTTAAGATATACTATAGTATTCGGCTGCTAAAATAATGACAAGGATTATAACCTTACGTTTTTTTTTTTTTTTTTTTTTTTTTACACGACATTATTAAAAAAACGTTATCTACAGGTATTTCTGGTTTTACGTAGTCAATAATATTATAAAGAAAGATAAGCTAGTGATAATTAAAATAAAGCCACTTAGCCACTGTTGACGGCACCAGTGTACGCGCGCTAGTGCGGCATCTATACACCTACCCGAAAATAAATGATGGAGACCAAGTGTCTGGTATCATTTGTGTCAGTCCTTTATTTAACACCAAACCAAGATAGTTTACACTCACACTTTATAGATATTTATAGCATGCCACATGCTGTCCCTGTGCCTATTTCTTAAGATAGGTGATCTGATCTACTTACTAATAATACTAAGTTTATACATTCTAACCCTACATGCCAGATTTATTTGAAAAGTCACTTGTTTACAAAAGTAAGTGTCTAAACCAAACAGGTACTTTAGATCAAAATTGATCTCTAAGTGACAACCCTAATGTCATCAGAAATAAGAAATACGCGATAGAAAGAGAGGCAACTTGTAGGTGAATAAAAATGTAGGTTAGTTAGCCCGGGGAGCTGAATTGTGCTCTATTGTGTGGGAGCAAAGTTGCTATTTATTTAAATGGTTTTGCTAAGTAAACCTTCTGTACTTAAACTATTAAGTATTCTGTGTCTATGTTTAAAAATAATAACCCACCCAATAATCAATCTTAGAGAAATGCACATATGGCTCTATTAACAAATGAATTAAACATTACCACTGACAACTGCTACAGTTTGGTATTGTTAAATGTTAACTTCCAAATAAATAATTTATTTATTAGACAGATTTTATTATCATTAAGTATATTAATTCAGTTCCAATTTATTTAATTCAATTCTAGTTCAATAACTTAAATTGGTGGTTAATAATTTTAGCAAGTAGGTATATAGGTAGTAAGCAATTTAATCTTTACTTCATTGACACTTTTACTTTTATTTCACCTATAATGTATGCAGTCATGTTTCAAAGAAACCAAAATGTATATTTGTTTTTGCTTATAATATACTGTTTGGTACACAGCGCAATTAATCTATATATTTTCTAAATAGCTAACAGTCCTCTCCTATGTATCTTTATTTTGCATGATTATGTTAGTTTTCTGTACCTAAACCACAATAATAATTATTTATTTATTTATTGTGGTATAAGAAACATTCAGTACTATAATAACAATAGGAAAAACAATAATGTTAGCAATGTCACCAAACAAGTTTCTAACAATTATTTAGGTATATTGGAAACATAAATTACCTAAGTATTAGTATCATATTATGTTATATATATTGTCTTTTCTACATTTTATTATCTCTAGAAAATTATTTCATATGGACTTACTTTGTAATATCTCTGCACCACCTTGAACTTATAAATAGTTTATATAAGTATATATTAGTTGTTAGCTTACACACCATTGTTGAACTTATTGCCCATGTGGTGCTTACCAGTAAGAAATTGTGACACTAGACTAAGTTATTTGTAAGTTTTTTTTTTTTTTTTTTTTGTTATCTCAACAGTGTTAACAATTGTTGGTGAGCCAATAAAATAAAATAATAAATAATGAACTGGTTGGTAGAGAATACCTATGGCATAAAGTCCGCCTTTAAACATCAATTCTTGTGTATGATAAGTTTTAAATAAATAATTCATTGTAATTATTTACATGATTATCCAAAGATCCTTTCATTACCTTGCCCTCAATAGTTGTACGCTTCATATAATACATATCTTTATTCTATTTCTATGTCCCATGTGAGGCCCGCTATTAGAGAACTCAACTCTAAGCTAACCTCAGCTTCTATCCATTAAATTGTTACTATGTGTGATGTTACTGCTTGTTTTGTGTGCATAAATGTGATTGAATACATCACATATATATAATATATATACAACATGTTTTAAACCATGCATAAATTGATACAAAATTAATACAATTTGTAAACAGCTATAGCTTAGAGTGGTCTGTTCCAGGCTGCTATTTTTATGAATTAACTTAATACTGTGACTGTTCTGTTATTTGAACTTTAATACCTCTATGTAATTAGAGGTTAATGAGTAACTAAATGTATAAAATATTATATTTGTAATATTTTATGGTACCTATGGTGTGATATAGAGTGGTATTCTATTGAGCTTTTGAACAAATACTGAAACATTTTATATTACAATTATAATTACATTACTGCAGTAAGCAGCTATGGAAATAACACAAAGTTTATAAGTTTATAAATGTATCTGGAACATCTACTAACAACACAAGACAGCTATTTCTATAAGTATGTATGTGTGAGTTAAGATCATTTCGGAGTCCTGAATGTTTTCTGGCTAGTCAGGACAATAATTGGGCCCAATGATACAAAAGTAGATACCTAATATAATAATTATATCATCATGTAATTCCTTATGTTTACATAGGTTATAACTTTACAATGATTTTAATAACCTACATATTATGAGTTTTTGTTAATCTAAAGTTGATAAGTGTTAGGACAGATGCGTAACACCTGGATATTAAACAGTAAAATAGATTGTCAACTAAGTACCTAAGTACCTATGTACCTACATAGTAAAGTAATTAATTTGTTAAATCTATCATATTTTACTAAGTACTTAGATCATTACGAAATATTAGTTGTAGATACAAAACAGTACTTTGATTAATTTTCACGGAAATATTTGTAACTAACCTCCATTGCACGTAGGTACCAACTTACCAACATCGGTTGTTTCCCTTCCTTGTGATTTTTGTAAAATATATTACCTTTACCTCGTCGCCACTTGTAGTGTTTGTTGTTTACTCGCGTTATCACACTGGCTCGACAATGCCCTGTACTTGGTAATCGGTTTTAAAGCTCACTCACCCAGTTCACATACCCGCCCGTGGCTTACCCTTTGCCGCGCTTTTGTGCAACTGTCACAGTGACGTTTAGTTAACCAATACAGCCAATACAGGTACACACGAGACAGCGTATGTATGCTTTAGCGCATACACTACAACGGGGTACCAACTTTTCAACCCTCAAAGTCCAGTTGAATTTCTTATAACTCTTTCAGGCTTCTTTACAGAGGAGAGAATACCAGTAGCCAGTAGTAGGACATTATTTGCTTTTATTATTATAAACTGACATCGCCATTATTTTAAGAATTCGAATTCATTTGACACCTACCTACAAGTCTTTTTGACTGTAGAATTCAATTAGTGAGTCCACATCTATTTCTCATTCTAACTACTAGATGGCAGCACACACACGACGGATTCTATTGAATTATTAAAAGCGCGGCATCCCGGCCATGTCTTGCTAATCTGTCTTTTGTCGACTACGACGGAAATTGCCCGGAGACTGGCAATGTTGCCGGTGGTACGCCGCCTTTGTGATCGCACCCTAATACCTGTTTAGTACGGTTTTGTACCTCAATTGAGTGCATCTGGGGACTTAGGATCTAGTCTGCAAAACGATTTATCTGCAGTCCGGTGCTTGGTGTTAATACTGGTTTATATTTTTACTATTAAGGTGGCAAACAAGCATACGGCCTGCCTGATGTTAAGCAGTTACCGTAGCCTATGGACGCTTGTAATAACAGAGGTATAACTTGCGTGTTGCCCACCCATTTTTATACCATGGCTTTAAGATAGAGTATTCCTGGGATAGGTATACGTTTTTTCACCTTTTTATAGCAGCCACAACCGACAATAAATAATTTCTTTTCTGCTGACCATGTTTTATGTCAAAATATGAATAAAGTCAAGCGAAATTAACTGATGAATTGCCCAAGAGACTGAAGCCTTAAATTCATCCATTCCCAATTAGAGATTCATTTTTCCAAAATGAGACCCAAACCAATTAGAAAGTCGTCGACTGATGTATCGACAATTTTATATCTTGATCAGAATTTATATCCGGTGGGAAATCGGCTGGTATCCGGCGTAATTGTGCCGCAGTTCCCCGGCCTTCGTTTGTCGGATTACGATTTTGTCTAGACTGTTTTATATCTTGCTAAAGAAAAAATGGAAATTTTATTTTTATTTCGTGTCGCTGTTTGATCAATTAGGTCGATACAAAAATATAGGATGTGATTTTTTTATTTCTGACTTGGCCATGATTGATGTAATATGGATTCAGTTAAAGGTATTATTCTGGTCTAGAAATATGAGACTTTTTAACATCCATAAGTTTAAATTACTTCTTTCACTATAAACTTGGTGTTGCAAACGTCCATAGGCTACGGTAACTGCTTACCATCAGCCGGGGCGTATGCTTGTTTGTCACCTTGGTAGTATAAAAAAAACTTGAAAAAAATGTGCTTAATTGGTTCTTTGGACATTCGGCGATTGCCCAATAACCAAAAAGTTTCAATCTGTTGTCTTATATCTACACTTTTATAGAACTACTAGCTGCTACTATTGTTTAGTCTTTTACTGTAAATCTGTAAACAGCAGTTAACAAAAGTTTCAGCTTATTGAATCGAAGCGTGTTACTTGAATACTACGTGTGTTATTAAAATTACCATAACTTTTTTATTTGTGAACCGATTGGAATAAAACAAAGCCCATATGTCATGGGAAGGTTGCCACGTATATAAGTGAAAACCGCATTAAAATAGATTGCGTGGTTGCTAAGTTTATCGCGCACAAACGCGGCCACAGACAGACAAAAATTCTAAAAACTATTTTTTTACTAACAACGTATAAAAATTGTTTTTTTTAATTCAATGTACAAACGCGACTTGGTTACGATTTAATTATAATGTATAGATTACCTACATTAGAACTATGAACCATGTGTATATTGCATCATACATGTCATTTACCTGTTATAAATGTTGCACCACCTATATTTTCTTTATATAATCAGAGAAAAGATTTATAAAACCGTAGGTACTGAAATAAACGGAATTCCCAATTCCTTTCTCATCCAGACAAAATTCGCTCAATTAGTTAATATAATTTCCGATTTGTCGGCCACATTATCGTTAAATGGCTGGTAAACTGTCACAATTACTGCTCATGCTGTCAATAGGCACAGAGGGAATGTGTGATGCGAGAGATTTCCCGCTCGTTTGGCCAATTATCGCGGTTTCTGACTCTCGGGGGAGCTTTCGATTGCTGTGCTGAAACCGTTGCGCTGTCAGCCGAGTTTCGACAATCGGTGTCCACATTAAAGTTTTTTGTTAGTAGGTAGTAGTATTCGTTTCTGTAATTCGATTTGAAGTTTGAATATTAAATTCTTCATGGTGTTTCCCATTTATCATTTAATACTTGAGTGTGTACTTGTGTGTGGCAAATCTAAAGCGTCAATTCTTGAATCAGGCAAAGTGAAATTCGGTTTTTTTGTTAGAAACTTTCAGTAGCAGCAGGGAGTCCGGAATTGTGATTCTGTAAATGGCAATAGAATTATCAGATGATAATTAATCAAAATTGGCATTAAGTTCCCGTCATCATCATCACCTCAGCTTGACGATCGGCCATTCTAGAGGCATATGAAGGACGCCTACGTTCAACAGTAGACGTCTACTGTTGAACGTAGGCCTCCTTCATATGCTTCTACAATGGCCGATCCTGCGCGCCTATTATTTTTATTTTACTGCTTGCTCAGTGGTTATAAATATACTTTTTCAATAGAAATTTTACTTTTGTAGTCTAAAAATGAAAAAAATATCAATACCGTGTATATTGTTTAAACGCGTCCAGGCTCGTAGATGTGGGTTGAGCTGTAACTTCAAAGTGATTTGAAATGTTTGGCGTTTGACATTTTCGATGCGTGGTTTTTGCCACAATTTTCCAGTTAGCGCGTCAATCCATTTTATCCGTTGTAAGCAAATGATTTAAAATTAGAATGAAAAACCCTGTTTTTTTTAAATATTTAGTGGCTGCATTTTTGCAGTTGTCAGATATTTTGGTCGATCTTCCGTGACGTTACATAAATATTTGTCTAGGAATCACAGCACTCTGATCAGTGTCAGTGGCACGGTGATCACTGTAACCTGTGTTACACGTTACAACCAAAGCACTTCATATTTTCTATAACACTTACTACAGTTTTCTATCATAATGAAGTTTTATAATTGCGTCAACAGTGCCTATGACCATCAACAAATTTAATAGTAACACTTAATAAAATTACTCCAACGGCAGTCGTGCAGCAGACATAAGGTTTGTTTGGGAAAGAGGTGGTCATCATCATCATTCCCTCACTGTTGAGGATCGCGACCACATACGACGCGTCTCCATGCTACCTCCGAACGCCTTCGATTTCTGACTACCTTGTCGTCGCGTCGTCTGGAGGTGGTAGTAGTCCTTAAACCTCCCTATATATACGTCCGTGTATATATAGTAGTATATTATAGTAGATACCTATGTCCAATTTATTTGATTAATGACCTTTGACCTGTGTACGGTGTGTGTGTGACGGTGTACGCACGCTGCACGTTCAAGGCTCTTGACAGGCTCTAATCTAGCCGCCGGTTAACACAAAGCCAGTTTAGTAATTGCTGAGAGCTATTACCTTCGCTGCCATTATGTATCGGTTGAAGTAACTGCCGTACACAGTTCCCGATCGTCAATAGAGATTGTATCAAGTTCAACGTGGCAATATGGCTATTGTTTGAGACACCTTCATTATTTAAATTTCTATTATTTTCTACAGTTATATAATCTTTACTAATATTATAAATGTGAAAGTTTGTAAGAATGGATGGATGAATGTTTGTTACTCTTTCACGTAAAAACTACTGAACGGATCTGGATGAAATTTGGCACAGAGATAGATTATGGTCTGGAATACACATAGGCTACTTTTTGCAGTGATAACCGATATCCACGCGGGCGGAGCCGCGGGCAACAGCTAGTAATAATATATATTTACACTTACTATTTAATACGTATATAAAACAGCAAATTACAATTACAAGAATTTGGAATTCCGTCGTCACTCATGTAGTTATAAAGGTCCTGCGGGAATATAATAATATAATAATTGGCTGAGATGATGATGATAAAAATGTTAGTAATGTTCTTTAGTGTAAAGAAGTAAAATGAATTGATGAAATGAATTTTATGTATTGCTAACAATTATCCGACTTGCATTATGATACGCAGTTACCGTAGCCTGTGGACACTTGAAATACATGAGACATTAACCGCACCCTGCGGTATCTAAAAATTATATCATCAGGGTTTTTTTATTTATATATATATTAATATATACCTTTATATATATATTAATATATAACTCACTACTCAGTGGGTGCCTCTAAATGCCAAGCGACATCGCGGTAGACCCAGGCGGAGATGGCGGGATGAGTTGGATTCATTTAACCAAGACTGGTTCTCAGCGGCTTTAAACAGAGAGAAGTGGAAGGAGAGTGGGGAGGCCTTTGCCCTGCAGTGGGACAGTACAGGCTTATAATAAAAAAATAATATATATTAGGTATTACTGATACGAAATGATACGAAAATGTGTCACGAAACCACGACAATCAATCTGCAATCCGACAATCTTTCCAACCAAGTATGGTTCTGCCCTTAATATAAATATAATAGCATTCCATATCTGCCCCACTGCTGGGCACGTGTTTTCTCTCCTCTATTAAAAGAGAGAGAGAGAGAGAGAGAGAGAGAGAGAGAGAGAGAGAGAGAGGGGGTTCAGGCCTCAATTCACACACGCTGGCCTAATGTGGGTTGTTGAATCAGACATGTCATAAGAATTTCTTCTAAGACATGTGGGTTAATATAAATAAACAAACAAATTTAAAATGAAACAGTCACTTCGTTTGCAACAACAACAACCCCATGTACTCGTAAGATAGGGAAACACAACCATTTGACACGAGTGTCAGGCGCTCACTCGAGTTGTTCGAGCGATTGACACCTGCAGGCTTACTATGGAATCCAATACCAATCTCAATCCCGTTCCAATCCCGAACCAGTTTCAATCCTACAGGCCAACGATTTCGTTTGAAATTTGACATTAGCTCAATCCTAATAACATTTTGGTACTCTTGACACGATTTTGACATAACAGATCAAGTTTGGAATCGAGTTTGCGATCGACGTTATACGATTACAAAAAGCTAACTTTTTTTGGGATCGAGTAAACTCGATCTCAAAAATCACACACAATAATAAATTATTGTGTGTAATTTATTAAGAGATTGTCATCAATAATGGCACGTTTAGCACTTATATATAATATTTTGAATAATGCGCATGCATTGGATGTGTGACAAAGGCAGAATTTAAACCAAATGGCGCGTTATGCCGACAACGCCTTTTCCATGGGTGACAATAAAATTGAAAACAATAAAACATTATCTAATACTTAATAGAGAATTTCGACGTAATTAGAGCTTTTGATACTATATACTAATATGTAATTATATATTGGAGTTGCTAACTTATTTTCCCTGATTTATGAATTTATTACTAGCGAGTGTGGTGTGTGCTGAAGTAATTAAAGTTTTCGTATTACGATATTTCATAAGATAGGTAATCATTTAAATAGTGTGGTGTAAAATGCATCTATTATGTACGGTGGGCAACGGAGATGGCTGTACAGGGCCGCAGTGTATGAATTTGTGTGAAATATATTTTAATTTGTAGGTTTAGGCTAATTGTACACTGTTACCAAATTCCACAGAAATATATAAAATGGTTTTCTTTAAAAACTAATCTTCATATAGCGGCCCTGTACAGCTATCTCCGTTGCTGCGTGTATCTACCTACATTAGTGCATAAGGTAACTAAAGTATTTAATTTGATAAGGACAAATAAGTCGTACTGTCTTATAAGCTTTCCGAACTCCACCTAGTTTGTATAATTGTTTTAAAGATAAAAATGGTTAGGTATGGAAAGCTATTCGTATAATATAGACATAATAATATGCCATCGCTGACTATTTTGTAGTTCTAATAAAGAGAAACATGTCCATTATACATTATTATGTTAAATTAAAAATAAGACAGCACTTTCTATGAAACCTTGGGGGCTTGATTTCTTCCGACATCGTCATGAACAATCATCGTTATATTTCAACAAATTAACACAAAACGTAAATCATAGTACCTATGTATCATCTAAAATTACATAAAAATCTATATCTACGTCTTCTACACTTATAAAAGTAAGATGTAGTCCCTAAAATACATTAAAAATATAGGTATTGTATTGTATTGGTTATTGTTTGTTGACAAGTTGAAGTAGCGGGAACTTTTTTTTTAATGGATGGTTGCCATTGTAATCATATAATTTATAAAATGTATTTATTTATTAATTAAATATTAATATTTAACCAGCTGAAATATATGTGAAATATACTTTTAATGGTAATTCATGCTATAATAAATATGAAAAGCAATAATTAATAAATATTTCACTTTATTTAATAATATTTTATTTGTTAGTTTATTTTTTTTATTTGTATGGCAGCCCAGTATAGTCGATCGTGAACTCGATTCCAATTTCAATCACGATCGTGTTCAAGAGTGCCAATTTTATCACACACAGCTCGCAGTACAAAATGACATTCTAATGTCAATTTTTAAACGGAATCGAGTGTCAAGGGTAGACCTGCTGAATAAACGTCAGGTTACATTGACAGTTTCTGTGTCAATACATACAAGTGTGTTCTCGTGGCTTTTGTTGTACTAATATATGAGCTAGATTGAAATATTAACTAAATTCTGTATTATCCTTTCAGAATATTTGTACCTACTGTGTGTAAAGTTTAATTTAAACATCAATTACAACCTTACTAATATTATAAATGTGAAAGTTTGTGAGTATGGATGGATGGATGGATGTTTGTTACTCTTTCACGTAAAAACTACTGAACGGATCTGGATGAAATTCGGCACAAAGATAGATTATGGTCTGAAATAACACATAGACTTTTACAGCGATAAACGACATCCACGCGGGCGGAGCCGCGAGCAACAGCTTGTATATACATAAAACTAATTTAATCATAAATATAAAAAAAGGAAAAACAAAATACAAATGAAGACTGTCGTTTAAGCGTCGAAATATTCCTCAACATCACTGTCTACTAGGAACGTGCCCAGATTGCCCAGAAGTCTGGTGGCATTGCCACGTTGAATGGCAATGCTTATTCTCTATGCGAGAAACAAGCCAGCCCTCTGATTACGCGAAGCGTCGATCAGTCGTTTTGCTAGGTCTCTGTAAAGTTAAAGCCAAACTCATTTTACTTAGGAACGTAAAAAAAATTTCCAAGTATAACATTGTAGCAGCACTTTTGCAAGACAATAAATATTTTATCAGCCCCCTTCTTTAATAATAATAATATTTATTTATTTTCTCATCATCACATAACAGTAGTTTTAATGTAGTACATATTAAAGAGACTGGTGTCTGCTGTAGGAAATCCTATATTACAGATAACCAGGCTTACCGTCCATCGAAACTATACAATTATATAGCTGGTAACACAAATAAATAAAAAAAGACATTTAAGAATAAAAAAAAAAAAAAAACTTTAGTGTTAATATGCGTTTATTCTTTTTGGTACTTACCTACAAAGGATAATGTACACAGACTAATCTTGCGATTGCAAACGTATAATTAAGTCTACTTTTTATTGCCACTAATTTTATTCTCAGCAGCAAGTCACCACAGGCTGCCAGTTTGATTTAATTCCGTTTTAATTCCGGCTTGAATCATTGCTCCCGGGTAACAAAGTTAAGCTTCTTGCAGCCTTTGGACGGATAAGCCATGGATTTGAACAGGACTACGTTATTCTGCAATGCACCAGTGCAGTTTAGCGATTGGTGTTTTTCTTTCTATCAATGCTTAGTTTGATAAATGTGAGAATATGTGTTTGTTTTTTATTTGTAATAAAACGGATCTTTGAATAGACTTTTATTTTTGCTAATGAAGACGAAGCCTGTATAGAAAAACTGCACATGTACTGGCTATTTCTTTAAATTGTAAATAGCGTTTACAATTTAAAGAAATCGGCAGTAGGTACTTGTTTGATACTTTAAAATTTAATTTCTTTTTTTAAATGACAACTTCCGCACTAGGGAACAAGCCCTATGTCGCGGGGGAGTTTACAAACAAAAAAATACACTGACAGAGTCTGAACAAACATTTGTCCCGTGTAAGAATCGAACCCATGACCTTCAGCGTAACAGTCAGGGTCATTTACTACTAGACGAATAGGCCAGTGAAGTCAAAGTTTTTATTCAATGAAATAAACAATCTAATATTATGTTATCAAAAAATATTCTTGAAGTCTTATAAATAATATTTATTTATTATAACTGACATATTATGTCAGTTACCCCACTTACTATAATGTTTATACTAATATACTATAAAAGATAATATCATTGAGTTACCCTGAATAAATAATGTCGGCATGACATTGTTTCTTACAACCGTTAAATATAATCAAATCATTGTATTTTTTACTTTCACATCGATTATTGAGATTATCGATTATTGATAAAAAGTGACATCACATAATAATATCACATTCAATTCTTTTTTAAATTTAACAGCAAAATATATTTTAAATTCAATATGGGTATAAAATCTGAGTTACTTGTGTAAAAATAATTGAAAAGAGTACGTTAGATACAATACAGTGGGTTATTTGCAATTCAGCGAATATATTTAGCGGTCAGTGAGCAATTCGTTTTTTTAAAACCTTTTTTTTAGAAAATACGTTTCTGAACGCGCTCGAAAAGAGAATATTGTGAATTTTAAAAATGCATGTCAGTTTTGCCAATAGTCCGAGCCTGTTTCGTACCTAGATAGTTTTCGTTGTATAAATATTCTTTTTGTTCGGTATCTGTATTGCATATTTGTTCCCTTTGCAGTTTTATATTCGACCTTTGGAAACGGCACGTTTCTGAGTTTCAGAATATAACGGTTTTTCATTAACATCGATTCGTTTGGCGTTGGCCTTTAGTTAAATATGAAATAAAACATCTTTATAGTCATTATTATAAGGTAACATATCAAATTGTTTTATTTTTAATCAGACTATAGCAGTTTACTGTGATTTGGTACGTACCTTGACTTCTGTAATCTAGCTGCGGAAATAGAGGGTTACATGAGCAGTTATTAGTACAGGTATTTATTTATGATTAAAAGGAGACACAGAGAAATATATGCAAATTAGGGGTCACCCGCGACTTCGTCCGCGTGGTAATTTGGAATATTTACCCCGATTTTGCAACATATCTCACTACTGCTCCGCTCCTATTGATCATAGCGTGATGTTATATAGCCTTCAATATTTTTTCTAATCGAACTAGTACTTTCTGAGATTAGCGCGTGCAACCAAACAAACAAACTCTTCAGCTTTATAATATTAAAGTATTGATAGATAAACATATTTTCTAATTTAAAGCCTTAATCTGCACACGCTGGCTCAGTAGGGGTAGATCAGACATACCTTTAGAATTCCTTTTAAGATACATGTCAGTTTACGCACCAAGTTTTCTTCACCACTAAGAGGTGGTAAATCATTTGATTCAATTAATCAGCCTGTTTTAGTCTCAATTTTTCGTATCCAGTTTAACCGCTCATTGCTCCATCTGGCTGGGAAGCGTTCTACTCCTGCGGTCTCTGCTTTAAGACTCTTTAATTAAAATTATTTATTTTATTAGTACCTACGCCTAAATGCGACAAAATAATGTCGGCTATTTTTCCACTCGGCTACCATCGCCTATATTATACTTGCTCAATATTAATTCGCTTGATGTGTATCGAGATGTGATGTGATGTGTATGTGAGTGCGTACAAATTTCGCTGTTTATCATTTGCTCATTCAATCATTTGATAATAATATTATAGAACTACTATCGACAGTCACTCACGACTGGTGGCAAACAAGCACACGGCCCGCCTGATTGTAAGCAGTTACTGTAGGCTATGGAAGCTTTCGATACATAATCATATGGCGTACGTGGCGTATATTCGGCGTATAAAGTTTTTAGACTAGGGTTTTGTGATGGGATAGGAAAACAGTTCCTTTAGAAACGCACCTTTAAATGAGTAGTATGAGCATTCAGATCGTTCACTTCCAATTTATTGCTTTATTTTTCAGTAATTCCACTATTTTTGGTATATAATTAATTTTTTGTCTATTATATTATTGATTTTTATGTTGCTTAGGTAGCAAACTAGAGGCCAAAGGTCGCTTGCAATACAGTGTTAGTGTATTCAAATGCTGAGTAGAATTTCTACAACTCATTGGAGAAGAGTGCTGTACTGGCATGGTACCAGTAGGATCTTTCCGTAGTAACAATCTTTAACACTCACAAAGCAAATAGTAAACGTATCTGCTGTCCTTAAATCTTTAAAAAAAAAAGTGAGCCCTCACGGGACGCCTGGCAGATGTGAAACATCGACATTATTTTGTAAAAGTAATATGCAGAAAAAAACAGATTGTGATAGGAACAAAATATGTCATAATGATAAAATAAAATATCACAATTTTTTTTTCAGATAACGATGACTATTTATTGAATAAACATTTATTTTCATTAAATACAAAAATTTACGAATTTATTTTAAATCGTGACTACTAAATTCGTTTACTTAATTAGTGACTTCGGTAATAGTACCATCGCGCATGCCGGCATGCGTCGCCACGCCAGAAATCGGTTTTACGTGCGCCATAGATGTTTCACATCAAAATAACTAACTAAATTATATAAAATTGCATATATAAGATACAAGCAAAAATATAGTTAGAGAAAATATGGTTAAAGAATTTTATGTGAAAATACACTTCGGTGGACTTTAAGAAAATATTTATATTTTGAAAGCTATTTACTTAAATGAAACTGGTATCATAGTAGGGGTAATAGGTTGCATCGCAATCACTTGCCTCTAATAACGTGGCTCCATTTCCGTTGCACTGATGAAAGCATCCAAACGGATTTCTGAACGCGACCTCTTTACGTGCCCTAACTTGTTTATGGTGCTCCATTCAACCTCTTTGTATCCAAACTCTTTTGAGAAAATATTTAGCGGGCGAGGAGATGCGCTAATGGCGGCATTTTGGCGCCAATTCTGAGTCGACAATCAGTATTTTGTTGATATTTGTAAGTTGAAATGGCTGACCGACTATATGTGTATGTTGAAACATTTTTATTTGAAATCGTTAAATTCGATTTTTTAAATGTTTCCTATGTTTTGCTCGAGATGCTTCATCTAGAAATAGGTGTTGTGTTTAAATTATGTACTGTATTGTGTGTTACATGGAAAATTATATGAACGAGCAGAAATCTGCCCGAATGTGCTATACCGAGCTGCAAAGAGTCTTGTATCCATACAAGACTCTTACAGATAAGAACGATATTTAAGTAGGTACTTATGTATAAAATCTATCTGTCCGTTGTAAATAAGTAGGACTTTAATCAGCCAGAAACAAGCTTTAAACGATAAATTATGAACAATATTGCCGGTGTGAATTGCAAATTGAACTAACACTATAGCATCCACTAAATGTTTGTAATCAAAATATTAGCATTACCTAGTTACACAAACTTTCATTAGAATGACATCTATTTTGCCATAACCACCGTTGAAAAGTTATAAACGTACACTTAAAATTAAACCTTATTCCAAAGCAATACAGTACTTAATTATATAAACTTTAAGGTAATTAATGCTCTTTGAATAATAAATCAAATATGAAATAGAAGTTGTTTAGTTTCAAATCATCAAATAGTAACAATTGACATTAATATAACTTATGAAATGTTATCTTTAATTGTATAGCGTAAGGTTGATTTTAGAATGTCTTTACGATGAGGTTGATGCTTTTGAGATTCGAATATTAAATCGAAGACGTTCGGCTTACGATTCGAAGTACTACTAGCGACAAATCACATTTCACAGTGCTAGGGTTGTCAGTAATTTGCCACCAACGTCTGCGGTTACGTCAATAAGTGGTCTGAGACTAGTTTATAGAGACTTGGAAGCTTGTTTCTAACAGCAACTGATAATAAAACCAACTTAATGTTAATTGACAGGCAAAACTCTATGTTTACGTTTTGCGTACTAACTCATCAATACACGCAATTTAAATTAAAGTTATAGTAACCCGCACCTCTAATCGCCCAGTGCGGGGATCCCGCGGTCAATTACCGTCTCGCTACCTAGACGGTATAAACGAGGTGCATGCGCATCCCTAGTTCGCGTAGCCGCCACCGGCAGTCCGCCGCCGAATTTTGATAAGTGCACACGCATCCGCTCGCTATTCCTTTTTTCCCGCGCTGGCCACCGCATGGCCACGCGAGTCACATTGTCACGCGAATACTCTTGTGTAATATAATTTAGTTAAATAGGTACTAAGACTGTTACCAATAATACATAACTTATATAAGTTTTCTAAAATAAACATTAACAACAGTGATCCTGTGTTAAAACTTTTCATCCCTGAGAACCCCTTCTCATATGTGGCGCTCCAACGTAAAATAGGTGTGCGTGTGACAATTGTGTTCAGTGGAAAATGCCGCGTACAAGAAGCAGAGCAGCAAGTTTATCTCGCAGAGATGACGAGCGACCGAGATCGATTACGCCGACGTTGCCGACCGCGTCTCAAAATGGCGCCGGCGGCGACGCGCCATCCTCGCCACGTGCCGACGAAAGTATTCTATTTACTCATGAAAATGTAGCGAGTATAATAAATTCCCTTCAACGTTCACAAACAGAAGCGTTTAAGGAGTTACTTTTCTCAGTATCGCGGGCGAACGCATCGACTCCAGAGTCACATTCCGTACATAGTACATTAACTCGTTGTAAAGCCACGTTCTCCGGCCGACCCAAGGAATCGGTCGAGGCTTTTATCGACGCAATAGAGGCATTTAGTGAATGTGCACAAGTGACGGACTCAAACATTCTTCGTGGTTTATCTTACATACTAAAAGAAGAAGCAGCCACGTGGTGGCTCGGCATCAAGGACTCGATCGCTACATGGCAACAAGCTAAGCAAAATTTAATAAGTGCATATGGAGACCGCCGGCCACCTCATCGTATTTATTTAGAGATTTTTGCGACACCTCAGCAACAAGAGAATACGGACATATTTGTGGCGCGCATTCGAGCTCTGTTGGCGAGATTGCCCAAAGGCGACGTAACAGAGTCGGCACAAATAGACATAACCTACGGTCTCATTCACTGCAGGATAAGGAAAAGGCTACGGAGAGAAGACTGCTCTAGTTTTAGTGAATTACTTCGCCTCGCGAGAAACATAGAAGACTCATTCGACGAGAAATTCACATCGGCGACGACGAGTGAACGTAAAAACCAAACGATAACCCGTACCCAACCCGCCGCTCACCCTCCGAAACCGCGCGATGGCGCAACCGCATGCGCGCGGGCCTGCGACGACGCTCCCGCCAGCGCCGTTCCCGCCACTACCGCAGCGCCGCGACCGGCGCTCGCGCCTTCTCCGACGCCTCGTGACTCTTCTACGAATGTAAAGAAGCAACGACCTACGTGTGCCTACTGTAAACGATATGGACATACAAAGGAACAGTGTCGTAAGTTACAACAGCTAGGTGAGTCCCAGTCGCAATCTCAATCTAGTAATAATACGGTTAACAACACAGACGATACGAAGTGCATATCGTTCTATTCTAATGTGATCAACGAAAAATGTAATTCGCAATTTATCGATAGTAATAATGTGCGTGTAAATGCAAGTTCTAAGAATTATTATTGTTCATGTAGTCGTAATAGCGTAATGCGACGTTGTACAAATGTTACTTCTAATGTGTTCAATGAAAAATGTTGTAACCCGCAATTTATCGATAACTAGCTGTACCCGCGACTTCGTTCGCGTGTTCAGTCTTTTACTGTAAATCTGAAAACTACAAACTTTCATCGGCTGATTGTCATCTTTAGCGGTTACATTTAAAAAAACCTTTCTCAGCGGATGCCTATATCGTAATAGCTATCTGAGTGTCTAGTGATTTAAACTGTGCGTTTGTTGATTTGTCAATTACGTTTTTCTTTTGAACATTAAGGTTCTGCAATTAATAAACTTCATAAAGAAATATTCCTTGTTTGTACGATTGTTCTGCAATTTAGGCAGACAATATCCACTGCAAGAGAAGGAAAATTCAAAATAAAACCATATACCAATCTGTCTGGCCAGCGTGGTGTAGTAGGCTAATATCCCTCCAAGTGTATGGGGGAGACCCGTGCCCTGCAGTGGGACATTTATGGGTTGATATGATGAACATGATAGATACTGTTACACAGTTTGGGTGAGCTAAAAATTTATTAAATTCCTAAAGGGCATAATGGTCCACCGTAGTGCTCAAGGATTTCAGAAATTGAACCGCATAGTTATTAGATTCTTTTTGATTCATCATTCTATTAATAGAGATATAGTACTCTACATAAGCACCCGGAACAAAACTGAATAAAATACCAGTAAACTGAACCCTATTTATTATAGTCGACCATATTGGTGAGAGTTCAACGTAAATTCGATATATATGTAGGTATCTATTATTATGTATATCTCTGAAACCATGCATTTTTTTGTACATTGTTTAATTACGAAGTTTCGGTGCCTATATCCAGCTGTATAATCATATTAGTTTAATTGTACCATTTTAATTTGCTCATTGAATGTGATTAGTTACAGTCATTTAATTACACATTATGTCTGATCTCCATCGACTAATTATTATTTATCATTGAGAAGTTGGCCATCTGCAGTATACTTTATTAGTTTCACTAACGAATTGATGCTTCCTGAATGCATTTGTTTGATTCATTGCAGTATGCCTAGATAGTATTTGAGAGGTTTCTCAATTCCCTACGGATCCGATCACCAGAACTGTTTTTTTTAATGAGAACAATATGAAAAACTATCCATTCAATTGCAAAATGTTTTTTAAGAGAAATTTTTCAGATAGGGGAGGAATTCCACCTTACAGAGAACCAACACCTTAGAAGACGACAGCCAAATAACTATACACAGCGGTGTAGTTCTGTTCCTGTGTGTGAGTATAGGACTCCAACTCCAACGCTCACTTAGGGATCAATTTTGAAAGAAACGTATTCCTATCCCACGGATACTCTGCTCCCATCTTATGGCCCTGATGTAAAAAATGGGTTGGTAACACGCAAGTGATACCTTTGGTACTGCAAGCGTCTATAGGCTACGGTAACTGCTTAACATCAGCTGGGCCGTATGCTTGTTTGCCACAAAAGTAGTTGTATCTCAGCCATAAGACATCCACTGCTCGACATAGGCTTCCCGCAAGGTTTTCCACATTAGTCGGTCCTGAGCTGACCTTGTCCATCGGTTGCCTGCGACCTTTACCAGGTCTTCGGTCCACCTTGTTGGAGGCCTGCCCACGCTGCGTCTTCCAGTTCGTGGTCGCCACTCTAGAACCTTTCTGCCCCAACGGCCATTGGTTCTGCGAGCTATATGCCCTACCCATTGCCACTTAATTGAGGCAATTTTTCGAGCTTTGTCGATCACTTAAAAAAGAATATTACAAATCGGCCCTTAAATGACGATGTTTAGGGATAAAAAAAAACAATGCAATTATTTTAGGGAACCTCATCTTTTAAAAGTCAGTTAAAAATATATATCAGTTAAGTATTCCGATGAGACAGAGGCCGATCACGCGTTTCGCTGTGAGTAATTTTTGTGGTCGCAGATAGACACATAGTATCATGGACTTTTTTTTAGATCTATTTAGGAATAACATTGCCTCCTACGGCAAGATTTTGCCTAGTCGTTTAACTATCATCGTAATACTTCAGCCAATTCACCCTCACAAAACTATAATGGAAGAATTACGCCATCACCTGGTGAAAATCGTATTAAATTTTATTAGGTTGTTTGCAGTGTTTTCTTTTCTCTGCTGCTTTCCTAAATTAAAGTATTGTTAAATGTTAGCGCCTACAAAAAATGAAATAGCAATTATTTTATAGGCGTTTATTAGGCGTTACTAATTTAGTCAGTGATTGTCTGAGGTCTTGGCATTATTTACCCCTATTTTTTTAAAATAAAATATAGCCTATGTTACTCGCAGATAATGTAGCTTTTTAATGGTAAAAGAATTTTTAAAATCGGTCCAGTCGTCTTTGAGTTTATCCATTACATACAAACAAACAAACAAACAAACAAACAAACAAAAATACAAATCTTTCCTCTTTATAATATTAGTATAGATAATAATGCTAGTGTAAATGCAAATTTTAAGAATTATTATTGTTCATGTAGTGAAAATGTTATATTGCCACGTTGCAATGATACGTGTAATGTTTTAATGGTAAAAGATAAAGTAAAACAATGTAACTCATTTTTTAAGGATAAAAATGCATGTTTAAATTTAAATTCTAATAATAATTGTTTACGTAGCGGAGACGTGCTGCCACGCGGTAATTATATTCCGGGACCCCGCCTTAGTCGCGAATCTCGACCGATTTTTAATATAAAAATCTTAGGTTTTTCCGGTACCGCGTTGATTGATACAGGTGCTAAGCATAGTATTGCAGGGCACACACTATACACTCTCCTTCTACGTCAAGGTCATCCCCTCAGCCCAGCTACGCGAGAAGTTCGGCTTGCCGACGGCGTATGCCGTATTATGGATGTACTTACCACCACGTTAGAGGTGTGTTTAGAAACGATAATTATTAGGATTCCTTTTGTAATTTTTCCTGATTCAACTAATAATGAAACATTATTAGGTATTGATTTTATTACCGCCGCTAAAATAGTTATTGATTTCCATAAAGAGATATGGTACTTCAGTAACAAGGGTAAGGTAAAGTATGATTTGTGTTTTGAAACTATACGTGAAGTACCTCATAGCATAGCCTGCGCCTCCACGGACGTACTCCGTGACGATGAAGGTACTCACCTTACTACAGCTGAGCGACAAGCACTCGCTGACGTCATTACCAGGCACGCGCCCGTCTTTAAAGCAGGGGGAGGCCCGACTCCATATGCGGAACACTGCATTGAGACAGGTGAGCACCCGCCAATTGCAGTACCTCCTTATCGCTTAAACCCAGCAAAGAAACAGCTGATGAAAGATGAAATAGGTAAGATGTTACAAAATGATATAATAGAAGAATGTGAATCGGCTTGGTGTTCACCGGCACTTATGGTGCCGAAGTCCAATGGTGGTATTCGCTTCTGCGTCGACTATCGACGTTTGAACGCAGTCACCAAAGCTGACACATATCCGATGCCACGCATCGACGAGCTACTCCAGAGCACAAAACGTGACTGCTACATGAGCACGCTAGACCTAAAATCCTCATATTGGCAGGTAAAGGTAAGAGAAGCCGACCGGGACAAAACAGCTTTTATTTGCCCGCTAGGTACATATCGTTTTAAGAGGATGCCTTTCGGCCTCCGAAACGCACCAGCTACCTTTCAGCGACTCATAGACCGTCTACGCTCGTGCTCTGCTTTGCAAGAGGTAACCTTACTGGCTTATTTGGATGACCTATTGGTCATATCGCAGGGATACCAAAACCACCTGAAAGACCTTGAAGCGGTTTTTAAACGACTAGCCGAATTCAACCTCGAGGTTAATAGAGAAAAATGCGTTTTTGCCAGAAGTTGTATCAAGTACCTCGGTCACATCATAACGCAAGAAGGTGTTTCCACCGACCCAGGGAAGGTGAGTGCTGTGCTCGAAATGAAAGAGCCAAATAACCTCAAACACCTAAGAACATTCTTACAAACATGTTCATGGTTTCGAAAATTTATACCCAACTTCTCCAAAGTTGCTGAACCATTAACACGTTTGACTAGAAAGAACCAAGTATGGTCTTGGAGCTCTGAGCAGACCCAAGCATTTAATGAGCTTAAGCGCCTATTGACGACAGCTCCTATTCTGGTTCAAGCCGATTTTAGTCGTCCTTTCATTCTGCGTACGGACGCAAGTAACTACGCCTTAGGTGCAGTTTTATTACAGGGCGATGATAATCATGACCTACCTCCACCAGTTGTCCCAAAAAGGACACGAGGACGTCCAGCCAAAGCTATTATACCAGTCCAAGAGCGGGGGCGTTCTCCAGGACTGGAGGGGGAGTGTATAGTAACCCGCACCTCTAATCGCCCAGTGCGGGGATCCCGCGGTCAATTACCGTCTCGCTACCTAGACGGTATAAACGAGGTGCATGCGCATCCCTAGTTCGCGTAGCCGCCACCGGCAGTCCGCCGCCGAATTTTGATAAGTGCACACGCATCCGCTCGCTATTCCTTTTTTCCCGCGCTGGCCACCGCATGGCCACGCGAGTCACATTGTCACGCGAATACTCTTGTGTAATATAATTTAGTTAAATAGGTACTAAGACTGTTACCAATAATACATAACTTATATAAGTTTTCTAAAATAAACATTAACAACAGTGATCCTGTGTTAAAACTTTTCATCCCTGAGAACCCCTTCTCATAAAGTTAATTTTTTTACATTTAACAGGACAGATTTTTAACAAGCAGTAGCGTAAATCTGTACGAAAGTAGGTCTAAAAATATGAAAATTTACACTAAAGTTTCTTACAAAGCGTAGATGAGAACTAAGAATGTTAGGTACTGCCAAATAAAAAAGAACAAAAAATATTGGAAGACAATAATATTAGGAACTTACGTACACACTCACCACTACACATTTTGCTAATTGTCTTGTTACTCGTGTAAAAATATGATGGAACACACCTCTCGCCAGCGACAGGGAGTTCATCCTCACAGCCTAGAACCTTAAACGTGCTGTACTGTACGGTTTCAAAGGAATTTCCTACCACGTACGATAAGGTTGTGGAATGAGCGGATAATGTGGCCTAGGTTTTTCCAAGAGACTATAGCATGGGATTCTTCAAGAAAGGAGTTATAAAGGGCCGGCGACACACGAGTAGAAGACGACAGTAGAAGAGCCTTTTATAATACAGGCATATAATATAGGAGTTAGTTTGTGAATTTTCATGACTTATGAAATGACAAAAGTAAATACGTTGCAGGCTCTTGGTCCATATTGCTTATCTATACTAATATTATAAAGAGGAAAGATTTGTATTTTTGTTTGTTTGTTTGTTTGTTTGTATGTAATGGATAAACTCAAAGACGACTGGACCGATTTTAAAAATTCTTTTACCATTAAAAAGCTACATTATCTGCGAGTAACATAGGCTATATTTTATTTTAAAAAAATAGGGGTAAATAATGCCAAGACCTCAGACAATCACTGACTAAATTAGTAACGCCTAATAAACGCCTATAAAATAATTGCTATTTCATTTTTTGTAGGCGCTAACATTTAACAATACTTTAATTTAGGAAAGCAGCAGAGAAAAGAAAACACTGCAAACAACCTAATAAAATTTAATACGATTTTCACCAGGTGATGGCGTAATTCTTCCATTATAGTTTTGTGAGGGTGAATTGGCTGAAGTATTACGATGATAGTTAAACGACTAGGCAAAATCTTGCCGTAGGAGGCAATGTTATTCCTAAATAGATCTAAAAAAAAGTCCATGATACTATGTGTCTATCTGCGACCACAAAAATTACTCACAGCGAAACGCGTGATCGGCCTCTGTCTCATCGGAATACTTAACTGATATATATTTTTAACTGACTTTTAAAAGATGAGGTTCCCTAAAATAATTGCATTGTTTTTTTTTATCCCTAAACATCGTCATTTAAGGGCCGATTTGTAATATTCTTTTTTAAGTGATCGACAAAGCTCGAAAAATTGCCTCAATTAAGTGGCAATGGGTAGGGCATATAGCTCGCAGAACCAATGGCCGTTGGGGCAGAAAGGTTCTAGAGTGGCGACCACGAACTGGAAGACGCAGCGTGGGCAGGCCTCCAACAAGGTGGACCGAAGACCTGGTAAAGGTCGCAGGCAACCGATGGACAAGGTCAGCTCAGGACCGACTAATGTGGAAAACCTTGCGGGAAGCCTATGTCGAGCAGTGGATGTCTTATGGCTGAGATACAACTACTTTTGTGGCAAACAAGCATACGGCCCAGCTGATGTTAAGCAGTTACCGTAGCCTATAGACGCTTGCAGTACCAAAGGTATCACTTGCGTGTTACCAACCCATTTTTTACATCAGGGCCATAAGATGGGAGCAGAGTATCCGTGGGATAGGAATACGTTTCTTTCAAAATTGATCCCTAAGTGAGCGTTGGAGTTGGAGTCCTATACTCACACACAGGAACAGAACTACACCGCTGTGTATAGTTATTTGGCTGTCGTCTTCTAAGGTGTTGGTTCTCTGTAAGGTGGAATTCCTCCCCTATCTGAAAAATTTCTCTTAAAAAACATTTTGCAATTGAATGGATAGTTTTTCATATTGTTCTCATTAAAAAAAACAGTTCTGGTGATCGGATCCGTAGGGAATTGAGAAACCTCTCAAATACTATCTAGGCATACTGCAATGAATCAAACAAATGCATTCAGGAAGCATCAATTCGTTAGTGAAACTAATAAAGTATACTGCAGATGGCCAACTTCTCAATGATAAATAATAATTAGTCGATGGAGATCAGACATAATGTGTAATTAAATGACTGTAACTAATCACATTCAATGAGCAAATTAAAATGGTACAATTAAACTAATATGATTATACAGCTGGATATAGGCACCGAAACTTCGTAATTAAACAATGTACAAAAAAATGCATGGTTTCAGAGATATACATAATAATAGATACCTACATATATATCGAATTTACGTTGAACTCTCACCAATATGGTCGACTATAATAAATAGGGTTCAGTTTACTGGTATTTTATTCAGTTTTGTTCCGGGTGCTTATGTAGAGTACTATATCTCTATTAATAGAATGATGAATCAAAAAGAATCTAATAACTATGCGGTTCAATTTCTGAAATCCTTGAGCACTACGGTGGACCATTATGCCCTTTAGGAATTTAATAAATTTTTAGCTCACCCAAACTGTGTAACAGTATCTATCATGTTCATCATATCAACCCATAAATGTCCCACTGCAGGGCACGGGTCTCCCCCATACACTTGGAGGGATATTAGCCTACTACACCACGCTGGCCAGACAGATTGGTATATGGTTTTATTTTGAATTTTCCTTCTCTTGCAGTGGATATTGTCTGCCTAAATTGCAGAACAATCGTACAAACAAGGAATATTTCTTTATGAAGTTTATTAATTGCAGAACCTTAATGTTCAAAAGAAAAACGTAATTGACAAATCAACAAACGCACAGTTTAAATCACTAGACACTCAGATAGCTATTACGATATAGGCATCCGCTGAGAAAGGTTTTTTTAAATGTAACCGCTAAAGATGACAATCAGCCGATGAAAGTTTGTAGTTTTCAGATTTACAGTAAAAGACTGAACACGCGAACGAAGTCGCGGGTACAGCTAGTGCTGCTATATAATTATAGGTTGACTGGTAGAGAATGCCTTTGGCATTAAGTCCGCCTTTATACATGTTTTGTATATTAAGTTTTAAATAAATAAATAAATAAAGAAATAATTGGTACTGTAGGTATTATACTTATACTATACGTATTTCAGTATCAATTTGTGTGTGAATAACAACTAAATTCTATCTAGGCCTGTACTACCAATATCGATGTATCGATTCTGTAATTGGTGTAATTGGATAGTGTATCGAGTCGGTGTACCGGTCAGCCCAGGGCTGTCACACCAATTAATATCTATCAAACAGTTACATTTTGTTTGTTTTGATACCTGTGTTGATATTGATATATTTGCATGTTAATACATTTAAAATTAAGGCCTTAAGAAAGATTTCAATAATAATAACATTTTGGGACAACTCACACACTGCCATTTGATCCTAAACTAGGCTGAGCCTGTACTTTCGCTACCAGCCAACTGATAAACATACTTATATATTTCTAAATACATACTTATAAATAACACCCAAAAACAGAATAAACATTAATATTATGCTCATCACACAAATATTTGTCCTGGGTGGGAATCGAACCCACGAACTCTGGCGTAGCAGTCAGAATCATTAACCACTAGACCAACAGGCCAGTCATAGTTAGTGAGTGAGTGTGTGCAAACATAGGTGTCGTATTCTCTCACTCTCTATGGGACACTACGGTGGACTATCACAAGGCAGCGTTCTATTTGCGTTGTTTTTTGTTTTAAGTAGTAAGTATTTCTTTTGTTTACTAGTTAGGTAGCAAACAAGCATACGGCCCGTTTGATGGTCAGTAGTGACCATAGCTTATGGACGCTTGAAATACTTGCGTGTTGTATGTTAATCTCCCAAAAACAAGACATGATGTGATCCTTATGGATGTTGGTGCACAGGGGGGTTTTAATCGGTATACCGGCCGCCTACCACCTTTAGCCCGGAGAGTCCGACATATCCGCTTCGCTTCCCCGAGCGGGGCGGTATGCGTAAAGCATTTCCCCTCTACTAAAAAAAAATAGTAGTTAGTGACCCTGACTGCTGAACTTTATGTGATCCATAAATGTTCAATACAATTATTATTTTTTATTTTTTTATTTTAAAAAAGACAACTCCCGCACTAGAGAACAAGCTCTGTGTCGCGGGGAACTTTACAAACATACAATTTACGGACACAAATAACACCCAGACTCAGAACAATTCTTTGTGGGTCACACAAAGTTTTGTCCTGTGTGGGAATCGAACCCACAACCTCGTGCACAGCAGGCGCATACTGCGGCCACTGTACCACCGAGGCAGTAAATTGTATGTGTAATTTGTGTCCGTAAATTGTATGTTTGTAAATTCCCCCGCTATCTAGTGCGTGAGTTGTCTTTTAAAACTAAAAAATAAATAAATAATTATACAATACAATAACCTATTTAATAATAATAATAATAATAATTTATTTCAGGTATCCCATATATTTGTTAGTAACAATGTTCTTAGCCTAGTGTTAGTAATGGTACAATAATTATTTACAAATCAATCAGTTCTTGCGTGTAGACCTATCCAGTGTGCCAACAGTGGCGAGTCCCATCTTGAGGCACACGCGGTCAGGATGGCGCTGGGGCCACCGCGCACCCGCGACAACATTGACGCACAGCGCTTACGCATGATCGCGTCAACGGAAGCCGTCAACGCGCGCCTCCGCGAACATACCACTCGCGCTACAGTACCGCGGCAGTCCCATCAACACCCTGAACGCGTTTGTATTTATTTCTTTGATTATGACGATTAATATAATAATGTTAAATTTCATACCTATATAATGTCCTAGTGATAAGATATAGAAAACAACCTACTTAAGATCTCTGTAGAAAACTAATAATGATGTTCCTTTGTACTAAACAGTTTACATCAGTAAAAACTTCTACAGACTTAGAGTTGATACAAATTATACATTACAATGACAAATTTAATGATGTAGGTATATATACTTAGCAACAGTTTGACGCTTTGTAAAATAAAACTACGTAATCAACTTTTAACGACCAATTAATCGTTATAAATACGATTTTCAACTCTATTAAACAACTATAATGGTCTTGTATTTAATGTAACAAATTAAAAGTTTTATGGAACAAAGTCTTTATGAATAAATTATATTATAAAAAAAAATGACTGCTCAATAAAATAAAAAAAAAACAGACGTGTGGCACTCGGGGACTGCCGCGGTAAAGCTATTGCATATTTTTTAGTATGATTTTTTTATCGAAATAAATAAAAAAATACTTTACAGAATTATCTAAATCATTTTATTTTATTCTCAGTGATTCATAAAAATATATAATAATAAAAATGAATACTTGTAATAATTCCTTAAGACTCCTTATACTATAATCTTTTTCACATTAATATTCTATTAGATCAAAACCTCCTTACACAAATGTGACATATTATTATAAAAAAGTATCACCGCTGTGCCGGTCGGAGTGGGGGGTGTTAGGTTTATAATTTTCGTTACGGAATTTCTGGATTCGGTCTCCACGTCCAAGGCGCGCGATAGAAGCTATGCAATAGCTTAATAAATATCACTGCGAATGGGACCCTAAATTAGCATAGATTTTCTTATGTTTGTAACAATTATAAACAGACTAGTAACAATTATGAACAAATATTTAACTCGGAGATTGATCTCACAATATTCTGAGCAGTTTTAAAAGCGAGGTAACCTTCCACGTGCAGTCTAAAGTCTACAGGTATAAATCTGTTAAGAGATTATATTATTGTTAAAGCAAAAAGAACTTAATCATTTAAGTAAATCGGAATCATAACAAATAAAATATTCCGTCTTCATAATCAGAAATTCAATTCGTGGAGACAGGAAGCGACTTTATATTTTTTATTTCTACGTTAAAAACTGCTTTGTAATTTGAAATCTAACACGGCACCGCGTGACCTTTTGTTTTCCTTCCGTTTTCTTTCTTTTTTCCTTTAATTGTGCCTACAGAGCGGAACCGAGCGAATTATTGAAAAAGTTGGCATTATTCTACACCGCCTTTTTTTATACAGACGAGCGATTTTTTACTCCAAATCCTTACTAATATTATAAATGCCAATGTTTGTAAGTATGGATGTTTGTTACTCTTTCACTCAAAAACGTCTGTACGGATCTGGATAAAATTTGGCACTAAGATTGATTATAGTCTGGAATAGCATATAGGTTACTTTTTATCGGGATTACCGACATCTACGCGGACGGAGCCGCGGGCAACAACTAGTATCAAATATATGGGTCTAATATAGTGAATAATAATATGTTTAAAGAACGACTACGCATTAATGGAAGCGGGGTAGGGAAACATACAAGAAAGCAACTCCGACTGGGTAAGGACCACAGCCAAATAACTACATACAGTGGTGAAGTTAGGTTATTGTGCGATTGTGCGTAAGTATAGGTCTCTAGTATTCGCTACCGTTTTAAAAAAGGTTTTCCTTATCACAGTGTTGACCATGACCATAGAATACTTAATACTGCAGGCCATGTCACAAATTTCTAGTGTTACACGTAAGGTCGACAACGCGATCATAAAAAAATGAATATATGTTTAATGTTATTGATATTATATATGTATTCTACAATTAAATTATTATTATTAAGTATTACTAACACTAGTTTGTAAGCTCGCAATTGCACTAACAAAGATGGATGTAAAATGAATCCGAAATAAATGATTTTATCATTAGCATCCATAAATATCGTAATTTATTTTTGCTTTATATAAAACTTTTATGTAAAGCATTCCGTAATTATAAAAAATGATATTAAATGTAAATGAAATCGTTACAATTTTTTATTATTTAAAAGTTAATATTGCCAAGACCAGCCAGCCCAAGTAGTCTCCGTTCACCAGCATGACGTACGAGCCACCTCATTAAAAAGTAACAGTGCATGATAAACGCTGGTCTGTGCCTGACATGACGGAATCACTGCGTGCCTGACTCGTTTGCGTTTCCACCTTACCGGCACGCAATAGACGCGAGAATCGTAAGGAAAACAACTTTGGCCATTACGCAGACCCCCGTTTTTCTGTTGAGTGTCAAGCGTTAAGATGCAGCGGTTTAATGTTAGTGAGTTGTTATTATTTTTAATTGACTGTCTTATTTGTCTCGCGGCAGAATCTTGTGCTTATGTTCGTGGACGATCGTGAGCTTAGATTTTGGGTTCTTTTGTTATTAAATTATCAAATTGTATATATTATTCTCTAGCGATTAAAAATAATGGCCAGAGATTCTTTAATTTTTTCTCCAGGCCCTACTCTTGCCAGCGAAGTGGCCGTAGGAAAAAAATATACAGACTATTTGTTTCTTTTATGACGTTCATAAGTATTATTCATTTGATCGATATGAATAAATGACTTTGAGTTTGAGTTTGAAAATCACATATACAAAGTCGGGAATATATTAACAGCTGGTGACTAGTGTGTAGTATTTCTGGAACTTCTGGAAAGTGCTATACTGACAGCAGGAACATTTTGTTTGTGCTGCAAACACAGAATATTTTCTTTTTTTAGAAACACGTAAGTATAAGTACAATACATGGTTGTCACCTTTGCTTCTACCCTCGGGGAAAGGTCATGATGTTATATTATGTTACTAGCTGTTGCCCGCGGCTCCGCCCGCGTGGATGTCGGTTATCGCTGTAAAAAAAGTAGCCTATGTGTTATTCCAGACCATCATCTATCTCTGTGCCAAATTTCACCCAGATCCGTTCAGTAGTTTTTACGTGAAAGAGAAACAAACATCCATCCATACTTCAAACTTTCGCGTTTATAATATTAGTAGGATTAAAATAAAAAATAAAATCGCTACCGCTTATAAATTACTCTATTTACTAATGCCGCTCTCAAACCGTTATTCCGATTTTTAAAGCAAAAATCTAAATGTAATATTAAAATGAACTGGTTACTTAAGAAAGTCGTTTATAGATTGCCATTGTAAAAATAAGTTTGCGTGCTAAAATAACAAACTTACTTTTAAACTTTGGTAGTTTGCAATATAATTCAATAATATCGGATTTCCTTTTTACCCTATTGAATACGAAATAAAGACTGCCTCGGTGGTCCAGTAACCGCAATATGCGCCTGCTGTGCACGAGGTTGTGGGTTCGATTCCCACACAGGACAAAACTTTGTGTGACCCATAAAGAATTGTTCTGAGTCTGGGTGTAATTAGTGTCCGTTAATTGTATGTTTGTAAAGTCCCCCGCAACACAGAGCTTGTTCTCTAGTGCGGGAGTTGTCTTTCTATAAAAAAGACAAAGGAAAGGAAATTATATTCTAAGTACAATACAATTATACTCTAACTACATACATATGTATATCGACTGCACAGTTGATGGTTATTTCGTCTTTGTCCACTTTCCACTGCGTACTTTGTCTTTTTAATCGCATATATGTAAGTATATACTAGGGGTCGCCCTCGACTCCGTCTGCGTGGAAATTTGGAATATTTTCCCCGATTTTGCAACATATCTTACTACTGCTCCACTCCTATTGATCATAGCCAGATGTTATATAGCCTATAGCCTTCCTGGGTTAATGCACTATTCAACAAAATAAGTTTTTTTCTAATCGAATCAGAGTCTCTAGACAAGTGGCATAAGCAATAGTCGAATCGAAAAGTAAAAAAATAAAATGTATGGAATTTGACGTGAGTCTACGATTTAATGTCGTAAACTTACGTCAAATCCCGTACATTTTCTTTTTTGACTTTTCGATTCGACTATTGCTTATGCCACTTGTCTAGAGGCTCTGTACTTTCTGAGATTAGCGCGTTCAACCAAACAAACAAACTCTTCAGCTTTATAATATTAATATAGTATAGTATAGATTTAACAAACATACACACGAATCAATAAGCATTAGTATAGGTATATTTAATAATAATGCAACATGGAAAGTAAGCACCTTCAACAACAATATGCATATTTTAAATTATTGTTCTTCTTGTTGACGTAAAGTTGTCTTAAATACATAATGGTACAAAAGTATTACTAAATATAAACTGTATCACAATTTGAAGGGTCTACAAACGTTTATATTATTCAGTATTATCCCAAGATTTTGCTGAAATTGTGCAGAGTTCGTGGAAAGTGTTAATTTTTAAGCGGAAGGACAAAAATCCATTGCCCAAAGCCGATGATTGACATACGTCGTCATATTATGCACGTCACCGCTTTGATTTTATTTTCACTTCGCCATCTGCTAACAGTGAAGGAAGATATCGTGAGGAGCCCCACATGTCTTAGAAGAAATTCTAAAGACATGTCTGGTTCACCAACCCGCATTAAGCGAACGAGTGTGAAATAAAGCCTAAACCCTTTCTCTCTCTTGATAGGGAGATCACCCAGCCACTCCCAGAGACCCAAAGCGTATATGTCCCGCTGGACATATATATGCTTGTTATTATTATTATTTACCACTTTTATTTGACACCCCGCAAACTTATTTAATGAACAAGTTTGCAGGGAAATGGTTTAAAAATGCTTAAGAAAATTCAATTTGCTTTAATTCGCTGAATTTCATTTCAATGAAATAAAATATAAGCAAGAATTTAGTTTCATTATGTTACTTACGTTAAATTTACAAATATTTTTGCTGCGTATGATAAATGTTTGTGAACCTTATATATAATACTTAAAACATAAGTGTAAACTAAGTGAGCGTCGCATCACAAACATTGATGGTCGTATGTTTACAAAACTTTGCGTTAATTTTTAATGTAAATATCATCACGGTGTAGCCTTAACGAGATTGACTCCCCGTTGGTTTGTTTGGTGAACATTTCCTCTACAATTTTTATTATGAAAGGGCTCGTTTTAATAAAATTAAAATAAGAAAAGTAATTTATTTAATAATGAAGTCGTTAAAATTTTAGAGTTAAAATGTGTGGTGACCGAGGGGCCAATGTTTTCAATGTTTATTTTATAAATTTAATAGTAGTGTAAACTTTAGCTACCGTATTTGTGGTAGTCAGTTTGCGAGCATTAAAATAAATTTTGCTTACTTTTGTACAGTCTCGTTTAAAATTTTACCTAATATTATCGACACACAACACTAATGACGTCTACATACGGTTCTTTTTTGTCGTTACGGCGAGGCTTAAACCTGCTGATAACAGGATTCCAAGACGTTGATAAGCGGTATCCATCGGGAACGTCAGCTTGCCTGTCTAGTACATAGACGGGCTGACTTTACGAGTTCAATAGCGACTTTTTGAAGGTACAAACTAGCAAGAGCAAGGTTGTAACTTAGTTTTAACATGTGCGAAATAAACTCTAAACTTAAGGAGAAACTGAACGTGTAGCTTAGCGGATTACGTAGTCTCCGTGCTATTTTTACACGCTTTTTATTAGCTTCACCTGTATGTTTGTAGGTTTGTATGTTTGTAACAGACTTCTTTGGGCGCTATTTTGACCCACTGTAAACATCCAGATTTCGTTCAAACTTTGTAGATTTATCGAGGACCGATGACAATACACTAATTTGATAAAATTATAAATAATATTATTATTACTAAAAAGTAAAAAATAAATTATAGTTGAAAAAAAAATAAAAAACACGCTTTTTATAGAAAACCAAACTAAAAAATAGAAAATAAATTTTAATAAATTTAAATTAAGATAAAAGAAAGAAAAAATATTTAAAAAAAAAGCGTGGGGTGCTTTTAAGATATTATCAAAATGAAAATATTTATAACTATTGACACCATGCACCTCACGCATTTTTTTAAATATTATTTTTAATTCCATCTTAATTTAAATTTATTAAAATTTAATTTTTATTTTTTAGTTCGGTTTTCTATAAAAAACGTGTTTTTTAGTTTTTTTAAACTATTATTTATTGCTGCCTAAGTAGTGATTTCTGGGTTCGATCCACACAAGCAACTAAATTGATCCACAAATAATTCAAGTCTCAAGTCTCCGTCAGAAATTGTCACGGATTTCAGTTTATGCGTGTTATCTATACTAATATTATAAAGCTGAAGAGTTTGTTTTTTTGGTTGTACGCGCTAATATCAGAAAGTACTGGTTCGATTAGAAAAAATATTTTTTTGTTGAATAGTGCATTTATCCAGGAAGGCTATAGGCTATATATCATCACGCTATGATCAATAAGAGCGGAGCAGTAGTGAGATATGTTGCAAAATCGGGGAAAATATTCCAAATTACCACGCGGACGAAGTCGCGAACGACCCCTAGTTAATATATAAATTGATTAATCTGGGTATATACTATAGCTCTATTTTTCGTTTAGAATAATTTTTATGATTGGTATGTCTAGGTTTGAACCCACAACACCCAGTGCAGTAGTTAATGGCAAGGTAACCACTGAATCACCCGTACAATTAAATAATAATGACCATCCATGGCCACTTCTTTGTAATACTAATGAAAAATGAAAGGGGGATGAACACAGTAATTACTGAGGCATTCATGATTACTTCCTTCCTTAAGATTATGATCACGCCTTAATAATAAACAGATCACGGCCGATATCACTCACAAAGAGAACGCAATTAAAAACAGCAGAGATCAAATAACACTAGTTTTTATAAACAACACAAAAAAACTAATATAAGTAGAGCTTTTGTTTTTACAAAACAACAAGAAATTAAGAGAGGTAGGCTACCATACAAGAGAGCAAGCCCGACTGGGGAAGGACCTTCACCTAACAGAAGACCACAGCCAAATAACTACACAGAGCGGTGTTCCTGGGTGTGAGTAAGGTTTTCAGCGCTCATTAAGGGATGCGTTTTTAACGAAACATTTTGTAATCCCATGGTACTCTCCATCACAATACCCTGGTATTAACATCTTTCTTCTTCTTCTTATCGTTAGGTTAGTGGCCAACCTGGTGACAGAGTTATTTATATCGCCTATATTTAGGCCTCTGTCGTGATTTAACTACTAATAACAGCTGGGACTGACATTTAACGTGCCCTACGAAGCACGGAGACGCTTAAATGAAATACCACTATTCGGTCACCCATCTATAGGATTACCGCGCCCTTGGTAGCTTAACCCGCTTAACATCTTTGGGTCGGTAACACCGGTAGCAAGTGACACCTTTAGTATTGCGAGCGTCCATAGGCTACGGTAACTGCTTACCATCAGGCCGGCCGTACGCTAGTTTACCACCTAAGTAAGTATAAAAAAGAACCAACCCTATTTCCTTATTTTACAACGCAGTACATGTAGTTATTTATTTACTACAAGTTTTAGTGTACTTAAATAACGAACCCTGAGTTGGCTAAACACAAATAGTACTAACACAAGACAGTTATTTCGTCTTTTTCGTTGCTTTTTATGTTAAAAATGGTGTTCAGGAGGCAATTTCTTGGGACCAGGTGTAATACGGGACTGCGCCGTAAAATTTAATTAGTGAAAATTATTTGAGATTATAAGGATTTTTGTAATTAGCATTCGCGCTTGGACTACGACGCCATATCTAAGTAGATAGCTATGGAATTATTTCATGGTTCTGTTATCATATTTTATTTTATATTAGGTTTTGTTGATTACGATGCTGTAGACAAGAAAATGATTTATTTATTTTATTTAAATTCCTGAAAAGAAATTGCACAAGGCGGACTTAATGCCTAAGGCATATTCTGCCAGTCAACCGTTGGATGATGCAGATATAAACATGGCAGGTGACAATAATAATAAAGTAAATAAAAAATAAACTTTGTAGTGTATCTACTTGTAACAAATATCTTGGAAATACGTCCTTCTACCGAATAAAGTAGCCTGTGTTTAGGATGGTTACCTCCCAAGTGATTTGGATTCAATCCTCACAAGTAACATTTTTTTAAAATCTATACATATAATATAATAAAATCGCAACCAAGTCGCGTCTGTACATTGAATTTTTTTTCGAAAAAACAATTTATATACGTTGTATTTATGTAACTGAGTCCAAAAATGTGGTTTTTAGAATTTTTGTCTGTTTGTCTGTGTGTCTGTTTGTCTGTTTGTCTGTTTGTGGCCGCGTTTGTACGCGATAAACTCAGCAACCACGCAACCGATTTGAATGCGGTTTTCACTTATATATTGTGGCAACCTTCCCATAACATATAGGCTTTATTTTATTCCAATCGGTTCACAAATAAAAAAGTTATGGTCACTTTAATAACACACGTGCTATACAAGAAACATGCTTCGATTTATTTAGCTGAAACTGTTTAAAATGTAGTTTGTAAAACCACGTTTGAAGTTTATATGAAAATAAATTTAAAAAATAATGCGAGCTTTCGGAGATATAGCAATCACCAATTTAAGTTGAACTCTCATATATATCGGCGACCATATTAAATAGAGATCAGCTGACTGGTACATCACGTGTTAACGGTACTAGGTTAAAAGTGACCATTTTACAACGAAATGTAATAGAAGCAGACATTTTAACAGAATGCGGTGCAGGTGATAATCTTTTATGCCCCGGGTTCTTTTGATTCCAAACAATTTTCCGTTTAGCAGCTCCAGGAAAACCTATGTTTTAATCCCTGAAGTCCACGCAAACGAATTCATAAACAAATATCAGCTATACATCTATACACACATTAAAAAAATTGAAGTGTCTGTTTGTAATATCATAATAAAAGCTTTCTATTAAATTCATGTGGCTTTTTACATAGCACTTACAACAGAAATACAATTTTATCAGTTTTATCTCTCTGTCTATCTGTTTGTTGCAGCTAAAATCGTCTTTGATAAAACTATATAGATATACTATAAGTACGAATAAAATTCGTTACTCATGCCAAGACCTAAGACAATCACTGACTAAATTAAACGCCTAATAAAACTTAAACACAAACTATAAAATATTACTATAAAATGAATGCTATTTCATTTTGTGTAGGCGCTAACATTTAACAATACCTTAATTTAGGTAATCAGGAAAGCAGCACAGAAAAGAAAACACTCCACTGAATCTGTCTGTCTGGTCACGATAAACTCAATAACTACCAAACAAAATTTCATTCGATTTTCACCAGTAGACGGCGTGATTCTTTCATTATAGTTTTGCGAGCGTGAATTGGCTGAAATATTACGATGATAGTTGAGCGAGTCGGAAAAAGTTATTTGCAAATAGATCTAAAAAACTCCGCGATACTATGTGTCTATCTTCGACCAAAAAAATTCGGCCTCTGTCTCATCGGCATACTTAACTGATTATATATTTTTAACTGAATTTTTAAAGATGAGGTTCCATTGCATTGTCATTTAAGAGCCGATTTGTAATATTTTCTTTTTAAGTGACCGACATAGCTCGAAAAATTGCCCCAATTAAGTGACAATGTGCAGGGCATATAGCTCACAGAACCGATGGCCGTTGGGGCAGAAAGGTTCTAGAGTGGCGACTACGAACTGGAAGACGCAGCGTGGGCAGGCCTCTAACAAGGTAGACCGACGTCCTGGTAAACGCGGGCAACCGATGGACAAGGTCAGCTCAGGACCGAATGATGTGGAAAACCTTGCAGGAGGCCTATGTCGAGCAGTGGACGTCTTATGGCTAAGATGGAACTACTTTTGTGGCAAACAAGAATATGGCCCACCTGATGTTAAGCAGTTACCGTAGCCTATAGACGCTTGCAATACCAAAGGTATCACTTGCGTGTTACCAACCCATTTTTTACACCAGGGCTTTAAGATGGGAGTATCTCTGGGATAAAAATACGTTTCTTTCAAAACGAATCCCTAAGTGAGCGTTGGAGACCTATACTCACACACAGGAACACAACTACACCGCTGTGTATAGTTATTTGGCTGTGGTCTTCTGTAAAGTGGAGGTCCTTCCCTCTCTTTAAAAATTGTCTTAAAAATCTTTTTGTAATTGGATGGATAATCTTTCATATTGTTCTCAGTTTTTAAGAAATCCAGTTCTGGTGATGGGTTCCGTAGGGAAGTGAGTAACCTCCTCAAATACTATAGGCATACTGCAATGAATCAAACAAATGCATTCAGGAAGCATCAATTCGTTAGTGAAACTAATAAAGAATCCAACTTCTCAATGATAAATATTTTTTCCGATGGAGATAATGTATCTCAATTATGGTAATTAAGTAACTAATCACATTCAATGAGCAAATTAAAATGTTGCAATTGAACTAATATTATGATACAGCCGGATATAGGCATCGAAACTTCGTAATTAAACAATGTACAAAGTAAAAATGCATAGTTTCAGAGATAAAGATAATAATTAACAGATACCTATATACCGAATTTACATTGAACTCTCACTAATATGGTCGACAATATTAAATAGGGTTCAACTTACTGGTTTTTCATTCAGTTTTGTTCCGAAAGCTTATGTAAAGTACTATAACTGTATTAAAAGAACAATGGATTAAAAGGAAAGTTCAATTTCTGAAATCCTTGAGCACTACGACGGACCATTATGCCCTTTAAGAATTTAATATTTTTTAGCCCACATAAACTGTGTTACAGTACCTATCAGGTTGGAAGTGACCAATTTAAAACGAAATGTAATAGATGTAGAGATTTTTACAGGGTATGGCACAGATAATACATAACAATACATAAATTCAAACTATTAGCCAGGCGATGGGCCAATTAAGGTTATTCACGTTTGCGCTAAGACAATTTGAAGAGCAGAACAATCATACAAACAAGGAATATTTCTTCATGAAGTTTATAAATTGCAGAATCTTAATGTTTAAAAGAAAAACGTGACTGACTTATCAACAAACGCACAGTTTAAATCACTAGACACTCAGATAGCTATTATGATATAGGCATCCGCAAAGAAAGGTTTTTTAAAATGTAACCACTAAAGATGAAAATCAGCCGATGAAAGTTTGTATAGGGACTACAGCTGTAGGTTTGAGATTTCGAGTAAAAGACTGAACACGCGAACGAAGTCGCGGGTACAGCTAGTATTTAATAAAGACTTCTCCCGCACTAGAGAGCAAGCCCTGTGTCGCGGGGGACTTTACAAACAAACAATTAACGGACACAAAGTACACCCACACTCAGGACAATAATTTGTGGATCAGACATTGTTTTGTCTTGTGTGGGGATTGAACCCACAACACGCCGCGCAGTAGTAACTGGCGAGCTAACCACTTAAGCCATTGCAGTTAATTCACATCCAAATTTAGTCCACGATAGTTGTTCCGAATGTGGGTGTTTTGTGCCCGAGAAATGAATATTTGTGAAGTCACTAGCGACATGTGTATCATTTCAAACTGGTGCAGCAGTCGTCTGTTCAAACCACACCCACTAGCTTAACTATCGATCAATACAAACGCAACTGCTTACCATCAGGCGGGCCGTATGCTTTCTGCCTCCTTGGTATTATAAAAAAAACATTCCATATCTAATTATATCATCTTTATCATTACCTATATGTTTTCCAAGGTCCAAATCAACTCCTAAATGAGTATCATAAATATAAGTTAACTTCTCCATTACGAAAGGAGGGATCTCTAAAAAAATTTACTCGTAACTCGTAAGTTACTCTCCAACGAAGTTCCTTAACAAGCTTGCTTGAGTTTTAAGTTAATTTGTTACAGGATATGTTGACCCAACTGCTATCTATTATGAGCATTATGGAGCTCTGAAGTGAACAATACGAACATGTCGTTATATACTTATAAATGACTAGCTGTTGCCCGCGACTCCGCCCGCGTGGAATATCGCTGCAAAAAGTAGCCTATGTGCTATGTATTTGACTGCCTTGTATCCAGTGGGCGCAGTGTGCGCCTGCTGTGCACGAGGTTGTGGGTTCGATTCCCACACAAGGACAAAACTTTGTGTGACCCACAAAGAGTTGTTCTGAGTCTGGGTGTTATTTGTGTCCGTTAATTGTATGTTTGTAAAGTCCCCCGCAACACAGAGCTTGTTCTCTAGTGCGGGAGTTGTCTTTTTTAAAACAAAACAATAATCTATCTCTGTACCAAATTTCATCCAGATCCGTTCATTAGTTTTTACGTGAAAGAGTTACAAACATCCATCCATTCTCACAAACTTTCACATTTATAATATTAGTAAGGATATCTTCTTGGTCTTAGGGAATTGTCGGTATATTAATTTACTTATTCTGTAGTAAGTTTAAAGTACAATTGTGTTATGGTATTAAAATTTTGGAAGTAGACTTATCACGTCTTCTTCTCAAATAGGGAGACAGGTAGAGGTAAACCAAGCCAGATGACAGATATCTGGCTTTCTCTGCGGATCCACTGGTACCGGTTTACCTGACCGCAACAGATGTGCTTCCCCATAAAGCGCTAATCACAATATTTATGTTATATCTTTGGCCTAAAAGAATATCAACACATAGACAACAAAAAACTCAGATTGTTAAAAATATTGTTCATAAAAAACAACGTTCAAGTAATAGGAAATTCGTATCTTATCAAATTTTATACAAAAAACATGAAAACACAAAGTTTTACCGAAATAATTTAGAACTTTATGAGAGTCGAAACATTTCAAAATATAAACGGAACGCTCTTTTGAAACAATAGGTACATCTTGGGCACCCTTATTCATATTCAATAGAGTTCAACTGAAGCCCAAACTTTGAAACAACCTAAGAGTTTATTTGTTGAGCAATACGGGATATTGCACGATCAATATATTTTTATATATTACCCCGATATTATGGTTATTAAAATTTTTCGTACAACCAGATATAGAATGAAATCAGAGAATAAACTGATATGTTTTTTCACAGGAACACAACTGGATCATTGTGTGGTCTTCTGTAAGGTTTTTTACTAGTCATGTGTATGTATAGTACGTAGTACATGGTGCCCTACCACACTTTGGTCTAGAGCAGTGTTCCTCAAACTTTTAATCTTCAAGATACTTCTAGAAAATCGGGTAATTTTGGTGGAACACCATAAAATGAAGAATCATTTTTTTAAATATTAGTAATCTGCATTTATTATTAACTAGCTGTTGCCCGCGGCTCCACCCGCGTGGATGTCGGTTATTGCTGTAAAAAGTAGCCTATGTGTTATTCCAGACCATAATCTATCTCTGTGCCAAATTTGACCTGAATGAAATTTTTACGTGAAAGAGTAACAAACATCCATCCATCCATCCACACCTACAAACTTTCGCGTTTATAATATTAGTATCCTACTAATATAATCTATACTAATATTATAAAGAGGAAAGATTTGTATTTTTGTTTGTTTGTTTGTTTGTTTGTTTGTATGTAATGGATAAACTCAAAGACGACTGGACCGATTTTAAAAATTCTTTCACCATTAAAAAGCTACATTATCTGCGAGTAACATAGGCTATGTTTTATTTTTTTTAATAGGGGTAAATAATGCCAAGACCTCAGACAATCACTGACTAAATTAGTAACGCCTAATAAACGCCTATAAAATAATTGCTATTTCATTTTTTGTAGGCGCTAACATTTAACAATACTTTAATTTAGGTAATCAGGAAAGCAGCAGAGAAAAGAAAACACTGCACCGAATCTGGTCTGGTCTGGTCTGGTCATGATAAACTCAATAACTACCAAAATTGGCTGAAGTATTACGATGATAGTTAAACGACTCGGCAAAATCTTGCCGTAGGAGGCAATGTTATTCCTAAATAGATCTAAAAAAAAGTCCATGATACTATGTGTCTATCTGCGACCACAAAAATTACTCACAGCGAAACGCGTGATCGGCCTCTGTCTCATCGGAATACTTAACTGATATATATTTTTAACTGACTTTTAAAAGATGAGGTTCCCTAAAATAATTGCATTTTTTTATCCCTAAACATCGTCATTTAAGGGCCGATTTGTAATATTATTTTTTAAGTGATCGACAAAGCTCGAAAAATTGCCCCAATTAAGTGGCAATGGGTAGGGCATATAGCTCGCAGAACCAATGGCCGTTGGGGCAGAAAGGTTCTAGAGTGGCGACCACGAACTGGAAGACGCAGCGTGGGCAGGCCTCCAACAGGAACAGAACTACACCGCTGTGTATAGTTATTTGGCTGTCGTCTTCTAAGGTGTTGGTTCTCTGTAAGGTGGAATTCCTCCCCTATCAGAAAAATTTCTCTTATAAAACATTTTGCAATTGAATGGATAGTTTTTCATATTGTTCTCATTAAAAAAAACAGTTCTGGTGATCGGATCCGTAGGTAATTGAGAAACCTCTCAAATACTATCTAGGCATACTGCAATGAATCAAACAAATGCATTCAGGAAGCATCAATTCGTTAGTGAAACTAATAAAGTATACTGCAGATGGCCAACTTCTCAATGATAAATAATTAGTCGATGGAGATCAGACATAATGTGTAATTACTTAAATGACTGTAACTAATCACATTCAATGAGCAAATTAAAATGGTACAATTTAACTAATATGATTATACAGCTGGATATAGGCACTGAAACTTCGTAATTAAACAATGTACAAAAAATATGCATGGTTTCTATACTAATATTATAAAGAGGAAAGATTTGTATTTTTGTTTGTTTGTTTGTTTGTATGTAATGGATAAACTCAAAGACGACTGGACCGATTTTAAAAATTCTTTCACCATTAAAAAGCTACATTATCTGCGAGTAACATAGGCTATGTTTTATTTTTTTTAATAGGGGTAAATAATGCCAAGACCTCAGACAATCACTGACTAAATTAGTAACGCCTAATAAACGCCTATAAAATAATTGCTATTTCATTTTTTGTAGGCGCTAACATTTAACAATACTTTAATTTAGGTAATCAGGAAAGCAGCAGAGAAAAGAAAACACTGCACCGAATCTGGTCTGGTCTGGTCTGGTCATGATAAACTCAATAACTACCAAAATTGGCTGAAGTATTACGATGATAGTTAAACGACTCGGCAAAATCTTGCCGTAGGAGGCAATGTTATTCCTAAATAGATCTAAAAAAAAGTCCATGATACTATGTGTCTATCTGCGACCACAAAAATTACTCACAGCGAAACGCGTGATCGGCCTCTGTCTCATCGGAATACTTAACTGATATATATTTTTAACTGACTTTTAAAAGATGAGGTTCCCTAAAATAATTGCATTTTTTTATCCCTAAACATCGTCATTTAAGGGCCGATTTGTAATATTATTTTTTAAGTGATCGACAAAGCTCGAAAAATTGCCCCAATTAAGTGGCAATGGGTAGGGCATATAGCTCGCAGAACCAATGGCCGTTGGGGCAGAAAGGTTCTAGAGTGGCGACCACGAACTGGAAGACGCAGCGTGGGCAGGCCTCCAACAGGAACAGAACTACACCGCTGTGTATAGTTATTTGGCTGTCGTCTTCTAAGGTGTTGGTTCTCTGTAAGGTGGAATTCCTCCCCTATCAGAAAAATTTCTCTTATAAAACATTTTGCAATTGAATGGATAGTTTTTCATATTGTTCTCATTAAAAAAAACAGTTCTGGTGATCGGATCCGTAGGTAATTGAGAAACCTCTCAAATACTATCTAGGCATACTGCAATGAATCAAACAAATGCATTCAGGAAGCATCAATTCGTTAGTGAAACTAATAAAGTATACTGCAGATGGCCAACTTCTCAATGATAAATAATTAGTCGATGGAGATCAGACATAATGTGTAATTACTTAAATGACTGTAACTAATCACATTCAATGAGCAAATTAAAATGGTACAATTTAACTAATATGATTATACAGCTGGATATAGGCACTGAAACTTCGTAATTAAACAATGTACAAAAAATATGCATGGTTTCAGAGATATACATAATAATAGATACCTACATATATATCGAATTTACGTTGAACTCTCACCAATATGGTCGACTATAATAACGATCAGCATATAGATAAAATCGTTGCCAATGCCTACCGCATGTACGGCTTTGTCATGAGATCTACCATCGATTTCAAAAAAATAAGTACCTACGTCCAATTGTACAAAGCCCTTATTAGGTCACAACTTGAGTATGCTGTTGTGATATGGAACCCCCTTTACATGAAATACGTAGACAGTTTGGAAAGAGTACAGCGGAAGTTTGTTAAGACGATTCAATATCGCTGTCGGCGTAATTTATCTACACGTGAATGTCAAAATAGCAACAACCATAATTTTTGGGATTTGAAGTCTAGACGTCTTTTCTTGGAAGCAATGTTTCTTTATGATTTGTGCATTAACAGATATGATTGCTCAGACATTACTAATAAACTATGTTATATTGTTCCTAGAACTATAATAAGGCGTAGCGCGCACAACCACTTTTTGCGGTTTCTTCGTGTCGCACTAATGCAGGTGTCCGCGCACCTCTGCATCGAATTACTGATAATTATAATAATAATTTTACCGACATAGATATGTTTTCATTGTCTTCAGCAAAATTTAGCCTATTGCCTTGATTGGAAAATTCCAAGAGAGTTTATTGTTAAAATAATATATGTATTAGGTAGAGACTTTTCTTTTTTATTATTTATTTTACTTTTAGTTTAAATATATTTCAACTTTTTGTATATTTTGTTAGGCCCATATTATTTGTAAATTGGTTCACTCTAGATTTTTAGTTTGTTGAATTATCACTACATATAACAATACGTGGATATCGTTGTGAGCTACACATGTGTACATAATACTTTGTTAAAACTATTTAAGTAATAATTTTGTGTAACTGTTTGGTATCCCTAAATAAATAAATAAAATAAAAAAAAATAATAATAATAAATAGGGTTCAGTTTACTGGTTTTTTATTCAGTTTTGTTCCGGGAGCTTATGTAGAGTACTATATCTCTATTAATAGAATGATGAATCAAAAAGTATCTAATAACTATGCGGTTCAATTTCTGAAATCCTTGAGCACTACGGTGGAACATTATGCCCTTTAGGAATTTAATAAATTTTTAGCTCACCCAAACTGTGTAACAGTACCTATCAGGTTCATCATATCAACCCATAAATGTCCCACTGCTGGGCACGGGTCTCCCCCATACACTTGGAGGGATATTAGCCTACTACACCACGCTGGCCAGACGGATTGGTATAGGGTTTTATTTTGAATTTTCCTTCTCTTGCAGTGGATATTGTCTGCCTGAATTACTCCTTTAGTCGACTCTTAGGACACCCTTGGGATAGATAGGGGTGGTGATATTTTGTATTCTTAATCCGTCACCACACGGAATCCTATCAGGTTAGAAGTGACCAATTTAAAACGAAATGTATGGATGCAGAAATTTCTACAGGGCATAAGCTAAGCACAGATAAGCTTTGCGATAGGCCATAAGATTGTTCACGTTTGCGCTAAGACAATTTGAAGAGCAGAACAATCGTACAAACAAGGAATATTTCTTTATGAAGTTTATTAATTGCAGAACCTTAATGTTCAAAAGAAAAACGTAATTGACAAATCAATAAACGCACAGTTTAAATCACTAGACACTCAGATAGCTATTACGATATAGGCATCCGCTAAGAAAGGTTTTTTAAAATGTAACCGCTAAAGATGACAATCAGCCGATGAAAGTTTGTAGTTTTCAGATTTACAGTAAAAGACTGAACACGCGAACGAAGTCGCGGGTACAGCTAGTAATATATAAATTAATTAAATTAAAGTTTATTATAAATCAATAAACATACTTTATACTGATTTTTTATATTCCTATCTTTGGTTATTTTTCCGAGGCACACCAATTAATGGCCACGGTACACAACTCTTTTTGCCCTGGTCTAGAGGACGATATAAAAAACTAAACCTACCTGTAAATTAAGTATTCTGTGCTAAAACTATAACACATGCAAACATACACGCACGCACATACACACACACACACACACACACACACACACGCGCGCGCACACACACACACACACACACACAAACACTCTCACACACACACACACACACACATACACATACATACGCACACACGCACACACACACACACACACACACACACACACACACACAAACACCCACGCACACACCTTATATATATAAAGTAAAACTCTCATTAAGTGAACTATGTATTTGTTCTTTTGAGATAATAATAAAGTTCTTTAAACATAAATCTTTACAATTCAAGATACGATACAGAAACGATTAATCGTTTGCTCAAAAGGCCACATCCAAGTTATTTATATCGCGAGAGCAATCGAAAGTATTCTGGGTAAAAAGGCTAGGGCTGCAATATACGCCGTATTGGCAAACTTTGCTCATATTTTTGTCATGCGCTGGCCTTTACATTAAGCACTGTTGCGAACTTCGATACAGTTAGGTGAAGGAGCCAATTGTAAGATTGCCTACAAGCAAAGCCGCAGACGCAAGCTAGTTAAATACATTTATTTTCTATATAACTTACTGGCCTACTCGCCCTACAAGTTTACCAACATTCAAATACACATTAGTTCACAAAAATGTTTCACTGGAGGCTTAGTTTGGTGATTTACTACCAGCGGGATTGTTTGTTGGATTTATAGCCGTTATCGATACATGCACTTAATCGCTCCTTCTGCCTCCACAGCTAAAGTACCCTATAAAATCCAGATAAACACTTTCTGTTGTGTACTTATGTATATATACAAAATATATATTACTAGCGGCACATGTCCGCTAAGCGGGTGGACATATATGTATTTAGTCATTGTAGGGATCCCAGTTATTAATTATTTTTTTAAAGACAACTCCCGCACTAGAGAACAAGCTCTGTGGGGGACTCTACAAACATACAATTAACGGACACAAATTACATCCAGACTCAGAACAATACAGTTTTGTCCTGTGTGGGAATCGAACCCACAACCTTGTGCACAGCAGGCGCATACTGCGGCCACTGGACCACCGAGGCAGTCAAATATAAAGCCTATGTTTCTCGCTGATAATGTAGCTTTCTAATGGTGACGGTCGAGTAGTTTTTAAGTTACATCGTTACAAATAAACAGAAACATATCAAATCTTTTCTCTCTATAATATTAGTAGGTATTAATTTTATTTATCGACTAGGGGTCGCCCGCGACTTCATCCGAGTGGTAATTATATTTTCCTCGATTTTGCAACATATCTCACTACTGCTCCGCTCCTATTGATCATAGCGTAATGTTATATAGCCTATAACCTTCCTGATAAATGCACTATTTAACAAAAAACGCTTTTTTCTAATCGAACCAGTACTTTCTGAGATTAGCGCGTTCAACCAAACAAACTAACTCTTCAGCTTTATAATATTAGTATAGATATAATTATTTATTTATCGTTTCATCTCATACATTATGCTAACTGTACTTCTTAAGCATACTGACCTACCCGATAACGGGAGAAAACGCGTAATCTCCACAAGGAGAAATTATGCTATATGTGAACCCACTTCAGTTAATACCACCTTTGCTCAAAGATTCTTTACCTTCAGAGGAAGTATGCTATACAATAGATTAAATAAAGAAATTAACATATCCAACTGCCGCAAAACCATGTGTAAAAATAAGCTCAAAATTAGGTTACTCAACCTAGACTACCATAAAACGGAGGCAGTCCTAAAAATTACCTCGTAACATTAGGTATATATATATATATATATATATATATATACATATATATATATATATATATATATATAATTCTTACCTTTTTATCTATATAGGATCACACACGCACCCACACACACATACACACACACACACACGCACACACACACACACACACACACACACAATTATGCACATAATAATTTGTTGACAACATCAGAATAACATTATTGTGATGGGGGGGGGCCTGGAGTTCTAAAATACAGGCCATGGCTTAGTTTAGACTCCAGATCTCCCACAAATTACAAGCTATCTTTACTTCTTTGTCAACTAGATTAAACACAATTATGTAATTTGTGGAGATAAATAAAATGTTTATTATTATTTATATTATTATCTACTGGTTGTAGCAAATTGTTAATTATTTTCCTGATTCAAATCTTCACGATGCAAGTTTACGCCTGATCTCCTGAAGCTCGTATGGACTTGCTGTCAATGTGTTAATATCACACACTAACCCTAACACTGTAGCGTGGTATCGTAACACTGCGTCACGTCACGACTGATGACGGACTTTTTTTTTTTTTTTTTTTTTTTTTTTTTATTTGGGGAGCTTACAGCTTTAGTACAATTGGTTAATAAATTTAATACAAAAATGCCAATAATAAGCTTCCACAGATAGCAAAAAACCTTATACTAAATTTAATCTATGAGTAACAGTTTACAGTGAACCAGAATTAGGTACATTAGCAACAAATTGTTTGATTAAATATGATCTAATACAATCAACACTTGTGTTAAACAGATCAAGATTACTGATAATATTTAGTTTGTTGAATTGCTCAAATACTCTAGGCAGATATCTATACTTTCTAAAATTAGTGTGACATGTACTTATTCATTAAAACTGGGGGAAATTTAAAATTTTGGACAAAAGTTCCATAAATGAGACACTATAATGTAAGTGGGAACAAATAACTATACACGGCGATGTAATTGTGTTCCTGTGTGTGAGTACAGTTCTTCACCGCTCATTTAGGTAAAATTAGCGTTTTCCTATCCCAGGAATACTCCATCTTAAAGCCCTGGTGTGAAAAAAATGTGTTGGCAACACGCAAGTAATACCTTTGGTATAGCAAGCGTCCATAGGCTACGGTAACTGCTTAACATCAGGCGGACCGTACGTTTGTTTGCCACTCAGACAGCATTAAATAAAGGAAAAAAAAATGGTGATGTAGGGGCAGGCCACAAGTCTGTAATAATTTGTGTTGCAACTCCAAAAGATTTATGAAAACAAAAATAAAAGCGGTACACAAAAACCCAAAGATGCTATATTTAACCCTACGCGTGCATTTTCTAAAAGAAAAGCCGCAAAATGTGTGAGCTGAGGAAAATTTTCCACCGGATGGGAGCGTTTTGAAAGAAAAATGCTTGTTGCATTCTACGAAGTAAGGTAAGTTTAGTGCTGGGGCATGGGTTTAGTCGAGTGGAAACTATATTCGGTAGTCAAGTTCAGACTATATCGAAGTTGTATATGCAGTGGACTGTAGTGCAACAACCTGATAATAATTGACATTATAACTTAAGCCAGTAACGCACCCATTTACTTTTCTCCTTAATAAGTCATGAAAATTCACAAACTAACTCTTATATACCTGCAGAATAATAAAAGGCTATTCTGGTAACCCTTTGTGGCCAAGAATTTAACCCTAAAATATCATCAATCAGCCTATCGCAGTCCACTGCTGGACATAGGCCTCTCCTAACACGCGCCACAGCACATATAAAATATCATAGCAGGTAAGAAATGACACAATTTGGTTATAGTATCAGTTCTAATACTTGTAGTAAATGTTATTGACAGTATTATATGTTTAAAATTAAGTTTTATTTCTTACTCTCTTTGTTAACCCCGGCCGCACAAGGTTGCTAGAAGAGCCTTTTATTATTCTGCAGGTACATAAGAGTCAGTTTGTGAATTGACATTACTTATGAAATCACAAAAGTAATTACGTTGCTGGCTCTCCCTCTATTTTTAGAAATAGTATTACTACAGTGATTAATTTAGTCGATATCAAACACAAGTTTTCTTTAAATTTGACTGGCTTGTCGGTCTGTAACCCTGACTGCTAAGCTGAAGGTCGTGGGTTCAATTTCCACACGGGATAAAACTTTGTGTAATTCATACATCATTGTTCAGAGTCTAGACGTGTACTTTGTATCCATGTTACGTATCTTTGTAAAGTCTCTCGCGACACAATGCTTGTTCCCTAGTGCAGGAGTTGTCTTTTTAACATTAAAACATATTTATTAAATACTAATAATAATATTATTTAGTTGATTCTTACTAAATTACTGGACTAATGTACCCTCACTAAAGCTTCCCTCGAAATGCATTGAGTTCACTCAGCTCTATGTACGAGTATATGTAGCTATTGTTTCCGTTTTTAGTGTTACGCCGTAAAATTTGTGTTTACTTAATTAAATTCTAGTGCTTAGTAAATTGTTGGGCCCCGGCCGGCTAGGTGCGACAGTACTTACTGTTTATTTGTACTTCACATTATATTAGCCCCTCTAAACAAGTGGTATAAACTGTAGTATAATAGAATAGAATAAAAAAAACCATGCATGGGATATGATATAAGTTTACGACATAATTAATGTCGTAAACTTAGAAATATTACTTAACTAGCTGTTGCTCGCTGCTCCGCCCGCGTGGATGTCGGTTATCGCTGCAAAAATGTCTCTGTGTTATTCCAGACTTTAATCTATCTCTGTGCCAAATTTTATCCAGATCCGTTCTGTAGTTTTTACGTGAAAGAGTAACAAACATCCATCCATCCATTCTCACAAACTTTCACATTTATAATATTAGTAAGGATAGTAAGATTTTTTATTAAACTTTTATATTTAACATTTATTATTTTTTAAAAAACAGTATAATGTCGTAAACTTACGTCAAATCCCATACATTTGCTTTTTGACTTTTCGTTTCAACTACCGTTTATGTCACTTGTCTAGAGGGGCAGGTACACTTACTATACGCGGCCCCGCCGTGATTCTGCTGTGTGCGTGAAGTTCGGATTATAAACGCGAAAGTTTGTGACAATGGATGATTGTTATCTTGACGGAAAAAAAAATCGTCTATTAGGAATTTTATTAATTAATTTAAAACTTAAAACACAAGTTTGGCAAAGGCGGACTTAATGCCGGAGGCATTATTTTCCAGTTAACATTAGGGTGATGCAGAGATAACCAAAGTAGAAAGGAATTTTGATAAAATTTAGAATGTTATAGCTTATACTTAGAATAGCAATATATTACAAGTACGCAAGCGACGTCGAGTACAAACGATAGTTTATTATAAAATTGTGTAGAAATGCTGCCATTAATATTTTTCCATTTTCTTACTGTGTGCGATTAAGTAGACATTTCGTTGTAAGGCCAATACAATCGGTCTCAATAACACCAATTTAATATTACAGGCGAATAGCATCAACGAAAACGTAATGATTTACGTGGGCATAGTGATTAAGCTACTAGGATTAATGTAGATAATATAAAGTACCTAAAAGCCCCAGAGCTAGTACCTATTGAATGTGATCAAAATGTTTTAAAGTTAAATACTAAATAGTTATTTTGCTCTGATACACCTTTGTACCCAAAGGCGAATTTTGATTAATTATCGTAACCAAAATGGAAATTAATTTCTAGTTTATCCAAAATTCGTTGTGCTTTATAACGTCTAAATAATCATCGACTAAATCCTTTCTTATTACCACAAATATTGTGACTCATACCAAATTGTAAATGTTATACTCTGGCAATTAAAAATAGTGGTCCAGTTTCTTGCTAATTCTTCTCGAGGCCCTACCATAGTCAGCGAATTGGCCGTAGGAAAAAAATATGCTGGCATTTGTTTTTATGACGTTTATAAGTATTATGAATTTGATCTAAATAATTAAATAAGTTGACTTTCTCTCTCTCAACTCTTTCTCTTTCAGAACTTAAATACAGTCTAGTATTATCCAGTGGGTGCGATGGTGCGAACGCTGGCGTGATGAGCTAGGATGTCTTTGCGGCGGGACTTGATAAGAGTTATTATGGAACAAAAACAGGTGTGGAATATTACGGGGGAGAACGGGGTAATAACAGGTTAAAATATACTATCTGACTATCCCAGTGGCGTATAGTTATTGCATATGATTTCAGTGCTGAGGTTCTCTTCATTCATTTTTTATTTATTCCCAAAGAGCGTAATGGTATTCGATTTTTCTGTTGAGAAATACTTTGTATCTATCCGGATTCTGGAATTGTACCAGATATATAATTTAACATGACTCGCATACGTGGCTGAGATACACTTTTACCTATCCCTTGAGATACATATATAAAAAGGAGATGATATGTTATGAAGTATTCCGCTACACGGGTGAACGGGAATATTGATGTTTCAGACATGGCTTCGGCAGTCATCAGTGTTAATGAAGCAGAGCGAAAATGCATTGAGTGGAATAACCTTTCTTCTAGAAAAAAAATGTACTTCAAGGCAAGCAAGTGGAATATCAAACCTTTTTTGTTAAGAAGTCACCGATACAGAGGCTGAATGCATCAAAGGTATCTTTAATTTTTATTTTTTAGAAAAGACAACTCCCGCACTAGAGAACTAGCTCTGTGTCGCGGGGGACTGTACAAACATACAATTAACGGACATAAATTACACCCAGACTCAGAACAATTCTTTGTGTTGTGTGGTGTGGGAATCGAACCCACAACCTACTGCACAGCAGGCGCATACTGCGGCCACTGGACCACCGAGGCAGTCATAATTGTTTGAACTTTGTATTATAGTAATGGTCAATTAAAAATAATCTATTTATCTCCTTGATTAATCTCCAGTTAGGAGAAACAACAACGAGTAGCTTTAAGTGCCTCCAATATAAAATAAATAAACAAAGCATTTGAAACAGGTGGATTGGAACGTAAAATTTATTGTAATATCTAAAACAAATGAGTTGATCGTCCGTCGTAACGTTCCCCTTCCACGGTCAATTTGGGATCCAATTACGCCCAGCTTAGTGGGAAAAAATCCCGGGTAATCCCGCTCTTAAGATGTGGCCCAACTTATAAGAATTTGTAAGGAAATCTTCTTTTACTGCAACTGGAACATGGTCACTAAAGACTTCCTTAAATATTAACAGTTTCTGATAAGAGATGCTTAGTAATATGAAAGGGTGTTGCGGGTTCGATCATAGAAAGGGACAAGAAATTGTGTGACCCATAAATAGTTATCCCGAGTCTGGTGTACTTTGTGTAAGTTAATTGTATGTTTATAAAGGCATCTGCGACACAGGGCTTATTCCCTAGTGCAGGAATTGCCTTAAAAAAAAGATTATAGTTTTATGCCAGTTCTGCTGATCGCTCTGCTCTTGTTTGCAAACTGACAGTACCGTTTTGTTGGATTTCCTATTTTATTCATAGATTGAAATATAAGTTCTTACCTTAGTTTTACCCGCTTCTGCTTATAGTTGAAATCAGGTCCAGTGTCCAGGGGTTCGGCTCGAGATTCGTCCGTTGAGTCCCGCATCAAAACACAATCACCCCCGCCCAAAAGGATTAAGATCACTCTAACTACACTCCGCTTTGTACTCAGACAGTTATTTATTATTTTTAACAAAGAGTACAGCGATTATGTTTTGCATCTTGATCATTGCTTTTTGATCTGATTTATTCGCATATTTAATCTGTATTTATATCGAAAGTTCTAATAAGCGACCATGGTTCCTTCTAGTGGGTTTTTTAATACTATCAAGCAGTTACTATTCTATGGATTCTTGGAACACCAGGGTATTACTTGCACATTGCCGACCCTTTAAAAACATTGTATGTTTTCGTTTTGAAAGTACAGGGATATATAGATATATCTAGTCATTAAGATAGTTGAACAACTGTAGATGTGTAATGAAAGCCATTAAAAAGAAATTAAACAAAAGCAAATAAGTTCCCAATAATCTGGACGTGAACGTTCATGCATGAAGCAGTTGATGGATGTAGAGGAAGCGAAAGAAGTATGTCTGGATCGAAGCAATTGGCGTACAATAGTCTCTGTCTACCCCAATGGGAGACGAGCGTGATGATTATGTATGTATGTACACACGCCTGTAGCTGTACAGGGCCGCTATATGAAGATTGTTTTTTTAAGAAAACCATTGTATATATTTCTGTGGAATTTGGTAACAATGTACAATTAGACTAAATCTACAGAAAAAAATATATTTCACACAAATTCGAACAATGGTTTTCCTAAAAAACTAATCTATGTATATATAACGGCCATCTCCGTAGCCCAGCGTACATGTTGGTTTCTTCAAGACTAGCTGTTGCCCGTGGCTCCGCGACCGACATTCACGCGATGTCGGTTATCGCTGTAAAAAGTAGCCTGTGTGTTATTCCAGACCATAATCTATCTCTGTGCCAAATTTTATCCAGATGCGTTCAGTAGTTTTTACGTGAAAAAGTAATAAACATCCATCCATCCATACTCACAAACTTTCACATTTATAATATTAGTAAGGCTGTTTACCTTCACCGTTAGCAGATGGTCATTAATTTTCATTTGCACTTATAAATTCCACAAATTGGAATATCGTAGTCCGTTATTTTCCCTTTAAAATAAAATAACCGCATAAAAGCTAATGCAGCTTAACTATATACCACGACCTAGTTCCATAAAAGTAAGTCCTTAAAATCGATGGTACATTAACGAACCAGAAGACATCGGCTCTGAACAAATACTCAGTGAAGTTTGGCACCTCTCCAAGCAATTAAGCTATCCGCACTGACGGATATGCCGCCGGCTTGAGGTGGAGATCCTCTGCATCATTGCATTTGGTATTTAGTACTCGACTTTTGTGGCGAAAGTCTTTCATTTATTGTCTGGATTATAAGAATTTTGTTGCTTCAAATTACTACTCATTGGGTGCAATTATGTAATCGAGGTATGATAGCCGTGCAAATGTTGAGCAAGCCCGGAGCTGTGATGGAGTAAATAGGCTAAAGTAATATCTTCCTGATCCATGACGGTCTTGAATAGCGGCTTTCTTCTTTCTTTCTTCTTTAATCGTCTTATTGCAGAATGTGAGAGATACCTCAGGTATAGCAAGCGTCCATTGGCTACGGTAACTCTACTGAGTTACCGTAGTCTATAAGACTGCAATAAGACAATTCAGAGGTTTGTTTTATCAAAGGAGATATTAACTAGCCTCATCCGCTTTTCTGTGCCACAGTAAACTCGTGAAGCTGTCAATCCAATGCCATGAGAGTAGAAAATATAGAGAGTGCATCTTTATTATACGTATACAAGCATACCGACTGCCTGATGATAAGCATATCATCTCATCAGGCAGTCTGTATGCTTGTATGTAATTATTTGAGTTAGGTATAGGTATCTATTGGCAAACATGATGGTTACTACGAGTAAATACTCGTAGTAACCATCAGCTTATTTAGACTGACGTGTTGACCATTCAACAGAGGTAGGGCACCACACTAGCATGCAGGCCCGACTGGGGAAAGACCCTCTAACTTACAGAAGACCACAGCCAAATAACTACACACAGTAGTGTAGTTGTGTTCCTGTGTGTCAGTACATGTCTTAGCAATCAAACTTAGCTCACATAGATCCCGTAGATTAAGATCCTCCGTGGTGCTCCTTTTAATAATAATAATAATAATAATCATTTATTTGCGTTAAGTGTAGTATACAATGTAGGTCTTAAAATAGAGATATAAGTTCAAACACCTAAGTGTTTGAACTTATATCTAAAATATTTGCATGTTAAATCTATTAACTAATTAATAGATTTAACATGCAAATATTTTATAATTATGCTAAATTTTATCATGCATTTATTTATTATGTTTATACATTTCATACAAACTTATTAATTATTATTGACATTAATAAAGTCGTTGACAGAATAAAACGATTTATCAAGTAGCCAAATTCTTAAACGTCTAAGAAATATTCTGATTGGAAACTTTTTGATGTCCTTAGGTAATTTATTATATATTTTCACACACATACAGTAACAATTCTTTTGGTACAACGTTGTTTTTGGCACTTTTGAAACAACTAGTCTGTCTGGATCTCTTGTATTCCTGGGGAATACATCACTAGCTTTTTTGAACAAATATGGATTTTGACGTACAAATTTAGCACATTCCAAGATATACATACTAGGCAAGGTTAAAATTTTTAATTTACAAAACAAGGGCTTACATGACTCCCAGGGAGGTATACCACCAATTGCCCTTAGGCATTTTTTTTGCACCAAAAAAACTCTATACCATTCAGTAGAATTGCCCCATAAAATCAATCCATACAGTAACGATGAAGAGACATAGCCATGGTAAGCAGATAACAGCGTACTCTGTGATGAGGATTTTCTTAATGAATAGAATACATAAACAAATCTATTTAATTTAATGCAGATGTGGTTAATGTGACCTTTCCATGAAATATGGCTATCTAAAACAATACCCAAAAAGGTTGATTGCTCTACTTGTTGTATAAATTGTCCTTCATAACTAATATTTAGATTAATGGTTTTACTATTATATGTCATAAATTGCATTATTTTTGTTTTTGTAATATTAACATTTAAATTATTAAGGCTTAGCCAATTTATTGTAGATTCAATTGTTAAATTAATGTCATCTATGTATTTATTAATGTCAGAGTTTTTTGGAGAGGTTATGATAATAGATATATCGTCAGCAAAGAGTGTACAAGGATTGTGAATGACATCTGGAAGGTCATTAATGTAGAGTAAAAACAACAAAGGCCCCAAAACGCTTCCCTGAGGTACTCCGGATTTAATAAGTTTGTATTGAGACTTAACACTAATTATTTCATTCTGTTTATTCATATTTGAGATTTCAACACATTGCTGTCTGTCAGATAAATAAGAATCCACCCATGTTAAGGCTTGACCACGAATTCCGTACTTCTCCAATTTATCTAGCAGTAATTTATGCGAAACAAAGTCGAAGGCCTTCGACATATCGAAAAAGATGACAGACACTCGTTTTCCGGCATCGGTTTCATCAAGGATAGTTTTCAAAAGGTTATAACAAGCTAACGTAGTAGATTTATTCTTTTGAAATCCGTATTGTTCATTTTTTAATAGATGGTGTTTGTCAATAAATGAAAGCATTCTGTTTCGCATTGCCTTCTCAAAAACCTTTGAAATGATTGGTATAAGACTAATTGGCCTGTAATTGTCTATTATTGAAGTTTCTCCTTTTTTATGCAGAGGTTTAACAATTATCCGTTTTAGGCTGGCTGGAAAGCGTCCTTCCGCAAACGACATATTTATTAAGTATGTCAATACTGGAGTTAGTTCCACAGAGCATATTTTTAATAGTTTAGTGGAGATCTCGTCATATCCAACAGCATGAGTATTATTTAGAGATAATATCAGCTTGTGAACTTCATCATAAGCGTATGGCCCAAGAAACAAACTATTGGGGAGATTCCCCTTATATGTAAGACGTAGTTTATCATTTGACTTATTAGCAAGACTTATCCAGTGATCATTAAATGAGTTGGCTATATCTGTAGGAATGCATATGGTATTATTATTGACATTTATCTTATCTACGATTTGTGTTTTTTTTGCATTTTCTGTTTCGCTTTTTATCAGTGACCAGGCAGCTTTACACTTATTTTTGGAGTTGTTTATAATTATATCATTTGTTTTTTTAATTGAATAATCTATGCATGACTTAAGTATTTTAGAATATATTTTATACAATTTTTTATTTGATTTTGACTTATTTTTGTAATAAATATAACGTAACGATCTTTTGTACTTACAACTTGTCCTTAAGCCTTTAGTTATCCAATTGGCATGTTTTGTTTTATTTGATATTTTAATTCTAACTTTAGGAAAGCACAATTTGTTAAATAAGAGCAATAGCTCATAAAAGACATCAAAGGCGTTGTTTACATTTGTTTGACTATAAACCTCGGTAAATGAGAGATTTGATATGCACTCTTTGAATTTGTTAATATTCTCCAAGCTATAATCTCTCCTATAGATAAAATATTGTTGATATACTTCTTTTCGTTTCACCGGAATATTTAACAATTGAGCTGTATTATGATCAGATATCCCCATCCCAGTGCAATAGTTCTCCTCTAGCTAATTTAATATTGCTTATCACCAGATCAATACACGTTTTTAGACGAGTTGGTTCTTTTATATGAAAAAATAAATTATAATTAGAGATTAGTTCACAAAGCTCTTTAACTTTTTTATTCGTTTGTAAAATGTTTACATTAAAATCACCGATCAAAACAATTTTATGCCTTTTAAATCTAAAGGTAATATAATGGAGCACTGTATTCAGTTTTGTTGTGAACAACAAAAAATCTGAATTAGGCGTTCTGTATATGCCAATGACCAATATTTTCTGGAACAATAAATTAATACCACAGCACTCAAAATGCTTATCCAAGCAATGTTCTTTAAGAAAATCAAGTTGCTTGAATTGCGTGCCAGATTTCGTTAATATAGCTACACCTCCGCGCTTTTGTTTCTTTTTTCTGCAATAGGATACAGCTAATTCATAATTAGTCAATTTTATTAAGCTTTCATTTCCTAATTCTGTAAATGTTTCTGTTAAACAAATTACATCTGGTTCAGAATCATTGAGATATAGATTACTTAGATGTATTTCAAAATGACTACGTTTACTCATTATACCAGCTACATTTTGATGCAAGATCCTTAAGTATTTATTCCCGAAAAAGATTGTTAGTTGTTTCTGTTTCTGTTTGTGTACCTATATCTATCATTTCAATATGTTTGTCCTGATTTGCAAATTGCTGAGCCTGTATACCTTGAACATATTGTACCTGTTTTTGTTTGACATATGTAAGTGACTTAAAATTTAAAAACTCGAGATCGTAATCCAATTGATCCAATACAGAATTAATTTTTTTATAATGTGCTATTTTTGGCAAATGGTTGTTCAAATTTACAAAAGTACAGTTTTTATACTGATTGGTTATCATTGCTAACATTTCATTAAGTTTAAATTCATTCAGATAAATATTGTTAAACACTTTTAGAACTATTATTGGACATTTCATTGTTTTCAAAAATACACTTAATTCAGTCATTATTTGGAGCCTATTAGAGTCATGTTCTCCCACGCAGATGATAATACGGTCTTGTGGTGTAATGTCAAACATCTTAGCACACTTGAGTATTTCTTCGGTAGATGCTAGAGGTTTTATAAAAGACATGATCTGATAACGTTTGTATCGCGTCTGCATCCGAAGCTTAATCAGAGCCTGTGATATTCCAATACACTGTTTTCCTCCAAATATAAATAGTTTATCGTTTGAATTGGGTACGTTAAACGACGATATAGAGGCTGTCACACTATTCGATTTATTTATATAGTCTGAATCATTCTGATTCATCTCAGTTATAATATGGTTATTTGAGATGGTTTCAGGATTAGAATTATATTGAGTATGTGGCTCAGCACTCTGTGTGGGACTTTCAATCTTTTCATCACTATTATCCGATAGCTTCAGTGGGCTATTATCAAAATTGTTAACAAGCCGCTTTTTAATACTATTTCTCCGGTTGGAGACCTTTTTTCGTAATGATGATGTGGGGCTCCTGCATATTTGTTTTAATATAGTTATTTCTTGTGTCATTTGTGTGATTTGTTTTTTTAGTTCTATGTTCTCAAAAATTATATTGTCCATTTCATTTTGTGTACTCAATAAATTCGATTTTAGATTCTCTATTTCCACCATCATTTCTTCTACGTATTGCGAGTTTATGTTTGTCGATAAGTCTAAGCTTTTTCCTAGTATGTCACAAGAGGCAGGTGAATCCAATGAGTCTCTTTTATTGAGCTTTTCTAATGATCTTGATTTGTTCTGTTTTTTTTTCAAAGTTATATTTGTGTTTTCTTCCATTGTAATAATTACTTCCTAAAATAGTATTTTTACTGAATTTTGCACTCTCTTTTGGTTAAGTTATTCAGTCTCGTTTTTAGTATTGCAACATCCCCATTGTATGAAACTGGCCATAATAAATTTATAAATAATAACTGATAATAAAAATAAAATAAAAAAATAAGTTCAAAATGTAATGGCCAAATCTTGGACTCGAACCAACGCCGCTTGCATGCTAATCCAATGCCATGCGCACTGCGCCACGCTGTCCTCTCCTTGTAACGCTAAATGTGCCAACAGTATAGCCCGTCGCCTGTCGCACGACCGACCGGTTCCGACGTGGGACGTGTTTATTGTTCGCACTAATGAGGTCCAAAGGTCAAATTTAGCAAAGTTTTTAAAACTGTTGTCCGTTGTAAATAATGTTTGTGTTATTTTAATACGTTTTAATCACAATTTCACTGATATTTTTTCACACATCTGCCACTTTACTACTTAAGTTCAAATGAGTATGTAGTTTATGGTGAAATAAGCACTTTTACACAACTTTTTTGAATTAAAATATAAGACAAAACCGATAGCACGTCCGTACTCAATGATGTCGGGAGGGGGGGGTCTGTTTTCATAGGTTACAAACCTATACAGATTTATTTTGTCTCCCGCTTTGCTATGGAGGGAAGTGGAAACTTTTCTTTCTAACTCCTCCTATTTACTGCTGATTAAATTCGTTGCGGGGTCCAAGACAGTAGGTTTAGTTGTCCACGGGACGCACGAGTGTCAAAACTCGGTGTATCAGTTGGTTACTCCGCTGTTAATCCTGGCTCACAGGAGTCACAGCGGTGGGCATGTAGGTGGGATTGTCCCGAAAAAGTACATGTCCCCAGCGCTTATTTAGGTATGCGTTTTAAAAGAAACGTTTTTCTATCCCAGGGATACTCCATCTCAAAGTCGACAACACGCAAGTGATAACATTGGTATTGCAATCGTCCATAGGCTGCTTACCATCATTCGGGCCGTATGCTTATTTGCCACCCAAGTAGCATAAAAAAATTGCAATCCAGATAGGTTATTACTTTTGGCGGTATACCAGCGATTTTTTCCCACCAATAAGACAAGACAGCTTCGCAAGTTTTAGTTGGTACTTGGAGTTTCTCAATTTAGCGAACAATGCAGGTGGGTGTATTTCTTACTGGCACGATTTTCGGCTTTCAGATAGTACTGGCATAGTTGCGGTGCTTTAGCCAGCGCTTTACCGCTAAAGGATTAGTTTTCTAATAACCCCTTTGGTTGGAAATTGCACTATTTCTGTAATGTACGTATATAGACTCACGTCTGTTTTTGAGGATGTAGGCAGATACTACGGATGTCCACTTGGCATCTTTTCTTCTTAGCATCTTTTCTTAGGTGCACAGGGGGTTTTAGTCGGTATGCCGACCGCCTACCACCTTAAGGCCGGAGAGTCCGACATATCCGCTTCGCTTCCCCGGGCGGGGCGGTATGCGTAAAGCATTTCCCCTCTACAAAAAAAAAAAAACATTTTTTCTTCTCACTTATATGCATAAGTGAGAATCATCAGTTCAGGTTACTGGGTAACCTTTGACTATATGGTTGGTTCAGCGGCTAAGTGGTTACCTCCGCTATTTACCACTGCGCGGCGTGTTGTGGGTTCGATCCCCACACGGGACAAAAATTTGTGTGATTAATAAATATTTGTCCCAAGTCTGTTTACTTTTTGTCTGTTAATTTGCTTGATTCCTAGTGCAGGAGCTGCCTTTAATAAAAAAAACCTGCCCTTGTGCGATTCGACATGTCTAACTATTCTATTCGTACTAGCAAGGGAGCCAGCCCATTACTACCTTAGTACAAAAGAAGAGTTGAACCAACCATTTATGAACCATAAATACAATTTTATTACAAAACTTTCCTGTGTAGGATAAAAAAAATTGGGACAACTCACACACCGCTATCTGATCCCAAACTATTTGTCCTTAACTGATAAATATGTTTATATATTTTTAAATATTAAAATTAAATTACACTCAGACACAGAACAAACATTCGTGCTCATCACTCAAATAGTTTTATTAACTGCTGTAAAAAGTTTACAGAAAGTGCAGTGGTTTAATTTATTACAATGGTAAATAAAGAATTATACTGCGGCACCATCTGTGCACTCAATTACAAGAAATAATTTTCTCGGCAAAAGTTGTCTTTCTCAGAGCTAAAAAAACCCTCGAACAAATGAAGCTTCGGGCTACATTATCCTACATTACCAACATCAAGTAATATTAACTACAAGTTTTAACGAGAAAACAAATAGAAAACAGAATTTTTAACCCACCAACGTTCACAAAGACGGTGATTTCAATTAAACAATAAAAGTTTACGAACAATTCTGCGGCGACACGACGCGCAACGTCGCCTTGTCGCCCCAACTCTCGCGAAACCAATTTAAAGTGTCCCTTGAAATAAAATAGTGTCGTGTTGAAACCCGTCACGTCATACCGAGATGAATTATAGCGAGATATTAGACGAGATGTTGAGCTTTTGGGGGTTAACGAGGTTAAAAGTTTTAAGAGATATATGACTTTGTGATGATGATTTTGTGTGGTGAACAATAACATCCAGATAATACTCCATCCATCCATCCATCTCAGCTGAAAGACGTCCACTGCTGGACATAGGCCTCCCCCAAAGATTTCCACATCACGGTTGCTCGCAACCTTTACCAGGTCGTCGGTCCACCTTATTGAAGGCCTGCCCATGCTGCGTCTTCCAGTTCGTGGAACGGGTAAAAGCTATTATAGTAGCTTTAGATCATTGCGGTTCCTTTTAAAAGAAACATCTAACCAAATACAAAAGACTTGTATTCTAAAACCTAAATCCTAAATTAATTATTTAGGATCAAATTTAATATAACGATAGTACATAAATAATATATCAAAAACATACAATATTTATTAAAAGTTCTGAGATATATACTTGATGACAGCCGTCATTCGAAATTATGTAATTAATTTAGGACAGATTTTCATTAATTATAAACGAAGTAAAGAACGCGGATAATAAATTGTAGGCAACACAGTGTAATTTAGTAGGTACGGTGGGCAACAGAGATAGCTGTACAGGGCCGTTATATGACGATAAGTTTTTGAAGTGTAAACTTCTTTTAGCACGGTACGCATATTTTTAGATGAGATAAAATCTCTGGATTCGCGACACCGTTACGAGACGCAGCTTGACATATCCGAAAAATCTTTTTTCGACTATCACGTTTTAAAGCAAGGAGGTGATATATGCATTTACAAATATAGCAGACCGCGAACGCGTTGAGATAAATAAAAAAAGAACATTTATTGCTATAAAATTTATAACAACTGTTTTGCCTAGTGTTTTCACTTTTGTCGGCACTCCCGGAGTGCAATTTTTTATTTTATTATACCCAAGGCACGACCTTGTGTGAATTATATTTTTATCTGTAGGTTCAGTATAATTGTACACTGTAACTAAATTCCACAGAAATATAAACAATGATTTTCTTAAAAACTAATCTTTATATAGCAGTCCTGTTCAGCCATCTCCGTTGCCGTGTGTACATTAAGTTCATAAATTCACATTATTAAAGCTTCATGTTTACTGTTGAGAATTTGGCTAGGTGAATACATATGTACATACGGGTCGCCACTTCTGTAGAGTTTAGAGAGCTTAGCAAGAAAAATAGATTAGGGTTTAATCAACACATGCCTATGCGGGTTAGTGTATCGACATGCCTTTTTTTTCTTCTTCTAAAATATGTGGGTTTTTTACTCTGTCTTGAGAATTTGTCCTTTTGAGTACAAACCAAATAAATGTAGTTAACTTTTGGATGTTAGTATTTTTGGACATTATTATACCGACTCGTTTTTTCATTAAGTGTGTTTCTTAACAGAAGTCAAAGAAAGATCACTTATTTTTTTTACTTTATTGTTTAGTAATTGAAACAAGTATAAAAGTATCCTTTGGTGTCGCTATACAATTGCTTATATTTCGGGACTTAAAAATTTGGACTCACAAACACCATTTTTAGAGAGGTGGCACCTTACTAGCGAGCAATCCCGACTGGGAAAGGACCTCCACCTTACAGAAGAACATATCCAAATAACTACACACAGTGGGTCGTTGTGTTCCAATGTATGAGTACAGGTCTTCAGCGCTCATTTAGGGATGCGTTTTGAAAGAAACGTATTCATATCCCAGGGATACTCTCATCTAACGCCCTGATGTAAAAAATGGGTTAGCAACACGCAAGTGATACTTTTGGTATTGCAAGCGTCCTTAGGCTACGGTAACTGCTTAACATCAGGCGGGCCGTATGCTTGTTTGCCACCTAAGTTGTATACAGAACCATCGCAATACTGCCAAATGCCGTGGATTAATAACCAAAACTAGTCAAAATACCCCGGAACATTAACTATATTTACCTCGTATTACCCGTCAAAGACTTGTAATTCAAGAGCCGATGTAAGATACACATTAAGCAAGATATTATCATAATATCTCAATCACAACTTCGTCGTTAATAGAAGCGAGTGCATTACATCAAAGAAGAGATGTATCAAAGCGTTAGGGTGGCCAATCAAGTGGAATTGCGCGAGACAACCCTATCACAAACATTAACAGACAGATGTACTGTACGATACAGATATGTTACTAATCTCTGCCTCATTGATCTCGCGATATAAGTTTGGGTTCGTATTTCTGTTAGAAAATTCTCAGTAGCATGCTAAACTGTCAGTCGCAGTGCCTGAACTCTACCCAGTTGTCTCGAATCGTCCCATAGGACTTTGAAAATGAAGGAATGAAGAGTGTTTCTATGCTTACACACACTTGTGCGCGCAATTGCATTTCACCCCTAAACGTAAAAAAATCATGCGGAGCAGTTTTTGGGGACTGCCGATAGAAATGCCACCGACATCGACACCGTGTTCATCCACACATTTTAGAACCTTTATCGTGCCGCACTGTGCGGTTTCAGAGGAATTTCCTCCCACGTACGATTAAGTTGTGGAATGAGCTTCCTGCCGAGGTTTTCCCGAAAGACTACAGCATTGGGTTCTTCAGGAAAGGAGTTATAAGGTTTCTAAAGGGTCGGCAACGCGCAAGTGATACCCCTGGTGTTGCAAGCGTCCATAAGCTACGGTAACTGCTTACCATCAGGCGGGCTGTATGCTTGTTTGCCTCCTTGGTAGTATAAAAAAAAAGTGAAAACTAATTAACTTGTGAATTATATCGTCGAGCTATTAGATTTTAATTTTTGAATATGGAAAGCGTTTGGTTACGATGACGCGAGTTTCATCCCCAAACAGTGCTCTTCGCTTCTTAAGAAGTTTTCACTTCAAAATGGTCACTTATACGGGTGAAGTCGGGGTAGATCACTAGTATATAATATAGATAAATGACATCCAGACACAAAACAGAGAATCATGCTCATCACAAAGATTTGTCTTAGGTGGGAAATTAACCGTAAAGAAGGAGGTTGTCGATCGACAACCTAACCTCCTTCTTTACGGTTTAGCAACCAATATATCCGTGTGGTGACGGATTAAGAATACAAATGTCACCACTCCCTTCTATCCCAAGGGTGTCGTAAGAGTCGACTAAGGGAGTAAGTCTAGCAGACAATATCCACCGGAAGAGAGGGAAAACTCGAAATAAAACCGTATTCCAACCCGTCTGGCCAGCGTGGTATAATAGGCTAATATCCCTCAAAAGGAGAGGAGATCCGTGCCCAGCAGTGGGACGTTTATGGGTTGGGATGATGAACCAATATACCAACAAGAAAGAGTTAATTGTTAAATTGTATCTTGTGCTAATTTAGAATGAGTTTTCTTTTTCACTGAGGGCGCATGCTTTAAAATAACTCGTTTTCTTTTTTCTTTTTAAAAAAGACAACTCCCGCACTAGCGAACAAGCTCTGTGTCGCGGGGGACTTTACAAACATACAATTAACAAAGACAAATTACACTCATACTCAGAACAATTATTTGTGGGTCACACAAAGTTTTGTACTGTGTGGGAATCGAACCCACAACCTCGTGCACAGCAGGCGTATACTGCGGTCACTGGACCACCGAGGCAGCTCTGCGTTCCCTTTGTGATTCAGTTGAAAGGCAAATTAATACCGTACATTAGAGAACGGCAAAATACGAAACAGTACAAAACGAGATCAATGAAAAATAACATTTTCCATTCTACGCCATTTATTACCAACTAGCTGTTGCCCCCGGCTCCGTGTGAATGTCGTAAGTTGATAAAAAATAACTGAAATAAAAGTAGCCTTAGTTACTCTTTATTACATCAGCTATCTGTCTGTCAAAGTCTCATCAAAATCGGCCCAGCCGTTTCAGAGATAAGCAAGAACAGACAGACAAAAATTAAAAAAAAAAAGTTTTACTTAGGCTAAACTAGTTCCTAGTATACTTTAGATTACTAGGATTAGATTACTAGTATAGCCTAGTCCAAACTAATTTGTCTTAAGCCCGACAAATTAGTTTGGACTAGGCTATACTAGTAATCCTATCGCGTATCGGAAGAACTAGTTTAGCCTAGGCAAAACTAGTTTGTCCTGAAATTGGGTTTGGCCGGTAACATATACACCCATATATATGTATTTTATAAAAAAGAGGCTATTTTAATATTACAAACAGAGACTCCAATTAAATTTATTTATATAGATTGCAAAACCTTTTAATTATTCGTACCTAAATTGATTTTCTCCAATACAGATGAAGTAGAAAAATGATTGCATTTAATTTGGTACGCCTGTTGTTGCCAAATTACTCAGTTCAGAAATTCGCTTTCCGAGTACCCTTTACGGGGAGATAATGAATATTTGATACTCCCCTCGTATTGGCGCTTGTTGAACGCTGATGTTAGAATAACGCTAGGTTTTTTTTTTGTTTGGATAAGATAAAGGGTTGGCAACACGCAAATGATACCAACCCATTATCTGTTGGTCTAGTGGTTAGTGACTCTGACTGCTACGCCGGAGCTCGTGGGATCGATTTCCACCCAGGACAAATCTTTGTGTGATGAGCACGGATGTTTGTTCTGTGTCTGGGTGTTATTTATCTATAATATGTATGTATTTAGAAATATATAAGTATGTTTATCAGTTGTCTGGTTACCATAGTACAGGCTCTGCCTAGTTTGGGATCAGATGGCGATGTGATAGTTGTCCCAAAATATTATTCAAAAATTAATTCTTATTACAATACAATTATATAATATACAATTGCTGTAAAGTTAAGACGACAAGTATGAAGCTTCATGTGCTCTTGACCTCAGGTATTGCAAGCGTCCTATAGACTACAGTACCTGGCGGGCCGTATGCTTGTTGGTTACCCAAGTTTTATAAAAAAAAAGTTTAGTCGAGTGTACTTTATGTGCGTGCTAGCTTTCACCCGCGGCTTCGCTTGTATGTGAAATCTTGAATGTATAGCCTACTTATATATTTCTAAGTTTTAGTTATTTCCTATTGCGTACCATCTAAATATATTCTTTTTTGGTCTATGTTTTTTATAGGGCTAAGGAGGTAAACGAGCATGCCGCTCGTTTGATGGTAAGCAGTTACTATGGACACTTGTAACATCAAGAGTATCACTTGTTGCCGACCCTTTAGTAACCGTATAGGTTTTTAGCCTCTTTCACCAAAGGGGTAGGTACAGATGTATTGCATCGGTGTTTCACAAGCTTTGCAAGGGCCCATGAAAAGTAGTCTATTCCGATATTTCAGAAGTCGGTTGAGTTGATTTTTTTAGGTATTTAACCCAATATCATTAATAGACACTAGAACCTTCCAACGGCTATCACGCGGTGGACCGCGTGGTTGCCGTTGGAAGGTTCTGTTTGTGCGATTACCTACCGTGTGATTACTTAAAGCCTTATTTTTTTTTTAATTTACTGATTGCAAATTTAATTTGTTTTCATAAAATGTCATGATATAGAATGGCTGACATGAGAATTCTCTCACATAGTTATTTCACAATACCTATTCATTTACAGACAACAGTTCTAGTAGATTTATTCGATGCAGCGATGTTGAAATATGGCGACGGTTTGCGTGGGTATATAAATTTTATTCAATGTTTTGTTTGGCTGGTCTATATCTGAACCTCTAGACAAATGGCATAAACGGTAGTCGAATCGAAAAGTCAAAAAACAAATGTATGGGATTTGACGTAAGTCTACGATATACTCGTAATGTCGTAAACTTACGTCAAATCCCATACATTTGCTTTTTTGACTTTTCGATTCAACTATCGCTTATGCCACTTGTCTAGAGGCTCTGGAGTTTTATAAACATCACACCACATTGAACAGAAACATCAGTTCGATATCGTATAAAAATTATAAAAACACAAAAAATGAAATACCATATCAAAATTGATCATGATCGGTGGTCGGTCGCGATCCGCGCTTCATCCGGACTACTGGTTTACGTAAGTAATTATTTTGGAAATTCGCCAAATAATATCGGAACCTATGGCCGAGAGGTGCTCCCAGATTTGGCAGTATACTGTTCTATCGTTATGACGTCATATTTGAATCTTTCTTTGCATTGAAAATAGGAACCAATTTTATACAATAGGTGGTTTAAAATGGGCTAAATCGAGAAATAATAATCCTTTCGGAGCAGATTCGGTTTGGCAGGCTTGTCGAAAACGAATCTTTGCGACATTGTTATTTTGATACTTAAGTAGCTACTCCCGTGTTGAGATTTTGGAATTAATTCTTTGGTGGTATTGGAATTTATTTTTGAACTTACAAAAGATTGAAACTATAACATATGTATAGAGATTGAAGTCAGTTCTTCTCATGACTCTACCCTTTTTAAATAATTGATCGTAGATAAATTATGACATTTTCTTTCTAGATTATTTGTTACCTACATTAATAAGTTATGATCTTTATAGGTGAGATTGACTGCCTCGGTGGTCCAGTGGACGCAGTATGCGCCTCCTGTGCATCGTGTTGTGGGTTCGATTCCCAAACAGGACAAAACTTTGTGTAACAGAATTGTTCTGAGTCTGGGTGTAATTTGTGTCCGTTAATTGTATGTTTGTAAAGTCCCCCGCGACACAGAGCTTGTTCTCTAGTGCGAGAGTTGTCTTTTAAAAGAAAGAATAGATGTTACTTTGTAACGTCAATACATTTTTGTGTATGAGTTCAAGAGAGAAAGCCGTCTAATCTTCTAGACACAACCAACCATTTTTGTTACATTTTAACTCTGCGAGGGCTAAGGTTACTTTAACCAGTGAGGGATAAATAACCCGTACGATATCCAGTTCAGTTTTTCAGTTTTCAAAAGATCTTTATTAATGCACAATATAAATACATAGTGATACAATTCCAGTGTAGGTTTCGTCCTAGAATGTAACAGAGTTAAGTAAACACGTTTAGTACGCGCGTGCGCCTTTACAAACTTTTAAAATACATAATTTTAAATTATTTTGTTCTATGAAATAAACTTAGGGCTTAACTTTTATAACATATTATTCTACGTAAGCTTTAGTTTAGCATTACATTTATTGGCATACCTAAGTATCTTAATAAACAAATATAGTAATGAAACCAACATAACCAACATAAATATTCTATGAGCCAATGTGTAAGTACTGGAATGGACTCATATTCTAGTGTATTAATAATATAATAATTAAGTAATGTAGGTGATAGTAAAAACAAAAGAGCGGTCGTGCGTGCCTCGGGTGATCGGGTCGCAGGTAGCAAGCGCTTCAATAGGTACAGTAGTCGGCACGGGCCGGCGCGGACTCCGGGCGCGCGCGCACGGCCAACTCGACCTATATCCCAAGATAATAAGATCGGTAACCGCACGCGCCGCGCCCCGAGGATCCGCGCGCGCCTGCGCCGACCACCGTACCTTGATACTATTCGCAATCAAGGAACAAGTGATGGGGTAATTTGTATCGATTGTATTTGATAAACAGTAAATTTTTCCTTCTAGTTTTACAAATATTATTGATATATTTATTTTTGCTTAAAAAGTTATTATGTAGGAAAAATTTCTTAGCTAATTTATAAATGTATTGGGAAAGTGTAGGAAGCTTTAATGTAGTATGTAATTTTTGTAAATTAGTTTTGAAGGGAGTATTGAATGCATATTTTAATGCTTTGTTTTGGACAACTTGTAGTTTTTTTATGTTGGTAGTACAAGTAGCACTCCATACTGGGCATGCGTAGGTGATACAGGGGCGAATCAGTGTTTGGTAAATACTAAGTTTAGTCTTACTGCTGAGGCATGACCCTCTATTTAAGATAGGACTTAGGGCATTGAGTGCTTTTGTGCCCTTAAGCCTCAACCGGACAGTGTTTTCACTCCAATTGAGTTTACTATCCAACACAGTCCCCAGATATTTAACCGAATGACTCCAAGGGATTGCATAGTCACCAATTTTGAGGGTTCTGTTAGGATGTGAGCGCTTACTTGAAAACATTATAGCCTCGGTTTTCGAAGCATTAATTTTTAGTTTCCATTTAAGGAAATAGCTTCCTAACAGATCAAGTGACAATTGAAGTCGGTCAATTATTAAATCGATATCATTAGACGATGTGAATGATGCTGTGTCGTCAGCGAAGCAGGCAAGGTTGGTGCGTGTCTGTATGGGTATGTCGTTTAAGTAGAGTAGAAAGAGCTGGGGTCCAAGGATTGAGCCCTGGGGTACGCCAGCTGGGACTAACTTGGGTTCAGAGGCAGCTTTATTTATATATACTGTGAAAGAGCGATGAGCTAGGTATGAAATTATTATTTTAATTATAGATATGGGTATGTCAATCGTGAGCAATTTATGTATCAGAGCTTGGTGCCAGACTGTGTCAAAGGCTTTTTCGACATCTAGGAGGAACATTCCAGTTGATTCCTTCATATTAAGTCGATGTGACACAGTCTCTGCAACTCGTGCCAGCTGTTGGGTAGTGGAATGTGCTGCTCGAAAGCCAAACTGCTCGTCGATTAGAATATTCTGAGTGGCTCGGCAAAGGCGATAGTATATGACCTTTTCAAAAAGTTTACCTAGGCATGGCAGGAGACTGATAGGACGGTAACTTGCAGGGTCAAATGGATCTTTTCCTGGTTTATGAATAGCAATGACTTTTGCAATTTTCCATAGTCTAGGAAAATAGTGCATTAGTAAGCAAGCATTAAATATTTTAGTGAGTAATACTATGCACTTACGGGGCATGTGTTTGATAAGGTGATTCGAGATCTCATCCGGGCCTGCCGCCTTGCGTGTCTTCAGAGCAGATATATATCTGGTAATTTCTAATGGTCTGACTAATTGGATTTGAGAAGTGTCGTGGGAAAGGTTTTCTAAGGCGTAAGAAGTGGTATCAACATTTAGCTGCTCATCACTTGCCCAGCTACTAGTCATGAGCATATTATTATAGAACGTTTTTGCCAGGATTTCAGACTGTTCTTTAGGATTTGAAACTGTGTTACCGCACATAGCTTTAAGTGGAGGTATAGGAGGGGTAGAAGGTGATTTAAGCCCTTTGGCTATTCGCCAAAGGTCTGCACAAGGATTGTCTACTTTTTTTAATTTACGGTTCCACAGTTTGTCACGATGTGATTGTAATATTATATTGATGTCTCCTTGAAGGTGCTTAACTCGAAGGTTTAGAAGTTTACGCGTGATAGGATCTGTTTCTTTGGTGGAATATCGTCGCAATTTGTTTTTATTTTTTATTTTTCTTTTAATGCATCTAGGTAACGATGATTCCCACGGCTTAAGGGTTGTTATCGGGATGTTTGTGTCTCTAGCAGAAATGATTGTGCTTTGAAGGTGTGAGATCGCCGATTCGATGTCGTCTACTGATTTATAAGACTGCGTACACAAATTGGTATTCATATTTAAGTGAGTGCGATAGCCATCCCAGTCAGCTTTCGCGTAGTTTAGTTTTTGTATGGGTATACGTAGCGCCTTGATAGCAAATTGAACGAAAACGGGTAAGTGGTTTGACGATAGTGCATGGACGGTTCTGATCGAATCAATAGTGTGTATGTTTTTAGCTAACAACAAGTCAGGGTTTGTAGGTTGGCTCTCACTATTGTAGTGGACAAGGGTAGGCGTAGTAGGGCCGTGGACAGTGAATTCGTCGTTTACCATTAGTTCGTAAAGTGTTTTACCATGTAAATTTGTGACACCGGGTGACCAGTAGGGGTGTCTGGCATTTAGGTCACCCATTATTAGAATCTTTTTACCCGAAGACATAAGAGAGCTTATGTCACTATCAAGTAAAGGCATGTTGGGTGATTGGTAGACTGAATAGACGGTAATATTTCCACCACGCACGCTAAGGGTTAATCCTATGACTTCCAAATTCCGGGTCGAGGGGGTAGTAATAATATGGTGTTCTAAGTCCCCTCTCACTAGAATAGCTACACCCTGACCAGAGCCGTCAGCTCGTTTATCAGCACGATAGCAAGAGTAGCCTGGGATCTCAAGGGTGAGTCGCTTAGTCAGTCTCGTTTCGTTGATTGAGATAATATCTACTTTAAGGTCGCTTACCGCTAACGCCGTTAGTTCTTGCTGTTTTTTATGAATGCCATCAGCATTCCAGTAGAGTACACGCAGCTCATTAGAATTAAACATACTGACCAAGGTGAGAAAGAATAAAGATCACTTTGTCCATGAAAGAGTCACACTTTATGAAGTCCTGCTTGAGGGTCTTGATGGTAGAGAGGATTTGTATCATTTCGCTCGTAGCCGTATCTCGCTCTATGGGCTGGTCCACATTCGATGAATCAAATATAGCTTTGGTGCTAAGGGGTTGAGGCAATTTGGGCCATTGTTGTATTTGAGGGCGCTTTATTGAGTCAGCCGGATGTTGTCTAGAGACCGGAGCTGGGACATATGACGAATTTCTCTCAGCTGCAGGTAGTGGTTTTGTGAAAGTCTTCACGTTGGCTACAACGTTGCGAAAAGTTTCTCGTTTGCTGTTTATTCGTTCAATGTACTTAAGCCGCTCATTACATTTTGAGTAGTTGGCAGGGTGATTTTGCTCACAGTTGCAGCAACGGACAGATTCTACAAAGCCCTTTTTAGGGCACTGAGATGTTAGATGTGCCAGAGAGCATTTGACACATCTTGCAGGTCTATTACAGTTTCGGGAGGCGTGACCGAAACTTTGGCAGCGATAACATTGTGTGCGATTTTTGTTTTCAGTTTTATAACGCTCGATAGCAACAACGCAGCTTGCAAGATATTTAATCTGCTTGAACTTAGCCATATTAGTTCCAGTTCCAGTAGGTAGTTGTACAATAATTGGCGGGCATTGTACTGGCCTGCTCAGTTTGATGACGGTGGCTGTTGCTCCAGAAAAACCAAGAGTCTCCAGTTCAGCTGCAAGAGTTTCTACTAGTGCGGCCGGTAATCCTTTAATGACGACTTTAGGTAGTTTTTCGTCCTTTCTAGTAAAGGTGTGAAAAGAAACGTTTTCATTTAAGAGTCCACTCTTGATAGCTTGGTGCCCGTCAGTTGAGTGACACTGTATCTTAACTCTATTGTTACCTCTGTATTCCAGATGGTAGTTCTTATCATATTTATTTATGATATCCTTAAGTTTTTGGTGTGTGCAGTCTTTTGGCACTTCGATTATTATCGGTGGAACACGTCCAGTCTTAATCTTTTTGGAGATCTTCTTAAACGACTCCGTGATTTCGATATCTTTATCCACTGAAAGCTCGCTGAAGCGATTGCCCGTGTCGATATCGGTCTCCTTTGAATTTCGTTTGGGGATAGCGATTCTTTTTGGATAGTGCCATTTATCAATCTCGTCCCCAGGTCTTTTAGTTGGATTGTTAGGCAAGTCTGGATTCGATGACGAACGTACTACGAATTTGTCCATTTTATCGATATCGATAAAATGACAAACGACGACGACGCATCACTAACGTTTAGAACCGGTCCGAGAGTAGGAGGTATACAACTGGAGTGCGTGCGGTTGTGACGAGAACCGAGCACTAACTGTGAATATCGATACGATATCCAGTGCGAGTTGGGTGCTACTGTCTTAGTCAATTGGCGTTTAGGCGATAGGCCACGTTTAGATTACCTTGAACTGATGAGCGATGAAGTATGTTATGAGTATGAATAAGTAAGATTCCAGAGGAATTTCTTACCACGTACGATAAGGTTGTGGAATGAGCTCCCTGCCGAGGTTTTCCCAAGAGACTATAGCATGGGGTTCTTCAAGAAAGGAGTTATAAGGTTTTTAAAGGGTCGGCAACGCGTGAGTGACACCCCTGGTGTTGCAAACGTCCATAGGCTACGGTAACTGCTTACCATCAGGCGGGCCGTATGCTTGTTTGCCACCTTGGTAGTATAAAAAAAAAAAAAAAAAGAAGCAAGAGCGCCAAGATCAGCGGACAGCAGGAGGAAAACCTCAGTCTCTGTCTACCCCATACTAAGTTGATAACATAGTGTTATATATGTGTTTTAAGATGAATACGAAATTAAATAAATATTGTATAAAAAAAAAGTTGATAAATGTATAATTATGTTACAGTCAAAACTCTTAACCAGTCAATAGTACTTTTTTTACTTTTTTTTACTGAAAACATCAGTCAAAAGTACTTTTAACCAATGTGTTCGGTTAAAAGTACGTTTGACTTTTAACCGGTTAAGAGTTTTGAGTGCAATGTATAATCATCATCATCATCATCATCTCAGCCAAAAGACGTCCACTGCTGGACATAGGCCTCCCCCAAGGTTTTCCATAACTCTGGATCCTGAGCCGACCTCGCCCATCGGTAATAATAGGTTGGGGAAAAAGTTTCTTCGCATTTTTTAAGAAAATTCAAAACATTTTTTGATATATTTTATTTACATTTAACTAAAGTATGTAGGTACCATTTTGTTCGATAACTTTTTGCCATTTTGTAGGTAGAGACATGATCCCATTGCTATAGAAATTTTGGGACTTTTGATCAAAATACCGCAACAAATGGTTTAGGCAGTCCTATCGTGATGTTAACTTGACACTGCCTAAAGAATTCTGAAGAAACCGAAACAGGTGGAAATCTGAAGGTGCAAGGTCAGGACTATACGGCGGATGCATTAACACCTCCCAGCCAAACTCTCTTAATTTTTGCTGAGTAGAGTTCAGAATCGATGGTCCTGCCTGGTGGTAACAGCTCATAATGAATAATGCCCTTGCAATCCCACCACATACACAGCATCACCTTGTTGCGAGTTAACCCGGGTTTCGCCACAGTCCGTGAAGTCTGTGACCGGCCTTTGACCACGACCTTTTTGCACGTTCTTCACGTCATCCACTTTTCATCACCAGTTATGTTAGCTTCTTCAAAAATGATTCGGTTTCATTACGTCGTAATAAAGAATCACAAATGAGTGTAGTACCCAGTTCGTTAGGTTTCTTTCAGTGAGCTCGTGAGGTATACAAATATTGAGCCATTTTTGAGTACCCAGTTTTTTTCAATTGCGTCAAAACTGTTTTGTGGTCAATTCTCAGTTCTTTAGCTACGTCGTAACTACGGATATGCCGAACTTGCTCCACTTTTTAAAAAATGGCATCCATTTTATCCGTAATAGGGCGACCAGAGCGACGTGCATCTTTGACATCAAAATTTCCGGATTGAAAACGCTTAAACCAAATTTGTGCTACTCTCACAGACACTGCACTAGGTCCATAAACATCGCAAATTTTTTTCGCTTGCGTTGCATTTTTACCTTTTTTGTAGTAAAATTTTAAAATGTATCGAATTTCTTCCTTAGATTCACTCATCTTGACAGTTCGAAAAACAAATGAAAATCACACATTTTCCTAATTTGAATTTGGAATTATGTTCTTTAAAATTTAAACTTTCAATGATACCAAAACCAGCCAGATACAAATAGTATAGCCAAAGATATTTTATTACAAGTTCATACATACTAAAATTCGACAAGACTTTTTTCCCAACCTAATTCATCATTATCATCGACTTGAAATTAAGAAGGACTACGTATTTTTGTCTTCTCATTGCCACATTATAATTATAAATCTAAGGGTATATAATTTAAATCTGAGGGTAATTAACGAGAAATCGATGAAGCTTACGAATGAAACCAAGGCAGGATACTCCGCTTAATTAATTCATAAAGGAAAAATGTTACAATCTATAATTTATTAGGGAAGAGAAAATTCAAGAGTATTTCTTGTAAAATTTATTTTTTGACTATTTTTGAATTGCTACTACTAAACACAGTGATAAAGTTAATTGCTAAGGGAAACATCATCAGAGCTGATTTTTAGATCGAAAAAAGTATATTTCACCACCATCAAAAAGTAACGCAACTGAAACACGAGTTTAAAGTGAATAAAAATGTTTATCGGCTGTGGTTTTCTGTAAGGAGGCGGTAAGATATGTACCACAGTACGGAGTTAGCTGTACAGGGCCGCTATATGAAGATTAGATTTTTAAGAAAACCATTGTATAAATTTCTATGGAATTTGGTAACAGTGTACAATTAGACTAAACCTACAGATAATTTTTTTTTTACACAAATTCATACATTGGTTTAAAAAAAAACTAATCTTCATATAGCGGCCCTGAGCCTCTAGACAAGTGGCATAAGCGCTAGTCGAATCGAAAAGTCAAAAAATAAAATGTATGGGATTTGACGTAAGTCTACGATATAATGTCGTAAACTTACGTCAAATCCCATACATTTGCTTTTTTGACTTTCCGATTCGACTATCGCTTATGCCACTTGTCTAGAGACTCTGATCCACTAGACAAGTGGCATAGCGATAGTCGAATCGGAAAGTCAAAGTATAAAATGTATAGAATTTGACGTGAGTCTACGATTTAATGTCGTAAACTTACGTCAAATCCCATACATTTGCTTTTTTATAGGGTCTGTACAGCTAACTCCGTTGCCGACCGTACCTTCTTATTATAGAACATCAATACGGCCTAAATAGCATAAGTCAATAATACAAACTAACATAAAAAACCTTCGATTCTGATTTCTTAGGTAACCAGAACTTTAACTCCAACAAGTTTTTTGTAGTCGAACCGAATACAACTTCGTATACATTTTTCTTACGCCCATAAAATCTACGAAACATAAAACTAAGGGCCGAACGAACTTTACTGGTAAGCGAGAAGAATAACTAGAGGTTGTACTGGCTGATGACGTCAGAAATCCTGGGGCATAGTCGTAAAGTACTGGGCCGTTAGCTATGAATTGTTTCCAAGTAGATTTGTTACAAGTACACGCCGGTAACCTTGTATTAGCAATGTTTAATGGAGAAACGTGTGTTGTTTATGTATCCAAGTTTATTTGAGAGCCCATATAAGTAGGTTACAATTGGGTTACTTTGTTGCTCTGACGTCACAGTATACGTTGAAAAGTAACACTGATTTACGCTTTTATGGAAGCAGTTTTTACGATTATTTGCTGTTAACTAATTGATGGCTTAGACCTATAGAAAACAATGGAAGCATTAGAAACTGAGGTTCAGTTTGTCTTTGTTTATAAATGCTGTACGAACAACTATTGACTGCCTTGGTGGTCCAGTGGCCGCAGTATGTGTCTACTGTGCACGAGGTTGTGGGTGCGATTCCCACACAGGACAAAACTTTGTGTGACCCACAAAGTGTTGTTCTGGGTCTGGGTGTAAATTGTGTCCGTTAATTGTATGTTTGTAAAGTCCCCCGCGACACAGAGCTTGTTCTCTAGTGCGGGAGTTGTTTAAAAAAAAAAAAATACAAACACAAAGTACACCAACACAAAAAATATGGATTTCAAATTTAAGTCCATGAAATCGAACTCATACACCAAACACCCAAAACGGTGTTAGTGGCGAGGTGACCAATTTTACCTCTAGATTACACATGCAGTCAATCCCTATAAATATAATATAAGTAACTCCATCTGTCTCTCTGTTGCCTTTCACAACAAAACGGCTGAACCGAACAGGGTACAATGAAATGCGGCTAGAAGATTGATGGTATCCTGAAGAAAGACAGGGTATTTTTTATCTTTTTTTTTTTAATTTAAAAAAGACAACTCCTGCATTAGAGAACAACAACTCTGTGTTGCGGGGGACTTTACAAACATACAATTAACGGACACAAATTACACTCTGACCCAGAAAAGCACTTTGTGGGTCACACAAAGTTTTGTCCTGTGTGGGAATCGAACCAACAACCTCGTGCACAGCAGGCGCATACTGGGGCCACTGCCCCCTATCCCATAGGGTTCTTCATTGACCCTATCCCATAGGGTCAATGAAGCGTGATACTACGTCATATATCAAAAGATTTGTATTTTTTTTACTACTTAGGTGGCAAACGGCCCACCTGATGTAGAGCATTTACCACAGCTTATAGAAGCTTGCAATACCAGAGGTATTACTTGCGTGTTGCCGATCCATTTTTTTACATCAGTGCTGTAAGATAGAATATCCCTGGGATAGGAAAACGTTTCTTTCAAAACGCATACCTTAATGAGCACTGGAGACCTGTACACACAGGAACACAACTACACTGCTGTGTGTGGTTATATATCTGTTGTCTTTTGTTAGATGGAGGTCCTGCCCCAGTCCGGTTTGCTCTCTAGTATGGTGCCTTAACTTCCTGAAGTTTCTCTTTTGTTTTGTTTAGATTTAAAAAAATCTTTCACCTATAAAATTGCCCGGTTAAATTAGCAATTTATATAGGTTACATGAATCGCATACAGCTGAAAATTGATACGAGTGTTTGGAACACCATTATAAATGAAATGTGACCTTACATGTCTGTTTTTTGCGGACTTTGGATCCACGGAAACTTTTTCACATTTCGTTTATGTGTGTTCCAAAAATTCGCACCAATTTTTAGCTGTATGCGATCTGTGTAACCTTACATGTCTACTATTTTGACTAGGCTACATTATCAGCGAGTATTAAAGCCTGTATTTTATTTTAGACAAAATTTAGGTGCCACTACGAAAACTAAATAAATGTCCACGTAAGGACGTGTCGCTAATTGCATACATATGAAGTACTAGCTGTTGCCCGCGGCTCTGCTCGCGTGGATGTCGGTTATCGCCGCAAAAAGTAGCCTATGTGTTATTCCAGACCATAATATATCTCTGTGCCAAATTTCATCCAAATCCGTTCAGTAGTTTTTACGTAAAAGAGTAACAAACATCCAGCCATCCACACAAACTTTCACATTTATAATATTAGTAAGGATAAAGCAGCAACTTAGTGGTCGATGTGTGTGACTGCAGATCACGAGGTTCCAGGTTCGATTCCCGGTCGTGTCCAAAAATTTATATTAGGTCAATAAATTCACAATAGACGCTCGTTTTTTTATTTAACTTTTGCACATATATTTGTACATAGGCGGACTTAATGCTAAAAGCATTCTCTAACATTCAACCTAGGATGATGCAGAGAGAACATGATAGTAGGTGCATTCCGAAATTTAGTGGTATACAATATTCCTACTTATAAATATCTTTGTCCGTTTTACACCCTTGTGCCTCGGCAGGCCCCTAAAGCCGTTTGTCCTGCGTCTGATCTCTCTCCGGTCGTGTCAGATTGCCATCCCATCGGACTTTGAGAGTGAGGGAATAAAGAGTGCACTTGTGTTTGCTCACACACTTGTGCACTATAATATGTCCCGCGCAACTGGCTAGTCTCCGTCGAGATTAGCCGCTGTGACTGAAATTCGGTTAGGAGAACATTATAAAGAAGTGATATGCCGTTAACTTTACCCAACACACACATACATACATTAACTAAAAAAAAACGACTTCAATGCGGCAAGTTGGAGACTTTCCAAATACTTTAAAATCCCAAATAGCCGTAGATTTTTTTTTGCTGACATCATCATTCTGGCTTATTCATATTTTATGACCTTCATAAGTGTTACTTTGTAACCTAAAAGAATAAATGAATTTTGAGTTTGAGTAACGTATTTAAGCAGTTTTCACACAAACTATAAATGACGGAGTACTGCGGTAACAAATATTTAAAAAAAATACACACAAATTGATACCTCGTTTTTGAAATCGGTTAATAAAGAAGTGACATGCCGTTAACTTTAGCTAACACACGCAACTTCTTCCGTTGTTTCCGCTCTCATTAGTTTACTAAAAGTAACTTTACTAAATACCATTAAAATGTTATCTTACTTACTTATTGTTAACTAAAGTTTCTTTACGTAAAGTACACAGTTAAGAGCTGTGCTAACAAACTTAATACCTACCTAACAAAAGTTAATACAACCACTCAACAAGTGTAATCAGCTTTTAAAATGGCCGCCGTTTATCTAATATTTGGTTTAATTAGAGTACCATGCAAACAAGCAAGTCCGACTAAGGAAATGCCTCCACCTTACAGAAGACCACAGCCAAATAAATACACATAACGGTGTAGTTCTGTTCTTGTGTGTCAGTACAGGTCTCCAGCGCTCATATATCCGATTAGGAGGACATTATATCTAGAATTATTCATTATATTTCATTTTTAAAAAGACAACTTTGGCACTAGAGAACAAGCTCTGTGTCGCGGGGAATTTTACAAACATACAATTAACGGACACAAATCACATCCAGACTTTGAACAACTCTTTGTGGATCACACAAAGTTTTGTCCTGTGTGTGAATCGAATCCACAACCTCGTGCACAGCAAGCGCACACTACAGCCACTAGACCACCAAGGCAGTCATAGTTATTACATGTATTGTATGTAAGTAATATCTCTACAAGCATTACAATCTCATATCAATGCTAACAAATAACGAACCGCCTCCCGCTGGGCAATCCTGTTAATTTATACTAGCTCGATAACAGTTACTAGTGCACACCTTAACCATTATAACCTGACACATGAACCGTCAAACAAAACCCCTTCTCTCTATTGTTTCTGTGACTAATACAAAGGGAGGGGAAGCTCAAATTATGATGGTAGTTTGGATCAGTAAAGTCGTAATTAGCACCTGCGTTTCGCTAAGTTTGCAACGCGTAACTTTGGCTAACGTTTCGAATAGTGATATCGTAGACACATTGTCGAACAATGGAACTATTTCACGTAGAAGTATTAACACTGTGTTTCATTTTCGAATGTTGTTGGAAAGCGAAGACTCAGTTGGAATTGTGGTGCGTCTAATTGTTTTGTTCGTAACATTGTGTTAATTGAATGATTGAAGATTATGGACGATTAGTGAGATGTATTAAGTGTGTTGTTTAAGTGATTGTATTTGTCAAATTATCATCAAAATATTAACACTCGAAGTTAAGTTTAAGTTTATTTGTTGATAGTGTAAATATTTGAATGTTATTTAATCATATGATATTTTTATATAAGAGATTTTTAATTGACTGTCCAAGTGGGTGGAGAGTTGGAGAGGTAGTCGTGCGACTGCTGGGCTGAGATAAATCTAATCAACATGAGGGCTTCATGCTGCTGTTTAGTAGCGTTTTTTTAAACTACTTGACTGGCAAATAAGCATACGGCCCGCCTGATGCTAAGCAGTTACAGTGTCGACCAATTTTTAATACTAGGGCCTAAGATGGGAGTATCCCTGGCATAGGAATACGTTTTCTTTAAAACGCATGGCTAAATAAGCGCTGGAAACCTATACTCACAGGAACTCAACTATATATATAGCTGTGTGTAGTTATTTGACTGTGGTCTTCCCCAGTCGGGTTTGCTTACTAGTTTGGTGCCCTACCTCTTAAAAAAACTGACACAGCTTATAAAATCTGGATCTGGATAAAATATTTGCCTACTAATTAGGCCCATTGTACAGCAAATTAATCAAACTGTTATTTAATACTGTTATAATTTTGCTGGGTTTACAATAAATAATATTCTATCTATCTATGTATTATAATCTTAAAATACTAGTCTCGATATATTCTACCGTAGTATGTAAAATATAAACGTGTGTTTAAAATAAACAGTTCAGTTGATATACAGCAGTTAAAGCGTTTTATTCGATCTCCAATCCCAACCTTACTACTCTTCAATCAAATATATTTTCTTGTATTCGAATCAAACTGTCAAGTTTACACTAAATATGCCAGATGAAACTACTGTAGAGTTTTATAACTAAAGAATAGAGTAGATACGGGAAACACCAACCATCCACCACATAGCATTAAAGTACAGTCGACAAAACCCCACATAAAACAACCAGTCTTGATATCAATGTATACATTTGGTATCACACAATTTCCACACAAACTTTCCCTACACTTGAACAAAAAAAAGTGTTGGTATAAACGGAAAGTTTACCCCACTCTCCCCACTTGCTCTCATTAAAAGTTGTAGTAGTTTTGACTAATTACTGTATGCGACACACGACTGATGTCTGCAATTTGTTACTGCAACTTTGCAAGCTACCGGTTATGCATGGCGTAAGAGATATTTTAGTAAAATCTATTTTGTGAACAAACATGACATTCATTTAAAGTTACATATAGACGTCATGACAATAAAACATCTATTGTGTCTACGCTACTGTCCGCGAAATTGTAAAATTAAAGTAACTTAACCTACTTACAAACAATCAGATATTGTTATAAAGGTTAAATAAAATATCTGATTGAGGTCGCAGTTCTGAGGAAAGGTGCCCAAAAGACTGGCCACATTTCCACGTTGGATTGCAAGGCCCAAGTAAAGGCCAGCGGTAAGATCGTGAGATGACTCGACTAAACGCTTACATATCTCACGATACAGTTTGTGGGCACTTGGGCCCCATGGTCATTTCGACCCCAAATGGCTCAAAGATTGTTTAGTTTAAAAATTTGGAATTTCTCGAGGAAGGCCTGTGTATAGCGGTGGGCGTGAATTTTTTTTGCTGTATTCGGCATAGGTAACGTAAGTTTAATTGCATTGTACCTACGCATCCTACATCTATCGTGTCGTATCTGTAAACGACGTAACTGCAAAATGGTGTTTATTTATTTGTTTTATTTATGGATTTTTCAGGAATTTTAAAAGCAAGATTTTTTTCTTAAGAAATAAGTCTTGCGGAGGTTTATGAAGTATTAAGGATTTATTTGTGGATCACACATTAAAAAAAACTGTGTTGGCTGAGTGTGAAGGAAAACATCGTGATTAAATCCACATTTCTTTGAAGAACTTCATAAAACAGTCTGATTCACCAACCCATATTAGATCAGCGTCTGTAAATTAAGGCTAAACCAAATCTCTCTTGATAGAAGAGAGGAGATCCGTGGCCAGCAGTGGGACATATATGGGTTGATATTATTATTATTATATTTAAAAAATATATTAACACAGCCACTTAAACCACTACGCTTTATAAACATATTAGTTGTTCGGTAAACGATCAGCGGGTTAAGCTACCAAGGGCGCGGTAACCCTATAGATGGGTGATCGCATAGTGGTATTTCATCTGAGCATATCCGTGCTTCGGAGGGCACGTTAAAAATCGGTCCCGACTGTTATCAGTCGTTAGATCACAACAGAGGCCTAATTATTGGCGATCTAAATAACTCTGTCACCAGGTTGGCCACTAACTAAACGATAAGAAGAAGAAGGACATATTAAAACCAAGAGTAATCTTTAAAAAAGAGAGGTAGAGCACCATACTGGTGAGCAAGCCCGACTGAGGAAGGACCTCCACCTTACAGAAGACCACATTCAAATGACTACACACAGCGGTGTAGTTGTGTTTCTGTGTGTGAGTACAGGTCTCCAGCGCTCATTTAGGAATGCGTTTTGAAAGAAACGTATTCCTATCCCAGGGTTACTTCCATCTTATAGCCCTGGTGTAAAAAAATGGGTTGGCAATACGCAAGTGATACCTCTGGTAATGCAAGCGTCTATAGGCTACGGATACTGCTTAACATCAGGCGGGCCGTATGCTTGTTTGCCACCCAAGTAGTATAAAAAAAAAAAAAAAAAGATATTATATGCTCATAATTAGGTATTCAAATTATGTAGATATTATGTTTTATAATAATATTTCTAACTTACTAATTATTTATTCTCCAATCGTAGGTATTCGTTATGCAATGTTAATCGACATTTAATATTAAATGTTGTCAATTTAATTTATTACCTGATAATTTGTTCAGGGTGTCAGCGACAGATGTCACTGTTACAAATTTTACATTACAACTCTTACCTCAGTGCCTGAGCGGTAATTATAAGTTTGCACAGAATAAATTTAAGACCTAAAATATTAGGACACAAAGTAATTTTATAGTTTAAAATTAAATTCTAGTGTTTAATCTTCGAGATTCATTATAGAGCGGCCGGTCTTGAATATCAATATGGAAATAATCTAGAATTCACAGACTTTCAAATTACTTTTAAATGATCTAGGGATTTGATAAAATTGATGTTTGGTAATCAGAAAACGCTTTCATTGGTGGATAGATCAAATTATCAGAAGGTCCTCTCTAAAATCGATAACTATTATTAGTTTTGTTTAAATTAAATTACTTCTTTGAAACAATTGACTGCGTCACAGATAATATAATACTAGTACAGATACCCCATCCCATACAAAGAATTGGTTCCCTGCTAACTCGGGCTAACCGTGGGGCTAAATTTTTACTATTTATACGACACTAGATGTCTATATCCAACAGATTACGTGCATACACATAAAATCAAGAGATGGCGACACTTTATAACCAAATTTATTTATGTTAAAGAAATTATATTCTTCCCAAAAAATAGTAGGCATCTACACCGACCATAAAGGGTAGGTATCGCTTATTGTCTCGGGCTCGGGCCACGTTTACTGGCTCAAGGTCACGCGCTTTACGTACGAAATATACACTTATTTTGCTTCCGTATTTAACTAGCGCTCCGCCCCGGTTTCGCCCCGGGCTAAACAATTTTTTCCTATATCTTAACAGAAGTTTACGGTATAGTGTTAAGTTTTTTGTTGATGGCTTTAATTACGTATACCTATAAAATAAAATGTTTTTTTTAATTATTCGTGAAACTATAATAAACATTTTTTTTGTTTTGTCTGTTCAAATTAACAAATAAGTATATTATACCTACCTAGCATCTATCAATTCAGTACCTACGAGATTAGTCGAATTAGGGTAATAATAATATTTTCTGACAATTCACATACCATCTGAAACCAGGCTTGGCACAGCACAACAAACAGAGCTCATCACACAAAGATTTGTCGAACCCATGACCCCCCAACTTAGTAGGTAAGAGTCACTAACCACTAGACCAACAGGCCAGTCAGGAGTAAGTATAGTAGAGAGGCCAATGCATTAAAAAAAAGTTTTCGTAGGACTGAAAAGGTTTATAGCGACAAGTGGTATCGTTGGAATCGGCATGGTCTGCTGATACTCAAACTGATTGTTGTCGCTTTCTAAAGTGGTGGAGGGGGTAGCTATGACGTCATTTGTGACGTCACTCCTGGTTTTAGATTTTGTCGATTATTGCGGTAACTATTCATTCGATTTAAACAATATGGATATCAAATGACAGGTAATTAAATTTCTAACAAAACATGCAAAGCAACTTTTATTGTAGGTTTTATATTTTTAAAGATATTTTATAAAAAACGGCAAAAATGCCGTTTTTTTTCTGAACATAAAATGTTTGGTGCGCAATAAACCTAATTAATATAAATATTAGACCAACACTTGCTCAGTAAAAAAAATAGCTATATTATCGAAGTATACAACAAACTTTGAATTTTGTAAATTGCTGTAAAAACAACAAAATTATGACGAAATTAAACGCCGCCATGCCCAGCGCAAAGACGCGAGCCGGCGAGTTGTTTCAGCGTCAGACGCTTCAATCAATCAATCAATCAATCAATCAGCCTATCGCAGTCCACTGCTGGACATAGGCCTCTCCTAACACGCGCCATAGCACACGGTCCTCCGCCTTCCGCATCCAGTGCGCCCCAGCGACCTTTTTTAGGTCGTCGGTCCACCTAGCTGGGGGCCGCCCTACCTTACGCTTACCGAGTCGTGGTCTCCACTCTAGGACACGTCTGCTCCATCGGCCGTCGGTCCTTCTGCAGATGTGACCAGCCCATTGCCACTTCAGCTTACTAATTCTGCGAGCTATGTCGGTAACTTTGGTTCTTTGTCGGATTACCTCGTTGCGAATTTTATCCTTCAAAGAGACGCCGAGCATAGCTCGCTCCATAGCCCGCTGTGTGACTTTCAATTTGTGGACTAGTCCCACTGTGAGCGTCCACGTCTCGGCACCGTACGTCATAACGGGTAGGACGCATTGATCGAACACTTTCGTCTTCAGGCATTGCGGTAAAGGCGAAGAGAAAACCCGACGTAGTTTGCCAAATGCTGCCCAACCCAACTGGATCCTGCGGTTGATTTCTTTCTCGAAGTTGTTTCTACCAAGTTGGACACATTGCCCAAGGTAGATATATTCCCGAACAACTTCGAGCATCGAACCGTCAACGTAAATCGGTCCCGGCGTGACATGTTCGTTGAACATAATCTTGGTTTTGTCCAAGTTCATACCGAGACCGACACGTCGTGAGGCTCCATTCAGGCTGTGCAGCATTCCGCTCAGCTGTTCCAGCGACTCTGCAACGATGACGATATCATCGGCAAACCGAAGGTGAGAGATGTACTCGCCATTGATGTTAATGCCCCGTCCAGTCCAGTCCAGCGTCTTAAAGACGTCTTCGAGCGCGTTGGTGAAAAGCTTGGGGGATATTACATCCCCCTGTCTCACCCCTCGACGCAACTCGATCGGGTTGGTCTTTTGGTCCTGGAGCTGGACGGTCATAGTGGCAGTGTCATATAAACATCTCAGCACCTCGATGTAGCGCCAATCAATGCGACATCGCTGCAGAGCTCCCAAAACTGCCCAGGTTTCGATGGAGTCGAAGGCTTTCTCGTAGTCCACGAATGCCATACACAGCGGCTCATTGTACTCTTGGGTCTTCTGTACAATCTGCCGAACAGTATGGATGTGATCCACGGTGCTATAGCCTTTTCGAAACCCGGCTTGTTCTGGAGGCTGGAACTCGTCGAGTTTTCTGGCGAGGCGGTTTGTGAGTACTCTCGAGAACAACTTGTAAACGTGGCTCAGGAGTGAGATGGGTCTGTAGTTCTTCAGCAAGGCTTTATCACCTTTTTTGAAGAACAGAACCACCGCACTCCCGCTCCACGCTTGAGGTGTTAGGCCCTGGTGTATAACGGAATTGAAGAGACTCGCTAGCTCTTTCAGGATTGGAGTCCCGCCTGCTTTTAGGAGCTCTGTGGTTATTCCGTCATCACCAGGTGACTTATTGTTCTTAAGCTGCTCGAGAGCCACTCTGACCTCGCCCTGGTTGACATCAGGGATGTCTTCCGTGTAATGGCGCGTGAGTGGGGCTCTGTGGTCATCAGCGCTGGATCTCGTGGGTTTAGTCATCCGTGATGCGTATAGGTCTTTGTAGAAACTCTCAATTTCCTCGAGAATCCCGAATCTTGAGGTCACGGTTCTGCCATCCGCAGTATTTAGTTTCGTCAGATGGGATCTACCTAGCTGGCGAGCGCTTACTAGCGATGATTCTGATGATACGTACTTACGTACATTTGCCAAATCATTGCCTATGTTAATGTAAATTTCAGTAAGTCATGGATTTATGTATTGAAAATTAGTTGATTTTATTTTATGTATTAAAAATCAACACAGGTACATAGGCAAACTTAATGTCAATAACATTTTCTACCAGTCAATCTTAGATTGTGCAAAGATAATTATAAAATCAATGCAAGTGTTGTAAAAAGAGCTTATAGCAAAAATGCTAAAAATATGTATTTAAATCATTTAGGTACGTACTAAACATATTTAACGCATATAGACCGAAAACGCTCATTGAGCGACAAAAATAATTGTGTGTTAAAGTCAAAGTCAAAGTCAAAGTCAAACTCATTTATTCATTTAGATCAAATCCATGATACTTATGAACGTCATTAAAACAAATGCCAGCATACTTTTTTCCTAAGGCCAATTCGCTGACTAGGGTTGGGCCTCGAGAAGAATTGGCAAGAAACTCGGGCCACTCTTTTTAATCGCCAGAGTATAACATTTACAATTTGGTATGAGTTACAATAGTGGTAACAAAAAGGAACGGAAACCAATATACCATATGAGAAATTTAGATAAGTATTTAATTAATGGGTAAACAATATTGAAAAAAAAAAATGAATTTAGCTTTCCACTGTATGGTAATGAGGGATCGTTTCTTTTTGTAAGTATAAGATAGAAACGTGTCGAGATCACATTGCAATCTTAGTAAATATCTAGAAACTATATCTTTAATATTTAAAAATAAATCATGCCAAGATTGACCAGCCACCCCAAGTAGCACCCGTTCACGAGCATGACGCACAGACCAGCCATCATTTCCTTCGCCATATTAGAGGGAAGAAACTGACCCGGCCAATACGACACCACAAGCAATGGCATTTCAGTGAGCATGACAATCCAGGACATAATAAGAAAAAATAAACTCAATAGAAAGCCAATAATGATCACAAAACGTCTCCTGACAAATTTTAAATGTAGTTATTATTCTTATATAATTCTGCATCAAAATTAGCAACTAACCCCATGACTTTTTATCATTTAAAAAGTCATTAATAGTGTAATAACCCTTGCTTAAAAGATGATTTTTTACTTCTAGTTTGAATTTGTGTAAGGGTAGGTTCATAACTTCAAGAGGTAGTTTGTTATAGAAACGTACCCCGAGTCCCGCAAATGAATTGTGGACTTTATGAAGACGGTGATACGTACCAACTAGTTTATGTTTGTTCCTTGTGTTTAGTGTATGAATGTCACTGTTTTTACAAAACAGGTGTATATTTTGTTTAACGAACATGATGTTGGCAAAAATGTACTGAGATGCAACTGTCAGAATGCCTATTTCTTTAAACCTTTCTCTAAGTGAAACTCGTGCGCCTAAATTGTAGATAGAGCGTACTGCTCTTTTCTGGAGTATAAATATGGTTTCAATATCGGCGGCCTTTCCCCACAGTAGTATGCCATAAGACATGACGCTGTGAAAATAACTAAAATATACAAGCCTAGCTGTTTCTACGTCTGTAAACTGCCTTACCTTTCTTACTGCAAAAGCTGCGGAACTAAGTTTCCCTGCAAGACATGATATATGGGCACCCCACTGGAGCTTGCGATCTAAAGTCAAACCCAAAAACACTGTAGATTCAACGAAACCTAACGTTTCACCGTTCAAAATTATATTACTTGATATAAGAGTTTTAGTATTCGGCATAGTAAACTTAACACACTTGGTTTTTTTTGAGTTTAACAGTAGATTGTTTGCATCAAACCAGTCCAGGACTTTCGCGAGTGAACCATTCACAGCATCAAGATTTGATTTTTTACGGTCTACCTGAAATATAAGCGACGTATCATCTGCGAATAGTACAATGTCACAGAAATCCTGCACATAGAAAGGCAAATCATTAATATAAACTAAAAAGAGAAAAGGGCCTAGAATTGAGCCCTGTGGGACACCCATATCTACAGATAATCCTGAAGATCTACTACCGTTAATATCGACAAATTGAACTCTGTTACTTAGGTAGGTGGCAACTAGGTTGAGTGCAGCATCTCTGATACCGTAATGCCTGAGTTTTCTCAGGAGCGTATTGTGTTCAACACAGTCAAAGGCTTTTGAAAGGTCACAGAAAACACCAATAGCATCCATTGAATTTTCCCAGGCTCTAAAAATGTGTTTTATCAATTTAACACCTGCATCGACTGTAGAACGACCCTTTCTAAAACCATATTGCTCATTATGTAATAATTTATTTAAATGAAAGTGACTCTCTAACTGCAACAGTATAATTTTCTCGAAAATTTTGCTAATAGCAGGCAATATGGATATTGGTCTAAAGTTAGTTGGATCATTTTTACATCCGTTTTTAAACAAAGGTATTACTTTACTGTGTTTCATTAGATCAGGAAATACGCCTGTATCAACACATCTATTAAATATTGCTGCAAGATGTGGAGCTATATTCAAAATTATATTATGAACTAGTTTAACAGATATACCCCATAAGTCAGCAGTTCTTTTTGATTTCAATGTTTTGAACGCTTTCAATATATCATTGGGGTCAATATATTTAAAACAAAAAAAGACGCTACACTCTTCCACGCTACCCTTTACCAAGTTTTCGGCTTTGACTGGGCAAGAATCTAAGGAGCTAGTTGTGTTAATTGGTATGTTCGTAAAGAAATTATTAAACATATGCGCTACATCTAAATTATTTGAGACCACTTTATCATCATGCTTAAGTTGAAAGTTGTCATCACGCAATTTGATTCTACCAGTTTCATTATTGATAATATTCCAAGTTGTTTTTACTTTGTTATCTGCCTGCTTAATCTTATTACTTAAATATAGAGACTTGGCTAAAGAACAAGCCCTTTTAAAAATTTTTGAATAATTTTTAACATAAATAAGAAATGTCGGATTACTATTGTATTGTTTCATACCATATAGCTCGTATAGCCTAGCCCTACTTTTATAGATGCCGTTCGTTGCCCAGTCACAAAAATTAACTTTGATGTTCTTAAAGAAAGTTTTAGGCTTAAAATTTTTTTCATATTCGAATTTGATTACATTAAACAAAGACTCATAAAGCTCATCTGGATCATCCAGAGTAATATCTATATTGATGATTTTGGTGGCTATACTATCACTAAAGTGTTCTAGGCGTCCAGAGGTCATTGGCCTACATGTGATCTTAGTAACTTTAGGTATTGTGTTTGTGCGAATTTCAACCTTTTGGCCACAATGATCTGATGTCAAATCATTCAATATAGATTTGCTTAAATACTGACAATTGCAAAAAATATTGTCGAGGCATGTAGCTGAATGAGAGGTGATCCTTGTTGGTTCGAAAAATAAATGATGTAAATCAAATGACTTAAATAAGCTAATCAATCTACTGCAAGTAGCTGATTGTTCAAGTATATTGACATTAAAGTCTCCACAAACTACTACATATTTACTACCAACAGCTAAACGTTTTAATATGTCTTCCATTACTACTTCAAATGTACTAAAGTCGCTCTGCGGTGGTCGGTATATACAAACTACGATATGTTGCTCAAGCTCAACACAGGATATTTCAATAGTGCGCTCGATAGAAAGTTTAACTATGTCTTTACGTTCTTTACATTTAATACTATTACAAATATATATTAGAGAGCCACCATGAATAGCTTTCTTTCTTACAAATGCACTACCAATAGAATAATACTCATTATTTATTAACATAATGTCACTCTTTAACCAATGCTCAGTGACACAAAGAATATGAATGTTATGTTCTTTTAAAAATAATTCTACCTCTAACATCTTGCCGGATAAGCCCTGAATATTTTGATGAAATATGTTAAGGCTATGTGTCTGCTTACCCTTTGTCGCATCTAGTAGTTTAAACTACGAGATGTATCAAAATTATTGTTAATAGTACTAGATACTATACTACTACTAATACTATGATTAACTAAGTCCTTCAATACTCTATGAGTACCTGCATCAGTGAATAAACTAAATAAACTAAATGCTAATAATTTAGCAACCTGTCGTTTGTCAAATAAGGAAAGATACATAGTATCTTCTGTTAATAAAAAATTACTAATAAATATATTAGTGTCGAAAAATAAAATTAACTCGCTAAGGCGACATGTACTATTATAAATTAATAAATTAAGCTTTTCAATATGCCTGTTTTGTTTCTCAGTCAAGGCATATGAATATGGCAAGGCACAAAATATAAATCTACAACCTAAACTATTGTGAAGTAATGTCATTACTTCAATTGCCTGCAAAATGTCTTTTTTTGTGACATTCAAGCTGTCACCAAATAATAAAATCCCTGTGGATTGCTCATTAAACCTAGCACACTTTAAATTATTAATTATGTTACAAAACTTAGCTCCCGGTAAACAAATATTTGTTATTGAATATTCAGTGTAACAATTAATTAAACTACCTAAATCTCTCCCTATCTGGTCAGAAAGTATAGTTACATTTTTTGTGAGAGAGGTCTTGACTGTGTTACTTACTTGAATTGGCTGGTGATAAGATGTGAGACAACAATCAGAATTATTCTGATTAATGATTAGATGGTGCGGTGAACTGTTGAGTGACTCTGTTTGACACACAGGTGACTCATTGGTGAATGTTGTTGTTTGTGTACATGTTGAGCAATGCTTATTAGTGAAAGAAATCACCTGTTCCAGGTTCTCCCTGCCAACCCTTGCGATCTCATCATATTTAAGTATGTACTCATGTGTTTGTGTCTCATGTTCAAGGATAGTCCTTGTGAGATGTGATTGTAAGTGTAAAATTTGTGACTCAAGTTGTTGTGTATGTTGTTCATATAGTAACTTACTACTTACTAATTGTTCATTATAATTTTCTATCTCAGAGAGTAAAGTTACCCGTTCATTGATCAAATCACCGTTAATTTGAGATAACTGTTTAATGTTAGCTGACCTCCTGAGGTCAAATTCAAGTTTCTTAACTAATTTCCTTAATTTAAAATATTTTCTAGATTTCTTTATACTATTAGTAAGGAATGTTGATTTAACACTACATTTACATTTTAAAGCATTTAAAATTTCTATTTTGTTACCTAGAAGCTCAGAATATAGGTTCTGAGTCGCTTTACCGTTAAGAGCCTGTATGGTATCTTGTAAGGTAATTATTTCTAAATGGGCTTTGTGCAGGTTTAACTCCAGCTCAGTAATGCGACTCAGAGACGTTGTATAAGTATTATGACAACTTGTGAAGGACTCCAATTCTTCCTGAAGAATATAACGTTGGTCCGATATGTCTATAAACTGAATGTGAAGTGTAGATAGTTCTCCTTTTAGCTCTGATACCCTATTATTTAGAGATTTCATCTCTTCTTCGCAGTCACTGCGCTCCTTCAACAGCAGACTGTTTTCCTCCTTGTATTTCTTTAGTTCTAGCAGTGTTAATTTAAGCTGGGTCTCTGTTTCCTTGGCCTTTGTTTTACGGGTCATTATATGAGAATTCATAGTGGAAATGACCTTCAGTACCACCAAGTCCCTAGAAGTAAATAAAACAGCTGAGAGAAAGAAATAAAAGCAAATAAAGAGGTTACAGGGTTGAAACTAGATTATTACAAACAAGGTTAACATTTACAAGGACTGGGAAATTAATAACAAAAGAAAAATTGTGAAAAGTTAAAAGAAGAATGGTATTATATGTTAATTGACCCTTAAAAAGTTAATTTTAATTTTAAAATGCACTGACAAGGGTAGTAATAGTAGGTAAGTATGCTGAGCAGAAGTGCGTTAGAAACTGTTTAAACAAGTTATAATAGATAATAACTTAGTATTAATCTATGGTATTAATGAAGGTGAAGACTGTGAAGTGTACCTACATGCAATGTTGAAATGTTGCTTTATTATTATATTATGATCTTACTTTCATATTAATAGATTCACTTAATATTAGCTTGTACCTAGGTAAATAAACAGTGTGTATGTAGTGTTTGCTTGCATTAAAGAGTTTTATATCCCTCTGTAAAAAACTTTGACAGTATGACTGTGCCTGCAAATGCAGGTTGTAAAACTCATAAAATACTAAATTAGGTCTTGTAGGTTATTACATACAAGCCTCCAGTAGTCTACATATGTATTGTGGAGTGTTTAAAATGGTAATAAGTAAGATACTCCCCAGGTTTTACACGATGACTTCAAATTCCGTACGTTGAAATTCGCATGTCATTGCGCTGTCCGGCAATCAGTTTTTGTGACGGATTTTTAGCAGCAAACACTAAAATACTGCATTTGTCACCTCCAGTGTACTAATTAGATATAATAACGTAAAAAATACAACTTAATTATTAGTAAAAATTATATAAAAATAATTTATTCTTCGGAAGGAAAAATTTGACGTCTGGCGGTCACAGTGTTGCCAGTCGAAAAAAAGAATGAAAGAGAAGAATGTTCATTTACGCTCTAACTCTGTCGTGAAAAGGTTGCATCGACTATAAGACATTATAGGTTTCTTATGTTGCCATATCGCGTTGTGGTCATATACAATAATAATATTCAAGATAATATACCTATGAACTTCGCTATGTGGTCTTTCTGTGTTTGCCACTATACGTCATGAGTGTTTTAATTAAACCAATAACACGAATGTCGCGATGTGAATGCTTTTCAGTTACCGCAACCAATTGTAATCTGTTTTGTTTTTACTTATTGAGCCTTTTCGGTCCTTTAGCGAAACATTTATTTTATTACAAACTTAACAACTATCATTTGTACATAACATACTAGCTTCGCTTTAAAATGTTATGATGTCTTTTATTTTAATTTTTTTTACCTTAACTTTTCAAGTTTTAGTACTCACAAAGTTTGAAACCATTTATTGTTCAAGAAAATGAGTACAAGTTAAGAGTATTTGTACTCATTTTAAAGCCAACATCTAGAACTTAAAGAATTTAAGACCTAAGTTAAGATTTAGGTCTTAGTTTTAAAACTAGAGCACTTTGAGTGCGAAAGTATGAAGTGAGTCGATTTTTTTGCTCGCCAGTGTATATTACCTATCTGAGATCAAAATGCGGTCATCAATCTACATTTCAGGCATGGTGATTATTCGCAAAACCCCATTAACTACAGACACAACACTACCACGGCCTCTAGTCACCGATAGCCCCGCTAATCCTAGCAACGGTAGTGATCAAGGGTACGGCAGGGCAGGGAATATTAAAAATCCTCGACAGAGAACCGGCTACCATCCCCAACAAGGACTGGCCCTAGTGATATACAATGCACGTACGTTGTGATCTGAAAAAAAAGATGAGTTGGGAGAAAAACTAGATTAAAATATAGTTGGACTATCTTAAGTCCTTGAGCAGGACTCGATACTACTTGAATCTTGTTCTACTACCGGGAGGACAACTGTCCCTTGGTGATATCGAGTTTATCGTCCACAAGTCCATCATAAACAACTCCTTACCATCAGGCGGGATCCGTATGCTCTTTAGATAAGCAAGTAACGCCAAGACCATCGAAAATGTGTCGACTAGGGTAGCGTATCTTGTGCTTAAACACCAACAGGTATTCACTGAATTTACGATGACGAATTCACGAATATATTGGCTAATATAACCATACAATACAATTTTATTATATGAATACTTAGTTATTAAAATGAAAGTAACTTAACCTTAACTACCGCGAATTAATAATTATTCACAAATTTATATGTAGGAGACAAAGATTAGCAGGCTTTATGGAAAATTTTTGAATTTAATGAAAAAGCCTTTATTTCATAAATTTGAAGCCACAAGCGACTTTATCCTGTCATTGAACAAGCAAATATTATGGTGATGTATCTGTTATCAATGGGGTAAGAGGCACACTAAATATTAACTAGACCTTAAAAAGTCGGTTGATGAAGTCTAGGTACCTACGTGTTGTAAATGTTCAGCTTTGGTAAGTCTACAATCACTTTTAATGCCTAGAAAACCATATATAAATTATGGGTTTTCGGGACAATCCCTAATGCCCACCGCTGTGACTCCTGTGAGCCAGGATAAACAGCGGAGTAACCAACTGATTCACCGAGTTTTGACACTCGTGCATCCCGTGGACAACTAAACCTACTGTCTTGGACCCCGCAACGAATTTAATCAGAAGTAAATAGGAGGAGTTAGAAAGAGTTTCCACTTCCCTCCACGGAGGACCTTAAACTACGGGACCTATGGGAGCTAAGTTTGATTGCTATAATATGTATGGCAGAAACGTTTAAATGCACGGAAATTCCCTCCAGATGAGACTAAATCCCCATAGTAGGCCACTCCAGACGATACATGTAAGCTGTTCAACATAATAGTACGATCATTGTGCCAAAGACTACACTCCCAGAGTAGGTATGTGATGAGCAGACTGCTCCTGATCGGAGCCAGGTGTTGAGCATTGACAGTTTGGCGAATCAACTAGCTTAAATGAGTATAACTTGCTCCGAAAGTTACCATGACCCGTAAGAAACTGAGCGACACTGTGGATCAATCTCCCCAACCTTCAAATGACGGGTTGGCAGTTTAAGTGGTTGTAGTAAAGCTTTTAGAAAAAATATCTTAGCTCAAACTCTCAATTTATGAAGGTTTAGCTCAAAATGAGAGCCCCGTATTTCAAGTCTTTCAGAAGCTTTTTAATTCCGTAATCGTTGAATGAACCTAGTCTAAAGTATGGAAGATATGGATAAGAGGAGTAGAGCATCATACTAGTGAGCAAGCCCAACTAGGGAAGGACCTATACCTTACAGAAGACCATAACTAAATGACTACACACAGCGGTGTAGGTGTGTTCCTATCGTTTCGTCTACTATACTATCGTTTTAACGAACGTCTTCCTATGCCAGGGAAATTGCATTATGAAACCCTGCTTAATTTTGGGTCAGCAACACGCTAGTGATACCTTTCGCATTGCAAGGGCCCTTAAGCTACGATAACTGCTTACCTTACGCTTGTTTGCCACCGTAGTTGTATAAAAAAATGGACCAAAAGAGTTGTGGTTCTTTTCTTTAAAAACCACACCGTAATAAAAAACTAGACTTAAGAGAACTAGATTTAAGAGAGGTAGGGCACCATACTAGCGAGCAAGCCCGACTGGGGAAGGACCTCCACCTTACAGAAGACCACACACAGCGGTGTAGTTGTGTTCCTGTGTGTGAGTACAGGTCTCCAGCGCTCATTTAGGAATGCGTTTTGAAAGAAACGTATTCCTATCCCAGGGTTACTTCCATCTTAAAGCCCTGGTGTAAAAAATGGGTTGGCAACAGGCAAGTGATACCTCTGGTAATGCAAGCGTCTATAGGCTACGGATACTGCTTAACATCAGGCGGGCCGCATGCTTGTTTGCCACCCAAGTAGTATAAAAAAAAAAAAAAAAAAACTAGACCCATTTCGCTTCTTAACCATATCTACAAATTGTTCTCCCAGGGTTATCGTGATTTGTCAGTAATTCAGATTTTTAATAAAAAAAATAAAATCAACTAACTTCACTGCATAAATCCATGAATTACTGAAATTTACATTAACACATGGCAATGATTAGACAAATGCATGTACGTACATAAATCATCGCTTGTAAGCGACTGACGCTGAAACAACGCGCCGGCACGCGTCTTTGAGCCCGGCATGGCGGCGTTTAATTTCGTCATAATTTTTTTGTTTTTACAGCAATTTACAAAATTCAAAGTTTTTTGTACACTACGATAATGTAGCAAATTTTTTACTGCGCAAGTGTTGGTCTAATATTTATATTGATGAGGTATATTGCACACCAAACATTTCGTGTTCGGAAAAAAAACGGCAAAAAAGTTAAATTTTTTAAAATATCTTTAAAAATATAATACCTACAATAAAAGTTGCTTTGCATGTTTTGTTAGAAATTTAATTACCTGTCATTTGATACCCATATTGTTTAAATCGGATGAATAGTTACCGCAATAATCGACAAAATCTAAAACGAGGAGTGACGTCACAAATGACGTCATAGCTACCCCCTCCACCACTTTAGAAAGCGACAACAACCAGTTTGAGTATCAGCAGACCATGCCGATTCCAACGATACCACTTGTCGTTATAAACCTTTTCAGTCCTACGAAAATCGTAAATAAGCGACTTTTTTACAATTGGCCTCTCTACTAGTATAGCATTCTGTGGTATTCGTCCAACAGTCCCATGGTACTGGGTTCGAATCCCAGATTCATGTCCAATTTTTGAAATTTGTTTTTTGTAGATGGTTTTAATATCAGATAATATTTTTTTAATTATTAGGAAAAATATAATAAAACTGTAATTATTAAGTATCAGTCCGAATTCACAAATAGGTAATTTTCTCACAGTACGATAGTCGATACGTCGATACCTTAGCACCGTACGGAGGTACCCGTATCCGGCCGAACCGGGTTCGAATCCCAACATCGGATACACTTTTTGTATTTTGTATTTGTTTAGTTTTTAAAATATTGAATCCCAACATAGGATACACTTTTTGTATTTGTTTAGTTTTTAAAATATTTATGATAATAAATCTTAAATTTTTGTTCATAATTTTGATAACGTAGAAAAAATATATATACCAGTATTATTTATTTTTAACCTAACTTTATATATTTTTATACCTAGTATGACCCAACAGTAAAATTTTAATTTACCCATAAAAATCTGAAAATGCATACAGCGCCAGCGCCATTACTCACAAGTCACTCGCAAGTTTCAACTTCTTAGTAGTACAAAATACTGCCGCCAGGACTACGGCGACATTATTAAATTTTGAAAATATATAATTATAATTTTGTTTTATGAGCCCTTTATTTCATTTTCCTATGCTAGTAGGATTTCCTAAAATATGTATGTAAATGTTTCAGACTATATTTCTTCCAGGTTTGAATTTTACATAAACGTAAATAACAAATCGATATATGTAACTCCATCTATTGGTATTTATTCGTACTAATTTTGATTTGTTCCTGATGAGACCCCATGACTGCGTTGTGGATCCCATGACATACGCTTATGTTCAGTCACTGGTCGGGCCACAGATATAGATGTATATCTATATCTGTGGGCAAAGTGCTATTTGGTTTTCAGTTAAAAATTTCTCCAAACGTAGTCAGAAATAGTGCCCGGTATTGTAACAGGTTAACCCTCTATTGCACGGTACGTAACATCGCTAACGAAGTGGGTGTCATACTGTCTACGCCTCTGGGGGTAAATGGCGTAGTGGTCTGTTATATTTGCATGTACCCTATAGAGGGGGCGTTGGGCAAATATTGCATAGCATTTATCCAGTTTATCTTTTTGAGGACTGTCCTTACAGCCAAAGCACTTCGACGCTTTGGGATTATTTTTGCATAGGTAACGTACCTGCCGTTCTACTCATCCTGCATCTTAACCCTTAAATATATATTAATTCTTTATTGTACTCACAAAATATACAGAATATACAAAGAAAATATCATGTACAAAGGCGAGCTTAACTCATAATGAGTTTTCTACCAGCAAACCTTAAAGTAGTAGAGGAAAAGATACAGATGAGGACAAAATGAAGTGTACAATTGAATAAGAAACATGAGAGATATAAATAAAACAGAGTCATTACTTATAGAACTAATGTTTTTTTTTTATTAAGACAACTCCCGCACTAAATAACAAGCTCTGTGTCGTGGGGGACTTTACAAACATACAATTCACGGATGCAGATTACACCCAGACTCAGAACAATATTTTGTGGGTCACACAAAGTTTTGTCCTGCGTGGGAATCGAACCCACAACCTCGTGCACAGCAGGCGCATACTGCGGCCACTGGACCATGAAGGCAGTCATGTATATCATAATGTATACTATCATAAACATCTGAGTAAATATTTATAAGTACATAGATACTACTTGCATTAGTATCAGTATATGACTGGACGGTTGGTTCAGTGCCTTAAGTGGTTACCTCGCCATTTACTACTGCGCGGCGAATTGTGGGTTTGATCCGCACACGGGACAAAAATTTGTTTGATACACCAATGATTGTCCCGAGTCTGGGTGTACTTTGTGTCCGTTAATTGTATGTTTGTAAAGTTCCCCACGACATGGGGTTTGTTCCCCAGTGCGGGAGTCGTCTTTTAAAAAAAGAGTACATCTTTGATGGGGATGCGCCTGAAGTCTTCTGCCAAATATAATTTAGTTCGGAGGCCATCAGTTCTTACATATTCCGGGTAGTCAAGGCCATTCAAGGCCACCCAAGGCCAACAACACAGTCACACATAAAAGTGTCACATTACTCAAGTCTTGTATAGCGTCTGACTTCCTTGAGTCTGACAGCCGTACCCGATAAATATGCCATCACGCAAGGTTATATATTCATAAAAGAAAATCACGTTCATCTGTTACCACATTCTGTAGTGATAAGTTATCAAACAAGAGATAAAATGATATCTAACGAAAATATCAAGTGGAATCGTTACTATTTCATTGATCGAGTGACAAAAACACTAAACACACGCAAGTAATACCTCTAGTATTGCAAGCGGCCATAAGCTACGCTTTAGGCGGGTCGTATGCTTGTTTATTTGTATAAAAAAAACAAGAAAATACTGAAAATAAAGCCTTGGTTTTTCATATTACAAATAATTGTATAATTGATTATTAAAATATCAAAAATATATTAGTGTTAATATCCATTAATAATAATTATTGATTTATATAAAAATACTAGCTGACCCTGCAAACGTTGTTTTGCTACTAAAATAGTAATATCGCTATTAAAAAATAGGGGTTGATCGTGAGAGGAGTGAAAATTAAGGATTGTATACCTATATATTTTTTAATGCTGAATCATAAAAAAAATTAAAACATTTTTTTTGTCTAAAAGATTTAAAAAAAGTTGGGGTGGACCACCCTTAACATTTAGGGGGATGAAAAATAGATGTTGTCCGATTCTCAGACCTACCCAATATGCACACAAAATTTCACGAAAATCGGTCGAGCCGTTTCAGAGGAGTTCAATAACGTACACCGTGACACGAGAATTTTATATATAAGATGGGTAATGCTCCAAGCGTTATAATCTCTGCAGTGCTCATATTAATTTAGTGGTGTTAAAAAACATGCGGGGCCGTCCTTGGGTACTGCCGATAGAAGTAAAAAATTAGGTAACTTTTGAATTGTATCGTCGAGCTATTAGATTATTATTTTCTTGAATATAACACCCAAAAAGTGCTCAACGCGCCTAAATAAGGTTTCACTTCAAAAACCTACGCAGTAACTGAGGCGCTCATAGCTAGGTGCACTCGCTGTTCGGTAAACGACCAGCGGGTTAAGCTACCAAGGGCGCGGTAACCCTATAGATGGGTGACCGCATAGTGGTATTTCATCTGAGCGTCTCCGTGCTTCGGAGGGCACGTTAAAAGTCGGTCCCGACTGTTATCAGTCGTTAGACCACGACAGAGGACTAAATATGGGCGATCTAAATAACTCTGTCACCAGGTTGGCCACTAACCAAACGATAAGAAGAAGACTGTGTAAATCAGATACACTTAATACATATTCTGATACGAATCTATTTTGCTCTATATAAATACAGATTTCGTAATCTTTTTATATCATTCATTTATGAGTTCAATATACGAATAGACGTATACGTACGTCGTCTAAATCAAGGTTGTCCAAACGTTTTCAGCATATGTAATATAAATAAAAAAATAACATGTCCCACTGCTGGACACGGGTCTCCTTTGCTCTATCAAGTGAGAAAGAGAGAGAACACACGCTGGCTTAGTGCGGGTTGGTGAATCAGACACGGCTGAAGAATTTCTTTTAAGACATGTGGGTTTCCTCACAATGTTTTCCTTCACCGTTTGCAGATGGTGAATCATTTGATTAGTACATATAAACTCCACAAAGTGAAATTCACATTGGGATCAAACTCGCACCTCTTGCGATAAATAAAATATGAGTAATATGAAGAAATGTCATATAACCACATAGTTATATTTTTCTATTAATTAAAGGATCCATCTACCATCTCTATTGACTGGTCCGTTGGTCTAGTGGTTAGTGACTCCTGAGCTAGAGGCCGCTGGCTCGATTCCCACACGGGAAAAAACTTTGTGTGATTCATATTTTTTTAGTTTCGAAACTGTACTGTGTTCGTGAGTTGTATGTTTGTAAAGTCCCTCGCGACACAGGACTTGTTCCCTAGTGCTAGTCTTTTCATTGGAAATTAAATATTGTATGAAAAATATTATGAAACAAATGCCATCTCGCACTAGGCGGCACCCGTGCAGGTCTTTTTTTTTACTACTTGGGTGGCACACAAGCATACGGCCCGCCTTGTGTTAAGTAGTAACCGTAGCCTATGGACGCTTGCAATACCAGAGGTATCACTTGCATGTTATCAACCCATTTTTTGATACCAAGGCTTTAAGATGGGAGTATCCCTGGGATAGGAATACATTTATTTCAAAACGCATCTATAAATAAGCTCTGGATACCTATACTCACACACAGGAACACAACTACACCGCTGTGTGTAGTTATTTGGCTGTGGTCTTCTGTAAGGTGGAGGTCCTTCCCCAGTCGGGCTTGCTACTTTTACTAGTATAGTATTCTACCTCTCTTAAATGTATCTTAAACCTCTCTTAATGTTTTGTGGCAGACAGAGACAACACATACTCGTAATGAGCTCACACCTCTCATGCACAGAAGCTTCACTTAGTGCATACATTTCCCTTCAAACCGTAACATAGAAGTACACAATTTGCATACTACTACTAAGCGGGTGAATAGTTTATAGAGGTACTTTGCAATTAAGCGGGTGAATAGTTTATAGAGGTACTTTGCAATAAGAAGCTTATCACCAGTAAATCATGTATTTTCTAAAGAAATTACGTTGATCTAGGAATACTCCGCTATGGTACAGACCTTGACTGATAAGTCGGATTTCGTCGGGTTTGATTTCCACTTAGGACGAATCTTTATTTATTTATTAAAACTTTATAATCCTACTAATATTATAAACGCGAAAGTTTGTTAGTATAGATGGATGGATGTTTGTTACTCTTTCACGTAAAAACTACTAAACGGATCTGAATGAAATTTGGCATAGATATAGATTATGGTCTGGAATAATACATAGGTTACTTTTTACAGCGATAACCGACATCCACGCGGGCGGAGCCGCGGGCAACAGCTAGTATATACATAATGTACATAGATGGATTTAATGCCAGAAGTTTTATCTACCAGTCTATTTGCAAAGGTGATGCAGAGTAATACAAAGTAGGTGCATTTGAAGTAAGATAGGATTTAAAAAATATACGATACATAAATCTTTGCGTTACGGGCACGATTCTGTTTTGTGCCTAGATGGAGTTTATCTCAAAATTTTGAAATATAAAAGTATGTGTACAGTTGTCTGGTTATAATTGTACGGGGATCAGAGAGGTGTGTGTGAGCTGTCCCATGATATTATTATATTAATAGATATCTATAAGTAATAATTAGCGGCCCACCCTGACTTCGGTTATTTTTTGCGCAATTTTTTTTCGTACAAACCTTCTACAAAGTATTGAAAAACTTAAAAAAAGAATGAAATTGGTAAAGTCTTTCTCAAGTTATCATTTATATATATATGTTTATAGTTAGCATAACATTGACCATCACGGCACATGCTCCTAAACCACAGCCCTCATATTAATTAGATTTTACTCGTAGCTTCCCATGGACACCTGTAACTGAAAACTTATTTCCAACATGTCTATCCCTAGTTGTTTATTTTTTTTATCGCCAATATGTAACATCAGACAGGGACAACCCTACTCAGGTACTAGTCAATTTGTGGCGATCGAGGGTTCTTTGAAATCGTTCGTTTGAAACCAGGTAGAGACCTATATCCGGCCTTCTTTTGGGCTCCGGTATACCGTGAAATTGACTCGCTCGATTGTCTGACCGATTTAAAAGACTTGTTTGGCGAACGGTCGTCGTGCTTCCTGTCGTTTCGTAATTTCGATAATCTTGACTTTTATTCGATGGAAGATTATTTCGTTTATATTGTTCGGCTTTGTACTGAAAAGTAAGGTCATGTGGTTGCTGCGGATTGTATATGATATATTCAATCGAATTCTGGAAAGTGTATTTTGTAGAGTTTTATTTGTTTCATGTTGATGAGTTTTCTTTATATCGAAATTCATTCAGTTTGTGGCCTTTGTGAGGAGAAGGCACGGATCTAGTTTTAGCTCAGTTCGCTAAATTAATCTTTCAAAAAAGTGATATATAATAATTTTAACAAAAAAAAAAGTATTTAACCAGAATATAGTAAGTAAAGCTGTTATTTATTAAGATTTCAAATATTGAATCAAAGAGTTTATCGCATAAACAGATTGAACAGTAGAAACAGAGTATATCTAATCAGATTACTAGTTTAACACTCATTGAACTGATTAATCTGTAACTAACTATAATATGTGATATTCGTATATTATGTATTTCTAAGATGTGTCCGTGTATTAGGTAGCTTAGTATGCGTACAATTCCAAGGGTAAAATGATTTTTGTGGGATAAAAAGTAGCTTATGCTATGCTATGTAGCTAATCCCGACTAAAATCGAATAGTATCCAATGTATACATAGTTTGTATCATAATAGAACACTGCATTGCGTCGCATGAGTCGCTGACGCTGATATTTGTTTTATAAACGTAATCAACGTCTGAGAAAAAGGAAATCACTCTTCTAATAGATAAGTCCATGATATTGTATATATGTTTAAGTTTTATCTTTACATCCTCACTCATCTAAAGTCAATGTCAACAAAAAGGTAAAGTCTCATTTCAACAAATATTTGTAATATCATATCTAACAATATTACAAATTATGAATGAATTTCATAATCAAGTAAAATTGCAAATACCTGTTATTAGTTTTCGGCTCAATATGTTTTGCAACAGTAACTTTTATTACTTATGTTTATTATGTAAACTAAAACTAAAAGCGGTGGTGGCCGAGTGGGAAAGTAGGTAACCGACTTGCACGCAAGAGGTACCAATGTGAATTTCACTTTGTGGAGTTATATGTACTAATCAAAAGATTCGCCATCTGCTAACGGTGAAGGAAAACATCGTAAGGAAACCCACATGTCTTAGAAGTAATTCTAAAGACATGTCTAATTCACCAACCCGCATTAGGCTAGCGTGCGTGAATTAATGCCTGAACCCTTTCTCTCTCTTGATAGAGGAGAGGAGACTCGTGCCCAGCGGTGGGACATATATGGGTTGCTATTATATTATGCAAACTAAATTTTGTTCAACCCTGTATGTTGTGCTGATACAAAATTATTAATTCTGATAATTCGAATCATATAAAATAATACTTAAATCTCTATGAAAGAGTTAAAACGGAATAATTGAGTAGTACGGTATGAAGACTAATTAACTCAAAGCGATCATTTTACTAACTACTAATTATAAGTACTTAACTAAGTTAACGGAAAATTAAATGAAAATGAAATATATTTTATGTATGAATAAAGAACGAGTTTTGGTAGAATTGAACGTATCAATGCAGGGAATGTTTGTAAATATGAAGTTAATATACCTAGAGCCACTAGACTGATTTAAATTTAGTACAAATAACAGTTTAATAAACAATGTTGTTCCATCAATTCTAGTCTCCGATGCGCTGCATTGATTAGACAAAAAATATATCACATAATGACGTTTGACAATAACATGATTTTATATCAAAATTTATCAGCTCTGTGTGGAAATCAACGCATAAACAGAAAGTTTATTCACAAAAAAGGTATTTTGGTTAAAAGATTTCTCCAATTTTTATTTGCACTAAATTCACAATTTTCTAGATCAAGAGATCTAACAGCTTATTAGTATTTCCTTTAATCGGTCTATCAGTAACAAGGTGTGTGTTGATAGATCAGCATGTTTTGCTATGGGTTACCCCCTTTTCTTCTGAGAAGAGGCACATGCCCAGCAGTAAGATAACTTAATGTTTATACAATGCTAATATTATTATACTTATCCTAATATGAATGAGTATCACTTTTTCTTCACAATATATTCATAAGCACTTTTCATATTTATTTTTAGTAAAATTTCATTCTACAGTTGCCAAGTCGATCGGCTCGGTACCCGACTGGACACTGTCCTGGAACAGAAACAAGCAACCTAGAAATTTCTTTAACACAATTTCCTTTATCATCTTTCACTGTTCCTTCAGGACATTGCCCAGTTTCACCATCTTCATCCGAATCAGCTTCTTGTAATTTTCCGTGATATTTTGGCTCTATGATTTCTATTTCACCTTTAGGACCACTGATATCAGTTGGATCAACATCAGTTGTAACAACAACACCTGGTTCTGCAGTAGTTCCGTTGTAAGCAAATTCTGGTTCTTCATACTTCCGTGTAAATTTATCGTAGATGCAGTTCTTGTATACCAATAAGACTTGGCTGAAGCAATTAGTGAGAACTTTCTCAGATTTGGACGATGGCTCGCTGTAGTCTTTAATTACATCGTTGTCATCAACTTTGTTGAATGAGAATATCTTTATTCTGTTCACTAATACGTCTGCCAACATTTCGTTCCATGTCAAAGGCTTTGCTTCATCTTTTGGGTCTTGGAAATTTTGCAATTTTCTTAAGAGTGTCCTTTGTTCCTCCGAAATTTTAATGCTTGTCGTGTCTTCAATGAAACACTCTGTTTTGCCTATAAGTATGATTATTCCGAAAATATATATGAAATTCATTTTTTGTTCGGTACTGTACAACGCGGCACAATGGCGTAGCCGACTGTGAGATTTCTGAGAGATAAGGTAAAAGCGCACTTACTTGGTACAGTCGCGAACAAAAGTGCGAAAGTAAGTGACGTGGATTTTTATTCTTTCAATTGTGTTATACTCGTAGGTGCAAAATATTGAAGTTGTTTCAAGTTTAAAAGTTCAAAGGTGTTTCGGACTGAGATGTTAGAGATTTTTTTTTGTAAAATAAAATCAAATACAATTACTTACAATATTTTTTAAACAATAATATTATCTTTTGTAAATAATTTTAAGCTCTTTCTTTTTCCATTCGATGATGAAACTAAAATATTGATAAGTATTATAAAATGCATTTTAGTAAAATATGAATAAAATCATGAAAATTTGTAAGAAGAGGTGTTTGTTACTCCTTCACGCAAACAGTATTAGACAGATTTCGGGAATCTAAGTGTACGAAGTCGCGGGAAAAATATAGTAAAATATATAAACATCAATTAACTAACTATTCACTCGCCAGTACCGTTATCGCACTGATAACGATAACAGTTAAACCAAATATTGACCGTGTGACGGTAACTCTACGGAAAAAACTATTTACCGATACAACTAACTGAAAACAAAATCTTTATCTCAAGTACCTGAAAATGTATCAAGGACAGTGATGTCACATATTATTATATACTATCAACATTGAACACGTAGGTATATCTATACTTTCAAAAGTAAAAAAAAAGAGGTGGAAATGGAGCTCATGAAATTCGATTTAGCAGTCAGGGTCACTAAGCACTAGACCCGCAGTGACTACACAGTGAGTAGACAGTCTGTGGGTCTAGTGCTTAGTGACCCTGACTGCTAAGTCGGATTTCATGAGCTCGATTTCCACCTCATTTTTTTTTGGAAAGGGAAATGCTTCTGAAGTATACCGCCTCGCCCGGGGAAGTGGGATGGTTATGTCGGGCATACCGACTTAAACCTTCCTGTGCCTTTGCGATTGGACCTCCGAAACCTGATATGACATCAGTGGTTCATGCAGCGACTGCCCGCGCACAATTCTTTGTTTTGAATCAACTATGATAATGTTTGTTCCAACCCTACAACTAACTTTCACCGTTAACATGTGGTAAATTACTTGATACGTATGTTTAAATTCCACAAAGTAAAATTCGCATTGGTCCTACCAGTCATCATCATCATCATCTCAGCCATAAGACGTCCACTGCTGGACATAGGCCCAAGGTTTTCCACATCGTTCGGTCCTGAGCTGACCTTGTCCATCGGCTGCCCGCAACCTTTACCAGGTCTTCGGCCCACCTTGTTGGAGGCCTGCCCACGCTGCGTCTGCCAGTTCGTGGTCGCCACTCTAGAACCTTTCTGCCCCAACGGCCATCGGTTCTGCGAGCTATATGTGATAATAATATTCGAAATTAAACCGTATGTGTTATAGTTTGGATACTTTCCTACTCAGTTACCCCCAATTCCTCAATATAAATATATACTAGTGGCATGCCCAGACTTAGCACAGGTTAAAAAAATACCCGTATCAGGAGTAGGTATAAAATTTCTTTAAATCCCTCCTTACTTTTGTGCAATATTTCTAGTTTGTAGTACAGTTTAGGCTTTGCATTGATAAAGTCAGTTAGGGCAAGTAACAAGATATGGCTACAAAAATTGAAAACTTTAAAATTGGAATTTGTATGTATTCGCTATGTTGAAATATAAAAAGGCCACAGAGCACCAAATAGGTTGAATCAGCCGTAACAAGCACCAATAACATTGTAAATGCAACAAACGATTGAATTTCATTCTCTTTTCATCGCGATCGCTATTTAAACAGGGCTACCAACTGCCAAAAATTAAATTATTTTATCTTTAATGGCACGTTCGTCTGAACATTGAATTTTTTAAACCCTTTGATGTTTATCAGATGGGTTTTTGTTATGGCAGTCAGGTAAGTCCTCAATTTTATATGGAAATCATATTATTTTGTGGACTTTTTAAGTCTTTTTAGCAGTTAGTATGTTGTGATTGTATTTATTTACATATCTACAAGACAAAATGCTTTTTTTATGGAATTCAAGGCTGATTGGCATTTTCTGGTGATCCAAGACAATATTTTAGAGTTATCGGTTTAGCTTTTAGTTATAAATGACCTGGCTACTGTTGTTAATCGATTTTTATATAAGTCACAGCGGTAGGCCTATTCCTTTTGAGACGGAAAGCAGACGCCTCATTTTTTTACGACTACGTATACGGCCTGCCTGATGGTGAATAGCTACTGTAGCCTATATATAGCCTACATATATCAATTCGTTTGTGGTACAGGCGCCGACTCAACATCTCGAGATATTCCTCAAAAAAGAGTTTTGGCCGGAGGGTGTTGTTTATCATCGTTTTCGAGAACAATTACACAATACAGTGCTGCGTAACACGACGCTGAAGAATTGTGTTTAGGTGTATAGGTTTTATTATAAACTAGCTGTTGCCCGCGGCTCCGCTCGCGCTTTAAAAAAGCTTTATCGCTGTAAAAATTGTAAATTGTAAAAGTGTTATTCCAGACCATAATCTATCTCTGTGCCAAATTTCATCCAGATTCGTTTAGTAGATTTTACGTGAAAGAATGACGAACATCCATCCATCCATACTTAGAAACTTTTGCGTTTATAATATTAGTAGGATATATTTGCTAGTTTGTAAGGTATTTGGAGGTATTCTATGGGAATATATAGGCTACGTGTATTATTTTCTACTATGTAAATTGTATATTTCTGAAATAAATGATTTATTTATTTATTATTTATATTATATATATGCTTAACACAGGTGCAGCAGTACTTGTAGCTTAAAAGGTAAGTCGCTTCTGCTGTCAATACAGCAGCTCCTCTGAAAGCTCAACTTGCCAGCAAAAATACAAAACTTGGGCAGTTTTGTATTTTTACTGTTAGTGTTAATATATAGGCTGTATTCTTCTGTAGGGTTATGGTACTTCTTATTAAATTTGAAATTATAAAACTGTAGCTGCTTCCTAACTCACAAAAAACGTAATATTGCGACGATATCGTAAAACTAGTGAGTGACACCCCTACTAGTAATCCTTGAGGAAATCTACGAGTATACTTGATTTTTACACTTGCACTTTGCCCATTGTAGGTACTCGTACTTGTGAGGCGTAATTGGAAATCGTGTATTCGGCTTCACTACAATTTCGGCTTTTCCAATGTTGCTTAGAGATCGTTTTTAGTGATAAGACCGTCTATTGTACAGCTACTAAGTTCAAAGTTGTTTTTTACTTATGTGTTATTTGGTGTACAATAAAGAATATTATATTTGGTTAAGATTATTTAACTTTTATTTAACTGCTTATAAGTAAAATATAACTAGGTTTTTTATACGTGTTGGGTGGCAAACAAGTATAAACCCGCGTGATATTAAGCAGTTACCGTAGCCTATGTACGCTTGCAATACCAAAGGTATCACTTGCGTGTTTCCAACCCATTTTTTTTAAACCAAGCCTTTAAGATGGGAGTATCCCTGGGATAGGAATACGTTTATTTCAAAACGCATCCCTAAATGACGAGGTTTTTTAAAATCTTCTAAAAGGACAAGAATATATTAAAAATATGAGTGTTTCGTTATATACTATCCGCATGAAAATTTTGCTGATATCATCTTTCTGGTTTATTCATAACTTATGACCTTCATTAGTTACCTAAATGAATTTTGAGTTTGAGTTCAAGTTTTTTGGATAAGAGATTTTTATATTAGATTGAAAATTCAATAAAAAACCGAAATGTTGGTATCGTACACCTCTGGCTACCCTTTTGAGTCCAAGGCGTAATGCTGTTATATAATTTCAAAACAAATAAAATATAGCAATAAAACAAAATATATATCATTTATTTCCAAAACATTCAACATTGAGATAGAAATAGTTAGTGGAATGCGGTGTATCGGAGCGTGTAATCGTGCCGTCAGCCGGAGCCGTCCGGTCCGCTCAGCTCCGGTCCGGTCACGCTGCCGATATTGTGTTCTCTTCACGACTGACCGAAACGCGACCAATTTTACCTATTTCCACTGAAAATATTCGTTGAAATTTCACACTAACATTTTCTTACGTCAACGTGGAAATATACATGGAAATATTTTTTTTTATTTATTCACCACGTTGGCTGCGGATTGAGTTTTTGTACCACGAGATATACTTTGTAGTTTTATTTTGTGTTCTGTTAGCTGCCTCTTGAAGAGGAAATATGTTTCAATACCTAGTTTTTTTGACTCAATGTCTATGGGATGGTAGCTATCGCAGTTTATTGACGTTTATACTAGAAAAGCTCCCGGGTGCCAAAAAATATATTGGGTTTTTCTGTAAAAAAATCACAGTAGATACCCGATGTTTGGAAATTGGCGGTGTTTACAACCTACGCCTTGGAAAGCACGTAAAACTGTTGGTTCTACGCCACATCTGACTATAACAGTGTAGGAATAAAGAGTGCACCTATGTACGTACGCACTTTTGCACTATAATACCTCCCACGCAGACGAGATCAGCTGCCGTAACCGAAATTCGGTTAAGAAGACATTATTATTGTAGTTATTGTATCCGGATCAACGATAGTATTTGCACTGATATACACGTGTTTCACCAGATAAGCAATAACCGCAATAACTTGATACCAAAACTATCAGACTCCCGAGCGTATTTTGTTTTTCATTATGGCATGCAACGCCGAGCTTGGCGATGCAAGAATATATCACACCTTTGTCATATCGCAATTCCGTCATCTTACTAGCAAACAAGAGTAAAAGAGATAGATATTCTGTTGACAGCGTGAAGCAACGTCGGCACAATGGAATAAGCAGCTTTTATATAGGTATAGCAATATTTTGAAGTCATCTCACGATACTAAGGCTGGCCTTTACTTGGGTCAACGCCACATGGTTACGCTGGATCACAAGGCTAATAAGCCTTGTGATCCAGCGTGGCAATGTGGCCAGTCTTTTGGGGACCTTTCTGCGACCTCACTCCGATAATTTATTTATAGGTAAACCTTTAAATACAATATCTGATTGTTTGTTAGTAGTTTATGTTAAGTTACTTTTATTTTAATAACTCTTATGAAATAAATATTTATTTCATAAGAGTTATATATATAATTTTGACATACACTGTATTGTTTCTTTATATTATTATGTTTACCTCAGTGTATGTGTTACATAGGAGGCATAAAGAAAACTGTTAATATAGGCCAACAAATAAATGTGTCTTATTACTTAATTATATGCCCGTTAGCCTCGGAGGCTCGCCGGTTAATGTTTCTAAAGGCCAGACTCCATTGCCAATACAAGATAGGTTTTACTTTTATGTTATGAAAGAGATGAAAATGATATATTTATATACTTTTTTTTATACTACTTAGGTGGCAAACAAGCATACGGCCCGCCTGATGTTAAGCAGTTACCGTAGCCTATTGACGCCCGCAACACCAGAAGTATTACTTGCGTGATGCCAACCCATTTTTTTACATCAGAGCTTTATGGTGGGAGTATCCCTGGGATAGGAATACGTTTCTTTCAAAACGCATCCGTAAATGAGCGCTGGAGACCTATACTCACACACAGGAACACAACTACACCACTGTGTAGTTATTTGGCTGTGGTCTTCTGTAAGGTGGAGGTCCTTCCCCAGTCGGGCTTGCACGCTAGTATGGTGCCCTACCTCTCTTGAACTATACTGGCAAATTATACGTCTTACCTGATAGTAAGGAGATATGATAGCCTGTGGATGCTTGGAGGTATCACTTGTGAGTTGCCGTCCGAAAAAAATTAACACCAGACTTTCGCGATCCCATATTTCAAAATACTTCCCTAAATGAGCCCTGAAGACCTGCACTCATACACAGGAACACAACTATCACATTTTATTTATTTTAAAAAGACAACTCTCGCACTAGAGAACAAGCTCTGTCTCGCGGGGGACTTTACAAACATACAATTAACAGACACAAATTACACCTAGACTCAGAACAACTCTTTGTGGGTCACACAAAGTTTTGTCCTGTGTGGGAATCAAACCCACAACCTCGTGCACAGCAGGCGCATACTGCGGCCACTGGACCACCAAGGCAGTCAATATTATCGTCCTTTCCTTTTAAGGTGGTGGTCCTTTCTCAGATGGGGTCACTCGCTTGCAGGGTGCCCTATCTCTCTTAAATTTGGGCTTGCTCGTAATACATTATACCTTAAATATATATGAAGGTAAAAATATGCATACCTATTAGTATAAAACTACGGCATCGTCGAATGCGTTAACAAGTATCCCTACAGAATCTTACATGATTTAGTCAAGGAGACATGCTAGCTGTTGCCCGCCGCTCCGCCCGCGTGGATATCAGTTATCGCTGTAAAAAGTAATCTATTTGTTATTCCAGACCATAATCTATCTCTGTGCCAAATTTCATCTAGATCCATTTAGTAGTTTTTACGTGAAAGAGTAACAAACATCCATCCATCCATACTCACAAACTTTCACATTTATAATATTAGTAAGGATAGGTTTGTACTAGGGTGGGACTTAGGGTACTTTGATTTCAATAACTGATATTTACGCGGACGAAGCCGCAGGTAAGATCTAGTTGTGTTATCAAGCTGAAAGTTAAAGAAATTACAACAATTCTCTAGTGGTGAGAATTGATTAAAATTTGCATATTTCATCTTCTTAGTGACTTTTCTCAATTATCTTCAGTTATATTTCGCGATAAAGTGATGTCTGATTTAAAAAATATCTTCATATAAGAATTTTGTGATCCCTAGATAATATTTTACTGAATGCTTTTGTTACGTTGACCTGTGTGTGTTCAAGTTCATAAGCATAATGTGACAAGGGAAAAAATAAATATCTTTATATATTTCTTGTGTGCGTGTGTATGTCACTGAACTCCTCCTAGACGGCTGGACCGATTTGATGAAATTTTGTGTGTGTTTGGGTAAGGCCTTGGATGGTTTAGATTGACAATTGGTGCCGGTAGGTGGCGCTGTTGTCGGTATTTCAGCTTTTTCAGGCAGGACGACGTCTGCCAGGTCTACAAGTATTTTTATAAAAATGTACACTGGTAATTTCTCCATGTTTAAGATATTAGTTACTGTACAAATTGTAGTAGAGGTTAAGGTCATCTCGCCATCAACACCGCGTTGAGTGTTGTACGTAAGATTACTATTTGGGACAAAAATTTGTTTGAATTAAAAATGTTTGTTTTAAATCTGAGTGTACATTGTATCCGCGAAATGAACCTAAGTGTGTAATAACTCTGCAACACAGGGTAACTAGCCCTGTACGTGTATGGGAGTTTTATTAAATAAATGTCTCTTTTGTCCTTTTATATACCTAATTTAACTAGCTGACCCAGCAAACGTTGTTTTGCTACTAAAATAGTAATATCGCTATTAAAAAATAGGAGTTGATCGTAGAGGGGTAAAAATTAAGGGTTGTATGTATTTTTTAATGTTAAATCATAAAAAAATAAAAACAAAAAATTTTGACAAAAAAATTAAAAGATATATTTAGGGGTGTACCACCATTATCATTTAGGGAGATGAAAAATAGATGGTGTTCGATTCGCAGACCTAACCGATATGCAAACAAAATATGACGAAAATGGGTCGAGCCATTTAATTATAAACACCGTGACACCGAGAATTATATATAACGCCCGCGACTTCGTCCGCGTGGTAATTTGGAATATTTTCCATGATTTTGCAACATATACTACTGCTTCGCTCTTATTGATCATAGCGTGGATGTTATATCAGTCGCGCACGCGCCGAGCGTAGATACGGTCGCGCACACCGTGCGTAAGCGAATATGGCTAATATATCCAATCGTGTGAAATGTTCAAAGTGTAATATTGTAATAAACGAAGTGCTAGCGTTTGTGAATAATAAAATAGATGTGATGGACGAAGAAAGTATTAGTCGAATCTGCGTTTCTGCTTTCTCGGAGGATGATATAATGGTTGCGAAGAATCTGCTTTATGAATCCATACCGACAATAAAAAAGCAAAAGAAAATCAGGAAGAGAGAAGGGAAAACGCTCAGAAATATAGATGATATTATCTATATTTTCAAGGAAACAGATCCTGAGGAAATACCTATATTCGTCGCTCGTGAGCTCCAAAAATTACCCCCAATTCTCTTCGATCATGTGGACGTAACGAAGATTTTGAAGGATCTAGTAATCATACAGCAAGATATCTGCCGTATCAAGGAACAGTTTGTCACTACTGAACAGTTAGATGTCTTAAAATGTGAGATAAATTTATTGAAGCATACTTCCCCAATCAACTCGTACGAATGCAATATAAACAGTAAACGAGGTGCGTGTCGAATGGAAAGTTTTGAATGTGGTGTTGAGGCACTGGGATCTCACCTCGGTGATGTAAGAGTGAACAATCAGAGTCTGATATTATCTTCCCCAGAAACTGTATATTGCGAAATTGTGAATAATAAACATCCATCCGAGGGTACTTCTGAGTCGATACCAATAAATACGCAACGGTCGCCTACTATTCGAACTGATGTAGACAACGCAACTACTAGTAAAATTCAACCTTACTCTAAACACAACAAGTGTCACAATCCTGTTCACTCGAAGGGCGATGCCGCCGAACGTAAACACTCGACTAGCGATACTATGAGTCACCCAACTCAGCTGTCCGCGCGCCCGATAACCGGTAACTCGAGACATACGGATAATCCTGCAACGATTAACGTTAACCAGACTATGGCGGACTTAGTGAAGGATGGTGAGTGGAAGTGTGAGAAACAAAGTGATGACTGGATTACGGTCCAACGGCGAAGATACAGAAACCGTTTTGCGGGCTGCAGGGGGAAAGCTGTGGCTGAAATAAATACGAAATTTAAGGCGGCCGAAGTAAAGGTACCGATTTACATTTATAATGTGGCGAAGGATGTGTCTGTGAGTGACATCACGAACTATGTAGCAAGTAAGTCGAGTTTAAATGTCGTAGTTGAAAAGATGAGAATGAGATTGGAAAAAGATTACAATTCCTTTAAAATTTTTGTGCCTAAGGAAAAGATAGATTTATTTATGGATGCCGAATTTTGGCCAATTGGAGTTGCGTACCGTCGTTTTGTTGAATTTAGAAACAAAACCGACTTGCGGGTTAGTGAGATAATTACACACAACACAACATGACAACAACCAAGCTAATTACATTTAATTGTAAAAACGTTGTTAGGTCAGTAGACTGTATACGGAAACTCTGTCGAGAAGTTGATTTGATAGCGCTGCAGGAGACATGGCTGCTGCCACATGACCTGTCTTTTTTGGGTACTATAGATGACAACTTTGCTTATACGGGCACTTCGGCAGTGGATACCTCGGTTGGAGTGCTTAGGGGGCGACCTCACGGAGGAGTTGCCCTCCTCTGGCGAAAAAGTGCGTTCCCTGCTGTGTCAGTGATCAGCTGCAATAGTGTGCGTCTTGCAGCTGTTAAGGTAACACTTAGTGATCGGTCTTTCGTCGTATTTTCAGTGTACATGCCTACTGATGGTAGTGAGAATTTACTGGAATTCACAGAGTGCTTAAGCGAGATTAACGCGGTGATTGAAAATAATAGTGTCGAGTCCGTTTTTATTCTTGGTGATTTTAACGCTCACCCGGGTGAACTGTTTGCTAACGAGCTACTGTCGTTCTGTGCGGAGCAGTTATGGTCGTGCGTCGATATGAACACACTTACGGCGGACACCTATACATATGTAAGTGACGCACACGGGTGCCTGCGCTGGCTCGATCACTGCGTAGCTACTAGTGCCGCGTTACCCGCTATTCTCAATGTGTCGGTATTGTATGACTCATATTGGTCGGACCACTTACCTGTTATGTTAGAATGTAAGTTTAATAACATTAAAATGCGCACTATGTCGAAGCAGTATGCACATGTAAACAAAGTTATCTGGGGTGAACGTGTCGCGGAACAAATTGATAAATATCACGATTATTGTCATTCAGAACTAAAACAAATTGATTTTCCAAGCGAATTTAGTCAGTGTGCAGACATGATGTGTAATAATTCCTGCCACTTGTCTTTGTTGGATGAAATGTACAATAACATCGAACGTATACTTGTGAATGCTGCTGAATACAGTTATTATCATAAAAATGTAACTAAGCGTGGGCATGTGACTGGATGGAATAAATATGTTCGTGACGCTCACGAGAGGGCGCGACTTTGTTATAAGCTCTGGTTAACATCTGGTAAGCCCACTTCTGGCCCGATTTTTAATGATATGAGCGAATCCAGAAAAATCTTCAAAAGTAAATTAAAGTGGTGTCAAACAAATCAAAACCAAATTAAAATGGATATAATTGCTAAACACCACTTAAACAAAGATTTTTGCAAATTCTGGAAATCAACAAACAAATTAAATCATAGGCCGAGCCTTCCTGTGAGTGTCGAAGGTGTACATGACGAGGGTAGTATTGCGAACCTGTTCCGGCAGCATTTTAGGGTACAATCACCCCTAAACAATGAGCCGCAGTTGCCTGCGCCCGAGTCTGGGACCGTCTGTTCCGCGCGAAGCGTCTCGTTTACCGCGAAACAGATTGCCTATACAATTAAGTACATGGTTAGAGGAAAATCGCCGGGACATGACGGGCTCAGCATCGAGCACCTGCAGCATGCTGGGATACATTTGCCACGAGTCTTAGGTATGTTTTTAAATTTATGCCTAGGTCATTCTTATTTACCAGAAAAACTGATGCGTACAACTGTTGTACCGATCATCAAGAATAAAACGGGTGATTCGTCTGTGCTATCAAATTATAGACCTATCTCTTTAGCGACGATAATTGCTAAAGTGCTGGACAGTCTGCTTGTAGGCCAGCTTGATAAACATCTAAAAATAAACGATGCTCAATTCGGGTTTCGGCCCGGTTTATCTACAGAGACTGCTATTCTTAGCCTTAAGCAGACTGTGCAGTACTATACAGCAAGAAAGACACCAGTTTTTGCGTGTTACCTAGATTTGTCAAAAGCTTTTGATCTAGTATCATATAATGTGCTATGGGCCAAACTGCAGCATGAGACGGATGTACCCCGGGAGGTAATAGGTTTGTTTAAATTTTGGTACGCTAATCAACTGAACCGTGTCAGATGGGCAAACTCATTTTCCACTGAGTACAGGCTGGAGTGTGGGGTGAGGCAGGGGGGGCTGTCCTCGCCCGCGTTGTTTAACCTGTATATGAATAATCTGATCGATGAGCTTAGCAGAACAGGAGTCGGCTGCCATATTGATGGTATATGTATTAATAATATTAGTTATGCAGACGATATGGTTCTGCTGAGCCCATCGATCAGGGCATTAAGGAATCTGATTAACGTGTGTGAATCGTACGCTGAGACCCATGGGCTCAAGTATAATGCACTAAAGAGCGAACTAATGGTATTTAAAGCAGGCAATAAATGCTATAATACAATTCCATCAGTAATGTTGAGCGGCAGACCTTTAAAAAGGGTTGCAAAATTTAAATATCTGGGTCATTGGGTCTCAGAGGATTTAAAAGATAACTCTGATATAGAGCGGGAGCGCAGGTCACTGGCTGTTAGATGTGGGATGTTGGCCCACAGGTTTGCACGTTGTACGGCTCAGGTTAAGGTGACGCTTTTCAAAGCCTACTGCCAATCTTTTTACACGTGCAGCCTGTGGGTAAACTTTACGCAGAAAGCATATAGTGGCCTGCGCACACAATATAACAATACGTTCCGGGTGTTGTTGGGGCTGCCGCGTTTTTGTAGCGCGTCCGGCATGTTTGCCGACGCGAACGTTGAAAGCTTCTCGGCCATCATGCGCAAGAGATGCGCATCTTTGCTACGACGTGTTCGTGACTAGTGATGTACCGTGCCCGGGAACACTGCCAAGGACTGGAAATATTGCCGGCAGCGTTTCCGGCAATGTTCCCAAACTGGAAATATTCTGGGAATTTTGGTTCATTTTTCAGATTTTTTACAAAAGATATTTTGCATTTACTTTAGTTTATTAAAGCCTATATACTTATAATAACAGCAGACAGTAAAATATCATATTAACGAAAATGCCCAGTTCATTTCAATATTCCCAGCAATGTTTCCAGTTCGTTGCCGGCAATATTCCCAAGGTTGCTTGGGAATATTGCCGGCAACGAACTTTGGATAAGTATAAAGAGCCAATCATTACAATTTTAAATAAGATTTTAGATTTTTTTGGCTGTCTTTATTAATTGTCGTTATATCCTATATAGATTCTAGGAAAGTAAGGAATTAAAAAACCGTTTTTACTAGGCAGCTTTATTTTTCTTATTCAACAAAAAAAATGTTTCAATTGTTTTATAACGCAACTATAGTTTTAAATAATATATTATATAAAATATATTTATACCCTGGCAACAAATTAACTTTTATGATCACAAACTATTTTATAAACAAAAACGCGAATTGTAAAAAAATACTATATAAAACAATAATCTTTTAATTAGATAGAATATAATTTTAACTAAAAAAAAACAGAATTCAATACGGCAAGTTGTAAAACTTTCAAAATCCCTAAAATCTCAAGTCTAAAGTAATTAAACAGTATGAACTTTCATACAAACTCAAATCCCACTTTTCCTCCCATAAAGACGGTTTTTTTTAACTGATCAATTACAGCTAAAGTGCATGTCTTGACCATTCAAATAAGCCCAAACACGGCTAGATTATAATGTTTAATTTTGAAGTTCCGTTGCCTACCTTCCGGCTTCATCATCGGTTCAGTTCCATAGCACCATTTCATTTACTACATTACATTTGCTTAGTAATACTTCCTTAACAACCTTGACCGAGACTCATATAATCGCAATCCATGAAATACTTATCATTGTAAAGGTCAGGTGGCCATTTGTGGTCTTCCTTATCAGTTTCACAATTTTCTAATGCAAATGTTTGATTTGTTGTAAAAAATATGTCATCTCAGACAAAAAAAATATATTTCTAATCGGTCCAGAAATTACGGAGCTCTGCTAACGGACGGAGTTCTGGTAACAAACATTAAAAAAATACACACGGATTGATAACCTATTCGTTTTTAAAGTCAGTTAAAAATCAAGTAAAGTATTTTTTCTTTTATTCTTTAACATCTACTGTAAATTAATTATCATCTTCATCATTGATTGTAAATATAAAAAAATATACATCCTATTCGAATATTTCTGTAACTGACCTAAAGTGCAATGGTTCCATATCAAAATCTTTATCTGAATCACTTATTGAATCCATATCAAAGTCTTCATCTGAATCATTTATTGAATTAATTTCTTCGTTGTTGATTGTTGATAACTGTTAAACTCACATCAGATTTCATGTCGCTAGAGCGATATATATCGAAACAATTTCGTTCATAAACTTTTAATTGTGAGCTATATAGCTATATTTTTTCCTTCTCTCTTTGTTGTAAATTTGTTTCTTTTTCGAGTGTGTATAAGAGAGAATATAGAAAATGAAAAATCTTACTATCAATGTTGAAGTAGATGGTACTGTAATTTTTTTTATTGTAACAGGACCTAAAGGTGTATTTGAGAAAACGGTGGCCCACCATTCTTTTGGGTCGATAGAATTAGCAGCCTGCCAAATTATATTTTTTGCATATCGTCTATTTCGGTATTTAAAGTCAGAGAGTTCTTTTATCACATTGCTAGCAGCATCATCATTGCTGAGTGCTGACTAGGCTCAAAATAGTATTACATCCTTCTAAATGGTCTTCTGCACAAAGACTAGAACCATGTTTTTTGGGACTTAATATCACTGTGAAGTGGATATGTAAGTTTTCTTTCAAGAAACTTGCTTGGCTCGTAGTAGTGGTAAATGTTGTCCCTATAGTATATCGTCTGCGTTGTTGCGTTGCTGTTTAATGACGGTGTTTGCATGCATTAACAAGGAGGCGCGCAAATTTTGTGGCGTTTTTTAAAGTAAATCTGTGACTACAGACCGTGCATTTATAATTTTTACGTCCCGTATTATCCGTGTCGCCTTCGAAATATTCGTTTACTTTTGATTTCTCACGTATTGTAACAAAATATTACGGTGCGTTGGGCCCACGCACTAACAAGACACGTATTCTCTGCAACAAACACGAAGCTACTGCGCAAATCGCGGCGCGTGAGTGGCGGCAGTACGCGGGGAGCGCGCGTGAAACGCGGGGAGCGGCGGGAACCGCGCGTGAGGGGCGAGGCAGCGAGCATAAGCGTGGAGAATAGTGTATGTAATCAAATTTTAGATTAAATAATAACATACTGTTGGCTGGGAATTTTGGGCAATATTCCCAATGTGCCCGGAAGTTTTCCGGGCATATTGGGAGTGGAAAGTTTCCGGGAGTGGCAATATTCCCAGACGTACATCACTATTCGTGACAGCCCCAACACCATTCTTAGAACGTGGGCGGATAGGTGGGACTCTCCGATCTTGGGGCGGTGGATACGACTGCACGCAGTTAAATAGACATTCCCCAGGATCGGCGTGCCTCACATTACTTAGATTTAATTAATAAATGTTACTAACACTAGTTTATAAGTTTATATTGTTACTAACAACTATGGATCTTATTCTGACAATAAATGTTTATTATTATTATTATTATTATTATATAGCCTATAGCCTTCCTGGATAAATGCACTATTCAACAAAAAAAGTTTTTTCTAATCGAACCAGTGCTTTCTGAGATTAGCGCGTACAACCAAACAAACATACTCTTTAGCTTTATAATATTAGTATAGATTTAGCTCACAGCTACATAACTACAATCTAAAAATGCCAATAATAAGTTTGACAAAAACCATTTTCAAATCATAATAGGTTAGTTTATTTTGTATTCTTTCAAGTCAATCTATTATATATTTCTTATATTGTCTTGTTCTGAACAATAATAGTGTAAAGCAGTCATTCTATTTAGCAACTTTAAAACGTATTTTTGAAGCACTTTTATCTAAAATCGAATCGGATTCAGACGCTTCACAATTGAGTTAGAAGAAGAACTCATTCTTTGCTTTGCAGTTAGAGGTTTAAAATCGCGTTCTATTTCCATATTGATTGACTGTTGCTGTTTTTCTTCTTTCGTTTTCAATAGCATGGATTGCATAAAAGGGGTTTTGACCCCGGTGATAGTTAACAGAATAGAGAGAAAAGTATATAGAATGTTTCTAAAAGGTTAAAAATATTTTTAACCGACTTCAAAAAAGGAGGAGGTTTCTCAATTCGACCGTATATATGCTTTTTGTGTTTATTCGAGGATAATTTCGTTGTTTATAAATCGATTTGAAAAAACTGAAACCGACTTCAAAAACCTAAAAATAATACAGATTGAAGTCTTCTTAATATTAAGTCATCCTAATATTAGGTGACAGGATGAACCTAGCACCGACTTCAAACTGTATTCAGTTTTTTTTTTTTTTTTTTATTTAAAAAAGACAACTACCGCACTAGAGAACAAGCTCTGTGTCGCGAGTTTTACAAACATACAACTAACGGACACAAATTACACCCAGACTCCCAGACCACCAAGGCAGTTAGGTTATTGAAATCGGTTTCAGTTCTTTTTCAAAAACTTCTTTAGTACTTACTTTTAGTGGTCCTGTAAAAATGTTGTGTACTAGCAAATGCACGCCTTTTCTACGAAGAAGGTAGGAGTTGTAATTTTTATTTAAAAAGACAACTACCCGCAATAGGGAACAAGTCCACATGGGACTTTACAAATATACAATACACGGTCACAATTTACACCCAGACTCTGAACAAACATTTATGAAACACACAAAGTTTTGTCCCAAATGGGACTCGAACCTACGACCCCCGGCGTAGCAGTCAGAATCACTAACCACTAGACCAAAAGACCAGTCAAGTATGACACCCACATTTTTAAGAACCCTACCTTCAAATGAAAAAGGAACCCTTATAGAATCACTTCGTTGTATGTTCCTCTGTCTCTCAAGACCCTTTTTTTTCAGGTACGCGTAGAGGTTTAAAGAGCTTTAGTAGGCGATTAAAGTTGAAATTAATATCAAATTCTAGGTCAGCAAGACGCAAGTGATGCCGGGAGTCTTTGCATACGTCCGTAGGCTACGGTAACTGCTTACCATAAAGCCTTTCATATGCTTGTTTATGTAAGCATTATTAAAATAAGTTAAAATCCACAGTCAGATTAAAATTTTACAGTAACAATAATAAAGCTGTTATTCCTAGAAATAATAATTATTCGAGTCAGGTTAACAATATTTTTGTTCAGCATTACTATTCATTTTACTGAAAATAAAATAATAGAGCTCGTAAGGATAAATGAATGAATGTAATTAATACTGGATGAAGCCATTAAATAATTTTATAAGCGCCCTGCCTCGACTTTACCATTTTTTTTTTTACGCATTTAGGCATTAAATAAGAGAGGTAGGGCACCATACTAGCGAGCAAGCCCGACTGGGGAAGGACCTTACAGAAACCCACAGCCAAATGACTACACATTCATGTCATTTGGCTGTGGGTTTCTGTAAGGTCCTTCCCCAGTACAGGTTGTTGTTGTACAGGTTTCCAGAGCTAATATTTAGGGATGCGTTTTTTTTACGAAATTCCATTATTAAATCCAGGTGTTCATTTTTGGGTCGGCAACGCGAAAGTGATATCTCTAGTATTGCAAGTGTCATTAGGCTACGGTTACTGCTTACCATCAGGCGGGCCGTATACTTGTTTGCCACCTAAGTAGTATTAAAAAGAAATCTATATAATTCTATTTTCCAAAAATATTTTAATGTACAAAATTTCAAATTTACAGTAGAAAAAGAAGGGTATAGAGCTCATGACGTAACAATCAGGGTTACTACAACCGACAACAAACAACAAGCCGAAATCGAACGCTCTAATGTCAGAAAGTACTGGTTCGATTAGAAAAAATATTTTTTGTTGAATAGTGCATTTATCCTAGGCTATATAACATAACGCTATGATCAATAGGAGCGGCGCAGTAGTGAGATATGTTGCGAAATCGGGGAAATCTACATTCCAAATTAATGCGCGAACGAAGTCGCGGGCGACCCCTAGTAATTATATAATATTCATCTTTCGCTTAGCTTTCATTACGCGTCAGCCTAACCGTGAAACTATTTTTGTCCGTCAAGTCATGCAGTTAAGTAGTTCTGTGAGCTCGTTAGCAATTCACCATTAGTTTTAACTGACAGCTTGTAAAGGTAATTAGTGACTATGTACATATACAGACGTCCTTGCTTAACTAGAACTAATAGAAAATTACAATAGAGTGAAAGTGTAGAGTAATAGTTAAGGAATATTTTTATAATATGAATACTTTTACTTTTTACTTTCTCAATCCATAAACGTCCCACTGCTGGGCACGGGTCTCCTCTTTACATTTGGAGGGATATGAGCCTACTATACCACGCTGGCCAGACGGGTTGGTATAGGGTTTTGTTTCGAGTTTTCCTTCTCTTGCAGTGGATATTGTCTGCCTGACTCTTTTAGTCGACACTTACGACACCCTCGGGATAGAACGGGGTGGTGACATTTGTATTCTTAATCCGTCACCACACGGACAATATATGAATAATATGGATGCAGATGGCTAATCTCCGTCGAAATTAACCGCGGTGACCGAAATTATTTTTGTAGGATCTATATATATAAAAATGAATCCCTATTTCCCTTGGTCACGGCATCACGCGTGAACGGCAGGACTGATTTCAGTAATTGTTTTTTTGTTGTGTTTGTTATTGTCAGGAGAAGGTTCTTATGTAAAAAAAAGAACGTTGCGCTGAAAATAGTTTAACCCGGACGAAGTCGGGGCGAGCCACTAGTTTATTTATAAAAATAAATAAAATTAAATTGCCTTTAAAACTGTCAACGCTGTCTTAATAATAAAATAAAGAGAACTCATAACTAAGATTAACTCATTTTGAGAGAGGTAGGGCACCATACTAGCGAGCAAGCCCGACTGGGGAAGGACCTCCATCTTACAGAAGACCACAGCCAAATGACTACACACAGCGGTGTAGTTGTGTTTCTGTGTGTGAGTACAGGTCTCCAGCGCTCATTTAGGAATGCGTTTTGAAAGAAACGTATTCCTATTCCAGGGTTACTTCCACCTTAAAACCCTGGTGTAAAAAAATGGGTTGGCAACACGCAAGTGATACCTCTGGTAATGCAAGCGTCTATAAGCTACGGATACTGCTTAACATCAGGCGGGCCGTATGCTTGTTTGCCACCCAAGTAGTATAAAAAAAAAAAAAACTATGGTCTCTTGCCACTTGAGGTCAATCGATTAACCTATTTGATAGTGTCACAAATAGCTCTAATAATCCTCGGTCAACATAAAACAATTTTATATGCGGTTGTTTACACGGAGTAGGTAATTACATAGCGAGATGCGAAGACGTCTGTGTTGTCCCTCGGGAAATTATCGCTCAGCCTGTCCCTCATATGTAGTTATTACGCCATGAAGATGTGCCCACATATGCTCATTCTATTTGACATCTGAATATAAAATAGATGAGATTTTATTTTTATATACTGTTCAGCTTATTTGTTGAGGACAGTGGGAATATTTTCTTAGAATATTTTATACTAGCTGTTGCCCGCGGCTCCGCCCGCGTGGATGTCGGTTATCGCTGCAAAAAGTAGCCTATGTGTTATTCCAGACCATGATCTATCTCTGTGCCAAATTTCATCCAGATCCGTTCAGTAGTTTTTACGTGAAAGAGTAACATACATCCATCCATTCATCCATTCTTACAAAATTTCACATTTATAATATTAGTAAGGATTTGTATAGATTGTTTTTCAGCTCTCTCGATGGAAGAGAAGAAGTACCTACCTGTGTCCAGCAGCAGAACCATTTATGAAGCTGCTATCATTATAATAATAATATTTTACTTCTATTTCTGAGTACTACTACTTCCTCGACCGATTTCGGCCATGGCGACCTCTTCAACTCCGTTCTGATTCATGGCGTTGATGTGCTCGAATATGACTAATGTAGCCTATCTTATTACTAAACGTACGCGCACATTGCGGGCAGGTGAGCACACCATTACAGAAATTATAAGTGATTGCACATGGTGGACGTGCTTTGAGTTCATCGCGTCGAGCATCTAGTTCAGAGCAGCGATTGGCCTCAAAGTCATTGACTTTAGTTTTCACCAGAGACCTCCACTCAGGTTGTCGAGTAGCTAATTGCTCCCATTGTAAGGGCTCAATTGCGCACTTTTTCATGTGACGCTTTAGTACATCTTTATACCTGAGGAATTGTCCGCCATGCTTACGCTTGCCCTTCTCAAGTTCAGAGAAAAAGATGCACTTAGTTGTACGTTGATCCGACATTGACGGAGTTGCCGCCGCATCAGGTAAGCCTCTATCCCCATGATATTGGCTCTTCGCAGCACTTCCGTATTCCGGACGCGATCAAACCAACGGATGTTTAGTATTTTGCGAAGGCATTTGAGGTGGAAACGGTCCAACGTTCGTATATGGCGGCGATAAGCTGTCCATGACTCCGAAGAGTACAGTATGCTTGGTAACACCACCGCCTTATAAATATCTATTTTGGTAGCCAGCCTCAGGTCATGTGAACTAAAAACCTTGCGATCCAGTTTACCGAATACTGCAGCTGCAGCACCTAACCTACTGTTGATTTCAGCATCAAGGTCGCAATTTGATGTTATCATACTCCCGAGGTACCGGAATGCATTAACCTGCTTAACAAAATCATCACCGAGCTTGATGGCCAGTGTCTCTTGACCATGGATATCAAGGGACATCACTTCCGTCTTTTTGACACTAATCTTCAGACCAAAACTACGGCAAGACTCGTGAAGGGTTGTCATAAGCTGCTGCAAACCGTCTGGGGAGTCAGTCACAAAGCAAAGATCATCTGCATAGACAATTTCCGTGATCAGTGCGTAGGACACTTTAGTTCGGGCCTTGAATCTGGCTAAGTTGAAAATATTTCCATCAGTACGAAAACGGATGCGGATACCTTCAGAAGTTGTCTGCAAGACTTCCCGGACTACGACTGCAAAGTATAATGCGAAGAGTGTGGGTGCAAGAACACACCCTTGTTTCACCCCACAGGTAACAGGGAAGAACTCTGACTGATCAGCATTTACAGCGACGCAGCTCTGCATGTCGTCATGCAAGAGTCTCAGAAGTCTAACAAACTTCTCCGTGCATCCAACTTTCTGTAACACTATCCAAAGGGCTTCACGTGGCACACTATCAAACGCTTTTTCAAGGTCAACAAAACAGAGATACATATTTCGACCCTGTTCTCTGCATTTTTCTCGCAATTGACACACTGAGAAAATTGCCTCACACGTACCACGATCAGGTCGGAAACCAAACTGGGATTCTGGCAAAATCTTTTCAGATAATTCTCTGAGGCGGTTTAACAGAACTCTGGCGAAGACTTTTCCAGGCACTGACAATAATGAAATACCACGGTAGGAATTGCAATCAGCGCGGTCACCTTTGCCTTTATAAAGGGCCCGAATAAGGGACACTTTAAAAGTGTTAGGGACTCGCTCCTGTTCCCACATATCGACAAATAGTTCCCACATCGCTGAAAACAAATCCTCACCGCCGTATTTCAATATTTCTCCCGGTATAGAATCAACACCAACCGCACGTTTATTTTGCTATTGTTTAATAGCACGAGCAACCTCATCAAATGAGACTGGCTCGTCAAGCTCGAGGGCATAAGTTTGTTGAGATAGGGAGCGAACGTGGTCTAGGTCAACAGAATGATCCACGTTGAGAAAGCTGTCGAAATGCTCAGCCCAGCGCTCGAGTATTTCCTTCCTACTTTTAAGAAGCCCTTCGCCACTAGTCGGCCTAAGTGGAACTTTTGCCATTGAGGATGTACCGAGTAAATTTCGTACTTCAGTATAAAACTCACCTAGCTGGTTGGTATCAGCGAGCCACTGTATATAATGAGCCTTCTCCTGCCACCATTTTTCCTTTGCGCTTCGTGCGAGTTTACGCAGCTCCAGGCCACTATGACGTATCTCCGTAACACTTCCAACACGACGTCGTCCGCTGTGCCGCCTTAGGAGCCGCCGGTGTTTATTAATAGCGTCCGTTAATACCTCATCATTCACATCAAACCAGTCCTCATGTTTTCGGACGCTCAGACCCAAAGTAGTTCTAGCAGTGTCAAGAATATGAGTACACAGGGATTCCCAGACAGTACTAAATCCACTAGATTTTAGATCGAGAGGCAGCAAAGCAGTGCTCAATGTTTCGGCATATTTTGCCCTCGTGTTGTTTTGGAGTCGTTCAATGTTTAGACGCTCCAGTTTTGGTCTTATCGATCTACAAGGACGTCGAAGACGAATACATAACTTAGTAACTACAAGCCGGTGATCAGTCCAACAGTGAGCATCACGCATGACACGAGTGACTTGAACTTGCCGAACATCTCTCTGACGCACGATTGCATAGTCAATAAGGTGCCAGTGTGTTGCACCTTGGGTGCATCTACGTTGTCTTGTATTTGGCAGGCAATCTGAACATAGTGTTCGTAATTGCAAGGTCGAGTTGTGCACAAAGATTAAGCAACAGTAGTCCGTTGCTGTTCATATTACCAACACCATGTCTACCCAGAACTTTAGGCCAGGCTTCGAAATCACGTCCTACTCTGGCATTAAAATCACCCAAGAGTAGGATCTGTTCCCTCGGGCGGATACGATCTATGCACTGCGTCAGTTCTTCGTAAAATTTATCCTTAATTTCATCAGACTTGTCTAGCGTAGGAGCATAGACACTGATAACATTTAGGAAGTTGTCATGTTTCATATGAAGGCGTAGTGTGGTAATGCGGTCAGAAATGTGCACAGGACACTCCTGTAGCTGTCCAGTGAGCTTATTTTTGACAGCAAAGCCTGTAGGCTTTTTTTAGCCGCGAAGGTCAGGTGTACCTGACCTTCGCGGCTCTGAGGAAGTGAGTCCTTTCCAAAAGAAAGTATACCCACCACCGTGTTCTACCAGCTCTCCTTCATCGGGTAGATGTATTTCACTGAGTGCAGCCACATCTACTTTATAGCGATGAAGTTCTCGAGATACAATGGCAGTCTTTCGCTCAGGGCAGGCATTTGCCTCGCGGTCAAGAAGTGTTCTAACATTCCACGCGCCAAACGTCATTGGTAGTGATGATTTATCTTTTATTTTCTTGTGGCGTCGACCGCGAATATTGGATGCAGAGGCAGCCGCGGTTGCTACCCTCCTTATGGGTTGGAGTGAGCATTTGTTTAGAGCACCTTTTCTAGACCCCTCCCCAGCTGAGTGAGAATTGCCGTGTGGTGTCGGCGGAATAGAATAACACCACCCCATATCTTCCCGTGGGTATCGTAGGACGCGATTAAGGGAGTGTGCAAAAGTACTGACCGCTTGTAACTTTTTCACAATATACTATGACTATATATATATAGGCCGTAGGACTATGTTGACATCGGAGTCCTTTATATGGAAGCGGTCAGTTGCGCAGGATATATTAGTGTGCACAAATGCGCGCGCAAAACACAAGTGCACATTCTCATCCTTGCATCAGCTGAGTGAGGCATTTCTGAGTATGGCTGTTTCGTAGGTCCCGATCAAACGGGCCTGGGTTCAATACCGTGGTGTCCAAATCGGTCAAAATGTTATTGATATTTTCTCATTAGCAACACGCACTTCGGAATTCCGCCAGGATTATGACAATAGGATCGCTCATAAGTGATAAAAAGTGTCACTTTGTAAACATAATTGCAGTCACAAAATACACCAAGACACACACAGATTAATAAATAGTTACTACGTAACCAAGACTAGGAATAATCATTTGTAGATAACACATTTTTTTACCCGTCGTGCGGGGAATAACCACAGTACGCTGCGCAGTGGGAAATGGCGAGTTATCGTGCTCTTAGTGACACAAGGGTATACTGCCATCCTTTTCCTGACAACGTGCTGCTACCTCTTTAAAAAAGAGGTTTGTAGCTATGTTATATTTCCTAAGTAAGTATATAAAACAAAAGCTTAAAGTCTGAAAATTTCCAGAGGTTTTCTTTAAGCAGTGTACTGCACCGGCTAAGAAAGTATTTCTTAAAATTGCCACGGGTAGCTGAGAAAATTGTACGTAAACAAAGTCGCGGGTAAAGCGGAATGGCTTAATTTACAAGCATGGGGTATAGCGGAAAATGCTCAAAGGAGTCTCAGGACGAGGTAATATGAAAACTAATAGAGTTTTATTCAATTTTTTTTTTAGTTTAATAAAAAAATTAATAATTAGCAGTTAAGGATCAACCTTATTAAGAACACTTTCAGGTGTTGCAGTTGCAATAATACAGAGTTTTTTACTTCTTCAAATTTTAGCTAAAAATTATTTTGCTTAAAATATTTTTTTTCAAAAGTCTAGTGATACCTATTACGAGACTCCTATGTGCTTTTCGTTAATTTCGTATTAATTAAGCCTAGCTTCATGCATCCAGATGCTTGAATATCGTGAATATACTTAGTAGGCAAATAACTTTGTACATTATATAGGTACCTACACATGAACTTTTTTGTGAGTGGATTCACATAAAAGTTTATCTATTTGTAATGAACACATGGCAACGCAGACATGTACTCGTATACAGGGCCGCTATATGAAGATATAAGAAAACCATTGTATATATTTTTGACTTTATAGCAAGTTTTGTCAGAATCATCTTAAAACTCTCATTAATTTGATATTATTTATTAATTTATTTATTGGTTATATTATATTTATGTATACTTATGTTATTTATATTTTTATTTTTATTGGACTATATTTATCATATAATATATTTAGTATCTATCTATTGTCTAAAAATATTTAGTTAAATTAGTTTTCCTAAATTGTTACTGAATGCACCTACCTAGTTTAGTCTCTGCATCACCCAAAGGTTGACTGGTAGAGAATGCCTTTGACATTAAGTCCGCCATTGTACCATTATGTTGTGCAAAAAGTTTTAAATAAATAAATATATTTCAGTGGAATTTGGTAACAGTATACAATTAGACTAAACCTACAGATATATATATTATATTTCACACAATTTCATACATTGTTTTTCCTAAAAAACTAATCTTTATATAGTGGCCCTGTATACATAACTCTGTTGCCGTGTGTACATTGCTATTTGCCTATTATTGTAGTAGTTTATGATATTCAAGCAGCTGGAAGCAAGAAGTTAAGGATCGTGTAAATTGGCGTGTATTTGGAGAGGCCTATGTCTAGCAGTCTAATGTGTTTTTGTGCGAGACATTAATAAATTATTATCTATACTAATATTATAAAGCGGAAGAGTTTGTTTGTTTGTTTGGTTGAACGCGCTAATCTCAGAAAGTACTGGTTCGATTAGAAAAAGTTCGATTCTTTTTTTGTTGAATAGTGCATCTATCCAGGAAGGCTATAGGCTATATAACATCACGCTATGATCAATAGAAGCGGGAAAATCGGGGAAAATATTCCAAATTATCACGCGGACGAAGTCGCGGGCGACCCCTAGTTATATAATAATTAGGGTCGGCAACGTGTGAGTGACACACCTGGTGTTGCAATCGTCCATAGGTTACGGTAACTGCTTACCATCAGGCGGGCCGTATACTTCTTTGCCATCTTGCTAGTATAAAAAATGTTTATTTGTTTCTTCTTTCTTTTAGTCGAATGCGACAAGCTAATGACGATGATGACTGTTCCATGAAGTGCAGATTGGTTATAGTCACTACACTTTTCTAATTAAGTATTATATTGGATAACTATGGCCTACGGTATTGCCCTTCCTTTGACTATTAATACCCCTATGGGTAAATGTAATAACAAACATAATTAAATGGGGGAATCACCCCTGTATCTAAGTTGTATCAAATGAGAAGAAATGGGAATTAAACATAATCTTTAGGGACATCTTAAGCAACATATGAGTGATCACTTTGTAGCCAAATAAAGGTTATTAAGCATCGATTTTAAGTTGTTGTGGTTCAGTGGATTGTGTATTATTTAATACTAGTTGTTGCCCGTGGCTCCACCCGCGTGGATGTCGGTTTTCGCTGTAAAAAGTAGCCTATGTGTTATTCCAGACCATACTCTATGTCTGTGCCAAATTTCATCCAGTAGTTTATACGTGAAAGAGTAACAAACATCCATCCATCCATACTCACAAACTTTCACATTTATAACATTAGTAAGGATGTTTTTTTGATACTACCGCGATGGCGTACAAACGTATGAGCCGCCTGATGGTGACCATAGCCTGTAGACGCAATATCAGAAGCACTACTCGGTCGTCATTCACTCTTCATCTTAAACTATATTGTCATATATTGCGCTCATAGCCAGGTACACTCGCTGTTCGGTAAACGATCAGTGGGTTAAACTACCAAGGGCGCGGTTACCTTATAGATGGGTGACTGCATAGTGGTATTTCATCTGAGCGTCTCCGTGCTTCGGAGGGCACGTTAAAAGTCGGTCCCGACTGATACAGTCGTTAGATCACGACAGAGGCCTAAATATGGGCGATCTAAATAACTCTGTCACCAGGTTGGCCACTAACCAAACGATAAGAAGAAGAATATTTTTATATATTATTGTGTTTTTTATAAATTAAAATTACAATGTTTACTTCTTACTTTAACTGCGATTTTTTTGTATTTTTATTGTTTTTATTTATATGTGCGTACCTATAAAAATTTTAATCAAAGCTATCTCGGTAATATCTATTAACTAATAAATGTAATAGAGGGACGGATTGAAAACCAGCGTTGAGCAGTGCTGTGACTTGTGCTACACGCTCTCAACTTAGCTGAATCCGTTCCTTTTGCCAAATACGTTTATAGAGTGTAATTGTTTTTTGTACTCAAGTCCTTAGTCTAGTTTCTTTCTTTCTTTCATCTCCTAACACATATCTTTAACACATATTGTGTCTATTGTTTTAGTCTGTGTCTGTTATCCTGTGTATGTTCGAATAAATGATTTCCTTCTTTCTTTCTTTCATATCTTAACAATAATATATGTATAAACACAAGGGTTTTATGATGAAATGATCCTAACATAGGAAAACGTTGGGTTAAAAACGCATCTCCAAATGAGATTGATACCCTCATCTTAAAGCCCTGGTGTAAAACAATGGGTTGGCAACACGCAAGTGATACCTTTGGTATTGCAAGCGTCCATAGGCTAAGGTAACTGCTTAACAACAGTTGGCCCGTATGATTGTTTGCCACCTAAGAAGTATATAAAAAAAGATGGGCTGTAAAGTGGAGGTCGTTCTCCAGTCGGGCTTGCACACTAGTATGGTGTCCTACCTCTCTTAAAAGTTTAAATATAAATCGTATCTAAACTGATAATATATACATAGGTATGTTTGTCTGCGTGTGAACTGATATAGTTGGGTAACCCTTTGATCTGCGAACGTATTCTACTATTTGAGCCGTCGAACGCGGACCTGGTCTCAAAGGAACTGTCGAGAGTTACGAAACATTGTGTATTATGGATGGAAGCTATCAATAATAATTTTAACAAAAAAAAACCGACTTCAGTACGGCAAGTTGCAGAATTTCAAAAACCTTAAAAACGGCTAGATTACTATTATTATTATTGTTTAATTATGAAGTTCCGTAGCCTAGCTGCCTTAGCAACCATAATGGAAACTTATTTAATCGCCATCCGTAAAATACCTATTATTGAGATGTTCAGGTGGCCATCTGTGGTCTTCTTCATCAGTTTTACTTCATCATATTATACTTTCTGAATGCAAATGTTTGATGTGTTTTCTGTTTCTTTTTGAAGTCGGTTACAGTGGTTAATCTATATGGAGACTAGACAGCTGCACAGGATATATTATAGTAAAAAAACATAAAGCTGTTCTCTTTATTCCCTCATAGATGAGAACAAAGAAAATGAAAAAAAAATCAGCATTTTGACACAGTTTGTATGTTTTACATTTACAAAATAAATCACAATTTTATATAAATAAAAACTCTTTATTGTACACCAATTATATTTTGATAAAAACATTATTTAAACTCTTCTTCTTCTTCTCAGTTTGTTGATGTCCACTGCTGAACGTAGGCTTCCTCCATATGTTTCCATAAAGGCCGGTATTTAAACTCAGTTATGTACAACCAGCGGCCATATCACTAAAGGCAATTTTCTACAGGTAACCTTTGGATGGACAGAAAAGAAAGTTAAATATTATAATAAAGATAGAAAAAAAAACACTCATAGTCCGATGGGGCAGCAATCCGACACGACCAGCGAGAGATCAGGCCAACTATGTGCCTTTAAAGGCTGTGTATATGGCATCATTACGTCACAAGTTTAGTGATTGTTTGGAGTGACTGCTGATCAGGAGATACCAAGTTCGATACCTGGCCCGGTTCAAAAATAGATATTTGATATTTCTGTCTTGAAATCTACAATAAATAACCGAAGTTTAGAAATTAACGGTGTTCACACATCCAGCCTTAAAAGGCACGTAGTTGGCCTGATCTCTCTCGGGTCGTGTGTTTTTAGGAAAACTATTGTATATATTTCTGTGGAAATTGGTAACAGACTACAATTAAAGTAAACCTACATACAAAAATATTTTCCACACAAATTCTTACATTGGTTTTCCTAAAAAGCTAATCTTCATATAGCGGCCTTGTGCAGCTAACTCCGTTGCCGATCGTACATCCATGTAACTTTTGCAAATGCGAATATTTTCTATTTCTACACAAAGTACGTGTGACGGACAAGTGTTGAATGTCAAACACTCTATTGGCTCTAGCGTCTCTAGCGGCTCTAGCGTCTCTAGCGGCTCTAGCGACGAGACTTTGTGTGACCGCATTGATTTCTATTCTGATATGAAAGTTATGTTGTGGACGAACTTTGATTATATGTTTTAACGATGATATAACGTTATATTTGATCTTGACTAGAGGGCGTCTGATGGTCGAAATTCGACCTTTATAATCAAAAGTTTTTTTAGGTTTGAAAGTTTTTGAGGATATTTTGATAAAGTGCCTTGTTGAATATTTTTTTTTGGATTGTGTTCAAACACAATTCAATCCAATTGTTTGATAATATTTGACATTGGATAATACCAATGTCAAATATTATCGAATAATTATGTAAGTAAATATTGATTTTTATTTAAACTACAAATCAATGTACTTGTAACACATATTACTTATATTTAGTTTTTTGATTTCTGCACTGCTCTGTATTAATTTTAGTTATGTCAAATCTCACACGCCTCCCTAAATTCAATTCGACAATATAGTAATTACTAGGAGTCGCCCGCGACTTCGTCCGCGTGGTAATTTGGAATATTTTTCCCGATTTTGCAACATATCTCACTTCTGCTCCTATTGATCATAGCGTGATGTTATATGTATAGCCTTCCTAGATAAATGCACTATAAAAAAAAAGAGTTTTTTCTAATCGAACCAGTGCTTTCTGAGATTAGCGCGTTCAACCAATCAAACAAACTCTCCAGGTTTATAATATTAGTATAGATGACTATACCAAACTATCATATTTTATTATTATTAAAGCCTTCAACTACTTACTACAGCTTCATCACTGGCAGCAAGTGAGACTCAAAATTCTTGAGACGTGAGAAACAAAGTAATAAAATACCAAACTTGAACTAATAAAAACTTGAACCAAACTTGTAAGACGAACGAACATAATTTCGATCACGTTCAACCATAAAAAAGTCCTTTTCCACCCTTTCTACCTACACTGTAGAGTCAGAGGATTGAAGATAAAATTTTATCGAGCCAACAGTTTAGCTCAAGCCGTAAAATACAGCACTTATTTTTACAAGTTAGTTTTAGTAGAGTAACATGAAATAGAATATTTTACAGGTCATCAAAACGTTGCTTCCTATAATGATTGACTATTTATTACAGAAGCTAATGCTGTAAGCTAGGGTTTATAGCTTACCAACAAGATTTGTTAAGAAAAAAATAAGCCTACATTTATATATATATATTTTTATATACTACCAAGGTGGCAAACAAGCATACGGCCCGCCTGATGGTAAGCAGTTACCGTAGCCTATGGACGTTTGCAACACCGGGTGTCACTCACGCGTGCTTAAAAACCTTATAACTCCTTTCTTGAAGAACCCCATGCTATAGTCTCTTGGGAGAACCTCGGCAGGGAGCTTATTCCACGGCCTAATAGTACGTGGTAAGAAATTCCTCTGGAATCTTACGGTACGGCAAGTTTGAGGTGCAAGGATGTGAGGATAAACTCCCTGTGGCGAGAGGTGCGTTGACGTCCAACATTGTTATAGCTTATTGAGAGAGATTGTCTATCAAAATATTGTCGGGCCACTGATTCAGAGTAAACAAATAATAACCTCTATTCAAAATCAAGTCTTAAACCCCACGTCAGGCCTCCAAACAATAGATTTGTTTGGAGACCTGCTTGCATGGCGTTTACAGGATTAATAAACAGTGCACCAAGCCTTGTTATCCGAAGGGATACTTAGAGGTATGTCACAACGAAGGTTTGTCATCTATGATCCGATATAATGAGCCAATTGCTTTGTTAACAGCTTCAAGCTTAAAATCATAAGAAATATATCACCCGTGACGTAACTACCTTGGTGGTGCAATTATGGTGTATATAACTGCTGTATTATATTGCATATATTGTGTCTTAGGTTTGATGTCCAGGTGAGATAAAATTGTACTATTTTTTTTAAATGCTACTTAGGTGGCAAACATGCATTCGGCCCGCCTGATGTTAAGCAGTTACCGTAGCCTATGGACGCTTGCCATACCAGAAGTATCACTTGCGTGTTGCCAACCCATTTTTTTTTACACCAGGTCTTTATGATGGTACTATCCCTGGTATAGGAATACGTTTCTTTTAAAACGCATCCCTAAATGAGCGCTGGAGACCTGTACTCACACACAGGAACACAACTACATCACTGTGTGTAGTTATTTGGCTGTGGGCATGCTCGCTACTACGGAGCCCTACCTCTCTTTATTCGAGAAATTTTCAGTATTTCACAGGTTTCCAGCGCTCAATTAGAGATGCGTTTGCGTATCCCATCTTAAAGCCTTGATGTAAAAAAAAATAGTTCAGCAACACGCAACTGATGACTCTGATATATTATTGCAAGCGTCCTAACTACGTCCGATAACTTCCTAACATTAGGCAGACCGTATGCTTGTACCTAAGTAGTATATATTTTATACTACTAAGAAGGCAAATAAGCATACCTGCCTAATTGTAAGCAGTTACCGTAGCCTATGGACGCTTGCAACACCTAAGTATTAGAAAAAAATGTATCACGCTGAAGTTTGGTACTGTATATAATTTCAACCCATAAACGTCCCACTGCTGGGCACGGGTCTCCTCCATAAATTTGGAGGGATATTAGCCTACTACACCACGCTGGCCAGACGGGTTGGTATAGGGTTTTGTTTCAAGTTTTCCCTCTCTTGCACTGGATATTGTCTGCCTGATTTACTCCCTTAGTCGACTCTTACGATACCCACGGGATGGAACGGGGTGGTGACATTTATATTCTTAATCCGTCACCACACGGATGGTACTGTACATATGCTAGTTACCCTTATCTTGCCTCCAAGAGTTTCAAAACTCATTTAAGCCGATAGCATTAACAGATTTGCAATAAATATTTTCAACAATATAATATCGTAATAAACAAGTAGGTCACCGTGAGTATCGGATACCATACACGCGCGTACATGCCCTTAATCCACCGGGCCTTTTAACAAAGAGCGGGATTCCATCGCATTATTTAGTCAGAGCCCTTGTATCCGTTCGCTTGTTACTAATAATCTCTTAGGCTCAGCTGACGTGTTTATTACTTGTTCATTATAAGTATATTAACTTGTCTATGTGGATATTTATGGGTTATAGTAGGCAGGAAAGTAACGATATGTTTCCTTTTTCTCTTTCTTCTGTGGTTCCATCTATATATCACGTGAAGGTTGCCACCCGAAAATCAATGCTTGTGACTTATTGTAGCAGCGGTGTACTGTGCATCCACGTTAAGTATTTGTAGTTGAATTGAAAAGTCAAAAAAACAAATATATGGGATTTGATGTAAGTCTATGTATGATGTAAACTTACGTCAAATCCCATACATTTGCTTTTTTACTTTTCGATTCGACTATCGCTTATGCCACTTGTCTAGAGGGGCTGATATTTTTATTTTATTTTTGTCTTGTGTTTTTTCTTTTTAATATATTTTTTATTTTTAAAAGTTCTCAGTACATTAAGTTGAAGTTTTTTAGGATGCCGTACCGCGAAAGGAAATAAGCGTAACCCTTAAAGGATCACTTTGTTGTTCCGTCCGTCTGTGTGTCAAGACCCATTTTCTCAAGAACGCGTGGAGGTATCAAGCTGAAATTTATATTAAATACTCACAGACAGACAGATCTACTGTCCTTTATAGCTGTGAACTAATCAAACTTCTAAGCCAACGCAATCAAAAGATACAACCGTTTATACCGCAAATTTCCGCAAATTTTCGACACTCGCAAGGGAATCAAAACCTACAGGGTATTTTCTGTGAGCTCAGAATCTTGAAATTTGGTACGAAGCAACGTATAGCACAGATAAAAGAAAAATTGCAAAAACTGTAAATTGTTAGTTACATCAATAATAAAAATATTTTAATTATATTGTTACGTCCCACTGCTGAGACCAGTTGTTACGAACTACCGCTGACACTAATTGTTATGTTCAATGACGACAACAATAGTTACTTGTCAGGATAGGGTTCGATTAAAATGCCAGGTTACGCGATAACGAGTATATTAGCACTTCAGCACACAACACACAATGTCACTTACAATACACTGCAAACACAATTACACACTATAACAGTTCACTCACTAAACTCTTCACTATAACACGAAACACTTCACTAAAGTCTTCCAATATCGTCCCGATATATCGCCTGTATCGCTGTCTTCTTCTCAGTGAAGACTCGTTGACTGCTCAACGAAGACTCAACTAAGACTCTCCAACCAAGACTGACTGTCCGCCGCACGTCGGCCCCTTATATATAACTCGCCACGGAATCGAGAATATACGCGAGGATCGTAGTAAGTTATAGTAACGTCTTTACGAAGAAACCCGTTACTCGAACGTTCATTCAGATGTAAACAAGTTACCGTGCTAAGTGCCATAAACCTTGGGCCCATACGCTAAGGTTCATATTCGCACGTTCCGTTCGACCGCTTTTCATCCTTTGTTCTCTTTATGATGTTTTTTCTGTATTGTTCGAGACACTTTATGAATAGCTATTGTTTTGAGATAGCGGTAGTTTTTAGGGCCAACCTGTGCGTCGTAACACTGCCCCCCTCTTAAACTTGCTCGTCCCGAGCAACATTGGTTCCGTGGTAGGGTGCTAACCGATCGATGTGAACTACCTTTGGCTTCTTCCTTTCTCCCTGTCTAATACGATAGGTCACATCGTTAATCCTAGTAATTACTTTGTAGGGACCCTCCCAACGAGCTTGTAGTTTCGGCGATTTCCCGATTCTTCTCTGTGGATTATGGAGCCACACGAGCGTTCCTTCTATGAAGCCATGGATGCTTGCTTTCCTGTCGTAACGGGTTTTCATTCTCTCACTTGACTTAAAATTGTTGTCCCGTACGAGGTCGTGTATTTCATCCAGCTGTTTTTGCAACTCTTCTACGTATTCCACTGGTGGTTTGGGGGTATCAGGAGCAGTCCCAGTAATCAAGTCCACTGGCAGACGAATTTCTCTTCCAAAGTTCACTTTGGCCGGCGTAAATCCAGTAGTGTCATGTACTGCAGAACGGTAGGACATCAAGAAGAGTGGGATATACCGATCCCAGTCTCGTTGATGTTCATCAACAACTTTTGCTAAATGGTTTTCCAATGTTTGGTTAAACCTCTCCACCATTCCATCGGACTGTGGGTGCGCTGGAGTCGTGCGTGTTTTATGTATTCCAAGGAGATTACACATCTCTTGGAACAGCGCCGACTCGAAATTTCTTCCTTGGTCGCTATGTAATTCCAATGGTACACCAAACCGACACACGACCTCCTGAATAAGCTTTTTGGCCACTGTCTGAGCCTCTTGGTTCGGTGTCGCAAATACTTCGGGCCATTTGGTGAAATAGTCTTGGACCACTACTATATAACGGTTCCCGTCTTCCGTCAGTGGGAATGGTCCAGCCACATCGATAGCAATTCTTTCCCATGGTGCTCCGACGTTGTATAGCTGCAGTTTTCCCTTGGACCTGGTGCGAGGACCTTTTACCGGAGCGCAGGTTGAACACTTTCTACACCATTCCTCGATGTCTTCTCGACAGCGAACCCAATAGAAGCGTTCCCTTATCTTTACCAAAGTCTTCTTAACACCGAGGTGTCCACCAGATGTACCGTCATGCACAAGTTTTAGAAGGGAAGCCACTTTGCGTCTCGGGATGACCATCTGTACAGTTTGCTCTTTACCGTTAGGCGATTCCCATATTCTATAAAGCACGTTGTCATCGAGGATAAGACTGTCCCACTGAGCCCAATATGCCTTCGTGATTGCACTTGAAGCCGATACGTCCTGCCATAATGGCTTGCGATTCTGAACTTTCCAGTCCATTATCAATTTCAAATCTCTGTCCTCCTTTTGGGCATTACTTACTTCTTGTTTACTCCACGAATCATCCAATGCCTGAGTCCTTATTATTTTCACCTCATCCTTAGATTCTTGTTTCAAGCAGTGCTTGCAATCTTCAGGACACGGTCGTCGTGATAAGGCATCAGCGTTTGAATGAGTTTTTCCACTGCGGTGCTCTATCACGAAATTATACTCCTGTAGTTGTTCAATCCATCTTGCGACTTGGCCTTCGGGATTCTTAAAGTGCAGTAGCCACCTAAGCGCTGCATGGTCAGTTCGCAAAGTAAATTCTCTTCCCAGCAAGTACTTGCTAAAGTGTTGTAAGGTCTTCACAACAGCTAGTAACTCACGTCGAGTTACGCAGTAATTCCTCTCGGTCCGTGATAAAGTCTTGCTGAAGTATGCAATGACTACTTGCTGTCCATTTTGATCCTGAGACAATACACCACCGATTCCTGTATTACTAGCGTCTGTGTCGACTATGAATCTACCCTCTCTACTTGGGTAACAGAGAATTGGAGCTGAACACAGCAACTCCTTTAATCGTTTGAATGCACGTTGGCAATCGGTATCCCAAACGAAATTTCTCTTTACTTCTGTCAGGTGATGTAACGGCCTGGCTATCTCAGAGAAATTTTTCACAAACCGCCGGTAATACGCACTTAGACCGAGAAAAGCCCTTACATCGGTCTTATTCTTCGGAGTTGGCCAATCTTGCACTGCTTTTATTTTATCCGGATCTGTTTGGACACCTTTGTCTGAAATGATATGTCCCAAAAACGAAACTTCTTTCTTGAAAAAGGCACACTTGTTTGGATTAAGTTTTAAATTAGATTCACGGAATCTTCTGAATACCTTTTCCAAATTTTTTTGATGTTCCGTGAAGCTGCGACCCATCACCACTACATCATCTAGGTACACCAAACAGGCGTCTCCCAAAAGTCCCACCAATACTCGTTCCATAAGTCGTTCAAACGTAGCTGGTGCGTTACACAAACCAAATGGCATTACTCGGAACTGCCATAGACCTTTTCCGTTACCAGTGGTGAACGCAGTCTTTTCTTTGTCTTCTGGTTGAAGTTCCACCTGCCAATAGCCACTTTTCAGATCTACTGTAGAGAACCACTTCATTCCTCCAAGCATATCCAAGGTGTCATCTATGCGCGGCAACGGGTAGCTGTCCTTCTTTGTCACATTATTAAGCATCCTGTAGTCCACGCAAAATCTAGTGCTGCCATCTTTCTTTCTGACAAGTACTACAGGTGACGACCAGGGGCTGGTAGATGGTTCTATAATTTTGTCACGTGCCATGTTCTGAATCAGCTCCGCCACTTCCCGTTCTTTTGCCAAGGGTACCCGTCTAGGTCTCTGTTTGATCGGTTGTGTAGAGCCAGTATCGATCGCATGTTTCACAAGGCCCGTTCTCCCTAGGTCGTTCTCCTCTGCAATGAAGATGTCTTTATAGTCAAGTAACAGCTTCTCCGCTGTCCGATATTCATTTAGTGACAAACTCTTTTTCATTGCCTTCAGCAACGGGCTTATTTCATTCGTCAAAGGCTTTGCCTTGACACACTCTTGTATCCTCCTCATATTATTTACAACCTCACATCGCCCAATGATCATGTTCTTTCTTAACTGCAGTGTCGAGTTACTAAGATTAACAACTTTTACTTTTGCGCCTCCTCTTGTCATGATCAAAGTTCTAGCTGTAATCCAACTAGGATGATTTCCTGTATCTTCCACCAAAATGCAACGATTAGCCGTTACGCCTTCAGGAAACCTAACATCGACTAAGGTCTCTGATCTCGCTGGTAACGTAACCATTCTTGCGCTGTAGACCGCTGTTGGAGAAGATCCTTCTAAAAAGACTTCCTGATCTGGAAACGTGAGAACCCCTTTTGCCACGTTAACGATGCACTGCTGAATTTGTAAGAAATCCAATCCGATGATGCAGTCGTCTGTTATGTTAGCAACCAAAACAGATTGCTGGTAGATGTTTTCTCCTAGTCTGACTCTCACATCTGTGATTCCGAGGACGGTCACTGGCTGGCCTGTCGCTGTTTGTAATTGACAAGACGGTCGCATGTCTTCCCACTTCATTGTTCTCTTTAAAAGCTCTGGTCGTACGATGGATTTCGAAGCTCCGGTATCAATCGTTAGCCGAGCAGGCTTACCGTTTATTTCTCCTGTTATTATTAAGCTATTACCATCACATGCCTGTGATACTTGCACTGTTGGGGCTTGACGAAATCCAGCCAGTGCCCGCCCCGCGGCTCTGGCCCCGATTAGTTTAACTTCATTTGTATCAACCTGCGTGGTGGTTGACACCGATCTACTTTTTCTCTGACCCGGGCAGTTGGGTCTAATGTGTCCTCTTCTTCCACATGCGTAGCACGTAGGTTCCCCCCGTGGTCTTATAGCTTGTACGACCTCCCGAACTCTATGTGACTTATAGTCGCTTCGCACAGCTTCCACTTCAAGGGCATGTGCTAAGGCAGCTTGCAGCGTAGTATGATGGCCCAGACGAACAGTTGCTCTGACTTCATGGTCTCTTATGCCATCCACAAAAGCTTGTACGACGGTGTCGTCTACTGATGATGTACTTGACGCATAAGCACGGCGCACAAGTCGTTCAATTTCAGCAGCCCACTGCTGTAATCCTTCGCTCGTCTTCTGATTGCGATCTTTTAATTGAGCTCGGTAGACGTGCTGTAAGTGTTTATCTCCAAAACGAGCTTCCAGAGCCTCAAGAAGTGAATCCAAGTTTATTCGGTCTTTAGGTAGGTTTTCTAAAATCAGCTGTGCATCCCCCCGAAGCGCCAAAGTAAGTGCCGTCACGGCATCGTTATCGTTCCATCCGTTTCCTTTGGCAACGACTTCGAACTGGTGTCGATATGCCGTCCATGAAGTTGTACCATCAAAGGGCGGAAGTTTAAATTTAGGCCCCCCAGTAGCTGCAGCTATTGGTATTACACTAAGAGTCTTGGCTTTTTGTATCTCTTTGATTATCTGATCGTTCATGGTTGCTTCTAAGTTTTCAAGTTTCTCCTCTTGTTGGTTGGTACGAATTTTCACCCAATCCTCGTCCTTCTGCAGGTTGCTTATGCTAATATTGACTCCTTCGAATCTAGAGCTGAAAGTCTGTTCAAGCTTTAGTATACTTTGATGTACACTCTTATTGTCTTGCTGCATATGGCGTAGGCTCTCTTCAGTTCGGCGTAGGCCCTCTTTAGTTTGACGTTGTAAGTCGTGCATAGTGGCCAAGAGGATCGACAAATCAACCACATTAGAAGTACTCGTACTTGTCGCTGTCGGGCCCGCTGAAGTATCCGTAGAAGTCGATGGTGTGCTAATATTTTCCTCGGCCCCAGTGGTGACCAGATGAGTTGGCGGCGGGCTGCTGTCTTCCTCAGCTGCAGTTGCAGGTTCACAAGACTCCAAAACAGCCTGTTGACGAGTGCATGCCCCCTTGTCACCGTCGCTCGGTCTGACAGGCATTTGCACTTCTGTCGTCAACTGTTGCATGTATACTCCCTCGTCTCCGTCGCGTAGTGTGACTGACATTCCGCTTCTGACACCAATGTTACGTCCCACTGCTGAGACCAGTTGTTACGAACTACCGCTGACACTAATTGTTATGTTCAATGACGACAACAATAGTTACTTGTCAGGATAGGGTTCGATTAAAATGCCAGGTTACGCGATAACGAGTATATTAGCACTTCAGCACACAACACACAATGTCACTTACAATACACTGCAAACACAATTACACACTATAACAGTTCACTCACTAAACTCTTCACTATAACACGAAACACTTCACTAAAGTCTTCCAATATCGTCCCGATATATCGCCTGTATCGCTGTCTTCTTCTCAGTGAAGACTCGTTGACTGCTCAACGAAGACTCAACTAAGACTCTCCAACCAAGACTGACTGTCCGCCGCACGTCGGCCCCTTATATATAACTCGCCACGGAATCGAGAATATACGCGAGGATCGTAGTAAGTTATAGTAACGTCTTTACGAAGAAACCCGTTACTCGAACGTTCATTCAGATGTAAACAAGTTACCGTGCTAAGTGCCATAAACCTTGGGCCCATACGCTAAGGTTCATATTCGCACGTTCCGTTCGACCGCTTTTCATCCTTTGTTCTCTTTATGATGTTTTTTCTGTATTGTTCGAGACACTTTATGAATAGCTATTGTTTTGAGATAGCGGTAGTTTTTAGGGCCAACCTGTGCGTCGTAACAATATACATAGGGACGTAGATCCAACACGCAGAGGCTCTTAGAGAATTTACTGAATTGACCTGACTATGGTAAGTGTAGAGCTATTGGAACATGTAAAATTAAATCATTTTGGGCTATGGGATTGGGTGTTCGGTGGACTGATTTGCAAAGATTATGATATAAAACGTCACCTGCCATCATTGAAAAGTTGGGATATACTCTTAAACGAAATATAGGCAGACGGTGACTCGCCTATACACTAGATGGGCCTCATGAAACAACCGACATGGGCAACACCATAGGGCGCGGCTAGGGTTGTCGAGCGGTGCGGCGCCGGTTTCACCATCAGGTTTTCAGCCGGAGATCCGAGAGCGGGTTTCCCCACATGTTATGCTCTTGAAAGGACACTTCTACCCCCGAGCATATAGCTCTGGCGACTCCTCTCTGGTCAGCCAATTAAGGCAAGCTAGAGCTGAGAGTCCTGCGGGCACTATTGTCAGTCCACTCCGGACAGCCAATATAGGCAAGCCGGAGACGAGGCCATGACCGACCCTCTGGGGCATTCGAGACCGCAGTGTCGCCACTCACATTCAGCCCGCCATAAGCTGCAAATAATAAACCCGCAGAGCACTGCGGGTTTATTATTTACCTCATATGGACAAGTCAGTTACTTTCCCACCTCTGCTTATATTACTCCATAACCTCGGATATTAATAGTATATTGAACAGATGTTACCTTGGCAAGTTCAACCATTTTTAGAAAAAGAAAATATTGTAAAAGTTTTCAGTGTATGAGTTGAAATTTTAAAAGTTTTATTCATTTTGTTTTTAAGTCATAGCATTTCTAATATAGCATTGTTCAACATCAACCTTTTTGACAAGATCTACTATTAAAGACATTCAATGACTACCTTGGTGGTTCAGTGGCCGCAGTATGCGCCTGCTGTGTACGAGGTTGTGGGTTCGATTCCCACACAGTATGTATTTGCGGGTCACACAAAACTTTGTGTGACCCGCAAATACTTGTTCTGAGTCTGGGTGTAATTTGTGTTTGTTAAATGTATGTTTGTAAAGTCCCACGCGACACAGAGCTTGTTCTCTAGTAAAAAAAAACTTAACCTTATACGATATTGGGACATAGAAAGAGAAGAAAGAATATTTATTATTGAAAAGTTCATAGAAAAAACGCACTTCTGACGTAACTGGTCTCTACTGTACTATTATTACAAACCAAAAACCCAATATAGCAGGCACTAAACTAATAAAACTAACCACAAAATCTTGATATTTTTCACACAGGGTCTTCTGATCCTAAACCAGACAACGTTTGTATTATGGCAACCATATAACAGAGTAAATATATACTTATCTATACTAATATTATAAAGTTGAAGAGTTTGTTTGGTTGAACGCGCTAATCTCAGGAAGTACGGGTTCGATTAGAAAAAATCTTTTTTTGTTGAATAGTGCATTTATCCAGAAAGGCTATATAACATCACGCTATGATCGATAGGAGCGGAGCAGTAGTGAGATATGTTGCAAAATCGGGAAAAATATTCCAAATTACCACGCGGACGAAGTCGCGGGCGACCCCTAGTATGAGTATATTACACACACAAAGGGTCGTCCTGGATGGAAATCGAACTCACGACCTGCAGTGACCTGAAATAGAGGTCCTTTTCCAGTAGGGCTTGCTCACTTGTATACTGCTCTACCTCTCCTATCCTTATATATATCAACTAGCTGTACCCGCGACTTCGTTCGCGTGTTCAGTCTTTTACTGAAAATCTCAAAGCTACAGCTGTTATCCCTATACAAACTTTAATCGGCTGATTTTCATCTTTAGTGGTTACATTTAAAAAAACCTTTCTTTGCGGATGCCTATATCATAATAGCTGAGTGTCTAATGATTTAAACTGTGCGTTTGTTGATTAGTCAGTCACGTTTTTCTTTTAAACATTTGGATTCTGCAATTAATAAACTTCATGAAGAAATATTCTTTGTTTGTATGATTGTTCTGCTCTTCAAATTGTCTTAGCGCAAACGTGAATTGGCCCATCGCCTAGCTAATAGTTTGAATTTATGTATTGTTATGTATTATCTGTGCCATACCCTGTAGAAATCTCTACATCTATTACATTTCGTTTTAAATTGGTCACTTCTAACCTGATAGGTACTGTTGCACAGTTTATGTGGGCTAAAAAATTATTAAATTCTTAAAGGGCATAATGGTCCGTCGTAGTGCTCAAGGATTACAGAAATTGAACTTTCCTTTTAATCCATTGTTCTTATAATACAGTTATACTACTTTACATAAGCTTTCGGAACAAAACTGAATGAAAAACCAGTAAGTTGAACCCTATTTAATATTGTCGACCATATTAGTGAGACTTCAACGTAAATTCGGTATATAGGTATCTGTTAATTATTATCTTTATCTCTGAAACTATGATTTTTTTACTTTGTACATTGTTTAATTACGAAGTTTCCGTGCCTATATCCGGCTGTATCATAATATTAGTTAAATTGTAACATTTTAATTTGCTCATTGAATGTGATTAGTTACTGTCATTTAATTACCATAATTGAGATACTTTATGTCTGATCTCCATCGGAAAAATATTTATCACTGAGAAGTTGGCCATCTGCAGTATTCTTTACTAGTTTCACTAACGAATTGATGCTTCCTGAATGCATTTGTTTGATTCATTGCAGAATGCCTATAGTATTTGAGAAGGTTACTCACTTACCTACGGAACCCATCACCAGAACTGGATTTCTTAAAAACTGAGAACAATATGAAAGATTATCCATCCAATTACAAAAAGATTTTTAAGAGATTTTTTTAAGAGAGGGAATAACCTCCACAGACACACTCTTACAGAAGACCACAGCCAAATAACTACACACAGCGGTGTAGTTGTGTTCCTGTGTGTGAGTATTGGTTTCCAACGCTCACTTAGGGATTCGTTTTGAAAGAAACGTATTTCTATCCCAGGGATACTCCCACCTTAAAGCCCTGGTGTAAAAAATGGGTTAGTAACACACAAGTGATACCTTTGGTATTGCAAGCGTCCATAAGCTACGGTAACTGCTTAACATCAGGTGGGCCATATGCTTGTTTGCCACAAAAGTAGTTCCATCTTAGCCATAAGACGTCCACTGCTCGACATAGGCCTCCCGCAAGGTTTTCCACATCATTCGGTCCTGGGCTGACCTTGTCCATCGGTTGCCCGCGTTTACCAGGTCGTCGGTCCATCTTGTTGGAGGCCTGCCCACGCTGCGTCTTTCAGTTCGTGGTCGCCACTCTAGAACCTTTCTGCCCCAACGGCCATCGGTTCTGTGAGCTATATGCCCTGCCCATTGTCACTTAATTGAGGCAATTTTTCGAGCTATGTCGGTCACTTAAAAAGAAAATATTACAAATCGGCTCTTAAATGACGATGTTCAGGAATAAAAAAAAACAATGCAATGGAACCTCATCTGTAAAAATTCAGTTTAAAATATATATCAGTTAAGTATGCCGATGAGACAGAGGCCGATCATGCGTTTCGCTGTGAGTGATTTTTTTGGTCGAAGATAGACACATAGTATCGCGGAGTTTTTCAGATCTATTTGCAAATAACATTGCCTCTAACGGCAGGATTTTTCCGACTCGCTCAACTATCATCGTAATATTTCAGCCAATTCACGCTCGCAAAACTATAATGAAAGAATCACGCCGTCTTCTGGTGAAAATCGTATGAAATTTTGTTTGGTACTTATTGAGTTTATCGTGACCAGATAGACAGATTCGGTGGAGTGTTTTCTTTTCTGTGCTGCTTTCCTGATTACCTAAATTAAGGTATTGATAAATGTTAGCGCCTACACAAAATGAAATAGCATTCATTTTATAGTAATATTTTATAGTTTGTGTTTAAGTTTTATTAGGCGTTTAATTTAGTCAGTGATTGTCTTAGGTCTTGGCATGATTAACGCATTTTATTCGTACCTATAGTATATTTATATAGTTTTAGTTTTATCAAAGACGATTTTAGCTGCAACAAACATATAGACAGAGAGATAAAACTATTAAAATTGTATTTCTGTTGTAAGTGCTATGTAAACAGCCACATGAATTTAATAGAAAGCTATTATTTTGATATTACAAACAGACACTTCAATTTTATTTATGTGTGTATAGATGTATAGCTGATATGTGTTTATGACTTCGTTTGCGTGGAATTCAGGGATTAAAACATAGAGTTTCCTGGAGATGCTAAACGGAAAATTGATTGGAATCAAAAGAACCCGGGGCATAAAAGATTATCACCTGCACCGCATCCTGTTAAAATGTCTGCTTCTATTACATTTCGTTGTAAAATGGTCACTTTTAACCTAGTACCGTTAACACGTGATGTACCAGTCAGCTGATCTCTATTTAATATGGTCGCCGATATTGATGAGAGTTCAACTTAAATTGGTGAATTCTATATCTCCGAAACCTCGCATTATTTTTTAAATTTATTTTCATGTGAACTTCAAACGTGGTTTTACAAACTACATTTTAAAAAGTTTTAGCTAAATAAATCGAAGCGTGTTTCTTGTATAGCACGTGTGTTATTAAAGTGGCCATAACTTTTTTATTTGTGAACCGATTGGAATAAAATAAAGCCTATATGTTATGGGAAGGTTGCCACAATATATCAGTGAAAACCGCATTCAAATCGGTTGCGTGGTTGCTGAGTTTATCGCGTACAAACGCGGCCACAAACAGACAAACAGACACACAGACAAAAATTCTAAAAACCACATTTTTGGCCTCAGTAACATAAATACAACGTATATAAATTGTTTTTTCGAAAAAAAATTCAATGTACAGACGCGACTTGGTTACGATTTTATTATATGTATAGATAATACTTACATTAGAATCCTCTCAAAGTATTTATCCTATAAATAAATTTTACCGGCAATAATACGTGTCCAATTTATGCGTCCACTACGAAACAACAATAGGTTTTAAACAATTCGCTGGGGCGAGTTTTGAGGGCGACAATGGCAACTTTTAATGGGCCCACGGGGCATACACTTTTGTGCATTTTGGAACAAATCCAACTTACAATACATTCATTGCAATAACTTATCTATACTGAACATACATTGCCAATTTAGTGTACGTAAAATATTATTAGCTTGTAAATAAACGGCAATGTATTAAAAATTCTTTAGTTTGAAAAATCGTTGTTAATCACATTGAGTTACCTAGTATGTAGGTAGTGTACTCGTCCATAATTCTGCATTTCAACGCAGTTAGTTTTATGTATTGCTTTAATAGTAGTGCTGTGTTGATATGTTATTCACTGATTTATTGTTGTTTTGCATCGTTTTTTGATAGTCATTTTGGTTTGTGTCCCTACTTATACACCTGGTAAAGGCAGAGAGGCATTTTGATTCAAGGCGTGCTAGCACTCTAAAGGAAGGGCTGTGAGAGGAGCAGGTTCAACTGTTATCCAAAAATATCATTGTGTAATTTTTTTCTAAAATTTGGACTATAAAAATGCTAGAGTATGTCCAGCAAAACGAAAGATTACAAACATAAAAATAAGATTTTTTTATCACATTTACCCATAATATTTTCATCTTTTCTATCAGGTCTTCCATAAGGACCTCCACCTTACGGAATACCACAGCCAAATAACTACACACAGCGATGTAGGATACGTCTTGAAAGATAAAGATACTCCATCTTAAAGTCCTGGTGTAAAAAAATTAGTCGGCAATACGCAAGTGATGCCTTTGGTGTTGCGAGCGTGAATGGGCTCCGCTAACTGTTCAACATCAGGCGGGCCGTACGCTTGTTTGCCACACAAGTAGCACAAAAAAGACTAGTTTTTGCTTAGTTATTTTCTATATTATCACTTAATGTTCTACCATAAATTGTAGTGCCTTTCTGCCGGATTCTCAGTTCTTTGCTGTTAACAAAAGAGGTACAGGTTTCCAGCACTTATTTAGGGATGCATTTTTAACAAAAAGTTTTCCTATCCTGTGCCCCAGAGATATTGCTTCACAAAAAACTGGGGTTAAGACGGCAACACACTAATATAAGACACTATACTAGCGAACAAGTCCGACTGGGGAAGGACCTCCATCTTACAGAAGAACAGCCAAATAACTTCACACAGCGATGTAGTTGTGTTCCTGTGTGTGAGTACAGGTCTTCAGCGCTCATTTAGGGATGTGTTTTAACGAAACGTTTTACTATCCCATGGATACTGTATCACAAAAGTCTACAGTTAAAACTTTTGGATCGGCAACTCGCAAGTTATGCATCTGGTATTGCAAGCGTTCATTAACTACGGTGGCTGCTAACCATCAGGCTGGCCGTAAGCTCGTTTACCAGTTAATAAGTATAAAAATGCAAAAAATATATGCATTACAATCATGTAGGTATTATATTTATGGCATAAAACTCGAGTATTCCCAGTTTTACTACTAAAACCGTTAAAGCGATTTATCAATATCGTAATAGCCTAGTGCTATGTTGTAATAGTTAGTTATCGGCACGAGTGCGACACGTAACCGTTCTGTGGTTACCAACAAGTTGCTCTAACTGTGCAGTTATTGTTTCGTTGGCAACGCCTCACTTGTGTTATTTACAGCGTCTGTTTGAAAATGGCAGCAGTCGTAAAGTTTTAACTGCCTTAGTTGTGCGGTAGTAGTGTAAGACTGCTGGTGTTTGGATTACACCTTCAATGTCTAGGTCAGGTACAGCGTGCATACTGAGTATCTGATCGTAGTATGTTATGGTTTTCTTTAACTGAGGTTTAATGACAACATATTATGCCTTAAAATGTTGACTCTCAAAATTCGTGGTCTGCTTTATGCATATATCGCCTCTTTGCTTTAATAACGTGACAGTCGTAAAAATATTTTTCGGATATCAAGCTGCGTCTCGTAACGGTGTAAAATCCAGAGATTTTATCTCATCTAAAAATATGCGTACCGTGCTAAAATAAGTTTTCACTTCAACAAGTACCTTTTTTTTACCAAGTAGGCAAACAAGCATACGGCCCGCCTGATGGTAAGCAGTTACCGTAGCCTATGGACGCTTGCAACACCAGGGGTATCACTCGCGCGTTGCCGACCCTTTAAAAACCTTATAACTCCTTTCTTGAAGAACCCCATGTCTCTAGTTACGGCTTTCTTTAACTGAGATTTAATGAGAACATATGCCTTCAAATGTTTGCTCTCAAAATTTGACCAGATGTGGATTTTTCTTAGAAAATAAAAAATGTTAGTTAAAAATGTATTACCACTACCACATTTACCTTACGGAAGACCACAGCCAAATAACTACACACAGCAGTGTAATTGTGTTCCTGTGTGTGAATACAGGTCTCTAGAGCTTAATTAAGTATGAGTTTTGAAAGAAACGTTTTCCTACCACAGGGATACTCTATTAAAGTCCTGGTGTAAAAAAGTGGGTTGGCAACACACGGGTGGTAAGCTTGTTTGCCACCCAGGTAGTATACGTAGTACACACAGCACAACTACAGTGCTGTGTGTAGTTATTTGGCTGTGGTCTTCCGTAAGGTAAATGTGGTAGTGGTAATACATTTTTAACTAACATTTTTCTATTTGTGGTCTTCTGTAAGGTGGAGGTCCTTTCCCCGTTGGGCTTGCTCACTAGTATGGTGTCTTGCCTCTTAACTTAGGTGCGGATCAAGCATACGGCCCAAATGATGCCAAGCAGTTTCCGTAGCCTATAGATGCATGCATCATTCGCGACTCCGACTGTTACTGACCCTATATTTTATACCACCAGGGTTTTGTTTCCAATAAAAAATTGCACTCCGGGAGTGCCGACAGAAGTGACAACACTAGGCTATATTTTATAGCAATAAATGTTTTTTTTAAATTTATCTTGACGCATTCGCAGTCTGCTTTATGTACATGCATATATTGCCTCTTTGCTTTAATAACGTGACAGTCGAAAAAAGATTTTTCGGATATGTCAAGCTGCGTCTCGTAACGGTGTAGCGAATCCAGAGATTTTATCTCATCTAAAAATATGCATACCGTGCTTAAATAAGTTTTCACTTCAACAAGTACCTATAAATATTAGTGACTCTTGTTATTTATAGGTACTTGGCCGCAGTATGCACCTGCTGTGCACGAGGTTGTGGGTTCGATACCCACACAGGACAAAACTTTGTGTGACCCACAAAGAATTGTTCTGAGTCTAGGTGTAATTTTTATTCGTTAATTGTATGTTTGTAAAGTCCCCCGCGACACTGAAGACGCAGAGCTTGTTCTCTAGTGTGGGAGTTGTCTTTTAAAAAAAAATAAAAAAATTGCGGGCCAGCGATCCTATTTACCTAGCTCTTAGATCTCGTGGCAGTGGAGGATTGATTACAGTGAATAGCCAAACCCCGGTTTAATATCGTACAAACACGTTTGTTTACAAATAACGTTGTCGAAAACAAACGAATTAAGCTGTGACGTTGTTGAAGAGACAAACAAATCGTAAACGGCGTTGAAACGAAGTCACAGGCGAGATCCAAACACAGACTAGTGTTATATAAACAGGCACTAAACACTCGGCGTTGATTAATTGTCTCCGCCTAAATAAATACTAACATTGATGGTTAGGTACGTTGTGTAGTGATTGCGAAGCTATAGATAAGCGATTCAGAGAGAAAAAGGAGAGCGGCACGTCTTTTGAAGAATATTTCTTCCCACGTTCAATTAGGTAGTAGAATACAGTTTTTGTCGAAGTTTTTCCGAGTGACTATAGCACGGAGTTCTTCAAAAAATTTTAAGGTTTTTTAAAGGGTAGACAACGCGCCATGATATCCCTGGTGTTTAAAGCGTTCATAGGCTACTTTTACTGCTTACCAACAGGCGAGCCGTATGCTTGTTTACCTCCTTACTAATAAAAAAAATATAATAAAAGAAGTAGAAAATATTGTCAGAAAATTAAGTTGTTCCTTCGACGTTAGCAGATGGTAAATCATTTGATAAGTACATACAATAAAAAAAAACTAAATATTACATTTACTTTGGGGATTCAAGTTACAATTCACACCTTATGTGTACAAGACGTTTAACTTTCTTACGTCTTCCTCCACTTTCTTAGTTAGACATACATCCACAAACATTTCATAGGTTACAAACCTATACAGATTTATTTTGTCTCCCGCTTTGCTATGGAGGGAAGTGGAAACTTTTCTTTCTAACTCCTCCTATTTACTTCTGATTAAATTCGTTGCGGGGTCCAAGACAGTAGGTTTAGTTGTCCACAGGACGTACGAGTGTCAAAACTCTGTGTATCAGTTGGTTACTCCGCTCTTAATCGTGGCTCACAGGAGTCACAACGGTGGGCATGTGGGTGGGATTGTCCCGAATCCACAAACATCGCTATATCGCCTTATTTCGATGGAACACAATCCTTATCCATTGTCCTCCAAATTCTATTCAAATTAACATATTTTGTTGGAATTCCGAGGCCAAATTAAGTTGAAATAAGATTAGGTGAACGTAAATAATTTGGACGAATCAGCGACATCTGTCCTAATTGACTTGAACGAGGGTTGTTACACTTTGTCCCTTATTGTGTTAAGGGTTCTTTAATTCTGTGATTTTTGTTCAAGGTTTTATGAAGTTTGTCCTTTTATCACGGACGACTGAGTTCTAACAAGTATCAACCAATTTTTTACTAATACTCGTCAGACTTGAAATGGGTGAGCCTGGAAAGCCTCAATTTATGATGCCCTGAGGCAAAAAGTAGCTGTAGTATTAATATTAAAACCCGATCTATTTTTTATGTTATATTTTTATGTTGCGGTACCGTAGTAATTATTTCTAATTTAGGTACAAATAGTCGAAAAATCAATCACTAAAAATAGAAAAAAAAAACAGACTTCAAAAAGCTTAAAACAACTGAATACAGATTGTAGTCGGTGCTAGGTTCATCCTGTCAACTAATATTAAACTTGGCACCGACTTCAATCTGTAAGTTTAGCTTTTTTAAGTCGGTTTAATTTTATTTTTATTTTGTACCTAAATTAGAAGTAGTTACTGTGGTACCCCAACATAAAAACATAACATAAAAAATAGATTGTGTTTTAATTAATTTTTTGTATTGTTTTTGTAAACAACAAATTATTAATAATTACTTATCCTGACTGACTGATTCAGTAGATAATGAAGAACCTAAACCACTTGGGCTACAAACTTGAACTTTTGCACGAAGGGCCCTTAAATATAAGTGCGCACTGAAAAAGGGTTTTTGAAAATTATAAATAGAATGTATACTAATATATAAAGAGAGAGGAGAATTTTGTGTGTTTATTTATATGGTGTTGGTTTTTAAGCTATTGCATAGCTTCTATCGCGGGCTTTCCTTTTACCGAATCCAGAAATTCCGTAGCGAAAATAATAAACCTCCTAATAGAATTCGTCATTAAAAAAAGTATCATCGCTGTGCCGCTCGGAATGGGGGACTCCGACCGGCACAGCGGTGATACTTTTTTAACCGACTTCAAAAAGAGGAGGTTATCAATTCGTGTGTTTTTTTTTTTTTTTTTTTTTATGTTTGTTACCGCATAACTCCGTCATTATTTATTGACCGATTTGAAAAATTCTTTTTTTGTCTGACTGGACATACTTCCAGTTTGGTCCCATTATCATCAAAAGAAAGTTCTGATGATGGGATCTATGAGGAATTGAGGGAACTCCTCAAAAGTTATAGGCACATATATAGCAATTTCAATATTTTTAACAACTAATCAATCATTTGCATTCAGAAAGTGTAATTTGGTGAAGTAAAACTGATGAAGAAGACCACAGATGGCCATCTGAACTTCTCAATAATAAGTATTTTACTGATGGCTATTAGATAAGTTTCGATTATTGTTGCTAAGCAACTATTAATACTACTCCTTGCCAAAAGAATGGCAAAATACTATAAAATACCAGAGACATCTCTCATCTATACTAATATTATAAAGCTGAAGAGTTTGTTTGGTTGAACGCGCTAATCTCAGAAAGTACTGGTTCGATTAAAAAATTCTTATTTTGTTGAATAGTGCATTTATCCAAGAAGGCTATAGGCTATATAACATCACGCTATGATCAATAAGAGCGGAGCAGTAGTGAGATATGTAGCAAAATCGGGAAAAAATATACGTTCTAAATTACCACGCGAACGAAGGCGCGGGTGACCCCTTGTTAGTATATAAGCTGTATTTGTAACCTTAATAAACACACTATAATACCACCTCAAGTCTCATTATACTCCTTGCCAAAAGAATGGCAAAATACTATACAATACCAAAAACATCTCTCATTAAATTTATAAAGCTAATTGCCAGCAGGTCTAGTTTAAAACAATTTTAGACATACATATAGCTACACACACATAATATTTATACATATAGGTATGATGCAGTCATAAGTTGTTAGAACGTACAAAGCACATGATGTATCGGTACCCCACTATGTCCGCCTATACAGGCCAGTGATTAATCATTTTCGGGCAAGCCTTCGACCTTTGAACTTCGTCCCACGCCATAGAGGTCAGTCCTTGCAAAGGACATATTTATGGGAAAGATAAAATGGGGAAAAATCGTTTGTTTTTATTTAATTGTTTTTTGATTGTTTACGTACTGTGTTTATAATAGATCTCCATCATAGTACTATGTTTTACTTAGTAAGTGTGCTCTATTTTTTTCTTTTTAAAAAGACAACTCCCGCACAAGAGAACAAGCTCTGTGTCGCGGGGGACTTTACAAACATACAATTAACAGACATAAATTACACCTAGACTCAGAACAACTCTTTGTGGCTCACACAAAGTTTTGTCCTGTGTGGGAATCGAACCCACAACCTCGTGCACTGCAGGCGTATACTGCGGCCTCTGGATCACCAAGGCAGTCATTATATTTGCTTACCGTATACCTTTACTTTTTGTACGTGGTTTGTACTATCCATACAAATATTACAGAAGACTACAACCAAATAACTACACAAAGCGGTGTAGTTGTGTTCCTGTGTGTGAGTACAGGTCTCCAGCGCTCATTTTAGGGATATATTTTGAAAGAAACGTATTCATATCCCAGGGGTACTCCATCTTAAAGCCCTGGTATAAAAAATAATGGGTCCATAGGTTACGGTAACTACTTAACATCAGGTGGGCCGTATGCTTGTTTGCCACCCAAGTAGTATAAAAAAACAATACAATCTGGCACTGAATCCTTACTACTATTATAAATGTGAAAGTTTGTGAGAATGGATGGATGGATGGATGTATGGATGGATGGATGTATGGATGGATCGATGTTTGTTACTCTTTCACGTAAAAACTTCTGAACGGATCTGGATGAAATTTGGCACAGAGATAGATTATGGTCTGGAATAACACATAGGCTACTTTTTGCAGCGATAACCGACATCAACGCGGGCGGAGCCGCGGGCAACAGCTAGTAAATAGATAAAGGTAAACTGGGTCAATTTATCCTCCGGTGTCTAACGTAAGCGTCACATATATGTGTCAAGTACACAAAAAGTAACAAGCAGAACGTAAGTAGATTTCGTCTAAGATATTACTTGACATCATATTTTGTATTTCACTTTGTAAATAAGAATATATTTGCGGGTACTGAAAACTTGTTTTAGCACGGTACGCATATTTTTAAATGAGATAAAATCTCTGGATTCGCGATACCGTTACGAGACGCAGCTTGATATATCCGAAAAATCTTTTTTCGACTGTCACGTTATTAAAGCAAAGCATATATGCATGTAAATATAGCAGACCGCGAACGCGTCTAGATAAATTAAAAAAAAAGTACTATAAAATTTATTACAAATGTTTTGCCTAGTGTTTTCACTTCTGTCGGCACTTCCAGAGTGCAATTTTTTTTAAGGGGTAAATGCATCACGCATAACACCCCGTCTGGAGAAGTAGGACGGTTATGGAGGACTCTCCAGCCTACAGATGATGGGCGGCCGGTATACCGACTAGTGCATCTACACCCACTGTGAGTAGACTACCGGAACCTGATATGACATCAGTGTTCCAGTCTGTTCATACTAGCTTATGACAAACCCAAACCTAGTACAATATAGACATATATAGTATACTCGTAAGAGAGGTAAGACACCATACTTGCGAGCAAGCCCAACTAGAGAAGGACCTACACCTTACTGGAGACCGGACTCAAATAACTACTCACGGGGGTGTAGCTGTGTTCCTATTTGTGTGTACAGATATCCAGCGCTTGTTTAGGAATGCATTTTGAAAGAAACTCAAACTCAGAATTCATTTGAGTTTAAGGCCTAAGCCTGCTTAATATCAACCGGGCCGTATGCTTGTTTGCCACCCTAGTAGTATAAAAAGGTGGAAAAAAGGGGGGTGAATTTTTTTTATGAAAGTCCATAATTTTTTGAGACAGAATTAGGAAAAATTGTATTTAAAAGGGGTAAAAAATGATCAAAAACCGGGGTGGGGTGCTAATGTATAAATAAAAAAGAAACGATCTTCAACCTCTTCCTATATTATACTCATAAATATAAGGACACTCGGTGTTCCCGAACTCAGTTCAAATATAATTTTCCTTTATAATAAATTGTCCTGACATCTTCGTAATTGATTAATTAACGTGAACATGAAAGGGGGTAACAAGTGGCAACTCGCGATATGGCCCCCTGATTTATAATCTAATTAATTTTGTTTAATTTAGTGTGAAGACGTTCGATTGTAATATGCCTTTGATAGCAGTACCCTTCATTTAATATTATTATTAAACGTAGGGTTCATCAACTCTATTTTTAAATGTTTTTATATCTTTGAAGTACTACATCACGTTTTGGAGAGGTAAAGCACCATATAATTGAGTAAACCCGACCTGGAAATCACTTAACAGAAGACTACGAAGTTAAATAATGACACAAAGTGATGAAGTTGAATTCCTGTGCAATAGTTTAGGTCTCTAGTGCTCGTTTAAGGAATACTGTTTTTGTTCTCAAAACTCTGGTCCTACAAGATGTAGGGTCGATAACGCGCCAATAATATACTTATTATAAAAGCTTTTATAGGCTACGGTAATGTACTGCTGCTTACAATCCAGGTGGGCCGTACGCTAGGTTGGTTTTATCAAAGTAGATTAAATGGGCCGTATATTTGTTTAAGAATAAAATAATATTTTTACAATACAATACATGATGACAATAACAAAAAATCTAAGTTTAGTCAGCTAACTGCAATCCAAAAGTTTCTGTGCTACAAAGCTCTGCCTACGGGTCTACGACGTGCTACAGTCTACGACGTGCTACGGTCTACGCAGCTACGCGGCTACGTAATACTTTACGGAGTTGGCTTAATTAATAATTCGTACAGTTTCTCGCGAGTGAAAATAAAGCGATTCTGTTATCGTGTTCACAAACATTTGGCTCCGCAATCCGACGTCGAGTGCGAACACTTAATGTTTTTAGAGTAAGCTTTTATATGCGAGTTAATTCTTTAAACGACGTTCTGTCTACTAATTTGAATTGGATGAGATTTTCGATGGCTTCGTTGAGATTTCCTGGTATGTGAAATGGTTTTTGAGTGGAATGGGTGCTGCTATTATCCTTATAAGATAGTATATTATGACAAAATTTAGTGAAAATCCGTAGAATAGTCTCCACAACTGGTAAATAATTCTTGAAGAATTCAACACAAAAAAAACAATCAAGAATAGACTAGTCATTATAAAATATGGCTTGTTTATTTGAAAGGTTTTTACAGTGCGATTGAAAGAAAAAGAAAATAAATTAAAACTACAAATTATTGACAAGACTGACATATTGGTATACTACAAATATTAGTATATACTCATTAGACACATCGTATTTGAGCAAATGAGGTTACTACGCAGAATAATGTTATGTTGAGATAACAATTAAACGATTGATGCCTCTAGTGTGATCAGCGTTCTATCACATAGGCTGTATGGTTCTTAAGGAGGCGGTATGGCCTTTTAGAGACTAAGAGGCAAAAACGTACGATTAAGTTGTGGAATGAGCTTCCTGCCGAGGTTTTCCCGAAAGACTATAGCATGGGCTTCTTCAAGAAAGAAGTTATTAGGTTTCTAAAGGGTCGGCAACGCGCGAGTGATACCCCTGGTGTTGCAAGCGTCCATAGGCTACGGTAACTGCTTACCATCAGGCGGGCCGTATACTTGTTTGCCTCCTTAAAAAAAAAACCATACTGCCCGTCTGGTAGACCATAAAAAGTCCAATCAACTCAAATACAATAATCTCTGTTGATTAAACCTAAACAATTTTAAATCAAAGTTGTATTATCCAATCCATAATTAATGATTCTGTTCATTCAAGTAAACAACCCGAACAAATAGTTTGTCTATCCACCAACATGTACTGATATCTACATTAACTACATTATAATTTTGTACGTTTATATATTCATCGTTTCGTAATACCCACACAGTCCACAATTTGAATTGTCGGCAAATAATTAGCATTTTAATTGTACCGCGGCAAACAACGAATGCGTGAGTCGTGGACGTCAGAGAGGGTGGGTAGAGGGATGCGCGGGGTAGGGTAGCGGCGAGTTTATTAATAGGGCTCTTCTAAAATGCTGATTCCATCCTTTATATGCTTTGGTGTTTTGCGATATCAGGCTCGTTCCATTATTTTTGAATACCTATGGTTTCGATGAGTGTTCTAAAAAGTTTTGTTTAAATATTATAAAGGGTTTGGTTCTGTTTTGTTTACTTTGTAGGTACGGTAAAAGGTTTTAGTGTTTATATTTATTAATATAATAAAAATAATGTTCTCTTCTCAATGTGATAGCAATCTGACATGACCGGAGAAAAAAATTGGGCATTGATTTGTGAATTTCAATTGCTCTAGACGTGAGGCACTGCCATCTACCATTTTGAGGTGAAAGCGTGACGATATAAATATTCTATAATTATTCTATAAAAAAATCTTTTATACAATTTTATTGAAATATACTGTTATTTTTATTTGTAATAATAAGATAATATGTTTATAAATATAAGAGAGGTAGGGCACCATACTACGAGCGAGCCCGACTGGGGAAGGACCTCCACCTTACAGAAGACCACAGCCAAATGACTACACACAGCGGTGTAGTTGTGTTCCTGTGTGTGAGTACAGGTCTCCAGCGCTCATTTAGGAATGCGTTTTGAAAGAAACGTATTCCTATCCCAGGGTTACTTCCATCTTAAAGCCCTGGTGTAAAAAAAATGGGTTGGCAACACGCAAGTGATACCTCTGGTAATGCAAGCGTCTATAGGCTACGGATACTGCTTAACATCAGGTGGGCCGTATGCTTGTTTGCCACCTAAGTAGTATAAAAAAAAAAAAAAAAAAAAATGGCAGCTTAGTAAAAGAACCGTGTATGCACAGTAATAAATATTGATATTATACCGACTGTTTCAAATGGTAGTTTCAAAGAATATATTTTCTCATATCCTACGGGAAATGAGATTTTTCCGAGTAACCAATCAACGGAACAAATAATACATATAATGTATTATTTTATTCCCGTCTATCGTGTATTGTGTACAGTAATAAATTGTGTTTTAAATATTTGTACATATAAAATTATATATGATGTTTACAAATGATTGTAAAAAGTGAAAATGAGTTGTTGTTTCATTAATTTGCTAGGCTCCAGCGACTTCGTCCGCGTGGTAATTTGGAATATTTGCCCCGATTTTGCAACATATCTCACTACTGCTCCGCTCCTATTGATCATAGCGTGATGTTATATAGACTTCCTGGATAAATGCACTATTCAACAAAATAAGATTTTTTTAAATTGAACCAGTACTTTCTGAGATTAGCGCGTTCAACCAAACAAACAAACTCTTCAGCTTTATAATATTAGTATAGATTAAATATTTTAAGCTTAGTACCAAGGGCGGTGCAACCCCACAGACCGCATAGTGGTATTTTATCTGAGCGTCTCCGTGCTTCAGCTTAAGCCTAAGCCGATCCAGATGGGTAACAGTCGCTAGATCGTGACAGAGGCCTAAATATGGGCGATCTAAATAACTCACCACCTCGTCACTAGGTTGGCCACTATCCAAACGATAAGAAGAAGCATATATTTAAATATTTTAAGCACTGAAGAACGGCGAGCTCGGAGCATCGAATTCGTGCCTCAGGTTTCGGCCCAGCGCACTACCATTTGTGCTATCCGAGGTCCTACTAATGAGTTCGAATTTGTCCACTGCTATATACGTCTTGTCTAGTCATGTGTAGGAACAACAGGAAAGAATGATATATGGGATAGAAACACTCAGTATTATTAAACATTTTTATTTTCGAAAGGTGCAGGTTCGAGTCCTGCTACGAGGTTGACTTTTTCCATATTGCTTAAAATATTTAAATATGTATTAGTTGATTTGAAATTTGACTAATAAATACATTATAGTTCAGAATAACACAACAGACTTTATTTTATTAAAAAAAACACATCCACTTGGGCAAAACTGCAGGCATCAGCACTGGCTTATGCCTGCAGTTTTGCTTGCTAAGCTTAAATGACAAAATTTCTATAAATTAAATTTAATATACCATATAATATATTTGGCATAATTCCTAAGTGCCTAATACTCCATTTGGTATAGTAATTGTGTGGAGAACAAATAGATAATAGTTGCATTATACAGCGTCGATGGTTCGCCGGGCTCTTGAGGTTTGCGCTCTCGGTGGACGCCAAGCATACTGAGCTAGTACATAGAGTAGGGTGCAGAGATATGTACCATTAATATTTTTTCTAGCATAGACTTTGTTTGTAGTATAGAATTTCTACTCGGTGATTATTTAGCAAAATTCAGCAATTAAGTGGCCATTGTTGCCTGAGAACGAAATGTTATTACAAGTATATTTTAAAAGGTGCATTGCAAAAGCTTATTTTACAGCTAATTTTTAAATACTACTTAGATGGCGGACAAGCATACGGCTCGCTTGTTGATAAGTAGTTACCGTAGTCTTTAGATGCTTGTAATACCAGAGGTATCACTTGCGTGTTGCCGATCCATTTTTTTAGATAGGAAAAGGTTTCTTTCAAGACGCTAAATGAGCGCTGGAGACCTGTTCTCACACACAGAAATACAAATACACCGTTGTGTGTATTTATTTGTCTATGTTCTTTTGTAAGGCGGTGGTCCTTCCATAGTCGGGCTTGCTGACTTGCACGGTACCGTAATAATATTTTCAAGGTAGTGGATTTGCGAATCTGCTGTAGAAACAAAATCAGAAAACCTTTGGATAGAATGTAACACTTAAAAAGGTCCTCTATTTATTAATACGTGAAGAAAAAAAAAGCCACTTCCCGGACAAGAGCTATAAGAAGAATTGGCACTGATCTCAAGCAGGCTTCGGGACAATCCCACCCACATGCCCACCGCTGTGACTCCTGTGAACCAGGATTAACAGCGGAGTAACCAACTGATACACCGAGTTTTGACACTCGTGCGTCCCGTGGACAACTAAACCTACTGTCTTGGACCCCGCAACGAATTTAATCAGAAGTAAATAGGAGGAGTTAGTAAGAAAAGTTTCCACTTCCCTCCATAGCAAAGCGGAAGACAAAATAAATCTGTATAGGTTTCTAACCTATGAAAAGGAGCACCACGGAGGACCTCAAACTACGGGACCTAAGTGAGCTAAGTTTGATTGCTATAATATGTATGGCAGAAACGTTTAAATGCACGGAAATTCCCTCTAGATGAGACTAAATCCCCATAGTAGGCCGCTCAAGATGATACATGTTACAAGCTGTTCAACATAATAGTACGATCATTATGCCAAAGACTACTCTCCCAGAGTATGTGATGAGCAGACTGCTCCTGATCGTAGCCAGGTGTTGAGCAGTTCAAGCAGGCTTGTTAATCGGCAAGACTTTATTATCATATAAAATGATTTCTCTGTACCTCGCCTACTCTGTGTCAGTAAGAGAAAGCTCCAAGGGCCTGTGGAAGAAAGCGGCGCGCTATGCGAGACACGTCCCAGTCGAATTTACAGGCAATTCATTCGATATTGGATTATTAGGTATTGATCTTTTTTTAAAATTTTCCGATTTACTGCGGAAAATGTGGACAGTACGAATAAATGGAGCGGTCACGCTGAGGATTTATTTAATAGATTTAAAACTACGAGGTTGTATTTCGTGTTTTCAGCTTATAAGTAGCCAATGGGCATATAGCATATAATTTTTAACTCTTAAAGTGGTAAAGTTTTTTGAGCAAACCTATGAATAGTAAAAGGGATAGATAATAAACTTGTAGCATTGTGTATGAAGTTACATTTTTCGCAATAGATAATTAAAAATACGTACAATGGGTGGTGGCCTTATAGCCAAAAGTATTTTTGCAGGTATCATTAAGATGGAAAGAATAAATAGAAGAAAAATATAAAGTAAAAATAATATGAATACTTAATAAAGAAACTGCAGTAAATTAAGAAATTATGTTCATTTTTTTTGTACTAGTTGGGTGGCAAACAAGCATATGGCCTATGCCTATGCGCCTATGGACGCTTGTAATGCCAGAGGTACCACTTGCATGTTGCCAACCCATTATTTTACACCAGCGCTTCATGATGGGAGATACTCCCATCATCATCCCTGGGATAGGAATATGTTTCTTTCAAAACGCATTCCTAAATGAGCGCTGAAGACTTGTACTCATACACAAGAACACAACTACACCGCTGTGTATAGTTATTTGGCTGTGGTCCTTTCCCAGTCATGCTTGCTCGCTGGTATGGTGCCCTACCTCTCTTAAATAATAAATAAATAATAAACTTTATTGACAAGAAAATAATAATTGTAATAGGTAGGTACATAGTCAAATGTTACATTATGTTCTTATACTAGTTCTACAATCTGGTGGGTGTAGTTCTGTACTCCTATCTAGGTTATAAAATAACCTGTGTTAAGGAGTAACAGTTCCGAACCCTTGGCAGTTAGTTGATTAAAATAACGTACAATAATATTCTGCCTTTAGTTAAATAAATTCATAACACTTTGCTTGTTTGCACCAGATTATAAGACAATCGTCCATATTATAGATTCGTATGTTTTCACACTAAGTGCGTGAGGCTAGTGTCCCAAAAACCCAATTTGGTTCAATGAGAAAATAATGTAAAACGATCCGATTGTACGCGTATAGAATTTTAAAATTTGCGTCTTTTACGTTATTATGCGTCTTTTTTACCTTTTATATTCGGTAATCAAAGGCTTGTTAGAAGCTTTTCGCTAATAATTTATTTTGCAAAGAATGAAGGCGTTTTTATTAAAATTTTCATTTGAAACGCTAATTTATGTATGCAATGTCGTGGCCATTCTTTTGCCACCAAGCTGAAAACTTCCGGGCTTTGGAAACGTACTCGTATATTTTAAAATAAGCAATACGGAGGCCTGTTCTTACGCACAAGAATACAACTTACTGTATACATTGCTGGACACAGGCCTTCCTAAAAGATTTCCACAACTTGACTGCCTTTGTGGTCCAGTGGCCGCAGTATGCGCCTGCTGTGCACGAAGATGTGGTTTCGATTCCCACACAGGACAAAACTTTGTGTGGCTCACAAATAATTGTTCTGGGTCTGGGTGTTATTTGTGTCCGTTTATTGTATGTTTGTAAAGTCCCCCGCTTGTTCTCTGGTGCGGGAGTTGTATGTTCGCCCGCGTAGATGTCGGTTATCGCGATAAAAAGCCTATATGCTATTCCAGACTATAATCTATCTCTGTGCCAAATTTCATCTAGATCCGTTCAGTAGATTTTGTGTGAAAGAGTAACAAACATCCATAATCACAAACTTTCATACTTATAATATTAGTAAGGATGTACCTACGTGTATTAATTTAAGTACAAATTCGTCTGTATCCAACAGCAACAGTACAAGCTGTATGTAGGTAGTTGAAGTGTTTATGAAAACTGCGTCAACCGCAGCTGAAGTGAGTGCGAGACAACTTTTAATTAAACACTAATGCTATTCGCGAGCGTATTTACAATATACATATGTAGGGATGGGACACAGCGGTGTTTAGGTTACCTATACGATAAAATTATCGATGTATTTATTAATGTAACCTATTGCACATGCGGTGGAAGTGAATGGATTGCAGATTTATCTTTGGATGAGTGGTATTGGTTTGTTTTGATGACTAGAACAGGCTTCATCGTTATTATCATCTCAGACGAAATATGTCCAGTGCTGTATCTAGGACTTTCTGATGGATTCACAGCATTCAATCCTGAGGTGGCCTTGTTTATCCGAACAGGTTTATTACTTATTATTAATAATGGCACTTCTGACTGAATTGAATTAACAATGAGCAGAAGCTAGCAAACTACACATGACATAATTTAATTTTCAAAAGATATTTTTATATAGTTACTATTGGTTTCTATTATTCTATGCTATGCTTGTATTTTCCATATACTTACTCAGTTATAATGTTTGTCAACAACAACAACCAAAAGCCCCAGCAAAATTACAGGTAGTATTACTAATAGAAATCAATTAACAATAACCATAGTTAAAATGAAAAAGAAAAGTATTAATATGCAAATGTATGTCATGTAAAAAATGCCTGTTGCCTAGCATTATACTAATAATACACAACAGCGTTGGTTTTCACTGATAACCAAGATAACGAATGCATCTTAATTATATCCCGTATTGTATTAATGGCAGGCTAGAGCAATGTTAAAAAAAAACAAAAATATATTTCTATCGATAGATGATTGTTATCATCACTATCCTACGCGTATGGAAGGCATGAAGAAATTAATTCATATTTTACTTGTACTAATGAAACAGCCGACTGGGCTAACATTAACACAGGCCCGTTTCACTTCGGTAACAGTTTTTGAAACAATAAGTACATGGTTACATAAAACATTTAAGTTAAAATAATAAAAGACCTTTGACAAATAGTACCTACATGTTTTAGAAGAAATTCTAAAGACATATGTGATTCACCAAACCGCATTAGGCCAGCGTGTGTTAATTAAGGCCTAAACCCTCTCTCTCTCTCGATAGAGGAGACCCATACCCAGCAGTGGGATATATATGGGTTGCTATTATATTATTCTGAGCTAGATCCCATTTTGGCGTAAACATGAGACACATATACCTTATCATTTTTGTTAAGTATTTATGACAATTTGTGTTCTAAATTACTGCCAAATAAAATATTATTTCTATTTTTACATTTAGAATCGTAGGTACCATTAGCATGTTTCTTTTTTTGAAAATTATTCGGTAAGTTCTTTGATGGAATTTCTTTAAGATAGGAAAACGTCTAGTGAAAAACACATCCTAAATAAGCTCTAGAAACCTGTACTCACACACAGGAATACAACACTACTCTGTCGAAAAAGCTAATAGGGTTTAAGTCTTAATCCACACAAGCTGGCCTTATGCGGGTTTAAATAAAACAATAACGATAATATAATATTTTTCATTTTTTCTTTTTAAATGACAACTTCCGCGCAAGGGAATATAAAGAAGGGTACAGGTCTCCTGCGCTCGTTTAGGGATGCGTTTTAAAAAAAACGTATTCCTATTTCAGGGATACTCCCCTCGTGAAGCTCTGGTGTGAAGAAATGGATTGGCAACACGCAAGTTATACTTCTGGTGTTGCATTCGTTCATAGGCTGCGGTAGCTGCTTAACATCAGGTGGGCCGTATGCTTGATTGCCACCTAAGTAGTATAAAAAAAACTAGGGAACAAACCCCGTGTCGTGGGGAACTTTACAAACATACAATTAACGAACACAAAGTACAACAAACAAAAATTGTTTGATTCATAAAACCATTTATGAATCAAACAATTTTTTGTCTCGTGTGGGGATCGAACCCACAACAAGCCGCTTAGTGGTAAATGGCGAGATAACCACTTAAGTCACTGAAGCAACCGTACAGTCAATATTCAATTGTACACAAAAACAAGCTGGACTGCCGTCCAAGGCTATTACGCGTAAATCAAAAGTCTATTAGCAATTTGTTAAGCGGTTTTAAGCAAACGTGCATGGCCAGCCAAGTTGGCAAGGGGCAAAAATAACCTCTTTCGTAGCGAGTCGTTACGGACAAATTAAATTGCACCATTAAGTGCCTTGGATTATGCACTCAGACTCAATTGGTTAGGTACCAGACAGAGTATAAAATCCTGAGTTGTTTTCGTGTGCCCATATTTTGGGGTAATTTGCCGTTTATGGGGAACTTTAATTTTATTTTGTTGGTGCACATTTTTTGAAATTGTTTTTCGTTTTGTAGTTTGTTTATTGCTGGCGTATTTAAAACAGCTGTTGGGTAAGATTTTTCATTAAAGACGGAATTAAAAACTGTTTATTTCTTTGAGAATACTATTAGAATGTAATAAAATTTCGACTAATGTATATTTCCCAAAGAGGTAGACAGAAGTGTATGACAACCACGTTTTGCCAGCTATATTAGGTATCATGAAAACGATGATGATAAATGATGTGAGCTCATTGCTATAGGTATATCAAAAAAAACCAATAACATTTTGCCGGTTTGCCCGAATTGAACCTGGATCTCATGAGGTATTGCAAATATAAGCGCAATGGCTTGCACTGTGCAACGGTTCCTATAAATACTTGGGTGTTACTTGGGATGGCTGGTCAATCTTGGCATGATTTATGTTTTAATAATTACGGTAAAGTTTTTAAATTTTACTAAGATCACAATATGAAAAAGAAACGATCCCTCATTACCATACTAAATTCTTTTTTTTTAAAGTCATTATATTGTTTCTGAATTAATTAAATTAAATACTTATCTAAATTTTATTCTGTATGGTATATTGGTTTCCGTTCCTTTTCGTTACCACTAATATTGTAACTTATACCAAATTGTAAATGTTATATTCTGGCGATTAAAAAGAGTGACCCGAGTTTCTTGCCAATTCTTCTCGAGGCCCTACAAAATTCAGATTCAAAAGTCAGCGAATTTGCCGTAAAAAAAAATGCTGGAATTTGTTTTTATGACGTTCATAAGTATCATGTATTTGATCTAAATGAATAAATAAGATTGACTTTGACTTTGAATACCTAAGTACTCAAGATCTATAAATGTATTTACAAATTCCTAGTAGATTTATGATAATTTTTATTGCTTGTAGCTTCACTAACCGTTTCAACAAGCACAGTATGAACTACGTAACCTTCAACAAACAAACAAAATAACATCAATATTGGTATAATTTGTATCGTTATTAGACAAACACTACCATTGAAAGTTTTATTCACAATAAAAAATGAATGTTAACGAGATAGCTTCCAAAATAAATACAAACAATGGGATGGGGCTCGATCACGACGGAAAAAACAGAGTCATTACATTTTTACACCCAAACTTATGCGTAGCACAGTCGGGTTTTACTAATAAAAATATAGTAAAATTGTGAAGGCCGACAAAGATCTATCTGTCATTTCCTCTTAAGGCATTACGATGTTACACCGCAGCGGAGATGAGCGGAACGGAGCGGGCAAATTTTCAATCAACAAACTTGGTCAAATAGAAAAAGTTTTATTCAAAATTTTACCAAGTTTCGTTGCTTTGATTGTTTTCACTCTATATAGTGAATTAATTCTTACAAGAATAAAATGGTTTGGGCAAAACACGTCTTCTTTTTTTGTACCTTAAGACCATACAAAGGTTGCCTGGATGAAATAAGATTTTAGTGATTAAACTATTGTGTGTGTGCATATTCGACTGCCTTGGTGGTCCAGTGACCGCAGTATGCGCCTGCTGTGCACGAGGTTGAGAGTTCGATTCCCACACAGGACAAAACTTTGTGTGACCCGTAAAGTGTTGTTCTGAATCTGGGTGTAATTTGTTTCCGTTAATTGTGTGTTTGTAAAGTCTCCCGCGACACAGAGCTTGTTCTCTAGTGCGGGAGTTGTGTTTTGTAAAAAAGAAAACAATTCAATTTTATATTATTGTTATGTTTTCCCTAGAACATAACTGTTGGGTAAGATTTTTCATTAGAACGAAATTAAAAAGACTATTGCATGGCGCTCTACAAGAAAGGAGTTATTACGTTTTGAATCGATCGGCAACGCGTGAGTGATACCCCTGGTGTTGCAGGCGTCCATACGCCACAGTAACTGCTTACCATCAGGCGGGTCGTATGCTTGCAATCTCAACTGGGGAAGGACCTCCACCTTACAGAAGACCACAGCCAAATATTACCAAATAACTCCAGCGCTCATTTAGATATGCGTTTTGAAAGAAACGTATTCCTATCCCAGGGATAGTCCCATCATAAAGCCCTGGTATAAAATTGCACACGCAAGTGATACTTGGTGTTGCGGGCGTCCATAGGTTGTAACTGCTTAACACCAGGCGGGCCGTATGCTTGTTTCCACCTAAGTAGTATAAAAAAATCGATCTATCTAAAATCACCTAAAAATCTATAGATTCTAGTAGATATATATGTGAAATGTAACTTTTAAGTTAAAAAAAGTGTAGGTGGTAAGGAGGTAATGTAAAAACCGTGTAAAAAAGTTATTATTGTACTCTCAGTAGAACAGTTTAAAATGTTGATGTGTTTTGTAGCCCAACGACGACATGTCCTTGTTGCACGCTAGGGAGGATGATTTTATTTAGAATTTTTTCATTCTTTTATTAATTTGTGTTATTAACGGTTTTTTTATTTTTTTTGGAAAGTCTTTAAAACTTTTTCGGTTTGTTAACATACATATAAGTGACTGCCTTGGTGGTCCAGTGGTCGCAGTATGCGCCTGCTGTGCACGAGGTTGTGGGTTCGATTCCCACGCAGGACAAAACTTTGTGTGGCCCACAAAGAGTTGTTCTGAGTCTGGGTATAATTTGTGTCCGTTAATTGTATATTTGTAAAGTCCCCCGCGACACAGAGTTAATTCTCTAGTGCGGGTGTTGTCTTTTTAACCGACGAAAAAAAAAAGAGAGGTTCTCAAGTCGACCCGTATATTTGTTTTTTTTTTTTTATGTATGACCACGCATAACTTTTTACAGGGTCGTCCGATTTCGATAATTCTTTTTTTATTCGATAGGATATACTTTGAAATTGGTCCCATTTTAACGACATTTAGCTCTTATGATGGGATCCATGAGGAATTGAGAGAACTCCTCAAATATTATAGGCAAACATATAACGATTTTGATATTTTATACAATAAGTCAAGCATTTGCATTCAGAAAGTATCATTTGGTGAAGTAAAACAGATGAAGAAGACCACAAATGACTGCCAGAAGTTCTCAATAATAAGCATTTTGTGAATGGCGATAGGATAATATAGATATCGAATAAGATAGTTACAGCGACTGTAATAAAGTAAATTCAATGTTTTTTATGAAAATGGTACCATTAAACTAATCTGATGATGAACTTGGAAGGCATAAGCATCGGAACTCCATAAATAAACAATGTATTCTAGCCGTGTTTGGGCTTATTGGAGAGGTCATAAGATGCTCTGATTGTAAATTATTAGATTTTCGGAAACTCCGTATTTTAAACTAGAAATATTACCCTTCAGTTAAATAAATAGGGAATAATTGATTGTTCACTCATAACATTTACATTTGTTTACCGATTTTGTTAAAATTTGCTAAACATATACAGTTTTAATGACACTACATCATCAAGATGACGTAAACATGGTGGTGCCAATGGTTGTCCCTAGTATGAGTGTACTTTGTATCCGTCAATTGTATATTTGTAAAGTCTCCCGCGACACAGGGCTTGTTACCTAGCGAGGGACTTGCCTTAAAAGAAAAGGAAAATAAAGATTTTGATTTTATTGTTTAATCAAAGGTACAAAAATAAGTGTAAGTAATAAAAAAAAATTAAAACTTCTAAAATACAAAGATATATTGACTATTTAGAAAAAATCGCGTTCTCCATCTTTGATCACGAAATAGATGTTATATTCGTATTCAACACCCCCGAAAAACTCGAAGAGGACACCATAACAGGTCACTTGTCAAAAGTAGTAACTCGTTAAAGGTTTTACTCGCTAATCGGATTCGGCCGGGTAGTGTTTGAATGGCTTAGCCATATCTCCCTGTCCTAAATATCGCAGTATCTCAAGACAAAAATGTTTGACCCGTGTATGTTACCAGTGATGAACATTATACATCTGAGACGTGGTCGTATACTAACGCTGCGCTGTGTTAAACCTTAATAATTATAATATTTTCGAGACGACTCACACATCGCTATCTGATCCCAAACTAGGCAGAGCCTGAACTATGGTATCCAGACAACTGATAAACATACTTATATATTTCTAAATACATACATATTATAAATAAATTACACCCAGACACAGAACAAACATTCGTGCTCATCACACAAAGATTTGTCCTGGGTGGGAATCGAACCCACGACCTCTGGCGTAGCAGTCAGAGTCACTAGCCACTAGACCAACAGGCCAGTTAATGCTTATGTATACATAAGCATAAGGATTTATTTGCGCTGTGTAAATCTTTATGTAAACGTAAGCTTAATGCTTATGTTTACATAGCATAAGGATTTACACAGCGCAGTGATCTCAGTCAAAAGACGTGCACTGGTAGACCAGTGCGCGTCTTTTGATTGAAATCATGAGGACTTTATAACCAATTTGTGATGTATAATTATTGATTTGTATATGTAAGTCACAAAAAATTAAAAAATAATATCTTTTTAACAAAAAATTGAACCGACGAAAAAAAAAGGATTTGAAAAGTAAAAAATAATAAAGTTTTGAGTCGGCGCCAAACTAACGAATAAGCAAATTAATCTATACCTACATATATAATACTTGCCGTAACTGATTCACCAACGCAGAGCATATACATAAAGTGAGATGATGGCTTGTTTGTTTGGCGCCGACTCAAAACTTTATTATTTTTTACTTTTCAAATCCTTTTTTTTTCGTCGGTTCAATTTTTTGTTAAAAAGATATTATTAAAAGAAAAAAATATATATATATTAACAAGGACAATGGGTCTATATCGTGTAATATTTTAAAGATTTTCATACCTTTTAGTTAGTTATTGAAGGTTTACAATGTTTTTATAGATCCAGTCACGATGCAGTAAAAATATATATGGCAGCATTAAAGACATTCTATATTTACAAATTCGCAATATATACTTCTTTTTTTGAAAACCAAATTTAGTCATTGAAAGGGTACATAATTCAATGTACTTATCTATATACTAGCTGTTGCCCGCGGCTCCGCCCGCGTGGATGTCGGTTATCACTGTAATAAGTAGCCTATGTGTTATTCTAAACCATAATCTATGTATCTCGGTGCCAAATTTCATCCAGATCCGTTCAGTAGTTTTTACGTGAAAGAGTAACAAACATCCAACCATCCAACTTTCACCTTTATAATATTAGTAAGGATATAAACATATTTATACTCATATATAAATTAATCCTTATTTCCCTTCCCTTACAACCATAACTTGAGAAATACTATACCGATTTTATTCATCTTTATTTAAGTTTTCTAAAACCCTGTAGAAAATTTCTAACGGAAAAAATAAGAAAATTGTGCAGAAAATAGTTTTACCCGTGCGAAGTCTTGGTAGGCCGCTAGTCTATAATATAAAAATGAATCGCTGAATGTGTTGCTAAGCGCAAAGCTGAACGGATTTCGCTAATTATTTTTTTGCTATGTCCGTTCCAACTCAAACTCAAAATTCATTTACCTATTCATTTAGGTTACAAAGTAACACTTATGAAGGTCATAAATTATGAATAAACCAGAACGATGATGTCAGCTAAATTTGCCTATGGCATTGACAGAACCTTCTGTTCTTATATAAAAAAAAGAAAGTTGAGCTGAAAATAGTTTAATAGTTTGGCGGGCCGCTAGTTATATATGAAACTAAGCTTTAGTACTAAACATAACTAAGTAGGTAAGTATTTACACGATGTAAGGGACCTAACTCGAAGTAAAACAATGAGCGATCCTATAACTAAACCTCGCGATTATATCTCACAACTTGATAATGCTTACTAAGCCCATAAGACATGGTATACTCCCAATATTTTAGCAGTAAACCACCGTTCAAGAGTTCTAAGCCGGGTCCCATTATTATGTATGAAGTTTGAAGCATGTCTCAATTGTCCTAAAACAAACAGACGAGCATTATGCGATGGCACGATCCGTTGCGATAGTCTTGGGTCTAAGACCCGTCCACACATCACCACTCCGTTTACATTGTGTGGGTAGTACGCTTTTATTTCTGACATCATTGTGTGCCTTTGTCTTGCCACTTATAAATATAATGATTTAAAATTTCATTTTAGTTTGTTTGAGGTTGTATAGGGAAATAAATAAAATAGGTTACTTTAAATATGTTTCGAAAAATGAATAAGTGTCATGTAGTCTTAACAAAGTTCATAAGAAGAAGAAGATTAAATAGTATCAAGACAGGCATAGAATAACATGCCTCGGTGGTCTAGTGGCCGCAGTATGCGACTGCTGTGCACGAGGTTATGGGTTCAATTCCACACAGGAGAAAACTTTGTGTGACCCACTAAGAATTGTTCTGAGTCTGGGTGTGATTTGTATCCGTTAATTGTATGTTTGTAAAGTCCCCCGCGACACAGAGCTTGTTCTCCAGTGCGGGAGTTGTCTTTTACAAAATAAAATTAAATAAATAAATTATAAATAAACATTTTGTCTAGGCCATTCAAATTGGTTTCATTTAAAAAATTTGAACGAAACTAAAACAATAGACAGCGCAATTTAATTTGCCGAAATGAAATAAAGAAAACATATTTTCAAATTTAGAAAAAAAGGCTGAAGACCTTTTTCAAAATAATCACTTTTCAAAAATAAAAATCAAACAATAGGTACTTACGATGAGCATCGGAGATAGCTGTACAGGGCCGCTATATCAAAATTAGTATTTTTATGAAAACCAATGTATCAATTTGTCTAAATTTATTTTTATCTGTAGGTATAGTCTAATTGTACACTGTTACCAAATTCCACAGAAATAATATACAATAGTTTTCTTAAAAAACTAATCTTTATATAGCGGCCCTGTACATTTATCTCCGTTGCCGTGTATACATACCCAACTCTAATAGAAAACTCCCAAAATCAATGCCGAAAACAATAATAGGTTTTAAATAAATAAAGAGTTAACCGTAACTTTGGCCACTCTTTGCCCAAAGCTCTGGTTGGGTCCGAGTCTCAGGGGGCATATAAACTAACTTCCTAGTCGTAAAAACGCACAAACTACGACGTAGGCTCGCGACAGGTATATAAAGGGAAGACAGCTCATGTTAAAAAGGGGTCTACTTTACAGAGTTTTTGGACCTTGTTTTTAGATTAAATTAAATTTTATTTGATATTATTGCATTGTGTGAAATCGGTAGGAAATCGCTGACCAAATTGCTTATATAAAAAATAACTTATGATTTAATTGATACGTACTGTTATTAGTTATGGGATTTAAAGGCATAAAGCACCCATAGGCTACGGTAACTACTTACCATCCCCACCTAATTGTAAGCAGTTACCGAAGCCTTAGCGCTTGCAACACGTAGGGCTAATCTAGCTCATTAAATCATACCTGTAAACGTCACACAAAATAGAAAAATAAATTTCAGCCTACAGTCTGTTCATTGACATGAGAAGATACGCTTAGAGTACTCTCTCCAAGTGTACGCCACTTAGCATGATCCTCGGTTTCTCTTATTTAGGTGTTCCGAGCCATTTTGCGAAGATAGTTGCTCCAGGTTTCCTCACAATGTTTTTCATCACCGATCGTCAAAGGTAAAAAAATCCAGTGAAATTCACCGAGCGGGATGCTTCGTTACTTTCCCACTGGGCTGCAAACGCATAACATAATATAATGCACTAATGGGTCTAAATGTAATACGTACCAAACTCACACATCTAAAAGCAAAGTACTATTTAATTTATTTTTTCTTTATTATATTTACAATATTGTGCTGAATGAAGCAAAAGCATTTACTTTATTTTCTTTCTATATATCTTTGCTGTAGACAGTTCACTATAAAACTAAATAAGATACTACAAAGGATATAAAAGGCGAATTCTTTTAAAGAAATTTCTTGAACATTGGCTATCTAAAAACAATTTTACCTTAGATATGTTACCGGCATTGTTCGCACAATGGCATGAAAACAATTGCATTTGTATGTAAATAAATACATTTAGATACACTGCGTATTAAGCCACGCATCTGTAGGATACTACGAGTTACTTTCGTTATCGCTAGCGACTGTAGTATCGTTTTTGTCAGTCTATTCTATGTTTTTAATATGCGAATGTCGATAATTCGGCTCTCTAATGTCAGACAAAAGCATGTGTGCAAACAAAATATTTATTTTATTTTATTTATTTATTCATCTAAAATAGTTGTTTGTCTTAATAAAGATACTTACATGGTAATATAACAATCACCTGCTACGTCTGCCTAGTATAAGTTTATTAAATCTTCGCCTTGCTGCCGACATGGACGACACAATATATTCGGACACAGTGTCCGATATTATGTCCAAGTCGTCGCGAGTGAAATATTCAACGCTTAGCACGTTTGAATGCTTACTTAAATTTAATCCATTTGTTATTTCCCACTAAAATTAAACCTATGAAATTTATTTAAAAAAGACAACCCGCACTATTGAACAAGCTCTGTGTCGCGGGGGACTTAACAAACATACAAGTCACACAAAGTTTTGTCCTGTGTGGGAGTCGAACCCACAACCTCGTGCACAGCAGGCGTATGCTACGGCCACTGGACCGCCGAGTTTTTATTACATTAAAACTGACAATAGCCATCATATTATTACGTTATCAATGAACTATAACCGCAATAGTTATGTAACGAACCCATGGTACCGTCCAACTCTTATACTTGAAAACAGGAAGACAAAATAGGCAAAGGCAGTTTGGCAACGTTTCTCTAAGCGAAACGAATGTTGTTCTATACTACTCGAATGTTATCGAGGTGATACAATGGCTAGACAATACAGAAAATATTCCTTCTTCAAAAGACATCGCCAAGTTTCTATAGATACGGGGCAAACAGAAATCTTTTTAAATTTTTGCATGCATGTTATATTTACAGTTTTTTTTATACTACTTGGGTGGCTAACAAGCATATGGCCCGCCTGATGTTACCGTAGCCTATGGACGCTTGCACTATCAGAGGTATCCGCCTGATGTTAAGCAGTTACCGTAGCCTATGGACGCTTGCAATACCAGAGGTATCACTTGCGTGTTGTTAATCCGTTTTTTAACACCAGTGCTTTAAGATGGGAGTATACCTGGGATATGAATACGTTTCTTTTTAAAACAAATTCCTAAATGAGCGCTGGAGACCTGTACTCACACACAGGAGCTCAATACACCGCTGCTTGTATTTATTTGGCTGTGGTCTTCTGTAAGGTGGAAGTCCTTCCACAGTCGGGCTTGCTCACTAGAATGGTGCCCTACCTCTCTTGTGTCCAATAATTGCTTTTGTGCGTTTATAATTAAATAAAACACCGCAAACAAAAGTTAATTTAAACAGTTCATAAACTGAACATGAATAAAAAGGCAATACATCACTAAGAATTAAAAATAATACGCACATAATAACGTTAATATGATTGTTTATGAGTGCAATCGATAGAAATCAACTTTAGTGGACTGGCGTCGATAGTAAACATGTCAAATGTATTAATTAATATTATAAACTATGTAAATCAGTTATTGAATTTAAACTGGTTTTGGATTGTTAAAGCACTTAAGGCGTAGATTGAGGTAACACCTCTAGTAATAACTTTGTTTAGTTTAATTTTGATTCTACTAACTCTTAAACTATCGTGTTACACGATATACAATATTATAAATATACAGACAAAAATTCTAAAAACTAAATTTTTGACGTCAGTAACATATTTAAATTGTTTAAAAAAATTGAATGACGTTTGGACACGACTTGGTAACGATTTTATTATATGTGTAGATTTTTGGTACTGATTTGGTTATAGTTTGGTAAAAATCTCTGTCGTTTTAAACATTTTCATAATAATTAAGAAAGGTAGTGCACCATACAAGCGAGCACAAGCGACCTCGACTGGGAAAGGACCTCCAAGATGGAGTCTACAGCAGACTTCATCTATCTATTGTGACCTATTGTACCTTTATGAGAGAAATAAATAAATATTATTATTATTATTATATTACAACCGCGAAAGTTTGTAAGCATGTATGCATGTATGGATATTTGTTACACTTTCACGCAAAAACTACTAAACGGATCTGGATTAAATTTGGCATAGAGATAGATTATAGTCTAGAATAACACATAGGCTTTTTATCCCGGAAAAATAACTCTGTTCCCGAGGGAATGTACGTGCGGGCGAAGCAGCGGGCGAAAGCTAGTATTATATATAAATAAGTTTTGAGTTTGATAATAGAGTATTTCATTCTCTGCGCTTTAAATACAAGATGGCGTTGACTACTAATCCTGCTGTCAATACAGTACGTGCTTATGCTTATTAGTACTTCTCTTAGCGTGGCCATCAATATGCGTCAATTAATATTATGTGTTTGATTTAGTAATATATACCTGCATAATATATGTCTTCTGCGTCAAATAAAACAATACCTATTTAATTACTATCAAGTTTATATATACTTGTATTATGTTGGTACACTTTAAAAATAAGGATACGGTCGCGGTATATTGACTTCCTTGGTGGTCCAGTGGTCGCTGTATGCGCCTGCTGTGCACGAGGTTGTGGGTTCGATACCCACACAGGACAAAACTTTGTGTGGCCCACAAAATAATGTTCTGAGTCTGGGTGTAATTTGTGTTCGTTAATTGTAATATTTAAAAGTCCCCCGCGACACGGAGCGCGTACTCTATTGCGGGATTTGTCTGTCTTTAGAGAAAAAAAAATAAAAAGATCAGGCTTAATAGGTAATATAACATAGTATAGAAAACACGTAAATACCTGTTTTCTTTAATACTTAACAGTGTTTAGTTGTAGTGAGCAAAGCTGCATCAGGCTACGCGAGATTACGCAAGGCTATGTAAAACTATGTGAGGCAACGCAGGACCACTCAAACGAATCTGCGTATGGCAATGCAAAGTTAGCTATCATTGGCAACTTCATTTTACAGTTAGGTATGCGAGGCGATGACTGACTTCGGAAGACTACTAAGCTGCGCAAAGTTAACATATAGGTCGAAAGTCTTTACGTGAAGTTAAAAACTTTCGACTTTCGAACTTTCAAAGAAATTTTTGAGGCCCGATAGAAAAAACAGATTGTGCATTCTTTTATAACTAAAATCTGAGTATCATTAGAATACTTAATAATAATAATAGTAATAATAAAGCTTTATTATCTCCACCACATAACAAAATAAATACAATAGGCAAATAATATAAAAAACATACATTGAAAAAGAGCCTAAATTGTGTAGTGAAGATTGGAGCCAGCACTAGGATTACCTGTGTTACCGGTCTCCAGCTCTCCAGCTTTCAGAACCAGGGCACAATTTTAAGTACGTATTTAAATCTTAGGCTAGTAGTGTTACATGGTACAGCGGTATAAGACAAAAATACCTATTTAACTTAAATATATCTAATTTATTGGACATTAGAAAGTGATTGAATGGGTGTTGTGTGTGTATATATGTATATGTATGAGTGTGTGATTGTTTTGTGTGTAAGAGGGAGGGTGTGAAATTACTATTATACTTTATTATTGTAAAATTTGTTTATTTAGGTTATCACTATTCATAAACTGTACTATTTTTCATGGGATACATTGGCTTTCATGAGCTACTTTTTATTAACATAAAACCAGTCTGAAACTGTAAAGAATATAGTAAAGAATATTTATTTTTTATGAGTGAACTGTAAGTAAACTGTGAGTAAACTGTAAAGAATATTTATTTTTTACGAGTGTATATAATATATATGTGTGTGTATTTATGTGTGTATATATTTCTATTGTAATTATAAGATATTTACAAGAAAAGTTATTAAAATTAAAAGTAACCTAAACAACAAAACTATGTATGCAGTATATATTATATATATTGTTAATTCTTGTATAAAAATATGCAACTACTATAGTGCTGTACCGTACCAAATGTTTCGATGTTTTTATTTTACTTTGATTGTGTTTAAATTAATGAAACTATAGGTCTTTTTGTACTCATCTTTTTCAAAATTTTTGTTTGTGTATGACCGTTTGTTTTCTGAATAAATAAATAAATAAATAAATATAGCTTTTCAATACAATGTTATAAAACTTCCCCTTAAACATTAGTGATCTATCACAGTTCGTAGCATACCATCATCAATTGAATTTGTTCGCAGCAAATTATTTAGGAATGTCCACCATTTTATTTGTAATTTGATTAATTAGCTGTTTGTGGAATATGCTCATATTGATTTGTGTATTTTGAATTATTTAACTGATGCACTGTGGTCATTCGTCACTAACACTGCGTCGAGTGTTGTGAGTACCATACCTAAATGTTTATGTTCGTAAATTGTATGTTTGTAACATATACAGACACACACAGAATCTCCTCCTTTTTAGAAGTCGGTTTAAGGACCCTCTCTCAAAAAATGATGAAAATCAGATGTGAATGAAACCATTTCTTGTTGGCATTTATAGACAAATGGCTGCCAAAAAATACAGTATTAATCTACAAGATGTGTTTCATAATATGGTTTTGTCATAAGTTATATATTAATTCTAAATAGTTTGTAAAAAAATCATCAGCATCAAATTATTGAGATGTAACCACTTATGACTTGATTTTTTATCAAATAATACGAAAAAAAAAACAATATTTGAAGAAAACACACACATAAAATTTGGTAATGTTATATTTAGAACTAGTTGTACCCGCGACTTCGCTTAGTTAAAATTTATTTAATTAAAAGTACCCAGAATCGACGTTCATGCATGAAGAGGTTGATGAATGTAGAGGAGGTGAAGGAAGTATGTTTAGATCAAAGCAATTGGCGTAGTCTCTGCCTACCCCACTGGGAGACGGTTTGATTATATGTATGTCTCAGTCTAATAGAATAAGATAGACGGAGCGTGTAGAACTCGCGCGTGAAGCCGCCAAAAGTCATACTAAATAGCAATGTCATACGTTTTCGTTTTCGCGTGCAGTCGATTTGAGCCGCTAGTGAGTACGCACGTCTAAACACGTTTTGACAAAATATTATTATAATGCCGTATTGTGTAGTAAAACGTTGTAAAAATACTTCAGAGCGGCTCAAATCGACTGCGCGCGAAGGTTTTAGAGTGGCGACCACGAACTGGAAGACGAAGCTTGGACCTGGTCTTTACTATAATTGCAAATATTTTCCAGTTTTTTTTTCAACTTTATAAAGTAGATTAAATCGACAGAACAGAAAATTTATTCTCTTTAAAAACTCTAGGTTATACTTAAACCAAAGAAAATTTAACTGACAGTTACTTTGAAAAATATCTGATAGAAAGCTATAAAGATACTCTCAATTACAGAGCAGGTTATTAAAGTTTACTACTTTTAGAGACCCTCAAACTTAATGATCTTGGCCCGAGTGAAGAATTGTTCACAGATGTAAGAAAACTGGAATGTGTCTGAATTATCATTATAACTAGATGTGCGTGTGACCTGCAGAACAAAGGGTACTTCTTAACGCGATAACCAATACCGAGCGAAGCTGCTCGGTATTGGTTATCGCGTTAAGAAATACCCTTTGTCCTGCCTCTGGATCTGATCATCAGGACAATAGGGTCAGCGCAGTTGAGGTGCGAAAAGGCAATCTGTTGTGCATACCTTCATTCATTGCAAATCGATGATTCTATTCTATTCTAACGAATAATGCCAAATGAGACGTCTTCTAATTTGCCTACTGCCTGTTCGCTGAGTGAACAGATAGGGTTAGCTGTCATTAATATACATTATCGAAGTAAGGTTCGTTATCATACCACTTCTAGTCGCACAACACTCAAGGTAACTCTTGACAAGAGATATGGTAATGAACTCGCTATCTCGTCCATTGAACTTGCGGTATTACCCGATAAGCCGATGTGCCTGATATTTACCTACGCATAAATTGTTACTAATTAACTTTATTTTATTTAACTGGATTTTAGTAAATTTGGTTGTATTTTGCCAGTTAGATAGACTGCCTTCGTGGTCCAGTACCCGCAGTATACGCCTGCTGTGCACGAGGTTGTGGGTTCGATCACACAGAACATAACTGTGTAACCCGCAAAGAGTTGTTCTAAGTCTGGGTGTAATTTTTGTCCGTTAATTGTATGTTTGTAAAGTCCCCCGCGACACAGAGCTTGTTCTCTAGTGTGGGAGTTGTCTTTTAAAATAAGAAAAAAGTTAGATAGGGCGAATCATTGTTGATGGATATATTTTAATGGAGCGATGGTGGTTGAGCGGAAAAGTAACCGGCTTGTATACTCGAGGTGTGAATTCGATTCTAGGTAGCAGTATCAATGTGAATTACATTTTGTGGAATTTAAACAAGCGAGCAACCCTGACTGGGAAAAGACCTTTACCTTACAGAAGACCATAGCCAAAAAACTACATCCGTCTTAGCCATTAGCCGTCCACTGCTAGACATAGGCCTCCCCCAAGGTCCTCCACATCGTTCGGTCCTGAGCTGACATTGTCCATCGGTTACATCGGGCAGAAAGGTTCTAAAGTGGCGACCACGTACTGGAAGACGCAGCGTGGGCAGGCCTACAACAAGGTGGACCGACGACCTGGTAAAAACTACATACAGTGGTGTAATTCTGTTTATGATCTAAATTCAAATCTTTAGTGCTCTCTATCCAGGGATACCTCATCACAAAATTCAGGTGTAACAAATTTTTATGTCGGTAAGTAGTTACCGTATGTAGCCTGTAGGCATAATTTCTAATAAGGTCGGCTGCAGCTCGCAAGCCTCTCGGTAAGTTAGCCAAAGACAACACGCCTTGCAAAATGATTATAGTATAATGAGATTAAACATACCATATCTGCCGATGCCATAGCAAACAAAAGGTGGACCAATGATCTGAGGAGCAGTTGTTGTTGTTCCGACAGTAGAATGCAACAGATAGATTAATTGATGAAAATAATATTCTAGAAAAAAATTGATTGGCTATAACTCTGTTTACTTTTGGGCACTCCGCTTGAAGTGTTCCATACGGGTTGGCGACACGCAAGTATTGTAAGCATCCATTTTTCTTTCTTTTCATTTTGTCCTTTCATTTTGTTTTTATTATTATATAAAAGAAATAGATTTAATATTAATATTGTTACAAATTACTTGGCTATTTTTTTTTTAAAGACAACTCCCGCACTAGACAACAAGCTCTGTGTCGCGAGGGACTTAACAAACATACAATTAACGGACACAAATTACACCCAGACTCAGAACAACTCTTTGTGGGTCACACAAAGTTTTGTCCCTGTGTGAGAATCGAACCCACAACCTCGTGCACAGCAGGCGCATATTGTGGCCACTGGACCACCGAGGCAGTCGTTTATAATTAAGGACAAGAGCGAGGCATCAAGACAAGTATTTTATAATTACTTACTGGGATCGCCTCAATACTATTATAATTTGCACCAATAAACAATTTTGATTTATAGGCTACGGTATTTGCTTGTTTGCTAACTTTGTAGTGTAACAAAAAACACTGTTTTCGTTTCCACCATAACAATACTTCAACAAAAGACGTGACAAGGTAAAGTACAAATGATCTCTTCTTTTTTCTTTCTTCTTTCTTTTAAAAGACAACTCACGCACTAGAGAACAAGCTCTGTGTCGCGGGGGACTTTACAAACATACAATTAACGGACACAAATTACACCCAGACTCAGAACAACTCTTTGTGGGTCACACAAAGTTTTGTCCCTGTGTGGGAATCGAACCCACAACCTCGTGCACAGCAGGCGCATACTGTGGCCACTGGACCACCGAGGTAGTCGTTTATAATTAAGGACAAGAGCGAGGCAACAAAACAAGTATTTTATAATTACTTACTGGGATAGCCTCAATACTATTATAATTTGCATCAATAAACAATTTTGATTCATAGGCTACGGTATTTGCTTGTTTGCTAACTTTGTAGTGTAACAAAAAACACTGTTTTCGTTTCCACCATAACAATATTTCAACAAAAGACGTGACAAGGTAAAGTACAAATGATCTTACTTAATATTTCATCAAAAATGTCGCTGTGAGTGTCGCCATGTCGCCGCGTACTAAGTTTGTTTACGAATTTAACAAAAAGAAAAGTACATTCCAACCCAACCTTCACAACTTCATCAAAGTTTGTTCCTTACATTCATTTCCATTTTTGAGATACAATAAGTAAGGATTAAGACGCACAATGGAGATGGATAATATGGAGTACTTTTGCTATGGAGAGATGGATTTTTATAACATCATGCCTCATCATGTGATACGCCTGTACCTACCCCTTTAGGGAAACTAAAGGGGTAGGTATCACATCTAAGTTTTTCCAAGGATGTTATTTTTAAATTTATAGTGGTGGTTCAAGTATGTAAGTAAAGTAATAGTAAGTATGTATGTAAGTTATGTAAAATTTGGTGTGAGTTCGATTCCTATAGGTATTACCAATGTAAATATCCTTGGTGCTCCAGAGGTCGCAGTATGCGCCTGCTGTGCACGAGGTTGTGGGTTCGATTCCCACACAGGACAAAACTTTGTGTGACCCCACAAAGAATTGTTCTGAGTCTGGGTGTACTTTGTGTCCGTTAATTGTATGTTTGTAAAGTTCCCTGCGACACAAGGCTTGTTCCCTAGTGCGGGAGTTGTCTTTTAAAACAAATAAATAAAATAATATATAGTGATTTTTATTAACACTTGTTTGTCATTTTAATCATACAAAAAACAAGTCTTTACATATTAAATACAAAATAATCAAATAAAAAAACTATTCTGACTAACGCACGTAATCTCACTGAGTCTACACAAAGTCTATAAAATTAAAAACTATGCCAATTATCGCGTGTTACGAGCGCACTCACTTCCAATTAAACTATTTACGTTCAGCGACGACTAAACAATCCACTGAAAACTTTGTTATCTGTGGTAAATGCTATATATGTACACTATTCAAACTCAAACTCAAACTCAAAGTCATTTATTCATTTAGATCAAATACATGATACTTATGAACGTCAAAATAAACAAAAGTCAGCATATTTTTTCCTACGGCCAATTCGCTGACATGGGTAGGGCCTAGAGAAGAATTGGCAAGAAACTCTGGCTACTCTTTTTAATCGCCAAGGTATAATATTTACAATTTCGTATGAGTTACAATTTGAAGAGGGTACCAAAAAGGTTCGAAACCAACACACCATACCAAAAAAAGAAATTTAAAATTAAGAGATTAAAGTAAACAACGTATCACAATCACAATTTAGTATCTATCAGTATGGTAATGAGGCATCGTCTCTTTTTGTACATATAAAAGCATAAGGTGATCACATTGTACACTAAGTGAAATTACATAAACTATATTTTAAATTTGAAAGAGAATCATGCCAAGGTTGACATGAAATCAATAAAAGAAACAAAATAGTAAGATCACGAAACACCTCTATTGACAATGATCACTTAAATTTAATAATTACAATATTAATCCTACAATCAATTAGCAACTTTTCCCCATGACGTTTTATCGCTTAAGAATTCATTAATAGTATAGTATCCCTTTCCTAAAAAATGACTCTTGACAGTTTGTTTAAATTTCTGTAAAGGTAAATTCATTATTTCATTGGGCAGTTTGTTATAAAAACGTACCCCGAGCCCCGCAAACGAGTTATGGACTTTGTGTAAACGATGATACGTACCAACTAACTTGTGTTTATTTCTAGTATTAATAGCATGAATATCGCTGTTTTTAACCGACGAAAAAAAAAAGAGAGGTTCTCAATTCGACCCGTATATTTGTTTTTTTTTTTTTTTTTTTTATTTTTTATTTTTTTTTATGTATGACCACGCATAACTTTTTACAGGGTCGTCCGATTTCGATAATTCTTTTTTTATTCGATAGGATATACTTTGAAGTTGGTCCCATTTTAACGACATTCAGCTCGTATGATGGGATCCATGAGGAATTAAGAGAACTCCTCAAATATTATAGGCAAACATATAACGATTTTGGTATTTTCTACAATAAGTCAAGCATTTGCATTCAGAAGGTATCATTTGGTGAAGTAAAACAGATGAAGAAGACCACAAATGACTGCCAGAAGTTCTCAATAATAAGCATTTTGTGAATGGCGATAGGATAATATAGATATCGAATAAGATAGTTACAGCGACTGTAATAAAGTAAATTCAATGTTTTTGATGAAAATGGTACCATTAAACTAATCTGATGATGAACTTGGAAGGCATAAGCATCGGAACTCCATAAATAAACAATGTATTCTAGCCGTGTTTGGGCTTATTGGAGAGGTCATAAGATGCACTCTGATTGTAAATTATTAGATTTTCGTAAACTCCGTATTTTCAACTAGAAATAATACCCCTCAGTTAAATAAATAGGGAATAATTGATTGTTCACTCATAACATTTACATTTGTTTACCGATTTTGTTAAAATTTGCTAAACATATACAGTTTTAATGACACTACATCATCAAGGAGACCTTAAATTGATCTACTACCGACACGGAAGACAGTTAAGGGCACTCTTCAATAGTTTATAGCAGCTACTTAACTATTAACAAACCATCTAACAAGCAAATTATTTATTACGTAAAGTGAAATGGTAATAAATAAATGTTTAGCGCCGACTTAAAATAAATTAGTTATTTTCCATTAGTGCAGCAAAAATCAAAATCTTTGTTTGTAATCATAGAACATGGTTTATGTTTTGCATTGAAGCGTACAAATTTAAATCTAAATCTAAGTACTCTGATTATAATTAAAACATTCATTGCCTATATTATTACAGATTAGAATAAACATATTTAATAAATTTTGTAATAAAAATAATAATAATACTGGTAATTATTTCAAAATGTTCGATTATAGATTCTAATAAAAAAAAACCTCGGCCTGTCTACTGATAACGCGGCCAAGAGACTGGCAGCATTGCCACGCTGAATGGCAATGCTTATTCTTTAAGCCAAATATAAACCAGCGTTCTGGTCACGTGAAGCGTCGATTAAACGCTTCGACAGAGCTTTGAAAAGACCGCGAGCACTTGCACCCCACCCAAACGGCTCAAAAACATAATCTCTGATGAGAATGCTGTATTTGCGCCCCTTGAGAGTCTCCGCACATGCAACAGCAGCACCACCTGCTGTGCTTGGGAGATGGGATGGCGTGATGGCGTAGACACATGCTGCATCCCACATCAAAGGCCTACCCATCTTCCAGGGCAGTAAAGACATACCATCAGGTCTCTTACCATCGTTGTATACACAATATATATACACAATTGGGTTCCCGTACAGCTGTAACGCCAGTGGTGACAAGAGCGCGTCGGAGTATGTCATTTAGGTTAGCGTGCCGAGATATATTTTAAAAGATGTAGGGCGCTATACTAACGAGCAAGCCCGACTGGGGTAGGACCTCCACCTTACAGAAAACCACAGCCAAATAACTACACACAGCGATGTAGTTGTGTTCCTAAATGAGCGTTGGCGACCTGTACCCATACAGGTCTCCAGCGCTCATTTAGGTATGCATTTTGAAAGAAACGTTTTCCTGTCTCAGGGATACTCCATTTTAAAGCCCTAGTGTAAAAAGGTGGGTCGGCAACACACACAAGTTATACCCCTGGTAAGTATTGCAAAAGTCCATAGGGTACTGTAACTACTTAACATCAGGCGGGCCATATGCTTGTTTGCCATCCAAGTAGTATAAAAAATATATGCGGCCTGCACTCCTGCTGCATGACAGGTCGAATCCATCCAAGGCTATAGACGGCTTCACCACAGCAACATCTATGCTGAGAAATAGAAGAAGCACCTAGACGAAGGATAAAAGTATTAAATATTAATGTCAGGATATTTTAAGCAGCTTCGTTAGCCTAAAAAAATTGTTTTGTGGAGACGATATTTGGTTCAATGGCATAAGTGGTTACGTCGCCGTTTACCACTACGCGGCGTGTTTTAGGTTCGATGTCCATACGGGAAAAAAGTTGTGTGACCCATGGTGGTGCCAATGGTTGTCCCTAGTATGAGTGTACTTTGTATCCGTCAATGTATATTTGTAAAGTGTCCCGCGACACAGGGCTTGTTACCTAGCGAGGGACTTGCCTTAAAAGAAAAGGAAAATAAAGATTTTGATTTTATTGTTTAATCAAAGGTACAAAAATAAGGGAAAGTAATAAAAAAAAATTAAAACTTCTAAAATACAAAGATATATTGACTTTTTAGAAAAAATCGCGTTCTCCATCTTTGATCACGAAATAGATGTTATATTCGTATTCAACACCCCCGAAAAGCTCGAAGAGGACACCATAACAGGTCACTTGTCAAAAGTAGTAACACGTTAAAGGAGGTTACTCGCTAATCGGATTCGGCTGGGTAGTCTTTGAATGGCTTAGCCATATCTCCCTGTCCTAAATATCGCAGTATCTCAAGACAAAAATGTTTGACCCGTGTATGTTACCAGTGATGAACATTATACATCTGAGACGTGGTCGTATATATACGCTGCGCTGTGTTAAACCTTAATAATTATAATATTTTCGAGACGACTCACACATCGCTATCTGATCCCAAACTAGGCAGAGCCTGAACTATGGTATCCAGACAACTGATAAACATACTTATATATTTCTAAATACATACATATTATAAATAAATTAGACCCAGACACAGAACAAACATTCGTGCTCATCACACAAAGATTTGTCCTGGGTGGGAATCGAACCCACGACCTCTGGCGTAGCAGTCAGAGTCACTAACCACTAGACCAACAGGCCAGTTAATGCTTATGTATACATAAGCATAAGGATTTATTTGCGCTCTGTAAATCTTTATGTAAACGTAAGCTTAATGCTTATGTTTACATAGCATAAGGATTTACACAGCGCAGTGATCTCAGTCAAAAGACGTGCACTGGTAGACCAGTACGCGTCTTTTGATTGAGATCATAAGGACTTTATAACCAATTTGTGATGTATAATTATTGATTTGTATATGTAAGTCACAAAAAATTAAAAAATAATATCTTTTTAACAAAAAATTGAACCGACGAAAAAAAAAGGATTTGAAAAGTAAAAAATAATAAAGTTTTGAGTCGGCGCCAAACTAACGAATAAGCAAATTAATCTATACCTACATATATAATACTTGCCGTAACTGATTTACCAACGCAGAGCATATACATAAAGTGAGATGATGGCTTGTTTGTTTGGCGCCGACTCAAAACTTTATTATTTTTTACTTTTCAAATCCTTTTTTTTTCGTCGGTTCAATTTTTTGTTAAAAAGATATTATTCGAATAAAGATGTATATTTTGTTTAATGAACATTATATTTGCATTAATTTTAATAGCTATGGTGTTATTTGTCACTAGTACAAAAAAGAAGGGTGATGTAATTTACAATAAATTGTAAACTAAAAACAATATTTTTGATTTAACAAAATCAAAAACGCAATGAAATAATCATATATACATATCACGCCCGTTTCTTATTGGGGTAGGCAGAGACTATGGTAGGCCAATTGCTTCGATACTGACATGATAATTCTTTCGCGTCTTCTACATTTATCAACCTCTTCATGCATGAACGTCGGTTTCTAATTTCGTCCTGTGTTAAACAAATCACCTACTTGGTGAATTAATCATTGCCTAAAATTGCCCACTGGACATAAACCTCTGCTTATTTGCTCACAAAACCACACCGCCGCCCGCCGCACTATATTGATTTATTTATTTATTTATTTATATTTATATTTGATATAAATATATTAAAAGAATAGGTACAATAAAATAGGATAAAATATTTATTTCATTAGATATTTACAATAATAGTTATTAATAATAATACTTATTTATTTTTCACCACTAAGTACATACGATAGGTTCGGTATGGTGTTAACTTACAAGGTAATCACTTATGAATACAGTTAAAGGTACCTACACAATTATATACTAAATGTCATATAGTATGCGGTGACCAGCACCTTAACTAAGTTGTTGGAGACAACTTGTATTAAAGGTGCTAGGCCCGTTACTCAGTAATGTAAGTACTATTAAATAACAATTAAAGAGAGAAAGCAATTTTACATACACAAATTAAAATAAAAATAACTTAACATAAACTACTTCCAAACAATCAGATATTGTATTTAAAGATATTAATCTATAAATGTTCTTTGTAACGTATTAGCCTTGCAATCCAGCGTGGAAATGTGGCCAGTCTTTTGGGCACCTTTCCTCAGAACTGCGATCTCAATCAGATATTTTATTTATAGGTTAATACCTTTAAATACAATATCTGATTGTTTGTAAGTAGTTTAGGTTAGGTTACTTTAATTTTTATAACTATTCATGTAAATATCTCATGAAATAAATTTATTTTATCTATAAATAAAATATCTGATTGAGGACGCATTTCTGAGGAAAGGTGCTCACAAGACTGGCCACATAGCCACGCTGGATCGCAAGGATTAAATTGATTCGATAGTTTTTCAGTCGCAATTTCTAAAATTACAACAATTTTAAACGCTTATTTTACTGAAAATTGTTTTATAATTGTACACATAGCTTTATTCACACATTTATTTTGTGCAACAAAGACTTAGTTTTCTCAAATCCTGTTCAAAGCGTTGCATTTCAAATTTCATAATGAATACAAGCTTTAACAATTCTCTTGGGTACTTTCTCTTTGAGCGCAGAGCGGTCTAAGGAACAACTGCTTAGTTATTTAATTCTTTTGTGGGTACACGTTAACAAAATTGGTTGAAAGTATTCTTGGAGAATGTTGTTGTTCGCTGTTTACCAAAACTATTCAGTGAGGTTTGCGCGATTTTTTGTGCTAGCTTGTTGGTTAGTGAAAACTGTGTATGTGTTTTACCCCACGACGGCAAAACAAAGAGATGGGCAAAGATTAGAGGATTAATTGCTATCAAGTTTGTTCATCTACACACACGATTCAAAGGAGGTGAGGCTCCATACAAGCGACCGAACCCGAGTTGAGAAGAAGCCTAATAACTATATACAGCGACGACGCTGTATATATATATATTTCGTTCCGTGTGGTGACGGATTAAGAATAAAAATGTCACCACCCCTTCCACCACGAGGGTGTCCTAAGAGTCGACTAAGGGAGTAAGTGTTATCCACCGCAAGAGAGGGAAAACTCAAACCAAAACCCTATACCAACCCGTTTGGCCCGCGTGGTACAGTAGGCTAATATCCCTCTAAATGTTTGGAAGAGACCCGTGCTCAGCAGTGGGATGTTTATGGGTTGAGGTGTATATATTATACCATTTTGGCGGCAAACAAGCATACGGCCCGCCTGATGTTAAGCAGTTACCGCAGCCTACGGATGCTTGTAATAATATATCAGAGGTATCACTTGCGTGTTGCTAACTCATTTTTGTACACCAGTGCTTAAATATAGCAGTATCCGTGGCATAGGAATGCGTTTCTTTCAAAACGCATCCCTAAATGAGCGCTGGAGACTTGTGACACAGGAACACAACTACACCGCTGTGTATAGTTATTTGGCTGGGGTCTACTGTAAGGTGGAGGTCTTTCCTCAGTCGAGCTTGCTAGCTAGTATAGTGCCCTATCTCTCTTGTTAAATGCTGTAAGTTTAGTCAAGGTTTTCCCAAGAGACTATAGCATGGGGTTCTTCAAGAAAGGAGTTATAAGGTTTTTAAAGGGTCGGCAACGCGTGAGTGACACCCCTGGTGTTGCAAACGTCCATAGGCTACGGTAACTGCTTACCATCAGGCGGGCCGTATGCTTGTTTGCCACCTTGGTAGTATACAAAAAAAAAAGATATACATACGCATACACACATATATATATATGGATATAAACATACCATTATCGTAGTGTGGGTACGTTTAAAGCGTGTGGATTATGAGTGTCGTGTCAGATGTCACCGTGTGACAGACGTCTTACATAAACATGTTGGGACATGTTGCGGCCTTACTGATTATATATTATGTACTTGTAGGCTTACCACAATATTGTAGAGTATGTATATAGGACTAGTAGACTGTCCCGACTTGCCACAGGAGGATATTTATTTATTTTTTGTAATCCTTACTAAAATTATAAATGTGAAAGTTTGTGAGTATGGATGGATGGATGGATGTTACTCTTTCACGTAAAAACTACTGAACGGATCTCGATGAAATTTGGCACAGAGATAGATTATAGTCTGGAATAACATATAGGCTTCTTTTTACAGCAATAAGCCACGCGGTCGTAGCCGCGGGCAACAGCTAGTAAAATATATATAGGCTATGTTACTCAGTAATAATATAAGCATTTAACCACGGTTGACTGTTTTTAAAATCAGTTTTCGGTTCATTTATCTATTTACTAGCTGTTGCTTGCGGCTCCGCCCGTATGGATGTCGGTTATCGCTGTAAAAAGAAGCCTATGTGTTATTCCAGACCATAGCAGGCCTGGTTCACTCCGCTGTTTAGGTATGAATCTACAAGTACCCGGCCGCAACATTTCCAGGGCGATTATTTAGTCGAGTGTCACGCGCGCGCATCGCGCCGGTCGCGTCGTCGGTTCGACGTAAGTTTACCTACGAAACGCACACGAAGCCGTAATTCGTCACCGATTCGTTTTCGCTTTTAAATATTTTAAAGAAAATAAAGGCATAAAAATATTCCACAGTATTCGGCTGGTTAAATAGTGATAAGAATCCTAACCTCTCGTTTTTCAATATTCCAAAATATTGCAAAGTAAAGAAACACGTTATCATTTAGAAAAACATAATTTGTAGGTACCCTTTTAAGAGAGGTAGGGCACCATACTAGCGAGCAAGCCCGACTGGGGAAGGACCTCCACCTTACAGAAGACCACAGCCAAATGACTACACACAGCGGTGTAGTTGTGTTCCTGTGTGTGAGTACAGGTCTCCAGCGCTCATTTAGGAATGCGTTTTGAAACAAACGTATTCCTATCTCAGGGTTACTTCCATCTTAAAGCCCTGGTGTAAAAAAATGGGTTGGCAACACGTAAGTGATACCTCTGGTAATGCAAGCGTCTATAGGCTACGGATACTGCTTAACATCAGGCGGGCCGTATGCTTGTTTGCCACCCAAGTAGTATAAAAAAAACCTATTTGTAGCAAGATTTTGTATGTAGACTATAGGTACAGCACAGTTTTTGTAGAGACGTATTATTTATTTGTCCAACCAATTAAGTAGGTACTTATTTAATTGGGAAAATATATTATAGCCGCCTATCACTCAATAATTTTAAATTTCAACTGGACAAATGGCTTCAAACAAACCAATGACAAACTCTAATACCTATTTTTTAATTTAATCATATACATAATCATGGGCGGAGCCGCGGGCAACAGCTAGTACCTACTAAGTATTACTAAGTACCTACATTGAATATGTCCCCACATGTCCAGATTTATTTAAAAAGTCACTCGTTTACAAAAGTATAGTAAGTACCTACCTAAACCTAACAGGTACTTCAGATCAAAATTGATCTCTAAGTGACAACCATAATGTCCAGAAATACGCAATACAAAGGGAGCCAATTTGTAGGTGAATAAACGAGTAGGTAAGTTTTGTGCTGGGGAGCTGAATTGCGCTCTATTGTGTGCGAGCAAAGTTGATATTTGTTTAAATGATTTAGCGAAGTGAACCTTCTGTACCTGTACTATTAAGTATTCTGTGACCATAGAGAGATTTTAGCAAACAGTTTAGACCATCATTTACGAACGTCACTATCTGAGACACGACATTACTTATTTATTTATTTTATTTATAGCGATAAATTTCACTTTCTCCGTTCTGATAGTTGCCGGGTAAAATACTTGCAACGAATTTATTACCATGAATAATCACTAAATATTATGTAGATGATGATACATATCTGTTACATTCATTATGTAGTTTTATAAGTATTACTTTATAACCTAAATTTGAATTTAGAAGCGAGCAAAAATCTTCATAATATTCTAACAGAAGGTGACTTAAAGGACAACCATATTAGTGCTCTCCAGGGCGCTCACATGCGTTTGATTTGTGACATAATTGTCCCCACGTCACCAGCTCCAGATGTGCAATAAAACCTGGCTGAGATACGTAGATTGTAAAAATAAGATTGGGAGCGTTGTGTCTGCTCTATAGCTCGCTGGAACATTTCACGCGGGGTGGTCCAAGGCATGAGAAGACAGAGTTGTAACAAAAATATTTCTATTATATTATTTTAATCAATTAATGTACCTGATTCAGTGTACTGCCGGAACAACAACATCCGCTTTCGTGATCATCGGTCCAACTGGCTACCCTAGCATTTGTTTGCTTTGGTCATCGGCAGATATACGATAAACATTTTGCAAACGTGTTGTCTTTCTCTAACTTGTACAATGCTGTACAAGCTCGCAATAATTAAATATTGTGTAATAAATTAATATAGTCTATTTAAATAAGTTACTTTAGGTTTTTTGTTTGCAAATGTACACCTTGATTGTCATTATCTATCAGAATGAATACCATATAAATGTTATTGAAAATGTATAAATATGTATGATGTGGTTGTGCTAATTAAATAAATAAATAACTTACCGAGATAAACATACATATGTAGATAGCGTAAGAACTTCTTAGATTACAGAATTTTTGATTAGAAGCACACTATACTGGTTTATACCAAAACTCAAGTGTTACTAAAACAACGGTATGTGGTCGGTCCATAAGCTTGTTTGCCACCAACTTAGTATAAAATAAATATATCACACTCTACAGCTCATGCCTTGCGCCTCTGCAGACCAAAACGTGAACACAATATAATGAGGGAGCAGAGCCTCAGAGTAGAAAGTTTGGAGCGAACTCAAAAGTGCTCCCAGTAATTTTTCCTGCTTGATTTAAAACGATCGCATTGTAACAGAGTTTTGGGTCGTCCACTCTGTTCGCAATTGTGTTTGCCAGTTTCTGTATGGGTTTTGCTGTTTTGTGCCCATTGTTTAAAACTTATTCGTGTTGTATGGATTCCTACATATCTCCAACAATATTTTATGAAGATGGGTTAGTTTTAGAGGGTTTTTGGAATTTTATCAAGTCATGATTGTATTTGGTATTTTATGGTTGGATGACTTTTGGTGAATTTAACACTTTGTTGGACAGTTAACGTTTATAAACGTAATAAGAATAAAACATTGTTTGTATCTACATACTGGCCGCGAAAGGGTTAAATTTATATCACTATGACTATATTCTGTCTCACTGCTAGGCATGACCTCTAAATAATAATTTTAATCCTACTTGGTGGGATGTGATGCCCTTTTAATTTGTTTCTAAAATATCTGGGTTCTCTCTTGATATTTTTCTTTATCGTTCGCAGATGGTAAAATAGTTTAATTAGAACAATTATTCAATAATATTTCCATTGGGATTGCTAATTTAGAAAATAAATACTAAAAAAACATAAGATGTATTTTTAGCTTGAATATTAAGTGTAAATTTTAATTCCAGATTACCTTTTACTCGAGCTTAGTCCCAAGCTGTCCAAAAGCTTTTGAGAGGGCTTTAAAATACATGTTACTTATGAGATCAAAGTAAAATATAAATACCAATTGTTAAGTATATTTAAATTTAAGCTGTCAAAGAACTTAAAATACTTTTGTATCTGTATAAATAATTTCTTTGCACAAGGCATACTTTAGGTATTATTTATTCATCATCCTTAAATTCAAGATGTGCATTTGAAATTATATTATAAATTTTTCAGTAATATAGCTAGCCCCCAGATGTATCTGTCTGTTTCAAGCTAAAAGCTTTATCAAGGTAGGCTGCATGATTTTTTTGTATATATTACTTTGTATTCTCATATACAAAGTAATATATACAAAAAAATCATGCAGTCTTTGGGGACTGACGACAGAAGTGAAAACTAAGTAACTTGTGAATTGTATCGTTTAGCGATTATTATTTTTGAATATGGAAAGCGTTCGGTGACGAAGACGCGAGTTCCATGATTTTTGTTCATCCATAAAGTTTAAATATGGAAAGCGTTCAGTGACAATGACTCGAGTTCAATGATCTTTGTTCACCCAAAAAGTTTGAATATGGAAAGCTTTTAGTGACGATGACGCGAGTTCTAATTTTTGTTCACCTAAAAAGTTTGAATATGGAAAGCGTTTGGCGACGATGACGCGAGTTCCATGATTTTTGTTCACCCAAAAAGTTTGAATATGGAAAGCGTTCGGTGACAAAGACGCGAATTCCATAATTTTTGTTCACCCAAAAAGTTTGAATATGGAAAGCGTTTGGCGACGATGACGCGAGTTCCATATATTTTGTTCACCCAAAAAGTTTGAATATGAAAAGCGTTCGGTGACAATGACGCGAGTTTCAATTTTTGTTCACCCAAAAAGTTTTAATATGAAAAGCGTTCGGTGACAATGACGCAAGTTCCAGTTTTTGTTCACCCAAAAAGTTTGAACATGGAAAGCGCTTGGCGACGATGACGCGAGTTCCATGATTTTTGTTCACCCAAAGAGTTTAAATATGAAAAGCGTTCGGTGACAAAGATGCGAATTTAATAATTTTTGTTCACCCAAAAAGTTTGATTATGGAAAGCGTTCGGTGACAAAGACGTGAATTTAATAATTTTTGTTCACCCAAAAAGTTTGAATATGGAAAGCGTTTGGCGACGATGACGCGAGTTCAATGATTTTTGCTCACCCAAAAAGTGCTCGACTGAAAGAAATTTTAACTTCAAAAAGTTGTGTCTTTATGTTAATACCTTTCTATTACCTACCGATATTATTTCATAGTAAGATGGTCGAGCGTTAGAAATGCATGAAATGTAACATGTATGAAAAGAACAGCACAAAGGCATTGACTTAACGTGTAAAGAACGTACCACGTCGTATAATATTGCAATAAGATGCTCGCCAGGAAATTATGGAGTAAATTTACTTTGTACGTACGAAGGTATGGGACATACCTGAGTATAGTTAAGGTTTTTGTTTCATATTGTGTGTATATAAGAAGCGCCTTGATGCTACAGAAGACAACATATATTTATGTTTTATTGTTATAATGTGGATTTTACAAAAAAAAAACATTTTGGATACAAGTATATGCAGACTCGGAACAATTAATAGTAATAACTACACAGAGCGGTGTAGTTGTGTTCCTGTGTGTGAGTAAATGTCTTTAGCGCTCATTTGGGGATGCGTTTTGAAAGAAACGTAGTCCTATCCCATGGTTAGTTCCATCTTAAAGCCCTAGTGTAAAATAATGGGTTGGCAACACGCAAGTGATACCTCTGGTATTGCAAGCATCCATAGGCTACGGTAACTGCTTAACATCATGCGGGCCGTATGCTTGTTTGCCACCCAAGTAGAATAAAAAAATACATATATCTATAGGTCAACCAATTTTTTCAGAGAGAAAGAAATTGAAGTGAAACTGCTCACTTGCTACAAAGCTTATAATATTAGTAAAGCAATTAGGTACTGGGAATTTCTCAACATTTAATACTTCTAGTATTGCAAGTGTCTATAGATATGGTAACTGCTTAACATCAAAATTCAAATTCAAATTTAAAAAAATATTTGCAAAAACATGGTCGACGAATGTCTTAAGAAGTCCTACTTCACGTTTCGCCTGTCTGCTTCATCAATCATCATGCGTGCTGTATGCCTGTTTGTCCCTGTAGTAAAATAAAAACAGGCATATATTATCATAGATTATCCTACTAATATTTAACACTAACTACACAATAGTTAAACGTTTTATGCTTCAGCAAGAAGCTGAGTGGGTTGACCTATTGTTGGTAAATTTGTTTTGAAGTAATTGGTAAGTTCTGTTTTATCAATAATAAATATTTTTTCTTTCTTTACTTACTTTCTTTCTTTCAAACAAAGCTAGTGCAGTATGCGATGTAATTGTGTCTGCTTCTGACACGAAACGCGTCTAAAGATTAAATCCACATTCTCACGCTGTTAGTGAACGCGTGGAATTTACCACAGTTGTTATAATTTTATAGTCTTGTTATTATTTACTTTGTCTCGGCTAAAATTACATTTCACCAAGTATTTAAGTGCTATTTCTAATGTTTTATCGCAGGTAATAGGGTTCTTTAAGAAAGGAGTTATAAGGTTTTTAAAGGGTCGGCAACACGCGAGAGTTACCCCTGGTGTAGTAAGCATCCATTGGCTGCGGTAACTGCTTACCATTAGGCGAGCCGTATGCTTTGTGCCACCTTTGTAGTCTATACTATTATTATAAAGCTGAAGAGTTTGTTTGTTTGGTTGAACGCGCTAAAAAGTAGCTCTGAAAGTACTGGTCCGATTAGAAAAAAACATTTTTTGTTGAAAAGTGCATTTATCCAGAAAGGCTATAGGCTATATAACATCACGCTATAGCAGTAGTGAGATATGTTGCAAAATCGGGGAAAATATACCAAATTACCTCGCGGACGAAGTCGCGGGCGACCCCTAGTATAAAATAAAAAGGGTAAAATACGTTCGACGTAGAGTTGCAGAAAACAACTCGCCATTCCAATGTCTTGTTATTTGCCTTGCTGGTCTAGTGATAACTGAGGTCTACTATTAATCACGAGGTCCCGGGTTCAATTTTAAGTTGATATTGTCATTCCTATCAAGATATTCACAATAATTAACTACACGGTTGGTTCAGTGGTTTAAATGGTTACACCGCTATTTACTACTGCGTGACGTGTTGTGGGTTCGATTCAACAAAATATTTTGGAATAAAAACTCGGGTGTTTCGTCGTAAGTCAAGTATAAAGAGAGCGTTTATTGGAAAAACATAAGTTTTTTTTTTATACTACCAAGGTGGCAAACAAGCATACGGCCCGCCTGATGGTAAGCAGTTACCGTAGCCTATGGACGTTTGCAACACCAGGGGTGTCACTCACGCGTTGCCGACCCTTTAAAAACCTTATAACTCCTTTCTTGAAGAACCCCATGCTGTGGTCTCTTGGCCTAGTTTTATAATTACAAAGTATCTTGTTCAGCAATCCTTTATGCGACTTGAGTATGTTGCAGTTAGCATGAAATATTAGTTTTATGTTGTGGTAAAAGTGATAATTCATACATCACAGCGGTTTGTCATCACATCCCACTATGAGAGTAAGGAATGAAGAGTGCACCTGTGTTTACGCACACACTGGGCAAAGTAAACATCGTGGGTAAACCCACCCCCATTCCCTGCGAGTATTAACACGCCCTCATAGTAACCAAACAACCCTTTGAGGAAAACTATTAAATTTCGTTTAACGCTCGTAAAATAAACAAGTTTGAGCGTATGGGATAAACATAAAATATAATATACCATGTTGTACGCGATATCAAAGAAAAAGATACAAATTACACTGATATGTTTTTCTTCTGTATTGTCATAAGACGAAATTGTTATAGGTATTTTTTTGCACCAAGGCTTTAAGGCTTCAAGAGCGGTAGGGCACCATACTAGCCAGCAAGCCTGACTGTGGAAGGACCTCTACCTTACAGAGCGGTAAGGCACCATACTAGCGAGCAAGCCTGACTGGAGAAGGACCTCTACCTTACAGAACTTTTACCTTACTTACTTATATAGACTGCCTCGGTGGTCCAGTGGCCGCAGTATGCGCCTGCTATGCATGAGGTTGTGGGTTCGATTCCCACACAGGATAAAACTTTGTGTAACGTACAAAGAATTGTTCTGAGTCTGGGTGTAATTTGTGTCCGTTAATGTATGTTTGTAAAGTCCCCCGCGACACAGAGCTTGTTCTCTAGTGCGGGAGTTGTAAAAAAAAAAAAAGAAGACCACAGCTAAATAACTACATACAGTGGTGTAGTTGTATTCCTATCTACTAAATAATATTGTAACTCATTTCAAATTGTAAATGTTATACTCTGGCGATTAAAAGGAGTGGCCCGAATTTCTTGCCAATTCTTCTCGAGGCCCTACCCTAGTCAGCGAATTGGCCGTAGGTAAAAAGTATGCTGGCATTTGTTTTTATGACATTCATAAGTAACATGTATTATTTTGAATGAATAAATGAGTTTGACTTTAACTATATCCCAGGGATACTCCCATCATAAAGCCCTGATGTAAAAATATGAGTTGGCAACACGCAAGTGATACTTTTAGTATTGCCAGCGTCCATAGGCTACGGTAACTGCTTAGCATCAGGTGGTAATGGCCATCTAAATAGTATAAAAAAAGATGGAATATTCCCGGGATAGAATAACGTTTCTTTCAAAATGCATCCCTAATTGAGAACTGGAGACCTGAACTCTGGTCTAAACTGTGGTCTTCTGTAAAGTCCTTTCCCAGTCGGGTTAGCACGCTTAAGTATATTGAGACCTACCACTCTTAAAAACTATCCAGTATTACCATTAGTACTTTTAACAGCTTTACTTACTAGCCGCAAACGAATTCAAACTTTAAGTTTATAAATGCAGAATCTATAACTAAAACTATTACAGCAGGTTGCGACCACTTAGTGTTATTTGCCGCAAGCGCCTTTAGTTCTCGGCCTGTCACACCAAGGCGCGTTCAAACAAAATTTAATTGCTGCCCCATTTTACAAACAACCGGTCGAATCGAAACCAATTATCGTTTTCGCGTTCGAATATCGAAAGTTTGTAGCAGGTGCGAGTAACGTCTCGGTGCGAGTTAGAAACGCAAGCGATTTTATTTGAAGAAGCTTCAAATGGAGCGAAACTTTGTAAGCTTTTGCTGTTTCACTTGGAAGGCAAACAAGCATACGGCACGCCTGATGTTAAGCAGTTACCGCAGCCTATGGACGCTTACAATACCACAGGTATCAGTTGCATGTTGACAACCCATTTTTTACACCAGAGATTTAAGATGGGAGTGTCTCTGGGATAGGAATACGTTTCTTTCAAAACGTATACCTTAATGAGCGCTGGAAACCTGTACTCACACACAGGAACACAACTACACCGCTGTGTGTAGTTATTTGGCTGTGGTCTTCTGTAAAGTGAAGGTCCTTCCCCAGTCGGGCTTGCTCGCTAGTATGGTGCCCTACCTCTCTTAAAGGGCGTATGACTACCGGTCGCGAAATTCATGCTGATTTGCTTCCAGGTTGAGTCGACTCTTATTGCCTGCACACGAACAAAATAACTACATAAAACTAAAATGTAGTTCAACTTAATTTACTGTTAAATGGATTTTAAAGACAATTCAAAGTCAAAGTCAAACTTAAAATTAATTTATTCATTAGGTAACAAAGTAACACTTATGAAGGTGATAAATTATGAATAAGCCAGAAAGATGATGTTAGCTAAATTTTCCTTCGGCTAATTTTTATTCATTTAGCATATCTGACAGAAGCAGTCTGAGAAATGACAGACTATAGAATGTTTTGATGAAAACATTGCCAAAGCTTGATATAAGATATTGATATAAGCTATCAAAGCTTGCAATACCACAGGTATTGCTTGCAAGTTGCTGACCTCAAAATGTTAACACTAGGGTTTTGTAATGAAAAATTGGTGGGATAGAAAAACGTTTTTGTTAAAAACGCATCCCTAAATAAGCGATGAAAACCTTTTATGAATAAATTTCATTTTATTTTATTTTATTTGGGAAGCTTACAGCTTCAAAACAAATATGATAGTAAAAACGCCAATAACAAGCTTTCAAAACTTGACGGAAAACGCTTTACAAAAAAAAGATTATAGACCAATGTGGGTACGAACGTTATATAAAATTAGAACTTAGATTTAAGTGTAAGTTACAATGTGTCAGACTTTAGGTACATTATCGACAATTTTGTCACCTTGTCCGCTAGTATTTCATAACTTGGATCACATTTATATCCGTCGCTGGCGGCATATAAATCACGATTGGCCAGGCTGGCGAGTCATTAGTGGGCGACCGCGGTCCAAGGCGGATTGAATTGTGACCGTGTTTAGCCTACCACTACCTATCCTGCTAACCGTTAGATTGGATTAGTGCTGGATAGTTTGCAATTGTTAGAATGGATGTAATTTTATACTAGCTATTGCCCGGGGCTCCATCCGCGTGGATGTCGGTTATCGCTATAAAAAATAGCCTATGTGTTATTCCAAACCATAATCTATCTCTGTGCTAAATTTTATCTAGATCCGTTCGGTAGTTTTTACGTGAAAGAGTAACAAACATCCACCCATCCATCCATACTTACAAACTTTCAAACTTTCGCGTTTATAATATTAGTAGGATTTAGTCCCCTGCTGGGTATGTGTCTTTTCTTCTCTATCAAGGCGCAATGCGGATTGGTGGACAAGATTTTATCATCTTTTAAATAAATATGGATTCCTCAAAAGAGTTTTCTTACGTTAAGATGATGTTAAAAAATATTCATGATCATATTAATTTTGGTTTTTATAAAGTAAAAAGAGGTAGAGTACTATACTAGCTAGCAAACCCCACTGGGGATGGACCTCCACTTAACAGATGACCACAGTCAAATAACTACACACAACTATGTACCGGTGTTTGTGTGTGTGAGTACAGGTCTCCAACGTGCATTAGGGATGAATTTTGAAAGAAACGTTTTCCATTTCCAGGGATACTCCATCTTAAAGCCCTGGTGTAAAAAAATGGGTCTGCAACACAAAAGTGATTGTATAAAAGGTAGTATAAAATAAAAAGTGTTTCTTACTGCCAAGACGGAGGTCGTGAGTCCAATTCTCACCCGGGTCAATCTATGTGTGATGAATGAGCACGATTGAAAAAAAGTTTTTAGTTAAAGTTTTTTTTTAATAACTTTTTTGCATACGATTAATGCTGTAATACAAATGTCCAAGGTTTAACAAACACGAATTTCATTCGGAAACAACCCACATGGAACTAACTAACTAACCCACATGGAACTAACTAACTAACCCACATGGAAAATATGGCGACTCAATAACCTATTCACGTGCAGTCTATGATGTTACATTTAATATTGGATAGAATTATCATAGATATTTTAATCATACATTAAGGGACTACCTTTTAAACTCTTTATAAATAAACTCGAGTTATTTAACTGTATGTTTATATGTAACTTTACTTATAAAGAAAACCTTAAACTTTGAATATAAAACAAGACTTGGGATGAATGTTACACGAAGTCAAATTTCTTTAGAGAAACAATTTCATAGAATTCATAACGGTTCTAAAAAGTCCGCGACAGTGTATACTGAAAGTTCTTGTATTATTCAGTGTTTGTAACAGTCAGCTTTCGTCGAGGTAAAACAAGTTTCAAAGAACATACTTATTTAAAAGCAAAGACACGCCCATATAGAAGTGTATCGCACAAAATCATTATGGAAGATAGAAATGATTTAGATAGACTGATGAGGTTTGTAGTGTCCTCATTACAAGAGCGAGCAACTCAACGGAGGCTAGGCTTCCACCTTACAGAAGACCACAGCCCACAGCCAAATTACTTAACTTAGTGGTGTAGTTGTGGATCGGTCTTCAATGCTTAGGTACTCTCATAACATCACGGGAGGCAGTAGCATGGCCTTGTCCTTGGCATCTGTGTACTCGGAAGGTCAAATCTCAAGACAATAGTGAGCGCGTCCCAACATGAGACTACCCACTCAACAGAAACTTCCACAAAATAGATCTTACCGACAGTCCATTCTACAGGAGCTGCATGTAGGCCGAGGAGACACCCGCTCACGTTCCAATGGAATGCAGGAGCGTAGAGAACCACAGGGCACATACTTCAGAAAATGACCTCTCTACCGGAAGCCTGCGGCCAGTTAGGCCGCCTGGTGGCTTTCTGGAGAAATTTGGCTTGGCTAGGATAGCCAAAAGGAACTTACCCACAAAACCCTACCCAAGCGTCCAAAGTGCGGGAAATGCCCTAAAACTAACTAACCATCCTATTTGTGTATGTTTGAATAAATGCTTTTATTTCTAGCTAACTGTGTGCAATCGCCGCATGTGTAGTAATCGCCACTTATAAACACAGATGCGACAGGCTAGCTAGCGGCCCTTCAAATGGTAAGTTGAAACCCCCACTTACCATCACATATGCCGCTAGCTTGACTACCACCATTCACTATCGTAGTAGAAGATAATAATACGGGTAAACTTACCAAGAATCCGAGAGTAACCGATTAATCCGAACCGTATAATACGATTACCACCACCAAAAGAGCGAGAAAAATATATATAGTAGGAGAGAGACAACGCATGATTGCACGTCGGTGACAATACAAATGCAATAACTCAATGGCGTCCAGTTAAGCCGCTTACTGTATTGACTGTGATCTAGTACAAGCCCAGAGGGACACTGTGTTTTAAAATTTATTTCTCCTTGAAAATGTTTTATTCTTTTAAGCGGGTTTTGGAGTGACAGATATGACAGGAAGATAAAGGACTTTTTAATGTTAGGTTAATGTATCGTTTGATTGACAGATTCAATTATGAGCCGATTACTTCAGATGGGTATTGTTTTTCAAATGATTGTTTCTTTCAGATATTTGAAATGATCCATAACTTGTATATCCCTATTTGTGGGAGCACTCACAGTAGCCATGACGTAGCTGGTAGAAAAAGAATGCAATACATTTCTGCCAACCACTTTTGTGGAAAATCTATAATTATAATAATAGATTAATTTCAAGAAACCTTACAACATGGCAAGTGCAAGAGAATACAATTTTGAGATAACATAGTATGTATGTAGGTGTGTATTTATATTAATAATTTATTGTGTTGTTAGGCTGTATAGAGAGCAAAAAAATTGAGTCCACTCTCAAACTAGGAAAATCCTGTATTTTGAGGAACTTACTGTTCCTCAAAATACAGGATTTTCCTAGTAGTCCTCCGCTTGTACAATACACTAATGGACAACCATAGATGACACTTTTAGTAAATATAATAATGGAAACAAAATGATACTGTTTTTAGTATAAATTCTTTAGTCTTCAGTGATATTTCTCTGCGATTGATTCTCACGAAATTCGTCTAAGAACATAAACTAATCCAATACTTGTATACGTACGTGAAGAATTTCCCAACAAAGTTCTTCCAGCATCAGGTCAATGTACTGACACATTTGCTCTAACTATGTCAAATTACGAGTAAAGGGTTCCGTAGCGCGCTTCGATCTAATTGCGACTTCGTGACTGCTCCTTCCCTCTTCCATTAGCACCTTGCACTACTGCACTTCAATACGAAACATAACTTCAAATTGTGTGCAACATATTGATGATTTTGTTTAGAACAGAACTATAAAATGTACTAGTAAACCAGCAATGGTTTTCGAAGTAATAAATATGATAGATAGTGTAAAAGGTATTTGATAAAGTCACGTAGGAATCGTTAAAAGTCTAGACAGAAGGCGATTCAATTTCTTATTTACGTTGATTTCTATATATAAATGGCATTTTGAACGTTTTGAGTAATTCGTTAAGTTTAATAAAGGTCGAGTTCATATTTAACTCAGTTGGTTTATCTTTCAATTAGTAGTTTTAGATTAAATTTTTCGAGTGTTTATTGAGTTTTTGAGTGTTTTCAGAGTACGAAATTGAGTGCTTTGTTGGTTGGTATTCCAATGATCTTCGAAGAAAGTATGGTGATATTTTAAGCAATCTCGAATTAATGCTCGACGGGGATTAAAATTTAAGACGCTTATAATTTGACTGTCGTGATTTCAGCTTTTTTGACAGAATTTAATATGGCTGTAGTCCTTAGTTTAAAAATAGTAATCTAAAATTAACAAGTGATTAAATGCTCATAAACGGTATGAGCAAACGGGTCAAATAAAGAATTTCTAACTATTTTTTGTTCCTTCATTCAGTCTTTGCTTAGATACACATAAGATTTATTTAGTGCTAGCTTTCATATTTTTTGAACTAGAAACCATTGCAGAAAAACTCAATAAAGTTTCATCGCTATCGGATGAACAATTTAGGAATGTATATAGGACAAACATACATACATGAATTTTTATTTATAGAGATATATCGCACTAAAGCCTCCAAAATGTATAACCCTTACTTAAAAGTTAAATACGACCATGTCAGTGAGTCAGAGATAGATTAACAAGATAGACTGGGCATATAAAGGTATCCCTCGTCCCTATGGCTTTAGGACCAGGTGAAAAATATAGCAGGCTTACTGTGAATCCTATGTACAGGCTTGTAAGGTTTATGGGGACAGTTACACTTCAGATAGATGACCGTTGTATTGTTTATTTATTTTTTGTCCTGTGTGGGACAATCGAACTTACAACATGCTGTGCAGTGTCACTTAGGCTACTGAACCAACCTTGCAGTCAAGTCACAATATATTTCGATACCTCCCACGTAAGTTATTGTTACCCACAAAATTTGCATTTTGATTTTTTTAGCTATATCGCCTTTTTATACCTACCTATATTTACCTGCTAACAATTTAAAAAGTTGAAAAATAGCCATATTTAGGGTACTTATCAGACGTATACAGTTGTATCTTTATTATGACCACAGCGTATAACGTTTCATTGACCTACTAAACGCTCGTAAACTTTAAAACGTTCTACTGTAAAATCTTGTTTTTGGGGTTACAATAACTTACGTGGGAGGTATCGATTTATACTCGTAGTGAGTTAACTATTGTTTGACTGCCTTCATGGTCCTGTGGCCGCAGTATGCGCTTGCTGTGCACGAGGTTGCGGGTTCGATTCCTACACAGGACAAAACTTTGTGTGACTCACAAAGAGTTGTTCTGAGTTTGGGTGTAATTTGTGTCCGTAAATTGTATGTTTGTAAAGTCCCCTGCGACACAGAGCATGTTCTCTAGTGCCGGAGTTGTATTTTTTAAATAAAAAAAAATTGTGTTGTTCTCACACAGGAAAAAAATGTAACACTTATGAAGCTTATGAGTTAAAAATGTAACCAATAACCGCATAAGAAAGATAGGCGACTAAAATAATCATCATCATCTCAATCCATATACGTCCTACTAAGCACGGGTCTCCTCCATACATTTGAAGGGATACTAGCCTCCTATACCACGCTGGCCAGACGGGTTGGTAAAGTTTCTCTTGCTGTGGATATTGTCTGTCTGACTTACTCCCTTATACGACTCCCTTATACCCTCGGAATAAACAATATGGTGACATTTTGTATTCTTAATCCGTCACCACAGGGACATTAAACCTCCTGGGCACCGGTCTCTTTTAAACACTTATATAAACCTGGCCAGACAGGTTGGTATAGGGATTGGTTTCGATATTTCCCTCTTTTGCAGTGGTTATTGTCTGCCTTACTTACTCCCTTAGTCGACTCTTATGATACCCTCGGGATGGAACGGGCTGGTGACATTTGTATTCTTAATTTCTCACCACACGGATACCTATACAACCAAACCGCTTTCAGGTTTCTACGGTGCATTTTTATTTCTCTTCTTCTTCTTTCTTGTATTTTTGTTTCTTAAGGCAACTCCCACACTAAAGAACAAGCCCTGTGTCGCGGGGGACTTCACAAACATAAAGTTAACGGACTACACACACCCAGACTCAGAACAACTTGTGGGTCACACAAAGTTTTGTCCTGAGTGGGAATCGAACCCTCGTGCACCCAGGCGCATACTGCGACCACTGGACTACCAAGGTAGTCACTAGGCAGTCTAGACTATAATAATGCACTTTAGAAACCTAAAAGCCCACCTTATCCTATTCAAACGAAGTTAACATTATTATAAAAGTTGTTAAATCATACGGACGCCTCAGTTCTTCTGACAAGAAGTTCATAAAAATATTAACTGAGAAAATGTTGAAAGGTAACAAGATATAAAAACTTAAATGAACCCTGAAATATTCGTGTAAGTAGTTACAATTTAATCTAATTCCTGTCTTAGGAAGGCGAAGTTGAGTCGAGAGATAATCATCTTTAGACGGGACAGAGTTTAATAAAGCTACAAGTTTTGGTAGAGCTCGCTTTGAGTGACTGAAATGTTATTAACTCGTTAGCCATGCTTAGGACCACGTTAGGACTGTGTACTAGCCATGGCTTATGAGTCGCATAGGCTAGTTTATTGATCTAGTAGCTTGTGACTTTTATTTGCCCCCTTTTATTGGCCCCTGAAATACAGTTTATACTAGTTCGGGGACCAAAGGATTATATTTTGTAATTTAATTTATTATTGCTATGTCCCTCTTTATCACGGGTATTTTCCCATCATTCAAGGAGAATACCCGGGCCTTTGGAAGGCTTACGCGAGGACATAGATCCAACACGCAGAGGCCCATAGAGAATTTTAATTTAAAATGGGATGAGACGCTAACCATAGTCATGCCACAGCTGCACTATTGCAGTACATCCATGATCTGCCTATGGCAAGTGTAGAAGTATTGCAACATGTGAAATGGAATAATTTTATAATAATAAAATTTAAACCTTCAACTTAGCGGTTAAAGTAATAACTTTAACCGTTAAGTTGAAGGTTGTGGATATTTCGATGGATATTATGATTATTTGTGAAATTTACTCATTACTGAAGATTGGTATAATTTGCACAAACTAACTTACTTATTATTTAAAACGACTTCATCTGGGTTGTTCCCAAAGTACTCAAAAATAGTTCGTGGAGTAAAAACGAAAAATATAATGTTTTTATTTAGGTTACATTCTACTCCATGCTAATATTATAATGTTCTCAAAGTAACAAAATAATAAGCATTCTGAATAATAATATATCCTTGGAGTAACTTGGAAATGAATATATGAGATTCTTATCTATAATCCCTTCATCTTGTCTTAAACGAGTATAATCAGTTTGTATAACAAATCTTTACTTACTAATATACAAAACCATAAGTTTTTTATATACTACTTGGGTGGCAAACATTGTTTTGTAATGACAAGTGCGTCATCACAAAAAAGTGTATGCGTCCATAGCTATGAAGGAGTTCAGGAGTTCAGGAGATTACTGAATCTCTAGAACTCCTTCATTGCTTGATTCCCGAGAAAGGTTGTAAGCTACATGTCATCATGCTCCAATCTTAACATCAGGCGGGCTGTATGCTTGTTAGCCACCCAAGTAGTATAAAAAAACAGTAACGGTAATATAATAATATCAATCCAAACCTTCTTGCTCACATAAATTGCTCTTTTTATGCGACAGGAATCGAACCCAACACAACAGATACGTATAATATAACAGTGTCTTAACTTTTCTCGTCAAGGTATGCCGCAGACGTTTCCCCTGTCTCGTAGACCGGAAGGCGACGTTCCCCCAAATTCACTTTTCCTGTCGTCTCAGAACGGAAATGAATCTCGAGCACCTTTATACCGTAATAATATTGCATTAAAGACCCTTAAGGAGCAAATTCTTTTGTGGAATGGCCGCGTCGAGTGTGTGCCAATGATTTTTATATATTTTTTTATTGAATGTTCATGTAAAATATATTGATTTTAGTATAATGTTTTATAGTTTATGTAAAGATCAATAATGATAGACTCTTTTATGTTATTACTGTTTCTTTAGTATAATATATGAATTAGAACGTTATGGCAAAGACTTTCCAAAAAAATAAGTAGGTATCTTTTTTTTTGTGTTGTGTCCCACAGCTGGGCAAAGATCTCCCCCAAAGGTACTTCATTGATTTTATACAAGTTAACGATAAATTGTACCTTAGCGAATTCAATAGCACCGCCAGAAAAGTATTTAGATAAAATGGCGTGAAATGTAAAGAAGAAATTTTATAATCATGGTAAGTAAAAAATTTGGTAGTTCTACATTTTATACATCATGATACATTGCCTACGGCTTTACCCGCGTATATGTCAGTTACCGTGATAAAAAGTATACTATCTTCTTTCTTAGGATAACATCTATCTCTTGATACTTTGAGCTGTTTATTCGTGAAAAGCAACAGACAAATACACAGACAGCATCAAATTTGACGACGGTACAATAGGCAGCTTTATTGCTAAAACTAAATTTGATTGCTTCACAATACGAGATCTACTGTAGGCACTAGTTTAGAAACATAAGATTCCAGAGGAATTTCTTACCACGGACAATAAGGCTGTGGAATGAACTCTCTGCCGAGATTTTCCCAAGAGACTATAGCATGGGGTTCTTCAAGAAAGGAGTTATAAGGTTTTTAAAGGGTCGGCAACGCGTGAATAACACCCCTGGTGTTGCAAACGTCCATAGGTTACGGTAACTGCTTACCATCAGGCGGGCCGTATGCTTGTTTGCCACCTTGGTAGTATAAAAAAAATCATACAAAGATCTCGTCTCGAAATTTGGTAAATTTTCTCGATGCAACAGTCAAGAGTGTCTATTGCTTTGAATTATATACGTGGCAATATACATTGAGATACGATTGTTATTGTGTGTCACTGGTTTCAATTTACCGCATAAATGTAAAAACGTGAACGATTACAAACCGTTTTTCTTATTTACTTTAAAAATTAAGAGAGGTAGGGCACCATACTAGTGAGCAAGCCCAACTGGGGAAGGACCCTCTTCTTACAAAAGACCACAGCCAAATGACTATATACAGTGGTGTAGTTGCGTTCATGTGTGTGAGTATAGGTTTCCAGGACTCATTTATTTTGCGTTTTAAACGAACGTTTTCCTATCCCAGGGAAATTCCATCATAAAACCATGATATTTATTTTTGGTTCGGCAACACGCCAGTGAGACCTTTGGTGTTGCAAGCGTCCATAGGCTACGGTAACTGCTTATCATCCGGCAGGCCATATGCTTGTTTGCCACCTGCGTAGTGTAAAAAAAGAGAATGACGATCGTAATCAGCCATGAAATCCTTAGTTTGGGGCATTCAAGTATTACATAAGCACTATAGGAGGGCGGTGGTGAGGTCTTTGCTTGGCTTGTTTTTGATGACATGGGATTGGGGGTCTAGATGGTGATAACGTTAGCAGTAGTTATTTGCTTTTTTACACAGAAATAACAACACACCCATTTTTGGGGATTCCCACAAATAATGAATACGTTTGGGTACTCGCTTAGTACCGAGTAGAGGAATTACCGTGCGCTGCAGTTGTCTAAATTTCTTTGACAGGACAGACGAAAAATGCATATAGGTACCAACGTTTACGTAAGCATGGGAGGGGGGGATAAGAGATTTGCTTATTTCTGCTGACAAGGGGGAATCTGCTTACGTAATATTTGAACGGCCCTCTAGTTCTATTTCCTCAACAAATTTTGAGGAAATAGGTGTTGTTAAGTGTCGTGTATGCTTAGGCATACACGACACTTAACCACGTTTAACCACGACATAAACTAACCACACAATAAGTTAGGTAAACACTGAACTGTATATTACCGACAAACAATTCGTTGTTCATGAAAGGTAATACGGCTTTGTTTAGAGATGTGCCTACCGCTGTAACCACATCATTACAGCTTTGATATACAACTCTAAATGAAACATTATAATGTATTATTACCTCTGTAGTGCAGTAGTAATAAGTATGATTGCCATGCTTAAGGTCCGGCTGGGGTATTCCGTAAGAGCGAAAACCGAGCGACCGCGAAAATGAAGTAAAAACTGGCTGTCAGATTGAAAATTGGTATTCCGTAAGAGCGAAAACCGAGCCTTTTTGACGTTTAGCAATCGTGTGTGCTGTCACCGAGCAATCACAACTGTCAGTTTGCGATTGCTGTTTCTTAGAGAATCAGCCGGCGGGTTCTTTTAACCCATGATGATGCAAGGCAAGGGTTATGGTTTATGCGAATATTTTATTTTATTTATTTCTTAAAGACAACTAATGCTCTAGAGTTTGTGTTAAACGGGATATTCTGAATGTAAAAATTATAGAAACAGTAGCTTATGGACGCTTGTAATACTGGAGGTATCACTTGCGTGTTGCAGACTATTTTTTTTACACCAGGGCTTTAAAATTAAGTATAGAAGAAAAACGGTTCTTTCATAACGTATACCTAAATGAGCGCTGGAGACCTGCCCCTCTAGACAAGTGGCATAAGCGATAGTCGAATCGAAAAGTCAAAAGGCAAATGTATGGGATTTTACATAAATTTACGACATTTAATCGTAGATTTACGTCAAATCCCATACATTTGTTTTTTTGACTTTTCGATTCGATTAGCGTTTATGCCACTTGTCTAGAGGCTCTGAGCCTCTAGACAAGAGGCATAAACGGTAGTCGAAACGAAAAGTCAAAAAAACAAATGTATGGGATTTGACGTTAGTTATCGACATTATATCGTAAACAAACGTCAAATCCCATACATTTACTTTTTTGACTTTTCGATTCGACAACCATTTATGCCACTTGTCTAGAGGGGCTGTACAGATTCCATATCTATACTATTTAAATATTATAAAGCTGAAGAGTTTGTTTGTTTGGATGAACGCGCTAATCTCAGAAAGTACTGGTTCGATTAGAAAAAATCGTTTTTTGTTGAATAGTGCATTTATCCAGGAAGGCTATAGGTTATATAACATCACGCTGTGTTCAATAGGAGCAAAACAGTAGTGATATATGTTGCAAAATCGGGGCAAATATTTCAAATTACGCGACCCCTAGTTATTAATAATAAAATATATCGAAATTTTCTTACACTCCTATAAACACGAGCTTATAGTTGACAAAGAAATGCACGAAATAGACGATAGTGAACCAAGGCACAAGATTCGATTACCCGGCCATTCGCTCGCAGCGTTGAGCATAACAGGAAAAATGAATTTGTTCAAGTGCCTCTATGCCTTTACTTTACCATTGCCATGAATTTTTATATACATTTTTATAGAAAAGATATGCGGGTGTTTAAGTCCATTGGTTTATTGTGGGTGGTAACTATCTTTCTATAGTAACCGTTATGTAAAAAGGTTCTATCTAGTGCAATAATGTGGGTGTTTAATAATAATAATAATAACGCGATTGTTGACATGTGGGAGATAGATTCAGCGATCATTGTGCCGATAGTTGTATCAGTCAATGGACTGATCGCCAAGAGCCTTCATCAACACCTTAGGAGGCTCTCGTTAGACGGTTGGATTGTGGGCCTGATGCAGAAGGCGGTTCTCTTGGACACGGCACGCATCGTGAGGAGGTTCCTGTCTCTGGAGCCCTAACCACCGGTAGCTTGGTCCCTGTACCCGATGCCGGTGGGCCTCCTTTTTTATATTTTTAAATGTATATTTTTTATAATTGGTATGTATTTAAAAATGTAATTTAGAGATGAAAGTTTAATAAAGGGAATAATAATAAACTTTATTGACAACAAAATAATAATTGTAGTAGGTAGGTACATAGTCAAATGTTACATCATGTTCTTATACTAGTTCTACAATCTGGTGGGTGTAGTTCTGTACTCCTATCTAGGTTATAAAATAACCTGTGTTAAGGAGTAACAGTTCCGAACCCTTGGCAGTTAGTTGATTTAAATAATGTACAAGAATATTCTGCCTTTTCAATACTGTTTTGTTATTGAGGACTGCTTAATTGGTGCCGTTGACGTAAAGCCGTTGGCGCAAGCTTACATTTACGGGTTTGGTAGCGATGGTGGCCGAGTGGGAAAGTAACAGATTTGCACGCAAGAGGTTCGAGTTCGATTCCGGATAGTGGTGACCAACAGTAAATTTCTTTGACTTGGAACAATCGTTTGTGGATCATTTTTTCGTCCTGTGTAAATGGCGAGATATCCTTTAATAAACTACGCAGTCAGTATATTCAAATAAAGAAAAAACGTATAACGCCAACCAAGTTCCTGGAAAAAGGCGCAGACAGATTACAATATAATACCAATTTATGTAAAATATTCATGTTTAATAAACGTTCAGTATCATGCTATGTTATGACTGTTAATTAAAATTCACAGAGCTTTCCGACGTCTATCAACACCCACTCACTTGGACCAATTAAATTGATTCAGGAGAGACTTCTTACTGAATTCATTTAAGGCTTGTTACTTAGAGATCTTTTATGCTGTAATTTTGACGCAAAAACCTATTTTATTCAATAACTAGCTGTTGCCCGCGTCTCCGCCCACGTGGATGTCGGCAATCGCTGTAAAAAGCCTATGTGTTATTCCAGACCGTAATCTATCTCTGTGCCAAATTTCATCCAAATCCGTTCAGTAGTTTTTACGTGAAAGAGTAACAAACATCCATTCATCCATCCATCCATCCATACTTACAAAATCTCTAGTAATGCAAGCGTCTATAGGCTACGGTAACTGCTTAACATCAGGTGGGCCGTATGCTTGTTTGCCACCCAAGTAGAACAAAAAAAGCAGAGGTTATTTTTGAAACCGAAATAAGGAAATAAGCGTAATAAACCATAGGAGGATATTATTACTTCTAAGTACCTACAAAAGTTTTTTTTTATACTACTTGGGTGGCAAACAAGCATACGGCCCGCCTGATGTTAAGCAGTTACCGTAGCCTATGGGCGCTTGCAATACCAGAGGTATCACTTGCGTGTTACCAACCCATTTTTTTACACCAAGGCTTTATGATGGGAATAACCCTGGGATATGAACACGTTTATTTCAAAACGCATCCCAAAATGAGCGCTGGAGGCCTGTACTCACACACAGGAACACAACTACACCACTGTGTGTAGTTATTTGGCTGTGGTCTTCTGTAAGATGGAGGTCCTTCCCCAGCCGGGCTTGCTTACTAGTATGGTGCCCTACCTCTCTTAAAATTATATTTTAAAAAGCTAAATATAGGAAGTATTTCAGGTTACAGAATGCAGCAAGACGATATTGGTGGAGCTCAATCTTGTATAAGTAGTGACAATTTGCGCGTCCCTCGTCTGGAACCATAATTGTCCATTTCCTTTTTCCAGTCGGTTTCCAGTTTCCACGAGATGGTAAAACGTTTCAGCTTTTTTTAAAAAATAAAATGTCATTATTTAGAGATATTAAATTGGAATCATTTGATTTTTATAATTTATATATTTATTTTTAAAAAAGACAACTCCCGCACTAGAGAACAAGCTCTATGTTGCGGGGTACTTTACAAACATACAATTAACGGACAAAAATTACAACCAGACTCAGAACAACTCTTTGTGGGTCACACAATGTTTTGTACCTGTGTGGGAATCGAACGCACAACCTCGTGCACAGCAGGCGCATACTGTACCCACTGGACCACCAAGGCAGTCAAAATTATTAAAGTATAAAGTTAAATTATTTTGCTAAAATTTTCTACTTGCAAATAATATGTAAAATAATTAACTATACGAGTAACTTCTGCTTGCGACTTTGTTTAATGTTAACGTCTACTAGACTAATAAAACCGTTTTTTTGTACTACTTAGGTGGCATATAAACAGACAGCCCGCCTGATGGTAAGCAGTTACCGTAGCCTATAGACACTTGCAATGCCAGAGGTATCATTTACGCGTTACCAACCCATTTTTGTTCACCAGGGCTTTAAGATGCAGTATCCCTGGGATAGCAAGCGGTGATAAGTAGGAAATTAAGTTAATCGGCAGTACCAATTTTAATTTCACTTTGTGGAGTTTATATGTACTAATCAAATGATTCTCCATCTGCTAACGGTGAAGGAAAACATCGTAAGGAAACCTACATGTCTTAGAAGAAATTATAAAGACATGTCTGATTCACCAACCCGCATTAGGCCAGCGTGTGTAAATTAAGGCCTAAACACTCTTTCCTTCTTGATAGAGGAGAGGAGATTTGTGTCCAGCAGTGGGACATATATGGGTTGCTATTATTATCCCTGGGATAGGAAAACGTTTCTTTCAACAAAATACCAAATGAGCGCTGGACAGTGGACACCTGTACACCGCTGAATGTAGTTATTTATCTGTAGTCTTCTGAAGGAGGTCCTTCCTCATTCTATTCAGCTTACTCGCTTGCATGTTGACTTCTCTTAAATTATTTAGGTATTTAATTGGTTAGTTATATTAATAACCAAAATATTTCTTCTCTATTTTCAGTATCGACTATGACTATCAACTATAATACAGTCCAGACTAATATTAGCTTCCATTATTATAAAATATTCAAAACAAACGGTTCACTACTTTAAGGTGAGTATCGAAAACAGGGCGGGCATCCATTACACCGCACATTATACCGTAGAATATAACCACGCCTTCCTTATTATGGCCTGTTATTTATTGCCTAACAGTCACTACATACATATTTGTGGAAAAAATACTGGTTTTATTTGTAGAAGTCTCATATGTAATGTATGACTTATTAATATTAGCCATTACTGTCCCACTGCAGGGCAAAGGCCTCCCTTTCATTCTTCCATTGGTCACGGTTGAGACCTCTCACTTGCGAGTCAGCACGTCAGGAGTCAAGCTCATCACGCCATCTTTTCCTGGGCCTGCCGCGTCGTCTATTAATGTATGACTTATATAATTATAATTAAAGTAGTTTGCAATTGTATTGCGCAGCTCGCTTTGAGAGTGCCGTTCTGAAAAAAAGAAAGATAAATGTTTATTCGTTTTCTTCTTCTTTATTGCTGCGCAGACCTCTGCGCAGCAATAAAAGAAAGAAGACTACCTACCTGCACTCATAATGACCTCATTAAGAAAGAAAGAAAGAAAGAAAAAGAAAGAAAATGCATTTAATTCCAGCGAAAACAAAACATACACTGGGGAATACAAAAAAAAAATAGATTTTAATACTTACTTAAAACTAAACAAACAAAATAATAATAAAAAAAGAATAAAAAAAAAATAGATTACATTATATTACATTAAACATTTTTTTTTTTTTTTTTTGTACCCACTGTATGTCACATCTGCTGGAATTTGGACTCTGCTCAGCATAATGCTGCGGCGCCAACAACTAATAGTTGCGGGTCACACAACAGCGCTGATTTTCAGCAGAGCCCTAGGGACAGGACGAGCGACGTGTCAATGTGTTGCGTGAGTAAAAATGTAAAGTAAAAAGAAAAATAAATAAAAATACAATTAAATAAAGTATCTTAAATAATAATATATATATTTATAAAAAAAATAAAATTAAAAAAATAAATAAAAATAGCAAAAAAGAAAGTTATTTGTTGTGTTCATTTTGGCAACATTAACAATACATGACGCCGATGACGCAACGCAAGCGCCGCCACCACCGCCGCCATATTGAATGCCAATGTGTTATGTAATGTGTCATGTCAATATTCAATTGCATAATAAGATAAATTTCATTAGATAATAAGTATGTTTTATAAATAATAGAGTATAAGTGTCCCTAATAATATGTGTGTGTTGAAAATAGAAATGAAATTGGTATTATTGAATAAGAAACTGTTCATACTATGATATACTTACTAATATAATGAAACATTGAAAAATTGGAGTGATTTCAAATACCAATAGTCCAATATTATTGTCAACATTAGGTAAGTGTGTATATATTTTTTCCCTTTATATTTATTTACGCCTTTCACATGTTACGAACAAAATAATAATTATAACATCAGATTTGTAGCTGTTCTTTAAGGAACAGCTTCTTTAATTGTAGCTTAAAGGTGTGTTTGGATTTAAGGTTGCGTATTGGTGGAGGCAGTGAGTTCCAGCAGTGTGTAGCTGCAAATTTGAAGCAACCCCTGAAGGCCATGGACCGATGCTTAGGCACCGACAAAGGATTTACCATGGACCGTTTGCTGAACTTCTGCTTTTCTGACCTCCAATTCAGCCTATTGTGAAGATAAGATGGCTTTTGGGTATTAATGACTCCAAACAATAGATTTGCTAAGTGTAGTTTCCTTCTAGCTGTCATCTTTAGAACCTTAAGTTCGTTTATGTATGGGGTCACATGACTTCTCTTTGGTATATTGACACAGAACCTTACACAGGCATTCTGAACACGCTGGATCAAACCTTCTGTTCTCTTTAATAGGCATGGACCATACACTGTGTCACAATAATTAAACTTAGACAAGATCAAACTATCCATAAGTTGCTTACGTAGTTGTATACTTAGGTAAGGTCTGATGTTATACAGTACTTTTAGCCGGTAAAAGCAGTTACTCGTGACCCTGCTAATGTAACTCTCAAATCGCAAACTAGGATCCATTATCAAGCCCAAACCTGTAACTGTTTCCGCTCTCTGAATTGGCTCCTTACCAACAGTCACAACAGGCCCAAGTGATAACACCGAGGAGATTTGGTGTTTATTGCCCAAAATGATATATTGTGACTTTTTAGGGTTAAGTACCAGGGAGTTCTGTTGTGACCATAACATCACTCTATCCAGGTCTTCATTGAGCTTATGCACAGCTATAGCTGTGTCAGAAGGCTTAAAAGATATGTAGATTTGAGTGTCATCGGCATACATATGATATCTACAGTTCTGGAAGCAGTTTCTAATATCTGCTGTGTAAATTATGTAGAGAAGAGGTCCCAAAATTGAACCCTGAGGTACCCCTCTTTTTACTTGAAGGGGGGGGGAACAAATTCTAGAGCCACTTTCCATGCCGATTTCTACATACTGGGTTCTACTTGTTAAGTAGCTATGGAACCAGTGCACTGTCTCTGTACTGAATCCATAGCTAGTCAGCTTGGATAGCAGTAGTGTTATATCTATACATTCAAAGGCGCGTGAGTAATCCAGTAGCACTAGTATTGATGCCTCTCCTTCATCCCTAGCCTCGAGAACATTGCCAATGACATCAGAGAGTGCTGTTGCTGTCCCACGGCCCTTCCGGAAACCAGATTGCAAATCCGGCAGTAGGTTGTTGACCTCCAAATATTCTATTACCTGATGGTATACTGCTTTTTCAAGAACCTTGGACAAACAGGGCAGGATGCTGATAGGTCTCAGGTCTTTGTAGGTTTGGGTATTACTGCTTTTAGGGATGGGACGCACAACTGCACACCGCCAAGCATGAGGGAAAGTATTAGATTTTATGGAAGCATTAATAATATCAGTGATTACTTGAAGGGTGATAGGCAGGGTCAGTGTTAACATGTCCAGACTCACTTCGTCAACACCCTTTGCATTGGTCTGGATATTTTTAATAATTTTGGTAATTGTATCAGATCCGACAGGTGCTAAGTTGAGTATTGATGTTGTATATCTATGGAATTCAAAGTAGGTCAGCTGTGAAATAGTTACCATTGATTTGCCTGGTATATCCAAAAAAGCCACATTGACAGCACTTGGATTGTCGAAGTGTGTTGGCAACAGAGTACTGTTATGATTAGGTAAAATGTCCATTTTTAGGTTTTGCCATAATTTCTTAGGATTATTAATGCTATTATTTATATTATGCTTGAAATATGCCATCTTTTCATTATGTAAAGCCTCAGAAGCCTGATGTTTCAAGTCAATGTAATAATTGCGATGTTGCTCAAGTCTGGTTCTATGGTATCTCTTTCTAGCCTCATTTCGTAGATTGAATATTAAATGAATATTTTCTGTGATCCATGGTGTCGGCCGACTTTTAAAAGTCTTTGTTTTTAAAGGAGCATGCATGTCAAAAATATAGGTAATGTAGGACGTGAAACTGTTAACCATTGTGTTGACGTCTTTCATCTGGCTCACCTCAGACCATGGGACACACTCTAGGTCTGTAAAAAAATAGTCCTCTAAGATGTTTCCCATAGGTCGATATGTTACTGTTCTTGGTATAGGCTTGGCTTTAGTAAAAAATGTGTTGCAAGTCACAAATGAGTGATGTCCGAGCTCCTTCACATAGTCAACCGTAACATTACGTGTTCTTATGTCAGTACAAATGAGGTCAATAAGTGTGGCACTATCCCCTTTCATGTGTGTTGGGCTCAGGACAACTTGATTAAGATTTAGGCATGTCAAGACGTCTGAGAGTTTTCTGGTGTTAGGGTTGCCGGTATCAAGTATATTAACATTAAAGTCGCCCATTAACATAACATGATCGAACGGGGCCAAGGCATTAATAGTATCTATTAACTCATTCAGAAATTTGTCCAGATCAAACCAAGGTGGGCGGTAGGCAGTGCCAATTAAGAGGATCTTTCCCAATATTTTTGTAGTAATCCACATTTGTTCTATTTCAGTGTGATCTGGGTGAACCCTATTACGCACACTGATGCCATTTTTAATATAAAAGCCCACACCCCCACCCCGCCCTTTCCGAACCTTAGTTGGGCGAGGTATATGCCTTAAGCTGTAACCTCGAACCATAGGAGCTCTACCTTCTTCCCCCGGCTTTAACCACGTTTCATTTATGGCCATAATATCCACAGCGTGGCGTTCCATGGCTATCCTGAACTCCTCCTGGTTTGTAGACAAAGAACCAGCATTAAATAGGCCAAACTTTAAGTGTCTATTTCCAATCATTTTTATTATGGCAGTATAACAATATACATATTAGACGTTCACTAGATATTAATAATATGTTTAAAGTGTGCAATAGTATGTATTTAGGTATAAAAAATAAATAAGAAGAGTTTATGTGAGTGTTATTGGGTGATTGTGTTATATATTTATATTTATGTACTATTAGCTGTGTGAAGTAATATGTAAATAAATGTGTAGTATATGATATAATTGAGTGTATATATGCAAGTAAAGGTTTAATGGTGGATTTTTTTAAGTGTGTGTATGTGAATTCATGTAACTGGTATGGATGTGTAAATATGTAGTAATAGGCGGAAGTATGTAAACAATAATATGCCCACCTGCCCCTGATGTGACACAACTGGGGTTTAGTACAAAAAATATATTTTATGGTAATTAACTTACTTAAGAAACTTAGAAAATAAATAAAAAAATTAAAATAAAAGAATAAAAAACATATTACTAATAATTGAAAATGACAATAGATCAGGAACTGCTTGTAGAACAGACTAAGTTGCAGGTATATTAAATACTGACAGTAAATCAGCTTCAGTCCTAACTCTGTATGTCTTTTCTCCAGGCTTGCTGCAGGCAAGAATGTGCCCTCGCTTCGTCCAAACAAACCTCCATCCTGCACTAATAGCTGCTTCCCTCGCCTTACGAAACAACTGCCTATTAGTTTTGGTCAGCCGCTCGTTGAGGTAATACCTTCTTGGGGTACCTCCCATGTCCAGATCCTGAGTGGTGGCTCCACGACGAACCCGTGCCGCGCGGAGTAAGTCGTCGCGCTTGTCCCTACGCGCCAGTCTCACCACGAGAGTGCGTGGCCGCCGCTCCGTGGGACCTGTGGCGTCTGTGGCTGCAATCTGTCGACTACCGACTCGTTCCGCGCTGACGATGTCATGGTCGTCCACTGTGATGCCAAACTTTGCCCCAATGACCTTCACAATATGTAAGGGACTCTCACCGCCCAGTTCTGGAATATTCGATATCTCTATATCGTTTGACAGGAGCTCTTGGTCTCTATCATTAAGTTCGCGTCTCAGGCTCTCCACAACCTCATGGACTGATGTGACCGCTGGGCCAGGTGACGCTCTTTCTTCAACGGCCCGCAATCTGGATTCTAAGCTGTCCATCCTAGAGTTGCACCGCTCCACTGAAGTCTTCATCGCAGCAATCTCCAGTACCATGGTTTCCCTAAAGGAACGCAGCTCAGCTCGGATCTCACTGATTCCAGTCATTATTAGGTGTATTCCCGTCCCAGTTGTGTCCTGCCTATCATGCTTTGGCGAATCGTCTACAGAGATGTCAGGCGAGGTACTCCTGTCACACTGATTATCCGCTTGTGCAGCGTGAACTGATGTCTCGTCGGTCTTGCCCTTAGATACAGTGCGTTTGCAGTCAGGGCAACACCAGCAGGTTGGTAGACCTTTTGATGGCAATCCTACACAAGTTCTATGGTACAAATTGCCACACTTTTCGCATTTAATGCTTTTAGCGCCATCTGTTGGCGATGCAAAGCGACCGCAACCTCTACACTTGTTCATAGTTCAAGTTAGTACCTACAGTTGTGTATAGATGTCAGCTTAAGACACTGTTAATAATCAATACTGATTTAACTATTAGTCCATAGATGTCACTAGTATATGTTATTAGGTACCTCATCAGCTGATTCACAGCTGATTTTTATTTTTATATAAGGTAGCGAAAAAAAAATGCTGGACTAAAACACCACTTGTACAAATGTTTTACTTGGTTTTTATCACTTATTTGTAAGCAATTATGAGCGTTCTATATGAATATTTCTCTATTTAAAGTTTTTAAAATTATCACATCACTTTTTAAGGAGCACTGTTTATATATTAAATGTTTTATTGATTTGTTTAGCCACTCCGTATATCAGTATTTTTAACGTTTTTCCTATGGTTTCTTTTTGTCACCAACACTTTATATCGTTCTTCTAGCTCTAAACTGTCACTCAATTGTCTTCCTATTTATTAAATTTTATTTTAAATATTATAAATTGTTTTATTTTACGGAACTACACAAAAACACGTCAACCATTGACAACTTCACTCTACCCTCTCTCTCACTCCATTCTCTATTAAGAGTGCAGGCAATACGGCACAAAGAGCAGACAGGAGGTTAAACATTGTTTGCAGGTCCGTAACGCATTCGCACCCTGTAGTTGTTACAGCGGTATATAGCCCACCGGATTGTATCTTTATCTTTCCACTTAGGCCTGGAGTTGGTTGAGTGAATGCTTATTTAAACATACACAGGGCACCAGAAAGAACAAAACACAATACAAACTGAGAACAAATAAGTAGGCGCTAAAATACGAACTAATAAAGCTTTATTTTAACATTTTATAGTAGCAGAACTATACCAGTGTAATAAATCTGAAGAGTTTTTTTTGACATAAATTACACCCACACTCGGAACAAATATTTATGCATCACACAAAGTTTTGTCCTGTGTGGGGATTAAACCCACGAAACCCAGCTTAGCGGTCAGGGTTATAACCACTAGACCAACAAGCCAGTCATTAGACAGACATCTTCAATCACTAATTTGTTTTGTACCCAATTGAAGCAACACAAAGCCATACAGGTATCTATACTAATATTATAAAGCTAAAGAGTTTGTTTGTTTGGTTGAACGCGCTAATCTCAGAAAGTACAGGTTCGATTAGAACAGTGCATTTATTCAGGAAGGCTATAGGCTATATAACATTACGTTATGATCAATAGGAGCGGAGCAGTAGTGAGATATGTTGCAAAATCGGGAAAAATATTCCAAATTACCACGCGGACGAAGTTGCGGGCGACCTCTAGTGTTGAATATACAGGAAATTCTATTGGAACGTTAGTAACGAATGGGTTATTAGAATTAAATGCTCCACGGTGGCTTGTTGCGCGTATTTTACGATGAAAACGGGTTTGTTAATAGGTTGTGGTATATGTGATAGCTTTACTGTATCTGCTACCTATTTAAAATGAACAAATTGGTATGATATGATGTCATTGCATTGGATTTACACTGATGAAAGGTAGGTAGTTGTTGTGGGATACAAATATTTTCTTAATTTTGTATTGTGTGTTTTGTTCGGCTGGGGGCCGCTCTACCTTCCGCTTACGTAAGGTAGAGCGGCCCCCAGCTAGGTGGACCGACGACATAAAAAAGGTCGCTGGGATGGACTGGATGCGGAAGGTGGAGGACCGTGTGCTGTGGCTCGTGTTAGGAGAGGCTTATGTCCAGCAGTGGACTGCGATAGGCTGATTGATTGTAGCCGAAATTAAGAAATATTTTTCTCTGCTGAACATAAATTTCCCTCAAGAATTTCCACAGCTTTGGGTGTTGAGTTGACCATTTAGCACTAGTTTTCGCTCACTGGGATAAAATATTAATGTGATATTCCAGACTTTACTCTATCTCTGTGCTAAATTTCACCCAGAACTGTTGAACCGTTTTGGCATGATTGAGGAACAAACATCCATCAAAACTTATGTATTTATAAAAACGAACGAACGAGGAATATATCGATGCTTAAACAACGGTCTTCATTTGTATTATGTTCTTCCTTTTTTTATATTTATGATTAAATTAGTTTTATGTTTATAGGTAGTAAAATGTATAGGTATATGTGATTCGATGAATAAATAAATTATCAAGGCATATTATAAAGAGGAAAGATGCATTTATAATATTAGTAAAGATTATGAGGGGCTCGTACTTAAGCAATAATCGAGTGGATCGATAGATCTGCGGGGTAATTACACCCAGAGTTGGAACAGCCATTTATTGATCAAAGAGAGGTAGGGCACCAGCTAGCGAGCAAGCCCAACTGGAGAAGGACCTCTACCCTACAGAAGACCACAGCCAAAAAACTTCACACAGCGGTATACTTGTGTTTCTGTGTGTGAGTACAGGTCTCCAGCGCTCATTTAGGAACGCGTTTTGAATGAAATGTTTTCCTATCCTACTCCATCTTAAAGCCCTGGTGTAAAACAGTGGGTCGGCAACATGCAAGTAATACCTAGGCAACCGTAACTGCTTAACATCAGGCGGGCCGTATGCTTGTTTGCGTCCCAAATAGTATTAAAAAATAATATAATAATGTCCCATGTATAGATCAAACCCACAACACGCCGTGCAGTAAACAGCGAGGGAACCTTTAAGGTCATTAAATCAACCATGCAGTCTATTCCATGCAATCGAATGACTATAGCAAATTTAAAAAAGGATTTAATAAAAAATAAATAAAAAAACGCACTTCGGGAGTGCCGATAAAAGTGAAAACACTAGGCAAAACAGTTTTTATAAATTTTATAGCAAAAAATGTTTTTTTTTTATTTATCCCGACGCGTTCGCATACATGCATATATCGCTTCTTTGCTTTAATAACGTGACAGTCGAAAATTATAGCAATAAATGTTTTTTTTTATTTATCTAGACGCGTTTGCGGTCTGCTATATGTAGATGCATATATCGCCTCTTTGCTTTAATAACGTGACAGTCGTAAAAAGATTTTTCGGATCTGCGTCTCGTAACGGTGTCGCGGATCCAAAGATTTAAAATATGCGTACCGTGCTAAAAAGAAGTTTTCACTTCAAAAAATGAAAGAGAAAGAATAACGCTGGCGTGATAATGAGCGTGGCATTCAATGCTTAGGTGCAGCTTAATGGTTACCTAGCTAGTAATAGAATGGAACTAAGCGAAGCAAAGTAGGCCATTGCATTCTCAACCTTTTTACTATAGATTTCTTTCATTGTATCACTTGCTTCTTAGTTTAAAAAAATACAGCGTATTCAAAAAGAAACTTAAATCCGTTCGAAATAAAGTTTTTTATATCTATTTGATGAAAATTTAATGTATGCAAAGGCTAATATTTGCTCACTTACACAACACATCATTTTTTCTTAATTAACTGCAAGAAATGGTGAAGGAAAACTTTGTGTGGAAGTCTACATTAATCAATCAATCAGCCTATCGCAGTCCACTACTGGACATAGGCCTCTCCTACCACGTGCCACAGCACACGGTCCTCCGCCTTCCATCCGCATCCAGTCCGTCCCAGCGACCTTTTTTAGGTCGTCGGTCCACCTAGCTGGGGGCCACCCTACCTTACGCTTAACGAGTCGCGGTCTCCACTCTAGGACACGTCTGATCCATCGGCCGTCGGTCCTTCTGCAGATGTGACCAGCCCATTGCCACTACAGCTTGCTAAGTCTGTGAGCTATGTCGGTAACTTTGGTTCTTTGTCGGATTACCTCGTTGCGAATTTTATCCTTCAAAGAAACGCCGAGCATAGCTCGCTCCATAGCCTGCTGTGCGACTTTCAGTTTGTGGATTAGTCCAACTGTGAGCGTCCATGTGTTAGAAGAAATTTCACAGACATGTCCGATCTACAAACCTGCATAGCTGTGAGACTAGCAGTTTAACTCTCAGAGATACGTAACCAGCAATGAGATATAGGGTCGCTATCATTAACTTCAGAGTATATAGTAAAGTAACTTCTTACATTTTCAATATTAGATTTTAAGGCAAGTAGGGCACCATTAACTAGCGAGCAAGCCCGACTGGCGAAGTACATTACAGAAGACCTCAGCCAAATAATTACACACAGCGGTATAGTTGTGTTCCTGTGTGTGAGTACAGGTCCCTAGCGCTCAGTTAGGGGTGCGTTTTGAAAGAAACGTTTTCCTATTCCAGGAATATCTACTTCATCTTAAATATTTATTCATTATTTATTTATTTTTAATAAATATTTTAAAAAATGGATCGGCAACACACAAATGATACCTTCAGTATTGCAAGTATCCATAGGCTACGGTAACTGCTTAACTTCAGACGGGCCGTTTGCTTGTTTGACATTCAAGTGGTATAAAAAACAGCTCAAATCTCTACATACTTATATTTTACTACAATGGGCGTACATTATGACAATTAAACGCTTCATTTCGTCTGTTAAACAGAAATCACCCAACGATGGTTATTGTTTCTCAGAGAACAGAAATAAAATGTGCTGCAGTAGAACTAAGTGGAAAGCAAGGAGTGGTATGCAACATCGACCCGGTAACGGTTTAATTGTGTTCATGTCACCCAGAAATGTCCACCACGAGCTCAATACAAAGAGGTTTAATACCTAGATGTGAATGCAGAGAGGTGGACTTAAAATAGTTATATTAAAAGAAAAGGTAATATCAGGTAATACATGGCATAATATACATAATAAATCCAAGTGTGACTTAACAAAAATACAATTAACGGACACAAATTACACCCAGACTCAGAACAATTCTTTATGGGTCACACTAAGATTTGTCCCGCGTGAGAATCGAACTCACAACCTCGTGCACAGCAGGTGCATACTGCAGCCACTGGACCACCGAGGCAGTCAAGTTCACCGTCAATTCCGTCACCGCACGGATAAATGCTATTATACCTGCCCTTTAATCCTTCAAACTGACAAATAGTACTATAATACTACTATTGTGACAAAATATTATCTAGTGCTGACCACTACTAAATTAGCTGGCGTACAAAAAAGTAAGCCTACTCACTGTCGCATCTAGAACAACTATAAACTCTCCTCCACAAAAGCGTGTGGTCTTAAACGAGCAGTTAGTGGCAATACAGCCGCACAGTGCTGCACCACCGCCGTATTTACGACGACTGAAGAGGCTACGAATAGGAACGGTACTAAAAAACAGTGCAAATACTACTTAGCGACGACAGTAGGTTTTAAGACTAAGTAATTAAGGTTTATTTTACTAGCAATTCAAAAATGCACATCGTTTTAAGTGACAGCTCCTATTACTTTTTGATTTAGGAATCGTCTTTTTGTTTTTCGACTTGTAAATATAAGGTTACTAGCTGTTGCCCGCGGCTCCGCCCGCGTGGATGTCGGTTATCGCTGTAAAAAGTGTTATTCCTGACCATAATCTCTGTGCCGAATTTCATCCAGATTCGTCCAGTAGTTTTTACGTGAAAGAGTAACAAACATCCATCCATCCATCCAAGGATGTACTCGGGCCCATGTGACGGTGCCAATGTGAATTTGACTTTGTAGAATTTATACGTACGAATTAAATGATTTACCATCTGCAACGATGATGAAAAATACGTGTGGTAACCCACATGTCTTAGAAGAAATTCTAAAGACATTTGTGAGGTATGTTTCTTAGTGCAGGAGATATCTTGAGAAGAAATGTGTGAAGTAGACAGTTGTTTTACAGTAATTTAAAGTTACTTACTTGTAAATTACTGTAAAACTACACACTTTTTTTTAAAGACAACCTCCGTACTAGGGAACAAGCCATGTGTCGCGGGGGACTTTACAAACATTCAACTCACAGACACAAATTACACTTAACCACACAAAGTTTGGGAATCGAACCCATGACCTCCGGCTTACCAGTCATGATCTCTAACCTCTAGACCAACAGGCCAGTCAAATCATTTAGTAGTAAATAGTGCATAGTTGTTAGTAATGTACAAAGATAGTGAGTACACAACAAGTTAACTTCTTGAATCTAGTTCGTTAAGCTATTTCGTAAACAGATCTGATGACAAACAGCCGAGCGACTAATGAGACTTAATTGGTAACAGAAAATATAAATAATACTCATTTTAACTGTACTATCCTTACTAATCCTTACTAATATTATAAATGTGAAAGTTTGTAAGAATGGAGGGATGGATGGATGTATGGATGGATGGATGGATGTTTGTTACTCTTTCACGTAAAAACTACTGAACGGAAATTGGCACAGAGATAGATTATGGTCTGGAATAACACATAGGCTACTTTTTGCAGCGATAACCGACATCCACGCGGACGGAGCCGCGGGCAACAGCTAGTATTATAAACGTTTAAAAAAGTTTGCAAAAATGTATGGATGTTTGTTATTCTTTCACGCTAAAACTACTACGCCTCGAAATGAATGTAAATTTATTTCTATGCCTGATTTCTTTGTGGTCGTGTCGGATTACCGTTCCAACAGACTATGAAAGTAAATTAATTAAGAGTGCATAGATGTTTGCGCATGCACTTGCTTCGCATCGCATCGCTTGTCGTGTTATATTTTCCAATATTGATATTGTGACGTAATTAGTTATTTATTAGATATTTAGAGTGTGTCCGACCGCGTGACCGGTTAGGATCACACCGAAGAAAACACTTATAAGACAATCAAATATACTTTACACAACAATAGAATTTTACAGATAGGAAGAGAGAACACTAAACACTCAGGGACGTTGACCCTAGGCACAAAGTTTGGCGAGAGCTCGTAGTAGAAGCGGAGCATAACTGGCCGATGATGCGCAGGCAAGAGAGGGCGGTGGCGTTTTTCTTTTTTGTGTGACGCAGTTGTTGGCCAAGTGGCCTTTACAACTTTATCCGGACTGTGGTGAGGACTAAATGCCCTCGTCCTATAGGGCGGTGGCGGCCAAGACCGAGGTTTATATAGCCTCGGCGCGAGCGCGCTGTGGTAGACTGGTGGAGGTGGACGGCGTGACGTCACAATATTAAATAGAAAACAGATAAGATATTTTTGGCAAACCATGTCAGCATGAAAAGCAAGAGTTCAATCAAACAAATTAGAATAAAGTAACCAAATACTAAAATTATCAAAATCAATGTACCAAAATTTGAATACTAAATACAAATATCAAAATTTAACCAAGCATTAACTTGTCCATTAAACATAATGTATTTGATGAATGTGGCGAAACGAAAATAAACTATTTGTTGGCCAATCGTAAATATCATATATCCGTAAATTTGCGGTGTGAACAGGCTAATGATTATGAAATGTAAATTATGCAGTACGGTTCATTAGCTACCTAAGTAGTATTAGTACGTGTATGTATTGTGAAATGTAACTTTATATCAACTAATGTTAATATCTAGCTTTATGATGGTCACTGTAAAAAGTGCACTTGTAGAATACTCATACTCAAACTCAAAGTCATTTATTCATTTAGATCAAATACATTTTTTTTTTATTTTTTATACTACTTGGGTGGCAAACAAGCATACGGCCCGCCTGATGTTAAGCAGTATCCGTAGCCTATAGACGCTTGCATTACCAGAGGTATCACTTGCGTGTTGCCAACCCTTTTTTTTACACCAGGGCTTTAAGATGGAAGTAAACCTGGGATAGGAATACGTTTCTTTCAAAACGCATTCCTAAATGAGCGCTGGAGACCTGTACTCACACACAGGAACACAACTACACCGCTGTGTGTAGTCATTTGGCTGTGGTCTTCTGTAAGGTGGAGGTCCTTCCCCAGTCGGGCTTGCTCGCTAGTATGGTGCCCTACCTCTCTTAAGTATGGTGCCCTACCTCTCTTATGACATCACATGATACTTATGTACGTCAAAATAAACAAAAGTCAACATATTTTTTACTACGGCCAATTCGCTTACATGGGTAGGGCCTAGAGAAGAATTGGTAAGAAACTCTGGCTACTCTTTTTAATCGCCAAGGTATAATATTTACAATTTCGTATGAGTTACAATTTGAAGAGGGTACCAAAAAGGTATCCAAAGGTATACCAACGTGTTTCCATCGTGCTAATCTCTTTAGCAAGTACTAAGATTATTATTACATACACAATTTTATAAACCAGGAGGTATATTTTTAAGAGGTATAAGCGAGTAAAATCAACTAAAGCAGCATCACTACCTTACAGAGAAAACAAATTCTTTTGTTTAATTTTTATGGAAAGACAACTCCCGCACTAGAGAACAAGCTCTGTGTTGCGGGGGACTTTACAAACATACAATTAACGGACACAAATTACACCCAGACTCAGAACAACTCTTTGTGGGTCACACAAAGTTTTGTCCTATGTGGGAATCCAACCCACAACCTCGTGCACAGCAGGCATACTGTGGCCACTGGACCAACGAGTTAGTCAAATCAAATAAATACAAACAGCGGTGTATGGTATTTCTATGTAGTAAGTACAGATTTCTTGTGCGTTTTCGGGATGCGATCTTAGAGTGGCCTTGACGCAGACCGTTAACTTTCGCAATGTATTGTAGCCAATTGCTTCCATTAAGTGGCAATGGGCCAGGCACATAGCTCGCAGAACTGATGGCCGTTGGGGCAGAAAGGTTCTAGAGTGGCGACCACGAACTGGAAGACGAAGCGTGGGTAGGCCTCCAACAAAGTGAACCGACGACCTGGTAAAGGTTGCGGGCAACCTATAGACAAGGTCTGCTCAGGATCGAGAGTTGTGGAAATCCTTGGGGGAGGCCTATGTCCAGCAGTGGACGTCTTTTGGCTGAGATGATGATGATGATGATGAAAACTTTTACGATGACATTTTGTGAAAGTGACATGTTCAAATTTTGTATATATGCTATAATTTGTAAAGCAATATATTAAGCATATAAGGCTTAAGATTAGAGCTATTTCAGTATACTTAAATATTAATGCAATGTGGAAAAAGACGAGCCCGGAGCAGGATTTGAACCTGCGCCTCTCGGGTTCCAGCCCAGCGCACTACCAACTGTGCCATCCGAGCTTCTACTCCGGAGTTCGAATTTCTCCAACGCTGTATTTCAATACGTTTAACGCCGAACAAGACTTACGTAAAAATACAAAGACTAAAACATTATTCTTTAACATACTCGTAACACAGAAAAATTCTTTATTTTTGGACGCAATTTCTAAGAAACTCATAATTCTGTAAGCAAGGTTCTAATAATAAGTTTTAATTAAAGGTCTGTATACACACTACGTAATGACTGGCGTAGGTAAGAGCTTAGTCATAAAAGCGATAAACCTATGTACATAAAGCCTGAGGGCGGACGGAGCGTGAGCAGAGTAGTGTGGAGTGAGTATGAGTGCATTGTGTGAGTACTAATTGAGGTTTTTAAGCGGCAGTAGGCAGTACAGCCAATTATGTGCGCTGTGGATGTGTTTGCCACCGGTTAGTAACGTAACTCATGTAATGCGGTTGGAAACTAATCTATACTAATACATATTATAAAGCTGAAGAGTTTGTTTGTTTGGTTGAACGCGCTAATCTCAAAAAGTAAAGATTCAAAAAATATTTTTTTGTTAAATAGTGTAATTATTTATCCAGGAAGGCTATAGGCTATATAACATCACGCTATGATCAATAGGAGCGGAGCAGTAGTGAGATTTGTTGCAAAATCGTTGAAATGTACGTTTGAAATTATCACGCGGACAATGTCGCGGGCGACTCCTAGTCTAAAATATAATATAAAAAAACTATTTAAGAGTATTATGTATAGGTCTTCATATTAAAATCCAATCGCAATACTTAAAGAAAAATGGCAACAATTTTAAATTTCATTATCTCAGCCAAAAGACGCCCACTGCTGAACATAGGCCTCTTCCAAGGATTTCCACAACTCTCGATCCTAAAACTGCGTTCTCCATCGATTACCCGCGACCTTTACCAGGTCATCGGTCCACCTTGTGGGAAATCTTTAAAAAAATATTATCGAGAACACAAACTCGTGAAACTAGAATACTGGGTTATGGATAACCCTTGGGGTCATGGAAAACCTTCATGCCAATTTTACCCATAACATAGGCAGAGGTAGGCTGTATGCTTTTACGTCATTGAATCATTACGTCATTAACTATGTAAAAAAAGAATAGAATCTCATAATTGGAGTAGCTTCCATATAGATTACAAAATTCTATGTAGATAGATTTACAGTGAAATTTGATAACAATTAATTAACACAGATATTTTCACAATATTATTATATACTAGCTGTTGCCAGCGGTTCCGCCCGCGTGGATGTCGGTTATTGCTGCAAAAAGTAGCCTATGTGTTATTCCAGACCATAATCTATCTCTGTGCCAAATTTCATCCAGATCTGTTCAGTAGTTTTTATGTGAAAGAGTAACAAACATCCATCCATCCATTCTCACAAACTTACACATTTATAATATTAGTAAGGATTTTGCTAATGGTAGCGTCATGTTATAGCGTGGGTTGACTTAACAAGTTATCGGAATTTAATTAACTACAAAACATAGCCTTTGTAGAATTTAAGTTAGAGAAAAGTAGTTAGAGTCAGTTTCGGTTAACACCTTTATCTAAAATAATAAATATTATAAAGAGCAAAGATTTAATGTTTTGTTTGTTGATACGACTTAGCTTAAAAACTAATTTGAATTTGAAACCTGATTTAAAAAATCTTTCATCATTAGACAGCTACATTATTTATATGGAGTGTCTTTATTAGAGTAACAGAAGTCAAACAATCAATTTCTATACTTTCTGTCTGTCTGTATGTTTGTACTTGCATCACGCAGAAACTACTGCATGGAATTAAATGGAGATTTTACCGATATATTACTAGTATAGGATTAATTAATTATACAACTAATAATAGATTGATTTATATATTAATTTTCAATAAATCGTCCCTTTTTGTTAACACTAATATTGTAACTAATACCAAATTGTAAATGTTATACTCTGGCAATTAAAAAGAATGGCCCGAGTTTCTTTCCAATTCTTCTCGAGGCCCATCCCTAGTCAGCGAATTGGCCGTAGGAAAAAAAGTATGCTGGCATTTGTTTTTATGACGTTCATGAGTATCATGTATTTGATCTAAATGAATAAATGAGTTTGACTTTGACTTTAAAAGAAATACACACAGACCAACTTAGAATCTCCTCCTTTTTTTACAAACGGTTAAAAATGTCGACACGCTGCGGTCTAACAGAATACCTTCATTCAACACACATTAGAATAACGCTTGGTATATTAAACCCTGACTTTTAAAACCACGTATTATGGCTCGACTCAAATGAAAGCTGCCTTACAAGTATAAAATTAACTCTATTGAATTAACCTCAGAAATACCGAGATCTTTTTAATGAAATACGTACTGGGTCAGGTGATATAAAAGGCTTACTGGGGTAAAATACGTAAATTACATAGATGTTGAAGTAGAATGGGAAAAGCATCGACATAGTTTGTAGTTTTCGCCCGTTGCGAAAGGAGGCTAGACGGAAAAAAATAAGATCAAAAGTTGTAACGACAATTTTATATTATTTTAATGGCGAATTCTCTAAACGGCCAATAATAATATGTCAAATTTGTGTAAGGAGCTTTTTGATCTAAGATTAAAGTAAGTAAATAATAAATTAAAGGTCAAATAGTAGCTTAAAATTTAATGAAATATGGTTGAATTTCTACCACGGGCGATCACTAGCATAAGGAGTCTTAAGAAATTATTTCAAGTACCTATTCATTTTTATAATATATTTTTATGAATCATTGGATTGAATTGAATCATTTATCAATCATCAATTTTCCGTGTGGTGACGAATTAAGAATACAAAATGTCACCACCCCTTTCTATCCCAAGGGTGTCGTAAAAGTGGACTAAAGGAGTAAGTCAGGCAGACAATATCCACTGCAAGAGAAGGAAAATTCGAAATAAAACCCTATACCAATTCGTCTGGCCAGCGTGGTGTAGTAGGCTAATATCCCTCCAAGTGTATGGGGGAGACCCGTGCCCAGCAGTGGGACATTTATGGGTTGATATGATGATGAATCATTGAAAATAAAATAAAATTGTGTAGATTATTCTGTAAAGTAGTTGTTTTATTTTAATTGATAAAAAATCATGATACAAAATGTATATCCGAATGATTATTTTCTTTATACCTCGAATTGAACTTAAAATAAATATTTTTAAGGATTTTTGCTCCTATCTGGTGTCCCACGTCACAACTCGGTTTTTTTAAATACTTATGTGGCACACAAGCATATGGACTGCCTAATAGTAAACAGTTATCGTAATATATAGACACTTGCAATACTTGGGGACTCGTATGGCTGCCAAATGAGAAAGTAACCGACTTGCACACAGGAGGCGTGACTTCGATCCCGGGTGGCAGTACCAATGTAAATTTTACTTTGTCGAATTTACATGTACGATTTACCATCTGCTAACGGTGATATAGAAAACAACGTGAGGAAATCTACATGTTTAAAAGAAATTCTAAAGATATGTCTAATTTACCAACCCGCATTAGGCCAGCGTGTGTGAATGAAGGCCTAAACCATCTCTCTCTCGCTCTTGATAGAGGAAAGGAGACCCTTGTTCATATATGTCCCACTAGCTGTTGCCCGCGGCTCTGCCTGCGTGGATGTCGGTTATCGTTGCAAAAGTAGCCTATGTGTTATTCCAGACTATAATCTATCTGTGTGCCAAATTTCATCCAGATCCGTTCAGTAGTTTTTACGTGAAAGAGTAACAAACATCCATCCATCCATCCATCCATTCTCACAAACTTTCACATTTATAATATTAGTAAGGATGTATGGTTTGCTATCTATTATTATATTACTCGCATGTTGCCGACCAAAAAACTTTGAATTTCAAGTCGTGTGTTCAACATAAAAGGGAAAGGAAACCGTTTCTTAAAAAACACATTCCTAAAATGGAAATTAAGACCTGTATGCAATGATGCATACAGGTAGAAATGGACAGGAACTCAACTAGCGACCAGCACAGAAAGAGTCTACACAGGCAACTTCTGATATAAAACAATATTTCTTCGGATGCTATCATAAAATGATTATCTAAAAAATTATCTCAACCTATAAACCCATTAATATCCCTAATTTATAATACTACTAAATCATCAGTAACCTAATAAAATCATTTGCAACTCTTAAAACTCAACTTTGAAACTCTCAGAGTAGGTAGACTGGAAAATTACGAATGCTATGAGTTCCAATAATATAATAGATATTCGAGAGGCAGACAATGTGGCGTCTATAGAAAAACACGTAACATTCAACTGCCTCAATAATACATCAAGTTATCACTTCATGGGTTCAGAGAATGCTCGCTGAACTTGAGCACAGGAATAGCTGGTCTAAGCGATAGATGGAAGCGATATCTATAGGTATCTACTAAATTAAAAAAAAAACAATTTTTAGTGTAAAAAATAATCTTAATTATTATTAAATACTAAGTAATTTCAACATCTGGCGTTTTCAAAGAGAAAAATTGGAAGAATCTGAAGCCGAATAATAACTTTTGTGATTATTGCTAAAGAAAAGAAAACTTTTATTTAGTGGTTTTGTGATATTAAATGTACTTATGTATATGCCAAAAGTAATGACTTGAGACTTGCTATTAGCTTGTTGCATGTGTCATGAAACTCATTACTCAAAAATGTGAATAGGCATATTATTATTCAATAAATAGCTTTATTTATTGGTTAAATGGTCAGTTTAGGCAACATATTCTCAGTAATTTAGACGGTCATTTGTTGTTTGAAATAACTAAAGATTAAGTTACTAAATGATAGTCGTTCCGCTAAAGTTTGTGACTTACACTTCATCTCTCAAGAAAGATATAGTATAATAAAAACATCTTTGCTAAAATCTATCTATACATATAATAAAATCGTAACCAAGTCGCGTCTGTACATTGAATTTTTTTTCGAAAAAACAATTTATATACGTTGTATTTATGTTACTGAGGCCAAAAATGTGGTTTTTAGAATTTTTGTCTGTTTGTCTGTGTGTCTGTTTGTCTGTTTGTCTGTGTGTCTGTTTGTCTGTTTGTGGCCGCGTTTGTACGCGATAAACTCAGCAACCACGCAACCGATTTGAATGCGGTTTTCACTTATATATTGTGGCAACCTTCCCATAACATATAAGCTTTATTTTATTCCAATCGGTTCACAAATAAAAAAGTTATGGTCACTTTAATAACACACGTGCTATACAAGATACACGCTTCGATTTATTTAGCTGAACCTTGTTAAAGTGTAGTTTCTAAAACCACGTTTAAAGTTTATATGAAAATAAATTTGAAAAATAAAGCGAGGTTTCGGAGATATAGCCATCACCAATTTAAGTTGAACTCTCATCAATATCGGCGACCATATTAAATAGAGATCAGCTGACTGGTACATTACGTGTTAACGGTACTAGGTTAAAAGTGACCATTTTACAACGAAATGTAATAGAAGCAGACATTTTAACAGAATGCGGTGCAGGTGATAATCTTTTATACCCCGGGTTCTTTTGAATTTAAACAATTTTCCGTTTAGCAACTCCAGGAAACTCTATGTTTTAATCCCTGAAGTCCACGCAAACGAAGTCATAAACACATATCAGCTATACATCTATACACACATTAATAAAATTTAAGTGTCTGTTTGTACCTAATATCAAAATAACAGCTTTCTATTAAATTCATGTGGCTGTTTACATAGCACTTACAACAGAAATACAATTCTAACAGTTTTATCTCTCTGTCTATCTGTTTGTTGCAGCTAAAATCGTCTTTGATAAAACTAAAACTATATAAATATACTATAAGTACGAATAAAATGCGTTAATCATGCCAAGACCTAAGACAATCACTGACTAAATTAAACGCCTAATAAAATTTAAACACAAACTATAATATATTACTATAAAATGAATGCTATTTCATTTTGTGTAGGCGCTACCATTTAACAATACCTTAATTTAGGTAATCAGGAAAGCAGCACCGAAAAGAAAACACTCCACCGAATCTGTCTATCTGGTCACGATAAACTTAGTAACAACCAAACAAAATTTCATATGATTTTCACCAGTAGACGGCGTCATTCTTTTATTATAGTTTTGCGAGCGTGAATTGGCTGAAATATTACAATGTAAGTTGTGAGAGTCGAAAAAATCCTGCCGTTGGAGGCAATGTTATTTGCAAATAGATCTAAAAAACTCCGCGATACTATGTGTCTATCTTCGACCAAAAAAATCACTCACAGCGAAACGCATAATCGGCCTCTGTCTCATCGGCATACTTAACTGATATATATTTTTACCTGAATTTTTAAAGATGAGGTTCCATTGCATTGTTTTTTTTATCCCTGAACATCTGGTAAACGCGGGCAACCGATGGACAAGGTCAGCTCAGGACCGAATGATGTGGAAAACCTTGCGGGAGGTCTATGTCGAGCAGTGGACGTCTTATGGCTAAGATGGAACTACTTTTGTGGCAAACAAGCATATGGCCCACCTGATGTTAAGCAGTTACCGTAGCCTATAGACGCTTGCAATACCAAATGTATGACTTGCGTGTAACCAACCCATTTTTTACACCAGGGCTTAGATGGAAATACGTTTCTTTCAAAACGAATCCCTAAGTGAGCGTTAGAGACCTATACTTACACACAGGAACACAACTACACCGCTGTGTGTAGTTATTGGGCTGTGGTCTTTTGTAAAGTGGAGGTCCTTCCCTCCTTTTAAAAATTCTCTTAAAAATCTTTTTGTAATTGGATGGATAATCTTTCATATTGTTCTCAGTTTTTAAGTAATCCAGTTCTGTTGATGGGTTCCGTAGGGAAGTGAGTAACCTCATCAAATACTATAGGCATACTGCAATGAATCAAACAAATACATTCAGGAAGCATCAATTCGTTAGTGAAACTAATAAAGAATACTGCAGATGGCCAACTTCTCAATGATAAATATTTTTCCGATGGAGATCAGACATAATGTACCTATCTCAACTATGGTAATTAAATGACAGTAACTAATCACATTCAATGAGCAAATTAAAATGTTACAATTGAACTAATATTATGATACAGCCGGATGTAGGCACCGAAACTTCGTAATTAAACAATGTACAAAGTAATAAATGCATAGTTTCAGAGATAAAGATAATAATTAACAGATACCTATATACCGAATTTACGTTGAACTCTCACTAATATGGTCGACAATATTAAATAGGGTTCAACTTACTGGTTTTTCATTCAGTTTTGTTCCGAAAGCTTATGTAAAGTACTATAACTGTATTAAAAGAACAATGGATTAAAAGGAAAGTTCAATTTCTGAAATCCTTGAGCACTACGATGGACCATTATGCCCTTTAAGAATATAATAAATTTTTAGCCCACATAAACTGTGTAACAGTACCTATCCGGTTAGAAGTGACCAATCTAAAACGAAATGTAATAGTTGTAGAGATTTCTACAGGGTATGGCACAGATAATACATAACAATACATAAATTCAAACTATTAGCTAGGCGATGGGCCAATTAATGTTATTCACGTTTGCGCTAAGACAATTTGAAGAGCAGAACAATCATACAAACAAGGAATATTTCTTCATGAAGTTTATTAATTGCAGAATCTAAATGTTTAAAAGAAAAACGTGACTGACTAATCAACAAACGCACAGTTTAAATCATTAGACACTCAGATAGCTATTATAATATAGGCATCCGCAAAGAAAGGTTTTTATAAATGTAACCACTAAAGATGAAAATCAGCCGATGAAAGTTTGTATAGGGATAACAGCTGTAGCTTTGAGATTTCCAGTAAAAGACTGAACACGCGAATGAAGTCGCGGGTACAGCTAGTAAATATTAAAATAATATCGTTTTGTGAAAGTCATAATAAATACATTTTTTTTATTAATTAATTATTTATTTATTATTACGTTCTAAGTGGTATTTCATATTTTGTCAGTCAAAATCATTTTCTAGCTGTTCCTTATTTAATTAACCCTTTAAGATATGTAGGAGTCTCATATCTCTTTCTGCCTATTCATTTTCCTTTGCTCTTTTGGCGGAATTTTGGTTATAGCATCCAGTCTTAACGATGATAAAACATCATCATATTTGAATACATACTAGCCAACAATTAATTATTCATCAACGCAGAGCCTAAGCCCCTGAGCCGAATGTTACACAAATGGTCCTTAAATGACGTAAATCAGCATCCCTAAACGAGTGCAAATTTATTTGACCCAGGTGAAATCGGGTCGGAGCCGCTAGTTTTGTATCTAATAGACAGACCACTCAGGCATGAACAAAGATTTTTTGTTTGTTTTGCACAAACAAAAACTTATCTTTTTATTTAGCGTGTTTATTTATAAACTTTCTCAATAGCAATAAGCTATAAACAGAAAAGTAAATCATTGTATAATAGTAGAATCAAGCCGGCAGTTACACCGTAGCTGGGGCCACAATTTCACCATATTGTATTCGTCCCTCGGGCCATATTGTTCGGTGTTGTTGCACTCTAACTGCGATGCACAATTTTCTTTCGTTTATTCTGTAATAAGTTGTTTGTTTAATGTAAATGTTTGTTTCGACCTGCATCTGGAAGCTTTTCTTATCTTGTTTAAAAGGAGATTGCATTTGTGAGGAGTTGCCTTTTTAAGTCAAATATACCTAGTCTTGCAGGGGACTATACAAATATACGATTTACGGACACAAAAAGCATAACCAGATCCTTAAGTATTTAGAACCCATCATAATTTGATTTATAGGACAGCAAACCTGTTAATCATTTACGCATCACGTGCACTGTTTTTCTATGTCAATAGCGCTTTTTCTACTGCAACATGCATTTTATGTGTTCCTGTCAATAATTCCTACACGTAAAGGTAACTCTGTCTGTTGCCATTTAATAACTAAACGGTTGAACGGATTTTAATTAAATTTTCCGAGGATATAAATGACATTCTGAGAAAGGACATAAGGTACTTCATATCTCTAGAACCGGACGCAAAAACTACGCAGGCAGTATTTATATGTATATGAAATTCTCAGCATATTTTTCTTTAGCACTCAAATAAAAAAATATTCCTTACCAACCTCACCTCAATTTTAAAGCATCATGACCTCAGTTCCCGCTAAAACACCTATACATACCGTGTTCTTTTAATTCCCGGGACGGCCATAACAACGAGATTACCGGGATTATCTTAACTTTAAACAAGGGTTGGCCGATGAAATTCGTGACACAAATATATTTTTTACATCTAGGATGACAACACGGCTTGACTGTAATAGAGTAATTGAGTTGACAGTAAAAGTTATGAAGAGAACGGCGTCGTGGTGGCGCCTTGCCGGATATCAGGCCCTCCCGCCACTTTTCTTCAACTCCTCCCCCCCCCGGATACGGGCGTACTGACAGCAAATAAGTTTAGCTTTATTTGCATTTTCTGTTGGCGATTTAGTTTGAAAACTGTTTTGAAAGATTTTGTTAAGCATTTTTTAGGATATATCAAAGTTTGATTCATGTCAGCAGATTTAATGTTCAAGTAATTTATTTAGGTTAGTGGTGAATAAGTAGTGTTTTCAAATAATGTATACTAAAGACATTTATATTTCATTTTCTAAAGCATAAACTTACGTAAGTAAGTAAACAAAAATCGGAAACTTTATAAAAAAATATAAGTTGACCCGAGTAAAATCCTTGTTTAAAGGTAACTACCGCACTAAGGAACAAGGCTTGAAATCTATATAAAATATTTACAAGTATTAGGAAATAATTGCCCCTTTAATTTATTTTTCGTTTAGTAATATATCTGATAAGGAAATGAAGCTTATCGCGGTCATATGCGGCTTCGTTGCTCCTATTCCTAAATTCATAGTAATACTATGAATTTAGGAATAGGACCAACGAAGCTTTCCAACACACGAAATGAATGAAATTATGTGTTTTTAGACATTACTTATTATTATTTTTTATTGTGGACTGACCGCGATAAGCTTCATTTCCTTATCAGATCTATTACTAAAGACCATCAAGACCTCTTCGTGTGTTGGAAAGCTTCATTGGTCCTATTCCTGGATTCCCTATGATGTTCCTGTCCCTTGATGACTATGAGAGTGACGAAATAGAGAGTGCACCTGTGCTAGCAGAAACACTTGTATACCATTATAGGCCAATTTCAACGGTCACCAATTATTCTATAGTTGGTGACCGTTGAAATTGGCCTGAATATTGGTCTAAAGAACATAATTAATGAAAAAATTACAACTGAAATTGCAAACGGTACTTGTAGACAACTCATTCTAAAGATCTTCCGATGAACTCAGAGAAAAAGTTATCCTTAGGAGCGAGCCAGTCATTTATTTTTATCCGGTCACTATTGTTTAGTCATTTCTCATTTCAGACCCTTTATGTTCCTTCACAAGTCGTGTTGCGTACTTTATTTTAGTTCGTTAACTGTGTGTTGTAATTGTTTTAGCTTTTATTTGTTTTGGCAGTTGTTCGTTTGAAATTATGATAAACTACTGTATTATTATTGCTGTTTTGTATTTGTGGGTTTGTATATAAAACAAAATCGCATATCTTAGTTGAAGTGATTGGCTGATTCTAAATTGGTAGAACCTGTGCTATGTGAACCAGTTAGTGAACATACTCTATCTATTTCTAAATAAATTCAGATTAAAAAAAAACATAGAACAAAGATTTGTTCTGGGTGAGAATCAAACCTGCGACCCCTGGATTAGCCGTCAGGACCATTAACCACTAAACCATTGATGTTTAAAAAAATTGATAATGGGGGCAGACAAGTCAGTAACCTATTTGATGACAAGGTGGAACCTTCTCAAATTATTTTTTAAATAGACAGAACTGTGGCACCTACCCGTTCGGGATCATTATTGATTGGAACATTTTAACTGCTAACGATAGTAATTAGGAAGTTCCAATCGATCGACACTAGAGTTGTGAGAGAACGGCGAAGGTTGTGGTTTTGATGGCTTAAGAAGCCGAAGTCACGTACCTGAAAAATTTAAAGGTAGGGCACTGTATAAGCGAACAAGCCATAGTAAAAGACCTTCACCATACAGAAGACCACAGTATTAATTTATTTGTAGCAGTAATATTTCTATGTCCATTTTTTTTATTTATTATTCTTTTATATACCATTATAATACACTAGCTGTACCCGCGACTTCGTTCGCGTGTTCAGTCTTTTACTGTAAATCTGAAAACTACAAACTTTCATCGGCTGATTGTCATCTTTAGCGGTTACATTTTAAAAAACCTTTCTTAGCGGATGCCTATGTCGTAATAGCTATCTGAGTGTCTAGTGATTTAAACTGTGCGTTTGTTGATTTGTCAATTACGTTTTTCTTTTGAACATTAAGGTTCTGCAATTAATCAACTTCATAAAGAAATATTCCTTGTTTGTACGATTGTTCTGCTCTTCAAATTGTCTTAGCACAAACGTGAACAATCTTATGGCCTATCGCATAGCTTATCTGTGCTTAGCTTATGCCCTGTAGAAATTTCCGCATCTATACATTTCGTTTTAAATTGGTCACTTCTAACCTGATAGGATTCCGTGTGGTGACGGATTAAGAATACAAAATATCACCACCCCTAACCATCCCAAGGGTGTCCTAAGAGTCGACTAAAGGAGTAATTCAGGCAGACAATATCCACTGCAAGAGAAGGAAAATTCAAAATAAAACCCTATACCAATCCGTCTGGTCAGCGTGGTGTAGTAGGCTAATATCCCTCCAAGTGTATGGGGGAGACCCGTGCCCAGCAGTGGGACATTTATGGGTTGATATGATGAACCTGATAGATACTGTTACACAGTTTGGGTGAGCTAAAAATTTTTTAAATAACTAAAGGGCATAATGGTCCACCGTAGCGCTCAAGAATTTCAGAAATTGAACTGCATAGTTATTAGATTCTTTTTGATTCATCATTCTATTAATAGAGATATAGTACTCTACATAAGCTCCCGGAACAAAACTGAATAAAAAACCAGTAAACTGAACCCTATTTATTATAGTCGACCATATTGGCGAGAGTTCAACGTAAATTCGATATACATTGTTTAATTACGAAGTTTCGGTGCCTATATCCAGCTGTATAATCATATTAGTTTAATTGTACCATTTTAATTTGCTTATTGAATGTGATTAGTTACAGTCATTTAATTATACATTATGTCTGATCTCCATCGACTAATTATTTATCATTGAGAAGTTGGCCATCTGCAGTATACTTTATTAGTTTCACTAACGAATTGATGCTTCCTGAATGCATTTGTTTGATTCATTGCAGTTGTGTGGTGTCTTTTTTAATAAGAACAATATGAAAAACTATCCATTCAATTGCAAAATGTTTTTTAAGAGAAATTTTTCAGATAGGGGAGGAATTCCACCTTACACAAAACCAACACCTTAGAAGACGACAGCCAAATAACTATACACAGCGGTGTAGTTCTGTTCCTGTGTGTGAGTATAGGACTCCAACGCTCACTTAGGGATCAATTTTAAAAGAAACGTATTCCTATCCCATGGATACTCTGCTCCCATCTTATGGCCCTGGTGTAAAAAATGGGTTGGTAACACGCAAGTGATACTTTTGGTACTGCAAGCGTCTATAGGCTACGGTAACTGCTTAACATCAGCTGGGCCGTATGCTGGTTTGCCACAAAAGTAGTTCTATCTCAGCCATAAGACATCCACTGCTCGACATAGGCTTCCCGCAAGGTTTTCCACATCAGTCGGTCCTGAGCTGACCTTGTCCATCGGTTGCCTGCGACCTTTACCAGGTCTTCGGTCCACCTTGTTGAAGGCCTGCCCACGCTGCGTCTTCCAGTTCGTGGTCTAGAACCTTTCTGCCCCAACGGCCATTGGTTCTGCGAGCTATATGCCCTACCCATTGCCACTTAATTGAGGCAATTTTTCGAGCTTTGTCGATCACTTAAAAAAGAATATTACAAATCGGCCCTTAAATGACGATGTTTAGGGATAAAAAAAAACAATGCAATTTTTTTAGGGAACCTCATCTTTTAAAAGGCAGTTAAAAATATATATCAGTTAAGTATTCCGTTAAGACAGAGGCCGATCACGCGTCTCGCTGTGAGTAATTTTTGTGGTTGCAGATAGACACATAGTATCATGGACTTTTTTTTAGATCTATTTAGGAATAACATTGCCTCCTACGGCAAGATTTTGCCTAGTCGTTTAACTATCATCGTAATACTTCAGCCAATTCACACTCACAAAACTATAATGGAAGAATTACGCCATCACCTGGTGAAAATCGTATAAATTTTATTGGGTAGTTATTGAGTTTATCTTGACCAGACAGATTCGGTGGAGTGTTTTCTTTTCTCTGCTGCTTTCCTGATTACCTAAATTAAAGTATTGTTAAATGTTAGCGCCTACAAAAAATGAAATAGCAATTATTTTATAGGCGTTTATTAGGCGTTACTAATTTAGTCAGTGATTGTCTGAGGTCTTGGCATTATTTACCCCTATTTTTTTAAATAAAATATAGCCTATGTTACTCGCAGATAATGTAGCTTTTTAATGGTGAAAGAATTTTTAAAATCGGTCCAGTCGTCTTTGAGTTTATCCATTACATACAAACAAACAAACAAACAAACAAACAAAAATACAAATCTTTCCTCTTTATAATATTAGTATAGATTAGACAGTAACTTAATATAAATAAGACATTTTAATCTTATAGAAAGAAAATGTATTTATTTAATCTAGGTTAGTATAATTATAGATATTTTCTATTTTTCACGTATCGAAAGTTTAAACAAATATTTTGACAATTGTTTTCAGATCCAAAAAAAATATAAGAAAATTCCCCGATAGACAATGTCCCAAGTAACGGAGAAGCTTGGAAGGTACTTTATTTTATGACCCCTTAAATACAGGTCAGGACCTTAAGACACGATATACTCGTATATTTCCGATATAAAAAGCCAGCAAATATTCGAAGTCCTGTACCTGCTTTGCGTCGGCCACTAATGAAACACCATTTATCATTCTGACTGCCAAATAAAAGCTTGGTGTAAGGAGTTGCCTTAAGTTGAAGAAGGAAGCGTTTTCTGATGATGAGCAGTTACCGTAGCCTTTGGACGCTTGCAATACTACAGGTATCACTTTCGTGTTGTCGATCTATAAAATAAACCCCTAAGATTTTTAAGATGGAGTATCCCCAAAAAATAGCACTGGAAACCTGTACTCAAACACAGTAACAAAATTTACACAGCTGCGTCATTTGGCTGTAGTCTTATGTAAGGTCCTTCCTTAGTTGGGCTTGCTTCATCCATCTCAGCCACAAGACGTCCACAGCTGGACATAGGCCTCCCCCAAGGTTGGGCTTGCTTAATTGCATGTTATACACCTCTTTTTTATTATAGGGTTACCCGTAATTATGATGTTATGAATATAATATGTCTTTAATTGCTAGTAATTTAGCTTAGCAACTATCAATTGATTTCAATGGTATTGCGAGTTGCCATTGAATTTGATAAATACTGCCCACTATGATTATACCACCGTATGATTATTTGTCACTACCCCTAGTCTACTAATAATAAGTAAACCCTTAAATGCATTGGTCATTTCCCTCTTCTTCTAATATTTCATCACTTGCACCAACTCAACAATTCAGAGTGCTCGCTATAACTTTAATTAGAACCCGAGGCAAAGAAAACACACCGAGAAGGTGGACTTTCATAAAAATAGCTTGATTTCTAGAAAATTCTTTACAATGACAACGAGCAACAGTTAGTGTGCTGGGCTAGTTAAATAATTACATTAATTAAAACTTCAAACAATTGTTTGAGGTATGTTTATTTGTGTTTATCGTGCCTTTGATCGTTAAGCTTAAAAAGATTTAATTATAATAAATGATGACGATGTGAGAAGCCAGGTGCTTGGGCAATTAGGCCATAATATCCAACTCCTCGGTTTAGGTATGGTAAGTTATTTATACGATACTATGAAGAGTTAAAGTTTTTAAGTTTGTGACTTTGTAGGGGGTAATCTCTGGATCTACTGAAACGATTTAGATTTTTTTTTACCAATAGAAAGCCACGTCATTTGTGAGTGTCATAGGCTATATTTTACTGACCAGAACTTTACGGGACACAGGGAAACACCACCAGTGCAAAGCCCGGGCGGGTCATAGGCTATGTTTATTGACAAAAAAATTACGGGACACCGGGAAATACCCAGTGCGAAGCCGGTTCAAGCGGTGCTTTTATAAAATTGCTGCCATTGGCAATGCCAACGCCAAAACCAATGTGATGACCATATCAATATAAACTCTCACAAAGTTTGCCGTCGAAACGGTAGGAAGAACTAAAGATACTTTCTCCAGGTGGGCTGCATATTATAATAATGTCTTCCTAAACGATTTTCGGTCACGGCGGCTAATCTCAACGGAGACGAGCCATCTGAGCGGGAGATATTATAGTGCACAAGTGTGTGAACAAACACAAGTGCACTCTTTATTCCCTCACTCTCATAGTCCAATGGGACTGCAATCCGACATGACCAAAGAGAGATCAGTCGTAGGACCAACGGCTATACGTGCTTTCCGCCATTTTTGAAACTCTGGGCATTTATTGTGATTTTTTCCACAGAAAAACCAACAATTTTTGGTACGACCCGGGAATCAAACCCAGGACCTCATGGTCAGCAGTCACACACATTGACCACTGTACCACCATAGCAGGGCTGCTCATTAGTATGGTACCAACTTAACCTCTTAAATAACACAAAAACATACACGAAAACTCACAATATAAAATATCGCCCAATATATTTACTTTCCTTACATGTAATGTATTACCAAAGTTGTGTAACACCATCATATTAGTTGGTACGAACCCTTGTTATAATAGCCCGATTATTGGCAGGCTTCAATATGGCCGCCGGTCACGTGGGGTACAGCCGGCGCCCTTCGCGTGACCCGTCCGGGACTCGAACGTTGGAATATACGGAACGTTTAATATATTATAAAATATTTGCGAGGAAAATTATATTTTGCCTGTGGAAATTGTTAGTTATGACGTAGTTATGTTTATAACTACGTCATAACTATCAATACCATAGTCTCTGCCTACCCCACTGGGACACAGGCGTGATGATATGTATGTATGTTTATATGGATATTGAACGAAGAAATTAATCGAGGATGTATACAGGTGACTGTTGCACAGGTAAATATATCGCATTACCACTCCAAGCACCCAACTCAAGAAACCCACGGACAAATAAGGACACACAGTGGTGTAGTTGTGTTTATGTACGTGAGTTCCAATCTCCAGTGCTCATTAATGGATGAAAAACTCAAAATTCATTTATTCATTTAGGTTACAAGTAACACTAATGTAGGTCATAAATTATGAATAAGCCAGAAAGATGATGTCAGCTAAATTTTCTTTTAATGTTTTTTTTTAAATGTTATCTATGTACGTCGATAATACGTGAGTGATGAATCATATATTGCATGAGTTCATAAGCTGCCGTAACTACTTTCAATCAGGCGGATCGCTTGTTTGCCACCTAAGTAGTATACTCGTAGAAAAGAAAAAAACAAAGCCGGGTACCTATCAATATAACAAGGCTGCCTTACTGACGCTGCTCATCTGGTGCTCGTATTGAGCAGGCAGTCATTCAGGCAACGTTTAAATTGGCTCGTGAGACAAATGGCTCCAAATCACGAGAATTAACAAAAAGAGCTGATTACAAATTCATCAAAAAAAATGTCCAACATTTGGGACAACAAATCACTTTTGATGCCAAAAAAGTAAAAAAAAAATCAAGAAAGCAAAAACGTTGATCGGATATAAACGAGCATCCTCATAAATAAAGATGTGAAAAGTTGTGAAAGTTTGCATTTAGTTGAACATACAGCCATATGATTCATGGGTAAGTGAGCAATCAAAGTTTGGTACGCCTACCAAATATCCGATGGATTTTTGTACAGACGCGATTGACTGAGAGATTTGTCGTATTTTCACACCTAGTTAAACGAACAAATAAATAGATTATTTCTTTTATACTTCTTAGGTCGTAAAGAAGGGTACAGCCCAAATGATGGTGAGCAGTTACCGTAACTTATGGAGCATAAATATGGTAGAAATCGATCTAAGTGTGTCGGAAGACTACAGCCAAATGACTACACACAGCGGTGTAGTTTCGTACCTGTAAGTGAGTACAGGTGTTCAGAGCTTTTAGGGATTTTTTTTACGAAATCCCAGGGAAATTCCATTATCCTGTTGTTTATTTTTGAGTAGGCAATATTCAAGTAATACCTGTGATATTGCAAGTTGCCATGCTACGGTAACTGCTGACCGTCATATGTTAAAATCATCTATAAAAAAATATTCTTACGCCACTGGTTACAGAGCCACGAAGTGCACCTATCATCATTATCATTTCAGCCATAAGATCCCACTGTTGGACATAGGCCTTCCCTAAGGATTTTCACAACACTACTCGGTTTTGAGCGGAGCTTGTCAATCGGTTTGTAGATCGACGATCCACCCCGATGGAAGCCTGTCCACACTTCATCTTCCAGCACACCTATTTTTGAAACAAATTTATGTATCACACAACATTTTTGTCCTGTGAGGAAATCGTAGGTACAACTTTTGACGAAAGTGCCTCAGTGGCAAGCACCTTAACCATTACACCATACAGCCAGTCAACGATTCAACCCCCTACTGCTCACTTATCATAATCCATTCAATGAACATGTACAGTATGTTTCATATAATATGTCCGTCATGTACACCATTTGTCATGCCCGACATAAATTACGGGCTATACATGACGTAGGATAGTGCTAAGCAATTATGACGATGACTAGAGTTAGATAATCTTAGTGGTTATTATATTTGTGTAGGTTTGATGCTTGGGTCAAATAAATTGGGATAAAGTATAATAAAAAAAGTCGTATGTACTGTGCTATAAATGAAAAGGCGTGGTCAAATTTATATTTATTTTTTATTTTTAAACTAAATTTGACTACGAGTTTTATTACACCTTAATCACTCAATCTATAGCACAGTGCATACGACTTTTTTTTATTATACTTTATCCCAATTTGTTTACGAAGTATTGTAACAAAAGCATCATACTTTTATTCCGGAAGGGGCTAGCAGAGGTGCCTATTGGAGCCAATTTTTTTTACGAGAATATGGCCGGTGGTTGGTGGTTGCGATAGTCTGTTGACGCTTGCAATACCTATGGCATGGCTTGCATATTACCGGCCCAAAAAAAGTCAAACCAACATTTTGTGATAGAGTATCCCTGCAGCATTTTTATAAAAAATCTCCTTTAAATGAGCAGACAAAGTGGTGTTAATAGTTGTTTGGTTGTGGTCTTTTATAAGGCTTTATAAACCTGACAGTGGAAAAGCTTCTGTCCTTTCTTAGTAGGGGTTGCTCGCTTGTATGGTATCCTACCTCTTTACAACCATACTGTCTAATATTTTTGTAATCCACTGTGCCTTTTCATTATTAAAGTTTATTTGTTTAAAATTAAATTAATTAATAAAACTTTGCGCTCAATTAAAAAATATACGTAATATATATATCACCTTTACCACTAAATAGGTGCTACGACCTAGCTACGCGTCTACGAGTTGCTACGAGTTTACGTAGACTGTCTACGACTCTGTGTGGCTTGAAACTTGTAATTATTTGGGTTGTAGTTGAATCAAATAAGCACGTTTGATTTAACTTTACGTTATCAAGTTTTTGTTTAACACGTTAATATTAATTAATTCATGTGTTAAGTGATAAAGTCAAAGTCAAACTCATTTATTCATTTAGATCAAATACATGATACTTATGAACGTAAAAAACAAATGCCACCATACTTTTTTTTCCTACGGCCAATTCGCTGACTACGGTTGGGCCTCGAGAAGAATTGGCAAGAAACTCGGGCCACTCTTTTTAATTACCAGAGTATAACATTTACAATTTGGTATCAGTTACAATATTAGTGTTTCGCGATGGTATTCCGTCCCATCTGGTGTGCCACAGGGATCAATTCTTGGTCCCTTGCTCTTCACGCTGTTTATCTCTGATATAAGGAGTTGTTTTCAAAATTCATACATCTTGCTATTCGCTGATGATATGAAAGTTCACAAATGTATACGCAATGTAACAGATATTGATCATCTTCAAGCTGACCTTAACAGGTTTGAACATTACTGTAAACAAAATAAGTTGCAAATCAATGTCTCTAAATGCTTTCATATTAGTTTCACACGACGTAAATCTACCATCAGTTCAACATACTCCCTCCATAATCAAAGAATAACTAAGGTTAACAAAATTAGAGATTTAGGCGTTATATTAGATGATAAACTTATCTTTGACCAGCACATCGACGCCATTGTTAAAAAGGCATCTAAGGCTCTAGGGTTTGTTTTAAGAAACACTTCCAGCTTTAAAACAATAAAACCCTTAAAGATACTTTATTGCTCGTTTGTGCGAAGTAATCTAGAGTATGCTTCTCAAGTTTGGAACCCCCAGTACCAAATCTACATAGACCGGGTAGAGAGCATCCAAAGAAAATTCCTACGTCATCTAGACTATAGAACGAAACAATATTCCACGGACTACACGCACCGCTGCAAAAGGTACCATTTTCTACCATTGCAAATTAGAAGAGATATCAGTGATATCTGCCTTCTACTGAATATTGCAAATAGTTCCGTGGATAGCATAGAGCTTACGGCTAAACTTACTTTAAACGTCAACAGCACTAGTCTACGACAGAGACCATTGTTGCACGTACCGTCCTCTACAGCAAACTATAGACGTAACGCATTTTTTTTGCGCAGTGCAAATAAAATTAATAAATTGCCATCGAACCTAAACATTGATATTTTTTGTACAAGACCAACGACATTAAGACGTCGTTTAGCAAATACATTTTTTATGGACTATGGTGAGTAATTTGTAATTTTAATTTAATTTATTAAGTAAACATAAACCGTTGTTGTTTAAAAATTCAACTCTATAGCTTAGCAATAAAAATAAATGATTTACTCAAACCTTGGGCTGTTGGAATGATTTGTTGTACTATATTATTCTTCTTCATAGTATAAACTTCTGTGGTTATGGCACTTCCCGTCCATTTATAATATATATTGTGGTTTACTCTTTACCTTGGTATTTATTGTAACTATTGCTTTATTTTATTTTATTTTAAATTAATGTTTATATGTGGAAGCTTGTAAATAGCAACCTGTTTAAACCTATCTACTAAGCAATTATACATATGTTATTAGTCTGTAAGCTTTCTTAAAACTAAATAAATAAATAAATAAATAAAATAAATAAAAACGGACGGAACCCAATATACCATACTAAAATTAAATTTAAGTAAAAAAATTTTTTAATAAGGAAACAATGAAGGGAAAAAAATGAATTTAGCTTTCTACTGTATGATGTATGAGGGGTCCTTTCCTTTTGTATGTATAAGATGGAAACGTGTCGAGATCACATTGCGTTCTTAATAAGAATCTAAAAACTATATCTTTATTATTTAAAAATAAATTATGCCAAGATTGACCAGCCACCCCAAGTAGCACCCGTTCACGAGCATGACGCACGGACCAGCCATCATTTCCTTCGCCATATTAGAGGGAAGGAAATGACCCGGCCAATACGACACCACAAGCAATGGCATTTCAGTGAGCATGACAATCCAGGACATAATAATAAAAAAAAACTAAATAGAAAGTCAATAATGATCACAAAACGTCTCCTTACAAATTTGTAGTTATTATTCTTATATAATAATAATAATAATATTTTCGGGACAACTCACACATATAATTCTGTATCAAAATTAGCAACTAATCCCATGACTTTTTATCATTTAGAAAGTCATTAATAGTGTAATAACCCTTGCTTAAAAGATGATTTTTTACTGCTAGTTTGAATTTGTGTAAGGGTAGGTTCATGACTTCAAGAGGTAGTTTGTTATAAAAACGTACCCCGAGTCCCACAAATGAATTGTGGACTTTATGTAGGCGGTGATATGTAATATAAAAACTTCACAATCAACTTCTAAATACATTACATTGCAGAAAAAAAACTATAACAAGGCGATGTCAGAAATTCTAGAAAGAAAATATATCGTAGTTTTCCAGTTCGTATAAATCACTTCAGAATATACTTCAAAAGCAGTCTGTAGAACAGTTTCCTCTCCTTAGTCCTGACCTCCATCCGCAGCATCCTCGGGGAATCATTGGCGTTTGCCAACTAGTTCGATACTATACCACTTTTTTCCTTCAACTTGACCGAATATTTTTTTACATATCCGTCGTGGGAAAAAAGTTGATTTATTTTCGTATCTTTTTGTATGATATATTTACTTGAATTTTTACTTAGAAAATGATTACGTTATAAAACTTAGTTTCTCGTATATTTAGGCAAACGTTAGATCCATTTTACTAATTTATTTTTGGTAACATGATTCAACAGAATTCTATTCTACTATTAAATTTTGAATAATGTGCCATAGAATAGTAGCCCCTCAGCCTACGTAGACGTAGCATACATTATAAATATACTAGCTGTCGCCCGCGGCTCCGCCCGCGTGGATGTTGATTATCGCTGCAAAAAGTAGCCTATGTGTTATTCCCGGTCATAATCTATCTCTGTGCCAAATTTCATCCAGATCCGTTCAGTAGTTTTTACGTGAAAGAGTAACAAACATCCATCCATTTTCACAAACTTTCACATTTATAATATTAGTAAGGATAATTTAAATTTTGCATAATGTACCATAGAATAGTAGCCCCTCAGCCTACGTAGACGTAGCATACATTATGAATATATGAAAAGACTACCTAACGTAAAGGTTAGAATTAATTACTAGACCTACATTGTTTATTATAACAACTAAATAGAATTTCACAGTACAGTTAATGGGTATTTAATTTTGTGTTTCCTCGCTCCAAGAATAACTTTCAACATTATTGTATAATTACCGTTTTGTTGTAATTCTTACTTACTAAAAGACTTAATAGGACTATTTTAATGTAGACTGTTAAGTTAGGCATTTTATTATTAAACTCAATTTAGTTTTCAGTTTCCTTACAAATTTTGTAGGAGGGAGGACATCATGCAAGCAGACTGGGGAAAGACCTTTATCATATAAAAAATAATAGAAGACCACAGCCGTAGTTATTTGGCTGTGGTTTTTTTTATACTAATTGAGTAGCAAACAAGCATACGGCCTTCTTGATGTTCAGCAGTTACCGTAGCCTATGGATGCTTGCAATACCACAGGTGTCACTTGTGTGGTTGCCTACCCGTTTTTTTGCATCTAGGCTTTAAAATAGGAGTATTTTGAGAGAGGTAGGGCACCATACTACCAAGCAGGCCCGACTGGGGAAAACCTTCCACCTTACAGAAGACCACAGCCAAATAACTACACACAGTGGCGTAGTTGTATTCCTGTGTGTGAGTACAGGTCTCCAGCACTCATATAGGGAAGCATTATAAAAGAAACGTGTTCTTATCCCAGGGTTACTTCCATCTTAAAGCCCTGGTGTCAAAAAATGGGTAGGCAAGACGGAAATGATACTCTGGTATTGCAAACGTCCATAGGCTACGGTAACTGCTTAACATCAGGTGGGCCGTATGCTAGTTTGCCACCCAAGTAGTATAAAAAAAAAGTATCACTGGGATGAAAAAAAAAGGATCACGTTTCTTTCAAACTGCATCCTTAAACTTTTTGTTGAATAAAACAAAATACCTACATATTATTATAGCACAAAGATGAGTGGGATTCAAACCTAAGACTTTCGTACTGGGTCACTAACCACTAGACCAACAGGCCAGATAAAGAGATTTGGTACTTCGTCCTAACGCTCTAACAAGCGTTTTGTTGGGTACAAATTATGAATCCCAGCAAAGTTTTCCTATAAGCATTATATTTATAATTTAAGATTATCCTTAGAACATCTCCTTGTATGTACCAAACTTTGAACAACATAACTGCCGTGGCTTATAGGCCTAACCGTAACAATCCTACAATACAATCTTACTGCAAAAGTATTTCTGCATTTTATAATAACCACCCAATCAGAAAACCAGACAAAATTCAACTTTAAAAACTACTTTATAAGACTCAAAGCTGCTGCAAACGAAAACTTGTTTCTTGGCCAACCTAAAACATTTTTAAGTCAAACGAAAATACATCTTATGACTATGATAATAGAGTTTTTATAGATAGTAAGTAGAATGTTGTCGGCACATAATTTCGTTAGGTACGAGTCGTCACGTACAGGTTATCGTATCCGTGTCGTGGCATAACAACTGCTTGTAACTTGGACTTCGGATAAGTGATAGGTATTTGCTATTTCATAATGCCTGGCTTGGCGAATATGGCTCGTATTTTAGGTAATATTATACGTTTAAGTTTTGGCTATAGCATTAGATATTCGTATTAGATACCTACTGTTGCTATATTGATTTTGGTGGTCATGGTAACCTTTTTATTTGGGGCATAATAAAACTTAAATTAAAAAAAAAAAAAAAACTTGGGTGGCAAATAAGCGTACGGTCCGCCTTTTATTAAGCAGTCACCGTAGCCTATGGACGCTTGCAATACCAGAGGTATCACTTGCGTGTTGCCAACCCCTTTTATTTACAGCAGGGCTTAAAGATGGGAGTGTCCCTGGGATAGGAATACGTTTCTTTTAAAACGCATCCCTAAATGAGCGCTTGAGACCTGTACTCACGAGGCCTAAATATAGGCGATCTAAATAACTCTGTCACCAGGTTGGCCACTAACCAAATGATAAGAAGAAGATTGGACTATAAGAGTGAAGAAATAGATAGTGCACATATGTTTGCGCATACACTTGTGCACTATAATATTTCCTGTTTTTTAAAAGACAACTCCCGCACTAGAGAACAAGCTCTGTGTCGCGGGGACTTTACAAACATACAATTAACGGACACAAATTACACCCAGACTCAGAACAATTCTTTGTGGGTCACACAAAGTTTTATCCTGTGTGGGAATCGAACCCACAACCTCGTGCACAGCAGGCGCATACTGCGGCCACTGGACGACCGAGGCAGTCCGAGGCACCGAGATAGTGCACATATGTTTGCGCATACACTTATGCTCTATAATAAATATCTCTTGTGTCATTGGCTAATCTCCGTTGACATTGGCGGCTGTGACCATCATAGGTCTGGACGACTATTACTAGCACATTACGAAGGTATTTAAACATGAACTCCACATTATTTGTCTATTCTATGTATGACAAAACACACATTACAACCTCCCTCTAGTTTCATCAGACATAACGATTAGGTACACCATAAGGTAGTTACAAACTAATTTCACTATACTCTGTGTTAAACTAAATGATGCAAAGTTTTGTTCAGTTCAGAATAATGTCCGGGAAAATCCAAGTTTCGTACGCTTCGAAAGCTCTTTGTTATATAAGAAAGTGGTTTTAAGTATGTATACATATAAATATAAATAATGAGTTGTGATATAAATAATGACTGGCCTGTTGGTCTAGTGGTTAGTGACTCTGACTGCTACGCCAGAGGTCGAGGGTTCGATTCCCACCCAGGACAAATCTTTGTGTGATGAGCACGAATGTTTGTTCTGTGTCTGGGTGTAATTTATCTATAATATGTATGTATTTAGAAATATATAAGTATGTTTATCAGTTGTCTGGTTACCATAGTACAGGCTCTGCCTAGTTTGGGATCAGATAGCGATGTGTGAGTTGTCCCAAAATATTATTATTATTATTATTTTTGGAACGAAGTTCCTTATCGCGCGTTGCGAAAGGGGGCTAGACGGAAATAAATAACCAGAAGTTGTAACGACACTTTTATATTATTTTAATGGCGAATTCTCTAAACGGCCAATAGTAATATGTCAAATTTGTGTAAGGAGGTTTTTGATCTAAGAGTAAAGTAAGTAAAGAATAAATTAATGGTCAAATAATAGCTTTTTTTTGCTATGTCTTGGACATCCTGGTCAGATGGACCAGTTCAGAAGGTTGCTGAGATGGACTGGATGTGGAAGGCAGAGGACCGAGTGTCGTGGCGTGAATGAAGAGAGGCCTATGTCCAGCAGCCTTCAAGAAGCCTGAATTTAACAGGGAACAAAATTAGGTCAGACAACTCACCAGATGCGAAGACAAAATTAAACTGATAGAGAGTCTGAACTGGAGGAGGGTTACTTGTGAGAGACCACAATGGAAACGGTTTGGATGCCACAAGGCACACCGAAGTTATATACATTTATAATATTTGACTACTTTAAAATTTTATATTACACTAGCTGTTGCCCGCGGCTCCACCCGCGTGGATGTCGGTTATCGCTGTAAAAAGTAGCCCATGTGTTATTCCAGACCATAATCTATCTCTATTTACGTGAAAGAGTAACAAACACCCATGCATCCATTCTTTAAAACTTTTACATTTATAATATTAGTAAGGATTAAGTTTACAAAATATGGTTTCAGAATAAAAGGATTATTATACCAGCAGTGGATTAAAACAGGCTGATATTGACTGATGTCTTGCAAGTTACAGTGAATATAGGTCTCCAGTGCTGACCTGAGGTAACGTTTTCTTTGCCAATAATACGAAACTTGTATTTCAGAATGTAAGATTGGGAACGCACGAATAATGCTTCTGGTATTGTAAGCGTTCATAGGCTGTGATAACTGCTTACCATTACGTGGACCGTAATTTCGTTTAATTGTAAATAGGATAAGTATGTTTTACTTAAATGAACGCTGGTGACCTAATACTCCAAATTCAAATGTATAAACACCTTGACACCAGTAATTTTCGAGAATTATAGACATACATAAATATGTCTTATTTTACCTTTAAATTTAATTACCTAACGTCACGGAAACACACTGAATACCAGGAAATGATCACAAAACATAACAACACACACACACACACACACACACACATTTACATACAAAGAGATTTGCAGATTCGCACACCTCACATAACTTCGGCACCTCGTGTGGAAAGAAAAAAAAATCGGATTTTACCAAATTTAATATCGTCATTTCGGTGAAATCTTCTAAATTAGCATCGACAGCAGCTCCGCGATCGGTTTCACCTTCGCTTCTAAATTCCAAATTTCATTTCACTTCGATTTTATTGGAAAAGTTAAGCAGTACCTATAAGTTGTGAGACACATAGTAAAGAAGCTTGGTGAACATTTTTCTTCTTATTTTCAACTCAGTTAACACTAATAAATACTAGGCTTTTTTTATACTACTTGGGTGGCAAACAAGCATACGGCCCGCCTGATGTTAAGCAGCTACTGTAGCCTATGGACGCTTGCAATACCAGAGGTATCACTTGCGTGTTGCCAACCAATTTTTTTACAACAGGGCTTAAAGATAGGAGTGTCCCTGGGATAGAAATACGTTTCTATCAAAAGGCATTCCTAAATGGGCGCTGGAGACCTGTTGATTTTTTATACAATGGCAAACAAGCATACGGCCCGGCTGATGTTAAACAGTTACTGTAGCCTATTGACGTACGCAATACCACAGGTATCACTAGCATGTTGCTGACCCATTTTTTCACCATTATTCCTGGAATAGGAAAACGAAATAAATATATATATTTTTTTAATGATTAAAGGTGGAGTATAGCCAAGAAGTGAAATATACGTAAAATGTTTTTGGTCCATCTTTACCGACTCTGGCAAAGTAGGCATATTCATTTAAACAACCGTTGGTTTGTTAAAAACTCAGAGAACAGATTTAAGCCTATACATGGCCTATACATGGGGTAGGCAGAGACTGTGGTACGGCAATTGCTTTGATCCAAACAAACTTCCATCGCCTCCTCTACATTCATCAACCTCTTCATGCATGAACGTCGATTCTAGGTACTGTTAAGCCTATAATCTGTTCGTAAAATTGTAATTACGTCACAACAAATCTTTCCAAAGCACCTTACTATCTTTTCTTTTACAAACGTGCGAGTGAATGATCAAAGATCACCTACGTCATCAAGTCTCGTACACGATTAATTATTACGACATTCCAAACAAGACACAAACGGATTAGTGTGACGTACTTATTCAGGAGATTACACGACACCAATGTAATCCCGGACGGGAGACAAAGGTGCAGCCCGTGGTACAAACGGAGGTATTAATGTTACCCGCGTTTTGATGACGATGTTTTAGACGATTATGTGCTTTTAGTATACTTTTACACACAATATACTGAAGGATAATGCTCCTGAATGTTACTGACATTAATGAAATAAGAGTTTTTCAATATATGGCAGATATCATGTCTATCACAAATCTATATTTTAACGTGTTCAACATTTATTTCAGTAGTTATTAAAATGAAAGTAACTTGACAAAAAAATAATTTTAAAAATGGGTCGGCACCACGCATGTGATACTCCTGGTATTACAAGCGTCCATAGGTAACTGCTTAAATAGTTTATTAATTTTAAAAAAATATTCATGATAATCTATCAATTTGGAAAGAAAGCATAATTTCAAATTAACTTGTTATTTATTTACGATATTAATTCAGATATTATAAGCCCAAAAGGTAAAATATACCTATTTCACTAATTCCTTTCACGTACAATAAATATCGTAACAATGGTCCAGTGGCTATTGTGTCGGCATCCGGTCGGAAGATCCCCCGTTCAATACGATCTCGTTCAACTATTGTCGACTCACTTTATTATAAGAAACCGATCTTTATTGAACTAATTCATTGCATAAAGAATTATTGTTATTTATTTTTTGTTGTATGGGGAAGGTTGAAATATAGTTTGATTAGCTCTTCGCTCTTGTAGCTTCACGCTGTTTATTATAAAATGTGTAGGTAGAACTGTATAGTACTAACGTTTTGCCTCATGTAATAAGGGACGAGCCTTTTGCCTGTTTCTAGAACAGTATCATACCCCATTAATAAAAAAAAAAACAAAAAAACCTTTTTTAAGGAATCGAATCCAGGTCCAATCCAGAGGTTATAGAGGAAAACTTAAAATTGTTTTACAGCTGATTACAAAGTCATTTATTACAAACATTCATTTGAACACAGTAATAATGTTCTCTTAAACGAATTCCGGTCATCTGCACAGGAGATTGGAGTGAGCGCACAAACACAGGTGGTCTGTATTGCCTCACTCTCGTAGCTGCCGACCCAAAAAAGACATATCTACACAAATGAGTATATATTAGCCCGAATCGGGATTCGAACCTGCGATAAATAAAAAACAAAAATAATAAAATTCTAGACAGCTAACAATATTATTAATCTCGTTTATTAGCTTATCAACTAAAATATCTGTGTGTATGAAAGTTAAAACACAGAGCTCAAATTTCTCTCGTTTCTTTTATTGACTAAACCAAAGTTTATTAGTGAAATTTCACCTGAGGGCAGATACCACTGTTGAGGATGAAGTTCTTGAATAAATAAAATTTATGGCTTATGACACTTTACTGCGGAGGCGTTGACCGAGCTGTGTTCGGCGGCCTTCGTTTTGTTTTTATAAATGAAACACGACTGATGTTCGCAATATATGGCAATTGAAGAGAGGTAGGGCACCATACTAGTGAGCAAGCCCGACTGGGGAAGGACCTTACAGAAGATCACAGCCAAATAACCACACACAGCGCTGCAGTAGTATTCATGTGTGTGAGTACAGGTCTCCAGCGCTAATTTAAGAATGCGTTTTGAAAGAAATGCTTTCCTATGCTAGTGATCATCATCACAACCCATAAACGTCCCACTGCTGGGCACGGGTCTCCTCCATATACTTGGAGGGCTATTGGCCTACTACCACGCTGGCCAGACGGGTTAGTATAGGGTTTTATTTCGAGTTTTCCCTCTCTTACCCTAGTGATACTCCATCTTAAAGTCCTGGTGTAAAGAAAAATGGCTATGTGCTGTTCCAAAGTATAATCTACCTCTGTACCGAATTTAATCTAGATTCGTTCAGCCTTTTGCCGTAATTAAGTAACAAACATCCATCCATACAAAAGTTCACATAAATATTAACATAGATTATGTTTTACTACGAAGTTACTACACTGTTTAACTAAAAGACGATATTAAATACGACGTCTAAATGTGTAAACGTTATAGTGAGTAAGTAGAGGTAGTATGGTGTACAACACCTATAACTTGTTTATTTTACGACTACAGCTTCGTCAGGTGATATTAACGTGAAATGCGGAATTACTACAAAGTATTAGAACGTGTTAGTGTTCATTATAGACTTTATTGTTTGTAAAAATGGGATATCCCTCGAAGCGCACTCATTTTGAAACGCACCTAACAAAGCGCACCTAAAGTATTCAAACGCACCATTCAGGTGCGCTATGATTTTCTTAGCACACCTGAATGGGTGCGCTTCGAGGAATATCCCGTTAAAATATCCAGATTGAACTGCTTTTTTTTATACTGCTTGGGTGGCAAACAAGCATACGGCCTACCTGATGTTAAGCAGTTACCGTAGCCTATTGACGCTTGCAATACCAGAGGTATTACTAGCGTGTTGACCCATTTTATTTACCAGGACTTTAAGATGGAGTATCCCTGGGATAGAAATACATTTCTTTGAAAACGCATCCCTAAATGAGCGCTGGAGACTCGCACATAAGAACACAACTGTGTGTAGTTATTTGGCTGTGGACTTCTGTAGGGTGGAGGTCTTTCCCCAGACGTGCTTGCTCGCTAGTATGCTGCCCTACTTCTCTTAAACAATATTTAAGCTCTAAACCTAAATGTCACATGCCACAAATACTAAACAAATAAGAGCCTTAGGACACCACATTTTCTGTTTCGCGCTAAGGACATTATCGGCGCTGCTCATATTTGAAAAAGGCAGAAAAAATGATAACATCGCGTTTCAACGCGTTACAGAAGCGAAAAACGCGCATCGTCAGTGCGTAAAAAATGTGCGTAAAAGCTCTTATTAAAATTCGAAAGAAGAGGACAAAGCTTGGCGTAAATATTCACTCGTTACACCATGTTAATTTATAATGCGGGTATTGTATTTCTGACAAGATATGCATTATTATATACTACTACGGTGACAAAATAAGCGCATGGCCTCCTTGATGAAAAGCAGTTACCGTAGCTTATGGACGCTTACAATACCAACAGCATTAGTTGCGCGTTGATTCTGCGTCACTATAACACCACAAATTTATTTGTATTTATAGATTACCCGTCCGTGTGGTGACGGATTAGGAATACAAATGCCACCACCCCGTTCCATCCTTAGGGTGTCGTAAGAGTCGACTAAGGGAGTAAGTAAGGCAGACAATATCCACTGCAAGAGAGGGAAAATTCGAAATAAAACCCTACACCAACCCGTCTGGCCAGTGTGGTTTAGTAGGCTAATATCCCTCAAAATGTATGGTGGAGACCCGTGCCCAGCAGTGGGACGTTTATGGGTTGAGATGGATGGATAGATTACCTTGGGTAAAAAAAATGTGTTTTATTTAAATGGGCACTGGATACCTATTCTCACGCACAGGAATACAATTACATCACTGTATTTGGGAGGACAGGAGGACAACTCCGAGCCTTAGTCCAGTACCTGATCTCTCTCCGGTCGTATCGGATTACCGTCGCATCGGACTATGAAAGTGAAGGAATAGAAAGGGCACCTGCCACCGTGAAAGAAATCAGTCTAGATGACCTACAACCTGATAAAATAAAACTTTTTAACCATTATAAATTTATATGGTTACTTAATACTTGAATTTATTTTGTCTTTCAATTACTCGGTATTAGTTTCTAAATAAGTAATAGATAGGTGCTGAGGTCTTCTTTTAAGGTATCTACCATCATGATCCGATTACAAAGGATTTATGAAAAATTTTCGAGTCGAAACTTTAAGCGCGTTTTTCTCGTAACCATCTAGAGCGTACTTACTGCAACTATGCTACTGACGGCAGTACTGGTTTTTGTTTATCCCGCGGCAGTATTATTTCTACGTATAATTTCTAAAACCTTTAATTTTCATTAGTACTGTAACCAGGAATCAAAATTACGCCTTGCGTGTCGGTTGATTACTTGACAAAACCATGACCACTTTATTATTATTCAACTCTTACTTATTTTTTCTTCCACTATAGAAACCCACCCTAAAAACATCCGTGTAAGCCCAACTATTGTTTTAGGTCAGGGTCTAAGTTTGTCCACTGTATAACTCTGTGGAATTTGAATAATCCATCAAAAGCCATCTGTCGGAGGACACTTTGGACTGGCCGACTGCACAATTAATTGTGTCATGTAGACTGAGATGGAAATAGTTTTGGGATTAAGAAAATATCTTAAGAGTGAGCGAGATAGCGTTATTCGGATGTTGTTTAATGTTTTGAGGAAGTTTTGGTACAAGTCACTTTGCTATTACATAGAGATTATATAGTTTAGCTGTCCGAAATAGCTGACTACGTATTAACCCAACAATGACAAACTACTTTTTGGGAATTGTTTTTTATGCGAGTGTTTAGTGGCCAGTCTTTGACAGAGTTGTTTAAATCGCGATCTGAACAACCAGGAACACCTCATCATTCTGCCTATATATGGGAATGATATAGGCCTCTATCGTGACCTAACGATAACTTTTGGAATCAACTTTTAACCCGCAAAGCAGTTTCTAGTCTTGTTTCAAAAGTAAATCTTAATTTCTTATTTGTTACATTTCTAAACATTTTAAAAGTATATACTCCCAACTGGTTTTGGGAACAGAGTCCAAGCTACCGGTGGTTAGGGCTTCTGAGACGAGAACCTCACAATACCTTCCGTGTCGTGTGTGTAATTATTAATTTCTTTTTTTATTCTTTTAATTTTTAAATAAATAATAAAACAAATTTTTTTATTTTGTTTTATAATATACGTAAACATTTAAAAATATAAAACCTGTTCCCCATCGGTATCGGGATCAGAATCCAAGCTACCGGCTAGGGCTCCAGATATAGAAACCTCTTAACTATACGTGCCGTGTCGAGTAGCACTGTCTTCTGCATCAATCAGTACTCCTAAGTGTTAATTTCAGTTAAATTTCCAATTTACGCAGAATATTATGTAACCTTCTCTGATTACACCACATTTATATCACGTCAAGTGATCTACTTTTCCCGCCCATCCTCTCATACGTCACCGAAGCACTTTAAACTGGTCATTAAAACAAAACACGCAATGTTCAGAACTCGTCTAAACTCGTAACAAGCCAGTGCCGAGCCGTAAAAAGTTGTAGAACAACATTATGAGTTCCTATCTTATACTCAGATGACTTACAAGTTACCTGACTACGGTTACGGCGCGCATTAAGACTTTGTTTTGAAGAATTCTTATAAATGTGTGATCTATTTGAGTTGGAGCTATTTATATGATGTTTTGTTTAGAAAAAAAGACTTATTTAGTAAGAGTAAACCATAATTGTACCACTACTCTATCGATAGAGGATTAAATTATTAAAGCAATGTGGAAAAAGTTGAGTCCGGGACAGGATTCGAACCTGCGCCTCTCGGGTTCCGGCCCAGCGCACTACCAATTGTGCCATCCGCGCTTCTACTCTATTTAAGTATATTTGAGCTAAGGCCCACCTGGTGTTAAGCAGTTACCATAGCCAATAGACGCTTTCAATAATAGAGGTATAACTTGCGTTTCTACACCAGGACTTTAAGATGGAGTATCCCTAGGTTAGGAAAACGTTTCCTTCAAAACGCATCCTTAAATGAGCACTGAAGACTTGTACCGACATACAGGAACTCAACTACGCAGGTGTGTGTAGTTATTTGGCTGTGGTCTTCTGTAAGGTTGAGGTCCTTTTCTGGTGCCATTTTATTATTTATAGAAGACATCTCCTGCAATAGGGAACTAGCCCTGTCGCAGGGGACTTTACAAACACACAATTCATGGACACCAATTACATTTAATTAGCAACAACACATTACACGATGACAAAAATAAAACCAGTAAAGTACTGGGTTCCGAACAATATGGACAACCACAATTTTTTATGACAAATTTATCTTTAACACAACATCTTCAAAACAAATAGTCCGTTGTCATACTGCATCAGTTACAACAAAAACAAGGGAAACTCTCATCGAAGGAGTTTGTTTTTTACTGTTTATGGAACGCCGAACGTCGAAGTTCTAGTTTTTCCCCCCCAAGCCTGCTGAGCGGTGATTTATACCCCAAGTTTGTCCTACGAGTCTTGTTCTTAGGTGGCTCAATGTAGCCCTCTATATATATGTATATGTGTGTACGATTTTCCGGTCAACGTTGTTGTCTCAAAAGTTGAGTTATGTAGTTTTGCTTACATTGTATCTGTAGAAAGTGGCCAGAGTTTCTTGCTAGCGGGCTGGTCGTAGGCAAATTGACTAGGTTTTTTGAATTTTAATTGTTACGAGATTTTAATGAGTAACTTAAATTTAAAATGTGTTACACGCAGTAGTAAGGAGGCAGTCTACGTATGGCACCATTCTGGATAGGACGTGCTAGCCTTGTTGTATTCGCGGCAGAATTATATTTGGCTAATCGTGGTCTTGGGTTTGATTTGAAGTTTCTGTTATAAAATTTTCAGTAGCACAGAGTTTGAAATTACGGCTGCTAGCAATATACTAGCTTCAGATAAACTTTGCTCGCCATTTGCCATTTATGACTATTGTGCCTGTTTGTACTGAGTTTGCGATATAGTTAAGTTAAAAAAAAAGAACTGTTTTAGACAAAACAAATGTTTGCATTAGTCGGCACGTAGTCCACGAAAATCTAATCAATCTTACACTGTAGTGCAAGGTAACAGTAGAAGCGGGCGCGATAGCGATTTGTAGATAAGTAAGTTGTAAATTAATTAAAATTATAATATTAAAGTAATTTCATCCTTACTAATATTATAAACTAGCTGTACCCGCAACTTCGTTCGCGTGTTCAGTCTTTTACTGGAAATCTCAAAGCTACAGCTGTTATCCCTATACAAACTTTCATCGGCTGATTTTCATCGTTAGTGGTTACATTTAAAAAATCCTTTCTTTGCGGATGCCTATATCATAATAGCTATCTGAGTGTCTAGTGATTTAAACTGTGCGTTTGTTGATTAGTCAGTCACGTTTTTATTTAAACATTTATATTCTGCAATTAATAAACTTCATGAAGAAATATTCCTTGTTTGTATGATTGTTCTGCTCTTCAAATTAAATTAAATTATAAATTATATCTCTACATCTATTACATTTCGTTAAATTGGTCACTTCTAGCCTGATAGGTACTGTTACACTGTTTGGGTGGGCTAAAACTTTATTAAATTCCTTAAGGGCATAATGGTCCGCCGTAGTGCTCAGGATTTCAGAAATTGAACTGCATAGTTATTAGATTCCTTTTCATATATCGTTCTAATTATACAGATATAGTAATCTAAATAAGCTCCCGGAACAAAACTGAATGAAGAACCAGTAAGCTGAACCCTATTTAATATAGTCGACCATATTAGTAAAAGTTCAACGTAAATTTGATAAAAAGGTATCTATTAATTAGTATTTCTATCTCTGAAACCAAGATTTTTTACTTTGTACAATGTTTAATTACGAAGTTTCGGTGCCTATATCCGGCTGTATCATAATATTAGTTCAATTGTAACATTTTAATTTGCTCATTGAATGTGATTAGTTACTGTCATTTAATTACCATAATTGAGATACATTATGTCTGATCTCCATCGGAAAAATATTTATCAGTGAGAAGTTGGCCATCTGCAGTATTCTTTATTAGTTTCACTAACGAATTGATGCTTCCTGAATGCATTTGTTTGATTCATTGCAGTATGCCTATAGAATTTAAGGAGGTTACTCATTTCCCTACGGAACCCATCACCAGAACTGGATTTCTTAAAAACTGAGAACAATATGAAAGATTATCCATCCAATTACAAAAAGATTTTTAAGAGAATTTTTAAAGAGAGGGAAGGACCTCCACTTTACAGAAGACCACAGCCAAATAACTACACACAGCGGTGTAGTTGTGTTCCTGTGTGTGAGTATAGGTCTCCAACGCTCACTTAGGGATTCGTTTTGAAAGAAACGTATTTCTATCCCAGGGATACTCCCATCTAAGCCCTGGTGTAAAAAATGGGTTGGTTACACGCAAGTGATACCTTTGGTATTGCAAGCGTCTATAGGCTACGGTAACTGCTTAACATCAGGTGGGCCATATGCTTGTTTACAAAAGTAGTTCCATCTTAGCCATAAGACGTCCACTGCTCGACATAGGCCTCCCGCAAGGTTTTCCACATCAGTCGGTCCGAGCTGTCGTCGGTCCACCTTGTTGGAGGCCTGCCCACGCTGCGTCTTCCAGTTCGTGGTCGCCTCTCTAGAACCTTTCTGCCCCAACGCCCATCGCGGCATCGGTTCTGTGAGCTCTATGCCCTGCCCATTGTCACTTAATTGAGGCAATTTTTCGAGCTATATCGGTCACTTAAAAAGAAAATATTATAAATCGGCTCTTAAATGACGATGTTCAGGAATAAAAAAATCAATGCAATCGTACCTCATCTTTAAAAATTCAGTTAAAAATATATATCAGTTAAGTATGCCGATGAGACAGACGCCGATTATGCGTTTCGCTGTGAGTGATTTTTTTGGTCGAAAATAGAAACATACATAGTATCGCGGAGTTTTTTAGATCTATTTACGAATAACATTGCCTCAAACGGCAGGATTTTTCCGACTCGTTCAACTATCATCGTAATATTTCAGCCATTCACGCTCGCAAAACTATAATGAAAGAATCACGCCGTCTACTGGTAAAAATCGTACGAAATTTTGTTTGGTAGTTATTGAGTTTAGACCAGACAGACAGATTCGGTGGAGTGTTTGTTTTTCTGTGCTGCTTTTCTGATTACCTAAATTAAGGTATTGTTAAATGTTAGCGCCTACACAAAATGAAATAGCATTCATTTTATAGTAATGTATTATAGTTTGTGTTTAAGTTTTATTAGGCGTTTAATTTAGTCAGTGATTGTCTTAGGTCTTGGCATGATTAACATGAGTACTTGTAGTATATTTATATAGTTTTAGTATTATCAAAGACGATTTTAGCGGCAACCAACAGACAGAGAGATAAAACTGTTAAAATTGTATTTCTGTTGTAAGTGCTATCTAAACAGCCACATGAATTTAATAGAAAGCTGTTATTTTGATATTACAAACAGACACTTCAATTTTATTAATGTGTGTATAGATGTATAGCTGATATGTGTTTATGACTTCGTTTGCGTGGACTTCAGGGATTAAAACATAGAGTTTCCTGGAGTTGCTAAACGGAAAATTGTTTAAATTCAAAAGAACCCGGGGTATAAAAGATTATCACCTGCACCGCATCCTGTTAAAATGTCTGCTTCTATTACATTTCGTTGTAAAATGGTCACTTTTAACCTAGTACCGTTAACACGTGATTTACCAGTCAGCTGATCTCTATTTAATATGGTCGCCGATATTGATGAGAGTTCATTTTAAATTGGTGATGGCTATATCTCCGAAACCTCGCATTATTTTTTAAATTTATTTTCATATAAACTTTAAACGTGGTTTTAGAAACTACACTTTAAAAAGTTTCAGCTAAATAAATCGAAGCGTGTATCTTGTATAGCACGTGTGTTATTAAAGTGACCATAACTTTTTTATTTGTGAACCGATTGGAATAAAATAAAGCCTATAATAATATGTTATGGGAAGGTTGCCACAATATATAAGTGAAAACCGCATTCAAATCGGTTCCGTGGTTGCTGAGTTTATCGCGTACAAACGCGGCCACAAACAGACAAACAGACAAACAGACAAACAGACACACAGACAAACAGACAAAAATTCTAAAAACGTCATTTTTGGCCTCAGTAACATAAATACAACGTATATAAATTGTTTTTTCGAAAAAAAATTCAATGTACAGACGCGACTTGGTTACGATTTTATTATATGTATAGATGTGAACTTTTTGAGTATGGGTGGATGGATGTATGGATGGAGGGATGGATGGATGGATGGATGTTTGTTACCCTTTCACGTAAAAACTACTGAACGGATCTGGATGAAATTTGGATTAGAGATAGTTTATGGTCTGGAATAACACATAGGCTACTTTTTACTGCGATAACCGACATCCACGCGGGCGGAGCCGCGGGCAATAGCTAGTTTTTATAATAAAAGTAAAAACTATGATATGGCTACAGTAAGTGTCTTATTCCATTTTTAATTAACGCCAATGCATTGCAGTTTATTGTCCGTGTGGTGACGGATTAAGAATACAAATGTCACCACCCCTTCCATCCCGAGGGTGTCGTAAGAGTCGACTAAGGGAGTAAGTGTTATCCACCGCAAGAGAGGGAAAACTCGAAAAAAAACCCTATACCAACCCGTCTGGCCAGCGTGGTATAGTAGGCTAATATCCCTCTGTTTGGAGGAGACCCGTGCCCAGCAGTGGGACGTTTATGGGTTGAGACGACATTGCAGTTTATGATATTTAAAGGTATCAGAATAAAATACGCGAATAAACAGTCCATAAAAGTGCACACAGTATGACCAACTTAAGAATTAATATGACACGCAAGCGACAAGGTCGTAGGTTCAATTCAAATCAGGACGAGTGACTATTTATAGCATGGGGTTCTTCAAGAAAGGAGTTATGAGGTTTGTAAAGAGTCGGCAACGCGGCGAGTGATACCCCTGGTGTTGCAAGCGTCCATAGGCTACAGTAACTGCTTACCATCAGAAGGGCCGTATGCTTGTTTTTCTCCTTGGTAGTATGAAAAAAAAAGACGAACTTGACAAAAGGCTGGGCTATTTTAGCTCAGGATTAGGTTAAATGGAAAAAAGAAAGGAAGGCCTTTGCTCTGCAGTCAGACAATACAGAACGAAAATAAAATGAAAAACGCGAAAGTGTATAACTTGTACAAAAAACCGCGGTTTCTCTGGACTCTGTCCAAGAGCTTGCTTTGCTACCTTAGAGGTTAAACTTAAACATATTTGTACATTGCTGTATACCTTACTGATTGCAACCTCAATAGTGGGTGCAATCACCAATAGGTTGGTATATATTGTTAGCTAAACGCAATACTGTTGTAAACATAGTTACAATCACCAAGGTTTAATGTGAATTGTATATTGTAAGAGAGAAAAAGGAGAGGCAGCTAGGCGACATTTCAATTATTATTTTTTTGTATTCCTTGATATTATTAAATAATAATAATACTTGACATAAACAAAATGATAGACATTAGTCAGCTTTTATTTCATTACCATATTTTAAATTAATTACGTGGCAAAAAAGCATACCCGCCCAAGGTAAGCAGGTACCGTAGCCTGTGGACGCTTGTAATACCAGAGGCACCCATTGCGTGTTACCCTAAACATTAACATCGGGGTTTTATGATGGACTGTTTCTGGGATATAAAAAAAGTTTTGTTAAAAACGCTTCTCTAATTGAGCGCTGTAAACCTGTACTTAAACATAGTAACGCAACTACACTCCTGTGCGTAGTCATTTACCTATATACCTTACCTTGTTTGAGGATTGCCCACCTTATGTCAATCAATCAATCAATTCCATATTTCTCCAAAAATCCAATGACGACCCGTAAGACCTCCAATATTGGCACAAATACAATCGTAACACATACATACATAGACGTTATATTCAAAATATATACTACGTACATTCTCACCCGCAATATACAAAACGACATCAAAGTGTTCTTCGGCAAAGAACTGAGATTACACTTCGGGACAAGTTAATGTACCACTTATATTTTATTACATGACGAGTGTGAAGGGTCAAGGTTAATGTCATGCGTGCATTGAAGCTGTAATCTTGAGTAAAAGTACATCATTATTAAAGTCGTTAGCTTCTACGATGAAAACTTCATCAAGTAAGTCATGACGATTAATATATTTGTCTAATAGCAGTGTTTTTGCTCATGGCCAGGTGAAATTGCTGATCGGTAAGTCATCAATGGATTAAGCTGCGAAGGTATGGTTAGACTGAATACTGAAATAATTAGAAGTCAAAATAACATACTGACATAAATAAATATCAATAAAGAATTGTTTTCGAGTTCCAATATAAATTGTCAAACAATTATTTAATAATAACAAATCCGTCCTGACACCACACTAATTAAAAATAATTGTCAAAACCAATTAAAAACCAAATTTTAAACTCTATTACAGTTCTAACTAAACTGAAGTTAAAGCAAACCGAAGTTAAACTATCAATACAACGTCTGGAAAGTTAAACGCGATTTGAAGTTTTAAATTTACGAGAGCTTAGATTTATACCTTTTATCGGGCCTCAAGTGTAACTGAATTCTTTGATCTGCGTCACAGTTAGCAAAAAGCGTTTTAGAGAGAAAAAAGTTGCCTTGGAAAATTCGTTTTGACGCCATCAAAGGGGAGAGAACTATTAGAACCCCTTTTATTCTTTGTTATGTAGAAGCAAACAGAATAGTCGAGTTATCAAAGTGTTTAATTTTGTACCTTTTAGCTTAGTGTGTCAAGAACAAACATCATACAAAGATATATTACATTATTTCTTATGCTTGTATTTTTAAATTACTTAGGTTATAAACAAACATATGGCCCGACTGATGTTAAGTAGTTACCGTAGCCTATAGACGCTTGCAATACCAGAGGTATCACTTGCGTGTTGCCAGCCCATTTTTTTACACCAGGTCTTAAAGATGGGAGTGTCCCTGGGATAGGAATACGTTTCTTTCAAAACGCATCCCAAAATGAGCTCAAAACCTGTTCACACAGGGAATACAATATTACACCGCTATGTGTAGTTATTTGGCTGAAGTCTTCTGTAAGGTGAAGGTCCTTCCCAAATCGAGGTTACTCACTTATATAGTGTCATACCTCTCTAATATTAAACAGCGCATTCAAGAGTTAGTTCAAGTAAAATAATTAACATGGCAAGTTCGATCCAGTTATCTACCGTTCGTACGATACTAACCGTCTAGTATAATATCGTTTGTGAACTGTATACCTGTATGTTTAGTACTGTGGAGTAAGAATGTCGGTGTATAGTATACGTATCGAGGATGGGATGGAATATTATTAAGTTACTAGGGGACGCCCGGGACTTTGTCCGCGTGGTAATTTGAAATATTTTTCCCGATTTTGCAACATATTTCACTACTGCTCCGCTCCTGTTAGTCATAGCGTGATGTTATATAGAAAGAAAGAAAAACGTTTATTCGAACATACACAGGACATTATGGGGGAAAAAAGAAAAATAGGTACAAAAAAGGTATTAAATAAAAAATAAAAAATTTTACAACATAACTATAAATATACAATTTTGTTATCCTGTGCGATGTCAGAATAGGTCCCAATCTCAGCTTTGGGCTGCGGCATTTGCATGCTGCAGCGCTGATTTATATGGCTTATAGCCTTTCTGGATAATAGCATTATTCCACAAAAAAATATTTTTTCTAATCGAACCAGTACTTTCTGAGATTAGCGCGTTCAACCAAACAAACAAACCACCATCATACACCACAAGCTAAATCTTATATGTATATAAAATATATACAAAATTCTCGTATCACGGTGTTTGTAATTAAACTCCGTAGCAAAACAACGTTTGCTGGGTCAGCTAGAAGATTGCGGAAGGACCTCCACCTTACAGAAGACTACAGCCAAATAACTACACACAGCGGTGTAATTAGGCATGATGTAGTATGTTACCATTTATAATAGCGACCCATATTATATCCCATTGCTGAGCACGGGTCTCTTCTCCTTTATCAAGAGAGACCGCAACCGGGGATCGAACTCACATCTCTTGCTTGCAAGTCGGTTACTTTCCCACTTGGCTACCATCACTTGATAGTACAATTAACGGACACAAATTACATCCAGACTCAGAACAACTCTTTGTGAGTCACACAAAATTTCATCCTGTGTGGAAATCGAATCCACAACCTCGTGCACAGCAGGCGCATACCGCGGCCACTGGACCACCGAGGCAGTCAGTTAATGTTAAAATTAACTTACTAAAACATCTTCCATATATAATTAAAGACATTAAGCTAGCAGATATAATAAGCACAGTCAATTTCGCACTCGTATATCAAGTGGGGCGCACACTCCCGTCATGATATATGGGCTCGGTGCACACAGTTAAAATATAAGGGACGAGGACATGTGACAGTATCGCTGTAATGTATGTAGAATAGACAACGGTATGGTTTTAAATAGCTTCTAATAACATAATAGAATATCACCCCTTTTCCTTTAAAAGAGTAGGTAGATGTATAAGTAGGTTGACTGGTAAATAATGCCACCCGTCATTTTGCACGTGTATTTTGTGCAAGAAGTTTCATTGTTTCCTCACAATAGGAAGATGTTGTACGTATAGACCTGTAACAGCTAACGTTTGAATGAAGCTGACGTCACTCCAATACGTAAACAAGCGGTGGATAAATTGGAATTCTGGAGTAGGAGCTCGGATGGCACAGTTAGTAGTGCGCTGGGCCGAAACCCGAGAGGCGCAGGTTCGAGTCCTGCTCCGGGCTCGTCTTTTTCCACATTGCTTTAATATTTAAGTATTTGAGCAGTCGATGTTGTTGAATTTTGGGCCGCAATAATACAAATTTAACGATGTTTGCCATCGAACGCTAAGAAGAAGTTGGAAGGCAAGCACACGACCCACCTGTTGTTAATACCGAAGCCTATATGGACGCTTGCAATACCAAAGGTATCACTTGCGTGTTAGTGCAGTCTTTGTGCTTTTTAACGACAAATTCCGTTTTAGAAAACTGGCCCTGTTTCGTAATGGACATAAATACGTACAATTTATGAACACAAAAAAATTGGGTCAGTGATACCTCTGCAAGTTACCGTAGTCTGCAAGTGTTTACAGGCTACGGTAACTGCTCAACATCAGGAGGGCCCTATGATTTTTTTGGCATAATAAAAAAAAATAATAATAATAATGTGGGGCAGTCTTTGAGGACTGCCAATATAAGTGAAAACTAAGTAACTTGTGAATTGTATCGTCGAGCTATTAGATTATTATTTTTGAATATCAAAAGCGGTGACGATGACGCGAGTTCCATGATTTTTTTTCACCTAAAAAGTGCTCAGTGCGCACTAAAGAAGTTTTCACTTAAAAAATTGGACCCTGACAAACTTACTGTCTCCCACAATCGGCTCAAAAACATAATTACCAACTAAATTACTATATTTGTACTATATTCAATATTTATTTACAATTAAAATTAATTCAAAAAATATTCTGTAAATACATAAAAGTGATAGCAACATGACGTCACATAGTCTTGTCATACAACGAAAAACATTGGAACACAATATCGGAACATCACAATGGGTTGGTAACGAGGCTTTTTCTCGCGGAGGCTGTCAGTGACCGTCGTCAAGTAAACATTGTGATAGAGGTATCAGATATCATGCGTCAGTTTAATGTGCCTTATAGAGATATTATGGAAATAAGTTGACTGCACGGTTGATTCAGTGGCTTAAGTGGTTACCTCGCCATTTACCACTGCGCGGCGTGTTATGGGTTCGATCCCCACACGGGACAAAAATTTGTGTGACCCATAAAATGGTTGCCCCGAGTCTGGGTGTACTTTGTGTCCATTAATTGTATGTTTGTAAAGTGCCCCGCGACACAGGGCTTGTTTCCTAGAGCAGGAGTTGTCTAAAAAAGAAAGAAAGAATAAGTGCAGTTAAAATTTCTAGGCTGAAACTTTTTAGGCTGGCAACTGCAAATGTCAGACGTCAAAAGTTTTGCTCCTGCTATTTATTATAATTTAATTTAGTTTTTAATAGTTTTATATGTAAATATTAAGTTATAAAAAGTACAATTTATACGAAAAAGTTATAAAAGTTGTGTCAGAACAATATATAACACTACAGTACAATATATAAAACTTTGACAAAACACGCGGCTAACTTGCAGTGTCAACGGACGAAATTCGAACGGATAACTCATTAAACCTGGGGAGTATACGTTTTTAATTAACATTATTAAACACTTCACAATACAAGAATACCATGTACAACATTGTATGAGTTTCATCTCATGACATGACATGACAATGCCTATGTAAAAGCAATATCTTAGACAACTCATACTACACCCACATGTAACATCACATTAATACTTCACAATCAATTAATCCTTGAAGATTTATGTACATCAAGTATTCTGTAACTTACTTGATATCCTACTATCAGTAAATAATAGTTTTCACTTGAGAGTTTGTCATATTTTATAAGAAATTTATAGAATTAATTATACCATATAACTAGCAACCTAACATATTAATAACTCTTTTTTATCAACTAATAACTACAAAATTATTTTCTTTTTTTTATTTTCAACCCACTTTGCTTAAAATTTTAAATCTAAATTTAAAATATCACTGTTTCTGCCCCTTTTTCTTTTCTTTTTTTATTTTCTTTTGCTTAGCTGTTTTCTATAACATTTCAGGTGCTGGATCTTTACAAATCCTTGGATCATGTCAGCTCACATCATGACCCGCAAGGCTATGGCCAAGGATACTGAGAAGAAATTGAGAATAGCACTACTTGAGCTGAAAAAATGTCAAGAAGACAACGCTCAATTGTTGAAGGAACGCAGCGACTGTGAGGAGGAAGTGAACAAAGTGAATGATAAGGTGTCTGAGCTGAAGGGTCAACTGTCTGCATTACACTTACAAAATATGGACTACCAGGAGCAGCTGTACAGAATGCAGGAAGAAGTGAAATCCTTCGATAGCTGTCATGAGGAGTATACAAGGTTGCTGGGCCACAATACCGAGTTGGAGACGGGCCTGAATACAGCGCATAAGGTTATTATTTCACTGCAAGAAAGAATAGAGGCACTCAACGGTACTGCGACTCAGAACCTATGCTCGGAACTTCTTGGGGATAAAGTTAGGTCATTAAATAGGTTACATTTAAATTATAAATCAATGTTTAATATTATTAGTAATAAGAAATCTAAGAGGTATATGAAAATGAATAGATTAATTAGGAAACTACAATCTAATCTTGATAGGTCATACAAACTTAAGAGCCTGCGTAATATAAACTCAGAGTTAATTAAGGAGCGTAGGTCATTTCTGTCAGAGCTTGAGGTTTGTCATGAACAAATAGATGCTAGTAGGTTACTATATGAACAACACATATGTGAGCTTGACACACAAATTTCTGATTTACAAGCCCACTTGACAAAAATAAGTCTTCAACATGAGAAAGAGACATATGAGTACATTCTCAAATATGACGAGATAGCCAGAGTTGGTAGAGAAAACATTGACCGTGTTATCTCACTAACTAACAACATCCATTGCTCTATGTGCTCATCATCAACACCTGATACCAACACAATATTGGCTTGTCAATCAGAATTGCCCAACATACAACTTGAATTGTCCTGCGTGGAGCTTCAACAACATGTTGTGGTGTGTGTATATAGACCACCACAGAGTGATTTCAGCCTATTTGAAACTGTTATGGAAGATGTATTAAAACGTATAGGCTATGGTAAAAAGCAGGTAATAGTATGTGGAGATTTTAACGTTAACTTGCTCGAGCAGTCACAAAACTGTACTAGATTGATTAGTTTATTTAAGTCTTTTAATTTAGATAATTTATTTTTAGAACCAACAAGAATTACCTCTCATTCTGCCACATGTTTAGATAATATATTCTGCAACTGTGAGTACTTAAATAAGATCATTTTAAGTGACTTAACTTCAGATCATTGCGGGCAAAAGGCTGAATTTCCTTTAGGTACAACTGCTAAAGTGAATAAGATCACATGTAGGCCAATGACCTCTGTTCGCCTAAAACATTTTAATGAGAATATTGCCGCTAGGGTCACTAATATTGATCTAAGCCAGGAAAATCCTGACGACCTATACGAGTCATTATTTAATATCATTCAATCAGAATTTAACTCAATATTTAAACTTAAAACGATTTGCACCAATACTAAACTCAAATTTTGCGACTGGGCAACATCTGGAATATACAAAAGTAGAGATAAATTATATGAACTTTATGGTATGAAACAATGTAATTTTAATCCAGCTTTTATTCAATATGTTAGAAATTATTCTAAAACTTTTAAAAGGACATGTGCAGCTGCCAAGTCCTTGTATTTAAGTAACAAAATTAAGGAGTCCGACAATAAAGTTAGAACTACTTGGAACATTATTAATAGTGAGACTGGTCGGGCTAAGATACGGGATAACAATTTTGAATTAAATATAAATGATAATGTTATCTCAAACAGTACAGACGTAGCTGAAACGTTTAATAACTTTTTTATTGACATACCAGTAAAAACTACTAGCGCCTTAGATTCATGTCCAGTCAAAGCTGAAACCTTGGTTAGGCGGAGTGTGAAAGAGTGTGACGTCCTATTTAGTTTTCAATATATAAACCCCAATGACATAATGAAAGTGTTTAAGTCGCTCAATTCAAAAAAAACTGCTGACTTATGGGGAATTTCTGTTAAGTTAGTACAAAATATTATTTTTAATATAGCTCCACATCTAGCTGCAATTTTTAATAGATGCGTTGATGCAGGTGTGTTTCCCAATTTAATGAAGCACAGCAAGGTGATACCATTATTTAAAAACGGATCTAAAAGCGACCCTAGTAATTTTAGACCTATATCGATATTGCCGTCACTTAGCAAAATTTTTGAGAAAATAATACTGCAGCAATTAGAGAGTCACTTCAATTATAATAATTTATTACACAATGAGCAATATGGTTTCACAAAGGGTCGCTCTACTATAGACGCAGGTGTTACACTATTAAAGCATATATTTAACGCCTGGGAAAATTCGATGGATGCGATTGGTGTCTTCTGCGATCTGTCAAAAGCATTTGACTGCGTTGAACACAATACGCTTCTGCGAAAGCTTAGCCATTACGGCATTAGGGACGATGCACTTAATCTTATTGCCGCCTACCTTAGTGAGAGAGTGCAATTCGTTAATATAAATGGAAATAGGTCTTCGGGATTACCTGTAGCAATGGGCGTCCCCCAAGGCTCAATTCTAGGGCCTTTTCTCTTTCTAGTTTACATAAATGATTTGCCTTTCTTTGTACAGGATTTCTGCGACATAGTGCTATTTGCAGATGACACTTCTCTAATATTTAAAGTAGACCGTAAAGAAACCAACTTTGATGCTGTAAATGGTTCGCTCGCGGAAGTCCTGGACTGGTTTACTACCAACAATTTATTGCTGAATTCTAAGAAAACTAAATGCATTAAATTTACAATGCCAAACGTAAGAGGTACTAGCACAAATCTTATCATTAATAATGAAACACTTTCGCTTGTTGAGTCAACAGTTTTCTTGGGATTAACTTTAGATCGTAAACTACAGTGGGGCGCCCAAATATCGTGTCTCGCGGGAAAACTCAGTTCTGCTGCTTTCGCTGTTAGTAAGGTTAGGCAACTTACTGATGTCGAAACCGCAAGGCTTGTTTATTTTAGTTATTTTCACAGCGTCATGTCCTATGGCATATTGCTATGGGGTAAGGCTGCTGACATTGAAACCATATTCATTATTCAGAAGCGAGCTATACGCTCAATTTACAATTTAGGTTCACGTGTTTCCCTGAGTGAACGATTCAAAGAAATAGGTATTCTAACAGTTGCATCTCAATATATATTTGCAAATATAATGTTCATTAAACAAAATATACATCTTTATTCGAAAAACAGCGATATTCATGCAATTAATACTAGAAATAAACACAAGTTAGTTGGTACGTATCATCGTTTACACAAAGTCCATAACTCGTTTGCAGGGCTCGGGGTACGTTTTTATAACAAACTGCCCAATGAAATAATGAATTTACCTTTACAGAAATTTAAACAAACTGTCAAGAGTCATTTTTTAGGAAAGGGATACTATACTATTAATGAATTCTTAAGCGATAAAACGTCATGGGTAAAAGTTGCTAATTGATTGTAGGATTAATATTGTAATTATTAAATTTAAGTGATCATTGTCAATAGAGGTGTTTCGTGATCTTACTATTTTGTTTCTTTTATTGATTTCATGTCAACCTTGGCATGATTCTCTTTCAAATTTAAAATATAGTTTATGTAATTTCACTTAGTGTACAATGTGATCACCTTATGCTTTTATATGTACAAAAAGAGACGATGCCTCATTACCATACTGATAGATACTAAATTGTGATTGTGATACGTTGTTTACTTTAATCTCTTAATTTTAAATTTCTTTTTTTGGTATGGTGTGTTGGTTTCGAACCTTTTTGGTACCCTCTTCAAATTGTAACTCATACGAAATTGTAAATATTATACCTTGGCGATTAAAAAGAGTAGCCAGAGTTTCTTGCCAATTCTTCTCTAGGCCCTACCCATGTCAGCGAATTGGCCGTAGGAAAAAATATGCTGACTTTTGTTTATTTTGACGTTCATAAGTATCATGTATTTGATCTAAATGAATAAATGACTTTGAGTTTGAGTTTGAGTTTGAATTGTGAATTAGTTATTTTTTTTTTTTTTTTTTTTTTTTTCGTTTATTAGGGTAAACAAACAATATCGCAATAATACATTTATAAAGTAGTGTGAAGCTATATAATATTAACAATTGTGAAATCCACACCGTTTACCACAATTATAACAAATACATTTAAGAAATAAAAAGAATCAGGAAAGTACATTTTGAGAGTAGTACCTACCTACTGTTTTAGTAATAAACAACTACCGATCGCTCATTTGAAGCAGTTGCGCAAACACCAGCCTTTTAAACACAGCCACACTATTCGCATAGATATCTATGTGACTAAGATGAGAGTTGTAGGTGTAAAGGACACTACGAATAGGTGCACGCTTGCCTGCATTGGTGCGTGATGTTGGTATGGCAAATGGTAAGATCGTACGACAGTTTCGCGTGGACGATCTAATAGGCACTCTATAGCCAATGCTATTGACAATATCAATACAGTCGTACTTATTATGGCAAATATCATATAAAAACATTGCCTGCATCTGTATTCTCCTACAATTAAGGTCCAAAAGCCTATATTTACGCAACAGCTCGGGATAGGATAGGTAGCTATGACAACATTTATAGTGCATACATCGCAGAAATTTCTTTTGCACTCTTTCAATACAATCAGAGTATTGCATATATAATGGGTTCCAGATACATACAGCATATTCCAACTGAGAACGAACCAAAGACATATATAAGTGCGAGTATGTACGTGAGCGTGAAAAATCGTTACTTGCTCGCAAAACAAAACCATACATTTTGTAAGCCTTGCTACAAATATTATCAATATGTGTATCCAGGGTTAGCTTAGTATCCAACGTGACTCCTAAGTCGCGAATAGTCTGTACTCTATCGAGGCAACGGCCGCCTATGGAGTAAGTATATGTAGATGATGAACGTTTTCTTGTAAATGTGATTACTTTACATTTATCGAGACTGAGCTGCAATTTGTTGATACTGCAGTAATTGGTGAATCTGTTAAGGTCCTCCTGAAGCTTATGCTGATCATAAAGATCATCAATGGTTCTATATATTTTTAAGTCATCTGCATATAATAAAAATCTACAATGATGGAAACAGTTTTGTATATCGTTAATAAAGAGGATAAATAGCAAGGGACCAAGTATTGACCCCTGTGGTACCCCAGATGTTATGACTACCGTGTTAGATTCATATCCATTGATGACCACTTTTTGCGTTCTATTTGTCACATAAGACTTAAACCATCTCCACAGATTACCCCGAATGCCGTTGAAAGCTAGTTTTTCTAGAAGTATTCTATGATCTACCCGGTCAAACGCCTTGCGAAAATCTGTATATATGCTGTCTGTTTGCTTGTTAGCATCTAAATTTTCAAATAGTTCTGAAGTATATACCATAAGGTTGGTGACAGTAGAACGTCTACGCACAAAGCCATGCTGCTGTGGAAGGATAACCCTATGTAATAGCGGGTAGATATTATTACGTACTAGCCTCTCAAAGACCTTTGATAACGTAGGAAGGATTGATATTGGCCGATAGTTAGCTACGTCTCTTTTTGTGCCGCCTTTATGTATTGGTGTTATCCTAGCTGATTTCCAGATTGATGGAAATATTCCCTCTGAGAGGCATTTGTTATATAATATGACTAATGGGCTATGTATGGCTAAAGCAGTTTTTTTAAGAAATAGGGGGGGAATGTTATCAAGTCCTGCGCCTTTCGTGCTATCAAGAGCTTTGAGTTCTTTTAAAATGTCTACTTCCGATATGTGTACGCTACTTATAACATTATCATTAAGGCATTCTTTATCTGCACCAGTTATGTCATTAAAGCTAAAAGAATCTGATAAATCCGATGATTGAAAAACTGAGTGAAAGAAGGATGAAAATAGGTTACAAATTCCCTCGGGACTATTGGCCTCCGTGTCGTTATAGTGAACATTGTTGGGAATGTCTGACTGATTTTTGCGGTTATGTATGTAGATCCAAAAGTATTTAACATTATTAGGAATGCTATCCTCTACTGAGCTCATATATTTGCTATAGCAAATTTGTGACTCTTTTCTGAACCTCTCCCGATACATAGAAAATATGGAGTAATCTGATTGATTCTTGTATACTTTCCATCTAACCCAAGCTTTGTTCTTATTCTTAAATATGTGTACTAGAGCAGGGCTAAACCAAACCGGAAATTTAGACTTTGAGACGCGCTTAGTAGGAACTCGCTTACGTACAATGTCAAATATATGTTCATAGAATATGTTAACACACTCTTCGGCAGATATATTATAAAATAGTTCGCACCAATTAGTATTTGAAATGTCATTATTAATTAACTCATAATTAGCCTTCGTATAACAATATTTTAAATGTGGCTTACTGTGCATAGGTTTTGACGAATTGTTATCAATTGGTATTAATAGGTAATAAGGAGGGTGGTACTGGTCCGGTGGTACTAGGGTGATAGGTGCAGAAAAGGTTCTACTCTTATATATATTAGTTATACACAAGTCTAGTAATCTATTCATATTATTTTTAAAAACATTTGCTTGTATACAGTCTAGGGAAGACATAAAGTTCAATAAATGAGAATATGGTGGGGTTAGGTTGCTTATATTCTGAAGTTTCATTTGTGTTCCATCGAGATACCAATCAAGATAAGGCAAATTGAAATCACCGATTTAATAATAGTTATCATAGCCTTTTATCTGTATAATACCCTGTATATTATTAAAAAATGTGTGATATATATCTGAGTCTAAACCGGGAGGAAAGTATGAGGCGCTTAATAAATATTGAGAGTTACCGATACGTAATTCTAATATAATATGATCTACAATAGATGGGATATCGAGTGGGGCCGCGGGGGGTGCGGGCGCGCAGGGCACAGCGCACAGCGAGCCCAGCACGGCCACTAGCACCCCACCACCATCGCGCCGATTAGTTGCTGCGCGATCTCGATCACATCGGAACACATTATAGCGGGAGTCCACAAACTCATTGTTCACTATACTGTTATGCAACCAAGTCTCAGTCAATATTATAATGTCATAATTGTGTGATAATATATTCATATAAATAGTATTTAATTTGGTTCGTAATCCACGACAGTTTTGATAGTAAACTGACAAAACATTATTGTTTGTACTATTGAATTTTGTGTGTAAAAATATAAGATATTAGTCGGAGATGTTTAGGGTCACGGTGAATACAAATAGCTGGAATATTGAGAATATATGCACACAGAAAAACATAGTGGTATGAGTGTTGTTTGGCAACTTGTAACATGGATGATACGTATGACAATTCAAAGACACATGCTATGTGTTGGTTATGATCTGGCAATACATAACAGTTGGTAAGTAAATTATGATTATGATAGGCCATAATGTCCATTCCGAAATTAAGTAAACGAAATTCACTACTTAGACATATTGAGGTTAGTATAAAAAAGTTATATATAAAATGGTTTGACTTTTCACAATATAGGCTCAGTACGGGACAGGAAAAACTTTTAACTAGGTAAATATGACAATTTATGTAAGTATAATGAGTGCGACTATAAATTATATATATTAGAACAGTGTTTATTTTTCTACAATAAAAATAATGAGATAAAATAGAGGTTATGTTTACATGCGAAGGTATTATAATTATTTTTGCAATAGACTGTTGTTTATTTCGTGCCAAGTGTTGATCATTTGATTCGGACGATGTCCTTGAGCGATCTGATTGCGATAACTGGGGAAGTATCCTGTTTACGGGCGAGAACAGTTCCATGCTTGATCCACACGTATTTATAGTTGTTCTTCTTAGCGGCCTCCCGGCTCTGACGAAACAACACCTTGTTATTTAGTGTTAAATGTTCATTAACGTAGATGGCAGAGGGCTGTCCAGATATAGACAACGAACTCGAGCTTAGCCCTTTAGCAGTACGACTGGCAGCAATGACATTGTCGCGTAGTGTTCTATTTGTGAATTTAGCTATCACGTTCTTCGGGCGATTATCGCTTTGGACGGCATGAGGGACGCGGTGGATGGATATAATGTCGGTAGGCCGTATAGGTAGCTTAATGGCGTCACCCAGGTGCCCCATAATGCTTGTGAGATTCTCATCTCGCCTTTCCGGTATATTATATTATTTGATGTAATTTTGAGGTTTTAGTAGTAGCAACTCATATATGTCTCACTGTTTGGCACGGGTCTCCTCCTTCTACGAAGAGAGTGAGGGTGTAGGCCTTAGTTCACACACGCTGGTCTAATGCGGGTTGGTGAATCAAGCATGTCTTTAGAATTTCTTTTAAGACATTTGGGTTTCCTCATGATGTTTTCATTCAACGTTAGCAGATGGTGAATCATTTGATTAGTACATATAAACTCCACAAAGTGAAATTCACATTGGTACTGCCACCCGGGATCAAACTCGCACCTCTTGCGTGCAAATCTGTTACTTCCCCACTCAGCCATAACTACTTAAGGTTTTAAATTAGACTTAATTTTAGAGTACAATGAACGTAGGCCTTCCCTAAATGTTTCCACAAAGGCCGGTCTTGAGCGACCTGCATCCTCTGACCAGCCGGCTGATTCTCTAAGAAACAGCGATGGCAAACTGACAGTTGTGATTGCTCGGTGACGGCACAATCTATTGACTAAACGTCAAAAAGGCTCGGTTTTTGCTCTTATGGAATATCGATTTTGGATCTGACAGCCAGATTTTGCTCAGTTTTTGCGGTGGCCCGGTTTTTGCTCTTACGGAATACCCCTACAGGTCATCTGTTAACATATGAGGGAGGCTTATGTTCAGCAGTGGACATTAACAGACTGATAAAGAACACCATCCAAGCGACGTTACAGAAAGCCATAGCCAAACAACAAAGGTGACCACTTTTAACACTATACCATGCTGTAAACCCGAGACTGCACATAAGAGAGATCGTGCCGAAATGCCAAAGTTGGTAAGAATGGATGGATGGATGGATGTTTGTTACTCTTTCACGTAAAAACTACTGAATGGATCTGGACGAAATTGGGCACAGAGGTAGATTATGGTCTGGAATAACACATAGGTAACTTTTACAGCGATAACCGACATCCACGCGGGCGGAGCCGCGGGCAACAACTAGTAATAATAATATGATGTCACTAAAAATAAAAGTAAAAGTAGCAATAAAGAAAACTCAACGTCCTACCACAAATATTCAGGAACTCCGATCCTACTCAAATGGGACGAGGGATAGACAAAGACAAAGAAAAATTGGCTAATATAATAGTGAGTATAAATATATGTATTCTAACTTTGTTTTATGACAAACGTATCATATCACATTGGAAACACGACGAAACAAAACATTTCGGTCGAAAAACAAAACAAAAAGCTATTGAAGCTTCAAACGTTGGAATGTTTTTGAAAAACCCACAATATCCAGAGTTGGTACGTGCGATTGACGTACTAGTACCGTATATCGTACTGGCTGTCTATCAGCTTCATGCCATGAATATTGGTGGTAAATCGTATTTGTGAACGCCACCTGAAAGGAAAATATTTGAAAGTGAACTGGACGATATCTAGTGATATTAATTTGTTTACACTTTTGTTTTTTATTCTGAGTTGAGATGTTCTATATTTTTCTTTTTAAAAATGACTCCAGGTATAGGGAATAGTACCTACCTACCTGTATTGTGAGGGGCTCTGCAAACATTGTAATCATAGACACAGCCAATTAAAAAAAAAATAGTACATACATTAGGTACTGATCATTTTCATTTTAATCAAAGTCAAACTCATTTATTCATTTAGATCAAATACATGATACTTATTACCGTCACAACAAAAATGCCAGTATTTTTTTACAGACAATTAACTGATTAGTGATAGGGGTCTCGAAAAGAACTCTCTTTTTAATCGCCAAAGTAAATATACATTTACATTATTTTTTATTTTATTTTTTTATTAAAAAGACAACTTCCGTACAAGGAAACAAGCTCTGTGTCGCGGGAGATTTTACAAACATACAATTAACGGACACAAATTACACCCAGACTCAGAACAACTGTTTGTGGGTCACACAAAGTTTTGTCCTCTGTGGGAATCGAACCCACACTTTCGTGCGCAGCAGGCGCATATTGCAGCCACAAAAGCAGTCAATTTAGTCTAAGTTACAATATTTATGGTAACGAAAGGACTGAAAGTAATATACCATACAAAATGAAATTTAGATAAATAAATAAAAAGTACTTTATTAATGAGGAAACAAACAATATACAATATATAAAAAATAATTTAGCTTTCCACTGTATGGTAAAATATCTTACTCCGGAAACCAGTTAACCCCTCGAACGAGCGATATTTAACCCTACAAATTTATTCAATATCTAATCTGGATCAAATATTTTGGGTACCGCAATGCCCAACCCGTCCACCGCTGCGCGATAGCTGCATAGTCACTCGGTATAAAATACCACAGCAGCACTGAATAGTTGTCGAAAGTATGTGATGTGAGCTCGAGCGTGCGACAGATATGTGAAATTCCGGCCGGCTGCGATTTTAACGTTCCGTTGCAGGGTTAAAATGTCTCGTAGATATTGAATGAATCGCTTTATCGCTGAAGCTACTATTCGAGAAGTATTCCACATTGGGCACCTACCGATATTTTTATATCGATATGTTCCACTAATGGCACCTGCGAAAAATATCGATAGGTGCCCAATGTGGAATACCTTAGGTGCCATTCACTCAAGTGCCATTAAAACGGGTGCCCAATATGGAATACTTCCTATTCGACCTTATAACTCTCTTTATATATCTCTCTAGATATTGAACTTTTTTTCTATAAAAAACATTTCTCGTATTAACACTTTGAAGGACAGTGAACGCCTATAGACGTCATGACAATAAAACATCTATTGTGTCTACGTTACTGTCCGTGAAAGTGTTAAGGAACAAGTCCTGTGTAGTGGGGACTTTACATACATACAATTAACGATCACAAAATATACCCAGACTCTAGACAATCATTTATGGATTAAATTTTTGTCCCGTGTGGCGATCGAACCCACAACACATTTATTGCCTGAAAAAAAAGGGGTATTGCCCGTTGGTCGTTGATTTTTGTATACTGAGCACGATTATTTCTAATGTTTCTATTACATTTAACTTAGAACAAGATCAAAACCCAACACCGACGTTCATGCATGAAGGGGTTGATCAATGTAGAGCAAGTGAAAGCATGTTTGAATCAAAGCAATTGGGATACCATAATCTCTGCCTAATCCAATGGGAGTTGGGAGTGATGATATGTATATGACACGATCAAATGGCCGTGTGTTAGTTGTTCAAAAATATTTATCTTTTTTATTGCAAAAATGACGCATAAAACGCGGAATATTTATTGATTTTCACCTTTTTTCTAACCCCATACTCTACCTACTACTACAAAATTTTAATAATAAAAAAATACATAAAAAGGGGGAGGACTGCTTAATAAGCGTCGAAAAATTCCTCCGCATCGATGTCTACTGAAAACGTGCCCCGAAGACTGACAGCATTGCCACGCTAAATGGCAATGCTTATTCTTATTATTTTGAGTTTGAGTTTTTTTTTGTACTACCAAAGTGACAAACAAGCATACGGCCCGCCTGATGGTAAGCAGTTACCGTAGCCTATGGACCTTTTGCAACACCAGGGGTGTCACTCACGCGTTGCCGACCCTTTAAAAACCTTATAACTCCTTTCTTGAAGAACCCCATGCTATAGTCTCTTGGGAAAAAATATAACCTTCTTGATATTCAGTAACATAACACATTACATAAATACTATCTCCTCATAAATATATTGCAATTACATAACAAAGTAACGCCTTGCAAAATATCGCCAATAGAAATAAGAAAAAAATATCAGCAGCATATTTCTTTAGGAAAAGCCTTGCGTGGAGCGATACAGATAATTTTGAACGAAGAAAGGTTATTCCTTGGGGTCTTGGGATACTAAAATGCTGCTTATTTACTCTGTCCGTCATTCAGATAACTCCTGTTTAAGTTTTGGCATTTTATTTTGCTTAGAACTGAGGTTGAAAGGAAACTAAATTAAGTGAAATGTTAGCGCTCGTTTTTTTTAATACTTCTGTGGTGACTGAGTAGGCCCGTCTGTTAGTTAGCAGTTATTGCAATTCAGATCTTATATCTTGTAACGCATGATAAACACCCGTAATATTTACAATATCGGAGGCAATACCTACGTTATACCGATCCAAAACTTTTAACACCAGGGTATTGAGATGAATCTAATGAAAAATATCCATTGAATAGAAGAACGTCTCTTTAAAGTAGATCCTTATTGGGAACTGGAGACCTGTACTTATCCACAGAAATACAATACCAGTTTGTGTGTAGTTATTTGGCTGTGGATTTCTGTAAGGTAAAGGTCCATCCCTACTTGGCTTGTATGGTGCCCATACCGGTGTTTGATACTACTTGGGTGGCAAACAAGCATACAGCCCGCCTGATTAAGTTACCGTAGCCTATGGACGCTTGCAATACCTGGGGTATCACTTGAGCGTACTAACTTTTACATGCATTTAGTAGAAAGCTATTACTTTGATATTGCAGAAGACACTTCAATTTAATTTATCTGTTTTTGTTTACATACCATTATATTATCTAGTATCATTTTCCACCCACAGCTTCGCCTGCTCACACAATGCTACGGGAACTGTGTTTATTCCAAACTAAATTCTATCTCTGTGGCAAATTTGACTGCCTTGGTGGTCCAGACGTCGCAGTATGCGCCTGCTGTGCACGAGGTTGTGGGTTTGATTCCCACACAGGACAAACCTTTGTGTGACCCACAAAGAGTTGTTCTGAGCCTGAGTGTAATTTGTGTCCGTTAATTGTATGTTTGTAAAGTCCCCCCGAGGCAGTGCTTGTGCTCTAGTGCGGGAGTTGTCTTTTTAAAAGAAAGATAAAAAAATATCATTACGATTCGTTCAGCAGTTTAGGCATATTTGAGTAACCAACATCTACATATCTATCATCGTAGGATATTAGTAGGATTATTTTGCCAACGCACAAGCATCATTTTATCGTCGCTTGTAGAAATATAACGTGTGACGTAGGTAGTTAGCGTGCACAGTAATTGAGACGGGTATGGCGAGTCGAGACGCCGAGAATACTAATACGTGCTATGAAAACATACTCTACACTGCCAGTTGTTGGACCGTGAATGGACAACGTTGGATAGCTTGTTGGAATGGACGGATATTTTATAGTAATATAGAAGAGAGGTAGGGCACCATACTAGCGAGCAAGCCCGACTGGGGAAGGACCTCCACCTTACAGAAGACCACAGCCAAATGACTACACACAGCGGTGTAGTTGTGTTCCTGTGTGTGAGTACAGGTCTCCAGCGCTCATTTAGGAATGCGTTTTGAAACAAACGTATTCCTATCCCAGGGATACTTCCATCTTAAAGCCCTGGTGTAAAAAAATGGGTTGGCAACACGCAAGTGATACCTCTGGTAATGCAAGCGTCTATAGGCTACGGATACTGCTTAACATCAGGCGGGCCGTATGCTTGTTTGCCACCCAAGTAGTATAAAAAAAAAAAAAAAAAAGTAAAATAATATTAGAAAGCCAAAGAGTTTTTACATTGGAACGTATTGTTAACGAATTTATATTACCTATCTGGCAAATGAGCATCCGAACGGCTTGATGATAAGTAGTTTCCGAATCGCTTTGCAATACCTATTTTATAGATTATTTTGTACAATGTACAAGCATCATTTTATCGTAGCTTGTAGAAGTATAACGGATTGATCTATACTAATATTATAAAGCTGAAGAGTTTGTTTGTTTGTTTGGTTGAACGCGCTAATTTCAGAAAGTACTGGTTCGATTACAAAATCTTTTTTTGTTGAAAAGTGTATTTATCCAGAAAGGCTATAGGCTACATAACATCACGCTATGATCATTAGGAATGGAGCAGATGTTGCAAAGTCGGGGAAAATATTTCAAGTTACCACACGGACGAAGTCGCGGGCGACCCGTAGTAATATTATAAAGCTGCTGAGTTTGTTTGGTTGAACGCGCTAATCTCAGAAAGTATTGGTTCGATTAGAAAAAAACTTTTTTGTTGAATAGTGCATTTATCCAGGAACGCTATAGTCTACAGTATAAAATAATAAACGTAAGCAATTACTCTGTAAGTAATGTGATTGAATGCTGTTGCATAGAATTAACCGTACATAATATTGTCATTGTGTGCGTATATAGGGTCCCGCAATCAAATTTGGCTACATTTCACAATAATTTAGAAAATATTTTAAATGTGTTTTTATGAACTTTGCTTTCCCTATGAAGTAATAAAAAAATCCATAAATAAAAAATCTAAATGGATTTCAAATGGAATAAAAAATTGTAGCAAAAGGAAACGGCTTCTATTTTGGAAATATAGAACTAACCCCACTTTAAAAAATAAAGAGACATATAAAACATATTCGGAAAGATTTAAAAAAATAATAACGCTCACAAAAAGATCACAGAACAAATATTTTATTAATACTGCCAAAAATAAGTCAAAAGCAGCATGGACGATAATTAATAACGCTAAAAAATGTTACCCTAAAGAACCAATAACAGAAATTCAAATAAATAAAAATAAAATTACAAATCCGTCAGAAATAGCTAATTCTTTCAACAACTTTTATATCGATCAAGTTCTGGAATCTAACGATAAGATTACCAAATCTCCTACACCCACCATACATTCTTATGTCTTAAGTTCTTTATTTATAAAACCGACAATACCAAAAGATATAATACATCATATAAGATCTTTAAAGAACACAAACAGTGTCGGTTACGATGGCATATGCACTAAAATTATAAAGCAAGTTGCACAACTCATAGCACCTCATCTCAGTCACATTATTAATATGAGTATTGTTAGTGGAACATTCCCAGCAAAACTGAAAACTTCAATAGTCGTGCCATTGTATAAGAAACAAGATAAACAGCTTATGTCAAATTACAGGCCTATAGCATTATTACCAGTCTTCTCAAAAATTTTTGAAAAAGTTATATATCAAGCGCTCTATATCTACCTTGAAAAGTATAATATATTAGTAAACGAACAGAAAGGTTTTCGAAAACACAAAACTATTAATATGGCAATATATGATCTTATTCAACCAGTTCTATCAAATGTCGATAAAAAAAACCCTGTGTGTGCTATTTTTATGGATCTCACTAAAGCTTTTGACTACGTAGATTATTCAATCCTTTTAAACAAACTAGATAAATATGGCATAAGGGGAAACATACATGATCTTCTGAAATCTTATTTGTTTCAAAGAGATCAATTTGTTGAATTAACACAAATATGCCCACACACAGGACACGAAACAAGATATCGGTCAAGTAGAAGAATACTCAAATATGGAGTCCCACAAGGCAGCGTACTTGGTCCCCTCCTGTTTCTTCTATATATTAATGAACTACCCAAACATATAAGCCACCCCATGGTACTATTTGCCGACGACAGTACAGTAGTAATAAAATGTGATGACCCTTCCACATATGAAGTAGAAATAAATACGACATTAAATAAAATTATATCATGGTTTAATAATAACAATCTAATTATTAACTTGGACAAAACAAAAATAATGCATTTTTATCAAAGAATTCCGAATAAAGATTTTAATATTAATTATTTAGGAACTAAAATAGAAACGACAACGATTGCAAAATTTCTAGGCATTGTTTTAGATAGTAATTTAACTTGGCGATCACAAACAGATGAAATCTGTAAGAAACTTAATAGGTTTTCATATGTTCTATATAAACTTGCTAAAACAGTAAATTTAGAATCAGTTTTAATGGCCTATCACGGCTATGTTACCTCTGCACTTAGATATGGCATAATTTTTTGGGGCATCTCAGTAGACAGAGAATATGTTTTCCGAGCCCAAAAAAGATGCATTAGAGCAATGTGTGGCTTATATAGCACAGATAGTTGCGAACCTCTGTTCAAAAGTATGAAACTATTAACCCTACCGTCACTATACATTTACGAAGTAAATACATTTGTTAAAATCAACATCTCATTATTTAAAATAGCTTTTAAAAGTTACTACAGGCAATTACGCGACAAAAATAAACTAGAATTAGAAATTCCAAGTGGAAAGACGGCTTTAATGAGAAAAAGTTTCTTCTGCATGGCGCAAAAATGTTTTAATAAATTACCTGAAGACATCAAATCTTTAAGCCTAGATGAATTTAAAAATAAGCTGTACAACATTCTCATAAGTAAATGTTACTACTCTCTAAATGAATACTTTGAAGATAAATCCATAACTGCACCTGTGACAGAGAAACAATATTCTTGATTATTATTATTTTATTCCTATGTTTTGTTGAAATCCGATACTTATCAAGACTAACATTACAATTCATTTATGTATTTTTTGACATTGCTAAATCTAATTAATTTATTACATTTATTCCAAGATTGATATTACTAATTTTTTTGACATTATTAAATATAATTGACTTCATTTATATCAAGATTGACATTTTTAAAATTATTATTATTTATTGACATTGTTAAATATTATTCATTATTACTTACTTCATTTATGTCAAAATTTGTATTAAGTTTTTATTTGACATTTATTGACATTAATCTAAATTGTAAATTATGCTTAATATAACATGAAATTGACATTAATGTAAACTTAAGTGCTGACTATAATAATATTGTATAATTCGTAATTTCCAAATCAGCAGAAAGAAAACTTCATTATTCTTATATTAATCCATGTAAAACATTTGTACGCCATATGGCAAAGCATAGCGCCTCAAACAAGCTCTGTAACATCTCACACTAATGTATACCTACCTATGTTTACAAATAAAATATTCTATTCTATTCTATTCTATTCTATTCTATAACATTACGCTATGATCAATTGGAGCGGAGCAGTAGTGAGATATGTTGAAAATCGGGGAAATGTTCATTCCAAATTACCACGCGGCCGAAGTCGCGGGCGACCCCTAGTGTACTTTTTTTAATGATGGGTAGGTATACCGCATGATTGCTGCATAATCTGTTTTTTTTTTTTTAATTTTAAAATTTATGTTACGCCATGTAAATAATATATAAGTGCGTCTAATGAATTTAATTTTTGATGATTGTTTTAATGTTTTTTGATTTATTTTATGTATTACTAGCTGTACCCGCGACTTCGTTCGCGTGTTCAGTCTTTTACTGGAAATCTAACAGCTGTAGCCTGTTATCCCTATACAAACTTTCATCGGCTGATTTTCATCTTTAGTGGTTACATTTAAAAAAACCTTTCATTGTGGATGCCTATATCATAATAGCTATCTGAGTGTCTAGTGATTAAAACTGTGCGTTTGTTGATTAGTCAGTCACGTTTTTCTTTTAAACATTTAGATTCCTTGTTTGTATGATTGTTCTGCTCTTCAAATTGTTTTAGCGCAAACGTGAATAACCTTAATTGGCCCATCGCCTAGCTAAAAGTTTAAATTTATGTATTGTTATGCATTATCTGTGCCATACTCTGTAGAAATCTCTACATCTATTACATTTCGTTAAATTGGTCACTTCTAGCCTGATAGGTACTGTTACACTGTTTGGGTGGACTAAAAATTTATTAAATTCTTAAAGGGCATAATGGTCCGCCGTAGTGCTCAGGATTTCAGAAATTGAACTGCATAGTTATTAGATTCCTTTTCATATATCGTTCTAATTATACAGATATAGTAATCTAAATAAGCTCCCGGAACAAAACTGAATGAAGAACCAGTAACCTGAACCCTTTTTAACCGACTTCAAAAAGAGGAGGTTATCAATTCGTGTGTATTTTTTTTTTGTTTATGTTTGTTACCGCATAACTCCGTCATTTATGGACCGATTTGGAAAATTCTTTTTTTGTCTGACTGGACATACTTCCAGTTTGGTCCCATTATCATCAAAAGAAAGTTCCGATGATGGGATCCATGAGGAATTGAGGGAACTCCTCAAAAGTTATAGGCACACATATAGCAATTTCAATATTTTTAACAACTAATCAATCATTTGCATTCAGAAAGTGTAATTTGGTGAAGTAAAACTGATGAAGAAGACCACAGATGGCCATCTGAACTTTTCAATAATAAGTGTTTTACTGATGGCGATTAGATAAGTTTCGGTTATTGTTGCTAAGAAACTATTAATAAGAAATAATGACGTGAATGAATTGAGCGCGGATTGCACAGATTAAATATTGCTTTTAATACCTACTTGTTCTGTGTTCAGCCCGACGCTCAGTCGATTTTATTCGATTGTAACAAACAAATATCCGAAAATTTTACAACTTGCCGTACTGAAGTCGGTTTTTTTTTGTTAAAATTATTAATATAGTCGACCATATTAGTAAAAGTTCAACGTAAATTCGATAAAAAGGTATCTATCTATTAATTAGTATCTCTATCTCTGAAACCATGATTTTTTACTTTGTACATTGTTTAATTACGAAGTTTCGGTGCCTATATCCGGCTGTATCATAATATTAGTTCAATTGTAACATTTTAATTTGCTCATTGAATGTGATTAGTTACTGTCTTTAATTACCATAATTGAGATACATTATGTCTGATCTCCATCGGTAAAATATTTATCATTGAGAAGTTGGCCATCTGCAGTATTCTTTATTAGTTTCACTAACGAATTGATGCTTCCTGAATGCATTTGTTTGATTCATTGCAGTATGCCTATAGAATTTAAGGAGGTTACTCACTTCCCTACGGAACCCATCACCAGAACTGGATTTCTTAAAAACTGAGAACAATATGAAAGATTATCCATCCAATTACCAAAAGATTTTTAAGAGAATTTTTAAAGAGAGGGAAGGACCTCCACTTTACAGAAGACCACAAACCAAATAACTACCCACAGCGGTGTAGTTGTGTTCCTGTGTGTGAGTATAGGTCTCCAACGCTCACTTAGGGATTCGTTTTTAAAGAAACGTATTTCTATCCCAGGGATACTCCCATCTAAGCCCTGGTGTAAAAAATGGGTTGGTTACACGCAAGTGATACCTTTGGTATTGCAAGCGTCTATAGGCTACGGTAACTGCTTAACATCAGGTAGGCCATATGCTTGTTTGCCACAAAAGTAGTTCCATCTTAGCCATAAGACGTCCACTTCTCGACATAGGCCTCCCGCAAGGTTTTCCACATCAGTCAGTCCTGAGCTGACCTTGATCATCCTTCGGTCACTTAAAAGAAAATATTACAAATCGGCTCTTAAATGACGATGTTCAGGAATAAAAAAATCAATGCAATGGAACCTCATCTATAAAAATTCAGTTAAAAATATATATCAGTTAAGTATGCCGATGAGACAGAGGCCGATCATGCATTTCGCTGTAAGTGATTTTTTTGGTCGAAGATAGACACATAGTATCGCGGAGTTTTTAGATCTATTTACGAATAACATTGCCTCCAACGGCAGGATTTTTTCCGACTCGCTCACCTATCATCGTAATATTTCAGCCAATTCTTGCTCGCAAAACTATAATGAAAGAATCTCGCCGTCTACTGGTAAAAATCGTATGAAATTTTGTTTGGTAGTTATTGAGTTTATCGTGACCAGACAGACAGATTCGGTGGAGTGTTTGCTTTTCTGTGCTGCTTTTCTGATTACCTAAATTAAGGTATTGTTAAATGTTAGCGCCTACACAAAATGAAATAGCATTCATTTTATAGTAATATATTATAGTTTGTGTTTAAGTTTTATTAGGCGTTTAATTTAGTCAGTGATTGTCTTGGCATGATTAACATGAGTACTTATAGTATATTTATATAGTTTTAGTATTATCAAAGACGATTTTAGCGGCAACCAACAGACAGAGAGATAAAACTGTTAAAATTGTATTTATGTTGTATGTGCTATCTAAACAGCCACATGAATTTAATAGAAAGCTGTTATTTTGATATTACAAACAGACACTTCAATTTTAATAATGTGTGTATAGACGTATAGCTGAAATGTGTTTATGACTTCGTTTGTGGGACTTCAGGGATTAAAACATAGAGTTTCCTGGAGTTGCTAAACGGAAAATTGTTTCGAATCAAAAGAACCCGGGGTATAAAAGATTATCACCTGCACCGCATCCTGTTAAAATGTCTGCTTCTATTACATTTCGTTGTAAAATGGTCATTTTTAACCTAGTACCGTTAACACGTGATGTACCAGTCAGCTGATCTCTATTTAATATGGTCGCCGATATTGATGAGAGTTCAACTTAAATTGGTGATTGCTATATCTCCGAAACCTCGCATTATTTTTTAATTTTTTTTTCATATAAACTTCAAACTTGGTTTTACAAACTACAGTTTAAAAAGTTTCAGCTTAATAAATCAAAGCGTGTATCTTGTATAGCACGTGTGTTATTAAAGTGACCATAACTTTTTTATTTGTGAACCGATTGGAATAAAATAAAGCCTATATGTTATGGGAAGGTTGCCACAATATATATGTGAAAACCGCATTCAAATCGGTTGCGTGGTTGCTGAGTATATCGCGCACAAACGCGGCCACAAACAGACAAACAGACAAACAGACATACAGACAAACAGACACACAGACAAACAGACAAAAATTCTAAAAACCACATTTTTGGCCTCAGTAACGTAAATACAACGTATATAAACTGTTCTTTCGAAAAAAAAATCAATGTACAGACGCGACTTGGTTACGATTTTATTATATGTATAGATTGAAGGATGACATTGCTATAATTAATTATGTTAAAATTTTACCTGACATTTTACAAAGCACTAACATAGATATAACTCATTTACTAACAATATATTGTATGGATTATTATCCGAAATAAATTATTATTATTATTATGTCTCTCTTTATCACGGATATTTTCCCATCATTCAAGGAGAATACCCGGGCCTTTGGAAGGCTTACGCGGGGAAATAGATCCAACACGCAGAGGCCCTTAGAGAATTTTAATTTAAAATGGGATGAGACGCTTACCATAGGCATGCCATAGCTGCACTATTGCAGTACAGCCATGACATGCCTATGGTAAGTGTAGAGCTATTGCAACATGAGAAATCAAATAATTTTGGGCTATGTGATTGGGTGTTCGATGGACTGATTTACAATGATTATGGGATAAAACGTCGCCTGCCATCATTTAAAAGTTGGGATATACTCTAAATGTAAAATAGGCAGACGGTGACTCGCCTATACACTAGATGGGCCCCTTGAAACAACCGACATGGGCAACAGCCCACAGGCATAAGGGCAACACCATAGTGCGCGGCTAGGGGTATCGAGCGGTGCGGCGCCGGTTTCACCATCGGGGGTCTGAGACCCGAGAGCGGGTTTCCCCGTAGTTATGCCCTTGAAAATGACACTTCTACCCCCGAGCATATAGCTCTGGCGACCCCTCTCTGATCAGCCAATTAAGGCAAGCCAGAGCTGAGAGACCTGCGGGCGCTCTTGTCAGTCCACTCCGGACCGCCAGTAAAGGCAAGCCGGAGACGAGGCCCTGACCGACTCTCTGGGGCATTCGAGACCGCAGTGTCGCCACTCACATTCAGCCCGCCACAAGCTGCTCTGCGGTTCCACAAGCTGCTCTGCGGTTCCATTATTATTATTAAATATTTCAGTTTATATACATATATCTACATATATGTATGTATTTTAAATACATTTTCTGAAATATCTCTCAAAATTATATTTTAAATCCATTAAAGTACTACATTAATGATACAAGTTTTATGTTACTTGAGTACTTTAATAACGAAATTAATTATACAAAATTAATCTTATATTAATATGGCGAGCCTTCTCTGAGAATTTTACTGGTACGTATTTTTTAAATAAATACAGCAGGGGCATCGGTCTTGTTCTATAAATGGGTATATTTATTAAATACTTTTGAGAAAAAAAATGCAATAAGAAAAAAACAATTAAACTTTGACGTTTTGCGATTTTAATATTATACCAGGGGTCCACCCAGTGGTCGAAATTCCACCGTAATACTTTTTGTACTAATCCTTCTTCGTATAAACTTTAACCAAATCTCACACTCCTTCTTGCGCGAATGTGCTTAAAAACGTGTGCCAAGTTTTCTTCTTTAGTATATAAATTCTGTTTCGATATCAATGACGTGTGGTCTTGTGGTAACTAGTCACTAGGTAGTCGATCCAAAGTCGGATATATTTCATTAAAAAAAAAATAGTTTACGTAGTAATCCCTGCTTAAGCTATATTAATGTCTATGCGCGAAGCCGGAATGAGTTACTAGTATTTAATAATTAGAATCCTTACTAATATTATACATGTGAAAGTTTGTGAGAATGGATGGATGGATGGATGTTTGTTACTCTTTCACGTATAAACTACTAAACGGATCTGGATGAAATTTGGCACAGAGATAGATTATGGTCTGGAATAACACATAGGCTTTTTGCAGTGATAACCGACATTCACGCGGGCGGAGCCGCGGGCAACAGCTAGTATTTAATAAAATGTATAAGTTATAAAAAGTGTTTTACGCACTTTGAAAATAAGATTTAATTAAGAGAGGTAGGGCACCATACTAGCGAGCAAGCCCGACTGGGGAAGGACCTCCACCTTACAGAAGACCACAGCCAAATAACTACACACAGCGGTGTAGTTGTGTTCCTGTGTGTGAGTACAGGTTTCCAGCGCTCATTTAGGGATGCGTTTTGAAAGAAACGTATTCCTATCTTATGGACACTCTCATCATAAAGCCCCTGTGTAAAGCAATGGGTTGGGTGATACCTCTGGTATTACAAGCGTCTATAGGCTACGGTTACTACTTAACATCAGGTGGGTCGTATGCTTGTTTGCCACCCAAGTAGTATAAAAAAAACACACAAAGTTTGCTGCCAAAAACCATCTAAGTTAAAAAAAAATGAGTAAAAGCAAAAATGATTGTCTACTTTATTGTTTGTTTTGTAGGCCAAGTAAATTAATTATTTTCTTTTATATTAAGGAAACAATGAGAATTGTTAATGAGCGTTGGCTATTCCCGTTTCTTTTTTATCTTTCTTGTATTGCGTATTCATTCAGAAATATTGGTTATGGCTCTATTGTTAGCGGGATATAAAAAAACCCAAACACCGCGCCGATAGTTATGGATTCGATTCCCAGACAGGATAAATGATGTGACTAATAAATAGTTGTTCTAAATCATATTGACAGCACGGTTGGCTCAGTGACTAAAGTGCAATTTACTATTGCGCGGCATGTTGTGGGTTCGATGACACGGGACAAAATTTAAATTTACATTATTGATCCATAACATAATATTATTATGGGCGATCTAAATAACTCTGTCACCAGGTTGGCCACTAACCAAACGATAAAAAGAAGAAGATTGATCCATAACTTTCTCATGTGTGATCATAACTGCCTCGGTGGGCAAGTGGCCGCAGTATGCGACTGCTGTGCACGAGGTTGTGGGTTCGATTCCCACACAGGACAAAACTGCGTCTGGGTGTAATTTGTGTCCGTTAATTGTATGTTTGTAACGTCCTCCGCGACACAAGGCTTCTTCCCTAGTATGGGCGTTGTCTTTTAAAATAAGAAATAAATACTTACTTATATATATCTTGTGACGTGGATCGTTCATCCCACCGCGTCCATCTCCACTTGGAGATGGACGCGGTAGACAACTCCCGCACTAACGGCGCTTCATCCTTTTATAGGAATAAAAGGATGAAGCGCCGCGGAACCCGCCCCATTCTTCCAACCTGCGAGTGCACTTAGCGGGTCCTCACGGATCTTGTGCCTAACAACCTCACACCCTATGATTTTTCATCATTTTTGTAATATAAAACTAATGAAAAATATTGTAAGTAACATTTCGAAATCCTACTAATATTATAAACTCGAAAGTTTGGAAGTATCGATGGATGGATGTTTGTTACTCTTTCACGTAAAAACTACTAAACGGATCTAAATGAAATTTGGCACAAAGATAGATTATGGTCTGGAATAACAAATAGGCTACTTTTTACAGCGATAACCGACATCCGCAGGCGGAGCCGCGGGCAACAGCTAGTACATACATAATTTTTATGGATAATATTTTTCTCCCCGATATAGAACAATTTATCGTAGTGTTTACGCTTTTTTTATACTACTTACTTGCCCGCCTGATGGTAAGCAGTTACCGCAACCTTTGGACGCTTACAATCCCAAAAGTAGGGGTTTCATTCTGAATTTTCCCTGGAATAGGAAAACATTTCGTTAAAATCGTATCCCTCTGGAAACCTGTACTCACACACAGAAACACAACTACACCGCTGTGCGTAGTCATTTGGCTGTGGTCTTATGTAAGGTTTCCCCAGTCGGGCTTGCTCACTAGTAAAGTGCACTACCTCTCCTAAGACAATGATTCATCCTGAGTAGAAATCGTACTCATGACCTTCGGCCTGTCAGTATCCTAACTAATAATATAAACGCGAAAGTTTGTAAGTATGGATGTATGTTTGTCATTCTTTCACGCCAAAACTACTGAATGGATCTGGATGAAATTTGGCATAGAGATAGATTATAGTCTGGATTAGCACATAGGCTTTTTACAGCGATAGCCGACATTCACGCGGGCGGAGCCGCGGGCAACAGCTAGTTCAATATGTTTTACAAAACGCCCGCTACATGTAGGACCCCACTACAATGGGTTCCCGTTTTCTTGGCACTCTGTAACTAAAATGCCTGATGAATTGCTAATGATGTAGCGATTTTCTTTTTGTTAAATCTTGTAAATGTTATTCTTATTGGTGTTTCGACTTACTGATAACATTTCGGGGTTAATCATAATTTCTTTTAAAGTTATACGATTTGTACACATATTATAACTATAATGGACAACGGGTCTAAATCGCGTAATATTTTAAAGGATTTCATTCCTTTTTGTTTCCCGACGTTTCGGTCGAATTGCACCGACTGGTCACGGGTTGACTGGTGCGGGTGAGCGGTGCCGCCGACTTCGTTGCGAAGCTTAATGAAGAGGTTTAGTATCTACCCTCACTTGGTCGTAGTTTTTATAATGTTCGGAACTGTTATTACGTCGACACACAACACTAATAACGTCGGGAAACAAAAAGGTATGAAAACCTTTAAAATATTACGCGATTTAGACCCGTTGTCCATTATAGTTATAATATTAATCATAATTTTCTTGATATTAGATTTTCAGTGGGTTTTAAAAGAGGTAAGGCATTATACCTCTACAAGTGACTACGGATAGCCAGTTCTGCAACGGGTATTTCTATAGCTGTATTGCAAGCCATAGCTATTGCATTTACGTCTCAACCCATAAACATCCCACTGCTGGGCACGGGTCTCCTCCAAACAGAGGGATATTAGCCTACTATACCACGCTGGCCAGACGGGTTGGTATAGGTCGGTTACACAACACAGCGAGGTGTAACACGACACCGATTAAATTTGTTTAGTTATAAGTTTTATATATATATATATATGTTAGTTTGTAAGGTATTTATCTATGGAAATATATAGGCTATATTGTTTTGTACTATGTAATCTGTGTATTTCTGAAATAAATGATTATTATTATTATATTATTATAGGGTTTTGTTTCGAATTTTCCCTCTCTTGCGGTGAATAACACTTACTCCCTTAGTCGACTCCTACGACACCCTCGGGATGGAAGGGGTGGTGACATTTGTATTCTAAATCCGTCACCACACGGACAATGTGCTGTTCTTAATAGTAAACGTTGGATAGGTAACTAATGTATATAATCAGCTTCGCTTGAGTCCATTGTTGGTTCAGTGGCTTAAGTGCTTACCTCGCCATTTACCACTGCGCGACGTAAAACTGTGTATTAATGATTGTTTCGAGTCTGGGTGTACTTTATGTCTGTAAATTGTATGTTTGTCAAAGTCCCCCGCAACACAGGGTTTGTTCTCTAGTGCGGGATTCGGCTATTTAAAAGAAAATAAAAAACAGAAAACTTCAATAGTCAAGCCCTATTTGCCTACAAAATTAACATAAAACATAATATATTTAAACATAAGCGGTGGTGGCCGAGTGGGAAAGTAACCGATTTGCACGCAAGAGGTGCGAGTTCGATCCCGGGCAGTACCAATGTTAATTTCACTCTGTGGAATTTATATGTACTAATCAAATGATTTGCCATCTGCTAACGGTTAAGGAAAACATCATGAGGAAACCCACATATCTTAGAAGAAATTCTAAAAAAATTCTGATTCACCAACCCGCAATAAACCAGCGTGTGTGAATTAAGGGCTAAACGCTCTCTTTATTGATAGAGGAGAGAAGACCCGTGCCCAGCAGTGGGACATATATGGGTTGCTATTATTATTATATAATATATTTTCCAATGAAATGTTGCTACCTTTATTTAAATTTTTGGTTTTAATATGCAAATTGGTTAGGAGGTTGAGGTATTGCTTTTAATTTTGCGTCGGTAAAGTAGATTCGAATCATTTTAAATACTAAGTTAAGTCAAATCTGATGCAACCTTATTTTTATTTCGCCCCTAACATGTTATTCTTTGACTGTACAACATGCAAAATTAATCCTACTAATTATAAATGTGAACTTTTGTGAGGATGTATGAATGAATGTTTGTAACTCTTTCACGTCAAAACTACTGAACGGATCTGGATGAAAAACAAAAAAAAGTCTAAAGTAGCACTAGACAACAAGCTCTGTGTTACAGGAGACTTTTCACACATACAATTAACAGCCATAATGTATACCGAGAATCGGGACAACCACTTATGGGTCACACAAATTTTTGTTCCCTGTGGGGATCGAACCTACAACACGACGCGCAGTGGTAAATGGAGATATAACCACTTAAACTGCTGAACCAACCGTGTAGTCATCTCTCTCATGAGAGCAATTTTAGCCCAATGTGGGTGGGTGGACCAGACATGCCATATGGGTTTCTTAACAATTTTTTTTCTTTTTTTTTTCAAAGACATCTTCCGCAGAGAACAAGCTCTGTGTCGCAGGGGACTTTACAAACATAATTAACAGACACAAATTACACCCAGACGCAGAACAACTCTTAGCGGGTCACAAAAAGTTTTGTCCTGTGTGGGAATCGAACCCACAACCTCGTGCATAGCAGACGCTGGACCACCAAGGCAGTCAATTCCTTCAGATAGTAAATTATTTGATTATACACATTAATAATCCACATGATTTTTATTATAAAAGAAAACCGTTTATCCCTTATACCGTCACCATTTACCAAAAACGGTGTACCACAGCCTATAAAGGTTTCAGTAACAGCCAAATAATGACGCAATTAAATTTTAAAACAAAATGATACCGGTCTCAGAGACCGACGCGTGAATACTCGAGGGTTAATCTTCATAATAGCAGATAATCTCCTATGTAATGGGACTGGAGCTCGCGACAGCTCACTAAGCCCCTTGTAATTGTCTCTCAATATGTACGTATTGTAGTGAGACTGTATAGTCTATAAAGTTTCAGTGTATTTAGAGAAAGAAATATGTTATCTTTAGGTATTGTTAAAAATAAATAGTTTATTTTTATACTACCAAGGAGCCAAACAAACATACGGCCCGCCTGATGGTAAGCAGTTACCGTAGCCTATGGACGCTTGCAACACCAGGGGTATCACTCGCGCGTTGCCGACCCTTTAGAAACCTTATAACTCCTTTCTTGAAGAACCCCAAGTTTATTTGTAACTTGGTGTTAAAATGTAAATTACACGACCCTAAACTCAAACTCTAAATTAATTTATTCATTTAGGTTACAAAGTTAAATTAATTTATTCATTTAGGTTGACTGCCTTGGTGGTCCAGTGGTCGCAGTATGCGCCTGCTGTGCACGAGGTTGTGGGTTCGATTCCCACACAGGACAAAACTTTGTGTGACCCACAAAGAGTTGTTCTGAGTCTGGGTGTAATTTGTGTCCGTTAATTGTATGTTTGTAAAGTCCCCCGCGACACAGAGCTTGTTCTCTAGTGCGGGAGTTGTCTTTTTAAAAAAAAAAAAAAAAAAAAAAAAAAAAAAAAAAAAAAAAAAAAAAAAAAGTAACACTTATGAAGGTCATAAATTATGAATAGGCCAGAAAGATGATGTCACCAAAAATTTTCCTACGGCTAGTTCGCTGTCGTGGGGCCTTGAGAAGGATTAGCAAGAAACTCAGGCCACTCTTTTAAATCGCGAGATAGTTACAATCTTTTGTAAAATAAAAGTATGGTAGCATGCAATCTGATGCTTAAGGTTGGCCTTTACTTGGGTCCACGCATTAGCCTTGTGTTCCAGCGTGGCAATGTGGCCAGTCTTTTAAGCACCTTTCCTCAGAACTGCGACTTCAATCAGATATTTTATTTATAGATTGTATACAACCTATTCTAAATTAAATTCGATTTAATTATACGATGTTTTTTTTTCCTTATTGTATATACACTGATATCTCAGTCAATTGTGAACCGATTTTTAAATATTTTCGAGATGGTCCCATATTCGTTTTATTGGTTTTGGACTTTGGATTCCGGAGACCAACAAACTCCTCAGAGTCCAATAACTATTGTTGCTATTAAGATAACTAAGCGAAAAATAACTGAACACAGATTGAAGTCGGTGCTAGGATCATCTTGTCACATAATATTCAGTTTGGCACCGACTTCAATCTGTATTCAGTAATTTTTCGCTTTTTAAAATATATAATCTATACTAATATTATAAAGCTGAAGAGTTTGTTTGTAAACAAACAAACCAAAACGCGTTCAACCAAACAAGGTTGAACGCGCTAATCTCAGAAAGTACTGGTTCGATTTGAAAATTTATTTTTTTGTTGAATAGTGCATTTATTCAGCAACGCTATAATTATAATGTCACGCTATGATCAATAGGAACGGAGCAGTAGTGAGATATATTGCAAAATCGGGGAAAATATTCCAAATGATCACGCGGACGAAGTCGCGGGTGACCCCTAGTTTAAAATATAATAAATATACCAAAAACCATTAAAAATAAAAGTGTATGTGAATTCAAGAAATATCTTAAGATGTTTCTTATACGAGTACAAGAGTGTTATTATTCGGTTGGGGAATTTTTCAATGATACAACTTGACAGTAATTTTATAATTTCATATGTATGTATATTATTCATATAAAATATTGACATTATTTATTTAATTTTGTAATTTATTTTTGACATAATATTTGCTTGCACATCTAATTTTCCCAAATTAACTTATTGTATTATATAAATTCCCTAGATACAATACATTTTTGCATGCCTAATAGGTGGAATGTGTCTGAACCAATATTTCTTAAAATCATATAGGTACTATGTACATACATTCGGTGAAAATAAAGAATTCGATTTGATTTAAATTCGAAAATAAAGAATTTAAATTTGGTTTTTTTATTCTAAAAAGTAATTTACCTGTATTAGAAGTATCAACACAAACTACGTAACAACAATGTTTAGTGAGAAGGTGAGCGTGTATCGAAAAGGCCGCGGGGGGCACAAACTTGTAAACTTTGTGCCCCTTGCGGCCAACTAATGACTGCGCATCGTCAGACTCACAGGGGCTTACACTGTCTGGAGGTTAAGTACAACTTCGAACAACACGAACAGATGAGATATATCTGGCATCATCATCATACCAAAATGCTTTTAGTTTAAACAAATAAGGAGAGATATTTTTTCTTAATTGTTTATTGTTTCCTTATTAATTAAATCATCATCATCATCACAACCCATAATCGTCCTACTGCTGGGCACGGTTCTCCTCCATATATTTACACGCTGACCAGACGGTATAGGGTTTTTTTTCGAGTTTTACCTCTCTTGCAGTGGATATTGTGTACTCCTTTAGTTGACTCTTACGACACCCTCGAGATGGAATGGGATGGTGACGTTTGTATTCTTAATCCGTCACCACACGGAAAATGTAATTAATTAAATATTATTACCTAAATTTAATTTTGTATGGTTTCCGTCCCTTTTTGTAAACGTTTATATTGTTACTCATATCAAATTGTAAATCTGGCGATTAAAAAGAGTGGCCCGAGTTTTTTGCCAACTCTTCTCGAGGCCCTACCCTGGTCAGCGAATTAGCCGTTGGAAAAAAGTATGCTGGCATTTGTTTTTATGACGTTCATAAGTATAAGTAATTCAAGAGCGAGGCAATCACTGAACTCAAAAACAGAGTCACATTCTCAACAATTTTAACTTTAGTTAAGCTTCCAGTGGCACCAACCTTTCAGTAGCAAACTTAAGTGAGTTACCAGCAAGTGCACGCTGCATTTACGAAGTTAGCCGAGTTGTGGGATGTTGCGCTCGCAGTTTGAATGCTCCACCTTGCCTCCTTGCCACCTCGATTTCTTTAATTAGATCTACGGAGTTCTAGTCTTTTGATGTCGTGTTGATTTTATGCATTCACGGCTTCTCTAATTTGACAAATTAGAGATGGCAATGATTAATGAATTTATTTTTTGTGCGGTCATTCTTTATTAGATTTTTAAGACAAGCTTTAAACAAATTAAAATAAGGCTCGAAACAATTATTGTAGGCCACATGAATCAAAAAAAGACATCTTCTGCACTAGAGAACGAGCTCTGTGTTGCAGAAGACTTTATAAAATATATGCTTTATAAATTGACTGCGTCGGTGGTCCAGTGGCCGCAATATGTGCCTACTGTGCACGAGGTTGTGGGTTCGATTCCCACACAGGACAAAACTTTGTGTGACCCACGAAGAATTATTCTGAGTCTGGGTGTTATTTGTGTTCGTTAATTGTATGTTTGTAAAGTCCCCCGCGACACAGAGCTTGTTCTCTAGTGCGGGAGTTGTCTTTTTTTTAAGAAAAAAAAAAGAATTCACAGACAAATAACACCCAGACTCAGAATAAACATTTATAAATGACACAAACTTTTGTCCCGTGTAGGATCGAACCCACAATACGAAGAGCAATGGATAATAACTAGATGATCTCAGCAAGGCAGACGTACCGCACTACTACTGCCCATCAAAACAGCCACTCGTATTTCATAAAAATAATACAAATAATTTAGCTTCAGTATAAATTACACAAAAATCTTTAGAAAACGAACATACGAGTAAGTTCTGATTTTTTTATACATTCTTGGAACTAAGTAAAACAATTCTAATCTAGCCAACTTCATGAAAGGTCTAGAAAGAATCTGAGTTATAAATGAGTCTTTAAAAGCTTCATAGCCTTTGTAGGGTCTAACTTATTACTTCATCCAGAAGTCCTTAAATAGGGATGGCGATGCTTTTATAAATATTTTCTAAATATATTTTCTATGACTCTTTACCAAAGCAGTTTTGTTTTAGGTCCGGCAGAGGTATTCCGTAAAAGCAAAAACCGAGCCACCGCAGAAACCGAGCAAAATCTGGCTGTAAGATTGAAAATCGGTATTCCGTAAGAGCCCTTTTTGACGTTTAGTCAATAGATTGTGCCGTCACCGAGCAATCACAACTGTCAGTTTGCCATCGCTGTTTCTTAAAAATCATCCGGCGGGTTGCATTTATTAATGTCTAATTTTTAGTTATGATTGACTAACTATCATCATCATCATCTCCCACGTCATAAACATCCCACTGCTGAACACGGGTCTCCTTCATACACTTGGAGGGATTATAGCCTACTATACCGCGCCGGCCAGACGGGTTGGTATAGGATTTGTTTTGAGTTTTCCCTCTCTCTTTTTTATACTACTTGGGGTGGCAAATAAACATACGGCCTGCCTGATCCGCAGCCTATGGACGCTTGCAATACCAGAGGTATCACTTGTGTGTTGCCAATCTATTTTTTTATACCAGAGCTTTAAGATTGAGTATCCCTGGGATAGGAAAACGCATCCCTAACCGAGCGAAGGAGACTTATACTTACGCACAGGAACATTGTTTAGCTGTGGTCTTCTGTTAGGTGGAGGTCCTTCCCCAGTCGGGCTTGCTCGCTAGTATGGTGCCTACCTCTCTTATTTGTGGCGAGACGCGGTTTAGCTTTGCGTCGCGTTCTTTCCTGACGTAGGAAACCGTCTTACATTGGCCATCCCTGTTCTAGTTGTAACTTTTGATATATTTTAGCAAATTTATTTTATTTGAGCTCTTAGAAGTTAAGATCGATAGCGGGAAATGTGGCCGCTCAATCATTCTGGCATTTTGTTTTGTATTTAGTTCTCTTTATCAAGAGCATGATGTCGTACTCGTATTTATTGGAAGCAGATGAATAGGTGTGTTAGAGATATGAACTCCTTATATGATTTATTTGTGGTAGTATATAAATCTTTACTTGTCAAAAGTATTGTGTGAGGAGTTAAAAAGTTTTATTTTTAAGTGTCACGGGGGACTTTACAAACATACAATTCACGAACACAAATGACACCCAGACTCAGAACAAACATTTATAGATCACACAACGTTTTGTTTCGTGTGGGAATCGAACCCATGACCTTGGGCTTAGCAGTTAGGGTTAACCAGTCTCTTTAGACAAGTGGCATAAGCGATAGTTGAATCAATAATATCTTTTTAACAAAAAATTGAACCGACGAAAAAAAAAGGATTTGAAAAGTAAAAAATAATAAAGTTTTGAGTCGGCGCCAAACAAACAAGCCATCATCTCACTTTATGTATATGCTCTGCGTTGGTGAATCAGTTACGGCAAGTATTATATTATGTAGGTACCTATAGATTAATTTGCTTATTCGTTAGTTTGGCGCCGACTCAAAACTTTATTATTTTTTACTTTTCAAATCCTTTTTTTTTCGTCGGTTCAATTTTTTGTTAAAAAGATATTATTTTTTAATTTTTTGTGACTTACATATACAAATCAATAATTATACATCACAAATTGGTTATAAAGTCCTCATGATCTCAATCAAAAGACGCGCACTGGTCTACCAGTGCACGTCTTTTGACTGAGATCAATGTGCTGTGTAAATCCTTATGCTATGTAAACATAAGCATTAAGCTTACGTTTACATAAAGATTTACACAGCGCAAATAAATCCTTATGCTTACATATACATAAGCATTAACTGGCCTGTTGGTCTAGTGGTTAGTGACTCTGACTGCTACGCCGGAGGTCGTGGGTTCGATTCCCACCCAGGACAAATCTTTGTGTGATGAGCACGAATGTTTGTTCTGTGTCTGGGTGTAATTTATTTATAATATGTATGAATTTAGAAATATATAAGTATGTTTATCAGTTGTCTGGTTACCATAGTTCAGGCTTTGCCTAGTTTGGGATCAGGTAGCGATGTGTGAGTTGTCTCGAAAATATTATTATTATTAAGGTTTAACACAGCGCAGCGTTAGTATACGACCACGTCTCAGATGTATAATGTTCATCACTGGTAACATAAACGGGTCAAACATTATTGTCTTGAGATACTGCGATATTTAGGAGAGATATGGCTATGCCATTCAAACACTACCCAGCCGAATCCGATTAGCGAGTAACCTCCTTTAACGAGTTACTACTTTTGACAAGTGACCTGTTATGGTGTCCTCTTCGAGCTTTTCGGGGGTGTTGAATACGAATATAACATCTATTTCGTGATCAAAGATGGAGAACGCGATTTATTCTAAAACGTCAATATATCTTTGTATTTTAGAAGTTTTAATTTTTTTTTATTACTTACCCTTATTTTTGTACCTTTGATTAAACAATAAAATCAAAATCTTTATTTTCCTTTTCTTTTAAGGCAAGTCCTTTGCTAGGTAACAAGCCCTGTGTCGCGGGAGACTTTACAAATATACAATTGACGGATACAAAGTACACTCATACTAGGGACAACCATTGGCACCACCATGGGTCACACAACTTTTTTTCCGTATGGACATCGAACCTAAAACACGCCGCGTAGTGGTAAACGGCGAGGTAACCACTTATGCTTATGCCACTGAACCAAATATCATCATATAGTCCACAAAACAATTTTTTTTTAGGCTAAGGAACCTGCTTAAAATATCCTGACATTAATATTTAATACTTTTATCCTTCGTCTAGGTGCTTCTTCTATTTCTCAGCATAGAAGTTGCTGTGGTGAAGCCGTTGATAGCCTTGGACACCACGACCTGTCATGCAGCAGGAGTGCAGGCCGCATATATTTGTTATACTACTTGGATGGCAAACAAGCATATGGCCCGCCTAATGTTAAGTAGTTACCGAACCCTATGGACTTTTGCAATACTTACCAGGAGTATAACTTGTGTGTGTTGCCGACCCACCTATTTACACTAGGGCTTTAAAATGGAGTATCCCTGAGACAGGAAAACGTTTCTTTCAAAACGCATACCTAAATGAGCGCTGGAGACCTGTATGGGTACAGGTCGCTAGCGCTCATTTAGGAACACAACTACATCGCTGTGTGTAGTTATTTGGCTGTGGTTTTCTGTAAGGTGGAGGTCCTACCCCAGTCGGGCTCGTTAGTATAGCGCCCTACCTCTCTTAAAATATATCTCGGCACGCTAACCTAAATGACATACTCCGACGCGCTCGTGTCAGCACTGGCGTTACAGCTGTACGGGAACTCAATTGTGTATATATATTGTGTACACAACGATGGTAAGAGACCTGATGGTATGTCTTTACTGCCCTGGAAGATAGGCCTTTGATGTGGGATGCAGCATGTCTCTACGCCATCACGCCATCCCATCTCCCAAGCACAGCAGGTGGTGCTGCTGTTGCATCTGCGGAGACTCTCAAGGAGCGCAAATACAGCATTCTCATCGGAGATTATGTTTGGGTGGGGTGCAAGTGCTCGCGGTCTTTAAAAGCTCTGTCGAAGCGTTTAATCGACGCTTCACGTGACTAGAACGCTAGTTTATATTTGGCTTAAAGAATAAGCATTGTCATTCAGCGTGGCAATGCTGCCAGTCTCTTGGCCGCGTTTTCAGTAGACAGGCCGAGGTTTTTTTTTATTAGAATCTATAATCGAACATTTTGAATTAATTACCATTACTTATTATTATTTTTTTATATTTATTACAAAATTTATTAAATATGTTTATTCTTATCTGTAATAATATAGGCAATGAATGTTTTAATTATAATCAGAGTACTTAGATTTAGATTTAAATTTGTACGCTTCAATGCAAAACGTAAACCATGTTCTATGATTACAAACAAAGATTTTGATTTTGATTTTTGCTGCACTAATGGAAAATAACTACTTTATTTTAAGTCGGCGCTAAACATTTATTTATTACCATTTCACTTTACGTAATAAATAATTTGCTTGTAAGATGGTTTGTTAATAGTTAAGTAGCTGCTAGAAACTATTGAAGAGTGCCCTTAACTGTCTTCCGTGTCGGTTGTAGATCAATTTAAGGTCTCCTTGATGATGTAGTGTCATTAAAACTGTATATGTTTAGCAAATTTTAACAAAATCGGTAAACAAATGTAAATGTTATGAGTGATCAATCAATTATTCCCTATTTATTTCTAGTTGAAAATACGGAGTTTCCGAAAATCTAATAATTTACAATCAGAGTGCATCTTATGACCACTCCAATAAGCCCAAACACGGCTAGAATACATTGTTTATTTATGGAGTTCCGATGCTTATGCCTTCCAAGTTCATCATCAGATTAGTTTAATAGTACCATTTTCATCAAAAACATTGAATTTACTTTATTACAGTCGCTGTAAATATCTTATTTGATATCTATATTATCCTATCGCCATTCACAAAATGCTTATTATTGAGAACTTCTGGCAGTCATTTGTGGTCTTCTTCATCTGTTTTACTTCACCAAATGATACTTTCTGAATGCAAATGCTTGACTTATTGTAGAAAATATCAAAATCGTTATATGTTTGCCTATAATATTTGAGGAGTTCTCTCAATTCCTCATGGATCCCATCATAGGAGCTGAATGTCGTTAAAATGGGACCAACTTCAAAGTATATCCTATCGAATAAAAAAAGAATTATCAAAATCGGACGCCCCTGTAAAAAGTTATGCGTGGTCATACATAAAAAAAAATAAAAAAAAACAAATATACGGGTCGACTTGAGAACCTCTCTTTTTTTTTTTCGTCGGTTAAAAAGTCAAAAAAGCAAATGTATGGAATGTGACGTAAGTTCACGACATTATATCGTAGACTTACGTCAAATCCAATACATTTTTTTTTTTACTTTTCGTTTCGACTACCGTTTATGCCACTTGTCTAGAGGCTCAGTAGCGCCCATTTAGGAAGTCATTGCCTCGTAGTTATTTGGCGGTGGTATTCTGTGTTGCTCGGCCGGTGCCCTACCTCTCGTTTCCTAGCTCAGGCAAAAAAGAAAGGAATATCAGTAGGGTATAAAGACCAGCGCTGTGTGTATGCAGCTCTGTAACCGCTTCAAGTACAACGTTATAAAAAACAAAACGTACCTTGTAATTAAAAAACAAAATAAACTCAGATACAAAAATAAAACAGCAATTCTGAAATCAAAACTTTACTTAACGACGGGCAAACTTGGATTGAAAAAAAAAGATATGCCTTTAAACACTGTTATGGAAAAATGAGAGGCGTCTGATTTTCAACTACCAACTTTGAATTCGAAGCTTAAGAATCACCCCTGCAAGCGAAATAGAACCTTTACAACTCAATATTAAAGCCGGTTTTTGTTTGAGGATTTTAAAGTAGCGTTATTTTCAATGTAAAGCATTTTCTTACAATCTGAGATCAGTATAGCGGGGATATCCGTAGTGGGAGGGAGAAATGCTGCCTTTATGGTTGAGGTTAAGATTTGGGGTGAATTCAGCCTAGACGCCTTTTGGGATCCGCTGTATTAGCCATGAAACAGCAACATGTACATTCAATAAATAAAAAGATTTGGGGTACTTTTTAGAGGGTTGGTAGCATGATTTTATTAATTATACTTATATTTTTAATAAATGCAGAATTTAGGATTTTCTCATAAGTATACTAATTATATATGGAATGGCATATTATTTTATTATATTGGTATTATTTGTTAATTGTCGAAATGGGATGAATAACACCTAAAAAAATACAAAATAATGGTTTAAGGGTCGGGCACCATACTAGCGAGAAAGCCCGATTGGGGAAGGACCACCTTACAGAGGATCACAGCCAAATAACTACACACAGTGGTGTAGTTGTCTTTCTGTGTGTGAGTACAGGTCTCCAGCGCTCCATTAGGGAATGCGTTTTGAAAGAAATGTATTCCTATCCCAGGGATACTCTCATCATAAAGCCCTGGTATAAAACAATGGGTTGGCAACATGCATGTACTACCTCTAGCATGGCAAGCGTATGGACGCTACTTAACATCAGGAGGGCCGTATGCTTGTTTGCCACCCAAGTAGTATAAAAAAAGGTATCTGCCTGATGGTAAGCAGTTACCGTAGCCTATAGACGCTTGGAATACCTGGAGTACACTCATGTTATTGAGCCAAAATATTTTAATTCCAAGGTTTTGAGTAATGCATATAGCGCTGTGATAGAAAAACGTTACTTCAATAATAAACGCAACCTTAAAAATGCATTTTTTAGCTAAATAGCAACTATAAGAGTAAGAGAATAGAAAGTGCGCCAATATGTGAGCTCACACTTGTGCACTATAATATTATGTCCTCCATGTCTCTAATCTAGCCATTATAAGCAAAGTAGCTATTATTATTATAGTCTGTGTTGTGAATTTTGTAAGTTAATCTGTCTGACGGTTTTAACACTTGACATGAAAGAACGTGTCAGACATTGGCTTAGTAAAAAAATATTTTACTCATACAGAACTCTAAAGCTTACAAAACGGTATGCTTGACGGATTCAGGTAAAATCCTTATTCGGTCTCATTTTATTGGTCGCTTGGCTTGCCGATTCCGACCGCGGTAATTCCTTGCCGCTTTACAATGCAAAATGAAAATAAAAGATAAGGTGGGCATAAAGAATGAATAGCATAATGTCGTATTTTTAAAAGGAATACGTTTGTTGGAATTATGTACAGGCTGTATGGAAATGTGGCTTTTTATATCCAGTTTGTACGTCACTGACAATGTTATAAATGTTCGTTACCTGGACAAAAAATAAATGAGTTTTTCATTTACGTTCACAATATTATTAACAAGAGTTGAAATGAATTTAATTCTATTCTGGTTGCATTGAAAGGAAAAAATGTAATGTTTAGGTTTATCATATACTAGGGGCCGCAAGCGACTTCGTCCGCGTGGTAATTTCGAATATTTTCCCCGATTTTGCAACATATCTCACTACTGCTCCGCTCTTATTCACAATAGCGTGATGTTATAAAGTATATAGCCTTCTGGATAAATGCACTATTCAACATTTTTTTTTAACCGAACCAGTACTTTCCGAGCTTAGCGCGTTCAACGAAACAAACAAACAAACTCTTCAGCTTTATAATATTAGTATAGATTTTTTTAATAACAGAGTAGCAATAGTAGAAGAAAACGTTTCTTTCAAAAGGCATGCCTCAATGAGCGTTGAAGACCAGTACTCACACTAATGAACACAACTACACCGCTGTGTGTAGTGGGTGTTATTTAGCTGTTGTCTTCTGTAAGAAAGAGGCCCTTCCCCAGTCAGGATTATTGTTTAGTATGGTGCCTTACCTCTCCTAAAATTGTTTCATCAACAAGTCAATTATTAATTGCTAAAACATTAGCAAACTATTACAATCTCAAATGTAAACAATATCTGAGTAACAAAAGCTTTCGTTAAAACTATCGTTTAAAACTAAACTGCATCATGTGCCGAAAAAAAGCTGTCGAAACTTTTTGATTTGTCCGTTTTCCGAACAAACGGATACGCGAGCGAGCAACAGAATACTAATAAATTGGTCACCTACAGCCTAAAAATAGGACAAGCCAGATTTTTGTTCTAGTGTTGGGAATCCAATCCGTGATTTTTTTTACATAAAAACTGCATCACGGCTTTTAAGTTATTAGGGTACGCAGAGATCTATTACTTATTATTTACAACTGCTGTATTGGATTCAATGTCATAGAGAGTAAGCTTATTAGTAGGTATATAGTTTTGACTGCCTTGGTGGTCCAATGGCCGCAGAATGCACCTGTTGTGAACGAGGTTGTGGGTTCAATTCCCACTCAGGAGAAAACTTTATTTATGTTGTGGATTGCTGTGTTTTTGAATAATGGTCACACATCTACGGACTGACACACAGCAATTTTGCTAAGCCTTGCAAATCAACTGAATCTAAGTGGCTTGTATTTAAATACGAGGCCTCAAAACATAGTATGAAGACTATATTTTGAGGGCTCGTGTCTAAATGTCCCGTGCGGGAATTGAACCCACGAGATCAATTATTCGATTCGTCTACCGTTTATGCCACTTGTCTAAATGGGCTGGCCAGTCTTAATTAAATTATGCCATGTAATAAAAATAAATATAAAAACTTATAGAGAAACGTCTCCGTTTTTAAAAAAGGAACGAATATCCAACCAGGCCTACCAAACGGAATCCTAAAACAAATTCAATAAAAACAACCTCGGTATACACAATTTCTGACGGCAACTCGCCGCTTGCATGCATATTCATAATATAGGGATTTTCTAACGTGCATAGCGAAATTGAATATTACGATTGTAACATTCTGATTTACATACACAGCGGTGAATTACGTAGCTTTATTTAACTATCTAGTATCTACGTGATATTCCTGATATTCTAACACGTCGCTTCTGTTTTATGCATGGTTAATTTTTATCGCGGGTGGAAATTAATATAAAAAGAGAAAATCATATATAAACAAAGGTTTGCTGGTAGAAAACTCATTATGAGTTAAGCTCGCCTTTGTGCATGATATTTTATTAGTATCGTAATGTTGTCTTGTGTGTACAATTAAGAATGAAGGATGCTTTGTGACATATACCTACTGTTTCAAAGAAAACAAGGTACAAGTCTAGCAGACAATATTCACCGTAAAAGAGGGAAAACTCGTAACAAAACCCTATACCAACCCGTCTGGCCAGCGTCGTATAGTAGGCTAATCCCTCCCAATGTTGAGAGGAGACCCGTGCCCAGCAGTGGGACGTTGTGATGATGATGATGATGAAGGTACAAAAAGTAACAATTGCCTATGTAATTATAATTTGGCCACCACTGAAAATCAGCGCTGATGTGTTATAACCCTTTGTTGCAGCATAAAATTATCAATATACTGAGCAACGGCCGTTTTTAACATGCGTGGTGAAAAAAATGTGTTTTTAATTACTAACTTTTTAAAATATTGGGTGTTATATTGTTTTTGGTCTTCCTTTTCTTTTATCTCTTTTTCTATAGTTATGTTTTTTGTGTGGAAGTATGTCTTTTTGTTGTTTTTGTAATCCTTGTTCTGTACCTTTAAGGTCACGTTCAAGTCTCAAAGGTCTTCACGCCATATTTTTCGGATCTGCCTTGACGTCTATTGAAGTTCTGTAGAATCAACCTAGTTGTGGCCTTTGCCACGTTCTTCAGTTTATTTTTATATTATTTATTTATTATAAGACCATAATATTGTCCCACTTCAGGGAAAAGGCCCTTCTCTTTCCACTTCTCTCTTTCTAGAGCCGCTGAGGACTAGTCTTTATTAGATAAGTCCAACTCATATCTATTTACATAATATTATAATTAAAAAGTCTGCACGTGTGGTTTCATCGCTTAGTAGACACCTTTATATTTTCCAATTAAAGGTGTGTTTTGTGTTGGATCAACACTTGGGACAATAAAAAATTGTCATTCACAATATTATTTTGAGTGTGATTGTAAGTACTTTGAGTACGTGATTTAAAAGTTTTTGGATCAAAGCCTTCGTGATACAGGGCTTTTGCCACTGTGCTAGAGCTGTTTAATGAAAATAAAAAATAAATTCAAGATAGTCCGGAAATTTAAAAACAGATATAAATCAAGTTTTGTTTGAAATAGCTAAAGATAAAATTAAAAATTATAAAATGAAATCAAGCCAGCATATATAAACAAAAAGAAATAAGATCCTTAAAAGTTCTCCGATTTTGGGATAAAATTGTGAAATATAAGGGCGGGTTCAGTCACGCCAATAGGATTAATAATTAAGTTATCTTATTTTTTTACTTTATGTGCCAAATTAAGAGTTGAGACACTATAAATAATAAATAATAAATAAATGTATTTATTATCTCCCAATTTACAGTAGGTATATAAGGTACAATGTTGTCATGACAAAGTAGTGGGAGACTGGTTTCCAAGCTAGGTAAGAATACCTGTGTTATGGATAACCAGGCCTCCGTTACACGGTAAAAGTCTTACATTTTATGTGTATGTATGCGTTATTCTATGATAGGAGTAGTTAAACTAAACAAGACATCTGAAGTTTTATCGTGAGAGTGTGTGAATATGTGTGAGGGTGTGTATGATGTGCGTGTGTGTGTGTGTGTGTGTGTGGGTGTGTGTTTGTGTGTGTGTGCGCGCGCGTGTGTGTGTGTGCGCGCGTGTGTGTGTGTGTGTGTGTGTGTGTGTGTGTGTGTGTGAGTGTGATAACATAACATATAACGATAAATGATGACGTATATAATATTTATATTATTACCTTATTATATTTAACAGGCTTTCCGTTTTGTCATAGTTAAGAGTAAGCAGATATTTGGACACAGTTTTTTTTACGCATATTTTAATGGTAGGGTAAATTTGTAAAATTTTATTAAGTTTATTGTATAGAAACCCGCCAAGGAATGAGAATGATCTATGGGAAAAAATAGAACAAGAAGGAGTAAGACATACAGTGTGTTTCCGACGCTTTGAGAGTGCAGTTTGATCAAACAGTAGGAGAGAATGTTGCTTTAAGACTGCGTATAGAACATAGAGTTGACGAACGGAATGCACGGAGCATTGTTTATACAATTCCTCTGTGGGGAATCGAAAAGGAAGAGATAGTGAGGTTTTTAGCACTGCTCTTTGAGCCCGTTCTAATTTTAGCAGTGATGTTTTATATGTGCCTCCCCAAACTGTGACACAATAAATAAGTAATGATTGGCAGAGCGCCTCGTACACCATTTTAGTGGTAGTGCTGTCAGCAACTCCTCGCAAGTTCTTAAATACATACATGAGCTTGCGCAACCGTGCAGTTAGCAATTCAATGTGGCAATTAAAACTTAAGTTGTGATCAACGAGAACGCCGAGGTATTTTATGTTGTTAACATTTTGTAGTGACGGGCAAGCACATTGGAGATTCTGAGTTTGAGGGGAATGACAGCAATGTGCAACGATAGTCCATGGGTGGTTTGGGGGATAACCTCGTTTTGTGAAGCATATGTATTTTGTTTTTTCTGTGTTTAATGTTAAAACGTTATCGTTGAGCCACTCCGTGACAACATTTAGGCCAATTTGAGCATGAGCGAAAACTGCCTCCCATGTTGGTGCTTGAAAAATTATCGCAGTATCATCCGCGAAGGTAGCAATAGATCCATTAGTCAGTTGAAGGTTGCAAAGCTCATTGATGTAGATCAAAAACAGGGTAGGACCTAGAATGCTGCCCTGCGGAATGCCGTATTGAACAGGTAAGGCTTCGCTAATGTTGTTATCAATTTTTGTGCTTTGTAATCTATGGCTCAAGTAGTCGCTGAAAAGCTTTAGCTGTTCCCCTCTCACCCCAACGCATTCCAGTTTCTTTATTAGGATAGGAATTGAGACCGTGTCAAATGCCTTGGCTAGATCCAGAAAAATGGCTATGCATTTCATACTTTTATCTAGGTTTGTGAATATATTGTCCGTTAGTGCATGAACAGCATCTCCAGTAGAAACTCCAGAGCGGAATCCGTACTGGTATGGGGACAATAGCATATTTGCTTCTAAGTACTTTATGAGCTGGTTGTTCATGATCTTTTCCAGGACTTTTGACATAGACGGAAGAATAGTTATTGACACGGTCTCTAGGTCCTGTTTTATGTACAGGGATGATTAACGCTTTTTTAAAGGCAGAAGGGAACTTGCCATTAGTCAGAGCTAGATTGCATATGTGCGTGAGAGGGGGTACAATGACATTTTTATGCAATTTAAGAATTTTAGCGCTAATATTGTCACATCCTGCAGCATCAGTTTTCAGTGACATGACGATTTTCTCCACTTCATGTTCATCTGTGGGCAGGAGGACAAGAGAACTTTGACTACAGGCTGTGGCAACATTACCGCTTAAAATAGAAACTGTGTGACGCTTATTTAATATTTTTTCGGCCAAATCTTTGCCAACATTAACAAAGAAACTATTTACGCCATTGACTGCTGTCATAGGATCAGAGCTAATTAATTCAGTTGCAGTATTTTTTTGTTTTTGTCTATTTGTTATATTATTAATAGATTCCCATAAACGCTTCGGGTTTCGTTTTGCCATATTGAGAACGTCACATTCATAATTTTGTTTTACTTTTTTGAGCAATTTATTACAGTAATTACGATAGCGTTTATACGTTATCGATATAGTCTCATTATTTGGTTCCTTTTTAGATTTCTTGTGAAGATTGTCTCTATTGCGCATACATTTCAGTAAACCAGGAGTGATCCATGGCTTGATAATGGTTTTTCTGTTTGAACGATTGGTTTGTTTAGTGTTTGACTTGATGGCCTTAGTAATAGATTCTACTAGGAAATTGGTAGCAAAGTTCACATCATTTGAGCTGAAGAGTGGACCTAGATCCATGGTATTGAGGCTTGCTGCAAGGCATTTATAATCGATAGCGAAAATAGGCTTTTTTTTGTATTGATTAGCGTCAAGTTTAGTTTTTAGAAATAGTAAGACTGTTTCGTGATCAGTAAGCGATGTTTGGGCAACAAAAGTAAGTGCTTGAGCCTTAGTCCTCAGGAGCACATGATCGAGGCAGTTGTTTAGTCTCGTGGGTAGGCTATGAGCTGGAAGTAAGCCATGGTATGCTGCAAGATTTAAGTAGTCCCAAACATTATCGCTTAGAGACTCCCCTATGATGTTAAGATTAATATCACCAGTCAAAATAATTGTTTTCATCGTTGAATATTTTGATAAAATAACATTTAAAGAGTTTAGGAAGCTTGATATATTTGTATATGATGGCGAGCGATATATAGCAATTATTAAAGTCTCTGTATTAATTTTAGCTGTAAGACAGTTACCATCAATAAAGCCTGGTTCCTCAACAAGTGAGGCAATATAGTCTTTAATGTACATTACCACACCATCGTTTTGTAATGTATTAGAGGTTGTGCAATAAGAGTTATAACCTTGCAACACCGGCAGATGAGAGTTACCTCGAAGCCAACACTCTGTTAGAACCAAAACATCCCAACTCATGCGCGATCTTGCTACTAGAGCTTCCAGTCCAGCAAAGTTACGTGATATGCTACGGATGTTTTGGCATAGTAATTTTAGAAAGAAAGCTGGGTTATCTACTAAACGCGGACAATCATCGATGTCACATTGATCTGAGACAGAGATAGAGAATGAGTCAACAATATTTTGTAAGTGTAAGTTATCGAATTTTAATTGTTTAGGTTTGGCAAATCAATAGACAGGTTGAGAGTATTTGATCGTATTTGTGTGAGTGTTGCGTGTGTGTGTGCGAGCAAAAATATAAGTTACATTTACTTACTAGTTGTGATTCTTTGGTTATGCTTGCATATGCGTGTGAGTTGGTAGATGGATTTATATAGGAATATAGGTATTTGAATGTGCATTGGTATTTTGGATATGTATGTTTGTGTATGGCTGTATGAAAGTGTAGGTTTGAATGTGGCCTTAGTCCAGAGTGTAGGTGTGGATTTTGTGGGCAGAAGTAATTTCTGAATGAGTACTGGTACATAATATAATGTGTTAAGTAGCATGCAGTAGTATAATGAAAATTATAGAATTTGTTAGTAACAGACAATAGTCATTTTTCAGGTTCTTCTTTTTTGAGGTTATGGAGACATTGATCAGACCGAATTTGAATAACTTTTGCATCAGGTGTTTTCTTCACTAGTATCCTTCCATTAGACTGCCAGCATGAGTAGTTCTTGGTCTTAGAGTATTGACGTACATCATAAAACAGTTTCTTTATAGGTGGTGGGAGATAGTCATCAACAAATATTGGCGTTACATTACCAGCGATCCCAATTGTCACTGTATTTAATTTTTCCTTGGTAGGACGTTTCTTGTTAAATTGACGTACCCGTGTCAGAAAGTCGTTTCTCATTGTAACTGAATGAAATTCGGCCACTATGGGCCTGGCTTTTTCGAGTTTACCCGGCAGTCTGTAGATGTCTCGTAATTCATTAGTTTGTAGGTTAATTTCAACGACAGCACCGATGCTCTGGAGTACAGTTGTAAGGTCCGACGGTTTTTCATCATTACCAGTCGGGACATTCCGTACTTCCAGAGTTGCAGACCGTGTCTGTTGTTGAAAGGTGTCCATACGCTTTTCAAGTTTGTTAATACTGTTTTCGTTTTCCTTACTTATGGTCTCTAGAGTTGAGACTCTGCCCTTCATGTCTTCATACATTTTGTTAACAAAAGACATTCCTGAGTCGATTTCTGAAGTAGTTTTTTTAAGTGCCACCATCTCATTTTTCAAATTCGATATATCTTTGGTTATAATGGACAGCATAGCATCTTGTTCGTTTTTCCAGATTGACAGCCTGTTATCTTGGTCCTCTTTCCACGAGTGTAGCATTTCCAGAAGGTCACTCTTAAAGGATGCTAGCTCAGATGTATTGAATGATTGAGAGCAGTTATCCCGAGGGGAATTACTTGAGCGCAGTCGTTTACTATTTCTTACTGTGACCTTGTCAGACTCGTCATCAAGGGATTTAATATTTAAATCTGTGTCAGACGAAGATTTATGCGGCGGGGTTTTCTGCATTTTATTAGACATCGGTCCAATCTAAATTATCGTAATACATATAATATGAGGTACACGTACAAATACGTAAACACGGCTTACGTGTAGCGCTTAATAGCGGTCGGCAGCACTTGTAGCAGCTTGTAGCCCGACGCGTATTTCGTAGCACACACACAGTGACGTAGTTGACTGCACGTAGCGAATACTTTATGGAATATTTATCGGCAATTTAATTTAAAACTATTAGCACACACAAATGCGACTGTTCTCGACGGAGACCGCGAACGGAGAGGCAATAAGGAGTAGTAGAACTCATTCTTTTAAGTCGAAATTAAATGCAATTAAATTGCTTCTTATTTTAAGATAAATTAATTAAATTAATTTTTTTTGAATGCAAATCAAATGTTTTATTTAAACTATAATCCTATATATATATATACATAAAGTTAATTTGTTCAGTTTAATATATTTTGGTTTCATTCATGAAATAGTCCTAAAATTAAAATTAAAATAAAAAAAAAACTAATTTTTGTTCATAATATAAAATTTACTAATTTAAATAAAGGAATAATAGGGAAAATTAAAGCAATTTCTACATCAAAAATTAAAAAAATAATTGTAATTAAAAAAAAATGTAAGGAAAAGGGAATTCGAGCTGAGGATTTAGGATCAAATCCACATTCAAATGGGGATGATTTTTCTCGATCTGAAAATGATTTTTTTGATAGAATAATAGATATAATTATTATAATATTGGAGATAATTCTAATTAAAAGAAAGATGTTTAATAAAAGAATAATTATTTATATTAAATTAATTTTAATCTTTTTGATTGGAAGTCAAATATACTAAATATATTATATAAATAAGTTAATTTCCTCATCAATAAATTGAAATATAAAGGAATAATCATACAACATCTACAAAATGTCAATATCATGCTGCTGCTTCAAATCCAAAGTGATGATTTATAGAAAAATGATTATTTAAATGTCGAATAAGACAAGTTAATAAAAATAATGTTCCAATAATAACATGTAATCCATGGAATCCTGTTGCTATAAAAAAGGTTGATCCATAAATTCTATCGGCAATAGTAAAAGGTGCTTCAAAATATTCATAAGCTTGTAAAATTGTAAAATAAATTCCTAATATAATAGTGATAAATAATCCTTGGGTGGTTTGAGTATAATTATTTTCTATTAAAGCATGATGAGCTCAAGTAACTGAAACTCCTGATCTAATTAAAATAATTGTATTTAATAGAGGAATTTGGAAAGGATTAAATGGGGTAATACTTGTAGGAGGTCAATTTGAACCAATTTCAATATTAGGAGATAAACTTCTATGAAAAAATGCTCAAAAAAAAGATACAAAGAAAAAGATTTCTGAAACAATGAATAAAATTATACCTCAACGAAGACCTTTTGTTACTAAGATAGTGTGTTTTCCTTGTAAAGTTCCTTCACGGCAAATATCTCGTCATCATTGATATATAGTTAAAATAATAATTGTATAACCTAAAATTATTAAATTTATATTAAAGTTGTGGAATCATTTAATTATTCCTACTACTAAGGTTATAGTTCCAATAGCTCCTGTTAAAGGTCAAGGACTGTAATCTACTAAATGAAATGGGTGATTGTGGGTAATTTTCATTAATATATAATTTTAATTTACTTCTCTAGAATATAAGGTTCTTAAAATTGCAATAACATAAGATTGAATAACCGCAACTGCTGATTCTAAAATTAATAAAAGAATTTGAATAAATACTAATATTATAATTAAATAATGATTTATATTAGTTCCAGTTCTTCTTAATAAAGTTATTAATAAATGACCTGCAATTATATTAGCTGTTAATCGAACTGCTAAAGTTCCTGGTCGAATAATATTTCTGATTGTTTCAATTAATACTATAAATGGTATAAGAATAGAGGGAGTTCCTTGAGGGATTATATGAATAAATATATGTTGAGAATTATTAATTCATCCATAAATTATAAATCTTAATCATAATGGTAAAGAAATAGATAATGATAAATTTAAATGACTAGTTCTAGTAAAAATATAAGGGAATAATCCTAAAAAATTATTAAATAATACAAAAGAAAACATTGAAATAAAAATAAATGTTGATCCTTGGAAATAATTATTTTTTAATAATGTTTTAAATTCATTGTGAAGGTTTATTAAAATAAAATTTCATAAGATATAATGTCGATTAGGGATAAATCAAAAAGAGTAAGGAATAAATAAAATTCCTAGGGTTGTTCTAATTCAATTTAATGATAAATTAAATAAATTAGTAGACGGATCAAAAATAGAAAATAAATTACTTATCATTTTCAATTTAAATTTTTTATTTTAAAGTTAAATTTATTATTTTTATTTAGATAATTAATGTTATAAATGTAATAATTTATAATATTAAAAATTAAAAATATTAATAAAAAAAAAATAAATGATATTAATCAGTTAATAGGTATTATTTGAGGAATAAAAGAATATTATATATTATATAATAATTTAAATTTGACATATTTATGTTATTTTTTAACTAATTCTTTCATTAGAAGTAATTGCTAATTTACTATTAATTGATTTAAGAGACCAATACTTGCTTTCAGTCATCTAATGAAGAATAATTATTAATTCAATTAATAAAATTTTTAATTGAAACTCTTTCAATTACAATAGGTATAAAACTATGGTTAGCTCCACAAATTTCTGAACATTGTCCGTAAAAAATTCCAGGTCGATTAATAAAAAAATTAGTTTGATTTAATCGACCTGGATTAGCATCTACTTTAACTCCTAAAGATGGAATAGTTCAAGAATGAATTACATCAGTTGCAGTTACTATAATACGAATTTGGTTATTTATGGGTAAAATAATTCGATTATCTACGTCTAATAATCGAAAATTATTTATTTTAAGATCATGTGATGGAATTATATATGAATCAAATTCAACATTATTAAAATCTGAGTATTCATAACTTCAATATCATTGATGTCCAATAGATTTTAAGGTAATTAAAGGATTATTTAATTCATCTAATAAATAAAGTAAACGAAGAGAAGGTAATGCAATAAAAATTAAAGTAATTGCTGGTAAGATAGTTCAAATTAATTCGATTAATTGTCCTTCTAATAAGAATCGATTAATATATTTATTAAATAATAATCTTAATATTAAGTATCCAACTAAAATTGTGATTATAATTAGAATAATTAAAGTATGGTCATGAAAAAAAATAATTTGTTCTATTAAAGGTGAAGCTCTATTTTGTAAATTAAAATTAGATCATGTTGCTATTTCTAAAAAAAGGAATAGCCTTTATCAATGGGGTTTAAATCCATTACATATAATCTGCCATATTAGAAATTTCTTAAAATAGGAAGTTCATTATATGAATGTTCAGCAGGAGGTAAATTTTGGTATCATTCAATAGAAGAAGGTAGATTTAATGAGAATAAAGCAATTCGTTGATTGATTATAGATTCTCAAATAATAATTAATATAAATATAACTGCTAATAGTGAAATATAAGATCCTAAAGAAGAAATAATATTTCAGGAAATATAAGAATCAGGGTAATCTGAGTATCGTCGAGGTATTCCAGCAAGACCTAAAAAATGTTGAGGGAAAAAAGTTAAATTAACTCCAATAAATATAATAAAAAATTGAATTTTTAAAAAGAATGGGTTTAAAGAAAGTCCTGTGAATAATGGATATCAATGGATAAATCCTCCTATAATAGCAAATACAGCTCCTATTGATAAAACGTAATGAAAATGAGCTACTACATAATATGTATCATGTAATGTAATATCAATAGATGAATTAGATAAAATAACACCAGTTAATCCTCCTACTGTGAATAAAAACACAAATCCTAATCTTCATAAAATTGAAGGTGAATAATTAATTTGAGTACCGTGGAAAGTAGCTAATCAACTAAAAATTTTAATTCCTGTAGGTACTGCAATAATTATTGTTGCAGAGGTAAAATAAGCTCGAGTATCAATATCTATTCCAACTGTAAATATATGATGTGCTCAAACAATAAATCCTAATAATCCAATAGCTAATATAGCATAAATTATTCCTAAGCATCCAAAAGTTTCCTTTTTACCTCTTTCTTGAGAAATAATATGTGAAATTATTCCAAATCCAGGTAAAATTAAAATGTAAACTTCTGGATGACCAAAAAATCAAAATAAATGTTGATATAAAATAGGATCACCCCCTCCAGCAGGATCAAAAAAGGATGTGTTTAAATTTCGATCTGTTAAAAGTATAGTAATAGCTCCAGCTAATACAGGTAAAGAAAGAAGTAATAAAAATGCGGTAATTCCTACAGCTCAAATAAATAAAGGTATTTGATCAAAAGATAAATTACTTAAACGTATATTGATAATAGTAGAAATAAAATTAATTGCTCCTAAAATTGATGAAATTCCAGCTAAATGTAGGGAAAAAATAGCTAAATCTACAGAGCTTCCTCCATGTGCAATATTAGATGAAAGTGGGGGGTAAACTGTTCATCCTGTTCCTGCTCCATTTTCTACAATTCTTCTTGAAATAAGAAGAGTTAAAGAAGGGGGTAAAAGTCAGAAACTTATATTATTTATTCGGGGGAAAGCTATATCTGGAGCTCCTAATATTAATGGAATTAATCAATTACCAAAACCTCCAATTATAATTGGTATAACTATAAAAAAAATTATAATAAAGGCATGAGCTGTTACAATAGTATTATAAATTTGATCATCTCCAATTAAAGATCCTGGATTACCTAATTCTGCACGAATTAATAATCTTAAAGATGTACCTACTATTCCTGCTCAAATTCCAAAAATAAAATATAAAGTTCCAATATCTTTATGATTTGTTGAATAAAGTCATTTTCGCTAAAAAAAAATAAAATGGCTGAATTATAAGCGATAAATTGTAAATTTATTAATGAGAAAATTCTCTTTTATTATACATTTATAATTATTAATATAGGTCTTATATTCAAAAATGATATAAAATTGCAAATTTTAAGGAGTATAAAATTAATAATTACTAAGGCTTAAAGAGAATTTCTTTATAAATAATTTTGAAGATTATTAGTTTATTTTAACTTAAAACCTTATAAATATAAAAAGGTTCTAAGAATTATTCCAAATAAACTAAAAAAAGAAAAAATATTAATAAAAAAAAAATTTTTATTTTTAATAAAAATTTTTAATCATTTTATTTTAAGATAATTAAATATAAATCTTGTATATATAATACGAACATAATAAAATAAAGTAATTAATCTTATTATAATTATAAAGAAAGTTAAAAAATATATTTGATTATAAATTAGAAAATTAATAATAATTCATTTTGGGAAAAATCCAATAAATGGAGGTAATCCCCCTAAAGATAAAAAGTTAATTAATAAGTTAATTTTAATTAAATAGCTCATATTGTTAATAAATAATTGATTAATATAATATATATTTAAATTATTAAATAAAAAACATATAATTCTAATTATTAATGAATATATAGTTAAATAAAATAATCATAAATTTTCTCTAATTATAATAGAAAATAATATTCATCCTAGATTATTAATTGAAGAAAAAGCTATTAATTTTCGTAAAGAAGATTGATTTAATCCTCCTCAAGCTCCAATAATAACATTAATAATAATAATAAAAAAAATAAAATTTTTATTAAAATAATAAGATAAAATAATTATGGGGGTAATTTTTTGTCATGTTATTAAAATAAAATTATTAAATCAAGTTAAACCTTCTACAATATTAGGGAATCAAAAATGAAAGGGAGCTGATCCTATTTTTATTAATATTGATGAGTTAATTATTATTGAAATAAAAAAATTTATTTCAAAATTTTTTATTAAAATTATATTTAATAAAATTGTAAATAGAAAATTAATTGAGGCAATAGATTGAGTTAAAAAATATTTTAGAGATGCTTCTGTAGTTAATAAATTACTAGAATTAGAAATTAAAGGAATAAAACTTAATAAATTGATTTCTAATCCAATTCAACATCCAAATCAAGAATTAGAGGAAATTGAAATTATAGTTCTTAAAATTAAAATAAAAAAAAAAATATTTTTGATGAATTAAAAGATATAAAAAAAATTTAAAATAAGATAAGAAATTAAATTAAAATAAAATTTAAGTTTATTATATATATATTTAATATATAAATTATATTTTAGTGTAGGGGCACAATAATTTTTGATATTATTAGATATAGTTTAATTCTATAAAATATAATAAAGGTAATATAAAATTTACTTAATTTATTCTATCAGAATAATCCTTTATTCAGGCACTTTATTTTTTTAAAAAAAAGAATATTCTTTATAGTTGGGGTATGAACCCAAAAGCTTACTTAGCTTATTTTTAATTTTTTTTATTTATAGAAAATTTATTAAAAACGGTTTATAAACCAATTAAATATAATTTATATTAAAAAAAAAAAATTAAAAATTTTAAAATTAATATACATATTTATATTTATTTATATTTATATATATATATATATATATATATATATAAATATGAATTTATATTAAATATTTTTTATATGTATATATATAATATAAATACAATAACTTAATTAAGAAAATTAATATTAATTATATTAATAAATTGTAATTTATATGAATTATAATTGTTGAATTTCCAATTTTATATTTAATATGAATATTATAAAGAAAAAATAAAAGAAATTATTTAAAATTTAATAATTAATATTATATATTTAATATATATATATATATGTGTACATATATATATATATATATATAAATATTTATAATATATATATAATATAAATACAATAACTTAATTAAGAAAATTAATATTAATTATATTAATAAATTGTAATTTATATGAATTATAATTGTTGAATTTCCAATTTTATATTTAATATGAATATTATAAAGAAAAAATAAAAGAAATTATTTAAAATTTAATAATTAATATTATATATTTAATATATATATATATATGTGTACATATATATATATATAAATATTTATAATATATATATAATATAAATACAATAACTTAATTAAGAAAATTAATATTAATTATATTAATAAATTGTAATTTATATGAATTATAATTGTTGAATTTCCAATTTTATATTTAATATGAATATTATAAAGAAAAAATAAAAGAAATTATTTAAAATTTAATAATTAATATTATATATTTAATATAAAAAAAAAAAAAAAAATTCTATATGAAAAAATATACAATAAATAAAAAAAATTTTTGTAGTTTGGAAAATTTATTTAAAATTTATTTTACATATAAATTTTAGTGTTAATTTATATTTATTTAAATAATAATTTATTTTAAGTAGTAATTAATATTAAATATTTAAGAAATTAAGATTTAGTAATATTTAAATTCAATAACAAATTTTGTGCCAGCAGTTGCGGTTAAACAAAAATTGAATTAAATTTTATTAGTAAATTAATTAATAAAAATTTATTATAATTTAAATTTTAATTTATTAGGTAAAATTTTAATTTAATAAAAAATTATTTTTTATTTATGATTTAAAAAATTTTTTTAAAGACTAGGATTAGATACCCTATTATGAAAAAATTAAATATTTATACTAAAATAGTAGATAATTATTTATTGAAACTTAAATAATTTGGCGGTATTTTAGTTCATTTAGAGGAATCTGTTTAATAATTGATAATCCACGAATGAATTTACTTAATTTTTAATTTTGTATATCGTTGTTATAAAAATATTTTTTAATAATAATAATATTTTAAAATTAAAATAAAAATTTAAATCAGATCAAGATGCAGATTATAATTAAGAATATAATGGATTACAATAAATTTATTTAAATGAATATTGATTTGAAATAAATTAATTGAAAGTGGATTTAAATGTAATTTAATTTAATTTAATAAAATGATTTAAAATTGAAATATGTACATATTGCCCGTCGCTTTCATATGATAATATAAATATAATTTTATATTTAAATATAATTATTAAAATTGGAATAAGTCGTAACAAAGTAGAGGTACTGGAAAGTGTTTCTAGAAAGACAAATTAGAGCTTGAAATGAAGTATTTCATTTACATTGGAATGATATTAAAAAAAATTAATTAATTTGAGGGGAAAAATTAATTATGGTCATTAATAAAAAAAAAATTTTTAAGTATTATATTTTAATGGGGGTTAAAGTATATTTATAGAAAAAATTTTAAAATTTATAGTGAAATAAGTATTGTAAAAGAATTTTGAAATAAAAATGAAAATTAAGTTATAAAAAAGTAATTTTAGTTTAATGTATCTTGTGTATCAGAGTTTATTAAAAAATATTTTTATGAAAAAAAAAATTCTCGAATTTGAAAGAGATAATTAATTATAAAAGTTATTGTGGCATAATTATTTTTAATAATTGATTTGAAATGAAATGTTAATCGTTTTCAAATATATCTAGTTTTTTTAGAAAAAAATTTAATTTAAAATTTAAATTAATTATTAATTAATTAATTAATTAATAAATTTTTAATTTAATAAGTAAAATTAATAAATTAAATTATATTTATATTTTATATTTTAAGGGATAAGCTTTAAATTAAATATTATATAATTAATTAAAATAAAAATAAATTGAAATTTATATAATTTATATTGTTAATAAATTTTAATTTATTATAAATAATTTCATTAATAAATAAAATTTAATTGAAAAATTTATATGTAGTTTATAAAAAAGTAATTTTTAATTATAAAAGATTAGATATAATGATAAAATTAGTATATTAAATTAATAATAAAGTATTTATTAAAGTAAATTATTTTAAAGGAATTCGGCAAATATTTATATTCACTTGTTTATCAAAAACATGTCTTTTTGTAAATAATATAAAGTCTAATCTGCCCACTGATTTTAAATTAAAGGGCTGCAGTATATTGACTGTACAAAGGTAGCATAATCATTAGTCATTTAATTGATGACTTGTATGAAAGATTGGATGAAATATAAACTGTCTCTAATTTAAATATAGAATTTAATTTTTTAATTAAAAAGTTAAAATAATTTAAAAAGACGAGAAGACCCTATAGAGTTTTATAGTTAAATTTATTAAAATTATTTTTAATATATATATATATATATTAATATTTAAATATTAATTTAATTATTTTGTTGGGGTGATAAAAAAATATATATAACTTTTTTTAATAAATTAACATAGATAAGTGAATTTATGATCCAATTTTATTGATTAAAAGAAAAAATTACCTGAGGGATAACAGCGTAATTTTTTTTTTTAGTTCAAATAAAAAAAAGAGTTTGCGACCTCGATGTTGGATTAAGATAAAAATTAAATGCAGGAGTTTAAATTTTTGATCTGTTCGATCATTAAAATCTTACATGATCTGAGTTCAGACCGGTGTGAGCCAGGTTGGTTTCTATCTTTTAAAATATAAAATATTTTAGTACGAAAGGATTAAATATTTAAATTTAATTTATTAAAGAATGAATTTTAATAATAATAATTATTTAATTAATATAAAAGAATAATTTATTAATGTATAATATATATATATATATATATATATATATATATGGCTATTTTGGCAGAATAAATGTAATGATTTTAGAATTCATAAATGTATAATTTTAATTATATAGATAGTAATTTATTTATATGATGTTTATATAATTTTTATTGGCTTATTAATTTTAATTATTGGGGTTTTAATTGGAGTGGCTTTTTTAACATTATTAGAACGTAAAGTTTTAGGTTATATTCAAATTCGTAAAGGTCCCAATAAATTAGGGATTATAGGTATTCTACAGCCCTTTTCTGATGCTATTAAATTATTTACTAAGGAGCAAATTTATCCTAATTATTCTAATTATATTATATATTATTTTTCTCCTATTTTAGGATTTATTTTGTCTTTAATTATTTGAATAGTAATTCCTTATTATTTTAATCTAATTAGATTTAGATTAGGAATTTTATTTATTTTATGTTGTATAAGATTAGGGGTTTATACAGTAATGGTTGCTGGTTGATCTTCTAATTCTAATTATGCTTTATTGGGAGGTTTACGAGCAGTAGCTCAAACAATTTCTTATGAAGTTAGTTTAGCTATAATTTTAATATCAAGAATTTTAATAATTATGGATTTTAATTTAATTAATTTTGGGAATTATCAAAATATAATTTGGTTTATTTTTTTAATGTTTCCATTAAGATTATGTTGAATTAGTTCCATATTAGCAGAAACTAATCGAACTCCATTTGATTTTGCTGAGGGAGAAAGAGAATTAGTTTCAGGGTTTAATGTAGAGTATAGAAGAGGAGGATTTGCTTTAATTTTTTTAGCTGAATATTCAAGAATTTTATTTATAAGATTATTATTTGTTTTAATTTATATAGGGGGATTTGATTTAATTTTTATTTTTTATTTAAAATTAATTTTTATTTCATTTTTATTTATTTGAGTTCGAGGTACTTTACCTCGTTATCGTTATGATAAATTAATATACTTAGCTTGAAAAAGATATTTACCTATTTCTTTAAATTTTTTAATATTTTTTTTAGGAGTAAAAATTTATTTAATATAAATAATTAATTAAATTTAGTATAAATTAATAGAATTATTTATTCTTTCTTAAGTTTTCAAAACAAATGCTTATACAAGCTCATTAATTAAAAGTTAATTAAAAATTAATTTATCTCAATATTTACTAATTATAGGGTTAATAATAAAATATGAAAAGTAAAAAATTGTTAGTAGTTGACCTGTAATAATATAAGGATTTTCAACTGGTCGTGCTCCAATTCATGTTAATAGGATAATTATAACTACTAAAAATCAAAATATAATTTGATTAATTGGATAAAATTGTATTCCTTGTATTTTTTTATTAAAAGTGAATGGTAAAATAATTAAAATTAAAATAGATATGATTAAGGCAATTACACCTCCTAATTTATTAGGAATTGATCGAAGAATTGCGTAAGCAAATAAAAAATATCATTCTGGTTGAATATGTACTGGTGTTACTAATGGATTAGCAGGAATAAAATTATCAGGGTCTCCTAATAAATAAGGGTTAATTAATGTTAATAAGATTAAAATTATTAATAATATTATAGCTCCTAATAAATCTTTAAATGTAAAAAATGGGTGGAAGGGAATTTTATCATAATTTCTATTTATACCTAATGGGTTATTTGATCCTGTTTGATGTAAAAATAATAAATGAATTATAGTTATTATTAAAATAATGAATGGTAATAGAAAGTGAAATGTATAAAATCGAGTTAATGTTGCATTATCTACAGCAAATCCTCCTCAAATTCAACTTACTAATATTGAACCTAAATAAGGAATTGCTGATAATAAATTAGTAATAACTGTTGCACCTCAAAAAGATATTTGTCCTCAAGGTAAAACATAACCTATAAAAGCTGTTGCTATTAATAAAAATAAAATTATTACACCAATTATTCAAGTTTGTTTTAAATTAAATGATTCATAATAAATTCCTCGTCCAATATGAAGGTAAATACAAATAAAAAAAAATGATGCTCCATTAGCATGTAAAGTTCGAATTAATCAACCATAATTTACATTTCGACAAATATAATTTACACTATAAAATGCTAATTCGATATTGGCAGTATAATATATTGTTAAAAATAATCCTGTTATAATTTGAATAATTAGGCATAAAGCTAATAATGATCCAAAATTTCATCAATAAGAAATATTTGATGGAGATGGTAAATCAATTAAAGATCCGTTAATAATCTTAATAATAGGGTTATATTTTCGTATTAAAAAAAAATTATTTTTCATTAGTGTTAAAATTTTGATCGAAGAGGGCCATAAAAAATATTTGTAATTTTTACTACGGTAATTAAAGTAATAAATAAATAAATTATTATTATTAATATAATTATATATGTTTGATTATTATATAATTTATTTAAATTAATTTTATTATCATTGTTTATAAATAATAATAAAGAAAAAAAATTATTTATATCTGAATTAAATGAAAAGTTTATTCAAAACAAATTATAAAAAAATATAATAATACTTAAAGTAAATAAAATTAAAAATAGTATTAATAATAATTTTAAATTAAAATAAGGTTTAAAGAGTTCATTTGAGGCAATTCTTGATACATAAATAAATAATACTAAAAGTCCTCCTATGAAAGTTAAAAAAAGAATATATGAAAATCAATAAGTTTTAATTAATATACTGGATAATAGACAAATAAATAAGGTTTGAAGTAAAATTATTAATCCTATTGATAAGGGGTTATTTATAAACATTAATATTAATGAAATAGTAATTGTAAAAAAAGATAATATTATTTTTGTTATTTCAAATCAAAGAATAGTTTAATAAAAATAATAATTTTGGAGATTATAGATAAAGATATTCTTTTTCTTTGAAGTTTTTAAAGTAATATACTTAATTTTGATTTACAAGACCAATGTTTTATTTAAACTATAAAAACTATAAATGATAATTTATATATGATTAATTTTTATTTTAATGTTTATTATTGGGAATATAATTTTTGTTTTAAAACATAAACATTTATTAATTGTTTTGTTAAGTTTAGAATTTATTGTTTTAAGAATTTTTTTTTTTATAATAATTTATTTTAGACATATTGAATATGATTTATATATATTAATAGTATTTTTAGTATTTTCTGTTTGTGAAGGTGTTTTAGGTTTATCAATTAACACTGGCTTAGTTGTTCAAGTGGTCATCTAAACATTTACTACAACGTAGCGTAATGTGGCTTCAATCTTCAATCTGGACATAAATTTGTCTGAATCCACAAATGATTTTTCAGTGCCTGGGTGTACGGTAATTACAATGTTCTTAAAATCTCTTGCGATCTTTTTAGCGTTTTGATACAAACGGGAGCGTTTGTATCAAAACGCTAAAAAGATGCCGAGGTTTTCCCAAGAGACTATAGCATGGGGTCCTTCAAGAATGGAGTTATAAGGTTTTTAAAGGGTCGGCAACGCGTGAGTGACACCCCTGGTGTTGCAAACGTCCATAGGCTACGGTAACTGCTTACCATCAGGCGGGCCGTATGCTTGTTTGCCGCCTTGGTAGTATAAAAAAAACATCATCAGTAGCGGCCCAAAACACAGCTAAATTGACTGCGTCGTCGGAGACAGCCAATGTAACTCCTGCAAAACAATGTTTATTTACTAATACAAGAGTCGTTAAAAAACAAAAATGAATGTAGTGTAGTCTGAACCCACCATTAAAATAGAATATTGGAGCGAAAAAATATACGTTAAAAACTCAAGTACTTTTTAATTAGATTCCACGGCGACATTTTTTTTTCTATTTTTTTATTTTTGTTTATTCCCGTTCTCACCTTTTAAATTACTTCCTTTTAACAGCCTTATAATGAGAAAAGTTTCAAGTGCCTAGCAAACCTTGGAGATAAGATTCTTAAACGGTGATAGTTCACTCGCAATGAAAATGTTTAAGTATCTCTTAGTAGTCTGAGCCTCTAGACAAGTGGCATAAGCGATAGTCAAATCGAAAAGTCAAAAAAGCAAATGTATGGGATTTGACGTAAGTCTACGATATAATGTCGTAATCTTACGTCAAATCCCTTACATTTGCATTTTTGACTTTTCGATTCGACTATCGCTTATGCCACTTGTCTAATGGGGCTGATATCTTATCTAATTGTTAATTTTTTAATCGTATGAAGAGAAGTTGACGTGACGATCATTTACAAATAGTTTTAACAAAACAAAAAGAAGGCCACGATGTTATTATGACCGAACAGCTCACCTAAGGAACATAATTAATTAATTATTTTTTAAAAAGACAACTCCCGCACTAGAGAACAAGCTGTGTAGTGGGGGACTTTACAAACATACAATTAACGGAAACAAATCACACCCAGACTCAGAACAACTCTTTGTGGGTCACAAAGTTTTGTCCCTGTGTGGGAATCAAACCCACACCCTCGTGCACAGCAGGCGCATACTGCACTCACTGGACCACCAAGAAAGTCTACACATAATTTATTTTGAGTTTATTACACTTACTAAAGATGTTACAGAATTTTAGTCCGTAACATCTTACTATTTATATGTATACTGTAATATTATTGTATTTTATTAATATTTTCCACCCACATTTGTAAATTATAATAACCTTAGTATACATATACCGAGAGACTATAGCATGGGGTTCTTCAAGATAGGAGTTATAAGGTTTCTAAAGGGTCGGCAACGCGCGAGTGATACCCCTAGTGTTGCAAGCGTCCATAGGCTACGGTAACTGCTTACCATCAGGCGGGCCGTATGCTTGTTTGCCTCCTTGGTAGTATAAAAAATAAATAAAAAACTTATAAGAACTGTGTATTAAAGGTCCGTCGGCCATTATTCGTTTTACTATCTATGCGTTGCATTTTATTTGACTAAGCATCCACAAACATCACATATATACCAACAAATTTACGGGCATTAATGTTCCTGAATCAAATATCAATAAATTTAAACATAAATATTATAATAGTAGTATTGTAGATTTAAAACGTCGACTGCTGGTTGATTTGAGTAGGCATCTAATCAAGTGAAATTAGGTGAATTTTCATTAAGAGGAAACGCGGTGTGTCTATTCTCCATAGAAACGCTCTCGCCTGTTTTCTACCTAGTTTACGATCTTAAAGTAAACATTTTTTTGCAATAAAATTAATATCAACTTCTTGTATGTTCTTATGTTTTCCTTTTTAATGATTCATTATATTTATAAGCACTAGAAACCCTTAAAAATGCTCAAAATAACCATTTTAGACGGCTGTCAACATAGGCCTGGTATACAAATATGACAACTGTTATTGAAAAAAGGAAAACATAGGGGCACATTTTATATTCTAATCATGCAGTTTACGAAATATCTTTTAAATTGGTCTAATAATGGAGGAGGAAATAGGCGAGAGCCAAACCTCGAATTACGACTTTTTACTTATGCTGGTTAGTCGGATAATGCAGTTGTCCCTGTCGCACAAATCGCGCGGCCGAGCGCTCGCAGAGCGACAGCGATAGTTTATTCAAATACCTAATATTCAAAAGTCTCTCCGCCCGCATTTCCTCTTAATGTTTATTACAAATCCAATTGGTTGCCTTGTTGAAATCAGACAAGTCCGATGTCCTACACCTTTTTTATTCGTTAAAAAGACAACTCCCGCATTAGAGAACCAGCTCTGTGTGGCGGGGAACTTTACAAACATACAATTAACGGACACAAATTACACCCAGACTCAGAACAATTCTTTGTGGGTCACACAAAGTTTTGTCCTGTGTGGGAATCGAACCCACAACCTCGTGCACAACAGGCGCATACTGCGACCACTGGACCACCAAAACAGTAAATTTGATTTTATTCTAGAGGTTTGCGTAGCAACAGCCACGTTCTTCGTTTTTGATGGCACAAATATCTGGATGTTTTTGTTTTATTACAATAGGTTATTCTGTCTAAATATATTTGGATTTTAACTTATCATTACAATCGTTAGGGTTTATATTATCTATATATTAATACACGAAGAAAAAATGTGAGATTTGGCGAAGTTCATACGGAAAAGAACTGCAAAAAGCAGTAATTAAATAAATCTGTTTAAATTAGTTGTTTTTTTAATCTAAATTTGGTCAGAGTACGAGTACCTTAGTCAGTTAAAAACCACTTAATTTTGCTTAATTAAAAATATAAAACCGTTGTAAAATATTCTAAATTTTTTTTTTAATACTTAGATTAAAAGAAAATTGGTACTCGTCAAATTGGATAACGTAAATTAAATATGTACGTACCTCCTTAATTTTTTTCCTCTTCAAAAACTTCGGATTCTGACTACAAACGATACCTTTTTAAATGAACCGTATAATCTGAGAGATAATAATTACATAACACGATTCATTTTGGCATAGCAAAGTTAATAATATTTTTTTTGTTGGTCGTGTTATAAGTGATAAGAATTGGGCGATTTGAAAATAATATATTAGGTATGTAAAAATGACAATGATAATAATTTTTACTTTCTTTTTACCAATATGGCCCAAAAGTATTTAAGTTGCGAGCAAATTATGCTGTATTATTACTATTACGTTATATTATTATTATATACTTATTGACATTTCCAACTGTTCATCATCTTTATCAGCGTATCGCAGTCCACTGCTTGACATAGATCTCTTTTTTTTTCTCTAGTTTTTAAAAAGACAAATCCCGCACTAGGGAGCAAGCCCTGTGCCGCAGGGGGCTTAACAAACATACAATTAACAGACACAAAGCACAAGCCTTTGAGAATTTGAGACTTCAAGAGACTTTGGCCGAGTCACGTTCTCCACTCGCGCCTTCTCGCAGCCGCATGAGCATCCATCCTAAGGACGATGTAACTTCTGAGAAATCAATCAAATAAAAACTTAATTATATCTATACTCTTTTAACTTGGCCCATCGACTAACGACCCTCTTTTAAACTGAATATTTATATAATGTTCACGAAAAGGCATGAAATCGCAAAGAAAACACAAGATAACCTCTCTTTGATGCCACTTTTATAATTTACTACTAATATATACTAGGCTTTAGACGTTTTACATACTATATACGTACACTATGCATGAAATAATATTAGCATTTTAATAGTAGGAATGGAATTTCGGTTGTCAAGATTGTCAGTTTTTTTTTCATAGACAATATGCAAAATTTTATTGTAGCCTTTAAAAGGTTAAGCCCGATAAACGAGAAAGCTCAACTGGGGAGTGTCTACCTTTCAAAAGACCATAGCCAAAAATAATCTACATACAGGATTCTTTTGGTGCCCCTGTGTGTGAATACAGGTTTTTAGTGTTTGTTCATCAAAAATACTTAGTATCAACCTGCGAAGCGTTCTAGATTTGCAACCGGTATATCACGAAAGGCCCGCCCGCTATTACTTGTAACCTAAAATTGCTGGCAAAAGTCCTCAGTCAAATATATAGATCTATATCTAGCTATATTTAAATATTTGATCGAGCAATGCTAGTAGATTGCGACTACAGTATAAATTTTGTATTTTTTTTTAAATATTATCGTTCAAGCCAAACGTTTAAAAAAGGAACAGCTGTATTACAAGCGCTGGAGCGAATAACAAAGAAAATAAAATGTTCAGACTCGCTGAGTTTCTTGGACGGAGCTTCTTGCAAAAGGCCGCGTTGCATAGCGTTAGTTTGAAAAATAATGATAAATACCTACTCTTTACCTATTATAATATTGTACAGGAGATATACTAAGACGTTGATTTAAGTAATGACATTTTAATAGAGCGGTGAGCCACCGACTCCCAAGATACGAGCATGTCTCAGTTTGGGAATCAGTGTGTCACTTCATAACATAAGCTTTTGTACATTCACCCTGGTCAAATGTTAATGTTTGTGTTTAAACAGTGTAAATGTTTGTACTATTATGAAGAAATAAAAAAAATATTATTATTAAATTATTATTATACGTGGCAATGGATAAGACTGGATAAAACTAGAACAAGTCTAAATGATGAAAATAGTTTTAGTTTCCAATTGACAAAGTTGCAGTAAGCACTGGATGAAGACAGCTCAGGATTGGCCATTGTGGAGGTATATGAGGGAGGTCTACGTTTAATAGTGGAGTGATGATGAGTGTTACAGTAAAATATAAGTCATTATCTCCTGTAACATTGGAATTTTATGATTACAGACTTATTGCTTGAGGGGGTCGATAAAAACTGATGGCAAGAATGATTTTTGCAATAGTACCGTAGTGCAAGATATTATTTTTTCTTTTTCTTCTTCTTATCGTTTGGTTAGTGGCCAACCTGGTGACAGAGTTACTTAGATCGCTCATATATAGGCCTCTGTCGTGATCTAACGACTGTTAATAATTTAACGTGCCCTCCGAAGCACGGAGACGCTCAGATGAAATACCACTATGCGGTCACCCATCTATAGAGTTACCGCGCCCTTGGTAGCTTAACCCACTAATCGTTTACCGAATAGCGAGCGCACCTGGCTAAGAGCGCCTCTATTATTTTTTTATTTTTTAATACTCAGTGGCACACAATTATACTCGTTTGTCACTTAGTCGGCCACCTGATGTAAGGCATTTGCACGCTTGCAATATAAAGGGCACTACTTGTGCTTCAAATTACAATCATAACTTGGGTGTCAAATAAGCATACGGCCCGCCTGATGTTAAGCAGTTACCGTAGCCTATGCACGCTCGCAATACCAGAGGTATATGTTGCAAAGCGCTGACCCGTTTTTTACAATGTATCCCTGCGATGGAAAAATGCTTCGGTTTTGTGTTAAGAGTAACCATTGGCCAAAAATAACAATCATTTATTTACGCAAGTATGAGCCTGTAGTCGTGTAATTTCATGTGTCACTTTACAACTTTACGCATAGTTTTTTTTTTCTTTAAAAAAGACAACTCCCGCACTAGAGAACAAGCTCTGTGTCGCGGGGGACTTTACAAACATACAATTAACGGACACAAATTACACCCAGACGCAGAACAACTCTTTGAGGGCCACACAAAGTTTTGTCCTGTGTGGGAATCGAACCCACAACCTCGTGCAAAGCAGACGCATACTGCGACCACTGTACCACCAAGGCGGTCAGATTTACATAATTGTGTGTAGTTGGAGCAGTCTCCTGTAAAATTAAGGTGCTTACCCATAACGGTTTGTATGAAGCCCTATTATGCATTACACTAATTACTTCTAAACAATAATCCATATAATTAATATTCAAAAATATTAATATCAGTCTCCATGTCACTGTAAATAAAATATGAAAGTGTTATTTCGTGAAATGATGAATTAAATACTATTTTATGTACAAACGGTGACGTACAAAACGCCAACAGAATAATGCCATCGTGGAAGCATATTCTGAATATCGTTCTCGTAGTATTGGTGAGAACTAACCTGTGGAACTAACTATAGTAAAGAGATAATTCGACGCTTCACAGAAAATAATCAGAGTGCCTAGTGCGAGTTTGTTTTACGTTAATGCGATCGACGCGTTCATGACGGTCGGCACCGGCGCTCCGATTAGCCCGCTCCAAGTTCTTAACCAATCAGAGAGCCAAACGCGGTACCGTTTCTTCACTAGGCACACAGAAGGTTAAATAATTGCTATCCAACCTAGCAATGCCACCAGTCTTCTGTGGACGTAGACAGTGACGCAGATGAATTTTACGACGCCCAATGAAGCGTGTTCAATGCATATTCAAACTTCTACCTTCTCACACAAAACACTAAATTTATATTTAAATCATTGCAATCAAAGCACAAAATATTTCAAAAAAAATACCATACTTTAATTACTTTAGCTAAAATGATTAAGCTGCTCAGAAAATAAAAGGAAATACATAATTTTCTAAAGCCATTCTCGCTTACGTGACGTCAGAATAAGTCCATATAATTTTAACATTCACGGAGCGCAGTGGCCGCCGTCGTAGACGCGCAGCTGACTTCAAAGCGCGGCTTAAAAAGGCTTTCAGCAATTAAATATTGAAGACAACGCGCTACGGTCTGAAATGCGAAGGCATGAGGATATTGTTGGGGGTCCGCTTTGACGACTATGACGCCAACATTTGTTTACATTACGAGTATAAGCAGATGAAGGGAATGTTTTTGGTGTGTTTATTTGTTATGGAAAAGTTGACGTGAATATGTAAGTATACACATACAAATAAGATTCTAGAATTTAGACCAGTATACACATACATACGTACATATAAGATTCTAGAGTGGTGACCATGCATTGGAAGACATTCAGCTTGGGCAGACATCAAACAAGGTGGACCTACCTGGTAAAAGTTACGGCCAATCGAAGGACAAGGTCGACACCGGGATAGGTGTTGTGGAAATACGGCGGTCGTATCCTTCTGCGTGGACGTCATCTCTGGGACTGGTGAAGAAGCCCGTGCAGCCGCTGGGTGGACCACTGCTGTCATATCAGGTACCGGTGGACTTGGTGGGTGTAGGTGCACAGGTGGGTTTTAGTCGGTATACCTGCCACCCACTATCAGTAGCCGGTGCCCAACATAACCGTCCCGCTTCCGGGCGTGATGCGTGATGCATTTCCCCCTGACAAAAAAAAAGATGTGGAAATCCTTTGTGCCTATGTGATGAAATCAATGAATGAAAAAGAATACATACCTTACATATTCATCTTTTTTTTTTTTTTTTTTTATTATTTAAATCATGTTGCTCTACATATTGTGTTACAAGTATATTATACCACGAAAACCTTCAAGGGCTTAAACTGTGGTATATCAGCCACGGCGTCTCGGTACATTAAATTTCACGAAAAAAAAAGGAGTTAACTTAATCTAAGACATGATCTATTATAACATTTTTACAATTTTCAGCTTTTAGGTTGTTGCAGACTTCGACAGGTAAGCTATTTAGCATACAAGGTAACATGCATTCCCACGTCCGTGCTCCATAAACGTTATTATATTTAGGTGTCTCGTATGTTGGTAAGTACGACAGACATCGCAACGACTTCGCTCTATCTTTTTTTTTACGTAAGTCACGTTATGGTGATTTTCTTCAAAAATCTCACTGTCGTCCTTCTACTTATGCAACACAGTCCAAAGCGATGTTTCCTCTCTTGCACCATAATTCATCTGCAATAGACGTAAAGGCCATGACGAAGAATATTTGTTGAGTTGATCTCTGGATGAGTACTTAGACTTTATTATTTAAAGAGACAATATTGTTTTAAGAAATTCTGAATAACATTCTTTTGATATTGTTACAATTGCAGCCTTGGCAGTCCAGTGGTCGCAGCACCAGGCTGTGGGTCCGATTCCCACACAGAACAAAACTTTGTGTGACCTACAAAGAGGTTCTCTAGTGTGGGAGTTGTCTTTTTGAAAAGAAAAAAAAGAAAAGTGTTTCTAAAAAAATAAGCAGGTGTGCAGAAGACTTTTGCCCTGCAGTGTCATTGAAAATTGTGTGGTTAACATGGCAGGTAGAAGAATTAATCAAATGTACTTAGATTTATTATTTTAATGTTTAAAATTATTGTTACAGAATATAAATACATCCCATTATTGAAGTGGCAATTAAATACACTTTAAAATTTATTTTACAATCTCAACTTCAAATTATTAAACAGAAATAATTCAAATCCAAGCTTCCATTTTAAGTGGGTATTAGTTTTGTTATTTGATCCGTCGAAGGGGCTGAAGAAAATAAATGAGATGCTAAAACGATTGAATTTATTTAGACAGTCAATAGTCAACCTAATAAATATTCGATAAACTTAGGTCAAGAATGTCTAAAGACTAAACAAAAAAAAGGTAGACATGGTGAATTGAGTAATCCTTAGGATTACTATAAAGCTTAATAATTAGCTATAAAGCGACTGCTGATCACGATAGGTTCTATTAATCTTTATTCTTTTTTCGTTCTATATATACTTGCTTCCGCCCGCGGCTTTGCCCGCGCGTACATTCCCTCGAGAACAGAGTTTTTTCCGGGATAAAAAGTAGCCTATGTGTTATTCCAGACTATAACCTATCTCTATGCCAAACTTAATCCAGATCCCTTTAGCAGTTTTTGCGTGAAAGAGTAACAAACCTCCATACATTTTTATATATATAATATTAGTAGGATAATTCTTCTGTGCGTGTGTATATCACTGAACTCCGCCTAAACGGCTCGGCTGATTTTAATGAAATTTTGTGTGTGTTTTCGGGTAAGGCCCCGGATGGTTTAGATTCACCATTAGACCGGCCGGTTGATTCTCTAAGAAACAGCGATGGCAAACTGACAATTGTGATCGCAAACTGACAGTTGTGATTTCTCGGTGACGGCACAATGTATTGACTAAACGTCAAAAAGGCTGGGATTTTGCTGACAGCCAGATTTTGCTCGGTTTTCGCGGTGGCTCGGTTTTTGCTCTTACGGAATACCCCTGCCGGTAGGAGGCACTGCAAGAGAATCTCTGAATTCATGACATATAAATTTAGATTTCAAAAAAATATTTTTGCACCTAGTCAATAATTTGGCCTGTTGGTCCAGAGGTTAGTAACTCTGACTGCTAAGCCAAAAGTCGTGGGTTCAACTCCCACCTAGGACAAATCTTTGTGTGATGAGCATAATTATGTTTGTTCTGTGTCTGAGTGTTGTTTATCTATAATATGTATATCATTTATAAATATATAAGTAGGTTTATCAGTTGCCTGGTTGTCATAGTACAGGCTTTGCCTAGTTTGGGTTTAGATGACGGTTTGTAATTTGTCCCAAAAAAATATATATATTGAGGAAGGTTAATATTACGCTACTGCCTAATATAAACATGGCAGTAACAATAAATGTGACACAGGAAAAAATCCAAACTCTCATAAAATATGTTTACGAATGAGTACTTTATAATTCCAGCTCATCATCATAAAGCGCCTATTGCAGTCCAGTGCTAGACATAATCCTTAGTATCTTAAGATATATCTAATTAATTAATAATTACCGTGCATCAACACATAAGCCTAATTTAATTAAACTGTATTCATTATTGATAATAATTGGTATCAAGCACTTGTATAGTAAAAGATCATAACATAATTATATTATTACTAGCTGTTGCCCGCGGCTTCGCCCGTGTGAATGTCGGTTATCGCTGTAAAAAGTAGCCTATGTTTTATTCCAGACAATAATCTATCTCTGTTCCAAATTTCATCCAGAGCCTTTCAGTAGTTTTACGTGAAAGAGTAACAAACATACAAACTTTCGCGTTTATAATATTAGTAGGATGTTATGGCAATAGTCGCTCATTTCCGAAGGCGTAGGTAGAAATTAAAATTAAAAATTTGAAGGCGAGCCAATTGCCATATTATCATCATCGTCATTATCATCATCATCATCTCAGCCAAAGGACGTCCACTGCTGGACCTATATCCTATGCCTCATTCAAGGATTTTCAGAACTATTGCTGGACACAATTCCTCAACTCTGTGCTACTACTAATAACACTTTAACCGACCCGGGAATTGAATTCAGGACTTCATCATCGACCACAAACATAATCTGAAGCTTATGCCGCTAGGAGCAGTACTAGAAAAGAATATTAAATATCAACAAATGATTTACATAAAAAGGTTTTTTGGAGTCTTCTTCGCCGTTTGGTTAGTGGCCAACCTGCTGACAGAGTTATTTAGATTGCCCATATTTAGGCTTCTGACGTGATCTAACGACTGCTAACGTGCCCTCTAAAGCACTAGATGCTTAAATAAAACTATAAAATCACCCATCTATAAGGTTACCGCGCTCTTGGAAGCATAGCCTGCTGTAATTTACCGAACAGCAAGTGCAATCTTATTAGAACTTAGATCAAAATATCTTGTAACTCATTTATGTTAGACCTGCTAAAAATATTACCTCCCTCAGGGTTGAATGAGAGGTGTCAATAAAGGAGTTTACTTACCTCACCGCCATCATAAATCGGCCATCATTATCCGAAAGGGATCCACTCAGTATTCACGTAGCGCTCAAACCCTCGACCTCTCACTTGCATTAACTACTAAAATGGTAAACCAATGATATATGTAGTGTATTTTATCATTTTTTTTTCTATCCTAATAGATTGGCGGTGTTAAAAGGATTGAGGTGGGACGTGGCTTGCAAATTTTTTAGCTGAAAATCCTACGCTTGCTTAAAATATTTTGTATTTATCTGCTATATATATAACTAGCTGTTGCCCGTGGCTCCGTCCGCGTGGATGTCGGTTATCGCTGTAAAAAGTAGCCTGTGTTTTATTTTTTATTCCAGACCATAATCTATCTCTGTGCCAAATTTCATACAGATCCGTTCAGTAGTTTTTACGTTTACTTTTACTCACAAAAATTTGATCTAAATGAATAAATGAGTTTGACTTTGACTTTAAAACTTTTACATTTATAATATTAGTAAGGATTTGTTGGTATTTGGAGTACCATTCATTACCGTTTAGTTAGTAATTTAAAAAGCGGTAATAGCTGAGATTTTATTTTTATTTAATAGTTGAGATATAAAATAACTTCGACTTGCACGCAACAGGTGCGAGTTCGATCCCGGGTGGCACTGCCAATGTGAATTTTACTTTGTGGAGTTTATATGTACTAATCAAATGATTCACTATCTGCTAACGGTGAAGGAAAACATCGTGAGGAAACCCACACATGTCTTAGAAGAAGTTCCAAAGACATGTCTGATTCACCAACCGGCATTAGGCCAGTGTGTGTGAATTAAGGCCTAAACCCTTTCTCTCTGTCTCTTGATAGAGGAGAGGAGACCCGTGCCCCGCAATAAGACATATATGGGTTGCTATAAATAATTTTATAAATGATTCAATAGTAAAGGACACGTCTAAAGATGATGCACAATTCCATTAACTTTTTTCGCTTATGTATGTGTAATATTTGCGCATTTTTCGAGATCTGTAACATGTCCTTCTTTAATTAACTGAGCACTACGTTGACGATAGACAGCGGCTTGACGATATCCTTACCGAAGACTTACCCTCCATGACTGGCAGTTACCACCATCAGGTGGACCGCTGCTAGCTTGTTTACCACCAATAGCTATAAAAAAGATATGTTGCTACCTAAGAAATATAAAGATCTCATTTTTTACTTCTGAGGTGGAACATATGCACGGGAGCAGCTTAATGGCAAGCAGTTATCGAAGATTACGTCAGTATCACCCGCATGTAATGATTTGTAACACAGTTACTTACTCATAATAAATGTTATAAATTCTTATATAGGAGTAATAACAGATTAAAATGTGATAACCATAACATTGGTGTGGTGACGGATTAAGAATACAAATGTCACCACCCCATTCCATCCCGTGGGCGTCGTAAGAGTCGACTTAGGGAGTAAGTCAGGCAGACAATATCCACTGCAGGAGAGGGAAAACTCGAAACCAAAACCCCACACCAACCCGTCTGGGCAGCGTGGTATAGTAGGCTAATATCCCTCCAAATTTATGGAGGAGACCCGTGCCCAGCAGTGGGACGTTTATGGGTTGAGATGATGATGTTGATGATGAACCATAACATATTGAAAAGACAACTTGAGTAGGTATTTATTTTACTTGTCTATATTGAGCTTCATGATATAATTTCAAAGTCTGAGTATAAGTAATTGGAAATGTAATTACCAATTAAACTGTAATAATATTTTCGTTGTCTGAAGATCTTAAGAGAATAACAGTAGATATTTTTAGGTCACAGTATACATATATAGGTACTAGGGGTCGCCCGCGACTTCGTCCGCGTGGTAATTTGGAATATTTTCCCCGAGTTTGCAACATATCTCACTACTGCTCCGCTCCTATTGATCAAAGCGTGATATTATATAGCCTATAGCCTTCTTGGATAAATGCACTATTCAACAAAAAAAGATTTTTTCTAATCGAACCAGTACTTTCTGAGATTAGCGTGTTTAACCAAACATACAAACAAACAAACTCTTCAGCTTTATAATATTAGTACAGATTCATAGTTATACCGATAACATAAATGGTTGAAAGCATAATAATTATTTCCTCTTTACTAGCCATCTGCCAGGTATCTCCCAGGCAGATGCATACATACATCTACATACATCGCATTTAAACAAAAAATCATTTAGTCTATATGTTTCAGTTCAAAGACTATTTTACTTAATTATTATGCTGTCACTCTCTAACTCGACGTGAAAAAAAGAGACAGCATGCTTGGCTTGGCAATCACCAAAGAACGTTCCAGAATTTATCTATACAAACTACGGAGTAGCGATTTACTAAACGACGTGTTAAACTTGCCCTTTTGTTATTTAGTTCACGAATATTTATGGGAACTTATGTATGCTGCCGCGCCGTGGAAAATGGAGCCTATTATCTGTTATGTCCGCACCACACTTAGCGTATTTACTAAAATATTAACTGTATTATGCTGATAGAAAATCAACCTTGTACTTTGATCATAAAGTTGATTTTATTTCAGCATTATCAGAGCACCATGCTAGCGAGCAAGGATGAAAGGGCTTCCACCTTACAGAAGACCACAGCCAAAGAACTACGCACAGCGGAATAGTTGTGTTCCTGTGTGTGATTCTGTACTCACACACAGGAACACAAATAAATAAGCGTTGCAACTGCTACTATTAAAAAACTGCTTAAACAGCATCCCTAAATAAGCGCTGGAGATCTGTGTCTCCAAAGCTTATTTAGGGATGCTTTTTAAAATAAGCGTTTTCTTATCCCAGGGATAATCCATCTTAAAGCATTGGTGTTAAAAAATTGGTCGGCAATACGCTAGTGATACCTCTAGAATTGCGAGCGTCTATAAGCAACGGTGACTGCTTAACATCAGGCGGGCGGTATGCTTGTTTGCCACCCAAGTAGTATAAAAAAAAGAAAAGTCAAGTGTTGTGCGGGTATTAGAGAAAGGTAGGTACTCCTTAATCGTGCGTACATATTGTACGGGATGATTGAGGTTATATTCGTAAGGTGAGAGCATTAAACTTCGCCTACTTGTGTGTGTTCTACCGCCTGTACCATGGGCTGTGTTCTGAGGAATTGTTTGAGATGATGCCCACGGCCACATTTTATCAACGCACCTCTCGCCGCCGACAGGGAGTTTATCCTCACATCCTTGCACCGCAAACATGCCGTACCGTAAGATTCCAGAGGAATTTCTTACCACGTACGATTAGGCTGTGGAATGAGCTCCCTGCCGAGGTTTTCCTAAGAGACTATAGCATGGGGTTCTTCAAGAAAGGAGTTATAAGATTTTTAAAAGGTCGGCAACGCGTCAGTGTCACCCCTGGTGTTGCAAACGTCCATAGGCTACGGTAACTGCTTACCATCAGGCGGGCCGTATGCTTGTTTGCCACTTGTTTGGTAATATAAAAAAAAAAAAAACTCCTGGTGGTGGCGGGAGGTATGTTGATGACCATGGGTATCATACCAAACAATTCCTCAGAACACGAATCGTAGTAAAGGCGATAGAAAACACATAAGGAGGCAAAGTGTAAGCGTGGGGTTGTCAACAATTTGCATAGATCGTTAATTTTTTTATACTACTTGCATGGCAAACAAGCATACGGCCCGCCTGGTGTTAAACAGTTTCCGTAGCCTATGGACGCTTGCAATTCTAGAGGTATCATTTACATGTTCCAGACTAAACAACAATATATATAATACTAGTTGTTGCCCGCGGCTCCGCCCGCGTAGATGTCGGTTAGTAGATAAAAAGTAGCCTATATTCTATTCCAGACTATAATCTATCTCGATGTCAAATTTCATCCAGATCCGTTTAGTAGTTTTTGCGTGAAAGAGTAACAAACTTCGCGTTTATATTATTAGTAAGGATAAACAAATTATCCCAGCTTTCCTCCCTATTCTCTTTAATAGCAATAATTATTTACCTGACCCAAAGTCCAATGTAACCCAGTGTTATCAAGCTTTACTGAATGCTACAATAAAAATACTTCATACGTTATATTTTTTGATGGAGATTGATTGTTTATGTTAAGGGGCATATAAAGCAGAATTATTAAATTTATCATTAAATTAGAAAATTAAAAACTTTTTTTTTGAAATATACATACAGTAATTAGACAACTTAATAAAAAAAAACGATTAACAAGATTTAAACAAAGAACGAGGCTGTACCATGTTAAAGCCCCGTTCTTTTTTTTTATACTACTTGGGTGGCAAACAAGCATACGGCCCGCCTGATGTTAAGCAGTTACCGTATCGTATTTGCGTGTTGCGAACCCCTTTTTCGACACCAGGGCTTTAAGATGGAAGTAACCCTGGGATAGGAATACGTTTCTTTCAAAACGCATCCCTAAATGAGCGCTGGAAACCTGTACTCACACACAGGAACACAACTACACCGCTGTGTGTAGTTATTTGGCTGTGGTCTTCTGTACGGTGGAGGTCCTTCCCCAGTCGGGCCTGCTCGCTAGTATAGTGCCCTACCTCTCTTAAAACGTACGTTCTTATTGTAAACGTATTAAACAAGAGTCTTTCTAGCGAGTAAAAGTGTTAGTAGTTCGAGTGAGAAAAAGGGACGGAACTATATACGCTATATAGCTATGTCCTTCTTTCTCGCTCGAACTAGTCTTATTTTTACACTTAACACACACTTGTACGGCCCCATGTCTCCAGTGCTGAATTACAGTAGTGTAATTAATCAAAATGTTTTTAAATGTTTCCTATCGCAGGGATACCCTTGTTATTGCAAGCGTCTATAAGCTACGGTATATAGTCATATACCGTAGCTTATAGACGCTTGCAATAACACAACGAGACCAACAGGCCTGTCGGCCTGTTGGTCTCGTGGTTAGTGAACCTGATTGTTTAGCCGGAGGTCGTGGGTTCGATTCCCACATGCGATAAAACTTTATGTGATTTATAAATGTTTGTTTCGAGTCTGGGTGTAGTTTGTGTTCGTCAATTGTATGTTTGTAAAGTCCCCGCGACACAGGGCGTGTAATCTAGTGCGGTAGTTATCTTTAAAAAAAACAGCTACCCATCGAAAAAAATGAACCAACGAGCTGCAGAAGTACTCAACCTTACCGTTAAAAACATTTTTTTACATGTAGCGTCAAAGCGCTACTGATTTATGCGTTTATAAACTACAATAGCTGCTTACTATGAACCGTTATACGTTTGTTTACCACCTTAGGGAAGTATAAAAAAAAACAATTTAATCTTCAACGACTATATTTTATTTCCACTTAGTAACCGCATGCCACTTAATAGATAAGGACCCCAATTTGATGGCGAGTAGAGCGACGCTCGTTTTTCCGCCTAAATAAATGTCATTATATATGTCATTGATTGATTGTCATATTCGTTACGATGAACTGTTACGTTTCAGTTTTGTATGTAATTATACCGGTTTTTGAGCTTAACCGGTGTTTGTTACAGAATTGTTTTTATTGTTGTCAATTTGTTTTTGAGGATTGTTTTATTTTATCAGGAGTTTTTTGTTTTGTTTTGTGATCACGTTTTATTTATTGAGGATTACATCACTATTAACGTATTATTGTTGTCTATATTTTCTGTATATTGTAAGGTTGTCAGTAATAAATTGCTTTACCCGCCAATTATTTCGCTCGACTTTACAAAAATACAATGTTTTTTTGTTACGATTTAACTCAAAAACCACTCAACCGATTATAAAAATGCTTTCACCATTAGAAAGCTACATTATCAGCGGGTAACATAATCTATACTTTTTTTATAAAAAATACGGGATCCGTACAAAAACTAAATAAATGTCCATCCGCACAAAGCACTCGCGCTCATTTTGGGATGCGTTTTGAAAGAAATGTATTCCTATCCCAGGGATACTCCCATCTTAACAACAACACTTTGGCAACAAGCAAGTTATACCTCTGGTATTGCAAGCGTCCATAGGCTACGGTAACTATTTTTCCATCCAAGTAGTATAAAAAATGCTACTCAACTATTTACTATCAATATTTTTAATACCGGGTATAACCACAAGACGTATTGCTCGATCGAGCTCATCCATAAAATAATAAAATAGAATCGAATGATCCCCTCAAGTAGGATGATCCCTCAGTAAATAGAGCCTCGTAATGGATGAGATAGGAGGGAAAATTAAATTTAAATAGGTAGCCTGATGAGGTCAAGTGTCGAAACTTCAATGTTCGTGGAATCTTTTGTGGTTGATTGCTTTTACACGACTATCTAAAAAAGGAAAGATATCGTTTCAAGTTTGTACGTGTATGATGGTATTATTATAGTTCTTACATCGAAAAGCCCTTCACATGCTTTAACTTATCGCATCAAATTTGCAACGCAAACGATACGATACGATAAAAAGAAAACATATAGAACTCATAATTCTAATCGTATTTTTTTTTAATCGGTCATACATCTAGAATTTTACAAATATTTCTTAACGCATTCGATCAATCAAGCGCCATATTGCCACACAGTTGTTCGAACTACAAAAATAAATATACACATATAAAACTTTAATAAAATTAAACTCGCATCAAAGAGAACATGTGGAGCTAACCTAAAAGTTTCGGAGAAAAAGCCTTGGACCGCCCGTTAAGACCATAATCCTTATCTAAGAGCGCGGGCAGCGGTTACCGTCCTCTCAATTGATACCACCCCTCCTATAAATTGTTCACAAGATAAAATGCCAGTTTCAATCACTTTTGTTGTTTTTTTAAGGTGGTAAAGTTGGATTGTTTATTTCGTAAAAGTTGAAATTACTTACATTTCCTTATTCGTATGTAATGCTACTTCCCGAGTTTTGTTTTTGTAATGAGTATTTGTAAATATATTGCTTATTATCAGACTGCCTTGGTGGTCCAGTGGCCGCAGTATGCGCCTGCTGTGCACGAGATTGTAGGTTCGTGCAAATCATTTTAGTTGCACTTTTCGTGCAAATAAAATGATTTGATTTGATTTGATTCGATTCCCGTACAGGACAAAACTTTGTGTGACTCACAAAGAGTTTTTCTGAGTCTGGGTGTAATTTGTATCCGTTAATTGTATTTTTGTAAAGTCCCCCGCGACACAGAGCTAGTTCTCTAGTGCGAGAGTTGTCTTTTTAAGAATAAAAATGGACACCTTTAACCCGAATTGGTAAGCATAGGTTCTACGTAATAGGGAGCGAGCTTCTTGACCAACCGATTCTGGCCACCATTTCGTTTATACTAAGTAATTTTTGAATCAAATCCTGGACCTCTGCAACTCAATTTTATGCAGCATTACCAGAAAATTATATAAGTCCACCCATTGGAAATGGTCTACGAATAAATGTGGTGTACGAATAAACGAAAAAAGTGTGACTACGAAAATAATAAAATATTTTAGTCCGTTAAGGTCAAAATAGCTGGATAAAAATGTTATGAGTCACCCGCCAATTGTACCTCTTCATCATTTATATAATATGTGTTATGTCAAAAAAATGCATATTTATCTATTCGGCGATTAGTTTTTCAGCAAACGATGAGCATAATATTTCGCAATAGTCATTCAATCTTAATTAACAGTTACTCGGTGCAGCTCTTATTATTTCGCCGAGGCCGCTCTATGGTTTTCTTTTTAAAGCACGATGCCTGGTTACTTGAAAATTTGTAGGGATAAATTGTATGGAAACGACTTTTAGAGAAATATTTTTTAAATTACTAAAACTGTGTGTACCTACCTGTATTGTGTACCTTTATATCCTGTGTCATAGGAGAGTACATAAACACAAACACAAAGTACACCCACACTCAGGACAACCATTTATGGATCACACAATTTTTTTATCCCGTATAGGAATAGAACAATATACCGAACATAAATGCGAGGACCGTGCAGTAATCAATAATTTGTAAATTGCACAACATTTTTTCATACATGGATCAAACCCACAACACGCAGCGCAGTGAAAAAAGACGAAGACCACTGAAACTAGTAAGTCATACGTTTTTTCAAATTTCGTAAATCCTACTTGGTGATTATTAACATGATCAGACCACAGCCACTCAAAAGGCGGTGTAGGTTGTGTTCCTGTGTGTAAGTACAGGTCTCCAGGCGCTCATTTAGAGAAAGCGCGTTGTGTTTTATACGAAACGCTTTCTTATCCGAGCGATATTCAATCATGGTGTAATAAAAATGGGTAGACAATACGCAAGTGATACCTCCGCCGGCTGATTCTCTAAGAAACAGCGATCGCAAACTGACAGTTGGGATTGCTCGTGACGGCACACACGATTGCTAAATGTCAAAAAGACTAAATTTTCGCTCTCAGATTATGCTTCGATTTCGCGGTCGCTTGTTTTTCGCTCTTACGAAATACCCCTGCCGGTATCGCAAGCGTTTATAGGCTACAGTAACAGCTTAACATCAGGTGGGCCGTGTGCTTGTTTGCCACCCAAGTTGTATAAAAATAAATGTACATTATGTATATACTTCAAGTGCTCGTTTTAACCAAGTTACACCCGCCGCGGTCTATGGTAACTGCTTACTATTAGGCAGTCCGTATGCTTGTTTGCCTTGCAAGTAGTATAAAAAATAAATGTAATATATACTTTGAGTGCTCGTTTTAATCAAGTTAAACCGGCCGCGGTCGTGGTCACAAGCTGACTGACTGATAATATATTAATTAAAAAGAGTGGTCTGAGTTTCTTGTTAGTTCTTCTCAAGGCCCCACGTCAGTGAACTAGCCGTAGGAAAATTTTTGCTGACATCATTTTTCTGGCTTATTCATAATTTATGACCTTCATAAGTGTTACTTTGTAACCTAAATGAATAAATAAATTTTGAGTTTGTCCACTGCAGGACATAGGCCTCCTCCAAGGATTGCGGCAACTCTCGATCCTGAGTCTACCTTGTCCATCGGTTGCCCGCAACCTTTACCAGGTCGTCGGTCCATTTATATGTTCATAAATGTTTTTCAAGAATATTACTCAAAATATATTCACAAGAATCCTTCTCTGCCCTATTCTTATCATCAAATGACCAGTTAATACTGCTCGCTTTAAATCCGCCGCCGGATTTCGTTCCCGGGGAATAATTACGATTTTCATAGTGCAACCACTCACTGGTGGGAGTCGCAAGAACTGTGCAAACGGCGAAAAACTCGCTTCCAAGAATGAAATTGATTTATGTTGAATGCAGCGAACGAATACTCGAAACTGATAATGTATCTATAGCTAGGTACTTTTTTATTTTTCGTTCGAAAATGGTTATTTTGGTGTTGGTTTGTTATAGCAACCTGTATCTGTCATACGTCTTACTATCCAACCTTAGCTCGCTGGTCTAGTGAACGTTAAGTGCGACTGTTGATCGTGATGTTCCGGGTTATGTGTAATATGTATATTTCAATTAACTGGACGATTGGTTCAGTGGCCTAAGTGGTTACCTCGCCATTTACTATTGCACAACGTGTTGTGGGTTCGATCCCCAGACGGAATAAAAAATAGTGTGATCCATAAATGGTTGTCTCGAGTCTTAGAGTTCTAGCGACACAAGGCTTGTTCTCTAGTGCAGGAGTATAATAATAAAAAAAACGACCTCTGTATCTAATTTCATCCAGATCCATTCCGTAGCTTTTACGTGGAAGAGTAACAAACATTCATACTCTCAAACTTCATATTTCATATAAAAGTGATCCTATAACCATCGACCACGACTCTTTGATCACATCTCAGTGTGTTAATACGACCTTATCTGACATGCACATAACCAAAGATATCATAATAAAAACGCTTAAATCATTAGACATAAACAAGGGGGCAGGTCCAGATACTGTGCCTCCTTTCTTTCTAAAATATACCGCGGATTCGATTAGCTTGCCATTATTTATTTTATATAATAGAAGTCTGACAAGTGGTACAATGCCACAGATTTGGAAGACTGCTAATGTAACTCCTGTATATAAAAGTGGAGGTAAGTCAGATGTTAATAACTATCGACCTATATCCCTGCTCTCAGCGATGGCAAAAACGCTTGAACGCATAATACACACAGAAATTTATCCACACCTACACAGAGGTATTATTTCCAAGCAGCATGGTTTCGTTAAGGGTCGGTCCACGGTAACTAACCTCTTGCTTTATTCGAATTATTTGTTTGAAACAATGGACTGTTGCTCGCAAGTAGACTCGGTTTACACCGATTTTTGCAAGGCCTTTGATAAAGTGGATCACTCAATACTATTAAAGAAGATTGCATATAATGGTATACGTGGAAATCTATTACGTTGGTTCCAGTCTTACATAGTTAACAGAACACAAAGGGTTGCGCTGAATGGTTTCTACTCTAATGAAATACAGATCAGCTCAGGTGTGGTCCAAGGTTCAATTTTGGGCCCCCTGCTATTCATTTTATTTATTAATGACGTTGGCAGCTGTTTCAAACATTCTAATTACCTTATGTATGCAGATGATTTAAAAATTTATCGAGAAATTAAATCACAAAGTGACTGCCTTAAACTACAAGAAGATTTAAACCGCTTTACCACTTATTGTACTAATAATAAATTACACTTAAATATTAGTAAATGTAAATCAATAACATTTACAAAAAAACTTAATGTAATTCAACAAACTTACCTCCTATGTAATAATGCTTTAGAAAAAGTAACGACAATCAGAGACCTTGGAATATATCTAGACTCTAAACTACATCTTGACGTACATATTAACTATATAGTAAATAAAGCATTTCAGATGTATGGATTTGTTATGCGCAATAGCATACCCTTTAAGAAGGCAGCTTCATACCTACTGCTGTACAAGTCATTAGTTAGGTCACAATTGGAATATGCCACTGTTGTATGGAATCCCCGATATGCTAAATATAGTGAACAATTGGAATTGGTGCAGCGTAAATATTTTCGTACGGTTAGTTATAGATGTTTTCGCAGGAGAAGTTATCATTATATGGAGGAAAAATTCTCTATAATGTCCCTCAAAAAGAGACGGTGGTTGATGGACTTGTCAACGTTATATAATATTTGTGGTAGCGAATACGACTGTAACAGCCTAATGAACCAAATACAATTAAGAATTCCGAGTAGTTCGGCTCGTATACGCGCTGCACATAACTGTGCTCTTTTTGCACCTAGGCTATGTAGAACGAATGCAGGTGAGAGAGCTCCCCTTCGCCGTATAATGAAACTATACAACGAATATTTTACAGATATTGATTTGTTTGTGTTATCTCCTGGAAAATTCAGGGTGTGTATGGTTGAGAGACTCAAAGAAATAGTTGAAGACGAAAATGGTTGATACTGTTATGTGTATATTAAATTGTAATTTATGTCAGCAATAAATAATGTAAGCAAAGCAAAATATTAATTTGTAAAACACAGATTTCAATGTAGCAACTGTTATATTATATTGTGCGTCATACTCTTTTTACTATTATCTTTAGCGGACAACGTTGTTGGTTGTACATGTACGAAGCATTGTATTAGTAATAAGTATTTATATTTAGCACTGTGTACAATTGTTTGTTGTCCTAAATAAATAAAATAAAATAAAAATAAAAATAAAATATTTAGTAGGATAATTGTCATTTTAATGGTCAAAATAATATCTTATTGTATACAGTGTTCCACAGCTACGATTGACTGTTAAAACAATGTAATCATCAATCACAAACGCTCATGACTGTTGCACTGAATTTTTTTCAGACCTGTCTCATTTATCTTATTCGTGGTAATGGATTGTTTACTCGCAAATTTTTTTTACAGAACAATATATTATTGTGTATTTATATTTTTTATTGGGGCAGAAAAGTTCTGGACTATCGACCACGATCTGGAAAACGCAGCGTGGGCAGGCCTCCAACAAGGTGGACCGATTACCTGGTAAGGTCACGAGTAGCCGATGTAAGGTCACCTCAGGACCGAATGCTGTGGAAATCTTTGTCCAGCAGTGGACTGTCTTTTGGCTGAGATTATGATGATGATAGATGTATGTTTTCTTCAAATTTTATTTTTCGTATTATTTGATAAAAATTGAAGTTATAAAGTGGTTACAACTCAATAATTTGGTGCTGATTCGATGATTTTTTTACAAACTTTTTAGAATGAATATATAATTTATGACCAAACCATATTATGAAACACATTTTGTAGAATAATACTGTATTTTTGGCAGTCATTTGCCTATAAATGTCAACAAAAAATGGTTTCGTTTACACCTCATTTTCATAATTTTTTGAGAAGCCATTTGGAGATAGCGTGTACCGTGCGGTCCACATTTCAGAAGACCGCATAGCTTGGAGACGTGTCGTATGTGGTCGCGATCCTCAGCAGTGAGGGAAAGACGATGATTTTTAATTGAAGGGTTTAATGCTTCTTTGAGGTAAATGCACCTAAATACCGCCCCACCCGAGAAAGTGGGACGGTTATGTCAGGCTTTCCAGCTTAGAGTTAGTAAACGGCTGGCATACTGAAAGCTCTCTGTGCACCTACACGCTTATTTCGCGGGTGGACCACGGAGTCTGATATGACATGAGTGTCACAGTTTTCTTATTTTTGAGTTATCCATAACACATAACCCTGATATTACAATACTCAAGATCGACAACGACCCACTAATGCTGCTGGAATTACAGGCGTCTATATGCTTTGGTAACTGCTTTCCATCAGGCCGTAGTATAGGAAAAAGGTAAAATAAAATGCCCGTAACAAAACACTATATTATAGAATCTAGACTAAAATGTTTACGAATACCTACACCTATTAAACAGGCACCCTATAAACATATATTTCTTTCACTACCTACAATAAAATACCAAAAATACGCACTACAAAACTACCTGAAGAACCATAACCGTAAAACCGGCCATTGTCCCCGGATCATAAGAATACGAAGAAACTACGTATATCTTACATAATATGCAAATGTCCGTCCTAACGATGCGGTAACTCAAATATAAGAAACAGAATATATCGTTAAGAACCAACCGATAGATAGGTAGAAACAGAAAAATCCTCAAAGGACCAATGTGGTTGGGTTTACAGCGTTTTTACGATACCTCCTTATCTTGAGTTATGAGAGAAATCGGTGATTTGCAATGCAAATATTTTATGCCCGGATGTAACGATTTGTTGGCCTTCCCTAGTGAGCAGAAAATATGCAGACGATATCGAAATATACATTTTAATATAACTTAATTTAGAATTTCGAACAAAAAAGCAAAAAAGCCCTGTAGGATGGGAAACTCACTAACATACAATTCATGGACATTAAGTATTTGGAAAGTTTAGACACGGAACAACCAATGGATCACACAGTTTTGTCCTATGTAGTTATTTGGCTGACATTTATCTGTAAGGTGGAGGATACAGGCTATAAGTTTTATAGAAAAACTGTTGGTTAACGGGTCACCGGTGCCCACGTCACGTGGGTCATCAGTAACCAGGCTTAAAAAAAATTTAGTTTCTAGTACTAGACCGTATAATTCCGTGTATGTAAGTAAATATGAAAAGATAGCAATTTTGACTGGCCTGTTGGCCTAGTAGTTAGTAACCGTTATTGCTAAGCTGGAGGTCGTAGGTTCGATTCCCACACAGGACAAAACTTTGTTTGATTCATAAATGTTTCTCTCAAATCTGGTTGTACTTTGTGTCCGTTAATTGTATGTTTGTAAAGTCCCCCGCGACACAGGGCTTGTTCCTTAGTGCGGGAGTTGCCTTTATAATAAAACTAGCTGTTGCCCACGGCTCCGCCCGCGTAGATGTCGGTTATCGCTGTAAAAAGTAGCCTATGTGTTATTCCAGACCATAATCTATCTCTGTGCCAAATTTCATCCAGATCCGTTCAGTAGTTAATACGTGATAGAGTAACAAACATCTATCCATCCATCCATACTTACAAACTTTTTTTATAATATTAGAAGGATAAAAGATTCACAATGTTGCTATCTTACTAAGTCTTATACAACATAACGAGACAACAATACAATTAAAAGCTAACCTCAAACCCCACCTGGAGGTTGTTTGCCCTGAGCATTATTAGTAACAGTTGTAAACTCGGTAAGTAGTGAACAAACGATCTTATTTCCGCATGTCATGTTCTCAACGTATACGTGTTATTTGAACACTGCTACTTTGAGCACATGAGATATGTTACGTACAAAGTAATTAATTTGGCAACAGTTGTTGGTTTCTAAAGGATACATTTTTTTTATACTACTTGGGTGGCAAACAAGCATACGGCCCGCCTGATGTTAAGCAGTATCCGTAGCCTATAGACGCTTGCATTACCAGAGGTATCACTTGCGTATTGCCAACCCATTTTTTTACACCAGGGCTTTAAGATGGAAGTAACCCTGGGATAGTAATACGTTTCTTTTAAAACGCATTCCTAAATGAGCGCTGGAGACCTGACATTGAAGAGGATTCTTTAAGATTTGATACCTATGCTATCGATGCTGTTCATATGGTGCTCAGGTTCTGTGTTCGGACCCCCGATAAAAAGTGTTTTGACTGCATCAGCTTGCATGCTATCATACTTGTATTTTACAAAAGATTGTAACTATCTAGCGATTAAAAAGAGTGGTCTGAGTTTCTTGCTAGTTCTTTTCAAAGCTCCACGTCAGCAAACTAGCCGTAGAAAAATTTTGCTGACATCATTTTTTTTTTTTTTTTTTTTTATACTACCAAGGTGACAAACAAGCATACGGCCCGCCTGATGGTAAGCAGTTACCGTAGCCTATGGACGTTTGCAACACCAGGGGTGTCACTCACGCGTTGCCGACCCTTTAAAAACCTTATAACTCCTTTCTTGAAGAACCCCATGCTATAGTCTCTTGGGAAATCCTCGGCAGGGAGCTCATTCCACAGCCTAATCGTACGTGGTAAGAAATTCCTCTGGAATCTTACGGTACGGCAAGTTTGAGGTGCAAGGATGTGAGGATGAACTCCCTGTCGGTGGCGAGAGGTGCGTTGATAAAATGTGGCCGTGGGCATCATCTCGAACAATTCCTCAGAACACAGCCCATTGTACAGGCGGTAGAACACACACAAGGAGGCGAAGTCTCTCCTTAGACTTAGTGGATCAATACCGCCTGTGAGCTTGGGATCGTCAACAATCCTCACAGCGCGTCTTTGAATCAAAGGGTCCAAGCTGGTATCCAGGTGCTCCCGCCCAAAGGTGGCAGCAGTACTCCATGTGGGGCCGGACTTGCGCTTTGTAGAGCAGCATTCTATGGCCCGCGGTGAAGTACCACTTTGCCCTGTTGAGCACACCTAGCTTTCTAGATGCCAGCTTAGCCTTGTCTTCCAAGTGATGTCGGAACTGGACGTCACTAGAGATGTCGACGCCGAGGATCCCAATGCTCTTGGATATTGTAAGGGCTGTGTCTTGGAATTGTGGAGCCATAGCAAATGGGGCTTTCTTAGCGGTGAACGCGCAAACTTGTGTCTTACTGGGGTTAAATTGGACTAAATTTAGTCGTCCCCAATCAGAGACTCTGGAAAGAGTGCTACTGATTTCAGACACAAGTTTTTCGTGACTTTCGTCAACAATGGAACGAGGGATATTTGCGCGGCCTGTGTAAAAAGTGTCCCCGGTGCTGTCATCCGCATAACAATGAATGTTGTCGGTAGACAACATATCATTTATATGAAGAAGAAACAACGTCGGAGACAGCACAGAGCCTTGCGGTACGCCAGCATTGATGTCCAGGCGATCCGAGCAACAACCGTCAACGACAGTTTGTATGCTTCTGCTGGACATCATCATCTTTCTGGCTTATTCATAATTTATGACCTTCATAAGGGTTACTTTGTAACCTAAATGAATAAATGAATTTTGAGTTTGAGTTTGAAAAGAGAAATGAGTTTTACAGAAATGCTTTCTCTCAACCATACATATCCAGACATACTTCTGGACATAGGCTTTCCCAAGAAATTTCACAGCGCTAGCTTTGAGTCCTGAACTGCCTATGTCCATCGGCTGTCCGCAACCTTTAACAGATCATCGATTTTGTTGAAGCCTGCGCCCAATATACCTTCGTTTGTGATTACGAAGTACTTCTATCTATCAATCAAGCTATAAGACATCTACTGATGCACGTAAGCCTTCCCTAAACATTTTCACAGCGTTTGGGCTTGAGCTGCCCTCATCCGTCGGCTACCTGCATCTTCACCAGGTCATAAATCCATCTTGTTGGAGACGGGTCCACGGGTACGGGTATAATTAATTTGACTGCCTTTGCTGGTGGTCCAGTGGCCGCAGTATGTGCCTGTTGTGCACGAGGTTTCGATTCCCACACAAAACTTTGTGTAACCCACAAAGAGTTGTTCTGAGTCTGGGTGTAATTTGTGTCTGTTAATTTTATGTCTTTAAAGTTCCCTGCGACACAGAGTTTGTTCTCTAGTACGGGAGTTGTCTTTAAAAAAAGAAAAAGAAAATAAAATATTAGCATTTATGACTTTTTTCGATGAAGAATGTTCAGTATTAGGACATTGTGAGCTTATATTAAAATAGGCTCACCTTCGCGGGCTCAAAAGGTGGAAAAAACATAATTGTGATATATCCCTGCCTTTGAAGAATAAGGCGTAGGTAATGCTAGATGCAATTCTTTGCACGCGGCAGTTTCGCTTTGGAAAAGTGTTCGAGCACAGGTTGATACATACTCATAGAATTAATTCCGGATGAGGGAGACTGCAATATTGACTCGAATACGTTCTTGCGGAATTCAGGTTTAGAGATTTATTCCTCGATGTACGTTTTATAACAGAGTACCTAAAGAAATTATGTATCTACTTTTACATAAATTTAGATTTACTGTTTAAAACGATTTCATACAGAAAGGTTTTTATGCACCTAGTCGGATGTCGGTTATCGCTCTAAATACTATATATAATCTTCGTTCTTGCGTACAATAGTTTTTACGTGAAAGAGTAACATACATCCGTACATACATCCATTATTCCTCGCCAACTTTCATATTTATAATATAAGTAGGATAAATAAATGAATCTTCATTATCATCTCAGCCAAAAGACAGTCTGAAAAGCCAAAGACGTCCAGAGCTAGCAGTGGACGTCTTTTCGGCTTGTGTCTGACACGGGCATCCCAAGCTGATTTTTCCATCATTCTGTCTTAATAAATAAGTACCTATTTAAAGAAAAATAAGTCATGGGACAAGTTGCTTGGTAATACTGCACTTAGCACTTTAGGCAAGGTCTATGACACCTACGTTTCGCCAGCTATGTTAAATCCCATGTAATAAAATGGATTATCATGATTGCCCGACTCAGAATCAAACACATACCTAATCGATCGCAAACATAAATGCTATCTTATACCACAGGACAAAGAACCGAAGCAGACATTTTAATATTTTGTATTTTATTAAAATTACCGTATACAAAGAAAGTCCTTTTCGATCTTTGTCGTCCTCTTACAGCCATTATCCTTATTGTAAGTATAATTGGCTTCAGCATCCGCCATTTTTCCGTAATAATTCATCCGCTTAGCATAGCAAACGAGATGATTACACCAATTATCTCCCTTGTTCATTAATTCATAACGTAAACATTATTCTTTTGATTCAATTGAACATTGATATGAAAGGCCGAATTTATTCAGCATTTATTATATGATTGAAGTTCAGCAAAATATAAAAAATCCGATTGGTCTTTTATTGAACATATTATACTTAGAGCGATTATACACTACAATGTTTTGCATCGATACAAACGCGATGCAAATGCGATATATTTCTTCTTCTTCTTATATAAAACAATTCCTACACTAGAAAAAATGCCATGTGTCGAAAGAGACTTTGCAAATATATATTTTAAGGACACAAATTACACCCAGACTCGAAACACACATCGATGAATCACACAAAGTTATGTCCCATGTTTGAATCGAACGTACGCCCTACATTAGTTCAGCTGTCAAACTTTATATACTACTAAAGATCTGCATCGTTATTATACTGATGCAAAACATTGCATCGATACAATAACGATGCAGTCCTTTTGCAAACACGATACAGTTGCTAACTCTCAATATTTACCAACATCGATACAAAAGCAATGTGGTCGCTATATAAAATACGATATTTCGCATTATAATTTCGATAAAATCGCAAAGAAGTTGCGATGCAAGCGCAATTACAGCTGCTATGTAGAAAGTCGTAATTTGTAAAGTTTGACAGCTAGCAATTGTATGCGTTTCTATAACGACTGTATCGATGCAAGAAGTCATAGTGTGTAAATGATGTAAGCTAGCGACTGTATAAAGTGTTTTCTAAAAATCGAAAGTTGCGAGTATATGCGCTATCTATACGGTAGTGCGCTTGCATCGATACAAAAGGCCGTAGTGTGTAGCCGCTCTTAATATCGACAATTTTATCTGTGCATACAGGGAACGTGGATTGCTACTCTCGCACACCGCGAAATTGAAATTGAGTATGAATAAATTAGATATCTGTATTTACAGAGTGGTTCTATATTCAGAGATGAAAATCTTAGAATAGAATGTTGTTTTGTTTACATTTTTATGTAAACTTTAAAGTGGATGTAGGTGTTATGGTGTTATGTGAACATCGACCTATGAGAGATACACATATTATTATTATCTAGTGAAGTAAATGTTAAGTGATATCAGAATTGGGAGTGTGACCTGCTTGTAACGAGGTAGACGAAAGTGTGTAGGTATTGACTGTTTGAAATTTTGTGAGATAGTTTAAGATGGTAAATTACCCGACTGCCCAGAGAAGGTTAGGTATGTTTCTTGCGCGTAGCTAAGTGTGTGTATGTACAGCTACATAATTACATTTTAGTTCCCTATTTGTGTTAGATGCATGTAGCATCACTTTATGCCCAAAAGCAAAGTTGTACCACATCTATATTTTGCCAACTAACAAAATAATATTACAAAATGTATGTAGTTCGAGGCAAGAATTAATAAATCTTCAACATATAACTTTATACACCCATAAAGCCTAGCTATGAACCCATCGATTATCCCATACAAATAAACCTTAACACACAGCTAAGATACTCATTGAAGAAGCACTTATCCCCTAAATCATAACGAAAAGCTTCCATTCTATTTGTCAACGGTTATACTCAAGTATTCCTGAATGATAGCCAGTCATTAATGAGGGGACTCCATCTGAGGCCATTGGGGGCAGATCTCCTTGAGCCTATTTGTCCTCTACTGGTCGTGATAAATGGGAACGTCCCAGCCACTGGTATTAGTCGTGACGTTGGAAAAGAACCGTGGAAGTTAAGAAATATACGGGACGGTAATTGATTCGTTGCCGCTAAAGTATTTAAATGAATACTAGCTGTTTTTTGTGATATATATGTTGTGACACCCTGTTTAGGGCACGCAGGGCGCGCATGAAGGGCGGGTTTAACTGCACGCTGAATGAGTTCACAAAGACTACTTCCTTACTAATATTATAAATGTGAAAGTTTGTGAGTATGGATGGATGGATGTTTGTTACTCTTTCACGTAAAAACTACTGAACGGATCTGGATGAAATTTGGCACAGAGATAGATTATGGTCTGGAATAATACATGGGCTTCTGCAATAATACTTTTTACAGCGATAACCGACATCCACGCGGGTGGAGCCGCGGACAATAGCTAGTATTATATAATATCTTATAGTTAGGAATAATTAATGTTAGTTAGGTTTAATTAATGTTAATGTTTTGAATCGTTCCACAAATGGCGGCGAAATCGGTGAACATACAAAAAAATACATACAGTCCAACATAGAACCTCCTCCTTTTTTGAAGTCGGTTAAAAAGAAAGGTAGGAGACCATACTGGCGAGTAACCCCGCCTGGGAAAGGACCTCCACCTTACAGAAGACCACGGACCAAACAACTACACACAGCGATGTACTTGTGTTCCTGTCTGTAATCACAGGTCTCCAGCGCTCGTTTAAGGTGTTAATAATGGGTTAGCAACACGCTTGTGATACCTCTGGTATTGCAAGCGTCCTTAGGCCACGGTAACTGCTTAAGATCAGGCGGGCCGTGTAGGTACTTGTTTATTTTTGATACAAGTTATTTTTTGTAAAAAAAATGATGTCCCTTTAAGTCACCAATTAGTTTTTTTTGGATCACAGCAGCTCAGGATCGCGTGGTATGAAAATTTTTAGGGCAGTTTTACGTCCTTTTTGGGGCAGGTTTACGTCTTTTTTGTTTTTACCTTTCAGCTAAATAGATAAGGAGCAGCGAGCCCGCACAAATTACAGTTCTATCAGTACATTCGATCCACACATGAAAATAATATTCACCATTACAAAACACGTGTTCACGGCAATCTGATCCTTAAATACATTGACTTTAGTTCATATTTTCCATGAAAGTTATAAAAATATCGCAATGAATGGCTAATGATAGATACGATTTTTTTTATCGTAATCTAACGTAAATATAATTAGTTCTTGAATACGCTCTTAAAAGCTTTCCACATTAATAAGTATATTATTAATATAAAACATATTTCTCTCTATGCCAATCAAAAATAAAAGAAGATTAATTTCTTAGAAATATGATTTATTAAATCAATATGAACGAATGGAGGCGTAGATGTCTAATTGAAATAGGTATATAACTATGTGTTTTATATGCTGTGTCTAGTGCCTTCTTTATTTTATTAATTGAATGGTTATTTTCATTAAGCTTAATTTATGATCATTGGTTACGTTTTATTTCATTTTACTTATTTATTTTTGTTTCTTTTAGTTATCACTCTATAATAATCTTTAGCTTCAAGACATACTGCGCTGTCCTCATCCATCATCTGCCTGCAAATTTGAGAAGGTTGTCGGTTGGAGTTCTTGTTCAATCTGTAGATATTATAATATGTATAACCAAGAGTAATTAAAAATAATTTATGCACTATCATAATTATTGGCTAGTGAATATTATGTAATTTATAGCGCATGGACCCTCATCTAAACGCATTTTTTTATGGGTATGGGAAACTATGAGATAAGAATTACGATTTAAAATCCTACAAATATTATAAACGCGAAAGTTTGTAAGTATGGATGGATGGAAAAACTACTGGACGGATCTGGATGAAATTTGGGACAGATATAGATAATGGTCTGGAATAACATATAGGCTGCTTTCTACAGCGATAACCGACATCCACGCGGGCGGAGCCGCGGGCAACAGCTAGTAAAATTATAAGTAGGTACCTACCTACTCTTAAATGAGTACTGGGGACCTATCTACTGCATGTTCTGAAGTGTTTTGTTTTTATTAGAAAGTAGAGCTACTAGAGGACTTTGAAGTCGGAGTCCTTCTTTGAGTATATTCCTAACTAGGGGTCGCCCGCGACTTCGTCCGCGTGGTAATTTGGAATATTTTTCCCGATTTTGCAACATATCTCACTACTGCTCCGCTTCTTTTAATCATAGCGAGATGTTATAATTATAGCCTATAGCCTTCCTGGATATATGCACTATTTAACAAAAAAATATTTTTTCTAATCGAACCAGTACTTTCTGAGATTAGCGCGTTCAACCAAACAATCAAATTCTTCAGCTTTATAATATTATAAAAATATATAATATTATAGTATAGATAATAATAACTATCTAAATAATGTCCTGTCTGTAGCCACAGATCTTCTTCATCAAGAGAGCTGGTCTACTGTTGATGGATTTGTGTGTATTAGACTAAATGCAATAAAATCTCAAACAAAACATACTCCCTGAAGCTGGCCATTTGCGTCACAAGTTTTATAGCCATATTAATCATGCACCTCCCATTAATACCATTGGGAATGCCCCATGTTCTCTATAAGGAAAAGCGATAGATTGCTGGTCACTACCGAAAAACACCATAACGGTCATTATCACCCCGCTTCGCTTTTATGGGAGCAATTTTTCAGAAAGTTCCGATCAAGTTCACACATTTTTACGTCTGACCTAAAGAGTTGACACTACATGTTAGGTAGCATGTTCATGGTGTCGATTTAAAAAAAAGGTTGTTTGTTACATTTTCACATATTTACTTTGACTGCCTTGGTGGTCCAGTGGCTGGAGTATGCGCCCGCTGTGCATGTGTGTTTTAAATGTCGAATTCTCTAAACGGCCAATCACAATAATATGTCCAATTTGTGTAAGGAGGTTTTGATCTAAGATAATAAAAAATAAGTTAAGAATAAATTAAAGGTCAAATCATTGAGAATAAAATAAAATGATTTAGATAATTCTGTATTTTTTTTTTGTTTCGATAAAAAAATCTTACTAAAAAATATGCAATAGCTTTACCGCGGCAGTCTCCGAGTGCCACACGTCATTTTTCAACGTTTAAATATTAATAACATTTGTTTTTCTAATTGCCAGAGGTTTTACTATAGTCACACGGCCAGCTAATGACCACCAATAAACCTCTACAGTACCTAACAATGCTATCACACTATCTGCTAAAGATGAAGGAAAAACATCGTTTAACATTTTCTTAATAAAATTACAAGGACATTTCATGTATTTTCATTTCAAATTCGTTAGGTTAGGTACTTTAATCGAAGCGACGAATTTTCTCATATAATTATTTTTTTTAACCTTCACCTCAAATGTAGATGTAGATTGGCAGCCAAGTTTTTTTTATACTACTTGGGTGGCAAACAAGCATACGGCCCACCTGATGTTAAGCAGTATCCGTAGCCTATAGACGCTTGCATTACCAGAGGTATCACTTGCGTGTTGCCAACCCATTTTTTTACACCAGAGCTTTAAGATGGAAGTAACCCTGGTATAGGAGTACGTTTCTTTCAAAACGCATCCCTAAATGAGCGCTGGAGACCACTCAACACAGGAACACAACTACACCACTGTGTGTAGTTATTTGGCTGTGGTCTTCTGTAAGGTGGAGGTCCTTCCCCAGTCGGGCTTGCTCGCTAGTATGGTGCCCTACCTCTCTTATTACATACAATTGATATTTGATTTAAAAACGACTAATATTTACCCATTTCATCTCTAACTAATTATTAACTCAGTTCATTTTTGACAGATCCAACACATGCGCACATCTCTAAAATAAAATGTTGCCTATTTTTTTTTACCTAAACATTTTCATCGGGATTACTTTTACGGAATTTATGTTATTAAATTTCTACGAAAAATGACAAACGCTTTAAAAACGAGATCCCTTCTTTAAATACAAAGGTCACTCAAAGCTTGTTCATTGTTCATGCACATTTATTTAGCTTAACGCTTGTACGAGGGCAGATTTAAAAGAGGTAGGGCACCATACAACAAAGAAAGCACGGCTGGGAAAGGACCTCTACCTCACAGAAGACCACAGCCAAATAACTACACAATTTTAAAAGTTCACCTTCACGTTTTGAAGTACTAAGTGACTAAAGTTTGCTTATCTTAGGCATATCCACCCTATCACAAAACTGGTGTAACAATAGGCTACGGTAACTGCTTACCATCAGACTGGCCGTATGCTTGTTTGCCAACTAAATAATATAAAAAAGGTTGACTTATAGCAAGTTGACCACCAGACCGAAATTAACTATCATCCATTTTAATTTGGTTTTCTAGGTTTATTTCAAGATCTGGGGCTACCATGACGACTTAAATCATGAGTAGTTCGACCGAGAAAGAGAGACGGAGCTATATAAAGTGTATGACCGCCCTTTCTCGCTCGAAAGACTCACGTTTTAATACTTCATGGTAGGCCCCAAGATAATCGTTGTGAATAAGATAATAAAACACAGAATGTGAAATATTTATATATTAGTTATACAACATATATTTATTTATTATATTTACAGAAACAAACAAGATATCACATTACCTAAGTTGGGGTACATCGTAAAGAGAAAATGATACAAATGTATAAGTGATATTTAGACACACCGTAAGCTACCAGACTTAAATCGGTCGATAATTTTGTCGGCTGCAAAATTAGTATGAAGAATAAACTGTAATAACAATGTGCACAATTGCATATGGCTTCGTACTGATTAAGAACTCGACCAAACATTATATTGTAAAGAGGAATTTGATTTTGACTCAAAAACTACTCGACCGATTAAAAATAACGAAATACTACTTCATGCAGGAATCAAAAGGGGCTGCACGACATGCGGCTGTAGGTTTCTGTACCACCGGAATAGTAAACAGCTATTTAATTATATTCATTTATTAAAGAAACAGCTTGCAGTAGTAACATTGTCATGAAAAAAAAAAAACTCGTGAAAAGCTGCAGTGTTGCCACATAGAGATTTTAATTATATTTCATTTCTAAAGATTCTCTATAAAAACACTCATATGTACTGAAATTGCTGGAAGCCATATCATACCGACCTGTTTAAACTATAAAGTTTTAATTAAAACAAAAACCAACAATTCTGATAAAGGTGCGTCTATACCGACAACATTCGTTAGCGAGCATTTTTAACAGAGCGTTCACATCATTATAAAATGTGTATTTAATTGTCAGAAAAGTTTCGAGAATCACGTAAATTCATAAAGCTTGCAAATTTTAGAAACGGCTCGTAAACAAAAAACGCTTACGTAAACGCATCTTTAAAAAATCTTGACATTACCGGCCAAGGAGATTTTGAACAAGAGAAGCATCACTTTTGCTATGGTCTCATTGTTCAATTCTAATAGTTGTTACGTCATAATATTCTCGAATGTTCTATACAAAGATATAAACCTTCACGAAAAATTGTATTACGATACAATAATATTTCATTGATACTTAACTTGATGTACTTGGCCCCAATCCTTTATTATATATATTTTTGTAGCAACCCAAATATTTTATTATCATTATGTGATGTGTAAAATCGTAGTCTATCTAATGTACTAAACATGTATAGATACAAACACTATTCCAGCCTTCTAAATCTATATAAAGAGAGCTAAAAATACAAAAGATACAGAATAGAATTTGTATTACTACAAAAATACATTATTGCGTCACGCACGTCTAAGTGTTTACAATTAGAATGATAACAAGTCGATTAAATGTTAAACTGAGTAGGTACTTATCGCGAGCATTCGCGTGTAATGTATTGTTTTCACCGAATTTTCACTATACAAACAATACATTTTTGCATCTTCAATTTTTATTAAATTAATGAAACTTAATATGTTTTTACTTGTCTCTTAACAAATTATTATATAAATTGTAAGAATAGTACAAGTGTGTTATATATTTTGTAGAAACGAGAAATAATAATATAAAAGTTAAGATTTAAGCGTCCTTATAGTTAATCCAAACGAGCAGTGCAGTGCGCAGCCTTGTAATTATTTTGCTTTTTTCAACATAAGTTTTCTATTCTTTTACAATGCTTGAAGCAGTTCGAAAAGCAAATGCATTAGAGCAGTGCAACACAAAAGTGTTGCACTGCTCTAATGCAGTCGAATCGAGTAATATTACAAATTGGTACAATAGTACCAATTTGTAATATTATGCTCAAAATCGAATAACACGCAAACGCTCCCGGTGAGTACCCACCTTTATGATACAATATTACAATACAACGATTATTTCGGGTCTGTTATTGTATCATATAAATTCACTAATAGCACATAAAGCCCAAACACAAAAACTATCTTTTGTCTTTGTAATTTTGCACTTCGATGCTATTTATTTAAATTGCAACCTTGTGGGGTAACTTAATATTATTACAAAAAGTAGTAACGAGTAACGTGTGTTTGAGCCTTGATATAGGCATAAAGGAGCATACCCACTGCAAATATTTGCCCGCAAGCATTCGGACCAAATTTATATTAAAGCCATAGATAGATAAGTAATACAAGAAAAGTGTTAACACGTGTGATTTACTCAGACAAATACGGAACGTGACATATTTACAGTGAAAAAGATTGCTGGCACATTAAAAAAAAGGAAACAGGTTAATGCCCACGCGTCGTAATCAATCGGACATATTGTTGCACGGCATATTCCTTGATATTTGTAGTTGAAACACTTATTTAGATCCTAATAAACAGATAGGTCGCCGGCAAGATAGTCAGACGTCATTTAGAAGGCGTTTGGAGATAGATTGTGCTATGCGGTCTACACTTCAGCAGACCGCATAGCTTGCAGATGCGTCGAATGTGGTCGCGATCCTCAGCAGTGAGGAAACGACGATGATGACTTAAATATACCGATTTTTAAATCTAGCATAATGTTCATTCAGTGAAATATATTCTATTCGGGAATTAATGCTCACAGTGGAAACGCCTCTTTACAAAACATTCTTCAGACGACTGCCAACGCAAAATTATTTTAAATAATACAAGAATAATCGTAACACGATGACTGTTCCTGTTGTCTCCTCTCAGCGTCGCCTGTGATGCGTATGTTCGATGAGGACCCACCTGTCTCCCAGAGACCTGGGGTCTCTATTATCTATAGGAGAAAGTACATGCTTAATGGTAACGTTATTAGCAACGGCGATTTTATCTAGTTATGCTGTAACGCCAATAAAACAAATGCCTACATTAAAATTTAGATTTTTAATACGTAGGTACTTGCGTTTTTTTTTCTTTTAAAAAGACAAATTTTTCGCTATGGAATAAGCACTATGTCGCGGTTTACAAACATTCAATTCCTAGACACGAAGTACACTCAAATTCAGAACTTTATGGATCACACACAAAATTTTGTCCCCTGTAGGAATCGAACCCACAACACTCATTGTGGTGTTGGTGGTGTGGTGACCACCTTTACCACAATTACCACTGGGCAAAACATGCAGTCAAAACCATGTAAGTATGCTTAATATGTATAATTTAGAAACAAGATATTTTTTCCTTTTTTCTTTCTTTCAACAAGAGTATAAATTAAATCGAAATCAGCAAGTTACACGTTAAAGGTAACTAAAATAACTTTACTCATTGATCAAACACTCACAGTTAGTTTGCATAGGAATTGCGTTTGCCTCTCGGGGTTCAAGTGAAGTTGAAAAATAAGTTCTTACCTTTTGAACGAGCTCTTCGAAAGCCAAATTGATGCCTTCCTGAGTCTTAGCACTGCTCTCGATGAATAACATTCTGTGTTTCTGAGCGAAAGCTTTACCCTGCTCTCTTGCTACGGCACGGTTTTGCTAAAATAAAACTGCAATTATTTGTTGTCATATATTACGACTTATGTGAGCAAATGTAATGAAATAACTACGCGAGTTTTCATGACGAAACTTTATACTTTGTAAAAACGCCAGTTTTATATATTTAAGGCGGTTTTGTGTGGCCTACCTCTCTAACCCAGTGTTCTACATGAGCGACGAACGCGACACAATGAAGCTGAACCACGTCTCGCCGCAGACGAGCACATAGGACGCAAGCAGGGCAGCCGTTGTTTAGACCGCGTTTGCAGCGTCGCGTCGCGTTGCGTTCGTCGCTCACGTAGGACACCAGGTAAGAGAGGTACTTAGGACACTACACAAGCGAGTAAGCCGTAGTAAAGAAGGACCTTCACCCTCTACCTTGAAGAAGATAAGAGCCAGATAACTAGACACAGCAGTGTTGTTGTGTTCATATGAGTTAATATTGGTCTCCAGTTCTGTTGTGTTTGTTGTGTTGTTTTTTAAATAACGTTTTTTTTAAGTCAGACCAGGCCGTATTCTTAAAAAAAAAAAACAAAAAAAATACGCACGTGGTTGTAACTATGGGCTTCGGTGACGGCTAGGCGTACTTATTTATTTGGCCGTGGAGGTGCTTCCTTAGATGGGTTTGCTCGCATATATGGTGCCCTAATCTTAGTTCGGTATTTGCTTTATTTCTTTGTGTAGGTACATTTATTAATTATAGACCAGTGTCATCAATTTTGTAGTTTGTGTTTTAATTAACTTGGGCAACTATTGTCGTACGAGCAACTAGGTATGTGACTAGAAATGTAGTGTGTTGATCCGATAAGTAATAGGATCACCGATAACCGACGTGATAATTCAAGCGTAAATAATCAATGTGCGGCCAGCCTTAAAATAATAATGTCCGAATTTCGGTTACATCGGCTCATATCTATGGTGACTAGATATCTGCGCAGGAGATATTATAGTGCATAAGTTAATGCACAAACACCGGTGCACTCTTTAAAACCAGAGAGATATCAGACATAGGATCAACTTTACGTGGTTTTTGAGGCACAGGGGTGTAAACACCAACTTTAAAAACTTTATGCATTATGTAAATTGAAAATTTCTTGACATAAAAACCTATTTTTGGCATGCTCTGGGCTCCAAGCTTTCTAACTATATCCAGTATTTTTATAATAGGGTATTCTACTCTGTTTGAAAAAGCTAGTGAATTATACTGTGAATTTAAGGTAAAAAAAATGTTAAGAATAATGTTAAACTGTTTACGACTACAAAAGCGACGTTACATTCCCTTGTATCGTGTTTCAAGTCACGTGATATTAGAGAGATTAAATATGACGACTTTTATTTTTCATTCATTAAATCAAATAAATGCATTTAAGACTTAAAATCAGAATATTTGTGTTTGTTTCTACATAAGTTTTCATTTATATCGTATCATAATTTATTGTTTAGGTACTAACAAAAGTACCCTATTCAACAGAAAAAATTAAAAGCTACTTAAACTTACTTTATCAATCTTATTGCCAACAACCAAACAAACGATGTTCTTCTTAGTGGAATATACTTGAAGCTCTTCTACCCACTCGTTTAGTTTTGATAAAGATTTCGGCTCAGACACGTCGTACACTAATATAGCACCGTGGGCGTCTCTGTAACAATGTTTATTAAGAAAAATCTACTAGGTGTTCTATAAAATACTAAAACATATATTCATATTTATTAATATATATATGAACTAGCTGTTGCCTGCGGCTTTGCCCGCGTGGATGTCGGTTATCGCTGTAAAAAGTAGCCTATGTGTTATTCCAGACCATAATCTATCTCTGTGCCAAATTTCATCCAGATCCGTTCAGTAGTTTTTCGTGAAAGAGTAACAAACATCCATCCATCCATACTTACAAATTTTCGCGTTTATAATATGAGTAGGAAGTAGGATATAATATATGGAAATTATTGCGGGCAGACTGGATTCGGCTGTGTTTGGTCGCTTCATTCATCTGAGAGGTGTGGGTCAATGATTTAATTGATAAATTGTGAATGTTTTAAATACTATTTAATTTAATTGTACTAACATAGACTATAAGTATTTTGTTACTAACATAATATGGATTGTAATTATCTTGAAATCAAATAATTTGAATTGAATTTTGAATTAATGTTGGGTAATGATAAACCTTAAAATATTTCAGTGTTGTGCCTGTAGTTAAAAATGTCAGTTGGCGATATTTAAACATCAAACACGTCACAAGGAAAGATGAAGAGTGTTATCCTATTACATCCCACTAAAGATACAGGGCACTTTTTTTTTCTTGCCCAGTCCTTACAATGTTTAACTATTTCCAAAAATTTAAGTAAAGCATAAAGGCTAATGTTTTTAAGGCACCACAATTAAATTCTTTTTTTTTGGTGATGTTATGGCACTCCTTACAAACTAATTATAAACAATTAGATCTACAAATACAAAATCTAATCATACCTGTAGAAACTAGATGTCAGCGTTCTGTATCGTTCTTGGCCAGCCGTGTCCCAGATACCGAGCTTCACTTTCATGCCGTTTACATCCATAACTTTGCATTTGTAGTCAACTCCTATTGTGGCGGGGAACGAAGCATTGTAGTCACCAGTTGTGAATGCTAGTATTATACTAAAACAATTCATAAATAACTGTTAAAGAAAAATTGTGTTAAATGAAAATCATTGCTTTAAAAAAGTGAAAAATTTATAAAAATGGTAGGCATTTCTTCCGTTCTGAACATTTTCAAATGGCACAGTTACAATAGTATTTCTGATGGTTCTAGCTGACCGGTCACTAATAATGACAACCAATTACTAATAATATTTTTGGGACAACTATTCGGTTCTATATTTATTTGGCCAAAGGATATGAAACAGGGTACTATAGAATTGGTCCCGGAGTCCAGCTTTACCGGGGTCCTACTTCTGGGTGGTTTGAAAAAAATAAACCATGAAGTCGAAGGGATTACTTTTTTTTTTTTTCTCAGTGCCCAGTTACATATATTTCAGCACTATATTGTTATCTGCCTTTTGTAATTATGAGCACTTAAAGTAATCCAAACATAAAGTATGCCACACATTTATGGCAATGTTAATCAATCTTATTTTTTAGGTATGTACTATCAATTAGCATATCAAAAAGGACAATATAGATAAACTAACAACGCAATAATCTTGTAAGTATAGTTAAATACTCAGTTTAAGTTCATGATGAGTAATCCTTCAATTATGCCAAGGTAAAATTAAAAACAAAGACTTAAGTACGTATTTAGTTGATAAAGGTATTAACAATATTTTGAATTTTTATTAAACTATTTTACGTTTTGTACTATATTTTACGTATCTGTGTAATTTCTTAACCGATAATAAACATGACTCAATCTTTTTATAGACATTTATTTTAAGGTTATGTTTAGATTTAGCAATATATTCTTACCTAGATTTCCCAACACCGCTTTCACCAATTACTAAAATCTTGAGAGTGGTAACGCAATCTGTATTCGACATGTTAACAAATAAACAAACTGATTTTTATATTTTAATCACTAGTTGTTCCTTTGTGACGCACTGTCAAATACAGAATAATATAATTTAACCGTGTTATGTCCTCATATATAAAAAAAAACTATCTGTTGTTAACAAGGAAATGAAATAAAGTTAAAATATTGTACAATAGTTCACAAATTCATTACAATTACACAATGCAAAATACGAAAACAATTTTTGACAATGACGTTTTGCGTATTGGCAAAACCCGTCATTATTTGCGTTTCGTTCCTAGTTTTTGAACTTGCTTGTGAGATTAAAGAGATAACGATAAACATAATTTATTTTTATTTTGAACGTTTCTTCTACCTCCATTTTTCTAGGATTTTTAATTCACTGACTTCGGACTCCAATGATTTCTTTCTATAATATCATTGACTAAGTTTATTTTTTAAATCTATGTAAAAAACACTAAAAAACAATTCGTAGCTACTAAACGCATTTAATTGTGATGACAAATCGGCGAATAATAAATACCGAATTATAAGGTAAAAACAAACTAGCTGATGAAATTATTATTTTGTCGATTTAATGTCACAATTAGTCACATTAATCTGCAATATCGGGTTCCTTACATAGCAAATTTAACTAGTATAGGTAGGTAAGCACGGGTCTTCTCCATATACCTACTCGGAGGGATATTAGCCTACTATACTACGCTGGCCAGACGGGTTGGTATAGGGTTTTATTTCGAGTTTTCCCTCTCTTGCAGTGGATGTTGTCTCCATAACTTACTCTCTTAGTCCACTCTTACGACACCCTCAGGATGGAATGGGGTGGTGACATTTTTATCCTTAATCCGCCACCACACGGACGAAGGTAGGTACCTACTATCAGTACCTAACCATGTTTGAAAAATCTAAGAAAATAGGTAAGTAGGTACCTACTTACATAAGTATCAAAACAAACAATAACTATAGATTAGTAAATAGTAGGCTGGGTATATACTGTAGGTTGGTATCTGCTGCTATGTAGTGGAACCTAGAGTCCGAATCAGGTAGCTGATACCTATTTTTTAATTAGTTAGTTAGGTACTTAGGTACGTACTAATATCCGATGTATCTTAGTAGGTAGGTATTCTGTAGTAGGTAGTCTGACCTATCTAGGAAAATAAGCTATTAGTATTTGGTTTAAGTAAAGTAGGTTGGTACTTACTTACCTAATATTACTCAAAAAGGGTTATAAAATAAAATGTCACATTAACATCAACACAGGGAAACTAAATTGAAATTTCATTTTTCAAACACTCTAGGAAGTTGGTCAGTCGAGTTGGAAGTTTAAAAGTAAAGTTTATATTGGTTTCTGAATAAAATAACGTAGTTTAGAAGTTCATGCGCTGCTCTTGTCCCTTCCTACTGTGTCAAGACGACAGTCTTATGTTTATTTAATTCATTTTGTCCTATATAAATATAAATTATTTTAAACATTCGCGATTTGTACACATATTATAACTATTATGGACAACGGGACATAGGATCCAAGACTGAATTGAGTTACATAAGCCCAAAGTACTCTCCACTGATCGTCACTAATACTCAAGAATAGCACGAGAGGCGGTTGAAATCAAGAAACACTATAATTTCAACCGGGAAGATATACACCGCTGATCAACGTCTTGGAATCCTGTTATCAGCAAGTTTAAGCCTATCCGTAATGACAAAGTAGACCCGTGTGTAGACGTCATTAGTGTTGTGTGTCGTACTAACAGTTCCGAATATTATAAAAACTACGACCAAGTGAGGGTAGTTACTAAACCTCTCGCTTCGCAACGAAGTCGCAACTTCGCAACCCGTGACCGCGGTCGGTGCAATTCGACTGAAATGTCGGGAAACAAAAAGGTATGAAAACCTTTAAAATATTATGTGATTATACCCTTGTCCATTATATACCTATATAAAAACAGCTACCTACCTCTATATATACCTATTATGATAAGTAGGTAGGTGGATAGGTTGATAGCTATGTACTTACATACCATTACCTACCTAATGCCCAACTGCCTAATTTAGGTCTATACCTAGGCTCAAGTGGAATTACTGTTTTTTAAACTAAATTATACCGAATAAAAACTTTTTAAGTACTTACCTAGGGTACTTACCTATATTGAGGTTCTCAAACAAGTACCTAATCATGCATATAAAATAATTGGGTATAGCCTTGCCTTTGTAAGTATAGTAGGTACCGATATAATAATTGAAAAGGTACCACTTACCTAGTTAGGTACCTACTACTTGTGCGTGTAACCTAATAATAGGTAGGTGTCGTAAATATTAGTCTATGTCTATAGTATGTTTTTAATGTATGGCAACCCTCATCCTCTCTCTCTCTATGCTACGCGCCACCATGAACGCATCTGTGTGTTTGCTATGTTAAATAAATAGTAATAATATTTCCACGTATTATAATTTCGATCGCCCAAACCCCACAACACAACAGTAGGTACCTACACATTCAAGGAAACGGGCTTTCATTGCGTAAGATAAACATTAATTTACCTTAATATACATTTTTATTTATTTATTTAAACTGCACACTGCGCTTACAGTTACCCAATTCGTGCAATAAACTATTATAAGAAAAAAAGATTTATTATATTTAATTTAGAAATAAATATTAATATAGATATTTATAAATATATTTATTTATATAATCCTACTAATATCACAGAATACTTAATAGTACAGGTAAATATTATAATCCTTATCTTTACTAATATTATAAATGTGAAAGTATGTAAGAATGGATGGATGGATGGATGGATGTTTGTTACTCTTTCACGTAAAAACTACAGAACGGATCTGGATGAAATTTTGCACAGAGATAGATTATGGTCTGGAATAACACATAGGCTACTTTTTATAACGATAACCGACATCCACGCGGGCAGAGTCGCGGGCAACAGCTAGTTAAATATATATTATGTACAAATAGCATACCTATCTAAAGAATTTGATTTGCTACCTATATTTTTATACTTTACATAGTGTAGAAAATATCAACTTCTGGAACCATCAGAGAGTTAATGAAATGTTATGCATGGCAGTTTTTTTTTTTTATACTACCAAGATGGCAAACAAGCATACGGCCCGCCTGATGGTAAGCAGTTACTACAGCCTATGGACGTTTGCAACACCAGGGGTGTCACTCACGTGTTGCCGACCCTTAGAAACCTTATAACTCCTTTTTTGAACTCTGCAATTATTTTAGAAAGCTTTTGAAATAATTTCCCTCGCAAACACAAAAGATCTCCACCTATCACACACTGGAAAACCTATCTATATGTATATATAGGTGCAAATAGGTAAGTCTAGATAGTTTTTCAAAAGGGAAGCGGGCTCCATTCAGCAGTATTTAGGTCTCGAAGTCAATGCATCGCGGGACAAAACGTTTCTTTATTTCATTAGAATGCATTCAGCGAGCTATCTATTGTGAAGCTCGACTCCCAGCAGCCTCCTTTCTAAACAATTGAATTTTATTGCGAGGAAAATGAAGTGTCGCTTCTTGATACATTTTTCTTGACATATTTCTTTAGAGAACTATCTAAATCAATTGAACTGCTCTTGGAATATTGTAGTTCTTACCGATTGCTTTAGCTGCATTTGAGACTGAGGGAAGTTGATTTTGATGTTGGTTTTTTCTTGGTTGTGGTGGCCAATAAGCATACCACCCGTCTGATGGTAAGCAGCTACCGTAGCCAATAGACGTAATATCAGAGGAATACCATGCATGTCGCTGATCCAAAAAACTTTACACCAGTGTTTATGATGGAGTATCCTTGATTTTTGGAGTTCAATAAAGAGAACCTATACTCACACATAGGAACACAACTAGTCATATGGATGTGTTCGTCTGTAAGGTGGAGGTCCTTCCCCAGCCTTTAGGTTGTGAGATTAACTCGGCGTGAATTTTTGCTAACACAGTTTAAAGTTCTTGAGGAAGCAGACTTAAGCATGATTTGAAGTTTTATAGGTACGTAACTTGCTAACCATTTTCTTGTTTTTACTTGAATTATTTCTTTATATTACATAGATACTTACTGACTCATCATCATCAGCCTATCGCAGTTCACTGCTATAGGAGCCTAGTGCAGTTCACTGCACTGGACATAGGCCTCTCCAAGTGCACGTCACCTAGCCAGATTCTCCGCTTTCCGCATCCAGCTACTTTCAGCCGCTTTGTGAAGATCGTCGATCCACCTCGCTTGAGGGCGGCCGGTGTCTCCACTCAAGAACACGTCTGCTTCAACGGTTATCAGTTCTTCGGCAAAAATGACCCGCCCATTGCCACTTCGGCTGGCCTATTCTTTGAATTATATATATTACTAGCTGTTCGCCCGCGTGGATGTCAGTTATAGCGATGCAAAGTAGCCTATGTGCTATTACCGACTATAATCTATCTCTGTGCCAAATTTCATTCAGATCCGTTCAGTAGTTTTTACGTGAAGAGTAACAAACCTCCATCCATCCATCCATACATACTTACAAACTTTCGCGTTTATAATATTAGTAGTACTAACTGACACTATAGAATTTATCCTGTCCAATTCATCATAGAAAAGGGCATTCAGTTGTCTCATATTTTATTATTTTCCGGGCAAGTTTGCCAATTGATTGTCAATCCAATTATATTGCTATAAAGACAATGGACAAAGGCCTCTCCTAACATTATTTTGTCATACGGCCGAGATGATGACGATAAATGTCGTTTTAAGGTGTTCGTAACACCTACTCCAAATAGACTTTTACGAACACATTGAAAATAGTTACACACATTTAAATATTGATAACTTGATATATAGTTGATATCTTAAGAATTTCAAAATAAGACTGAAAATAATCGCTATAAGAACGTATTGCCACAACAATGAGAAGATTTAACGAGAATTCTACACCACAAAATCAACAAACGTTTAATTTATGGAATACGACTGGCGTTCGATGGAAACAGATATTCTTGAGTAAAAGTCAATTAAAGTAAATGGGTTACCATGGTTCCCATAGGCGTTAGGCTGCCCTCCAATTAGTGGAAACAGGTTAGTGTGTCATCTTGTGGACGTCATCAAACTTGGAAGATGACACAGTTACCTTATGGCAACTAGGGAATTAACATCGTAGCAGTTTTGGGGAATGAGGCCTGAAGTAGGTTCTCGAAATTTTCAAGGACTTTAGTCCAATTTAAAGGAAATATGATCGGCGTAGGCAGGTGTACCTACCCACCTGATTCTAAAGATAATGTAATTGTTTTAACTATTCTGCCTCTTTGGCTCTATGGTTGTGCCGACTGCTGGCTTTGGGTTTGATCCTCAGGTCGGATAGTCGCTATAGAAGGATTTACTGTAAGTAGAGAAATATTCTGTAGTTTGACTTTTTATTTCTTTTAGTATTCTTCTTGGGTGGTTTCTAAAAAGCATACGGCCCGCCTAATATTAAGCAGTTACCGTAACCTATGCATGCTTGCTTATTATGTTTTATGTACTTAGTATCATAATTATTAAGTAACGTATTATTTTAGTTTAGTTTCTACGTTCCAATCAAATGCACCTACCAGGTTTTCTCTCTGCATCATCCAAAGATTGACTGTTAGTAGTAGTATTAACAGTAGTAGGTAGTATTTGTGGTACTGTTTTAAATAAAAAAATAAAATGTAGTATTACCTACAAATTAACAGAGACGACATGGACTTCATCTTGGACCAACTTCGTTTCTTGCCAATTCTTCTTTAGGCCCTACCCTTATCAGCGAATAGACTGTAGGAAAAAATATGCAGAATTTTTTGACCTTTATAAGTATCATCCATTTGATCTAAATGAATAAATGACTTTGAATTTGACTATTTACTTACGAGCCCCTCAGTTACTTTCCTATACAATCCTACTAATATTATAAACGCGAAAGTTTGTAAGAATGGATGGATAGATGGATGTTTGTTACTCTTTCACGTAAAAACTACTGAACGGATCTGGATGAAATTTGGCACAGAGATAGATTATGGTCTGGAATAACACATAGGCTACTTTTTGCAGTGATAACCGACATCCACGTAAGCGGAGCCGCGGGTTACAGCTAGTATAATATACTTATACGCTCTACTTCTAAACGCAAGTACTTATCTATACTCAGTTACAGACGGAAAATACTTTTGCAAAATAAAAGGGTGTCATGTAACGTCATCACTCGAGCCTAACGCTCGATCGATTCGAATTTTTACATCGATAAACATTGTTATCATTCGTTCATTTCGTTCGTTCAGCGAAAGTGATTCATTCCTCGCGTTGAATAATGAAGCGCTTTGTACTCGTACATCGGGATGAACGTTGAAATAAACGACAGAATTTAAATACCTGTATTTATAACCCTTTGTTAGGGGTGTCGGAAGCCGCTTTGTGTGTAATGTAAGGGATTAATAGATTTTATATTGGATATAATTATTTTGATTATTTCGAAATTCAATTGTAAGTGTTGATGGGTGATTATGTAGATATTTGGTTTATTATAGTGGCACGTGCCAGCTTCGCACGCGGGAACATAATATATTTTATTTTGTATTAGTAGGAGTCACTTAATTTAAAAAATATAGGCTTGTTAGTGCAAAAGAGAGAGAGGGTTTAGGCCTTAATTATTATTGTGTACTAGCTGTTGCCCGCGGCTCCGCCCGCGTGGATGTCGGTTATCGCTGCAAATAGTAGCCTATGTGTTATTCCAGACCATAATCTATCAATGTGCTAAATTTCATCCAGATCCGTTCAGTAGTTTTTACGTGAAAGAGTAACTAACATCCATCCATCCATTCTTGAAAACTTTCACATTTATAATATTAGTAAGGATGTAGTGAATCTTTAAGTATGCCTTTGGAATTTATTCTAAGACATGTGGGTTTTCTTACGATGTTTTCATGATGTAAGCAGATGATAAAGATAAAGATCATTTATTTGTCTGAACATGTGTACAATCTGGTATTACAGAAAGCCTATAGTTCCAACATGCACTGTCTGTCAGACATGCAAATTTATGTGCTATAATGTCATGCATTCATATGGGATCAAAAATAATAGTTAATCGTTTGATTAGTACATATAAAAGTGGACCACAAAGTGAAATTTACTTTGGTATTGCCACCGGGCTTAAACTCGCACCTCTTGCGTGCAAATTGGTTACATTCCCATTAAGTCAACACCAATTTTTATTTTTACAAAACCAATATTATTTCTAGTTATTTACAAATATTACTCTGTCTACATTTACGACTGCCAGGGTTTTATAATAACTAGCTGACCTTATATTCTGCCTGTACAATATAAGAGTGGGTTACCCAAATATTTTAAATAAGTAAGTACCAACCCTGCGTTTGAATCTTTGTTCATAATGAGGGTACAAGAGGCTTCTCTTTCGTGAAGCTTTGTGTAAAACGTATCATGTATGATCATTTTCGATATTTACATTTTTGTGTATTATAATTTATCAGAGAAGAGACTAACGGTCAGTATAAATGCATGTGTTTAAGTGAATTTTTCACTGCAGGACGTTCAGTGGGTTAGGTCTAATCGGTTTAATGATATTATAGTATAAAATACGTAAATATCGCATTTATTCACATTAGCATTAGCTAATGTGAATATCGATAAATTACATATATATCGATAAATGCATTTATTCACATTAGCATTAGCTAATGTGAATATCGATAAATGCGCATTTGGTCGGATTCGCAAATGGTCGGATTCTCATTTCGTCGTAGTACAGTTTAGAACAAAAACGGTTATCTAGTAATTACATTAATACTAGCGCGCGGAAACTGTATCGTTCGTTCGCTTCGTTTCATCTATCACTATGTCTTTTTGTATCATTATGTTTCGTATTATCTATCGCATTCATACTTGAAATCTATGCTCATTACTTGACTGCCTCGGTGGTCCAGTGGCCGCAGTATGCGCCTGCTGTGCACGAGGTTGTGGGTTCGATTCCCACACAGGACAAAACTTTGTGTGACCTACAAAGAATTGTTCTGAGTCTGGGTGTAATTTGTGTCCGTTAATTGTATGTTTGTAAATTCCCCCGCGACACAGAGCTTGTTCTCTAGGGCGGGAGTTGTCATTTTAAAAAAAAGAAAAAAACATTACACAAAAATTAGTTGTAGGTCAGAATCGCAGCCAAGACTACCGGCTTAGAGGCCAGTGTCACTAACTATGAGACCAACAGCCGCTCTAGACAAGTGGCATAAACCGTATTAGATTTTTTTTTTAAAGTATGGGATTTGACAGCAGCTTACGACTTAATGTCGTAAACTTATGTGAAATAAAATTGAATGAAATAAAATTATCAAAGAATTGTTTGACAATTCTATTTTATTCTATTTTACTCTTAAATTACCTATTATGCCTTTTGTCTAGACAAGAGGCAGGCTAGTCGAAATTATAATATTATTTTAGTAAAATAAGATTGGTTATTGACTGACAAAATTATTCTTATTATAGTGTACGTCCCGCAGGGGTATTCCGTAAGAGCAAAAACCGAGCCACCGCAAAAACCGAGCAAAATCTGGCTGTCAGATTGAAAATCGGTATTCCGTAAGAGCCCTTTTTGACGTTTAGTCAATAGATTGTGCCGTCACCGAGCAATCACAATTGTCAGTTTGCGATCACAACTGTCAGTTTGCCATCGTTGTTTCTTAGAGAATCAGCCGGCCGGCATCCGATCCCCACAGTTGGCTATAGTGTGTAGAAGATTCTCTTAGCTCTCTTGATGGAGGAGGAGAAATCTGTATCAAGCAGCAACAAATATGGCGTTGCTTTTATTAACCATAAAGGGATCCAAGCCATCGTCATTACATAGATTTATTACTATGTACTACCTACCCATGGCTATTGTTAGCAGTACCTGTAATTTGTGTTTGTATATAATTGAACAATGTAATTACTGCTATCAGCCGACACGTCATATATACCAGCATAATTACCTTACGAACGGTAATCAGATTTTGACAATATTTAGCTGTTTGACACATATTGTAATTTATTTGCTTGTTCAACAAAATTGTATTAATACGAGTCGTGTGTATTTGAATTTGTATATCTTGGAAATAATTTATTATTACTTATTTAGCTAATTTATTAGATGTCGTACATGCTCTTAAAGAATGCTTTGTAACTGTAATTGGGAATTAAGCTCAAAGTGAAGATATTGATCACTTATATAATATGATGGCTAGTCCGTGCGTCATGCTCGTGAGCGGTTGCTACTTGGGGTGGCTTGTCAATCTTTGCATGATTTATTTTTAAATAATAAAGGTATATATAGTTTGTACAAAGATTTCACTAAGATTGCAATGTGATCATGACATGTTTCTATCTTATACTTACTACAAAAAGGGGCAGTCCCTCATTACTATACAGTGAGAAGATAAATTTAATAGGTATTTTTTTTATCCATTGTAAGTATAATGTTTCCATATTAATTAAATAAATTTAATTCTGTATGTTATATTGGTTTTCTTCATTTTTTTACCACAAATATTGTAACTAATACCAAATTGTAAGTGTTATACTCTGGCGTTTAAAAAGAGTGGCCCGAGTTCTTTGCTAATTCTTCTTGAGGCTGACCCTAGTAGTAAATAAGAGTTTAAATAAGCAACCTTAACCAGACAACTAGTAAAGTTATTTATATATTTCTAAATAGATACAAAAAGAGAGAGAGAGAGCACAGAGAGAGAGAGAGAGAGAGAGAGAGAGAGAGGAAGAGAAGAGAAAATCGAAGCCACGACAGCTGGGCTTCAGTCAGGATCACTAACTACTGGACTAACTAGACCAACAGGCCCGTCACTTATAATTTATAATATAGAACTGGAAGATCTTCTTATATTGGACTAGTCACTCGATATGAAATAAAATAAGTCACAGGCAAAAGCTATACATATAATATTTATAATCTTTAAAAATACAAAAGCAATAAAATTTCATTTTGCACAATCAGGCAACGTACAAAATTCCATAAATAGATTGAATAGAAAACAAACAAGTGTACGAGTCAGCGTTTCAAATTATCCGGCGAATGGGACCGATTGAACGAATGAAATGAACGGGACCGAATGGAATGGCTAGCTGGACGGATCTTTAGGTGCTGCTATTATTTTGATTGGAGGTACAAATGTTCCCGGGGAATCTTGTATGGGTTAAGTTAAGGTCAAGTTTCAATTCATAATGGTATGATAAATTCTCGATTAAAATATCGGACTGGATCGTTACCTTGAGCTGTAGTTAACTTAAACCACAGCGTATGATGAGGTTCTTAACAATATCTGTATCATTAATGTAACTGGTGTACAATAAAGAGTTTTCTATTCTATTCTATTCTTAAGTTATGTTCAGAAGGCAACATTAGGACGCACGGTTTCAAATCGCGTACCTAGAGATCCTAATATTTACCTAAAATGCGTTTGCGTAAAATGACCGCGCGCTTTCAGTGATTACACGTACTTTTTTTCAAGTCTTAATTTACATACATATATATATATACTAGTTGTTGCCCGCGGCTCCGCCCGCGTGGATGTTCGTTATCGCTGTAAAAATGGCCTATGTGTTATTCCAGACCATAATCTATCTCTGTGCCAAATTTCATCCAGATTCGTTTACGTGAAAGAGTAACAAACATCCATCCATCCATCCATTCTTACAAACTTTCGCATTTATAATATTAGTAGGATACTAGCTATGAGTACACTCGCAACGCGCGTTAGCGCTCGTCATATGAACTCTCTTTAAAATTTATTTTGCGTTGACGTGCGTTAACGCACGTAACATGTGAATAGCCTTAGAGATTATTTAAATGTTATGTTTCTTGGCTGGATTGTTTTCGAAGATTGTTGTGCTTTGTTGCTTCAATTGTTTTCGAAGTTTGCGACTAACCCAACACTAGAAAACAAATCCTGTTGTACAGAAGGGTAGGTCAGGGCAGTATAATAATGCTACATTGTGACGAGTCCTTATTCTGGCATAGCTTCGCCTTACAATGAGTTCAGCAGAAAATTGCACACAAATTAAGTTACACCCTACTTTTATATTCAAACTATGAATGTCAATACATTTACTATTGAATAAACCTTTATCATAATTTTAAATAATGATTGACAATTTAGCTCCTTCGCACTTTAACATGCGAATTTGGATTCCACCTATTACTTAGCCGAAATAAAATGCCTTCCAATTAGCATTCAGCTTTAGCTACCCTTGACCACTTTCTCCAGATCGTCAACATGACATTAGAAAAACCAATTTGGTAAATAACTAAGAAAACAAATAAAAGAAACAAATAACCAAACTACAGCATCCCAGAAAGCTTCCTAGAGCCTTATTTAAAACTAAATAAATTGGTACCGCCTTCGCCTTAAGCCGGGGCTCCAGTCTAAAACACCGTGGGCATTTTATTCTTTCGGGCAGACGACCCCGGTCTTTGTATCTAGAGAAAATAGATTTTCCTAGTGTCTAAATCGTTTGAGTTCATAGTCTAGTTAGGTTTTTAAACTGGAGTTGGTAAATTTTGTACTATAGATGCATGATCTAAGAAGATTGCGTCGTGAGCTTCAATGTTTATTTTCTGATTTAGCTTCATAGCTATATACTAGGAAAATCTATTTTCTCTTTCCAAATGTTAAGATTGAAAAAAATACTCTTTTTTTAAATACCCTGTGTCAAATTTACTTTTTTTTGACGGACACAAATTACGGCCAGACTCGGGACAACCATTTATGGGTCCCACAAATTTGTGTTCGGATCGAACCCACAACACACCATGCAGGAATGGCAAGTTACTACTAAGGTAATAAACCAATTATCTAATACGGGGGAATGGATTGATGTTAATACAATAAACTATGATATTAATGCATTTTCAAAACACTTGCGAGTAGCAATCTCTCTTAAATATACTATCTCACCACAAAATAGATTAATAAACGTACTGTTACAAAAACAATAAAAGTCATTGCAGCTGCATTATAAATAACAATTTTTATGTTTCTTTTATCCTCTATCAAAAGTTTGTTTTACGAGTTCAGTGTGCACTTGTAATTTCATCGATTGTACTTTCGCTGACTAAAATTATTTTAGTTCTTAACTTTATCATTTATTAGAATGACGGTTGTAAAGTTTTATTTTAGGTTTTATTCTCCCTTTTAATATTGTTTGTCTTTGTTTAAGTTTTGTTGTTTGAGAAGTTTGTGCGTTTGTGTTTGATGTGTATTGAGACCCTTTAAAATCATTGTCATAATATAAGGGTAAGTAAAAATACGCACTGTGTATGGCATCAATGTTATTAATGTGTGGAGTGTATATATTAAAGAGCATTTGGGTAAACCATTATTTCCCATAGATTCGATGAAAATGATCATGGACGCGATGGAAAACATTGTGGGGAAAACCACATGTCTTAGAAGAAATTCAGTTTTGCAGAATAATATTCCAAGAGCTATGGGTAAAATACTCCAAGAGCAAATCTTTCCATTGCTCTTGACTTTAAATCCTACATAATATTATATATGTGAAAGTCTGTGGGGATGGATGTATGTTTGTTACATTGTCACGTAAAAACTACTGAACGGATCTTGATAAAATTTGGCACAGCGATAGATTATAGTCTGGAATAGCGAAAAGGCTACTATATCGATATCCATGGAGCCGCAAGCAAAACTGCTAGTATAGATATATTTAAAGTCAAGACAATGAAAGATAATGGTGTCGATAATACTACTTTCATTTTCAATTGACATAAAAGAGTTGTTATAGTAACATACTAACATAGAATTTCACATTCACACAACATAAACATTTTGTTATGACTATAAAACAAGAATATACGTGTTACATGCTCTGCCACAAAACGCGATGACGTTTTGAATGGCAATTTGTACCGTTTTAACTATACGAGAGGCTGTATGCAACAATGTTACGCACCAATGTACCTTAACTCAACTCCATAGAACTCAAAATTGACTGCTTAATTTACAGTGTTAAAATTGCTAGGTGATGTTACAATTTAAGTGTTTGCTGATACTCTGGATCTTACAACATTGGATTAAGGTTTAATATTGCTTGTGTGAAGTGTAAATGTTTTGAGGATCCGAAAATGCATCGGACAGAACGACAAAGTTGTGGTGTAACATAGATACAAACTTGCAGTTGTGATCGTAACTCCGTGTATATTGTTTGGATATATTCGTTTTATATAGTTACGAATAGAATGATGTACATACGCTGCGGTGTCTATAAATGCTACAATTGTAAGACAGGTTATATATAATAAAATGGTATTCAACGAAAACATTGAGAACGTAATATAAAATTACGTTTGACTTAGAAGAAATTTCTGTTTTATTGGAGAATAAAGACTTCTGTAGGAACCTGAGATAGTACATTGCTGATCTACCGTATTAAAGACAAAATATTCTATGTATTTTATAGATATGCTCTTTTCTTCAATATCAAAAATAATATACTCAAAATCAAACTCAAAAATTATTTATTAATTTAGGTTACAAAGTAACACTTATGAAGGTCATAAATTTATAAATAAACCAGAAAGATGATGTCAGCGAAAAATTTTCCTACTGCTAGTTCGCTGACATGGAGCCTTGAAAAGAACTAGCAAGTTTACTTTTGTTACTTATTAAATTAAGATTCGGACTGGCGGTTTTAACGGATTTTTTTCCGGTTATATTAAATTACATGATACAGAAGAAGTTGTGTTCCTGTGTGGGTACAGGTCTTCGGCGCTCATTTAGGGACACGTTTTGAAAGAAACATTTTGCTATTCCAATAATACTCCATTTTAAAGCCCTCGTGTAAAAAAAATAGGTCCGCAACACCCAAGTGACATCTCCGGTTTTGCAAGCGTCCATAGGCTACGGTAACTGCTTAAACATCAGGCGGGCTGTGTGCTTGATTGCCACACAAGTACCTAGTATAAAAAAAGTATATTGCTATAATATACATACTGCCAGACTCCCTAGACGGCTTTCATCATTATAGCTGCGTCATCGAGACAGTCTTTATAGTTTAAACACGCTTCTTTATATTTTAGCAGAACGAAGGTCGAAAATGAGGGTAAAAATGTAAATAACCTTCAGTGAAGAAGGGTAGTCTACTTAGCCAGGCTGGAAGACGGGAGGAAGACCAAAGCAGACACAGAGATTACAGGAGGTAAAGCATGGGAGGTTGGACAACATAAAAAAGAGAGTAGGTAAGCAGGGGATGAACTTAGCTATCCGAAATAGATGCCGTGCTAAACAGGACACCTATATCCAACAGTGGGTTATGATAAATGACATATTCATCAACAGTACGTGACTAACCCAATTCATCCGATCAAGTTCAGTCCAAGTTTCAACTTATTTTCATCAGATATATTCATCAAAAAACCGTTATTCCAGTCAAAAACGCATAATTAAAACGTAAATTAGTTAACGACGTATCAAAATCCTTGTTACAACGTTACGAAGTCATAATTACAAAAAGATCCCGCTGAGAATTTTTAAATATTCACAAAAGCGTCTGAAAATGGTTACTTTCTTTAGCTAAATTAAGGAAAGAGGCGGAAAGGCTAGGCTAACGGGAAATTTAAAGCATGTGCGTCAAAGGAAATTGAACCATTTGCCGTTAATAATAGAGTTGAAGTTAGTTGTTATCAAATCAATATTTCACTTATCACGCAGGTGAATAGACTCGTCTCGAGCATAACGCTGCTTGATCCGATATATCAAAATTTGAATTGGAATGTGTTACGTAGACTGCTAAACTTAATAGAATCTTTTAATCAGAAATTGGTAAACTGAAATTTTCCAGACTTCTATCTCAAAGTAAAATATGGGTTGATTTAGCTGTTTATGTATCCTCTTCAAGCTGTAAACGACTGAAGTAGAATGTTGCTTCACCGTACGTTACTTAGTTGTCGTATGTCCACATAGTGCAACTTTGTCAACTTTATAAACGCTGCTGGTTGTGCACCTGACAGATCTTTAGGAGTGTTTTACGACAGTGACGAGATTTGATTTGATAATTTGAAGAGAAGTGAAGACCGTATGGTATGCTTTAAGTGTAGGTAACAATCTTAAATCAAGATTTACTGTTGTGGACCTTTACACTCATACATTCGTGGTGTTACTTTACACTTTTCTTCTAGTCTGTGTTTTTTGCACATAGGACTTACTACTAAGGAGAGAAACAAGCAAACTGCTAGACTGCTTGATAGTAAGAGGGAAATTTAGGCAATGGGTGTTTGCAATACCAGAAAAAAAAACTTTGCTCTGTGAAAAATCTTCGTCAATTGTAATATTTTCATATTTATCACGTCAATATCTATTGAATTTGAGTTAGTTAGAATGAGAATAAATAATCATAATATTTTGGGACAACTCACACACCGTCATCTGATCCCAAACTAGGCATAGCCTGTAGTATGCTAACCAGACAACTGATAAACATACTTACATATATATTTCTAAATACATACATAATATTAGATCTTTGTGAAGATGATAATGTGCTTGTGAATTTAAAAGCAATTCGTTGCACTAACAAATTAAGATCTACGCTCAAAGTCATTTACGTTTCATAGCACAAATTTGTTTACCAGTAAATTAATTAAGCATAAACAATGCACTCTTAAGCAAAGTGTTAGTATAATTTATTTGAAAGTTCGTTGATACCCAAGTTTTTGCAGATTATATTGGCATACTGAGCACAATCTCACTACGCAAAGAATTTCTTGACAGAAAACCCAATATCACTTTACCTGGAACCGAAATCGGTATCACGGATGTCTCACGCACTGTCCCTACAACAGCAATAAAGAACAAAGTAAGGTGAATGAACTCGTAAGTCGTAATTTAACCGTACAGGAGCTTAACAACACATCGTAAAGAAAATTGGTGACGATCCTATTCTTAACAAAAAATAAAATAAAGACAAATGCCAAAATATTCACTCCAATTGATTGAAACACAACACAGGGGATATTTCTCGCCCAGTTAAGGAAAACGAAACATACGTGTATAGAACATCTTTCTAGAGAAAGCGTATTGGATTTGTTTCATATCGCCGCGTTATTTATGTAAGAGCCTGTGTTTGAAGGTGAGGAGAATTTGCTACATCGGTGGAATGTAATAATAAATTAGATGTTCGCTTTGGTTGCTTTGTAGATTGTGAACGTCGACGTGGGCGCTGCAATCAACAGCTTATCCTTTGGTTATTAACGTATTACAATATGAAAGGAGCAAATTAATGAGGCTATTAGATATTTTAATTATCTCAATATTTTGTAAAGGTCTTCCATAGTATTGTCTTTCATTAATATTTATGGTAAATTGAAATGGCTTAACACAATTTGTCGCGATAAAACTTATTTTAGTTTTGATCTGTTTCACATTGTTTTTTTTTTCAACACCGCTAAAGTGCCAGATGGCAATTACTGCAATCAATGTTGTCACATTGCTGGCTGGTACATTTATCATGACTAAAGTATACAACGAAATCACTTGCGTTGATGATATACGTATTATAACTCCTTTAAATAAAAGAACACTTTAGTCTTTAGAGAGAAACGCGGTCCCTGTCGCGCTTCTTTGTAAAGACTGATAGTGTTTTTTTATTTAATCTGTAATTCCACAACGAGTTAAAATTGTATTTAAACTATTTAAATGTCAATCTTCCGTATTTCTTAGCCTTTGTGAAGTCGGTAAATTTATAAACTATTCTTCCGAATCTCTCAAATCTTACTATTACCCTGAACAGGAGCTTGGAAAATATGAGGTAGAAATCCTCCAAAAATACATACAAAAATTTCAAAAAAAAAAAAAAAGTACTTAAAGCATAACGTCAAATGATCGACTTTACATTTCTTGTTCGGATCCACCATAAAGCATAAGTTTATGTGATGTACGGCAGTTGGCGTTAGCGAGCGAAGACTGAATTTTTATATGCCTCCACTCTCTGAATACAGAGTACGTTACAAGTTTAGGGTAGGCAATCACGCTTTTGTTTTGATTTAATGTTGAAGCCTTTGGATTTTGTTAGAATATTTAAAAAATGTGTTCCTTTTACTGACTAGAGAATATTCCATGCTTGAATTTAAATATCTGTGGTGAATTCTAAAAATAAAATTTAATAGTTGGTTTTTGTTTCTGTGTTATGGAGCAAATCAAAACTTGTAATAAGGGGTTAACATTTTATGTTAAGAAAACTACCCCTAAATTTTTATAAGAATAATAAAAAAATCTTTAGTTATAAGTATTAGACGTGTTTAACTAACTAACTAAGCTAGTGATGCTATTTAATAAATTTATGTTTTTTCTTTCTTTCTTTTTTATTCTATTTAGCATGAGTAAGTGTATTTGTTTGTGTGTCTGGTATGGTTATATCCTTGCCGACATATTGATGGATGGCGATTGACTTATTATTCTGGCGCAAATTCAGATAGCACTATGTCCTAATTCGTACAGCAGTGCACTGAAATAGTTGAAAAATAAAATTCTATAACATGGTTTTTAAAAATCTTTTGTGTAACGTGTACGTGTAGTTATTTTATTTTATTTATTCATTTAGGCTCAAAAAACACATTACAAGTTGACTGCCTCGGTGGTCCAGTGGGTGCAGTATGCGCCTGCTGTGCATGAGGTTGTGGGTTCGATTCCCACACAGGGACAAAACTTTGTGTGACTCACAAAGAGTTATTCTGGGTCTGGGTGTAATTTGTGTCCGTTGATTGTATGTTTGTAAAGTCCCCCGCGACACAGAGCTTGTTCTCTAGTGCGGGAGTTGTCTATAAAAAAAAACAGAAATGTAACAATCTAACAATATGGACTATGAACTAGCTTGAAACGTACATTTTGTGTGCTCAGCAAACTTAGTATTCATGACTGACATAAAGATTTAACAATTAGTAAATAAATATAAAAATGCATTTAATTAACCTTATTACTTACGGTCAAAACTGAAATTGAGACTGATATTATTGAAACTGAAACTATTACTCACTTTGAACAAAAGAAACAAAACAATTGGACCGCAATATTAACAAAAAATCATCATATAGAATAATCGTGCGTATACCAACTCTGAAAATAAATTCTCTTTATTAGAAGGGTCCTAATAAAGCCTATCCCAGCCAAAAATAGTGGTTGGCCGCAAAGGCCTCAAGGGACCCAGCGGTAATAGAATCCGACCCGCTCGCATTAAAGGGTTAACAATGTCCTACGTATACGTAGATAATATATTTTGATTTGTAAATTGTCGCCATGCTCTATAACTTAGGGGTTAAGTTAGTTATGTAAGGTTGTCGGAAGGGTTCTATTTAAGAATAGGCACACCCTTTATTGTGGAGGGTGTTGAATTAATAAAGAGGTTAATTATGTGAGAGATGAAACGCTTATTTTAGATTTAACATTTTACTTTTACTTTGTGGCTGGAGTTTATCAACGTGGGTTTTTTGGTAATTTTATTCTGTTGCATATTATAAATTAGAAAGAAACTCCGTGTGTTTGTTTTATTTTCACTTCTAAAAGCTGAACCTATCTGAATTAAAGTTGGCAAAAAGAATCTATCCTGGGAACGACATGGGTACTTTGTATCGCGATGACTGACTTCCATACGAGCGGAATAGTGCCAGTGCATGAAATAAATATTAATATATTTGCAAGAATAATTACTTAAGTAAAAGTAAATATTTTTTTTATTTATTTCACAAACAATTAATATTGTATTTAAAACATGATTCACATAATATAATAAACTAAAAAAACAATTTAATAACAAAATAATATTAATACATAAATTAAAATAAGCTACATGTCCAAAAAATGAATAATACTTTATACCACAGTTCTAAGTAAAGGTAATAAAGTTAAAAGACACAAGATCCAGCATGACGTGGCCAGTCCTTCTACATTGCCACGCTGGGTCGCAAACATTTATATAAACACAAAATTTTGTCCGTTAGGGAATCAAACCCACTACCTCCACTACCACTAGACAACAGGCCAGACAAATAGTATTAATAGTTACAATCTTTTGTTGGTTAATATTATGATAGCGTGCGTACTTGCCTACTGATCCAAATAAAAAGAAAATGTTGGTCTTAATCAAACGTACCTATTAGAATATACATAGTTTTCCTGCTATCGAGCAGGATAAACTAATTTTAACTACCAAAATCTGACATATATATTTTTATACTACTTGGGTGGCAAACAAGCATACGGCCCACCTGATGTTAAGCAGTTACCGTAGCCTATGGACGCTTTCAATACCAAAGGCTTTGTTGCCAACCCATTGTTTTACACCAGGGCTTTAAGGTGAGAGTATCCCTGGGATAGGAATACGTTTCTTTCAAAACGCATCCCTAAATGAGCGCTGGAGACCTGTACTCACACACAGGAACACAACTTTATTTATTAAAAAATAAAACTAAATACTAATAATAAAGGAATGGTAACAAGGATATAAATTGTTGAATTTAGTGATAAATCTCTTTGTTATCTGTAGGGGGAACATACGAGACGGTGCGTTACATTACACATTCAACGATATAAGGATGTATCGTCACTGTGACCTTGGTATTATTTATTTATTTTATTATTTACTAGTGGCCAGATTAATCTTTTTTCATGTGAACCTTCTCCTGACAATAATGAACATAGCAAAAATAGAATTAGCGAAATCGGTTCAGCTGTTCTCTAGATTTTCGCTTAGCAATACATTTAGCGATTAATTTTTATATTAGGTATAGATTTGTAAGATTTTAAATAAAGTATTGGTGTTCATCTAACTGAACTCTCTTCAATCTCTCTAGACAAGTGGTATAAACGGTAGTCGAATCGAATAGAAAGAAAGCAAATGTCATGATTTGACGTAAATGCAATATTATTTAAGCAAATGATAGATTGTCTGTGGTAACGGATTAAGAATATAAATGTGTCGTAAGTGTTGGCTAAGGGAATAAGTCAGGCCGACAATATCCACTGCAAGAGAGGGAAAACTCGGAAAAAAATCCTATACCAACCCGTCTGGCCAGCGTGGTATAATAGGCTAATATACCTTCAATTGTATGGAGAAATCCCCTGCCCAGCAGTGGAACGTTTATGGGTTGACATGATGACGGATTGCTATTCTAGCGGACTCAGAGAGTGCAGCTGTGTTGGCGCTCATACTTCTGTATTATTAAGTGTTCTGTGTTTAGTTTTCATCATTCGTCACTGCACTTTCATAAAAATATAATCTACTAGTTGCACCCGCGGCTTCACCCGCATAGATGCCGGTTATCGCGATAAAAAGCCTATAGCCTATATGCTTTTCCAGACTATAATCTATCTCTGTGCTACATTTCATCCAGATCCGTTTAGTAGATTTTGCGAGAAAGAGTAACAAACATCCATACATCCATCCTTACAAACTTGGCGTACGCTTACGTAGTGACGTCAGCGTAACAGCATACGCTAATGTGAAATGAGTTAAGAAATCTCGTTTAACGGTTAGATAGAGTAGGTTTAGACTTAATCCAGTTCTACCTGAATACCAAACTCAAGAACAAACATTAGTATTTTAAGCCCTAGATTAGAATAACAATTTTGAATACAAAGGTCTACCACAAACAATATCTGAACGCTAACAAATTTCAACTAAACAATTATTGGTTACTAATCGCAGTTATTAATTATATAATATTTGGAATATTTTCCCCGATTTTGCAACATATCTTACTACTGCTCCGCTCCTATTGATCATAGCGTCATGTTATATAGCATATAGCCTTTCTGTGCCCTTTTTAATGCACTATTCAACAAAAAAAAATCTAATCATAAGTACTTTCTGAGATTAGCGCGTTCAACCAAACAAACAAACTCTTCAGCTTTATAATATTAGTATATATTATATTATCGTTTATAGTAGTATCTATTATATCATTGGTAAGCAAATGGACTGTCTTAAGGTTAACATTCACTGTGTAGTATTGGCGTTTGCATATACCAGAGTCAGTTCAGTTGACACTGGCGTTACTTTTGGACGCAATTTAGTAGTAAGAAGTGAGTATCGCGTAGTATAACAACATAAATATTGAACATACATGAATTATTACAATAAACGGAATAATTTATCTAAATAACGGGAACATACCGCAAGAAGCCCTAAGTGTGCAGATATCCTAAGTAAAGGCGTTCTATTATCAGAGTGTTTCTCGAACATTCGCTCGAAATAATTAAAGTCGTCATGTGCTGTACTGGATAGGGTTTCGTGTTTGTGACATTTGAACATGTTAGGACTGAAACACGCTTGTGTTTTGAGGAAATGTTATTATGACATTGTTTTATTTAATTACTAGCTGTTGCCCGCGGCTCCGCCCGCTTGGATGTCGGTTATCGCTGTAAAAAGTAGCCTATGTGTTATGCCAGACCATAATGTAAATGTGCCAAATTTCATCCAGACCCGTTCAGTAGTTTTTACGTGAAAGAGTAACAAACATCCATCCATCCATTCTCACAAACTTTCACATTTATAATATTAAGTACGACGGTCACGATTTTCTTATCTACATATTAGCCAATTAATAGATAGGTATATCAAGGTTCCATTATCGACTGTTGGCTACGGGTCTCCTCGCATCTGTCAAGAGAGTTGAAAGGGTTAAGTCTTATCCACATACGCTGGCCTCATGACGGATTGATTTAAAATGTCTTTTAAGACATGTGGGTTTCTCACGCAGTTTTTGCTTCGATGTTAGAAGATAGTGAATCATTTAATTCAACATCATCATCTATATCATTTAATTAGTATCTACTTCACATTGGTACCGTAATTTTGCATCAACAAGTTGGTTACGTTCCCACTTTGCTACTATCTCTTCTTGAAACAGACTATAAAGTTATCTTTTCTCGAAGCATTTTGTCGTAATTTTGTACCTATTATTATAAGTTTTAAAAAGATAATTCTCGCACTAGAGAACAAGCTCTGTGACGCGGGGGACTTTACAAACATACAATTAACGGACACAAATTACACCAAGACTCAGAACAACTCATTGTGGGTCACACAAAGTTTTGTCCCTGTGTGGGAATCGAACCCACAACCTCGTGCACAACAGGCGCATACTCCACCCACTGGACCACCAAGGCAATCAAATCTATAGAATCGGTTTTGTTTTTTAGTTTTTTAAAAAGACAACTCCCGCACTAGAGAACAAGCTCTGTGTCGCGGGGGACTTTACAAACATACAATTAACGGACACAAATTACACCCAGACTCAGAACTCTTTCACATGGTCACGGTTATCATGGTCACACAAAGTTTTGTCCTGTATGGAATGGAATTGAACCCTCAACCTCATGCACAGCAGGCGCATACTGCGGCCACTGGCACAAGGCAGTCAGTTTTATATAATATTGTCAGTACAAACGCAGCCTTACTAAGGTTATCTCACAGGATGCAAGTGCATGACTCCAGCACAACGCCAAGTCACTCCAGTGCAAACATTAATCTAACTCCTACTTAGTTTGTGGTTAATGATAGCGTCTTAAGATAACCTACCTACATATTGTTGTTAAGAGCCAAAACAATTTCATAAGAAGTAGATAATTTTTCATTAAGGATAATTTCATGTATTTTAAATTACTTATTAGGATAGCTAGGTGGACCAACGACCTAAAAAAGGTCGCTGGGACGGACTGAATGCGGAAGGCGGAGACCGTGTGCTGTGGCGCGTGTTAGGAGAGGCCTATGTCCAGCAGTGGACTGCGATAGGCTGATTGATTGATTGATAAGGATGCTGAAGACCAGTTAAAGTTTTAAAATACATTTTTATTAAAATAATTATAAGAAATCCGATATCAATCATGGGAAAATACGATCAAACCTGAAATGATTTATTGGTCTTTCAAAAAATGTGTGTTTTTAAAAAGGCAACTCAAAAAACACAGCAATAAGACATTTTGATTTTGATTTTTTGAACTCCCGCACTAGGCAAGACCTGTGTAGCGGGGTGCTTTACAAACATATAATTAACGGACACAAAGTATATTCTAATTTGGAACAACCACCCTACTAATATTATAAATGTTAGTTTGTGAGGATGTATGGATAGATGTTTGTTACTCCCTAACGCCAAAAACGACTAAACGGATCTTGATGAAATTTGTGCAAAAAGATAGATTATAGCCTGGAATAGTGAATAGGCTACTTTTGTCGTGATAACCGACATCCACGCGGGCAGAGCCGCTTGCAACAGCTAGTTTATAATATGTGTTACATAAATGTCACATCATGTAGGGATCGAACCCGCAACACGCCGTGCAGTAGTAAATCGCGTGGTAACCACTTAAGCCACTGAACCAACTGTACAGTCACGTCACAACCAATTTCGACGAAATGACAAGAAATCCTTAATATTATAAACACGAAAGTTTATAAGGATGGATGGATGGATGGATGTTTGTTACTCTTTCACAGAAAATCTACTGAATGGATCTAGATGAAACTTGGCACAGAGATAGATTTTGGTCTGAAATAACACATAGGCTACTTTTTACAGCGATAACCGACATACACGCGGGCGGAGCCGCGGGCAACAGCTAGTGTAAAATAACTCTTTCAAAGCCATGGGAAAATAAAAATAAGAATCCAAGGGAAACGAGGTCACCCTAAATAATAAAGTTTTCCTTTTCAAAATAATAACAGAGAATAAAAAACTGTGAACGGAACCCAGTGTACACGACATTTTCACTAAGTTTTAAGTTACGGGGGCACGCGGACGTACATACACGCTGTTATTAATACTCGCCGTTTCCGACGTCGCTAGTTGACTCGCATCCGTGTGACCCCTCCTTTAAATGCATGCACACGTCGAGTCCATCGTACATGTTACGTCATATGTCTGTAAAAATACGATGGAATATAACAAAATGGCCGGCAATCTTTTCAAAATATCTATAATATCTTGAACTATAATACTTCAGTACAAACTATTATTATCCTTACTATACTAATATTATAAATGTGAAAGTTTGTAAGAATGGATGGATGGATGTTTATTACTCTTTCACGAACACTACCGAAAAGATCTGGATGAAATTTGGCACAGAGATAGATTATGGTCTGGAATAACACATAGGCTACTTTTTGCAGCGATTACCGACATCCGCGCGGGCGGAGCCGCGGGCAAAAGCTAGTCTATAATATTTTGTACCACTTGGGTGGCAAATAAGCTTACAGCCCGTCTGATGAAAAGCAGGTACTATAGCCTATGGACGCTTGAAATGCCATTCAGGTGTGCTATGATTTCCTTAGCGCACCTGAATGGTGAGTTTCGAGGAATACTTTAGGTGCGCTTCGTTAGGTGCGTTTCAAAATGGGTGCGCTTCGAGGAATACCCTGATATTGTAGGCCTGACTTAGGTACTCCTTTAGTTGACTCTTACGACACCCTCGGTATTGATATTTGTATTCTTAATCCGTTACCACACGGACAATACTTACGTGTTGCCGACACATTTTTTTACACCAGGGCTTTAAGATACAATATCCCTGGGTTAGGAAAACGTTTCTTTGAAAAAGTATCACTAAATGAGCTCTGGAGACCTGTTTTCACACAGGAACACAACTACACCGCTGTGTTTATCTTGGAGCTAAGTCACACATTATGGCTATCTGATCTTCTTAAAAATACAACTCGTCGTGGGGGACTTTACAAACATACACTTCACGGATACAAAATACATCCAGATACGGAGCAAATATTTATGAATCACACAAAGTTTTGTCTCGTGTGGGAATCGAACCCACGACCTGCGCGGCTGCGGTTTAGCAGTAAGGGTCACTAACCACTAGACTTACTTTAGACTGCCTTGATGGTCCAGTGGCCGCAGCATGCACCTGTTGTGCACGAGGTTGTGGGTTCGATTCCCACACAGGTCATAAAGGTAATAAAATATCCCATGAGTGAAATGTGCCTACAGGTCAAAGTCTAATTTAGACGAAGTAGTCAATTCAACTTGGGAATCGTTTCGTGGCTCAAACTTGTGTTTCAAAATGGTAGCAAGCATGAGACAAAGGCTACAGGATGTTATAGACAGTGATGCACCTACGCGCTAGTTTAAAATACATTTCATAAATTAGTAAATGATGTATGATATAGCCGTAATAGATTTATCATAATAATATATCATGCCAGTAAAGGTCTTAAAATATTCCATGAGCGAAATGTGCCTCACAATATTCCAACTAGGAACTTTTTATTTTCATTTTTTAAAGTCAGAGTTTTATGTCCACTTCGTGTTTTAGTGGGCGTTATTATTTTTGATGTAGCTTTAGTTTTATGATACTGTTAATAGCTTGTTGTAAAAGTTGGATATGATATAGCCGTGGAAGTACAAGTTGAGATAGTTATGTTTTATGGGTGTTTACAACTTAATATCTAGTGATTTTGCACTCATTATAACTAGAATCTAGCATGCGTTTAACCTATATTTTTTCTATGACGTCATATTTATATTAGACTAGCCCGCCCCTATTTCGTCCGGGTAAAACTATTTTCAGCACAACTTTCTTTTATTTACGTAAGTACCTTCTCCTGATAATAACATACACAACAAAAAATAATTACTGAAATCAGTCCAGCCATTCACGCGTGATGCCGTGATAAAGAGAAATAGGGAATCATTTTTATATATACACATTATTTAGTAGGATTAAAGAGAGGTAGGGCACCATACTAGCGAGCATGCCCGACTGATGAATGAACGCCACCTTACAGAAGACCACAGCCAAATAACTAAACGCAGCGATGTAGTTGTGTTCCTGTGTGTGAGTACAGGTCTTTAGAGCTCATTTAGGGATGCGTTTGAAAGAAACTTTTTCCTATTCCAGGAATACTTAACATGCAAGTTGTCCTCAAGTTATCCCTCTGGTGTTGCAAGCGTCCACATGCTACGGTAACTGCTTTACTTCAGGCGGGTCGTATGCTTGTTTGCCATCCAATTAGTAAAAAAAAAGGAACGAGTTAATAATTTCTTGGTTGTCTTATATTTCTTTCTGATTCATGGAAGTAGCCGTAGGCAAATTAACTAACTTTCTTTATAATGACCATCTCTTTGTTACATTTATCTATATTTCACAGAAATTAATGAATATACCTAATATCTATGGCTCGCCTGATGGTAAGCAGTTACCGATAGCTGCAATATTTAGACCAATTCTGTAATTTGTAAAAGCTAATATATGTCCGTGTGGTGACGGATTAAGAATACAAATGTCACCACCCCATCATCTCAAGGGTGTCGTAAGAGTCGACTAAGGCCAAGGTAAGTCGTCCAAAAAGTCAGACAGACAATATCCACTGCAAGAGAAGGACAACTCGAAACAAAAGCCTATACTAACCCGTCTGCAGCATCATCGCAAGCCAGCATCGAATAGTAGGATAATAACCCTCCAAATGTATGTAGGAGACCCGCGCCCAGCAGTAGGACGTTAATGGGTTGAAATGATAAATAAATACTTACTTAATTTAATTTTATAATATTTACTGAAATACTAGTACACCTTCTGTTTTATTATACGAATAGATAAGTGTACTCTTAGAAACTCAAATAACCAGATAACATTCACCCACTTTTTATCTGGTATCGAATAAGGAAAATATAAAAGATATCGTCGCAATACCGGCCGAAAGGGAATCGCCTAATGTTCCTTATCGCCACTCTTTTGTCCAGTCCCTAATGTTATTGCAAATCCCATTTACTGCCTGTTAGCCTTTGTTAATTGTTTTATTATAATTATTATGCATGTGCTTTTTATCAGGCTTAATAATAATCGGTTTGTGATCGATTTTATTGTTGGAGAAAAAAATAGAATTTGCTTATCGCACAAAAGCATACGTCCTACAAAAAAATTGGTAGAAGTAACAAAAAAATTACCTGTGTCGATTTAGCCCGATTATTGGTCCTACAATCGATCTTACAATCGGTCAGCGATTATCGGACGTAGGCGGGCAGCATTAACAGACAATAATTTAGTGATGTTCTTTTTTTTTAGGTAAAAAAGGGGATAATGAACTAAAGTGAACTACATTAGCCAAATTCAGTTATAGCCTTTTGATAGATGTACTCGTATATGCTCGCTTGTATGCTTTAGCATAGAGCAAGCCTGACTGGGTAAAGACCTTACAGCCAAAATAACTACATACAGTAGCGTAGTTGTGTTCCTTGTGCATGAGTATAGGTGTCCAGTGCTGATTTAACAACGCAAGGCTACGATAACTGCTTAACATCAGTAGGGCGGTACATTTTTTTTGTTTTTTAAGACAACTCCCGCACTATGGAACAAGCTCTATGTCGCGGGAGGCTTTGAAAACACAAATTGCACCCAGACTCGAAACAAACATTCAATTTATGCATGACACAAAGTTTTGTCTCGTGTGGAGCTCGAACCCACGACCTCTGTCTTAGCAAGGTCACTAACCACTAGACCAACGGGCCAGTCCACCTACAGTGGTAGTATAAAATGCAATGGACCAGGGCCCCAATTCTGCAAATTTACGAATCTCAATTGAATCTGAATTGATTATCATTGAATTTCAGTAGCATTTTTGGTATTACCTATGCTAATAAATTCAAGACCAATTGTTGGAAATCCATTGATTTTTAATTATTTAGCAGAATACCAATAATGTAATATCAAAAATGCTAATAATATAAGACCAATGGTTTTCCAACTATTGGTCTTAAATTTATTAGCAGAATACCAAAAATGCTACTGAGATTCAATTGAGAATCAATTCAGATTCGAATGAGACATCCGTAAATTAGCAGAACTGGAGCCCAGGTGTGTTCCACTCATAATCAACGTACTCACAACTTAATTGGGTTGATTTAGCTAATAAGAATAAATATATTTTATTCAGAAAGTTAAACTTCAGATTCAAAGATACTAGTAAATATTTTGTAGCAAAGTATATTACTCAGACTTTGTTCACTGTCCAAACTGAAATTTTAAGTAATTCATGACTACAGAAACAGTTGGAACAATACTGACTAACTTTGTATTTTGTCGCCAGAAAATGAATTCCAATTTACATTCAGGTATATTTCGATCACATTTAAAATTCACTCCAATCAGATAAATGGAAGAAATACGTTTCATCTTTTACAAACTCCGGTAACAATAAAACTTTGTTGGTCAGTTTACCCTTTGCAGTTTTGATGACCCTGCCTCGGTAAAAGCTCAATTTGCTTGAAATTTGTTTCTGAACTCGTTCCGCCATTTTAATATGGCTCCATTCCTTTATTGAATTGAATTAGGCCGTTAAAATAGCTTTTGTATTGGTTTTTTGGAATTGAGAGATTATGTTTTAATGTGATGGGCTTCATTCTTTGTTGCTAACAGAATCGTTTTGCCGATTTAGGAAAATATTCTTAAAATGTTATGTTACTTTAAATGTTATTATTTAGAATATCATTTAAATTGAACCGTGTATTTGACTGCACTGTTGGTTCAGTGGCTTAATAGGTTACCTCACCATTTATAACTGCATGATGTGTTGTGGGTTCGATTCCCACACGGGACAAAAAGTTTTTGTGATCCATAAATGGTTGTCCCGAGTCCAGGTGTACTTTTTTTCGTTAATTGTATGTTTGTATAGTCCCCCGCGACACAAGGCTTGTTCCCTAGTGCGGGAGTTGTCTTTTTAAGAAAAATAAAAGATAAAAACTTTCCTCTGCACTTTCCATCACTCAAAGGTTTGCTGTAAGAGAACTCAACTTTGATTAAGGCTCGTGTTTGTCCATAATGTTATATGGTTTTTATCTATCCTGTAAATTATTTTGTGTAAATTAAAGAATGAAATAAAGATAAACATAATTATACTTAAATATTAAAGCAATGTGGAAAAAGACGAGCCCAGAGCAGGACTCGAACCTGCGCCTCTCGGGTTCCGGCCCAGCGCACTACCAACTGTGTACTGTCTGGAGTAGGAGCTCGGATGGCACAGTTGGTAGTGCGCTGGGCCGGAACCCGAGAGGCGCAGGTTCGAGTCCTGCTCTGGGCTCGTCTTTTTCCACATTGCTTTAATATTTAAGTATATTTGAGCTAATTGCATAGCAAAATGCTAAAAATATTTAATAATAAACATAATCATTTTCCACTGCTGAGCAAAGGACTCCACTCACACTTTTACTATTTAAATTCTATTTTAATAACAAAATATATGAGAGATTAACTAAAAAGAATATGATTTTCTTAATCGACTTTAATTGGGTCAAGCGGTGGTGGCCGAGTGGGAAAGTAACCGACTTGCACACAAGAGGTGCGAGTTCGATCCCGGGTCGACTGTGACCCGGTACTGGTACTGACCAATGTGACATCAGCTGTAGTCACAAGCAGACTGGTGAAAGCGAATACCCTAAATTTATCATCTATCTATACTAATATTATAAAGCTAAAGAGTTTGTTTGTGTGGTTGAACGCGCTAATCTCAGAAAGTACTGGTTCGATTTGAAAATATATTTTTTTGTTGAATAGTGCATTTATCCAGGAAGGCTATAGGCTATATAACATCACGCTATGATCAATAGAAGCGGAGCAGTAGTGAGATATGTTACAAAATCGGGGAAAATATTTCAAATTACTATGCGGAAAAAGTCGCAGGCGACCCCTAGTATTGTATATTATTGAACGCAATAGTTGAAAAGTTATCATGAAACCATGAAATTGCCAATAAACTCACATTCGTTTATTTAATAAAAATACTCAATAAAATAAGGATAAAATAAATACTCGTATCTTCCAAATTTATGAACCTCATAAAGAAAAACAGGGCAACGAAACCAATATCTAAATATATACCAATTTTCCCTGATTCACCACTACCGAACAACGAAAGGTGGGAAGTAGGGGTAAAACAATTTTAGCATTGACATGTCAGGACATATGACGCTATCCTCACTTTATTTTATTCGGGCTTCTTTGTTTATTGAGCAGGTGACGTATACCGATCTATCTGGATCAATGACGAAAGATTGTTTACGATATTTTACGTAATGGGTCTTGGAAATAAGGATTCGAAAAATTATAAGATTTGACTGCATGGTTGGTGTGGTTACCTCGCCATTTACTGCGTGGCGTGTTGTGGGTTCGATCCCCACACACACACAAATTGTGTGATCCATAAATAGTTGACTCGAGTCTGTGAACTTTGTGTCCGTTAATTAAATGTTTGTAAAGTCCGTCGTATTGTACGACGGACTTTACAAACATTTAATTAATTTTGGGCTTGTTGTCTTTTTTAAATTGTGAGGATTGTTGACGATACCCAGCTCACAGGCGGTATTGATCCACTAAGTCTAAGGAGAGACTTCGCCTCTTTGTGTGTGTTCTACCGCCTGTACAATGGGATGTGTTCTAAGGAATTGTTCGAGATGATGCCCACGGCTACATTTTATCAACGCACCTCTCGCCACCGACAGGGAGTTCATCCTCACATCCTTGCACCGCAAACATGCCGTACCGTAAGATTCCAGAGGAATTTCTTACCACGTACGATTAAGGGATGGAGCACTAAAAAGCGTGCCACTACACGCTAACCAACATGCTTACAGCTCGGGTAAGTCCACTGAATCCGCTCTTCATTTGGTGGTCAACCGGATCGAGGAAGCATTACAACAAAAAAGCACTTGTCTAGGCACCTTCATCGACATCGAAGGAGCCTTTGACAAAACCAACTTCTCCAGCATAAGCACCGCTTTAGCCAGACACGGAACGGAGCGGGTGCTTATAGACTGGATAACAAATATGCTCAGTAAACGCGTGGTTCACTTGGACGGTGATGAGCAATCTGCACTAATCGCGAAAGGATGTCCGCAAGGTGGAGTCCTATCGCCCCTACTGTGGAACCTGGTGATAAATGACCTCATCACCAAATTGAACGACAACAGCTACTACACGATAGGCTACGCTGATGACCTTACTATTCTCATCTCAGGTAAGTTCACAGGGACAGTCTGCAACCTCACCCAACAAGCTTTACGTATAGTGGAGCGATGGTGCAGGGAGTATGACTTGTCGGTAAACCCTACGAAAACTGAACTGGTCTTGTTTACCAACAAACGAGCCCTGGGCTACCACTGCTTGCCCAGGTTGTTCAACACGGAACTCCAACTGTCCAAAGAGGTGAAGTATCTGGGCGTCACCCTGGACAGCAAACTGAACTGGAACAGTCACATTGAAAATAAGCTAAACAAAGCCACCATCACCTTCTGGCAGTGCAGAAGAATGATAGGCAAGAAATGGGGGTTAACCCCCAAGATTGTCATATGGCTGTATGAAACAGTAATCCACCCTATGATTGTGTATGGTGCGGTAGTGTGGTGGCCCAGAACTACACTGGTAACAGTCATGAGTAAACTACAGCGACTACAGAGGCTCGCGTGCATGGCGGCGACGGGTTGTATGAGGACAACACCAACCGCAGCACTCGAAGCTATGCTTGGTATAACGCCGTTACACCTGTTTATTCAGCAGGAGGCGTCGATGGCGGCCATACGACTAAAAACACTGGGTCTGTTTAGCAACAAAAGCACCCAGCATACCTCCTTACTGGAGGAACTGGAGACCGAGTTCCCTCTTCTAAGAGCAGTAAGTGACCGCATACCGAAACAGTTTGTCTTCGACAAGAAATACAAGATACAGCTGTTTGAGGACCAGTGCTGTGAGGGCCTAAGACCCACGGAACTCAGGATCTTCACGGATGGATCTAAGACAGGTACTGGTACAGGAGCCGGGATCTTCTCTGAAGACCTAAACGTACACATAGCGACACCACTAGGGGCCCATAACACTGTTTTCCAGGCTGAGTGTATGGGCATCTCTCTGGCGGCCGAGGCGATCACGTCTAGACAGGTAAAGGGTCAGCCTATCCGAATCCTCTCGGACAGTAAAGCGGTCCTTCAAGCCTTAGACTGCCACTCAGTCAACTCAGGACTGATCTACGAGTGTCTCCAAAAACTTAACCGGGTAGGTGAACACAATAAACTAACCATTCAATGGATCAAGGGACATAGCGGCTCCCGGGGCAGTGATGCTGCGGACGAGCTCGCTAGAAGAGGTTCAGATATGGCCACGATGGGTCCAGAACCCATAGTGGCCCTGCCCTTCGGACACCTACGTACTCTGGTAAGGAAGCGTACTAGAGAGCTACACTGCAGCCACTGGGTCAACCACAGCGAGTGCAGACAGACGAAAGAAGCACTCCCCAAGTTGGATCGACGCTTCACCAAACAGGTTCTGAGACTAACAAAGCAGCAGCTGCGTAGAGTCACTGCTGCTATCACTGGTCACGGTTCCTTTAATAAATACCTCTTTGTTATAGGGGTTACTGACAGCCCTCTCTGCAGAGCCTGCATGAGGGAAGATGAGACGGCGGCGCATGTGCTGCTGCACTGCCCAGAAGTCGCCATATACAGGGAGAAGTACCTGGGCCGCCCAGGCACCCTACGGGAGGCGGTCGACGTGATCAAGAGTCTGCTGGCCTTCCTCGACGAGCTGGGGTGGATGGAATAGAACGCTGCCAGCCACCCGGACGCAAAATACGCGAGCTGAACGCGGAAGTTGCGGAAACCAGCCTGACATACCAATACCAATAGGCTGTGGTATGAGCTCCCTGCCGAAGATTTCCCAAGAGACTATAGCATGGGGTTCTTCAAGAAAGGAGTTATAAGGTGTTGCAAACGTCCATAGGCTACGGTAACTGCTTACCATCAGACGGGCCGTATGCTTGTTTGCCACCTTGGTAGTATAAAAAAAACGATTTATGATTGCAATGTTTTTGATAGGTTATCGTACTAAATACTAATAATGTTAAATTTCTTAGACCGAGAGTATTAAAATTTTTGTTTCTTATTTATCTATCATTAAAAGTTAAGTTGTTTAAACATTGTTACAAACTTTGATTCCGGTACGGATTTCCTTGTTATCCCCTTTGTGTAAAGAGGAAATTAAAAGAGAAGGACAAAAGCAATACCATAGAAAATGCTTTAAGTATAATAAATCACTTTACGAGTATAATATACGATTTACACCGTAATAATATCTTCCGTAAGTATGCAATATTCTCTTTGGTTTCAAAGTCAATTCCTGGTTTCGAAATCAATTCCTTTTTTTTAAAAAGGGAAATGCTTTATGCATACCGCCCCGCCCGGGAAGGCGGGACGGTTTTTTTTTATACTACCAAGGAGGCAAACAAGCATACGGCCCGCCTGATGGTAAGCAGTTACCGTAGCCTATGGACGCTTGCAACACCAGGGGTATCACTCGCGCGTTGCTGACCCTTTAGAAACCTTATAACTCCTTTCTTGAAGAACCCCATGCTATAGTCTCTTGGGATAACCTGATGACAGTTTTGACGGGCTCTCCGGCCTAAAGATGGTAGGCGGCCGGCGTACAGACTAAAACCCCTCTGTACACCTACATCCGCCTACGCGGGTGAACCATCGGAACCTGATATGACGTCAGTGGTCGGAGTCAATTTCTAGATCAGCCTAACATACATATTGGCTTTTTCTTTCAAATTAAGCACAAAACGGTTGGTCGTACGCCTGATCTCTTCCCGATTGTAACGAACTGTCGTCCTAACCCTGAGAGGAAACAAAGAAATAAGTGCACTTTATTTGCACAGACTAATGCAGTATAATATATCCCGTGCAAATGACTAGTCTGCGTCGAGAGATATCGAAATTCTATTAGAAGGATTACACGATTAGGAAATTATTTACGAGTAGTATTAGAATTATTAGTTTTGCTAAACTAGGATCTTATAATCGTATCCATATTAATATTATACATGTGAAAGTGACTCAGTTTTGTACCTTTTTACTACTAAATGGGTCGTAATGAAATTTGGCAAGAAGGTAGCTTATACACTACTCAACATGGTTTAGGGATATTTGATACTCAATTAAATAACTTAAAAAGTACTGGCTCGATTTACTTTTACTTTTTAAACACCAAATTATTCGTAATTTATCTGGACGTAGTTCTAAATTCAAATTTTAAAAAGAAAATCTTTTGTGATGAGTATTATAAATAATTATAATAATATTTTCGGGACAACTCACACATCGCTATCTGATCCGAAACTAGGCAGAGACTGTACTATGGTAACCAGACAACTGATAAACATACTTATATATTTCTAAATACATACATATTATAGATAAATTACACCCAGACACAGAACAAACATTCGTGCTCATCACACAATGATTTGTCCCGGGTGGGAATCGAACCCACGACCTCCGGCGTAGCAGTCACAGTCACTAACCACTAGACCAACAGGCCAGTCTTTTATTATGAAATCTATGCAGGCGAAGCCACGGATAACAACTAGTATTATATAAAAAGATTGCGTCACGATACATCGGCTAACGTTACAGCATCAAGTACATTACAGTTTTGATCACGGCTTCAGTAACGTTTTCTAAAATAAATAGAGGTGTTACTTGGACAAATGCTCGACGATTTAGCTACGGTGCATCGTTCGCACACAATATATGGCCGCAAGTTATAGGATACAGCGGCATGTGCTTGAAATGTGGGGAATACAAGAAATATAAATGTGGAAAGAAATTGTTGGGTATTTTTATTTTATGAGGGCATTTTAAAGCGCTGTTATACTCGTTGAGCGCAATTTGTTTTCTTTAAATTCTTTTAGTGTTTGTGTAAGATAAAATTAGATAGTATTATTTTAAAATATTATTACCTATCTTAGTTTTATAATTTTTTTTCGTTTCGTTTGAAATTTTTTTTTTTAAATATATTATGTCTATTCCCAGCGTATAATATCAGCTGGTCGTTATTCTAAGTGGACAGAAATTCACACAAATATTGACTTGTTATTCAGTGAAACGAGGACTCGGAAAACGTAGTGTAGAACGTCCTCAAGAGCGGTGATCTTCGCAAAGTGCAGCGGGATTTCAGAAATGACGTATACTTTAATTAATGTAGAGATAGGTAGGGCAACAACCCCGACTAGGGAGGGACCTCCACCTTACAGAAGACTACAACTGAATAACTACACAGAGCAGCGGTGTAATTGTATTCCTATGTACAGGTCTCCAGTGCTCATTTAGGATTGCGTTTTCCTAAATCAGAGATTCTCCATCTTAAAACCCTGGTGAAAAAATGAGTCAGCACGAAAGTGATACCTCTGGTATGCAAGCGTTCATAGGCTACGGTAACTACTATGCCTTTGAATCGAGTTCTCTCTCAACTTGCACCAGGCCAAAACAGAGACATATTCGGCACTGGCAACATTCGAACGGTATGGATTGGCTCGCCAAGTACGATTGAGAACGTTCCGCGATACTCGCCTGATGGTATGTCGATACGACAGACATGATCACTGATCTGTACTTGGTGGAGAAACAAACATAACATTTAAGAATGCGTTTTTAATATTGGTCGGGTACCATACTGGTGAGCAAGCCCGATTGGGGAAGGATCTCCCTAAAAAGATTCCAACTACACACAGCGGTGTTGTGTTTCTGTGTGTAAGTTCAAACCTGTTTAAAACGTCAAGCAATTTAAAGTTAAATCTATACTTATACTTAATAATTATAAGTATAAGTATAGATTTAAATAAACGCGAAAGTTTGCAAGTATGTATGGATGTATGGATGTTTGTTACTCTTTCACGCAAAAACTGATCTGGATTAATTTTGGCATAGAGATAGATTATAGTCTGGAATAACACATAGACTACTTTTTATCCCGGTAAAAAAGTCTTCCTGAGGGAATGCACGCGCGGGCGAAGCCATAAAAATATAAAAAAATCGTAATCGTTCCAATTGTATATTATTTTAACAACTTCTGTCCAAACAATATAATATTGTAAGATTACAATATACTCGTATAAAAATATGATGACGCGTTAATACCCGTAGCTTAATAATATTGTTATTTCCATTCAAAAAATATTCATATAATATTTTCCATCCAGTGTTGACCTATTTCAATCCATTTCTGTTATCCTGTAGAAAATATGATGATGAATGAGGTAGTGGAACTTTAAGCCATACTGCATACATCATAGTAGCTATACAGTTTTGATTTATTGAGTTTAAAATTGCAACAGAGTCAGGCAGTTCCTTTATCAAATGCGACAGTAAGGTTCTTGGTTAGTTTCTTTTGGAAAAAATCATGAGGGTTTTTTGCTATGTAGGAATAAATAAGCGGTGATAGGTAAGTCAGGAAGTAAATTCCTTGTGAACAGTTGGAATCTCTGGCTGGTAGCTTCGTGCACTCGATGTTGCCCGTGTCTCCGCTTGCGTCTATGTCCTTCCTCAGGATACTATTTCTCTCTTTACAAAATTACATTAGGATTCGTTCAACCGTTTAGCTGTGATATGATAACAAACTAACTTACAAACAGAGGTAGTTTTTTCTTATATGGCTTAGGTGATGAACAAGCATATGGTAAGCAGATACAAATGAGTATTTGCAATGCCAGGGTACTTATGCGTTGAAGCCTAGAACTTCAGTATGTTTCGTCCAAATCTTTTTTTTTTAAAGACAACTCCCGCACTAGAGAACAATCTCTGTGTCACGGGGGACTTAACAGACATACAATTAACGGACACAAATTACACTCAGACTCAGAACATCTCTTTGTGTGCCACAGAAAGTTTTGTCCAGTGTGGAAGTCGAACCCACAACCTCGTGCACAGCAGACGCATATTGCGGCCACTGGACCACCAAGGCAGTCAATTTCCTTCACCAAATACAAAATGATGCAAATCTTTAAATTAATATTCAATTTTGTCTGATCCAAAAATGAAAGCAAGCGTGTAAAATATAAAACAAAACATTTATATTTAGCATTACCAGTTAAATAATGAACCAAACCCTTTAGAGCCCTTTGAAAAGCGTTCGAAAATTTAATATCATATTCACTAAAACGTTGAAAAGTAAAATAAACTGCCCACCCTAATGATGTTTATAAACCGCAGAAACAAACAAATTGACTAGCAAAACCTGTCGGCCATTGTTTTGGAGAACAATAGCCTAAACATGAATAGCCGTTGATTGTCGCGATGCCAACCAAATTTAATTTTGTTTTGAAGTTCGAATGGAATGGGTGTCTGGACTGGTTGCGCTAATAAGTATTATAATTAAACGTAGTATAACAGTGCCTCCAATATCAGGATTATACAAATGTAATAAATAAATCATTGGACTTGTGGCGTACACTTTGAGAGGTCTATGTTCACCGGTGGACTGTGAAGAGCTGATGATGGTAAATGAATCTGGGGGCACGTGAGTGAGATGAGACAATGGAAGTGCATAAATCCTTGCGGGAGATATATTTCAGTAGTAGACGTCTTTTGGGCTAAATAGATGATAGATAGATAAAAAAAATATTTTGTCAAGTAGATCGATTTGAACTATACTTTTTTTTTTTTTTTTTTTTTTTTTTTTTTTTTTTTTTTTTTTTTATACTACTTGGGTGGCAAACAAGCATACGGCCCGCCTGATGTTAAGCAGTATCCGTAGCCTATAGACGCTTGCATTACCAGAGGTATCACTTGCGTGATGCCAACCCATTTTTTTACACCAGGGCTTTAAGATGGAAGTAACCCTGGGATAGGAATACGTTTCTTTCAAAACGCATTCCTACATGAGCGCTGGAAACCTGTACTCACACACAGGAACACAACTACACCGCTGTGTGTAGTCATTTGGCTGTGGTCTTCTGTAAGGTGGAGGTCCTTCCCCAGTCGGGCTTGCTCGCTAGTATGGTGCCCTACCTCTCTTAAAATATGTGTCATATGAAACGTAAACAAAATTATGTCATTATCTCAACATTTGATTTAGGAAAAGAAATAAATGCCTATCACTTATAATTTATCACAAAATCATAAATATATTCATGGACAATAATAATGGTATCTTTTATTGATATAATTTAGCTGACAGGTACAAAAATAGACAAAGACAAAGAAACGAAAAATCTCAAAAACACTACACAACTTAATAAAAATAACGGCTAATTAATGTCGCGTTAGGCACAAAAGAAAAACTTAACCTTTATTAGAACAGGTTAGATACTAGTTAGCAGTGTACCTACGATCGATGTCTCAGCGTTTATCCAATATTAGGATAACGACGACACCAATTCTCGGCACGTCTGTGAGGTGCCAGTTGGCGCGTCATTAGTTTAGCATGTCAAAGACACAGGACGGACCCTGTATAGGAAATCCCAAAGGTTAACTTCGGATATATCTTCGATGTGTTGTATATGTGTGTGAGTATAATACCAGATTGATACCTTTGAAGTCCAATCTCAAAAGCCCATGTATTGTACAGTCCCATGTTTTGTTTAAGATGCAGATTTTGGTGTACAAGACTGAGTATTGATTGGTAGGTTTGTTTAAGGAACAACAACTTATCCAAACTCATTTTATTCATAGCATCTTAGGATCATCTTAGGTGTTGTTGATATCTGATCGCTAGTAAAATTTTTTTTTACATTCGTGTAAAAAATAATCGGATTAGTATTCATGGAAGTGAACAGCTTATATAATAATATGTGTGAAAAAAAATGTTATTATTTATTTAGAAAATAATATTAGAGGTCTTTAGTTAGTACAATGCATGTTTTTATCTAAATAGATTATTTGATAAACTGAGTGTTTAAAACTTCTCAATCAACATATGTTTCTTAAAATGAATGTCGTCTCAATTTTAGCATCAGGTACATTAATTAAGTGTAAAGTCTTCAATAAAGTTATATATTTATGTGTGTATGAGCAGTCAATATATATAACAGTACAAGTGAACAGACGTGTATTATTTCTCTTCCGATATCGCCACACTACAGTAACAAAACACCACCAACCAATCAATTTTGTTTTAACAACTAAAGCAAGCACTAACTTCATCAATAATATTACATCGGACTACTTACACGGGCCGAGGAGGCAACTCAATTTACCAATTACGACGAGGGAGGGCGTGCCTCAGGGTTCGTCACTGGGCCCACTAACTATGTTATGTTACGAAGAATTACGTCACGATTGTCAATATTAGGTGCTGCCACCGCATTTTAGTCTTCTTCTTAAATATTTTTTTCTTTATATAGATATTATATCTTACAAGGATAACTTTATTAAACTAGACTTATTATCTCTATTGTCAAATCATTTAAACAATTCTTTCTTTCATAATATGTAAGTAGGAATCAAATTCGATGACTGAAATCTAGTGGCCTACATTTTTGTATTTTTTTTTTGTCGAGATTGCATTTAGTTTCATACATGCTATACAAATTTTTTTAATATCCGAGCAGATATAAATAAAAGTACAACGGTATCTAATGTTAAAATAATATAAATATGGTGTGACCGAGTGGAAAGGATAAATGAAAGGCGATTAACGAAAATGATTTATCGAGTGAACGTTTGTGAAAGTGCCACCGAGTGGGCGCCTAAAAGGCTGTCATTTTACCATTGACCATATTATTTATGTCTGTCTATACAACAACCTCGGTTGACTGCCTCGGTGGCTCAGTGGTCGATGTTTGTGAATGCTGATCACGAGGTCCTGGGTTCGATTCCCGGGTCGGGCTAAAAAAAATATACTGGGTTTTTCTGTCAAGAAATTCACAATATATGCCCGGAGTTTGGAAATGGGCGGTGTTTACACCCCTGTGCCTCGGAAAGCACGTAAAGCCGTTGGTCCTACGCCTGATCTCTCTCTGGTCGTGTCGGATTGCCATTCCATCGGACTATGAGAGTAACGGAATAAAGAGTGTACTTGTGTTTGCGCACACACTTGTGCACATATATCCAGTGCAGATGGCTAGTCTCCGTTGAGATTAGCAGCCGTGACCGAAATTCGGTTAGGAGGACATTATACAACAACCTTAAAAAAATATAAAACAGTCTATACTCTGAGTCGTAGCTAAAGTACATGCACAATAAGTATTTACCTTCTACTTCTTTTTATCGTTTGGTTAGCGACCAACCTGGTGAGGTGCGATTTAATGTCATGTACTCTGCCCATGTACTGTCCTAGCAAATGGAACATGTAAAAATGTTTTAGATGTTCCATTTGCTAGGAAATTTGTTTTTTTTTTTTGCTTTGTTTTTTTTTTTTTTTTTTTTTTTTTATACTACTTGGGTGGCAAACAAGCATACGGCCCACCTGATGTTAAGCAGTATCCGTAGCCTATAGACGCTTGCATTACCAGAGGTATCACTTGCGTGTTGCCAACCCATTTTTTTACACCAGGGCTTTAAGATGGAAGTAACCCTGGGATAGGAATACGTATCTTTCAAAGCGCATTCCTAAATGAGCGCTGGAGACCTGTACTCACACACAGGAACACAACTACACCGCTGTGTGTAGTCATTTGGCTGTGGTCTTCTGTAAGGTGGAGGTCCTTCCCCAGTCGAGCTTGCTCGCTAGTATGGTGCCCTACCTCTCTTATATCTTGTATAAATAATGTTGAAAACTTTACTGGTGAATGTTTTAAATATGTGTGTTAATCTTAAGTTATCTTTAATACTGTTTGTTTTCTGTACTATAAATAAATAAATAAAATTTAAATCGCCCATATTTAGGCCTCTGTCGTGATAGACTGTTAACAATCGCATCTGACTTTTAACGCACGAAGACGTTTAAATAAAATACCACGGTACGATCACACATCTATAGGGTTACCGTGCCGATGGTTACTTAACCCGCTGATCGTTTACCAAACAGCGAATGCACCTGGCTATGAGCCATTTCATCTCATAGCAATTTTACATATCACAATTTTCATGTAAACTTAATACATTAAAAAACCAATCAAACAAAATAGAGGTTCGACTGCCGACGAAAAGCTGCGCGACACAGAGCTTGTTCTCCAGTGCGGGAGTTGCCTTTAAAAAAATATTAAAATTAAAAAAATATATTTAAAAAAAAGTAAAAGTTGTGTTAGTTACAAACGTGTCTTTGTGCCTAACCTCTATAAACCATTGAGGTCGATAACAACGGAGAATCCACGCTCTGGGCGTATACGGAAATTGTAATTATAATTAGGAAATTTTCTTGAACAAAAATGTATCCCTCAGGCCAAATTGAATGGGTACATCGTAAGATATGAATGTTGGTGGATTTTGAAGCGTCTTTTCGACATCAATGTTGAATAGGAACACGTTTCAGCAAACTTTTAGTTGGTAATTTGGATTGGATTACTCTGATTTGTCTGGATGTTTTTAAAAGGAATTTTGGTTTGTATAAGCAGGAAGAGGTTTGCTTATTAAAAAAAGCCACAATTTTTTCTCTTTAATAGTTTCCTGAAAAGCTTTAAGAGAGGTAGGGCACCATACTACCGAGCAAGGCCGACTGGACTGGACCTCCGACTTACAAAAGACCACAGCCAAGTAACTGCACCCCTGTGTGTAAGTACAGGTCTCCAGCGCTCATTTAGGGATGCGTTTTAAAAGACACATATTCCTATCCTAGGGATACTCCACCTCAAAGCCCTGGTGTAAAATGGTAAAGTAAATTTTCCAAACATGGGTTGGAAACATACAAGTGATACCTCTGGTATTGCAAGCGTCCATAGGCTACGGTAACTGCTACATCAGGCGGGCCGTAAGCTTGTTTGCTACCCAAGTAGTATAAAAAAGGCTAGAAGCTTCATTATATATTCTAAAATCTACTCGATCATACCTATCATGCACTACAGTATAACCGTGGGTCCTATGCCTGATCTAGAAAGAAAGAAGAAAAACGTTTATTCGAACATACACAGGACATTATGGAGGAAACAGAAAAGGTACAACATAGGTAGGTATTAAATTTAAAAAAAAATTACAATAAAATATCTCATTTTGTTATCCTGTGCGATGTCAGAATAGGTCCCAATCTCAGTTTTGGGCTGCGGTATTTGCATGCTGCAGCACTGATTTTCAGATTGTGCCTAAAAGTGAGGCCACGGTCAGTTATGTACTAAAAGGTAAATAAAATAAACAAATACATTTTTAACAGTAAATAAATTATATAAATAATAATAGACGAAATACAAAATAAAATGTAAATATGCCCATAATACTTATAATGTTTACTAATGATCTTTCTTCGGTCGTGCTGAATTACCGTCCCGTCGGACTATAAGAGTGAGGATAACCGTGCATCTGTGAATGCGCACACACTTAGACTGCATGGTTGGTCCAGTGGTTTATATGGTTACCTCGAAATTACCACTGCGCGGCGTATTGTGGGTTCGATCCCCACATGGTACAAAATTTTGTGTGATTAATAAATATTTGCCAAGGTATGTTTGCCGATGCCAGCGTAGATGACTTTCATGCAGCAATGCACAAAAGGTTGCCTCGCTGGTGAACAGGGTGCGGCGGAGCTCAAACAGAGTCCTGAGGAGGGTGGGTGAAAGACTTTATTCAGCCCTGGTGGGCAGGTTCACTGAGCTACATGTTGGAAAGGTTCAGTGAGCCTCCCATTCGGGGTTAACCTAACTTTTAGTTAATAACATAGTATAAGTTATATAGTTACTAACACTATCGGATCTCATGTTCTGAAAATAAATGATTTTTATTGTATTTTATTTTATTTATTATTTTGCCCGCGGCTCCGCTCACGTGAATGTCGGTTATCGCGATAAAAAATCTATGTGCTATTCCAGACCTAGAATTTGGCACACAGATAGGCTGTGTGCCAAATTTCATCCAGATCCGTTTAGTAGTTATAACGTGAAAGAGTAACAAACATCCATCCATCCATACTCACAAATTTTCACGTTTATAATATTAGTAGGATTTTTATTTATAAGTGGTTATTCCGAGTCTGGGTGTACTTTGTATCCGTTAATTGTATATTTGCAAAATTCCCCGCGACACAGGGTTAGTACTCTAGAGCGGGAGTTGACAGAAAAAAAGAATAAACTTGTGCACTATTAAATCTCCCGCGCAGATGGCTAGACTCCGATGAAATTAGCTGCTGTGACCAACATTCGGTGAAGAGGACATTATAATTACTGTTAGCTTGCCAAACTTAAGGAAGTTTTAACTTGTTAGATCACTGAGGAGGAGTTAGCAATTTGTCGTGTCTTGTAATCTTAGAAGACTAATTGCCACATGTATACACGGACTTGTTAAATACTCTCTCTGATAATTTCTGGGAGTTCAATTAGCTCAAACTTGTATAAAGATCTCCAGCGCTCATTTAAGGATGCTTTTTGAAAGAAACGTATTCCGTTTCCAAGGGATACAGCCATCTGAAAGCCCTGGTGTAAAAGAATGGGATGGCAACACCCAAATGATACCTCTAATATTGCAAGCGTCCATTGGATACGGCATCAGACGGGTCGTATGCTTGTTTGCAAACCAAGTAACATAAAAGAAAACATGAAGCTTAAAAATCGAGAAAGTTTTAGCTAAAGCAACCGATTTAAACAGCTTTTTCTATTTAAATAAAGAGTTGTATTTGAGGTAATTCCATGTAAAGTCAAGGCCATGTAAAGTATACCACAATGCTTATAGATTTGGATCATAATAGATCTGCAATTTTTGGTTGCCAACTGAAAATCAGCGCTTAACGTTATCGTTCGAGCCTATGATGACATGGTGACCTTTTCCAGCAGGGGTATGCTGTACAGACAGATACATAACGTTTAAGGTTTTCCTGATTTTGCAACATATCTCACTACTGTTCCGCTCCTATTGATCATAGCGTGATGTTATATAGCCTATAGCCTTCCTAGATAAATGCACTATTCAAAAAAAAATTTTTTTTCTAATCGAACCAGTACTTTTTGAGATTAGCACGTTCAACCAAACAAACAAACTCTTCAGCTTAATAATATTCAAATAGTATAGATTTTTTTCTTAATAGCAGCTATTTGTTTAAAGTTTTTTTTTTCGTTTTATTCCAGCAATATATGGGTATATTGCTGGAATAAAACGAAAAAAAAATAAACATTGTTTTCGTTCTTTCTTTCTATCAATAATTAAATCGGTCCTCATTATTTGAAATTTTACATGGACTAGACTACATGATTGTCTCAGTGGCTTAAGTGGTTACCTACCGATTTATTTATTTAAAACTTCATGCAATTCATTTACTTCAGCGTGTAACCCACAAATGGTTGCGCCGAGTCTGGGTGTATAATTCTATTTATTTATTTAATCTTTGGCAGACCAACAGCTTTACAATATACATAATGTTGGCAGATTTTGTGGCAGATACAATATTATAGAGTCCTTAATTACTATTTCGTCTATTAATTGTGTATTTATTGTAAAGTTTCCCGCGAACAGTGCTAATTCTATTGTTTCAGAGTTGCCTTTTTAGGGTTCCGAAGTAAACAAGGAACCCTTATAGTTTCGCTATGTCCGTCCCTCTGTCCGCAACGTCCCGTACGCACGAGCCGAGCGAAGCAAGCGTGCCGCGGCGAGTGCCAGAATCTAAAATTTAGGAAGGTACAGCAAAAAAAACGTTACATATCATATAATTTTATATCTACCAAATTTTAAGAATCGATATAAAAAATCGCCTGGCGAAGTGAGTCTTATTTTAAGACTTTTACCATAGATACCTTATTCTTAGCCCGCATTATTGGAAATGGCAATTTCGGAACCCTACATTGTGCGGGACCCGACATGCATTAGGCCGGCTTTTAAGATATATTAAAGATTGTATTCTAATGCAATTTTGTGCAACTATATACCAGTACCAGTGCAGGAAAAACCGTTACAAAAAATTATAATTTATACTATACATTATACCACCAATTTAACGATATGATAACAAAAAAATAACACCATAATAATGTGTAACCTAACCTAAACAAACGCACTGTAATGGCGGATGGCAGCCATGTTTGTTTTGGCGGCCGTGTCAAACATGACCGGACGGGGATTATCCGGGTACTGAGAGCCGGCTGTGGGAAAAAATTGACCAGGATATATATTGCCGGCGATTTTCAATGGTTTTTGCATTCATTTTTATTGTACAAACGGTTTGTTTGGATTTTATTTCGGTGCTAATCTGGTGAAAAAAATTGTGTGCAGTCCTTTTGTGATACCCACTGGAAAACAGATATGGCGCCATTCGAAAGCTTGTTTTTTAGCGAGTAAGGGAACCTTTGTTTTGTGTAGAGACAGCAAAACAAAATTACTTTAAGTATTATATCTAAAGATAACTTACATGACATTTTTTTTGTAAGCAAGGAAGACGTACATGTTTTTTACAAATATTTAACTTCATTACTTACTAATGCGCATTCGGGTCTAATCTCTCTTAGCTTTCTCGCAGTATAATATTTGAGTTGCTAATATTATAATTGCACTTACAATAATTTAATTTAAAAAGGAGATTTACCGGTGTCGGTTACAGGGGCCAAGCTACCGGTGGTTAGGGCTCTAACAACAGGAACCTCCTCACTATACGCGCCGTGTCCAAGAAAACAGCCTTCTGTTTAACGATTATTATTCATGTATTTTTAACTCAATTTCGAACACGGTGCAGCCTGCGCAGACACACTTGTGTCGTATAAAGATATGCGACACAAGTGTGTGCGCAAGTACCTACGTACTTCACTCTCATAGTATGATGGGACGGCGTAGGACCAATTTATAAATGTGCTTTCCAAGGCATGGAGATGTAAACAATTTCCAAGCTTCGGGCATCTATTGTTCACTGCCTCGGTGGTCCAGTGGCCGCAGTATGCGCCTACTTACGTACGAGGTTCAATTCCCACACAGGACAAAACTTTGTGTGACCCACAAAAAAATGTTTTGAGTCTGGGTGTAATTTGTGTCCGTTAATTGTATGTTTGTAAAGTCCCCCGCGACACAGAGCTTGTTCTCTAGTGCGAAAGTCTTTTTAAACAAAAAAAAAGGTAATTTATTGTCAAAAATAAACAGAATATCCATTTTGACCCAGGATCTGAATCCGGAGTTTCATAATTAACAGTCATACTGAACAAACATTTTAGCATATCTACTTAAAAACCGACTCTTATAAGCAAGCTTAAAATAAGATTAAGATTTGATTTTATAAAATATGTCAAGTCACCTGAAGAATCAAATATCATGTTCACTTAGGCGTGCAACTTCTCAAATAATACACGAACCCAAGCTGAAGCGAACATTTATTAATACCTCATAGTAAAGTCACAAAACGGCCTTTTTAATTATTAATACGATACAGATAAAGATTCGCTATTTGGTCGAGTAAACCAATCAGCTCAGACCCTACTCTGTTACTGTCATGTACAATCAAATGTTACTACTTCGGACGAGAATACCAACAATTTTATTCAACCAACCACATCCTTATTGTGACAGCAATAAGGTTGAGTTTGACTTAACCCAAAGGTAAATAGAATAGTATGAAATTGGACTATTTCTGTTATAACTAACTGGATGTTAAACAAAAAAGATAGTTGCTAGCTTTTTTGATAGACATGTTCTTTTTGTGAGTATTCTGCATTTATTTTATAGAATAAAAATCCTAATAAATCATTGTAGTTTTCGTTTGCTAATTATAAACTTAAAAATAACTTCATTCAACATTCATTCAGGTTACAAAGCAACACTTATGAAGGTCACATTATGAATATTATTGTGAAGCCAGAAAGATTATGTCACCCAGTTAACGTAGGGCTAGTTTGTCTATTAGTGTAGAGTTTTGTCATGGCTCTTTCCTTTCTTTAGCAAAAAAAATCTATAATTTGACTGCCTTAGTGATTCAGTGGCCGCAGTATGCGCCTGCAGTGCACGAGGTTGTGGGTTCGATTCCCACATAGGACAAAATTTTGTGAGTCTGGGTATAAGTTGTGTCCGTTATAGGATGTTTGTAAATTCCCCGTAACACAGAGCTTACTTACTAAAAAAAAAATTGATCCGAAGTAACAGTTGACTCTAAAAGGTTTGGCACTATCATAGACTTAGAAGTTTACCATAAGTTGGGGAATTTAATGTTCTTTAATTTTGCCGTTATAATTTAAGATTCGGTAAGCGTAAAGAAAGGCGGCCCTAGGCTAAGTGGACCGATGACCTAAAAAAGGTCGCTGGGACAGACTGGATGCGGAAGGCGGAGGAGCGTGTGCTATGGCGCGTGTTGGGAGAGGCCTATGTCCAGCTGTGGACTGCGAAATACGAAAATTTGCTCACATCGTTTTACAAAAGAATAGCACAGTGTTTTTTTTTCTTAGTTTGTTTAATAACAAACTACTACTAAATATGCAAACAGAGATAAAGCCCGCCTGTTAGTAAGCAATTACCGTAACCTATGGACGCTGTTACGCTTACATATTATGCGATATGTCTTTTTGTCTGAATTTTCGTCCATTCAAAATCGGACTTTAAAGCAAGAAACAATAAACAACACCCTTCCATTACAATAATACTTGAGAGGGTTCCCTACCATTACCATAGCAGTAAAGCCCATAACATAGATGATGTCTATCATAGACTACCGTTTATGGGATACCATTCTCTATCGTGAAGTAGGTATAAATTGTTTGTACGTGTGCTTGTATTTGATTATATCAACATAAAAAAATTAAGATAATATTTCTGAAAGATAAGATCTTTTTATTAAAGACGACGCCCGCAATTAGAGCCTTTTTACACGCTTTTTATTAGCTTCACCTGTATGTCTCTAACCGACTACTTTGGGCGCGATTTTGACCCACTTTAAACGGCCAGATTTTGTTCAAACTTTGTAGATTTATCGAGGACCGACTAATTTGATAAAATTATAAATTTTAATAATATTACTAAAAAGTAAAAAATAAATAATAGTTTAAAAAAACTAAAAAACACGCTTCATAAGAAAACCGAACTAAAAAAAAATTTAATAAATTTAAATTAAGAATAAAAAAAAAATTAAAAAAAAAGCGTGGGGTGCTTTTAAGATATTATGAAAATGAGAATCACTCTACTCATATCTGTCAATAAAATATTTATAACTATTAACTTTTTTAAACTATTATTTTTTATAATACAAAGGTGGCAAACAAGCATACGGCTTGCCTGAAGTTAAGCAGTAGCCTATGAACGTGTGCAATACCAGAGGTATTACTTTGGAATTTGGTAAAACCCTTTCTTAGTGGAATATGGATATGAAATATGGACACCTACACTTCACAAAGAATACATTCCAATTATACGTCTCTAGGACCCGTTAAGGCTGTGGGTTAATATTTCAGTCAGTCAGTCAGTCAACAATCAGTGTGGACTTTGAATTTTATATATAGATAGACTTGACAAAGCGCAAGCAATACGCGCTACCTAGTATATATTTACTAACCAAACTGATATACGGAATTAATAGTATTTACTTAAGGTGACTGCTCTCTGACTCCCTAAAGCGAAGTAAACTATAGCTAAGCCAATTGCTTGTCAATTAGTCCCTCTGGTTTCTGACTACCAGTAAGCCTCAGGCGTTGGTTACAAACGCATTTCGGGGAATAGACAATTTCCTTAGTATTAATTCCACTGACGAAGTTATTGATTTTGTAAGCGGTTATAGGTTTGTTTTGTTGGTAAGTAAGTATTGTGTTTTGAATGCATGTAACTATCTGGCGATTACAAAGAGTGGCCTGAGTTTCTTTATAAATACGTTTCAAAGTAGATAAAACCAAGTGCAACAAATAATTATAGGTAAATACAGCATTTACAACATTTTTGCAGGTCAAAATACAAGTAACCTAAGGAGAGACGAGTTATTTAAAAAAAATCTATATGATTAGTCATGTAAAACATGATCAAACATGTTTATTACGTTTATATTTGTATGTCTTTAATTTTGTTTTAAATAATATAATAATTGATATATGATGTCACACACACAATAACTGAGTTATTCTAACGGCGTCCAAGACACAAACATTAGCTTAGTTTGGAGCCAAAGAAAAAGTCAGTTTTGAATCCTGTATTTTGAAAGAAAGAAAAAAGAAAATCTTTTTATTGTAATTGTAATAGCATACAAGAGAAAGCTTACAGGATAAAACAGATTAATTATGCTATGACATACAAGGACACTTAATCAGCTATATGCTGCAATATCGCTAACACGGTATTGCAGCGCTGTTTTTCATTAAATGACCTTAGTGACGCACGGATATTATGCCACTATATTTTGTTAAATTAAATAAATTGTATGTATTTTATTTAAATAAATTAAAACTGAAACTGATTATTTTAATATGGTCAGGTATTTCTACTCCTACATCTATGACAGACTACGAAAATTACAACAAATCCGACTCATACCACAAAAACAAAATGGTATAAAAACTATGGATGAAGAGTTATAAGAGTATTGGCCTGAAATATTCCCTCTAAGCAATCACTCATGGAGCCACTGTTTTATAGATATTTTATGACCGTTATAAACTGTTATCAGACTGTTCACTTGGCCTGATTGCTGTTCATAATTACAAATTGTTATTGGATTAGTTTGTCTCGTTCGACGATGGTGTTGACTACTTAATTGAAGTCGTTAATTTTATTCGTCATGAGCTTCTCAATGCAGAAAGTCTAGATTAATCTTCTTATTTTAATCAGATAGAATGAAGCATTTTGGGAACGATGAACTAAAAACCCCCTTCTATCCCGAAGGTGTCGTAAGAGTCGACTAAGGGAGTAAGTCTAGCAGGCAATATCCACTGCAAGAGAGGGAAAACTCGAAACAAAACCCTATACCAACCCGTCTGGCCAGCGTGGTATAGTAGGCTAATATCCCTCCAAATGTTTGGAGGAGACCCGTGCCCAGCAGTGGGACGTTTATGGGTTGAGATGATGATGATGATGATAATGAACTAAAAAGTGCAGCATTTCAAACCTTCAGGAAAGTGGAGAGACAATTTGGTCGTTTTTAACATGCGTGTGGCGTACACACAATTTTTTTTTCTAAATTGTTATTAGCTCTTTGTTATATTGTTTTCTTTGTTATATTTTAAATGTCTTTTTTTGTTTGTATTTGTAATCCTGTTGTTTCTATTTTAATGTTGTGCGTCATCTGCGTGTTAAAATAAATTGTTTTTCTTTCTTTCTTTCTATATAGTCTGGATAGATGTAGAAGATAGCTTATGACCGAATGATGAGGAAATTCTTAATAAAGCTATGCTCCCAGCAACAAATGTTTTTCAGCTGACATGATGATAAAATGGACAGATATCAGATAGGAATAATATACTTACGCGCAACTTCGACTGATGAAGGATCTTCACCTTACAGAAGACCACAGCCAAATAACTACATACAGCGGTATACTTGAGCTCCTGTGTGTGAGTTCAGGAAATCCTTTTAAAATGCCTTTTGAAAGAATTATTTTCATTTCCCAAGGATACTCCATCTCAAAGCCAAGCGTCCACAGGCTACGGTAACTGCTTAACTTGTCATATGCTTGTTTGCCACCCGAGTAGTAAAAAAAACGAATCATGAGTGCTACTGACCTGTTAAACCTTGGAAAAGATAAGTAGTATGTAAAGTAAACTGCCAAAGTTAATTACTTAAAGTGGCACGATAAAAGGAATCTAATAGAATATTTTGAAAGCAAATGAGAAATTGCGAAGTATCTACGTTTTGGAAAAGTCGTATTCTCAGTATCTTCTAAGAAATTAAGAGTGAAGGTAATTAACTCAACGGTTTACTCAAAAGTATTATTATATATTTCATCGCAATCATTTTTCGTCAACTGTGAAAATGAACACGGAACATTCTAGAACAAAATAACTTAAACTTTTGCCTACCCACAGATCAAAACCTAAACCCAATTAAGCACTTGGAAAGTACTCTTAGTAAATTTTATTTTTCAAAGTCAAACTCATTTATTAATTTAGATCAAATGCACGTAATTAAGAACGTCATAAAAACAAATGCCAGCAAATTATGTCCTATGGCCAATTCGCTGACTAGGCCTACCCTAGTCATCGAATTGGCCTCGGGAAGAATTGGCAAGACACTCGGGCCACTCTTTTTAATCGCCAGAGTATAACATTTACAATTTGGTATGAGTTTCAATATTTGTGGTAACAAAAGGGACAGAAACCTATACCATACTAAATGTAATTGAGGTAAATAAAAAGTAAAATTATATATAGACGCGATGGCCGAGTGGGAAAGTAACCGACTTACCCGCAAGAGGTGCGAGTTCGATCCCGGGTGGCAGTACAAATGTGAATTTCACTTTGAGGTTTATTTGTACTAATCAAAAGATTCACCATCCGCTAACGGTGAAGGAAAACATCGTGAGGAAACCCACATGTCTTAGAATAAATTCTTAAGACATGCCTACTCTGATTCACCAACCCGCATTAGGCCAACGTGCGTGAATTAAGGCCTAAAACCTTCTCTCTCTTGATAGGGAAGAGAAGACCCGTGCCTAGCAGTAGGGCATATATGGGTTGCTATTATAAAAAAAATAATTTAGCTTCACACTGTTTGAGATTAGAATCACTCAATGTCTGTTTAGATATATTTGGTGATAGCAGATCTGCCACAAACACCTATTTCAACGCGGGAATTAAACACAGACCACACAGTTGGTAATCATGTTTGCGCATTTGCTTACGTCACTGTAGCAGCAAAGCAATCATTGAAGCGGCATTAATAATACTAAGCGAAGCATTCTGTATGAACTTCACTTTGCTTACTTGTTAAAGTAAGTCTTTTAAAAATAGCGAGTGAATGCAAAGCTGTAGAACTTATAAGCTTTTACAGTTCAGGCTACGTTTACTTTTAAGGTACTTTCCTCGAAATATCCGCGGTGAATATGGCCTTTCTTATTATCGTGTTTCGAAAGTAAAAAATCTTCTGTTTCGTATTTTTCTGAGGGAGGCTAAATACTAGTACTTGCTTGAGTGTATAAAGTCTGCCAATTAATTAACTTTTTTCTAATAAAGACATATTATATTATTGTTCTTTTTATAATGAGCCCAGAACGTTGTGTTTCCGATGAAGCGTTAATTAAAATGGATTCAATATCATCATGATTTTATTTGCAAAAGAAATGGACGGCTCTGTTTATTTGTGTTGTATGCTGTTTTGAAAAAAAGAAACGATATGGAGCGGAAGGGACGCATAATTTCTGTTATTTATACGAAATACAGAATATGTGTTTTCCAATCACGAAGATAAATAATATTTGTTTTACAACATCACAAAACTCTGGTTTTACAAAGTTAAGGTAGTATACGAGTGATGTCCCACGTATTACAGGCGCATAGGCGCCTGTAATACGTGGTTACTACTAGTTACTGTAGCATATAGATGCTACAGTAACTAAATACTATCAAGCGTACATTTAAAAAAGCTTTGTAATTGCACTGAAATTATGAGTAAATTTTGCACAAAAAGTATTAAAATTAAAAGACAAGGAGTCTATAAACTAACATAGGATAAGAGAAATAGATCTCTCATTCTCGATTTATGACATTTTTTTTAAAGACAACTCCCGCACCAGGAAAGAGGCCCTGTGTCGCAGAAGTCTTTACAAACATACAAATTGCAGACACAAGTTACACTGAAACTCAGAACAAACATTTATGAATCACACAAAGTTTTGTTCCGTGTGGGTATCAAACACGACCTTAGGCTTAGCAGTCCGGGCCACTAACCACTAGACCAACAGGCCAGTCGGTGTATATCTACATCTAAGAAAATTAACATCAAATTATTGAATTTGTTCAAAATTTATATAAGGAAAAACCTCCGCATACTTAAGCCAAAATAACATAGCAAAACGAATTCCAAATTATCAAATTGAGGTGAACACCAACAGAAAGCAACGATACAAAATTGGATACAAATCACATACCAAAACATAAACAGGAAAAATACCACCATTCTCTTAAAACACACATCATAACCAAAAGAAGCAAAGTAATTTTCAAAGCAACGAACCTCATAAATAAAACTTCAAACATTACTAAGGAAAAACACATATTTTTTTGCAATCACAATGTTCTGTGAAATTATGAGTGTGTGCCATCATAAATAGATACGAAGCATGTGAGTACAGAACTCATTAAAAGTAGAGCTTTAGGTGCTTCGACGGAATTTATTGTACCTCTCGTGACTACGACGAGTTTATTGCTTGTACTTAAATTATGACTAGGGATTAAAATGTTATAGTTACGATTTGGTTCGCCTGTTGGTCTAGTGGCTCGTGATTCAGACTGCAAAGCTGGTCACTCGTCGTCATGTCGAGGACGAATCTTTGTATGCTGAGTGCTATGAATTGTTCTGAATCTTAGTGTATTTAAGCCAAAACTAAACTCTCACTCACTCCAATACGTTAAAAATGATGGATAAATTAGAATTCCAAAGTAGAAGCTCGGATAGCCCACGTGGTGCTTCTCATCTCTCATCTCAACCCATAAACGTACCACTGCTGGGCACAGGTCTTCTCCATACACTTGGTTAGTCTACTATACCACGCTGGCCAGACGAGTTGGTATAGGGTTTTGTTTCGAATTTTCCCTCTCTTGTAGTGAATATTATGTGCCTGACTTACTCCCTTAGTCGACGTGGTGCTTTCCAGTAAGAAATTGTGACACTAAGTTATTTGTAAGTTTTTTTTTGTTATCTCAACAGTGTTAACAATTGTTGGTAGCCAATAAAATAAAATAAAATAGCACATTTGGTAGTGCGCTGGGCTCAATTTTTTCCATATTGCTTTAATAAGTATATTAAAACTACTAAGTCTAGAAATTTGAAATTTAGAACATAGGTTTGTTTTTTTTTTCTTGTCCGTGAATTCTAAGATTGTTTTTCTAAGGTAAAACTTACGATGTTCTAGATAAATGCTAGCGAAGTTCCTAAATTAGCAATGTAAATTATTATTATTGTTAGTTTGGAATTTGGCTGGTGAGATTTGATAAATTTTAAGATTGACTGTAGTTCAAGCTTTCACAGAAACAAATAGAGTACCGACGAAACATTGAGTAAAAATTAAATAAATAAAAATTTTTACTGCCTCAAAACTGTCGTAGGTACATGAGGTATGAGTGTTATTCAACATCGATTTTGATTCCAGAGCCTCTAGACAAGTGGCATAAGCGTCGTAACGTCAAATTCCATACATTTTATCATTTTATTTTGTCACTTCTCTAGAGGCTCTGTAGTCCTATAGTTTAGGTAAAACATGGATATAGGTTTCCCATTTAGATTAAAGTAGAAGTGGAAGCACCACCGCCTTAAGGGAGACTGCAGCCATAATGATACTTCTTGGGTAGCTTTATGTTTTTAATGGTAAGTTTTCAGACTTATGTGAGTAACCGTTCGTTACTTTAGACTCTTGGGCAGCAACTTTCCGCTACCTCTCTGTTACAAAACCACAAATTAGAATATTGAGATATCAAAAAATCAGGATATTAAAATCTAAAATACTTGGCAGCTACTTTATTGGCTGCGTTTGCACCACTTTATATTCCTGGCCAGCGTTAAGGGAAGTAGGAGGCGTCGGAACTACAATATATTATTGGGACATCGGAAACTATATATAAAGTCAAGTTGTCCTAATGTCGTATTTTGGATGTATTTTTGGGAATATATCGCGTATGTAAGTGTTTTTTGGTATTAATGGTCTAGATTGTTTTTCAGGATCTTATCTTGTTGGGCTTTCTTTATGGCCAGCGCATTTCGATCCTTTCGTTGATTTCTTAGTATCTTCCGTGTGAGTACATCTTTGATGGGGATGCGCCTGAAGTATTTTGGTTCGGAGTACGCCTGATCCTGAGACTCATTCGTTTTGCAGCCGATGCCTTATATGCATATAACCGTTGCAGCATTAACCTATCCTAATCCTGCATGTTGAAATGGAAATATTTTTTAATAAAATGTTAGATGATTCACTAAAAAATGGTTTATTGTCATGCAACAGTCTTTTTTGTTCCAAGAAACAACTTTTTTATAATATGGAAATTAAATATCTACAGATATATCCCTGATTACGATTGCCCAAAAGCACCATTGAAGGAAAAAGTAATCATATATTTATATTAAAATGAAGATTTTATTTTGTTCTATAAAAAATATTGGCAATTCCGATTGAAAGATCAACAAAATTAGGCTCTTATTTATTCTACAACAGTAAGGACAAAATTAAGTTATGAATTCATCTTCTGGGTAATCCTATTTCGAACTTTGGTATGCTTTTCAGGTGGAAATTGGAATTATGGTTATATTGGCACCTTTTTCAGGATTCAAAAGGATTTCAGCAGATTGCTTAGCAGGCTACAGTTTATTTACCGAAGAATAAATCAGTTGTTAAGAGTTTATGTTATCCTTTTTCTTTAAACTAAGTGTTTATTTCATGAATAGGTACATCCGGTACTTTATCTTTAGAAAAAAATCTTTCTATGCACCTAATAGATTCTAAATATTATTTTTTTTCTTTGAATTTCAAACAAAAAATTGGCTCTAAAGCCATTAGAAATACATATAATCCAAATTACTGCTACTCTGAAATCTAGTCAAAATATGATTCAGAACAGTGTAGAGGGCCTAACCGATCTGTGTTGTAACAGTTTATGATCATTTCAAACATTGCCTTTATTACCTGGTCATAAGGTTTCATTTCATGCGACCACATTGGACAAATAATTGAAATTTTATCTCTATTTCTTTGTAAGAAGATTGAAAATACTTTGAAAGAATATGTGAGACTTAATACTGTTGGAATTTGCATTTTATCTTTACGTATTTTAGGTTGAATTTTGTATGTCTGTGCCATGTGGTGTAACACACGTATGGTCAGTAAATTCCTATGGGGCTCTTCCTGGCCGGATCAACTATTTCAATGAAATACGTATGATATTGATAACAGTATGGGCATAAGGTTCTGGGTGCTGCGAATTTATTGTTGGAACTTTTCCAGCCGACTAATGTAAGATTTTATATGAATTTAATGGGCTATATTCTTTCACTGCGATTATGTTAAAATAAATTATATATTATCTGGGTTGATCTTTTTGTTTGCCTTTAAAAGAGTGTTCTTAAAGCTCTTTGTCGCGAGACTTTTTAAACCTACAATAAACGGACATAGTACACCCATATTCAAAACAACCATTAGTGGATCATTTTTTTTCCATGGGCACAATACTAGCGAGCAAGTCCAACTGGGAAAGAACCTCACAGAAGACCACAGCCATACATGTAGCGGTGTAGATGTGTGTCTGTGTGTACAGGTCTCCAGCACTCATTCTGGGATGCGTTTTGAAAGAAAAGTTTTTCTATCCCAGGGGTACTCCATCATAAAGCCCTAGTAAAAGAAAAATGGTTTGGCAACATGCAAGTAATGCCTCTGGTATTGCGGGCGTCCATAGGCTACGGTAACTGCTTAACATCAGGCGGCCGCAGGCTTGTTTGCCACCTAAGTGGTATAAAAAAAAATGACTAATTTGGATTGATCAAGCATGGTTTAATTTATTATTCAACAATTCCGTGATAAACACAGCCTACATAACTTTATTTTCGGTTAAAAGGACCATCTAACGTAACCACAATTCAGAGATAGCCTTTACATAGTAAGATATTCATTGGAAATCCAGTATCAAAAGCTAACGTGTTGTTTCGAGCACGTACAGCCTCGATATGTGTTTGCATAAATCGTTGTTTCCTCTATACTCTAAGGTCTAACGCCGTCGATGTTGCTTTAAATCTGTGATCGAACTGACCTGTTATACATACCAGTATAATATAAATTTTCATTTTACATAGACTGGCGATGGAGTAGACGGGTTCTTGAGCGAAGACCGCGCCTCGGTAAGCGTAGTGTAGGACGCCGTCAGGCTAGGTGGAGTGAAGATCGTTGCAATGGTGTAGCTGGATGCGAGAGGCTGAAGACCGTGTCAAGTGGCATACTCTTAAAGAGAAGCCTATTTTCCACAGTGGTCTGCGATGGGATGATGATGATTGACTAGCTGTTCTCCGTGTTTCCGCACGCGTTAAATTTGGATTTTGTCACGTGGTACGGTTTTTGTAACTGCCTTGACCTTAATTCGTAGCATGATCATATAATTAAAGCATTCTTTTCAATGCATTTAAAAAAAAATAGTTCCAGAGATCGCGTTGTAAGAAAAAGCTTGTTCAGCGTTATGCTCGAGATTAATAGGGGAAACCTATTAGTCGGATAGAATTCATCTCTTTTTTAACATTTTTGCGAATATAAATGTGAAATGGGGTTCTTCAAGAAAGGAGTTATAAGGTTTCTAAAGGCTCGGCAACGCGCGAGTGATATCTCTGGTGTTGCAAGCGTCCATAGGCCACGGTAACTGCTTACCATCAGGCGGACCGTATATATGCTTGTTTGCCTCCTTCGTAGTATAAAAAAGTACATTATAAAGGTTTTTATTATGCATCAAATAGGTGCATTTTGCTAAAGTCAAAAATAATAATATCGAAATATTTAACATAGGTTTTTACCGTTTATAGAACAAAAAAGTTTCCCAAAAAGTTGTTCAGCAAAAACCAAAAGCAATAAACAACGAGACAATAGGCAGTAGAATTGATTCGCACATCAGACGGGACTCGAAGACTAATGCGGCTATTACCGAGACAAATCAGCAACGATCTGATGGCGACGAATCGTGTGTACCTAGTCGAGAGAGAATTAGCCGTAATGAGTGTACTGAGCAATGATTTAGCTGCAATTCTTTGCTATTTATGAATAGAAGAGAGCAGAACAGCAAGTCACGATAGAGAGGTAGGACACGATAAAAGCGAGCAAGCTTGATTGGGAAAGGAACTCCAGAAGACTAGCTGTCGCTGAATACCAGCGTTGTTATGTTTTATGCATAATAACATTATGCTGAGCGGTGGTCATTTTATGCATGCGTGTGACGTACGCCACACAAGATATTATTATTGTTTTGATGACCTTTGTTTAAATGTGTGTTTTTGTGTGTTGTGCGTCATTTGTTTGTGAAAATAAATTGGTTTTTCTCTCTTTCTTTCTTCTAAGACTGCAGCCAAACAGCTGTACAAAGAGGTGTATCCCAGGGAACCCTGGTGTTAAATTTTTGGTTCGGAAACACGCAAGTGGTTTTGCAATTTATAGGCTACGATAACTGCTTTCCATCAGACGAGACGTATGCTTGTTTGCCTCTTAAGTATAAAAAATAATTCAAATGAAATTTTTAAGATTTATTATTAGTTAAAGAGAGGTAAGATACCGTATAAGCAAGCATGGGGAAGGTGCGTTTTCCTATCCCAGGGCGCATTTTTTTTATACTGCTGGGGTCGCAAACAAGCATACTGCTCACCTGCTTTTAAGCAGTTACCGTAGCCTATGGACGCTTGCAATACTAGAGGTATCACTTGCGTGTTGCCAATCCATTTTATTAAACCAAGGCTTTAAGATTGGAGTATCCCTGGTATGGGAATACGTTTCTTAAAAAATGCATTCCTAAATGAGTGTGAGTTCTGAGAGAAACACAACTACACCGCTGTGTGTAGTTATTTGGCTGTGGTCTTCTGCTTGCTCGCTAGTATGGTGCCCTACCTCTCATCAATTAGTTTTGGGATGGAGTATACTATTAAAAATCGAATTATTGGGTAGGCAACTGTTACCTATAGCAACAGTGGCAATACCAGGGGTATCACTTACGTGTAAGACGTGCTTTTGCCCTGGTTGCTATTAATGCTTTTTCTCGCCAAAGATCGATGAGATATTTCTCGTAAACGTACCGCGATTTTTTAATTTATGAAGTAAGTCTATGATTTGATTAATCCAACCAATAAATAAGCCTATCGCAGTCCACTGCTGGACATAGGCCTCTCCTAACACGCGCCACAGCACACGGCCCTCCGCCTTCTGCATCCAGTCCGTCCCAGCGACCTTTTTGAGGTCGTCGGTCCACCTAGCTAGGGGCGTCCTACCTTACGCTTACCAAGCTTAGTTCATTAAGTAGCATAGTTTAACTATTGTTATCTTTTAGGCATTTTAATTTACAATTCTATTCAGCATTACATAATTTTCAGCAGTTTTTAAAGTTAAGTAGAAGTTACACTAATTTAATATGTAGGCCTCTTAGTAGTTTAAGTAAACATTGCGGTTAATTATAAGAAAACATTAAATTTAAAATATTTGTATAAACTTCTTATTAACAATTCACTGAAGTGCCTAGCGGCAATAAAGTTTTATCTCTCAACAAGGCTTATTATGTTATACTTAATATCATTAAATAAGTAGTTCTACATCATCAACTTTCTTGGAGAGCAAAATTTATTTTAATGTTTTTTTTTTCTGTTAAATGTTGTCTTATAATAAAATATCATGTTTTGAGTATAGACCTGACCTGACCCTTTTTTTATAATTTTTGTTATTTTTTATATAGGTAGAAACGGTCGTATTTCAAACACCAGGTTATCTCTGATTCAAATAACATAGCATGTTTACACTTTAATGGGTCGTATGTTTCCAAAATAGGCTCTCACCCTAGATCACGATGGTGAGCCGTGGACAAGGCAATATGAGATGAAAGGGATTGTTCCACCATACGCGATAAAAATAACACAAATGAATATAACTAGCTTTTGCCCGTGATAGTTTAGGGCGAACTACTAGTTATTAATATTTTAATTACATTAGTACCATCATCAGTCTCTATTCAAATAATAAGTACATTATTGTTGTGTGTTGTTAATTTTTTTTTTATAATTTTTGTTATTTTTTATGTTTTTTTTAAAAGACAACTCCCGCACTAGAGAACAAGCTCTGTGTCGCAGGGTACTTTACAAACATACAAATTAACGGACACAAATTACACTCACACTCAGAACAACTCTTTGTGGGTCACACAAAGTTTTGTTTTTTATATTGTTACTAGGGGTCACCCGCGACTTCGTCCGCGTGGTAATTTGGAATATTTTTCCCGATTTTGCAAAATATCACCCATTAAAGCAAAAATATGTAAGCAATATGTATTTTGGTGTACAATAAAGAGTTATCTATCTATCTACTGCTCCGCTCCTGTTGAGATGTTATGTATCGAGATGTTATATAGCCTTCCTGGATAAATGCACTATTCAACAAAAAAAGTTTTTTTCTAATTGAACCAGTATTTTCTGAGATTAGCGCGTTCAACCAAACAAACTCTTCAGCTTTATAATATTAGTATAGATCTATATACGAGCAGTTGTAGATAACAATAATAAAAGTTTACATCATATCATGCGTAAGTTCGTATTATATGAAGGAAGCAAAATAAAAGTGTATCCCTTCGGTAAGACGATATTAGGATCCTCGCACATAGCCGACATGCGTGTGGAATTTCTATTAGGTACCTAACAGAGCGTTTTGCTTTATGTTCTGTTTGTGGAAGCATATGGGAGATGATTTGAGCGCGCCAACTTGGTACCACTACGCTCTTGGATTTTACAGTTGAAATTCTTTTCTGTTCTTAGGTTTTCTTATTTGTGAGGGTCCAAAATTAATAACATTGAACAACCAAATTTTACGCTACTTAGGTGGCAAACAAGCATACGGCTCACCTGATGTTAAGCAGTTACCGCAGCCTATGGATGCTTGTTATAACAGAGGTATCAATTGCGTGTTGCCGATCCATATATTTACATCATGACTTTAAGATGGAATATTCCTGGGATAGGAAAACGTTTGTTTCAAAACGCATCTCTAAATGAATGCTGGAGACCTGTCATTTTTGGTGCAATTTTTTTTTATATAAATGTATGTGTATCTATTAGTATTTATACTGCCAATAACGTATTTGTACATGTAAGCTGATGTAACAAAATGAAATTAAAATAATTGCATTAATTATGGTAGGTTAAGTATATAGGTAGGAACGGTCGTATTTCAAACACCAGCCCCTCTAGACAAGTGGCATATGCGATAGTCGAACGAAAAGTCAAAAAATAAAATGTATGGGATTTGACGTAAGTCTACGATATAATATCGTAAACTTACGTCAAATTCCATACATTTGCTTTTTTGACTTTTCGATTCGAATATCGCTTATGCCACTTGTCTAGAGGCTCAGGTTATCTCTGATTCAAATAACATAGCATGTTTAAACTTTAATGGGTCGTATGTTTCCACAATAGGCTCTCACCCTAGATCACGATGGTGAGCCGTGGACAAGGCAATATGAGATGAAAGGGATTGTTCCACCATACGCGATAAAAATAACACAAATAACTATACAAAACTATATCTTTAAAAGCACGCAGAGGTCCTACGCCTGATCTCTCTCCAGTCGTATCGGATTGCCGTCCCATCGGACAAAGAGACTAAGTAGATAAAGAGTGCACTTGTGTTTGCGCACACACTTCTACACTATAATATCTCCCACAAAGATATGCCATGAGCAAAATTCGGATAGAAGGATATAATTTTTTTATGAGCAGGTAGGATTCTATTTGTGGACGACAGTCAAAAGATCTCCGCATTACAGAAAAGAACAGCCAAATCAGACACATTCGTCTAATTTATTTTCTTCAAAAATGACAACTCCCGCATTATAGAACAAGCTCTGTGTCGCGGGAGACTTTACAAACATACAATTAATGGACACAAATAACACCCAGATTCAGAACAACTCTTTGTGGGTCACACAAAGTTTTGTACTGTGTGGGAGTCGAACCCACAACCTTGTGCACAGCAGGCGCTTACCGCGACCACTGGACCACAAAGGCAGTCGCAGATTGTCTTTCTATGCGTGAGCACATGCAGTGCTCATTTTGGGATGAGTTTTTAATTGCACAATTGCCTATCCTAATGAGACCTTATCACTTAACCCTAGTGAATTTTGGAATTTTTAGGATCGGCATCACGAAGCATTGCACGAACACCAAAAACACTTATCCAGAGTAGGAATCGGACTGACAACACTCAGCGCAGTGTTAGTATTGAGGTGAACATCTTAACCACTAAACGATAGGTACTGGCAGTCTAAAGGTTTTTTAACAAGCATACGGCCCGCCTGATGTTAAGCAGTTACCGTAGCTTATGGCCGCTTGCAACACCATAGGTATCACTTGCGTGTTGCCGAACCATTTTTTTACACCAGGGCTTGAAATTGAAGTAACTCCATAGGAATGTTTTTTTTCAAAATGAGCGCTGGAGACCTCTACTCACATACAGGAACACAACTACACCACTGTGTGTAGTTATTTAGCTGTGGTCTTCTGTAAGGAGGAAGAGGCTTGCTCGCTAGTATGGTGCTGTACCTCTCTTCCGTTCACTCATCCACAATATTTTCATCTATATTTTGTTTGGTTGAATGCGCTAATCTCAGAAAATACTGGTTCGATTAGAAGAAAACTTTTTTTGTTGAATAGTGCATTTATCCAGGAAGGCTATAAAACATCACGCTTTGATCAATAGGAGCAGAGCAGTAGTCAGATATGTTCCAAAATCTGTTAAATTATAAACGACATCATAATTATTTCTGTCACATACAGTATTGAACAAAAAAATATTAATTAACAATACGCACATTCACACAAACATTGTTACCAATAATGGTTTCTGTAAGCGACAGATTAAAATGGATTTAACAGAAAGGTGTACCAGTCCGGGAACAAAAGCTGATGAAATTCATCACTTTCCAATTAACCTGGGTCCAACGATCCGTTTGTTTGAAATAGATTATACAAGGTCCGACGGACAAAGCTGAAAAACTCCAATTTCATTGATTACCTACTGTCTATAGAGTATTGTTTGAGAAGTTGTTAATACAGTAGTTTTATATTGGAGGAATATATCATTATCATTTTACTAGCTGCCACCCGCGGCAATTAGTATATTTTCGGCATAAAAGTAGCTTATGTGCTATTCTACACTATAATCTATCTCTGTGCTAAATTTCATTCAAATCTGTTGAGTCGATCTGGCGATATTTATTTTGTTTTTTAAAAGACAACTCCCGCATTAGAGAACAAGCTCTGTGTCGCGGGGGACTTTACAAACATACAATTAACGGACACAAATTACACTCAGAACAATTCTTCGTGGGTCACACAAAGTTTTGTCCTGTGTGAGAATCGAACCCACAACCTCGTGCACAGCAGGCGCATACGGCGGCCACTGGACCACCGAGGCAGTCACATTATCATTTCAATTGAGTATCATTAATCCAAACTTTCGCATGTATTAAAATAATATAAGTATGGTTATTATGTTATAGGGAAACGAGAAAGTCAGGGTTTTTTATCTTTAGGGTTACCAAGAATTCACGGAGGGATATAAAAATATTCCAATTATAAAAATCCTCTTCTTACTGAAAAAATCTAGAGATGACAAAATATGTATTGTATTGCTCTGAGTCGGGATTTTCACCCCTACGGTGGTAAAAATATAATTATAAATTCGCCTGATCTCTCTCTGGTCGTATCGGATTGCCATCCTATCGTATTCTTCAACTCTCATATGAGTGAGGGAATACGATAGGATAAAGAGTGTACTTATGTTAGCGCACACACTTGTTCACTATAGTATCTTTCACACAGATGGCTAGCCTCCGTTGAGATTAGTCACCGTGACCGGAATTCGGTTAGGAGGACATTATTATTATTATAAATTTAAAAAAAACACTGTATGTATAAAGGTGAACCTACGACTTAGTAAAGGTCGGCTCACCCACGTTTGACTATTTGAACCCAAAGTGGGTAGAGCCTGTACTATGGCAATCAGGGAATTAGTAAACATACCTACTATTGGCAGAACTTGACTGACTGTATGACGTATCAGCGCACAGCCAAAACTCCTTGCACCTCAAACTTGCCGTACCGTAAGATTCCAGAGGAATTTCTTACCACGTACGATAAGGTTGTGGAATGAGCTCCCTGCCGAGGTTTTCCCAAGAGACTATAGCATGGGGTTCTTCAAGAAAGGAGTTATAAGGTTTTTAAAGGGTCGGCAACGCGTGAGTGACACCCCTGGTGTTGCAAACGTCCATAGGCTACGGTAACTGCTTACCATCAGGCGGGCCGTATGCTTGTATGTCACCTTGGTAGTAAAAAAAAAAAAAAAAAAAAAAAACCCGGAAAGTTTGCATGCCGGTTCTCTTTACACTGTAGGTGACTAAGAAATAATTTTAAGAGATTCAATCCCCACCTTAGGAATTGAATTTATCGTGAAGTTTAACCCCTTCTTTCTCCAGAAAAGAGAGTTAAACTTTAAATGAAAGTCCGTTTTATTTAAGGATAGAGTTATGAAATCAAATAGTTTAACCCAGACGAAGCCGGGGTGGGGCACTAGTCTATTTAATTATGTAGCAAATGAAGCTGCTTCTGTGCTCTGGTCATTCCTAACTAAAATTACAACATGTTTGTTCAGGTTCTTGAAGTACGCATAAGTTTGAAGAAGGAAATTTCCTTGAAAACTTGAATTTAACTGAGATTTACAAGTAAAATGCAAAGTTAACGTTCTAGTTTTGAACATTAATTAGTAAGAAGTTGAACAAAGATTAATTTAAAACTCAAAGAATCATTAGAAGTTTTTTTCTTTGTTTAGATATTCTTAATTAAAACAATATTGTTAGAAATATAATTGTTGATGTAACAGGAATTGAAATGAAAATAACCTTACCTACCTAATAGAAATAACAATTAAATAAAAATAAAAATTGGTTATTTGATCTACAGAACACATAAAATATTCTATACCTTCTGAATTCTTTTGGTGCTCCCACATTACCGTTAGAAAATGTTTATAAACGTTTTCTAACATAAAAACATTTACTCACAAATTTTGTCAATTGTTACATTTTGTTAGGAACTGTTACATGTTATAAGTGCTCCTACACTAATAGGAAATGTTTACTAACATTTTACTTGATTTTACTAAGGTTTACAAACAAAAGGTAACACAGGTTTTATTTTGTTATAATTTGTTAACTCAACGTTACTAAACATTTTCTAACATAAAAACATTTTTTAACATTTGTGATTAAATATTTCCTAACAAATGTTTACTAACGTTACTAAACATTTTGTAATGGCAATGTTGGAGCACCATTTGATATTGGACTGAATATGCTAACAATCTCGCTGAATGTCACGATGTTGTCACAGAACTCCTTCGCCTAATCTTTTTGTCTTGCGTAACACCGACATTTATTCCCAATATCGCAATTGACAGACGGCAGTAATAATTTTACGATCTCCTGAGATTTGCTACGTTTTATTTATGTCGCAGCATAATCTGATAAAAACGGATTTTTCCGAAAACTCTAGGGGCGATTGCAAAATATCGAATATTAGGAAAACTTCCTAGGTACATAATGTATTTTAAAGGGTTATTTCAAAAATCTGAGTTTGCTTATGAAAGATATTAAGATTGGCAACTTAAATGCTGATTTGTGATAATTGATGAAAATATTTCAGCCAGTCAGCGTATTCCTCAATGTATATAACATTTATTCGGTTAATCAGCGCTCATTAGTTACGTAACAGAAGCGTCTTTTCTCGATTTACCTAAAATAATTCAAATTTTTGCAATGATCCTAAAAATATCCTAGATGATTACAAAGTTCGTCGTTAGATTTTCTGTTATTCAGTTTTCTGCAATCTTAGGGGTTTTTGCAAAAATCTGTTTCATCCGATTATCCTGCGACATATATACGTGAGTGGACTAGCTACAATTCGAGGTTATCTGCTTTATTGTTGACGAATCGACTTAATGCATCTTGACTATTAAGTTGGGCTGTAACTTCATTTAGGAATGCGGAAAACGTATGTGAAATAAAACTGCTGCTTTTTCCTTAAGGTATATATTTATTGCGTTTTCGATGTTTTTATGTAATCAGAAATAGAAAACATTTATTCTACTATTAACAGGTCAACAGACAAAGATAAACAGATACTAAATAATATATTATCAATCAGAATGGATCCTAGTTTTAGCTCTGTGCTGTTGCACTGTTTTTCAGATGGTCTAAATGCGTACAAACTGACTGAGTATATAATATCTGACCGTGGCTATAAATATACATCATTATAAGTATATTGGAATATATAAAAAAATGATAATAGTGAAAAAAAGACAGATCCTCTTATAACTACACCAATGGCTATAGTTTATTGATGTATATCCGGGGTCCAAGATCCAAAACCAATAAAATTTATATGGAAACACCTCGAGATTATACCCTCTCAATCAAAGAAAAAAATCGGTGTACACACAAAAAACATACATACATACGAACGAACATAGCACCTCCTATTTTTTGGAAGTCGGTTAGTAAAATAAACTACCTTTAGCTCTTTCAATGTATCACATAGAGCACGTTTAACAACATTGTAACCACCACATCGCTACCATCAGTTAGAGCTAACTAAATTTCACGGTCGACTGGCCAACTGTATTCTGTAAAGGCTTTACTCTACAAAGAGTCCAACTTGTTTTGTTTCGCTTCAAACGATATGAGTTTTTATTATTTAATATGTAGTATTTTAAAAACTATATGTATGTCATAGCATAAGGGTGAAAATAATTTTCTATTTACATATTTTATATTTATGGAACCCTCCCTCAAAAAAGATAAATCCAAAACACCCAAATATGACACGGCTATCTTGTTTCGTCGAAGAGTTGCCATGATCGACTTCATCATCACGTCCTGAACACCCATCTAAGAATTTAGTGCTCGTCAATATAAATTCAAAACTCCCAAACACGACACGGCTATCTTGTTTCGTTGAAGAGTTGCTATGTTCGACTTCCGACTTCATCATCACGTCCTGAACACCCATCTAAGAATATGGTGCTCGTCAATATAAATTCAAAACACCCAAACACGACACGGCTATCTTGTTTCGTTGAAGAGTTGCCATGGCCACCTTTCGGCTTCACCATCTTGTCCTGACCACCCATCTAAGAATATAGTTCTCGTCAAGATTAATCCAAAACACCCAAACACGACACGGCTATCTTGTTTCCTTGAAGAGTTGCCATGGCCACCTTCCAGCTTCATCATCACGTTCTGAATACCCATCTAATAATATAGTATCTCAAGATAAATCCAAATCACTCACACCCGACGCGGCTATCTTGTTTCGTTGAAGAGTTCCTATGGCCATCCTCCGACTGCATCATCAGACCAGCTCCATGGTACCATATTATTGCATTGTCACCGAAGTTACGTAGGTATACCAAATTTCGGCTCCATCAAACACCGAGAAGTACTTCAAATCTAGCTCACAAGATTTGCTAACATACAAACTAACTAACAAACTAACATACATTGCAAGCTAAATAAAAGCTTGTAATAATAATAAAAAGGAAATTGACTGACAAGCATAGGAGAAAAAGCCACTTCCCTTTTAGACGAGTGGCATAAACAATACATTTGCTCTTTTGATGTTTCGATTCGACTACCGTTTATGCCACTTGTTTAAAGGAGCTGAACTGTTGTCTCTACCTTTTTTTATACTACCAAGGTGGCAAACGAGCATACGGCCCGCCTGATGGTAAGCAGTTACCGTAGCCTATGGACGCTTGCAACACCAGGGGTATCACTCGCGCGTTGCCTTTCTACAAATCACTTTCAACATGTCTGCGAACATTAATTTCTTGCACTCTAAATTTCAAAGCTAACATAATTCAGTAAGATAAACTGTTCCTCGTAAAGCAGCAGAGATAAAAACCAAACAATCCTCCGTAGAGGGCCACTAATTGTGGGATATTGCCAACTTCTTCCAACAAACAAGCGAGAACTAATAATTAATAGAGTATACGCCACTTCGGGTCAGGTGCTTCAGAGAATGTTCTAGAACTTGTTAGGTATATTTTTAGGAATGATTTTGTTTTTGTTCTCGACTGTGACCTGTGGAAGAAAGGAAGGCCTTTGCCTTGCAGTGGGTACAGTACAATAATAGCTGCTAATAATAATAATTTTGTTTTTGTAGTAGTATTAACTCATAGGTAGTTTTTTTTAACTTTTAACAAATTAGCTTTGCCCTCGTTTACTTTAAATGCATGGCATATTATAGGAAAGCATACTCTTTAGATCGAAAAGTGTGGATCGAGAGTTGTGGAAATCCTTGGGGGGAGGCCTATGTCCAGCAGTGGACGTCTTTTGGCTGAAATGATGATGATATTCTTTAGTTTGATTCGAGTATAAAGCAACAAAGATTGGCTGCATATTAAATAACTTGTAAGTATGTATTATATCATCCATTCATATAAAATTTCCAGTTTCCAACCAACATGACTGTATATCCAAGAAAACAAAAGCACTGATTCAAATAACAAAATTAGATTTACAAGTTCAAATAACAAACACAAGCCTACGTAACTTTTTACTTACCTTGAAGCCAACTATTCTCAAATAAAGGAGCAGCCACTTGAACAAGTTTCAACTTTATAGAGGTTCTATCCGGATAGGCGTCAAGCACAAACTCAATCTAACAGTCATAACTACAAGCAATCGCCTAGCTTTTAGCTACGAAACTAAATTCACCAGTCTAGTGGTGAAACTTTATAGTGAGAGATAACTTTAGTTCGCTACTGCAGATGGTCAGTGGCTGTTAAATTTGGCTGCCTAATATTATATAGTATTAGATTTTGACTGCTATTTTGAAAGTAGATTAGTGATCTTTTGATGTGGAAGCTTTTAAACAACTAACCACACACCACATCCAAATAATTACACACAGCAGTGTAGTTGTGTTCCTGTGTGTGAGTACAGGTCTCCAGTGCCCATTTAGGGATGCGTTTTGAAAGAAACGTATTCCTATCCCAGGGATAGTCCCATCATGAAGTAAAAAGTGTACTAAAGTAAAAAAAAGGGTTGGCAACACGCAAGTGATATATTTTTGGTATTACAACCGTCCATAGGCTACGGTAACTGCTTAACATCAGGCGGGCCGTATGCTTGGTTGCCACCTAAGTAGTATAAGAAAAAAAATATAAAAAAACTAAGCTAGATTTGGAACAAGCCCTGTGTTGCCCTTTACAAACATATATTAAACGGACTCAAAATACATCCAAACTCGAGACACCATTTATGGATCAAACAATTTTTGTCCCATATGGGATCGAACCCACAACACGCCGTACAGAGGTAAATGGCGCGGTAACCACTGAAGCAACCGTGAAGTCAAATTGTTGAATGTTTATTAAATACAAGGAATAATTATAATAAATTATACATTAACATAAAACGTATACCAATAATGTGAATTCTCTGGCCCTTCGAACTGGTATAAACTGTTGTAGAAACTATTTAGTCTAAACTCACAATTTCAGGACTTCTGCAGAAATCCAAAATATTAGTAACTGCTTACCCCCAAGCGAGCTTTCTGCCTATTTGCTACTTAAGTAGTATAAAAAAATCTAACTTCTTATACCTATATTTCAACTTCTGATGGCAGAATCGCGTATCTATGGTGCAAATATATTACGCACACAAAAACCAGTAAAAAGGTTTTTTGCTGAACCGACGCATAATTTTCACGTGTTAGCATAATATTTATAACTAGGCCTAAGTAAATATACTCCGTTTGTTTTGGAAATGTGAAACGGAGGATTTTTATCAGAATATATTTATTGGTTGGGTGGATATAACTTTTGAATTAATATTAGCAATGATTTTTATAAAATGAAAATGTTATTTTTGTTTTTAGGTAGGTCGGTCTGACTTTATTTTTATTTTTTACTAGCTGTTACCCGCGGCTCCGCCCGCGTGGAGTGTCAGTTTTTGCTGTAGAAAGTAGCCTATGTGTTATTCCAGACCATAATATATCTCTGTGCCAAATTTCATCTAGATCCGTACAGTAGTTTTTACGTGAAAGAGTAACAAACATCCATCCATCCATCCATACTTACAAACTTTCGCGTTTATAATTTTAGTAGGATAGGATACTACTTGGGTGGCAAACAAGCATACGTCCCGCCTGATGTTAAGCAGTTACCGTAGCCTATGGACGCCCGCAATACCAGAGGTATCACTTGCGTGTTCCCAACCCATTTTTTTTAAACCAGGACTTTAAGACTGGAGTATCCCTGGAATACTCCAGTCTCCTGTGATGAGGAGATGGTGGCCTAGCGGATCAAATGGCTGCATTAAGGTGTGTACAAATCAACTTACAACACAATAAGGCCGCGACAGCCCTATTGGCACGCGAGCTAAGCATACTCAAATATGATATTGCCCTTATTCAGGAACCCTATATATACAGGGGGGAGATTAGGGGACTAAGCATGACGGGGGGCATAAATCACAGCTACCATCATGATAACGGTGCCAGGACCTGCATCTATGTCAGAAATGGCATAGACGCGGTTCCGCTACACCATTTCTGTTACAGGGACCTGACAACAATCAAGATCCTACAAAAAGGGGGAGGATGGTGCGGAGCGCTAGTACTAGCATCTGCCTATCTGCCCTATGAAGCAGAGGACCCGGCCTCGACGAAGCTCAGAAGCCTGGTGGAACACTGCAGTCGGGAAAACAAGGGCCTAGTAATAGGCTGTGACGCCAACGCGCACCACATCATGTGGGGCAGCACAGGAAATAACAGAAGGGGGGAAAAACTTCTGGAATATCTGGTAAGCACTCCAATGCAAATAATGAACAGAGGCACCAAGCCTACATTTGTTAATAAAAACAGGGCCGAGGTAATTGATATTACCCTAGCCACAAACGCAGCTAGCAACTATATAACGGACTGGCATGTACCTAATGAGATATCATTATCTGATCATAGGTACATCTGTTTTAAGTACAGGACGTCACACGTGATAGAGCCTGTAAAAAGAAGAAACCCAAGGAGCACCGACTGGACCTCATACACGAGGGACGTGAAGGAAGAATTGGGCGACCCAAAAGGTAAGCTTAACTCATCTATTGATATAGAGTTCGAAGCCGACCACATAGCCCAGGCCATCATAACGGCCTGGACAGACAACTGCCCGGAAAGAGAAACTAAGGGTAAAAGGGTACCATGGTGGAATCCGGAGTTAGCAAAGCTACGGAAAGAGACCAGAGCAACCTTCAATCGCGCCAAGGCCCTTAACAATGACGAGTTATATGCCAAAGCGCTAACAAACTATAACAAGGCCGTACGCAAGTCAAAAAGGCAAGCCTGGAAAGATCACTGCACAATGATAGGCAGCATCCCAGAGAGCATGAGACTTACAAAGGCAATGGCCACGGCAAAGATCAACCCACTGACGACCATAAAGGACGACGATGGGAGACTTACGCAGACCGGCGAAGACACATTACGGGTCATGTTCAAGACCCACTTCCCGGGATCAAAAGCGGTAGATATATCTACAAAGGAAAACATAATAAGCTCTGAGGAAGTCGGACTACGAACAACCAGAGCAGACTGGGACACAGCAAAGAAAGTAGTAGATGAAAACGGACTTAAATGGGCGCTCGATGGGTTTGAACCCTACAAAGCACCAGGCCCGGATGGGATCTACCCAGTTCTACTAAAAAAGGCAGTGACCATACTAAGCCCACACCTGTGCAGACTATTTAAAGCCTGCCTGGCATTCGGGTACACCCCGCAAGCCTGGAGACAGGCAAAAGTAATCTTTCTACCGAAACCCGGTAAGGCTGATTATGAAGATGCCAAGGCATACAGACCTATAAGTCTGACCTCGTTCTTATTGAAAACACTAGAGAAACTAGTGGACAAGAACATCAGGGGGGGAGCACTGAAAAACGCACCCCTGCACCATCAGCAATGTGCGTATCAACCCGGAATGTCGACAGAGACGGCACTACACCGGGTGGTGACCCGAGCTGAACTAGCGCTAGAAAACAGAGAAATCTGCCTAGCAGCGTTTCTGGATGTGGAGGGGGCCTTCGATCGCACCACATTCACCACGATACGCAACGCGGCAATAGCACACGGCATACAGCCAACCATCTGTAGGTGGATGGACAATATGCTACAAGGCAGAGTTGTACAATCGACACTGCTAGGAGAAACCAAGCATGCACAGGTAACGAGAGGATGTCCACAAGGAGGAGTCCTGTCGCCGACTCTCTGGTGCTTGGTGATAGACGAGCTTCTAATAGAACTAAACAAAGGACCGAGACATACTGTCGGGTACGCGGACGATCTTGTGATACTGATAAACGGGAAGTTCCCAGGCACAGTGGCAAGACTCATGCAGGAAGCCCTAAGGACAGTGGAGAGATGGTGTCAAACCAAAAACCTCTCCATTAATCCAAACAAGTCAACTGTAATACCGTTCACAAAGAAAAGGGACCTATCAGGCATGAGGACGCTTTCGATGTACGATACCCAGTTGGAGCTAGCCACGGAAGTGCAATATCTGGGAATAACACTGGATAGCAAGCTGACGTGGAAACAACACGTAGACGGGATGACACACAAAGCTTTGAGAGTCTTTGGTATGTGTCGCTCGGCATACGGGAAGACATGGGGACTAAAACCCAAAGTGGTTCATTGGATATACACCATGATGGTGAGACCCATCATAACATATGGATGTATCGCATGGTGGCCAAGAACAAAGCTAGCAACGTGCAGACAAACACTGAACAAGGTTCAGAGAACTGCTTGCATGGCTATGACAGGAGCGTTTAGGACCACGCCAACAGCGGCGATGGAAGTTCTACTTGGTCTTACACCGATCCACATAGTGGTAGAAATGGAGGCAAGGAAAGCAATCCATAGACTAATCATAAACGGTCATTGGAAAACTTCCATGCAAAGGTCAATACACATGAGAACGGAAACCATACAACACCTGGATGGCATCATGGAGATGGGATGCGACAGAATACAGGCGAGTTATGGTCTCACAAGACAATACTCAATGCATATACCAAGCAGAGAGGAATGGAAAGCTGGCTTAATACCCCAAAACGATAACAGCCAGACATGGTACACAGACGGATCCAAAATGGAATCAGGAACGGGCGCAGGAATATACAATAAGACCTGCAGCCTTAGCGTGAGCATGGGCAAGCTAGCAACAGTCTTCCAAGCGGAGACATACGCGATAGCAGCCTGTGCCCAAGAACTGTTAGATAGAGAAACAAAGAACCACTCCATCTACATAGCGAGTGACAGTCAGGCTGCACTAAGAGCACTGAGGTCCTACAAGGTGCAGTCTGCAATAGTACTAGACTGCGCCAAAACGCTAAATAGACTAGGGAGACACAACAGTGTAAAACTAGTCTGGGTACCCGGCCATGAAGGCGTCGAAGGCAACGAGAAAGCCGATACCCTAGCACGAAGAGGATCGGAATCGCCTATGTGCGGCCCAGAGCCGTTCATAAACCTGGCACAAACGGTGGTCAAGCAATCTATAACACAAATGACCACCAAAAAGCACGGCGAGTACTGGCAAAACACCGAAGGCCAAAGCCATGCGAAAGAATTCCTAAGGAAAATGGAAAAAGGCTGGACGAACAAATTATGGAAGTACAGCAGAACACAAATGAGGGCAGTGACCGGTGCCTTCACGGGTCACTACCCTACAAACAAGCTTCTCCACAAAATGGGCCTGTCAAACAACCCGACATGCAGGACCTGTGGCGAAGAAGAGGAGTCAATGCGGCACCTGCTATGCACGTGCCATGCGCTGGCCTCAAGAAGAATGAGCCTTCTGGGACTGGCATACCCTGAACCAGAGGACTACAGGCGCGCCCCCGTCAAGGACGTACTGAAGCTCATGCAGGAGGTATTCAGGGACCAAGACGTAGGGTGAGAGGTAAGGTAGAGGCATGCACAAAAGATCCCAAGGGTCGAAGTGCGCTGGCCGCAAGGACAGCCCCGATACAAGATAAGATCCCTGGAATAGGAATACGTTTCTTTCAAAACGCATCCCTAAATGAGCGCTGGAGACCTGTACTCACACATAGGAACAGTTCAGTAAGATGAAGGTCTTTCCCCAGTCGGGCTTGCTCGCTAGTGTGGTGCCCTACCTCTATTACACGACTTACTCCAATAGTCGACTTTTATGATATAGGGAAAGGGGGTGGTGACATATTTTGTATTCTTAATCCGTCATCATACGGACAACACCATAGGTACTGAATGCTGTATTCTTTTATAATAAATCAATCAATTATCAAGTGCTATCCGGACTAATAGCTGGGATATTATTTTATGCTATTAAAATGACAGATTTATCTGAAAAAAATATATTATATACATCTGCACCGTATCATTAATTGCCGTTTATTTCCACAATTAATCAATGGGCCGTTTGCTTGTTTGCCAGCCAAGTAGTATAAAAAAATGACTGCACGGGTAGTTCAGTAGATTAAGTGGCCACCTCGCCGTTTACCACTGCGCGGCGTGTTGTGGGTTCGATCCCAACACGGGACAAAAATCCATCATCTGTATCTCCGAATCCATACATAATATACTTGATAAAATTTCTTTATTGATAGCTCACTAAAGCATAATTTCAATTTATTTATTATGATCATTTTAACCGTTTTGTTGGAAAAAAGCAACAGATAGACAGAGTTCCTTTCCCATTTATAATATTATTGAATAACATACATAGATACTAAGGAAACTAAATGAAGTATGAGAAAAACGGTAGGGGACTGCGTAAAGATTCCAAAAAGTTGAAGTACTCTGGCTATAAGACAGTTACAACTAGAGAAGATAAGATAAGTTATAAGATCAGTAATTTATATATTACCACTAATATTGTATCTCATACTAAATTGTAAATGTTATAATCAGGTGATTTTAAAGAGTGGCCCGAGTTTCTTGCCAATACTTCTCGACCTTACCCTACCCTAGTCAGCGAATTGGCTGCAGGAAAAAAAAATGCAAAACAAAATATTTACCTCTTTTTAATATTAGTATATAAGTAAAGCAGACCCGTCATCTTGTTTATAACCTTGCCCAACATACATTGGCTAAACTGTAGTTTAGTTCCCTCTAAAGTTTCGTGGAATTCCAATTTGAATATTAGATATAGGTTCTGGTCATTATCGAAGGGGCAAACTTAGCGTTGAACAAAGTGTATTCAGGCAGTTAACTAATTTTGAAACTAAAATCTTAATATATAAGGCTAAGGCAACAATGATGTAAGCAGCTACCATAGCCTATAGATGCAATACCAGGAAGATTCATCCGATAAATAAGAGAGGTAGGGCACCATACTAGCGAGCAAGCCCGACTGGGGAAGGACCTCCACATTACAGAAGACCGCAGCCAAATAACTACACACAACAGTTTAGTTGTGTTCCTGTGTGTGAGTACAAGTCTCCAGCACTCATTTAGGGTTGCGTTTTAAAAGAAACATAGGTATTCCTATCCCAGGGATACTTTCATCATAAAGCCCTGTAAAACAATGGGTTGGCTATACGTAAGGGAAAATAAAAAGTATTTATTCAGTAAAATACGCCTATTTCTGTAACATTATACTTTAATCATTGTATTTTTCAAAAGATTCTAACTATCTGGCTATGAAAAAGAGTGGCCTGAGTTTCTTGCCAATCCTTTCCTTGGCCCTACCCTAGTCAGCTAATTGGCTGAAGGCAAAAATATGCTGACATTTTGTTTCTTATGATGTTTATGAGTACATATCATGCATTTCATCACTTCGACCCATAAACGTCCTACTGCTGGGCACGGGTCTCCTCCATGCATTTAGAGGGATATTAGCCTACTATACCACGCTGGCCAGACGGGTTGGTATAGGGTTTTGTTTCGAGTCTTCCCTCTCTTGCAGTGGATTTTGTCTGCCTTACTCCCTTAGTCGACTCGTATGACACCCTCAGGACTTTTGACTGCCTCGGTGGTCCAGTGGCCGCAGTATGCGCCTGCTGTGCACGAGGTTGCGGGTTCGATTCCCACACAGGACAAAACTTTGTGTGACCCACAAAGAATTTTTCTGAGTCTGGGTGTAATTTGTGTACGTTAATTGTATGTTTGTAGTCCCCCGCGACACAGGGCTTGTTCTCTAGTGAGGGAGTTGTATTTAAAAAAAAAAGGATAGAGGGGTGCATTTATTTAGATCAAATGCAATCATGGATTTAATCTAAATAAATAAATAAATAAGTTTGACTTTGAAGACATGATAGCTTACGTGATACCATTCACATTCAAGTCCCACTTCCAAAACAAAAACATAATTACATATTTATTCATCCGTGATATCTTGCCAAAGCCCAGGCTTTAGTCACCAGCCAATCTCTACAAACAAGCCCTTCCAAATTTATATTACGAACACACCAAAGTAATCACAAACGATTCTGTCAGTCTATTTTTAATACGAAAATCTCACGATATCTATTCAGGGCATGTCTTAAGGATCGCCGCGTTGTGTCGTCCCTGGGAGCCTCGTCACCAATACCCTATGACAATAAAGTTATAAATCTCATACATTTTTATAACATGATTTGAAATAATTTATATGTTTTTTGATAGTGTCCTTCTTAAATATTCTTTGACTGTTTCTTTTGCGTCGCGTCTGGTAATGTTTAGAAAAATAACTAGGTTATTTTTCTGTTTAGTATCATATGAGTCCTTATATAAAAATGGTAATGGAAATAGTGTAGAAATTGTAGTTCATAATGTATTGATAAATTCTTTTGAAAAGTTCAAAGTCGTGAAAAAGCAGCATTTTTATTATAATTAGGTAAAATCTTAGATACAACTGAGATAGAGTACATCAATTGACTAAAATAGTTTAGATTAATTTAATTCTTGATTATAAAGGGTAGGTAGGGGCACGTTCCCAAGGCTAAGCCTGACTAGGGAAATAAAGTCATCTGTGTATTTATTTATTAACCAATTTTTAAGCTATTGCACAGCTTCTATCGCGGGCCTTGGGCGTGGAGACCGAATCCAGAAATTCCGTAATGAAAATAATAAACCTAACACCCCCACTACGACCGACACAGCGGTGATACTTTTTTTAATGACGAATACTCTAAACGGTCAATAATAATATGTCAAATTTGTGTAAGGAGGTTTTGATCTAAGATAATATTAATGTGAAAAAGATTATAGTATAAGGAGTCTTAAGGAATTATTACAAGTATTCATTTTTATTATTATATATTTTTATGAATTATTGAGAATAAAATAAAATTATTTAGATAATTCTGTAAAGTATTTTTTTATTTGTTTCGATAAAAAAATCATACTAAAAAATATGCAATAGCTTTACCGCGGCAGTCCCCGAGTGCCATACGTCTTTTTTATTTATGGAAATCCAACAGCTCATTTTAACATAATTAATATACAGTTAGTATTGCAACAGTGAGACAATTACAGGTCTTCGCGTTTAGTAATAGAATAGTATTACTAAACGCGAATTCGTAATTACTGAAGGCACAGCAGCTAACAATAGGTATATTATGTACTATTTCTGTTATAATATAATTATTTCCGTAACAAACTCATAAAAACTATAAAGGTTCCTTGTTTACTTCGGAACCCTAAAAACAGAGTTACCTTCGCATTTAAAATATTATATTAGTGTGGGTTTTAATTAATGGCGAACTAAACTAGTAATATTAAACATTCAATCGGTCAAAGCCTTGTAGCTTAAATAACTCCATTAAACATAATTATTTCAGAATAGTCTGAATATTATATTCTCATAAAGAATGAATGTTAATAAAAGCCAAGTTTTGTTTCTATTGTTATAATATTCAACAAAGGAGTTGAAAATCCAAACCAATACCAACTCTCTAGAGTTTTCTTTGTTACAAACACGAGTAAGTAAACAATAGTGTTCTATAAAGTTTTAAGTTCAAACTTTGCAAGTTTTTGCACCTGATTTTCAGTAAAATAAAAGTATTTTTGGTGCCAAATTTCTTCTTAACTTTTATTAGCTTTAGATAAAGACGTCTATAGTGAACAATTTAACCATAAAAAGGTCAGAGCTTCTCTATATTATGTTTTTTTTTCTTTAATTGTAAACTGGAGTCAAAGGTTTAAGCTAAAAGCTAGAACTTAGTATTATTTTTTTTGGATCTAAGCATTATGCTGACGCTCGAATCTTTTGCTTCTGGTACTATATTTATATTTATATAGATTTTTTTTTTGTAATGCACTAATATTGGAAGCAATAAACTGTATTCTATTCTACATCCAACTTTTAAATATGTCTCACGGGGGATCCATGAGTACTTCAGAAACATTTTGAAACCCAGTACTGCTGTCTCCCCAAGCAAGTGGAGACACCAGGACTTAAAAATCCTGACGTCTCCCCCAGGGGGTTGGTCAGGGGAGACACGAGACCGAAGCCCACAAAACAAAACCATTGCCAAATTGTATCTAAAGAACATTAAAAAAACAACGCCGATCTTACCATCAAACGGAATTTTGTACACAACGAAAGAAATTCTCAAAAAATAAGAAATTTATAACTCTTACCAAAACAGTCGTGATCGAATACTGTTTGAAAGATTCACAAACATCAAGTCAATCAGCCGTCGACAATCGAATCGATATTTCTGAAGGCTCAAAAGCTAAATATTGAAATTTACGGCTCGGCAAGGTGTCGGCAATGCAAATTGTATTTACATTGGGAATGTTGTCAAGTTAGTCAACATCCAACGGCAAATTCGATGCGATGGTGAGATTATTTTCGACGTTTGGCCAATGTTATGGTGTGTTTTTAATTTTATTTTCTTATTGCTTGGTAAATAGCGGTGTAGTTGTGTTCCTGTGTGTGAGTACAGATCTCCAGCGCTCATTTAGGAATGCGTTTTGAAACAAACGTATTCCTATCCCAGGGTTACTTCCATCTTAAAGCCCTGGTGTAAAAAAATGGGTTGGCAACACGCAAGTGATACCTCTGGTAATGCAAGCGTCTATAGGCTACGGATACTGCTTAACATCAGGCGGGCCGTATGCTTGTTTGCCACCGAAGTAGTATAAAAAAAAAAAAAAAAAGGAAAAATATAGAACTGTCATGTATTTTTAAAAGATTATGTACCTACTGATTCATCATTTGCTAATGGTGAATAAAAACATCACAAACACATGTCTTAGAAGAAATTCTAAAAACATGTCTGATTAACGAACCCGCATTAGGCCAGCGTGTGTGAATTAAGGCCTAAGCCCTCTCTTTCTCTTAAACCAAGAGAGGAGACCTATGCCCAGCAGTGGGACATATATGTGTTGTTATTATTATTATTATGTACCAACATACTATTTATCTTTTTTTCAAAAAACATAATTTTTTACTTTATAGCCAGGATATGTAAATAACTAGGAAGTAATATTATTATGTCAACCCGTCTGGTCAGCGTGGTATAGTAGGCTAATATCACTCCGAGTGTATGGAGCAGACCGTGCCCAGCAGTGGGACGTTAATGGGTTGAGATGAAGGATATTATTATGTAAGTAAGTAAAATTGGCATTGTTGTCTTCCTAATACTGTTTATCTAAGAAAAGTTGACCAATGTGATCAACTTTCCTCAGATAAATAATACTCGGACAAAAACATGACTACCCACAAGCCCTCTGTGACCCAAATACTTCGTCTATAAGATATCTGAATCTATAAATAAACTAATTAAGCAGAACTTACTTATGGAGATAAGCCTGCGAAGTTTGCAAGCAAAAACAGGAAGCGGTGCAAAACAAAATTGTGTTCTAAGCTGACGCCTTGCATTTAATGAACGATGTTTTCTGCTTACTAAATGTCCGCCACTTTGTGAAAGTGGCGAATGCAGAACTCTATAAATTAATTTTGATATTCTTTTTAAAAGACAACTCCCGCACTAGAGAACAAGTTCTGTGTCGCGGAGGACTTTACAAACATACAATTAACGGACACAAATTACATACAGACTCAGAACAACACTTTGTGGGTCGTACAAAGTTTTGTCCTGTGTGGGAATCGAACCACCTCGTGCACAGCAGGCGCATACTGCGGCCACTGGACCACCGAGGCAGTCATTATGCTATATTTAAATCAATATGAACCAGTTGTAGAAGAAACAAACTCCTGGATCCATAGCATCATGTGCAAGTCAAAACATGAGCACTAGAATTCCAGCGTTGTGGTCCAGGCGACAACATTATTCAAAAAAAAAATTAAATTCAAAATAATTTATTCTCAAGTGACAGAACTCATTACAAAAATATTGCTCACATAAAATAAAATATTAAACATAATAAATAGAACAAATTAAATTACAGAAATACATAAGAAAATAAAATGATAATAAAATAAAATTTTAAATTATATAAAAATAAAATCACATAAAATGTAATCATTTAGTATTAAATGTCATTGCTATTTAACACAGTATCTTTACAATTTTCTAAATTTATTAGAGCCGACGCAGGGACTTTCTTTCCTTTTTGTTTTGTTGTTTTTATTTATGTTTTGATGTAAAAGCAAATAAAAACTTTTTCTTTTTTCTTTTTCTTTCTAGTGTCCAATATTACAAAAATAAGCTTATTAATCTTTAAATGATTTAGAAACAGACTTACCGATAATTCGCGAGCCAAAGAGTCACATATTCTGTTCCTGAAATATAGATAGATGGATAGAAAACTCTTTACTGTCAAGCAAACGTCAATCACATTTATTATACGGATATTATTTCACACAGTTGTATACAATAGGTGGCCTTATCGCTAAATGCAATTTCTGTCAAACCTTCTGCAATCTTTGGATGGACAGAAAAGAAAGTTGAATATAAAAAAAACATAAATAGTAGGAGGTTTTGGAACTCTCGCACTGGGGAACAAGCCCTGTTGCAGAGGACTTTACGAACATACAACTAACGGACACAAAATAAAACCAGACTCGGTACAACAATTTATGGATCACACAATTCTTATGTACCATGTGGGAATCAAACCCACAACACGGTGCGCAGCGGTTAATGGCGAGGTAACTTAAGTGGTTACCTCGCCACTGAACCACCGTGGAGTGAAATAAAAATATAACGCAAGTAAAGCTGACATCGTAAGCGAGTCTCAAAGCTTTCCGAGAGCTAATAGAATGTAGTTAACAAGCAAGTAATAGCCCCGGTGTTGATGTTACAAGCGTCCACTTACGAGTACCATAATTTTACGCAGTACAATAATGCTTTCAGGGTGCTGATTGGGTTGCCTCGCTTCTGTAAAGCATCAGGGATGTTCGCAGAAATGCGCGTTGATTGCTTTTATGCGTTAATGCGTAAAAGATATGCATCCCTGGTGCGCACAGTTCAAGATAGCTCCAACAGCATCCTGGGCATGATTGCAGACAGGTAAGACTGTGCAATCGTTAATCGTTGCTCCAGAATATCAGCCGGTATTCTGAAGCACTAATTAAATAAGAATATTTTATTGTGTAGCATAAAATTGCATAATGATTACATTACTAACATAGGATAAGTAAAATATTGTTACTAACGCTAATATGAGTTGTATTTTACGTAAAATAAATTGACACTTTAGTAGTATCAATAACAGCCCTATGAATATAATAAATTGCACAAAAAGATAATAATAATAGGCTTTTTTGTCCTCGGTTCATAGCACGGAAGAACTAACCAGGAAAATTCTAGCTTCCACACTGGTTAGTTCTGATGTGCCATGTAAGACCGATGCCATTAATGCTTGGAAAGTGACTGTTCCCAACACTGAGTTACCCACTAACCCTTTTTCTCAGAGACAGTGGGACGAGCCGCTTTGCAGGATGGTTAGAGATAAACTGATTATTTCGTCTACCAGTCCTGCGGAGCGCGCTCGTTTGCTGGCTGTAGGAGAATGGGAGTCGGGCCTCTGGCTTCAAGCACTTCCATCGCCCAACATAGGTACCATGTTGGACGATACTACCTTCCGTATGGCTACTTGCCTTCGCCTTGGTGCTCCTTCTGTTTCTCCTCATAGATGTTGCTGTGGTAAAGCCGTCGACAGCCTTGGACACCACGGCCTGTCATGCAGCAGGAGTGCAGGCCGTATATCCCGGCACGCCAACCTTAACGATATACTCCGACGTGCTCTTGTCACCGCTGGCGTTCCAGCTGTACTAGAACCCAATGGTTTGGTACGCAACGATGGTAAGAGACCTGATGGTATGTCTTTACTGCCATGGAAGATGGGTAGGCCTTTGGTGTGGGACGCTACATGTGTCGACACCCTTGCGCCATCTCATCTTCCAAGTACAGCAGGTTGTGCTGGTGCTGCTGCTGCATCCGCGGAGACTCTCAAGCGGCGCAAATACAATAATCTCATCGGAGATTATGTGTTTGAGCCGTTTGGAGTCGAAACGCTTGGGCCGTGGGGTGCAAGTGCTCGCGGTCTTTTTAAAGATTCGTCGAAGCGTTTGATCGAGGCTTCACGTGACCAGAGGGCTGGCTTATTTTTGGCTCAAAGAATAAGCATTGCCATTCAACGTGGCAATGCTGCCAGTCTTTTGGGCACGTTTCCAGCAGACGTCGATGCGGAGAAATTTTATGACGCCTATTAAGCAGTCCCTCCCGTTTTTCGTGTATTTTCTATGTATATAATTGTATTGTATATATCTTTTCCTTTTTTTAAGAATTGTAAATATATTAGGTATATTGTATATATAGAAAGATCTGTGTTACAAAAAGATTAAATTGAATTGTTTTAACGTAGAAAAACACAAAGCCACGTTCTTAATCCTGCACTCACTTGAATAATAATGAAATTGCGATTTAAAAAAAAAATGAATATAGTATGATGGATATTTTTGTGACATTTGCACAAAGCTCGATGCGAGAACCCGTGCACTTGTAGTAGCCTAGGTTTAACAGTGGACTGCGATAGCTTTATTGGTGATGATTTCCACTGTGCATAAACAGCGCTCCCTCTCGAAATCAGGATGTCTGATAACCTTAAAGCCAAAGTGCGTCAGTTATACAGCAGTTGTTTGTTGACTGAAATTTCTAAATAGTCGTATATTTTTTCCATTTGTGCATTAGGAATCATATGTTATATATATATATTTCCTTTCTTTATTATTATTGTCGCCTGCCATGCTTATCTCTGCATCACCCAAAGGTTGACTGGCAGAAAATGCCTTAGGCATTAAGTCCGCCTTGTGCAATTTGTTTGCAGGAAGTTTAAATAAATAAACATGGCAACCTGTATAATATTCAAAATTACAATAATGCACACAAGACGAAATAAAAAAACGACTGCTTCAATAAACGTCATGTAATGCCTCTGCATTGCTGCCTTCTTAAAACCTGTTCAGAAGACTGGCAGCAATACAACTTTGGATGGCAATGGTTATTCTTTGAGCCAAAAGTAGGCCAGCTTTCTGGTAACGTAAGGCGTCGATTCCATTAGTAGTATATTCAATATAAAATCGGACATTACTTCCATCACAGAACACTATCCTAACTAGTTACACTCAGTTCTTTATCGCGTAACACAATTACCGCTTCGCAAATTCCATTGGCATCGCTAACCTTATTTCTAGTTTGAGAGCAAGGAAATAAAAGATTCTCCTTACAAGAGTAATCCTAGAGCATGTGCCGCGAATGGTCAGCGAGATAAGGCGGCTAATTTATAGCGTTTCAATACCTTCTTGTCATGAAGCTTGAGAATGCTAGAAGTGAAAAAATGATCCCACCAAAACCTTTCATTTTAAGTGACGCCGAGAATAAACACAATTTATTTCATAAGATATTTACATTAATAGTTATTAAAATAAAAGTAACTTAACATAAACTATTTACAAACAATCAAATATTGTATTTAAAGGTATTAATTAACCTATAAATAAAATATCTGATTGAAGTCGCAGTTCTGAGGAAAGGTGCCCAAAAGGCTAGCCACATCTCCACACTGGATTGTAAGGCTAATACGTTGACCCAAGTAAAGGCCAGCCTTAGGATCTTTAGATAACGCCAAGACGATTAGGTTCATATTTCTTTCACTCAAAAAAAGTCATCAGATCTGAAGGAAGGCCAAGCTCCTAACTCTATATGCCATGTACTAACAATCTCTAACTCACATCATAGCGAATTCTACGTAAATCCTAGTCTTAATTTCCTTACAGATTGTGTGGCCTGCTCGTTTCGTAACAGTGACATAGACACTCTTATAGGCTTATGAACAGCAAGAAATACACTAGGCGTTAATTTTAAATCTGTGCCTATTGGCACAGATTTGTCTTTGAGTATCGAAACGGGGATCAAAGTTCAATCAATTCAAGATCAAAGGACACAGGAGCAATAATAATTATATTATACTAAGCTTATCTTTAAGTGTCTGGAAACAGGTGAATGTTTGAAGCCTAGAAACGTATTAAGTGACATCTTCGAAAGGCCTATGTACCAGCAGTGGGCTGTGAAAGGCTGATGATGAAGTATTTAAGGATGAGTATCGAACTAGATGCACTTGAAACTTTCTGTTACAATACGATCTGTTTCATGCATTTGTCCATCACTTTACTTGAGTGGTTTGTCGATTTTAGTGTAACGTTTTAAAAAGCCTTTGTACTTACATCTTTTTCTTTTTTTTTTTTTTTAATAAAAAAATATTAAGAGTAGTTAGTTTATTATTGTTTGTTATTAAGTTTTATTTATTTTTATACATATAGTTTTTTAAAGCTTTTCATAAGAAATGTAATTATTACGCTACATCTAATTGTGAAGACGTATTAATGGCTCTCTGAATTTTTATATATGTCGTTTACATTGTAATTTTAGCTGTTGGTTTTTCTAAGAAAAATAAAATAAAGATAAAAGTTAATACGTATAATGGAGAAAGAAATTGTTTACAATTTAGATTTTAAAGTAAAGAGAAATTATATTGTTATTATATCATAGGAACCTTTCATATTTTTTGCTGAAAAAAATATATAGTAATCACTTCCAGTAAATATATTTCAGAGGCCCTAAGCCAGAGGGTCAGCAGATGTTGAGAATTTAGTTGCGCTCACGTGTTATTCTTTCACAAGTTATTTGTGTCCCGAGCTGTGAGACTTTTACTTGTTTCGATATTAAACTATATACTTACTTGTTAGTGTACGTGAAATCGATATAGACGGCGAATTTGTTATACTGAAATATGTTATAGGTATTGAATGCTTCGAAGTTACATTTAATGTTTTGACTGTCTCGGTGGTCCAGTGGCCGCAGTATACGCCTGCTGTGCATGTGGTTGTAGTTTCAATTCCCATACAGTGCAAAACTTTGTGTGACCCACAAAGAATTATTCTGAGTCTTAGTGTAATTTGTGTCAAAAAAAAGACGTGTGGCACTCAAGGACTGCCGCGGTAAAGCTATTGCATATTTTTAGTATAATTTTTTTAACGAAACAAATAAAGAAAATACTTTACAGAATTATCTCAATCATTTTATTTTATTCTCAATGATTCATAAAAATAAATAATAATAAAAATGAATACTTGTCATCATCATCATCTCAGCCAAAAGACGTCCACTGCTGGACATAGGCCTCCCCCAAGGATTTCCACAACTCTCGATCCTGACTCCTTATACTATAATCTTTTTCACATTAATATTATTCTCTTAGATCAAAACCTCCTTACACAAATATGACATATTATTATTGGCCGTTTAGAGAATTCGTCATTAAAAAGAGTATCACCGCTGTGCCGGTCGGAGTGGGGGGTGTTAGTTTTATTATTTTCGTTACGGAATTTCTGGATTCGGTCTCCACGCCCAAGGCCCGCGATAGAAGTTATGCAATAGCTTAAAACGAAAAAAAAAGGTTTTTAAAGATTTTTTTTATACTACTACAGTGACAATTAGGCATACGGCTCGCCTGATTGTAAGCAATTACGGTTCGGAAGCTAATGGACGCTGGCAATAAGCTCGAAAATTTGTAACACCAGGTTTTAGTGATGGATTAACTCTAGGACAGGATAACGTTTAATTTGACTGCACGCTTGGTTCAGTGGCTTAAGTGGTTACCTTGCCATTTACCACTACGTGACGTGTTGTGGGTTCGATCCCCAAGGCGACACAAAATTGTGTCATCCATAAATGATTGTCCCGAGTTTGGGTTCACTTTCTGTCCGTTACATGTATGAGTGGTTACCTTGCCTTTTACCACTGCGTGACATCTTGTGGGTTCGATCCCGATAGGCGACAAAAAATTATGTAATCCATAAATTATAGGGTCTAGGTGTCCGTCAGTTGTATGTTTGTATATTTCTCCGCGACATAGGGTTCGGCAAAATTGTCTTTTTATAAAATAAATAAAATAAAAAACGCATAACTAAACGAGCGCTGGAATTCTATCAGAAACCTAACTATACTGCTGTCTGCAGTTATCTGGCTAGGTATAGTCTTTTGTAAGGTGAAGGTGCTTTTCCAGTTAAGCATGTTTACTTATAATGCTCTATCCCTATCATTGATAGCAGGCTTAATAGGATTACACATGTAGTACACAAACTTCTCACAAAATCCTCCTATTCAATACTCAATCTACTTAGTGAATTAGGAATCACTATTCGCACAGAAAAGGCCTGCATCAATCAACAAATAAAGCTGAGGATATTGCAACCGTGTATAGCCCGACACAGCCTGTTAATTTACCAACTGTTCCCCCAAATCTGTTTCTACTTTAGTTTCTCGCTATATAATAACCTACTCTACTACCTAAAGCTTAAAGTTCAAATTTGATTAAACAATGATCATGTTCTCTCCGGATAGGAGCAATTACAATGGTTTTAAGAACGTTAGTAATATTATGTTGAATTTTGTTGAAAATCTAAATGGACGCATTTGTGATAGCTTTTTTAACGGTTAATGGATTGCTTAAGTGATGAAGCAGTTTTAATTTACAGTAGAATTTTAAAGTTTTGTTTTTATCTTTCCAGATCACAATTACTCGTTAGCATCCTGCTTCGGTGGTCCAGTGGCCGCAGTATGCGCCTGCTGTGCACGAGTTTGTGGGTTCGATTCGTACACAGGACAAAACTTTGTGTGACCCACGAAGAATTGTTCTGAGTCTGGGTGTAATTTGTATCCATTAATTATATGTTTGTAAAGTCCAATTCCAACCAATTGTGGATAACACAAATTTTTGTCCCGTAGCAAACCTACAACACGTTGCTCAGTGGTAAATGGCGAGGCGGTAAACCAACCGTGCAATCGAAAATGAATATAAATAATTATTAAATAAAAGCCGCTCTACCCCACTCTATGTAACGAGGAGATTATACTTAACAACAAAACAAAAACCTTACCAACTACATAATCCTTACTAATATTATAAATGTGAAATTTGAGAGTATGTATGGATGGATGGATGTTTGTTACTCTTTCACGTAAAAACTAATAAACGGATCTGGATGAAATTTGGCACAGAGATAGATTATGGTCTGGAATAACACATAGGGTACATTTTTGCAGCAATAACAGACATACACGCGGGCGACAGCTAGTAACGCTATAAAAATAAGCGAACTTTAAATCATGTCGGTAACCATAATCTTTATGACCTAAACGCCAGAGTTTGGGATTAGCGCAAAATTTATTGTACCTCAACCCTAGCCTTGTTCTGAAGCTTAGCAACCTATAGCTGGGGATTATACTGGGTATCGTTGACTTCAAAGTGATAAGTAATATTGATTGTTAATTAAGGAAAGTATGGAAATTGGAAAATTTTCATCCTTCCGACCTTCGTAATTATACATGTAAGTATAATTACGAAGGTCGGAAGGATGAAATTTTTTAAGTCTTTATATATATATATTTCTTGTGTGCGTGTGTATGTCACTGAACTCCTCCTAGACTTTGATGAAATTTTGTGTGTGTGTACAATTGGACCCGGTAGGTGGCGCTGCTGTCGGTATTTCAGCTTTTTCAGGCAGGACGACGTATGCCAGGTCCACTAGTAATATATGTTTATTAATTGACTAGTTTTAAGAAACAATATAGCAAATTTGCGATACATATTGTATGTGGGCATGGGCTTGGCGCATGGGTAGGTGGGCATTTTAAAATTTAAAAATATAGCCTGCCTAACTGGTAATGTACTCGTAGCTATGTATGGGTGAAAGTATTTTAAAATTGGTTGAGTAGTTTTTGAGTTAAATCGTAACAAAATAACAAACAAAAAATCAAATCTTTCCTATTTTATAAAACTATTATTGATTGTTCAGATACGCCTCGCAACACATTATTAACCATTAATTGATGTTATAATAAAAACAACCATTTAAAACTTCCATTTCCATAATTTATTATCAAGTTACGGAAGCCAATTAGGTTATATTTTTTTTGATACTTCCAAAAGAGAGAGAATGAGACAAACATGCATTAGTCCGTAGCGTCCATAGGCTACGGTTCCATCGCCTGATCGCACGCTACGACTTAGCTACGGCGCAACGGCGCAACGGCTTGCAACACCAGGGGTATTACTCGCGCGTTGCCGACCCTTTAAAAACCTTCTAACTCCTTTCTTGAAGAACTCCTTTTAAATATAATTGGTTATTCATATGTTTAACATCATGCTTTCAATAGTTATTAGGTTAAGTATTTTATTTCTTACAGGCTTTTTTATACTTCTAAGGAGGCACAACTACAAACACAACCACACATTGTGTATACTTTACTAATTAACATTATTTATATTGTGTTCGTTAAAAAATAAAAAATTGAAATGATAAATATCAACAACTTAAAACTTTTTAGCTAAAAGTCTAAGAAAATTAGCTTCCCTTAGGAAATATAATAAGTTTTTCAATCTACAAAAAACACGAGAAAGAAATTACTTCGTAAATCGAAGCCATAAAGTCTCAAACACCTTCCGATGAAAATATTCCAATGACGAGGTCAAATTTATTGAGCTGTAGCACACTAAGTAGGCCCGTATAATCTCTGCCAAAGTTACCTACAGAATGTATACTGGGAATCGATAATGCAAATTTTATGTAAAGAGACTGAGAGAGGGCGAATTTCTGTAGGGGAGCCCCGAGCCGATCCAATCAGTGAATCTTAATAATATGTATCGAATGTTTAGTTTTCGCAGGTTTACATTTACCCCTACTAAATTTACTCGAATTCGAAAACTTCTTTCAAACAGACTTTCATAATCGAAATCAATTGCTGTTCGTTAGTGTCGCTAAAACTTAAGAACGACTTGAGTGAATTGGCTTATTTTGGTTGTAAATTACATATTTGTGGAAGTCCAGAGTTTAAAACGTGAGTCCGTCCATCTCAGCCATAAGACGTCCACTGCTGGACAGAGGCCTCCCCCAAGGTTTTCCACATCGTTCGGTCCTGAGCTGACCTTGTCCATCGGTTGCCCGTGACCTTCACCAGGTCGTCGGTCCACCTTGTTGGAGGCTTGCCCACGCTGCGTCTGCCAGTTCGTGGTCGCCACTCTAGAAAGTGAATAAATATAAAAAAACTTGGAACCTAGTCTAAAAATTCGCTTTCCCTTACAAACTATTCCTACCTGTCAAACATTCTGCAATTATCATTCAGCTTTATTTATTGATTCTGTACGAAGTTTGCCTGGTCAGCTACTAAACTAATATTTAAACTCTTGATAACGCAATTAAAGATGCAACATAATACAGTAACAATTTAGATACTACATGGAAATTTGCAAGACAACTTCGATTTTCTTATTATCGTTTGGTTAGTGGCCAACCTGGTGACAGAGTTATTTAGATCGCCCATATTTAGGCCTCTGTCGTGATCCAATGACTGATAACAGTCGAGACCGACTTTTAACGTGCCCTCCGAAGCACGGAGACGCTCGAAGAAATACAACTATGCGGTCACCCATCTATAGGGTTACAGCGCCCTTGGTAGCATAACCCGCTAATAGTTTACCGAACAGCGAGTGCACCTAGCTATGAGCGCCTCACGACCATCACGACTTCGATTTAATCTCGAGAAACTATAGTATACCCGACTATTTTAATATATGTAAACGTGGGCGTAACTCGTTGAATAATGTTTGTGTACGTTTGTTCTGAGGGCTTATCAATATCCAACGTCAGCCCTTCGGCATAGTTCACAAAGCGGAAAGGTCAAACCAAGTCCCTTTCATTAACTGCAACATTTCGCACATTCTTGCTGAGACCGTGAGACTTGAGCCATTTTTCTGTTCGAGATTAAATGGTGAGTGATTTGTCAGTGTGCAATGTGGTGTCGGTTGTAAAAGCTTCTGGAAGTAATCTTTGTTATACGATGTTAGTTAGTAGGAATATGGTTTGCTTTTTGTCAAAATACTCGAAAAGATGTCAAAATCCATTAAGTAATAGATGTTTTGAAAATATTACCAATTTTATGTTCAGCTTATGAATCAAATTTTAAACTATCTTCTTAATTAATGTCATTAAAAGTACAGCAGCTAAGCCATGAAAGTAGAATACAGGGTTTTAAGAAAAAAAAAATGAGAAGGACTTGAACGCTTCTCACAAAACGAACGATACAATATTTATAATAATCTGAAATTTATATTTTATCTAAACGACGGCAAAATAATCTATAATATACTAGCTGTTGCCCGCGGCTCCGCCCGCGTAGATGACTGTTATCGCTTTCAAAAGTAGCCTATGTGTTATTCCAGATCATAATCTATCTCTGTGCCAAATTTCATCCAGATCCGTTCAGTAGTTTTTACGTGAAAGAGTAACAAACATCCATCCATCCATCCATCCATCCATACTCACAAACTTTCTCATTAATAATATTAGTAATATATTATCATAGATAATGAAACAAAAACATGACTTACAACTTAACTAAACTCCACAACAAAACCATTTGATCTAGTAAATTTAAACTAACTTAACTTATACCTACCAATGAAATGTTAGTTATAACTTTACAACACATAACTGTGTGTTATTGGGTTAGAGCGTGTCAAATTGGCGTCTAACTCCGGCCAAACTTGAGACTTCGCATTTGACAGAAGTGAATTTGTAACTCCATTCGCCCCTTGACGATAAGTTGTGAATGTGGGCTGATTGTGGTGCTATAGGTTAGGACTTCATATTTGATGGATTCCGCACATGATATTTATACTAATATTATAAAGCTGAAGAGTTTGTTTGTTTGGTTGGTTGAACGCGCTAATCTCGGAAAGTACTGGTTCAATTAAAAAAAAATATTCTTTGTTGAATAGTGTATTTATCCAGAAAGGCTATAGGCTATATAAAATCACGCTTTGATCAATAGGAGAGGAACAGTAGTGAGATATACAAAATCGGGGAAATGTTCGTTTCAAATTACCACGCGGACGAAGTCGCGGGCGACCCCTAGTACTAGATAATTATTCATAAAATCTATATTATGTGAAATCGGAAGGGTACTTAGCTGGTAGAACTGATGTCCGTTAGGATGGAATGGTTACACAGTTTAAAACTATATGACACAGCGTGGGCAGGCATTCCAAGAAGGTAGACGAACGACCTATCAACGGTTGTAGGCAGCCCAAGATAATTAAAATTCTTTTACATCATGTTTTATTTAATTCACAGAGCGGTGGTGGCCCAGTGGGAAAGTAACCGACTTGCACGCAAGAGGTGTGGTTCGATACAGTAAAGCTATAGACTGTATGGATTATCAGTGGAAACCTTTGAGTGAGACCTATGTCCAGCAGTGAACGTCTTAGGGCTGAGACGATGGTGATGAATATAATAACAACTTTGAATGATAGATAGTTTTGCCTCAAATCGACTAACAAAGCAGAAAAACCTTTATGACTTCAAAATATCAAAATATTCTTACACTATCACTGAGTAATCAAATTCAAAATGTGCAAAATTTGGTATGAATGTAATAACCATAATCATCGTTAGGAAAAAGGTCGTAAAATCTTATAAAAGCACTGGCTATTCGGATTCGTGATATCGTAGTAAAAGATATCGCATTTAAAATAAAGCCAACGGGCTCATTCCCTATCGGACTAAGAGCTTATAACGTTATCGGACAATTAAATTGGTTAATCTTCTATTTCTGACATAGTTTTTACTTGAAACTAAAAATCCAGAATACAGTATCAGATTAGAGAATATTTGATTCAGTCTCTGCTTTAATCATCATCATCCCCTGGTGGTGACTGTTGAACGTCGGCTTCGTCCATGTCTGGCCTGCATCCAGCTCTGACCAGCCCCTTTAGACGAGTGGCATAAACGGTAGTCGAATCAAAAAGTCAAAAAAGCAAATGTATGGGATTTGACGTAAGTTGACGATAATAATGTCGTAAACTTACGTCAAATCCCATACATTTCTTCTTTTCACTTTTCGATTCGGCTACTTAACTGTTTATGCCACTTGTCTAGAGGGTCAGCCTCTTTAGACAAGTGGCATAAACGGTAGTCGAATCGAATAAAATAGAAAGTAAATGTATGGGATTTGACAAAAGCTTACGATATAATGTCAAAAACTTACTACAGCTTATGCTACTTGTCTAGAGGGGCAGGTCATCTGTCTACCTAGTAGGAGCTCAACCGTCACTGAGTTCTAGTAAAAAATATTGCCACTCTTGCATAGGTACTCGATTCACAACATTTTTCCTTCTTAACAATTTGAAGGACAGTGAACGCCTATAGACGTCATGACAATAAAACATCTATTGTGTCTACGTTACTGTCCGCGAAAGTGTTAAATAATGGCATTTTTTTATGTAAAATGAAGGGGTTCGATTACTAAACGATTATAATTCACATTCACAGGGACCCCCAAAACATACCAACACGATATCCATATTTAGGGAATACAAGAGGCGTCTGATTTTGCTACAGAGAAACTTCTCGATTTAATTTATACACTTGTTTGGTTTTACTCTTATCGAATGCGGGGACGAAGTTCGGTAGGAATCAGGAGAAATTACCGCCACCATTGTGAGATCTCACACGGAAAAGTTTTGGAGTCGGAATGATCAAGTTTTGAATAGGTTTGTATTTTAGATATTCGATATTCCGATACTCGGTGAATTTTAGTTTCAGCAACTATTGGAGTGGAATAAGTTAGTATTTTTTGCAGCAATATTTTATGACGTTGCGAGCTAAGTTACTATTTCTAATGAAACTATAAATGAAGATAAAAGTGATTATCTGTTTTTTTTATACTACCAAGGTGGCATCAAGCATACGGCCTGCCTGATAGTAAGCAATTACCGTAGCCTATGGACGTTTGCAACACCAGGGGTGTCACTCACGCGTTGCCGACCCTTTAAAAACCTTATAACTCCTTTCTTGAAGAACCCCATGCTATAGTCTCTTGGTAAAACCTCGGCAGGGACGGTGCTCATTCCACCGCCTTATCGTACGTGGTAAGAAATTCCTCTGGAATCTTACGGTACGGCATGTTTGCGGTGCAAGGATGTAAGGATGAACTCCCTGTCCCTGTTTTATGCGCATAATATTGCCATATTAACATAAAAGCTAGGTATAAAAGACAGCTTAACTTATAGGTGTATAAAAAATGTGCATTGTTGACTAATGGATTCAAAGCAGTCTTTATAGCATTATCTCGGTAACTATCCATATTCCTGTTCATCATCTCAGTAGTTAAAAGACGTTCACTAGATAATTTACCATATATAAATGGTTAGAGGTCTACCTCTTACCATTTGCTATATGGCAAGTTAAGGAATAAGATCTTCTTCGTCTTATCGTTTGGTTAGTGGCCAACTTGGTGACAGAGTTATTTAGATCACTCATATTTTTAGGCCTCTGTCGTGATCGTCTGTTAACAGTCGGGAGCGACTTTTAACGTACCCTCCAAAGCACGAAGATGCTCAGATGAAATGCCACTATGCAGTCAGCCATCTATAGGGTTACCGCGCCCTTGGTTGCTTAACCCGCTGATTGTTTACCGAACAGCGAGTGCACCTGGCTATGAGCGCTTAAAAATAATGATTAAAAAACAATGAATAAGATTAGAAACATACTCACAATTTCAGTAGATCATTAAATGATTGCTGATTTTTTAAAATACACGTCTAATAAAATCACAAACTAAGTAGTACTCAAGACGCGCAAGAAGACGTTATTATTTTTTTTTTTTCAAAAGACAACTCGCGCACTAGACAACAAGCTCTGTGTCGCGGGGGACTTTACAAGTATACAATTAACAGACACAAATTACACCCAGACCCAGAACAAATCTTTGTGGGTCACACAAAGTTTTGTCCTGTGTGGGAATCGAACCCACAACCTTGTGCTCAGCAGGCGCATACTGCGGCCACTGGACCACCGAGGCAGTCAAATTACCAACGCAGAACTGCTGAACCAATTCTATTATCATGTAACATTAGTCAAAACATTTAAAATTGTAAATATAGAACAAGAGAAACTATTCGTTAAATAGTTTTCGATGAAACTTTCCTTTAAACCGAACTCAAAACGCTCCTGTTTAGCATCAAAGTGGAAATCCAAAATCCCTTAAGCCGTGTTAGCGATTTACAATCTTGTTTATATAAATTATATTGTTGTAAAATGATACTTACCATCTTAATTATAAGGTTTATGTTGATGGTATAACTAACATTGTTTGGGAGTAAATGTGAGCGAATCTAACTGGCAACTTTATTTTCAAAGCGACAATTGCCCAACTAGGTTTTGCCAACTAATTGTTGAGATTACGGTTCACTTCGTTTACCAAGTTGCTGCTTAGATATTTGAATTTAATCTTGTTTAGGCTTTGCTAGTTTCATGGTAAGGTTACCTTATAGTTGCCAAATGAATTCTTAATCTGTGGTCTAACTAGAAACTCTTATTGGTGCCTTTCCACTTGTAGTTCACATAATAATACTACAACTAGAATTTGCTATTTTATATTTTATATAAAAAAATGGGTTGGCAACACGCAAGTGATACCTCTGGTAATGCAAGCGTCTATAGGCTACGGATACTGCTTAACATCAGGCGGGCCGTATGCTTGTTTGCCACCCAAGTAGTATAAAAAAAAAAACTCGGCTGCTAAGAACGGTTTTGTTTTCAATTTTTTTTATTTGCAATCCTTGTAGATATAAACATGCTTTTAATTTGCAAGTAATAATTTTCTCGATTATTTATTTAAAACTAGTTGTTGCCCACGGCTCCGCCCGCGTGGATGTCGGTTATCGCTGTAAAAAGTAGCCTATGTGTTATTCCAGACCATAATCTGTCTCTGCGCCAAATTTCATCCAGATCCAGTTTTTACGTGATAGAGTAACAAACGTCTATCCATCCATCCATACTTACAAACGTTCGCGTTTATAATATTACTTAGTAGGATAATGCACACATTACTTTAATATTCACATAAACATATTTTATATTAAGACAAAGTGTGACACGGGCGCCAGACGTTAATATCGTTGATGGTGTAAAACAAATTAAAATGCATTCTTGCAGTAGACATAAATAACGTGCCATTGGTGAGAAAGAGAGAGAATATTATGTAAAAGTTTATTTTAATAATATTTCGCTGTATTTTATGATACGGGACTTTACGGCATTCTCAAACTGATTATAAATTAACACAATGCAAGCTTTTCATTCGGTCACGGCGGCCAATCCCAACGGAGATACGCCAACTGCGCAGGACATATTATAGTGCACAAGTGTGTGCGCAAGCACAAGTGCGTTCTATATTCCCTCACTCTCATAGTCCAATGGGACGGCAATCCGACACGACTGGAGAGAGATCAGGCGTAGGACCAACGGCTTTACGTGCTTTCTGAGGCACGGGAGTGTAAACATCGTCAATTTCCAAACTCTGGGCATCTACTTAGAATTTCTTGACGGTAAAACCCAATAAAAATTTTTGGCCCGATCCGGGAATAAAACCCTCGTGATCAGCAGTCACACACATCGACCACTGAGCCACCGAGGCCGTTAAATTAAAATAGGAGGTGTCCAAACAAGCATTTGGTAATTACAGTAGCCTACCGGTCGGCTGATTCTCTAAGAAACAGCGATCGCAAACTGACAGTTGTGATTGCTCGGTGACGGCACACACAATTGCTAAACGTCAAAAATTTTTCGCTCTTACGGAATACCGATTTTCAATCCCCTTCGACACAGAGCATTGTTTTCTAGTGCGGGAGTTATCTTAAAAAAAAAAACATTTTTTTTTAAACAATTACACTAATTTAATAACCAAAGCAAAAGATACGTCCGCGTAGTGACGGGTTAAGAATACAAATGTCATCAACTGCAAGAGAGGGAAAACTCGAAACAAAACTAGGTACTTATAGGGTTTTGTACTAAAAACCACGCTGGCCAGACGGGTTGGTGTAGACCAACACGTCTGGCCAGCGTATTATATTAGGCTAATATCCCTCCAAATTGGTGATGGACACCCGTGCCAAGCAGTGAGACGTTTATGGGTTGAAATGATGATGATGGTGAATAACCAAAGGGTTAAAATTAACTACTCGATAAAATAAAATAAATTTAAGACATTTCTGTTTTTCTCTAGGCGACATATTACTCACTAGCTGTTTTTTCTCGACTCCGCCCGCGTGTATGTCGGTTATCGCTGTAAAAAACATCCAGATCCGTTCAGTAGTTTTTACGTGAAATAGTAACAAACATCCATCTATCCATCCACCCATACTCACAAATTTTCACATTTATAATATTAGTAATGAAGTAAGGATACGTAAGGCTTTTCATTTTTTCAGGCGCTACAAAACTTACAGCAAAGTCAACAAAAATGTAGATAGAGTTGTTACGAGTATGATACTTGTTGGAATTAACAACGCCTACATGTTTGCTTTAAGGAGCTTACATTAGTGGAGCCGGTCTCATCGCGTACTCGACATAACATGGCGATAGCATCAACACTTACGCGACATACAAGCTCTGCCTAGAGATGGGATATAGTCGATAGTTCTTTTTTTTGATTTGATAAGACTATTCATATGCCTACTACCGGACCTGGCAGACGTCGTCTTGCCCGGATCCAACTGGAATCTAAACCATGCGGGGCCCTACCTACCAAAATTTCATTAAAATCAGCCGAGCCGTTTAGAAGTTCAGCGACATACACACGCACAGCTGAATTGTATATATAATGATATCCAGCAGTGAACTGCGACCAGCTGATAATGATGATGATTTATAGTAAGACACGACTTTTTGCAGTCTAAAATATGTGCCCTGCCCATTGCCACTTAATCTTAGAAATCCTTCAAGCTATGTCAGTGACTTTCGTTCTTCTACAGATTTTCCAGTTTCTGATGTAGAAACCAGAATATCTTTCGGCTAAGATGTTACTTGATACTCAAGCTGCTCAGATTATTATGCTGATTCAATTCATAAACTTCGTCTTAACGTTTCGACGACAAACAAAGTAAAAGTTTATATTGTTGCGTTCCGGATCACAGTTACAGCATTGTCGGAAGCAGTCATTAAGACATCAAAGTAATAATAAACGTATTGTTTAAAATCTTTGATATTAATAGCTGGGTTACTAGCCATGTTCGTTTAAACTATCATTTAGTACTAATAAAACTCGGCTTTGCTTTTCAAAACACAAAAATGTATTATCGATATGAAACTGTAATTTTTATCGATCAATAGTACATCACTTGTGTGGTACAAGGTGAGTGTCGACGACTATCGCGACGCATCGCGCTAAGCTGTGCTCAGAACAACATCAGCGCAGTGATCTGATTACATCGAGGGAGGCTTCAAGCCGACCATCTATTCATATTTGTATACTAGCATTATAAAACGTCCATTCTGTTTGAAATTATGAAAATTTGTACGAGCAAATTCCTCTGATTTAAAAGTACTTTTGAGTAAGGATTATTTAAATTAAAACTTTTTAATATGGCAGCAATAACGTATAGTAGGCTAGGCTAATGCCCCGCAGTAGGACATTTATGGGTGGAGATGATGATGAAATCGTTGAAAATCTTCTCGCTATTATACTTATATTCTCGCTACTAACGCGCTGCGTATTGTTGGTTCGATTCTCTCTCTCTCTCAGTAAATTTTGTGGGATCCACAAATATTTTGTTTAGAGTTTGGGTGTAATATGTAAATGTAAAGTCATCATTGTAGTGTGAGCTGTCATTTTCAGTTTCTGATATTCTGCAATCTATCGTTTACAAAATGAACAAAACTAAGATTGAAATATACCGTGGAAGGAAAAAGCATTGTTCATTGTTATTCAGATAATTAGTCACGACATTGTAATAAAATTTATCGTATGAAGAGTATGGTAGAACCAATTCGAAAAATTCTAACCTGCAAAAAAACCCTGCGGTGTTGAAACTGAAAATGTATATATTATGGCACGAAGACAGCATGTGGGTGATATAAATTAGTTGTAGAAAATGTTTTACAATATTCTCAAAGACATTGCTTATGTAACGTGTTCCTGACTATACACTGACAGCTACTAATTGCATTCTGGAAACCTGTCTAAGCTCGTTACTATAATGAATTGAGGTACAGTCGGTATTCACAGATATTTTACATAGCAGCATTACACGTTTGTAGTTTTTGTAAATCTTATATATGTCTACTTGCACCATACTAGCGAGCAAACCTGACTGGGGAAGGACCTCCACCTTACAGAAGACCACAGTCAAATAACTACACACAGCAGTGTAGTTTAGTTCCTGTGGATGAGTAAAGGTTTCCAGAGCTCATTTAGGGATGCGTTTTTAAAGAAACATTTTTTTATCCCAGGGATACTTCATCTTAAAGCTCTGATGTAAAAATATGAATCAGCGACACCCAAGTGATACCTCTGGTATTGCAAGCATCTACAAGCTACGGTATCTTATATTGCTTAATAGCGGGCCCTATGTTTGTTTACCACCAAGTAGAATAAAAAAAGAAAAAGTCGGTCCCAACTGTTAACAGTCGTTAGATCACGACAGAGGCCTAAATATGAGCGATCTAAATAACTCTGTCACAAGGTTGACCACTAACCAAACAATAAGAAGAAGAATAAAAAAAGAGGGTATGTTAAAAGTGGTATGTTAAAAGTCGGTCCCGACTGTTAACAGTTGTTAAATCATGACTGATGCCTTAATTTATGGGCAATTTGAACAACTCTGCAATGGCACTAACCCCTCGACAAGCGAAGCGAGTCGCGTCTCGATTCCGCATGTTGTCTACCCCTAACCTGAATTTCAAAATACTGCCTTCATCGTGAGCAATCAGCCACGTTAAAAGTGAATATATTTCCCTTCCTTTTCAATTATTCTCACATTTATTCTACATAAATTTCAACGTTTTGTGTAAGTGAGGACTAAATTGGAAACTCGATATCAAAAATTTGGTCCTTATTTTCGGATTCTTTGTAAGGTCGAGAGTGTTTTTGTTCCGAGATTTTGACGTTATTAAATTCGTGGAACTTTTTAAGATCTTGTTCCCAAAATTTATAGGTGACTGTTTTTTAATATGATTAATCGTTAGTCTTGCTACCGAATACTAGGGTCTAATAGAAAATTCTTGTGAATACAAAGCTATTATTGTATAATAATATTATTACTAGCTTCCACCCGCGGCTTCGCCCGCGCGTCCATTCCCTCGGGAACAGAGTTTTTTCCGGGATAAAAAGTAGCCTATGTGTTATTCCAGAATATGTATCTCTATGCCAAATTTAATGCAGATCTGTTTAGTAATTTTTGCGTGAAAGAGTAACAGACATCCATACATTCTTACAAACTTTCGTGTTTATAATATTAGTATAAATGTTAATTTTTTGTGAAATTTTAACTTTCAACTTAAACACCATAGTGTAGTGATTTTTAGACCTTCGTTGTTTATGGCTGAGTTCATCCTTATGCTACTGAGCTACAAAAGCCGCCATTCTATAGTAATTGTTATAATCCTTACTAATATTATAAATGTGAAAGTTTGTGAGAATGGATGGATGGATGGATGTTTGTAAAAACTACTGAACGGATCTGGATGAAAATTTGGCACACAGATAGATTATGGTCTGGAATAACACATAGGCTACTTTTTGCAGCGATAACCGACATCCTCGCGGGTGGAGCCGCGGGTAACAGCTATTATAATATATACTTTTTATACCACTTAGGTGGCAAACAAGCATACAGCTCGCCTGAAGTTAAGCAGTTAATAGCCAATAGACACTCGCCATTCTTTCAAAACGCATCCCAAAATGAGCGCTGAAAACCTATACAAACATAATAATAATATTATTTATAACCGTTGAGGAATTCAACCGCATCTATTTAACTAAAAAGAAAATTTCCAAAACAATTTTGCTGCTCTAAATATCTCTGATGCACAAAGCGTTTTTCTAAATGAATGTACTCACGTTATCAGCGCTCATGAAACAACATAAACATACAGCAAGAACGATATTTAATTTTGTGCAGTGGTTATGTAGCCCCCTAAGGCTTTATGTAGCTTTCGGTGGTGCGACACCGCGGAATGCGAAAAAGCGTGTGAGTGGAATAGAAATAGCCCGGCCTTCGACGTATAAAAGGATTTTGCCCTCAACAAATTTTTATTGAGGATTTAGAAAAGGATTGGAATTTACGGATTCTGTGCGGCCTAATATTGATGTGGGAGTTTGGTTTTTTAAACATTGTAATGCTTTTATAGTAATTCGGGTTACTATAAATGGTTGCTTCGTTTCTATTGTTTTCTGATTTTGGAATTGGATTTAGACTGTATGTGTTAACAATTTTGAGTATATAAGAAAGAGAGAAATAGAAAGAGAAATTAAAGAATATAGAATCTCTTTCATCATTGAAATTAATAATAACAGTCCGCTTCTGCTAGCTTAATACACTAAAAAACTTGAATAATTATAATGGAGTCTTGGATTTGACTATGTCAGACGCTTCATTCGCGCAGCTAGACAAACTGGCTGGCTGGTGGCCAAAGTGATGGCTGGTGGCTGGGAGACTGTTATGAAGATTAAATTTAGTCCATGATTATAACAGTTATTGTGTGTATGGGTATAGGTAATACGAGTAAACAACAGCCGCAAATAAATTCACAAATGGCATCTTTTTGACCGTCTTGGTGGTCCAGTGGCCGAAGTATACGCGTGCACGAGGTTCTGGGTTCGATTCCCACACAGGATAAAACTTTGTGTGACCCGCAAAGAGTTGTTCTGAGTCTGGGTGGAATCTGTGTCCGTTGTTGTATGTTTGTAAAGTCCCCCGCAACACAGAGTTTGTTCTCTAGTTCGGGAGTTGTCTTTAAATCAAAGAACGAAGAAAATAAAAAGGTAAATAATTTCAAATGTAATAAAAATATTTAGCAAAACTAAGCCAAGCGTTCATACCGCAGTCCCCAACAGAGAAATATAGCGGAGACATGCAATAAATAAAATCTATCATCTCCAAAACTCTTCCGGGTTTCATGTACGGCAATTTGGCTGAAATATGTTTCATAAGCGCGGCCCCTGGTGAGAAAAACAAAGCTGATAGACCGCAAAGTTTTTATTACTAACCCATGCGTAGAATTTTTATATAGAATTGCATATTGCAAAGTTCTTTTTTATGAAAGACCGTATTCAATTCAGTCTGTTACTTATATGGATATGTGTTAACCAATTTATGGGTAAGACAGGGAGTTCATCCTCACATCTTAGAACCTCTATAGTGCTATACTGTACGGTTTCAGAGGAATTTCCTTCCACGTACGAGTTCACCTGCTACTACATGGAACTTAATAAACGTGGCTGTCTAAACGTGTATGTGTGTAATACACCTCCCTAGGGATAGGATATCCCATAGGCGGGAGAAGCATGATGCTTTGATATTTTTATTAACAATGGTGTTATATTCATAAATAAATCTGAACTGAAGGACTGTTATATTAATTGAATAATAAAAAAGGTATAGTTTACAAAAACAGTATAATAAAAATTATTTACACTTAGCGACTAACAATTTCTTAAAATTATCCTAAAGTGATGAACTTCTTCTTTACAGGCTTTATAATCTTTGTATAATTCGTCTTTACTCTTGATATTATAGGTTTGTATTTTAATTGTACTTGTTTCATTGGTACTATTTTCTTATCAGTTTCTGTGGGTAAAACAGTATTGCTCAAATTTTCTAAATTCTGCACGTTAATATGTCCTGATTTTTCTGCCATCTTTCTTAACATTACTTCAAAGTTGGAAAGCTTCATACTGTTCTTCTTTAGTGGAATGTTGTATTTCTTCGATTTCATCCTCTTCGAAAATCCTCTTCTGCTGTGGTATTTTGTTGGTTTTACTATTTCTAGTTTTACTTTATATAAAACTGTAAGGTTTTCTTGTTTTGCTAAGTGTTCAATCTCGTCAAACAGCACCTGGAAGTCATGATTGTCGGCACCACCTTTTACTTCAAATCGTTTCGGTATTTCTTTGAAGTGGACACCGACTCTCGGGTTCAGTAATTCTGCTAATATAAAAAATTAAATGTGTCACATTATTATGATAATACAAGATAAAAATGTTAACGTATATTAAATTCAAAGTAATGTCCCACGTGACATATAATGTAGGTCAAGACACAGAAGCTATCGAAGCAGTTGTAATTACCATACACAGCTTTAAAATAGCGTAACTTTGCCATTGCGGTAACATTGAAATAATTTGGATGCAAATAATTTAAAACTAATTGACATGCTGTATATTGATTTACTATGTGAGGCAACCTTTAATCGCCGAAACCTTTAAAAGTATGTAACACTTACCGGAGGCACTCCATGTCCGTACTCTAAACAGCACCTATAGATATTGTACACTGAGTCCCGGTAGGTGTGACTATTGTAGCATTTGGAACTGGGGTATTCAATTGATTGGTGTTATTAAAATTATGGACAGTCAATGTTGTCAGTTGTATAAATATGATATGATGGCGAGAGAGGTAATGGGTGGTAAATGTATACACTAACCTGAGTAAGGAGTATGTAGTAGTAATTTACTGATTCTAATTCTTATTTATTGTCTTGATTTGATTAAATTTAATTACATGGAATTAAGATGCTACATGTCCTAGGTCAATGCAATTCAATATTTTACTCATTATATATCATTATTTAAAGTTTAAGGTTCAGATGTGTACCCATAGATAATTTCGCGCAAACTCAATCAGTTTGATTGGGTAAATAACTCTACTCTACAGAAGGATGCAAGTGAATTATAATGCAAATAATTAGTATTTTTGTGTTCTAAATATGGATTGTAATAAGAGCTCTTTGGATATCTATACATTTAGATTGCAAGTACCTATGGCACCTTCCCTGTTTTTACCATCCTAACCATTTACATCATGTGTCGCGCTCACTATAATCAAAACCAATTACGTAAAAAACTAACAGGTGAAAGAGAAAAGTTATGTGTTTAGTATAAAAAGGAAAAAATAAGGCGCAATGTACAACAACTTGGAATTAACTCTGCCGATAAAGAGAAGTTACCTAATATGGAAATGTTGATAATGATGATGAAATACCCTTTTTAAATAACAAAGAAAGCTAAACGACCCTGTCTGTTCTTGGTATATAATTTACTATTACTGGCTTTGCACTGGTGTAATTTACTAATTACCAAATACAAATATTCAATGCGACATTTATTGTTGTAATGAAAACATATGAAAGCAAAACTGTTTAACTAAACTTATTAAAATTTTCATTGAAATTTTCTTACAATAATACCATTCAAAATTCAGACTTCTCCCCGTGAATATTTAAAAAATATTGACATTTACAAAAACAACAAAAATACATCAGCCAAATTGTTGTTTAAGGTTGAGTCGTTCTCAAGTAATGCTCTGTCATACATGTGGCAATTGATTGTCATTTATATAGATAGATAGATATTAGAAAACAAATGAAAGAGAAAATCACGACACAATAAAACACCATCAAAGTACTAGTTAGTATTAGACATATTTAAGTCCAATTAAGAGACAAAATTATAATTGACGATGAAGACATCAATATCATCTGTATAAGCACCAACAAATTCAGTTAATCGAATAAATTTCTTAAAATTCAAATTAATAGTAATTCAGGAACTTACTTTCATATACCTGTGCTCTCGCCCAAGTAACAAATAGTATTGGTAATAAGTATTTCATGTTATTGTTTGTATCTCACAACTGCATTCTATTGAGGACTTCCTTACACAGACAATATATCGTTCAAACAGATGACTTATATCTACGAATCTGTTCAGCAAATGGTATTAGGTATTTAGTAAACATCTACACATAAGGCGGCGCTAAGTTTATTAACCCTGCAACTGCACCTGACACATTTCTATCAAATTAACTAACACATATTTAAGTCACGAACAGCAATATTCTTATCATTATCATTACCATCATCATCTCACTGGCCATAAGCCTCATCAAGGATAGCCGCAGCATTTGGTTTTAAACTGACTTGATATTTATAAATTAAATCGGGATTTAAGTGTTTAGTAAAATGTTGTTGCGTGTAATCTTTGTTATGTTTGTGGTACTTGCCCTCCAAGAGCTATTATCTCACATCATTTAAATATGTATACTTATTAAGCTCTATAACTAATCAATATATAGGCACAATGATACTAAACGCAAAACCCTATACCAACCCGTCTGGCCAGCGTGGTATAGTAGGCTAATATCCTGTGTTGGGCACGGGTCTCCTCCAATGTTTAGAGGAGACCCGTGCCCAGCAGTGGGACGTTTATGGGTTGAGACGTATAATAAAAGCGGTTAACCACCAGATCCTATTCCTTAATTTTTATTATGATGCTAAACTAAGGTCTAAGTGTCAATAAAATGTACCTCATTTATATACTGACAATGTCCAGAATACCACTTAGTATCCCAATAGCCCGCAATAATTAACACAAGATCAATATATCAATAGCTCAGTAAACGAAGTTAGATGGCGGTTATAGCATATCCATATCATGAATTACAAATAAGCTAATATAATTACCATCTCAAATATATGGAGATCGCATTGGTATAGTGGGAAATGATACCGCATTAGCCTCTATTTAAACACAAAAGAGGTGATCATCTTTAATTAACGGATTCTCCCAAAATCAAAATAGGATATTCTATTTTTAGAGTTGTCCACCTTACTTGCTTTTTTGGTGTTTCATCTACACAAAAAAATCGAGCAAGCCTGACTTGGGAATGACCATCACCTTACTGCAGACGTACGCACTGGAGATATCCTGAATGCTCATGTCGTACCTATTACTGGGCCGGCAACAAATTAGTCATGTCTATAGGTTGAAGTAAATAAATAAATGCTTACCATTAGGCAGGTCATGCAGTTACCTGAAACAAGCTGATCGATAATACGAGTAGATAGAAAGCTTTTTATTGTTCACCAATCAGTTTTTGATATAACATTTGTACTCAGATATTGATATTCTTTTTCCTTGGAAAACTTTATATCAGGAATTCTCGACATGTCAATAAGACCCAGTCGCCATTTCAGTGTTGTAACTTTTTGCAATGAACGCCTTATCTCCTCATTGTTCGTACACAGCTGAGAGTGTGTTTAAAAAAATAACTACAACTAGTGAATGGAAATTTCTTACGTATGGAATAGTACTTTTATATAGATAGTAGGTATGTGTAGAAAAAAATCTAATGGAATTTTACTCGATGTGTGTTTCTGCAGTGTTGTGATGACCAGTGATTAGAGTGAGTGAGCTATGATTGGTTTTAATCAGTTATTGTTTCTGAGGAAGTGTGTGTCATTAAGTGGAATCAATATTGACTGCCATTTCGGTCGTGAATACGATCTTCACCCTGGATTACCTTTGTGGGATGAGCACGATTAATTCGTTCTGTGTCTGGGTGTAAATTATTTCTTATAGCTATGTATTTATTTACAACTAGCGGCATGTCCCGGCTTCACCCGGGTTCGGGAATTTATCTATAGGTGAAAGAATTTTTAAAATTAGTCTAGTAGTTTTTGATTTAAATCGTAACAAACAAACAAAAACAAATCTTTCCTCTTTATAATATAAGTTTAGTTTGATATATTATTATGCTTATTCGAAGGCTTATTCAAAGATAGTGTAACTTTCTAGAGAAACAAGTTGTAGCATTGGTTAATTAGTATCAAGAATTACGCTCTACAGATAAACAAACACGTAAACTTAATTTATGTTAGTGTAGATATTTATTTTCTCTATTCTATGTAAATAGGTTATTTGAGGTAAGATGTGATATAATAATATATTGATTAATATACTGTAATTTACGGTGTTTTTTATTTATTTTTTATACTACTTGGGTGGCAAACAAGCATATTGCGTGTTGCAAACCCATTTTTTTTACATCAAGGCTGTATCCCTGGGATAGGAATACGTTTCTTTTAAAACGCATCCCTAAATGAGCGCTGGAGATAGTATTTTGTATATGTTGAGATGAGTGAAATATTTTAATAGATAGCTAGCTAACTTTGCATGCATGAATGCAATGTTGGGACTTGGGTGGTCAAAGTAAAAGATGTTCTTTCGTGTAATGTCTAAGGTTTAATGCTTTAACTTACATGCTACTTTACAATAAGTATATTAAGGGAATGAGTGATGGAGAGCGATGCGTCACACACTTCAGTAGATACTCCAAAATATGTAATAGCTTAACAAATATTGAAAGAGTAATGCACAAAGGGCGGTCTGGAAATAAAATATAGATATACTCGTAATACAGTTGTTATCGACGATGTCTGATAATCTTTTATCGAAAAATAAACTACGTTAATACATTGCAATACAAGCTTAATCAAGAATCGGAAATTGCAATTTATGAACACAATATCATCGCATTTTCAAAGTAACATTTTAAAAAAATAATCAAAAAATCAATCTGGCTCTGATCAGTTGTGCTCGTATTCCCAGCGGTACGTATCATACCCCATTCGCTATGGATATCTATTACGTATCGCTCCTTTATCAACTGGATGCTGGGTTTCAATACATGCGATAACAATAGCAATTCTCAAGTGCTCGCCAATTGTTAAAGTTTCATCTGTTAATCTATCTGATATGAGTGTAGGTGGCAATTCTGTTGTACAGAGTTCTAATGTTATTTTAATCTTGCCATATTATGTGTTTGTTAAAGTGATTTTATGTGCAAACAACACGGTTCTAGTAAGTGATTCTATCAATTAATTAATCAGCCTGTTTCAGTCTACTGCTGGACATAGGTCCCTCCAAATTCACGCCATAATACTCGATCCTTCCGCATTCGCGATCAGTCCACTCCAGCATGTCTTTGCTTCATCTGTCCGGGGGGCGTCCAACTTTACGTTTATCAAAGCGACCACTCTGGACTGGAGACCACTCCAGGAGGTAATTATTCAATCAAATTATGTAAAATGACGTTTGGAGTAAACATCTGCAGAAATAACGAACAAAGAGAGTTGAGAGTTAGTTGGGTAGTTAATTTACGAATTATGCTGACAGTAAACAAAGTTTATTATTCTTGTGCTTTGTTAAAGAAATATTGTGTTTACTTATTAAGATATTTTTTTAGATCACAACTAATGTAAACGCGATTATTATACAAGACAACAATGACAGTTTCACTTAGGTTAAATATGTAACTGCCATGTTATCCTTATATCAAATGCAAAAAAATAAATCATACTGATAGTTTCAGATATTAACACGTTCAAACAAACTAACACTACAGCTTTATATATTAGAATATATTATTATATATTATAGATGTGGTAAAGACTAAATTGGTTTCCAAATTAAATTAAACTGAAATTAGTGACAATAGAATTAGCGACATTCTCGATTTAACTTTAGGCAAAGGGCTACAAGTTTTTAGTTAAGGCTGCTTTGTATGCCAAATTAGTTCTGAATCTGCATATTCTCTAGGATTTTGGTTTAGCTGAAGAGTTCAATGCTAAGTTTCAAAATAGCGATGCTTATCTTAATGTAGTTGATTTGATTGGAAATGTTTTTAATAAGAGGTTAAATATATGGTACATGTTCTTCTATTTGCATTTCATTTGGTTGGGTGTTGTTTAAAGAAAGAGTAAAAGAATAAATAAAAGATATAATTATTGATGTTAAGTCAGTGACCATTTTAAGATATAAGTAAGTAATTTTTTTTAAATGTTAATTGTAGATTGTCCCGAAAATACTGTAAAGAGGTTATTTCAGTAGATTATGACACTATTAAAATTTTGGTTACTGAACTAGTAGTAATAGTCAAAACTTTAATGAAAAAGTACACAAAGAAGTGCAAATTGTGAAATAGAACGACGATAGTCAATAAACAAGACCAGTAAAATAATATTTTAGTGTCAAATATTGGTGTTGCAACAACAAATAGTTCTAATCAACTCATAAAAGCGTCATAACTTTAACGTGCAGCAGAAAACTTTTCAAGAAATTAAACCCACCAATAAAAGTCAACCAAAAGTTCCTCACTAGAAACTTTCTCGTGACTTGTTCAATATTTTTCAAAATTGTCAGAAAGCAGTGTCCAGGGGCGAAGTTTCTTTAACTTATCAAGCTCAATCAATACTTATTGAGAAGTTCCGGACTGTGTTCCCAGTTGCATTTGCTATGATGTGGAGTCTCAAGAGGACAAATAAAACTTTTATTACGTGGTAACACCGTACAAAGTTCCTCGGGTTTGATACTTCTGCAGTGGAGAATAAATATGGGGATACGTAGCACCATGCCTTATTCTCCGAAGACCTAAATGAGAACCAGTTGAAACATACTAGGCAGAAAACGAGTATTTTTCGGAACCACTTAATTAACAAATCTGCAACGCTCATTAAGGGATGCGTTTTAAAAGAAACGTTTTCCTATTCTAGGGATATTACATCTTAAAGCCTTGGTGTAAAAACTGGGTCGGCAACAAGCAAATGGTGACTCTGGTATTGCATGCGTCCATAGGCTACGGTGACTGCTTAAGATTAAGCGGACCGTATTTTTGTTTGCCATTTAAATAGTATAAAAAATCGGCTTGATAGTAAGGTAGTCTGGTCCTATACCAGTGACAAGATGTCTTTAAAGAACGTTCGTTATCTAACGTGTTCGTTGTCTTGACTATTCTTGAAATTTCTGATTGATCTTCTATTTCTATTCTTTCTTCTTGTTTTGTTAGTAGGAACATCATCTATAATATTAAAAAAAAATGCTAAATGTGTTGCTAAGAGCAAATCTCGAGAACAGCTGAACCGATCTCGCTAATTCTTGCTATGTTCGTTATTGTCAGGAGAAGGTTCTTATGTAAAAAAAAAAAAGAAAGTTGAGCTGCCCCTCTAGACAAGTGGCATAAGCGATAGTCGAATCGAAAAGTCAAAAAAGTAAATGTATGGGATTTGACGTAAGTTTACGACCTTATATCGTAGACTTACGTCAAATCCCATAGATTTGTTTTTTTTTGACATATCGATTCGACTACCTTTTATGCCACTTGTCTAGAGGGGCTGAAAATAGTTTAACCCGGGCGAAGTCGGGGTGGGCCACTAGTATTAAATAGAATTAAAACAGGTTTGCTTTTAAAAACCTAAACATAATAAACACAATAACAACAAATCATTTTATATTATCTTGTTTTCAACGAGCCCCTCCAAATGTGAATAGTTGATTCAAAACGGTCTAACTAAAAGCGTTAGATGTTGGGTAAACAAATAAACGAATAATATTTGGTGAAATCGATTGGGAAATGAATGTTTATTGGTGAACTTTCTCGATTATTTTCTTTTGTGCTTAAGTGGCTGTAAGGGTAACGTCCTACGTCATTGTTGATGATGATAAATATTATGTTAGTGGTTTTTGGAATTACATTTTATGAGTGGTTCTGAGATTCAGTGGTAGTGCAAACAACTGCTGTGAACTATCTAATATTCTATTGGATATTTCAGTCCAGCCCCTCTAGTAAGTCTACGATATAATGTCGTAAACTTACGTCAAATCCCATGCATTTGCTTTTTTGACTTTTCGATTCGACTATCGCTTATGCCACTTGTCTAGAGGGGCTGAGATGTCCTTTCTCAGAAGTCACTATTACCAATCTATAAAAGATAACAGATTAAACTTGAACCTAAAAAAAAATTATATTTGATAAATATGTCCATAATATCCTTCTAATATTATAAACGCGAAAGTTTGTAAGTATGGATGAATGGATGGATAATTGTTACTCTTTCACGTAAAAACTACTGAACGGATCTGGATGAAATTTGGCACAGAGATACATTATGGTCTTTTAATCGTGATAACCGACATCCAGGCGGTCTGAGCCGCGGGCAACAGCTAGTGTACTAGATAATACCAATTGTTAAAGCATCAGGCCGGCTGACGCTTTAATTGTACTGTGGAACAATACTATTTGGCCTATTTGTACTAATTATGACGACTAAATCGGATATATCGAAATAAAACCACAACTTGTCGCCTGATCTGTTGTAATAATATTGCTCAAAAAATACAAAGTTCGGAGACCTTATATACTAGCGGTGGTAACGAAACCATATCGTGATTCAGGATTTGGTACAACGCCATCTATCGAGTGTAGACTCAAACTTTTTTATATTTATACAATTTGTCTTTAACATACCGCCCACCAAGGACATTTAGTGATGAAATGTCCTTTTTTAAACTAGTGACATTTTGGAATTTGTATAACACTGAATGAACTTTGTAATAAACTCTTAACGTAATACTTAAATTGAACTTACAAATACCATTGAACTACACAAAAATACAATTTTCTTAGTTACACAACATTTGTATGATATTTGTAAAATATAACAATACTTCGATAGCTCACAAATACATTAAAAATAAAATAAGTTGATCTAGTAAACAATTTTGGTGTATATGAACTCTTAAAATTATATTATTGGTTGTTTATAAAAATGTAAATAGTTGATCTTAAAAAATAATTAAAAATAATATATATAAAAAATACCACTTCATATATATGTAAAATGCATAATTTTTAGGTTCGTCTTTTTAAAGTCGATGATTTGGTGCGCAATGTGACTACATTGGATTTATTATTATCACCGGGATCCTTTTGTACTAAACGACCTAATAACCAACGACTTGGCGGAAAATTGTTTTCTTCAATTTTATTAATTGTGTTGTCCTTTTTGTTCTGTTGTATTTTATATTTCTTTAATTGATCTTTTTGTCCTTTAACTTTACTTATTTCTATTGAACTTATAATATCTATATTTCTTTCATTATTGCTATTATTTTTGATCTGTGCATGCATGACACTAATATGCCTTGATTTTGCGTTGACATTCTTTACAGGAAAAACTGCACCCGACAGGATCCACCCTAAGGTAGTGTTCTGTGCAATAAGAGTACCTGAAGGACTCTTTAGCATACCTTCCTGTGTGATGACACTGTAAATATCCGCGCCCAAAAGAATGTCTATCTTATTGGGCGTGTTGAACTCTGGGTCTGCCAAACCCTTGGCTTCAACCCAGTCATAATAACTAGAGTTGATAGTTTGATCTGGTAAATGAGAAGTAATCTGCCTCAAAACGTAAGCATTCAATTGAAGCTTAAAATTTGGTTCAGTGCGTGACTGAATCGACATATGTACCATGTGCTTAGCCATGGTCGACCTATTGTTGCCTAGACCTTTAACGATACCTTGAATAGGGATTCGTTTCAGGCCAAGCAATTTAACTGTTGCTTCAGTAATGAAACAAGCCTGAGAACCTTGATCTAATAAGGCTCGGACTGTTTTATGCTCTCCAGTCTTAGACTTTGCTTTTATTAACGCTGTTGGTAATAAGACCTGTCGATTTTTGGGAACTATGCCTGTAGACATGCAAGATACTACAGGTTCCTCACTTGAAGTAATAGGTTGCTTATAAGAGCACTTTGATGGAGTTTCATTACTCCTGATATATGTGTTTTCACTAGGGTGCAACAAAGAGTGATGTCGCTTTTTACAAACTCTGCAGGTTGTAGGTTTTTTGCAGTTATAAACTGTGTGATTACTGCCTAGACAATTAAAACAAACATTATTTTTTGCCACAAAATCCCGTCTGCTATTAATGGGTTGTGCAGAAAACTTCTTACAAAAACACAGCTTATGCAATTCATGACAATATTCACAAGTCATAGAAAATGAATTTGTGACCAACATAACTTTCGGATTGTGAACTTGCGAAACTTTGCTCTGGTGAACCGATGGTCTTTGTGGAACAAACTCCAATGCCCTAAAACGGTTTTCAATAAAAAACCTAAATTGTTCTAGCGTAGGCAATTCGTTATTACTGGCTGGATTAGTGCTCAATTCCCATTGCTTACGTGTTTCGTAATCTAATTTAAATGCTATTAATTCAATAATAATTATATCCCATGTACTCACATCGACATCCAAATTTTTAAGCGCATTTAAACAATCATTAGTTGTATCAAATAATTCTTTAAGACCTGCACCTGACTCAATATGTAAATGTTTTTGCTTAAACAAACGTTTCAGAATACAACTAGTCAGATATTTTTTATTGTTGTAACGTTTTTCTAGTATAGCCCAACATTGAACATAATTGGCATCACTTACAGGAGTATGCCTTATCAATTGTTCAGCTTCGCCAGAAAGATGATTTTTTAAATAGTGCAACTTTTGGCAATCATCAAGCGAATCATTTTTATGTACTAAGGACTTAAACAAATCATTAAAAGTAGTCCATTCTTCATACTTGCCAGAAAAAGTTGGAATTGTGATTTTAGGTAATTTTACAAAAGTTGATTTTTTTGATACATTTTGATTTGACTTATCTTGTACTGCTGATTTGATGGATATTTTACTAATTATTGATTTCATGTGTGATTTGTAATTAACATAATCTTCTTCGGTTGAATCATAACTATCCAACACTTTTTGACCTATTTCATCTGTCCCATAATTCTCTTGAAGTTTAGTGTAATTTTCTTGAAATTTTACCCAATGACTTTCTAAAAGATCTAGTCTAGTTTCTGCATATTCTAAAGTTAGTTTTTCTTTTGAAGTCTTTTTAAAATTAACAAAACCCTTTTGTATCGTACCTTGTATATGTTTTAATACGTTTATTGATCCCTCCATTATTTATATATTATTTATTTTAAGTTCTATAAAAATGTTATAACTTTATTTTGTTTATTTACGAATCTAACTTACTACAATTAATAATTCTGATTAAACAAACAACTAACAAAATTAAGTTTACAAAGCCAAAGTAATACAAAACTATTAAGATAGAAAATTTTCTAAGTTCTAAAAAATGCGTAAAAAAAATACAAGTGTTTAAACTAAAGTTTACTATCGGCGGAAATCGGGCATAGGTTCCCCGTTCCCCCGTTTTCTATAAAATTATTCTAAGTCCTTAACTAACATGCACAAATAAATACAAGTTGCTACAAAACTACTAATAAATTAATCTAATTTTTTCTAAGTCCAAACTTTGCTATTAAATCTTCTAAGTCACTTTGTTCTTTGAAATAAGGTTCAAATTTGTTTGAAACTTAAAGGTCTTTTGCCTCGTATAAATATTAAAATGTACTCACAGTCGCACTTCGGAACTCACTACACAAGTCTTCGTATTCACTGGTGACGTCCTCTGTATATTATTGACTTCTTCAAATATAGTCCATGTGGCGCCATCTGTGTAGTTTGCTTGGAACTGCCACCTCACTCGCGCCGAACTCGCCAACGCGCAACGCTGCCACTGCGGGTGCCTAGTACTCCTGCGCAGCGATCCACTGCGAGCACTTGGCCGTTGTTCTCAAAAAATGTCCTAAAGCACATACGGCTCGATAGGACCAATGTTAAAGCATCAAGCCGGCTGACGCTTTAATTGTACTGTGGAACAATACTATTTGGCCTATTTGTACTAATTATGACGACTAAATCGGATATATCGAAATAAAACCACAACTTGTCGCCTGATCTGTTGTAATAATATTGCTCAAAAAATACAAAGTTCGGTGACCTTATATACTAGCGGTGGTAACGAAACCATATCGTGATTCAGGATTTGGTACAACGCCATCTATCGAGTGTAGACTCAAACTTTTTTATATTTATACAATTTGTCTTTAACACCAATGATTAGACTAAATTTATATTGTGCTTTTAAGCGGCTTCTTGAAATCGAATCGCCAGAAATTCATTCCTGAAATTTACTTTCGAAGCTTTTCAGTATTCGATTCATCAAGCAAACAAGTTTTGAATGGGTTTGAAGCACCTCTCATCCTTTTCACCCTTATCAGGGGAAGGCTATAGTTACATAACTAGTTCCTTTAAAAACATGTGATTTAGATTAATATTTAATGTTCGGTACGTCTACTTTTACCTAAAGCCTCTTTTACACTTTCCTACCGTATGGCATTTTCTGTGTGATTTAAATTCTATTCCAATGTAGACATTGTTTATGTCTTTTCGAATATCTATCTTTTCATATCAATAACTTCTACTATTCGATAGCTTATTTCCGAACAATACAAAAAATAATCTACCAAAGAAATAAAAGACAAACTAGCGAATAAAGCGAAATCAACGTCTGTCCCAGATAAACAGGAAATGAATAAAACGTGACGAAATAGCCACAATGTGCCGTGACGAACAGGACAGGCCGATAATGAAGAGTACGCGGTATTGAGTAATAAAAGTTTTATGACCCCAAATAATGCTTCAAAGGGTACGTCCAGCTATGTTTCGTCGGTAAAGTCTTGTAAATGGAAAGGTTTTTCTGTTTCTCTGAGAAAATAAATATAGATTCCGGTTTAGTTTTTCTGTTTTTTTTTTTTTTTTTTTTTTTTTCATTAAAAAAGACAACTCCCGCACTAGAGAACAAGCTCTGTGTCGCGGGGGACTTTAAAAACATACAATTAACGGACACAAATTACACCCAGACTCAGAACAACTCTTTGTGGATCACACAAAGTTTTGTCCTGTGTGGGAATCGAACCCACAACCTCGTGCACAGCATGCGCATACTGCGACCACTGGACCACCAAGGCAGTCAATTGACTTTAACTGCCTTGGTGGTCAAGGATTAATTTCAATAACTGATAATAAAATATTTTAATCGTTTTTTTTGACAGTAATGAACTTTTTACAAATAATTAAATCTAGATTTCACAGAAACGAATTTTGATATAATCACCTAAAGCACTAAGCCGGTTTAAGTGATAACTCGAAATTTTCCTATATACAGCTTACTGAAGTTAGGTTTTTTAGTTAACTGTTTATAGTTAGCTTCTACTTGAACAGTAATTTTTAAAATTTTAAAATGTAGGCATTTTGTACCTACACGTTCCCGTTAGCGATTTTTTTTTTTTTGTTTTTTTGTTTTTATACTACTTGGGTGGCAAACAAGCATACGGCCCGCCTGATGTTAAGCAGTATCCGTAGCCTATAGACGCTTGCATTACCAGAGGTATCACTTGCGTGTTGCCAACCCATTTTTTTTACACTAGGGCTTTAAGATGGAAGTAACCCTGGGATAGGAATACGTTTCTTTCAAAACGCATTCCTAAATGAGCGCTGGAGACCTGTACTCACACACAGGAACACAACTACACCGCTGTGTGTAGTCATTTGGCTGTGGTCTTCTGTAAGGTGGAGGTCCTTCCCCAGTCGGGCTTGCTCGCTAGTATGGTGCCCTACCTCTCTTAAAAATTAAATAAACCTTTGTCAAGTTCACAAATCATTCCCTCGTTCAGTTTGGAACTTGTCAAAATAATAGAGGACTAATAAAAGCAGCGGTATCGAGTGTCAACAGAACGTAGGTATGTATAATCGATAATATAGATAGTACTCGAGTAGCTCTCGCACGAGAAAAATAATATCGCTTGTGGCGAGTTCTTCGTTCGTAGTTTTAGGTGTCAAGCGGTTGATTACGTATGTCGCTGGAAAGAATCTTGGATGTGTACCTACCTATATCAAATAGTTTAATATTTTTAACCGACTTTCGCAAAAGGAGGAGGTTCTATGTTCGTCTGTATGTATGTTTTTTTTCCTTTTTCGTATGTAGGTACATCAAAACCTCAGTCAATTGTGAGCTGAGGGGTTTCCTCTCAGTGGTTTCATATTTAATTATTTTTAATTAATATTGGATCTTGGACCACGGAGCTAAACCAAGTAACTTCTCAGAATGAAATAGAAAATTAATAATTGTTGTACGTCTGACTTGTTGTTATTAAAATTATCCTAGGCGTTAAAATACCGCCTACTGAAAAGTATAATATATGTTTGTATGAACAAACGTATAAAAAAAATAACCAACTGCAATAAGCAATAAATATTGAATATCTACAGTCGGTTCTAAAGCTAGGTTTACTTCCATCATCTAAAATTTAGCTTGACACTGACTTCAATCTGTATAAACTTATTTTTCGCTTTTTTGAAGTCGGTTGAAGTTTTTTAAATTTTTTTATTTGATTGAAATTGATCTTATTATATTTAAACCTGGGCTTAAGGTAAATATATTGGGTAACTGTAATATAATAATAGATAGAGGTGTCTTGTGTATGTCGTATATATGCACAACATTTTATGCAATATGCTCAATACGTACAAACCTCAAATAATCGTGTCTCAACTTTAAAAACTGTACGCAACAAGCGAGATTAATAATTATAATAAAGCATGCTACATAATTAACATAAGATCAATATTGCTCAACATTCGTATCCTATCTTACGACCTTTTTCCATTGAAAAGTACAATATAAGTGTATGACTCGGCAACGTTTATATAGAAAATAATATTCCATAACAATCTTTCAACATTTTACTCATATTAAAATGTTATAATGCTAGTCATCTAATACCTATATTTTTACAGGCTTTTATGCCAAGTACAAAAGCACTTTATATTATAATCAGATTACGATAATATGCTATTACCTGCTAAGGCGAATTCTATATTCTTGCTTTCAGACTTTGTTACTAGAGTTATAAATAACTCTAGTACCAAAATTTACTATAAGTTTAACTATAATATAATGCTACTACTAACTAGTATTATGCTTTATAGTTATACCTTATAGTTGTTTAAAAGACGAAATGCAGTTATACTCTTGGCACAAGAGTATAAGGGCCCTATAACACCGGCGATTTGCGCAGCGTAGTCACTGCGAGTGCGCAACGAGTTCGCAACGACACTCGTGTCTTTGATACGACTGAAGAGGGGCGAGCTGTCAAACGCCAGTGTACAAAATGGCGTCGACGCACGGCTCGAGCTTGCTGTGGCTACTTCGCATCGTATTCGCCGCACTCTCACTGCGAACTCGCTGCGGCCTCTAGCTTTTCTCGCAAATTACTATTAAAAGCTATTATGCCAGAAATTTTATACATTATCAATATGTCAGAACTTTTGCTATCCATTTGTAAAGCCATCGAAATCACTTGCCATACTTACACGTAAATACCCAGCGAGATGACGACAGTGTGGCGTCAAAAAGTTGCGCTCACATAAAACTGCGGTTACCAACGATGTATTCATATCGAAGTTGATGGACCGTTGAAGGGAAACAACGTGAAGTTTGATCAAAGAGCTGTGAGCCTTAACGATATTGGTGATATAGGTTGGTTAACTTGTATAATATTTTGAGAAGTGTATGTTAGTACTAAGGTACTGAAGTGGTTTTTTGTTTGTGGTTATTTTATATATGTACTAGCTGTTGCCCGCGGCTCCGACCGCGTGGATATCGGTTATCGCTGCAAAAAGTAGCCTATGTGTTATTCCAGACCATAATCTATCTTTGTGCCAAATTTCATCCAGATCCATTCAGTAGTTTTTACGTGAAAGAGTAACAAACATCCATCCATCTATCCATTCTCACAAACTTTCACATTTTTAATATTAGTAAGGATATATATGTTCTTCAAACTTGTTTGCTGGATGTCTGTCATTTTCATACATTTAACTAAGTAAAGATTGAGACATTTGCTGAGAAAGATAGATATCGATTATATTTGCTCAAGTGTTTTATCAAATTTTCTTTTAGACAAGCATTTGATACGCGCGTATATCCGCACCATTTATTAAACGCGCAACTCGTGCGAGCGTAGACGCGCTTATAGGCTCGTTTGAGCGCATCAGAACCCATGTTGATACTGACTCAACACTACTGGTATTCGTGAGTCAGGTTTCATGAAGCGTGAAATGAAGCGCACATATAAGACGAAACGATCGTATTCGCGCACAAAAAAACGCTAGTCTGAAACCGTCCTTAAGCCTCACATGCCAAATAATTTCTCAAATAGTTAGTACATCAATATCGGTGAAATAGATTTATGTTTCAAGACTATTCATTCGGTTGTCACAGATAAACTTCTAGGTGTAGATAGACTAAGGTCTTACAATGAGTAGGGTCGAAATGTAGCAAACACAATGGACAAGGTGTAATTAATTTCGTCTCGCCATTTAAGATTAATTGTTGTGAAGTGGATTTTCGATTGAAGTTATCTACAGTTGCTTTATTAATTTTAAATGATTCAGTATGTAGATTGTTAAAAGGTGGGACGGATTGGATGAAATCGGGGGATCGTGTGGAGCGTGTTAGGAGAAGCTTATGTCCAGCAGTGGACTGCGATAGGCTGATTGAGATGTTGATGTAAGTAATTATGGCAGATATATTCATGTTTTAACTCAACCAGTACATAGAGGCAAATATATGAAGAGGTAGGTCATTATTTTTGTTGAAACAGCGTGCATTTTAAAGCAGATAAATCGAAGTAAATAGCTCTCTCTTCCGGCTTTTCTTGCATGGTATGTCGATAATATTACTCTATCATTAAGGGATGTTGTAGCATCTAATAAAAAAACTACAAAATTAAATCAGTAGAATCCGAATTTGAGAGAACTTCTTTCAAAATTAAGTCTCTGTTTAATATAAGTATTAATTTGCCAGACAATTTCGCAATATAACGGTCATAATAATATTTGAATCACTTAAAAGTTAGGGTCAAGACCGCGGTCGCCATGATCGCTGAACTCACTTATTTTATCATTCTATCTACCTTTCAGCTTGATGCACTCGGGAAACGATCACGATCAGGCTAAGTTACCAAGAGCGCGGTTGCCCTATGGTTAAGAGACTGCATAGTAGTATTTTCATCTTACCGTTTCTGTGGTTTACAGGGCACACTGAACACTTTTTTTACTAGCCTGTATTGTCCCACTGCTGAGCAAAGGCCTCCCCCATTGACTTCCATGGGAGATGGGCTCGTGTCGTCACACAGTGGATGCCTGAAGATGGGCATCGCCGCCGAGGCCGACCTAGAAAACGCTGGCGTGACGACCTGGATGCATATGAGAAGGCTTCGTGGAATAAGGCAATGGACAGACTGAACACTTAATTTCCTTTTATCCAGTAGGTAAATAGCATCATTACTAGCAAATAAATTTCTTTGACACTAGCAAATTTCAAGTCTTTGATGACGAAATAGGATACATTAACAACATTCCTAATACTATACCTTCCTGCTAAGATGAAAGCAAAAACATCGATTACAGCTTTAACAAATCGATTCTCACAACACAATGCCTACTCTATTACACTATCAATAGAAGCGTATTCAAATAATACGTCAAGTAAAACTTTACGCCATTATTTAAGGGGTGGTCTCTTGATATGTAATTTCGTATAAAATTATTTTATTTATTTTCTAGATTAGCCAATGTGACCAAAATTCCGAGTACATAACAATATACATATTATGTTCTCGAAACAAGCGACCTGTGAAGAACTTGTTAAATTAATTAGAGTACAAATGTATGCACTCTTCATTTTCTCGCTTTCATATTCCGATGGGAAGACAATCCGACATGTCCGTAAAGATATCAGCTCAGAGCTGTACGAAGCACGGGGTATAAACTCTACCAATTTCTAAAATTCGAGTATTTATTGTGATTTTTTAGCAATACACAAAAGAACAATAATCCAAATATATATTTTTAGTCTGATTCGGGCAATAAATCCGGAATCTCATGAACAGCAGTCGCACTCAGCGGCCATTAGACTAACAAGGCAGTTAATGAGACCTCAAGGAGACCGCGATAATACAAGTCAATAAACTCACCCCTTAGAGTTAGTAAACGTAAAAGCTGAATGTAAGCGTCTGTTTCATTGAAAACAGCACTAAATCACTTGCAAAGGAAATTTGTCTCATCTGTTTACATGTAGAGAATAAATCTAAGGACGGATACGAGATTTAGAATAGTATTGATTCTCTAGGAGCATATAACTTAGAATAGGTGACGCTATGTTAAGAATATTTTTTAGAAACCTAATTTCTCAAGCTTAGTCTATTTCGAGATTATTAAAAAAGATCATGCCATGCAAGTAAGCCAAACTGGATAAGGAGCATACGCGGACATCAAATCCCCAAACCAGGCAGAAACTGTACTATGGCAATTAGACAACTGGTAAATTTTCATATAGTTATTTATATTTTGGATACAAGCAACTCAAGATCGGTCATATTGAAAACATGCAGGAATAATAAACTTAGGCTTCAACAGTCAATGTCATCGGGCTAAGATGATGATATTATAATAATGTATATGATAAATAACACCCAGACAAAGAAAAAAGAATCATGCTCCACACACAAAGATTTTGTACTAGGCGAAAATAGTACCTCCAGTTTATCGGTCAGGGTCGCTAACAGTCACTTTCATTACAAACGTTGATCATTCAATTAGAATAAATACTAAACCATGCACAACGAACTTAAATTCATAAGCTCATCTATTCATATACACGTCATAAGCGAAATGGGAACAGCTTTCGACGTTTCATTAGTGAAACGAGCAAATCTTTCAACAGAATACTCTCTGAGTACGGATCTGATTTTGTGGCTGTATTCCCGTTTCTACGGCAGACTGAATATTCGTGTATATAATATGCAAAGAGTTTGCTCTGTAATTACACCTAGTAGCATCGTTTATTATAATTTTTGTAGATTATAAACTATAACGTTTTTGATTTTGTGGCTATAATTTTTTTTTACAATGGGCTATCATAAGGATATCTCCTTGTACGCATCCTGAAATGAGCACTGGACACCTGTACTTACGCAAAAAACCACAACTACACCACTGTACGTAGTTATTTCACTGTATATACATCATATGGGCTATTTATATATACGCACATTATAATATATTGTTATAGAAAAATTACACCGAGAGACGGTACAATGAGTCATGCTCAACACACAAAGATTTGTCCTGGGTAAGAATTAAACTTACGATTTCTGAGCTTAGCAGTCAACACATAGACTGTAAGACAGAATCGACTAACCACAAAACCAAAGACAGAATATAATTGACAATTGCTTTTATTCTGGTAAATTTACAGCGTCAGCAATACGAGCGTCACTCCTAAGCTTTTTATACTTCCTACTACTAGTACCCAAAACTTTTAAGAATAATTCTGCGTTTTATCGGATCTGGTAATTGTAACATAACGCCAGTCGTCTCCGAGGGCTGCCTCCATTCAGTTCCATTAGAAAAATGGAAATTTATCCGCTTCCTCGTTCCAGAAAGTAATTTTCGATAAAACAATTTGTCCCCAGAACCGTTCCACACATCTGTTCTGTGATCCGGGCTTCAATTTTTCCGTTGCTACATTTGTGTGCGCTAAGTAAGTTTTGTTGGAGGTTTTGCGATATTTCTTTTCTCTGTTTTATTTTTGCTTGAAAGGAGAAGAAAGTTTTACTAGTGAAATGTTTAGTAGGTGAAAATCTTTTTGGTACACTTCAAACAAGGGAGATCTCTGAGATATTCTGGAAATAATTTTGCCGGTTGTTGCTGAGTTGACGTCTATAGAAACTGATCGTTAGCTTCTTCAAAATAGAGTCTAGAATTTTAATTTAAAAAAATCATAAATCCTGTTTAGTTGTTGACCTCAAAATGTAACTTTTTTATATTTAATGGTCCATAACCAGTTTATCACCGATCAACTCACAAGCTTTTCAAAATAGGTGTAATAATAGCTAATAAAATTAAGTTAGAGTTGTTTTCTCCAAATAATAATTCAATTTACAACAAACATTGTTTATTATCATATCAAATAAATGTACTTTTTCTACTAACTAAATAACAAAATGAAATCAATAAAGATAATGAACCAAATATTGACTTAATAGTTATAAAAGATGTTGAAATTGAAGATAAATAATGAGAGACTATATTATATTATTGTTTGGAATCAGTAAATTCAAAAGAATATTGAAGTAAACAACAGTTATTTGAGCTCTAGAATTTTTTTAACAAAAAAATAAAATATCAGAACAAAATATTTTATGTTACCTTGATTGAATCATTTTGATTTGAATAGACTTTTTCCAAACTGTCAGTTCGCGATTGACGCTTAAATACATTAGTTTTTTGTAATAAATATAAAATGTTTTATTTTGTGCTACTTCGCCTTACAGTCTGCCTGATGGTAAGCAGTTAACATAGTCTATGGAAACTTGTAATACCAGAGTTTTGTGTTACGGGTACCCATTTTCAATTTTGTATTTTGCAGTTTAGCCGATAAAAATGAATAATTGTAATTTAACGTTTTTATGTACTAAGCACATGATTTCCTATCTGCAAACGGTGAAGATAAACACCGTGAGCTAGAAATTCTTAAAACACGTCTGATCATTCAACTTCGTCCATTATTCAACATTCAACACTTGTGCTAACATGTGTCATGAACATCATCATCATCACATCGCAGGCCATTGTTCGGCCTGGCAAAGTTATGAATCTCCTCAGCTCGCTATTATTAGCAGTGGGACATATTATTTGGATTGATATTATTACCTTTTTAATATGAATTTCAATCTGTAGGGACTGGGACCTGACTGAACTGAAGACTGACGGCACAGACGCTTTAATCCAAGACCAATATCTCAATTAATAAATAGAACAAAGATTGCTTTAAAGGCAATAACACCTTCAAGTATAAATTAAATTCACGCTAAAATATCCTCAGAAGAAAACAACAATTTTCAGTTCCAAGGCCATCAATAATATTCATCATTAATCATTCTGTGAAATTTCTGAAACCCTTCTCTACTTCATTAGATTTGGAACATCGATCTTGCAAAAAAAGTCAAGCTAAAAGGCCAAGGTAATCGGGGAAGTTAAACGAGTACTTGTCAACGGCTTAAAGGCGTGCTGAGTGATTCCCGAGCACCCGATAAGGGTGAAACTTGGAGTAGGCGGGAGCGGATTGCCTTTAGTATGGCAATGTTGTGTGCTTTGACGAGTTTTAACTTTCGAGAAGTTGGGCTGTTATTTAGCACTTTTTCTGTTTGGGAATATTTTGACGCACTATTATGAAAAAATACGGATATAAAGTTACCAAAAAGTTGAATCAGTTTTTTCACAATGTAATGTAAATATTTTGTTTTTTTTTATACTACCAAGGTGACAAACAAGCATGCGGCTCGCTTAATGGTAAGCAGTTACCGTAGCCTATGGATGTTTGCAACACCACTCACGCGTTGCCGACCCTTTAAAACCTTATAACCCCTTTCTTGAAGAACCCCATGCTATAGTTTTTTTATTTTATTATTTATTTTTTTAAAAAGACTACTCCCGCACTAGAGAACAAGCTCTGTGTCGCGGGGGACTATACAAACATACAATTAACGGACACAAATTACACCCAGACTCAGAACAACACTTTGTGGGTCACACAAAGTTTTGTCCTGTGTGGGAATCGAACCCACAACCTCGTGCACAGCAGGCGCATACTGCGGCCACTAGACCACCAAGGCAGTCAGTTAAGAAACAAATCAATAAGAATGCTTTAAAATCCCAACAAATTAGTTTGTGTAGACGATTTTTCAGGTGTAACACTGGATCTTTTTGTAGGAGCGTCATTCACATTGGACCATGATGATTTTTCAAATCATTAAGTTTGCCTTGACATCGAAAAGAGAAGTGTGAAATTGTGTGGAAGACCACGCTGAAGAAAATTTATCCGGCTTTTAGTAAAAAGAAATACTAAAAGGCATGAACACAATTATCTAACTACTTACTTAGTAATGTATAATGTCCTCCTAACCGAATTTCGGTCACGGCCTAATCTCGACGGAGACTGGCCATCTGCGCCGGAATGCACAAGTGTATGCGCAAACACAAGTGCACTCTTTATTCCCTCACTCTCATGAATCCAACACGACTGGAGAGAGATCAGACGTAGGACCAAAGGCTTTAAATGCTTTTCGAGGCACGGAGGTGTAAACACCGCCAATTTCCAAACTCCGGGCATCTATTGTGAATTTCTTGACGAAAAATCCAATATCAATTTTTGACCCGACCCGGGAATCGAACCCGGGACCTCGTGATCAGCAGTCACACACATCGACCACTGAGCCACCGAGGCAGTTAGTAATGTAACGAGTACATTATTATGCAATTTAATATTGTAGTTTTTGAATTTTATTTTTTACTGCAATTTGATTTTGAATAGATGTTAGTAATTTTATTCAAACTTATAAAGCAATAGGTATCTTGATTAGAATGGTGGCCAGTGAAAAGAACTACAGCGACATATCGGTTAAATCGTAGCAGCTGGAATGCTTATGCTGGATATGATTCGTAACTACTGTACCGGGTATTACAGGCAGCGATAGGCTACAAAAGTTGTACAAAAGCCTATTTCACACTGTAGTGTTTTAAAATAAGACCACAGCATAGCACTAGATTAGCAAAATATGCATCATATAAAAGAATATTTGTACTCAGAATTGTATACCACGAAATCATATCCATTTCAAGTATCGTCATCTCAGCCAAAAGGCGTTCACTGCTGGACATAGGCCTTCCCCAAGGTTTTCCACAACTCTCGATCCTGAGCCGACCTTGTCCATCGGTTGCCCGCAACCATAACCAGGTCGTCGGTCCACATTGTTGGAGGGCTGCCCACGCTTCGTCTTCCAGTACGTAGTCGCCACGAACGAATTTCAAGTATGGATATGATTACTTTCAATCATTATGTGAGAAGAAACCCGTCAACATCAGATAACTAAAATGGTAAAGAATTGTTTATTTTCGCTGAAGTGAAAAGTCATATTGTAAAATCCGCAGTTTTCCTTCAACATACGTCTTGTGGAAATAGAACACTCAAATTGATTGCAGTCTGCAAAAGCTTTGTGTTAATTTTTAACCACAGTTCGGTTATTTCTGTTACAAATTCATTTTTATAGTTTAACTTAATGTTAAATTCGCTTAGCTTCACGGCTTTTTCCCCAAAGGGGTTGGTAGAGGTGTGTGCACAATCTCGCATCTTTTTATTAACATGTAATAGGTGGTAGTTTTATTTAGACAAATATTGAAATATCAATATTAGTCTAGAGTTAAAATACTACTATGATAATTAACTAATGGAGGTTTTATAAACATCGACCTATCCATGTAAGTAACAAAGCGAGATCGTATCTATACTAATGTTATAAAGCTGAAGAGTTTGTTTGTTTGTTTGGTTGAACGCGCTAATCTCAAAAAGTACTAGTTGCATTAGAAAAAATCTTTTTTTTTTGAATAGTGCATTTATCCAGTAAGCCTAAAGGCTATATAACATCATTCTATAATCAATAGGAGCGGAGCAATAGTGAGATGTGTTGCAAAATCGGGGAAATGTACGTTCCAAATTACCACGCGGACGAAGTTGCGGGCGGCCCCTAGTATATATATGATGTGTGAATAACACTTACTGAGTCAACATACAGTCCTTCAACAAGAAAATAAGGATACTACTTTCGTGTGTAATGATTTCTCCAAAATTAACCAATAAAAATATTAAATGCACGTTTATAAACCAGAAACCCCATATTATTGGCCGTAGGAAAAAAGTATGCTGGCATTTGTTTTTATGACGTTCATAAGTATCATGTATTTGATATAAATGAATAAATGAGTTTGATTTTGACTTTACTAACAGGTCTATTAAAACTTTTCTAAATTTATTTTTCTTCAAAAAGACAACTTTCGCAATAGAGAACAAGCTCTGTCGAGGGGGACTTTACAAACATGCAATTAACGGACATTACACCCAGACTCAGAGCAGCTCTTTGTGGGTCACACAAAGTTTTGTCCTGTGTGGGAATCGAACCCACAACCTCGTGCACAGCAGGCGCATACTGCAGCCACTGGACCACCAAGGCAGTCAAAAACTGGTTATTGTTTGATATGAGTGAACTCAAAAACAAGAACAGACTGTAAGAGGCTTAATCTCTATTAAATACAGATTGAGCTCAAGTCCAGAATATTCAACATAAACCTACAAAGTTTAATGTTTACAAAACACGTTACTACACTACTCTTGTGAAGCCTAATGGATTAATAAGAAGCCTAACAAAGTGTTGAAATGCCATTAGAAAGCAAGCTTTGGCTCTCTACCACCGTACAATGTTTAAGCTCTACATGTCTATACTGATGCTTGTGCACGTAACATTTTTAACCGACTTCAAAAGAGGAGGTTATCAATTCGTGTGCATTTTTTTTATGTTTGTTACCGCAGAACTCCCTCATTTATGGACCGATTTGAAAAATCTTTTTTTTGTCTGAGAAGACATACCTACTTCAAGTTTGGTCCCATTTTCATCAAAAGAAAGTTCTGATGATGGGATCCATGAGGAATTGAGGGAACTCTTCAAAAATTATAGGCACACATATAGCAATTTTAATATTTTTAACAACACATCAAACATTTGCATTTAGAAAGTATCATACCACAGATGACCACCTGAACTTTTCAATAATAAGTATTCTACGGATGGCGATTAAATAAGTTTCCATTATGATTGCTAAGGTAGCTAGGCAACGGAACTTCATAATAAAACAATGTAATCTAGCCGTTTTTAAGATTTTTGAAATTCTGTACTGAAGTCGGTTTTTTTTGTTAAAATTATATCATGTTGTTTAGTTAAGAAAGTAGTTTATTTATCACAACTTTAGTAGAAATTAGTCATAAGATAAGATAAATATGTTTGGAATTTTTAATCTTGTGCTGATTTTAATAAGGCTGAAAATTGCAAGTAGTATTACTCATAAGCATATCAATCCAGCCGGTGGTGGCTGGGAAGGAAAGCTATCGATTTGCACGTAAGAGGCGCGAGTTCGATCCCGGGCGGCAGTACCCATGTAAATTTCATTTTGTGAAGTTTATATGTACTAATCAAATGATTCGCCATCTGCTTAAGGTGAAGTGAAACATCGTGAGGAAACCCACATGTCTTAGAAGAAATTCTAAAGACATGTCTATTTCACCAACCCGCGTTAGGCAAGCGTGTGTGAATTAAGGCCTAAACCAAATCTTTTTTAAGAAACAAAGGAGAGGAGACCCGTGCCCAGCATTGGGACATATCGACCTATGCATAGAATAAGGTTATATGTGATAATAATACCAAATGCCTTTTATTGCATTAATTTTGTTAGACTGGCCTATGAATTGCTATTATTGGTGGAAACTAGTCATAAGATAAGATGTAAAAAAAACAAGATTAATAAAATTAAGTATTGTAATACACATAATATACATTTGGTTATATTAAATGTATATTATGTCCTATTTTTTTACGCGATACTACATTTCTCGTGAAGTAATGAAACACATCATCATCTCAGCCAAAAGGCGTCCACTGCTAGACAGAAGCCTCCCCTAAATGTCACCATATTTCCACAGCATTCAGTCCTGAGCTGACCTTATCCATCGGCTACCAGCGACCCAACATAATATTATATTCATGTACCTAATGCTTGTTCTGTAACCCTGTCAAATAGTCCCCTATACTTAACTCTACGAAACATAAATAATATTTTGTTATTTAATGAGTCACTAGACTTATTCAGTGATACCGAACCAAGACTCCTAGCTGTCAGTGGACGTTACTTTGAGTCAATAGCAACCCTTATTTCTATTTACTTCTAACACACTGCCTATTAGATTAAGATTATATTAAGTACTAGCTGTACCCGCGACTTCGTTCGCGTGTTCAGTCTTTTACTCGAAATCTCAAAGCTACAGCTGTAATCCCTGTACAAACTTTCATCGGCTGATTTTCATCTTTAGTGGTTACATTTTAAAAAACCTTTCTTTGCCTATATCATAATAGCTATCTGAGTGTCTAGTGATTTAAACTGTGCGTTTGTTGATAAGTCAGTCACGTTTTTCTTTTAAACATTAAGATTCTGCAATTTATAAACTTCATGAAGAAATATTCCTTGTTTGTATGATTGTTCTGCTCTTCAAATTGTCTTAGCGCAAACGTGAATAACCTTAATTGTCCCATCGCCTGGCTAATAGTTTGAATTTATGTATTGTTATGTATTATCTGTGCCATACCCTGTAAAAATCTCTACATCTATTACATTTCGTTTTAAATTGGTCACTTCTAACCTGATAGGTACTGTTACATAGTTTATGTGGGCTAAAAATTTATTTAATTCTTAATGGGCATAATAGTCCGTCGTAGTGCTCAAGGATTTCAGAAATTGAACTTTCCTTTTAATCCATTGTTCTTTTAATACAGTTATAGTACTTTACATAAGCTTTCGGAACAAAACTGAATGAAAAACCAGTAAGTTGAACCCTATTTAATATTGTCGACCATATTAGTGAGAGTTCAGTGTAAATTCGGTATATAGGTATCTGTTAATTATTATCTTAATCTCTGAAACTATGCATTTTTACTTTGTACATTGTTTAATTACGAAGTTTCGATGCCTATATCCGGCTGTATCATAATATTAGTTCAATTGTAACATTTTAATTTGCTCATTGAATGTGATTAGTTACTTAATTACCATAATTGAGATACATTATGTCTGATCTTCATCGGAAAAATATTTATCATTGAGAAGTTGGCCATCTGCAGCATTCTTTATTAATTTCACTAACGAATTGATGCTTCCTGAATGCATTTGTTTGATTCATTGCAGTATGCCTATAGTATTTGAGGAGGTTACTCACTTCCCTACGGAACCATTGGTATTTTATCCCAGAGATACTCCCATCTTAAAGCCCTGGTGTAAAAAATGGGTTGGTAACACGCAAGTGATACCTTTGGTATTGCAAGCGTCTATAGGCTACGGTAACTGCTTAACATCAGGTGGGCCATATTCTTGTTTGCCACAAAAGTAGTTCCATCTTAGCCATAAGACGTCCACTGCTCGACATAGGCATCCTGCAAGGTTTTCCACATCATTCGGTCCTGAGCTGACCTTGTCCATCGGTTGCCCGCGTTTACCAGGACGTCGGTCTACCTTGTTAGAGGCCTGCCCACGCTGCGTCTTCCAGTTCGTAGTCGCCACTCTAGAACCTTTCTGCCCCAACGGCCATCGGTTCTGTGAGCTATATGCCCTGCACATTGTCACTTAATTGAGGCAATTTTTCGAGCTATGTCGGTCACTTAAAAAGAAAATATTACAAATCGGCTCTTAAATGACAATGCAATGGAATCTCATCTTTAAAAATTCAGTTAAAATATATAATCAGTTAAGTATGCCGATGAGACAGAGGCCGATTTTTTTGGTCGAAGATAGACACATAGTATCGCTGAGTTTTTTAGATCTATTTGCAAATAACTTTTTCCGACTCGCTCAACTATCATCGTAATATTTCAGCCAATTCACGCTCGCAAAACTATAATGAAAGAATCACGCCGTCTACTGGTGAAAATCGAATGAAATTTTGTTTGGTAGTTATTGAGTTTATCGTGACCAGACAGACAGATTCAGTGGAGTGTTTTCTTTTCTGTGCTGCTTTCCTGATTACCTAAATTAAGGTATTGTTAAATGTTAGCGCCTATCAAAATGAAATAGCATTCATTTTATAGTAATATTTTATAGTGTGTGTTTAAGTTTTATTAGGCGTTTGATTTAGTCAGTGATTGTCTTAGGTCTTGGCATGAATAACGCATTTTATTCGTACTTATAGTATATTTATATAGTTTTACCAAAGACGATTTTAGCTGCAACAAACAGATAGACAGAGAGATAAAACTGATAAAATTGTATTTCTGTTGTAAGTGCTATGTAAAAAGCCACATGAATTTAATAGAAAGCTTTTATTATGATATTACAAACAGACACTTCAATTTTATTAATGTGTGTATAGATGTATAGCTGATATGTGTTTATGAATTCGTTTGCGTGGACTTCAGGGATTAAAACATAGGTTTTCCTGGAGCTGCTAAACGGAAAATTCTTTGGAATCAAAAGAACCCGGGGCATAAAAGATTATCACCTGCACCGCATTCTGTTAAAATGTCTGCTTCTTTTGTAAAATGGTCACTTTTAACCTAGTACCGTTAACACGTGATGTACCAGTCAGCTGATCTCTATTTAATATGGTCGCCGATATTTATGAGAGTTCAACTTAAATTGGTGATAGCTATATCTCCGAAAGCTCGCATTATTTTTTAAATTTATTTTCATATAAACTTCAAACGTGGTTTTACAAACTACATTTTAAAAAGTTTCAGCGAAATAAATCGAAGCATGTTTCTTGTATAGCACGTGTGTTATTAAAGTGACCATAACTTTTTTATTTGTGAACCGATTGGAATAAAATAAAGCCTATATGTTATGGGAAGGTTGCCACAATATATGAGTGAAAACCGCATTCAAATCGGTTACGTGGTTGCTGAGTTTATCGCGTACAAACGCGGCCACAAACAGACAAACAGACAAACAGACACACAGACAAACAGACAAAAATTCTAAAAACCACATTTTTGGCCTCAGTAACATAAATACAACGTATATAATTTGTTTTTTCGAAAAAAAATTCAATGTACAGACGCGACTTGGTTACGATTTTATTATATGTATAGATTGTTAATTTTAAATTGTGTAAAAATAATTAAGTTAGTTATATTATCACTTACCTCTTACCTATAACTTAAGCGTGTGGATTTAACTGTTAGTTAAAGTTGGTAAATAAATAAATATATGAAACACATACTAAAATATAAACGTACACCAAAAATTATATAGAACTGTCATTATAATTTAGTCAGATAAATATTTTTTTCAGAAAAAAATGTGCACCCTAGCATCGAGTTGGATGCCATTTAAATTTTCGAGCTGTTCATCAAAACTGCAGCATGATTTCACCCCCAATTAAGCTCGTTATTTATGCATTCGGTTAAATTTAGCAACCCCGTTGCAGTTGTATTCTGTACAATTACTTTATAGTTAACGTAACGCAGTATGTTGCGAGCAAATTGGTACAATGTTGGATTATGAAGTCAGATATTATCGTGTTCTAACTCCTTTAACTTTTTGAAGTCATTTGTGGAGATGGTTTTAAATGAAAATTGAAATTTAAGCCCCTTTACTCGTTTATAGACTAGACTGGTACTACTGAGTAAAAAAAGACTACATAAAGACTAGTCCGTGTGGTGACGGATTAAGAATACAAATGTCATCACCCCATTCCATCCCGTGGGTGTCGTAAAAGTCAATTAAGAGAGTAAGTCAGGCAGATAATATCCACTGCAAGAGAAGGAAAACTCGATACAAAACCCTTTACCAACCCGTCTGGCCAGCGTGGTAAAGTAGGCTAATATCCCTCCAAATTAATGGAGGAGACCCGTGCTCAGCAGTGGGACGTTTATGGGTTGAGATGTATGTATGTATGTACATAAAGACTGCCGATCACAGAAAGTACTTTTAAAGATAACCTGCTGTAGCCTGTGTAAGAAATTTTTTTGCGGAGTCAGCAACCTGAAAATTGATATAATTCGTGTAAATAATACACATTACAAGTATTATAGCGGTTGCTATGGATAAAGCAACGATTACAAAATATTATTTCAGATCCAAACGAATGCCTGTTTCAATGTGAACACTTTTGTATCTCTTGTCAGTCGTCGAATCGTTTACAAACAATCAGAATACGTCCACCAGCGGTACAGGAAACACGAGTATTTGGCAAGCTCGACGAGAGCCTTGTATCATTTTAAATGAGTCGGGTAATCGGTACGATACCTCCTTTTTTAAATGGTCGTATCATGGGAGCGTTTTGATTAATTTTTATTGGACGTTCTGCAGTATCGTTCTCATGTACCATTACGTGTTTGTTGATGATGAGCTTTATTCGACGAGTTATCCTGTTCTTTATTGAAGTGATTACTTATTTCGTATTCTGTCTGCTCTGAGTGTTCTGGTTTCGTACAAATCGATGAGTACATTTATTTTATTTGTTGGTAATTAATTATCTGTAGTTTGCAATTTCAGTAGATCAATGAGAATGTTGCAAAGAATAAAACCTTTCATTTTTCATTTGTTTTTAAAAAAGCTCTGTATCGCGGGGAACTTTACAAACGGGCACAAATTACACCCAGACTCAGAATAACTTTTGTAATTGAGCCCACAACCTCGTGCACAGCAGGCGCATACTGCGGCCACAAGACCACCAAGGCCGTCTATTTTTTGTATCAATCAATCAATCAGCCTATCGCAGTCCACTGCTGGACATAGGCCTCTCCCAACACGCGCCACAACACACGATCCTCCGCCTTCCGCATCCTGTGCGTCCCAGCGATCATTTTTAGGTTGTCGGTCCACCTAGCTAGGGGCCATCGGCCGTTGGTCCTTCTGCAGATGTGACCAGCCCATTGCCACTTCAGCTTACTAAGTCTGCGAGCTATGTCAGTAACTCTTATATATCTTCTCTTATAATGTTCAGTAAAAGACTTCAGTTCAGTTCAGACTTATTTATAAAAAGTTTGTTTATTTATAAAAATTGTAAATGTTGTACAATAAAGTATTTAATAAATAAATAATTAAAACAAAATAACTTTTCATATGATAAAAAATAACTTAAAAAGGGACAATAACAAAACTGTGAGACATATTATTGTTATTCGACCAATTCTCAAGTGATTAGAAACTATCAAATTACTTGTAAGTCATTACAATGCTACGCATAGGTAATCATCTCAGCTTAATGTAATATCAGACGGTGAACAATATGCCCAGGACATAACTAACAATAGCCTAATTGAACTCATGTAATCCACGGATAATCCTTCCGAAATTGACAATTAGTTTATGTCTGGAAACTATTATCTGAATGTATTAATCCATTTTAATTAGAACATGTAATTAGATGTTCAGATTATGATACCTAATTGATGTAGAAGGAGGCTATTGATGCGGCATTTAATATTTTTCTAATATAAACCGCAGTAGAAACAGTAGCGAAGGTAGCTAGAAGGAAAGGGTGAAGAACTCCACCTCTCATACTAAATGGAATGATATATTTTGAAAAAAGAATCGTTTTTCTATACCAGCTCCAACTCTAGATAAGTGGCATAAACGGACGTCAGCCCCTCTAGACAAGTTAGTGGCATAATAGGTAGTTAAAATGAATAGAATAGATAGCAAATTTTAAGAGAGGTATGGCACCATACTAGCGAGTAAGCAAGCCCGACTGGGGAAGGACCTCAACCTTACAGAAGACCACAGCCAAATAACTATACACAGCGGTGTAGTTGTGTTCCTGTGTGTGAGTGCAGGTCACCAACGCTCAGTTATGGATGTGTTTTGTATGAAACATATTCCTATCCCAGGGACACTCTCATCGTTAAGCCCTGTAAAAAATGGGTTGGCAACACGCCAGTGACACCTCTGGTATTGCAAGCGTCCATAGGCTACGGTAACTGCTTAACATCAGGCGGGCCGTATGCTTGTTTGCCACCTAAGTAATATAAAAAAGAAATGGATGGAGTATTTGAGGTAAATTTACGGCATTATATCGTAAAATTTAGTCAAATCCCATACACTTGCTTTCTATTCTATTCGATCCAACTACCGATTAAGCCACTTTTTTTTTTTATTATACTACCAAGGTGACAAACAAGCATACGGCCCGCCTGATGGTAAGCAGTTACCGTAGCCTATGGACGTTTGCAACGCCAGGGGTGTCACTCACGCGTTGCCGACCCTTTAAAAACCTTATAACTCCTTTCTTGAAGAACCCCATGCTATAGTCTTTTGGGAAAACCTCGGCAGGGAGCTCATTCCACAGCCTAATCGTACGTGGTAAGAAATTCCTCTGGAATCTTACGGTACTTGTCAAGAGTGGCAGGAATACCCCATCACAAAAGCCTGGTGTAACCATTTTTGAATCAGCATTTAGTAAGTGACTCAGGAATTACATGTGTCCATAGGCTATGAAAACTGTTTTCAACCAGGCAGGACGTTTGCCACCTTGTAAGAACATACTCGTAGTATAAAAAACTTGGCCGATACAGATATAAAATCACGAACAATTCTTAAAAACAGCTCAGCACTAATACAAATTATTTGATTTAAAGTAAGGTTTCTTTTTTGTGTTATGGCTCCATCCGTTTAGTTGTATCGATGATTCTGCCAACGACAAGGTAGAGAGAGAGGGTCCATAAAGACTACTAGTTGGCCGGTATCTATAGATATGGTTTCTTTTGAAGGCTGTATAAAGGACAACACAAGTATGAAGTAGTAAAAAATGTAAGAGGACATATAACTATTTAGGAATACAGAAAAATACGAATAAACAAATTGGAAATTAAATTGGATTAAGAAGCATGTAAAGAAGATAAGGAGGAATAGGAAAGTAAGAGAGAGTAAGGAATTATAATTTAATGTTGTTAATGGAAATTAATTTAAAAAGGGAGAATTTACTAAAAGGTTATTTTAATGCCAACCGTGTCGTCTACAAGAAAATCGCTATTACTATTCCATCAGGCGCTATTACAAATGCGGCCAATCCCAACCGACAGAAAGTAATAATATTTCCTATAGCATCAATCATGTCCTCAGTTTATTATTTCAGAAGAAACGTGGCGAATCAACATTTCTTTCAAAAGTACACTTTGACATATCAAATACATTCGGAATTCTCACCAACACTCAGAGTACATGATCAAATCTTTTCGTTCTTTGAGTTACGATGAAACGCCTGTCCATCATAATCTGTGAGCATTTGTACAGACGGCCCCAAAGATGCTTTTGTACATCACTTGAATACAGATGACTTATTTTTATTTAGGTATTTTTTCACGTAAAGATGTGTCTACTTTGTACTGTTTATTTGAAGAGATATTATATTGTATTTTTTGTACAAGATTATAGTGAAGGTCATTTTAGTCTTTGAAAGATTTACTTGGGATTGAATATGTTCTTTTTATACCTACGGCAGAAGTATTTTTAAACACGAATATTTAAATGGAGTAATGTCAAACTCATGTGTAGCAGTAACACTTATTATGGGCCGCTATTATTATTTCAATAATTGCTCAGTAAATTTGTATTAATCTGTATTTTCATAAGTCAAAAAGTGAGGCTAGCGACGAGAGTCAACAGACAAAATTAGATCCCGTCTAGTAGTAGGTGATCAAATCGGTTACAGAAATCTGTGTACCGTTGCAATACAAGGCGTTACCTGCTTTTTTATTATAAGTTTTGTTTATAAACAACTTGCGTTTGGAAACAGATCATATTGGCATAATAATATGATCTGTTTCCAAATTTAAGTTGTTTAGTTTACAGAAATTATAATTCACGGACACAAAGCGCACCTAAGGCTGGTACTACTTTTCTCTTAGAGGTATATTATAGTCGCCAGCCAAAAGTCGATAATAATTATATTTTTTCTCTAATACCTACATATTATTATATATTATACTTCTTAACATTATACACGTTTCTTATATACGTTTCTTTTAAAATGCATCCCTAAATGAGCTCTGGAGGCTTGTACTTACACACATAAATACCTACTTCTATACCACTAAGTGTGGTTATTTGGTTGTGGTTTTCTGTAAGGTACTTCCCCAGTCGGGCTTGCTCAATAGTTTGATGCTACCATTCCTTTCCTTTCAATTATCCTATTTACCTGATGTGGCCTGAGTTTCTTGCTAGTTCTTCTCAAGGCTCCACGTCAGTGAACTAGCCGTTGGAAAATTTTGCTGACATCATCTTTTTGGCTTATTCGTAATTTATGACCTTCATAAGTGTTACTTTGTAACCTAAATGAATAAATTAATTTTGAGTTTGAGTTTACCCTAGTCTTATATATTTTAGTATTGGTATATCAAGATGATTTCCCGTAAACCAGCAAATAGGATAATGAATGACAATAAAATGAACGAGCCTTTACAATCTCATCAGAATTCAGATCTGTATTGCTTTTCATTAGTTCAAATGGAACGCTGTTTGTAATAATCAACATTTTATTCAGGTAAAATAATCATGTTCTACGGTAATGTATTTTGAATTGGGTGAAATACTTTTAACCAAAAGACTTGTAGATAAAATATTTATATAATAACACTAAAAAATACTAAAAAGTATTACAATTACTGGAAGTTACTGTATTTGCTTAGTAGCAAGAGAGATACATGGGAAAGAGCCTCCATATTGAGACCGACACTGGATATGTCCTAAGTGACAAAGTACAGTACTTTAACTATGTTGGCAGCAAACTATAATTATTTTTTCAAAATTGTGTTTTCAAAATGTCGTTTAAATACTTTTTATGTATGGTTAAGTTGTAAACTGTTACAATAAATAAAAACATTAATAATTAAGTTTTAAAAGTGATTATAGCTTATTATGTAATCCTTACTATCCTTACTAATATTATAAATGTGAAAGTTTGTAAGAATGGATGGATGTATGGATGGGTGGATGGATGGATGGATGGATGGATGTTTGTTACTCTTTCACGTAAAAACTACTAAACGGATCTGGATGAAATTTGGCACAGAGATAGATTATGGTCTGGAATAACACATAGGCTTTTTACAGTGATAACCGACATCCACGCGGGCGGAGCCGCGGGCATCAGCTAGTTATGTAATAAAAATAATATTAACAACTCTTATAGTATGTCCCATTACTGGGCACAGGTCTCCTTACCTGTATCAAGAGACAGATAGGGTTCAGACCTCAATCCACACACGCTGACTTGAAGCCAGTTAGTTAATCAGACATCCCTTTAGAATTACTTCTAAGACATGTAGGTTTCCTCACGATGTTTTTCTTAACCATTCTTATTATATTATTCCAAACAATTTACAAATACAATCACACAAACACACCAAATAAAATTCGGCTCTTAGGGCAAGCCAACACCCTTCAATGGCCGTAATTCAAATCCAATGATTGACATTTCCGCCTCAGCTGACTTGAATCAAGAAAGTTCACACTCAGTTAACTCAAGCAATTACTTCGGTACAATAGACCGAATTCGTTCGGTTAATTTCTGATTTGACTTATCTGTCCATTCCGATTCAATAGTTAGATCTGTGTCTTAGAAGGGTTAGTTGTAGTTTAGAAAGATAAAGCTAAGTTGGAATTGTTTAGGTTCAGTCAAGATAGCTGTGTTTTGTTCGTAATCATTCCAAGTGTGTCAGTTTAGAAATTCACTAAAAAAATAGGTATCTTGCACTAAAAAAGTTAGGTAAGTACATTTATTTCATAAGATATTTACATGAATTGTTATTGTCGTTAGCCGCATGCCGGAGGAGCTGTGGGCAAAAATAACGACGCAGTGGGTCCCAAACTCTAAACAGCGGCCACGTGGTAGACCCAAAATGAGATGGCGAGATGAGTTTGACGCCTATAAAAGGGATTGGCTTCAATTGGCAAAAGATAGACTATCATGAAAAAAGGAAGGGGAGGCCTTTGTCCTGCAGTGGGTTGGTATAGGCTAATGATGATGATGTTGTTATTAAAGTAAAAGTAATTCAACAAACAATCTGATAAGGTATTCACCTATAAATACAATATATGATTGAAATCGCAGTTCTGAGGAAAGGTGCCCAAAAGACTGGCCACATCTCCACTCTAGATCGCAAGGCTAATAACGTTAACCCAAGGAAAGGCCAGCCTATGACTAAATTAAACGCTTAGATATTTCAGGTAAGTACTACGGGTATATAGAGTGGCGACAACGAACTGGAAGACGAAGCGTGGGCAGGCCTCCAACAAGGTGGACCGACGACCTGGTAAAGGTTGCGGGCAACCGATGGACAAGGTCGGCTCAGGATCGAGACTTGTGGAAATCCTTTGGGGAGGCCTATGTCCAGCAGTGGACGTCTTTTGGCTGAGATGATGACTACGGGTATATAGTATCATTTTAACTACTTGGGTGACAAACAAGCATACGGCCCGCCTGATATTAAGCAGTTACCGTAGCCTATGGACGTTACAATTCCAGAAGTATCACATGCGTATTGTCAACCCATTTTTTAAACCAGAGCCTATTATATATCTATGAGACCGGAATACGTTTTTTTCGAAACGCGTTCTTAAATGAGCGCTGAAGACCTGTACTCTCACACAGGAACACAACTACTGTATGTGTGTAATTATTTGGCTGTGGTCTTCTGTAAGGTGGAGGTCCTTCCCCAGTTAGTCTTGCTTGGTAGAATGGTGCCCTACCTCTCTTAAGTATTATCATAGTACGAGTATATGGAACTCTTTCATATTTTTTATAAGTATGTATTCTGAAAAATATTTTTCATAAAGCTCGTTGGTGTCGTAATCGTTCGCTTTCCATAGTCGTGTCGTCGCCTTGTCGCCGTAGTATGCATACAGAATTCGAACAATAATATCGATGATTTTCAACGGTAACGATCCACTTGTACCTCGACTGCATTGTCTCTAAACGTTGTACTATTGTGGATGTGTGCGTTTTTAACCTGTTAGTTTAGAATGGTTTCTATAGGGTATGTGACTATACTACAACTACAATTTTTTTAGCTTAATTACATACTGGATTTTCTCACGTGTACAATGCCATGGGAACAGTGTTTTTAGATATAAAAAAAAGAAAGATAGAATATAGAGAACAAGCTCTGTGTCGCAGGGGACTTTACAAAAATACAATTAACGGACACAAATTAATTACACCCAGACTCAGAACAACTCTTTGTGGGCAACACAAAGTTTTGTCACGGGACCGAGACAGTCACAGACTATATTCTACCTTTGTACCACATTTCATTCAGATCTGTTTAACCGTTTTATTTCTTCGTGATAATAATATCATCACGCCCGTCACCTATTGGGGTAGGCAGAGACTATGGTATGATTATTTCTAAGCCATTAAGATTTAAAAGCATTATCTTTATCTAACGTTTCGTATAAGCCAGTACAGTGCATATAATCCTTTTTACTCAACTAGTAATAAATTACCAACTTCAATAGTACGTGCACCGGTAGTAAATCTTAACTTCTAATGTTATTTTACTTTAACTTACCTTTCTATAGCAGTAAATTTGCCGGTAGGTAACGCGCGAGGCAGTTAAACTCTTCAACCAAATGCTATTACTTGAGGTAACCCTTTACTCTGCGAGGTAACAGTAAACTTGTAATCGTAACGTAACTATGTACGTATAATAATATACATATGTACGTTTTTCTCGATTTTATTTACTAACTAGCTATACCCGCCAGCTGAATCTCTAAGAAACAACGATGGCAAACTGACAATTGTGATCGCAAAATTGACAGTTGTGATTGCTCGGTGACGGCACAATCTATTGACTAAACGTCAAAAAGGGCTCTTACGGAATACCGATTTTCAATCTGACAGCCAGATTTTGCTCGGTTTTTGCTCTTACGGAATACCCCTGCCGGCCTCGTTTCACTGTTAGTCTGAAATACTTCAAATTACCTGTTCCCGAGTTTTCTTTAAAACTTTCATCATGATCATCATCAGCCTATCGCAATCCACTGCTAAACGTATGCTTCTCCAAGTGCACGTCATGATTTAATTAATCCTAATTATTTTCCTGAAATAACTGAAATAGCTTTTTCACGCCCTATAACATTTTCTATCCGCCAATGAAAGTTAAAATTATCCACTATATATATAATTATGTATATGGACCAATGAAAGTTCGTCCCGTTAAAATCTGTCGAGCCGGTCTCTCTGTTTGTTTCGCTAATCTCCGGAGATTAGCGAAACAAACAGAGGAACAAAAATGTAAAAAAATGCTTTTTTGTTATTAGTAACCTTGAAAAAGCCATAGGCTTTTGGTATAAAGCTATTATTTTGATATTATGAACAGACACTTAAATTTTATTTATATGTATAAATTGTACTTAATACAAAACTATTTTACAAATATAAATAAAAAAATAGAACACTAATTGTTTGAGCATCAAAACATTCTTCAGCTCTACTGTCTACTAGGAAAATGCCCAGAAGGCTAGCAGCATTATCTCACTGGATGACAACGCTCATTCTCTGCGCGAGAAATAAGCCAGTGCAGTCCTTCGAGCACGCGAAGCGTCGATCAATCGTTTCGCAAAACCTCTTTTTCCATTCTAGTTTCTAACTTGACATATTTCCATCTACTACCATCTTAAGGTTGCCTGTAATAAAGCCACGATCTGTACAAAGCTGTATATTTATAAAACAAATCTAATTAAATATTTAATAAAAGAAATAGTAGTTCAATCAATCTAAATAGTAATACTAACCTCATCAAAGTTACAGAAACTCATCCACTCTAATCCTTCACTGATACGGTCGGTATAAAAATCGTTGGATCCATTCAAGGCTCAAATGAGTTACGAGTACTATCCGCAACGGCTAACGGCTCCACATGCTGCGGTACACCGAGAGTTATTATAAAATTCTACTGGTGGTGGCCAAGTGGTTGAAATTCGATCGTAATTCATTTAAATTTTTAATTTGATTTAAGTTATCGAAGTTCTTTTGTTAAATGAGTGTATTATTGCATTTTTTTACTTCTTTATAGAGGTACCTTAACGTTGTTGGTTAACGTTGCTTGGTTAACGTTGTTGGTGTCACAATGAACATTATTATATGTAAACACTTACTAGTTTGTAAGCATTATTGTGTACACTGTTTGTTAACCCAAATAAAATAAATAAATAAATAATAAAGATAATATATCTTACCTTATTATCAGTGAAGCCCCTTTAGAAAAATGTCGTTAACGGTAGTCAAATAGAATAGGAAGCAAATGTATGAGATTGATTACGACATTATCTCGTAAACTTATGTCAAATCCCATACGTTTGCTTTCGATTCTATTTTATTCGACTACCGTTTATGCCACTTGTCTAAAGGAGCTGTGCAGTAACTAAATTTTGATTTTTATTTCAGAAAAGTAAACAGACAAAACTAAAATAACGAGAGTTTTTATCCCAAGCCCAAATAATAAAAAATACAAGACTACATGCTTACTTTAAAAATGAACAAACTTGACTAGATTTTTTTTTTCCTGTCCCAAAATTATCTGTAACTTAAATCTAGAGTTCCAGGTTTTTGGGTCGACGGCAACTAGCGAGTGATGCCCCTCGTATTAAAAGTACCCGTAGGCTACGGTAACTGCTTACCATTAGAAAAGCCGTAATTGTGCTTACTTGCTACTTTTCTATTGTCTGTCATGTCTGCAAACATGAACTAATTGACTTAAATACGGTCAACATAAAAAATCCAGATCCAGATTTTACGGCTTGAATGAGTTATGAGTATCCTACTAACGGCCTGCACACCTGCTTTATACCGGCATTACTAACCAAGTCTTTAATGTCCAAAGATGAAATTTTAGTGGCCATCAACACGAGTAATTGGTTCATTATATTTGAGAATATTTTTACTTCCCTACCTAATTATCTTGAGCTCGTTTATTGCAGCGAAAGCCATCTATTTATAATATTAAACAGAAGTTACGCTAAAAAGACTAGAAACCTCGTTAAACCATAGTTTATACCTTTTATTAGATCGGCGAGAAGTTATCCATTATCCAAAGCTACCGACATAGCTCGCAGACTTAGCAAGCTGAAGTGGCAACTGGCAATGGGCTGGTCACATCTGCAGAAGGACCGACGGCCGATGGAGCAGACTTGTCCTAGAGTGGAGACCGCGATTTGGTAAGCGTAAGGTAGGGCGGCCCCCAGCTAGGTGGACCGACGACCTAAAAAAGGTCGCTGGGACGGAATGGATGCGGAAGGCGAAGGACCGTGTGCTGTGGCGCGTGTTAGGAGAGGCCTATGTCCAGCAGTGGACTGCGATAGGCTGATTGATTGATTGATATCCATCATATTCTTAGGACTAAAACAATATGTTTCAATTATAATAAGAAACACGATGGACAATTAAGACATAAACACGTCTATATCTTTACTAATATAATAAAAATGTGTCAATCTTAAGAATTGTGTGTCTCAATAAAAAGCTTTCTACATTTATTTATTTATAGGTTTGCCATTGTTATACATTTATTACAGGTAATCTAGATAAACTGTTTGGTTAAACGCGCTAATCTCAGAAAGTACTGATACGATTTGAAAAAATATTTTTTTGTTGAATAGTGCATTTATCCAGGAAGGCTATTGGCTATATAACATCACGATATGATCAATAGGAGTGGAGCAGTAGTGAGATATGTTTCAAAATCAGAGAAAAAAATCTAAATTACCACGCGGACGAAGTCGCGGGCGACCTCTAGTGCATAATATATAAGGTATAGGTGTACAATATCAATCGGCAAACACAACATTTATGGATAATATGTAACATACATATCTTCACGCTTCTATTTGAGTAGGCAGAGACTATTGGTATGCAAAATACTTCGATCCAAACATACATTCATCAGCCTTTTCATGGATGAAAGTTTTCTCTACACAGGACAAACAATAGAATAACCTCGTGGGCTAAGTCAGCTACCTCTAGCTTTCTCCTCAAAATTTAGATTTAAATAATCCTTATCAAGCCATTTTAGATTTAATGCAAACACTTGAAGCGATGGCATAGTGTAAAGAAAGTAGGTCACATGAAATGTTTTATTTATTTCAGTTGTAACCTTAATATTCTCAGAGTGCCTCCATCCTTATCCGTCATGATGGCCAACACTATTCATGGCGTTGAATCGACGTTTTAATTGATACGGTCTGCGTGTACTAACGATCTACATGAATGTACAACGTTTTAGATGAAATTTATTTCTGAGTATGTAATAAGTTTGTGGGTATGTAGGTTAAGGTGGGCGTGGATGCGTGAATATCAGAGGTGCTCTGTTTACTCCTAGGTGCGCTAGGGTGACTATCTACTGAAGCGTCTATCTGTATCTTCATAACATCCTTTCAGCCAAAGAATGATTCAATTTCTAGTTTTGTGTTTGTAGTTTAACTGCAGGATGACATTCAACTGAAGTTAAATATTTTTATTATTTTTGCTATGCAATTAGCTCAAATATACTTAAATATTAAAGCATGTCACTCCACGACGTAAACAAGCGGTGGATAAATTCGAACCCTGGAGTAGGAGCTAGGATGACACAGTTGGTAGTGCGCTGGGCCGGAACCCGAGAGGCGCAGGTTTGAGTTCTGCTCCGGACTCGTCTTTTTCCACAGTGCTTTAATATTTAAGTATATTTCAACTGAAGTGTCTATCTAAAATATGTTACAATAATGTAACCGTATACTCCCTACTCTTGGAAGGCGCTGACAACTGTAGTACAGTGATTCCACTGGAACAGGTGCCAACGTTGCAATACTTTGTGCTCCTTTGGACTATTGTTCAAGTTTATTATTGTACGTACATGTAATGTTTTAAATCTTTATGAATAAAAACATCATTATTATTATCTGTCTTTAGTATTAAAAAGCTACAGTGACAATTTGATTTTAATGGAGCTTTAGTTTTGTGTTTGCGATTTGACTGCATAGTTGGTTCAGTAGTTTAAGTGGTTACATCGCCGTTTAGATCGCGACGTGTTGTGGATTCGTTTCACAAATGGTTGCTCTAAATCTGGGTGTTCTATGGATCTGTCTGTAAAGTTCCCTGGGATACAAGTATTGTTCTCTAATGTGGGATGTGTAATTTAAATAACGAGCTTTAAACAGTAATCGATTTTGAAGCTATCAGTTTAATTATATTGGAAAAGATGCTAAAACATCTTCCCGCCAACCGATCTGCCTAAAAGATTAACGACCGACCAATACTTGTTCTACCAAGGCCCTAAAATAAAATTCCATATTTTTAGAGTCGTTTTTTTTTCTGTGCCCCGACTATCTCCAGTGATTGTACATTTACCCCACACGTTGCCCGTCTAAGTGACTTTCGATAGAACATATTGGTTGGGTCGGACCCTTTCGGGTGGGGTGGTTTTAACATTTTTTCTTATAAATTCAGTTTCATGTTAGTGGTCGTAACCGACGACCCGTGGAGCCGCGAGAATTTGTAAATTGTATGAAATAGTTTCGGGAGATGGAAATACCTGGGTGCTACATACTTTGAATGAATTAAAGTATTAAATGAAATAACTTTCTTTGACGGCAAGAGATATAGACGATATAAAAGACGGTTGAGTGAAATGTATCCCGAGTTTCTTACCGATTCTTCTCGAGTGAGGACCCTAGTCAGTAAATTGGTGGTAGGAAAAAAGTATGCTGGCATTTGTTTTCATGACGTTCATAGGTATCTTGTATTTAATCTAAATGAATAAATGAGTTTGACTTTGACTTCGTAAATAGCTTACTTATATCTTATGAAAACTTGTACATGGACAACAGAGACTCTTGCTGATTTGAGAACCTTCTAAATATTACACGATATAAACCCATCATTTGCGATAGGTAACAGAAAGCTTTTTAACCCACTCAAAATATTACTATGCACTTTATATACTAAAGGAAGACACAATTAACTCTAAACGATTGACTCATAAAACTGTAACGACATTCGATGATTGAATACATAATAATAAAAAATTCTAAGTACTTAACAGACTGCGTCTCAATAAAATTTTAATTGGAACGAATGAATTTTACGTTTGATTGGATTCGTTGTCTCAGGAACGAGTAAAACTTCACCTGATTATTCTTCTTCTTTCGTCCCTTCCCAATAATTGGGGTTTCGGTCCGTTCGGTTACGTTCCTGCACCAAGTTGATTAATCATTGATGTGACAGTTGGTGTTGCTGTTTTACCTGATTATTAGTTAATAAATGACTATCTTATAATACCAAAACCTCCCACTACTTTTGCTTAATTTTGTTTAATTTTCTCTCCTGTCCATCTAAAGGTTGCCTAGCAGAAATTGCTTTTAGCGATAAGGCCGCCCATTGTAGATAAATATGTGAAATAGTATCTGTATCATAAATGTAATTGGTGCACAGTAAATATTTTTTTATCTATCTATTTTTCACAAAATTTAGTGAAAGAATTTTCAAAATCGAGTCAGTAATTTCAGAAATTATTATACCCTTTAAAACTTATGGGACTTCACGGTAATCTTAATTGTTTACAATAAGTTGTTAGTATGGAACGCTGCAGGTTTTTTATCTGAACTCTTTTTACTCATCAAGAAACACAAACTACGGTATGATGTTCCCCCTCTTCACTATTTCTTTTGTTGATTGATCAAGTTGTCAATATATCAGCATACATACATCCCGGTGCTTCAGAGAGCACGTTCACCCATCTCCAAAGTCATGCCAGATTACCGTCCTATCAGTGATGATCATGAGAGTGAAGGAATATTCCTACATATTAATTCACTAATATATTGAAATAATCAAACAGCGTCAGAAGTCAATATACTTTTTTTTCTAAAATTTTTAAAAAGGCCGTCAAATATAAAAAGCCTTAGAAAATAGCAAATTATTTAAATATTTATCTAAATTTACTTCAAATTTGATAAAATGTTTCATCGTTTGCATATTCATTTAGTATTTCAGCAAATACTACAAAAAAGTTAAATTCATATTGCGTTGTAATACAAAGCTAATTGGACCGAGGACTGTTTGTTTTATGCCTGAACAATTTATTTGATTCATCTTCTCTCAGATTTTGTATTAGACATAGAATAGCATTATTTCATAGAAATTCTGTTTTGCCTCATTTCTATTATTCAACTGTGCAATGAAGCGCTAAGTTTATATTTGAACAGTTCACGCTCCATAGAGTTTAAATAAGCTATATTTTATATGATTAGCTTTTTTATTATAAATGGTGGCTAGGGAGCTAGCAGCGCATTTGATGGTAAGCAGTTACCGCCCCTCTACTCATGAAATTCAACAATACCTGGGATATTTAGCCAAGCCACTGCTTACTCAAGGTTAATGCTCTCATTAAATTTCGTATACAGAAGAACATGTCATCGTAGCGCTCAGGAAACACTGCAGCAGGTAATTCATTTCAGAACCTTCATGCTTTTGAAAGACTCTGTCAGAGAACTCTGACGAAATCGTATCCAGGTGGTATAGAATACGCAGACTAAAGTCTATATGCTGCTCTAAAGTCTCCAATATACACGTGACATTGTAATCATCGACTTGACGATGACTTAAAATTAAAAGGGCCAAATTAAAAGTACCCAGAATCAACGATCATGCATGAAGAGGTTGATGAATGTAGAGGAGGCGAACAAAGTATGTTTGGATCGAAGCAATCGGCGTACCATAGTCTCTGCCCACTGGGACACAGGCGTGATGATATGTATGTATTAAAATTAGCTAAATTATTCATTAGCTAAATTATTTTGTTAATGGTCTTTCCTCTATGTGATGACTCAGTATGAAATAAACTTGCTGGATTGGCAGCACACTCTATCTTTATTGCTAAAACCATTGAGTTTTCATGAATAATTAAAAATAATTTTCCTTCTTATTTTTTTTTTTTTTTTTTTATACTACTTGGGTGGCAAACAAGCATACGGCCCGCCTGCTGTTAAGCAGTATCCGTAGCCTATAGACGCTTGCATTACCAGAGGTATCACTTGCGTGTTGCCAACCCATTTTTTTACACTAGGGCTTTAAGATGGCAGTATCCCTGGGATAGGAATAAGTTTCTTTCAAAACGCATTCCTAAATTAGCGCTGGAGACCTGGACTTACACACAGGAACACAACTACACCGCTGTGTGTAGTCATTTGGCTGTGGTCTTCTGTAAGGTGGAGGTCCTTCCCCAGTCGGGCTTATTTTAAAACTCCTGGTGCATTTTTATAGATTTAAACTGTGCAATCTTTTTCATTCATAAGTTATTTATCGTCTGCAACAATATTTAAATACAAACGATTTATTTATCGTTTGTCACATAAGGTTACATAATAAAGCTCTATTTTTAAAAAGGGTAGGTAGAGGTGACACCTAACTTTAGTTAGCTATGTTTGATCTCTAATATTAGAAGGCTAGCTATTGCCAAATACCGGGGACAAGTCCAAATTTCAGCATGATTCTAAAATTTTGCTAAAAACTTATTACTAGCCAAAATCTATATTCACAGTACAACATTTATACTCAATATTGCTGCACTCACGAAGCAGTCCATCCCTCTATCACAATCAAAAGGCTCTATAGACCAAGCATCCATAAAAATATCAATAAAAATAATCTCAAGCACATTGTTAATTGTTCCCTTCGGTGTTAAACGAGGATTTCTGGCGTATTAAGGCTTTGCCATATATAACGTGGTAAACGCATCGTAAAGCTTTACTTTTACGAGTACGGCAAAAAGATTTACCTTACCACGGCAGGTTTATTAGGACCCACGGGTAATGCCTGTTTTAGTAGCGGTGGAGAGCTTTCGTTACGTCTTATTGAAGGAATGGTATATGAGCTAACCCCTTTGACTAGAAATGTGTTTAAAGTTTTGCTTAAAATGCTAAAGAAACGTACTACTATCCCAGGGATACTCCTATCATAATATAAAAAAAATGGGTTGGCAACACGCAAGTCATATTTCTGGTATTGCAAGCGTCTATAAGCTACGGTAACTGCTTAGCATCTGGCGGGTCATATGCTTGTTTGCCACCAAGTAGTATAAAAAAGTGCATTTTCAGAATTATATATTTTGATACATCAGATTTGAAGTGTTCAGAGAGAAGTGTTCAGTATCTATCCTAAGAGAGAGTACCATGGAAGAGGGGTTCGATACTTTGTATATTTTGCTTATTGAGCGCACTGTACTTATAAACTGTACAATATTTATAAGGCAATTTTACCATACTGAATGTAGAATTCTAACCATCGACAATTCTCACCATACTATCTTCACCCTCTCCATATTATCTTGGTGTCATTGTTTAATGACAGTAAAATAGCAGTTTCTCGAATTTGTCAACTACTAGATTTACAGACAAGTAATATCTTTTTTAATATCTTTATTTTCCGTGTGGTGACGGATTAAGAATACAAAATGTCACCACCCCTTTCTATCCTAAGGGGGTCGTAAGAGTCGACTAAAGGAGTAAGTCAGGCAGACAATAGCCACTTCAAGAGAAGGAAAATTCGAAATAAATCCCTATACCAATTCGTCTGGCCAGCGTGGTGTAGTAGGCATTAGCCGGGTCTCCCCCACACTTGGAGAGATATTAATCTCTCCAAGTGTATGGGGGAGACCCGTGCCCAGCAGTGGGACAATTACTAGTTGATATGATGAATATCTTTATATTATTTTCTGCCATTCAAATAGTTTTTATTTTACTCAGCAACAAACAAACGTACAGCCTGTTTATTGGTAAGCAGTTACCGCAGCCTATGGGCGCTTGCAGTACTAGGAGTATTACTTGCGCGTGATTAACCCAACATGTTTTACACCACAGTTTTGTATTATTGGTAACCCTGGGTCAAAGAAAACTTGTACTCACGCAAATGAACACAACTAAGCGTCTATGGTCTTTTGTAACGAAAAGGTCTTTTCCCAGTTAAGTTAGCAAAACATATTTGAGTGACAAAAAGGAAGTCAAACTTGCTACTTGATGAAGAAGAGTGGGTTTCTATGAACGCAATCATTCGCTTTTATACAAATCTTACAAACTCTAGAAACAAGATCGCTCTACCAAATATGAATTATCAAATAATGTGTTAATTAGCGAGAGTTGAGTCCGGCCCTCGCCACTGCCGGTCTTCTCAGTAACAACGGACTCCCCGACATTGTGTATTCAACACCTTCTTATATACTAAACGTTGGGAAAACTTTAATATCGCGATTCAGGCCGGCTGTTCTGATTGGTTGATAAAGTGAGCGTGTTCGTTCCAATGACTGAGCATACGGAGTAACTGCTAATACAATACCAATAGTACAATAACTCTATCCAGCTAAGTTTCCGGATTCGAACTGCTAGGAGGCCTCCTGCTGAAAGGTGTTGCTGTTCTAAGGACACCCCATTAAGAAACCATACATTCACAATTTTTGCCTTGGCAAAATGCGAGTGATGCCCCTAATATTTAAGTTAAGGTAACTGCTTATCGTTGTGCGTATTTTTAGTGTAATTAACACTTTTAAAATAATCCTGCTGGCCAGCAGAATACCGGCCATTCACAGGCGCTGAATATTCTGGCAACATCATAATCTCAAAATATTCAATTAATTTGAACAAGGGGCGTATGAGGAACGAAGCTATACACCCTAAATAGCTCCATCTCTCTTTCTCGATCGAACGACTTACGCCCCAGAAACTCAAGTAAAGTTACATTAAAGATTACATTACTATTTAGATACATTTTTGAAACATACACAGAACTTTCTCAAACGTAATGTACCTTTTCATTCTAATCTCTTTTCAAACATTTTTTATCCATCAAACTATTAGAGCGAGTTTTCCTCACATTTAAAACCGACTTTCTCTTTCAAAGCAAACAGAGCTCATATCCACATTCCTTATGCAATCTGCGAGCGAGTCCCACATACCTCGGGGCGATCACATTTAGCTGTTTTACAGACCTAGCAACTTTTGTTAAATATTTCATAGAAAACGATGATAAAATTCTTATCTATACTAGTATAATAAAGTTGAACAGAACTACCATTTGGATTATCATAGCAGATTTTTTGAGACTGATTTTATATCGTCACACTAAGACCCAAGGGGAGTATAGCAACAATTAATACACAGCATTACATTAGTTTATAACAATATTATAAACTAATGTAATCTCAATAGAACAGTGTAATCGTCTGGTAATTTAATAATACAATAGATCTCATAGTTCCTCTTGTTTTCTCATGGACAAAAACTGTCGAATAAAATAGTGTAAGAACACATGCATACCTGCTGAACGGGCTAACCGGCCAATTTTCCGGAAAAAAGCAAGTATGAGCCTGTGGATATACAGTGCTATTCTATATACTCTACATTTAAATGATTGCAACTTGCCCCGACTGTAAAGTTACCGGTAACAGCAACTAAAAGTGGCTATATCTGCATCGCTATGCAGACCACATTAATTTTGCTTTCATGCTCTTTCCAGCTATCTATGGCTTGTACCGTGGAGGATCACACGGAGTTATGTATCACCATACATTTAGACTAAGGTCCGGTATAGAGTAAGCTGCTTAGCTTCGTGTACACTATGTTTATTTTGAATCTCTATGTTGTCCTGTATGGTCTTCTGTGTTTCTAATCTTTTCCAAGTCTGAATCATTTATTCATTTTAATCTAATGCATGATACTTACTAACGCCATAAAAACAAATTGACTCAGACAAATTGAATCAGTATAAAACAAATAAACATAACTAGTATAATTTGGTCCATTGTCTCTATACAATTTGTATAAGAATTGGGGCAAAGTTTTTCTGGCGGTTGTTGCTATGTATGTTATTAAGGGCAGGACACGTAACGCAGAACGTATGGTTGTTGGATTGTTAGAGCAGTAGGTTTCTAGGAGCACTGTCCGCGAGGGACAGCGTTCCCGGTGCATCCTGGTGTAAAAAATGGGTTGGCAACACGCAAGTGATACCTCTGATATTGCAAGCGTCCATGGGCTACGGTAACTGCTTAACATCAGGCAGGCCGTTTGCTCCTTTGCCACCCAAGTAGTATAAAAAAAAGATACTGTTCTTGTGGAGTTGACTATAGTCACTTATTTAGCAGTGATAAGTAAGATAAATCGTCAACAAAGCTTCGTAAAACTAGCCTTTTATAAAACTGCATATACTCTTAGTTCACGGTCAAATTGCGATACATTTTTTACTTATATAACAATAAGTGTTCATTATTATGCAACAAAAAACATGACTCGTGGTCGATGACCGTTCGACCACGAGTCGTGTTAATATATGTGCTTTGGTGGCAAACAAGCATACGGCCCACTAAATGTTAAGCAGTTACCGTAGCCACATGCGTGTTGCTAACCCAAAAATAAAAACCAGGGTTTTACAATGGAACTAGGGGTCACCCGCGGTCTTCGTCCGCCTGGTAATTTGGAATATTTCCCCCGATTTTGCAACATATCTCACTACTGCTCTGCTCCTATTGACTGCCTTCGTGATCCAGTGGCCGCAGTATGCGCCTGCTGTGCACGAGGTTGTGGGTTTGATTCTCACACAGGACAAAATTTTGTGTGACCCACAAAGAGTTGTCCTGAGTCTGGGTGTAATTTGTGTCCGTTAATTGTATGTTTGTAAGCCCCCGACACATAGCTCGTTCTCTAGTGCGGGAGTTGGTTTTTTAAGTAAATAAATAAGCAAAAAAAATAACGTGATGTTATATAGTCTATAGCCTGGATAAACTACTCAACAAAAAAAGATTTTTTCTAATCGAACCAGTACTTTCTGAGATTAGCGCGTTCAACCAAACAAACAAACTCTTCAGCTTTATAATAAGTATAGATTTCCTTTGGATAGGAAAAGTTTAATTAAAAACGCAAATTTAATGAGCTCTGGAAACCTGTAACCTCTGGAACACAACTACACCGCTTTTGTGGTCATTTGGCTGTGGTCTTTATGTAGGTGGAGGTCCTTCCTCAGTTGGGCTTGCTGACTAGTATGGTGTCCTACTTCTCTTAAATGTCTTTGTATTCGTCTTGTAAAGCCAACAAGGGTTCCAATAAAAAATACCTCTCGATCGAAAGATCGAATCTGCAACAAACCGTGCAATAGTAAAATGTAAGATAAGTAACCAACTGAACCATTATACAACTCATTTAGTCAAAAATAAACCTAATACTCACCACATTAAAGTTGATTTTCAACTTACTCCACTAAAAACTGTTAGAAATGTATTTTCATTCATCGTCACGGTCATTGAGCACTGTCATCATAAAACGAATATAATGTATTTTAACCAACCAATCAGAACAGCCGGCCTGAATCGCGATATTAAAGTTTTCCCAACGTTTAGTATATAAGAAGGTGTTGAATACACAATGTCGGGGAGTCCGTTGTTACTGAGAAGACCGGCAGTGGCGAGGGCCGGACTCAACTCTCGCTAATTAACACATTATTTGATAATTCATATTTGGTAGAGCGATCTTGTTTCTAGAGTTTGTAAGATTTGTATAAAAGCGAATGATTGCGTTCATAGAAACCCACTCTTCTTCATCAAGTAGCAAGTTTGACTTCCTTTTTGTCATTGAAATACAAAAGAAACACAGAAGACAATACAGGACAACACTGATATTTAATTCCCAATTGGGTTGCTAGCTTGTATTGTATATCGGTACAATACAAGTTAGCATCCCGGTTGGGAATGGACTGAGCCCTACAGAAGACAACAGACAAATAACTACATACAGTGGTGTAGTTGTGCTAATGTAGTGTCTCCAGTACTTATTTAGAATGGGGTAAAAGGGATTGTAAATACGGGAATGATGGTGACCTCACGATTTACCACTGCGCGGCGTGTTACGGGTTCGATCCCCACATTTGTAAAGTTCCCTGTGCCACAGGGCTTGTGACCTAGTCCAGGAGTTTTTTTTTTCTTCTTTTTTTAAAAGACAACTCCCGCACTAGAGTTCAATCTCTGTGTCGCGGGGGACTTTACAAACATACAATTAACGGACACAAATTACACCCAGACTCAGAACAACTCTTTGTGGGTCACACAAAATTTTGTACTGTATGGAAATCGAAGCCACAACCTCGTGCACAGTAGCCGCATACTGCGGCCACTGGACCACCGAGGCAGTCAAAGTTGTTTTTAATATAATAAAAAAAGGATACCACCGCAGTACCATCTGCAATATTTTAAGTATACAGCTACTAAGATATAAACAAATTATATTATTTACTATGTTACTAAAAGTCCAGCTAGTTAAATTCTTGTTCATATAAGACTTAAGAACAAACGTCTTAGGGTCGGCAACGTATGAGTGATCCCTAGGAATTGAAAGCGTTGTTTGCTAACTTTGTTTGGGGTATGTAGAAGGCTTTGTAGCTAAGAAATAGTTGTATAAGTCGATATATCTGGGTTTGCATTCAGCAGTTATGGGTGTCCGTTTTATAAATCAATTTTGAGGCACCATACCAGCAAGTAACTCTTACTGGTCCTTCACGTCCATCTTGCAAAAAATTGCACCAAACAAATCCATCTCAGCCATCAGACGTCCACTGCTGGACATATGCCTCCCCCAAGGTTTTCCACATCTTTCGGTCTTGAGCTGACCTTGTCCATCGGTTGTCCGCGACCTTTACCAGGACGTCGGTCTAGCTTGTTGGAGGCCTGCCCACGCTGCGTCTTCCAGTTCGTGGTCGCCACTCTAGAACCTTTCTGCCCCAACGGCCATCGCTTCTTACCGTATAAATACGCATAGTAAAGTAGTTGGGTTACTGTGCAGACCTCCAATGCTCATTGAGGAGTACTTAAAATCCTGTTTTTTTTTTAATTTGACAACGCGCTCGTTTTTATACTACTAAGAAGGCAAACAAGCGCATAAGGCCCGACTGATGGTAAGCAGTTACCATCCTATGGACGCCTATGGACGCTTGCAACACCAGAGGTATCATTCGCGCGTTACCGACCCTTAAAACCCTACTGCGCCTAAAATACATGTGTAGAAGTTTTTGAATTTTTATTTAAATAACTTACCAAATGACGCCAGTCTTTTGGGCACTTTTCCTCAGAACTGCGACCTCAATCAGATATTTTAATACCTTTAAATACAATATCTGACTGCCTTGGTGGTTCAGTGGCAGTATGCGCCTGCTGTGCACGAGGTTGTCGGTTCGATTCCCACACAGGACAAAACTTTGTGTGACCCATAAAGTGTTGTTCTGAGTCTGGGTGTAATTTGTGTCCGTTAATTGTATGTTTGTAAAGTCCCCCGCGACACAGAGCTTGTTCTCTAGTGCGGGAGTTGTCTTTTTTAAATAATATCTGATTGTTTGTAAGTAGGTTAGGTTACTTAAATTTTAATAACTATTCATGTAAAAATCTTATGAAATAAATAGAACTTACCATATAGCTTACAAATAATATCTAACCTTTTAAAAGGCTCTAACACTGACCAAATGGTCAGTGTATGTCCTGTTCGTCCTATGGCACTTTACTCTACACGAACCCTTTTCGGTAATCGCCTCTCACTCATCCCTTTTACACGACAGACCACTGGCGCATATCTTTCTTTCTTATTTTACTCTTATGTATTTGTTCTATGTCACCTTTTTACTGTCAGAGGGCAAATGTTGATTTATGTAAGTAAAATATAAAGTCTAGGTTTAGTATTCAATGGAGAAAGAAAATGGTAGAAATCGATAATCTCTATCTCGTTAGTCTCGCGTTATAAGTTTCAACTTATGTGGCAACCAAGCATAAGGCCCGCCTGATGGTAAGCAGTTTTTTAAGCTACTTCAAAAAAGGAGGATGTCTCTCAATTCGATCGTATTTTTTCTTGACTTCAACTTAAAAAATTGAAGTCGGTGCCAAGCTTAAAATTAGGTGACAGGATGAACCTAGCACCGACTTCAATCTGTATTCAGTTATTTTTAGGTTTTTGAAGTCGGTTTCAGATTTTTCCGTAGTGGCTTAGAGTCTCGAATTGAAAGGTGTGTTCGGTATATTGCTAACTATTACACGGGACTTAACCTAGCTGGCAAAAGGTGAGTGTCATATCTCTCTGGAAGGGTAGGCAGAGGCGTATTAGACCATCGTTGTACCAACTAACTATTACTATATAACTATTTTTCATAACATTCTAATAATGAGTTTTTTTTTTTTTTTTATACTACCAAGTAGGCAAACAAGCATACGGCCCGCCTGGTAAGCAGTTACTACGGTAACTGCTTACCATCAGGCGGGCCGTATGCTTGTTTGCCTACTTGCGTAGCCTATGGACGCTTGCAACACCAGGGGTATCACTCGCGCGTTGCCGACCCTTTAGAAACCTTAGAGAATTTGTATAAATTTAAATTATGTATATATTTTATAAAAATATTATGGCTTACTACGCGTATTAGGCATCTGTAAGTGTAATGAGCAAATTAATGTAAATAAATAAATAAACTAAGTTTCTAGTTTATAGAGTTTTTGGAATATGTATTAAGTTTTTTTACAGAAAGTCCATTATCATTATATCCACTCCAGCACTCCGTCACTCCCACAAAACCGATATAACATCTATATGTCAATGCAACACAGTTCCAAAGTTATAATAACACGACAATATTCACAACATTCATATACTCATGCGAAAGTTGTATGAATTAATAACATATACCAACTTTGTTAGCGATTTATGGGGGAAAGTGGTAAAAAGGATCATATCTGATCATAATTTATGTTATATGCTCCCCACTGTATTTATTTTATTTTATTGTTTGAGGCACTCGCTCATCGATAAGCGATAAATGGGTTACGTTATGGACGGGTGACCGTTTATTTAGCTACGAAAAAGCCATGTAAATTTAGTTTTTGAAGTAAAAACTTTTTTAGACGCGTTGAGCACTATTTGGGTGAATAAAAATCATGGAACTCGCGTTATCGTCTCCTAACGCTTTCCATATTCAAACTTTCTGGGTGAACAACCATCATGGAACTCGCACCATCGTCACCGAACGCTTTCCATCAACACATGTTGGACATCGTCAATGGTGCCACAAGTTACACAGTTGGGGGAATCATATATGTTCATCATATGTCCAAATTTTCTTGATGGAATATGACCGGAACGCAACCTTAACGCTGTAACAACTGCAGTCCTATTTAAATCACATCCAGCAAACCAAGGGTAACGAGGAGGCTGACTTTGAATAATTTTATACCAAATTCCTTTCTCTTTTGATCTCTGGTCAAAATATTCTTTCCAAATATCATAACAATGATTTTTATAGATGTTTATAATTTCTGAATAATAAGGTAAAACCTGGATCAAATCTCCCTGTCGAGACCCCAACTTTGCTAATCTGTCAGCCTCCTCGTTGCCCTTAAGACCAACATGTGATGGAACCCATTGCATACGTACTACTCGTGCCACGAGAAGCATACGGCCCGTGGAATACCCCTGCCGAGTCTGGGTATACTTCGTGTTCAAAAATTGTGTAGTCCCTCGCGACACAGGGCTTGTTCTTTAGTGCGGGAGTTGTCCGTAAAAAGAACACAGAAACAAAAAACGTAAACTTTTTATTATTGTATAAATACTGTACATATTTACCCCATTATCCCCTATACAGACAAACGTACACACATTTATGCAACATACTCAATGTTGTTGTTAAAATTTAGTTTGTTTTGATTATATAGTAAAGTTCATTATCCACGTGTATAGTTTCGCCTCAGGCATCTCAATGTTTCTACATAATCCGGGCCTTTGTTTACGTTCTACATGTTTTTCAGAATGTGTTTTGGTTGTTGGGTAAAATAGTTTTTGAATATGACCTCTGGATTAATTGTCGTTGGACATTGACATGTTCATGTTAAGTATTAATATTGTATTTTATTTCGTTTGTATAACTTTTAATTTACGTTTTTTTAACAACAGGGCTTTATGGTGGAAGTATCCCTGGGATAGGAATACGTTTCTTTCGAAAACGCATCCCTAAATGAGCAATATCTTTTTTTTTTTTTTTTTTTTTTTTTTAAAAAGACAACTCCCGCTCTAGAGAACAAGCTCTGTGTTGCGGGGGACTTTACAAACACAATATAACCTGTATATTAAGTAGGTATATAATGTGTAAAACATGCGCGCAATCTGCTATTGCTGACTGCCGACAAACTGCTATGCAGTTTGGCAGAAGTTATTTAGAGATCCATATTGAATACAATTTATAATAAAAAAAAAACTAGGTATCTACCTACCACACGCGGCTTCGCCCGCGCTTATAATTTTTTTTGGGGTATACACTAGCGTATGTGCTATTCTAGACTATATTCTATCTCTGTGCCAGATTTCTTCCAGATCCGTGAGCCGTTTTGGCCTGACTAAGTAATATCCACCCAACCTTTGCATTTATAATAATTATAAGTGTAGATAATAATATCTTATATTTATGAAAGCATGTGTGTTCCTTAATGACACATAAACTACTGAACAGGATTTAGTAAAACAGTTACAACCGTGCTAGCAAAGCAGCTTGTAACATCTAGTAATTCTATAAACCAACGTAAATCTAAGGCATTGTTCAGACCAAACGTATAGTCATCCGCTTATTAGGAATGCGCGTTCCGCAGTTTATCGCTGTTCCTTATATATATATTTTTTTATACTACCAAGGTGGCAAACAAGCATATGACCCGCCTGATGGTAAGCAGTTACCGTAGCCTATGAACGTTTGCATCACCAGGGGTGTCACTCACGCGTTGCCTATCCTTTATAAACCTTATAACTCCTTTCTTGAAGAATATTGTCCGATTGGCCGATTATTGTACTACGTGTCTATGAAAGTATGACTGCCTTGGTGGTACAGTGGTCGCAGTATGCGCCTGCTGTGCACGAGGTTGTGGGTTCGATTCCCACACAGAACAAAACTTTGTGTGACCCACAAAGAATTGTTCTGAGTCTGGGTGTAATTTGTGTCCGTTTAATTGTATGTTTGTAAAGTCCCCCGCGACACAGAGCTTGTTCTCTAGAGCGGGAGTTGTCTTTAAAAAAAAAATTGGACGCGGATTGGCTACGTTACCGAACGTACACAAGTCTACTCTTTTATACGCTAAAGGTTTGGTGTGAACGCATACTGCCGAGTCCATATTATTCACAATGAAGCTGACTCTGAGCTGAGCATACTCACAGTCGGCAGCGAACAATTCGTTTAGCGTGAACGTTGCCTTAAAGATAACAACAGAACTATTCTTCACATTCCAACTGAATAATTACCTGTACATATCATAAAGAAAGTCAAAAGTTTCTTTCAAACAACTACTTTGAATATAAACAGTTTTGGAATTCAAATAAAAGTTGCAAGGGTTCTTTACCGTGGAGTAACATACAATAAAGTGTTACTTAAAGTAAGAAATAAGTTTGTTACACTGAAACGCAGCTATATGTTTATTTCTTCTTTTTGTATACTACTTGGGTGGCAAATAAGCATACGGCCAGCATAATGTTAAGCAGTAACCATAGCCTGTTGATGCCAAATCCATTTTATACTAGGGTTTTATGCTGGCAATTTCTATCTCTCTTTTTAAACGCATCCCTGAATGAGCTCTGGACAGAGTCCGACTGGCGGCTCATCCTTACCCCCTATCCCATGAGCTCTTGGAGCCTAATTATATCAGATGACTCAAAAGAGCCGTGGTGCTGGATGACTAACTTGGGGAAGACATAGGGCAATGCCCCATCTCGCCAAACTCCAATTTCCTTCAACAAATCTGATCATAGTCTAGCATATAACAGGAGAAAAAAAAATGCTTTGGAAACTTGTACTGGCATCCAATTACACCGCTATGTGGCTGTGTTCTTCTGTAAGGTGGGGGTGGCAACACTGGCAACACGCAAATGATACCTCTGATGTTGCAAGCGTCCATAGTCTGCGGTAGCTGCTTAACATTAGGCGGGCCGTATGCTGGTTTGCCATCCAAGAAGTATAAAAAAAAAAGATAGTTCCTTTCCCAGTTGGACTTGCTCACTAGTAAGATGCCCATCTCGCTCTAAAACGTTTTTTTACATTCATATATTTTTTGTTTCATTTCAATAATAACTTAGTGATAACTACGTTAGTACCAACAAACAGGCAGCGAGCGTGGCCCGATGTAATCTCATAAGAGTTATTTGAACAAAATAGTGCACGTACGAATATCTACACCTCTGCTATTGTAACTGAAAGTTTAGTTCGACAAATGTTTGTAAAATATATATTTGAGAGCATATAGAAATTGTTTATACATACCAAGCAAAAACGTATGTCAATATATGTCATCCCGCGTGGATGTGTTATTCCAGACTATAATCTATCTCTGTGCCAAATTTCATCCAGATCCGTTCAGTAGTTTTTACGTGAAAGAGTAACAAACATCCATCCATCCATTCATCCATTCTCACAAACTTTCACATTTATAATATTAGTAAGGATTAAAAACGCAGACTAGAATATTACACAGACGTCACCTAAATTTTCATAATCTACTGTCAGATTGGCTGACTAGAAAAATGCCTAGAAAAATCTTTCTTTTTTATACCCACCACCCATTAATCCATTTGATTTAGGTACAGTGCGCCCACATCATTTAGATTTTCAACAATGCCACCAACAACCCCCACTAAATCTAAGGCTGTAGCCAAATCAAGCGTCTGTCAGCTAATAACAATAACCGTGTCACAGCCGCCGGGACATTTCTGGGGATTTACGACCCTCGTTTATTTTAGCACAGGTGCCTCCAATAGGATTACTTGCGGTCAAGCCTTGCGCTCAAACAAAGGACGGCTAGGAGTGAAGAGAAGTGGACAGTTTTGTTTATTGTATAAGAAAAGAACAACAAAAGAATAAATGTGGATTATTCTTTGTTATAATGTGTCAAGATGCTAAAAGTATTAAGAGAGGGCACTATACTAGCGAGCAAGCCCGACTGAGGAAGGACCTCCATCTTACAGAAGACCACATAGCGGTGCAGTTTTGTTCCTGTGTGTGAGTACAGGTCTCAGAGATGTATTTTGAAAGAAACATTTTGAAGCAATACCTCTGGTATTGCAATCGTCTATACCACCCAGGACCTTATATTCATTTAGGTCAAATACATGATACTTATGAACGTCAAAATAAAAGTCAGCATATTTTTTTCCTACAGCCAATTCGCTCTCATGGGTATTGCCTAGAGAAGAATTGGCAAGAAACTCTGGCCATTCTTTTCAATCGCCAGAGTATAATATTTACAATTTGGTATGAGTTAGTATTTGAAGTAGGTAACAAAAAGGTACGGAACCAACACACCATACCAAAAAAGAAATAAAAACTACAAGACCAACGTGCATGTTCAAAGTGACAAAATTATTATAATTTGACTGCCTTGGTGATCCAGTGGCCGCGGTATGCGCCTGCTGTGCACGAGGTTGTGGGTTCGATTCCCACGCAAGTCAAAACTTTGTGTGACCCACAAAGAGTTGTTCTCAGACTGGGTGTAATTTGTGTCCGTTAATTGTATGTTTTGTAAAGTCCCCTGCGACACAGAGCTTGTTTTCTAGTGCGGGAGTTGTCTTTTTTAGATAGAAAAAAAATCCAACAAATCACCAATGATGAATAACTTAATAGCCATTAATGAACAATTAATATGTAATACATCCTCTAATTAGTCCCGATCTATAGATATCAGGACCTTTGGCATGAAATGTGATATGCATCTCATTACATTTCACCTGAATAGTAATTAGCTTAATCGTGATTAATTAGATAAGGGTATCGTTGGATTCGATAACATCGACATCAAGAAAGGTATCTAAAATAATTCAAGGAAAATTGATATTTTGTTTGGTAGATAAATATATTAGAAAGCAGTTAACTTCGTATATTACAATTATGTATACACGGCAACGAAAATAGTGGTACAGGGCCACTGTATGAAAGGAAGAAAGAAAGAAAAAAAAATTGCTCTTACATTCAATTAAACTTAAAATTAATACATTTCATAAAACTTAATTTAAAAAAGCAAATAAGGTCCCTGCGTCAGCTCTAATGTTGTGGCCTGGACCACAACGCTGATATTCTCGCAGGACCTTTATAACTACGTGATATATGAAGACTAGTTTGATGATAATGAAGACTAGTTTTTTAGGAAAACCAATGAATAAACTTGTGTGAAGTATATTTTTATTTGTAATTCTAGTCTTATTGTATACTGTAATCAAATTTCACAGAAATATATACAATGGTTTACTTAAAAAACTTATTTTCATATAGCGGCCCTGTACAGCTATCTCCGTTGCCGTGTGTACATAGTTGTTATAATTGGCCTGTAGGCCTAATGGTTAGAAACCCTGACTGTTAAGCCAGAGGTTGTAGGTTTGATTTCCAGATTTCCCATCCTGGGACAAAACTTTGTGTAATTCATAAATGTTTGTTTCGAGTCTGAGTGTAATTTCTGTTCGTAAATTGTATGTATGTAAAGTCCTATAGACTCAGGACTTGTTACCTAGTGTGGGAGTTGTCTTTTTTATTAAGAAAGAAAATAGTTCATTGATATAATAAACAAGAAACACATTCTTGAATGAAAGAAACACTTAAAACTGTCAAAAATAATACTTAAGTAAGTAGTTGTAGTTATAATAAAACATTATATTTTTCAAATGCAACCTTACGCGCATGTTGTGAATCTGAACTAGTAGTGTAGTGACTCGATTGACGAAATATACGCAGCAATTTCAAATAGTGCTCGTATTTTTAGACGACTCTGTTTGTTTATCTTGGGGTTTTCTGTATCTATGATATTTGAATTCATTAAAACACGTTTCTACTAACCTATTCGAACCCACTCTTGGATAAAGAACCACCCCCCCCCCACTCCCTTCTACTTCCCGTAATCACGAGCTTTCTTTTCCTAGTCTTTATCAAATTCATCCAGTTCATTCTGCTAGGTATATCCTTTCTGTTTCTGTTTTCCGCCCTTGTAACATTGTCCTGGCTTGTCTTATTTAAACTTAGCAGTACATATATTTCTCTTAGTTGTAACGGAGAAGCTTAATGCAGTTAACACCACATAAATGAAATCATCTGGTGTTAGTACAGTTTCTAACAACCTTCATATATGTTTTACCACACCTCCGTGTGAAATTCACCTCATAAAGAATTAAGTGACTACTTATTTTTAATTATGGATTCAAATTTCGTCAATTATGTGGATTCCAAGTTGGCTTCGTAGAGCAAGACGTTTGCCAACTGCTTAGTTAACATGTAACATAATTCAAATAATGTTTAATAATATACGAAATTAGGGCCAAGTGCTGTGGAAATCTTTGGGAGAGGCCTATGTCCAGTTGTAAACTTTGAGTTAGTAATGAGGATACGATACCAGGCATTTATTTACTGACAAAATTATGTAAAGCCATCATGTTAGTGGTAACTGTCTATGAAAGCTTTGTTGACCTTGAAACATTATTTTGTTTTGAACCGAGTTCAAAAAGAGGAGGTTATCAATTCGGGTGTATTTTTTTTAATGTTTGTTACCGCAGAACTCCCTCATTTGTGGACCGATTTAAAAAAATCTTTTTTTGTCTGAGATGACATACTTCCACTTTGGTCCCATTTTCATCAAAAGAAAGTTCTGGTGATGGGATCCATGAGGAATTGAGGGAACTCCTTAAAAATTATAGGCATACACATACTTATTATTGAGAAGTTCAGGTGGCCGTCTGTGGTCTTCTTTATCAGTTTTACTTCATCATATTATACTTTCTGAATGCAAATGATTGATTTATTGTTAAAAATATTGAAATTGCTATATGTGTGCCTATAATTTGGACCAAACTGGAAGTATTTCCAGTCAAACAAAAAAATAATTTTTCAAATTGGTCCATAAATGACGGAGTTATGCGGTAACAAACATAAAAAAAAAAAAAAATATACACACGAATTGACCTCAAAAATACCTCCTCTTTTTGAAGTCGGTTAATAAGTTTCCATTATGGTTGCTAAGGTAGCTAGGTAACGGAACTTCATAATTAAACAATGTAATCTAGCTGTTTTTAAGGTGGTTGAAATTCTGCAACTTGCCTACTGAAGTCGGTTTTTTTTGTTAAAATTATTATTATTTCTTAAATCGTTTTTTTATCTCAATTATACTTTTTATTTTTAAAGCATCATGTACGATATTTACGCATAGTTATGTCCGAGCATATTACTTAATATTATGCGTTATAATGTCCATATCGTTTGGAAAATCTCTTGATTCTAGGCGAAATGGAAGGTAAACGCGCTCAATGCAGACGCTGGCGATTTGATCAGATGCCATTCTAAAGACTGTCAAATTCAAACTCATTTATTCTTTAAGAATATAAAATACATGACACTTATGAACGTCATAAAAACAAATGACAACATATCTTTTTCTACATGTGTTTTTTTCTTTCTTTTCTTTCTAACTCCTCCTATTTACTTCTGATTAAATTCGTTGCGGGGTCCAAGACAGTAGGTTTAGTTGTCCACGGGACAAAACTCGGTGTATCAGTTGGTTACTCCGCTGTTAATCCTGGCTCACAGGAGTCACAGCGGTCGATGTGGGTCGGATTGTCCCAAATAGTCGTATGTGTTCGCAATCCTTAGCAGTGAGGGCACGGCGACGATGATGATGTTCTATGTTCGACACTTGTACCTACTTTGTTAATAAACCCATAAATATCTTTAATCCTGACATGTTATTATCTTATAATTAACTAGCTATTCCCCATTGTCTCACAAGCGGCAAATTTGGATTTCATAATATCAGGTGTTTTGTTTAACTATGCTCCCTTTGGGTCGTAGCATGATAATATTAAAGCCATGATAATTTAAACCTTGCTGAATTAATGAAATATTAGAATATTATCAAAAAATACCTTATCCATTTTTTTTGTGTAGCGTTGGATTTATAAGTACCGAATGCTTTCTTGCCGCTTACCTTCGATAGTAACAACAGTAAATTGGCAACAATAGTAAAGTATATTTTTTGAATGTGCAAATTATATTTTGTAGCCCGACTGGGGAAGGACCTCCACCTTACAGAAGACCACAGCCAAATAACTACATACTGTATTCCTGTGTGTGAGTACAGGTCTCCAGCGCTCATTTAGGGATGCGTTTTGAAATATACGTATTCCTATCTCAAGGATAATCTTAAAGCCTTGCTGTAAAAAATGGGTTGGCAACACGCAAGTGACACCTCTGGTACTGCAAGCGTCTATAGGCTACGGTAACTGCTTAATATCAAGCGTGCCGTATGCCCGTTTGCCACTCAAGTAGTATAAAACAACAAAAAACTATGTTGTTACAATAGCTATAAAAATAAAAGTTACCTAAACTACTTACAAAAACATAAGATATTGTCTTTAAAAACTATAAATAAAGTATCTGATTGAGGTTGCAGTTCTGAGAAAAGGTGCCCAAAGAACTAGCTCCATAGCCACGCAAAATCGCAAGGCTAACGCGCTGATCCAAGTTTAGCCCAGGCTTCGGATCATGCATTATTTTTCTTTAGATATGTTATTTTTTTTAAAAGACAACTCTCGCACTAGTAAACAAGCTCTGTGTCACGAGGGACTTTACAAACATACAATTAACGGACACAAATTACACCCAGACTCAGAACAATTCTTTGTAGGTCACACAAAGTTTTGTCCTGTGTGGGAATCGAACCCTCAACCTCGTGCACAGCAGTCGCATACTGCGGCCACTAGACCACCGAGGCAGTCACTATTATAGACCACCGAGGTTTATCTCTGCATCTCCGTGGTTGACTGGTAGATAATGCCTTAGACATTAAGTCTGCCTATGTACTTGTGTGCATGAAGTTTTACAAATAAATGTATATTTTGTAACAAATTTCATTCTTTTATTTACACTTAATTTTAAATAATTAAATACAATATTACATCTAAAACTATATTTACATATACTAAATTAACACATAAAAAAAAACAACACTAAGGGGGGTGGGAGAAACGCTTAATACGCGTCGTAAAATTCCTCCGCATCGATGTCTACTGAAAACGTGCCCAGGAGACTGGCAGCATTGTCACGCTGAATGGCAATGCTTATTCTTTGAACCAAATAACATAATTGCTACTTCTTCATATTTCATTTACACCCAAGCCGAAGTAGCTCGCTAGTATTCTATATCTGAGAAATTGTATTGATCATCGGAAGCGCCTGAAGGATATCGGTAAGCAAACAGTCGATTAATGAATCTTGGCATGTAACATTCCATGTTTCAATACAATTCCAATAGAGCTATCAGAATTCACACATAGACACTAGACTTGATTAAAATCTTGTTACATATAGATATGATGCTATCTAGTTGTTAGTAAAACTGACTGCTAAGGGAGATGTCGTGGGTTGGATTTCCACTCAAGATAAATCTGCGTTATAAGCACTATTATAATTGAAAATTAGTATTTAATTATATTAGTATTAGTAGTTAGATCACGACAGAGGCCTAAATATCGGCGATCAATATAACTCTGTCACCAGGTTGGCCACTAACCAAACGATAAGACAATTGCATTATAATAATAATAATAAATGTTTATTGTTGTATTAACAGTATTACAGAGACTACTCGCATACTCAAGCAGAGCCTGTATAAAGTATTATAGAAAGCACACAAATGGTAACCAAAATTTGTAATATATGTATATGTCTAAAATCGTCCAGATCTCTCACGGCGGCCAATCTTAACAAAGATTAGCCAACTGCGCAGGATATATTATAGTGCATAATGGTGTACGCAAACACAAGTGCACTCTCTATTGCTTCATTCTTATAACCCAAGGATTTCCAACACGACCGGAGAGAGATCAGGTGCTGGACTAACGGCTTTACGTGCTTTCCGAGCATTAATCTCAGAAAGTACTGGTTCGATAAGATTTTTATTTTTTTTTTGATTAGTGCATTTGTCCAGGAAGGCATGAGGCTATATAACTTCACGCTATGATCAATAGGAGCGGAGCAGTAGTGAGATATGTTGCAAGATCGGAGAAAATATTCTAAATTACCACGCGGGCGACCTCTAGTATACCTATATTATAGAAGTACGTATTTATTACAATAACAGTCGAATGTATTTCTGTTGGGCTCGCAGCACCCGTAGCCATTGAAAAGAAAGATTTTGGAGTAGTAACCATGATCGAGTAGACGCAGCGTGAGAAGGCCTTCAACAAGGTGGACCGACTAGTAAAAGTTCCGAGCAGCTAATGGCCAAGGTTAGTTCAAAACCATTTCTTCCAAGAATTTTCCAGTGGAAAATTCATGGGGGAGGCTTGTGTCCATCAGTGGCTGTTTTTTGGCTGAAATAATGATTATAATGAGCACATGAGGAAAACCACAAGCATTTCGGTGTCAGTTTAATTATTATTAATAGACAATTTCTCACACTTTGCTTGGCATCCAATTAAAGGCCTTGAACACAAAACACAATCATAAACCTGACCACAACGACCCTTCCCCAATTAACCAAAGAGTTTAAATGTAATAAGGACTTAATTAGACGTCAATCGGACCAAATTGCTTTAATTTCACTGCTACTACGTGAATTAAATATGCACGGACTTGGATTACGTATTTTAATTTGATTGGTGTCTCTAATTATTTCTGAGATTAAGTTTTTTTTTCATTTTATAATGTCATCTTAGCGGCTAATTTTAATAGAGAGCCATCGGTGCACAATGAGTAAAAAACCTTTTTTCCCCACTCTCATTCGATTGGACGGTAACCCTAACCTACCATAGAGTTATCAACAGTTGTAAATATTATGTTTTCAAATTGAGAATATTTTATTTTTAAAACGTGGTCGATCGGATTTTTAGTTGATGGGGATTAAATGTATATAAAACAGATTCAACTATCAAATAAAGAAACAAAATCACTTTAAAATGTTATTGCACCGTAACTTATTTACTTACGATACGTTTCGTAGGATACCATACAAAAAATAGGTGTGTGAAATGCGTGTATGATTTAAGTTGAGTTATCCAGTATAATCACCAAGAAACATTCAAGTATTTTGCAAATGTCCATAACTTATAAACGAGTGTGAAACAACAGTTTTTTTCTTAAATATTGATAAAAATTGCGTATGTAACTCACAGATAGCGTTGTAATTAAATATTCCATCACAGTGACCAATCCCACCAATAATTGCAGAGACCCAGACCAGATGTGATGAGGTAAATTGAGTGCCAATCAGTTTCATTCACGATATTTTTATTTTAAAACATGCATAAAAAATTCATACTGAAAATTGATTCATATTATTTTAGATCTGAATAAATTTTAAGCTCCCACTTTTAATACCATTAGTGATTCACAAAGCTTTACTAAACCACTATCCCAATCTAACTTTATAGACAGCGCCACAAATTCTGCTAACTCTTGCGATTTATCATCAAAAACAAATCTGTGGGAAACATCACTGAGACTAACTAACTTCCCGCTAGTTATATTTCATTGCCTTAATAATTCAGAAGTCCTGCTTTGAGTACAGACCAATATTTACGGATTGCAACTCCAGAGACTTGAGACTCTGCAATAATAATCACAAGTTAATTGAGCTGTGAGACCACTTTGGTGGAAGTTTTTAATAAAATGAATTATGCATTTCAAAGGGAGCTTCTTGTTCTCTGTCAAAGAGTTAGGAATTCTTTGCTCTGTTACGATGGGAATTCAGATAATTAAGCGACAATGGAGTTCGTGTCAAAAAGTTATGTTGGGGGCTCCTCATCCCGTTTAGCGGAGTAAAACGAGGAATGCATGTATATTGTGGTGAAATGAAAGGAATTTGCTGCAGGGATTTGTAATTTAAATGTTTTTAGTATAACGTTGAATGAAAATGTATATCTACTTTTAGATAAAAATGTTTTGGAAATATTTTCATATGTTTTGGTTGAAAATGTAGACTACGGTGGATTTTTAAAAAGAATTATTAATTGAAATAGAATTAAAAGACGGGAATCATGACTAAGCTAACCAACAAAATATCTGAGTAATTGTTTACAGGCCAATTAAGCTCATTGTGTAAATGACTTTGACTTGCCTCTAGAATTACCTTTAGAGTAAAATAATGAAATAGAAATGTGCCGTACTGAATAGTAATTCATTTTTCTATTTAATTGGACATTACTAAAAAGAAAACCTAAATCAAATCTTATAATAAAAATTATTTTTCAAAATTATTTTATATCTTTAATATTCCACAAGCAATTTCTCTCTATCCTTCAAAGAACAAAGTATGAGTCCTGGAATAAGAGAGAATTGGATAAGGTTATTGGTTTTGCTACAATGAAACCTCTTCACAATAAGTTTTGAAATCTCAATTATTAGAAATCGTTTTCAGTTTTTGATATTGACAACGTCTTGGATTCATTGTGTTAAAGTTATTAGCTTTCTAGTTATTATATTGAAGAATATGAGATCTAAGATATATTTTTAGTACCGCCCGTTATTTGTGGTAAAATTGAGATTTGTTAATTGTTTTCTCTATCAGGTCCAGTATCCAAAATGCCTTAGGGTTTCTTGAAAATATTGAAAAGTACTAAATTGGTAAATAATTTAACTTGCTTTTAGGGAGAAATCTGCACACGTATTACAGGTAAGACACAAAACGACCAAATAACATATGTATATAATATAGGAGACGCCCTAGGAGAACATACAGCGACCAAGTAGGGGATTTGCTAAAAAAGGGCCAAATTAAAAGTACCCAGAATCGACGTTCATGCATGAAGAGGTTGATGAATGTAGAGGAGGCGAAGGAAGTATTTTTGGATCGAAGCAAGTGGCGTACCATAGTCTCTGCCTACCCCACTAGGACACAGACGTGATGATATGTATGTATGTATAATATATGCCTTCACATAGCTCTTCTGATTTAGATGCACTTTTTGCTTTATAAAGTTGACCTGTTTCCTACTGCTTGAGTCGTCTATGAATGGACACTCAAGTATAATCACAACATTTATGAAAACAAAAACAACTTTTACTACACTTTACATCCATTAGCATTTCAATAAATATCAGAAACAACTCGGCATTAAAACGACGACAAACACTTAAAATAATCAAGTTATAATTGGTGAAAACCAATGTAATATTGCAAAAGCTTCCAAATAACCGGGACATATTATTAAATCGTCAATCGTTTATAAACGGGATCGTTGTAATTGTATCAGAACAATACTGATTGCTATTTGACAAGTTTAAGCTGATATGCGCCAAAATTGTTGTTTTATTTCAAAATATTAAATGTTTTTGAGTTTTGTTAGTACCGAAATTGTGAATGCTGTTCGTGATATTTTGAACGAACTCAGTGATGTTATCGATTAAAATATAACTATAGTTTAGTTGGCTGTAGTTTCAATTGGCATTTTCATCGATACACATAAAGGACATTATATGACCTAAGTATATGAATATTATGACTTTGAATATAAAATGCCTAGTGATAATACATATACACAATAAAGAAATTCCAAATTCGAGCCCGAAGTTTGCAATTGCACGGCACAACGTAGGACTAAAAAACGCACATACCAGACAAGACGAGGGTGTCAGATACTTCTGCCTACCTCTTCAGTGAAAAAGGCGTGATGCAATGTCATCACATTACATTTTAAATGAAGACAATTTTCATTCTATAGACGATTATACCTTAGTCGCGGCAAATAAAGTTAAATATACACAAATTTTACCCAGACCCAGTACAAGTATCTGTGGTTTGTACAAATATTTATTATGTTTGGGGTTCACCCACAAAACGCCCGCTGCGGTAAATATTGAGAGGGGATTACTTAGTCTTAGACTATTTAAGTCAATTATTTTAGTGGTTTTTAAATACCTATAGTAAATAGGTACTTACATTTAACTATGCTGTTGTACTGACTACAGCTATGTATTAAAGCTTATATAACTCATAGCCAGGTGCACTCTCTATTTGGTACGATCAGTAGGTTAAGCAATCAAGGTTGCGGTAACCCTATAGATGGCTAGTCGCATAGTGCTATTTCAACTAAGCGTCTACGTACTTCGAAGGGCATCACTGTTAACGATGAGATCACGACAGGAGAAAAAAATATGGATGAGAACCAAAAGGGGACAAAATAGTTTATAACGTATACTACGTTGTATACTACTGGAGATCAGTAACGTTGTAGCTAGGTTCTGGGCTGACACAATTTAGATTGCCATCGACACGCTAAGAAGGAGAAGAATATGGGCGATGTAAGTACAACAAAATATTTTATTTCAAATGAGATCTAACATAGCTGGTAATACTGTGTGAAATAATTCAGCCACTTTATTAATAAACGTAGTGTAGCAAGTGAATAGTTTTGCAATGAATTGTCTCTTCTTTCGAATGTTGAATTAATTATGACAGAAAGTAAGCGTTATGGGAATAACACGTTATGATTTTGTTACGTTATTACCTTAATGTTTAAATTTAATATTCCTTAAATAGTTCGACCTTGAAGCAAAAGCAAAAAAGACTCAAATCAAGGGCAGGTGCCTATAGATGTTTAAAATAAAGTCAAGTTTTGTGAAATAAGTTTATTTTCTATTTGCACTTAGCAAATTGAAAATAAATTGGTTTTATTTTGATATTGAACATATTATACAATTACTTCTGACATAAATAAATCTGCTTACAAAGCATAAATCTATAAGATTTCTTGAAGTTAGTATAAAAGCGATTAAATACTTGTTTGAAAAACTATTGCTTACGGAGAAATTTATTTTTACGATCAATAGCCAAGGCAATGAATACTGAATGTTTGACATTGCGGCCCATCCCACTCAAATAGACGAAATCACCTCGCCCTTCAAATTGGAATTCGTTCAAATCAACTTTTACTTTGCACAAAGGATCACGGTATTAAGCATCAATAAAGCTATAATAATAGAACTTTTATTCAAACCTAATATTTACGTAAGATTCGAGAACCCGGGGGGAATCGGGGCGAACTTAACAACCGACAGGTTTAATTAGGGAACGAAGCTAATTCCCAAGTTTTGATGAATGCGATTTCACGGATACAACCCCATTTCACCCTCGCAGGGAGTAGCATAATTTGAAATTTTGATTTAAAGCCTTGTTTGGTTAATTGCTGTTAATACTATCTGTGTTGGGTTGGTTATCGCGACCGAAGTGATCGCGAACCCTTTTGTGATTAATATCGGATTCAGTTAGGTGAGTTTTTGATTGGATACTCTTATTAAACTGGACTTCTAGCTGGATTGTCAGCGGCATGGAAATTTACAAGTAATTCAAACAATATTGGTATCGAGGCTTCACGTGACCAGGCTGGCTTATTTTTGGCTCAAAGAATAAACATTGCCATTCAACGTGGTAATGCTGCCAGTCTTCTGGGCACGTTTCCAGCAGACGTCGATGCGGAGGAATTTTATGACGCCTATTAAGCAGTACCTCCCGTTTTTCGTGTATTTTCTATGTATATAATTATAATATTGGTTAAATCAAATACAGTCGTATATGATAAGCCGTATATATGGAACTGTCAAATTAGCTGTACCATTTTCGATTGGTGTATAATACAATATACAATACATAAATTCAATGAGTATTTGCATTTGACTGCCTTGGTGGTCCAGTGGCCGCAGTATGCGACTGCTGTGCACGAGGTTCGATTCCCACACAGGACAAAACTTTGTGTGACCCACAAATAATTGTTCTGAGTCTGGGTGTAATTTGTGTCCGTTAATTGTATGTTTGTAAAGTACCTCGCGACACAGAGCTTGGAGAACAAGCGGCGTTTGTTCGTATAGTGCGGGAGTTGTCTTTAAAAAAAAAACAATGTTTAATCGTTTTTTGTTGTGGGATAGCTACATTAAACGCATATTACATACATTTATTGTTTTCATTAGTAAACATTACATCAATCAATCAATCAGCCTGTTTTTATTAACTGCTTTACATATGCTTCTTCTAATTTACGCCACAGCACCCCATCTTCCTCCTTATTTATGATAATCGCAACCTTTCCTCTATTCTTAGTCCACCTCGTCGTCTTTAAACAGGTTATATGTATAGATAATTATAATTTCAGTTGAATGCACAATTAGTAGCTTTACTACAGTACTGCATTGAACATCTAGGCTATAAACTACGTCACAGGCTGCATGTATAAAGCTAATTATTATATGAATCAGCACATGGTTATGAGTTAATTATAGGTATGAGTTTCATGTTAATTTAAATGCCTGATACAGCGACAATATTAGCTGTAAAGACAAAGACGCTGTAATTCAATGTTTGTAGTAATCCTTACTAATATTATAAATGTGAAAATTTGTGAGATGGATGGATGGATGTTTGTTACTCTTTCAAATAAAAACTACTGAACGGATCTGTATGAAATTTGGCACAGAGATAGATTATGATCTGGAATAACATATTTTTACAGTGATAACCGATATCCACGCGAGCGGAGCCGCTGGCAACAGCTATGTCTAGAATAATAATTATATTTTTGGGACAACTCAAACACCGCCATCTGATCCCAAACTAGGCAGAGCCTGTACTATGGTAACCAGACAACTGATAAACATACTTATATATTTCTAAATACATGTTATAGATAAATAACAGCCAGACACAGAACAAACATTTATGCTCATCACACAAAGATTTGTCCTGGGTGGGAATCGAACTCACGACCTTCGGCGTAGCAGTCAGTGTCACTAACCACTATACCAACAGGCCAGTCATAATATAATGCAGTAATAAAGTCTACCTGATGGTAAGCAGTTATCGTAGCCTATGGAGCATCTTTCGCGCTTTGTACCGACCTTTTACTTATAAAATCAAAGTTTGGTGTTAAGCAATGATTTTATAGAAAAAAAGACGTAAATATTTCTCAGGCGCGCGGAATTTGTTGCCTTTAACAGTATTAACAAGCTTTATTTCATCTATCACTATGTTTTTCTGTTTTATTACGTTTCGTATTATCTATCGCATTTTGACGATTCCTCATTACCACACTGTGGGAAGCCAATTTTTTTATTATTCATTCAATTTTTTTTTGTACGGTATATTGGTTTCCGTCCCTTTTTGTTACAACAAATATTGTAACTCATACCAAATTGTAAATTTTATACTCTGGCGATTAAAAGGAGTAGTCCGAGTTTCTTGCCAATTCTTCTTGAGACCCTAACCTAGGCCAATTCGCTGGTATTTGTTTTTATGATGTTCATAAGTATCATGCATTTGATCTAAATGACTTTGACTTTGCATTCATACTTAAAATTTATAAACAGATTCTATTATATATTCTAATGTGGTAATAAATAAGGTAGAGGTCCTTCTCCAGCCAGGTTTTATCGCTTGCATAGTATCCTAACTCACTCTCTTATTTTATTACACCCCTATGTAAAGTGAAGGTGCCCAAAAGGTCCGGTATGTTGTATGGTACTTTTCCTCTCCACACTACACTACCAAACTAAAATTTATTATAGGTGAAATGTAAATTAAAGTCCAGCTGACCAAAACTCTCACATTTCATAAGTTTGAGGTTATTCATAAAACAGAAACTCTTTCCTGAGTTAACGTTTAATGCACTTCATTCCGACAAACGGGTTCGTTATTTCAAAGAATAGCTGAATCATACATTGTGACGGAGACATGCTTTAGTTTCTACTGGATTTATTACTGCTGACTTGGTTCATACTTGGCGACTACTAAAAGAATTTAGTATTATGTACCGTTAGATATTTCCTAGGACAATGTCCAGTTAATGACTAGCTTCTGATCTTGGGAACATTTAAGAAGCGATTCTTTCTTCGTATTACATTTTAAATTGTTAGTTTAATTGTCATTATACCTGTGTGCTAAAAGCGTTAAATTAAAAGTACACAATGCATGAAGAGGTTAATGAATATAGAAATGAGAAGGACAAGAAGAGATGTAAGAAGGACAAATAATGGTTATTTTAGCAATTGTAACTGGAGAAATTGAATCAAGGTATAATGAGAATAACCTTAACAGATTTTATTATGTTTTTATTATCATTTAAGAGAGGTAGGGTAGGACACCGTACTAGTGAGCAAGCCCGACTGGGGAAGGACCTTTACCTTACAAACACTTTACAGAAGAACTCAGCTTTGTTTTTGTGAGCGAGTACAGGTTTTCAGCGCTCATTTAGGGATGCGTTTTAAAAGAAACGTTTTCCTATCCCAGAGATACTCCATCTTAAAGCCCTGGTGTTAAAATAATGGGTAAACAGCAACACACAAGTGATACCTCTGGTATTGCAGGCGTCCATAGCCTACGGTAACTGTTTAACATAAGGCGGGCCATATGCTACTAGATAATTTACTATCGTACAAGTTTAGATAACATCTGGAGAAGAAAAAACATCGTATTCAAAGAAAAACATCTTTTAAAATTTCCTGTCAGATTATGTCACTAATTTATTGATCTGAACTTCAAAATATCATTGACTTTACTTGTATCAAAAAAAGTCAAATATTATAGCTAATTCACTTTATTATAAAGTAGATCATAAAAGTTTGACAGCTAAGATGAAGATAAATCATTAGGACCAAGTAAACAATATGAAAGAAACAATCTAACAACCAAATACAAAACTAATTATTCCACAAAATCAATTTCAATAAACAAATACTGTAGATAGAACTAATGAAAAACGTCCATCAGGATCTCATTTCAACTTACCCAAATTTCCACCCAATTTTAATCATAAAATTTCATCTTCATACCTTGCCATAAAATATTAAACAAAACTTTTCAAAACACAAAAGCCCATTAGCATGATATCAAACGGCTCCGCTGGACCGGAACACCTAAAAACTCGATTGAAACATTTATCTTCTGATCCTAAAACATTCAGTTTTTCATTCACCATTCACCGTATTTTAAACTGTGACACTTCGCTTTAATAGTTCCCTCTAACGATCCCTGGGTACATAAAAGATAAGATAATACCAGCCATCGACACTGTGAACGGAAAATTTCCTCAGTATTTGATCGTCGGGGCGTGGATAAAGGTCCATGGTTAAATTTTAAAATTCTCATTTTGATCTTTATTTTTCAGACCATTGGTCGTTATTGTCTTACATGATACACGGCAAACATTGTATGTATACATACTCATACAATCACTCTTCTGTCTAAGGTATATATTTTGAATGCATTGAACATTAATATTCACAGTCATAGTGATTTTTATACAGTAAGTAGCATTAGAATCTTACATACTACTGAAATACGTTGTCATGTACATTACAGTGACAAATAAAGTGACAAACATGAAAGACTGTTCTGTCCAACCTTCACATCGGAAAAAATAGGTACTTTTAGTTTTCCTATATTACGGATAACATTTCCATTTTCTTTCCTAAAGACGAAAATTTTAATAGAAATGATCAGAAACTGTTTAGCCAAGAGATGTGACTTAATCGATGTGCTAACTAATGAGCAGCTTTTAATTTTTATCTACATTGATAGTAGATTATATTAGTGACTAAATTATTAACACTAAACATTACAGAATAATAATACTAATCTCAACGTGATGACATATTTTTCTTGTCTTGACTTGTTTACCTCCAGTGCTTCCCTGCAATCTTTTATTTGACCAACCATTATTTAACTATTATTTTAAAACAGTGAGGTCAATTAAGGTTATAACCTAAATAAAGAGTATTTGGATCCTGAATCAAATTTTACAAAAGGAATTCAAATTCTAAGAATAGACTAGTTAAAAGTCTTAAACAGAGCTTTTTTGTAAAGAAACAACTGTTTAAATGAAACTCACTTGCAGTATTCGTTGCAATGACCCTATTCTCTCAGGTTGTCTCATTTGAAAACTTAAATAAAATAGTCAATGGTACTCGGAGATAGTTCGCGAGTCTCAGGGGACTTGACACCGGTTAAAGCTATAAAATATGCAAAGCAGCAACTTGTTGGGTTTAGGGATTACGTTGTGCTAGGTAGCGACAACGTCTTTAGTGTATCTCTTGAAATCACACTGTATATATCTTGATCTATTTTCAAACTGATGTTACCGTGACATTTAATATTTGTCCAGCTGACCTGGAAGTCTTTAAACCGACTTCGGACTTAGGTTGGTCGAAGCAAAGAAAACCTGCTCAGGTGAGGATTTATAGACGATTCCAACCTGGATTGTAAATGTGGTGCTGAGCCACAAACCATGGGGCACTTGATATCATGTCCCGCGTGCCCTGATACCTGCACCTGGACGTCGAGGAACTTATGGACGCTACTGAAAATGCAAAACTCGTAGCTAGATTTTGGGCTGACACAATTTAGATTGCCATCGACACGCTAAGAAGAAGAAGAATATTTGTCCAGTAATAAATATGCAGTAATGAATCATCAAGTTCTTTGTTTTATGAAAGCTCTATAAAAATCTATTACTTAGTTCGTCAGGTTTACATCTACATCACCCAAAAGTTTGCTAGTGTTAAATGCTTTTGGAATTGAATCTGTCTTCATCAATTTGTTTTAGTGCAACAAATTTATAATATGTGCGAAGTCTCTTCTCTATCACGAGAGCTGAGAAGGTTTTTTAGTTTTAATCCACACACATTAGCCTAATGTGGACTTATGGTATCTTAATTATTCTAACAAAATATTTGTTTTATTAACCACGGCTGGTAAATACCTGTTTTCAGATACATTGTTTTCCTACTATTTGTCTTCAACTACATAATTTCTAAAAATATGTTATGTAAATAATTCTTAACGACCTGGTGTAAACAATGGGTAATGGCAACACGCATGATACCTCTGGTATCGCAAGCGTCCATAGGCCACGATAACTGCTTAACATCAAGCTTGTATGCTTGTTGGCCACCTAAATACACACAAACTACAATATATCTAATCCTTGTTATAAAATATTTAATTTAAGAAATCTTCTTTAACATTAAAATCAATATGTATACAAATAACTTTTGTATTGCAAATAATTGCGATTGTTTATGGATCAACTGTTTGTTACTCTAACAGAACTGCCAAACAAGAGCAATTAGAATAAAATCTCTATATTACGTGCCAAAGCGAACTATTCGTTTAGTAGTTGGGTAAATCCAAATGAAATGAAGGGTAGCTTGTCTAATTACAGTGGCATTAACTGTAATGATCTCTAGGCACGGCATCTGAGCACGCGACCGTTGAACATCGCTTGCTATTACCAACTGGATGGATTTTTTTGTTTTCTATTTTTGCAAGTAAATGGTGAGCTGGTAGATTTATCAGATTGTAGTAAAATGATGATGATAATTGCTCAATTATTGCAAATTATAACGAGAATATTCAATGTTTCAAGTTTCTTTATCAGTTTGGCCATGCTTATGGATATGCACATATCAAGTAAAAGCTGTCTCTCGCTGTCTAACACGACGCCTAGTGATGTGAGCTCGATTCCCAAAATAAATAGTTATTACCTTATATATCCGTAAATTTTCTATGAGTCTCCATACACGATACTGTTTGTGCGATATGAATAACACTAGGTTCACCACTAGATAAGAAGAAGAAGAATAGAAGGTAAGTTTTACTCTATACTTATAGTCAAAAATATTGAGTTAATGAAATATATGATTCGTTTAAATTCAAATTTACCTACATTGTGTATAACAGAATAAAAAAGTGTTTCGAAAAACAAAAAGCAATTTATTGCAGCCTCTGTGGATGGTGCGACAAAACTAACGCATGTCCGAGTGCTCAGTCTTGCGTGACAAAAAATGCAGGGAAACAACAGCGTGGAAAGTCGGCTCGGTCTTATTAACACTGTGACTGAGGTTGGCAGTTTAAAATTAAATAGCGTCCGGTTGATATTAAATATCAGAATATATAAAGTAAAGCTGTTGGAGAAAAAGAACATAATTATGTATTTTTAAATCCTGGGAAATTTTACACATGGGCATCTGATAACTATAATTGGTAAAGAAACTTATGTATTTCTAGATAATATATATACCTACAGGGTACAGATAAATTACATCCTAAAACAAACCAGATAACTTTTAACAATGAGATGGAATCAAATCCAGCTGATATAGACTCTCACTACAGAGTGTAATGGGAACTTCAATTTTCAATTTAAAACTTTGCTTGTTTCATAAGTACTCTATTAATATTATATCCTGAGAATTTAGACTTTCAAGTAATATCCAGACTAAATCTATAAGGGTAGGTACAAAAATACGACGAAACGCTTCGAGAAAGGAATTCTAATAACTACAACTAAGTTTATTAGAAATGCTGCAGCAAGAATCTCAAATACATTTTATTGCACTATTGCCAATAATACAAAAAGCAGTATACCACTATTGCTTCTTGCATTAATAGTACAATAAAATCTAACTCAATCTTAAACTAATTTAAAAGGCATCAAAATTTCTAAAATTCCGACACATTTTATAACAAGTTTTAATGTTAAAAAAGCAACTAATTTCTCTACAAAGTAATGTTTACATTAAAGAAAGACTGCAAAATCTGTGCTTAAAGTTAAATTAAAAACTTTACGCCCAGTTTTTGCTGGACCGGGCCATTCAAAGTTCTAGAAACTTAGTTCCGAGACTCGACCAGTATTGGAAAACACGTCAAACATTCCAGTTTTGTTTTTCTTTTTATACTCTTACCTTCAGGAAGTTTTGAATTTGCTCTGGTGATGGTAGAATGCTGATGGGTCGATACTATAGATGAGGGTCGTGAAGGTTTATTTGTTTTGGAATGTCTTGACTAGAAATAGAGGGCTATGTAGGCTAAGAGCTTGGGGAGTGATTTTCCATCATCATCATAATCTCTCAGAATAAAATTGAAGACTTTGTTTTAGACACTCTGAAACTAGTTCTTTTTTCATTTCAAAGCCCAATTCTTGAGGAAGATTGGAAAAGGACTTAAGGAGCAAAATCCAAATTTAAAGCGGGTGACATCGATCAGCTAGTATCTGATAAACAAAAAAGCAAAATATTAAAAGGCGTTTTTCGCTGCTTTGTACGTGACTATAGACATGGTTTTTTCCATACTTCTTAGGTGGCAAACGAGCATAATAGCCTGCCTGATTGTAAGCAGTTAGATTAGCCTTTGGATAATGGGCATATCTGGGAAATTCACGGATAAGAAAAAGTTTTATTAAAAAACACACTACCTAAATGAACGCTAATCGTGTTCCTCCTGCACCTAAATTTAATAAGCAGGAAACAAATGTATTTAATATGTATATAATTGTAGACTCAATAAAAAAATGTATATCTATAGTTTCGTTGTACAACTTAAATCAATGTGGGCCCGCTGGAGAACATACCAGCGGGCCAACCAGGATAAATTAGTTACTGAAGGCTTTTAAAATTTAATCATTTTTTTCTTGCTTATTAAATTTACATAGCTTAAGGTGGCCCCGCCCCGGAGCATCACGAGATTTACAATACAGGTCTTTCCTTTGTCGGCCAGTCTATAATCTTGTATAAAGACCGTCCTTTCCTTGTCTAGCTTACGCATGGTACCGTACGTCAACACCAAAGTCAAGCCGTCACACAAAAATCAACACAGTCGTATCATGTCATTCTTTCCTCGGGTTATGTCCACATTTATCTCCTGCATTGTTTACCGCCAGCTTCATTTAATTCCCCCAAACATTATAATTGAAACACGCACGCCGAACGCGGCTTGCATTCATAATGTTATAAACGGTCAAACAAACTTTTTTTTCTGAATAATAACACCGTTTTAATGTAAAAAGTTTTAAGAGTGTAGATCGTATTCCCTGGTTGTAACTTTTTGGGGGGTTTCGTTTTTAATTTCAGATTAAGGGTCTTATTTATATCCTTGTTCAACGAGGTCGCTTATTGTTTTTTTTAATTTATTATAAGACAATTTTCTTTTAGATTGTCCTTTTACTCAATATTTTTCCTTTTACTAAATCCTAAATAATATATGTACCCCAACAAAATATTTGTAAAATAGATCGATAGAAAATCAAATAAAAATATATTATATAGTGATGATGGCAGATAGTTACCGTAAGATTTTTGGAGCTCACCCTAACATTTCCATTTTCCTAGTATCAGATACTGACTAATTTAAATTGAAATTCCCACTACACATTCTGTAGTTCTCAGGATATAATATCAATAGAGTCTATATTAAACATGCAAATTTTAAAAGGAATAATGTTATATGTGTGAGCAGCCTTTGAAAAAGGTATGGGCTAACAACCTGGTGAAGATCAGCTCAAGACTGAATGTTATGGAAATTCTTTTGGAAGACCTAATGATGATAATGTAATCTTTGCTTAGTTCATATAATATTTCATATACATTTCAAAAACAAAACAAATAAAAAAAACAGCAAGACACCCAGTTGACCATCATACGGTGAATAACGTGTAGGGTCGTGGTTCAAATTCATGTGCGGAGTCTCGCCTTCTGGACGTCGAGATGTTCAAGTTAGTTTTGATAGGAATATAGCGATAGTCCAATCAATACTTCTATTTACGTGCAGCGGACAGTACACTCCAGAGCTTATTTGAAGATGCGTCTTTAACGAAACGATTTTTCATAAAGCCCTAGTGAAACAAAGCGTCTATACAGCAACTGTTTGTATTCAGGTACTCAATATAAATGGAAAAGTCCAACATTTCCTCAAACAAGATCATTATCAAAAGACAGTTCCCAACTTCCTTATCACTTCCTCTTTGCAAATGAAGCAGCCCCATAGTGATCAATTACTTCCACCAACTAATAACTCAATGTTGTGTATGTTGGTGATATATTCCCATACAATAAATTCAAAGAGTCCATTCAAGTTATCTGCGTTGAAAGCTAATATCACTATATCACGTAAAAAGAAATATTGGTCAAACAATTGCCAAGTTACTTGAGAACCGCAAGAGTTTAGATTTCCGGGCCAACATTGGTTTAATGTACACAAAAGATGTTTTGAAGTAGATTACGGAATACTGAAAAGTTTTGCAGGTAGGTTTACTTTTTGTGTTTGCAGAGATGCTTGAGGGAGCTGCATATTTCAAGATTTTTAAGAATAAAGTGATACTGGTATACGCATTCTCAAATATAAAATGTTAGTTGAAATAATGTTAAAAGCGTAATAATGGTAATGTTAGTTCATAAAGTGAGTCCACTCAGACCAATCAGACGAGGCTGCTACCTGTCCTCGAGGCACATACCTAACCACTGCTAGATCTGTATGAGTAAACCCGTCTATTGACGAGTCATCTCACGATCGTAAAGCTGTACATAGATAGCTTTACAAAGGCGCATTTTCTTTATACTAACTGGGTGGCAAACAAGCATACGACCCGCCTGATGTTAATCAGTTACCGTAGTCTACGGAGGTTTGCAATACCAGAAATATTACTTGCGTGTTGCCGACCCATTTTTTTTGCAATAGAAATAATGTTTGAATTTAAGCGGTAGCCCTCAAAGCAGTTAACAACTTGTTATTGTAATCTTACAGTTAAATAAGTAAGCTAAACTGCATCAGCTTCAACTTGAATAGATGACCTGGCAAAGCTTGCGGGCAGCCGATGGATTAGGTCTGTTCAGGAACGATAGCTGTGAGAATCCTTTGAGGGCTTTCTTCCAGCAGTGAACTTGTTTTGACTATGATGATGAAGCTAAAATGAGTGTGCATTATATACTCGTAACGATTCAGGTAGTTAGGCCTCGACGAATATTATTGAATGATCAATATTTTACCTTTAGCTGAATTCCATAAAAACATATAAATAATTTCCTTTGGTTTAAAAGTTAAAAAATTAGAATATTAAGACAAAATATAAATTCATATAAAAATCTAAATAATATTTGAAAACAAAACAAAGATCGTCAGTAAAATTTTAGGTCAAGATATTTATCGCAGACAAACCTAACTGGCAGGAGACTATATCAGAATATTCTACAAAAGTTTGGAGTCAAATAATTTACAAAAGGATTTATCTAGTTATACTTATTGTTTTATCTAAACGTTCTGAACGATAGACATCATTTAAATACAAGTTAAATATTGACGTGCGAAAATTTCGTTGAACAATATCCCTTTGAAAATCGGGATGTTATGGACAAAGTGCCACGAAACCAGTCCACTCATAAAGCCATTTTACGATCCATTTTGGACCACAAAATGGCCATTTGCAGGGCACAATGTGTTTCAGAATCACGCCGCCCGTCTCTCCTGTAAGCGATTAAAAATACATATAATGTTTTATATTTTTCGTAAAAAAATTACAATGAATATTTCAAAAAGTATGCTTACCCATAAAAGTTAATACCTGACTATAATCAACAAGTGTTTTGAGTAACATAATGCTTCAATCTTCAGTTTTAATTTAGGGCATAGTGTAATATCTTTTTATAGAGAAACTATAATATAAAGCTAAAAATTTACGAGTAATTTAAAAACATATTCAAACAGTAAAACAAAAGATTTAAATTTATCTTTTAGTATTAAACTTATTACCGATATGACCTTATGTTAGTTCGACGATTTCAGAAGATGTGAACCAACCTATTTTGTAACCTCCGCCAAAATCTTTTTTTTTACATTTTCATTGATTTTTACACAAGCCTATGACCTATTTGAAGATACACTTTAAATATTTACCCATTTTAATTTATTTTGTATTTACTTAAATATGTTGAAGAACACAAAGTGATAAAATAACTCGTATAAAATATCAACAAAGACTGGAAAGCCGAGCCACTTATTAAGTACACACGTAACCAACTTTTCCAATCTCTTTTTTCACATTTCGCGTACTGCAATATTGAATTTTGAGGTGCTGAGTGGTGTATCTCGTAAAAGCTCACAATACGAACCGTGTTTCCCTCTTTTAACGTAATTAATGACAGCCTCTGTGTTGTTTAGCTGTTTTGAAATTCCTATGAGTGTGGTTACGAGTTAAGGGTATTTTTCAGTAGAAGATAGTTTTCCCTTTGCTCATGGGAATTTGTTTACTTGGGAGATAGCAGCGTGAGTTGTGTTACGTTTTATTTTTTTAAGAGAGGCCTGCTCGCTCAAAAGGGCTCCATACTAGCGAGCAGGCCCAACTGGGAAAGGATCTCCACCTTACAGAAGACCACAGCCAAATAACTACACATAGCGGTGTATTTGCGTTGCTGTGTGTGAGTCCAGCGATCATTTAGGGATGCGTTTTGAAAGAAACGTATTCCTATCCCAGGGTTACTTCCATTTCTTCCTCCTAATGTCAAAAAATGGGTATGCAACACGCTTGCAATACCTCTGGTATTGCAAGCGTCCATAGGCTACGGTTACTGTTTAACATCAGGTGGGCCGTATGCTTGTTTGCCACCCAAGTATTATAAAAAAAAACAAATGTTACCTTTTATTTATTTCGGTAAAGTGGTTTATTATATAGTTAAGTTTTCATTTTCCAGAGAATAAAGAATATAGTCTCCTTTTTTCTTAGGGTTTACATATATGCAAAACAAGGTTGAGTATTATTATGATGTGTCTTGACTGATTCATCAACGCCGAGGCTACACCGTTAGGGCAAAATACTTCCGATTTTGTGCAAAGATGCCTGAAATGAGCACTAAGAAGGAATTTTTAGAAATTCATTCCCTAAACGGGTGAAAAAGTGTTTAACCCAGGTGAAATCAGGGCCGACTGCTCGTCCTTACTAATATTATAAATGTGAAAGTTTGTGAGAATGGATGGATGGGTGGATAGATGGGTGGATGGATGTTTGTTACTCTTTCACGTAAAAACTACTAAACGGATCTGGATGAAATTTAGCACAGAGATAGATTATGGTCTGAAATAATACATAAGCTACTTTTTTGCAGCGATAACCGACATCAACGCGGGTGGAGCCGCCAGCTAGTTAATAATAAATATCCTGTACGAAATAAATTTAAATTTTTCCAATCATATTTCACATAGTACAATTACAGTTAATACAAAGTTGGAAGCCATATTTCTTCCGTTAAATAAATATGAGGGGCTGTGTTCCCCCATATCGTATAATTAAATCAAAGTTATGTTATAATAAAATCAAAATGGCTTAATTACGAATTCAACATTAATTTATTCATGAAAATGTACGTATAATTGCGGTCTAAATCCCATTTCTAATTACTCCTTTGTCAGAATCATATAATTTGTCTTAAGTGTATGAAACAATGTAATATTTCAATATTTACTTTCAACTTTGACTTTTGATTGGCTCTATTGTATTCAATTGTGGCAACAGTTGAGTCTTTAATTTAGATTTGTTAAGTAAAACAATTTCGTCATTGAATTAGTATATACTAGCTGTTGCCCGCGGCTCCGCCCGCGTGGATGTCGGTTATCGCTATAAAAATAGTGTAGTCTATGTGTTATTCCAGACCATAATCTATCTCTGTGCCAAATTTCATCCAAATCCGTTTAGAATTTTTTACGTGAAAGAGTAACAAACATCCATCCATCCATACTTACAAACTTTTGCGTTTATAATATTAGTAGTATTGTCTGAACATGTATTTTATAGTGTTTTCTTCGATTTTTCTTTTATGGCTGTAGATATACTTTACTTCATTTACTAAAGAAACCTTTTCCTATCGATCATAAAACCGCGGTGAGACAAATTTTTGTACAGGTAAAAATATCAGAATGTTCAATAAAAAATAGTACAATTAACTGGAGCAAGTAAGTCGTAAAAGTTACTTGTTCCAGTGGCTTGCACCAATGCGTTTATAATAGTTGACTAAGCTTTTGGTCTAGTAATTAGTAACTGTGACTGCTAATCCAGAGCGTAGTCGGTTTAATTCCCACACAGGACAAAATTTTGTGTAATTCATAAATGTTTGTGCCGAATCTGGGTGTAATTTGTGTCCGTGAAATGTATGTTTGCAAAGTCTCTCTTGCATTAGAGAAGAAACACTATCTGGCAACACAGAGCTTGTTCTCTAATGCAAGAGTTGTCATTAAAAAATGAATTAATACTAGTTCTTTTCATTAAAAGAAAAAAATAAACGATAATAAAACGAAATAAATGAATCTCTCACTCAACCCATAAACGTCCTACTGCTGGGCACGGGTCTCCTGCATTCACTTGGAGGGATATTAGCCTACTTTATTAAGCTGGCCAGACGGGTTGGTATAGGGATTTGTATCGACTTTTCCCTCTCTTGCACCGAATATTTTCTGCCTGACTTAGTCCTCTTACGACATCCTCAGGATGGAACGGGATGGTGACATTGGTATTCTTAATCCGTCACCACACGGACGTACCATATTTACGTGCAGTCAATTAGTTTCTTCAGGAATAGGATTTTTTTTTTTAAATGACAACTCCCGCACTAGAGACCAAGCTCTGTGTCGCGGGGCACTTTACAAACATTCAATTAACGGACACAAATTACACCCAGACTGAGAACAATTCTTTGTGGGTCACACAAAGTTTTGTCCCTGTGTGGGAATCGAACCCACAACCTCGTGCACAGCAGGCGCATACTGTGGCCACTGGACCACCGAAGCAGTCATTATATTATATTGATCCCTGTATAAGTATTTATATCCTGACACCGTGTTCCAAGGCTGCTCCTTAACACTTCCGAATAGATTGTATGCGATGAAAGCAATTACATATAACGCTGCCGTCAAACCGAATATAGGTACTCGTAGAAGCATCCATTCCAATAAATAAATGCCATTAATTTATTTCACTTTACTGACTCGCAAACGATCGAGGTGCTTTATTGCAAACATTCTTTGTGCTCATCTTAAATTTAAGTTATATTGATTGCCAGTTGTTTATGATCACATAATCCTACTAATATTATAAATGCGAAAGTTTGTAAGAATGGATGAATGGATGGATGTTTGTTACTATTCCACGTTAAAACTACTGAACGGATCTGGATGAAATTTGGCACAGAGATAGATGATGGTCTGGAATAACACGAAGGCTATTTACAGCGATAGCCGATATCCGTGCTGGCGAATCCGCGGGCAACGACTAGTAATAAAATAATTATGACAGAAACATCATACGTGGTACCCAGATAAACATATCTAATGAAACTCCAGTAATTACAAGATCGTATTTAAATAAGAGTAATAAAATGTTTGTCGTTTGAACTTTGAATGTTGACAACCAAAGGATATGAAACAGCCTGTGTAAGCAAGGCTTGTGGTTATATATTTCAAAGAATCCTACTAATATTATAAACGCGAAAGTTTGTAAGTATGGATGGATGGATGTTTGTTACTCTTTCACATAAAAACTACTGAACGGATCTGAATAAAATTTGGCACAAAGATAGATTATGGTCTGAAATATCACATAGGCTACTTTTTACAGCGATAACCGACATCCACGCGGGCGGAGCCGCGGGCCACAGCTAGTATATATTATTACTAGCTTACGCCCGCAGCTTTGCACGCGCGTACATTTCCTCGGAAACAGAGTTTTTTTCCGGGTTAAAAAGTAGCTTATGTGTTATTTCAGACTATAATCTATCTCTATGTCAAATTTAATCTAGATCCGTTTAGTAGTCTTTGCGTGAAAGAGTAAGAAACATCCATAGATTCTTACAAACATTCGCGTTTATTTAGTCTTAGTAGGATAGGATGGCTCTTAGGCTCACCGTAAACGAGCCAACAATGGCTACTAGAGTCTGATCATCAAACCTGGTATAAGTACCAAGTTTGTGGATCAGAATTATTTTAAAAAGTCGCTAGCTACTAGTGGCCGCCATTGGTGGCTCGTTTGCGCTGAGCTTAAGTGCAAAAATAGCTTAGCTCTGCCTACTTCTTTTTGCTGTTTTGTAACCAGGAGTTTTTTATTCAGAGTAGTATTTTCCAGCGATCATTTAGGGAGGCGTTTTGAAAGAAACGTTTTCCTATCCCAGTGATACTCCATCTTAAAGCCTTGGTTTAAAAAATGGGTCGGCAACGCGCAAGTGATTGCAAGCGTTCATAGGCTAACTTCGGGCGGGTATGCTCGTTTGCTACCCAAATATGTAGTCCTAAAAAAAGTATAGGTACTATATACTCTATTGAAATTCTCTGTTTATCATTAACACTAAAGCCTTAGGCTAAATATACACCGTACTTTACGTGAAACTCGTGTGTAGTACTAAACTAATTAAGTTTACTATACTTACATACTTCGTAGTCTATATTCACTCGGTTAATTTAGTACGGGCGTCCGTCGACACTGTCGGCAGTTTTCGGAGCTCAGTACATGTCCTCACATAAAATCGCGTCAGGCCTAATGACCTAAGCTGGAATTCCAACCAGCTTGCTCACAATTTACGAAGTCCCTCAAAATATTTTGTGACCTTTTTAGTGCTTTTAAAATTACGGTGACATGGAATTTATGCAGCTTTAATGATAAACCTCCTCTCAACCCATAAATGTCCCACTGCTGGGCACGGGTCTCGTCTTCACATTTGGAGAGATATTAGCCTTCTATACCACGCTGGCCAGACGTGTTGGTATAGGGTTTTGTTTCGAGTTTTTCCTATATCACAGTGGATATTGTCTACCTGACTTACTCCCTTAGTCGACTTTTACGACACCCTCGGGATAGTAAATTTTGTATTCTTAATCCGTCACCACACGGACAATGATGATATTTGACTTTAAATTTAAAATTAGAATGATAAACCTATTTGACTTTAAATTTAAAATTAGATTGAGGGAATAATACACAATTTGTATCAGTTAGGAGGACATTATAATGCCAATCATAATAATGTCCTCTTAACCGATACAAATTGTGTGTGCAAATAAGGTGCACTCTTTATTCTCTCAATCTCATAGTCCAATAGGACAGCAATCCAACACGTCTAGGGAGAGATCAGGCGTAGGATCCATTGGTAACTTACGTGTTTTACGCCATACTGGAAGGTTTAAATCCGAATGACCTAGGAATCAAATCCTCTTGAACCTAGTGATCAGCAGTCGCACTCAACTTCAAGCCCAAAAAAGCACTCAAATTCCAAATGTAAAAGTAATATGGACTCAAAGTAAAGCTAAGGCTGGTAAGCCTCGGATATTTTACGAGCTTTTACTGGACTTCAGACGTCTAAGTCTTGGTCACTATGACAGGTACCTTAATTTGTAGGGACTTCAAATTACATCGTAGGATTTATAGTACAATACATTAGAAAATACCCGAAGCTCGTATAAACAAACTGTGGCTGAGAAAGCTACCCTAAATCTTAAGCCCCTATGAACATAATTCAAATATCTATCTTTCTATCTATCTATTCATAATTGAGATTTATCTTCTGGGAGTAGCTGGATGCGGGAAGACGAGGATCGCGCTAGGTGGCCCGCATTTGGAGAGGCCTATGTCCATACCTATCTATACCGCAGTGGACTGCGATAGGCTGACGATGATGATGATGAAGATGATGAATTAAGATTGATATCTGATTTTCAATTATTTGGCTTAGTTCTGTAAGACCTGTGTAAGAGAGGTTCTTCTATCCCGTCTAGTGCTACTTTACTGTGTGTCTCAATCATAATCTTTGAATTCTACTTATCTCAACGAAGAAATAATATTTAAAATAAATTTATGAAAAAATATAGCTTCATTGTTTTATGTAGTAGCACTTCTTGGTGAAGATAAATGAAATAAAGCTTTTGCAGTATTAATCGGTGCAAATATAGTCTTTTATTAAATTTCCTTTTTTAATTTATTTCAATATTGATTTGTAATTAGTAAGAAGAGCGCAATAGATAACTAAAGTTATTAATAAATAGGTATCATCATCATCATTATTATTTCAGTCTGATGACGTTCACTTTTGCACCAAGGCTTTCCCCATGTGTTTCCATAATGGCCGCTCCTTCTTCTACTTCACTAAATAGACGAAGCGAAGAAACATTGGTGCAAGCATCTCAAGATCGGAAATAAACAGGTATTCAATGTAGAAATAAGACAAAATATGACATATATATAATTTGTATTAAATCAACAATATTCTTAAGTCTTTACATTCTTTGGCAAGTCGTCAGCTCATTAGGTACAATTAACTAATATTTCATTTAAATTCACAATTTCATTCGACATAATCGAATACATCTACCTATTTATATTTTTATCATTAAATTTAATATTTATACACATTTTTATTTTATCGTATAATACCTATGTATTGTTTGCCCATACAACAATATGAATTAATAGTAGAAATTGGCACACTTGTAGATTTGAAGCTGACCCTGGAGATGTAACTGGAACAAAAGAAAATGGAAATTAGTTTTTGGTGTTGTAGCAGCCCATAGCTTATGTCCCACTGATGGGCACTGGTCTTCCTTCTCCTATCATGAGAGCAAAGAAAAGATGCTGGCCCTATTCACGTTGATAGTTTAATAAATGAAGCTCTGACTTCAGACCCACGTCTGAAGTCAGAGCTAAAACGGTGTTTTAAGAGTTCTGATTGATCAATCAAGCAAAAAGACAACTCCAACACTAGGGAACAAATCTTGTGTAATGGGGGAGTTTAAAATCATACAATTCAAGGACACAAGTTATATCCACTTCTGAATCACTCAGACTTTTGTCCAGTGTGGAATCGAACCCACGAGCTCCGGATTAGCAGTCAAGGACACAAACCACTAGACCAACAGGCCAGTAAACAGTCAACAACAGTGGTTTACCTGTGAGTAAGTACAGCTATCCAGTTTACATTAAAAGAAATGTATTTTAACCGACTTCAAAAATAGGAGGTTATCAATTCGTGTGTACTTTTTTTTTATTTTTTTTTTTATGTTTGTTACCGCAGAACTCCCTCATTTATGGACCGATTTGAAAAAATATTTTTTTGTCTGATTGGACATACTTCCAGTTAGGTCCTATTTTATTTTATGGGATCCATGAGGAATTGAGGGAACTCCTCAAGTAAAACTGATGAAGAAGACCACAGATGGCCACCTGAACTCAATAATAAGTATTTTACGGATGGCGATTAAGTTTCCATTATGGTTGCTAAGGTAGCTAGGCAACGGAACTTCATAATTAAACAATGTAATCTAGCCGTTTTTAAGGTTTTTGAGATTCCGCAACTTGCCGTACTGAAGTCGGTTTTTTTTGTTAAAATTATTGATAAAGTGTTTTCCTATTGTAGCATCAAAAAACTTAAAATCATCTCAGGATATTGACTAACATAAGCTGCGGTAACCGCTTACCATTAGTCAGACTGTATATTTTTCGCCACCTAAGCGATATAAAAAAACAATCTCAATCAATTAACAATCAAACAGTAGCCACGTTAGGTAAAAAGCACAAAAAAGTCACTTAGTTTCAACAGCTTGTACAGAATAAGCTCTAATACTCAGTTACGTATGTACTCTTGAAGATGTGAAGGAGCAACGAGCACTGAAGGACCCTATTTTGCCTTTGGAAGCCTTTACTAATTTAATTTAAGCCTTAGAGGGTTTAGCACATGGCGAAATAGAAAATGGCGAGTTTTATTGTATTGTTTGCTGTTTACGGGATAATGTGAGCTTGTCTAAACTTGTAGCAATTATTATTTAATCATTATTTTACTACCCGAATTTCGTTGCAATGCAGTAAATTTCTAAAGCTTTTTATTAAAAATGTGTTAGTAAGGATTCAATGCTCATGACCAATCAGACATAATTATATCTTTAAAATTGCTTTTGTATCATGTAGGTTAGCCTCATGATATGATTAGAGAGGTAGGGCACTATTCAACAAAAAAAGATTTTTTCTAATCGAACCAGTACTTTCTGAGATTAGCGCGTTCAATCAAACAAACAAACTCTTCAGCTTTATAATATTAGTATAGATTCCAAATGACCACGCGGACGAAGTCGCGGGCGACCCCTATAAAGAATATTAAAAAGATAGTAATAACATCCATTTTTCGTTTTATTAGAATCAGGGAAGATAAAAAGTTTAATTTATTATTTACTTTATTTACATACTAGGGGTTGCCTGCAACTTCGTCCGCTAGGTAATTTGGAACGTACATTTTCCCGATTTTGCAACATATCTCACTACTGCTCCGCTCCTATTGATCATAGCGTGATTTTATATAGCATATAGCTTTCCTGGATAAATGCACTATTCAATAAAAAAAGTTTTTTTTATCGAACTTTCTGAGATTAGCGCGTTCAAACAAATAAACTCTTCAGCTTTTAAATATTAGTATAGATTTATTGACTCATGGTACCAAATATGTATAGTTCTTAGAAAATAATCTTAGCAACGTTACTGTTTAATAGTGGGCGTGTATCCTGTACAGTTGCCGTGTGCCAAAGATAAATTTATTATCTCCCAACAAACGCCTCACTGTTGGCCTCAGAGGAAATTGTCTGGGCAAATGAGACGGGCGGCAATAACTCATTGAGCCCTCAATGCCCTCTTTGGTTCTCGTAATCTTATTAGCTGGGCTTCCTCTCCACGGATATTAAAGAGATGCGGGCGTAGTAGAACGTGTAAAGTAATTTTTGGAATTTGCAGAAAATATTTATTTGTAGGTTGTCTGAAGGGCTTTGTGTGCTTTCGTGTAATAAAATTGTTGTTCTTATTAAATTTTGAATATATATATATTTCTCGGATATTTTCAATGCAGTAGAACGAGTAACGATTGATGAATTACTAAGAACTTGAAATTATGTAAGCGATATGTATTTTGGTGCACATACAATAAAGAATGATTAAGCTATTGCATAGCTTCTATCGCGGGCCTTGGGCGTGGAGACCGAATCCAGAAATTCCGTAACGAAAATTATAAACCTAACACCCCCGACTCCGACTGGCACAGCGGTGATACTTTTTTTAACGACGAATTATCTAAACGGCCAATAATAATATGTCAAATTTGTGTAAGGAGGTTTTGATCTAAGAGAATATTAATGTGAAAAAGATTATAGTATAAGGAGTCTTAAGGAATTATTACAAGTATTCATTTTTATTATTATATATTTTTATGAATCATTGAGAATAAAATAAAATCATTTAGATAATTCTGTAAAGTAATTTTTTATTTGTTCCAATAAAAAAATCATACTAAAAAATATGCAATAGTTTTACCGCGGCAGTCCCCGAGTGCCACACGTCTTTTTTTCTATCTGTTTACTTATCGTATACACAATTATAAATAAAATAAAATAAAATTATTGATACCTTTAAATACGATATCTGATTGTTTTTTAAGTAGGTTAGGTTAGGTAATTTTAATAACTATTTATGTAAATATCTTATGAAATAAATGATTAATATATTACTTGCTTACTTGAGTAACTGTATGATTCTTGGTTCATGGCGTCATCAGATTATAAGAGATTAATGCGTTGAAGATTGGAGATCAGACACGTGAAAATGAATAGGTACATATACTCGTACTGTGACATAGAAATGTACTGACATAGTTTTAAGTTTTTTACCACTAATACAGTTTATATGTATGTAAATAAGTCTGTAAAATAATAATGTATACGTCTATGCTTTGTAAATATTGTATTATAATTTAAAAAATGATTTCTGCATACATTAAATACTAAAAATAACATTGCATTAGCCAGAACAAACAAAAACATATATATTATTATCTATAAATAAACAAAATATTCAAAGAACCTTTTGCTACCCTAATGTGCTTCGTAATGATTATGTATCGTATAATGACAGGCCGTTAGTGCGTTTGACGACGTAATCAATTTCAATATGGCAGGTGATAGCTTAATTAAAACGTTTACCTACGTCATCAATGCGAATGACGCTTTGTTGACGTCATATTGGAATGTTACAATATAGGGCATGGTGTTGCTAGGACAGAAATATGGCCTTTAAACTAGGCTATTAAATATATCATGAAAATCTGCCTCTTTCTCTTAAGAGTAGGTTCATCAACGTATGCATCCTTCACATCCTCACAAATGGTTCTCAAACATGAACATCAGCAGAGGTCCACGCTCGAAACAAAGTATTCTGGGTATTAAACTAACTGAGCGGGTTAAGAATACAGTAATTCGTTTAATTGACTGCCTTGGTCCTGTGGTTGCAGTATGCGCCTGCTGTGCACAAGATTGTGGGTTCGATTCCCACACAGGATAAACTTTGTGTGACCCACAAAGAGTTGGTCTGAGTCTGGGTGTTATTTGTGTCCGTTAATTGTATGTTTTTAAAATCCCCCGCGACACAGAGATTGTTCTCGAGTGCGGGAGTTGTCTTTTTTAAAAGAAAAAGAAGAAAAGAAAAAAGGAAGGTGTTCCAAAACAAAAAAATACTGACGTCACCTGTAAAGCTGTCATGCTGAAATGGACCTGGGCTGGTCATATCTGCCGCATATCAGATGACCAATGGGCCAAACTTACGACCAAGTCTCTGAATGGCAAACGATATCGCGGTAGGCGGAATGAGTTGGACTCATTTATCGAAGACTGATCCTTTTTGGCATTAGACAGAGAGAAGAGAAAGTAAAATCTAAAGGCCTTTGCCTTGCAGTGGGACAATAAGACGCTTATTTTAATGATAATATTTATAATTTACGATGTAAAAAGAACTTAAGTCATATAAAACAAAAAAGAAACAGTATATTCAAAGATTAAATTATAACACAAAATATTAGTGTTCTACGCAGAGTCGAGCATCTAGTACAAGTCTTCCATATGTGATGTGATAATCTTCAGATTTAATAATATAGGAACATTATGGACCGTTATGAAAATTGCAATTATGCTTGAAGGGAACACGAGGAACAAGCCCTTTCTCAGAACATCGTAATGAATAAATTTCCTGAGTGCTGTTGGGTACTTTACATAATTTCACATTATGAATCCACCCTCGAGATTACTGGAATCCAGAATCCAGTGAAAGGTATAATTTTAGTTGCGGAAATTCAGGCAATTGTTGTAATTGGAGTGGGAAAATTCTAATTTCAGGGTAACTTAATATTTTGATTATCTCTGTGTTTGCCAGATGTAATAACATCAATATCCATCCAACACCATTATGACAATGCTGTGTTCTATTGTTAACTGTCACGAATTATTTTTCATGATAATTGCTTTTATTTGAATGCAAAACATGTTTTCTGCTTCTCTATCATTATTAAATTGTATATTTATTATGGTTTAAAACTTTAATGGTAGTCGTTAATTGAGATATTTTTCATTTTACTTAAATTAATTGTGTGAAACTAGTGTCACCATAATTTAAATATATATAACTGCTAGTCCTTACTGACTAGTTGATTCATCAACAACCTAAACTTTTGATACTCATAAGTAATTTTATATTTTGTGCTACTCAATATTCAACTCACCTCTCTCAATCTTAGGGTCGCTATTTCCTGAATATAGAGCGACGACAGCATCATCTTTGTACAAGTCCCCAATTCTAGCCTGACAGCGAAGCATTGGGGCCCCGCGCTCGAATTGGGCGGGCCATAACTGGAAGTTGACATACAGCTCAGAGCGGACTAGTCCTTCTGCTGCTGGGTATACTTGATGAGATCCTGGGGTTACCTGATAGAAGACAAAAATAGGTTAATCACATAGATTGAATTTTTTTTCCTCTGTAGAGATGAAATTTGTTTCATATTTTTGTTAGATATTTTTCTGTAATATATTGAAAATTGCATTGTATCATTGCTTTATGAACAAAATTATTTATTGATTATCAAATAAAACAATATAAACTTCACGTATAATTTGACATACACAAATTAAACAAATGGTACACAAATAAAGTAATTAAATTACACGAATTGTACAAACAATTTTACGCTCTATTTATATTCAAATAAAGTTTAAATTTATATAAGGCTGTCTTTCCACTATATGATATAATGTGTACATCTTGAGATATAATATGCTTATTTTATTTCGCATAAGTTACTAGTTTACTTTGTTAGGCATGGAACACTTAATAAAAACGTAAAGAAATATGCCTGATGACAATGTGAAGACTGTAAAAGAAATGAAGGCAAAATAATAATAATAAACTTATTATTTTATACGTAATCGATGCAGCAGACAATTACAATTGGACTGGTTATAACACTTTTCAACCAGTGACATCTCACTGCATGAAGGCCAATTGGTGGATACAATTTATATCTCAGAATATAATATATATTATATCTTATAGTGAACAGGCAGCCGATGCAGATGTGATTAAATCTGAAGAGCCCTCGAGCCAGGCGAAGCTGCTTAATGTAACAAAATTGCAAATATCAACACGACAAACAACGAGTCAACAGTTGTTGTATTCGCACCGCAACGAATTCAAGCGACTGTTTACTGGTTTGTTATAATGGAAAAAGCCGATCAACTACAACTAAATTCTGGGAAATAATAAGAAGAGGCCTATGTCCAGCCGTGGACGTTTTTCGACTGAGATTATGATAATGATTTATGTGTTATAATTATAGGTAAATAGATAAGATGCATACGATCTGGATTGTTAAATGTCTGTTAAAATTGACTACATTAAAAATAATGAAATAAAATGGTAACTGATTTTCAATAGCGAAATAAATATCATTGGCTCCAAGTACAATATCACTTTTTGTATCTGGCTTGCTGTCAGTTAATTAAGAATTAACTTCTTACTAATCAACTATAGCTATTTGAGCAATAAAACTGGTCAACTAAACTGACCCGCCCATTACTTAATAAGCATTTTCACTGAAGTACAAATTTAATATTTTGTTTAAACAAATTTTCAACAGCCTTTATAAAGTATGGACAGCAGGCTTCATAAATACAGTGAAAATTGAGTAATACAAAATCATTATTATTATGAGTGTGGTTGCTCTTTGTAAATGTTAAATTCATATTCCAAGTATTTGATGTAGGTTAATTTTGTGCTGAATGTATTTGATACAAAATAATGTAAATATCAGTCCCTGTTTTAATATTACTTGGCAATACTTAAGTATCGAGTTAAAAACTTGAGTAATGAATTTTGTATTTTACCGAATCTAATATTAGTAATGATAAATAGCTATATAATTTCTAGTCCTTACTCATAAATTAGTACTATAAAAGAAAATCAGAATACAAGCAGTCCCTATAGATAAGTGGCATAAAGGGTAATTGAATTAAATAGAATAGAAAATTAATGTACGAGATTTGACATAAGATTACGACATAATGTCGTAAACTTACTAGTTCCATTTATCCCAGTCTTTTAAGAACACTAGTTTAATTGTATTGCCATTAAATAAAATATACTATCAAATAGATAAAAAATAAAGTGAAAGTTTTAACAGCATTAAACAAACAGTAGTAATTGCAGAAATGCACACAATTTTCATCAAAATTCATCGCACCACTTAAATCGCTCATGAGAATCATAATATTTATCGTCACTAGTAGTTTGTTCAGCTCCCGTTGAACAATAGCATCGAAATGGCGTTCTAGATACTAAAATCTCAAAAGCATTTGCAGTAGCATGCGCAAAATGTGAAACTGTGAAGGCATTAAAACTTGCCACTATAGAATTTGAGTTGAAACAACTGTAGCTTTCGTAAAGTTATTTTAAGTTCTCTTCAAAGATGGTAAGTAAGAGAAGCGACGGATTCCATAAGCGGATTATAATGTTGGCAGGCGATGGACTAGAAACCTATGACAATATGTTATAGATAGTCGACCAGCCAATAATTATATTTTCATCTTTCAAAGATGATAAGTCCTAGAACACCTTTAATTGACTGCCTCGGTGGTCCAGTGGCCGCAGCATGCGCCTGCTGTGCACGAGGTTGTGGTTTCGATTCCCACACAGGACAAAACTTTGTGTGACCCACAAAGATTTGTTCTGAGTCTGGGTGTAATTTGTGTCCGTTAATTGTATGTTTGTAAAGTCCCCCGCGACACAGAGCTTGTTCTCTAGTGCGGGAGTTGTCTTTAAAAAAAAACAATTGTATTTTTGATGCTTTATATCTTGAAATCAAACGTAATGTAGGACGCCCTCAGGCGAGGTGGAGTGGCTGGGAGTAGCTGGATGCTGAGGATCGTGCTAGGTGGCGTGCCCTTGAAGAGGCCTGTTTCTGACAGCAGTGGGCTGCGATAGGCTGATGATATCTTGAAATTTAAAATGTTGGCTCTAGTCCGCGTGGTGACGGAGCGGACGGAAACGGGGTGGTGACATTTGTATTCTTAATACAAATGTCACCACCCCGTTTTATCCTGATGATGTTGTAAGAGTCGACTAAGGAAGTAAGACAGGCAGACAATATCCACTGCAAGATAAGGAAAACTCGGAATAAAAACAAACAAATAGTGGGATGTTTATGGGTTGAGATGATGAAGATGGAACTCTTAAAAGATTTGTAGTAAATCAAACACAAATAGGAAAAACTATGATATTCACCAACTATCATCAAGCTTACGACGAATAGACATTATGTGTACCACATTAACATTTCGTGGGAAACTTTAAGCCTTATGTAGTAGGGCGCAAGTCTATTGCGCGTTTACAGAATCCGACTAAATATTACTTCTACTCGTAGATAGTAAAATCTAATACCACTTTAGCCGATTCATGAATCGAACTTGGGACCTCATAAAAGCAGTCATTGCTACATCATATTGTACACTTACTGCTCCACCTATAATATATCTATATGTAACTAATACGTTTTATAACTTCTTGATACTCAATCACGATGAATTTGCAGATCAACACATTGTAAAATACCCTTCATAAACTATAGAGATATTATTGTGTTTAGCTAAAGACTTGTTTACAGCATTAAATTGGCTTTCTGCAAAGCGATAAATACGAGGCTGAATATTGCTATAAGATAAAGCATTCGTTAGAAGATAGCCGTTCCGGTGGCTTTTTGCCGCAAATTTCCGGGTGTTCAATTCTGTGTAATGCTTTCGTAAACTGTATTGGCTATAAATCGTATTTCTGTGATATCCTGTTTGTATTACTCCACGAAATGTGATTAAATTTGTAATTAAGAATTACAACGAATAAACAAAGTTGTATGACGAACTGGTGGTGTCGCAGACAGTTGATAGATGTCGCTCAGGAGAAAAATTTGTAGAAACCTTTGAGGCAGGTTTAGGTCTCTCCCGATTCAGTCGAAATATAGATAGACCAAGACCTACTTGACATAATTTATCGCTTTTTTGGCCATAGAGCAACACACTAAAAAAGCTTGCAGAAGACTTTTAGTACTAATTGCCTTTAAATTTCTAAGAAAACGATAACTTCATTTCATTGCTTCATAACTTTATGACTTTGTTAGGTTTTTTTGTCATATACGGAGCAATGTCTAGAATAAATTTATAAATACGTATAAATAGTCTTATACGTCCTTTTTCGTAGGAGATAGTGGCAAACAAGCAAGCGGGTATTTTTTTTTATACTACCAAGGTGGCAAACAAGCATAGGGCCCGCCTGATGGTAAGCAGTTTCCGTAGCCTATGGATTATTGCAACACCAGGGGTGTCACTCACGCGTTGCTGATCCTTTAAAAACCTTATAACTCCTTCCTTGAAGAACCCTATGCTATAGTTTCTCAGACAACCTCGGCAGGGAGCTCATTCGACAGCCTCTTACGCATTTAGCATCTTACGGTACGGCATGTTTGTGGTGCAAGGATGTGAGGATGAACTCCCTGTCGGTGGCGAGAGGTGCGTTGATAGAGCGGCAACTACTACTTCCTATGGTCTACATCTATCTACATCGACATTTCAAAAAAAGTGTTTGAGTGCCAACCTCGTTATTACAATGGAATATATCAGTATATTTTATCTGCTATCAGCGGTGGGGAAAAGTGGAACAACCGGGTATTTGTTATATTCTTGAGGGAAATTATACAATAAAGTTGTGATTTTTCATTGAATAGTTTTGATATTTAACTGGGTCATCTAGAAAGGTAACTCCGTAACAAATATTATTCTGTTACAAAGTAGTAGTATTGAAATTATGGACAACAATTTTGAAATTAAAAGAATAATGTAGCCATGACCATACATTATGAGATTGCCCAAGTATTACAGGTATCTATGGACTATAGTTCGTTAAATCGTTTACTTTGCTTGGTCACCACTATTTATATTTAAAAATATGTAGAAAAGAAACAACTATTACAACATTTACAACAACTATTTCACTTTTGTTTTAAATTTCACTAGCAATCTATACTAATATTTTATAATATTAGTATAGATTTTTATAGCTGACGAGTTTGTTTGTTTGGTTGAACGCGCTAGTCTCAAAAAGTGCTGGTTCAATTAAAAAAAAAACTTGAATTTATCCAGGAAGGCTATAGGCTATATAACATCACGCTATGATCAATAGGAGTAGTAGTAGTAGTGAGAAATGTTGCAAAATCTGGGAAAATATTCCAAATTACCACGCGGATGAAGTCGCGGGCGACCCCTAGTAGATTTATAAGTCGCCATGTTTGTTTTGGTGTGACGTCACGTACTTTATGACTATGAAGAACAATGGAACTGTGACAACCTCTCGTTTCTCCAAAATCGATAATATTCAAATTTGTACTACTTTATTTACAACTTATAACGATATTAAATTCAGGATATTTTGCCAAGTTGGTCTAATGGTCGTTTATTGCGACTGCAAATCACCAGATCCCGGTTTCAATTCTTGGATCAGGCCAAAAATAGACATTGGGTTTTTCTATCAAGGTATTCGAAATAGATGCCTGAAGTTTCATAATTGTAAGTGTTTATACCATGCTTCATGTCCGATGGCTATACCTCTCCGGTAGTGGCGAATTACCGTGTTATCGGACTATGAGAATTAGGTATAAGGAATGCACTTGTGTTTGCACACACACTAGAGCATTATCTCGCGCAAAGTCTCCATTGAGATTACAGTCGTATAAATCAGGTTATTTAATATAATATAGATCATGTGTTCATTCTCACATTTTAGAACATCAATCGTGGCGCACTGTACGATTTCAGAGGAATTTCCTCCCACGTACGATTAGGATGCAGAATGATCTCTGCCGAGGTTTTCCCGAGAGACTATAGCATGGGGTTCTTTAAGAAAGGAGTTATAAGGTTTCTAAAGGGTCGGCAACGCGCGAGTAATACCCCTGGTGTTGCAAGCGTATAAACGTATGGAAGCGTATGGAATCTATGGAGATTACGGTGCCACTACTGCTTACCATCAGGCGGACCGTATGCTTGTTTTCCTCCTTGGTAGTATAAAAAAAAGATGTATCTTAATATACAAAGAGTACTCACAGGCACATCATTGATGAAGAATTCCAGGTCTGCTGGCGGTCGGCTGGGTCCTACTGAGCAGTTAGCTCGGAGTACGTCTCCTGGTATGTAATAGTGTTGGCTGGTTTGTATTATCGGCATTGATGGCGGGAGAGCTGTTTAAAACAACGTATAGGTATAATACATCTATTAAATTTCTACGTACGTACTTCTTCTTAAAGGATATTGTGGTCACGGACGAAAATGTCATTAAGCATATACATAATTAAGTTTATATCTAGAAGAAGCATAGTAAGTTAAAATGTATATTATGGGTTTCCTTTATTAAGCGATGTGAGAAGGTATTGCCTAGTTTGGTGAAATAGATATGCCTTCAAAATGTATACAACAACATGATAAGTTTCTTCACGATGTTTGCGCTTGGCAGTTGATTTAATAGAACAAAATTTTAAACACAAGCAAAATAAAACACATAAACATCGAATAAAAAATTGAACTCGGAGTATTCCTCGAAGCGCACCTAAAGTATTCCTCGAAACGCACCATTCAGGTGCGCTAAGGAAATCATAGCGCACCTGAATGGTGCGTTAGGAATGCGTGAGAGATACTTTAAGTGCTCTTCGTTCATTTCAAAATGGGTGCGCTTCGAGGAATACCCCAAGAAATCGACCACCCTAAAACTAAATTATAAAAAACTTCCAATTGTTAGAAACTTGTTTAGTGACATTGCTAACATTATTGTGTATTTTCTATTGTTATTATAGTACTGTATGTTTCTTATACCGCAATAAATGAAAAATAAAATTAAAATTATATGACGAAATGTATCTTACCAACAACTTCCATGGTATTAGATACAATGGACGTGGCGAAGGAAGGCGCATCAGCTGTAACTTCGCAGCTGAAGTTCCCAGATAGGCCGAAGCTCACTCGTGTCAACACCACTTGACTTTGATTGGATCTCGCCAACTGTTGTACAAAAAAGAAACACATATTGTTTCTATATTATCGTTTATGCCTTATTTTATTTAAGACACACATGCTGTGGAAATACATACGTTGAAGCCTATGTCCAGGTCTACAGCGTTCATTTAGGGATGCGTTTTGAAAGAAACGTATTGCTATCCCAGGGATACTCCCATCATAAAACCCTGGTATAAAAAAATGGTTTGGCAACACGCAAGTGATACTTTTGGTATTGCAAGCGTTCATAGGCTACGGTAACTGCTTAACATCAAGCGGGCCGTATGCTTGTTTGCCACCGAAGTAGTATAAAAAAAAAAATCAGTTGAGATTGATTATTATGATATCTCATTTACGCTAATCACCGAAACTGCTTAACTAATTTTAATGAAATGTTGTAAATAAATTTTTGTAAGTTTGTTAGGTTCAACTTAAAGAGATAAGTTAGTTCTCGATAAGTAGCTCTCAATATTTTGTATCGCAAATATACCACGCAAGCTACGACACAGCGGAAGCTAGTAGATATCGCACTTACCTAGCTTTTTATCGGAAAAACAGCTGGATAAGTGCGAGTAAGGCTACTGAGGCTTCTGTAGTTATCGGACGGGGGTGAGATGGGTGAGTTTCCGTACTCGCGGGCGGTGTAAGTTGAACACGATGATGGTACTACATTCTATCTAGATACAGATTTTTTCTGCATGTCGACGAGTAGATGAAATCAAGTGTCTTTAACTGGTCTGTTGGGTTAGTGGTTAGTGACCCTGCTAAGTCGAAGGATTGTGTACCTAATTTGTATAATTTTTGTAATTTGTGTCCGTGATTTTTTTAATTGTTTTTTTAAGGCAATTCCCGCACTAGAAAAACAAGCCAGACTCAGAACAACACTTTGTGGGTTACACAAAGTTTTATCCTGTGTCGGAATCGAACCCACAACCTGGCGCACAGCAGGCGCATATTGCGGCCACTGGACTACCAAGGCAGTCAATTGTATGTTTGTACAGTCCCCGTGTGCGAAAGTTGTCTTTTTAACCACTAAACTACGCGTGCAGTCAGATGTGTATAAATAGTTCATTCCTTAAAATTATGAGGATTTTTATATTAAAAACTCTATTTTGTCTACTCATTTAGCGTTAGCAACACAAATAAAACATTTTCTAGTTAATTCACTCATCAAAGTCTTGTTAATGAGATAAGGATACTGTGGAATTAATTAAGTTTAATTACTTTTTTTTGGTTGTTAATATTAGAGCAGCCTTGAGATACCTACTGTTAGAAATAAGAAGAAAAATACATAATTTCTAATGGAAAAGTAGAACTTAACGTTTATTAGTAGTGTTAATATAATCTATGTAATTATCTATACTTCTTTCTTTATCTGTATATTATATTATTTCCCGTGCCTCGGAAAGCACGTAAAGCCGTTGGTCCTACGCCTGATCTCTCTCCGGTCGTGTCGGATTTGCCGTCCTATCGGACTATGAGAGTGAGGAAATAAAGAGTGCACTTGTGTTTGCGCACACACTTGTGCACTATAATATCTCCCGCGGAGATGGCAAGTCTCCGTTGAGATTAGCCGCCGTGACCGAAATTCGGTTAGAAGGACATTATTATTATAAAATTCAAAATCCTGACTGATTGATTGACTGACTGACTGATTGACTGACTGATATGTCAACCTACAGCCTAAACATTGAAATTTGGAAGGTATGTTCTTTGTGAATTTTCGAAATTCCACCCTTATGAGGATGAAATTTCGAAAAAGAACAGAAAATTCAAACGAATTTTCTGTAGGAATCTTTTTTACAAAAAAAAAAATATTGTTCTGTGGTCCCATCAGAGCATAAAAGAGTGAATAGGAATAGTTTGCGCACACACTTAAGCATTTAATATTACGTCATTTGTTTTGTTATGTAAATAATTTTAATAAATTTCTTTAAAAATATTTTAATTAAGAAACTACTGAGTCAGTTTAATTAAAATATTTCTAACATTAACATCGCCTGTAATATCAACTACAAAGATCATAACTTGTAAATGTTTTACATATTTCGTAAAAGTTTCCCGAGACGTACCTTACCTACAAAAATAAGCACAAGAATTCATTAAGTAAAGTCTGGACCGAATCTTATCTAGAATTGGATTAAGCCTAGTTGTTAAGTTGCTACTTAGATAAACGATGTTCATTTGCTACTTCAATAAATATTTGGTCTAGTTTGCTTTAGTTTGTTTTTGTACGACTTTATACTTTTTTTACCCGACTACGGCGAAGCAAAAAGGAGGGTTAAGATTTTAACCTGTATGTATGTATTTTCTTTTATACTACTTGGGTGGCCAACAGGCAAACAAGTGTAGTTATTTGGCTGTGGTCTTGTGGTGGTGAAGGTCCTTCCCCAGTCGGGCTTGCTCACTAGCAAGGTGCCCTGCCTCTCTTATAGTTTTCTTTGGTTTAAAGGTTTTTAGCAAAATTTTATACTATTGTATACAAGCATACAGTCCGCTTGATAGTAAGCAGTTACCGTAGCTTACTTTTGAAAATTCAGTTGCAGTACTGAACTTACTTTATGAAATATGATTGTACCAAATTTATGTACATGCTGGCAAAAAAATCTCGGTGCTGCGAGTAAAGTTTCCTGGATGAGCTCTGGATAGTTTGTTTTTAAAAAGACAACTGCCGCACTTTACAAACATATGATTAATGGACACAAATTACACCTAGACTCAAAACAACTCTTCTCGGATCACACAATTTTTTTTCCTGTGTGGAAATCGAACCCACAACCTCGTGCAGGAATTTTTTAGCATCTTGGCGTGTAATATTTATCTAGATGATTACAATTCTCAAATCAATAAACATAAACATGTAAAGCAAAATTAACAACAAAAGAGTTCCAAATATTCGAATATCACCAAAATAAAAACAAGAAAATATAATTCAAAGACATTAAAAACTATTTACAAACCGATCCCGAACGTTTGACGTTTCCGGTAAATTTATTAACCGAAACGAAAATGAAAACCGCAAATTGTCATAGCATTTTAACCGCTAAATATTCACTGTGTCTCTCTGTAAATTGGTCAAATTACCGTTGGAATTCTATTGAGCCAAATTTAAAAACAAGTCGTGTTCCCGTAGCCTTTGTACTATGTGCATGATCTATTCTGTAATTTCATCGATTAATGCCTAATTGAAACGACTGTAGCTTCGACTAAATATATTGGCAGTGTTTAGAACAGTGCATTATTATAAACCAGAAGACACCATTTATTATTTAATGTGACTTTTTTATGTCGATATATTGAGTTTGAAATAATAATCAATAAATATAATGGGCAGGCCACATCGCTCGGCGAACTGACAACCGATGGGGAAGAAAGGTTCTCGAGTGGCGACCACGTGCTGGAAAACGCAGCGTGGGACGACCTCCCACTAGGTGGACAGATGACATTATCAGAGCTGCAGGAAAGCACTGGATGCAGGCAGCTCAAGATCGGCCATTGTGCAATCTTATGAGGGAGGCCTATGTTCAGCAGTGGTCATTATCGGGCTGAGATGATGATGATGATGAAATATTATTATTATTACCCCAGCTAGGTGGACCGACGACCTAAAAAAGGTCTTTGGGATGCACTGGATTGGGAAGGTGGAGAACCGTGTGCTATGGCGCGTGTTGGAAGAGGCCTATGTCGAGCACAAACTCGTGGATCAAACGGGACATGAAGGGGGAAAAAGACCTTAAAATCAAATGCCAACGTTTTATTAAGTCGGTTAACAAACTATATTGTACTATTACCCTTTGGCAAATAAAAAATAAAGAACAAACTATTGTTTGTTCTTTTTTTCTCTTCTTGTGAGAGGTAAAAATGCTTGAAAATGTAAAGTTTCATTCAGAAGTGAGAGCCAAAAAAAAATACGCATAGAATGAAAACATGAAATAAAAACAAAACAAAAACGACCCATAGAGTTATTATCGTAGCGAGACTGCGAAATAAGAGGCAGTGATAAAGGGTTGGATTTATGAACACGTGCCGCGTAGGCGACGAGGAGAAATGGCTCCTTTCTAAAGGAAAAAATGCTCAAACCGTTGCTTGGGACACAGTATAAAGTATGTGAAAATTGCTCGGATTTCCTTCATAGTGAACGAAGTGAATGTCTGATTGTTTTTTTAGGGTTGACGCAAAAGGTATGGGTAACAGCTGTTCTGAAATTAACTACCAAATTTCTGAGTTTATATAGCTGAAACAACACGTGTTTAAGCTCCCTTGTTTTTAAATGTCAAAGAGAATATCTTATGCTCAAGGTACTTTCTTTACAAATTTATATGAGTAAAGTTTTAAAGACGTTTTAATTTGGACGAAGACGATGAAGGATGTATGAGTGTAAATGAAACGAACAAAGTATGTTAAGATCGTGGCAAAGGGAAATCTTCTTCAAGTCTTGGCCAACAACTATAATCTAACTTTACTCTCAAGCTTCGTTAGAAAAGTTATCTGATGCAATCGACACTGTCAACAACGACCTGGTTACTATAAGTCAATGGAGCAAATCGCATGGACTTCAAGTGAATCCGTCGAAGACGCAAGTCATTATTGTTGGCAGCTCTAGGAGGGTCTCCAGAATCAACTTGTCGCAACTGCCCCCCATTGTCTTCGATGGGATCATTGTACCTTATAGCAGTAAAGTTAAGGATTTGGGCATATTTATCGATACAGAATTGTCTTGGGGACAGCAACTGCAGGCAGTGAGCCAGAAAATCTTTGCTTCCGCAGGTTCCTTAAGGAGGCTGCGAAATCTCCTACCAATCACCACCAAAACTGCGCTTGCAAACTCCTTATTACTTCCAATTCTTGACTATGCGGACGCCAGCTATCCAGATCTCACCGAGAACCAATTAGATAAACTTGAGCGACTTGTATGTATAAGATTCATATTTGGTTTACGCAAGTATGATCATGTTTCTGAGTTTCGTAAAAAGCTCAAGTGGTTACCCATACGACTTCGCCGGAATACTCATATCCTTTCTTTGCTATACAATGTACTGTTTAACCCTTCTACTCCTTCATATCTTAAAGGACGTTTTGAGTTCCTTCATGACACTCACTCGAGATTCCTACGGTCATCAGAAAATCTTAGATTAAAAATGCCGTCGCATTCCACAATATTCTACGACAGTTCCTTTACAGTCCTCGCTGTACGATTGTGGAATGCGTTGCCACTACAGATAAGACGCGCTCAGACTATAACAGCATTTAAAGCCATGGTGAAAACACATTATTTATCACTATAATATTTCAATTAAGTACTTTTGCTTCGGTATTAACATATTGCTATGTAAGTTTATTTCCGCCTGTATTGATATATATTTATTTTATTTATGTAGGTAGTATATGTACCACGTTATATATTATTTATATATATATATTTTTATTTATTTATAATTTATGTAGTATATTTATAAAGTCATATTTATCACATTTGTTAAGTAGTATACCATCAACAGCCGTTTTCTTCTAACCAAAAGTCCATCCTAAGGTTGTCTGGAAGAGATCGCTTTAAGTGATAAGACCGCCCATTGTACATACTCTTCGGTGTATTTCATGGATTTATGATTGTGTCCTTAACATAATATGGTGTACAATAAAGAATATTATTATTATTATTATTATTATCTTTATGGCAAATTTCATCCAGATCCGTTCAGTAGTTTTTACGTGTAAGAATAACAAACATCCATACATACATCCATCCTCACAAACTGTCACATTTATAATATTAGTAGGATAGGATAGGATTATAGCTTGTTTTTGGTCTTTCCCGTTCCTTTTTACTATATTATACTGACCATTTTTTTTTTGTTACATGTTAATAATTTTAATCTCAAATACACAAGAAGCAAATCATCTTAAAAAAGATTTTTAAATTAAACTAACAATAGGTATATTAAAAAATCTAGGGGTCGCCCGCGACTTCGTCCGCGTGGTAATTTGAAATATTTTCCCCGATCTTGAAATATATCTCACTAGTGGTCCGCTCCTATTACTCATAACGTGATGTTATATAGCCTATAGCCTTACTGGATTAATGCACTATTCAACAAAAAAAAAAAGATGTTTTCTTATCGAACCAGTAATTTCTGAGATTAGCGCGTTCAACCAAACAAACAAACTTTATAGATGAACAGATATTTCTAGAGCAGAAACAACGTGGGCGGTATTGTGGAAAACCCCACTCGTTTATTAATATTTATAACAAACCAAAGATAATAACCCTATTATATTCTGTTGATAAATAATTTCACGAAGCCTCAGAGCCTATTTCAGAACAATTTATTAATCCCCAAACAAATTTTGTTGATTTCTATTGTTTTCAATCAAATCACAAACAGTTTTTACAAACCATCAAAGAATGGTTTTCCTTTGAAAGTTAGTCAATCCACAATTAAAATTAATAATGTTTGAAATAAAATATCCTATTGAAACGACTCCTATTCAAGATGGCGTCTGCTCAATAGAAACTGTCTAAAACAAAACAGATTTCGGTGGCCGTTTATTATTTGCATTATAAACAATATTTACCTTCATTTCCCTTTTGAATTAATTAAATTCCTAGTTGTCTGGGGCTCCTTATTTTAAAGGGTCTGTGGATAAACGATGTGGAGTAAGTGACAGCGGATTGTTGTTTATTTAAGACGTGGTAGTTTATTCCCTACCACTATAAAGAGAGGTAGGGGACCATACTAGCGAGCAAGCCCGACTGGGGAAGGATCTCCACCTTACAGAAGACTACAGCTAAATAACTACACATAGCGGTGTAATTGTGTTCCTGTGTGTAAGTACAGGACTCCCGCGCTCATTTAAGGATGCCTTTTGAAAGAAACGTATTCCTATCTGAGGGATACTCCCATCATGAATAACTGGTGGCTGGTGTAGAAAAATGGGTTGGCAATACGCAAGTGATACTTCGCATCAGGCGGACCGTATGCTTGTTTGCCACCTAAGTAGTATAAAAAAACCTTTCGTAATAATGAAAAGATGCACTACACAAGTGAGGAAGCCCGATTGGGAATGGACGTCCACCTCACAGAAGATCGTACCCTAATACACCCAGTGGTGTAGTTGTGTTCCTGTGTGTGAGTACAGGTTTTCCGTGCTCATTCGGGTATGCATTTTTAACAAAACATTTTCCTATATTAAGTACAATTTATTTCAATGCATAAACTAAAACCTATTTGCAACCTAACCCAAATGAAAGACGTTTTCGATAATAAAAACCTCATATTGTAATCGCATTTTAAGTTTACAGCTACATATTCACTATGTTTTTCTAAATAAGTCTTGGGTCAGCTACAACTCTGCCTACCTTTTCTCTCTTTTTTAAAAGACAACTCCCGCACTAGAGAACAAGCTCTATGTCGCGGGGGACATTACAAACATACAATTAACGGACACAAACTACACCCAGACCCAGAACAACTCTTTGTAAGTTACACAAAGTTTTGTCCTGTGTGGGAATCGAAACCACATCCTCGTGCACAGCAGGCGCATACTGCGCCCACTGGACCACCAAGGCAGTCAAAAATGTAATGTGTGTGTTACCACGATGTTAAAAGGTCTCAACGCGCTTCTGATTATATAAATAAATAAATAATAAAATGAATAAATGTATGTAGTTGTTAATCTCTTACAACTTGCGCCACCAATCCCTCCACACAAAGCAGACCGCTTCAACGCCTCCAAACAATATTCTATAATACATAGTAATTGTTATCTTTCCGTCCCTTTGTTACGGACACACAAGCATTTAGATTAAACTATTTAATTGAATATCCTAATTGTATTTTGCATAGTTTCTGTAGTTAAGTAAATATTGGATAAAGGTTTTGGCAGATATTTCTTGTGACACATAATATATGACCTCCTAACCGAATTTCAGTCACGGTGGCCAATTTTGACGAAGACTAGCCATCTGCGCTGGAGATATTATAGAGTTCTAGTATGTGCGTAGACACAAGTGAACTCTGGATTTCCTAATCTGCACAGTTCGATAGGTCGTTAATCCGACACGGAGTAAGATCAGGGGTAGGACCAACGGCTTTTATTAGCCGACTTCAAAAAAGCAGAAGGTTTCTCAATTCGACCGTACCTATATATGCTTTTTATGTTTGTTTGTGGATAGCTTCGTTGTTTTTGAACCGATTCTCAAAGAGTATACTCTAGAGGTGGTCTTATTGGCACCTAGTCAGGATCTAATGATGGAATCCCAGGAAAATCGAGGGCAACCCTCAAATGTTGTAGGTATTAACAATGTTTTACGTATATTTTTTTAACTTTAATCACTGAAAATAAAATTAAAAATTTAAAAAATCATAATAGCACCGACTTTAATCTGTGTTCAGTTATTTTTAGGTTTTTCAAGCCGGTCTCAGTTTTTTAAGCACATGTAAATACCGCTAATTTCTAAACTTGGGATCTTGGGATCAACGTTTATATGCCTCGAATGTCATAATCTGTTTCTTCAAATACAAACTAATAGATAGATCGATTGAAAATGTATTGTTAAAGAGCCGCCTGTTAAAGGCTCTGGCGAATAAAGAAATTTTAAAATATATTATGTCTTTACTCTTTGAAAATCCTAATCTTATAACAAAGTTCTATATACCTAAGTAGGCAAATGTACTAACAAATTGAGTTATTATCAACTCCCTAACAATGCTTTTAAAACGTATTCTTTTGCACAAACTAAGCTCTTAGACTTGCGAATTTGCTTTGAAACTAAAGTACTAAGGCAATAGTGGTTTAAAGAAGAACAAAAATAAGTTCTTATTAGAAATTGTTTTAGCAAAGATGTCTCCTTTCATTATATTCTTGATAGAATGTTGTCTTAACTAGTATACGTTACCCTCGAGACAGATAATTAAGGTTAGTTTTCTTTTACTTAGAAAGTAATAATAATAAATTTATAGACAGAAGGATCTATTACTACTGTAACTTCTGTTATTTTGTGGCCAATTAACGTAACCTAGAATAATTGTTTTTATTTCAGCAAATAAAAGAAAAAAGTTAAAGAATTTGGATAGGCCTTTAGAATAGGCTAACCTTAACAACATCAAATACATCAATAGATATTTAAACAAGTCTAACTGTCAAAATTATTTACGACCATAAAAAATTGTTATTAGGTAAAATCAAATCAAATTTATTGAAATAAAATATAAAAAAATACAGTACTGTTTTTCTTTTACCCCAAACCTAGCTAATAAAAAAATTTCTTGAGCGCCGTTGCTTAGGTTTTTTTATTATATTATACTTCTTGGGTGGCAAATAAGCAAACGGCCCACCTGATGTTAAGCAGTAACCGTAGCCTATGGACGCTTGCAATACTAGAGGTATCACTTGCGTGTAGCCAACCCATTTTTTGATACCAGGGCTTTAAGATGGAAGTAACCCTGGGATAAGAATACGTTTCTATCAAAACGCATCCCTAAATGAGCGCTGGAGACCTGTACTCACACACAAATATTATTTTGACTTATGTAAACATCTATGTAGCAGCTCTTTGAGTATATTTGTGGTATAATTGACAGCAGTGGTCCCAACACCGAGGCAAGATTATCCTTTGATAGATAAAATTACTTGTATGTACTTGTATGTTTGTAAACTTATACACAATTTATTAGCACGCATAACTTTTTTAATAATAAATCAATGTACGGTGGTGTTAAAACTACATCATTTTGCATGTTACTACATTAATATTAGTATGTACATAAAAATATATCTATCTCTACTATTAATGGCCTCAGTTCCTTGGCTAGTTCTTGTAATGGGCTCTATTACTAATCAACAAACTCCCCTAAACTTCAAAAGTGTTATTTTCATCATCATCTTAGCCAAAAGACGTCCACTGCTGGACATAGGCCTCCCCCGACGATTTCCACAACTCTCGAAAACCAATCAGTCAGAAATAAAGAATGAACTTAATAAAGAAGTAACCGACATAGCTCGAAGAATTGCTTCCATTAAGTGGCAATAGGCTAGGCACTAGCTTATGTGGCAATAGGCTAGTGCCTAGCCTATTGCCACTTTATGGAGGTAATTCTTATAGCTTAATAGCTCGCAGAACTGATGGCCGTTGGGGCAGAAAGGTTCTATAGGGGCGACCACGAACTGAAAGACGAAGCGTGGGCAGGCCTCTAACAAGGTGGACCGACGAGCTGGTAAAGGTTGCGGGAACCTATGGACAAGGTCGGCTCAGGATCGAGAGTGTTATTTTATACCCTAAAAAAATATTTTTATAGAATCTGGCTCTAAAACAAAATATGATGTATCTAGTCCACAGTAAAAGTTTTCTGCTACCGACCCATTTTCTCAATCGACAGTTACTTGCAACGGTTGATAGCAACCATCAGCATGGAAATAGCTCGCAAGTGATATAACACTCTATAAATCCTTCATATTTTTACCCTACTAGAAGCCAAAAGGGGAGATAATATTTTGCACGCGTGAATTTTACGTAATACAATGTAGGTAGAGTATGTGTGAGACGTAATTGAGTAAAGGAATGGAGTCGTTGGCTTAGCTTTATCGACCCATGTTACAGTTTTTTTACTGTTATAGTTTAATTCAATATGTAAAGATTTTGTTGAAGTTTTTACTACAACTTGTTTCTGATCATCTTCCTTATTTTATTTGCTATTGCATAGCATGATTTTTTTTTTTTCTAATTAGAGGACCACAATCAATTAGTCAGAAATAAAGTATGAACTCAATTCAAAAATGTTACATTTTTCACAGCATAAATAAAATAATGTATTTGCAGGCTAAACAACAGAATTCCTCAGTCGCGCTTTTTTTGAGCATGAAATCTTACATTTACTCTACCTCCAAAATAATACGCACATCATCATAAACATAAAGGCATTCATTTGAATCCTCAAAAATATATTTTTTATACCAAAATAACGAAGAACAAGCAGATTACAAAATTATTTAACCGCGAACATTTCAGAGATTTGAACAGAGACTCAACACATTTTCCTTTCCGCTAAACTGAACCAGTATATTAACCAAATTCCACACCATAAAATACATTGTTTCAACAGCTCAACAGGTAAAAATAATTGCTGGGAAGTTTCTCCGGCCGACGACAAGAATAATGGCCGTTAGAGGCATTTCGTCTGATATTCCAGATTTTTCTTCACTTTGCTCCAAGATTCGCATATTTTCCCCCGACAAGAGTTTTTACATTAGATATAATAAATCTGTTTTGTGAAATGAAGTTTTAAGACCGTATACCAGCGGGGGCAACAGTAATGCGAGTTTGATGCGATATAAACAAGTTTTTCATGCTGAAGGTATAAAATAAATTTAGTTTTATTATAATTTTAAACGTAGTTTGATTGTGTTTTATATTTAAGACTACTATAACAGTATAGTTATTAAAGAAATAGATACAAATAAAGACTATAGTATCGGGTACTTCAAAATAGTATTTGAAAGTTTTTTATAGGATCGACAACGTACGAGTGATGCCTAGTATTGCAAGGATCCATTGGCTATGGTAACTGCTTACCATCTGGCGGGCAGTATACTTGTCTGCCTCCTTAGTAGTATAAGAAACATTATAAAATATCCTGAAACAACATAACCTTAAGTTTACAATAACTCATGAACAGTCAATTATGACGACGATAAGGATACGATAGACAAATTGATAGCAAAACTATCGTTTGTTAGCAATTTAAAACACTGTACTAACAACGCATTATCCGATCGATAACTCATTAATAATTTTATATCCATTTTCGTAACCAAACTTGGCGAGCTCCGAGCATTTACGGTTCCGTGCCATCCATAATTTATATAGTATCGTGTAGTATAGCATAGCGAGCTCATTTTGGTACACATCTTACTTTACGAACATGCATTTACATGACACGAGCAGTCGTTTGTGACAGTTCTTGGAAGACAAATCGTCTACTTCGTGTACAAGTTCCCAAGAATTGTGTGTATAAGGGAATTCATTGCACTGACTTACACGATACGAGATATTTGCTTAAAAGCCCCTTTTAGATCTTCTTTGCAGGATTTAATACGAAGAATTTTACACAATTTGTGTTAGAATGGTGATAGATGAAGAAGATTTGTTACAGTAAGTTTAGTGTTCATTTTTTCTTCTTTTAGATTCAGTTAACATAACATCTTGTTACTACTGTAAATGCTTACTATATATTATACAAATATAGTGTTTACCTTGAATACCAATAGTATAGCTGAAGTGTTTAGATGTAATGTTATTTCTGAACTGATTTTTATCACATTTGTTTTGTTTGTCACTTCACTGTGTTCAACTTTAAAAGATTGGTGATATTTGATTTTAAGTTCGTCAATATTTAGATTTAGTTTATGTTCATTATACATTGAATGATAAAGACAATAAGTTACTTCTTCCATTTTTAAAGACAATACAATTAGAGGAAAACGCAGCTTAAGGTAACCTTTACTGTTAGCTAAAGGGACAAAAATGACCTAATTAGAGCTGTAGAGAAATATAGGATCCAAGCAGCTCAACATCAACCATTGTAGAAAAATATGGGAGAGGTCTTCAATTAACAGTTGACGTCATCAGGCTGCGATGATTAAAATGAAAGGATTCATTCAGTAGATGAATTAGTTTGCGTATTATATACAAAAAATACTTACATCAACATTAATTCCAGCGAAGGGAAATATTTTGGTAGTGGGGTTCTCTGTCGGCGAGTAGCGGTAGAACTCGTGGCGACCTCTGTACCACTTCACAGAGTAGAGGGGCGCGTCTGTCAGCTCGTACAGACACGCCAGTGTCGTGTCATTGCCTCTCTGCACTACTGGAGGCGATATCCGAAGATCTGTGGCGCGAAGACCTCCTACACCTAATAAACAAAGACTTTTATTAAAACAGTTGCATAAATAAAATGTTGTGGCAATTTCAAGATTTAAGTTAAAAAATCCACTTTTGATAACAGTTTGTTTTATAAGTCCATTTATGTACCTACACTATACGCGTATTTTGAATTTATTTGGCCCGAAAGGGTTGTGAGGACAAGGTATTATGTTTAATTGAATTGTTTTCATCAGTTTTGCAATAAGTAAAACAAATATCTTACGGAGCAATAATTTTATTACATTCCTCTGTAAAATATTTTTGCTTTAATTAAAAAAATGAATTATATTTTTTTTTCATCAACACATTAAAACAGCAAAAGATGATTTTACTACAGGCTATAGAGGTTCAACAATAGTGTTGAAAGACACATTGATTAACACAGTTCATTGTATAAATAATAATGTTTATCATACTCTTAATACTTAAATTAAATTTTGAGTAAATAAATATTACATAATGGCCGATAATTATGTAATATTTATGTATATATATTTAAAATATGCAATATATATTATGTATATTATTTATATTATTTATGTATATTTAAAATATGCAATAAAAACTGATCAAGTAAAAACGGATTGTAAATATATTCCAGATCATTAAATTCATATAAAAACCCTGATAGATCTACGTAATTATGACCACCGAGTATTTGAGTTGAGTCGTAATGGTTGCTTATCTTGGCAGTTTTGTCAAGTTGCGTGTTAGCCAGTTCGTCTTTATACATCCAATGTTACACATAGTGACTTAAGCAATAAACATTAAGTAAACCAAGAATTGGCAAGACAATACTTGTTCAAACTTTGTACCACGTACAATATACTCTTGAAAGGAAAATAAATTGAATCAGCTATTTATCTTCCAAAGTTTTAAGATTAAACTGGGAGAAACCAGTGGTGTTTACATTTCTTAAGTAGCAGGTTAAAGTTAAATTAATTATTTTACTGAACATATTTGTTATTGAGGCATTGATACAACTAAAACGGATAACAAAATCAAAGGACCCTGAAAATGGTTCTCAAGGCCGCAGGCTTATCCAGTGCCAGTGTACATAATCAGGAGCTTTTCTTAGGTCAAGTATATAAAACCTAAGCTAGGTATAAAAGGGTCTCTAGCAAAACAATATAACAAAACTTTCCTTTTACAAACGTATTTCTTTATAATGCATATCCAACCACAAAGAAACCCGCAAAACTATCACAGGGGATCCAATTCCCAACACTTTTATCAAATTTCACAAATTCTACCTTAATATTTACGTGTTCTAGCAAAAATACTGCGAAACGCGTATTATTAAAACTCTTTGACCGTAACAGACAATGGGCAACAAAGGTGGAATCATAAAAATGTGATGTGAAACACAAAGGGGTCCGTAGGTTGGTAGTAAAATAGAAGGCGACGGCACCTGCGACCTCAACCCGAGGAACGAAATAGCGAAAATTTAGGAAATTGAATGTCGTAGAAGGTCAGCTTTAGAATTATTTGGATGTACTTTTTGTTTTATTAAGGGACAAGATCTTTGCAATTATAACTCCTTGTAAGATGGAGTACATTTAAGTGTACAGCAATTAATATGTAAAATTTTAGGTTGGTGATGTTGTAGATGTTTGAAGGATAGATAAGCTTCAGTTATGCGATGCGCACAAAATGCGCAAAAACATCATTTGTTCATGATTTTAGGAACTTTTACAGTATATGGGTAAATATCGACTTTTATGAAGAAGGCGGTGGCGAAAGACACATGCAATAAATTGCCTTACCTCACCATAAAAATGATTTTTTCGTATTGCGCACAAATACCATTGCAGTATTGTGAAGTGAAAACCGTGCAAATTACGTCACCTAAGCTCAATGTGAAATAAATGTAACTCAAGTTTCAACTAAATCGGTGATTTCTCATGTTAACTTAAAAGTCAAGTTCTTGTAAGCGCGTTCGATATGACCTTCACCTTCTCTCGTTTCGTATAGTTTCTCGGAAAAAAGTTATAAATGTCTATAAAGATAAAAAGCAAATAAATTGGCTTACCTCAACATAATTACTTATTAAGGACAGTAATAGAAATAAAATTTGAAAGACAGAGAGGTAAAGACTTAGAATCGGTAACTAAGCAAGAATATTTATCTTTAAACAAGAAGCCAAAAAATACTTAGAAGATAGAAAAGGCATTTATATTATTGACAATATCGACCATACAATTGAGGGCCGTTACAAAAGAGTAAAACTAACGCACGTGCTGTCAATTTTAGATAAAATAAAGATATTGGTTTCATAAACAAACTAATAAAAACTCAAAGGCTTGTCAGATCCAGACATATCTTATAAAGAAAATTGAGCTAGGTGGCCATTTCAACTTACTAGATACATATAATAAAACCGATTCAATAGGCATTATAAAATTTGTCCACATAGCTGGGTATTGGAAACATGCAGTTGATTGGCAGCATTGCCACGTTGGATGACAATGATTGTTCTTTGAGGCAAAAATAGATAGAAGATATTTACAATTCAACATCATTTTATATGATTACATTTTTATAAATAAACGCATGTTAACAGCACAATAACCTTAACTTTTCATCAGAGATTGTTGAAAATATATGGCTTAACTTTGGTGTGTATACGTGAGATATTTTTGGCACAAATTTATGTCCTAACTAATAGTTCTTATCTGGCTAACTCTCAAGCAGATATAGCCTAACTTATATGCAACTTAGCAGTTAGTAACGCAAAATAGTCTAGTAAACAAGTCTGGTTGCTAGAACTTTCTGACTCTTTTATTTTCTGTTTAAACGAGTAAGGAACATGATTTAATTTTTAGTCAACGTTTTTACTTGTAATGTTAAGCTCCAGTAATTTTGATTAATCAATTTGATATACTTTTTTAGAGCGATTATGAGACTTATTAATATCATTAAATATTTTTAGCATTTTTGCTATGCAATCAGCTCAAATATACTTAAATATTAAAGCAATGGGGAAAAAGACGAGCGAGCAGTGAAACTGACGTCACTCCAAGACGTAAACAAGCGGTGGTCAAATTCAAACTCTGGAGTAGGAGCTCGGATGGCACAGTTGGTAGTGCGCTGGGCCGGAACCCTAGAGGCGCAGGTTCGAGTCCTGCTCCGGGCTTGTCTTTTTTCACATTGCTTTAATATTTAAGTTTATTAACATCATACTATGACGATGAACTCAAGGAGATTATAGCAGTAACAGTGAAAAAAAATTCAAAACAAAATCAAAATTTAACGCAGGTGAAACTGTGAGAAACAGCATTTACGAAATACGTACCAACAACATCAAGTCTCGCTGATGCAGTGTAATGTGGGTAGGACGATGGCGCATTTAGTATCACTTCACAGCTGTAGTTGCTGCTGAGGTTTGGTAACACCCGCAGTAGTACCACGTGTGTTTCGTTAGATCTTAACCTCTGTAGAACAAGTTATTCATTAATTTAAAATCAGAGACGTTGATGAAATTTAGGTAACCAATGACACAAAAGAAGAGGAATAGGCATTCGACAGATACAATGAGTAAATTTTCTGTCCGTGTTTGTGATTGCACGAAGTGTTGTCTGTAGTATAGTCAATCTTTGGCTTGGTATACAGCTATCTTAACATGCTGGGTTAACATAAGCTAATGTAGATCACAGCATACTTAAAGTTTAACATAGAACATTGACCTACTGTCATTTTCCTTTTTTTTTTAAAGACAACTCCCGCACTAGAAAACAAGCTCTGTGTCGCGGCGGACTTTATAAACATACAATTAACCGACACAAATTACACCCAATCTCAGAACAATTCTTTATGGGTAACACAAAGTTTTATCCTGTGTGGGAATCGAACCCACAACCTTGTGCACAGCAGGCGCATAGTGCGGCCACTGGACCATCAAGGCAGTCGAATAATCTTTAACAAAAGTTTCTAATAATATAGATTACTTACATCAATTTTAATCCCATTTACGGGTAAGACTCTCGTCGTAGGATTCTCTAATGGCGAGTACCTATAGAACTCTTGCGTCCCTTTATACCACTTCACCGAGTAAATGCCGTAGTCGTGCAGCTCGTACATGCAGGCCATCGTTACATTTCTTCCTCGCTGGACGACCCGTGGCATTATTCGGAGTTCCGTGGTACGGAGGCCACCAGCTCCTGAGGACAACAAACAAAACGCATTTAGTCTCAGTCCATATTCTCACAGTAAAGTAATAAAAATATGAACTAGCGTCATTAATCAGGTTATTATCGTCAAAAGAAAATTTATTTATATTAGTTTACTTAACCTAAACTACTTACAAACAATCGGATATTGTCATAACTATTTGACATAAATAGTTTATACTTATTTAAATATCAAAAATATTTCACCCAAAATATCTAAGGCTCACTACCAGATAACAATATATGTATGTTTCAATAGATACCGTAAAATACATTCAAGAAAATAAAACGATTAAGATAAACGACATTTCAAATAATACACCATCACTAAACAACGTAACAAAACAACAAACCTTATCCAACACATATCTAAGAATTAAAATCTGAACTGGAGCCAGTAACTTCGAAGCCAAACAAGGCCTCCCATTAATCTACAAAAAGATTTCAGGCTAACTAATAAATAACGTCACAGCCAAAAAGCTGACAAACAAAACCACTTAGATCCAAAGCTATCATTAGCAGAATATCCTTATTCCCACTTTTGGTACAATTCCATTCAGTGAATTCTCTATTTGGTAATAAAAGATGAACCTTATTGTAATATAATGTCGAAACGAATCCAATATTCTATAATAAAGTAGTAATATTAATAGAATTATCGGGCTAGGCTGTTGAGATAATTACTGTGTTCATGTCTAATAAATATTTGCTTGTTGATTTAATAATAATATAATTACGTTTGATTATTTATTAATCGTTATTCGTTACCATCATTTAGTTTGTTAAATCTTTAATATTTATGAATATTTTAATAGTCGTAATAGTAATTAATTGCTTTTAAATTTGAAGATATTTCAGCTGTCACCATTTTAATGACACCACTTTTTGATTTATTGTGCTCTGTTTCAAAATTATTTGCTGTTAAAATTTGTTTGACAGCTATCCACCATTTAGTTTTTGTTTTCTATTTTAGCCACTTAAGAATTATTTGAATGAGTGGCATGATAAATACCTGCTGTATTAGTGAATACTTAGTATTAAGTCTCTTATTAATTATAATTGAACGAGCGAGCGAAGTGAGCGAAATTCTCCGAGTCTACTGGATCAATTCGGCGTTTGTATGTATAAATTATTTGTTCATCTATAACTCGAATATCGTTGATCGGAACGTCGCGTCGTGAAATTTGATAAGCAAATTAATACGACAAAAAGGATTTTTAAGTTTGAAGATGAGCCAAATCGGCCAAGGGTGAGTCGCGAGTTCACAGTTCGGGGCGAACCATTGAAAGTTTTATTAAAAGTTTGGATGGATGGATAACGTTTGGACGGACCTGCATGAAATTTTGCACATAGATGGATTATAGTCTTGAGTAGCACATAGACTACTATTATCCCGGCAAAATCTCTACCCGTGGGAACAACAAACGGGCGAAGCCGCGGGCGGAAGCTTACCCAAATGAAGTATAACAAATATTTATTGTTTTATTTTTTTATTTAGGTGCACAACATTTACAATTACAAAAATAGTTAATTTATACAGAATATCGATCAATGACAATTAACCACAGATAAAATATCTATTGTGCTGTATTTTTATGTCTGTACTATAAATTATATCAAATTGAAACAGTCATAAGTTGAACTAGTGACTGACAAAGTGATATTTTAACGTACAGCTACACCACTAACGCGATTAGAAGTGTAATACAAGCGGATCAAAAGTTTCCTTAGAATTTGTTCCGTTTACGGATCGAGTTAACAACTCTCGGTGTTGTGGCAAAGAAACCACCTTAACCCCTACGCCACGGTGTTATCAAATATCAAATAAACGTTGAAGCATCACATTAAATATTTACGTTCCAGCATATTGTCACCATCTCGTATATTATGTAGGCGTGTCTCATAAAGTGTGTTACGCCATTTATAATGCACTCGTAAAGTCCCATCCTGAATATCTGATAGAACAGTGTGGTCGTCCTGCTAAATTAATCTGATAGATAGACAATGCTTCGGAATTTAGTGTCCGTTGCAGCTTGGTGTGCCAACAGATAGGATTTGATGACAATAACACATGAGAAGTTACATAGATAGATAGATAGATAACTCTTTATTGTACACCAAATAAATTTATAGCTATGTACAATGGGCGGCCTTATCGCCAAAAAAGCAATCTCTTGCATACTACATCAATACTCTACTGCATCGAATGAAATGCTAGTTTTTACGTTTGCATCGCAAAAATCAACGAGTGAAGAAATAGCTTGCCACTGTAGTGTATTTGTAACTAGCGGTCGTCCGCGGCTCCGCCTGCGTGGATGTCGATTTTTGCGACAAAAAGTAGCCTATGTTATTCTCTGATTTATATAACCTATAGCGGTCAGCTGGATGATTTTTATACCTTTGGTCCGAAAAATCCAAATACCCTACGGACCACTATCCTAAACACATATATACGATTTAAAAAATATATATGTATGTTTGTTTTTTTAATTTACCTTCATTCATTGTATTTATAACACCAAAACCTCCCACTACTTTTGCATCATTATATTTAATTTTCTCGTCTGTCCATCCAAAGGTTGCCTGGCAGAAATTGCTTTTGGCGATAAGGTCGCATTAAGGTTAAATGTACATAAATATGTGAAATAATATTTGTGTCATTAATGTAATTGGTGTAGAATAAAGAATTTTCTATCTATCTATGTTTTTAGTCTCTTTATTTTTGATAACTATCCTATCTTTTATTTCTAGTCTCAATATTTTTAGAAGCTGGTCTTTTTTTTCAGGAAAAAGAATGTCCCAAATAAAATTTGAACTATTTAAGAACAAATCCCGTCCAGTAATTCCTGCTCCCGGCAACCCGTGATACAATGCGCTCTGTATTGTGGTGCATTAATCCTTGGCCAAAAATAATTGGTCACACGATGTGCCTGAGTAGGTTGGACTCATTCTTATGCATCTATTTCAAAAATGACGGTTTTTGTTTGAATATAAGTAAATAAGAAGGTTTATGTGATAAATAATAAGAATCTTTTAGAACATACCTATTTCTTATTATATTCTTTAAAAATATATAACTAGTTTTTATGAAACATACAAATATAGCAGCCAATTATAACGCATAAAATCCCAGGTTTTTGTTTAATAATGAAAACAATATATTGACTGAAAAATCCAGTACCACTTTAACTCAAACTCAAACTGGAAGAGATCGCTCTTAGCGATAAGACCGCCCATTGTACCTACTTATTTGTGTGTTTAATTAATTCTTTTTGTAATTAGTTTTAGTACTTATGTGGTGTACAATAAAGAATATTCTATCTATCTACATAGGTTGCATATTATTACACTTAAGGTCATAAATTATGAATATAGCTTACATTTGCTTTCTATTCTATTTGGTTCGACTACCGTTTATGCCACTTGTCTAGAGGGTCTGATTGGATACTAATAAATATTATAGCATCATGCTTTTTCTACAAAGGAGCATATGAGCAACATACCAACGCTACGCCACACACGTTAGTAAAAAACTGACGTAACTTGAGAAATGTCACTGGGCAATTTTAAACTTTAGCTGTTAAGAATAAGATATAAATTGCAAAACAATCACGCTGCAACTTAAGTCATTTTTCCACTGTGGGTTGTTATGTTAGGACACAATTCCAAACTTCTATATGATACTGAACTTTTGTCTATACACAACTCAATACCACTTTATTCGATCGTCGTATATTGGTACTACCATTTCGCTACCGAAAGCAGTCATAACAGATAGCATGGGCAATATTTCTTTTTTATGATCTATGAATAATTTTATAGGAAATGCTTTGTCACGTCATGAATTTTAGGACATAATAGACGAGATGGCTTTTTTATAACGTACTAGTGGCCTGCCCCGACTTCTCTCCTGGATTGAACAATTTTTGCCATTTTTAGGATTACATTTTTAAAAATCCTGTTTGTGTTTTTTTACTACTTAAACGGCAAACAAGCATACTTTTCGCTGATCGTAAGCAGTTACTGTAGCAAAGGGACACATCATCATCATCTGAGCCAAAAGACGTCGTCTGCTGGACATCACAGTACAGGTCTCCTGCGCTCACTTAGGGATGCATTCCTATCCCAGGGTTACTTCCATCTTAAAGCCAGGGCTTGTCAAAAAATGGGTTGACAATACGCAAGTAATACCTCTGTTATTACATGAGTCCATAGACTATGGTTACTGCTTAACATCAGGTGAGCCGTATGCTTGTTTGCCACTCAAGTAGTATAAAAAAATAATTAAAAGATAGGCCAAGGATTTCCACAACTCTTGATCCTGAGCCGAACTTGCAGTATACAAATTATGTGATTGAAACCGTTCCCTAAAAAGCAAATTCCTAAACCAGCACTGGTTGCGTATTGAAAAAAAACATCAAGATATAATCCATCTTAAAGCTCTGGTGTAAAAAAATGGGTTGACAACACGCAAGTAATACCTGTAGTATTGCACGTCTAAGGCTAAGGTTACTGCTTAACATAGGGCAGGCCGTATGCTTATTTTTGCTACCCAAGTATAAGGAAAAAACAGAATCGATTTACAATTTTTTTCAGTTTGCAGCCCCAGTGGTTACACACCCGCACTTGAGAACAAGCTCTGTGTTTGCCCAGAATCAGAACAACTCTTTGTGGGTCATACAAAGTTTTGTCCTGTGTGGGAATCGAACCCACAACCTTGTGCGCAGCAGGCTCATACTGCACCTACTGGACCAAAGTCAGCCAAATGTCAGGATGAATATTTTTCATATGTATGATAGACTGCTGCATACGATTTTAAAGCTTCACATCTTCACATAGTAAGCGACGAAAGTTTATAAGATACGTAACTACAGGGTGATTGTCAGGGATTAAGAACTTTCCAGTACTTTAGATTGTACTTAGTGCGCTTATGCAACGTCTTCTTCAAGTGGATTCCGGCAGTGCACCAGAAGTTAGCAGTACTTTACAGCTACTTTATTAAAAGTAAGGAGTAAAGTTTGATTAAATAGCTACGTTTGTCGTTAATGAAGAAGTTAGTTAGAACGTGTTAACATTGCATAGGTATTGTAAAATGAACCCTATTAATATTTTGAACTCGGATAAAAAAATTGTGAGGTTTCTTACTCTTTTACGCAAAAACTACGAGACAGATTTTGATAAAACTGTACAATATTATAGTATACTAGTGACCCAGCAAACGTTGTTTTGCTACTAAAATAGTAATATCGCTATTAAAAAATAGGGGTTGATCGTAGATGGGTAAAAATTAAGGGTTGTATGTATTTTTTAATGCTGAATCACAAAAAAATAAAAACAAAAAAGTTTGTGTAAAAAATTAAATAAAAAATTTATTAAGGGTGGACCACCCTTAACATTTAGGGGGATGAAAAATAGATTTCGTCCGATTCTCAGACCTACCCAATATGCACACAAAATTTCACGAAAATCGGTCGAGCCGTTTCGGAGGAGTTCAAAGTTGAACACTATGACACGAGAATTTTATATATTAGATATATCGGAAAAGCACATAATATGCTATATTTGAAAAATAATTAAACATCTACGTGGAAAGAGTCGTAAGTCTGATCCCAATTTAGGCAGATATTATTATTTGTACCTCTTTTTGGCAATCCTAAATAAATAAATATTGTTTTGCACAGAAGCACATTTAAGTACCCAAGTACAGAAACGCCCAGGTCAATTATAACTCAAATTAACTATAGGTAAGTATATATTATCCTTACTAATATTATAAATGTAAAAGTTTGTGAGTATGGATGTATGGATGTTTGTTACACTTTCACGCAAAAACAGCTAAACGGATCTGGATGAAATTTGGCACAGAGATAGATTATAGTCTGGAATAGCATATACGCTGCTTTTGGTCGCGATAACCGACATCCACGCGGGCGGAGCCGCGGGCTACAACTAGCTTCAAGAAAGGAGTTACAAGGTTTTTAAAGGGTCGGCAACGCGTGATTGTCACCCCTGGTGTTGCAAACGTCCATAGGCTACGGTAACTGCTTACCATCAGGAGGGCCGTATGCTTGTTTGCCACCTTGGTAGTATAAAAAAAAAAATACTAGTATAATAATATTATTATTATATTTTCTCTTGCAACCATGCAAATACAGAATACACACACATATAACTTACTCTTGTCTAAAACTAGATTTTATTTAATCTGCTTTGAGAACGTCTATGTCAGTGCTTTGTCTAGCTCAACTTTCAGCCGATATTGTTCAAAATACGAACTATTCAAGCAATTGATTCGGTAACGTAATATTGAACTAACTTTGGAAAATTCTAGAATATTTTTCTTAAGAAAAATAAAGATAGACAAACACGCTGCGGACAGACTAGCTATATACAAAATATTAGCCGTTATGGGATGTCATTCTTTATTACTAGTTCAGCTACTTCTTAGAATATCGCCTTTAGTAACGGGTTGTCATTTTTGTGTATGTTCTCGATAAAATATATATTTTATGTTAGTTATATGTACAAAATTGGAATGCTTGTATCAATTTTAAAATTATATCTATATTTTTTATGCAAATCTACTGAAACTAGAAGAATTTCTATATTTTTAAGGTAATGCAGGTATCTATTGAATCAAACTTTGCAATCCAGCGTGGAAATGTGGCCAGTCTTTTGGGCACCTTTCCTCAAACTGCGACCTCAATCAGATATCAAAATTTCCTTAGGAAACAGAGAAAATTCTACATGGAAAACATCACGAGACAAAAGCCCGACTGAGGACAAATCTCCACCATAGCTAAATAACTACTTACAGTTACAGTGGTGGGATTATATTCCTGTGCGTAAGCACAGATTTGTCCGTGTGGTGACGGATTAAGAATACAGTAAGTAAGAGTCGACTATAGGAGTAAGTCAGACAGACAATATCCACTGCTAGAGAGGGAAAACTCGAAACAAAACCGTATACCAACCCGCCTGGCCAGCGTGGTATAGTAGGCTAATATCCCTCCAAATATATGGAAGAGACCTATGCCCAGCAGTGGGACGTTTATGGGTTGAGATGATTGAGCACAGATTTCCAGTGCTCATTTGAATACACGTTTTTAAACGCGCCAGTGATACTGCAGGTACTGTAAGCATTCATGGGCAAGGTAACTGTTTTCCGTGGCGAGCCATTGTTGGTTTGGCATTTACTTAAAAAGCCACTTAATAAAAGCAACCTACATATGTCCCACTGCTGGACTAGGGTCTCCTCTATCAAGAGAGAGAGAGGGTTTAGGCCTTAATGCACACAAGCTGGCCTAATGCAGGTTGGTGAATCAGAAGATTTAGAATTTCTTCTAAGACATGTGGGTTTGACCTCACGATGTTTTTCTTCACCGTTAGCAGAATCAGATTGCGAATCATTTGATTAGTACATATAAACTCCACAAAGTGAAATTCACATTGGTACTGCCCGGGATCGAACTTGCATCTCTTGTGTGCAAGTCGGTTATTTTCCCACTCGGCCACCACCGCTTTTAAAAAAAATGCCACTTATTAAATTTTAATTTAAAACAAACAAACAAACATCAACCTTTTACACAATAAACTTGAAAGATAAAATACTTCTGTCTCTTTTCTCCCTATAAGAATGTGTAACATAAAAAACAGGATCACCATGGATTTCGAAGCATGACTTCTAAGATTTAAGTTGAAATTAATGAGTTTCAAAGTATACAACTAGAGTACTAAATATAGCTTTAAATGTGCGCTGTCTTAAGCTTATATTGTAACAATAAGTAACGTAGCTAAGGCTAATTAATTAGCTAAGATATTTTCTTTTCTGATGTGGACCAGATTGATAGACAGAGCGATTATTGGCATTCTTATTAGTAACACCTTTTCAATTACTTGCATCACATATAAGAGGTTTAAAATATACAATAAGCTGTTACCCGCGGATCCGCCCGCATGTATGTCAGTTATCGCTGTAAAAAGTCTATGTGTTATTCCAGACCATAATCTATCTCTGTGCCAAATTTCATCCAGATCCGTTCAGTAGTTTTTTACGTGAAAGAGTAACACACATCCATCCATCCATCCATTCTTACAAACTTTTACATTTATAATATTCGTAAGGATTATACAAGGGAAAAGTTTGCGCGTTTGTGAGTTTGTAGAGGATAATCTATGGATCTACTGAACCGATTTTGAGATTTTTTTTTACCAATAGTAAGCTACATTTCAGTGAGTTTGTTATATAACTCTATTGTGTGTATGAATTTTAATTCGTTTATTTTTAAGCTGGGACAGTAAACTGACAATAGAATTTTTGCCAAAAACTCTTAAAATTAACTTAACCAAAATTGTTGCACGTAAGACTTTCGAGCAGCGGGGCGACAACGTCAGCTAAGGACGGAGGAAGGAAAGCTAGGACTAAATGCTGTAGAAATCCTTGGGGGAAGTCTATACCCAGCTGTGGTCGTATTTCAGCTGGGATTATTATGATGTAAAGATTCCACTTGATGACATTGCCAGTGTTTTTTTTGAAATTCAGAATATAACATTTATAACCTATAACTTAGAAAACAGAACACACTCTACACAGAGCCTATTACCAGAAGTCACAGAAAAATCTATAATCACGTAATGAAATGAGCATTGTCACTTTAGTAACTTGACTGGCCTGTTAGTCTAGTGGTTAGTGATCCTGACTGCTACGCGGAAGTCGTGGATTCAATTCCACATACGAACAATACTTTGTATGATACATAAATATTTTTTCCGAGTCTGGGTGTAATTTATGTTCATGAATTGTATAAACTTTTTACTTTTTAAAAGAAAACAAAGTTGTCTATCGAGGCAGTTTAAGAAATTATATATATATAGATTGACTATCAATATAAAATATTCCATTAATAAACCTATATTATATGTTGCAATATGTTTCTAAGTTAATAAACGTATTTCTAATTTATTGTGAAATCAAATATAAAATTAAATGAGTAACCAGGTTACGACTGTCTTCATAGATCTTTTCAAATGGACGCTACTGACCTAATTCTCCGTAGCTTGCATACAATGTTGATCTAGTATTCTGTTAATCTAGTTACTTTATCTTTTCAAAGGCTTTTAGCTAGGAGTCCTATGCATCACAATGAGCTTTTTTCTTCTTTTTTTTCTAGATATCATAACGCGAGCATTCCCCAAAGGATTACCAGAACAATGAATATAGAAAGGATTCTTTTTTCGGCCGTAGCAGAGAAAGTCTACCGTTTATTTAATTTTGCCCTGTGATATTTATCTGGCGTGTATTTTTTTCCGTTTTTTGGAGAGGGTTAAATTGGCTTCGAATATGTAGGTTTTTATTATTTTTGTCTCTGTTTTTTAAGGCACTGGATAAAATATTGCTGTGTTCTAAAATAGAAAAACAATTTACTTATAAATCAAATAGAAAACGTACATAAATTTATTTAGATAATATAATCTGTCTGCAATTTTTAATAAATAAATTCAAATATGCAAATCAAGATGAGGAAAATATGCAAAATTAACTTAAGCCGAAGAAAATATTGAGATATTCAAAAACAAGGCATTTTTATCGTCTGATTTAGTTAAAATAATTATATAACATTAGTGTATTGGTTTAACTACATATATAATATTTTATGAACCTTTAATAATTTTCATTAAAATTACATCTTATAAGTTAGGCAATCTTAGAATTTTATTTTAATGAAAATATATTTAGAAGCCGCTTCCATAATATATTAGCTAAAACTTAATTCTAGACAAATATGTATCTGTCTGAATATCCGATCTTTAGTGATGACTTAAGTAACACTATGCTACATGAATCGAAGAAACTCAATTATCAAATCACTCGGAAATGAGGACATAAATTTCAAAAACAATATCTAGGTTCCTCAAAGATTCCAAACATATTCTGAATTCTGACCAAATACCAACGAGGATCTTTTGACATCTCAATTCTAATTTATATAATCTAAATCCAAAAATTACAACCAAAAGCGTTTCGAGTCAAAACAACATTTTTTACCTTTAAATAAATAATCTCATAAATCCACTACTAAATGCTTGAAACTCGCTTAATATCGAGTAATAACCGTAAGTTTGAACGAATATAGACTGCTTTAGTTCTTATTGGTGTCGGAACGCACCTGCTACTGTCCAAGTGGTAATATTTCTCGCCGTCTTTGCGCTCTGCTTCTGTACGTGGTAGGGGAGCGGTGCTAGCGATTTTGGAATAATTTATTAGTTAATGATCTTATTTTTAGTTCGTAAATATTACTTTTTAGCTTTAGTTACTGTTTGATTTATTTACCAAAATGCCTTTCTTATAAAGTGTTCTGTGTTTTGATGTATTAATATTTTTTTAAGTAGCATTAAAATATCTAATAGCATAAAAATACATCACAATTTAATTTCTCAAGACGATGTGACTTCATATAGAAACAATTATCTATTGCAAAGCTTCTATCGCGGGCCTTGGGCGTGGAGACCGAATCCAGAAATTCCGTAACGAAAATAATAAACCTAACACCCCCCACTCTGACCGGCACAGCAGTAATACTTTTTTTAATGACGAATTCTCTAAACGGCCAATAATAATATGTCAAATTTGTGTAAGGAGGTTTTGATCTAAGATAATATATTAATGTGAAAAAGATTATAGTATAAGGAGTCTTAAGGAATTATTACAAGTATTCTTTTTTATTATTATATATTTTTATGAATCATTGAGAATAAAATAAAATGATTTAGATAATTCTGTAAAGTATTTTTTTATTTGTTTCGATAAAAAAAATCATACTAAAAAATATGCAATAGCTTTACCGCGGCAGTCCCCGAGTGCCACACGTCTTTTTTTATTTATTTATTTAATTCATTAAATAAATGCAAAATATATCTACTATTTTATAACAAATGTTTTAGAATAAACATACCAGTCAGACACTGACTAACCACTAGATCAACATGCAAGTCGTTGTACCGCAAAAGTTCATAAGAGTTTATTAATTTTGTAACGATTAAAAATTGAATAAAATCGCTATCACCTGTAACTAGGCACAACAAATCTAAACTAAAATACCGTTGTTACTTATTGAGAGAGTCCATTGTTTTATTGGTTTCAATCGCGATTTATCTTTGTTGTACGTTTTACTTTATACTTGGCAAGTAAATAAAGTAAATCATGCATGAACATGCGCCTGCGACTATATTTGTTTCATCTGTTATATTATTCATTTTACTTTTAAGTTTATTTTAGTATGTTTATTAAGCATCAATGCAAAAAGGAGAGAGGAAAAGCAAGTTATGGGTAGATTGGACCGGTTGAATCAATGTTAATTTATAAAGCTGAAAAGTTTTTTTGTTTGGATGAACGTGCTAATCTCAGAAAGTACTGGTTCGATTAGAAAAAACTTTTTTTGTTGAATAGTGCATTTTTCCGGGAAGGCTATAGGCTATATAACATCACGCTATGATGAGTGAGATATATTGCAAAATTGGGGAAAAATACGTTCCAAATTACCACGCAGACGAAGTCGCGGGCGACCCCTATCGTATATAAATTAGTTACAGAATCAATAAACACATTTAGTGAACCTATTAGTATTTTCAAATCATTCAACACTCATACATTAATTTATTCAAATTAAATTCAAAGCTTGTGAAAATAAATTACGTATCACGCTATTATTCGAAGTCGAAGTCAAATCTTCCAAGTCAAATCAACACGCGCGGAAGAGCACGCGACGCGTCGTTGAGTACGGCAAAAATAATTTCAGCGACGATGTAATGTGTTCGTTTAGTAATGTTGAATATACGGGTGAAAAATTGGAACGGGCCAGTAGATGGAATATTCTTTATTGTACACTACTTAAGTACTAAAACTAATTACAATAATAATTAAACACACTAACAAGGGCGGTCTTATCGCTAAGAGCAATCTCTTCCAGACAACCTTAGGATGGACTTATTGATATAGGAGATGGTAGCTCATAAGCTACCATCTCCTCTATGCCATAGCATACTACTAATAATATATACTATGTATATAAATGTAGATATAATTATTATAGCAACCCATATATGTCCCACTGCTGGGCACGGGTCACCTCTCCTCTATCAAGAGAGTGAGAGGGTTAAGGCCTTAATTCACACACGCTGGCCTAATGCGGGTTGGTGAATCAGACATGCCTTTAGAATTTCTTCTAAGACATGTGGGTTTCCTCACATTGTTTTCCTTCACCGTTAGCAGATGGCGAATCATTTGATTAGTACATATAAACTCCACAAAGTGAAATTCACATTGGTACTGCCCGGGATCGAACTCGCACCTCTTGCGTGCAAGTCGGTTACTTTCCCACTCGGCCACCACCGCTTATCAGGAGACAGGTAAGTAGAAGTATAATTATTATACTTCTACTTATTCTTTAAACAGTGTCAGGTTAACATCACGAGAGGACTGCCAAAACTTCTTGTCGTGGTATTTTGATCAATAGTCCCAAAATTTTTATAGCAATGGTATCATGTCCCTACCTACAAGATGGCAAAAAGTTATCGAACAAAATGATACCTACATACTTTAGTTAAATGTAAATAAACTATATTAAAAAATGTTTAGAATTTTCTTAAAAGTGCATAGAAACTTTTTCCCCAACCACTATTATACTAACTACTATACTATACTACTATAACCAATATTATATATATAGCTACATTTTCTTTTAAAATATAACTGTTTGATTTGCCGTGTGCTGCCGTTGTTAGTGGAACTGAGTCCTGATTGGCAATCCAATCATGAGTTAAATTCCCAAAAGAAACAAATACATTTCACACAAAGTTTTGTCCCAGTCTTGGAACTAACATTTATTTTATGTATGTATCACACAAAGTTATGCCCAGTGTGGGAATCGAACCCACAACCTCGTCCACAGCAGGCGCATACTGCGGCCACTGGACCACCGAGGCAGTCAACATTAATAGATAATAACATTATAGTGGCTTTTTAAGTAAATCTTACTAGCTAATTTATTTTGTTTCCCTCCAGTGAACACAGTCATATCAAAATAGATTTACGGAAATAACATACAAGTAATTGTACAGTTCTATTTTTAAATTTAAATGAGTCACAAAGAAAGAAACAAGGAACTTTTTACTGGTGATATTTTCTTAAATGACTTGACGGTAATTACTTTTACGAGATGGGTCATTTAAATCTAATCTTGCTTTGAGGGAGACAGGTAATAAAACTAATGTAATTGTAAAATTTAATTAATTACCTGAAGATTTCTAAATTATGAACATAATTTTGAGATTTATCATCTTTTTAGTAATTTTTAATTTTCGTTTTGTTGTTTGATTAACTTTTTGTTGTAAGTACTTCGCTGGCTGGATAGTAAAATAGGTCTTAGCCGAGATCTATGAAAGACAGAGTAGGTACAAGAACTTTGACATGTAATGGGACAAAAAGAAATATAAAAGCTCTTAGCTTTCATAAATAAGTTACGATTGATTTGGGTTGATTTTAGTACAAATTTATACTTAAGAACGTTATAAAAAGTGATGATGAAAAAAGTTTCCTAGAAATCGGTACAACTATCTGTGGATTACACAACTCTAAAACACTCGTGCATTTGATATAAACCTATTGACTACACTCAATTACAAAACATTAACAATATTGTAGAACGTGAACCCTCAAAATAATGTCCCGTATGTTTTAAAATCAACAAATTCAAATTATTTCTAAAATGTTTGACTTCTTCCATGAAAACATTTTACTCGTATAGATTTTTATACAATGTGAGAAATGAAACTTGAAGTAATTATTTAACATTTTGTACTCATTCAAATACAAAGCAAGGCACCGAGAGAGTTTAAGTACAGTAAAATGCTTTCTTTTTCGTATCATGGGGCGTTAGAAAAACAATATCCTACTGGAAGTGAAAGTTTGTTAGTATGGTTGATGTTACTCTTTCACGGTAAAAACTACTAAACAGATCTGGATGAAATTTGGCACAGAGATAGATTTTATAGTCTGAAAAGCGCATAGGATATATTTTTATCGCGATAACTGTTATAATCCGCGCGATATTCCTCGCGGGCGGAGCCGCGGGCAACTACATACATACAAGTAACTATATAATAATATGTATATTAGTGTAATCAGAAAGAGTAGTTAGGTAATTCACGTAACAAGTTGTAGCCGATGGATAAACTTAATGTCTAATGATGTTGAAATCCTTGAGAATTCGGATGTCTTTATGTCTTGAAAAAAAAGACAACTCTTGCACTAGGGAACAAGTCCTGTGTTGCAAAGGAATCTTACAAACATACAATTAACGAACACAAAATATACCCAAACTCAGCCCTTCTAGACAAGTGGCATAAGAGATAGTCGAATCGAAAAGTCAAAAAAGCAAATGTATGGGATTTGACGTAAGTTTTCGACATCATATCGTAGGCTTACGTCAAATCCCATACATTTGCTTTTTTGACTTTTTGATTCGACTATCTCTTATGCCACTTGTCTAGAGGGTCAGGACAGCCACAATAGATCTCACAATTTTTTTGTACCGTGTGGAGATCAAACCCACAACACGCCTTGCCACCTCAATGGTGAAGTAACTACTGAAACAAACGTGCATTCAAATTCATTGTCCATTCATAACCTTTGTACCTACCCATTCTTAAAAATAATCCGCCCAAACAATAAGAGGTTACAAAACTCCCAATATTGAAAACGTACAAAGAAGCTTATGTTTAAAATATGAATAGGAAACTTCGAGAAGGCGAATATTTAGAAACAATGGGTTGGAAGCATGAAGCGCCAAAACGTAGTCAGATGTCTGACATTCACAATATCACAATCGGGATTTGAATATTTCCTTGAGAATTCCTCCTTGATATAACATTTCGTAGATTAATATTAAAATTTGTTGCAGCGTTATAAATTATTATACTACTTATAGTAGTCTAGACCAATTACGGTCACGGTGGCCCATCTCATCGGAAATTAGGTTGTGGAATGAGCTCTCTGCCGAGGTTTGCCCGAGAGACTATAGCATATAGGTTCTTCAAGAAAGGAGTTAAAAGGTTTCTAAAGGGTCGGCAATGCGCGAGTGATAACCCTGGTGTTGTCCCCCTGCAAGCGTCTATAGGCTACGGTAACGGCTTACCATCAGGCGGGCCGTATGCTTATTTGCCTTCTTGGTAGTATAAAAAAATGCACTGGAGTACTGTATTCACGCATGGGAATACAAATATACCGCATTGTAAGATTGTACTCCGGGATAAAGCTGCAGGTTAAAGCTAGTATGAGATAAACGTTTTGATAACAACTTTTTTTCCCATAACACAAGAAAATATAAATCTTATGTATAGTACAGTACCTAAAAATCTACCAACAATATAAGCGTTATATTTCAAAGATACGCGGGACGCCGTATAAATCTTACACACGATACGTTCCCAGACACGGCCTTTCAAAGCTAGAATCTTTACAGCAATATGGAAGGTGAGTGAAACTATTGAAATGATTCTTCAAAACGATGTCCAATGAAGCGTAAACTGTTTCTGTGAACTTGAATCATTTCTCATATTGAAAATTCTATTTCGTTTTGAATATCTGATGTAAAGTAGATATTATTTAGTACAGTGCCTTTTAAAATTCACTGCATAGTCGGTTCAAAGGCTCGTCTTTTACTACTGCGCGGCGTGTTGTGAGTTCGATCCGCACACGGGACAAAAAAATGTGTAAGCCACAATTGTCCCGAGTCTGGGTGAACTTTGTGCAAGGTAATTGTATTTTTTAGCTATTGCATAGCTTCAATCGCAGGCCTTGGGCGTGGAGACCGAATCCAGAAATTCCCTAACGAAAATAATAAACCTAACACCCTCCACTCCGACCAGCACAGCGGTGATACTTTTTTTAATGACGAATTCGTGTAAGGAAGTTTTGATCTAAGAGAATATTAATGTGAAAAAGATTATAGTTTATGGAGTCTTAAGGTATTATTACAAGTAGGTATTAATTTTTATTATTATATATTTTTATGAATAATTGAGAATAAAATAAAATGATTTAGATAATTCTGTAAAGTATTTTTTTATTTGTTTCGATAAAAAAATCATACTAAAAAATATGCAAGTGCTTTACCGCGGCAGTCCCCGAGTGCCACACGTCTTTTTTATAGTTTCCCGCAACACAAGGCTTGTTCCCAAAAATTCCACATCTCTTGATCCTGAGCCGATCTTGTCCATCGGTTGCCTGCAATCGATGACATAAGATTCTGTAATTTTGGTCTGACAAATGTGTGTGTGCTGGTTTCATTAACCTACTGTTGAACAATGAGGAGATGTAAGATGAAGCTCTTTCGTCTAAATAGCATATTAACTCGCAATTTAATGTTACTCATATTACATCGTCAGAATACACAAATTCTGGTAAATTTCCACAATTTCGAATGCACGAGACAGCTGAAACAAAACGCTTCACATGTGATGGAAGAGTATGCACCATATTACAATAGCGTAGAGTATGTCTGATTATAATGAAAAGGTTCTATGTACTTGTTTAAGAATATGTACATATTAAATATTTTTAGCATTTTTGCTATGCAATCAGCTCAAATATAAGTTCCTCATTTAGGGATGCGTTTTAAAATAAACGTATTCCTTTCCCAGCGATACTTTCATCTTAAAGCCTTGGTGTAAAAAAATGGGTTGGCAACACGCAAGTGATAACTCTGGTATTGCAAGCGTCCATAGGCTATCGTAACATCAGGCGGGCCGTATGCTTGTGCCACCCAAGTAGTATAAAAAATAAATACTGATTGAAATTGGATTTTCCCATAACTGCTATCTTGCATTTGGGGTCATTCTTCCTAAGCAAGGCAATACTATTCTACCCCTCAAATACGTCACACAACCTATTATTATAGCCCGTGACTGCACCGATATTGTGTTGGATAGTCTATCAGATGGCTGATTGCAATCTCGCGCACTGTCGACCGGAAACTGCTCACATTGGACAATGTTGGCAATGTGATGTGACGTCATTGACAGTGAGTGTGTGACGCTTGTCAAATGTCATTGATGCTAAAAGAAATATAATATGACGTTTGTAACAGGCTGCTTGAAAGGAGGGTAACATTTTAATGAAATTTTATTTTAGAATGAATTTAATGAAAACTGGCCAATGAACCAGAAAGGATCAGGACCCATGCTGTGTAAATCCCAATAGCTTAAGTCCAGAAGAAAATGCCTTTCGGCTAAATATGTAGGGTAAAGCTGTAAACTTTTTTTTTTTAAACTACCTAGGAACCAACATACGGCACGTCTGATATTACAGCCTATGGATGCTTACTTTTATTACTTGTGGTCAAATCAGTTTGGCAAAATAGTTAGTCCACCTGGAAGAACGGGAAAAAAGTATGTGTGAGTTCGTCATAGTTTTAGACAAATTTACATTTACATTTTTCTGTAACTTTGTGACGAATGTACAACAGCCACCTAGAGATACTAACAATGAGTATGAATTTTATGATGTATGAATTTTACAATTTGCACTCGTAAACCACGGATAAGCTGCAACGTATATTTGCAATTCGAAGAGCATAATACATTCTTTTCCAACACCACTATAGGCTCCCCGTTGAACAGTACTCAAGCACAATGCAACAGTAAGTGTAGTAAATTGCTCATACCCATCTCCATTAGGGACAATGGATGGAACTGACGTACGTTATTACGTCACTTGATACCTGAATATCAAAGGTGAAGTATTGTGCTGGATATTTCAATTGAGCAGGCTTCAACTGGAAGCGTAATAGGTAAATTTTTGTTTGTTTTTTGATGGCATAAGTCACAGCCGCATGCATTAGGCCAGCGTGTGTGAATCAAGACCTAAACGCTGTCTCTCTCTCTTGATAAAGTCCCGTTTATACCTGTGTCCAGCAGTGGGACATAATATATGGGTTGCTATTATATAAAAGCTACAGCAGACAAACCATCTTGTCCAATCTTCCTTTCAGAATGATCTGATTTACTACGTACACGAGCTATAGCAAAAACTACATGAATTATATTTACTTTTGCTAACAATATACTAAATAAAATATTTTAACCGAGATACATATTGAAGCAAAATCTTTAGTTTTTAAAATTCTTCTGAACCAGTTTTAGTATTGAAGAGTTTTGTGTTATTGGCAGTTTTCCTCTTTGTTAAGCAAACATGAGTTTAAAAGAAAACACTAGTCTAGAAACAAGTTTGCCAACGATGCAGAAAATGTTCAACTCCTTTTTAATTTCATCAAAGTTTTTTGATTAAAATAAATAAGCCTCGTTAAGAATAAAAATAGACGCCTTCATCTCAGAATATTAAGGCGTTATAAAGCCTTGAAATGCGTTGGGATTAAATTCAACTTTTTTGGCAGAAAAGAAAATAAAGATGTTAAATATTGAAAAAGTCAAAATAATGAATTTTATTAAAATGAAACTCGTACTTTTTCTGTGCAAGATATTTACACAGGTATGATTTTCTCTGTAATGTATGGGTACATACACAAATAACTCGTAACCACCGCTACTGATATCAGTGATATAAAAACCTCAGTATTTTTTAAATGAATTGCAATGAAAATATTGGAGAATACATTCTATATACCAATATGTTTTATATTTTGTAAAGATAAATAACCAAGTCCAGTGCATAAAAATATTGAGAACAAAATCGCGCTATTCACTCTTGGTTTGTCAATTTAAAAATACACACACGCCTTTTTCACTAAAGGGGTTGGCTGATGTGTATGTCATTTATGTTAAGTCCTATATAATAAGGGTAAGCCCCAAGCAAGTTTAATAGAGGGCACAATTTCAGACATCATGCTCCTACAGAAAAATTTCTTACAGAAACATCCAATACATTTGTTTGTTTTGTTTTATTTTAGTTTATTTTAAGTCTAATGTAATATTTATATTCTATTGTTATAATTACTTATGTTCCTATTAATGTTAATATTTCAATATATTTAAACTTTATTATGTACCTACCAAAAACTTATATGTGTGGTGTAAACTGTGAATTTAAGTTGGTAATAAATAAATAAATAAATAAATAAATACAGATTGCCTAATCCAGGAATCGAACACAATTGAAAATATACGTGCAAACTTATACTGTGGGACCATCTGAAACTTTAATAAATGTAAATATAATGAGCCCAATGATGGCTGATTATTACAGCTTTAATGAATCATTGGCCAGTTTGATTTTACTGTTGGATTTCCTCTCCTTCTTTTTTTTTTTTTCTTTTCGAAATTTCTTTATTGGGCAATAAGATTACATAATTGTTTGTACTTAACTAGTGTAGGTACGTTATATCCTAGATGTACAATAAGTAAGAATATTAAATGTGTTTTACAAGTATATAAACTTATTTAACACTTATAACATGAATATTTGTAAAAACATTATATGGTCAGTAATTAATAGAATATTGTTAAGTAAATACTTAATATGTAAGCTTTAGTGATAGCAATTACATTTTTTGCAATGATATTTTACTATGAGAAGATACACTAATGGCGGTAGATGATAAATAATAAGTAAATACCGGCCTGTGGCCGCATCGGACGATCCGCAGTAAGCAGCAAGGAAGATTACTACATACATGTAAACTACACCCACACAAGCGCGCGCCGGCCGCCGCTCATCGCGCGAGCCACCACCTCCTAATAATATCTACTGATAATACGGGCCGGGATGGCTCGCGCGCCGACCTAGCGGGCCGCGCGCGCTCGCATGAATGACACTGACTAATCATCGCACTCTAGAAATAAGTGATGGGGTAACTTATACTAATGTTATATTTATCGATAAACGGAAGATTTTTCTTGCGTGTTTTGCATAAATTTTTAATTAGTTTGTTTGTGTTTGCAGGATTTTTGTGTATATAGAATTTTTCTGATAATTTATAGATGTATACGTTAATTGCAGGTAGACCGATTTGTAGGTGTAGTTTTTTTAAGTTAGTTCGAAATGGTGTATTATAGGCGTATTTTAGGGCTTTATTTTGGAGAACTTGAAGTTTGCTTATGTTAGTTTGGCAAGTATTGCTCCACACGGGACATGCATAAGTAATACAAGGTCGAACCAGAGTGCAGTATATTCGCAGCTTAGTATGACTGCTGAGACATGACCGTCTGTTTAAGATGGGTGATAATGCATTCATAGCTTTGACACCCTTAAGGTGCAGGTTACAGATGTTGTCAGTCCAGTTAAGTTTGTTGTCGAGGACAGTTCCAAGGTACTTAACCGAGCGACTCCATGGAATGTTAAAGTTGCCAACCTTTAGCCTTCGTGTCGGCAATGTCCGCTTTCTAGTGAACATAATGGCTTCCGTTTTGGATGCATTGATTTTAAGCTTCCACCTGTTGAAGTAATCCAGGAGTCTGTCAACAGAAAGTTGGAGGCGGCTTATCACTAAGTCGATGTCCGCAGAAGAAGTAAGACATGCTGTATCATCCGCGAAACAGGCTAAGTTTGTTCTCGTCTGTACCGGGATGTCATTAAGATACAGTAAGAATAAGTAGGGGCCTAAGATAGAGCCTTGGGGCACCCCGGCTGGAACGGGATTTGGTGGAGACGTATAGTTCTTAACGTGCACTCGGAAGCTGCGCTCGGATATGTAGGATTGGATCATTTTGATAAGAGGAATTGGTAGGTCGAATGCAATAAGCTTATGAATCAGTGCTTGATGCCATACCGTGTCAAAAGCTTTCTCAATATCAAGAAGAAACATTCCGGTGGATTGCTTCAAGTTGAGGTTGTGTGACACGATATCAGCAACTCTAGCTAGCTGGTGAATTGTTGAGTGCCCTTGACGGAAGCCAAACTGTTCATCAATTAAGGATTTATTTGATACACGTCGTAGCCGTGAGTACAGGATCTTTTCGAATAGTTTGCCGAGGCAGGGCAGAAGACTAATTGGGCGATACGAAACTGGATCAGACGGATCCTTACCAGGTTTGTGGATTGGGATAATTTTAGCGTCTTTCCATGGGGATGGGAAGTATTGCAATATTAGACAAACATTAAAGATTTTTGTTAAAAGGATGATACATTTTTGAGGCATATTTCTAACCAACATGTTTGAGATTTGATCTGAACCGGGCGCTTTACGGGGCTTAAGGGATGCTATAAGCTTTCTGACTTCAGTTGGTCGAGTTAGGACAGAGTGTTCAGTAGGTAGCTGGTCTTCCAATATTGACAATGAGCGACTAATTGCTGGGGTTTCCTCGCTGGGCCAGTCACTAGTGAGTAGCATGTTATTGAGGAAGCTTTCCGCCAGGGTATTGCACTGGTATTGTTGGGATGTGGTAAAAGAGTCATTATCTGTTTTTAAAGCTGGGATGGATTCAGTGGCAGCACAGGAAGAGCGCAGACCCTTTACTAAGCGCCACAGGTCATTACTGGGGTTATCAACCCTTTTTAGTTTGCGATTCCACTCTCTGTCATTGTTATTTTTTATAGCAGTGTTAATTTCAAGCTTAAGTTGATTAATACGATTAATAATAATTTTACGTGCTAAGGAACCTGTTTCTAATAGAACGCATCTCCGTAGACGGTTTTTGTGCTGTATGAGTCTTTTTATGCGTCGCGGCAATGTACAAGTGGTCCACGGTTTGAAAGTAGAGTAAGGGACACATAAATCTCTAGCCTTAAGAATAGTTTGTTGAAAGTCAGTGATTAATTTATTTACTTCACCAGTGGACTCGCAAATTTTGGGAGACAAAGTTATATTTTCATTGAGGTAATTTCGAAATTTGTGCCAATCCGCCTTGGCATAGTTGTGTTTTGCAATGGGGTTTCGTCGGAAGTTAGTAGTAAATTGCGCAAAGACTGGAAAATGATTTGAGGACAATGCTGGAATAGTTCGTATATCGTCAAGAAAATTTAGATTATTTACAAGTAGTATATCGGGAATGGATGGGCTAAAGTCCGCATTATAATGAACAAGAGTGCAGTCACGAGGAGCGTGTATTACGTAATCATTACTAATCATATGATTATACAATAAACGGCCGCGCGCATTACCCGTGCCAGGAGACCACAAGTAATGTTTGGAATTCATATCTCCCATGGCCAGTACTGACTCACCAGAAGACATGAGGCAGTCGATATCACCAGTAATTAGTGGGAGGTTTGGAGATTGGTATATGGAGTAGATAATTACATTGTTATTAAGTAATTTCAGGGAAATACCTATAGCTTCCAAGTTCTGTGTGGGTGGGGAAGGCATTAGAGTATGTGTCAGGTCAGATCGAACGAGTATGGCTACACCCTGGCCGACATCGTTGTCATGTTTATCCATGCGATAGCAGGCATAGCCGGGAATTTTTAGATTTAGGCGTTTGGTTAGTTTCGTTTCACAGAGTGCGATAACGTCAGCTTTTAGTTTACTTACCGCTAGATCTGTGAGTTCACGCTGCTTACTGTGAACGCCGTCAGCATTCCAATAAAAGATACTTAGCTGCTGATGTTTATGCATAGTGGCCGAGGTGGGTTAATATTAATATTACTTTGTCCATGAAAGTTTTACATTTTGTGAATTCTTGCTTGATTGACTGGATGGTGTTTAGGATTTCCAGCATTTCGGCAGTTTCAAAGTCTTGCGAGATCCCCTTAACACTAGCTCCTGAAGCTTGAATTCGCTTTCCTTGGTTAACCATGGGGGGCATATCAGTGGTCTGTTGTGAGGAAGTAGGTATCCCGTCTATGGTCGATGGCTGCTTTCTTGTCTCAGTTTGTACAGGAGCGTCAGTTTGGTGTTTTGGTAGCTTGTCCTTACTGGAGTTGACGATTTGGGCCCAAGTGTTCTGGCTGATCAGGGTCTCACAAGTAGCCTTCGAGGGAATGATCTTGCGGGCTACTTCACGTTTCGATACGCTTCGCTTGATTCTCTCAAGGTATTTCAGGCGTTCATTGCACTGGGAGTAGTTTGCAGGGTGTTCTTCCTGACAGTTACAGCAGCGAGCGGGCTCCGTTCTGTCTTTTTTAGGGCAGTCCCGAGTTGGATGTGTGAGAGCGCACTTTACACATCGTGCTGGTCTGTTGCAATTCCTAGAGGCGTGTCCAAATCCCTGGCATCTAAAGCACTGTGTACCAGATTTCTTAGTCCGCTTGTATCGCTGAATATCAACGACACAGCTAAACAAGTACTTGATCTGTTTGAATTTGACCATGTTGGTTCCACTTGGTAGTTCAATTAGTAAAGGTGGACAGTCCGTCGGATATCGTGTTTTCAGTTCGGTAGCTGTTGCGCCTGCGAATCCAAGCGACTTAAGTTCTAAGGGAACACTGCCTTCAAGAAGCTTTGGCAGCCCTTTGATGACAACTTTTGGAGATTTCTCGTCCTTGCGCGTGAAAGTGTGGAAGGCTATGTTGTCCTTGAGCAGACCCTCTTTAAGCTGTTGATGGGTTTTCGTTGAATAGCACTGTACTCTCACAAGCTTTCGTCCTCTGTATTGCAAGTGAAAGTCTTTGCTGTACTTCATTATTTGATCCCGGATATTTTGATGAGACCACTCAGCTGGCACCTCTATAACAATTGGAGGAGTGTTGTTGATAACTTTCTTCATGCTGGCATTTTGAAAGGGTTCCAGGGGAATCTCGTTTGCGTCGATAGGTAAGCCTGTAAAGCTATTATCTGTAGGCGTTTGCTGGTCCTTTGTGTCTTCTATGGGGTTTATGACAAACTTCTTGGGTTTTCGCCATTGGTCTAGGGGTACTAGCTCCTCCCTTGGCCTCTTACTGACCAAGTTGGGGTTAGATGATGATCTTAATAAGAACTTCTCCATGACGGACTAAGGCGTAATCTATCGATAGATTTATCGATAGCACCTTAGCCCATCACTAGTGCGCGCGACCGGTCGACTAATGCAGAGTGGGATTTCTAAAGCGTGCGGCCGCGACGAGAACTGACCGCTAACTGAGAACTCTCCTGGTTCTCATTTCCTCTCCTGGTACGGGCCAGAACAGAACACCCGCCGGCTAATTCTCTAAGAAACAGCGATGACAAACTGACAGTTGTGATCGCAAAATTGACAGTTGTGATTGCTCGGGGACAGCACAATCTATTGACTAAACGTCAAAAAGGGCTCTTACGGAATACCGATTTTCAATCTGACAGATGGATTTTGCTCGGTTTTTGCGGTGGCTCGGTTTTTGCTCTTACGGAATACCCCTGCGGGTTTTATTATTGCCTAAGCAATAATTTAATTAATGGTAATCTATGCTTTATTAACAAAAGCCGAAGATGAATTATCGGAAACCCTGTAAATGGGCAATGCCAGAAGCGCAGACATGCCACTGCTGACTGAGACTTTAGAAATTTTAGCATTTCATAATACAGTAGCATTCCAAAAACACCTTAGTAAGTAGTTCATTCCAGACCTTATACATAAGGTACTTGGGCAAAATGAACAACTTTTTACAGTAAATGAAATTCTTTGCAGGTAAAGCAAGTTATAAGGTAATGCTCGAAATAAAATAAAGTAATATTAAACCAACACTAATCATCTTTATTCTTTCTTACATTTTTTAATATCATAACCCGAAAGCAACGTCCATATAATCGATCATCCGCTTATTTAAAGCAAAACAAAGTCGGGATAAACGAGTAAAAACAGCTCAAGGTATGGAAAGAACATTTATCATAAACTTGGAGGAAACAATCTTAAGTCTTTCAATTTGAATGCTCTGCAAAAAAGTGTTTAACTTTTAGTTGGACGACTTTGCTTTTCTAGTGCAGTTTTTTTTAATATGCAAAAGAAATTTTCTTGGAGCGTTTCATCGGTGCAAGACCATGGAAAATTTGAAGCAAATTGTCTTCACTTCGCAAAAAAATCCTTTATTGAACTTTTGTAGAGTTTGTCTGAAAACTTTATTATTTTCTTTGCCTTGTTTTATTTTTATTATGAATATCATAACCTATTAGAAAGAAAAGCTTGAAAAGCTATTTTAAATACAATATCTGATTGTTTGTAAGTAGGTTAGGTTAAGTTACTTTAATTTTAATAACTATTCATTTAAATATCTTATGAAATAAATGTTATGGTTATTTCAGTTTCCATTTTAATAATTTTAGATATATACTTTTCTACAGTCCCACTGGCTGGACCGATTTTATTGAATTTTTCTGGCAATCTTCAAATAAGTCTAGCGGGTGATTCTATAAAGTTTGTTGTTGTTTTTGTTCCCTAAGCCGGAACGGGTCGTTAGTTACAAATAAAGATGGGAATATCATTTTTTATATAAGATTTTTTAAATACATTTTGTTTGACCTGATATTTTTCCAACAGATTTCAAGCTGATTTTTAGACCTTGTTTAGCTAGATAACTTATTCAATGTACCTTTGGGTATAAAAAAGGGTAGCATCACCTGCTTATCGACTGGCGCAAAAGTCGTAAAGTAGTCTACGGGAAAGGGTTAGCCTATCTGTTCTACATATTGCAACTTTCTCCTATCTTTACCACCTTTATGTTTACTAAACGCGTTTTCTGCTCGTATATCTTTTTACTCGCTACTATTTTTTGCATGTGGCCTTGTCTGTGTGTTGTTATCGAGACCTAGACCTATAAATTCTTTAAGTTTAGGGTAACAAAAATACGTGTGAATACGTAATTTACGGTTTTCACAGAGATAGTAATTCTAAAAAGAACCATACGGTCTTTTGCTGCTTTAAATTGATAAAAATCCGTGGTGTATGTTTTTAGCTCAGAGTAAAATATTTATCTTTATTTTACCTAAAATAGAGTTTTATAATTCTTACCTTTATTATATCTACTACTTGGCAATACCATGAAATGTTATGTATGTAAAACAAAGTTGCAAAATATAGGTAGCCTAATACACCAAATATTGTTACTCATACCAAATTGTAAATATCTGGACATTAAAAGGAGCCTTAATTTCTTGCCAATTTTTATCGAGGCATTATCTTAGTCAACGAATTGGTCATAGGAAAAAGATGCCGACTGTTTTTTATGATGTTCATAAGTATCATGCATTTGATCTAAATGAAAAAATGAGTTTGAATAATGCATAATGTCCTTAGAGGACAACGCTGCTAAGATACACTACATTATTACACGCAGCACACATCATGCACTAGCATCACATAGTAGTAATACCTTACTACTATATCTTCATACATAATTTGAACAAAGCGCGTCTCTCAACCGCTATCATCGCGCGGGTTTCGTCAAAATAAACGTGCACCCAACGGAAAAGGGGTACGACGACACATCGTAAACATCCAACAGAGAGTACTAACAATTGTTTGTTTATTCGTTAGTGTGAAGGATTGTGAAGTAAGCCACCTTTACCATTAGCTCTTAATGCATTTTTGTTTGTTTTGTTGCTATCGTAGTGAATATTTCCTTTTGCTTCGTATGTTAATTTTAGATTAGCTAGTTTGAATCGCGTTGGTTTAGTTTGCTGTGGGTTTCTTTTTGCTTTTTTAGCAACATGTTTCCAAACAGGCGTCCGGTCCGTCTAATGGTTAGCAGTTACCGTACTCTATCGACAATTGTAATACCAGAACATTGCACACGTATTTATGTGGTTTCATTTTTGGAGGCACTCATAGCTTCACTCGCTGATCGATAAATCAGCTGGTTAAACTATGGCATAGTTGTGTTACATCTGTACGTTTTCGTACTTTGGAAGGCACGTAAAAAGTCTGTCCCGACTGCTAACGGTCGTAAGATACATGAACTATATTATAAACAACTAGGTGAAAGATGAATAGAATTATGTCTGTCACCTAGTTGGCCGCTAAGCATACACATTTTTTTTAATATATTTTCAGGGCTATACATAGTAAACTTTTTGACATTAGTATTATCTTAGCGCTGTGCATACAAAGCCTAGTGTTGTTCTTTCTGAGCCAAGGGAACAAATGGAATAAAAAACAGTTAAGCAGAACACAATTTACGACTACGAAGTCAGTAAGTAGATTAATAACAAAACACTTTATATTTAGCTCCATAAATAATAAATAAGTGTACAAATAAAATAAAAACATGTAACAACACCTGCTCGAGTCGCCATTATTCATCCTCGCCACAATTGCTTTCTATTTGAAGATGAAACTCCCTAAGCAATGTTTTCGACAATCCCTTTTTTAGAACATGTTCACACTTAGCTAACTGTTCGCAGCTAAATATTTGGTGGCCGACTTTAAGCAGTCTCTTTTATCATATCAATGTTTTCACATTTTTTTAAAAAACTGATGTGATAGATACTATGAACTGAGAAGTTTAATTGATTTCACTCATAAAAGTATATTTTTATATAGCAGTTAAGTAACTATAATCTGTTATTTGATTTGAAATCATAATATCTCATTTCAAAAAAATGTATACCCACCTATCTAATGACATTGTTATTCTTATATTGTTGACTCTGCCACAAAGTGTCGGTTCATTGATGTCGTGTCCTAAACAAAGATAGAGTGCCCCACAATCCTTTTTTTATAGTTATTTAGAGAGCAACAAAGCGCGTATTCGGAATATTCGCGGCAACAAATCATACGCCGCCTTTAGAAGCCATGAAAGCATTCTTAAAACAAGAACATAAAAGAAGAATCAGAACAACCCTGTTAAAAAGGTGTTTAATGCATAAGATGTAGCGAGTAGCGATTTTGTAATAGCGGTAAAGACAATGAAAACATTATTTTAATTAACTACTAATATTTTAAATGCGAAAATCTGTCTTTTGTATTTTTATGACTAACCGGCTGAATGAATCTTAAAGAAATTTAGCAAGGAGACAGATAAAATCCTAAGAAAAGGACATAAAGTTTTTATCGCGATAACCGGCTTCCACACAGGCGAAACCGCGGCAATAAATTAAGTTCTTTATACCTCTAAATTAATTAATTTTCAATGAGACACTTATTATCATAATTCCAATCATAATAATTTATTCATAAATTCTGTAATTGCGTTTGCTGATTATTTATTACTGTATTGGCTCATTTATAGCGAATGTTTCATTTTAATTTCACATTTTGTATCCAATCTCAACACAATGTATGTTGAATAAGTACTATTAGAAAACTTTGCTTATTATTTATAGCTTTTGAATATTATAAGAGATAATAAAAAATATTGTTTTTATTATTTTATTTATTGTTGCAATCAATCAAATTAATGAAATTGCTAAAAAAATATTTTACCTCACAGGTGAGCTTACAATTCAATATTTATATTTTCCTGACTAAGTATGACAGGATTCGTTTATTTCAAAAACGTTGCCAATAATTGTAAATTGCGGTCCTTTGTCTGTATTTGGATCATACAAATATTTTCACCTGTGAGCGTCAAACCCACAATACCATGCGTGCAGTTGAACCAACTAGTCCAAACATCATATTATAACAAAAGTAAAATGATAAAGTCATAATAATGATTGTAAATTCAGAGAAAGATAAATTTAAAAATTTGAAAAGAAGAAATAAGTATTTTAAAACTGATCCTACACTCTTATAACTTGCACCATACAAAAAAAGAAACGTTTGAAATACGCCAGTGAATCACAGTGGGAAGTGGGGAATGCGATAATAAGTCCCAAGCTATCCCGTATCCCGACTTACTATATACGTACAAAATTGATGCCATTATACATACGGATGTCTTGGTATACATCCGCGTGTGTGGAGGAAACCTTACTAAAAAAGTAAAGGAATGAAGAAAGCAGGATGATTAAAAACTGTATGCATGTGTGAGCTGCTTTGATTAACGTCTTTCAAGCAAACAATTTGATATTTCATGATGTTTTGGCGGTGCTACGTGCTCGCTTTAAAAATCTGGGTCAAATTTTTGACTGTGATTGCTGTAGTGATCTTCAGAGGATTGGATTTATTCCAATACTGAAGATTTGTAAAAAGGAAGACAATTTTAGCAAGATCGCTATTTCGCTCACGTGGTTTATAGATAAAAAGTAGGCTACTTCAGTCAGTAATAATACAGCTACTTTTTAACCGACTTCAAAAAAAGGAGGTTATCAATTCGTGTGTATTTTTTTTTTTTTTTTTTTATGTTTGTTACCGCATATCTCCGTCATTTGTGGACCGATTTGAAAAATTCTTTTTTTGTCTGACTGGACATACTTTCAGTTCGGTCCCATTATCATCAAAAGAAAGTTCTGATGATGGGAACCATGAGGAATTGATGGAACTCCTCAAAAGTTATAGGCACACATATAGCAATTTCAATATTTTTAACAACTAATCAATCATTTGCATTCAGAAAGTGTAATTTGGTGAAGTAAAACTGATGAAGAAGACCACAGATAGCCATCTGAACTTTTCAATAATAAGTATTTTACTGATGGCGATTAGAAAGTTTCGATTATTGTTGCTAAGCAACTATTAATAAGAAATAATGACGTGAATGAATTGAGCGCGGATTGCACAGATTAAATATTGCTTTTATTACCTACTTGACCTGTGTTCAGCCCGACGCTCAGACGATTTTATTCGATTGTAACAAACAAATATTTGAAAATTTTACAACTTGCCGTACTGAAGTCGGTTTTTTTTTGTTAAAATTATTATTGATAATTTTTAGAATCGTAGTAGTTAAGAGACAGATCATATCAGTGTTTTTATATGATGTTTTGGTTAAGGCACTTTCTGCGCTATTACTAATTGTTACACATCATCAAACTAATACTATCTGGCGATTGAATAGAGTGGCTTGAGTTTCTTGCTGGTTTTTTCTTTAGTTGTTTAGTCAATAAATCCGGCGGTAGACCAATTTGCTTAGCTCAAATCTTATGAGTATTTTTTCTTGAAATTGATTAAGCGATTACATCCAAGATTTATTTTATAAAATGTGTTCATAATACTAATTGTCTACAAAATTTATAATGAAGAAACTTATTACTGTAACAATGAAGGCTAACTGACTATAGAGGTATCATTTTGTTGTTATAAATATAACATTCGAGGATTAGCCTATTTAATTAAGTAATGTAATGAAAAGTGATGATGTAATTTAAAATATTATTGTTTGAAACAGCTCATTATGTAAAATTGAGACGATTTATGGTGAGGTAAAATTGCCTTTTGTGAAAACCAAATAAAACAAAGATAAACTTATATAGATCATAACAAATTAATACATATTTTGTATGATTTCTATCCAAATCAAGTTATCGTAAATAGATTGCTCATTGTCTTTTTATTGAATACCAAAATATTCAAATTTCTTCAGCAAAGAGTCTATGCAAAAAACTTGTTCATACAGGGTTATATTTTAATTTTTTGAAACGTATATCTTAAAATAATAGTGTCAAAAATAGCTCTAAAGTTACATAGATTCCTATTTACTATAGTTAACATTAAATTTAAAGAACAAGACAAGATAACATTTTATTTTAAACCAATTTTCATAAACAATAAATATATTAAAATGTTATCATCTGTTTGATAATATCTATAAGCTATAAAGAAGGAGGTAGGTTACCTACCATACAGTAAAACAAGCTCTATTGGGAAGGACATCTACCATACAGGTGATCAGGAAGTAAGCTCGCTACCAAGTATTATAAAACAAAGATAAACAGGGTAGCTTAAAACATTATTTCTCTCTTCTACATCTATTTTTGTCAGAGATTAAAACCAGCTTAAGATCGTAGAACAAGATTAGGGTAATAATTTTTAGTTAAGACGTAAGAAACAAGATCACAATCCACAACCAATTTATCGAAGAAAAGCTTTTAGTCTTTCCTAAGTCGAATCTTCAAATAAAAGTGATAAAACCTTTCCATAACTGATTTTCCTCAGAGAAAATACTCTAACCCTCGGCGTATTGCCGATCCCCTAACAATTCTTTTAATAAAAAAGTAAGGCCTAAATATCAATGAATTCGATATTACACACTAATGGAATATTAATGACAACTTGAGTATAATACATTTATCTAATACTGAAAGGTCAATTCAACTGGCGTCTTTATGGGTTAAATAGGTTGCATGGTGTTTGTAACAACTGTTTCATTGGCTTAGTAATCATTGAATGCTGTTGATGATCATGAAGTAAAAGAAAATGGGGAAAAATAAAAATACAAACAAAAAAACAAAATACATACATTGTTGTTGTTTACGATGAGTGTTATGACAAAAAGAGTGCAATGTGTTGAAGTACACGCTTTTGCAATAGTGATGTACATATTTGCTGAATTGTTAAGATTGACTGCTATTGTAGAAATTATGCCAGTAGCACTATTATATTTTTTGGCAATTTCTATTGCATATTGCATTACATAATATCTTGCAAGAAGCCTTAATAAATCTGGCCAGGTAAGTTTTTAAGATATTATTATGTTGCTAATCTAGACGAATATTCCTGTTTATATTACTATGTTGCGCGCGTAACTATTTGCAGGACTGCTTCATATGCTACAATCAGAAACAGACATGTTTGATCCATCTTTCCTCATTAAGCCAGCGTGGATGGATAAAAGCTTCTCAAAACTTTTAAGGTATGAAGACCCGCCAGCAGTGGGACTAACATAATATGGGTTATTATAATTATTCTCTGCAGATTATTTTGCAAGCATCTATAATATGTACTTGGCCTTTCAAGATAATCATTATAATAAAAAAACACATTTGGTACGCAACCAAGTATCAATTAACATTTACTCTCAGGCACGGATATAGATAACTGTTGTTACAACAACAATTATGTAAATAACTGACCCAAAAAGCAAAGAAAATATAAATAACATTCTTATAAGCGTAAGTAAGACTAACGTATATGGAATCAATCCTAAATCACTTGGCAATGGTATTGGAAACACGGCGGGATTAGATACGTATGCACATAAATATCAACGTAAGCTAGAACATGCAGCGTTCCCTTTGCAATGCTCTCTAGTTTCCCTTTATACAGTTACTGTTGTTGCTTCAAACGTTTAATAGAGAAGCAATATTGAATATACTTCAAACTGTGAAATACAATCGTAGTACCGTTTTAAAGTTTTGATTGTAAAGTGAGAATTTAACTGCTATCATAATGGTTTCAGCAGCGATTAATTCTTTATGTGGGTAGTAATCATTATTAATTCTGCTGTGAGAATATACTTCAAACATCTAATTAAATTATTTACCATCTGCTAACGATAAAGTAAAAAAATACTAAGGAAACTCACATTGTCAGTAAAAATTTTAAAAGCATGTCTAAACTATCAACCTGCACTTGAAAAAAGCTTGTGGAATAAGGCTTAACCCTCTTAGCTCTTGGTATAGTAGAAAAGAACTGTGCACAGCAGCGAAATATAGATGGATTGCTATTTATGATCTGATTAAATAGATACTTATAGCCGATCGCAAAAAAATGTTGGGTCGGTAAAACGCCAGTAATTCCCTGGATATTGCAAATGTCCATAAGCTACGGTAACTGCTTACCAACAAGCAGGCCGTGTGCTTGTTTGACCTATGTAGTATAAAAATGCTATTAGAATTTATTTGTAAATACGCCGTTAACATTAGCAAGTAACAACGTACAAATATGATTATGAAAAGACGAATACTGCTCCAGACGACATATTTTTCCAGAAAGATTAGTTCGCGCCAAATCTGTAGAAATGAAGCCAATATGTTGGTCTGTGCAATAAGTTCTGACGCTGAAATCGAATCGTGTTTTGGGAGTGAGCCAACAGATATGAAATGATAGATACAAAAAAACGCCACATAGGTCACTAGAAAGAATAATAAATAAATTAAAACTATATTTTTAACATTGGTTAGATTTTCTAAATAATAAACAAATTCACCACACAATTTTATTTACTGTGACACAGTACATTTCCACACAATACTTCAATATACATCTGTAGATTACTTGGAAATTATGTTAAATCAATATAAAGAGAATGTGCCAATGAAAAGTTAAGTCTGCCCCAGGCTTGTTAAATTATTTATATAATATATTGTAAGAAGATTAAACAAACAATCACAAATTCAATAGCATGACGTCAGCAAGCTACAAACAAGCTTACATCGCAAATCGGTTCGCCGCAATAGATGCATAGATATAGAACTTAAGCTTCTGAACTCGATATTCAATAATTCCTGGTATTATTAATATCTCTCACATGAATAAATTTATCTGGAGTTCAATAATTGAACCTTTACCTTTAAATCTTCCCACCTATGCAATTAGCCTCGGTGAACCAATTTTAAACCATGTAAAAAGATACAGTGTGGACAGGCTTCTTACAAGGCGATTCGATAACTTGATGAAGGTTGCAGGCAACCAGTGGACAAGGTCAAGTCAGGACCAAGAACTGAATAAATCCTATAGAGAGGACTATGTCCAACAAAAGACATCTGACATGAAACCAATTTTCCGCGTTGTTGTGATCTTCAAAACGCCAATAAAGATCCATACAAAGTTTCATTCAAAGCCAACAATACGTATAGTGATCTCAAGAGTAATATTTTTTTATTAACCGTCATAAAAGGTAATATTTCTGAATGTGGAGCGAGAGAAATCATTTATAACAATGCAGATTATGGTGACCTAAAGTAATAACGATGTTATAAAGCGAAGAATGTACATATTTTAATAGATGTAAAATCTAGATAAAGAAGAACTTAGAATTTGAATTACCTAAATGTGTGTTCAGTTTTTTAAATATGATACAGATTTGTATTTTAAATTGCTTGAAACAATTTATGTAAAATGTTGTGTCTTAAGTTAGCATTATTCTATTAAAGTTTCAGCAAGTAGCACAATTGGTTTTATTCGATTTAAAAATGTTACCTGCTATATTTTTTGTACAATGACGGTGTATAAATATAATCAGTTAGACTACATCTTGCTACACTAAAGTTATGCCTTAAAAGTAACCTTGGGATAGAAAAAGCGTTATTTTATAATAAGCACTGGAGATAAAAATTAACCTATATTGATATTATAGCACTTATAGCAGCATTGCAATAAAAATGATGATTTACTTTAGACAAATGAAAATGGTGTAACATGAAATGCCATACAAGCAATAACTGAATATCAAAGAGCTGCAAATAAATTCAAAGTTATAGAATGTAAATCTCAATTTCGACGATATCAGGCGAATGAAATTTATGCTCTTAGTTTCAATATCCGTGAATCAAGGTCTTGGTGTATTAAGATATATGGAAATGGCGGTCTGACTCATCGTAGATCAATCTATGAGAAATTGAATGGAACTAAAATTGGTGCCAAAATTCGTAGCGAAATTTTGGTAGAGATATTTATTTATTTAGGTAAATCGTTTTGAAGGTACATCAACATGATTTAAAAGCCAACTGCTATAATGATAAAGCTACTAATAAATAAAATCCAATGTTTTGTATCTCAATTTATAAATATCATTACATTTTGTCCTTTAATTATACTGAAACTGTTACCAGTAAATTTTACGCTTATTAGTTATGTCCGTATGGATTGAGGAGCCATTTTTCGTATCTTAATGAAATTAATATACTTATTTAGTAGTAAGTTTAAAAATTTTGTAGGATCAGTGCTCGATTTTGTAGTATAATACTTCAAAAGTTATATGAACATAAAGGTGGCTCCTCAATCTAAATGTTTGGATTGAAGAGCCACGTCAGAACTAGGAACATCGTGGACGAATATTTATCATAATTTGGTATGATTTTGTAGCATTTTAGAGTAGTTAGTAGACAAAATCTGAGCTCTGTAGTATTCAAATTAAAAACGTTACAATACATTATATGTGGTTCCTCAGACCATTACATACGACTCGTCATTTTTTAAATAACCAGTAGTTCAATTAATGCGCAATTTCTTCATCATTTAGTAGTAAGTATATTAGATTTGTAGGATAAGATTCAGTAATTAATAATGAGGAAATTGGAAGATATGGCACATTTTAACTGGCTCCTCAATTGAGATGCTGCAGAAAATAGATTTGCCTCTAATCTACTTATACTTGTGATGAAATTTAAAACAGAAAACATCAATATTTTGTATAAATTCCTACTAATTGCACGTATAATCCTGCCATAAAAATGTACATATCTACGAAGTTATTAGCTATCCCATAATTTCCTAACAAATTGTTTTGAAGGGTGTCCATGAATACATATAAAATATAATAATATGCCGAAAGGTCGCAAATCAAAGATCTTGAAGATCAATAAATAGTTTTTACTAAATATGCTGAAATACTACAAAATCCTAACATTATATATAATGACCAAATTTTATCAACTATCTCTAAAGTTAACTTAATATTAAAATGTCTCCATTAGCCTTGTTTATATCACTGAAACGCAACCGTCATTTCTTTTTTCAAAATCGCGATTCACTTCTTGAGAAACGAAGTTATGAAAGCCATACTATTAAAAGTGATAGTATTACTAGTTGTCTAACAAACAAACATCATTTGAAATTAACAATTGACTCCTAAATACTTAGGTAGGTCGAAATTGAGTCCTAAATACCTAAGTATTTAGGGGTCAATTTCGACATAAGTAAGTAAGTAAATGAAAAGTCTTTCTACATACCTATATTTTTATGGTCGATGTGTTAAAAGATAAATTCCAAAAATCCGTCATCCTGGTTTCATTCATAAAACATGGTCACCCTCAATAGCAAATTCTTAAGGAATATCGAAAAGTAATTTGTTTTTTAGATACCGAATATATACAATGTTAATGTGTACATATGCATTTAGTAGACATTTATACTAAATGTTAGTGTCTCTAGTTTTTGATTCCGTTGTGATCTCGGTTACGTACAGTCAATTATTTATTATCCAGAACGTCAGGATTGAGGAGCCAAATAAAATGCGTTTATTTACTAAATTCACTCATGTTTACTTCTTTGTCCGTATGCTACAAATTCGAACACACTTACTACCTACTAAATGTTTTGGGAATGGTATATAAATTGACCAATTACTTTCATGGAAATTTACGCTCTTATGTATAGATTGAGGAGCCACATTAAAAGTATTGTTTATTCTTAAATATCAACAACACTGGACTCAGATTTTTAGTAGGCACTATACATAATTACTACTAAAACATACATTCAAAAAAAGAAAATTCATTAAATACTTTCCGTGTTCCAAGTGGCTCCTCAATTCAGTTGTTTAGATTGAGGAGCCACTTTTACATTGGTTATATCAATGGATATATTTTACTACAAATTTCAGGGTTTCGCCTACAAAATTATTTGCCATACTACTAAATAAGTATATTAATTTCATTAAGCTACGAAAAATGGCTCCTCAATCCATACGGACATTATTAGTTGTGAAGACAAAACAAGCCTAAGCTGCTTTCTTGGAACTCTAAAATATTTGGTCTATAAGATGTATTTATAATACTTTAAACATTTTATGATTGATTTCATTCCATAGTCTTAGGTACGACTTAATGTATAACTTTTATAAGACAAATCGATCAGACCCTTCGTCCACTTCGTCTCGACAATGATTACGATATTATCAAAGATAAATGCTGCTGAGGACTGTTAGTCGTCAGAAAGAAGAGAACAAAAAACTTACCTTTTATAATCTTAGTACTATTACTACAATAATCTAGATACAGATATCTTTATGCTGTACATGGATGAAGTCCATTAAATCAATCCATTTCGACTGCTTTTACGGTTTATGTCAGTAGGTGAGCCGCTTTTAGTGCCCAATTTCATTTTTATATCCCGGGAAATTCCGTCTGCTGCAGGTAAAAAATATTCTCATAAAACTTTCATATATATTCTTGTATGTCATATAGAAAAATAAATTATTATACCAAAAAAACATCAGATTGACTATAACAGAAATCGCCTATTTCTGTTAAGCATTTTTCTTTATATCCAACAAATATCCAATGAATAAACTTGTGATTCCAATATCATTATGGAAATATTATTAGTTTTTTCCATAGAATCCCATCTACATAATGATATACAAAAGTGCCACATTCAATTTCACTACAACATAATGATGTTTACATTTAGTCATTACGTTTACCTTCTGAACTTACACGAGATAAAGGATTTGGGATACAAATTACTTTATCACCGTATCATATTCGTCATAGAGTTCAAAATCAAACGATGAATCGTTATTTTTGTAAACTCCGAAATCAGATATCGTTGAGTGTTTGCTAACAAGATTTTTTCATGTTTTTCGTCGTGAATACCATTATATTATGTGTTATAATGTCGTAAATAGGATACTTCGGCAACTCAAAGGGATTTTATGAGTTTATTATTTCCGGCATTCGCCCTTTGAGCTCTGTCCGGCACCCAATGTTTGATTTAATATATTTTTTCGTATAATATTTTGTCCTTGCAAGCTACGTCAACAAATCTTTGGTTTTTGGAAGATATTTGTTCGTAACAGGTTTTTTTATTTTGTTAATGGTTGTTGAGTTCCCTATTTTTTATCATAATATTAATCATCGAAATATGTCACAATTATCATAAATGGGACTAATGATAACAATATTTTATGCAATATTATAAGCAAGTACCTATATTAGAGGGTCTGATGACTAATTGGCTTCGGAGCAAATCCATCAATCTGCGCGGTCAAACATCGTCAATCTTTGGATGAGTGACTGCTATTTGCTTATTGTGATCTATACGAAAACACTGGAAGCCCATATATTCTTGACAATATTTTTGACTATCGATTATATGAGAAAAAAATCACGAATCACACATCTTTGCAAAAAAAATATAAAGATATCGCAAACAGTATTCATATTATATTCAAACCAATATTTGCTTTTCCAAAATTGCAATTACATAAACTAATTTTTAACTTATAGGTAGGTATAGCTTTACAAATAATTTATTTTAAACATCTACATCCGTTGAGACTCGTATCTTGCATTTTGATGATATTAAATTCCATGACATACTTCTGCAATGGGTTTAACTGTATTTGTAACATTAAAATTGTTTATAAACAATTTAAATGTTACAAATACAGTTATTGTTAAATGCTGAGGATGCCTTAACCCCTTGCAGAAATAACTCATGGAATTTAATATCTTCAAAATGCAAGATACGCCTCAATGGAAGAATGTCAAACATTCGAGAGCCCGAAACTAAATAAGTGGGCACATATCTTGTAACTCTTATTTGATAAGTTGAATGTTCCTTTGACGATCTTCTTGAGATTTTCACTGAGTTTGTTTCGCTTGTATTTCATCCGATTTCTTTGTAAAAGGGTTTTGGCCACTTTGGTAAGTTATCCAATTTCAATATATGCAACTTTTTAAAAAGTTTTTGTGGATATTTTGGAAGGAGGAACCGTTAAACACAAACAAGAATTCCAAATTGCCTCTTATTCAGCTTTAAGAGCCGTCAAATGATAAACGGACGAAATGGTAATGTTATTACAAGACTCATTTATGAACGAAGGAAACTATATTAATACAATAAATATTAGACATGTGGGATATGCAATATTATCCCTGGGAGAGCCCTATGTCCAGATGCCTTTAGGTTGAGATGATGATGATGATGATGATGTGGGGTATGTTGCTATAATTATAATGTTCGTTATTTAAAAACTAGTAGCGTGGATATATTTGGAACTCATACGTTTCACCACTCCTCGTACACTTTTTACAGTAGCTGACAATACCCCACTACTATACAAACTAGCTGTAGGTAAATTAGCTGATCTATCTGGCTTATTCATAATTTATGACCTGTATAAATGTTGCTTTGTAACCTAAATGAATTTGTAAAATACTTTGTTCGAATAAGATTTCCGATATTTAGTTTAGTGTTAATACTACCATGTGTTCATGAAAAATAAAAACATACATATATCTACCACAATTACTTATTAAAGCCGTTTTTGGTAATCTAAAGGCAATTTTGTCGTGGGTGTCTATTTTTATGCGCGTTCACTGTTAAACTTCTACTGTAAATAAGCAAGTCTTATCATAATCATTTCTGTTATAAATTAGTTAATTTTTATAAACTTGAAACAAGCACAATTTTCAAATCCATCTCCATCTCAGCGATAATACGTCCACTGTTGGACATAGGCCTCCCCTAAGGTTTTCCACATCGTTCAGTCCTGAGCCGACCTTGTCCATCGGTTGCCCGCTACCAGGACGTCGGTCCACCTTGTTTGAGGCCTACCCACGCTTCCATATATTTCATGTTAATATAAAAAAAGTGTATTATTACTATTTAAATAATATTTTTAATAATCGGAACCAATAGTACCAGTTAAATGTACGTTGTGCCATCAATTCCAATATTCAATTTCTCCGAAGTCTCGATTTTGATCTCCGTGAACTTCAGGTTTTCAGGTGTATTTCAGGTAACTTGACTGCATAGAACTCTCAACAACAACGTCCATGTTTACATTCTCACGCTCCAATGCGTTAACATACGTTTACGGTCGAGTGATTGCGAGCTGAACGGTAGGCGTGTTACTTTGGAAACGAGTATACCTGATTGAATCTACTGCTTCAGAATAAATGTTATTCCTAACGTTCTCAATGATTACATTTCTTTTTATATTCTGCTTATGTGACTAACAAGCATACCCACTTGATGGTGAGTAGTTATCGTAGCCTAAAGACGCTTGTAATATTTGGAGCATAACTCGCGTGTGGCCAAATCGAAATTTAGTAACACCAAGGTTTTGTGATGGAATATTCCCGAGATATTAATTGATTGTTTGTTTATTTGTTACGATTTAACTCAAAAACTACTCGACCTAGTTTTAAAACAATTTCACCATTAAAAAGCTACATTTTTACCGAGCAACATATGCTATAAATTTTAAAAAAATGACTACCTAAAATGGGACAGTGTAACCCAAGGTATCAAAATGTTACTTATAAAAGTCATTATTTTGCATGTGCTGCAGAAACTATTGACGATATATACCTAAGCGACACCTGTGCGAAGCCGGGGCGAGTTGCTAGTTTAATATAAACGACAAAAAAATCATACCATAAAATTTTAAGTCTAAATAAAATCATTAACACATCAAATGATAAGTTGAGGTGCCAAAAAAGAATATTGAATATGATATTTTTTTAGTAAAAGCAGCTCCAGTCATAACAACGGTGGCAATATACGATCAACTATGCCGACAAATAGACCGACCACACGATGAATGAATTTACAAGAGACAACGGAATTCAATTTATCGAAAAATGGGTTTTGTCCAATCCGTGGGAGATTTCGAATAAAAATAATGGACAAGCTCTGATAGGCTGTTGTGGTTGACGTTATTTATGAAAGTGATTTTTTTATGTGTAGTCAATAAAAGGCTTCAAAGGACTTTGCACGAGCACCTTCCTACCGGTCGGGAAATAATCTTATATAGAATATTGAGAATAAAATTGCTAGGTATTGTATATGATATTGCCTAAGGAGAATATTTATTTTTTATAGTTTTTCGATATTGTGGATGACGAAGTTATTGTTATATAAATACTTCTTCAGAGAGCTGAGTGTACGAGTGGTATATAGACGGTATAAAATTACGTCATTTAGCATAAGTTTGATCAGAAGGTAGAAAAAATTGTTATTTGATCACACATTCGTATTTTATATTCCTTTTATTATGCATTATGTACGTAACATATATATTATATCACATCAGCATTATATGAATCACCAAATGGTAAGCAAATATCGTAGCTTATGAATACTTTCAATATCAGGCATCTAATCGTCTACTCTCATACTAGCCTACTAGCATATTCTCGGAAGAAATTTCATTTCAAAATAAATCGGATTTTATAAGTATCGGATTATATTTAAATAGTTTAAAGCATTCAAAGGTTAATTAAATTCATGAATAATTTAATTCAAGAAATAAGTAGATATATTTTGGTTTCCATAGTGCTTTTCGTCATGATTTTCAGGTCAAGTAAATATGGGTATATTTACTTGACCTGAAAATCATGACAATTAATAAAAAATATAAAGTTAATTAAATTTAAAAAAATGTATATTATCTACTTACGTATGTATATACTTTTAACAACTACATTATTTTAATACCACGCGACTTTAAAAGCGAAAACATCAATTTGGCAAACAAATGATTCGTTATAATCCGACTGATTTAGGACGACGAAACGTCTGTCGAAGTCGTTAGCATATTTCATATATCACAATCATCTAGCATAACGTCTATTAGTGTAATCCTCTTCGGATGGACGAAAATGAGAACAAACGATTATGTATATTAGATGCCAAGGAATTTATCTTTGTAGTGACGTTACTAAAGGAGATTGTAAGAAACAAATATTTTTTGGTTGTGGTACGTATATGTGGGTCACCCACATAGCTGGAGCAATGGCAATCGCAATCAAAAAGTTCATAGAATCGATAGCCGTTAGAGCAAAAAGGTTCTGGAATGGCAACCTCGAACTGGGAGACACAACGTAGGCAACGAGGTGAACCGACGAGGTCATCAATTTCCACTAGCTAACATTTTAAGTCTAACCATAGTCGTACACACTACACATTGCACAAACAACCTAAATAGCAATTCCAATGAGACGCCTACAAGTAGTATAAAAGTAGGAAATTTAGTAAAATAAAATAAAAACATTAAATTCAAAACACGTAACAATACAGATACCAAACTCACATTCTAGATAAAATCAATAACATACTAGTTTCCCAATCATACAATTTAATCATAAACTAAAACAAAAACTATGACAACAAAACCGAAATAGTTGAAAAACATAAAAAAGAGCGAAACAAAACGAAATGCTATTGTGATACAGTTAAAGTCTAAAATACACCAACTCGGTTGACATTGATCGACGACTGGCAGATGGATCAACTCGTTTGTTCTGACTAAAAATGGACAACTTCTGTGAGCCATACTCTCTAGCCTTCAGCGTTTTGGTTTTGAATCGACATGAAACGGTACATATGGTTTTTATCCTACAACTTCAGTTATTACTTTGCATTTTGTATACATGTATGTTTTTCTTATCTCAGGATTATTAATACAAAAATCTGGTGTAACAAAAATGAAGGTTCGACGGCTCCGAAGTAATGGTCCTGGTATAGCAAGCTTTTATAGGTTACGGTAACTGCTTCCTGCGAACCATACACTTGTTTGTTACAGTGATTTTTTATGCTACTAAAATGGCAAACAAGTATACAACTCGCCTGATGGTAAGCACTTAACGTTGCAATACCAGGAGCATCACTTGCGTGTTGCCGACCCAATCCAGGGATTTATGACGGAATTTCCCTGGACTAGGAAAACGTTTTGTAGAAAAACACATCCCTAAATGAGCTGGAAACCTCACAGGAACTCAAATACACCGTTTTGTGTAGTCATTTAACTGTGGTCTTCTGTAAGGTGGAGTTCTTTGCTCACAAGAATGGTGTTCACCTTTCTTAAGTAGGAAGTATAAAAATAATTATATGAACAAGTTCAATTCTTAATGGACCAAGAAAGTGTTAAATTACAATTAATTAGGTCTGATTCGCAACAGCCAATAAAAAACAGTATTTGTATAAATTGACCTAACAGTGGCAAAACCCTCCAATACACTAAATAAAAAAAAAAGACGAATAAAATAATGTTAGAATTTGGTATACAAAGGGTTGAAGTTCGTGAAGCGAAATATATTCTCGTTTTTTATACATGATGTATTCGTAATTTTTCATTGTTCAGATGAAAATAACTGTGGCGTGTGGTCCTAAACATTTTTTGAGATCTACGATTTTATATATATAAGTTCAGCTTATATGATCATGCCAACTTAAAAAATATGTTTCTTGAAAAAAGAAGAATGTGCATAAGATATTTAGGTCCCTTAATTAAATGTAGGTAGTTTAGTAGCCAAGGTCCAGCAGTGGATGTATTTCGCCTGTGATAATAATTATCTAAAGTTCTAAATATTATGTTCCTTTTTCACATAGCAATAAAATACAGACCAATATTCAAAATGAATTAAATCAATAAATATCATCACAATATTTTAGATCGAATAGGTAAAAAAAATAATGTTCAAAATTCTTACAAGTCAAGTACTTGTCAATAAAAAATATCACGGGTAGCCTATGGACAAGGTCAGCTCAGGACCGAATGCTCTAGAAATCCTTGGATGCCAATAAATGGATAACCATAAACGTATTTTAGCTGAGATGATGATGATAAAGTAAAGTATCTAAATGAAGGCTACTAAAATACTCATAGGTTACCTATAAAAGCAAATTTGTAAAAAAATATTTGCATTTGACATAATCTAAAGAAGTCTAATAACGAAAATAATGCGCAGGCGTGAAGTACTTTTCGCAGTAAATTGGAACTTGATATATATTGATATTTCCTGCAAATAGAACTTCCAATAAGTTTGAGATATAGGTACGTGACCTTTCAAAATATTACGTTTGCAATAATTTTGTTCAAGTAGATCTACATATCGTCACTGGAAAGGCAAAATTACTGAAGTGAAAATAGGTTGTTTCGAGATAAAGCCGATCAACGTTTTTATTTTTAGAAAAAAAATCATATCTTTTTACACAATCATCCGATTTCAATGAAATAACTTTATAAATAATTCTATTTGTAGCATGCGTTTACTGGAAGTGGTTGAAATTCGTTTTTTTTACTACTTTCCAAGATAAGTGGCGCTTCAGTAATTTTGACCCAATAACTTAGTGAGCCAAATTTTCTTAAACGCCACCAATGTAAACAACGATTGTATTTTAAAAGTACTGAACACAATACTATTAGTAAATTTGAGTAGGATGAAATTTCTTTAGCATAAATTTTAGTGTCGTGTTGGTGTATCAAAATAACTTCAAGGGAAATATTTTATACTCCTCATGTCTAGGATTTTGACTCATGAGGCGATAGGATAACTAAGTAACTTCAACTAAAATTACTTAAAATGTTTTTTTTTCGTAATCAGTTAAGATTTCTTTAGCTGAATTTTTATTACATTCAAGGTAAGCACAAATTACTTAAAGGCCATTCTTTTTTAGGCTACACAAAGGCAATTTTACTCAAGCGCCAAACTTAATATTTAATATTCAGGAAATATTTCTTGAGCGACATGAGTGAAAAATTGGCCAAAAAACGCGTCGCTTCAGTAATTAGGAAAAAAAAGCAGCACCTTTTTTTAGGTTACTTAAACGCCACAAAAATGCTCTGATTGCAATGGTTCCTACGCAGATCGACGCAGAAAAAATCGCTGATTCCGAATATGTATATAACTCAATTATGCCCACTTTGTATGACAGAAGTAATTTTGCCTTTCCAGTGACGATATTATTTTCATGTCTCTCTATAATTTTTATAGGATTGAATGCAAATTTGAATTTGATAAAATGTAATGTGTGTGTTGTTTATACATGTACGTATATAATTACTTGTCCAGATTTACTGATTCATCAACGCAGAGAATAGGTAATCCGTTGAGGGTACAAACTAGCACTTAGAAGGCTTTTTGGAAATTCAATCCCTGAACGAGGAAACATTTTGATAACCTCAGGCGAATTCTGGAAGTACCGTATGTATATACTGACACACATACTGCCATATCAAATCCCTTGCTTTGTCCATAACAACGATCACGATTATGGTGATGGTAATCTAAAACCACAAAATGAACGTCATTGATAATACATATTAGCTAACATCTGATATTTAGAGATGTCCAACTGTTTACGGCGTCTTCAGTCACGAACTTAGTAACCCAGCTCCACTACGTCGCCGCGTCGGGTGTCGAACCCAGTTATGTAAATTATTTAAATACAGAATTTTCTTCGTGTCTCGGGAGAATTTAAGAAAATTCTTGCTTAACCTATTTTACCTATACCTGTGTAAAGTTTTGGACTTCTAACTTTAGTATATTTATTGATAGTTTAGTCAGTCAATCAGCTTCTTGTTTTTAATTATAAATACTCACACAACTTTTGTTATTAACACTGAATTAATATTCTAAACTCCAATCTCTCGCAAAGTCAGCTTCATAACCTTAGTGGTGAATATTAAAAGTTTATGCAGAAATTTCTAACGCAGCGGAACCTCTATCGTCAAAGCCATTGCCATCAAAAACTATAGAATAGTTCACAGTTTATAATAACTTGTTCGTAAGTTGTTCTGATCCAGCTTCGCTTTATAAAGCTATATTTTTTATACAATTAACCGCACCTATTTTGTGTCGAAAATGGTGGTTCTATTAGTGAGTTATTTTAACTCCCTCTTTGGTACTGTAATATTGTTATAAATTAGTTGTAATAACTAATTTTGAGACAGAATTTTAGGTTGTTAAAATGTTCTAGATTATTTTCTACTGATAAAATTATGTAGTATGGTCACAAATTTGATACTTCAAATAATAATAATTATATTATTACGTACATCACATATTTTTGCTTACAGGGATCGCAGATTGCATAATGTAAGATTAATTCAGGTTTTGCCTCCTTTGTTAGATCCCATGTTTTAATAAGCGAGTCGATTGCCACTTACCGTAAATAATTTTAGACAGTGCTGATAGTGAACATTTTTCTAAAGAAAATTCTGACATCATTTTACCAAAACATTTTACTTGGAATTGAGATTTTAGTACTACAGATATACATGACACCGAAATAGTTAATATAATTATCATCAACATTATTTTAGCTAAATAAGGTCTACATGAGCCTATCCCGAAAATCTACAACATACAGAATACATCTCAACTATATCATTTATTATAAGGCTGTGGGCAGTTGATTTGACATATAATAATGAATTTAAATAATATAGTTTTTTATAATATTGGTTAATGGCTTTTTATATTAAGTCCTAAGAACATTACAGAGGACATCTCCATCTTGAAACTCTTGAGAAACCCAATATATACGTCCAAAATCAACAAGTAAACCGATATAAGCACTTCTATTTCACTCACCGTTCATTAGCGACCACAATATGCCCTTAGACAGGGGACACTACAAACATTTACACTAACATTGACCTCCTGTTAACATAATAACAAAGCTTTGATGTCACAAGCGGCCATAAACATAGGTAACGGCCGACTTAATGATGGGCGTACGCAATTTCGTAGACAAAGTTTAATTAATATGTGTCTTAATAATGTGTGAGTTATAAATAGGAAATTTTAGGTAGCTGTGTACGTGTTTATAGTGCTATTTTTCCGGCTTGATAAAGCCAAGATAATACAAAGGGTTTTCTACGATTTTGCATGTTTGTAAATTGTATTCCATAGGAGTTCAATAATTAGTTTGAGATGCCCGAATTCCCAATGTATTTTACCTGTATTAATTTTGGATTTCGGGCCTTGTCACGTTAGGGTTACTAACATGCTCCTATTAAGTCATAGCCTGATATTAACCTTGTTCATGAATTGGCTATGAAATGTAAAAATAATTATTCTAATGCAAGTAGCTCTAGAGATTATCGCTTTAGCTTTATGAAAGAAAAAATATCGTGTTTGTTAGGAATGAATCATTTAATATTTTAAAAATGCAGTTTTCCAATTTGCTACGTAAAATATTTTGTTATCCAAACGATATTGTTAATGTTTTTAAAACAAATATTTCAAATGAAAATTCGCTTCAACTGATAAAAAATACTCAAACACCGTATTTTGTGATTTTTACGCTACGTTACATTTTGTTAAAAACCTTTAAAATGCTCATTGTGCGCAATCTTAATTCAGGCAAATGTCTGACGTCAAGAAAAGGAAAAAAAAACTTTTTCTGTCTCGGAACACGTGTCAACTGCTAAAAGGTGATTTAATGAATCTGCGTTAAAAAGGCATAATTAAGGTTTAGATATTCCGGTCGCGTTGCGAGCTCCTGATAATTTTGCCTCCCTTGCTTCTCATTAAAGATTTCTCGCTTATGTTGATTTACTACGTTTCAGATCGTTCGGCATTTTGATTAATACTTTTCAACGGAGCAGAAAGTTGGATGAAAAATTTTCTCGCTAATTACCCGAGATTAGGAAACGTGCTTCTTTTTTCCTTAAAAAGTAAATGTTTGACGTTTTATAATTTCTGTGAAAAAGTTTAGCAGAATATTTAAGTCACGGTGGAAAGTTTTTATCTGCCTTGTTTTTGAGCGGTAAGCATTTCTGTTAAGTATTTACTAGTAGTTAAAAGAGTTTTTGCCGTTTACCCTAGATTATATCGGTATAATAGTATCGATATATTTCAGAGTAAACAGCAAATATCCTCATTAAATCTGCACGCGAAATACGCGTCGTGAGGTTCTGGGGTCGATTTTCGGATTGGACAGAATTTATTAATAGGTTTACCCTCTATTAGATGAATAAAAAACCGCAATGTTAAAAAAGTGAATTAATTTTTCAGGTCAAACTTTTCAGAAGACCATAGCCAGCTGGATAGTGTTATGTTTCTGGTGGTAAATAGGGTTTCCAGAGCCCTAAGAAAAGCTATGTACTTGTAGCAGAGTGGACCTTCCTGTTTTCCTACAAAACAACATGCAAATAATGATGATGACAAAAAAATAAAGCTTATTTATCATCTCGATTATTCTATTCAACGTAAATGAAGAAATACATGAGAGATTTTGTAGTTTACTATTATTAGGATACCAAGGTATTCTCTACAAGTCTAGTACGGACATCGTAGATTTTAGTGTGACCTAGTATAGTAACTTTTATTACGAAATTTATATTTTTTGTGTTCCGCAATTCCCTTACTTTTAAGTGGACATAATACTTTCTCTACTCTTGTTCTGTATAAAATATACGACATTGTATAAAATATTTGAAATAAAGTCCCTCATATTTTCCAGGATTACGCTCTTCAAGATTTTTCAGCTCTGGAAACTTTAAAGCGGTTTTTATGATACCTACTTGTATTTTTATACAAGACGTTTTTTGACGAGAATGAGAACTGCAGTTTTAAAAAACTACACGAAATTCTACTGTAACTGCCGTGTAATCTGCACTCTAGGAATTATTACGTAGACATAACTTAGCAAACCCTTTATAAAGAGGTTGACAGAGATAAAGACACTCACGTTTATTATTGCTACCTATATTATCTGCAGAGTTTGATTGTTTGGTTGAACGCGCTAATCTCAGAAAGTACTGGTTTGATTAGAAAAAATCTTGTTTGTTGAATAGTGCAATTATCTAGGAAGGCTATAAGCTGTATAATATCACGCTATGATCAATAGGAGCGGAGTAGTAGTGAGATATGTGGCAAAATCGGGGAAAATATTCCAAATTACTACGCGGGCAAAGTCGCGGGCGACCCTTAGTGTTTTATATGTCTACTAGCGACCCACCCTCACTTCGCTTCGGTTTATTCAGGATTTCTCTACTATAATATGCATGTATTATATGTAAACCTTTCTCTTGAATCACTATATCTATAAAAAAACCGCATCAAAATCCGTTGTGTAGTTTTAAAGGATACATACATAAATGATAGCATACCTAGGGACAGTTAGACAGCGGTAAGCGACTTTGTTTTATACTATGTAGTGATAATAATTACACTAGGGCAGCAGAGTCTCACCTGCACCCTTCCGCGGAGGGACAGTGCCCGGACGCTGTCACTGGGGATGAAGCCCGCGTAAAGTGGGCAGCCGCTGGGTGGACCACTCACGTCATATCAGGTTCTAGTGGTTCACCCGTGAAGGCGGGTGTTGGTGCACAGGGGGGTTTTAGTCGGTATGCCGGCCGCCTACCATCTTTGAGCCGGAGAGTCCGACATAACCACCTCGCTACTCCAGGCGGGGCGGTGTGCGTAAAGGATTTCCCCTCTACAAAAAAACAAAAAGCCTATGGACGCTTGCAACACCAGTGGTATCACTCGCGCGTTGCCGACCCTTTAACACCTTATAACTTCTTTCTTGAAGAACCTCATGTTATAGTATCCGTGATTTATGGGTTAGTTAAAGTTCCTTGCGACACAAAGCTTGTTTCATCGTTTGTCACGGCATCACGCGTGAACGGCTGGACCGATTTCAGTAAATCTTTTTTTGTTGTGTATGTTATTGTCAGGAGAACGTTCTCATGTAAAAAAAAAGAAAGTCGCGCTGAAAATAGTATAACCCGGACGAAGTCAGGGCGGGCCGCAAGTAATAAATAAAACACCCACACATGAAATGACTACTTAGTCTACTAGATCACTAATGTACCGACATAAAAATATTCGTCTTTCAAAAAAAGTAAAAGAAATGGGTATCACTGATTAACACACAAATATCCAACAATTTAAAACTTACATACGTCGTTTCTTTGCCTTCATAACTCAATGTTTAATGGCTGATGGGACCATAATATAACGCTCTTGTATATATAAATTAGTCCAGAATTACCCTTAGAAATAAAAATAAAAAGGCTCGTTATTAATTGCACAGTTGTTTTGCAACTGTTTAAATGGGTAGTGCTTACAGTCTAGAATATTTTTCTAGTCTTATTCCCTAATGACTCTTTGTCACGACTTAAAGAGCCGCTGTTCACTATTGTACTTACGGCAACAGAGATATTTTCTTTTTCGGGACAATCCCACCCACATGCCCACTGCTGTGACTCCTGTGAGCCAGGATTAACAGCGAAGTAACCAACTGATACACCGAGTTTTGACACTCGTGCGTCCCGTGGACAACTAAACCTACTACTGTCTTGGACTCCGCAACGAATTTAATCAGAAGTAAATAGGAGGAGTTAGAAAGAAAAGTTTCCACTTCCCTCCATAGCAAAGCGGGAGACAAAATAAATCTGTATAGGTTTGTAACCTATGAAAAGGAGCACCACGGAGGACCTTAAACTACGGACGGAGATATGTGTACAGGGCCGGTAAATTAAGATTAGTTTTTAAAAAACCATTGTATATTATTTCTGTGGAATTTGGTAACAAATACAATGAGACTAAACCTACAGATAAAAATATATTTCACTCAAATTCATTGGTTTTCCTAAAAAAACTAATTCTTATATGGCGGCCCTGCCCCTCTAGACAAGTGGCATAAACAGTAGTCGAAACGAAAAGTCAAAGTAGCAAATGTATGGGATTTGACGTTAATTTACGATATAATGTCGTTAACTTACGTCAAATCCCATACATTTGCTTTTTTGACTTTTCGATTCGACTACCGTTTATGCCACTTGTCTAGAGGGGCAGTATACATATCTCCGATGGCGTGTGTAGGTACGTAGTTATTTTGGAATATTTTTCTTGTTACTTTTGTCATGGTTTGATATTACCTTTGCTTGTTTAGGGCTAATTTCCGTTTTTTGACTACACCTGATAAGCTATTTTCCAATGCGCAGCATGTCATGGGTTCGATCCCCTAACGGGACGTATAAGTTGTGATCTACTTAATGATCTTTCCGAATCTGGTTGTACTGTGTTTTTGTGAATAATTATTATATTATAGGTATAAGTATTAAGTCCTCCGATACAGGAGACTTGGGTTATCATATATCTATCTATTTCAGCCAAAAGACGTCCACTGCTGGACATAGGCCAAAAATATATACATATTTTAATGTTATTAACTGCCGGGACTCATTAAATCACTCTTCAATATAATTACTTACATGAATACTTGATTATATTAAAATTACAGAATGTTAATTATATAAATTAAAGTTAGAGCGAAACGTAGCAATTTAAGTTAAAATCTAATAAGCAACAGTACTTGGTGGAATTAGGTCGACGGTAAGTAATAAACTTGACTAAAAGAGTGTACGAAGTTGAAGTAATATATTCGTAAAGTATATTGGGAAGAAAAGTCAATTTCAAATTATTAGTTGCTGTAATATATTTTTTTATATACTACCAAGGTGGCAAACAAGCATACCGTACCGTAGCCTATGGACGTTTGCAACACCAGAGGTGTCACTCACGCGTTGCCGACCTTTTAAAAACCTTATAACTCCTTTCTTGAAGAACCCCATGCTATAGTCTCTTGGGAAAACCTCGGCAGGAAGCTCATTCCAGAGCCTAATCGTACGTGGTAAGAAATTCCTCTGGAATCTTACGGTACGGCAAGTTTGAGGTGCAAGGATGTGAGGATGAACTCCCTGTCGGTGGCGAGAGGTGCGTTGATAAAATGTGGCCGTGGGCATCATTTCGAACACTTCCTCAGAACACAGCCCATTGTACAGATATTTATTAACTTAAAAGAAATAATTTGTTTTTTCTTTCTAACAGTCGAGGTTATAATCTTGTAATTCTTTGTCACCCTTTTCTTTGAGCGAAGCGGAAGCGGAATGGTTATGCCGGGCACTCCAGCCTAGTGGGGTGGTAGGCGGCTGTAAGGGGTGGTAAATCCTGCGGGTATAGATGCACAGGGGTGGAAAACCGCGTGATACGATATCAGAGGTCCACCGAGATGATGTGTCACCCTGGGATAAGGAAAAATTGTTTTCTCAGATCACAGGAGCCGTACGTATCCCGACGCGATTTATTTTTGTTCTTATTTTTTATACTACCAACGAGGGAAACAAGCATACGGTACATCTGATGATAAGTAATTATCATAGCCTATGGATGCTTGCCATACCAGCGGTATCACTCTTTACCTTTGACCTTTTAATTTTTTTTAAGATTGTTATTTTTCAACTTTTATATAATACTAGTGGTCCGCCCGACTTCGCCCGGATTTAACTATTTTCAGCTTAACTTTCTATATTTTTTCTACATAAGAACCTTCTCTTGACAATAACGAATATAGCAAAAAAAGATTTAGTGAAATCGGTTCAGCTGTTCTCGAGATTTGCGATTAGCAACAAATTCAGCGATTCATTTTTATATTATAGATTAATACGTAAAAATTTGTACCCCGAAAGGAGATTTAACATAGTTAAAGTGTATACGGAAAAAGACTACAGAAAGCTACTACGTTCGAATTTCGACCACTAGGGAATAATTAATATTGAAAATAAATCGCTATAACCACGTCATGGTACAGTCCAAAAACTTCAAAACGAAGTACTCTACTAATCACAACAAAATAATACAATGCATATTAAATGTCACGTATAAAATACGGGTCAGTTCTATTTATACCTGAACCCTAAATATACATATATAACACAATTTATACGTGCACTCACACATTTGTATTCCCTTTTGTAGTTTTTTCCTAATGAGGCAAGGACAGATAACATCTCCTTTTTTCGCTTCAAAGGACGCTTTTATTTGTTTTGCTAAAATGATCTTTGCGAGGTAAAAGAATTCTACTGACATATTTAATCAAACCCTAGCTAAATTGACTGTTATTTTATAATTTAGGTATCTTTAGTAGTTATTGGGTTTGTTTCCTAAATTCTTATTTTCGTTAAATAATTTAGTTTGTTTTTATTTTAAACTAGCTGTTGCCCGCGGCTCCACCCGCGTGGATATCGGTTATCGCTGTAAAAAGTAGCCTATGTGTTATTCCAGACCATAATCTATCTCTGTGCCTAATTTCATCCAGATCTGTTCAGTAGTTTCTACGTGAAAGAGTATCAAACATCCATCCATCCATCCATACTTACAAACTTTCACGTTTATGATATTAGTAGGATTTTATTGAGCCGTCGAGCGCAATTTAATTGTTAGAAAATTGATTGGTGACATTGCTAGCATTATTGTTTCTTTCCTATTGTAATTATATTGTATGTTTATTATATCACAATAAATAAATAAATAAAATAACATTATTAGGTAAATCTCAATTGAGTCTGTTTACAATCTTAATATCGGACTATAAATCAAACTTTTACAATTTATTATTATAAATCCATTAATCATCACTTTGTTTTGACAGAGGTAATTTTCTTGTTGCCTTTAGCCACCTTATTATAATCAATATAATAATTATAGTAACCCATATTGTCCGTGTGGTGACGGATTAAGAATATAAATGTCACCACCCCATTCCATCCCGTGGGTGTCGTAAGAGTCGACTAAGGGAGTAAGTCGGGCAGACAATATCCACTGCAATAGAGGGAAAACTTGAAACAAAACCCCATACCAACCCGTCTGGCCAGCGTGGTATAGTAGGCTAATATCCCTCCAAATTAATGGAGGAGACGCGTGCCCAGCAGCGAGACGTTTATGGGTTGAGATGTATATGTCCTACTACTGCACAAGAATTTCTTCTTCATCAAAATAGCAGAGAGACTTTAGGTCCTAATCCACAAACGCTGCTCAATGCGGGTCAGTGCGTTTAAAGTTTCTTCTAAGACATTTCCCTACGATTTCATCCTTCAACGTCTGTAGATGGTAATGCATTAGATAAGTTACTACATATAAGTTCCACTAAGTGAACTTTACATAAGTACTATATATTACTTGAGATCAAACTCACATCTAATGACTACAAATCTGTTACTTTTCCATTAAACTACCTCCGCTTTTGAAAAAACATAAGAAAGTAGATACATACTATATTATTATTAGCCTATACTGTCCCACTGCAGGGCAAAGGCCTCCTCTTCCTTTTTTCATTATAGTCTTTCTTTTGACAATTGTAGCCAATACCTTTTATAGGCGTCAAGCTCATCTCGCCTACCACGTCTACCACGTGGCCGCTGTCTGGTGTTTGGGACCCACTGCATCGTTATTTTTGCCCACATCTCCTCCGGCATGCGACTATATGGCTAATAGAAAAATTGTATCCAGATCCACTTTTGTATCCGCAATCATCATTAAAGAACCTTCATGCTTCAGTGATTTAGCCATATTAAGTGATAATAAAGGATTGGACCATTACAATAATTCTTCTGTACATAGGCGTTACGGATTTTATTGCAGAGAAGGATCTAATAGGTACAGCTTAAAATAAAAAAATAAAGAATCATAATATGAAATTCGAAAATCTAATAGTCGACTCCATTGATATTATTAAGACAATTTTAATGAAACCGTTTAAAACAGATACTGAGCAATAAAGACAGCGATATATAAAACGTATAAGTGTGAATGAAACAAAGGAACTGTAGAAGGGGAAGTTGGGCGGAAACAAACCATACAGTTTCATTAGAGACGTCGGCAATTAGTCCGAGCCACACGCCTGTGATGGGACAATTTCCATTCCTTGCTAATTGTGTCGGGAATTTTTTACTGCGATTTATAAAGAAATTGCAAAACATTTTATTTATATTTTCGTTTGCACTGCTTACAAAAGAATATCGTAAAATAACGCTCGGTATCTATGTGAATATCGAGAGTTATTTTGCGATATTCTTTTGACTGTTAAGGGACAACAGTCCAGTTTCTCTTTTATGGATTTCAATAAATAGTTTTATTCTTTAAATACCTTTCTTATGCTGTAAAAGAACTCAATTTTTTGTTAAGCTTGCCTTTGTACATAATGCTATTTTTGATCTCTGTATTACGATTGTGTATATTAAATAATTCTTTTGTACATAAAAGTATTATTTTCAAAATCCTTTTTTTTAAGACAAATCCCGTACTAGAAAACCATCCCTGAGACGCAGTGGGCTAATATATCGATACCTCCCACGTAAGTTATTGTAACCCCAAAAACAAGATTTTACAGTAGAGCGTTTTAAAGTTATAAATTGAAATATAATCGTCATTTTTTGTTATATTTTTGTGAAATTTGGTATGTATATATAATTTTGGTTACTTTCAATTATAAGGCAAGATAATTTATGAAAATATTGGTACTTTTTGAGATTTTGCTCATACAATGTTTTACAGCGATGTGTATCTTAAAAAAATGTTGTATGTGATACTTACAATCGTTTACACTGGAAAATGATGGTTGTATTGTATTGTATGTGCTAGATACTATAGTGTACGATGGGTGAAACTAAATATATGCAGTATTGTATGTTAAGAAAATAAAAATCATGTAAGAAATATACTTTTATTAATGAAAATAAACTTCCAAAAATATTTTAAATAGGGACACTATTTAAAATATTTTATATTTCTTACATGATTTTTATTTTCTTAAACATACTTGTAGAGTTTTTCATCTAGGAACTTGTTCAAAATTTCTAACGAATAATTACAAAAGAAATCAAAGGCATACAAACATAAAAATGTAAATACAATGTTTCATACAGAAAGTATAGACAAGGAACAAGCTCTGTGTCGCGGGGGACTTTACAAACATACAATTAACGGACACCAATTACACCCAGACTCAGAACAACTCTTTCTCTTCTCTAACCAAACCCACAACCTCGTGCACAGCAGGCGCATACTGCGACCACTGGACCACCAAGGCACTCAAGTCAAGTATAAAAAATATAATCAAAATAAAGTGTGTGGCTTTTCAATCAATAATAATTTGCACCCTACTTTCTTGTACAGTTTTATGGGTAAATAATAAAAACAGGAACAAACATTCTTAATCAATAAATTTACTTTACTAGCAATTAAACAAATGTCTATCTCTGAGATCAGCTTACTATCAAGGTTCATAACGTTAACTTCATTCTTTTTTTTAGTTATCTGAATGTCAGTATCCAAAAAAAATTTAATAGGAAGGTCATTTATGCCTTTGCGAGTGATCTAGATTTGACAAACTGTGTGACAGCATTTTATATTGCCTCCTGAGAAGAAAACTTTTTATCACGTAGAAAATTGTCCAAATCACTAAAAAAATGTATAGTCCGTTGGAGCAAGGTCTGGTGAATACGGAGGGTGACAAATGGTTTCTCCTGCTGTATGAGGTCTCGTGTTATCATGGAGCAATAATGGTGAAGATCGATTCATGAGTCGGGGCTGTTTCACTGCTAGTTTTGCTATCATTGTTCGGAGTTCGGCACAGTAGATATTTGCCGCTTGACCAGATCGGAGAAAGCTATAGTGAATAACACTATGCTGAGACCACCAAACAGTTACTATTACCTTTTTATTGGTAAGCTTTGCTTTAGGACACTGTTGCGGAGTTTGACCTGGGGTCAGGCATTGCATTTCTCGCTTACGGTTATCGTAAGAAATCCACTTTTTATCACATGTCACAATTCGATACAATATTCCTTCATTTCTGTATCATTCAACAAGGCAACACAAGTTTCAACACGCGTTTCTTTCTGCAGATCAGTCAAATCATGAGGCACCTATTTTTCATATTTTTTATGTAATTGATTTGTCGCAAATGAGTCAATATTGTTGGTAAAGTAACGTTAAACCATGCCACTAATTCCTGAGTAGTTTGGCTCGGATCAGCTTCCACCATCTCTTTCAATTCATTGTTATTCACCTGTGTGGGCGGTCTTCCACGTGGTTCGTTCTTCAAATTTGAGAAACACGAATGCGTTTAAAAAGAAATCGCACGGTGCGTTCATTGGCAGTCCCTTATCCAAACGCAACATTGATATTGCGAGCTGTTTCTGCGGCGTTAGTTCCGCGTCGGAACTCGTATTCAAAAAAATCACTCGAATTTTAGAAGTCTGAAGCTGAATAAAAAAAACAACTGAAAGTCGATAATCGTCTAGTGGCATATCTAACTCGAGAGTTTCTGGGCTTCGGCATTCACTTAAAGTAATTGTAAAGATCCCGGTTTTTACGTAATTATAATAATCGTTAAGCTAGGTGGAGAAATCCTGGACAGCTTGACAACCAGTTGGTGGACCACTAGCCTACTCCCACCATCTACAATTGACTAGTGTGGTGGAGTATTTACCCAACCTCTTCCAATTTTAAAAAGTAATGTTATGTAATGTTAAGCAGTCATATCATTAATTCTTAATGAAATAGAAGTGGTAGAATCTCATGAGCTGAACCATAGAAGTAGCTGATGCATAAATGATGATAGCAGTGGCAGAAAATGTAAGAATTTTAGGCACACTCTATTGTATGTAAATTAAAAAAAAATGTCATAGCAACGTAAAATATGCCATGTCGACATACTATATAATTTTTAGTAACCAATCCCCACGTAAAATATTGTATGTATTACATAACACTTAATTTGTTATAACTCCGCAACGTAAATTGTTGTATGTGATTATACAATATTGTTTTAGGTTATTCTTAGCGACGTAAGTTATTGTAAGTAATCTATACAACAGTTTAGACTGGCTTTGTCAAAATAAAATAAAAAATTGAAATAAAATAAAGAAAATTAAATGATACTGTTACATTTTGGCGACTTGAATTACAAAAACTTTCGGATTTATTATTTAGTTATTTGGTTTAAGGATATATTTTGTTTTCTATTGATTTTTTCTAGCAACTTTCGGTGGGTTCATCAGTTTTATTTACCATATCACAGAGTTTTCGGCCTCTAGTTTGTATTTTTTGTTTACGCTCAATTGTTTTCAAATATAGCTAAATAATAATACTGTTAAAACATTAAAACGTTCGATATTTATCGCAACCAGTGCGGCATCCACCCGATCGAGCGCCCCCGGGCAAGACTATTGTATGTCACACATACACGGCGCGAGCGCTCAACGATCCCCGGCCCCGACCCGCGTAAACAGTTGCATCGACCTGATGCAATGTTATACGCTGTGGTCATTATAATGATACAACTGTATACGTCTGAAAAGTACCCTAAATATGGCTATTTTTCAACGTTTTTTATTTTTAGTAGGTAAATATAGGTATAAAAAGGCGATATGGCTAAAAAAAGCAAAATGTCAAAATTGTGGGTTACAATAACTTACGTGGGAGGTATCGATATATCTGCATTTTTTTTACACTGATTTCTTAAAATCGTGGAAAATATGGATTGTACGACCTAATTCATTAATTAAATGACAGTATTTAATTAAGTTTAAGCTGTTCTAATTCCAGAACTATATGTAGTTAACTACTTTATCTAATCTATAGATATATTATCCGGTTTAGCAGTACACAAATTAGAGGCATTCATAGAGTGAACTGGGGGAAATTGTGCAATTAGTGTGCCTCCTAGTAAACGTGTACCTCTTTTGTGAAAGCATATATTTTGTTCGTGTAACTTCATTTGCGGATCTTATTGGTCACGTTTGTTGAATACGTAAGATATTACTCGTTCCTTATGAGGAACTATTCAATCTAGTATGCTACTATGTAAGGGTAATTTTATTAATTAAAGATGAATATCCTTTAAATCTATACTAATATTATAAAGCTGAAGAGTTTGTTTGTTTGGGTGAACGCGCTAATCTCTAAAAGTACTTGTTCGATTTGAAAAAATCTTTTTTTGTTGAATAGTGCAAAATATTCCAAATTACCTCGCGGACGAAGTCGCGGGCGACCCCTAGTTTATTATAAAATATACTTATGGTACTATAAAATCCCTAAAAATAAGCTTCATCATATTTACAAAAATAAATTGAATGAAAATTGCAAATTATCATATTAAGCATGTCAAAGAAGATAAAAGAATTCTCGGAAGTTATTTTTAAATCATAAGAAAATTGATGTGAACAATTATTGCTAATGAATATGGAGAATACAAAGGAATTCATACCAGGAAAATAAACATAAAACAGGTATTTATTTTTACTTACAGAATGTTTCCTTGTATTTGTTTTAAACTAATTTTATATGATTCAATTGAAACAAAAATTGATAAGAATGTTTTTTTTTTTTTTTTTATACTACTTGGATGGCAAACAAGCATACGGCCCGCCTGATGTTAAGCAGTATCCGTAGCCTATAGACGCTTGCATTACCAGAGGTATCACTTGCGTGTTGCCAACCCATTTTTTACACCAGGGCTTTAAGATCGAAGTAACCCTGGGATAGGAATACGTTTGTTTCAAAACGCATTCCTAAATGAGCGCTGGAGACCTGTACTCACACACAGGAACACAACTACACCGCTGTGTGTAGTCATTTGGCTGTGGTCTTCTGTAAGATGGAGGTCCTTCCCCAGTCGGGCTTGCTCGCTAGTATGGTGCCCTACCTCTCTTGATGATGTTGATTTCTTTCAGAACACTGATATTCTTCTTAATATTGGAGTAATCTATATGTCCCACTGATGGTCACGGATTTCCTCTCCTCTATCGAGAGAGAGAGAGAGGGTGTAGGCCTTAATTCACACACGCTGGCTTAATGCAGGTTGGAGAATCAGACAATGACATAGTATCTTTATAATTACTTCTACGACATGTAGCAGCACTGTTAGCAGATGATGAATCATAGGTTACAAAGTAACACTTATGAAGGTCATAAATTATGAAAAAGCCAGAAAGATAAAGCAAATTTTTTCTGACAGCAGCGCCGGTCGCCGCCGCCGGGCCGTGTACTCGTCCGGCACGCATAGCCGCACCTCTGCCAGCACGGCCGGGTTGTGCACCGTCCCCCGGATCACTTTGACCACGTAGGTGGCTAGAGAGGCTTCCCTACGTACTTCTAGTTTGGTGTAGCCTACCATACCCAGAATAAATAAAGTGGGATACAATAGCGGATAGCCCGGGTATACCCCATACCGCTTAAGGTATAAGAACCGTATGAATTTATTCTGGATACGCTCCAACATTAATTTATATTTGGCTTCGTGTGGAGACCAAACTACCGCGTTACATTCTAGGTGGCTTTTTACGAGTGCCTCAAACAATGCCTTTAAAGCCCCTATGTTAGTAAAACCATTTGCCTGCCTCAGAACAAATCCTAAATTTTGGTACGCTCTTTTACATACTGCAACAATATGCTTGCGGAAATTTAAATCAGCAGTAAAATAAACTCCCAGGTCTTTCGCTTCGGTAACCCGCTGCATCGGTGTCCCTTCCATGTGGTACTGGTGGTGAAGCGGAGCACGTGCACGACTGTACGAGAGCACTGAACATTTAGCCACGTTGAAGTAGAGTTTATTTTCTAAGCTCCAACTTATAACTCTATTGATATCCTGCTGCATCGTATCATGATTCGTAGTCCGTTTCACCTCCATTACCAACTTTAAATCATCGGCAAACAAAAGAGGGGTAGAACTTTTGACGACCGCAGGTAGGTCGTTCACCATCAGGATGAACAGCAAAGGTCCTAAGTTGCTACCTTGACTCACGCCGGATCTCGTGAAGTAAGGTTCAGAGAGGTACCCATTACAGTCTACGTATTGGCATCTATCCCGTAAGTAGCTGGCGAAGAACTTCAGGGTATGCGGGGTGCATCCCACACAATTAAAAAAATAATGACTTCGCCTGACCTGAATGCATGATATTTTACGTTAACGTAACTCCATCCTTTTAAGAAAAATAGCTTCAAAAATATGCAATCACAGCAGCCAACAGTTGGGAATGACTTTGTATGGAAGATTGATGGCCTTCTAATGAGATTTCTTCCTAAAACAATGGCCTTACTTTTTGGGATTTTTTTTCTCTTTAAATATAGGTGAGAGGTTCTTGGAAATTTTACTTTGAAGACAAAAGTTTTAACAAAGAATCTTGATACAGAAAATTAAAATTGAGTGAATTTGTTAAGGAAATCATGAAATCACATCTTTATTAATGCGGTACTCGAATGGAACAAACAAGGAAATAAAACATTTTGATGTATCACATATAGTCGAGTGGTGGAATTGCGAGTTGCCGAAAAATTTGAATAAAACATGAAATATTTATCAAGTCCTAGTAATGTCATATGTAAATGTTCACTGGACTCCCAAGATATACAGCTTCACCTTGAATAACAAAATATATTTATTTATTTTTCGCCATATACACATAAAAAGACATGTCTGATTCACCAACCTGCATTAAGCCAGCGTGTGTGAATTAAGGTCTAAATCCTCTCTCTCTTTTGATAGAGGAGAAGAGACCCGTACCCAGAAGTGGGACATACATATAATGGGTTGTTTGTTAATTTTTATCATCACCATCATCCACAGCTAAAATCTATCCACTACTCAATAAAAATGTGTATCTAAGTATAACCCGACTACGAACTGGCGAAGCCAAAAGGCGGGTTATGATTTAACCTGTACGTTTGCTTGTATGTGTTTTTTTATACTAATTGGGTGGGAAACGAGCATACGACCCGCAGGGGTATTTCGTAAGAGCAAAAACCGAGCCACCACAAAAACCGAGCAAAATCTGGCTGTCAGATTGAAAATGGGTATTCCGTAAGAGCAAAAACCGAGCCTTTTTGACGTTTAGTCAATAGATTGTGCCGTCACCGAGCTGTCACAACTGTCAGTTTGCGATCACAACTGTCAGTTTGCCATCGCTGTTTCTTAGAGAATCAGCCGGCCGCCTGATGATAAGCAGTGTCTGTATTATATGTATGTGTGTGTTCATCTGTTTTCGCATAATTGTTTGTGGCATTTCATTTGATCTATAAATCTTAGACTTTTTTAAATAAATTATTGAAGCTAGCCGAAATTAATTTTCTAAAGTTTTTCTATTAAAATCTTTTTCGTTCTTTATTGTTATATAACTAAACACATCAAACAAGTTCTTAAACATAAAAGTATCACTTAAGCTACCGGAGCTAATAAAGTTCATAAATGTTATGATCTTTAAAAGTTCCGGTATAAATAATAAAAAGAAATTGAAAAATATATTTAGATATAAGAGAGGTAGCACCATACTAGGGAGTAAGTCCGACTGGGGAAAGACCTTCACCTTACAGAAGACCACAGCCAAATAACTACACACAGTGGTGTAATTGTGTTCCTGTGTATGAGTTGTCCCTGTGATGACGGATTAAGAATACAAATGTCACCACCCCCTTCCATCCCGAGGGTGTCTAAGAGTTGACTAAGGGAGTAAGTCTAGCAGACAATATCCACCGCAAGAGAGGAAAAACTCGAAACAAAACCCTATACCAACCCGTCTGGCCAGCGTGGTATAGTAGGCTAATATCTCTCCAAATTTTTGGAGGAGACACGTGCCCAGCAGTGGGACGTTTATGGATTGAGTCGGGTATGAGTACAGGTCTCCAGCGCTTATTTAGGGAAGCGTTTTGAAAGAAACGTTTTCCTATTCCAGGGATACATCATAAAGCCCTGGTGTTAAAAAAATGGGTTGGCAACACGCAAGAGATACCTCCAGTATTTAAAGCGTCCATAGGCTACAGTAACTGCTTAACATCAGGCGGACCGTATGCTTATACTAAATGACTGCTACGAGTATACTACATGACTTTTTTACTTTGAGAGATCTTCTTCTCACACATCGACCAATGAGCCACCGAGGCAGTATACACTACATAATATAATATGTGGCAAACAAGCATACGGACCGCCTGATGGCACTTAGTTACCGTAGCCTATGGACGCTTACAATACCATATTATTTAACAGATATTGGTTCTACCGCAGCCGGTTTAACTATTATGTTATTTTAGTTAGTATGTTGAATAACGTGACAAGCAACCAATCTATGTCCCAAAGTTGGGCACGGCCCTGTCTTCTATCAAGAGAGTAGAGGAGGTTTACGAGCTAAATCCACACACGATGAACTAATGCAGGTTGGTTGGCTCACGCCCGATAATTGGTGACCAATTGTAGAACCGATAATTGGACCGATTCGACACATAAGTAATTTGTTTGTTTTTCTGACCAACTGTTTGTAGGACGTGTGCGTTGTACTATTGCAATAATTCCGTTCATTTTTTTCCTACAAAAAGTCGCTCGCACGTGGGCGGACGGTCTAAGATATGTAAAGAAATATAATAATAACAAATTGAAATTAATTGAAACTGTCAACGACAAGTATTATAAATACAAATACATATTCTGCAACATTCACATTGTAAGCAACAGCTGTAATTAACTCTCTCGAGAACAAAACATAATGCGTCTATTTCATCTAATAGGAAACAATTAGCTGTTTGTGTCAGGTTATCTTTAAAGCTGTTCCAAAGGGAAAAGATAATACATATTACGAATAATTATATTATTAACATCGAGCTGGCAATTTCTTCTACTGAAATTAATATTTTTTTCCTAACACAGTCATGGTATAAACGCATTTCTTTTCAATATTCATAAAAGTATCATTTACATCGTCTACTATTCGGCTTTAAACCTTCTGCTTCCTTGATAAAGGAGAGGAGACTTATGTCCAGCATTAAGACATATTATAAAGGTCTTTATTATTGTTTTTATTTTTGTAGCTTTTTTTTTAATTTTAAAAAGACAACTCCCGCACTAGAGAACAAACTCTGTGATGCGGGGACTTTACAAACATACAATAACCGGACACAAATTACACCCAAAGAACAACTCTTTGCGGGTCAGACAAAGTTTTTTCCTGTATGGGAATCGAACCCACAACCTCGTGCACAGCAGGCGCATACTGCGGCCACTGGACCACCAAGGCAGTCATAGCAATGGAAGCTAAGCTAGGAAATAAAATTAAATAACGTCGGTCCCGACTGTAAGCAGTCGTTAAATCACGACGGAGGCCTATATGGTTGATCTAAATAACTCTGTCACCAGGTTGGCAACTAACCAAACGATCAGAGGATGATGATGATCATTATTTATTACCACCTTGACTAAGGTAATGTAAGATACTACTCTCAATTCAGTTGATGACATCCTTACTAATATTATAAACGCAAAAGATTGTAAGAATGGATGTATGGATGTTTGTTACTCTTTCACGCAAAAACTACTGAACGGATCTGGATGAATGTGATAATTTGGCACAGAGATAGATTATAGTCTGGAATAGCATATAGGCTACTTTTATAGTGATAACAGAACTGACATTTACGCGGACGAAGTCGTGAGCTTCAACTAGTTAAACAGAAAACAAAATTGTATCATAGATAGTTTGTTTTTTAAATTTATTTTTGTTTCTACATTTTACATAGCTTTACTTAAAACACCGAGCAAATTTATTAGTAGCTGAACACAACAATTAATTTATCAAAACTTGTACACATTTATATTCATAAACACTACTGATTAAAGAACGAATTACAAAGTTTCAAGACCTAGGATGTTCCGGAAAGTTCTTTAGTAGCACTCTGCACTTGTCGACTTGCTAACTTAGTTCTCAAGAAGTTGTCTCCGGACTTAATATGTAAAATGTCAGAGAGTCCAGATTAGCAACGTCATTTGATACAATGAAATTGTCAAGATTTTACCTTGATATAGTGATGGAAGTATTTATATTTTTTTACTAGGGGTCGCCAGTGACTTCGTCCGCATGGTAATTTGAAACGTACATTTCCCCGATTTTGCAACATATCTCACTACTGCTCTGCTCCTATTGATTATAGCGTGATGTTGGTATGGTATGGTATGGTATGGCGGGCTATTATCCGCAATTCCACGCTGATGCGCGTATTTTGCGTGATAGCGTGATGTTATATAGCCTATAACCTTCCTGGATAAATGCACTATTCATAAAAAAAAGTTTTTTTCAAATCGAACCAGTACTTTCTAAGATTAGCGCGTTCAACCAAACAAACAAACAAACTCTTCAGCTTTATAATATTAAGTATAGATACGACTTGGGTGGCAAATAAGCATACGGCCCGACTGATGTTAGATATCACTTGCGTGTAGCCAACCCATTTTTGTACACCATTATTATTATTGTGGGTATAAAGATGGTAGTATCCCTGGGATAGGAATACGTTTCTTTCAAAACGCATCCCTAAATGAGCGCTGGAGACCTGTACTCACACACAGGAACACAACTTCACCACTGTCTGTAGTTATTTGGCTGTGGTCTTCTGTAAGGTGGAGGTCCTTTTCCAGTCGGGCTTGCTCGCTAGTATGGTGCCCTACCTGTCTTGAAAGCTTTAATCTGTATTATCTATAATAGGGTTTACACACAGAGATGCTTCTCAGCTCGATTGTAACGTGCTCACATTATAAATTAACGTGTGTATCTGTTCAGTTAGTAATCACCGTTGCTTTATCTTATACGAGCACGTCTTCCCTTATAAGCAGTGTTACCAGCATACCTTCATCTTCCTGCTCTTCTTCGTCCGGTAGATATTATTTGAACGCTACCACAATATATTTTTTCTTCTATACTCTCCTAACAAACGTCTCTTAAGTATCTTCCTGCCTGGCTATATGATTTATCATCTAATTCTTTCCTTTTCTTTTGTATTCTTATATTTTTATCTCCTTTTAATCTATACTTATTTATTCTTACGCCTTGTTTCTGTCCCTTCTCATCACAGTTACATTTCTTTATCAAGACAGAATATGTCCATCACTGATATTACTCTCCAACTTTCTCGTTCTTTATCGTGTTCATTCTCGTCACATATCAGCGTACAGCTTGCATTTACGAGTGTCATACAAACACGTGCTAATACGGACAGAAAATACGCACAATATGTAAACGCCCTAAGAAGACCAACAAATATAAGTACGTAATTCGTTTCATTGTAATATCAAGATACAAGAAACGTATTTAAGGAATATAATAATGAAAATACTGAGTCGATCAAGAAAAATACAAAACATTCGTAAGGATTTAGGGATATCTAGAGCCCGAACCTTAATTAATAACGTCAATGTCAGCAAAATCCAATTTGTTTTGTTCCTTATCTCTTAAGTATCATGCCTATTACGTAATAGCTAGTTAGTGGCCTATTTGTCATAGTAATACAGCTTCAATAGGTTTTTATTTTATTTTACTTTTCTTACTTTTATAAGTATGCTGAAAAGAGTGATATAATTTCCGGATTTGCACTGCCTGTCTGCTACATCTAACTCCAATCTTTGTACAGTCGTTGTTTAAGGAGTTTACCCATACTGCATCTTATGGTACACGGTCTTCATACCGAATCTTTAACGGTTATTCCTTATTTTATTTGAACATGGAAAGGAGATCGCTCTGTTTTCGATTTTGTCGCCTTATTTTCGTATTCTATTTTATGTATAGGTTTATTATTTAACAAATAATGAGGTATTAACAAATTTTAAATAAGGACATCTTTAAAGAGTGAAGTAAAATCTTTGTCAAATTATCAGAAAGATAAATTATAAAAATAAATGCAGCGTTGCAAACTTGCCCGTCTACTTCTTAATTGTATTATATTTTATTGTAACTAGCTCAGACGACGCCTGAAGATTTTTAGGTCGACGTTTCAATGAGCCTTGCCAAGATTTTTTGAACAAGATGTTCTTGGAAAATACAAACCGAGTACGGCGTAGATGGACAGATAGATATTACCATGACATTGTCTGCAATATAGTTTTCCATGAAGTTTCAAAAGGAAAACGTAAAGTGTGTCATCTAGATGGAATTCATATGGACATATAGTATACTTTTAAAAACTTTACTATTTTTATAATAATAGTATGTACCTAGTACCTGGTAGTCCTCCAGACGTATCTTGGTTAAGGCGACCAATCTCAACTAAGATTAGTGCACACTTTTTAGTCGTTTATTCTCATAGTCTGATAGGATGGCCATCCAACACGACCAAAGAGAGATCAGGAACATAAGACTAGTGGCTTTACATGCCATCGAGGCACGGGTGTGTAAACATTGCAAATTTTCAATCTCCAGCATCTATTATTATTGACCAGACCCGAGAATGGAACTTTGGACCTCGTAATCAGCAATAGCGTTCACTGACCACTAGACACAATTCTGACTCTTTAAAATAATTCTGAATTTTTACCTAATTAATATCGTAGTTGGGTATCCAAATCCATTTTAGGACTTTGTCTATCAAAGCTAAAATTAAATAAGTGTTGATAGTTTTACTTTACTATTTGCTTTACAAAGTACTCTATGAAAGTATACAGTTCAATCTATAGGCACTTGCCACAAAACTTGTGCATTCTGTTAGTGCCGTGTGTGTCAAATTGAATAACTTTTTCCTCTCGAGTATTTATCTGATCGCGTTGCCAGATATTGGCTATTTCAATGTTATCCTTAGCTACAGTTATTGCATCATTTGTCTTAGATTTGTAAAGTTATTTTCTATATTATTTTGGTGTTTGTATTATCTTGCATTCAATACGACATAAGCGTTGTTTATTAGTTATATCTTCGAAACTTAATATTGACGAGAGAAGTTTTTTTTTTTTAATTACAACTAAAATTAATATTATTTTATTCATTAAATATTATTGTATCTTTATAAGAAGTCTTTCCTCAGACGGATTTGCTCATTTGTATGTTGCCCTTTCTTTTATTTTGTACATAATGGTTACCTTGCCATTTAAAGGACAGGACACAAAAAATTGTGTGATTGGCAAATAGATAATAAATTATTCAAAGTACTTTGTACCCCTAAATTGTATTTGTATTTTTTAAAAGAAATATAATACAGCAATAGCAATAGGTGTATCATCATCATTATCAAGTCAACCCATAAGAGGTGTATATAAAATAATAATTTATTATTTCAAACAATAATTTGGATCATTACCTGGACTAACAGATCAATCATTCAATTACACCAATAAGACTTTAATTCCGTTACGCTCAATTGATTATCATAATGATATTAATACAAAAAAAATTACAAGCATCGTTTCAAAAAATTCACTGACCCAAATCATCTATTGTTTAAAAGGAAATGTTGCAATATTTAATGTACTGACATGGTTCCAATATGCCTCATCCGATATAACTCATCGTTTATTTTAATGGGTATTAAATATCATGATTTGTTTATAATATGACCATTTTTGTTTGAGATGGAGTTGAAGAATTAGGCTTGTTAGCGTTTGACTTTAATATCATATGCTTCTGTATCGTTGTGTAGTGTTAAGTGTGGTTTTCAACCACGTGGGCTAGTAACCCACGTGGCTGGCCCACAAGAACGAAAAGATACACTTTTTAGACCAAATATTTGAATGCCTTTGACAAAACAAAATAGATACATAGAAAAAACACTCAGGGTAGGTTTTGGTACAAGGTTCTTTGAGAGCCAGCTAAGTAAGTACTTAACTGGTAAAATCCTTCTTCACCTGGGATCGAACTTACAGTGTCAAAGTCGGTTACATCCCTACTCGGCTACCACTGATTTTGGGAACACGTACATTTAATTATATCACCCTTGTTTACTACAAGGGCTGTATTGATTTCAACATTATTGCTAAAAGGAAGATTGATTGACGACGCTTCCTACTGATACTTAATCTTACTTCGTCAATTATAGTAATGAACTTGCTTCAGGGTCATATCCATATCTATGTTATATTATACATAGGTAAAGTTTGTGAGTTTGTGACGTTGTATGTAATCTCTGGATCTACTAAACCGATTTTGAAAATTCGTTAACGAATAGAAAGCCACGTTATTTGTGAGTGTCATAGGCTATTTATTGACAAAAACATGATTGAACCCCAGGAATTACCCGTGGGCTAGTAGCATATGTATCAGGTCATATCGTTTACATAGGCGTCTATATTGAAAAAGTTAGTTGATTTGTGAATTTGAATGTAGAAGATAAGCCTTATAACTACTGATTCGATTCTGCAAATTCTTTTACTTATAAAATTCTACTTTATTCCTGAGTGCTTAGGCTACTTTAAATGACATGCTAAGCGAGCAAAGCCGCGGGTGGAATATAATGTTAAATAAAAACATTTGCCTAAAAGCATATTCTAAAAAAAATACAGGTCTTCTGTAAGAAGATGATGCTCCGTAAGTAGGTTCTGCTACAATTTCAGTGATATTTTGTTTTGCCCAATCACTTTAAGTTCTAAACCAAAGCCAAAATACAAAAGTGAAATAACATACATAACAGTATCTGCAGTCAAAACACGAACAACTATTGTTCACTTGGCCGCGACATAAAGTCATCTAAAATCTCGATGCTACAGCAAATGCGTTGCCAAACATCCGAAGATAGGTACTTCAACTTTGTAAACTTCCATTTGAAAAATACCGTTAATATCGAAGCACTAACCGTACGCACTACATTAAATAATATCATGCTAAACACGATCTTAATCACAATGTTTTAAAGTTTAAAATCGAATGAAGTCGACGCAACAACTTTGGGTGCCGTTTCGACGTTTCCCTCCATTAACATTTAACAGAGAGTTTCAATAAGCTTTTGCTTTGAAATTGGCTTTTTCATAGTTTTTTTCTTCTTTGATAACATTATATTACTTGGATAAATAACATCATTATTCGTTGTATTCACTGTTAAGATTGACCCTTGTTGATTTGTTTATTTTGCGAGACTTTAATGTGTTCTTGTTAAATGACAGTATTTCAACGTAGCTGAATTTCCTGAGATAAGATGTTTAATATCCATTTTGTATATATACAAATAAATGAAACAAAACATGTTTTGTATGAGCTGTTTATCTTTGCTTACAATTTTGTATGACTTTGTTGAGGAAAATGGATCATCTTTGTATTGTTGGCAACAAAATGGCACTGTTTATGAGACATTACACTTTATTCCGATCTACTGGTTCTACATATTCTAGCCATATGAATTACATTAGTGGCGATTAATGCGTTATCTTATGAAGTAGAGGGACTTTGTATGTCTTTAAAACTTATTAAATACCTATGTTTGTCACACAACATGCCATGTGCAACAATACCTTATATATCTGATAGACAATGAAGAGGTAAATGTGCACTATGCATTATTACAAATTCAAATATTCCTCAAGCACGCCTTGTGAACTTGTGAAATCTAATCCTAAGATATTTAATGTCTACCAAATGACATTTTTTATATTTACACTTTATTGTACACCACTATAGATAACATTAAATGTAACTTATGCTACAGAGTCCAGTACAATGGGCGGCCTTATCGCTAAAAGCGTTTCTACCAGGTAACCTTTGGATAGAGATGTTGTTGGTAGAAGTTACTGGTAATTGTTGGCGTACTAAAATAAAAAATAACTGGCTAAACCAAATGTACACTTTTTATAATACATACATATAATTAATTATCTTGACTGTTACTAAATTGTTAGGTAGTACTCCTTCACCTTAGCTTTAAAAATAGTTACCGTTTGTGCCTCTCTTATTTCTACAGATAGTTAAAATTTCTACAAGTAGGTAAATTAAGTAGACTTGTACAGTATTTTTGTAGAATATTTTAGGTTTGATAAGAATAAATTGTATATTTCGCTATTTTTCTCTTGTGAAATTATAATTTTGTTGTTGTATTTGTTAATAATTTTAGAGTAGAATTTTATTTTATTACAAGAAAAGTGAAAAGGAAGTTTCAGTCAACATCAAAGCGTTTCTCAAAAACGTGTCTAACAAAAAAATGACTTTGTTTTAATGATCACCGCGCGTCGTAGTGTAGTGTACTCTGAAGAATTGTTTGTTCGTTGTAGGAGTGCAACGGAGCAAACAATTTTTCATAGTCAGCTTCCCTCAGCTACAAAAATATTAAATAAGACTTGTAATGTCATATAAAAGTCTTAAAATACATAGTACAAATTTCAGTATTGTATAGTGGCTGGATAGAATAATACTGCTACTTTCATAAAAAAATGGTTTGTACAAAAAATCAAAAGGAGATTCGAATACAATAGGAAACTCTTAAATTCGGAATAAAGTTTAGAGCTCGAAAACCTTTTACCGCGACGCCAAACTCACAAAAGTGATTTAATTCCAATTCATTCATGACCCACTGAATGAGTCCATCTTAATTCGTTCCCTGCTCCTCACTTCAATAAAAGTTACAAGATTCCGAAAATTACTTGTTCAATTGAAAAGTTTTTGGATTGCCAGCGAGCAAAATAATTAAATTTAGCTCAAAACTCTTGTGGAAGTCACTAAGTTCTATAATGCTTTACGACAATATGGATTTATTAATTTTGCATGAGCAGAATGTGCTCCTTCAGTGACAGAACTGACAGAAGCCAAAGTTATTTTTTTATTTTTATTAAAACTTTATGCATTATGCTTAAGAAGACTTTTCCAATACCTGCTTATTTTGATACGAAAACAGGGAAAGTGGGTTACTATATAATTAATGGAAACTTTGGTCTAACAATTTTAATAGAACTGCATCCCTTTCTATCTTATATATTAAGGTTTACTAATTATATTATTATTAATACTCGTTCTATAAAAATATGGCAACTGAGATTTTTGACATTGTATGATTTATTTATTTGCTATTGGAGAAATCAATAATCAATAAATCCCAATTTAAGCCACAATACTCAGTCCTCATTAAACATGAATAAATTAAATTACGACAATGCAATAAGTTTTCTGACAAGGCAATCAATATAAAGTCTTAAGAAGGTCATGATAAGAGTCTTCAAGAGTCCTTAACATTACGAGAGCCTCAAGTAGGAAACGCTTTTAAAGAGTTTTATTAATTAGAACGAGGTTTGAAGAACGATTAAGTATGAACAAGATAAACATTCCTTGCTCCGAGAACATCGTTTTTTTATCTTAAATTTATGAGGGAAATACTTGGAACTGCCATAAAATTTGTTTATATAGTCATCAGTATTCTAAAGCGTATCTATTTTCTTTTGATATTTTATGTCAGATAAACCTACGTTTCTTCAACCTAGTATAACATAATATTGCTGATCTATTTCCGTAGATGAATAATGATAGCTAAAAAACTTATGATATTTTCTTATTAGAGTTCTCACCAAGTTGAACAGTCAATTGAACCGATTTAATGAACTTAACGAACTTGGTCACCACTTTAACTTATAATAAGAAAACTTACACACTCGTGGCATTCATTTGCACAACTTAAATTCTCAATTTTGTTTGAATTGGCGGTCCACATCTGCAATAAAAATGGGGGTGCAGCAAGGGCTTATTCTAGGACCATTATGGTAATTACTTACATGGTCTAACTCTAACTTAATTTGAATGAGTGGGTGAGCGTAAAAGCTTATCCTTTAGAGATTAATGTTGAAAGAGTACTACATTACTCGAAGTAATTACTGACAGAAGCAATTAATCCAGCCACGGTCTTTCCTCGCTTCGGTTGAAATATTGTCGGCGCACGTAAGTTTTCAATCTGCTCCGATGGATTTCGGGCTGATTGCAAAGATATCTTTGTATTCCTGTTTCATACATATGATTTGCATATTTTATGCAGTACATTTAATGTGTGTGATAAATATTTATCTTTTTATATATATATGTATATATATAAATGAATCCCTATTTCTATTTTAAAATTTTACCTGACATTTTACAAAGCACTAACATAGATATAAGTCATTTACTAACAATATATTGTATGGATTATTATCCGAAATAAATGGTTATTATTATTGTTATTTCCCTTTGAACGGCTGGACTGATTTCAGTAATTATTTTTTTATTGTGTTTGTTATTGTCAGGAGAAGGTTTTTATGTAAAAAAAAGAAAGTTGCGCTAAAAATAGTTTAACCCGGATGAAGTCGGGGCGGGCCGCTATTCACAAATATTCATAAAGAATACCATTGTATTCAAATACTATTTAATAATTAAATGTAGGTATATTATTGCTTATTCAAGCTTGCACGTTAGCACCCAGTAAAAATAATATAACAGATAGTGCTTAAAGTTCCTATTTAAATTATTCACAGTTTATTTTATAACATTTTTTAAACGTATAATTTTATTATACAAGTACAAAAAATTGCGCTAAAATATAACATATAAATAAGAAAAAGCTTAGTGTTACTAAGATATTTTTCACACATATGTAAAAGCATTTATTATATAACGTTCAATATTGCAGATATCCATCAGTATGAATATCAATCAACAATTTAATTAAAAGATCAGGCTTATTCTAATTAAGTCGATGCTACGTTTGCAAAATACAATCACTCACCGTAAATCATCGAGATGAACAGCAATATCGCATTCAATACGTATGAATGCCTCTTTATTCTCTTCAAATCTCCGGCCATTTTGTTATATATAACTTTATACTTTTATATACTATTTTAATTTGACACTCTTCTTCTTTTCATCGTCACTTAACACTTTATTAGTATTGTTTCTAATAATCGTACCATTTACATATATCTCCTAATTGCTAAATAGCTAAACATCTTGTCACAACTTATTTGCTTCTACAACTCTACGGGAATCCACTAAATACGTCAACATTTATTCTACGAAGTAATTAACGCGCTGACAAATAGTTTTATGACACTTAGTTAAAACGAATGTCCTCTCATATATTGAAGTTCCTACTTAATGTTTGTCTATTTTTATTTTATCCTTAACTGATGTTTGGCGCATAAATTCTACAATGCCGGTAACTTTAGTAACGCGTGCTAGGATTACTTTACTCAACATAATGAGTAAGAAGCATCTAAAATTAACTCGAAAATCTCCATTGTTTTTGAATATAAATCATATTTAATCCCGGCGCGTAAGTTTAAAAGAAATTTTCCCTTTCGATCGACTTGTTATTTGTATTTATTTTGGTCACTTGACACACTATTTACACTCGTGTTCATAAAAGTTTTGCATCACAAGAGGATTCACTGTTACAATTTGGCTTAGGGAACAAGTTGTATATCGGCATCGTCGGTGGTGATTTTTTGGTGTGAGCGCGTGCGTCCGATAGGGGAGACAGCCGCGAAAGCACTGGCTTACATAAGGAATTCGCCCGGTGCCAACGAAGCGTCTGTCAGAGAGGGATGGCAAACGATTTTTGTAAGGGTTGCAGGTCGCTTTCAGTTCTAAATGAAAGGGACAGAAGAGATTTTCGCATTTAGGCCATGGTCTGCTGAAACGTAACGTTGAAATCTTGTGTGAAGACGCAATTAAAATGTACATAAATCCAAAAGAGATACGTTTCAGGAGTAACACGTCCAAGTTAATAAGTATTTGATCTGGCAGTTAATGGCTTATATACATTTAAGAATATTAACGTGATATTTACCTAATGCTACTGTACTGCTACAGTTCCTATCCTGATTGATAGGAAAATGTCAGTTACAAGTTAAATTTTTTATACTAATAAATTTTAAGGCTTAGAATATTTTTCCTGAAAAGGTGTGTTATATTAAATTTTAAAGAATTTATGTATTCAAGTTATATTTTGTAGTTTGGTGCCGTTGTTACTGTGGTTTTGATACGAGTACGAGGAACGCGTTATGTTGTAACTCAATAAGATAAAAGCTTGGAACTTATATTTTAGTCCAGAATTGTATGCAATTGTTCTTGTACTCATGATATCAATACATTGGAAAACTTTTTATTACATTATCTATAGTGTTATCTGTAATGTAATTCGACGGGTAAATAAGTAGGTAATGATTATATTATTTACGAATATCGCAATCTGTTAAACTTAGTTTTTTAGTTATCAATAAATACATTAATATTATTTAAAAGGTAAATGTTTATTGTATTATTATATTTACAGTAATTAATTATCCATCTATGTATTTATTTAGTCCAAAGGCTATCAACTGCTGAACATATGGCACACATCCGACTAGTGATGCCAGTTCACGACTTGTGGAACTATTTGGAGGAAGCCTCAACAGTAATTTAAAAATTACTAGCTGTTGCGAGCGACTCCGTCCGCGTGGATATCGGTTACCGCGATAAAAAACCTATTCACTATTCCAGACTATAATCTATGTCTATGCCAAATTTTATCCACATCCGTTTAATAGCTTTTACGTGAAAGAGTAACAAACATCCATACATCCATCCATGCATAATTACAAACTCACATCCTACTAATATTATAAACGCGAAAGTTTGTAAGTACGGATGGATGGATGTTGGTTACTCTTTCACGTAAAAACTACTGAACGGATCTGGATGAAATTTGGCACAGAGATAGATTATGGTCTGAAATAACACATAGGATCAAGGGATACCAGCGGCCATCAATGTCAAGGATACAGCGTGGGCAGGCCTCCAACAAAGTGCACCGAACCTTGGGGGAAGTCTTATGGCTGAGATGGAAAAGGATAACACAACTTTATGAACTGTTGCATTTCTAAGGCAATGAAACCCATAGAAATATTAATGGATTTTAAATATTCAATTGTAATTAATCTGATATTTCTAGAATACAATTATTACACAGTTTTTCAGCGCTTGTCTCCTTTTTGGATACACAGTGAGATTTATACAGTGTTGCCCTTTTCTTCTTTAATTTCCTTTTTTTGTTTTATGGTAATTCTGAATCCTTTTGTTCGAAATTAGCATAAGAAAAATCTTTTTTTGTAATTGCCTTCATTAACATTATTGTCGCCGCGTTTTCCTCGTGGTGTTAAAATTATAATGATTGCAACACTGATTTGGATGAACAGTTTGGAAAAAGATTTTTAATTTTTGGTTTTTAATAGACGAAAAGTTTTAAATTCAGTTGTCCTTAAGTACATTTTATCGTTATCGTCACCTTAGCTGAAAGACTCCTAGCCGACCTTGTTCATCGCGGCCCCAGACAGTAGGTTTAGTTGTCCACAGGACGCACGAATGTCAAAGCGCCCATAGGCTACGGTAACAGTTTAACATCAGACGGACTGTATGCTTGTTTGCCACCCAAGAAGTATAAAACATACATACACATAAAATATACATGAATAAACATATCCAGCGGTGGTGGCCGAGTGGAAAAATAGCTGACTTGCACGCAAGAGGCATGAGATCGATCCCGGGTGGAAGTGCCAATGTGAATATTATTTTATTTTTGAATTTCGAAGTCTATATGTACTAATCAAATCATTTGCCATCTATTAACGGTGAGAGAAAATTTACAAACACGCATTAGGCCAGCGTGTGTGTATTAAGGTCTAAACCCACTCTCTCTCTTGATAGAGGAAAGGAGACCTGTACCCACCATACACATGAAGGTATTAATATATTACATAAATCACACACACTTTCAACACATACCTATTTATTATGTAGATACAACACAACCCAAAAGGCTAAAACTAACTGAAGTTAATAACTCATTACCTACAACACATTCCCTACTCTCTCAAATTCAATTTTAATCCTGTACGTAAGAGACGGATTCGGTACTAATCAAAATACAGTTAAGTAAAGTCTAGGAGAGGGTTACTATTGTATTTAAGTTGGCGACAACGATAGTTAAAGCGCCAAGAAATTTCGTCTACTGGTAAGAACCTCCTCTGCTAGATACAAGGCCAGCCCAACATCACACCGAGTCTTGTAGGTTCGATTTCCATACAGGACAACATTTTGTGTAATCCCTATTAAATAAATGTTATATATTTTTTTTAAAGTCTGTCAGTCTGTGTTTCGGGGGACTTTACAAACAAACAATTAACAGACACAAATACAGCCAGACTCAGAACAACTCTCTGTGGGTCTCACAAAGTTTTGTCCCAGTGTGGGAATCGAACCCAAAACGTGCACAGCAGGCGCATACTGCACCTACTGGACCACCAAGGCATTCGCAAAATGGGTGTACTTCTTGTCCGTGAATTGTATGTTTGTAACACAGTGTTACTTATTCTAAAGTGCAGGAGTTGTCTTTTAAAAGGCTATTTACACACGCAATGAAAATAAAAAAAATACTTGATTTGGCCAACTTGTAATGTATTTTGATTGTAATTGTTGGATAACTGAGAGTGTAGTGAACAACTGAAATATAAATAAATAAATAAGTTCGTCCTAAAGTTCTGTCCCACATTTAAAAAAAGTCTTAGTTTGTCCCATATCACTATTAAAGTATTGCTTTCGTCCCAAATTACAAATACTTTACAGGTCAAGGCAGTCAGCAAAACTTAAGTATAAAATAAAATAAATGCCAAAATAATGCCAAAATAAGGGCTAAGGATAGATATTATGATAGGTATATTAAAGGAAAAAAGTATTAGATGCTCATTCTAAAGATTTACTGTTATACTATAGTTTAATAGTAACAGGACAAAGAAAACGTTTTATTGACGGAAGTAATATCCTCAAAGCTGTGTACACTGATTTAGATTTGATTTAAGATCAGTGTACTTTAAAGAACTTAAATGTACTTTATAGAAATAAACAAAAATCAACCTTCTGCATCGATTATAAGGAACAAATTACATTGTAGAATAGACGGTGAAGATTCACAAAAATAGACCCAACAATAAGAGGGGACGATTTTATAATTAACTGCAATCAACACTGACGTATAGAATTTCGAGAATTTGTACAATCGTCGACACATGTTTTTTCTTTTAAATCATATCAATTAAATTTAATAAAATTTCAATCACAGAAAAGATGATTCTCTGTTCAGTGGTTCCGATAGCCATATTTATATAATATTAATATTCCAGAAAAATATTATAACTTTTTAAGAAAAATGAACCAAGTTATATTTATGTTTGAAGTAGCTTCCACCAGCGACTTCGCCCGCGTGTCAAATTCCATGAGAATAGTGTTTTTTTTTGGGATAAAATTAGATATATATGTAATATTCCAGACTATAATCTATCCCTGTACCAAATTTAATCTACATTCGTTTAACCGTTATGGCGTTATTGAGTAACAAACATCTGTCTATCTATCTCAAGCTGCGCATTTAAGTTATAGGTCGTTTCGCCCGCCATTTATAATATTAGTAGGACTTAGTTATTATTTGCCATCTGCATTTGAAAATCAAGGTCATCATCTATTCATATAAATTTCAATTACATAAAGGAATATTATGATGCCTAAACCTTTTATTTCTTTAATTAGGTTTCCGTATTTAGGTTTAGTTATTTGAAATAAGTTTTTAATATTATTCTTGTGTTTATATTGCACAGTTATAATAGTTTTAAATCCTTACTAATATTATAAAAGTGAAAGTTTGTAAGTATGGATGGATGGATGTATGGATGGATGGGTGGGTGTTTGTTACACTTTCACGTAAATACTACCAAACGGATCTGGATGAATTTTGGCACAGAGATAGATTATGGTCTGAATAACACATAGGCTACTACTTTTACAGCGATAACCGACATCCACGCGGGCGGAGCCGCGGGAAACAGCTAGTATGAATATATATTTCCATGTCAAATAAACTAAAAAATAACCAAATCTATAGTCAGGCAGACAATATCCACTGCAAGAGAGGGAAAACTCGAAACAAAACCCTATACCAACCCGTCTGGCCAGCGTGATATAGTAGGCTAATATCCCTCTTTGAATAGAGGAGACCCGTGCCCAGCAGTGGGACGTTTATGGGTTGAGATGATGATGATGATAGTCTAAAACATATTCTCATGTTTTAGACTATAAATTTGGTGTCTCATTATCTAGGACAACGTTTTATTCATTGATACCATATCCAAATCGAATCGGTAGCTTTTGAGAACATGACGAACATACTTTCATAAAATATGAACAACGTTTTATTAAGTCGGTTAATAATGGTGTTCGCTATGTATGAGAATTTAACAAGAATGTGACAAAACAACTTCAAAATATGAAACAACATTAAATTTATGACAATGTTCCATAATTTACTTTTTATTTATATGTTACTGTAAAAGCCCGATCTACGGTAAATCTTAGGTTTTACCAGTAAATCTTAGCGTTTACCAACACGAGTCGGTAAATGTAAGAAGATGTAAAAAAGAAACGATTTTATCGGGCTTTTACCATTAGAATTTAGCACATGCTAGGTTTTGCCAGTGACGGTTGGTAAATGTTGGTTTTGGAAATAAAACAATGCATAGTTCTTAATCATTTATTTCAATAAATAATTATTCAAATGCTTACATACCGATGAGATTAATCATTTTTGTTCTACGAATCAGTCAAATCGTTACCTATATATATATTTTTTGGTATTTTTATTGATAAAGTTTTAATAACTTAGTAACGTATTGACATGTTTATTCCAACATTTACCGCGTCTTTGAGGTAAATCCTAAGATTTACCAAGTGAATGGTAGTAAAAGTCCGAAATAAACGATGATCATAGAACGATTCAGACTTTTACCATTAAGCGTTGGTAAATCTTAGGATTTACCGTATTTCGGGATTTTACAGTAACATATATAAATAAAATTAAATTTATGTCAATGTTCCATAATTTACTTTTTATTTAGTACGTAAATGACTGCGTCGAGTCACATTTTATTACATCAATAAAAATATCTCAATCGTGCTTCTATAATAAAATAATATTTTATACTTTCGGTATTAATGCGATCATGCATTCTTTGCTGCCCGAAGTATTATAATATATCCTACTAATATTATAAATGCGAAAGTTTGTAAGAATGGATGGATAGATGTTTGTAACTCTCTCACGTAAAAACTACTGATCGGATCTGGATGAAATTTGGCACAGAGGTAGATTATGGTCTGGGATAAGACATATGCTACTTTTTACAGCGAAAACCGTCATCCACGCGGGCGGACAATAGCTAGTGATATAATAAATCTGAAGAGTTTGTTTGTTTGGTTGAACGCGCTAATCTCAGAAATTACCGGTTCGATTAGAAAAAAACTTTTTTTGTTGAATAGTGCATTTATCCAGGAAGGCTATATGCTATTACATCACGCTATGATCAGTAGGAGCGGAGCAGTAGTGAGATATGTTGCAAAATCGGGGAAAATATTCCAAATTACCACGCGGACGAAGTCGCGGGTGACCCCTAGTATTATATATTGTAGTTTAAAAGTTGGTATAATATTTTTAAAGTAAGAACTTCTTTAGGCGCGCTGAAGCCTTATTGGGTAAACAAAAGACATAGAACTAACGTCATCATCACCGAACGCTTTCCATGTTCAAAAATAATAATCTAACAATTCACAAGTTACTTAGTTTTCACTTCTATCGGCAGTCACCAAAGACTGCCCCGCACGTTCTTTTCTCATTATTAGCTTCATCTTTAAGGTAGATATTAAAGATGTAATGTAATAATTTATGTTTAGATCAACTGATATTCGGCCGTCTGATGCAATGTTCCTCAGACGTAAAGTGAGGATTCTTTATGACTAGGATAATTGGTTTCACTCCGTTATCCATTTTTGAAATTTGATAGTAAATGAAAATTTGAGTCAGTCAATAATATCATTATTATATCACAGCGTAAATAATTTTCAAAGATTGTGTTTACACTACTCGTATGTGTATATTTTGTTTTTTGAAAACGACGCCAGTTTTTGGTAAAATTGGCATTTTAAACATTTCTTATACATTTTAATTTAAAATTATACACTGTACCTGTTATAATAAAATATGTTGCTCTTATTAATATAAAAGCTTGTAAGCATTGGAATTAAACTACAACGTACATATTTTAAATATTATAAAAGGCTGTAAATATCAGGCGGTTTTTTTTTAAGACAACCTCCGCACTAGATAACAAGCTCTGTGTCGCGGGGGACTTTACAAACATACAATTAACGGACATAAATTACACCCAGACTCAGAACAATTCTTTGTGGGTCACACAAAGTTTTGTCCTGTGTGGAAATCGAATCCACAAACTCGTGCACAGCAGGCGTATACTGCGGCCACTGGACCACCGAGGCAGCCAACTGCGTTGATAAATTGGTCAGGACAAGACTAAGTAATTATATACATATATTTATAGGTAAAAAATTGCCAAGCACCTCAATAATATTTATACGGGTAGTATTAATTACTAAAATTAAACTATTTTAAACTCGCCATACTTAATACGGACAAATAAAACTCACGAAATGAAAAGCTATAATTCATCAAGTGTACGTAGCTCTCGCTTCTCCGACAGATGTTAACACACGTTGTTTGTTTTCTTACTTCGAGAGATATGTTTGTTATTTCCCCTCTACGAATGCCGAATGCCCCTTCTCGTTCCCTTTTTATTTATGTCACGAGAAATTAACTGTCGTCTCAGTTTTGTACGTTAAATTTCTTAATACGGTTATTAGTTTGCGAAGTTGGCGTTATTTTTTATATTTGTTTTGATTATATTGACTAAGGTAAACATTGATAGGTTTAGCCGTTATAGAGTTGAATAAGGTAAAAAAATATGAGCATACACAAAACAAGTAAATAATAAGAATAAAATTAAATAGAATATACAATAATATGAATGAATAAATAATATGTTTTTTTTTTTTCAATTAAATATTATTTCGAACGGTGATCTCATTATAGTGTGAGCTTATAATTCTGTGCCATTTTTTTATATTCCAATAAACTGTTTATTTTTAAAGACAATTACCGCAATAGAGATCAAACCCTCTGCCTCGTTTTTTTAATCGTAAAAATTTGGGAATCACATATTATTTTGCCGTGTGGGAAACGAACCTGCAACTTGCCGTTAAGTGGTAAATAGCGAAGGAACTACTTTAGCTACTAAACCAGCCAAGCAGTCAAAAAAATGAAAGTAAGATAATGTAAAAAAAAACTATCTTCCCACTATCATCTTTCGCCAAATCTCCTCATCGTATGCATACAATAAACAAGGGTAAAACCGGCAGCCATGATATTTTTAGAAAAAATAAACGATATACATTGACAAATGTTTAACATCAAACATGACTAAAATCAGTGTACGGAGGGGGAGTTTTAAAAATGACTTCATTTCAATACGACACGTACATTATGTTATTTTCGTGTTCTCGTTTGGTTCAAATTTAAGTAACAATTTGTCTTAGTGACTCAGGCATTTGGTATTTCTTTATCTTAAATTTGCTGATCAGAAATATAATTCTTGCTACGCATTAATAAGAAGTTGCATGAATGACAAAAAACAACCATATGCTGCAAATTATTATTTTTTAGTGTTAAGCTGATCTCTTAATATTTTTACAGTTGATAGCTTACTTCTAACTTCTACTTCTTAAGGAAGATTATATGCTAGCTAAAATCCAATTCCAAATTTGAATTTTCTGGTAAAATCGCAGACAACGAATAATTGATAAAACTCTTAAATAAAGTGCAACATGAAACCGTGATTGAAGCACGTAAGTGGTTGACTGGAGGATAAAATAAACTCCAATATTATTCATAAAAGTAATTTGTTTTTAAAATATAACAACAAAAAATAGTAATAAAGATATAGGCAATGATTCTGGATCAATGTAAAAAACGAATATTAATTCGGGTGAAAATAAAAAGTTGCAATGTTTATTTATTGCGATGTACTATATTTACAATAGGAAAGAAAAAACAATGCTAGCAATGTCACCAATCAAGTTTCTTAAAATATAATAGTTTCTAAAATATCGAATCTATTCTACAAAAAGGTTTACAGATTTGTATTCATTAATCTGAAAACTGTACATTGCTTATGAATCTCGCCATACATTAGTATTTTAAAATGTAGGGATCAGCTAGTACATTTTAAAACATACGTAAGTATATTACATAAGTTGTTTGTAGTATCGCTTTTGCCATGGTGGCTCAGCTGCACCTGACTTTATAGGTAATTACTATCTCTTTACGACTCGCCTCTTTTTATTTGTTTCCTGAGGGGTGACTTTTGTTTTCCTTTTTTCTTTTTTTGTGTTTATTTGTATTATTTCCTGGTGATCTGGATGAGAATTGGAGTCAGCTGATTTCGACTGATTGCTTTTTTCGGTTGAAACTTTAAGGAAAATAGTTTGAGTCTGAACAAATTTGGTTAAAGGTGCTAGTTCGTTAAAGTTTAAGCTTACTTAAGAAGATTGTGTATAAGCCGATCAAATTTTGAAATATTTAGGGACTTATTCAAAGTGAAGTAGCCTAAAGTCAATATCGTGTACACGATACAAGTGTGCCTGAATATTTAGTAAATCTGGCTTTCTACAACGACTGTTACTATGACTTACTATCAGAGATTTGCGGGTCGTACTGGTATATTAAGTTAAATTTTAAGTTTTAGAGCAACTAGGTAATTTTGCTGGGTACAATGGATTAGATACACTTCGTTTGAAAAAAGTTTATGTTTATGATTTAGCCGTATCTGGACAACATAGACCGTAAAAAAATGAATCACGCCAAGAACAACTCACAGTTATTTACGTAGTAGAAAATTAATTTCAAACATGACTGTTAATGCACAAAGCACTCATCATTTTACTAGACGAACTATCACACAAATGGAATATTGCATTTCATTTCTGTGCCTGACGTTGCCTTTCAAACATTCTCTCCTACATTGTAGGATGAGTAATGACTAATGCTATCGGTATGTACATGTACCATACTAACAAATCACACCCAAAATACTCTCCAGACAAGATCCGAAATCGTTCAGTTGTATTCATCATTACACTTAACGGTCTTAAAACGTTTATTGAAGGAAACAAATCCTAAATAGAACATATAAAATGCGCTTTTATTACCTTTTGATTTGTGTTTGATGTAAACAATGAAAAATCTTGTTCTATGTTCAAAGTAAAAGAAACTTTGAATGTGAATAATAAAGTTGAATTTAGCATGCATTTGATTTTTACGGAAAGAATTTTATAATTAGCTCCAATACAATTAGTTTGAATTATATACGGTTTTTGGAGTGAACAGAATACAGATACAGTAATAAAAGAATTTGGACACTAATCAATGTTGTTTTTTTAAGACACATAAAACTAAACGATGTTACCTAATTGATTTCCGGGATGCAATCTGATGATTCAAATAGCAGAAAGTATTCTTAATCCACAGGACAAATAAAATGTGAAGTTTGTGAGTTGTGTTTTATGGAAGTAACCTTAAAACCTAGATGTCCTAAAAATGGAAATTCCAAGTAAGGTTTAGGTGTTATTTACAACGGTCTGGAAGACTTACGACATAGTCTGTGGGACTCAAAAGGGGCATTCGTTTGAATATACCACTATTTATATTATGTAAATAGCTTGCTTCGAAACATTGCGAGGGACGCCTTGCTTGTTATTTTTGCTCAACTTTCACAGTCTGTAATTATATGCTTAGTGAAATTTTGTTTTACTCTTGTTATTTCAATAATTCTTTGGAATGCTGCAAATTTTACTGCCATTTAATGATGATATTCGTTTAAGATAACAGTACAAGAATAATAAAAATTGTTGACTATTGTCTTGACTGGTCTATTAGTGGTGTGGTTAGTTACCCTGTTATTTTTATATACTACTTGGTTGGAAAATAAGAATACGGACCGCCTGTTATTAACCAGTTACCATATAACCTATGGACGCTTGCAATACCAGAGGTATCACTTGCGTGTTGGCAACCCATAATTTTACAAAGGGCTTTAAGAAGGTGCATCAACGGGGATACTCCTTAATAAATTTCTTTCAAAACGCGCCCCTAAATGAGCGTTGGAAACCTGTACTCACACATAGAACCACAACTAAACCGCTGTGTGTAGTTATTTGGCTGTAGTCTTTTTTAAGGTGGAGGTCTTTAGTAAGATCCTACCCCAGTCGGGCTTGCTCGATGTTATGGTGCCCTACCTCTCTTAAAAGGCCTTGACTGCTAAGCCATAAAATGATAATATTATAAAAGTTTCTGATAGTGGACGGTCTGAATAAACTTTGAATATTAAAGCATTGATTTGTACATAGATTTTACTTTACATAACAATTTTTTAGATAACGGGTCGAAATTGAGTAATATATTTAAGGATTTAATACCTTTTTGTTTTGAGGGAAAACTCTAAACAAAACCAACCCGTCTAGCCAGCGTGCTATAGGAGGCTAATATACTCCCAGATGTATGAAGGAGACCCGTGCCCAGCATTGGGACGGTTATGGGTTGAGATAATTATGATAGTGATACCTTTTTGATACCTGACGTTTCGGTTGAATTGCACCAACCGTGGTCACGGGTATTAATATTAAATTCAAGTACTACATTAAAACATCTGTAATTTTAGCCCAGCATATTGCTTTATTAAGTAGGTAACACCAGGCACACCGAAAGCATTCAACCTACATAGTTTGTTACATCTATGTGATCTTACATAAGGTAATCTATTGCCTGGTGAGTTACTGAGGAAATTCCAAAGAACCACCAGAGCACAGTAACTGTACAAGAGCGGTCTTATCTCTTAACGCGATCTCTTCCAGTATTATATTCTTTTAAATTATCTTTTCCAGAGAGGTAGGGTACCATACTAGTGAGCAAACCCGACTGGGGAAGGACCTCCACCTTACTGAAGACCGCAGCCAAATAACACATAGTGGTGTAGTTGTGTTCCTGTGTCTCCAGCGCTCATTTAGGGATGCGTTTTGAAAGAAACGTATTCCTATCCCAGGGATAGTCCTGGTGTGAAAAAATGGGTTGACAACATGCAAGTGATACCTCTGGTATTGCGGGCGTCCATAGGCTACGGTAACTGCTTAACATCAGGCGGGCTGTATGCTTGTTTGCCACCAGTAGTATATAGAAAAAAAGATAACTTATTTTTAAACAGTCTTGTTTCATCACTCAGCTCCTCTAAAGACGATAGTTGAATCGAATAGAACAGAAAGCAAATGTATGGGATTTGACGTAAGTTAACTACCGTCTATGCCACTTATCCTTAGGTGCTGTATTAAACTTGTTTCTTGGTCAAACGCAAAATAGCTTCCCTGTCAACTCCTAATCCATCTGTTACTTCACTGTACCCCGTAATGAGACAACTTATTAGTATAACAAGGCTGTAAACAAAAAAAATACCAATTTTTCTCTACATTTGATTTCAGTACAATGTTGAACACACACAAAGATCATAAACATTAATGCCTACTGCCTACACAGAATTTAATACTAAACTTTATAAACACAATTAAAATGCTTACAGTGTGAGATGGCTCGCGGATATTTATCCGAGCGACTGTTCGCGATTGTACTTTAAAGCATATTATTCTACAGAAGTATTCGATGAGTTGAATTTTGAGCTATGTCATCAGTGGTCCATATAGCAAAAACAAAACAGCCTAGCTTTACTATACTTACTTACCTTCTGTTACTTCACTATATCCAATAAACAGATAATTTATTAGTCTAACAGGGTTGTAAACAAAAAATACTTAGTTTTTTTATACTTGACTTCAGTGAAATGTTGAATACACACAAAGAACATAAACATAAATGCCTACTGCCTACACAGACTTCAATACTAAACTTTATAAACACAATTAAAATGCTTACAGTGTGAGATGGCTCGCGGATATTTATCCGAGCGACTGTTCGCGATTGTACTTTAAAGCATATTATTCTACAGAAGTATTCGATGAGTTGAATTTTGAGCTATGTCATCAGTGGTTCATATAGCAATCACAAAACAGCCTAGCTTTACTATACTTACTTACCCTCTGTTACTTCACTGTATCCAATAAACACATAATTTATTAGTCTAACAGGGTTGTAAACAAAAAATACTTAGTTTTTTTATACTTGATTTCAGTGAAATGTTGAACACACACAAAGAACATAAACATTAATGCCTACTGCCTACACAGACTTCAATACTAAACTTTATAAACACAATTAAAATGCTTACAGTGTGAGTTGGCTCGCGGATATTTATCCGAGCGACTGTTCGTGATTGTACTGAAAAGCATATTGTTCTACAGAAGTATTTGATGAGTTGAATTTTGACCTATGTCATCAGTGGTCCACGTAGCAAACACAAAACAGCCTAGCTTTACTATACTTATTTACCCTCTGTTACTTCACTATAGGTATCCAATAAACAGATAATTTATTAGTCTAACGAGGTTGTAAACAAAAAAATACCAATTTTTCTTTACATTTAACTTCAGTAAAATGTTGAACACACACAAAGAACATAAACATTAATGCCTACTGCCTACACAGACTTCAATACTAAACTTTATAAACACAATTAAAATGCTTACAGTGTGAGATGGCTCGCGGATATTTATCCGAGCGACTGTTCTCGATTGTACTTTAAAGCATATTATTCTACAGAAGTATTCGATGAGTTGAATTTTGAGCTATGTCATCAGTGGTCCATATAGCAAACACAAAACAGCCTAGCTTTACTATACTTACTTACCCTCTGTTACTTCACTGTATCCAATAAACACATAATTTATTAGTCTAACAGGGTTGTAAACAAAAAAATACCAATTTTTCTTTACATCTGACTTCAGTACAATGTTGAACACACACAAAGAACATAAACATTAATGCCTACTGCCTACACAGACTTCAATACTAAACTTTATAAACACAATTAAAATGCTTACAGTGTGAGTTGGCTCGCGGATATTTATCTGAGCGACTGTTCGTGACTGTACTAAAGAGTATGGAGTACCAAAGAACTGTTTGATGAGTTGACCTATTTACTAAACGGGATGCTATTGTTTAACAAGGTTGCTAATTTAATATAAAATGTGTACTTTTAAGTATTTTACCTGATATGGGGATGATCATGAAGACTATTAACCTTCCGTCTTTGGTACATTATTTTACCCTTGACAAGCCAGGAAGGATTTTCACCTTACAGAAGATCATAGCCAAATAACTACATTCAATGGTGTTATAATGTTCACATAAATATCTATCATTCAAATGCAACTGTTTTATTATTCCAAATAACTCATTTCACAAAACTCTGGCATTAAAAAATTAAGGATCGACAACGCCTAGCAAGCATCCACAGACTGTAACTTACCACGAGGTTAAAAAATAGAGCTAATATTATTTCATAAAATGGTTAATTTTAATTATTACTTCGTACAACTAAATCTGAATTTAAAAAACTTAACTTTAAATAAAAAGAGAATATTGAAATTCAAAATTTTAAAAAAGAATTCAATAAAAGATTGTTAACATTCAATATAAAAAGAATACAACTGGCCAGTTAAAATCAAATGAACCAAAAAAAAGAAATTCCAACTTCCAACCTGTTCCATAAGGCGTAGAGCACGTGCGGATATTTATACTTAGAACGTTAACTGTACTCGCCAGTACCGACAGATGTTAACATATGCCTGTGTTTTCTTTATTTAAGAGATCTGTTTGTTACTTTTTGTTACGTATCCGCGGCGCCTCCGGTCTCTCACTTATTATTTATGGCGGCGAATGTACCGAGAATGTGATGTATGTATGCTGGAAGTGTATGGTAACTATTAAAATTCTGGGTTGATGATGATGATGATTTTGGTCTAATGGTTGTTGAGTGCCACTGCTGTACTGATCATAAGGCTCCGGGTTCAATTCCTGGGTCGGGACAAAAATTGATGTTGGACAAAAATTTACAAGAAATTTATAGTAGATGCCCGAAGTTTGGAATACCGCCAGTTGTTCTTCCCCTGATCTTTTTGTTTAAAAAGACAACTCCTACACTAAAGAACTAGCTCTGTGTTGCGGGGGACTTTACAAACATACAATTAACGGACACAAATAACACCCAGAATCAGAACAATTCTTCGTGGGGCACACAAAGTTTTGTCCTGTGTGGGAATCGAACCGACAACCTCGTGCAAAGCAGGCGCATACTGCGACCACTGGACCACCGAGGCAGTCAATCTGTTTCCGACCTTGTCGGATTTCGATCTCATAGAACTATGTGAGTGAGGAAATGTAGAGTCCATCTGTGTTTGCGCACACACTTGTGCTCTATAATTTTTTCCTCGGTAGTCTTTGTCAAGATTAGCCGCAGTAAATTTTGGAAAATAATGAGTACTCTAGATATTCATATAAAAACTTACTTAAGGCAAAAAGGTTGATGCTGTAAAAAGGTAGTAAGAAAATCATAACAATTTTATGATTCAGTGTAATTTTACCAAGTATTTGCCCAAAAAGATTGTCAAGTCTTTTTTTTTAAAGAACATATTATATTATAATAAGATAAATACACCCTTTGACCACTGAAAGTTACTGTTCGTGACTGCTAATGTGAAAAACTATTGACACATTTTATTTTTTAAGACCTCGGATGCATAATAATCGATTTAATTTTAAGAAATGAGAAAATAATATTGTATTTCATACTCATTGATACAATGAGCAAAACCCTACGTAATATCATAATACAAATGCCTGGTAACGAAGTTCAAAAGTTAGAATTAGCTAAGAACATAGAATATTCTAAATTATCCAACAATTTTAACCAAACACAGTGTTCACAAAAGGTATTTGACTTAGTAAAGTCTGCGGCTACAAATCTTTAGTCAGTAGCTCAACATTTTGTAAAACAAGAACAAAATTACAAACCGTAACAAAATTAAATTGTATAATGTATTATTACGTATTCATTACAAATTATTCGTTTACCTGTTTTTCATTTTCAAGGGCTGTACTTAGCTCTTATAACACGACACTTGTCTTCCTTTAAACTTAACTACTAGCTGTTGCCCGCGGCTCTGCCCGCGTGAATGTCGGTTATTGCGATAAAAAGTCTATATCATATTCTAGACTATAATCTATCTCAGTGCTAAATTTCATCCATATCCGTTGAGTAGTTTTTACGTGAAAGAGTAACAAACATACATCCATAAATTCTTACAAACTTTCGCGTTTATAATATTAGTAGAATTATCATTTTACCTGTTTATCCTTTTCAAGGGCTGTGAAGCTCTTCTAACACGAAACTTGTAATTTTTTGGAACAAAATATAAAAGGGTTAGTTTTATATTTTATACCAAAAGTTACCATTTAAGTTACAAGGTTAAGTTTTTGTTTTACATTTTATATTTTTTTAGAGAACTAGCTCTGTGCTGCGGGGGACTTAACAAACATACAATTAACGGACACAAATTACACCCACACTCACAATAATTCTTTGTGGGTCACACAATGTTATATCCTGTGTGGGAATCACGAAAATCAACATAATCTTTTCATTCACATATTACGCAAGAAAAGCAGCAATCCTTAATAAATACTGTGTAGAAAAAAACATAACATTATTACGAGGCAACTATAAAGAACAATAATATACAACATAGGGGAAAAGGAAGTGGCTTTATAGACAATGACCGTAAACAATGGGAAATGAACTCTAATACGCCATAACCATAATGACCACATATTTTCTGAGATGATGCATGGATGAATCATAAACTATACAATACGGAGGATTGGTTTTTATTCAGAAGTAATCTTCTTTTATCTCTTCTGTTTTGAATTTCAGTGAGTATTAAATTTTTGCCCTGACTTGGAACTAAAATTTATGGATCATACAAACGTCGATCGCGATGTCTTTTAAAGACAAAAATGTGAGATGTGCAAATAAATTTTTATCTATAATATTTACTATTTATATAAATTAAATTACCTTTATGATTTGGAAAAAAATGGTTACATTATTGACGACTAACGTATAATAAAAATGTCACCATTATTTTCGTCACAGGATCACCTGATCCTGTGACTTGAGAGTTAGTGTTCACCAAAAAATGCTTATTAGTTACTCCAGTGATGTAAAAAGCAAATATCTATCTGTATTATTATATAAAACACTATTGTGGCTGCATCGAATAAATTAGCATTCAGAAAGTTGTTCAACGGTTATAAAATCCCTTCCATTGTCCATAGTTGCTTGTCCCAAATGTACGCTCGTAGGGGTCGGACAACTTTTCACATAACTCAAGCCACTCGATTTGGTAGCAGAGTTTATTATTTGTGCTCCCGATACCCGCTACGTTTCTACATATTTCGTGTTTTATCACAACTCTCTATATCTTTGTTTCACTTCACTCAATATTGTTTGTGTTGGTTTTTTGCATCGCCTTAGCATCATTGCAATATAATTTCTTGATTTTGAATAACAAGTGGTAAGGGTTTAGCAAGTGAAAATCCTCTGTATCCTGTTGAAAACTTAAATATCAATTCTCAAATTCAACAAAAAACACTAATGCCTTTACTATGAGGAGAGCTACGTGCTTGTTGACCGACTTCGAAAAAAATAATAAGTGTTACCAGAGTAGAAGCTAATGCTGCTACTGATGATGTCAGTTTGAATAAAAAGACTTCTGGAAACGGTTTTCCCAGTTGTCTTTTCATGAAGCTATACCATTGTTTTAGTAATACTCCAATGCCATTGCAATCTTAGCTACATATAACTTCATGTATCGAAGAAGGTAGCGGCTGTAATTTGTGTCCGTGAATTGTATGTTTTAAAGTTCCCCGCTGTAACTGTAAATACAGTTGATTTTGTTATAGGTAAATAAAAGTGTCTGTCCGTGTGGTGACAGTTTAAGAATACAAATGTTACCACCCCTTCTATTCGTCCAAGGGTTTTGTACGAGTCGACTAAGGGAGTAAGTCAGCTCGACAATATCCACTGCAAAAGAGGGAAAGCTCTAAACAAACAATATACCAACCCGAATGGACAACGTGGCTGTGGGTTATGGGTTGTGATTATGAAGTAATAGTGTGGTACTGAATTAAAGCAAGAAGTAAACTATTTCATGACTCTAGTAATGGTCTACCTTTTGAAGCTACTGGATCTACCCGCACACTGGACAAAATCCTAAAACCTTCAATATGTTGCTGAGAGTTTACAATGTATTTAAAATAAAAGAAAAGGTGATAAAGATGCTTGTTTATGGCAACCCTTGACAAAAATTACACATTCTATAAGCAAAATCAATATTGCACTCTCCGTTCCTTCTATTAAATTGGAAAAATATAGGTAAACATTACACTGGAATTTCGGTCAAGTTGCCAGAATATTCTTATATTATTTTTCACACATATTACGTCCTGCGTCAAGTACGACCTTGGCCTGATTGTTTTGATCACCGCTATTTTCTCAACCGCGAGAAATCGATTGATTTATTTCCTTTTTCTTTGGGTAAATAACTTTACTGTGAATCTTATATTTGCTTGATGTAATCAGAAAATCTGAGTTTGCCAACGGTGTTTTATTTTGCCTCGCTACTGTTGAATACTGAATCACATTTTGTGTTAGTACCAAAAGATTTACAACAAATTGTCATATTTATTTGAATAATGATTTATTGTTATTCAAGACTAAGTTATTTGCCAGTAGTAATTCATTACACAATGTCCAAACGTCAAATGATCTAAAGTATTTTGTATCAAGTGGAGAAACAATATGGATAAATAGATAGTATACTTTTTAATACACATAATAAAAAAAAATACCTGCATTAGAAGAGATCTGCACTCTGCATTGGGTGGCTTTGTATTAAATAAAAGAAGAGAAGTAAAAAAATATTAGCCTGAGCTGTACTAAGCTTCAGACTATTTTTTATACTGGGGCGGTCTTCTTACTAAAAACAGATGCCAAACATGATAGGAGACAAATACAATAGCCAATAGACACTCTTAATACCACATCCCTCCTAGTTGAAGACTCACATATTTTGCAGACTTACACAGATGACATATATTTTTAAGCACCTTTCACATGAACATTTACACCAGCAGACAAAATATTTCATGCTCCAATAAAAAATAATGTTGCAAATAAAGTCACAAAATATACCTAATAAAAGATTAAAAATAAAATTCTGATACTTTCTGTGTTTATTAACATGTAAAACCCAAAGAATAATATTGTAAACATGGTAAAAGGGCATATTTTACGCGTCCAATAGAATAAGTCAGGGGACCTGTAGGGGACATACCCTCTTCATTTCAATATCCATTTATTAGATTTATGGTCTCAGACTGTATTTGTGTCGGGCAGTCGATGACAGAAATTGAATATATATAAAAATGTGGAATGTTTTCTGTTTCTCTTTTTTTGGGAGCAGATGGCATTTAGGTTTTGTGGGAAAAAGTTTATACGTGACATGAATAAATCTAGTAATGTTTAGGAAATGAAGAAATATTTTTTGGACAATTTAAGCGCGTTATGTGTTGCTTTTTAAGTATGGTATTACCATTTATCTCATTGTTCTGTCGGTAGGAGACCAATAAAAATGATTTATTTTTGTTGGCAATTGGGATAAAATTAGTACATTATTTTCTACCGATGTTGTAGCGACGGTAAATAATTTATGTTTATACTTTTCCTTTTTTCTAAATGAATAAGGTGTATTCAGAATTATCTGCTGTTAAACAGTGTTAAACATAAAAGTATACCAGAAAGAGAGGATAAAATAAGTATTCAAAGAAAAAGACTTTATTTCTCCAAAAAATTACGTGTAGTTTTTTAACCGACTTCAAAAAGAGGAGGGTATCAATTCGTGTGTATTTTTTTTTATGTTTGTTACCGCAGTACTCCCTCATTTATGGACCGATTTGAAAAAATCTTTTTTTGTCTGAGAGGACATACTCCCAGTTTGGTCCCATTTTCATCAAAACAAAGTTCTGATAATGGGATCCATGAGGAATTGAGGGAACTCTTAAAAAATTATAGGCACACATATAGCAATTTCAATATTTTTAACAACACATCATTTGCATTCAGATAGTATAATATGATGAAGTAAAACTGATGAAAAACACCACAGATGGCCACCTGAACTTCTCAATAATAAGTATTTTGCGGAGGGCCATTAAATAAGTTTCCATTTTCGTTGCTAAGGTAGCTAGGCAACGAAACTTCATAATTAAACAATGTAATATAGCCCTTTTTTAAGGTTTTTGAAATTCTGCGACTTGCCGTACTGAAGTCGGTTTTTTTGTTAAAATTATTTATACTATGTATGAAGGCAAACATACATAGTATAAATAACACCACCTGATGGTAAGCAGCTACCGTTGCCTATGGTTGCATGCAACACCAGGGGTGTCATTCTTGTGTACTCCTTCCAGGGTCGCCGTGACGTGCTACGCCGATGACACCCTAGTCACGGCACGGGGGAAAGACTTCTGGCATGCGTCGATACTCTACGGCTGGTGTCGCGCAAGTCGTAGGAAGAATCCGGCGGTTGGGTCTCGAGGTGGCTCTGAACAAGTCGGAGGCCGTGTGTTTTCACGGTCCCCGAAACAGGCCACCCCAGGGTTCCCACATAATGGTAGGAGGTGTTCGCATCGGCGTCGGGACGACGCTTAAATACTTAGGTCTCGTTCTCGACAGCCGGTGGAACTTCAAGGAGCACTTCCGTTGTTTGGCCCCCAAGCTGATGGGCACCGCGGGTGCGCTATCGCGACTCCTGCCCAATCTTGGGGGCCCGAACGCCTCCTGCCGGAGGCTATACGCGGGGATCGTCCGATTCATGGCTCTTTACGGAGCTCCCGTTTGGGCTGATAACCTGAAGGCCTACAACATTGCATCTTTGCGGAGGCCGCATCGTGCAATAGCCATCAGGATTATCCGAGGGTATCGGACAATCTCGTTCGAGGCGGCGAGCCTCCTCGCAGTATCCCCTCCGTGGGATCTCGAGGCGAGGGTCCTTGCGTCGATGTTCCGTTGGCGCGAGGATAAGTTGGCACAGGGCTCCCTTCCGAGGCCCCGAGAAATCGGGGCGCGAAGGGCTCAGCTCCACACCTTCATGGTGGAGGAGTGGAGGGCGCGTCTTGCGCAACCCAGTGCCGGGCACGCCGTTATTGCGGCGGTAAGTCCCGTGCTCGACGAGTGGCTGGAGAGGCGTCATGGCGCCCTTACGTTCCGGCTGACGCAGGTACTGACGGGGCACGGGTGCTTCGGAAAGTACCTGCATCGTATAGGTCGGGAGCAGACGCCCGAGTGTCACCACTGCGGGAACTGCCCTGAAGACGCGGCGCTCCACACACTGGTGGAGTGTCCGGCGTGGACGGGGCAACGCCGAGAACTTGGCGCTGCTATAGGGGTGGCGGGCGGCTTTTCGCTCTCTTCTGTGGTGCTTGCCATGGTCGAGGGCGAGACTGCCTGGGACTCCGTCGCCTCCTTTTGCGAGGAGGTGATGCTCGCCAAGGAGCTGGCGGAAAGGGAGAGGGAAGCAACAGCTATCCTCCCCTCCCGCAGACGACGCAACGGGCGTCGGAGGGCGCAAGACCTCCGACCACCGTGAGCGATGGCCGGCGGGTGGCGACCTTGGGCAGTCGTCACTTAGCAGGCCCGAGAGGAAGGCGGCTCGTGTTCCGCGCGCGCCTCTCGTGAGGAAGGGCTAGGCCCTCCAAATCAGATGGGGCGAGCCATGACCTGCGGGGGATGCGGATGAATGCGCAAGCGTACTCGTGTCCCCTGCAATAGGTCGTCTGAGGGAACATCGTGGAATGTTTAGTCGGTAGGACGGTCTCCTGTAGGAGACCGGGGAGTCCGACATAACCACCCACCGACGCCCAGGTGGGTGGTATGCGTAAATGCATTTAAACCACGTAGAAAAAAAAAAAAAAAGGGGTGTCATTCTTAAAAGACAATTGCTTATGGTAATAATCAAATTTAGTTAAAACTAAATCAGAATGCTGTAAAAAATGTTTTACTTTTACAGAAGTGCTAGACTGCACATGTAATAGTCATCTCGCAATATTCACTGCACGGCATGTTGTCGGTTAGATCCGTTTAATTAAAAAATTTGCTGGCTTCATAAGAATGAATTGTCGTACCTACTTTATGTCTGTGATTCTAACATTCGTCATACCTCTCGAAATGTAGGAGAATGGTCGTTAGTGAAGTTGTGGTATTTTAAAAGTCATATCGATATTAATATCGATGTCAAATCAGGTGCAACTTTTAGAACGAATGTAAGTATCCGATAGAGTAAAACCGAGTCTTAGATATTTTCCTTTTGTAAAAGCCAAGGCCTTAAGCTGTCAATTTGTCACCGTGTCGGCCAAGGACAAGAAGGTTAAGGTGGCGCCAACTTAATCTAAACAATGTCATTTTCCTTGTCTATTGAAAAGCATGGATTAATGCACAGATTTGGAAAAAAAAGAAATGACTTTGAGAAATAATCGGATATATAAATTAATTAATAATAATGGTAATTTACGCCTATGTCCACCAGTAAAGTCTAAATGGTCGGAAGTTCATGTACGTAGATGTAAAGCAATATTTTTTTAAGACAACTCCCGCACTTGAGCTCTGTGTCGCGGGGGACTTTACAAACATACAATTAACGGACACAAATTACACCCAAACTCAGAACAACTCTTTGTGGGTCACACAAAGTTCCAAAACTACGCACTACGTTCCCTAATCCCAAACTACGCAGACCCATTTTGCAACCAGATACTTATATAAGTAGGTACTCGTAGGTACATACAATTACATTATTATAAATAAATAATGTGACGTCACATAGCCTATAACCAGCGGACAATCAAGACGCTTCTAACGATATCTCATTTATTAAGTTATAACAAGTAGTTTAGAAGTTATGCGGGAACAGATGAACATAATATGTACATACATACATACATACAGGTCAAAATCATAACCCTCCTTTTTGCTTCGCCATAGTCGGGTAATTATTTGCTCTTTTCTCGGTTATACTAAGGAATCGAGCTATCATACAAAAAATTTGCTCTGGGTGGGACTCGAACTCAATTCCTCCGGCTATTGGTTAGTGTCCTCGCTGCTGTCAGGGTTACTATAGCCACTACACTAACAGCCCAGTAGTATTATTATTTAGATTATTCTTTTATTTTTCTTTTACACATAGGTACAAATTTGTGACCGAGTAGGAGTTGGAGGTCTACAGTACTTACTTAATTGAAGTTTTCACACGAAGTACTGTAAAGATAAAAAAAGACGTGTGGCCCTCGGGGACTGCTGCAGTAAAGCTATTGCATATTTTTAAGTATGATTTTTTTATCAAAACAAATAAAAAAATACTTTACAGAATTATCTAAATCATTTTATTTTAATCTCAATAATTCATAAAAATATATAATAATAAAAACTTAAACTATAATCTTTTTCACATTAATATTCTCTTAGATCAAAACCTCCTTCCACAAATTTGACATACTCGTATTAATATTGGCCGTTAAGAGAATTCGTCATTAAAAAAAGTATCACCTCTGTGCCGGTCGGAGTGGGGGGTGTTAGGCCCCAGCAGCGCCCTGAACCCATTATTATATTAGATGCGCAGAGCATTGTAAGCCATTTGCGTATGTTTGACCCATAGGCTGCAGGATAGCTTGAAAAGAAAAAAATAGACATCAAACTTTTGTTTTCAAACGTTTTGTTATATTCAAACAAAATTCTGATAAAAACATCCAAATTTGATCGACAGTTCAGTACTCTTGTTATTTGTACATTGTTTACTTTGTTTATAGATACAGAATAAAATCACAAACAATGTTATTTCTCTATACATATTTATCATGGCAGTAGTCACAATAAACACACCGTGCACTGTAAGAGATACAGTAACAAAGGGTTAGCACTTGGCATGGATCGGTGCCGCTACAAACTATCCACTGCGCTCTGTAAACATTGAACTGCATTGATCAACTTGTAGATACGACAAATCGTTCAAAGAGCAACTAAAACAGTAGATACATAAATAGTTTTAATAACAGTTATATTGAACAGAATAACACGCTTTTAAACAAACCACTTGTAAATGTATCGTAATATATCGAAGTTTAAAAAATAGAATTTATAAAAATAAAGTCGGTTTACTGACGATAGTTGAACGTGACAACGTCATAAGAATGGTCGATTGTGCCTCTTTGTCTCTCGTTCCGCGCTCTCGCTTGCACAATGGAACGCCTCAGAGCGAGGTAACGCCGCATACGTCATCTTTTTTCGTGCGTGCAACCGGCTCCATCGAATTATAAGACGTTGTCACGTCCAAATCGAAACTAAATAATAAAAATATTTTAGGACAAGTTACACACGCCCATCAGATGCCAAACTAGGCATAGTCTGTGGCAACCATAGAACATACTAATATATAAATTATGTCTATTTGGTACAAACACAGAACAAAGCTTTTTGCTCACCACAATGTATTTTTTCGAATAATCTACTTATAGCAATGAATTTCTTTAAGATAATAGTGTATCTTACAATACCTATATTATTTAATTATTTAAAATGAGAATAAAGTACTTTTTAATTTTAAGAATAATTTAAAATCCAACTTCAAGAAACATTGCATCAAGTCCTAAATCCATTAACAATACAAATTATCACCACAATATCCTAGCATATTAGCTTTATCATTGCATTAGGCATAAATCTGCGCAATTCTAAATGTCCCCTCTACACACAGGGTTGATCTATGACCGCTTTATATTGGGTTTAACCGGGCGTCTCTACGCGCAATATATTTAGGCGAATGTACCTTGCAGGCCAACGCCCATCGCCTATCTGAACGGCTATAAAACTATTTTATGTATCTTTTGGATATGTTCAAGATAACAGCTAATCTTCTCGTGTTTTCGGTGTAGGTACGATAATGTTGCTGTTGGTTTAAATAACAGTAGCTATCCATCTATTGAATCTTTAGTAAGAAAATATAAACGTTAAGAGTTTTTTAAGTAAGTCTGAAGGTATATAATAAAAATGTTCAGATAGTATGTCTGTTTGACAATGTTATTCTTTTGGTATCATACTGTCCTGAATAAGATTATAGGCTATATTTATCATCACGCTATGACCATGAGGGGCATAGCATGGCAGTAAGTATAAATGTGATACCGGACGAAATCTAGCTTATGAACTAGCTGCTGAGCTCGATCCTATTTTGGCACTATGTGAGACAGTTACTTATATGTACTTATTTTTTTTGTTTCTTTAATTTTTATTTTTGTAACGTATCTTTATTGTGCCAAATAATCATTTTTTTCTTTCTTTATTTCTATATCCAGCAGTAGACTAAAACCGGTTGATTAATTGATGGAATCGAACCCATAACTCGCCACGCAGTGATCAATGGCGAGGTAACCATTTAAGCAACTGAGCCGACCGTGCTGCCAAATATATATTTTTAAAAAGACAACTCCCGCACTAGAGAACAAGCTCTGTGTCGCGGGGGACTTTACAAACATACAATTAACGGACGCAAATGACACCCAGGCCCAGAACAATGCTTTGTGGGTCACACAAAGTTTTGTCCTGTGTGGGAATCGAACCCACAACCTCGTGCACAGCAGGCGCATACTATGGCCACTGGACCACCAAGGCAGTCAAAATACATACCGACCGATAATAAAAAAATCATGGTTTAAAATTAAGTCATAATAAAATTAATCACATCAAATAATGAAATAACCTTAACATTGTAAAATTGCTTGTTGTGGTCGTAGCCTGAAAGTTAAATACCGATGTGATGTGGTGTAACCACCGGTATTAACTTTCGTGGCCATTTTACAACAGTTTAATGTGGTGTTGTGGTATAATAACCAGACGTGTTATCGTATTTATCTTTTGACCAACTGCGTAAAAATGAGGTAAGAGACGATTTTTATAAATCGAAACTGGCTTAAATAAAATACCAACCTGATTACCACTAGAAACAACTTTGGAAATTAGATCAAAATAAAATGACAAGCCGGCCTTTTTATAATGCCTTAAACAAGTGACATTTGCAGTATTGCCAGTACAAATTATAATACCTACATTATATTAAATCGTAAATAAAACTATAACATAAAGAAACATATTACCAACTTGATTAAAATCATCACAATAATATTGTATATCATAGAAACGTTTCTTTTTAAATAACGATTTTCTTATCCAATTTTCTTTTTTTAATTTTTTAAAGACAAATCCTGCACTAGAGAACAAGCTCTGTGTCGCGGGGGACTTTACAAACATACAATTAACGGACTGAAATTACACCCAGACTCAGAACTACACTTTGTGGGTCACACAAAGTTTTGTCCTGTGTGGGAATCGAACCCTCGTGCACAGCAGGCGCACACTGCGACCACTGGACCACCAAAATGCTTACCCATAGTACAAAATTTTCAGGTTTAGGTCATCAACACTTAAGGAAAGTCCCTAGTATTGCAAGCGACCATAGGCTATGATTACTGCTTACCATCAGGCGGTCCGTATCCTTGTTTGCTGCCACAGTAATAGATAAATAATAAAATATTAAGCTCATAACACAAAAAAATGTCCTGAGTAGGAATCAAACCCACGACTTCAACTTAGTAATCAAGATCATTACTACTACTAGACCAACAAGCCAGTCAAATGAAATATGATCCAACGTATCACTAGCATAACCAAACTCCGTTAAACGAATTTGTACAATGAAGTTTAATGATACCTTAAAAAACGATAAGGAAAATAAATGATGGAAATTCAATAAAGAGAAAGTATTGATTGATTAGTGCCTTCAAGAATTATCATAAATCTTTTACATTATGGATGGATATTATAAAAATCTCTTAAGACGTTTAATTTTCTTTATGAAACCTAAAAGAATGGCTTTTAAATTGACCTCGCTGCTATCGGGATATAGGAAAATTTATAGTGCTGTAAATAAAAGGAAGAATCCTACTTATCGAATTAAGTTTTGTCCTGGACCTCTGGCTTAGCTGTCCAACAGACAACCAAACAATAGGCGATTTGACTGCCTCGGTGGTCCAGTGGCCGCAGTATGCGCCTACTGTGCACGAGGTTGTGGGTTCGATTCCCACACAGGACAAAACTTTATGTGACCCACGAAGAATTGTTCTGAGTCTGGGTGTAATTTGTGTCCGTTAATTGTATGTTTATAAAGTCCCCCGCGACACAGAGCTTGTTCTCTAGTGCGGGAGTTGTCAAAAAAAAATAAATAATAATAATGCCTGCTTGTATCTATCAATTTGCCACCTTCCGCATCCAGTCCGTCCCAGCGACCTTTTTTTACTGTATATTATATATTATACAAATAAAAAGCCTTTACTTTGTGTATTTCGGAAACGGCTTTAACCATTTGAAACACATTTTGTATATTCAAAGTTTAAATTTTAACTTTCGTCTGTGTGGTGATTAAGAATACAAATGTCACCACACCATTCCATCCCGTGTGTGTCGTAAAAGTCGAGTAAGGGAGTAAGTCAGGCAGACAATATCCACTGCAAGAGAGCAAAAACTCGAAACAAAACCTTATACCAACCCATCCAGCCATACCAACCCGGCCAGCGTGGTATAGTAGGCCAATATCCCTCCAAGTGTATGGAGGAGACCCGTGCCCAGCAGTGGGACGTGTCACATACACGTCCCACTGCGGAGATGAGAAATTTTTACTTTAGGTAATAAAGTTTACATTTTAACTTCATATTTAAAGGTAATTTTGAGAAAAGACGAGAGTTGTCGAAATAAAATGCCGCGTGAAGCTCGGTCACAGTTACTCGTGTCTGTAGATGTTTTTATGTTCTGTGTATGTATGTATGTTCGAATAATCATTTTTCTTTCTTTCTTTCATATATGGCATCGTGAAATTTAATAAAAACAAGAGGTGTTTCGGTATTTTGCTATACTAAGAAAGAAAGATAATATATCTAAATTACATATTAACCGCGCAGTTACCACCACACGCACACATTGACGTGACCCTATCGTTACCAAAATGACTCGTAAGCTGCTATCATAGTGATTCTTGTAAGCCAATATCGACGGTTACCATCAAATGCAATGATGCTCAAGATCCCAGATGTTTATCTTCTGTCCAATAAGGAAGAAATACAAGGATATGCGTTCTATAACTAGTGTTAGGTACTGCAAAATATTGACCACGAGAAATTAAAATACATATATGAAAAATACTTTTTTGTTTTAAACTTAAACTCAAAATTCATTTATTCATTTACCAATACCAGAAAGATGATGTCAGCAAAATTTTCCTACGGCTAGTTCGCTGACGTGGAGCCTTGAGAAGAACTAGCAAGAAACTCAGGCCACTCTTTTTAATCGTCAGATAGTTACAATCTTTTGTAAAATACAAGTATGATAGCATGCAAACTGATGCAGTCAATACACGATACTAACTATATTGATAAAATAAGGTAATCGTTCTTAATTCTAGCTATTTATTTTGCTAAATTAACGTAATTGTAAGGTATACAATATTGTCCAGTCAATGTTTTGATAATGATAATAACAAATATACCTACATTAATATTATACCATATCTAATTTAAATGTCAGTGAAAAAAAGTAATCATGTCCAGGTTTTGTCATCTAAATATTGTGAAGTTTCCTTTCCCTCTTAGCGACTCATCAATGCTCGGAGTGAAAATATGACACATCTCGCACTAAATGGGACCTTATGAACATACAATTCACGTACACAAATTACAACTAGACTCGAAAGAAGCATTTTTAAATCAGAAGTTTTGTCCCGTGTGTGAATCAAACCCGTAATTTCTGGCATAGCAGTCAGGGTTAACCACTAGATCAACAGGCCAGTCAAGTATATAATAATTATAGTAACACAATGTCCCACTGCTGGGAATGGGTCTATTCTCCTCTATCAAGAGAGATAGAGAGGGTGTAGGCATTAATTCACACACGCTGGCCTAATGCAAAATTACTTGACTAGTCAAGTAAAGACTGTACTTATGCTGTGGTTGTCTGTAAGTTGAAAGGACTTCTCCAATCAGTGCAATTCAGCACTGCAGCATGAAAATGCGGCAGCTCAAAGCTGAGATTGAGAACTACTCTGACATCGTGAAATGAATCGTGATACATGAAAAAATATTTTGAGTTCTATGTTTAATGGCTATTTACTCGTATTGTTCCTCTATAATATGCCCTGTGTATATTCGAATAAAATTAGTTCATCATCTCAGCCAAAAGACGTCCATTAATGGACATAGGCCTCCCCCAAAGATTTCCACAACTCTCGATCCTCTGCCGACTTTACTAGGTCGTCGGTCAACCTTGTTGAAGGACCACCCTGTAAATTACTTAGGTAAGTTTTTTTCTTTCTTTCAGCCAAACTATTCCCATTTGTATGGAGATATTGAAGTCTATTGTAGAATGAAATAGAGTATTCTATTTTATGCTAAATATTGAGATTTCGAGCAATATATATTTTTAATTATTTAAATTATAATAGCAATGTATTTCCCACTGCTGGGCTTGGGTCTCCTCTATCAAGAGAGAGAGAGAGGAATATTACTTTATTATTTTACCTTAACAACATCAAAATATCACCTAATTACTTCTTCTTCTTCTTATCGTTTGGTTAGTGGCCAACCTGGTGACAGAGTTATTTAGATCGCCCATATTTAGGCCTCTGTCGTGATCTAACGACTGATAACAGTCGGGACCGACTTTTTACGTGCCCTCCGAAGCACGGAGACGCTCAGATGAAATACCACTATGCGGTCACCCATCTATAAGGTTACCGCGCCCTTGGTAGCTTAACCTAATTACTAAAAAGACTATACTAAAAAGAAACACTGCAGAGTAAACTAAAAGAAATAATTAACCGCTATACATTTTAATTTAATTAGCTATCTCATTACCCGTACAGCGGTTAACCGACCAAATGTAAAGTGTTGTTTATCTAAACATAGATCTGTACTAGCTGAGTGGTCTGCGGTCATCTCCGTGTAACAGCCAGATTGCTTTTTGCTTTGGTCGCATATTTGGTTTGGTAAGATCGCTTCGTGGTTGGAAATAGTAGGATGTGTGAATGCGATTTATTTGGATGTGGTAATCAAAATAATCCTACTAATATTATAAATGCGAAAGAATGGATGGATGGATGGATGTTTGTTACTCTTTCACGTAAAAACTACTGAACGGATCAGGATGAAATTTGGCACAGAGAAAGATTACGGTCTGGAATAACACATAGGTTACTTTTTACAGCGATAACCGACAACCACACGGACGGAGCCGCGGGCAACAGCTAGTATTCTATATATTAGATTGGAAAAAATCTAAATATTATGTACAATGCTATTCTAGCTATAGAAAAAACCTGAAAGCAGTTTGTTTAGAATCAGTAATAGATTGGATTATTATATCTATAATATTTTATTTTGTCCCAATAATATTTGAAAATTGACGCCTTGGACACCCATATTTTAACGGCTATTTTTTAATTTTACAAAATTTAATGTAATACATAAAATAAAAATACACAAAAATAGTTATTACTCTGGTAAACGCGCTGCTAGCGGAACTTTCTGGTGTTCATATTTGTGAAGGAAAACTACACAATAACATCAGCTTATAACATCGTGAGTTTTATTTTTTTATTCTTCTTATATTTATTCTTACTGTTCTAAAAATCAAATTAAGGGTGATGATGGTAATGTATCTTACGTACTTTTTTAAACTACTTAGGTAACAAATAAACATACAGTGCTTCAGGTAATACATGTAGCATCAACCACGTCTTGCCCACCCAAATTGGAACAATAGGGTATGTGATGCAGTGCCTAACCATGGTATAAGAAAAAGTTTTTTTTACACTGCAAGCATTAAATACCTGTAAAATTTAATTGTATCTTTGTGTAGTTATTTGGCTATGGTCTTCTGTAATATGAAAGTCTTTCTCCAGTTGAGGTTGCCCACTTATCTATGAAGTTTTCACAAATACCATATCCACAATGTGTGTAGTTTTATAATCTTAGTAATTGGTTCCCTTTGCCCACTATTTACATTTTAATCACCTGTTTACAAGCAACAAAATTAATTTTAAATTAGCCGTGTAACACGAAATCCAATTATGTTGATAGTTAATTAAAATTTTCATAATGTGTTTACCTTATATTGTCGACTAAACTAAAAGCAAATGATTCTTATTGAACATTGTGGTTCAATTATTTTTTATATTAGTACTTTAAAGCGTGTATAGGAAAGTACTAAAATAAGGTTTCAGGTAAAATCAATCGCTTGTTGTTTAAATGTACTGTCTAGTTTGAAGGTCTAGGTGGTCGCAGAGTTATAAGTTTGATTTTCATGGGACATATTTCTTCATTCATCATCAACGGTATTGCATGCTACCATAGCTGTATTTTACAAAAGAAAGAAAGAAAGAGAGAGAAAAACTTTTTATTGTTATTACAATAAAAAGTTTTTCTTTCTCTTTCTTTCTATCTTTTGTTATTTTTTTTGCTTATGCTATTGCATACAAGAGCAAGCTTAAAGGATAAAAACAGATTAATTCTATGACAAATAAGGACACTCAATCAGCTATGTGCTGCAATATCGCCAGATTGTAACTATCTGCCGATTAAAAAGGGTGGCCTGGGTTTCTTGCTAGTTCTTCTTCTTCTGCTTCACGTCAAATAACTAGCCATAGGAAAATTTTGTTGACATTATCTTTCTTGCTTATTCATAATTTATAACCTTCATAAGTGTTACTTTGTAACCTAAGCGAATTTTGAGTTTTAGATATAGAATACTTTTGAAAACCATATATTCCAATCCTGTGAAAAGTTCATCTCATTCATTGCTTTCCTGCAGTCCTTTTTATATCGTCCAACTACCCACAATCGTTGCAATGCATCCAAAACTTAAACAATCAAATATTTTAGAAACGTGTCTAGAAGCACACCTTTCCCCACAGGTAAGCAAAGCCCGCAAGGCAACTGGCTATTTACTAAACGAATTTCAAACAGACTTCCACTTTATTTGTCAAAAGTTTAAAGAAATTCCTTCTCCCGTATAGAGCGGACGGTTTGGCGCTTCATTCCTCTCACCCTTCGCTATAGGAAATTGCTGTCATACATTGATGTTCATCTCTGAAGCCACCTCTTAGTTCCGTCGCAACGCTAGCACTGTTCCTTCCTGTGACACAAAAATGTTAAGTGCCAGGTCACATTTGCTTTTATATTCAGAATATATTTATTTTATTTTATAAAAAGCTTTTATGAAATAAAATAAATATATTCTATATATAAATATATTATATCTAAGAGAGGTAGGGCACCATACTAGCGAGCAAGCCCGACTGGGGAAGGACCTCCACCTTACAGAAGACCACAGCCAAATGACTACACACAGCGGTGTAGTTGTGTTCCTGTGTGTGAGTACAGGTCTCCAGCGCTCATTTAGGAATGCGTTTTGAAAGAAACGTATTTCTTTCAAAACGCACGTATTTCCTATCCCAGGTTTACTTCCATCTTAAAGCCCTGGTGTAAAAAAAAGGGTTGGCAACACGCAAGTGATACCTCTGGTAATGCAAGCGTCTATAGGCTACGGATACTGCTTAACATCAGGCGGGCCGTATGCTTGTTTGCCACCCAAGTAGTATAAAATATGTGTAGCCTTCTTCTCGTCTTGGACTTGGATTACTTTACCTTTCACCTTTAATATGGTGCAGTGAACAGCTTGCTTCGGCCTATTTTGTAGAAGACCACCTTCTATCTGTTGTCCTATGTATGTTCGAGTAAATGCTTTTTTTATACTACTTGGGTGGCAAACTAGCATACGGCCCGCCTGATGTTAAGCAGTTACCGTAGTCTATGGACGCTTGCAATACTAGAGGTATCACTTGCGTGTTACCAATCAATTTTTTTACACCAAGGCTTTAAGATGGGAGTACTGGGATAGGAATACGTTTATTTCAAAACGCATCCCTAAATAAGCGCTGGAGGCCTGTATGGGTGGGCCGTATGCTTGTTTGCCACCCAAGTAGTATAATAAAAAAAAGATGAATGTTATTCTTAGTATTGCAAGCATACACGAGCTACGGTAACTGCATACGATAAGCGGTGTTTAAGCTAATTTTTCACCTCAGTAATATAACAAAAAACAAACAACTGGATTTCTAAAACCGCTTTCATACAAAACAAAAACGATCCATCTCATAAGCTTTATCATAGCTTAATGTCATTTAATCTCATTTATATTCGGTGTAAAAATAATTGTAACGCATAAATAAAAGGCTGCGATGTGTGGGTGAGCAATTTGCAAAAAGCAATTGCCGCTATACATCAATGTCTTATCGGTGGATCTGTGCGTCGATTGTCACAGACAAAGGACAGGAAGGTAACAGTATATTTACAGGAAAATTTAGTGCAAGTATACAGGTAAACTACAGAGTTTATTTCTATACTTGCACTAAGTTTTGGGGGACTTTACGAACATACAATTGTATGTTGGTAAAGTCCCCCGCGACACAGAACTTGTGCCTTAGTGCGGACTTTGTATGTCTTATCGGTGGATCTGTGCGTCGATTGTGAAAATTTTGTAACAGGTAATGTATGTACAGAGTTTACTAGTATACTTGCACAAATTTTTGGGGGTCCCCCGCGACACAGAACTTGTTCCTTAGTGCGGACTTTGTATTATTTTAAAAAGTGATGTTACTACATTTTTATTGAAAGTTGTGGCAGGTTAGCTATTGAGACTGGACTTCAGAAATCCCAGGGATACACTAGAGCTATTACCTACTGCAAAGGGACATTTTTTTAATGAAAAGAAAGGGGCTTTAAAAACCAACGCTATAATATTTTAAAAAAACTCAGCAAATGCTTGAATGCCGTATTATTAGTTCAACTACAATAACCATTGTGTTTACCAGCAATAAATACAATATATATTTTTCTTTTTCCTGTTATTGCAAGCGTACTTCATACCATCAGGCAGAAAAAGACAAAGGGCTGTGTTCTTAGCAATTGTTCTCTCTCGCCACCGACAGGGAGTTCATTCTCGCATCCTAGCATCTCAAACATGCCGTATCGTACGATACCAGAGGAATTTCTTACCACATACGATTATGCTGTGGAATGAGCTCCCTCCCAAAGTTTTCCCAAGAGACTTAGCATGGGGTTCTTCAAGAAAGGAGTTATAAGGTTATTATAGGATTGGCAACTCGTTTTGGTTTTGCAAGCGTCCATGGGCTACGATAACTGCTAACCATCAGGCGGGCCGTATGCTTGTTTGCCACCTTGATAGTGTATAAAAAAAACAAAACAGGTAAGCGATACTACTGCAAATTCCCTGCACAGTGACGTAAAAGCCATCCTGTTTGTTTTTCTAGCATTTTATTCAAGCGTTCGCAACGTTTTAACTAAACGTTCTCGCTTCTCAATAGAATTTGTACGGAGGATTTTTATGTAGTTAAAATGAATGAGCTCCCCGCCTGTTTCGGATGACAGGACTTTATTTGGAATAACATTTTTAAAAGTGCTGCGGAGTACAGTTTGTAGAGTCAAGGGTGAGTCGGTATCGTAAAAGTTTATTTTTTTGGGTACAAAAAAATAACAATGAAATACCTGGATAATCTAGGGGTGCAAAAAGTAAACCGTGAATCACCTATGAGGTTCAGGGGTACAAGGTGAACTGTGTTGATGTACCACGGGATGTTTGTTTGTTAGGTACCCTTTTACGTAAAACTACTTAACGGACCTGGATGAAATTTGGCACAGAAATAGAATAAAATGTGGAATAGCACATAGACAACACTTTTTATCGCGATAACCGACACTGCGCGCGTGGAGCCGCGGGCAACAGCTAGTTATTTATAATAAAGAACTTAAAAGGCATACTGTGATAAAATTACAGTCATTTTCTTTGGAAAATTACGTAATAAGTTTATGTTATCTTCTAAAATAGTTCTTCCCTCGCCTCCTCTACATTCATCAACCTCTTCATGCATAAACGTCGATTCTGGGTACTTTTAATTTGGCCCTTTTTTAGCAAATCCCCTATGTTCTCCTAGGGCGGCCCCTACCGACATCTCCATGCATTCTTGCACGATATACCTTTTGTTATTCTTTTTCCATCCATCCTTTCTAAATGTCCAAACCACCTTAACATCCCCTTTTTAACTTTGTGTCCTATAATTAGTATGTTTGTAAAGTCCCCTGTAACAAAGAACTTATCCTCTAGGGCATAAGTTGTTTTTAAATATAATAATATATACAACCTATACATGTTATAGGCAAAACCTGAAAGTAGTTTGTTTAGAATCAGTAATACTCTTTTAAAACCATATTATAATGCTAGGGGTCGTCCGCGACTTCGTCCGCGTGGTAATTTGGAATATTTTGCCCGATTTTGCAACATATCTCACTACTGCTTCGCTTCCTGCCTGGATAAATGCACTATTCAACAAAAAAATATTTTTTTCTAATCGAACCAGCCCCTCTTATAGACAAGTGGCATAAACGGTAGTCGAATAGAAAAGTCAAAAAAGCAAATATATGGAATTTGACGTAAGTTTACGATATTATATTGTAAATTAACGTCAAATCCCATACATTTGCTTTTTTGACGTTTCGATTCGACTATCGCTTATGCCAGTTGTCTAGAGGGGCAGTACTTTCTGAGATTAGCGCGTTTAACAAAACAACAAACAAACTCTTCAACTTTATAATATTAGTATAGATTTTGTCCTGATAATGTATGTAAAATTGTTTAAAGTGGGGACACCTATATTTTAAAGGCCATATTTTAATTTTACAAATACACAATACATCAAAACGGTTTGTACGCTGATATGCGTGGCTTTAGCGGCACTTTTCGCTAGATTTCTATAATTTTACAGGAAAAACTACACAGTGAAATTGACTGCCTTGGTGGTCCAGTGGCTGCAGTATGCGCCTGCTATGCACAAGTTTTAGGTTTCGATTCCCATATAGGACAAAACTTTGTGTGACCCAAAAGAGTTGTTCTAAGTCTGGGTGTAATTTGTGTCCGTTAATTGTATGTTTTTAAAGTCCCCCGCGACACAGAGATTGTTCTTTAGTGCGGGAGTGTTCTTTTTTTTTAAAAAAAAGATAAAAATCAACTTATATCATGGTGTTTTTTTTTCCTTTTTTCTTAGTTTTCTAATAAAAACAAATTTAGGCTGTTTCAGAATTTTACTACACCGAAAACAGCATTGTTTATAACTAAATCAAAGTAAAACTTATAACCCAACACGTAATTGTACAAAGCAATAATTCATCATACATTGCCCTCACTGAAAATTACTTTATCACGTAGACCACTCAGCGTTCAGTAATTGCATTATATCTGTCGAATGTAATTAGAGTTCAGTTCAATCAGTCCTCGATTATTTTTTGCTCTGAAGTCAACATAAAAGTAACAAACCCATAAAATATGTGTAAAAATATTGAAACCTGCAATTTTTTATGCTGACATACCTTTAACACCACAAAACATATTTTTACCTATATTTAATTTTGTTTGGTATATTCGTTTCTCACTAATATTGTAACCCATATTAAATTGTATGATACTCTGGCGATTAAAAAGAGTGGCATTTGTTTTTATGACGTGCATAAGTATCATGTATTTAATCTAAATAAATAAATGAATTTGACATTTCGAAATAAACATATATCTATCTCTTTTACTCTAGTTCGTTAGCACGATGACTTAAATTTGATATGACAGAGACAGTGATATTATTTGCATCGACAAGTTCGGTGTTGCATTTCATATGAAAAACAAAAGACGCTCGGGCATATGCTCGAGGTCTTACTTTGTTTTGGTAGCACGTTTTCGCGGTTATTCTGGTCACTGTACTCCGTGTTGCTCATCTATGAACACATAATTATAATATACTAGCGGCCCGCCCCGACTTCGTCCGGGATAAACTATTTTCAGAGCAACTTTCTTTTTTTTTTACATAAGAACCTTTTCCTGACAATAACAAACACAACAAAAAAAATACTAAAATCGGTCGGTGGTATTTTCTATTATGTTGAAGAGCAACTGCCTCATTGGTATATAATAGTGGTCATGGAGTGCGATTTCGGACCATTAGTTCACGGGTTCCATTCCCGGATCAGGCAATCTTGGGTAATTCTGTTAAGAGTTTATGATCAGTATGTCAAAAGTCTTAAAATTTATTATATCTGTAGATATATAATATTAACCTGAATGTGGCAAATATACATACGAGTATATGACCAGATTATTTAATTTCTAATGCTATATCAATATCTCATTTTACGCAAACAAATGAAAAAGTGTCTGCTAAGCAAAATAGCAAAAAGGTTGCGTATCAAAACAAAATTATTTTAAAATATTGTTACATCACAACATTAAAAGGGGTTGTTAGGCTATTTGCTTCAACTCTCCGCAGGGCGTTTGACAAACATGATACGAAAACCCTTTTTATATAATTAACAAACAAATCAGCTAATTATAATAAAGGGTAAGACATGGTGAGAAAGAGGGCATTATAAAAGTGTACAAGCCCTACTGGCGAAGGTATGTTCTTACAGAAGATCACAGCTAAATAACTGCACACAATCGTGTAGTTATATATATATATACTAGCTGTTGCCCGCGGCTCCGCCCGCGTGGATGTCGGTTATCGCTGCAAAAAGTAGCCTATGTGTTATTCCAGACCATAATCTATCTGTGTGCCAAATTTCATCCAGATCCGTTCAGTAGTTATTACGTGAAAAAGTAACAAACATCCGTCCATCCATCCATCCATCCATTCTTACAAACTTTCACATTTATAATATTAGTAAGGATTTTTTAAACTTCATATACACAACATGTATAATGGCGGACTTGTTATAGACGTTCTCTATCAAAAAACCAAAACGGTGATGCAGAGATAATACGTAGTAATGTCACGGTTGGTGGACATCCTGATTTCTAGAGCGATGGCATTCCAAAGAAGGATAGACTGTATATGAAAGGATGAGTAAATGAAATCAGAGTTATATGTGTACAGATATATCTATACTAATATTATAAAGCTAAAGAGTTCGTTTGCTTGTTTGGTTGAACGCGCTAATCTCAGAAAGTACTGGTTCGATTAGAAAAAATATTTTTTTGTTGAATAGTACATTTATCCAGAAAGGCTATAGGCTATATAACATCACGCTATGATCAATAGGAGCGGAGCAGTAGTGAGATATGTTGCAAAATCGGGGAAATGTACGTTCCAAATTACCACGCGGTATAAGTCGCGGGCAGCCCCTATCTGTAATATTTATAAAAGGAAGCGTAAATAAACGTTTTTCAATCCTGTAACTGAAAGGGTGCATGGCAGTAACAATTAACGGTTTAAGAGAGGTAGGGCACCGTACTAGCGAGCAAGCCTAACTGGGGAAGGACCTTCACCTTACAGAAGACCACAGCCGAATAATTACACACACCGGTTTCGTCGTACTCTTGTGTGTGAGTACCAGGTCTCCAGCGCTCATTTAGGAATTCGTTTTAAAAGAAACGTTTTCCTATCTCAGGGATGTTCCATCTTAAAGCCCTGGTGTAAAAACATGACATGTCGCAAGTGATACCTCTGCTATTGCAAGCGTAGGTTACAGTAACTCCCTAACATCAAGCCGGCCGCATGCTTGTTTGCCACCCAAGTAATTAAAAAAAATGACACATGAGAAAATCCAAAATTTAACAGAGCCTCTAGACAAGTGGCATAAACGGTAGTCGAATCGAAAAGTCAAAAAATAAAATGTATGGAATTTGACGTAAGTCTACGTTATAATGTCGTAAACTTACGTCAAATCCATTTAAAACATTACATTTTATTTTTTGACTTTTCGATTCGACTATCGCTTATGCCACTTGTCTAGAGGCTCAGGACAGCTAATGCCATTTAAAACAATAAAAACAAACCGTGTAATCGATCGTGAACATTACAATTACATTTATCGTACAATTCTAATACAGTCACTTTGGATAAAATCAAGTAACAGTAATATAAACTGGCTCGAGAAATATGATCTAATTTGGTTCCTAATACAATCTTGTAAACTCAATTTGTTACTGGGAGTTACAATTATGTTCGAGTTTCGAGAGATAGGCGTTTTGGAAACGGCCTTAGGTTGAATACGTTATCTATTCTGTGAACTTTGAATAATTCGTACCCGTTAGTTAGAGTTCGCTTGACACCAACGTATATGGATAAAGGTTTTAATAAAACAGCCTCTCTAGACAAGTGGCATAAGCGGTAGTCGATTCGAATAGAATAGAAAACAAATGTATGGGATTTGACGTATGTTTACGACATTATTTAGGCGCTTATAGCTAGGTGCACTCGCTGTTCGGAAAACGATCAGCGGGTTAAGCTACCAAGGGTGCGGTAACCCTATAGATGGGTGACCGCATAGTGGTATTTCATCTGAGCGTCTCCGTGCTTCGGAGGGCACTTTAAAAGTCGTTCCCGACTGTTAACAGTCGTTAGATCACGACAGAGGCCTAAATATGGGCGATCTAAATAACTCTGTCACCAGGTTGACCACTAACCAAACGATAAGAAGAAGAAGACATTATTTATGATTGCCTTGGTGGTCCAGTGGCCTTAGTATGCGCCTGCTGTGCACGAGGTTGCGGGTTCGATTCCCACACAGGACAAAACTTTGTGTGACTTAAAAAGTATTGTTCTGAGTCTGGGTGTAATTTGTGTCCGTTAATTGTATGGTTGTAAAGTCCCCCGCAACACAGAGCTTGTTCTCTAGTGCGGGAGTTGTCTATTTTAAAAAGATAAAAGAAAAAAAATATTTCGTAAACTATGCATATCCATGGGCTACGGTAACTGCTTAACATCAGGTAGGCTACTGTAACAGATTAAGGCGGGCTGTATGCTTGTTTGTCACCCAAGTAGTATTAAAAAAAAGTTATGTCAAATCTCATACATTAGCTTTCTATTCTATTCGATTCGACTATTATTAATGCCATTTGTCTAAAGGGGCAGTACGGATTAATTTTATTAATTTCTATAGATTTATCTATTGCTTACTAGATGGGAAGATAAATGGTGAACTAAAGCAGTCAAAGAGTGAAGAAGAAGAATATAATGCAGATTATTAGCTTGGTTGGATGACATAAAAAAGGACAGTGAACAAGCAATGGAGAAGCTCAGCACATGACTGGAAGAAATGGCTATCAAAAGAAGACCTATTTATACCCAGCTCCGGATGGGTGGTTAATGATGATTTCTTTCTTAATAAAACAACGGCAGCATAACATCTTTCTTTCCTGTAGTGTACACTCCATATAGGCAAAGAGACAATGTCAACTTTGGTATTTTCATGAAAATAAAGTGACCTACGTTTAAAAACAGATGTCTTTGGTCATGTATGATGATGAAGTATCATCATCTTTGACAGCACATCTTACGCTAAACGTGTTTTGTCTCGAAAGTTTAGGAACATGTCACGCATACTGACCTGTTGGTCTAGTGGTTAGCAACCCTGACTGCTTGACTCGCGAGTTTGAATCCCACACAGGACAAAGTAAGTAATTTGTGTCTTTGAATTGTATTTTTGTATAGTTCCCCGCTACACAGGGCTTGTTCTCTAGAGCAGGAGTTGTTTTTAAAATATATATATCTTGATATCCTTGGGTTAATTACTTCTCGCTACCTCTTATTACTTGAACTAATATCTTAAATAGGAGTAAAACTCGGTAGGATACTGTCGCCTCAGGAGCTGCTACCCTTATCAACAATGTCGCTTGACTTAGATTCCATAATACACATACTGCCACCATAGTATAAAGAGTATGTAGTAGTGAATCTCCTTTATATTTGCTAAGAAGCTGACAAATAAATTTTTAGAATGTATCTTACCCTGAAATAAGAATAATACGAGGTTACATGGGTTGTCTCAGCGGATTATTATAATTATTGCAATTTATTTTTAAAAAATCTTTAAATTCATTTTTATTATAATATCGGTATTGTATTCTTACTATGATTGTCATTATACATAAAATATTATGTTTAAAATACCAATACAAGTTGCGATAAAAACCGATGCGATTCCGACAGTTCACCCGGGCGGGTGGCGGCACGGCGTTGCCATCCCGTAGCGGTAGGTATTTAAATTGAAATTTTGGCTTAGTTTCTTTACTACTTACTTATTTATACTACGCTGTTACCCACCTAAACTACATTCAATCAATCTCCAACCTTATCTTCTGAATACTATAGTACGATTTTGTTTGAAAGATGACGGTTCGTCCATTTGTACTTAAACGTTGTAAAATTTACTATCGTCTTCATATTAACTCAATTCCTGTGTATTGTTCGACGTTACCTTGCTTTCAATCAATGCGGTAGTAAATAATGTAGTTATAGAGGTATTATATATTACCAAAACAAAGCATGACTTCTCAAAATAGTAATTTCTTCTTCTTTCTTATTTTCCGAAGAGGTTGGTATTTAAAATTTATTTTAAAATATTATAATTTTATTATATTGTGCCTTTTAAAGAAAGAAAAGCACCGAAATATTAAAAATAAGTACTAATTTCCACTTTTTTTTAAAATTTAAACTTTTCATATTTTTTATTTTTTTTATAATTTATTTATTTATACTTTATTGTACACCATTATAATACATTACACAGTTACTTAATATAAATAAGATTGTATAATGGGTGACCTTATCGCCAAGAGCGATTTCTTATTAATGATTAATTTATTTTATGTTTATATTTTATGACACATGTGGTTTTAGTGCTTACGCAATGTACGTAATAACCATTCTTTGACTTTGATAGTCCAATCTGACTAAAACAACATAAATATTAACCTCAAAAAATTAATAGTAAAGTTTTAGCAATAAATATAATTATGTAAATGGCAGCTAAAAGCCAATTTCATATAATTAATCTTTGTATAAGGGTCAGCCAGAAAAATCAAAGTAAAATCCGACAAAAAGAACAAGCCATGAAATATAAAGTAAAATCGGATTTAGTACGAGAAGGAACCACGAGCGACGTGACCCGTGTCAATGTCCGACTCGAGAACGAACGGTATTCCGACATTGCTTCACTTGATGTGTGGAAAATTGTAGGTACTTTTGATCACTAAGATTTGTTTACTAAATAATATGTACCTAGCATAGCTAAGTATACTTATATATAAAAATCAATGCCACTTTTCGTTGTAATTGAACTCCTCCTAAACGGCTCGGCTGATTTTAATGAAATTTTGTGTGTGTGTTCGGATAGGGCTCCGGATAGTTTAAATTCACAATTTGACCTGGTAGGTGGCGCTGATGTCGTTATATCAGTTTTTCCGGTAGGACGACGTCTGCCAGGTCCACTAATTTTATATATATATTGTCTTTTCTACATCTTATCTGTAAAAAAATATTACATATGCACCTACTTTGTAATATCTCTGCACCACCTAGGGTTGACTGGTAGAGAATGCCTATGGTATAAGTCCGCCTTTATACATTAGTTTTTGTGCATAATAAGTTTTAAATAAATAAAAAAATATTCTGTAATCTAAATATAGTTGGGGGAGGCCTATGTCCAGCAGTGGACGTCTTTTGGCTGAGATGATGATGATGAATCTAAATATATGATTTGAAAAACAGCTCACTGTATAGCCTGTTTGCGTTGTTCTAAACCTATACCTACTCCGATTTATTAATAAACGTGGTGTACCGAATGGATAGTTACATTTCTATTTCTCTCTTTCTGTCCTCATTAATTTGACATTCGAAAGAAGAGGACAATGCATTGCATAACTTTTTTTTTTAAAACACCTCCCGCACTAGAGAACAAGCTCTGTGTCACTGGGGACTCAACAAACATACTATTGACGGACACAAATTACACCCAGACTCAGAACAACTCTTTGCGGGTCATACAAAGTTTTATCCTGCGTGGGTATCGAATCAACACCCTCGTGCACAGCAGGCGCATACTCCGGCCACTACACCACCAAATCAGTCAATTTGAATTCAAGGTAGTCACTTTACCACCAATACCGCTCCAAGTATTATGCGTTTGATTCCCACACGGCACAAAAACTTGTGTGATTTATAAATGTTGGTTAAGAGTCTGTGTAAACATTACGTATTTGTCAAATCTTCCGCGACACAAAGCTTGTCCCTTAGCACGAAAATTAGATTCTTTGACGCAAGGCTCGTTCCCTAATATTCGAATAAAAACAACATCTCGACCACAACAATACAATACACACCAAAATGTCATACTTATAGTTAGTTCATCAGACCACGTGGATGTCGGTTATCGGGAAATATACTATACTAAAATAAAACTGTCCTAAAAAAATAACCTTAGTATTTTCTACCAGCTCTCTCTCTCTCTCTCTACTAAAGAGTTATAGGTCGTTTCGCCCGCCATTTGTTCGCCCGAGCGGGCCAAATGATCAAAATTACAAATTTTATAATATTTGATTGGGCGTTTCGCCCGATGGAGGTTTTATTACTTTTCATGTACAGACAGATTTTGATGCTGTCGGGCGAAACGCCCAATCAAATATTATAAATTTTGTAATTTGTCCGTGTGGTGACGGATTAAGAGTACAAATGTCGCCACCCCTTTCCATTCTGAGGGTGTCGTAAGAGTCGACTAAGGGAGTAAGTCAGGCAGACAATATCCACTGCAAGAGAGGGAAATCTCGAAACAAAACCCTATACCAACCCGTCTGGCCAGCGTGGTATAGTAGGCTAATATCCCTCCAAGCATATAGAGGAGACCCGTACCCAGCAGTGGGACGTTTATGGGTTGAGATGATGATGATATAATTTGGTAGTTTGGCCCGTTCGGGCGAACAAATGGCGGGCGAAACGACCTATAACTCCTACTAACAAGGTGATAGACAGACACACAGGCACAATTCTGCATTTATTAAAGTATTCTGATGTGGACGTTGCAAAGAGAAAGTTTTCCATCATACGATGCCCTAACCCTTCCATATAAATAAACCACGTAACCCTCTATGCCTGCAACCATAACGATCAAATCATAAACATATTATTAATTCACTCATGTTATACAAGCCACCCCCATAATAATCATTTAGCGGCTTGTTATGACGCCTATGGGATACAACTTATTTATAATGGAAAACGTAAGGTATGCATAATATACTCGTACCATGGTGTAATCCATCTTGCAACTTGTACTGAATGGCGGATGATGGATTAATATTACATGAGTTGATACTGACTGAAGCTGAAGGCAAGGTCAAGTTTATGGGTTTGTATATCACGGTGACAGATAATGTTATGGTCCATCAGAATGTGGACTTTTAGATTATCGTAGCTAATAGACGCATGCAATTTTTTTTTATCGTTTGGTTAGTGGCCAACCTGGTGATAGAATTATTTCGATCGCCCATATTTAGGCCTCTTTCGTGATCTAACGACTGATAACAGTCGGGACCGACTTTTAACGTGCCCTCCGAAGCACGAAGACGCTCAGTTAAAATACCACTATGCGGTACTACGGTGCTTAACATACTGATCGTTTACCGAACAGCGAGTGCACCTGGCTATGAGCGCCTTCTCAAAACTACTTATTTAAACAATTTGTGTTGTCTTTATGTGTTTATTTTTTCATCAGCTATCTTGTATATGTTCGAATAAATCCTATTCTTTCTTTATTTTAATTGATACTGTAAAAGATAGTGAAGAAGATATGAAGGAAAGTCTCAGAACTCTATCTTCTGGTAGATAACCTGTCACCAGATTGGCCACTAACCAAATGATAAGAAGAAAATAATAATAGTCTTCACAACCCAACCCCAAATCATCAAATATAAATCCAATTCTAAATCTAACACTTGCCAGTTACTATCAACAGTTTATAAATTTAATCAACACCTTAAACTGTAATATCCCTTCACAAATCTCTGCAATAGTTATTCCCTATATTACCACTGGCGCTAAGCCCTTTGTATTCTCGGATTGAAACCACTTAATACTCTAAAACATTTTCTACGACAGATCTCAATTAACTGTAAAAGCAATTAATCGGATCGTACCGTAATATATTTTTGCTAATGCTTTTAACAAGGCTCTATGTGTAACCGACGTAAGTCTCCTTTTCTGTTGGAGATGTGCAATGACTGAAAATAAAACTAATCACAAAAACAATATTTATATTATTATGTTAAATGCGAAGGTTTTGATCGATGAATGGATGTTTGTAACTAAATCTAGCCAAAACGACTGATCTGGATGAAATTAGGCACGGAGATAGAATCTAGTCTGGAATAACACTTCACTTTATTTATCCCGAAAAAACACTGTTCTCGTGAGTAGTAAAACTAGTAAAAAATAAAATTTAAAAAAATTCGATCGCCAAATGGGTATTTGATTGTCAATGAGGTCTAGTGGCTAAATGGACATTTTACCACATATTATACAGGCCATAATTATTAAAAGTATTCGAGTGACCCACGAGTGATAAATGTTTTCAAGTTTGGGTATGCTCTATGTCACTTCTATGTTTGTAAAGTTATATGAAAATAGAACAAATACTACGCAGTTTGAAACCCTTACATATCTAAATGAAACGTTTGAATCTGAGTACTTATTGAATCATATCCACATTCAACACACATACATACGCATACTCAAAGGTGTATAAATATAATAAATATTTCCTCGTTTTCAAGAAACGAATAAAAAGTTCACAAAGCTTCGTTGTATTCGCATAAATGGCTACGAGTTGTAGCACTGACGTCATTTCGTAGCAGCTACGAATGCTACGCTGATAATGGGAAAAAAGTATGCATACATTTTCATCTAGTACTTTTTTTAATCTTACTGGTTACTCAAGAGTTTCAATATCTATGTAAATTAATTTATTCAACGAAATGAAACAGTAAAACATACATAGCTAGGGACTCATAAATTATGAAACTAACCGTTTTTGTACCGAAGCTACGTGTGTTATCGGCACAAAGTTTTTTGTTCTATATCGAGTAATAATTTTATGATATTAAGAGTATTAGGGCATTATACAAGTGAGCAAGCCTGTTTGGGGAAGGACCTTCTTCTTAAAGAAGACCACAGCCAAATAAATACACAGAGTGTAGTAAATGTACATAGGTCTCTAGTATTCATTTAGGGATTCTTTTTATAGTAAAATAAAAAATAAAGTAAAATGATTATCCGATACGCTATATTTTGACAGCACAATATATAGGGTAAGTAACGCACTAGTAATGCTTCTGTAATTATAAGCATACATAGGCTATGGTAATAGCTTACTATCAAACATGATTAGACATTGTTAAGTTAGTGTTACATTGAAAAGCTGTCAAATTGTAATAAAAGAATTACACCCTGCTATTTACAGATTGAAAAACCGTTACTAAAGTCTATATACTAATAGAACATTTAGGAACTGGATGCGACACAGCGACGGTTAAAAAAAAATCTGTGACGTAGATCGTCTACACCACGTACACTTGCCCGTTCGACTCGCTAGGAGTCGTATAAAAGGATGAAACGCCGTCGTGAAGCTCGGTCATTTTTCTGATCTGCGCCAGTGTCAATTAAGTTATTTTTTTTTTAAAAGACAACTCCCGCACTAGAGAACACGGGGATCGCGGGGGACTTTACAAATATACAATTAAAGGACACAAATTACACCCAGACTCAAAACAACACTGGGTCACACAAAGTTTTGTCCTGTGTGGGAATCGAACCCACAACCTCGTGCACAGCAGGCGCATACTTCGGCCACTGGACCATCAAGGCAGTCAGTGGTCTAGCGGGTCCTCACGAATCTTGTGCCTTACGACCTCACACACTGTGATCTATTATCATTTTTGTAATGTAAAACTAATAAAAATATACTGTAATTTACCACTAGCTCTTCATTTACATAGCAAACCCAAAAACGGCACCGGTCTCCTCTCCTCTTTCAAGAGAGGGTTTGAGGATTCAATATTGTTCATAAATTAAGTTGAGCTCAAAATAATTCGACTATCTAATGGATATTAGAACCACTAATTTCTAATAATATTCTAAATTTCTCATGGCTCATAAAAGTTCTACATCGTGTAATATCGATAATGGTCTTAAAGCTAATCCAAAAAAGTGAAGGAGCAGACACCTTATATTTTAATCTGTATTACTTTAATAATGGAATTAATTAGACGGAAAAGTGGATTAGCTGAGCTGTGTTTAGCGCACAATTGTCACCAGCTGCCTTTTTAACAGGTGGGACATACTGGCGTTTTGTTTGGCCAACTTACAACAGAAGAAGTGAATTTTTTTATTTATCAAAAACAAAATACAGCCCATTTAAAAATTCTCATAGCCAGTAAGATTTACTACAAAAACTTCATATTTTATCTATTTATCAATTGACTACAGTATTTTTGAGATAATGACCTACCAGCATATTTGCGTGCAGTTAGAACAGTATGATTTTGATTGTGAGCAAGTACATTATTATTTATGACTCTTAAATTATTTTCGTAACTAATAAACAACTTTTCCATTGTGACGTAGTAGATAAGGTGGCATCATTAAAACTGTACCCAGCAATGTTGGTTCAACCACACAGGATTAAATATTTGTGTTGAGTCCAGATTGCGTAGGTGAGTCAACTTTCATTTTAGTCCAATAAAAATATTCTTTAAACAAAAATATAAAATTACTGAATAGCTGTTGGGTGTTCGATTTACCCGTGTGTCTCAACTCAAGGGCCATCGTAAATGACATTATCATAATACATTATCATAATTCGCGACATCCATTCCCGAGTCAGCCTGCGGTTACAAAGCAATTTGCTGGCCTAACGAAATGGTAATGTGTGTTACAGTTATAACATTGATTAGTTAAACTGAATTAAAGAAAGACTCCAGTTTTCGTACGAGTTTATGAGTTGTTATTAGAATTTAAATTTGTTTATATAATTTTATTTTACCAAATAGTATTTATTTGTTAATTTTTGCTAAGCTGAAGGTCGTAGGTGAATGCCCACTTAGAACAAACCGTTTTTAGATGAGTATAATTCTTTGTTCTGTGTCTAGGTGTAATTTATTTTTAATTTTCATGTAATATATACATGAAAATTATATTATATATAAATACGAGAACCAAATAGACCGACACCGCTCAAAGAACAATCTCAATTGAGTGGAAATGATCTGGGCAAAATTGGCTGGTCACATAGCTTGTAGAATTTGCGGTCGAATTTCGACCACTGTGTGATCTTTAATATTTATTCCATCTCAGCCACAAAACGTCCACTGCTGGACACAGGCGTCCCCTAAGGTTTTCCACATCATTCGGTCTTGAGCTGACCTAGTCCATCGGTTGCCCGCGACCTTTACCAGGTCGTCGGTCCACCTTGTTCGAAACCTGCCCACGCTGCGTCTTCCAGTTTGTGGTCGCCACTCTAGAAACTTTCTGCCCAACGGCCATCAGTTCTGCGAGCTACATGCCCTGCCCATTGCCACTTAAGTCGGTCACCTTGGTTCTTCTAACGACATTATACTCGTGTTTAAATTTAATATTGAAAGCGTCCATATGTTACAGTAACTGCTTAGTATCAGGCAGCTTGTATGCTTGATCGCCACCTAGATGAAAAAAAAGTGTAAAAAAATAAAACCAACAACGTCAAAACAGTGTAATCGCTCAGCCATCCCAATCCCTCAATGAATCGTTATTCTCTAAGTAAGCCAAAGTAACTTGGCCGTTTCTTTCGCCTGTGCGCTACCGATTTGTCAACGTCACTGCTCATATTTTATCAAGTTGGGGACAATGGTAACTACATTTTGATATCGGCAAGCACGCCGTCTAGGTTTCAAACCTTTGATGGATTGTTCGGGGTCGTATCCATTTTGTTCCCTCCTAGAGAAAGGGGGATGGTTTTTTACTGATGTATTGTAGTTGTAAACGGCTGTGTTGTTTATGTGAATTTATTACAGGTGTCACTTTCTTTTATCTGTCTTTAAAATACATCTTTCGCACTAGGGAATACGCTGTGTAACGTGGGGTACATACGATTTACATACACAAAGTAAACTCAAACTCGGAACAAACATTTGACGATCACACTTATGTCACGAGTCGGACCAGTAGACGATCTGTGCACTTAATTAACAGCTAGAGCGATATTGAAAAAACGGTGGTGGCCGAGTGGGAAAGTAACCGACTTGCACGCAAGAGGTGCGAGTTCGATCCCGGGCAGTACCAATGTGAATTTCACTTTGTAGAGTTTATATGTACTAATCAAATGATTCGCCATCTGCTAACGGTAAAGGAAAACATCGTGAGGAAACCCACATGTATTAGAAGAAATTCTAATGACATGTCTGATTCACCAACCCGCTTTAGGCCAACCCTCTCTCTCTCTTGATAGAGGAGAGTAGACCCGTGCCCAGCAGTGGGACATTACATTGGTTGCTATTATTAGAGCGATATTGTAGCGCCTCCGGGATGTTCACGGAGGCGAGGCTGAACACCTTTAATGCCATCCAGAGGTGCAGGATCGCAGCATTCATGACCAGAGTGGATACGTGTCAAAATATAATTATAAGAGGTCTTGCAGACCATCTGCATGCGTCGAGCACGTAAAGGCGATGGCTCGATATAGCAGCCTGATATTGTGATGGTTTTTGTTTTATTTATTATTATTATTATAGTTTATTATTTTTTAATTTAATGGAAATTATTATCTGCAATTAATAATTATTATAATTATAATTTGAAACCACCCAAAGGGATATCCTTTATAGTAACTTATTGTGTCCTGAGGACGCAAGTGAAGTAGTTACTGTAGCCTTTAAACGACTGCAGTATCGTAAGCATCACTCGCTCATTGCCTAAAACCCTCTCCTTGTTTATGCCACATGCTAAAAACCACAAATCTTTAAACTACTCATATAAAACTTATATAAAATTTTGCACAGACAGTACTCAGCCGTTTCTGTGGATAGAGGTCTGGTTATCCATAATACAGGCTCCCTGCCTGCTTTACTATTATCACTTAAAAACTGTTATCTAAATAAATTGTATACTACTTGTTCTGAGAGTTAATAAATAAATTATTAAATATTATTACAATATCAAGGTCGGGCCGGGTAAAAAATATACTAGTATCTACTTATTTCATTTCAAAAAAGCAGATATGTGATTCATTTGACTGCATTTTAGTTTAGTGGTTTAAGTGGTTACCTCGCTATTTACCACTGCGCAGCATGTTGTGGGTTCGATCCCTACAGAGGTCAAAAATTTAAGGAACAAACATTTTTTTAAGTTCTGTGGGGATCGAACCCACAATAGCAATGGTTGTATTGAGTTTAGGTGTACTTTCAATCCAATTATTGTACACTAGCTGTTGTCCGCGGCTCCACCCGCGTGTATGTTCGTTATCGCTATAAAAAGTAGCCTATGTGTTATTCCAGACCATAATCTATCTCTGTGCCAAATTTCATCCAGATCCGTTCAGTGGTTTTTACGTGAAAGAGTAACAAACATCCATCCATCCATACATTCATCCATCCATCCATCCATCCATCCATCCATCCATCCATCCATACTTACAAACTTTCGCGTTTATAATATTAGTAGGATTTGTAAAGTTCCCCGCGACACAGGGATTGATTCCTAGAGCTGCAGTTGTCTTTTTAAAGAAGAAGAAAAAACATAATTTCGAATCTTACTATGATTATTTGATTTGTCCATTCTATATACTCGTAACTCCCTATGTACTTAATACGGTACACTAAGCCAGAACAACTTCCACATTTGTAGGTAATATCTAGACATTTAGGTAATTCCAAGGGTCTAAACGTAAGTGAGAACTTCGAACCTTCAATAGTAATCATGAAAGTAATTATAATAATGCCTGGGTAACAATTCTAAATAGATATTGTAACTAAAGTCAGTTATTCTAAATAGGGATATTTTGTTACTTTATGAAGGTACGGGTACCCTCGTGTATTAATTCAATGTTATAATTACTTTTAAGAATTATAGCTAGCAGTAAAGGTACTTACGGAGTGTTCTACGTAACTTGTTGTCCTTGAGCGAAGGACAGCGACTAGTCGTGATGTTATGCGAATAAACAAACGTAAATAAGAGAGGTAAGGCACTATTCTAGCGAGCAAGCTCGACTGGGGAAGGACCTCAACCTTACAGAAGACCACAGCTAGATAACTACACACAGTGGTTTAGTTATGTCCCTGTTTGTGATTGTGTTCTGGTCATAAGTCTTCACTAAGGATCTTCACAAAATTCTGTTCTGAGCTGACTTTTTCCATCGGTTGCCAGCAACCTTCATAAGATTTTTTTTATTCTTTTTTTTTTAAAGACAACTCACGCACTAGAGAACAAGCTCTGTGTCGCGAGGGACTTATCAAACATACAATTAACGGACACAAATTACTCCCAGACTCAGAACAACTCTTTGTGGGTCACACTAAGTTTTGTCCTGTGTGGGAACCGAACCCACAACCTAGTGCACAGCAGGCGCATACTGCGACCACTGGACCACCAAGGCAGTCAAGGCAGGTTTCTCTACTTCAGAACTAGTTTTACCCAACGGCCATATTTGTGCTATGTTCTGCAAAGTATGTACCCTGCTATTGGATGTCTACTAAAATATGTTCAATTATAATGAAATAAGCCTGGAACACTCAGTTATAAGGCCCATTGAACTTAATTTTATTCGTCTATGTACCTTATTACGTTTCTAATGTATTACATTTTGGTGTATAATAAAGAGTTATCTAACTATGAAGTACTTACAATGTACACGAAAATGATATAGGTATGCATTTTATTTCGTTTGCAGTAAAAAAACATTGTTAACCGAAAATATATCATAATATTACTAAATGTGAGTGCAGTTGAATTGAACCTGATTGTTACGCGGTGTTTTCTAGGAACATGCGTTTAACTAATTAAATTTATCATACCATTACCATGCAATCATAAATTCCGAGAAAATACCAGATAGTGTAAATATAAAATCATTTTATTTAATTTGTAACAATATGAAATAAATAAAATCCGTTAGATATAATATTGATATACGTTTGATTGTTAAATACTTCAGATTTAGTTAAGTATAATAATGTAGTTTTTATAATTAATCTTGTAAATATCTTGAAAGAAAGAAAGAAAAAAATATTTATTTTGTCTTTGCAAGACCTAAGTAAAGTACAGTAATCTACAAGAAAATTATAATTTATAATGCTTGCAAGACCAAACAGGACCTAGCTCAACGATTAATTGCTGATTCGCAGACGCTGCAGCGCTGATTTTCTGTTAGCCCACTTTGGAGAGAAATATGTATGTTTGAAGCGACGATCTTCGCAAAGCGGCTGGGAGTAGCTGGATGCGGAAAGCCGAGGGTTGTGCTGGGTGGCGTGCACTTAGAGAAGCCCATGTCCAGCAGTGGACTGCGATAGGCTGATGATGATGATGTTGACGTAATATGTTTGAATATGTACTACCTATATAAAAATATTTGAAGCAATTGAAACAGACATAAAAAATCAGTTAAATTATATATAATACTCATTGCTTAGAACAACTAAAGACTTAACATCGAAGACATGAACATTAACGACATCAAAATACATGAGCAAGTATCAAAACAAACAAACCCTCAAAACAATTACAACTCCAATCAAACTTGAACCGCCAAACATATCGCCATCAATCCACTCTGCCACTATATCACAAACCTACGCCCGTTTGTCATCCCATAAAACTGACTACATAAATGTTTTTGACGTATCAAAACATTAATCAAAGAGCGGAACAAAAAATGTCGTAGAACTGACTAGTAATGTGCGTTATGGTGCTACTAATATAGCGTGCTATTTCTAAATAGCGTCAACAAGTAATTTTTATAATAACGCTGATTATTACTGTATGCTATATTATAAAGAGAATACTTGTTTCCGCCGCTATATATTTAACAAGTCATCATACTGTCTTTTAGTCACATTATAATTTAGATCAGTAAGAAGAACTAAAAATTCAAATATTTACCTCTTTTATATCATTAGTACCGATGACCGATGTGCTGCGCAAAACAGGAGGGCATGCTATTCTCTGGAAAACGACGTCACAAATAGGGTGAAGTGAAGGAAGTGCACGAAAAAGGCTGCCCGGAAGGGGCAGCCCTTTTGTGAGATTTTTAGTATATTGAGAGAGATACGACCTGGTAAGAGGACAAGGTCAGGTAAAGATCAAATCCTGTGAAAATTCTCGAGATAGGCCTGTTTTCAGCAGTGGTCATCTTTCAGCGAATTTAATGATGATAAAAAATATCACTGCTAGGAAAGCATGCTATTCTTAAATAGCATCACGTTATAACGTGCTAAAACAACAAACTGTCTCTCTACTAGTGCCTACGTAGTGGCATTTGTGGCACAATGTTTACAGTTCTCACTCTTATCACGTTCTCCGGGTATTTATCTTGGCATGAATAGGCTGCGAGACTTTGACAGATCGTTCGTACCCATGTTTTGTTAAATAACTCAAGATTGGAGTTAACTTTTTGCACGGCAGCTATCTGACTATTTTGTTGATTGTGCTGAGTTACAATATTTGGTTATTGTTATATACTTTACTGTAAAATATGTAGTTGAATGTATATTTACAGGATTGAGTAGAAATTGTTTTAGGATTTTTTTAACTTCTTGGGTAGCAATTAATTACGGCCCGCCGAAGCCTATGGATACTTGCAATACCAGACATATATCGCTTGCGTGTTGCCAACCGTTTTTTACACCAGCCCCTCTAGACAAGTGGCATAAGCGATAGTCGAATCGAAAAGTCAAGAAAGGAAATGCATGGGATTTGACGTAAGTTTACGACATTATATCGTAGACTTACGCCAAATCCCATACATTTGTTTTTTTGACTTTTCGATTCGACTACCGTTTATGCCACTTCTCTAGAGGCTCAGGGCTTTATGATCGAGTATCGCTTTGAAAAGAAAACGTTTCTTTCAAAACGCATTCCTAAATAAGCGCTGGAGACCTGTAGTTACATATAGGAAAACAACTAAACCACGGTGAGGTTTGGCTGTGGTTTTTTTTAAGGCAGAGGTCCTTCCACAGTCGGGCTTGCTTCCAAGTATGATGCTCTACCTCTCTTGTTATAATTACCCCGGACACAGAACTAATTTTGAGGAATATCGAAAAAAAAACTTCAGGTATTTTTTTCTGCTTTTCTCCACTACCAGCATTTCAAATCTAAGAATCGATTGTATGAAACACAACTATTATAAGGATTTACGTCCAATTTGGAACAGCTTCAATATATCGAAGTACCCTTGCAATATCACCTCAGGGGGTAAATAATTGCTAAGCACATTAATCATACGAAATAGAGGCCTTCAATGACGTGCTAATGATTCATTGCCAACAGTAAGGTGTATATGTAGTTTATTGAACTAATATAGAGATAGAATATTAGATTTACTCGACTCTAAACCAAATATTTCTCTATCTACTCTCTTGATAGAGATGAAGAGATGCGTGACTTGCAATGGAATATAAAAGGGATAGCGGGTAAAATTTGATTTTATACTTAAAATTTTATTATTTTACAATTCATCATCATCATCTCAAGCTAGCCTACTATATCTGGCCAGACGAGTTGGTATAGGGTTTTGTTTTGAGTTTTTCCTCTCTTGCATAGGATATTGTCTGCCTCACTTACTCCCTTAGTCGACTCTTACGACACCCTCGGGATGGAAAGGGGTGGAGACATTTGTATTCTTAATCCATCACCTCACGGCCAATCTAAAACTATATTTTGGTTGAATACAATTACTTTGATTTTACCTTACCTTACCAATAGATAGTAGTTGTGTGTTTCTGTGTGTGAGTACAGGTTTCAAGTTTCTATCCCATGGATACTTCATAACAAAACCCATAAAATTTATTTTACCATTTCAAAATGTTTAAATATTTTGTAAGAAATAGGCTACCTCGAAGCGTCTTAATATTCCTATACATACCTCCTATCTATACATATTAATAATATATAAATTTGTTTGTCCGGACTGACTAACTGATTCATCAACGCTGGGCCTAAGCCTACGAGTAGCTGGGGCTATGAATTTTCACAAAGGTTCTTGAATTTTCAAAATAAGAAGAACGAAATGTTATATCTGGCTTCTGGTTAGAAACAAAGGTAAATGAATATCGGTTTACAAAAATGTTAACCCTAAAAGAGTGATTTTTTAAATTCAACCTCTTATTTTTTCTTTATTGTTTACTTTGTACCTAATCTTGCTATCATTTTCTGTCTTCTTTACTATAATCATGTGTCTTTTGTTTAGCAAAATAAATGCTCTATCTTTCTTTTTTTTTTTTTTTTTTTACTACTTGGGTGGCAAACAAGCAGACGGCCCACCTGATGTTAAGCAGTATCCGTAGCCTATAGACGCTTGCATTACCAGAGGTAACCAACCCATTTTTCTACACCAGGGCTCCAAGATGGAAGTAACCCTGGGGTAGGAATACGTATCTTTCAAAACGCATTCCTAAATGAGCGCTGGAGACCTGTACTCACACACAGGAACACAACTACACCGCTGTGTGTAGTCATTTGGCTGTGGTCTTCTGTAAGGTGGAGGTCCTTCCCCAGTCGGGCTTGCTCGCTAGTATGGTGCCCTACCTCTCTTTCTTATATAAAGAAATATGTTTAACCCGTGCAAAACCGGGGCAGGCCGCTAGTATGTTACAATTGTTTTCAAAACAAAACACACACTCACACAGCTACAAAACATTTACTCTTGTTAGCATAACACTTACGAAGGAACATTACAACGGATGGAAGCTATGATTTACTGCCTAACTTATCGATTCTGTGTCGTGCAAAGCAAAATGTCATTGAGACATTTTACGCAAGGCATTTTTGCGATATCTGCTACTATATCATGTATTGTTGTATGTGCACGAGTATTTACTTAATGTACTATGTTATTTATTGTACTAATAAGTCTAAAAAGACGTAGGGCACCATAGTAGCGAGCAAGCCCATTTGGAAAAGGACCTCATCCTTACATAAGACCACAGCAACTACACACAGCGGTAAAGCGCTGAAGACCTATACTCACACACGGGACCACAACATTCTTTCGTTTGTGAGTACAGGTCTTCAGCACTTATTTAGATGCGTTTAGTGAGAAACGTTTTCCTATCCCAGGGATACGCTATATTAAAGCTTTGGTGAAAAAAAAAGGGTCGGAATCATGCAAGTGATATCACTTGCATGATACCGACCCATTTTTTTTTCAATATATCTATTATTGCAAGTTAACATCAGGTGGGCCGTAAGCTTGTTGGCCACCCAAGTAGTATAAAAAAGGAGCTATACATTTGTTTCACTGTTGCGCACGGGTCTCTACTATTAATAGAGCTCATAGGTTGCCTTGGTCCAGTGGCCGCAAAATGCGCCTGCTGTGCACGAGGTTGTGGGTTTGATTCCCACACAGGACAAAACTTTGTGTGACCCGCAAAGAGTTGTTCTGAGTCTGGGTGTAATTTGTGTCCGTTAATTGTATGTTTGTAAAGTCCCCCGCGACACAGAGCTTGTTCTCTAGTGCGGGAGTTGTCTTTTTAAAATTTAAATAGGGTTATATATATTATCCTATGCACGCTGGTCTAATATGGGTTTCCGTCTCTCTCTTTTTGAGAGAGAAGAAGAAACTCGTGTCAGGCAATAAAACGTTTACTTTGCTATAATAAGTTTCTCCAATATTTCAAAATATATAACACAAGAATTAATATAGATTAACCCTTTTATCCTTTCGGGCCATATAGTCACTGAAAATATGTGTGATGTTTTGGATATAGAGAGGGAGCGTAGGCAGATGCCGTAGTCTGTGCCACCACGTGCGTTCCGAGCTAAACGCGTTGTGGGGCCCTCCATATCGAAGAATGCTGCGCACGAATTCAACAATAGCGTTTTCTGAGCGTATTGCCGACACGATTGGATGTAGAATTAGTGTAGCCCTACTCCCAACCACTGCTTTACTGTGTAGAAACTGACTTCCCATCCCATATGTTGGCTCGATATACAGGTGAAGTTAAGATCACACTTTTTAAAGCATATTGCCAGGTGTTTTACACGAATAGCCTGTGGCCCATTACTTTATGGTCATTATTAAAATACTCTCAAATTTGTGTGGAATGGTAATACTAGAGGGCGATACTACATATGTATCCTAATCTCGAGGACGAAGCATTTAGTATAATAACATAGTCTAAGTTATATTGTTACTAACACTATGGATCTGATGTACTGAAAATAAATGATAGATAGATAGATAACTCTTTATCGTACACCATAAAACATAATATTTTACAAAAACATGATATTTATTTTTATCATATATTTTCTTAAAACCATAATTGTATTATAGGTAAGAAACCATTCTACTAAAAGTACTAAGAGTAACGTCTATAGAAGGCTTTTCAGACTTCAACAAACTGCAATAAATTGTTACTTCGATATATGAAACCTTACTTTCTTTCCGATAACTAGTTTATAGCAGCACTTAGATGCGATAGATTCAATTTTAATAGATAAAGTGCTTACATAAAGAGATCGTATATTGCATTATTCATTTTGTATTATCAGGTTTACACACTGCGACTATTGTTTTTCAATTTTGATATCGATTTTAAAGCGAAGAATTTTAAGAGAGGACACTATATTAATGAGCAAGCCTGACTGGGGAAGGACCTCCACCTTACAGAAAGCCACAGCCGAAAAACTTTACACAGCAGTGTAGTTGTGTTACTGTGTGTGAGTACAGGTCTCCAGTGCATATTTAGGAATGCGTTTCAAAAGAACGTTTTCGGGAGATCCTTCCCCTATCTTGGCTTTCTAGCTAGTATGGTACCCTACCTCTCTGTAGATTTACTTTAGATTTTACTTTACTAATATATTACTTTTTATGAAGAGTTGATATATTATATATATTTTTACACTATCAAGGTGGCAAACAAGCATACGGTCTGCACGATGGTAAGCAGTTACTGTAGCCTATTTTGCTCCTTTTATACAAATTTTATTTATTTATTTTATTTATTTTTTATTGGACCTTCAACAAAGGATATACACATATATTACAAACAATATTGCAGAATGGTTATTGGCCCGTGTACTCCTTCAATTATAGAAGGCCACAGCATGCACAATAATAACTAAGACTTAAAACTAATACATACTAACTAATTAATTAATTAACAATTTCGAATGATATAAAAACAAACACTAAAAGACCAACCAGATAAAGGCTTATTCCCGCCCGCTCCACGATTTTGTTCCCAAGCGCTCCAAGACTAAAATTAAATATTATTATTATTTTATAAAATCGTTCTCAAGGGCTCCAAAAACTTATGAAAGGTATTTTCTTCAAAACTTCTTATTTCCATACATCAATTCCCAGGAGCTCCAAAATATACTACATCAATTAAAAAAGACCCACATAATACTGTGTTCCCAACAGCTCCAAAACAAAGTGTACGGTTAGCAGAATTAAAACATTTAATACTATAATATTACCTTTTTATTAGGTAACGGTAAACATGGTTTTATATAGAAAGTAGTAAATAAAGAGATTTTTTTTTCTTTTATAAATAATACTAGCATATTATTTGCTTTAAATTATGTATTTTGTATTTAAAAATGAGGAATTTCCTCCCACGTACGATTAAGTTGTGGAATGAGCTGCCTGCCTAGGTTTTCCCGAAAGACTATAGCATGGGGATCTTCAAGAAAGGAGTTATAAGGTTTCTAAAGGGTCGACAATGCGCGAGTGATACTTCTGGTGTTGCAAGCGTCCATAGGCTACGATAACTTCTTACCATCAGGCCAGGGCTGTATGCTTGTTTGCCTCCTTGGTAGTATAAAAAAAATGTATAAAATCATTTGGTCAATTACTAATATTTTTGTAAATATACCTGTTGTCATCACAACCACCATTATGTTTAACGTAATTTGAATAGTATCAATTAAAAAAAAAAACAGTTTGGGGTTATCACAATCAGTTTTAAGCTATTCACAAATAAAAAATCTAAATTCACAAATATTAAAACATCTCAGTGTTTTAAAAAATGTATCAAAGTTTTCAATTAAAGTTTTAAAAAGTAAGTAATACATTTTATTACATTGTGTTTCGGTTCAATTTTATTTTCCTTATTGAAATCTTGCACCTACTTCATTTATCTCTGCATCACCCTAAGGTTGGCTGGTAGAGAATGCTTTTGGCATTAAGCCCTCCATTGTACATTATGTGCATAAAGTTTAAATAAATAAATAAAATATTTTTTAATTTTAAGTCTTTATTAATCGATTGACGGCTCCGATTGTTTTTAGTGCAATGATATTTAACAAAGTATTAAGCTTCTTCCCATATAACAAATAAAAACTGCGCCGGTGGCTATTGTTTACTAGCCGGCCCGCAAACAATACATGCCGAGTCCATAGTATTTTGTGCAAAAATATACCATATCACAAACTAGCATACGGTGGGTGGGCACTTCGTTGGTCCATAGGCTCATTTGGATAATATATTATATTAACAACAGTTCATCTTCTTTGAGTAAAAATGAAGCTTAACTCAAAAACATATAGTTCTTTACAAAATCTTGCGGAGCCGAGCAGGCCATGTTTCAAAATCTTATTTACAAAACGAATTCTTATGCGCAAGAAGATTTAAAATATGTGAAATTCCGAGCTGAAAAAAAAAGTTATTTTTCATTATTTATTTAGGTATCTACTATATATATTATAATTATTCTAAATCATACACAGTTAAAATTGAGGTACGGGTTAGAATAATTCGAAATAAAGCAAGTCGTATATTCGTAATGCAACTTATCAAGGTTGTCAAATTATTTGAATGGCATAAAAAACCAAAAAGAAGACTAAAGGCATGATCTAAAAATAATACATGTTTAGTCCCAGAAGTACAATCTCTTAAAATCCTTATTCTTAATCTATGCTGAAGTGTGCCCACACTCGAGCATAGATTAAGAATGGTAAAGTACGAAATCTATAAGTGGACGCACTTATAGATTTCGTACTTTACTATTACGTTCGGGATTGTTTTGCCTACGTTACTTTAAAAACTTTGGAGCTCGTGGGAACGGTTTTTATATTAAAGAATTGACTATTTTCTTGGAGCTGCTGGGAATAAAATCTCAAAGTACCTAGACAATGTTTTGGAGCTCTAGGGAATGAAAGTGGTAAATGTGACTTTGTTTATTAATTTAATACAAACATCCTTGGAGCTCCTGGTAATCAATGTATGAAAATATGAATTTTAGAGAACAATAGATTTGGGGCGCACGGGAATAAGCCCAGATAAATACACAAACATAGGTGTACGCAATCACAAAGAAAGAGTTTCGCAGTGCAGATCGGATTTCACAAAACAGCTGAAAACAAACGTTCGGTGAGCGTTGAAGAAGTTAGTACAGTAGTGCTGTCCCATGTCTCGGATTACGCTGTCCCGGACACGGGACGTCCCGGAGTTTATTGAATGCTTCTGCGAACAGACTGCACGACAATTGATCTTTATAAATTGTTTTTCACTGTCAAGGTAACTTCTGCGTATTGCCGTTTTAAAAATTGTAAAGATACAGTTGTGAATCGTAACGGTAACTGGTTTTGCATTTATATTTATGCAATAATATATATGATATATTCTTCAGTGCTGATTTGGATGTGCGTTTAAAAATAATGTTTTCTTACCTTAGCGTTACACTTAGCACAAAACCCTTGCTTGCAATACCTTCATCATCATCATCATCATATCAACCCATAAACGTCCCACCGCTGGGCATAGGTCTCCTCTATATGCTTAGAGGGATATTAGCCTACTATGCCACGCTGGCTAGACGGGTTGGTATAGGGTTTTGTTTCGAGTTTTCCCTCTCTTGCAGTGGATATTATCTGCCTGAATTACTCCCTTAGTCGACTCTTTAGACATCCTCGGGATTAGTATTCTTAATGCGTCATCACACGGATCTAAACCTTAGAAACATATTACCAGACGAGCCGTATGTATTCCATTTAAATGGTATAAACAAATAAATAGATCAAAGTGTAAATATTGAAACATAAACTAAGTTGAATAGATAAGTTATAGTTACAATGGAACACTAAATTCTAAAATGTAATATTTTGAAGTCGATTGCAACACCGCGTTTTATAAAAAAAGGCCATACATATTGCTGTAAAGTGAATAAAAAATACGTGTTCAATTGTCACAATAAACAAAGGCCATTCCATATATTGCGATCCCGTTTTCCGGGACTCATTCATACGTATCAACACTATACCGGTTTCCAAAACAAAGTACGTTTTGAAAAACAAAAGGAGTTGATCACAAACATTGTGTAAAGTTGAGAATGCATTGAGAATTGAAATTTTCCTTTTAGATCAAGACTAAAATTCTACATAGCCATAGGCGTATGACAGCTATAGTAGTAATAGAAGGGGAGTCTTTTAGCTGAGACGATGATGATGAATAGGCGGGAAGCCTATTTCTAACCGGACAAAATGCAATAAAATATTACCGGACCCAGCAATTGAAACAAGCAGGACCAAAGAGGTCATTTAATAAATTAAAAACTGGATTCGATAGATACCTACCGCTAAGTTTGCGTTCAAATGTGTTAGCGACAAGAGATACATAGATACTATCAATATAGTCTGTGGTATTAATTGTGTATCGCCATCTATCAGGCCAATAGAAATGCCACTTTTTTTTAAACAACTCTCCCGCACTAGGGAACGAGCCCTGTGTCGTGGGGGACTTTACAAACATAAAACATTAACGGACACAAATTACACCCAGACTCAGAAAAACTTTTTGTGGGTCACACAAAGATTTGTGTGTGTGTGGGAATCTAACCCTCGTGCACAGCAAGCGCATACTGCGGCCACTGGACCACCAAGGCAGTCTTGAAACTGATTGAATTAAAACATAACAAAACATAATATGTCGTAGTCTCAAAAACTCTCGAAATTAACGCCAGTTCCTGCTTTTACCATTTAGACCTGGTAGACCTTAGGATTTATCGAGATACAGTAACATTATACTGATTCTCTGTGAAAACTTTGATAGCGCGATTCAGGCTCTTGTAGTAATTTTACGCGATTGGTGTTTCTAATATTAACGACATCTTTGTATTTATGTTTTTATTTTGATCAGTTTATATATTATTATGTTTCTATTGGCCTGATGTATGGCGCCACACAATAAATATCACAGACTATACTGATTATCTAACTTCCACAAGTTGAAATGTTTTACATTATTTTTTTAAAACAGCTACCATTTTTAGCGATAAAATCAGCTTTGAAACCGGTAAAAGGCAATAATACGAGGTTAATGTGTAAGAGCTGCGTGGAGTGTGACACTAACTCAGTTTGATAGTGTATACCAATAATGGTGGCTTATGTTTGTTTAGTGTTAACGACGATTGTGTTCTCAAACTATGATTTAGTTGATAGTGGTAAGTTTTACTGTGTGATATGAAAGACTAGTGGTCGTGTAAGTGTAATAAACATTACATAGAGAGAAAATCGTAAGGTAGGATGGGTTCCAGCTAGGTGAACTGACGATCTTAATAACGATGCGGGAGGCGGCGGACCGGGTGCTGTGGCGCGTGATAGGAGAGGCCTGATTGATTGATTTAGAGAGAAAAGGCACAATCCAAGCAAACAAACCCGTCTTGCAAAGATCCACCACCTTAACTGCCTTGGTGGTCCAGTGGCTGCAGTATGCGCTTGCTGTGCACGAGGTTGTGGGTTCGATTCGCACACACAGGACAAAGAGAGAGAGAGAGAGAGAGAGAGAGAGAGAAACACAAAGAACAATTCTTTGTGGGTCACTCAAAGGTGTTACCCACAAAGAATTATTCTGAGTCTGGGTGTAATTTGTGTCCGTTAATTGTATATTTTTTTTTTTTTTTTTTTTATACTACTTGGGTGGCAAACAAGCATACGGCCCGCCTGATGTTAAGCAGTATCCGTAGCCTATAGACGCTTGCATTACCAGAGGTATCACTTGCGTGTTGCCAACCCATTTTTTTACACCAGGGCTTTAAGATGGAAGTAACCCTGGGATAGGAATACGTTTCTTTCAAAACGCATTCCTAAATGAGCGCTGGAGACCTGTACTCACACACAGGAACACAACTACACCGCTGTGTGTAGTCATTTGGCTGTGGTCTTCTGTAAGGTGGAGGTCCTTCCCCAGTCGGGCTTGCTCGCTAGTATGGTGCCCTACCTCTCTTAAAATATATATATATGTATATGTTTGTAAAGTCCCCCGCGACACAGAGCTTGTTCTCTAGTGCGGGAGTTGTCTTTTTAAAAAGAAACTTTACAGAATACCTTAGTCAAATCTCTTATAAGATTTGTTTTTTAAGGTACGATTTTCTATCCCAGGTGTTATCGAGTGATTTCTCAGGTATTGCAAACTTCCGTAGGCTTCAGTGATTGCTTACCATTAAACGGGCCTTATGCTTGTTTGTCACCTAAGTGGCAAATAAGATTCTCCATCTCCATATTCATATTGTCATTAAATAAATCCCATAATAATATATAGTTAATACATACTTAACATTATATAAATTAAAAGGAGGCATTTAAATCAGTTCATTGTAAACAACTTGTTTTTATTGTTAATATTCTCAATATCCAATGAAAATACGATAATTACCTAAGTATATTTTACTGAAATTATTCCAAGTAGACCATTCAAAATGAATATATTTATTTTAATAAATTAATTAATATAATTTTACTTCGTATTTTATTCATATCAGTTAATTAATTAAATTATTATAAAATGTCCTGTAAATTCGCAACAGCTCAATAATAATAATAATAATAATAATCATTTATTTGCAAATATGGGTACAACATAAAATAGGTCACATCAGTAGGTATACAAGAACTCCATATTTTACCAATACATGGGCATGCAAATGTTAAGGTGATACAAATAATAGGTGCACTTATTTAGTTTAGGTTAAAAATCACGTTAAAGTTAAAACAATATTACTTACATAACGAAATAGCTAAAATAACCATGTGAAAATTAATACAGTATATGTCAACATTTATTGCAATTATTGTAGAATTAATGAAATATATTTGTCAAAATTAATAAATAGTCAGTTAAATAGTAAAAATTTACATGTCAAAATTAATAGATTACAGTTATTCATTTCAAACTTATAATGTCAATGTATAAAAATAACTGCTCATAATAAACTAAATAAAATTAAAAAATAATTTACCACCAAAAAAAAAAAATCTACAATGAGTCATTTAAGAACTCAGCGATATTATAATAACATTTACTAATTAATAAATTGCAAAAATGTTTTTTAAATTGGTTTACAGTTAGATTTTTCATTGAGGATGGTATCTTATTGTAGATTTTTGGGGCCATGCATAGTACACTTTTATTCATTAATGTTGTTTTCGCACTTGTCATGCAGAGCCTGTCAATATCACGTCTATTGCGTTTAACTCTATCAGCTAGTTTTGGGAACAAATTAGCATTTGTTTTTACAAATAGAGCTACTTCAAAAATGTATAGGGACGGCAGTGTCAAAATTTTATGCTGTGTAAAGTACATTTTACAACTTTCAATAGTCTTTAGTCCAAACATGGCTCTTATACATCGCTTTTGTACCTTGAAGACAATTTCCCTGTTGGTGGAATTGCCCCAGAAGATTATTCCATATCTTAAATTAGATGCTACCAGTCCGTGATAGGCCATTAAAAGGGCATCTTTATTGACAATCGGCGCAAGTTTATATAGGGCATAACTAGAACTACTGATTTTTTTACTCAGTTGTTCAACGTGGGCTTTCCAATTGAGTTTATTGTCGATGGTTATTCCAAGAAATTTAGCAGTTTCTACTTCAGTTATGATATGGTTGTCATGACGCACATCAATGTTTTGCGTATTGGTAGGAGTTTTACGTTGGTTAAAATGCATGATATGAGTTTTATTTAGATTAATCTTTAAATTATTGTTATTAAGCCATGTAATTATAGATGTCAAGGATTGATTAATGTCAGTTTCATAGGAGTCAGGATTCTTACAAGCTATTGTCAAAGTACTGTCATCAGCAAAGAGAGTCATTGGTTGAATAGTGGTTTTTGGTAAGTCATTAATATATACAATAAATAATAAAGGTCCTAAGACGCTACCTTGTGGTACACCATATTTTACAGTTCGCTCTTTAGATAAATATGTTTTTTCTTGTTTAGTGTCATTTAATTTTGTTATTGCCGTTATCTGTTTCCTGTCATGTAAATATGATTCTAGTAAATTTAGGACATTACCTCTTATTCCGTACGCGTCAAGCTTATTTAGTAAAATATGGTGGTCAACATAATCAAATGCTTGCGTCATGTCGCAATAGATGGCAGACACAGGAGTATTTTTATCGACATTTATCATTACATTATTATAGAAATTATAGATAGCTTGATTAATAGTCCTGTTTTTGCGAAAACCGTTTTGCTCAACACAGAGAATATTATTTTTTTCCAAATATTTATACAAATGGTTATAGATAAACTTTTCAAATACTTTTGACATTACGGGTATAAGCGATATTGGTCGATAGTGTTCCATTAATTGTTTATCGTCTTTCTTGAACAATGGTTTGACAACAGACTTTTTTAGAGCATCTGGATAACAACCACAGCTGATGCTAAGATTTATAGTATGGCTTATAGGCGTACATATAATGTCACCTACGGTTTTTATTATTTTTGTAGTAATGCCGTCGTAGCCAACACTGGCGGTATTTCTTAAGTTATTAATTATATTTAAGATATCAGAAGGCATGCTCGGAGACATATACATCGAATCTTTTGAACTCAAAATGTGTTGTCTAATGTTTTCGCCTGACCCGGGTAGTGGTATGACTCTATCAATGAAGTAATTGTTGAAGTTACAGCTTATATTGGTTGGATTATCAATACTAATGTTGTTTACTTTAATTTTGTCAATGTTATTTTTTGGCAAATTCAGTGTTTTATTGTTTATTATATGCCATGTTAGTTTTGATTTATTAGTTGACGTTTTTATTTTAAACACATTTTGAGCTCGTTGTGTAAGTTTTATAATTTTTCTTAATCTTTTACTGTATTTTATATATTCGTGCTTATTAGTAGAACACCTGTTACGCCTGTATTTCCATAATAGTTCAACTTTCTTTTTACTGCAAATTTTCACACCACGTGATATCCATTTAGGTTTTCTTTTAATACCGATGGTGACCATTTTTTGCGGGAAACATAGATCATAAAATAGTTTAAATTGGTCAGAAAATATGGAATACGCTTCGTTGGGTTCATCTGCTTTATAAATATCAGCGAAGCTGAGATTTTCTATACATGATCTGAATTTTGTAATATTTTCGTTGGAATAATCGCGTTGTATTTTTCGCCAGTTAGTAAAACTGTGAGTGGACCTAACGGGGCATTTTAATAATTGCGCCGTATGGTCTGACAGAGCAAATTCTATCACTTCCGTCCCGCAACTTCTGTAAAAGTTATGTGCAAGATTATCAATACATGTTTGGCTTATTAGTCTAGTAGGTTGGTGTACAGCTAATTTCATGTTAAAGTTTAACAATAAGCAATTAAATTCTATAGATGAACAGTTGTTCTTCATCATATCTATATTATAATCACCAGCTATAACAATATTGTCATATTTTTTCTTGGTAACATAAATGAGTAATTGTTCAAGTCTATCAAAAAATGTATTCAAGTTTGATGGTTTTGGCACTCGGTATAAGCATATAATTAATATATTGTAACTTACTAATTCTATTCCACAACATTCAAGTAAATTTGGTATTGACATTTTACGGATTTCTAGTAGTTCTTTAAATAGTAGATCGTTGCGAACTAGAATACAGGTACCACCCCTTTTACTATCTGATCTACTGAAACATGCGGCGAGGGAGTAATTTTCTATGAAAAGATGATGTTCATCGCCTGCTTTTATGAAATGCTCCGTTATACACAGTACATCAACGTCTTTTTCTTTATTTCTTAAATCGTCAAGACATATAGAAAGATCATTACTTTTATTAATCAATCCTGCTATATTTTGGTGTAATATATGGAGCCAATTTTTATTCAAGAAAAAATGTTTTCTTAGTTACATTTGCGCTTGTCATTTGTCTAACTGTTTCAGTTGTCGATGCCATGCAAGAAATGTCCTTTGGGTCTCCGCCAAATGTGTGGTTGGTCGATGTAATTGGTTCTTGTGTGCTGTACTCCTGATAAGGGAAGGCTGATAGGTCTACGAGTATTCGCTGCATGATATTTGAGTAAATATTTTGTAGTCCATAGTTATTCAATTTGCCTGTTTTATATGAGAACATGTCGTAGGTGAGGTCATAATTTGCATCGAAGAAATACGCATTTTCTTGATCTTGTAGGTATTTGTGTAATAAATCGTTAAATATTTCGATTTTATAATTGTATATCGGAGCTCCTCTTACGTAGGTGGGAGAGCATAAAATTATGTTAGTGTTCGTAATTTGTTTCAAATAGCTATGAATGGATTGCGTTAATTGCACAATGTTTTCATTATTTCTAAAATCGTGTTCTCCTATCAATATTAGGCAGTAATCATTCATATTAAATTTTTTCAATTTGTCAGATATATTTGATATCATTTTCATAGTGCCACAATTTTGTAGAATATACCTACAATAGTTAAAATGCTGCCCGAAAATATTTTCTAGGTATTGCAGTTTGCCCTTTGTCGAACAATTGGTCAGGATACACAATTTCCTTTTTTGTAGTAACTGCACATTGCTTTGAGGAGATTTGTTTGTCTTTTGACTCAATATTGCCTTTTCTTCAATTTTACCTGGCTGCTGCTGCTGCTGCTCATTAGATGTTCGAGCCATTTTTTTTCTTTTAGGGGTCAAGAAATTTGTGTCGCTAACTATGTCCGTTGTAATCTTTTTATAAATATTTTTCTGTTTGGTCAAATTTTCAATAGTTTTTTTTAAGTCTGTATTTTCTATATTTAAATTTTCTACTTCTTGATGTGCTGAAGCTAGTTGTGTTGTTAAATCTTTAATTTTGTTTTTTAATTCAGTCATTTGGTCATCGTCATCGTCGTCCGATAAGCTTGGAAAACTATTTCTTGTAGTATTTACTTGATTGTTTATTATTGCGCTAGATTCATCTTCACTTTTTGCTGAGTCTGAATATTTCCTGTTACGGCGAAGAGTGATGTTGCCAAAGAAATCCATTTTCTCAAATCTTAATTTTTGTTTACGTTCCTAATTTTATATACTGGTAACATTAACACTTTGACCGTGTAACAGGGGCTTTGTTGTCGTATGCTACATTTGCTAACGAATCCGCCACTCGGTGCTGGAACGCGCCCGGTAACGTCAAGGATGACGTTTAGGTTATATAATTTAAAAAATGTTGAAATAAACTGACACTATGACTAACACTTTCTCAAAAAACAACAGAATTTATCGCCAAAAGGTTATTTAGTACTCGCATTTAGGTGATTTAATTATTGTCTATATTGAAAAGTGTGTTATGATCCGTTACACTTGCCGCCACGTTAGAAAGAAATGTATTTTGAGTTGGTTGCACAGAATTGTCTTGTTTTGTTTACACTGTATATTGTTTTACAACACATTCACGAACGATACCACTGTATAGTCACATAACTAGTAGTACATTTACATTATTGCCTGGTTGATTGGCGTCAAATTAGATATTTAAATGAAATAAATTATACGGAGCCTTGTTTACTTTTCTCACTGACAAAAGATGTCAACTGTAGCTTTATTTATTTAACTAATAAATAATAATCTCTGCTGAGTTAAAATTATTTACCTTTTCAATTAATTAATTACTATTATGATTCAGTCCACTACTGGACGTAGACATACTATAAGGTAGAATCTCTATGTTCCTGACGGAACATGAGAGTCCAGGATTCCAGGTTGTAAAATGAAAGACAGTGCGACTTGTAAAATTCAAAGAGCCCTTTAATCAATATCGTTACACGATCTAGCTATAGCGACGGCTCAATGAGAAGTGAACCGTCCCTGAGCAAAGTACACTAAATGCCTAAATGACGCCTTACTAAAGTATAATAGCAATATGCAAAACTAAAACAGGCGGTATTGATCCACTAAGTCTAAGGAGAGACTTCGCCTCCTTGTGTGTGTTCTACCGCCTGTACAATGGGCTGTGTTCTGAGGAATTGTTCGAGATGATGCCCACGGCCACATTTTATCAACGCACCTCTCGCCACCGACAGGGAGTTCATCCTCACATCCTTGCACCTCTAACTTGCCGTACCGTAAGATTCCAGAGGAATTTCTTACCACGTACGATTAGGCTGTGGAATGAGCTCCCTGCCGAGGTTTTTCCAAAAGACTATAGCATGGGGTTCTTCAAGAAAGGAGTTATAAGGTTTTTAAAGGGTCGGCAACGCCTGAGTGACACCCCTGGTGTTGCAAACGTCCATAGGCTACGGTAACTGCTTACCATCAGGCGGGCCGTATGCTTGTTTGTCACCTTGGTAGTATAAAAAAAAAAAAGGACCGATTCAGACGGCATATAAGTAGGTACGGGCTGGCAACGTAGCATGCGGAGCGCTCGCGACCGGCGGCGGCGGCGGCGTTTAAAGTTCAAAAACGTTCGGAAACCTACCGTTTAGGACCGATTCAGTCGGCATATAAGTATGGGCTGGCAACGTAGCGGGCAGAACGCTCACGTCCGGCGGCGTTTAAGAGGAAATGCGGGCGGAGAGACTTTTGAGTATTAGGTATTTGAATAAACTATCGCTGTCGCTCTGCGAGCGCTCGGCCGCGCGATTTGTGCGACAGGGACAACTGCATATCCGACTAAACAGCATAAGTAAAAAGTCGTAATTCGAGGTTTGGCTCTCGCCTATTTCCTCCTCCATTATTAGACCAATTTAGAAGATATTTCGCAAACTGCATGATTAAGATATAAAGTGTGCCCCTATGTTTTCCTTTTTTCAATAACAGTTGCCATATTTGTATACCAGGCCTATGTTGACAGCCGTCTAAAATGGTTATTTTGAGCATTTTTAAGGGTTTCTAGTGCTTATAAATATAATGAATCATTAAAAAGGAAAACATAGGAACATACAAGAAGTTGATATTAATTTTATTGCGAAAAATGTTTACTTTAAGATCGTAAACCAGGTAGAAAACAGGCGAGAGCGTTTCTATGGAGAATAGACACACTGCGTTTCCTCTTAAAGTTCAAAAACGTTCGGAAACCTACCGTTTAGGACCGATTCAGTCGGCATATAAGTACGGGCTGGCAACGTAGCGGACAGAACGCTCACGACCGGCGGCGTTCGAAGTTCAAAAACATTCGGAAACATACATTTCTTTAAGTATTTATCTTCTTTTTTTACAGCTGTACCAGGGTACATCAGAAAAGCACTTCTTCAGAAGGATCAATACAAAGCACCCATCAGACAAAAGTCAACGACTCTCAAAAACCTCTCACTACAAGACGTCTTCGCAAAAATAAAGGCCATTACTATGAAACTAAGTCAGCACGCGAAAAGAAATGGATTCAAAGTTGACTATAGATTTCGATTAACAAATAATAAATTTAGAAATTAAAGAAATTGAGTTGTTTTATTTATCTTTATTTTAATTTTTAAGAGAATAAATATTTATAGATCACAAATGTTTTTCCTACAACATTCAAGTGAGGAGACCACCTATTGTCTAATCTATTGTGTCTAACTTGAGACAGCGAATGGGTTTACCGATGAGCACACGTGCAGTAAAATTATTTTAAGACCCTTTCTCTCTCTTAGTCGAAATAAAAAGTTTTGGTACCCATTTATTTGTAAACGCATATTTTACAAATATGTATGTATGTACCTATACCAATAATTTTTCAGATTCCAAAACACTAAATATTTCTTTCCTCATATAAATTGTTAAACAATTGAATAACTCCAAACTTTCACTATAAAATACAATACAAATATGCACTATAAACAATTCAGGGAATCTAATACATTTTACAATATAAACATTTTAGAATAGTACGAATAGAACAAACAATGTATTCTTTATGTGCTTACAAAACTTTCATACCAGATTACTGTCTCACAGATATTGTTTTATCTCATCTTATACATGAATAAGACAAACACGATTTAACTCCATATAAAATAATGTTGGTCCATACCATTGTTTCATGTCACTATCAAATCGCTTACATGTTCAAGAAATTAGTGACAAGTGAATACTTATTTTATTAACTTCTAGTTTTATTTAAAGCCCGACTGGGAAAGGACCTCCACCTTACAGAAGACCACAGCTAAATAACTAAAGACAACGGTGTAGTTGTGTTTCTCTACAGCGCTCATTAAGGGATGTGTTTTGAAATAAACTTATCCCTATCCCAGAGATAAGTCCATCTTACAGCCCTGGTGTAAAGAAATAGGTCAGCAACACGCAAGTGATATCGGGTAATATAGTGTTCCAGCCAATGACGTGGGCCTTAAAGAAATAAAGGAATTGGTAGCAGTAGATAAATTTAGACAATTAAGCAAAAATGATGCATAAATAATCACACTATTATTATGCCACCGTTTTGTTTGTTATGCTGTAAAGAGACAGAGAGATGTTCGTAAAATGTTACCGAACAGATTGTCTACTACAATCATAAGAATGTTGTAATCAAATTGCAAACATCAATTATTCACTACAATTAAATTATCGACCAGTATAAGATATTTAATTTTATCGGTTACATGCTACATCATACGGGCTATGGAGCGAGCTATGCTTGGCGGCTCTTTGAAGGATAAATTTCACAACGAGGTAATCCGACAAAGAACCAAAGTTACCGACATAGCTCGCAGACTTAGCAAGCTGAAGTGGAAATGGGCTAGTCACATCTGCAGAAGGATTGACGGTTGATGGAGTAGACGTGTCCTAGAGTAGAGACCGCGACGCGGTAAGCGTAAGGTAGGGCGGCCCACAGCTAGGTGGACCGACGACCTAAAAAAGGTCGCTGGGACGGACTTGATGTGAAAGGCGGAGAACCGTGTGCTGTGGCGCGTGTTAGGAGAGGCCTATGTCCAGCAGTGGACTGCGATAAGCTGATTGATGCTACACCACCCTCAAAACTCAATTTAAAGAAAATAATGGCAAGCCGTGACACAAAATATTAAAGAGTAGATATAAATACCTGTTACATTATTGTTATGCAAAAATTACAAGAAACCCAATCAGCAGTAGTAGTGAAAGCACAGCAAGGAAATAAAATAGACACCTTTTAATTTATTTTTATTTTTTATACTACCAAGGTGACAAACAAGCATACGGCCCGTCTGATGGTAAGCAGTTACCGTAGCCTATGGACGTTTGCAACACCGGGGGTGTCACTCACGCGTTGCCGACCCTTTAAAAACCTTATAACTCCTTTCCTGAAGAACTCCATGCTATAGTCTTTTGGGAAAACTGCGGCTCATTCCACAGCCTAATCGTACGTGGTAAGAAATTGCTTTGGAATCTTACGGTACGTTTAATTATTTTTTTAATTAATGAAACATACAAAAGTATTCCTTTTTAAGGTAAGAATTATTAAAGTTGTAAACTTCAATACAGTGTGTCCTTCTATACCTTAAAGTCACTATTATCACATGTCCCTAAACTGAATATAGGTCAGCAAAATATCTAAGCACTAGATTTCAGCCGGCCAGGTATGTGCCATGTTGGTTTACAACAGGATTTACAATTTAGATTTAGTGTCAGTGCGATGCAGATCATCAGATTAGCACGTTACACTAAAAAGGGGATTATCGTGTTCATGCAATTTACTTGCAAATTTGCTTTGTTATTGCGTATTCTAAAGTTAGGATGTTAACTCATTTTACCTTCATTACATATCTTATCTATGTGATAGTTCATCTAATTATTAAGTTAAGATTCTAACAAATATAAAAAAATGATGAAGAAAAAAGTATGAAAATTACTGAAATAGAAGAAATGTCTAAAGAAGTGAAGGCAATAGATAAGAGAAAATAGAATAATAAAATTATACTAGATTGACTGAGGCTTAAATCATGAATGAATGGACTATTAGGCTATTAAACATTTTACACTCTTAATATATAATTTCGAGGCAATAAATATTTGAACACTAATTATTTAAGAGGAATTTTTAAAATATATAATTTCGAGGCAATAAATATTAGAACACTCATTATTTGAGAGGAATATTTTAAATTAAAGTTTAATATTCTCTGCATTTATAAATTATCAGAAAACTTTTCAAGAAACTCTTTTTAATTGCTTGAAGGTTTTGAGCATAATTAACAATATTTATTTTATGGTAACTTTTAAAAGACGTGAATTAACTACTAGACCCAATTATGATTAAAAAACCTCTTTAATGACAACTTCCCAAATCTAATAGCAGCCAAATCTACTTTCTCAGCTCATAAACGTCCCACTGCTGGGCACGGGTCTCCTCCATACATTTGGAGAGATATTAGCCTACTGTACCACGCTGGCCAGACGGGTTGGTTTTGTTTCGAGTTTTCCCTCTCTTGCAGTGGATATTGTCTGCCTGACTCTTTTAGTCGACTCTTACGATACCCTCGCGATAGAATGGGGTGGTGACACTTGTATTCTTAATCCGATAATTAAATTGGTTTAGATTTGTCTGTGTGGTGACCACACGGACAAATCTAAACCAATTTAATTTATATAAACTCGTAAAAAGTACGAATATGATGTCATCTTCGAGAACTCATAGTACAATGTGGAGGTGAGTTATGTTATTTCGAAATACCTAAGTAAACAGTCTACGTTGAGGCATGTTTAGGCCAAACCCTGGTTAAACAATAATTCTGTTATTAGATTTCTGGTGAGGGGATTCAAGGCAAAAATTTGCATGCAAATGTTTGTACATGTGATATTAAATTCAAATAGTACGAATAGGATTGATATTTGCTCATGCTTTAATGGATATTTGTAAAGAATCTGTATTTTTAATATGTAAAACTAGCAGTAGCATGTAGCTTTATCTGCGTGTCATTCTCCCATGATTTTTGTGGGTCAGAGGCTTTGTGGATGTACGAAAATCTATTCACCTGGTTCCATTGCAATCGGGTGAATAGTTTAGGGCATGGAGGACAAACATAAAAATATTCATTTTATTTATATATACTAGCTTTTACCTGTGGCTTCTTTTCTAGCGAATTAATTTATTTAAGTAAAATGGCATATGTGCAATATTTGAGCAATAAATAACAGTGTAAAGTTTCATAAAAATCCGTACAGTACTTTTTACGTGAAGTATTTACAAAAGTTTCATGAAAATCCGTACAGTAGTATTTACGTAAATTAGAAACAAACACAAATTGGTCTTCATCATCATCTCAATCCATAAACGTTCTACTACTGGGTATGGTTCTCTGCCATACATTTGGAAGGATATTCGTCTATACCACGCTACGGGTTCGTATAGAGTTTTGTTTTGAGTTTTCCATCTCTTGCAGTGGATATTTTTGGCCTCACTTACCCTTAATCGATTCTTATGATCACCTTGTGATGTAACCGGGTGATGTTGTATTTTTAATTCGTCATTAGTACATAGACATTAGTAGAATTTAATATTTCCAGGTAGCAAAAAACATAATTCGAAAGAGGCAACTGAAATATTTGAACTGCCAAACGGTTAATTGAAAGTTAGGTTCAAAACTGAAGTGGATTGATATCTGTGTGATTGGTATCAATCAATATATCAGCCTGTTGCAGTTTCATTCTGGTGAGGGTTATCCAATACTGAACGAACTGACAATCAGTATTAAATCAACAAAACTGAATAGAAGAGACAATTCTTTATAGCGCTTTGTGTGACACATGCGTAGACTCATTTTCAAAATGACTGCACTTGACTGCACAGTGGTCAAAATGGCTACCATCATTGAAATGCATCCGCTCTTTAATGATGAAGTAGTCACGCGTTTTAAGAGTTCGGTCCCTACACAAAACAATAAATTCTGTAATCAAGAAATTGGTTGCTTCAAGTCTTAATGTACTTTGTGCCTGTTAATCCCACTGCTGGGCACGGGTCTCCTCTCCTCTATCATGAGAGCCTTAATTCACACACGCTGGCCTAATGCGGGTTGGTAAATCAGACATGTCTTTAGAATTTCTTCTAAGACATGTGGGTTTCCTCACGATGTTTTCCTTCACCGTTAGCAGATGGCGAATCATTTGATTAGTACATATAAATTCCACAAAGTGAAATTCACATTGGTACTGCCCGGGATCGAACTCGCACCTCTTGCGTGCAAGTCGGTTACTTTCCCACTCGGCCACCACCGCTTATACACTCGTATATGTACATACAAATATTTGTCCTCTATGGGAACGGTAAGTAGGTACCTAAAATATTCGGGTAGGGTGGCTTACGGACCCGAGCCCGCAGGCCCCAATGCCACTTTTAAATTGAATTTTTTTTTTTTTTTTTACAAATTTTTTGGTTGACGTACTTTCCTAAGACATAATTTTTTATTTTCATTCGTGGGCCCGAAAGACTACTAAAAATAAATTATTAAATTTAATAGTGGTCGAATACCACTTTTAAATTAAAATAATAATTTATTTTTAATTGCCCGCGGGCCCGTGTCCGTAAGCCTGTGTGTGGGTCAGGTCACCAGTACACAGAAATGTTTTCTTATCTCTGGGATACTATATCTTAAAGCCTTAGTATAAAAAAATACCTTTGCTTGTATGCAATAGGATTTTCAAATCGATGCACTAATTCCTACAGTACTAACAAATCCAATGTATCACTTCTACAAATTAATAGTTTACGAAGAACCATCAGTGCAGTGTCATTTTAAAATCTTATATAGCTTTTGAGTGTTCTTTACTTTACCATTTTTAGTAAAAAGAAAAATCATAAAATGAAAAGTTCAAACATGATGTATTTATTAGAAGTTCAAGCACTAGTTTTATAGAAGGCTTTCGTCGAAATCCCTAGCAACCTGAGCTTTAACGTTCGATATGTTTTCATTGATCCTTTCTGTCTGTTAGATCCAACTAAAATAACTTGCTTTAGACACGGCTTTGGCTATCCTTTTAAACTAGTCTTTTTTGTAACCACCTTCATCTTTTAGTTGTACCTGTATTCTTTTCAAGCATATAATTTAACATTTAGTAGATTTTATTACTAAATCTACATTGTTTTAATTCTAAGTATCTTTAAATATGCTTGATGTTAGCTGTCTGCCGCTGGCATATTCACTACTAAATAATATTAAGTAAACCAACTATGAAGAATATATAGAACAAACTATTCTCTACCAATAATTTGGGTGGATTTTAGTGCGATGGGCATGTGGTGCATTTAGCGCGGTTTTGTGACATTTAGGACCATCGCAAGTCTACTCTATATTAATTAACATTTTATAGTCGGATCGGACAGCAACCCGACACGGCTGGGGAGAGATAAGGCCAACCCCAATTTTTACGTGCTTTCTGTGGCACGAAGAGCCACACTTCTACATACAAGCCGTGGCAAGTTAGTTTATTATTCTCGCAGATCTTCATAATAATTATATGTAATCCAAAATATAGATATCTAAGCGTTTAGTCGAGTCATATCACGATCCTTGCTGGCCTTTACTTGTTTTTTTTTTTTTTTTTTTTTATACTACTTGGGTGGCAAACAAGCATACGGCCCGCCTGATGTTAAGCAGTATCCGTAGCCTATAGACGCTTGCATTACCAAAGGTATCACGTATTAGCCTTGCAATCCAGCGTGTAAATGTGGCCAGTCTTTGGGCATCTTTCCTCAGAACTGCGACCTCAATCAGATATTTTATTTATAGGTTAATATAAAATATCTGATTCTTTGTAAGTAGGTTAGGTTACTTTAATTTTAATATCTATTTATGTAAATATCTTATGAAATAAAAACTTTATTTTATTTCATTAGATATTTAAAGATTCATAAGAAAAAAAAAACCAAAATAAACATTTCTTATTATTTTCACTTCATCCATGATTCCTCAAATGACACATAACTTAAAGCTTAGCTGTCAGATTAAAAGAGATAACGTATCAAATCTCCCCATCGCATCGCCCTCTTTTAAGTAAGTATGGGATGGGAGATCCGCTGAACCATTCCTCTACCATGGAAGGGTAAAAATGTTTGCGGTAGATGTAATTGCTCATGCTTAGAACATATTACATGAAATAAAGGTTAATTCACACAGTTTTAGTTTCATTATCATTTTATGTTTCAAAACAAATACTTAAATGACGGAATGTTTTTTTTTTTCGAAACTAACGAGAGCCTCCTAAGGTGTTGATGAAGGCTCTTGGCGATCAGTCCATTGACTGATACAACTATCGGCACAATGATCGCTGAATCTATCTCCCACATGTAAACGATCTCGTGAGCCAAATCCAAATACTTAATTTGTTTTTCTTTCTCGGCTTTCACGAGATTCTCGTCATGTGGGACGTCATTATTATTATTATATTTTTTCTGACTTACCTTTTACATTCAAAATTAATTATTACTATGCAACCAAAATGCATTGATAAATATTGAGTTTCAGAGACATAAATATTGCCACACAAAACTTGTATGATGTAAATGAAGCTTTACTTTCGTAATTATTTACCGTACAACTTCGTGCAGATTCTTAAACAATATGCCTTGGTTAAACATGAATATTACGGTGAAGGTGCTTGCTTGAGCAGTTCCAATGAGGAAATATCTTACAGGAAACCGCAGGTAAATATTACTTGGGTAGTCTTGAGTACAGAACTCTTTCGGAAGCGCGTTTCTTTTTTCATTTTGTGGTGGGGTGGCAAATAAGTGGCCCGCTTGATGGTTAGCAGTAAACGTAGCCTATGGAATAACAATAATAATATTTTCCGGACAACTCATACATCGCTATCTGATCCCAAACTAGGCTATGGTAACCAGACAAATGATAAACATACTTACTTATATATTTCTAAAAACATATTATATTATAGATAAATAACACCAAGACACAGAACAAACATTCGTGCTCATCAAATCAAATCAAATCACACAAAGATTAGTCCTGGGTGGGAATCGAACCCACGACCACCGGTGTAGCAGTCAGAGTCACCAACCACTAGACCAATTGGCCTGAATGCCTGCCACACTATGGCATCTCTGTCGTCTGCCAATCCTAAACCTTAAAACACTAGAATTATGTGTTATGTATGAGTTACCCGAAACGATGTATGTTTTATTGTTTTTCTTAATTTTATAACACGAAATTATATTAATATTAACAAAAAAATGGTACTAAAAAAATCATCATGAAGGTTGGCATTAAATTACAAAGGACTTATTAGTATTCAATTTATTTGTTTACAGGCATTAAAATAGTTACGGTATGTATGAATTAATGAGTGTCATGATTTGAAAGATCATTGAAATGCTTAGTTACGATTTACTTTTAAAACTTATACGTATCGTACTCGTATCGTATTGTTTAAAAGATACGATTACGCCACAACATGATTTTAAGAGAGGTGGGCACCACACTAGTGAGGAAGCCCGACTGGGGAAGGACCTCTACCTTACAGAAGACCACAGCCAAATATCTACACACAGCGGTGTCGTTGTGTTCCTGTGTGTGAATACAGGTCTCCAGCGCTCTTTTAGGGATGCGCTTTGAAATAAACGTATTGCTATCCCAGGGATACTCCTTGGTATTGCAAGCGTCCATAGGCTACGGTAACTTCTTAACATCAGGCGGGCCGTATGCTTGTTTACCACCTAAGTAGTATAAAAAATAAAAACACGTGGACAAAATCTCTTTTTCATTCACTTGTATAAAAATAACTGCTACATATTTATTTCCTGATGAATTATTTGAAATATATTTGTAAATAATAAAACGTGTCCGTCAAAAACACATTTCAAACAAGTCATATCCTATCGGCTATTGCTCACAGAACCATTCAGTACATAGAACAACAATATAAACAATAAAATAAAGAAAATGTCCTAACAACTAACCTCTGCGATTGTGTTTGACACAAAAGGGAAAGCCGGGAGGTACGGATCGTAAAGTTGTCAGTGACAGAGAGCAGTAAATATCGGACTCAGTGTTATGAACACACCAGTTATAGTTTGTTGAATACAAGCTTTATTGGTTTAGAATGTGGATGATATAAACAGTATTAGATGGATAGGTAAGTAACTCTTTATTATGCACAAAGTTTTTTTATACTACTAATGAGACAAGCAAGCATATGGCCCGCCTGATGATAAACAGTTACCGTAGCCTATATACACTTGAAACACCGTATTTTTTTTTTTGTAGAGGGGAAATGCTTTACGTATACCGCCCCGCCCGGAGAAGCGAGGCGGTTATGTCGGACTCTCCGGCCTTAAGATGGTAGGCGGCCGGCATACCGACTAAAACCCCCCTGTGCACCAACACTCGCTTTCACGGGTGGACCACCGGAACCTGATATGACGTCATTGGGCCACCCAGCGGCTGCCTACCTTACGTGGGCTCCATCTCCAGTGACAGTGTCTGGGCGCACCGGGGACGCTGTCCCTCCGTGGAAGGATGCGGGTGAGACTCTACTGCCCCAGTCTACCCGCAGCCTCACTATGGCATAAACACTTGAAACACCAGGGCTATCACTCGCGCGTTGCCAACCATGTAAAAATCTTATAATTCCTTTCTTGATGAATCACATGCTATAGTCTCTCGGGAAAACCTAAACATGGAGGTCATTTCACTTCCTAATCTACTAAAGTTATTTTTTTCTTAATAATATACAACCTATGTATAATGTGTGGCCTTATCGATAAGAGCAATTTTTTACAGTATTGCGCGGTTCTGAACACTTACCTTGTGTGTTGAAGGTGGCCCCACGCTAAGCGTTTGGGGTTGGGGGAGTGATGTGGGTTCAGTTCCCACATGAGACAAAACTTTGTATATAATAATATTGAGTGGTTTCATTCTTTAATAACATTCTTTCCTCATAATTGGAAGATGTTGTACGTATAGACCTGTAACGGCTAACGTTTGAATGAAACTTACGTCACTCCAAGACGTAAACAAGCGGTGGACAAATTCGAACTCTGGAGTAGGAGCTCGGATGGCACAGTTGGTAGTGCGCTGGGCCGGAACCCGAGAGGCGCAGGTTCGAGTCCTGCTCCGGGCTCGTCTTTTTCCACATTGCTTTAATATTTAAGTATATTTGAGCTAATTGCATAGCAAAATGCTAAAAATATTTAATAATTTGTATGATCAGTCTATAAATGTATATTTTTCGAATCTGGATGTACTTTCTGTTCGTCATTTCTTTTTACAAATCGTGATTTTATTTGAAAAGGCCCCGTGTCACGACACGGGGCTTGTTCTTAGTCTGAATGAGCTATAAGTATTATATGTTACCATACGCTCATCGTAAATGACACATACCTAGAGATCAAATCAAGGCAGTCGCCATACACCAAATTCCATGCATTTATCAACACAAAAATGTATCACTTCTTTTCCCTACTTAGAGGACCGAACCTAAGACCACAGCGTGATGGAGACGATCGTTTGATTCTGTCATTTGCTCCATTAGTCTCACCTTCTACAGACATGTCCACTTTTAATCCACTTGCTTCTAACGTTAGGAACAAAAATGCGTAATTGAATTGTTGCCCCGAGGCTCCATGTATTTTGTGTCCGTAATTGTTTGTAAATCCCCGACAATGCAGGGATTATCCCTCAGTTCGGACAATAAAATACTAATCTTTGCAGTAAAATGTAGTACGTACAACCCTGATACGGTCGGAAGAGGACAATGACAGCAGTCTATTCTAAATATATGTACTGTTTTATTGCTCAAGATGGCAGATAAAGAAGCTGATGTTAAGCAGTTACCGTAGCCTATGGACGTTTGCAAAACCAGAGGTTCTCGTATCACTTGCATGTTACCGACCCTTTTTTTACACCAGAGCTAAAATATGGAGTGACCCTAGGATAGGAAAGTGTTTTGTTACAAAACGCTTCCCTAAATGAGCCCTGCAGAGGTATTCCGTAAGAGCAAAAACCGAGCCACCGCAAAAACCGAGCAAACTCCGTCTGTCAGATTGAAAATCGGTATTCTGTAAGAGCCCTTTTTGACGTTTAGTCAATAGATTGTGCCGTCACCGAGCAATCACAACTGTCAGTTTTGCGATCACAACTGTCAGTTTGCCATCGCTGTTTCTTAGAGAATCAGCCGGCTGGAGACATGTACTCACACACAGGAATACAACTACACCACAGTGTGTAGTCATTGCGCTGGTGTCTTCAGTAAGGTGGAGATCCTTCCCCAGTCGAGCTTGCTCTTTTGTCTGGCGCCCTATCTCTCTGAGAAGATAGAACAATCCTGAAGACGATACAAATAAGTATTTGTTTGCCACCATGGTCAAGTAAGCTGTAGGATCTCGGTAAATTTCAAAACAGTGGTTTGAACTACACAACTCCACAGCCCACTACCAAGAAGGAAGTAGGAACACAAGAACAGCGTTTCTTACCTAAATTGGATCACAATTTATTTCACAACCAAAATACTAAACTAAAAACTCAGACTAATAGAATAAGATAGACGGAGCGTGTAGAACTCGCACGTGAAGCCGCCAAAAGTCATACTAAATAGCAATGTCATACGTTTTTGTTTTCGCGCGCAGTCGATTTGAGCCGCTAGTGAGTACGCACGTCTAAACACGTTTTGACAAAATATTATTATAATGCCGTATTGTGTAGTAAAACGTTGTAAAAATACTTCAGAGCGGCTCAAATCGACTGCGCGCGAAAACGAAAACGTATGACATTGCTATTTAGTATGACTTTTGGCGGCTTCACGCGCGAGTTCTACACGCTCCGTCTATCTTATTCTATTAGTCTGAGACTAAAAAGTAGATTATATGGACAAGGTTGAGCGTGGCTCAGGACTTACCATAATGTTAATTTACAAAGCCAAAAGACAGAAAAATAAAGATTAGATAAAAATAAATTTCCATTGACAATGATTTTTTTCTCAGTACGAGATAATATCTTCAATTTTTCGTCCGCAAACAAAACACAATCTGAACTGGATCAAGGGTTTTTTGAGTGCACTTATACAGGAGCTCAGCAGTATTAGTCTTTATAAGATAAGAAGATAGCCAGCAATTTTTATAAAAAATATTTGCAGCGTTTCAGTTCACTGCCTCTTTTAATTCAGGCCACAATACCTGGTCCTCCACATCTTGCATCCAGTCTATCTCAGCAAGTTATCTCTCCATCTAATGTATCATCGATATTAGCCAAAATAAAAATAATAGCTATTTTACTTGTTAAAATGTCTGCAAAATATTTTCCAGTTTGGTAGAGCACTTTTCATAAACAATAGTAGTAATATAACTGAAGAATGCTCTCTCTTCGTCGGCGATTTATTTAGCCCTTGTGTTGTATCGTTGTTGCAATTTTCTCGTAGAGTTAACCAGCGAAGTTGCCAGGTGATACCCGGGGAACACTTAGTGGAGCTATCAATCTTAAACTCTGACACGCTGGGCTGAATGGAACTTCTGTGGACATAATTGGACAAAATTTTAAAGGCGTTTTGTTTGATTTTATTGCTGAGTTGCATATGTGATCAAATCGTATTCTTGTTTACCAATTAGTTTGATTATATTTCAATTTGTTATACATATAAACAAATAATGAAACATATAAACACAAATTCAAACTAAATTTTCAGTTGATTGTATGACACACATAGTTACAGTCATTAATTTATTAATGAGAATCATTACCTTGCCGTAACACAGTCTTTTGACTAGCACAGGAGGTAAAGTTCTTTTTTTTGTATACCACCAATTGGTAAATATTATTAATATTGTTAGTTTATAAAAATTAAACCACTTTGTTATTTAAGATTTACCATTTTGTTACATGCTATTGTTTATGTTGTGTATCAGAACTGTACAATGTAGTACTTACTTTGTTTTTAAATACATTTCTAATCTTTCTTACACAAAAGATATAAAGGAGGTATTTATATACGTCTCAATGGTATGTCATTATTAAAGTAGGTACAATCATCATCGCCGTTTCCTCGCTGCTGAGGATCGCGACCATATACGACGCGTCTCCAAGCTATGCGGTCCTCTGAAGTGTGGACCGCACGGTACATGCTACCTCCAAAAAAGTAGCCTATCTGTAATAGGCAACTTAAAAATAAGCCTACGTCAAACTGAAATCTCAATTAATTTAATTAAAATTTAAAAGCAATACAAATATAATTCGCATCCGTAAATTATATATTTTTAAAGCCCCATGCGACACATGGCTTGTTACCTAGTGTGGGAGTTGCCTTTAAAAAGAAAGAAAAATAAATTTTATTTTTTATCTACAATATCTAAGATGGTCCCACTGTGCAGCGACATGAGGTGGCTGCTAACTCCCAAAGAGCGACTCGTGTGTTATTGCACCTCACATGTTTGTATGTTGTTGTTAAAGTAATAACAATTAAATAGTTCCTTTGTACCTACTCAAGTTTAAATTGAAACTGTCGATTACATTATTATAGTTAGCAGAGACTGGTAACGTGTTTACTTAGTTTAAGATTATAAGCTTATTATGTTCTAGTTTCCGACCGTGGTTTTGCCTGTGCGTACATTTCCATGGGGTTTTTTTTTCTGGCATAAAAAAACCAGAGTATAATCCATCTCTGTGCTAAATTTCATCTAGATCCTTTCAGCCTTTTGGGCATAAAAGAGTCAAACAAACATCCATCCATCCATCCATTTTTACAAACTTTTAGATTTATAGGATGTTCTATGAAGATGATTGCTTTTGTAGTACAGTCCCGGGTTTTATCACCAGATCGAGTTTTTTTATGCTACTTAGGCAGTAAACAACCTATTCTTCCAAAATAATAAGGTAAAAAGTACAGAAAACATTTAATTAAAGTAATCTATCATAGTATTATATTGCCACGGCATCTGCGTGCAACTGCAAAGTTTCATAAGAATAGGTTTAGTAAAAGTAGTTAAAAAAGCTGTCGCAAGATTTGAAGTAGGTATATACCTGCAATCTAAATAAAACCATATTATAAGAGAGATAGGGCATCATACTTGCGAGCAGAAAACCACAGCCAAATAACTACACACAGCGATCTAGTTGTACTCCTGTGTGTAAGTACAGGTCTCCAGCGCTTATTTAGGGACGCGTTTTGAGAGCAACGTTTTCCTATTTCAAGCATCTTAACACCCTGGTGTAAAAAGATGGGTCGGCAAGCGTCAATAGGCTAAGGTAACTTTTTAACATTAGGCCGGCCGTATGCTTGTTTTCCACCCAAGTAGTATAAAAAAATAAAGAAAAACTACCATAAATGTTACCGCAGAGTATTAAGCACTCAATATCTCAAATATAGAAAGTTCAAAGTAATTGGTTGTATCATTTATCATGATCCATCTTCCATGCGGAGTGGTTCCATGTTAGCGTTTAGCTAAATACGATACATCGTTCGCTTGCCCTTACTGTTATGTCGCTGTTTTTATCGATAATACATGTTATATTAAGCAATAAATTATGTATGTTTTATATTAGATTTTTATACTACTTGGGTGGCAAACAAGCACGTATGCTTGTTTACCACCCAAGTACGTTACCGTAACATAAGGAGCTTGCAATACTAGAAGTATCATTTGCGTGTTTCCGACCCATTTTTTTACACCAGTTATTTTTTTTTAAGACAACTCCCGCCCTAGAGAACAAGCTCTGTGTCGCGGGGGACTTTACAAACATACAATTAACGGACACAAATTACACCCAGACATAGAACAACTCTTTGTGAGTCTCACGAAGTTTTTTGTCGTGTGTGGGAATCGAACCCACAACCTCGTGCACAGCAGGCGTATACAGCGACCACTGGACCACCACGGCAGTGCTTCAAGATAGAGTCTCTCTGGGATACGAAAACGTTTTTTTTAAAACGCATCCCTAAATGAGCGCTGGAGTACCTGTACTCACACACAGGAACACAACTACACCGCTGTGTAGTTATTTGTCTGTCGTATTCTATAAGGTGGAGGTCCTTCTCCAGTCGGGCTTGCTCTCTTGTATGGTGCCCTGCCTCTCTTACAATTCTCAACTCTCTATTTTACTTACATACATGTGATCACTCCCGTCTCCCATTGAGGTAGGAAGAGACTATGGTACGCCAATTCTTTCGCTTCTTCTACATAGATCAATCTCTTTATGCATCGGTTCTGGGTTTAATTTGACCCCTTTTTAGGAAACCACTGTTAGTCGAGGTTTGTTCGCCTAGATCGGCCTCTACCGACCTTTTTACAATATGCGTGAAGCGAAAGTCATAATGGTACTGCCACCCGGGATCGAACTCACTCTTCATGTGTGCAATTCGGTTACTTTCGGTCATTTGGCTACCATTGTTTAACATAACTAGGGGTCGCCCGCGACTTCGAATATTTTCGAATTTGTAATATTTTCCCCGATTTTGCATCATATCTCACTACTGCTCCCCTCCTATTGATCATAGCGTGATGTTATATAGCCTATAGCCTTTATGGATAAATGCACTATTTAACAAAAAAATACTTTTTCTAATCGAACCAGTACTTTTTGAGATTAGCGCGTTCAACCAAACAAACAAACTCTTCAGCTGTATAATATTATAAGTATTTATAATTTAAACATAACTATTTAATAGTTAATATTATATACACCAAAGTGAAAAAGTCTAAAACGCAAAACGAAATCAACAAAACCTTCGGCCATCATAGTGTCCTCATAAAAATATAGAAACTGTCTAACCAACTTCTATTAATCCAATAAAAACCATCTGCCAAGCAAAACTGATTCTTGTGTAATTAATTTTAAGGGTCAAGATAAAAAATATGAAGTGTTTTGATACAGTGGGGTCATGTCTAGTGATAAATAAGAGGTCTGACTTTGAGTGATAGTGGGTACATTTACAGAGCCGGAGGACCCATTCAGATTCGTGTTTGTCTCGAGAAAATGTCTTGGGCTCTAATAAATTAAGATGGCGAATTATTGTGATGTTTTTGGGTAATTAATGTTAGGGACTTTGCTATATTTTGGTTATATATTGGCTGTTAAGATTGTTGTTGATGTTGTTTGGGAGAGAACTGAGTTTATTGTCAGTTCTTTTATAAAAATAATGTTGAATATTGAAATGCTCACGATCTTCAGATCCATCCTCGTGCACAGCAGGCGCACACTGCGGCCACTGGACCACCGAGGCAGTCAATATAAAATAATACAATATAAAACGTGGAACCACTGTGCCGGTTAAAAGAAAGTTAATCTAAAAGTTACCGCAGATCCATTGACGCCTGATAAAAGTAATATAGCTCGTATCTGCACTAGAAAATCTTTTTATTCAGTCGGTGGTCAAGTGGGAATAACAGCACTTATAATATTTTAATGTAGCAAAGCGTTTTTGTAAATTCGGCTTAGGTATTATCTAAAAATACTAATCCAATTTCGTATTTTTTATTGCTTAAAAACATTATTATTTTCAATTACGTAGTATTATATGGATATTTTTTTAGCAATTACCGTGGCCTATGGATGCTTAACATCAGGGAGGCCGTACGTCTTGATCTTGCAGGGAAACTCCAAGCATAGCTCTCTCCATTGCTCGTTGGGTGACTTTAAGCCTTCGCACGAGGCCCATAGTGAACAACCACGTCTCAGATCCGTATGTAATCACTGGCACCACACACTGGTCAAAGACTTTCGTCTTGAGACAAAATCATTTTATTAGTAAAAATAAATTATACGATGTTAAATTGACTTTGGTACTGCTACCTGGGTTCACAATCACTCCTCATATGGCACATATCTCCGTCATGGCGACGGAGATATGTAAGAAAACCAATGTATGAATTTGTGTGAAATATATTTTTATCTGTAGGTTTAGTCTAATTGTACACAAATTCTACAGAAATATATACGATAGATTTCTTAAAAAACTATCGTTATTTACATACTCTCCGCTGCCATGTGTACAAGTCAATCACTTTCCCACACTTTACCATCCCTCTATCATTCCACAAATGTGGACACTAACAATTTACGTCAATATAGACAAAAACAAAAGTGGAACTTAAGAGAGACGTTAGTCACACCTTCCTCGGAAATTATCTCAAATGATTATGATGCAATGAAAATGGAGATGGAACACTTAAGTTGCAATCGAGGAGTTACTTTTTTTTCTCGTCAGTAATTTTACACGACTCTACTTAAGTGAGCACTTAACGGGTGATTCTTCGGTTACGGAACGGTGTTTTGTGAAGTTCGTTTATGTCTTTGAATTTGATACTTATCATGATTGTATTTGAAATAAATTATATGTTTATTTCTTTAATGTATGGGTGTAATTTGTTTCCGTTAATTGTGTGTTTGTAAACTCCCTCTTGATGCAAAGCTTACAAGCTTTGCATCGAGAGGGAGTTTACAAACACACTTACACTTACAAACACACTTTAAGCTACAGCTTCAAGCGAGAGATGACCTCTAAAAAATATGAACAAGCGTGTACAAATATATCAGGACGAAGCCGCAGGCGACCCCTAGTAAATAAAATATGTCCAAAAGACTAGCCGAATTGCTACGCTGGATCACAAGGCTAATGAAGTAAAGGCCAGCCAGCAAACGCTTAGATATCTCACGATATTATAGTTTGTGGGCACTTAGTCACCATGGTCCTAGAGTTTCAACTCCAAATGGTTAAAAAATGTAAGTCTCACCGAGAGTCTCTTTGACATTATTCTTCTTCTTTAAGTTTCTTGAAGAACCTCCTGCTTCTGTCCCTTATCTCTTAAATTTGCCCGAAATATACACTATAAATTTTCGCGTCAGTAACAAGAGTACACCGAATGGCTGGGTAAATAAGAAAATTTTCCCACCCTTCTAATGGCAACCTATACCAGAGTTGTTCGCGTGGTAACGCAAATATACCGTTTTCGCGATTATAGGGGTCTGGCTGACCTTCCACAAGACTTCTTGAGAAAATAACTAAGTAAAGTTCCATACGTTAGTTAATTTGTTCAAATGAAACGAGAAAGATTTACTATGTGTAAATACTACTGACATTTATTTTATTACTTTTTTCTCTTTTTTATTTTAAAAGCATGTGTTGCTTAGTACACCCAGATTTGGGCTAACTATTTTTAAGTCACAAAAAAAATAACCCGTGTGAGGACCGAACCCACAACACACTGCGCAGTGGTAAATTACAAGGAAACCACTTAAGCCACTGAACCAACCGTGCAGTCATATTATTATTACTTACTAGCGACCCGCCCTGACTTCATCCGGGCTAAACTATTTTCAGCGCAACTTTTTTTTACATAAGAACCTTCTCCTGACGATAACAAACACAACAAAAAAATAATTACTAAAATCGGTCCAGCCGTTTACGCTTGATGCCGTGACAAAGGGAAATAGGGATTCATTTTTATATATAAGATGCATTACGGAACTATGTATGTCTGTATTCTTGCAATACAAAAATAGTTCTGTAGCTTTTACAAACGCTGAAATTTCAGTTACAGTACCGCCAGACGTTTTCAATTGTTATTTAAAATAAAAAATAAAATGGGCACTGTATCGTGGGACACACGTACACAATTTACACTTTACAAACACAAAGTAATTAGTTTATATAATTTATATAACTTTCAAATACATAATCGTATTTATTTTATAATAGTCTTTATAAAATATAGACGCTCTATGTAGACGGGATCGCCGCGCGCGGCGACGCGAACATTGCCGCGCTCGAACGTGCCGCGGGGCGATTCGCTCGCGCGCAATTGGGACGGTTGTAGTTTTGGTGATTTGGCTTGCGCGGTGAATACGTAAAAATGGACAACGAAATGTGCCGTTTACTAATATTTATTTATTTATTTGGTTTATCAACATTAGAATACACTAATACATTTATATATTACAAGGACATTTTTTTCTCTATGCTAAGCGTAACTAACAATTATAGATAAACACAACATGTACATTATATAAGAATCAAATAAATTAAAAATAATATATAAATATTAAAACTATAGATTGACAAACTTAATAATAAGAGCTATATATAAGTATAAATTATAAAACAAGTGAAACTTAATAGAGAAAACAAAAAGTGGACATACTTGGCTAAATAATATGGGTAAAGTTTTACAATTGGGTGGAGTAGTATTTGTACAGTATAGACCGGAACCTGCTAAGTGAAACCATGTGAACGTCTGCTAGATCGCTGCTGTCATTTAGGAGCCTGATTAATCTTGGCATCGGGGAGTTAGCTCCAAGTACTGTTCTTCGGAGTGGTGGGTATAACGGGGTAATGCGATTACGGGGGTATCGGGCAGGCACACGGTAATTTATTTTATTGACAAGTATCGGGCAGTCTATCAAATTGTTCATTATTTTAAAAATGAATAAAGAGTCTAAAAGCTTTCCACGACCGGACAGAGAGATCATTCCAAATTTTAATAGCTTTTTATTGTATGATGCCTTTCTTTCAGCACTAATGCAATTACGCGTTAAATGCCACATAAATCTCTTCTGTATCCTTTCCAAGCGAAGTGAGTGCGTCGCGTAGTGAGGCCTCCATACCACGCTGCAGTAGTCAATAGAGCTTCGAACAAGACTATGATACAACACTATCTTGGATCTATTGTTACGAAACACCTTAGTATTCCGAATTACGAAACCTAGCATCTTTGATGTTTTTTTCATAACAGCCTCAAGTTGCGGCAGGAAGGTCAGTTTTTGATCAAAAATCACACCAAGATCCCTTATCTGATCTACTACTTCAATTTTTTCATTGGCTATATGGTACCTATAGTCAATGTGACTAACCTTTCTGGAGAACTTAATGTGGAAGCACTTTTTTGTATTTAGGTGCATATCATTTCGGACGCACCATTCGAATAGTCTATGAAGATCGCTTTGTAGATGTATTGTGTCATTAACTGACTCTATCAATCTCCCAAATTTCAAGTCGTCTGCATACATGAAAAACTCAGAAAACTGGAAACATGTTGTCAAATCGTTTACAAAGACATTGAACAATATAGGGCCAAGATGGGAGCCTTGGGGCACGCCAGATGTGACATTTTTTATAGAAGATTTGAAACCATTAACTACAACGTAAAAAGTCCTTTCTCCTAAGTAAGACTGCAGCCACTCCAGCAAAGTACCAGTTACGCCGTAAGCGGATAATTTTTGCAAGAGTATTTTATGTGAGACACGGTCAAAAGCCTTACTGAAATCTGTGTATATTACGTCATATTGTTTATTACGATCCACAGCCTCTGTCATAATTTCGGAGAAAGCAACCAGATTTCTACAAGTCGACCGTGCCTTAATAAACCCGTGTTGGTTGTCATGAATATATAGTTTAAAGTGACTTTCAAGGTGAGGGCATACCAGGGACTCGAATATTTTGGCAAGGCAGGAAAGGATTGAGATTGGTCTGTAATTTTTACAATGGTATCATTATCACCCTAATGAATAGGGACAAGTTTAGCTATCTTCCACTCCGTTGGGAAAATGCCCGATTTAAGGGATGTATTGAATATCCTAAGGAGAGGGGTAACCAAATATTTGGCGCAAACGGCAATAAAACTGGGTGGTATTCCGTCAGGTCCAGCTCCCTTATTACAATCTAATCTTTTTAGTTTTGCAATTAATGTGTCATGATCAATAGTGGGGGATGTTAAGATTAGACAGTGCTGATCTACTTTTCCTAGGAAATCAGAAGTGTTATCCATGTCTGTACTGTTTTGACTATAAACAGATGAAAAATAAGTGGCAAACATTTCGCATATATTTGATCCCAAAGACGTAGTTGTCGTGTCATCGGTCATAAATAAGGGATACACTTTGGGGTCCTTAGCAACCCTCGTCTCAATCGTCTCAATGTAGCCACGATAGCACGAGTTAGCCAAACTTGAACAACGTTTGCTTATTAATTTAAGTTCCAGTTCATCCATAGGGTTTTTGTACTTTTTGTACCTACATCTTAATACAATTGTATAGCGCTAAAGAATTTTTGTGGAACAGCAAATCCTTCCAATACCACAATAAATCGCTGAGGTATGATGCGTGGGTAAAAATCAGTAAGAAAATGGATATACCTGAACTGGTCTGACTATCCGCCGCGGTCTGTTCGTGATGGATCGCCTGCCGCGCGCGGCTGTCACGTCCAACTTAATTTATATCTACATATTGGCTCGCGCGGCAAATGAACGTCAACTCTCGTCGAACATTGGCTCGCGAGGCTGCCGCGCTTAATTTATACGCACCTTAACACGTTTAGTTCATTACCACCGCAACAGATGGCGACACTATCTATTCTGAGGGCACGCTGTGTATTGTATGTATTATTAACAAGTTCCAGGATGTTTTCCTTTCCGTATGGAAAGCTTGGAAGCTGATTATAAATTTAGAGAACATATGTTTGCTAAACAAACGGTGTTCGAACTTGGTCGATTTTTGTTTTGTTGTGACTTGGCGTTACAAGATTACGCCATCAAATTGAATAAGTAACAAGTACTTAATGACCTTATCTACTGTTAAACATAAGTGAGGAAATCATTGTCAATAAGTTGGAAGAAATATATTTAAAAACTTTTGTATTTAATACGAGAAACATACTAACTTCTTGGAACAATATAATAATATTAGCTGTTGACCGCGGCTGCACCCGCGTGGATGTCGGTTATCGCGATAAAAAGTAGCCTATGTGCTATTCCAGACTTTATTTTATCTTTGTGCCAAATTTTATCTAGATCTGTTCAGTAGTTTTTTACGTGAAATAGTAACAAACATACATTCATACATTCTTAGAAACTTTCGCATTTATAATATTAGTAGGATATAAGGATTGTGTCTCTTAATTTCCAAGTAAAATGTCTTCTTTATGAAAAACTCCCTGTTTGGTCAACAATTAACGGGTTAAGCTACTTAAGGCGCGGTATCCCTATAGATGGGTGACCGCATAGTGGTATGTCACCTGAGCGTCTCCGTGCTTTTCGCCCAAACGATAAGAAAAACAGAAGATTGTAGAGGACAAGTAAACAAACAAATTATAAATAAAGAAAAAAATAAATACAGACGTAACGAATTGAAATTATGTGCGGGTGACTTTAGAAAAATTTGGAATACTGTTAACAACTGGATAGGTAGAAATAAAACAAACTTAGATAGTGTAATATTGCAATCATTGGGGAGAACAGATAAAACTGAAAACATTTGTATTAACTTTTCCAAAACATTTACAGAAGAAATTCATAAAATCAAACATCACTGTAGCCAACATTTTTTGAAACGTGAGGATTATGTAAAACCTTGTAATATGTCCCTGCGTTACCAAAAAGCTACATCCTCTGAGGTTAAAACAATCATTAGCCAGTTAAGTAGTAGAAAGTCACCTGGAATAGATAAAATACGAGTACAGGATATTAAGTATATCAAAGATAAAATTAGTCCAATCCTAGCCAAATTTGTAAACTTGTGTGTAAAAAATGGTGTATATCCCGATTATTTGAAAAAATCGATAATTCGACCTATTTACAAAGGAGGAAACCACTTAGAGTACTCAAATTATAGACCAATTGCCATTCTTTCTGTGATCAACAAGGTTGTAGAAAAAGTAGTTGTTAATAGAATCAGTACCTTCTTAGAAAACAATCAAATAATTTCGGACACACAACATGGCTTTAGAAAGTCACGTAGTACGTCTACCGCCTTGTCAAAATTTACAGACGATATAAATGAACACTTAAACAATAAAAAGTATGTTGCTGTTCTGTTTATTGACTTTAAAAAAGCATTTGATACCCTGGACCACGAAATATTAGTGAACTCTATGTATGAGTGTGGCATTCGTGGACCTTTAAGCAAATGGTTTCAAAGCTATCTAGATAACAGAACGCTTCTTACAAGGATTGGTGAACAGAATGGACAGGAAGCAGCAATAAAGTATGGTGTGCCCACTGGATCAGTATATGGACCTATTGGGTATATTATGCATGTCAATAGTATGTGTCGAGTAATAAAAACCTGTACGGCATACATGTATGCCGATGATACGTGCATCATGTACGCAGACACAGACTTAGAAACCATAGAAAGAAACATACAAATAGATCTGGAAAATGTTATTAAATGGTCCCATGATAATGGTATTATTATAAATGTTGCCAAAACCAAATGCATGCTCTTACATTCACCATATAACAAAAAATCAATCCGAAACCTGTCCATTACTGGTCACACATACGAGTGCTTACATGGTAATAAAAACATGTGTGTTAATTGTGAAAATATAGAATTTGTAACTAAATATAAGTACTTAGGTTTAACAATAGACTGTAATTTAAGTTGGAAGTACCATATTGATACGGTATGTAATAAACTTAGATCAATGCTTTGTAAATTCCAACAGTTAAAATATATCTCTAATAGAGCTATTCTTTACACTTTGTACCATGCGCTGGTGGATGCAGTTTTGAGCTATGGCTTGAGTTCATACGGACGTACATTTAAAACGTACTTAGACAAGGTCTTAAGCCTACAAATAAGATTCCTGAAGGTGCTAGTTGATAAAAACACTAAATATAAATGTAAGAAAAACTACTTAAAATTGTTCAAAATATGTAATATCTTACCAGTACATGAAAAAGTTAAATATATGTTATCAGTTGAACAATATAATAATACAGAGTTTAAGACACCTAAAGCTTCAAACTGTATGCTCAGGCAATCAGTTAGAAATAAACTTTTGGAACCTACTGCATGCAACTATTATGGCGAGAGAACTCGCATGTATATAATACCGCGTTTGTTTAACAAAATATCATTTGAAGAAAATTGTAAAAGCAAAAACATTTTTAAAAATAAAGTAAAGGAACGATTGTTACAAACATTTGAAGAAAACATTGTTAATTAAAAATTATAATAACTTACATCAGACATAGTGAATCACACACTGTAGTAATTTGTGGTATACCAATACCGCAAATTGTTATAGTGGGTTATTTACTTGTTTGATTATGTAGGTACTTGATATAATATAGTATATATTGATAAATAGTTAGGTATGCATAGTTGTTAAGTGAGTGCACAGTATTCGCCAACAAACTGCTATGTAGTTTGGCGAAAAGTATAAATATAATTTTATGTATACTTACTTTATAAAAAAAAAAAAAAAAAAAAAAAAAAAAAAAAAAAAAAAAAAAAAAATATTGATATTAATAATTATATAGGTACATAATGAAATTTTGGGTTACATTATTAAAATCCTTATTTGAAAAATGAACCCAATACAAAAGTAATAGGTAAATATCAATAATTTACGCCCAATTTTCTAATAAAATACGTTTCATTCGTCATTTTTAATCTACCTGCATAAACATTACGGTGAATCCTATATGGTTACATACTGTTATTATAATATATCTCTTTGTGTCTTAATTAAAAGAGTTTATTTATTTGTCAGATTTGTAAATAACAAAAATATATTAACGTGATATTGTTTAGAGTGAATCAGCACATTTCCCAGAAACAAAACAAACACTGACCATTTGTATCAAAATAGCCTATAAACTTAATGATTAGATTAGTACATAATATTGATGTCTCCTTCTCTCGTAAACACAGACCAGCAATAATATTGATTGATCACCGGGAGATCATAAATTACTTGCTTCAATACGGCATTGTTCGGTATATCGGCTTAAAGGAATCTAGACTGATGTCGTTGATGATATAGTTGAGTAGCTTGTTAATAATAATATATTGATGGTTGTAAAGTATTAACTGTTTATAATGCAAACGGTATTATTACAGCACATAATTTTTACATGCAATGCAAACTTTACTTATCTACACTACTCGTAATATTAAAAGGAGGAAAGATTTGTAATTTTGTATGTAACGAATAAACTCAAAAACTCGACCGATTTAAAAAAATCTTTCAACATAAAAAATTCATAAATTTCCTGGATCTACTAAACTTATTTTGAATTTTAAGCATTTCATATAATTTATTACATATATTATCAGGTACACAAGTATCACAGGTGGCCGTTTTTTGAATTTTGTTTTTACCAATAGAAAGGCACGTTATTTTTGAGTGTCTTAGGCTATATTTTATTGATTGAAACATTACGGGATCCCTGGGATATACCACCCGTAAGAGGCCGAGGCGGGCGGCTAGTAAGTTATACTTCTGATATTATAAGGACTCTTTATCGATGGGAACAAGTACTAGGTGTATTTAAAAACAATATATATAGAACATTCTTTAATTTACCTACATTATGTAACTAAAAATAAAGCATATTATAACTATAATGGACAACGAGTTTAAATCGCGTAATATTTTTTAAGGTTTTCATACCTTTTTGTTTCCCAACGTTTCAACAAAAAGGTATGAAAACGTATAAAATATTACGCGATTTAGACCTGTTGTCCATTATAGTTATAATTTGTGTACAAATCGTGAAAGTTTAAAAGAATTCGAAAATAAAACAGTATAAAATATAGACAGCTGACAATGGGTGATAATAATATCACTAAAAGCGAAAGAAAAAATCTGATATAGACACATAATTAAGTATAAAGCAATAGATCTTCAAAATGTATTACAAGTACAACTACAAGTATCTAAAAAGGTTTCTACCACCATAATGTTAGAAAACATACCGTAAAGGCATTTAGCGGCCTTCACCAACGAACCTAAATAAATCTCTCAAGAAGCACCTGAAAAAGCTTTAACTGTAGTTATTTTTTATTCCTATATCAACATGGAAATATAGCATAATAATGTCGCAAAATACCCTAACGTTAACGTACATTACGTTTTGGTTACACAATGGAAAAAGGTTGGTATTAACGCATAACCTAATGGTGTGAGACGTCGGGTATTAGAAAAATGTGTTCAACGCAAAAATCGCTGAACTGAATGAATATTCAGCCACAATACGACAATACCGTTTCCTTTCCCGTTCACACGTGGAGAACTTATATGTGGAAGAGAGAGATGTGAAATGGTCAGTTGAAGTTAATGTTCTGTTTTATTCAAAATTAAGTTTTGTATATCTACATGATTTTATAAAAGGGTAGGATTAAATTATAGTGTTAATAGATTTTGTTAAAGTCAAAGGTAAAGTTTTGGTATTCAATCTTTTTATTACTAATAGTGTCTGAAGAACAATAGCAGACCACCTGATAGTGGTAAATGCCGGTGACACAGCCAAACTTGATTAAAATAGTCAACCGATATAAAAACCAAAAGCTCTGACTCACTCATTATTATTTACAACCTCTGAACTTACATTTGAATCAAAACAGATCTTCAGAATTTCCGCATCTTTACAAATTCACACAAAACGTTCCACAATTTCAACCGCATACAGATAACATACGCAGAGGATCTTTAGAAAAAATATATACCGACTCGCCCCATGTGTTCGTATGATAAAAATATCACTTCTTGTTATACGTTAGTATATTCGCAATATGGTCCCGACTATATTGCTTTTTACTGGTCTCCTTCATCCTTTCCTATTGTATGAAAACTGTCGGTGTGACTTCGGGGAGATTTTGAATAAACCACGTTGTCGATTCTCTGAGTATTTTTATTGCTTGTCTGTCCTTCGTGGAGTTTTTACGTGAGATACTTTATATTGATAAAAATTCTTTCGTAGCTGATTAACTTAATTGCATATACACTAACAGAGTTTATTTTGAATACTGTAAGACAAATAACGTAACCCATTTTAATCATGATTGAAATACTGACAAATATGTAGGTATGAAAATAGGCATAAAATCCTTGTAGGTCATACAAGGATTTTTACCTATTTCTCTCATAAAGAAATGGATAAGAGAGGTAGGGCACCGCGAGCAAGCGCGACTGAGAAAGGACCTCCACCTTACAGAAGACCACAGGCAAATTATTACACCCAGTGTTGTAGTTATAACCCTGTATGTGAGTACAGGTCTCCAGCGCTCATTTAGGGATGCATTTTGAAAGGCTTATCTCAGGAATACTTCATCTTAAAGCACTGGTATTTAAAAAAAACTATTTCCAATACGCAAGTGATAACGGTAACTGCTGACTATCAGGCGGGCTGCTTATTTGCCAACTGTATAGTATAAAAAAACTCGTAAAAATACCAGTTTTGTACAAATGAAAAACCGAGTAATGAGTACGTTTATTTTTAACAACGCAATTATTGGCACCATGCTTCCTCTCCAAAAAACTGTCACAAACAACAGAGCATCAACGATAACTGTTTTAATTTGGAATTAATCGAGGAAAGCGATTCATTAATTACGGCACAGTTTTATGGATAAAAACAAGGCGGACAAACAACTCGGTACTCGGAAACAACAGATTTAATTACATAATATGCGATGACGATTTCTCGATATCATTGTCATAAAATCTCTGGTTTACTTGTAGATTGTCAAAATAATAAACCGACTTCAACGAAAAATAAATAAATATAGTTTAAGTCGGTACTAATATCCTGTTATCTTATATTCAGCTTAGCACCGACTTCAATCTGTACTCAATTATATTCGCTTTTTCGAAGTCGATATTTTTTATTTCATTTTTTTCAGTGAGGGTTGTGGGGTTGTATATTTTGTTTTGATTTTCTCAAAAATCACTGAGTCAATTTTGATAAAATTCATATGAGACCAACTTTGAAGTATGACTTACCAAACAAAAATATTATCATCAAAATCAATTCATAGACATGGCGACATGATCGCGAACAAACACAATCAAATTGCGAACCTCCTCATATTTCGAACTCTGTTAAAAATATTAACGAAAATTCAATAAATCTTCAACAATATTGAAGTTTAAAATATTATTTTTTTATATTTCTAAAAATAAACTAACTAAGCTGTCTATTTACATAAAACTCACATACACCGCTAGTGATAAGGCTTAGCACTAAATTCTTGATGTACGAGTATTCCGCTAGAGTAACAATATATTGTCAAAAATCTTTTTACACTTATCTCTAAAGCCTATAAAAGCTTTCATCGCCTAAAAGCTTAGCCTTTCTCATAAGTTTTAAATATTCCATTAGGTTTTGCATAGGTTACAAAATACACAAGTGAAAAGGCTAGAAAATAAAATGGAATAACTGACTTATAAACTATTGAGCTGCATGCAATGATGTTACGAGAATAAAAAAAGATACGCCCCCTTCATATTGAGTGGTATTCACTTTAGTTTTCACGTTTCCACTTATAGATTTACAAGTATGAATACGATAGAAAAAACGGAACGTAATGATAGAGAGAGAGCTAGTGATATAGATGAAATAAAGCTTATCAACTGTCAATTTTGCGATCATAACCGTCAGTTTGCCATCACTGTTTCTTAGAGAATCAGCCGGCGGATATAAGTGTGGCCTAACAACATAGCAAGCAAGGCGCCCGCAACCGGCAGCGTTCGAAGTTTGAAAACCGAACGCAAGGACCCTGGTCATGAGCGGTAGATATTTATTTATACTAATATTATAAAGCTGAAGAGTTTGTTTGGTTGAACGCTCTAATCTCAGAAAGTACTGGTTCAATTAGAAAATCTTGTTGTATAGTGCATTTATCCAGGAAGGCTATAGGCTATATAACATTTGTGAGATACGTTGCAAAATCGGAAAAAATATTCCAAATTTCCACGCGGACGGAGTCGCGGGCAACCCCTAGTTTTGACATATTACGACAGTGTCCTCACTATTCAGGAAGAGATTCATCATGATACTATGCTAAGAGTAATGATGCTAAGAGTAATGATACTATGCTAAGAGCCTAGTATCATACGGGTTGATGCCAATGAATGTTCTCACACATAAAATTTACTGTGTATAGACTACAAACAACTATACAATCTTTGCCAAATTAAACTTGAAAATAATTCGTGATCCAACAAAAATAAAATAAAATTGAAAAACCGAAACGGTAAACAAAGGCTTTCAACCAAACCAAATTGTGTAGCCACAAAGGCTTCTTCAGTTTATTTTTAAAAGTAGCTCAAACAGTTCTTAGGTAAGCTAAACAGCATTGGCACAATGGCCGCATGAATCTAGCCTCGGGGCTTCCACTTCAAATCGATTTGGCTACTGCTTGACCTGCCTTGTACTAAGTTGTGAAAAGGTGCAAGATGTGAGAATTCTAAGCTGAACGATATACATTGCTGGTTCTGAGACTTTTATGTTTTTTGTTATGACTGCACACACAACTGCAAATGGGATCTAGTAATTTATGTTTTCGCGTTAGTCATTCTTTTTTTTGTTTTCTACGCTGCAGTTTATTATGAGTTTAATTTCCATTTAATTATTATGCATACTCACAATCTGGCTGTAAGTGATTTTAAAGTTGTTAAAGCTACCTCAATCCAGGGATTACTAAATAGACCCAAGTCATATCTTTCTGTTTAAGATGAAATAAAATAAAAATAATCAATTATTGATTTTTATGTTTTTATTATACATAATTAATAGCATACCTACGATAAGTATGCTATTAATTATGTATAATAAATCCGTAGTAACTACTAAATAAGTCTTCTTTTAGCGTTTCGTTGGCAAACATCATTAAATTTATATTATAGCGGCCCACAATTTTGCTACGTTGACTGCATTGTCAGAGGCAGCCATCAAGTCCTGTTGCGTGCATTGGCAAGACTAAATAAGTAGTAAATAATTACTTTATTTTGCCGACAATGTACACCGACCAGGCAAAATAAATCGTAACTCCACGGAACCGTGAAAGTAGCTGATCAGAGTAGCAGTGTAGCAAAACCAGTGGAAGCATGCCAATGGCCCGCGACATATGCTCAGCCTTTTCTCAATTCCGAACCTATTTTCAGTAAGAGAGTGCCTGTAAAACGTTTTGCTAAGAACAAATTTCTGCAGGACTTTTGTGAAAAGAAATATTTGCAAGTTAATATTATAACGAACATGCAAATCGAATACTTGCCTTTGCATTTTTACAGGAAGGGTACCTAAGCAGTGTTTTGGCAGCTATGTTCGACATCATCATGGCCTTTTTATCCATTGTAGACGATTTATGGTGCATGGTCTGAGAGATATTGCTTTTTTTTTTTTTTGGTTTTTTTTTTATACTACCAAGGTGGCAAACAAGCATACGGCCCGCCTGATGGTAAGCAGTTACCGTAGCCTATGGACGTTTGCAACACCAGGGGTGTCACTCACGCGTTGCCGACCCTTTAAAAACCTTATAACTCCTGACTGATCAAACCAATGCATCATCTTCATCAGCCTATTGTAGACAACTGATGGGCTTTTAGGCCTTTCCAGGTGTATTAAAAATTAGTACGATCTTCGGCTTCTCACATCCAAAGCCTATTGCCACGCTGGACTGATACAGAACATTTCTCGGCAAAAAACTCAAAACCAGAGTGGTTTTGAGTTTTTTGCCGAGAAATGTTGAAACCTGACCAGAAGCTTGAATCAAAGACCTTAGCATCGCAATCATAGGCTAACACTGTTCCACTGAGGCTATCCTCAAATAATATATAGCCTGCTGGCTTTCTGAAGGAACTTGGGCTGGATGGAATAGCCACAAGGAATGTCACGCACAAAGGCATCTGAGCGGCCAAGTGCGGATATCACCCCGTCAAACTAACTAACTAACTATCCTCTAATAAATTAATAATGAAATACAAGCATCTAAGGCCCATATAATTATAACACACGATGACTCTGTATATGCTCCTATATGCAAATAGTTTCTTGATAGAAAAACCCAATATTAATTTTTGGCCTGATCCTGAAATCGAATCCGGGACCTCGTGATCATCAGACATAATAATATACGCAATTTTATGCGGCAAAACCAGACGCTGTTTTTTAAACAAATCCAACTGACGCTTCAGAACTGTTGACACTTGTATTTTACGTATCAATACTAAGTTTTCTAGAAAAGTTACAGCTCGAGTTTCTTCGTGAGAGATCAGGTTTGTTTTGACTGCATGCAAGTATAGTCTTTTGGTATAAATGATGTTTTTTGTTGAAGGTTTGATTCCCACACGAGACAAAACTTTGTGTGATTCATAAATAATTTGCTGAGTATGGGTGATCTTGTGTCCATAAATTGTATGTTTGTAAAGTCTCCTGTGGGCTTGTTCCCTAGTGCTGTGGAGATATTAGTTTTGGAAGATTTCAAGATTGGTAATGCACTCATCTTGTGCAGCTTCTTTAGGTTATTATTACTGTTCACCATCAGGCAAGACAAGAATACGCGTGAGTCTGATGGTAAGCAGTTACCGTAGTCTATTATGCTTGCAATACCTGGGTATCATTCGTGTAACGAACCAGGGTTTTGTGCTAAGTGATATCCCTTTGAACTTATCTTTTTATAATATAAAAATGAATCCCTATTTCCCTTCGTCACGGCATCACGCGTGAACGGCTGGACCAATTTCGGTAATTCTTTTTTTTGTTCCGTTTGTTATTGTCAGGAGAAGGTTCTTATGTTAAAAAAAAGAAAGTTGCGCTGAAAATAGTTTAACCCGGACGAAGTCGCGGCGGGCCGCTAGTTTTAAATAAAATACGCATCTCTAAATAAGCACACGAGACTTGTAAAAAATCTTACTTCAGAAAGCTTTCATAGCCTTACGAACGGATATTATTTCAAAGATTTCCCTTTCTCTTGTAATTACAACGAAAATGTTATACCTTTCCATATCCACCACATTCTCTTTGTTGGTTGTCATGTGTCTGTAATATGAGCTTACCATAATCTGTTAATATAGTAGAATGTGTATACGTAATAGCCATAATAATGTGTGCCTAACTGAATTTCAGTCATGGCGGGTAATCTCGATAGAGACTAGCCATCTGTGCGTCAGATATTATATCACATAAATGTTTGTACGAACACTGGTGCACTCTTTATTCCCTCACTTTCCTAATTCGCAGAGAAGACGATCAGATACGATCAGAGAGATTGATTTGTTGTTAAAAATATTGAAATTGTTATATGTCTGCCTATAATTTTGGAGGAGTTCCATTATTTTTTTTTATACTACCAAGGTGGCAAACAAGCATACGGCCCGCCTGATGGTAAGCAGTTACTGTAGCCTATGGACGTTTGCAACACCAGGGGTGTCACTCACGCTTTGCTGACCCTTTAAAAACCTTATAACTTCTTTCTTGAAGAACCCCATGCTATAGTCTCTTGGGAAAACCTCGGCAGGGAGCTCATTCCACAGCCTAATCGTACGTGGTAAGATATTCCTCTGGAATCTTACGGTACGGCATGTTTGAGGTGCAAGAATGTGAGAATGAACTCTCTGTCGGTGGCGAGAGGTGCGTTGATAAAATGTGGCCGTGGGCATCATCTCGAACAATTCCTCAGAACACAGCCCATTGTACAGGCGGTAGAACACACAAGGAGGCAAAAAAAATATTTTTTCAAATCGGTCCATAAATGACGGAGTTCTGCAGTAACAAACATAAAAAACACACGTATTGATAACCTCCTCGTTTTTGAAATCGGTTAAAAAGTACACTTACCAAGACGCATTATTCAAGTAACTGCATAAGTACCTCATCACAATTACTTACTCAAACGTCGCAGTATCTCAAAATTCCTTTTCGAATATCAACAAAGGCTAATCCCTAAATGGGGATAAATCTTAAGACCACAACAGACAGCACAGTCAACACATAAACCATGAGGTTTTATCACCCATACTTACTTATAAAACTTAAGTATTATTATATTCAGTTGTATTTGTGAAGGCCTCGCGTATTTCAAACGCATATTTCATGAGTATGCGGTTTTGCGTACGTCATAACATTTGAGGTAAAGGCTTGGGTTCAAGAATGAAGGATTTCGAAATGTGTAAATAAACAAGAGTTGGAATTAATCTTAATGAAATGGGAGAGATCATGCAATGTATAGAGAAGTCCTCGAATAAATTTAAAATAGATTAAGTAATGTCTCTAGCGCTCATTCAGGGATGCGTTTTGAAAGAAATGTCCTATCCCCGGGGATAGGACATTTTTGTCTTGTTTTTGTTGGGTTGGCAACACGGAAGTGATACCTCTGGTATTGCAAGCGTCCATAGGCAGCGATAACTGCTTAACATCAGGCGGGCCATATGCTTGTTTGCCACCCAAGTACCTAGTATAAAAAAAGTAAACGAAGAAAAGAAGCAGTGGAGGCCGAGTAGGATAGTAACTGACGTGCACGCAAGGGTGTGAGTTCGATTCCCGGTGGCAATACCAACGTGATTTTACTTTTTGGAATTTATTTACATCGTGAGAAAACCCAAATGTCTTTAAAAAAATCTAAAGACATGCCTGTCTGTCTTAATTAACTTGTATTTAAAATGTTTGAAAATTGTAGTCCTATATTGAAAAAGAAAAAGGTACGTGCATTAGGATTCTTCCCATCACACTAATAGCAGATAAATATTCACATAAAACCATGCAGAATAATCAAAACAAAGAGATAACTATTGCTTATTCTCATAGCCTTAGAATAGATCTAATGATTTCAGTAAAAGACTATTCAGTTAGATCATCAATTTTAATAACAGCATATTATGATAATAGCATCACTGTTAGTTATACATAATATCCCTGTATTATTATGATGATATGCTATTATAACTCGGTTATGTTTTAACATACCATAGCTGTGTTGAGTCTACATGGTAGTCATAATATCTCGTAGACTTGGTGGTCCAGTGGCCGCAGTATGCGCCTGCTGTGCACGAGGTTGTGGATTCGATTACTACACAGGGCAAAACTTTGTGTGACCCACAAAGAATTGTTCTGTGTCTGGGTGTAATTTGTGTCCGTTAATTGTATGTTTGTAAAGTCCCTTGCGACACAGAGCTTGTTCTCTAGTGCGGGAGTTGTCTTTTATATAAATAATTTTAACAAAAAAAAACCGACTTCAGTACGGCAAGTTGTAAAATTTTCAAATATTTGTTTGTAACAATCGAATAAAATCGACTGAGCGTCGGGCTGAACACAGGTCAAGTGGGTATTAAAAGCAATATTTAATCTGTGCAATCCGCGCTCAATTCATTCACGTCATTATTTCTTATTAATAGTTGCTTAGCAACAATAACCGAAACTTATCTAATCGCCATCAGTAAAATACTTATTATTGAAAAGTTCAGATGGCCATCTGTGGTCTTCTTCATCAGTTTTACTTCACCAAATTACACTTTCTGAATGTAAATGATTGATTAGTTGTAAAAAATATTGAAATCGCTATATGTGTGCCTTTACATATTATTATATGTTATTTTTTTATACTACTACTGATTTAAAAGCATTAAGCGACATTCAGTCTACAGCAAGATAATGACAGAAAATGTAATTTTAGAAATTTTGATTTCACCGTGTGATGTCCGTGCTTCAGAGGGCACGTTAAAAGTCGGTTTGGTATTAACATTCATTAGATCGCAACAGAGTCCTAAATATGAGCAATCTAAATAACTATGTCATCAGGTCGGCCACTAACCAAACGATAAGGGTCAGCGCAGACATTTTTTTATACGTTGGTCCGCTTGATGGTAAACAGTTACCGTAGTCAATGAACGCTTGCAATAACACAGGTATCACTTGCGTGTTGCCAAGTCAAAAAAACGAACACCAGGGTGTTCACATTACACAATACACATTAGTACCAATGTGTATTGTGTAATGTGAACACCCTTCGTTCGTTGTTCGAGCCAAGGGTTTTGTGGTGGAATTACCCTGGGATAGAAAAACGTTCGTTCTTTCGTTAAAATCGCATCCCAAAATGACCGCTGGCAACCTGTACTTATACACAGCTATACATAAGACTGTGTTTAGTTGACTGTGATCTTCTGTAAGGTGGAGGTTTCTTCCCAGTCGGGCTTGCTTGCTTTTATGGTGATCTAGCTATCTGCAAGCACAGATTAAATAATAGTTCTACAAGTGCGCGCGCCCCGCGCGGTCCCGGGCATTTTCTTTACGGTTCGCGTATGATTCCCTCATATCTTCGAGGACGCGCGAGCATTTTTTTCCAGGTTCAAGCATTTATGCTCTTTATAGTAATAATTTTAAAGTTTATTTTCAAGTGCGTTAATAAAATCCTCTCCGCTGCGCTCCGTTCCGTCTGCGATGAGCCTAAGAAGAGGACCGTGTGAACAATTGGGTGAGCCTTGCCGATGACGCGAAGAATATTACATCATAATCTCCGCCCCTAAAGTCTTTTGATTGAGAAAAATATATTTAGAACGAAGCAAAAATATTATAATTTATTTATCTTATTCAGTGCGCCATTAACTATAGCTGACTTGCTAGCTTACTCACGCAATATTTTATCAATCCAAAGGTTGCCTGCTAGAAGTGGCTTTTAGCGAGGGGGCCACCTATTGGCTCTTTAGTTGACTGATCCCGCTCTAAGCTGGGACCCGCGGAATAATATGACTAATTTTTTTTTTTTGTAAACTGGCTTTTAAATTCAGTAAATCTCTAATTTATATGTTGAACTATGTGTACAGGCGTGGGGAAAACGTTCAACGCATTACTATTTTAAATTAATTAAGTTAGTCCTACTAATATTATAAATGCGATAGTTTGTAAGAATGTATGGATGTATGTTTGTTCCTCTTTCACGCAAAAAATGCTGAAATGATCTGTGCCAAATTTCATCCAGATCCGCTGGATGAAATTTGGCACAGAAATAATTTATATTCTGGAATAGCTTATAGCATATGGGCTACTTTTAATCTCGATAACCGACATCTACACGGGCGGTATTTTTTTTCTACTAATTTAATGATAATTATGTTTTGTAATTAATATTTTTTAATAATAATACCCCATTCGATCTCGTGGGTGTCGTAAGAGTCGACTAACGGAGTAAGTCAGGCAGACAATATCCACTGCAAGAGAGGGAAAACTCGAAACAAAACCCTATACCAACCCGTCTGGCCAGCGTGGTATAGTAGGCTAATATCCCTCCAAATTTATGGAGGAGACCCGTGCCCAGCAGTGGGACGTTTATGGGTTGAGATGTATGTATGTGTATGTATGTAATAATAATATAATAATATTTTCGGGACGACTCACACATCGCTATCTGATCCCAAACTAGGCAGAGCCTGTACTAACTGGTAACCAGACAACTGATAAACATACTTATATATTTCTAAATACATACATATTATAGATAGATTACACCCAGACACAGAACAAACATTCGTGCTGATCACACGAAGATTTGTCCTAGGTGGGAATCGAACCCACGACCTCCGGCGTAGCAGTCAGAGTCAATAACCACTAGACCAACTGGCCAGTCAAAAATGGATGTACAGTAAAGTATTATAAAATTATAAGACAGAAAATACTCTTTAAACCGAAACGGAATCATTGAGATCTAAGCCTAAAATCAAAAGGTACTTACGCACTGTTGTGGAATGAACGCGCAGCGTTTGCCCCGCGGTTTATGCCGTCGCAAAAATTCACAACTCCGGAAAATCCCTGCATATTAAACGGGTAATTTCATTTATACAAAGATTAAGATATTTTGTTGTGCTTCCCAATGATTTTTAATCGAGTTCAAAGGTTTGGGTAATTAAGTACTTAATTTACTGTATTTTGTTATTACAAAATAATATTTACTTATTAATTTATATGAATATACTTAATAGTTAAATTTTATAAAAATTGCTCAAAAATGTTTTTTGGTTGTTTGTTGACAAAAATTACGACTATTTTCTTAAAAAAGTAGGCAAACGTGTATCATACACGTTTCGTTAGTTAGATAAGGTTCACCGAGCCTGATTCCTGATCTTAGTCATTTTTACAGAAAATTATGAATTTATATAAAATACTAGTTGTTGCCCGCGGCTCCGCCCGCGTGGATGTCGGTTATCGCTGTAAAAAGTAGCCTATGTGTTATTCCAGACCAAAATCTATCTCTGTGCCAAATTTCATTTAGATCCGTTTAGTAGTTTTTACGTGAAGGAGTAACAAATATCCATCCATACTTACAAACTTTCGCGTTTATCATATTAGTAGGATAATATTGACTTAGACTGTACGTTTGATCTTGGAACAACTCAGACACAGACATCTTATCCCAAATTAGACATTGGTTGTGTTATTGCAACCAGGCAGTTGTTACCAACATGCTTAATTCTTCTAGATACATATTACCGTTTTAAATTACACCCAAACACAGTAAGCATTATAAAAAATCGCGCTTACCCCAAAAGGCTAGAAATTAAATTAACCCTACTAAACTACTAGAACAACAAACCAATAAAAAAACCAAAAACCAGTAGAAACAAACCCTAAAAAAACACTTTTTTGTAGGTACTATTAGGGTGGCAACCCATTTTTTTACGCCAGGGCTTTAAGATTAAGTATCCGTGGGATAGAAAAACTTTTCTTTCAAAACGCATCCCTAAATGATCGCTGGAGATCTGTACTCACACACTGAAATACAAGTACACCACTGTGTGTAGTTATTTAGCTGTGGTCTTCTGTCAGGTGGAGGTCCTTCCCCAGTCGGGCTTGCTCGCTAGTATGGTGCCCTACCTCTCTACGATTTTAATGAAATTTGGCAAGGAGATAGATAGTATCTTGGAAAAAGACATTGTGTACATTTTATCACTATGATGGACATCCACGTGTGTGGTGTTCCTTAGTCGGGCTTGCTCGCTAGTATCGTGCCCTACCTTTCTAAAACATATCCTATCAAATATGTAATAGTAACAGTTAAACTCTCACTTTCATATTTCTCCATGATAAACGTTTCCCACAATGCCAGCGGTTTATAACCCTAGTGTATAAACTAATAGGTTTCATAGTGAGGAATTACAGGTATCCTTTAGACAGTAAACGAGAACGTATGATTGACGCAGCAGTTCGTGAAGCTCTGACCGATATTTAGCCGCAATGTAGAGGTGCAATGTCGTAAATACAGGGTTTATGCTCACTACCAGACTGTAAATCGGATCAGTCGTTGCGAAATTGTGAGCTGTTATGAAGGCGAATAGTCCGATGTTGAGTTGTGGTTATGTTTTTTAGAGGTAATGACTTTGTTGGAGCTGCAAGTAATATTTTTGGGCTGTGTTGTGATAAGTATTAACGGGGAAGGGTAGCCAGTTCGATAGGGAAAGTAAAATAGTACAATATTTTCTATCTTTTTTTTGTTTTAAAAAGCCTCGGTCAACTGAGTTCGATTGATTAATTTCAATATTTAATTTAAAAGTTGGGCATCATACTAGCGATAATGCCCGACTGAATTACAGAAGACTACAGCCAAATAAATACACACAGCGGTGTAGTTGTGTTCCTGTGTGTAAGTACAGGTTTCCAGCATTCATTTAGGGATACTCCATCTTTATGCCGTGATGTAAAAAATGAGTCAGCAATACGCAAGTGATACAATAACTGCCTAATATCAGGCGGGCCGTATGCTTGTTTGCTACCCAAATAGTATAAAAATAAAATGTTTATTATTATAATGCTTCTAGTGTAAGCCTAGCAGTATCTTAGAACTTCGAAAATAAATCGCTATAAGGACGTCGTGGTACGGCCCAATTTTAAATAAACTTTTTCATATTTTAACCAACATATATCAAGCGAAAGCCTTAAATAAAAATACCCTTCAAAAACATAATCATAAAAAAGTTTGACGGGAAAATCGACAAATAAGAAAGTCAGAAGTTACCTACAGTATTTGTGTCAATTACTTGACAGAAATTTCTCAGTACCAAAGTAGGAAACTTTCCTTATTATGATAATATGAGAAATAATAAGGCCTCGACGGGTGGCACATTATATTTATAACGAGTCATCATCTTAAAGATATTTCATCATCCTGACGTCGGTCTCGTCGTTGTCTAGTATGGATATACTTTGAAAATAAAATATAACATAAAATCTATAAAGTTACATATACTCTATATTGTTATATCTGCTTTGTCAATCAAACTGCCCTTATTCTAAAAAGCACTGTACTCGAATCTGTACAGTGATTATACTAGAGTGGGGATAAATCTCTTCCCAAAAAGTTGAGTTTTATATACGCAAAACTTTCAACGCTTTGTTAATTCGTGTAGCGAGTGAATAGTTGCTCTTAGATTTATCTATCATCAGTATTTTGACATTTGAAAGAAAAGGACATTGCGTTACTATTCACTTGCTACACAACGTTTATTAATAAAGCGGTCATACTTTATTCCAAAACTTGAAATTACAGAATTCGTTTATAGTAAAAATAAAACTATGGCATCTATTTAACTTAATTTTATTGAAGTTACTCAGGAACAATCAATCTTATTACTTTTATCTTTATGCTAATTTAAACCTACACTCGTAAAGATAGAGTTGAAAGTTGTGTAAATTGCAAGTAATAAAATGGATTGCCGAGTCGACAAATAATATTAATGGGTGTATTGATTGAGTTTTATGACGACTGAATGGAGTCTTCGGAGTTGCGTCACAATTCTATATAATAAAGTGGTTCAACTTTGCATTTATTTGAAAAATAATTTATTCGTGACTACAGTATTCGTTTTTCCTGATTAAATTATTATTATTTTATTTATTTTCAGCCTGTACTGTCTCACTGCTGGGCAAGGGCCTCCCTTTCCTTTTTCCACTCAACCGGCACGGGGAATGCTGTAAGAGCAAAAACCGAGCCACCGCAAAAACCGAGCAAAATCTGACTGTCAGATTGAAAATCAGTATTCCGTAAGAGCAAAAACCGAGCCTTTTTGACGTTTAGTCAATAGATTGTGCCGTCACCGAGCAATCACAACTGTCAGTTTGCGATCACAACTGTCAGTTTGCTATCGCTATTTCTTAGAGAATCAGCCGGCCGATCTTGTGCTAAAATAGACCAGTCTTTTGTGTACGCATCAAGCTCGTGCAGCCATCTAAGTCTGGGCCTACCACGATGGCGTTGGACATTTTCTGATGTTTTTTTTCATTTATCATCATATTAAATATTAAAACCGTTTGTCCGGACTGACGATCAACGCACAGCCTAAACTACTAAACACTTCTAAAAAGCTGAAAATTTAATTTTTGAACCCAAGCATCCGTTAAGAAGGTTCATGGAAATTCAAGCAGTTATAAGGTTTTTAAAGGGTCGGCAACGCGTGAGTGACACCCCTGGTGTTGCAAACGTCCATAGGCTACGGTAACTGCTTACCATCAGGCGGGCCGTATGCTTGTTTGTCATCTTGGTAGTATAAAAAAAAAGCAATGTCAAAATTAAATAAAGTAATCAAAAAATAATAATAAGATGTCCAGAAAGATCACACATATTACACTAATGAAATGAAATGTCAGCAGGTTTTTGAAAAATGTGAACAGATAAGATGATAAACAAAATAATTGTACGGAATGTCAACAATCAAATAAAATAAACTTAAAAAAATCATAATATAAACATGTCTAGAAAGATCACATAAATTACACAAGTGAAATAAGATGTCAGTCATTATTGTCATTAGTATATGTCAAAAAGGCAATAAAACGAAATAATAAGTAATAGCATAAAATAATAATATGCAAAAAAATGATTTATGTTGAATTATTATTTCCCTATCATTCAGGAATTCATTTACATTATAATAACATTTATTAACCAAAAGATTTTTCAATTTAATTTTACCTATAATAATGATAACGTTAAGATCTTTTACACCATCTGGAATTTTGTTATAAATTTTTGGTGCCATACACAGAAAACTTTGGCTCATAACACTTGATTTGGCACTATGTAAGCAAAGTTTATTATCATTATTAATATTATTTGCCCGTTTAACAACATCGGCTATGCGTTGGAACAAACAATGCAACTTCAAAAAGGTACAGAGACGGAAGTGTCAGTATTTTATTTTCCACAAAATGTGCATTGCAAGTATCTGTTGACTATAGTCCGAACCTATGTTCGGATTATAGTCACAAAAAAGCTGTGTAAGGGCTATCCCTTTCACAGCTTTTTTGGGATTTGAAAGCTATTCTGCTATATGTCGAATTGCCTCAAAAAATTATACCATTACGAAGTATTGAGGCGGTAAGGCCATGATAAGCAGTAAGCATAGCATCTTCATTTACTACTAGTGCTAATTCGTGCAAAGCATATGCAGAACTGCTGAACTTTTTGCATAGTTCCATTACATGCGAGTTCCAATTTAGTTGATTATCAATCATTGATAAGCAAGTAAAAATCACATGTAACGGAATTTTGTAAAAATAGTATTTTGTAAAAAGTATGAATTAAGTTTGAAACTTAAAACTATTGTTATAAACAATAGAAACTAAAACAAAATTGATATTCTGTTTCATTTCTACTTCACACTATCATCTGAGATTGACACATCTATTCAATACAATCAGCTGTATGAATTTGACCCAGTTTACAAAGTGTGCGTTGTGCTATTTTCTATGGACAGCAATTGTGAAATATAAGAACATTAGAAGAAAATTTAATAAACAAGAAATTTTGATGCTGCAGAAGAAAGACGATTATGGCATTTTAATCAGGTTTCTGTCAGTTCTTGTTCATAAAAAAAAAATATATTACCTAACCTAAAAATAAATAGACTGTTCCTCTTATTTTCTTCTTCTAAGTTCTGTAAAGATTGGCAAATCTGTTTCTTTTACTGAAAAATAAAATTTTAATTACAATGATATTTTGACAATATGAATTACAAAACACCTCAGTCTCGTAATATATTACGATAACTTATAATATTAGCAGAATCTACCATCATACTTTTTTTTTAGGAATGGACGTAAAAGAAGTCTAGTTACAATCTACATCTTAAAATCAGGGAAATTGGTAACAACAATTAGTATCAAAAAATAAAACATAGTTTTCGTGGCCATAAACAGAATTACCCTATATATAAGATATCAGCATTCAAATTCTCTACAACAGAATATTTATACTTTAATTATTTAAAGTATAAATATTATTACTCGTCTTCCTTTGTTTTGTACATTTAATTTTCATTTTAGCCCAGTACAAATAAACATAACGTTAAACTTAATAAAACGAGTTAAAAATATAACTTTATTGATGTACCTCCGATGATGTGATGTGATGTAATCATACATTTCAGTGATAGTTTTTTGCTTTCATCTTCTTCTGGGCAAGGCCTCCCCCAAAACTTTCCCATCGTTCGGTTCTGACCTGACGTTATCCATCGGCATCTTTGCTTTGCTGCTTATTAACTCTTTCTGTAGGTACTCTCTGTAATATATTCAGTGAATCTGCAAACATTTCTGTTTCACTCACAAAAATGTCAGCATTGAAATTAGAAGAGTTCTTTTCATCCAAAAATTCTAAAAACGCACCATTTTGAATACTCTTACATTTCACATCCACGACCTACATAACCCGACCGAATGAAAAATACATGTACCTCTCACTTCGAGGCCAATTCCTTAGCATTCCGAATTTGGAGGTATAATCTCGGGTATAAAGAGCAAAATTGAACTGAAACGTGAATATTTACAAGTGAACATGGCAATATCTCGTCCAAATATACGTGCAACACTCTATGCGAAATTAAAATTGGCTTGGGGCCAATATAATCTTACTGTTAGGCTGTATTTATCGCTTTGGATAGGGCAAACGGGGAAGCATTATGAAAATCAGAAATAGAAACTAAGCTTATCCGATGCGTATATTTTTTGGTTGATAATGTCTTCTTTAAGTTATTTTCAGGTTATGTAAGAGCTTATGCAGTTACCGAATAAAAGTAGTAATATCAGATAAGTTTACTTATTCATTTATGCAATACTAACTGTTGCCTGCGGCTCCTCCCGTGTGAATGTCGGTTATCGCTGCAAAAGGGATCTACCTACAGGTACCTTAAATAATAAGCATTGATCGAGTTCAAGGAATATAGAGTAGAAATATCTTTTGTTTATTAAAATCATGGCTTTTAACTTTAAATGAAAATGATATTTCCAATACTTACTGTATCGTCTTGAATTTTAATTAAAATTGATTTCTTAATAACCTTTTTTTATAAAATGGAGAATTAATTTAATCGGCTTGGTATGAATATTACAAGCATTTAATATTTTTACTAACTAGTTTATAAGTCTTTTCAATATTGTGTCTATGCATGACACGCTTATCCTCCTAATTACCCCCCGCTTTTTTGTATTTATTTATTTATTTAACAATTTTAGGAAAACTTACAGCTAAATTAATATTATAGACAGAGTTGAATAGAAAGAAGAAGGCCAATTAAAAGTTTTCGCAGATAACAGAAAGTAGATATTTATAAAGGTATACAATTATATAACAACATGCAGTTAGAAGATAAGGAATAAACATAATTACAATAGGTTTAAGATGCAAAGAAAGAGTTACACAGACTTTTTTTGAGTTGATTACTACTGTGCGTGTATAGGTCTATATCAACACTCCGGCATGCCGTATCTACCATTTAAAGTAACCTAATCGCCTTTTTAAACTTTACTTTAAGTATACTCAAACCAAACAATTATTTAATTAATCCATTTTATATTTATCAACCCAAAATACTTCCAGATTCTCAGAAAATAAAAACAAACATTAAACTAAGTCGCAAACAACTCACAAAAATTACGACAGATGGCGTTGTAACAAAATTGCTGTTTAAAACAAGACTATGCTCTAAATAGGTGCTCTTCTTCGGAGGTAATGTACGGTGAGACGGGGGCTCTATTTAGCCTAGTCCACTTACTGATATAATTGTATTGGCGCTAAGCCAGCGTAGTACAGTTTCATCCCTAAATGGCTACGTATATAATTTTTATTGCAGTGCTTACGTCCAAATACTTGTTGTGGTAAGATACTGTGTTATATTCACGTATTAGCTAAGTTATTGTACTTGATCGTGGATGGAGTCACTATTTAAATCTATTTTTATCAGAGTAGTATAATATGTGTTATTATAATCTATACTAATATTATAAAGCTGAAGAGTTTGTTTGTTTGAACGCGATATTCTCAGAAAGTACTGGTTAGATTAGAAAAAATCTTTTTTTGTTGAATAGTGCATTTATCCAGGAAGGCTATAAGCTATATAACATCACGCTATGATCAATAAGAGCAGAGCAGTAGAGATATGTTACAAAATCGGGAAAAATATACGTACCAAATTACCACGCGGATGAAGTCGCGGGCGACCCCTAGTTTTAATATAAGAGGGTTTTTTATGTGTTTATATATTTTTATCTGTTACTGTTTTTTTAGTCCATGTTTTAATTTTCTTAGGGTAGTTAAAAAGAACAATATTTTTTTGGTATTGTTTTTGTCAACATAAATGCTGAAGACCGATAACCTAGTAATGGTTGCTGGCAACCGATAGACGAAATTTGGTTAAGAGGAGATTATTTATAATTCAACATAATATATTATTATATCAATACTTATAATTAAAGAGAAAATATTTGTTTTTTTGTTTGTGGTAAATAAACTCCAAAACTATGAGACCGATTTTAAAAACTCTTTCTATAATAGAATGCTACATTATCACAGAGTATCATAGTCTTATAAATGTTGTGCCTAGCCGGGAAAGGCCGCTATGTGCTTATAAACACAAAATAATTACTTATTTATTATAAGAACACACGTACTTCAAGCATAACTTGTATCTTTCCGCTATACATATAATTATTATGAGGAAGGAAAACATTAAAAAATAAACCTGTCCTGTGTTGGTAATAAACCCCATTGATGTTTCATTGACATTCTTGGTATTTTTTTCCTATTTGTGTCATGACAGAATATTTCTGTTTTCCGTCTAATGGATGGATGTTTCCATCCATCCAACATGAAATGGGCTGCTGCCCATTCCATGTTTTAACTTTTTTCTTTAAATGAGGTAAGTGATGAGGTAGGTGAGATGCTGGGATGATAGAGTCTCAGTAAAATAATCGGAGTGGATCAGAGGTCTCTTCACTGATCCAATCCGTCGCGAGCGAACTGGGCAGCGTCATAGGCACGCTTACCAGCGCCTGATGCCGCCATAGTGAGACTGTGGGTGGGTCGGGGTACCCAGTTTCAAACTCTAAATTAATTTATTTATTTATTTAGGTAACAAAGAAACACTAATGAAGATCATAAATTTATGAATAAGCCAGAAAGATGATGTATTTTAATAAAGACTTCTTTAAAACAAACATTTATGTTTTACACAAAAGTTTGTTCCGCGTGGGAATCAAACCCACAATACTCGAAACAGATCTCAGTAGCAAGATAACCATTACCAGTGACGTATAGATTATTATACACTCGTAATTCAAATTATTCTTTTAACGCAGTCAAACAAGCTAAATGCAGTTGATTAAATAGTTGCTAGGCAACGGACTTATTGATTTCATATTATCTATCGACTGCCAGTATCAGTCTTGAGTTATCTATGTACCGCTAAACAATATTCGTGACGTGACTAAAACAAATGAAAGTGATACATTTATTTTTCTTTTTTTGTAATTAAGTACAAGTTTCTGCAATTGGTGGCATAGAGACTTTTAGTAAATCTTCAGTGTTTATGAAATACAGAAGAGAAGAATTTGGTTGAAACTGTTATAAAATAGGTATGTTTTTATCAATCAATCAGTCTATTTCAGTCATGAATGTATACAATAATAGGAGTTATAGGTCGTTTCGCCCGCCATTTGTTCGCCCGTGCGGGCCAAACGACCAAATTACAAAATTCATAATATTTTAGCGCCCAATCAAATATTATAAATTTTGTAATTTGGCCGTTTGGCCCGCTCGGGCGAACAAATGGCGGGCAAAACGACCTATAACTCCATTAATAGCAATCCTTATGTTCCACTGCTCGGAACGGGTCTCCTCTTTTCAATGAGGAGACCCAAAAAGGCTTTAGTCCACACACGCAGTCCACGTTGTGAATCAGATATGCCCTTTGAATTTCTTCTGATGTGTTTCTGCACGATGTTTTTCTTAACCGTAAGCACATGGTAAATGTTTTGTGTAGATATTTCTGCATTTAATATTTAATAATGCTAATAAAATTTGTGCGATAACGTTATGCCAAACAATATTGACTTAACATTTTATGCTAAGGTGAAATTCTCGAATAATATCGCTGTTATCATCATCATAATCAGCCTAAAGATGTCCACTGCTGGACATAGGCCTCCAAGGACTTCCACATTCGGTACTAAGTTAACCTTGTCCATCGATTATCCCCAACCTTTACGTGGGTCGTTGGTCCACTTCATTAGAGACGTGCCCCGTGTTTTTTTATACTACCAAGGTGACAAACATGCATACGGCCTGCCTGACGGTAAGCAGTTACCGTAGCCTATGGACGTTTGCAACACCAGGGGTGTCACTCACGCGTTGCCGACCCTTTAAAAACCTTATGACTCTTCTTTCTTGAAGAACCCCACGCTATAGTCTCTTGGGAAAACCTTGGCAGGGAGCTCATTCCACAGCCTAATCGTACGTGGTAAGAAAATCCTGCTACTACTACTATAACAGAACCTTGCTATGCCACCCAAGTGGATGTCCGTCATAGTGATAAAATATACCCCATGTCTTTTTCCAAGATACTATCTAGTTACTTGTCAATTTTCATTAAAATCGTAGAGAGGTAGGGCACCATACTAGGGAGCAAGCCCGACTGGGGAAGGACCTCCAGCTTACAGAAGACCACAGCTAAATAACTACACACAGTGGTGTAGTTGTGTTCCCCTGTGTGTGAGTACAGGTCTCCAGCGCTCATTTAGGCATGCGTTTTGAAAGAAACGTATTCCTATCCTAGGGATAGCCCTGGTGTAAATAAAACGGGTTGCCACAATAAAAACAAAAATGCCACGTCCATAGGCTACGGTAAATGCTTTACATCAGGTATCATCAGGGCGTATGCTTGTTTGCCACCTAAGTAGTATAAAAAAACCATGGCGTAAAAAAGACACACACTACAGTGTTACTTTCGCATTCAAATCTTATTAGTACGGATTATAGTTATTAATGATTGGTATAATTATACCTAAAGATATTAAATTATACAATTAATCAGATAACAGCTATCTATGACAGCTGAGTTATTAATATTTATCACTAATCTGTTTTCAACTGATACGTAAATTATTGGTATTTACCTTAAAAATGCGTCATAGTTACAAATTTTTGTTTTATAGCATCACGTGCAAAAACAGAGGTATTCCTCGAAGCGCTACCATTTTGAGGCGCACCTTATGAGGCGCTCCTTTTTCATTCCTCGGAGCGCACCTTTTAGGAGCGCTCCCGATAGCAATAAAATTATATTCCTCCTAAAAGGTGCGCTCCGAGGAATAAAAAAGGAGCGCCTCATTAGGTGCGCTTCAAAATGGTAGCGCTCCGAGGAATACCTCCAAATACACAAAATTAATCATGCAGGGCGCAAAACTTGTCGCAGAAGTTGACTGTCTTGTTGGTCCAGTGGATGCAGTATGCGCCTGCTGTGCACGAGGTTGTGGGTTCGATTCCCACACAGAACTAAAGTTTGTGTGACCCACAAAGAGTTGTTCTAAGTCTGCGTGTAATTTGTGTCCGTTAATTCTATGTTTGTTAAGTCCCTCTCGACACAGAGCTTGTTATATAGTGCGGGAATTGTCTAAAAAATAATGAGCCGTAGGGGTATTCCGTAAGAGCAAAAACCGAGCCACTGCAAAAACCGAGAAAAATCTGGCTGTCAGATTGAAAATCGGTATTCCGTAAGAGCCCTTTTCGACGTTTAGTCAATAGATTGTGCCGTCACAACCGAGCAATCACAACTGTCAGTTTGTCATCGCTGTTTCTTAGAGAATCAGCCGGCCGATCTCAAAATGTGCAGGTTGCAAAATGTGCAGCAATAGCATGACTGCTGTAGGCCTTGTTTGTTGTTGTTCATATAAGTCACATCGTGATACTTATGCATATAATCATCATGTAAAATGCAAAACGAAAACTGAACAGATAGTAGGTGGAACCTCAAGAAAAAAACCGGCACAAACATAATCGATGAAAAATGGTACTGATGTTTGAACTAATGTCGGTTTTAAGCCTTTTTCATATAAGACAAGAAGAGAGGTAGGGCACCATACTAGTGAGCAAGCCCGATTGGGGAAGAACCTCCACCTTACAGAAGACCACAGCCAAATAACTACACACAGTGGTGTAGTTGTGTTCCTGTGTGTGAGTACGGGTCTCCAGCGCTCATTTAGGGATGCATTTTGAAAGAAACGTATTTCTATCCCAGGAATACCCCCATCATAAAGCCGTGGTATAACATTAAAATGGGTTGGCAACACGCAAGTCATACTTCTGGCTACGATTACTGCTGAACATCAGGAGAGCCGTATGCTTGTATTGCACGCAAATAGAATAAAAAAATTGAACAAATTGGACACATCGAATTTTAACGATATTCTCGTCAGAATATCGTTAAACGTATCGTACACAAGGTACTTTATACTGCAATAACGTGAGTAAAGCCGTGAGCATCGGCTAGTATGAACTAAGTAACAACCTCGCTCTATCTTCACATACTTGTGTATTGTGTAATGTAGTAATTAATGGTAATGAGCCACAGCATACAAGTTCTCTCAGCATGGTGGCGTTAAATTACACAAATTTTACTAATTACGTTTTTAATTACACATCTTCGTAAACAATAATTGTTATACATGGCTGTAGGTTAAGTTTTAAAAGATTTTAAATAATAGGTAACAATTGTTTAAGAATGTTTACATAATATGGCAACCCGATTCCAAACTAGTCAGAGTTTGTACAATTATAACTTGACTGCATTGTTGGTTCAGTGGCTTAAGTGGTTACCTCGCCATTTACTACTGCGTGGCGTGTTGTGGGTTCGATCCCCACACGGAACAAAACTTTGTGTGATCTACAAATGGTGGTCCCGAGTCTGGGTGTTCTTTGTGTCCGTTAATTGTATGTTTGTAAAGTCCCCCGCGACACACAAAAAAATTACAACTGGAAAATATATTTCTAAATAATTTAAAATACCTATGTATTTTACATTAAAACGTGTAAGTATGTATCCGGAGTGTGAGAATTGACACATTTAAAGTTAATATAAAAGACGGGTTGTGAAAGTTAAAATAATTTAGTAAAAATATGTAGGTTGTGCCCTGCGCTGCCATTGTCTTGTCTTGGCAGGGGCACTACCTTGCCCCCAGATATGGATAAAATCACAGTCAAATTTCGATAGCCCCAAATTTAATTGGAGATATATTATATCTGGACACAGAACAAGGAATGGAATCGATTTTACATTTTTATACACAAAATAAAATCGATATCCACCCAGACTATCGATTCCACCTTAGCTGTCAACGTCACTAACTGTATAGCATTTATTTTACAGACGCCATGTTTTTTTTTTTCATACTACTTGGGTGGTAAACAAGCACGGCCCGCCTGATGTTAAGCAGTATCCGTAGCCTATGGACGCTTGCAATACCAGAGGTATCACTCACGTGTTGCCAACACATTTTTTGACACTAGGGCTGTAAGATGGAAGTAACCCTAGGATAGGAATAGGTTTCTTTCAAAACGCATCCCTTTAGAGCGCTGAAGACCTGTACTCACACACAGAAACACAACTATACCGCTGTGTGTAGTAATTTGGCTGTGGTCTTCTGTAAGGTGGAGGTCCATCCCCAGTCGGGCCTGCTCGCTAGTATGGTGCCCTACCTCTTTTGTAATCCAAACTTATTAATAGTCAACTCCCGCACTATATGTAATTAAGTTGGTGTATTGTTTTTCATTTGTTATTATACCACTTTTTGTACCACATTTTTTATTATTATTATTTATTTTTATCAGAAATAGCATTCCATACATTGTGTTAATAACAAAGACTTATAAAACTATGTTGTTATGTAACCTTCAGGAGACTGTTAAGGCTGGTTCTCACTCTTTCTAACAATGACGCAGGACGCTTGCGTCTAATCGCCGCGAAGCCAAATGCGAGTCTAAATCACAGTTTTTATGCTATAAATATTATTATAAAATCGAACCTGTAACACAGCAGGCAGTGGTGGCAGTGACTGCCTCGGTGGTCCAGTGGCCGCAGTATGCGCCTGCTGTGCACGAGGTTGTGGGTTCGATTCCCACACAGGACAAAACTTTGTGTGACCCATAAAGTGTTGTTCTGAGTCTGGGTGTAATTTGTGTCCGTTAATTGTATGTTTGTAAAGTCCCCCGCGACACAGAGCTTGTCCTCTAGTGCGGGAGTTGTCTTTTTTAAAATAAAATAAAAAATAAGTGGTAAATTGCGAGCCACTAAACTAACCGTGCAGTTCAAACTCCAATCTAGTATAACTGGTAAATATTATAATTTCTTGCATAACATATTAGACTTAGTTGTTGTTGAACAAAGTTAAGCTTACATTATGTGTACGGTAACATTAAATAGATGCTAATATAATCTAGTTTGCATCGTCATAAATACACATAAGGGTGGCCGTACACGAGCCACACGCGACAAACACAAAACACCGACCTATTTATTGTAGTTTTCATACATTTTATATGGTTTGATTGCCTTTAACACGTGTGTGGCTACCCTAAGGTTTCGCAAACAGTTTACAAGATTTTACATGCAACTTGTATGAACTCGCCGCTCTTGCGTTGAGTGGCGGCCACACGTGACTATAGTCTACGTCATATAGCATGGGTACAGCTGTGACGTTTACGATGAAGATGAAAGAAAATGATTGAATCAATCTTGCAATCCAGCGTGGAAATGTGGCCAGTCTTTTGGGCACCTTTCCTCAGAACAGCGACCTCAATCAGATATTTTATTTATAGGTTAATTAATACATTTAAATACAATATTTTTGTAAGTAGGTTAGTTAAGGTTACTTTAATTTTAATAACTATTCATGTAAATATCTCTAACCAATTGTCTAATTGAATGATCGAGAGCCTAGAGTAATTATTCGATAGGTTTTAATTTAATCATCTTTCATTTTCATTTATATTTATATTTATCATCAAATGTCAAACGTCACAGTACCCATGCTATGTGAAATAGACTATTGTAACCGCAACACGCCACTAGTTGCGACCAAACGTTACTTCAGCAGGAAAGTGTGACAAAATTGTAACGGCCACCGACCACCTTCGTTTGCGCAGTACCAAATGGCGTGGCGCGTGAAAGCCACACGTGGCTGTGGCCAGTGACCCGTTTGCACAGAGCCTTAGCATAAATATTTTACTTCATGCAAGTATTAAGTTACTAGCTGTTGCCCGCAACTCCACCCGCGGATGGATGTCGGTTATCGCTGTAAAAAGCCTATGTGTTATTCCAGACCATAATCTGTATGTGCCAAATTTCACCCAGATCCGTTCAGTAGTTTTTACGTGACAGAGTAACAAACATTCATCCATCCATCTATTCATCCATACTCACAAACTTTCACATTTATAATATTAGTAAGGATATTCGGATTTATACAAATATAGCTTGTATATTATTATGCATGTATTACCCTTAACAAATGTGTAACAAATGTAGGCAAACCTATAAATAAATAAATAAATGTTCTATTTAAAAATAATATCCTATTGACGTACAGTAGCAGTAGCTTATATAAATAAAATGAACTTAATTAAAAAAACACTTAAAATAAGGTAATCAGATATTAAGTTATTTATTTTTACTGACTACTGCGTCTTTGCAAAACATAATAACTTTTAATTATGAAAACTCGGTTATAATGGAAGTTAATACAATACAAAGACACGTACTAAATAATAATATTGCTTGTGTTGATTATGTCATTATGTGCTACAATCTCAGATTGTATACACGGCAGGAATCTATACTAATCTATACTAATATTATAAAGCTGAAGAGTTTGTTTGTTTGATTGAACGCGCTAATCTCAGAAAGTACTGGTTCGATTTAAAAAAAATCTTTGTTGAATAGCGCATTTATCCAGGACGACTATAGGCTATATAACATCACGCTATAATCAACAGAAGCGGAGCAGTAGTGAGATATGTTGCAAAATCGGGGAAATGTACGTTCCAAATTACCACGCGGATGAAGTCGCGGGCGACCCCTAGTATTATATAACACCCCTGTGAATTCACACATGGATTAATATTCCAAGTAGATGCTTTGGAAGCCAAGCAAGAAGTAGCTAAAATACAAAATCAGAAAGATACAGTAGCAGACGAGATACCAACAGATTCATGAAAAAGTTTTGATACAATAGTTATAATATGGCTAACCAAGCTCATCAATATGACCCTCGATACTAAATAATTTTTTGATGCTACTCTACAGAACTATCTGATATACACACTTCAACCCATAAACGTCCCACTGCTGGGTACGGGTCGCCCCCATACATTTGGAGGGATATTAGCCTACTAGTCTTTGACCGAGCGTCCATACTGTTAACTCACGTCCGAATCTACTCTTAGTTAAAAAAATAATTTAACGTGCAAATTCATCGTCATAAGTGTTAAATCAGTCACTAAAGTGAAAATACAACTCCAGTGAAGTGTTCGCATACTTAAAACAATTCATTTAGATCATAAACAACGTTAAATAATCAATTTTGTGTTTTAAACGTCAAGAAGTTTTAAAATCCAACGAGCAAACTGGTTATTGAATGACAATTCATAATCGCGCCCGCGCTAAGGTATTCTCACGGCTCCGATAAGCGCGTAGAGCTCATTTCGGCGTGCGCGTAGCGCGGTCGGCCGCCGGCTGCCCGCGGTGACTCATCCGCTCGCCGACAATAGTGATCAAGATCGTAGACGGCGCACACTATTCTACCTACAATACATTGCCTCCGTGAGGAAATCAACTGTTGTCGTGAGTTGAATTTGGTGATACTAATTTTTATTAAGATATACTATAATGGCTGGTAATTCCGAAGAATCTGATGCACCTAAAACATCAAAAAAAAATACAACACCCATTCGCAACGTGACCTTGAATAGGGGTAATAAACGAGTAGCCATTGAGAGCCCATCATCTTCTCCACCATCTTCCTCGAGCAACAAAGATGAACTACGTACTGTTATACACGAAATCATGAAAATAGAAATGAAAGAAATGTTATCACAATTTAACAAAAGCATCGCCGCGGCTGTGAACAAAGAACTGGAACCCATAAAGAAAGAAATGAGAGAAATTGTTGAGTCAATGAATTTTATGAATAGTAAGTTCGAAGACATAGAGAAAAACCAGCAGGCTACTATCGCCGTCATAAATAAATTAGAGACAGAAAACTCGAGCTTGAAAAAAACAGTCGACGATCTTGTCGTTAGATTGGATATCATGGAACAGCAGTCAAGGTCTAACAACATAGAGGTGCAATGCATGCCTGAGAACAAGAACGAGAATGTCTATAACATAATTAAGAAACTTGGACAAGTGGTAAAGTGTGATTTGCAAGAGAAGGACATTCTTTCATGTACACGAATCAAAAAGGCTAATCAATCCAGTACCAGACCCCGGTCTATCATAGTCCAACTGGCCTCGCCAAGACTCCGTGACCAACTTCTAGCTTCCACAATCCAGTTCAACAAGGACCACCCCCAGGACAAGTTAAATTCTGAAATGTTGGGAATCACTGGCCGAAAGACTGCTGTTTATGTGGCAGAACATCTTTCGCCTAAGAACAAAGCCCTTCATGCAGCCACTAGGTTAAAGGCCAAAGAAAAAGAATACAAGTTCGTATGGGTAAGAAACGGCAGAATTTACACTCGTAAAAACGAAGGATCTGAATATTTATTAATTAAGAATTTGAACAGTCTTACCAAAATTATTTAAACCACCTGTGTTAGCGTATGTAGTAGTATATTTTTATTTTTTTTTATTAATGCATGATCCTGTAAGGTTAATCAATCATATAAATGGCTCTCTTAAACTACAATCTAAAATTGTATTATCAAAACTGTAGAGGGTTACGAACAAAAACGAATATTTTTTACTGCAATATGTCTTGTACAAATTACGATGTAGTTGTTTTGACGGAAACTTGGCTAAACAGAGATATACTAAGCAGTGAGTTGTTCGGTAGTGACTATGTGGTGTTCAGAAGGGATAGAGAGTCTTCCCGTTACCAACGTAATAAGGATGGGGGTGGCGTTCTAATCGCGATTTCAAAAAAAAATAATTCAAGGAGAATTGACAGATGGGAAAGTGACTGTGAGGATCTCTGGGTCATCATTGACATCCCGTCTACCAACAAGTCTCATGAAATAGCTATTTGCGCAGTTTACCTTCCCCCACCCATAACACTCTCAGTTATTGAGCACTACTTCGAGCATTGTAATATCTTATTTGAGACTACAGATATCCCTGTCTGTATTATGGGGGACTTCAATCTCGGAAAAATTAACTGGGACTTGAAGGACAATACCAATGATCTACTCCCAAACACCAGTCAGAGGCTATTAGAGTTCATGAATATAAATAAACTTATTCAGGCTAATAACGTCAAAAACTGTTCAGGTCGAATTTTGGACCTTGTACTAACAACAATGTCATCATGTTTAGTTCTTGAAGCGGTAAACAGTTTAACCGTTATCGATAAACTCCACCCGCCTATTGATATTAGTTTGTCTTTTCCTAAAAAAAGTAGTCTACCGTACAGCAGCACGCCCAGGCCTAACTTTTACAAAGCGAAGTACAATCTTATTATATCTCATTTAGAGGAACTAAACTGGGAACAACTGTTCTGTGGTGTTTCCGACGTAGACATTATGCTGGATATTTTTTATAAAGTTTTATTTGGTTTAATAGATAAATATGTACCTATGTATAACCCAACAAAGAGTCGCTATCCCCCATGGTTTAACAAGTCTTTAATACATTTACTTAAAGAAAAAAACAAATTGAGAATACGGTACATGAAATACAATAACCCCATGGATAAGTTGGAACTTCAGATAATTTCTAAACGCTGTGAAGACTTAACACAAGATTTATATAATAGCTATTTGATAGACTTGGAAGCTAAAATACCTCAAAACCCTAAATTGTTTTGGTCCCACATAAAAGCGAAACGTGGTGGGTCCAGCGTCTACCCATTAACAATGACAGACGGACAGAATACTACTTCTGATGGCGAGGCCATCTGTGATTTGTTTGCTATCTATTTCTCATCAGTGTACAGCCCTACGAGAAATAACACGAACATAACCTCTAGCTCACACTTTCTCAAAACTATGAACCAACACAGTCAATGCCTTACATACCCCGTTATTAGTGATAGCGAACTGCTGAAAAAACTAAAAACTATCAACACCAGCAAAGGAGCGGGACCGGATGGTATCCCACCAGTTTTCGTTTCTGCATGTGCCGCTGCCTTAGTGACCCCACTATTAAAAATTTATAACTGTTCACTAGCCACAGGAACCTTTCCAAAGGTTTGGAAAAGGGCCAAGGTTGTTCCAGTTTATAAGTCGGGCAATAATGACAACGTAACAAACTACAGACCCATTTCTATCTTGTCCACTTTTGCCAAAATTTTTGAAGCGATAATCTGCCCACACCTACAACGATACTTTAAACCATACATTAGTGATCATCAACATGGTTTTGTCGCTAATAGATCCACTAGTACTAACTTATTGTCTTTCTCTGAAACACTTACTCAAACCATAGATTCTAACAAACAGTATGACGTAGTATACACGGATTTAAGCAAAGCTTTCGACAAAATTTCACATTCAACATTAATTTTAAAACTTTCTATGTATGGAGTGACCGGACCCTTACTAGATTGGTTTAGGTCATATTTAACTGATCGAGTAGTCTATGTGGTCTTAAATGGCTTCCGATCTGAGGGCTACAATATAACATCAGGAGCCCCACAGGGCTCTCATTTAGCTCCTACTTTATTCAATATTTACATAAACGATCTCCCTAGTTGTTTCCATTATTCAAATTATTTCTTCTATGCTGATGACCTAAAGATAGCAAAAAAAATAGAATCACCTAGCGATACTGATCAGCTACAGAGTGACTTGAACCGACTCATAGAATGGTGTAGTGTTAATAATATGACTCTCAACACTAAAAAGTGCTACCACTTAACTTTCACTAGGAAAATGCAAACTATAGGAACAGGTTACTATATAGAACAAGCAAAGATAAAAGAGGTGGACACAATAAAGGACTTGGGTGTAGTCTTCGATAAAAAAATGACGTTTATCCCCCATATTGAGTATGTGACAAGTAGGGCATCCAAAATGCTGGGTTTTGTAATTAGAAACAGCAAAGGCTTTAAAAAGGTAAAGACCAGAGTCTCATTGTACAACACGCTCGTAAGGTCCATCCTGGAGTACTGCAGCGTCGTTTGGAGACCACACTATGCGGTACATGCTCTCCGTCTTGAGAGAATACAAAAACGCTTTCTTTGGCATCTTGCTTTTTCTGCAGGAAAAGCCAAGTTACTGCCCTCGTATAAAACTCGCCTGCAGCACTTCAAGATACTGGCCCTTTCTACCCGACTAGAGATTGTGGATGCCTTATTTGTGTTCAAACTTATAAGAAGTATTGTAGACTGTCCAGGCCTATTGAGTCTCCTAAGGCTCCACGCCCCTGCCAGATACCCACGGCATCAAATTACACCTTTATGCCCACCCTTACGACGGTCTGTTCTTGGTGCTAACTCCCCCCTACCTAGAATGTGTAAATTAATTAATAGTTTTAGTGACAAGATAGACATACACCACGACAGTTTAGGTAAGTATCGTAGGACTATTACTGAACACTACACAGACAGCCCTTCCTAAATTAACTCAATTTAATTTAAAAATCAATAGTTAATGCCATTAAAGATGCTACTTAGTCTTATAGAAATATTTAATTTGTAATTATTATATTAATTTAATTTTGTATTAACCTATTTAATTATATTCTATCTAATTTCAATTAAAATTTAAGTTTTGTAACTAAATTTAATCATGTTATATTATATAATTTACTTCACTCTATTTATTGTTAACAATTTAAGTGCATGTGGTGTTAGCCTTTAAGTGGTTGCTACGCTCACGAATGTTTTCTATGATATTATTTATTGAATGTATAAGTGTAAGTAATCGTTGGCTAACCTTAAATAAATAAATAAATACTATACCACGCTGGCCAGACGGGTTGGTATAGGGTTTTGTTTCGAGTTTTCCCTCTCTTGCAGAGGATATTGTCTGCCTGACTCCTTTAGTCGACTCTTACGACACCCTCGGGATAGAACGGGATGGTGACATTTGTATTCTTAATCCGTCACCACACGGATTGTATCTGTCTATCTGATATATTTCTACAAAAACAAGGGTGATGTGCAGTGCGAATTATACAGGTACAAGCAATTTAGGAAAGATGTTGAAATTTTTGTACAGGGTCGGCAATGCGCAAGTTATACCCTGAGGGCCTACCATGACGTTTAAAAATCTCAATCGCTTAAGCTAAAAAGAGGGATGGAGCTATTTAGTCCCTCTTTGTCGGTCGAACATCTCACGCTTTTATTTTATATTTATATCATGGCCCTTTAGTATGCTTAAAGATGCATTATCAATGTGTCTTACTTATTGCTCTCATGAACAAGCTCAAAGTAGCTCAATGAGCTACATACCTTAATGATTGGTATAATAAATCTCTACGCTATAAAATCTACAATAATAATCATTTATTTCAGAAAAACACAGATTACATAGTACAAAATAATACACGTAGCATATATATTTCCATAGATAAATATCTTACAAACTATTTATATATAATATAAAACTTATAACTAAACACATTTAATCGCTGTCGTGTTACACCTCGCTGTGTTATGTAATCGTCCGCGTTCGGCCAAAACTCTTCCTCGAGGAATCTGTCGATACTATGAGTCGGCACCCGCACCACAAACGAATGGAAATTCGTGTTATGATGCGGTACCAACTTTTTTTTTTTTTATACTACCAAGGTGACAAACAAGCATACGGCACGCCTGATGAAAAGCAGTTACCCTAGCCTATGGACGTTTGCAACACCAGGGGTGTCACTCACGCGTTGCCGACCCTTTAAAAACCTTATAACTCCTTTCTTAAAGAACCCCATGCTATATATATGCCTTTTGGGAAAACCTCGGCAGGGAGCTCATTCCACAGCCTAATCGTACGTGGTAAGAAATTCCTCTGGAATCTTACGGTACGGCATGTTTGAGGTGCTATGATGTGAGGATCAACTCCCTGACGGCGGCGAGAGGTGCGTTAATAAAATGTGGCCGTAGGCATCATCTCGAACAATTCCTCAGAACACAGCCCATTGTACAGGCGGTAGAACACACAAAAGGAGGCGAAGTCTCTCCTTAGACTTTCTGACTCTCAAGGTCCAGTTGATTTTCTTTTGGATATATTCCACAATATCCACGGTCTTCGTGGGGTGATGCAGACGGGACACATATAGCTGCGTCGTAGGTATTGCGGGACGCAGAAGCATATTATTATTATTGAATACGCAAGTCATACCTTTGATACAGCAAGCGTCCATAGGCTACGGTAACTGCTTACCATCTGGCCGGCAAGAAAATTTGGTCATACTGGCAACATATACATTCAAGAGAGGTAGGGCACCATACTAGCGAGCAAGCCCGACTGGGGAAGGACCTCCACCTTATACCACAGCCAAATGACTACACACAGCGGTGTAGTTGTGTTCCTGTGTGTGAGTACAGGTCTCCAGCGCTCATTTAGGAATACGTTTTGAAACAAACGTATTCCTATCCCAGGGTTACTTCCATCTTAAAGCCCTGGTGTAAAAAAAATGGGTTGGCAACACGCAAGTGATACCTCTGGTAATGCAAGCGTCTATAGGCTACGGATACTGCTTAACATCAGGCGGGCCGTATGCTTGTTTGCCACCCAAGTAGTATAAAAAAAAATATATATATATACTTAAGGCCTGCGTTCAACAGTCGACGTTATCAGGCTAAGATGATGATGACTATCTATTTTTTTATTTTGCTTAAATACGTATTTGACTAAAACTATTACATTAGTCATAGCCTTATTATGTAGTTTATTGTCAAGACGAAGTAAATAATACGCTTTTTGATAAATGTATTAAAATTTAAAAATAAGATAAAAACTATCCATCAGTTTTATCTATAAGAAGCAATTTATTTATATATTAGGTACCTATATTAGTCATTGTCATTTATTTATAAATAATATCATCATTATATTTGAAAATTACATGTACATAAATTGATCGAAACATTACAATAAATTAAAACATTACAATACATTATTTGACTGCCTTGGCAGTCCAGTGGCCGCAGTATGCGCCTGCTGTGCACGAAGTTGTGGGTTCGATTCCCACACAGGGCAAAACTTTGTGTGACCCACAAAGAATTGTTCTGAGTCTAAGTGTAATTGTATGTTTGTAAAGTCCCCCGCGACACAGAGCTTGTTCTTTAGAGCGAGAGTTGTCTTTTTAAAACAAAAAAAGGAAGAACGATATTGGGTCAACATGTAACGGGAGCATAATGGTAAGCAAAATAGCTTCAATAAATATGGTTATAACATACGAGCATCGCAGATTCTTATCACCGTGTTATAGATTGATATCTTAGAAATTGTGACATTTTATTTCGGAGAACTCTTAATTTAGATATGAGGGACTTCCCCTTTATTATGATGTGGCCATAGCAGCTACAATGTATTAGTACATAGCATTATTAGTATCATCAAAGCTAACATTATGCATTTATATTTGTCACCACAAAAGACCAAAGCCAAATGTAAATGTAATTTTCATTATAATAGCAACCCATATATGTCCCACTGAAGGGCACAGGTCTCCTCTCCTCTATCCAGAGAGAGACAATGCCTTAATTCACACACGCTGGCCTAATGCGAGTTGGTGAATCAGACATGTCTTTAGAATTTCTTCTAAGACATTATTCGTACATATAAACTCCACAAAGTGAAATTCACATTGGTACTGCTACCTGGGATCGAACTAGCACCTCTTGCGTGCAAGTCGGTTACTTTCCCACTCGGCCACCACCGCTTGGACTGCGATAGGCTGATTCAATCAATCAGCCTATCGCAGTCCACTGCTCGACATAAACATCTTCCAACATGCACCATAGCACACAGTCCTCCGCCTTCCGCATCCAGTCCGACCCAGCGACCTTTTTTAGGTCGTCGGTCCACCTAGCTGGGGGCCACTCTACCTTAAGCTTGCCGAGTTGCAGTCTCCACTCTAAGACACGTCTGTTCCATCGGCCGTCGGTACTTCTGCAGATGTGACCAGCCCATTGCCAATTCAGCTTACTAAGTCTGCAAGCTATGTCGGTAACTTTGGTTCTTTGTCGGATTACCTCGATTCGACATTCTTCATCTAAATTACTTCAAAACTAAAGTATTTTGTAAATGTTCTGGTCATTCCCTGTCCATCCTAAGGTTGCCTGGAAGACATCGCGCTTAGCGATAAGGCCGCTCATTATACTTGGCTTTTTTTTTGTATGTTTCTATTATATAATGTTTTTTTGTTATCATTATGTTGTACAATAAAGAATTTTCTATCTATCTATCTATATTTTTGTTAATTTACAAACATTTCCTGCAGAATAAGAAACAAGTTCTGTCCACCCCTCTGGGAAACAGAAGAGAGTCAATGTAGGTATGCATGCAACTACTGTAAACAGGTTGATTAAGTGATGCAAAGGTTAATTAATGGTTTCAAAGTCCATCTCTTCTTTAATGCAATTTTATTATGCTTTGTTATCAAACAGAGCTCAGTACTCGTAATACATATAATCTAGATAAGTAAACATTGATGTATGTTTATACTTATTTGCTTATTGTAATAATTAGATATTAAATGCAAATAATGTTTATCAATAGAACGCATCCGTAAATGTCGTAGCGCGCGCTTGTATTGATAAAATATAGTCTATTGCATAGAGTAAGTAACCTTTAGTTGGCAACGGCACAAAGTGGATCGAGTACGTGCGCACGCGCACCGATTCGACGTTCAATGTACGATCGTGATATTTAATTAAAACTGTTTAAGTTTTCTATTGTTTGTTATTCGAATTTTGAATTCAAGTGAATCGGAGTGCGTTTGATTTTTAATTTTGGATTTTTTTGAGGCTGTGGTAAGATTTATATTTTTTTTGTGTATCTAATATTCTTCTATTTATTATCTTTGCAGGTGTGAAATATATTTTTCTCTGATTCATTTCCTCACATGACGGTTATGATTCATTTTAATTATCCGAAAATGACTCAAAACGTAGCAATATGTAGGCATCAATAACCGGACATAACTTTGACTATCTTACTTCATTAAGTTTAATCCATATCAATGAAAACATAATTAAAATATCAACATTAGATACTGTATCAGTTTATAAAATAATATTTAGACATACCAAAAAAATGAAAGTCTCATTTTCCCTGTTACATATTTCTTATTTAGATTTTTTTATAAATTTAAATAAGTATAATTTTTTTCGTAGATATTATATAAGTTTGTAATACCAAAATTGTGAACATTTTAATCTAGCGATTTTGTACTGAACAGACAAAATTGCTGCAAGCCTAAATATTTATTACTAGTTGTTGTCCACGGCTCCGCCTGCGTAGATATCAGTTATCGCGATAAAAGTAGCCCATATTCTATTCCAGACTATAATCTATTTTTGTGCCAAATTTAATCCAGATCCGTTTAGTAGTTTTTGCGTGAAAGAGTAACAAACATCCATACATCCATTCTTACAAACTTTCGCGTTTATAACATTAGTAAGGTTTTTACTGTATAAAAAAAAATAAAAAAAAAATAGATGTATTTTATTTACCCATAGACTATGTTAAATCTTGCGTAGGTATCTACATAATTATATAATAATAGCTAGTCCGTTGGGACTAGCTATTATTATATATGTAGATACCTGACTGACTGATGCTTTTATATATAAAAATGAATCCCAATTTCCCTTAGTCACGGCATCACGCGTGAACGGCTGGACCGATTTCAGTAATTCTTGTTTGTTGTGTTTATTATTGTCAGGAGAAGGCTCTTATATTAAAAAAAAATGCGCTGAAAATAGTTTAACCCGGACGAAGTTGGGGTGGGCCGCTAGTATTTTATAAAATACTAGCTGACCCAGCAAACGTTGTTTTGCTACTAAAATAGTAATATCGCTATTAAAAAATAGGGGTTGATGGTAGGAGAATATAAAATTTAGTGTTGTTTATATTTTTAATACTAAATCATAAAAAAATAAAAACAAATAAATAAAATAAAAAATTTAGGGCACCCTTAACATGTATGTATGAACAATTTATGTTATCCGAATCGCAGAACTAACCGATTTTCGTGAAATTTTGTGTGCATACACAACATTTCACGAAAATCGCTATTAAAAAATAGGGGTTGATGGTAGGAGAATATAAAATTTAGTGTTGTTTATATTTTTAATACTAAATCATAAAAAAATAAAAACAAATAAATAAAATAAAAAATTTAGGGCACCCTTAACATGTATGTATGAACAATTTATGTTATCCGAATCGCAGAACTAACCGATTTTCGTGAAATTTTGTGTGCATACACAACATTTCACGAAAATCGCTATTAAAAAATAGGGGTTGATGGTAGGAGAATATAAAATTTAGTGTTGTTTATATTTTTAATACTAAATCATAAAAAAATAAAAACAAATAAATAAAATAAAAAATTTAGGGCACCCTTAACATGTATGTATGAACAATTTATGTTATCCGAATCGCAGAACTAACCGATTTTCGTGAAATTTTGTGTGCATACACAACATTTCACGAAAATCGCTATTAAAAAATAGGGGTTGATGGTAGGAGAATATAAAATTTAGTGTTGTTTATATTTTTAATACTAAATCATAAAAAAATAAAAACAAATAAATAAAATAAAAAATTTAGGGCACCCTTAACATGTATGTATGAACAATTTATGTTATCCGAATCGCAGAACTAACCGATTTTCGTGAAATTTTGTGTGCATACACAACATTTCACGAAAATCGCTATTAAAAAATAGGGGTTGATGGTAGGAGAATATAAAATTTAGTGTTGTTTATATTTTTAATACTAAATCATAAAAAAATAAAAACAAATAAATAAAATAAAAAATTTAGGGCACCCTTAACATGTATGTATGAACAATTTATGTTATCCGAATCGCAGAACTAACCGATTTTCGTGAAATTTTGTGTGCATACACAACATTTCACGAAAATCGGTCGAGCCATTTTGGAGGAGTTTAATTACAAACACCGTGACAAGAAAATATTATATAATATAAGATTTTACATTTTAAATGAAATTGTTAATTTGTAAGTATTAGTTCTAAGTCTTAGTTATTATTGTGCATGCTGTGGCCTTCTATAATTGAAGAAGTACTAGCCAATACCTATTTTGCAATATTGTTTGTAATATATATATGTATATCCTTTGTTGAAGCTCCAAGAAATAAATAAACAAAATAAATAAACGCAAAGCCTAAACCGCTGGTAGAATTTTTAATATTATAAACGTGAAAGTTTGTAAGAATGGATGTATGGATGTTTGTTACTCTTTCACGCAAAAACTCCTGAACGGATCTGGATGAAATTTGGCACAGAGAGAGAATATAGTCTGGAATAGCATATAGGCATATAGCATATATTTTTATGGTGATAACCGACATCTACGCGAGCGGAGCCGAGGGCAACAACTAGTTTAATAAATAAATAAAGATTGTATGAGTAGTAGTCGATTGCCAATTTGGTCGGTCGTACATAAATTATGACGTATGATTTTATTTAACATAATTTTTATGCTCAATACGTGGATATTACAAAAAAAATATTATGTTATAATTATTATTTTAGTAATGTAATTATACAAATCAAGAATTTATTTTAATTAGGTGATAAAATGACATTTGCTCCCCACAGCATATTGTTTTTTTTTATATACTCCATGCGGGGCAAACAAGCTAACAGCCCGCCAGCGCAGCCTAAGGAATACTAATATCAGAGGTATCACTTACGAGTTGATAATATAATTCAATAATAATCTATCTCTGCCTATCCCGGGAACACTCTATCTTAAAGCCCTGACGGAAAATAAAAATGGGTCGGCAACACGCAAGTGATACCTCCGGTATTGCAAGCGTCCATAGGCTACGTCAGGCAGCCGTACACTTGTTTACCACCCAAATAGTATAAAAAAGATAAACATACCTAAGCAAAACTTCACATAAATATTATGCCAATTACGTATAATTATGACACGTAATGAGCTTTGAATAAATTAGTTATTTAATAAGAAGTAAAGAAAATGATTATGTAGGAAAATGACGTCATTGTCAAAGTAAGGTTGACTACACGATTGGTTCAACGGCATAAGTGGTTACCTCGCCATTTATCACTGCGCGGCGTGTTGTGGGTTCGATTCCTACAAGGGACAAAACATTAAATTTGTATGATCAATAAACATACTTTGTATCTAATTGTATGTTTTTTTTATACTACTTGAGTGGCAAACAAGCATACGGCCCGCCTGATGTTAAGCAGTAACCGTAGCCTATAGACGCTTGCAATACCAGAGGTATCACTTGCGTGTTGCCAACCCATTTTTTTTTTACACAATGGCTTCAAGATGCAAGTAACGGAATAGGAATACGTTTCTTTCAAAACGCATCCCTAAATGAGCGCTAGAGACCTGTTATGTACTCACACACAGGAACACAACTACACCGCTGTGTGTAGTTATTTGGCTGTGGTCTTCTGTAAGGTGGAGGTCCTTCCCCAGTCGAGCTTGCTTGCTAATATGGTACCCTATCTCACCAATGAATATTTGTAAAGTCCCCGTGACACAGAGCTTGTTCTCTAGTGCGGGAGTTGTCCTTTAAAAGAAAAAAAAATACAGAAGATCACAGCCAAATAACAATATACAGTGGTCTGCAATACTCACTCAATATTATTTAACAACAAATCAAATATTTGCATTTAGAAAGTATAATTTGGTGAAGTAAAATTAATAAAGAAGACCACAGATAGCAATCTGAACTTCTCAATAATAAGTATTTCACGGATGGCGATTAGATAAAATTGGATACTTCTTAGGAGAGACTTCGCCTCTTTGTGTGTGTTCTACCGCCTGTACAATGGGCTGCGTTCTGAGGAATTGTTCGAGATGATGCCCACGGCCACGTTCTATCAACAGAGAGTTCATCCTCACATCCGTGCACCTCAAACATGCCGTACCGTAAGATTCTAGAGGAATTTCTTACCACGTACGATTAGGCTGTGGAATGAGCTGAAATTTTTCCAAGAGACTATAGCATGGGGTTCTTCAAGAAAGGAGTTATAAGGTTTTTAATGGGTCGGCAACGCGTGAGTGACACCCCTTGTGTTGCAATTATCCATAGGCTACGGTAACTGCTTACCATAAGGCAGGATCGCCACCTTGATAGTATAGTTAAAAAAAAAACTAAGCAAATGTAATGTAGCAAATGAAAATGTTAAAATTTAACTAAAGTGATGATGAAGCCAGAAGGTAGGCAACGGAACTCTATATATAAACAATGAAGTCTAGCCGTGTTTGGGCTTGTTTGAATGGTCATGAGATGCACTTTAACTGCAAATGTTCAGATAAAAAAAAACCGCCTTTAAGGATGGTTAAGTAAGATAAAGAGTTTGTATAAAAGTTTAAGGTTTTTGAAAATTCTATAACTTGCCGTACTGAAGTCAGTTTTTGTAGTAGACTTTACGAATAACAATTCTCGGACACATTAATTATACTTATTTATTTATTTATTTAAACTTTTTATACCTACACATAATGTTTAATGGCGGACTTAATGCCTGAGGCATTCTCTACCAGTCAACCAACAGGGTGATGCGTAGATTATTTATAGTAGGTGCACAAAGTCTCTCGTCTGAAGTATTACGTAAATATTAATTATACCTAGACTAGCAATAATTATCTACATTAAATGCTTTGTTAGTGACGAGGTGAACTCCTTAACTAACCTTTAACATTACTTTGTATTGTACTTCCACTACAAGTTCAATGGAAAAGTATTTATTAATTACTTTAGAATGATTACTTGACTGCCTTGGTGGTCCAGTGGCTGCAGTATGCGCCTGCTGTGCACGAGGTTGTGGGTTCGATTTCCACACAGGACATAACTTTGTGAGACCCACAAAGAGTTTTTTTTGAGTCTGGGTGTAATTAGTGTCCTTTAATTGTATGTTTGTAAAGTCCCCCGCTACACAGTGCTTGTTTCCTAGTGCGGTTTTTAAAAAAACACAACATTTATCTATTTTTTAACTTTATTTATATATCATAACGAAATAACAAATCAGAATACGTTTGACTGTATGGTTGGTTCAGTGGCTAAAATGGTTACCTCGCCATTTAACACTGCGCTACAGGTTGTGAGTTCGATCCCCATATGAAACAAAAAAAGTGTACTGTGATTCATAAATGGTTGATTCGAGTCTAAGGATGCGTTTTTACCAGAAATGTGTAGTGAGGAATGTGTTTGTTAGAACCAATAGAATAGCTTAATTTACCTAGCCTCGCTCCGCTAAGGGAAAATGAAGCGACTCTATTGGTTCTAATATTTATTTATTTGTATAAGGAAAGCTTACAGACTAATAAAATATATGTCTAAACAAGTTGGTAATATAAATTGCTAATAACAAGCTTCCACAGATATGTTGAACATTTAAGTTATGCTTGCACTAGTCTACTAACATTATATATATATAAATTATGTGTTCACGAAAACAGTAGTATGTATATCAAAGTAAATATTTAAATCAATAAAGCAATATTACTCGCTATTTAACATAAAAATAATATAAATCATAGAAACAATACAATATTAATTATCCATCTCATGCCATAAGACGTCCACAGCTGGACATATAATGTTAAGTATATATATAACAAATACACAAGTTGTAAATTTGGGTTAACGTTACTCATCGCGTTCGAAGAACTGTCTATCGGGACAATCCCACCCACATGCCCACCGCTGTGACTCCTGTGAGCCAGGATTAACAGCGGAGTAACCAACTGATACACCGAGTTTTGACACTCGTGCGTCCCGTGGACAACTAAACCTACTGTCTTGGACCCCGCAACGAATTTAATCAGAAGTAAATAGGAGGAGTTAGAAAGAAAAGTTTCCACTTCCCACCATAGCAAAGCGGGAGACAAAATAAATCTGTATAGGTTAGGAAGAACTGTCTAGTCAAAATAAATCAAATGAAGTCGGTTAATAAGACACATTTCTCGCTCATCTCTGGTGAAACCCAGCCTTGGTACCTTGCGTCCAATGCCACACAAGGCTCGTTGCTTTGTACAAAAACGGTTTACAGCTATCAGTTTATCTGACTCCAAAATCTAAAAATGAATTCCTACATCAAATATTTCGTAATGATTGGATTTATCATTTCAATAACAAACAAAGCCATTTCCTTTTATTATTTTGTAGGTACAAACTGTCATTATGAATCAGCCCATAAAACATTGTTTTTAACAAAAATGCTGTGTAACAATGACGACAAAACCTCGACTGTGTTCATCTTTATTATTTCTAACAAGCGATTTTCGACCTTATAGCGGAGTGTTTAAAGTTCTAATTAATATCTTAGGGTTGTAGCACACTTGCGTGTAATGCCTGGATAATCTGCTGGCGCAGTAGAAATTCGTATTAAGTCTAATGACGGACTTGTAAAGATAAGAACGCAGACAATGTGTGTTTTGGAATAAAAGGCTATAAATTATATAACAGGTTTGATTAGTAAGGATTAAGAATGAGTGGCTCCATTGTGCTAAAGAATTACGTCTTAGACAAAGTGTTCCTTTATAGTTTAGACTGCCTTGGTGGTCCAGTAGGTACAGTATGTGCCTGCTGTGCACGAGGTTGTGGGTTCGATTCCCACACAGGGATAAAACTTTGTGTGACCCACAAAGAATTGTTTTGAGTCTAGGTGTAATTTGTGTCCGTTAATTGTATGTTTGTAAAGCCCCCCACAACACAGAGCTTGTTCTCTAGTGCGGGAGTTGTCTTTTTAAAAAAGAAAGAAAGTTTGCGATATGTTTTGAAGTGTTAAACCTCTTTGCGCGTTCGGCACTTTTTGGTTAAAAAAAAAATGGAACTTGCGTCATAGTCACCGATGGCTTTCCATATTCAAAAATAATAATTTATATCTCGACGATACATGAGACATGTGGGTTTCCTCACGATATTTTCCTTTACCGTTAGCAGATGGCGAATCATTTGATTAGTAAATATAAACTCCACAAAGTGAAATTCACATTGGTATTGCCCGGGAACGAACTCGCACCTCTTGCGTGCAAGTTGGTTACTTTCCCACTCGACCACCACCGCTTTTTTGGCATAGAGATAGATTAAAATCTGGAATAGCGGATAGGCTATACTTTTGCCGCGATAATAATAATTTGTAAAAACCAGATTTTTGTACCGTTTGGGATTCGAACCCACATCATGCCACGTAAAAGAAAATAATAGTAACCACTGAAACTACTGAGACATACGAGCAGACACATTAATTTACCTAATTAGACTGTGTGTTGATACGTTGATCCCATTCCTAACACAGGTAATAAACTTGTTTCACAGACAATAGAATTTGATGTAAATAATACACGACAATTATTATAATAATTTAACTATAATTTATAAAAATAAATATAATTATACCGAATTACTTTTAGGAATAACAAGAAATATAAAGTTTATTTGTTTACATTGCTATTTTATGTGGCCATTTTAGACGAAGAGCCAGCAACGTATTTACTTTTGTCATTTCATAAGTACGTGCCTGGCTCTCTCTTCATTTATTTAAATGTAAATTGTCATGTGTCTTTGTTTTCGAAATATCATGCAATCTAAAGCTGCATCGACAATGCACATTTTGTGGCTACATGCTAGACTTTTTACACCGCCTCTTAGTGGGTGTGGTGTACTTCAGTCGTTTGTTGTATCGCCTGTGATATCGCTTGTGTATGGCTTGTGATATCGCCAACGACCTTGAGCATTTGGGCGAAGCAAACACGACCTAATTCTCTAGGCGAGCGCGGAGATACAAACAGATGCACTCTTTGAATGAACGTCTTGTAAATTTTTAATAAATAAAAATTTAAACTTATTCTAAATATAACATTACCAAATTATAGCTATATGTTTTCTTCAAATATTGTTTTTTTTTCGTATTATTTGATAAAAATTGAAGTAATAAAGTGGTTACATCTGAATAATTTGGTGCTGATTCAATGTTTTTTTTACAAACTATTTAGAATTACTATATAGTTTATGACAAAACCATATTATGAAACACATCTTGTAGATTAATACTGTATTTTTTGGCAGTCATTTGTCAATCATGATCATCATCTCAACCCATAAACGTCCCACTGCTGGGCACAGGTCTATAAATGCCAACAAAAAATGCTTTCATTTACACCTCTTTTTCATCATTTTTTGACAGAGGGGCCTTAACACAATTATTCGGTAGTTACAAATGTTATAATTCCTATTAGAACAGTAGATGATTGTTAGTTCAATGATACTAAATGCGAATACGAAGCCAGAAAACGTCGATGCGGAGAAATTTTATGACGCCTAATTAGCAGACCCTCATTTTTTAAATTATTTTCTATTAATTATTATTTTATTTTTTATTTTTGTAAGATTTATAAAATACTATGTATAAAAAATAATGGCAATAAATTAATTAACTACGAACTCTTTCTATACGTTCTATTTTGCATCTTCTTTTTTTAGTCAAAATAATTATTTTTTACATTGCATCATTAACAAACTTTTCCCTTTTAACATTTTACCTAAATTAATCATCGTTTTGTAATCCCGGACTTAACCTATATATAATGAAATTGGCTTGCTTATCTCGGTCGCTGGAATGATAAAGCCTAAACACTAAATATTAAGTTTGTCAGATAGGTACGTTTCGTTCTGTTATCAAAAATATCTAGGCGAATATTGCATGCACTTAAATGCCTAGTTCGTAGATTTAACTGCGCCGTTCGTACGTTACGACCACTAAAGAATTCATCATCATCATCATCTGAGCCAAATAATGGCGGTCAAACCATTGCAACATGGCGGTAAGAAATAGTAGACATAGGACGGGCAGCAGCGTCCCTATGTAAAGACTTCCGCCGCTGCGATCGCCAACCCGCCTGCCAAGCGTGGCGATTATGGTAAATCCCCCCAAAGAATTCATATACAAAAATTTTTTTTAAGAATGAAGATAATAATTATATTGCTATCATTCGTGGGAAATAGTTGGTGTGTCTACAGCCTTATACTAATTAGTTGTAGTCTGCAAAAAAACATATAATTATAATGATGAAAAAAGTAATTACCATTAAAATTTGTTTTTATTAAAAACAAATTAAAATGAAAAATATTACATGCTAATTAATTGTATTTTGGCAGATTTTGTATGAGAATTCGTATTCATTTATAATCTTATATAAAGATTATGAACATTAAATAGCACGACCCGAAGTCTCAGATAATAACGTTTTCCAATTTAAATATTTACATATACATATACCTAAGTAGTATAAAAAAAACTACTTAGGTGGTAAACAAGCATGTTAAGCAGTTACCGTAGCATATGGACGCTTGCAATACCTTTTTTTACACCAGGGCTTTATGATGGGAGTATCCTTAGGCTAGGAATAAAAGGCATCCCTAAATGAGCGCTGGAGACCTGTACTCACACACAGGAACACAACTACATCGCTGTGTATAATGATTATATTACGACGATAGTCCTTCTATATTCTTCTTTCGAGGGTGTTGTAAGAGTCGACTAAGGGAGTAAGTCTAGCAGACAATATCCACCGCAAGAGACGGAAAACTCGAAACAAAACCCTATACCAACCCGTCTGGCCAGCTTGGTATAGTAGGCTAATATCCCTCCAAATGTTTGGAGGAGACCCGTGCCCAGCAGTGGGACGTTGGGTTGTGATGATGATGATGATGATGAACTAATAAACATACTATTACAATACTATTCTTGGTATTAAACTAAAATAATTAAGAGAGGTAGGGCACCATACTAGCGAGCAAGCCCGACAGGGGAAGGACCTTGTTGTGTGAGTACAGGTCTCCAGCTCTCATTTAGGGATACGTTTTGAAAGAAACGTATTCCTATCCCAGGGATACTCCGACCTTAAAGCCCTGGTGTAAAAAAAATGGATTGGCAACACGCAAGTGATACCTCTGGTGTTGCAAGCGTCCATAGGCTACGGTAACTGCTTAACATCAGGTGGGCCGTATGCTTGTTTGCCACCCAAAAAAAAACAAAAAAAATATGTTTCCCGTTTTAAACACTACCGGGGCGTATGCTTCTCAATCTGTGCTATCCGTCCCTTTAAAAACATCGGGTTAGATGATACTTGATCTGTGCCATCCACCCCGTTAAATGACGGGGTCGACACTACTGTGGTCGACACTACCGGGGTCGATAAAACAATATTTCCTTACTGTCCCGTTACCGACGGACGGTACCACCGGGGTGGATAGGACTAGTAAGTCCTATCCACCCCGGTGGTACCGTCCGTAAGCAGTAGCTTGTTTGCAATAAATTCTGTAAACTTTCACGATTTGTACACATATTATAACTATAATGGACAACGGGTCTAAATCGCGTAATATTTTAAAGGTTTTCATACCTTTTTGTTGAATTGCACCAACCGTGTTCACGGGTTGACTACCGGGTTGAGTCAACCCGTGACCACGGTCGGTGCAATTCGACCGAATCGTCGGGAAACAAAAAGGTCTAGACTCATTGTCTATTATAGTTATAATTACTCATTGTTTCTTAGTGTGGAAGTTGTCTTTTTAAAAGACTAACAAACAAATAAATATTTGTCCTGAATCAGCAGTCTGAGTCACTAACCACTTAAAGAACAGGCCAGTATAAGTATTTAACCCGCGGTAATGTTAGGTTGCAGTGTGTAACTACGTCAGTATTGCAGTATATCTGTGCCAAATAACTAATGAATCGACCTATTGTACGTTTACGAAACGTACTAATTGATACTAGTTAACTTTTCATTATAGAATCATGACCTATGGAATGTTTGACTGCCTTGGTGGTCCAGTGGCCGCAGTGTGCGTCTGTTGTGCACGAGGTTGTGGTTTCAATTCCCACGCAGAACAATCTTTGTGTAACCCACAAAGAGTTGTTCTGAGTCTGGGTGAAATTTGTGTCCGTTAATTGTATATTTGTAAAGTCCCCCGTGATACAGAGCTTGTTCTCTAGTGCGGGAGGTGTATTTAAAAAAAAAGGTAGCTCAGTGGGAAAGGAACCGACTTATAAAATGCTGGATATTTACATTGCGAGCCTCGAAAGGCTTGCTTATCTTATGCTCGCATTGAGCAGTTAACCTAGTCAAGTAAACCTAGTGTAGTGTACAAATGAGGTAAAGTGGCTCGCAAAGCAGCCTCGTGATGTCGATAGAACATCACTACATGTATCCCTTTATTTCTTGAATTCGAATCTGACCGGCACGGCAGTATTTTTTTATTTATGAAAGTTCATGCACACAAGTACATAGGCGGACTTAATGCCGATGGCATTCTCTACCAGTCAACCTCGGTGATGCAGAGATAAACGAAGCAGGGGCAGTAAATGAAGTTGATTATAAATTGCTGATGACTACAAAATACGTAAACACAATACACAATAATAATAATATAAATATATATAATAATAATATAAATATATAGTATCAATGTAAATTTTACTGTTTTTCGCAGTACAGCTCTAGCCAAATTATATTTTTAGATACGCAATTCACAAATAAAAAGTATAGCTAGACCCTGGACAACCATTTATAGATCACACAAACCCAATAGTAAACGCCACGCAATGGTATATTATGCCCAGACTGTCATGATCTACATCTGTCATGGGTGGGCATCGAACCCACGACCTCCACTTTAGCAGTCCGTGAAATGTAATGTTATTATATAAACTTATATTATTACCTAATTAACAGTTATTAAATTATTTTACGCTGCACAATGTTGATAAATATTGCTAATGATAATATTTTCTTTTAATAACGAGTGCATAAACCTTATATTCCCTCCCGGGGTTTCAACTCATAAGGAATGATCGTGCGGCTCGTGGAGGTGGTGGTGTTGCAATATATATTCGGACACATATCTCCTTCAACATTATTCATGTGTCGACACAACCGCCTCCATTAAATGTGGGCGAGCATCTTTTTATTGAGGTTGAACTCCATCACACTAAAGTCCTACTCGGTGTATATTATTGTCCCTCCTTACGCATAGACTATTTCTCCTCCTTTGAACACCTTTTAGAAAACCTAATCCCTTCCTACAGTCACACCATTATTATGGGTGACTTTAACACTTGTCTCCTTAAAAATGATTCCCGTTCTTCATCCTTCTCTGCAGTTGCAGAATCCTGTAACTTGCACATCCTTCCTCTTAGTGCAACTCACCATTTTCCTAATTCTGTTCCTTCACTTCTTGACCTTATATTGGTTTCATCTAGAGAGCGCGTTGCTAAGCATGGTCAATGCTCTGCTGACGCGTTCTCTTGCCACGATTTACTCTTCCTCTCCTATAAAGTTCGCCCACCTAAGGCTAGATCTAAAATCCTTATGCAACGCAATTTTGGTGGTATGAACCTCGATAACCTTCGTGGAGATGCTAACAATATCGACTGGGCACCACTCTTTTCTTCAGCATATTTAGACGACAAAGTAAACTTTTTTACGGCCTCTCTGATAAAACTTTACGACAAACATGCGCCTGTCAGACCAATAAAACTAAAACATTCTCCTGCACCGTGGCTGACAGACGACATCAAGTCTCTAATGGCAAAGACGGCCGCAGCTAAATTTAAATTGAAAACTAGGCCTAATGAAGCAAACTTACAAAAGTATAATGCTGTCCGAAATCGCTGCAATAAGGTGTGTAGAGACGCACAACGCCAACATATTCACAACTCGGTTCAAAACGGGGACCCCGCAAAGGTATGGAAATTTCTTAGAACATTAGGAGTTGGTAAATCACGCGATAAGAATATTTCCAAAACTTTAAACCTTGACTTACTCAACCAACATTTCTCTTCGTCGTCCAATTTTGACAGGACAACAAAATTAAATACGATTAATTTTCTTTCATCTCTTCCAACTCCTATATATCAGCCGTTTGTTTTTAATCCATTTACTAATTGTGATGTTAAGAAGAGCATTATGGCGATTACATCCAACGCCGTTGGAAGTGATTGTGTCAGCCGTAATATGATTCTTCCCCTCCTTGATGAAATCCTTCCTGTCATATCTCATATCCTCAATCATTCCTTATCCAGTGGGGTCTTTCCAACATCTTGGAAAGATGCCCAAATTACTCCGATACCTAAAAAGTCAAATCCTGCATCATACACTGATTATCGCCCTATATCCATCCTGCCCTTCCTTTCCAAAGTCATTGAACGTCTTGTCCATAACCAGCTCAATACCTTCCTTTCAAGTAATAATCTCCTTAATTCCTTCCAGTCTGGTTTCCGTCCAGGTCATAGTACCACTACATCCCTGGTGAATATTAGGGATGACATAAGAATCGGCATGGAATGTGGAAATCTAACTGTTCTTGCCCTCTTAGATTTTTCCAACGCTTTCAACACAGTAGATTTCGACATTCTGATCAATATACTTCGCTCACTTAACATATCTCCAATGGTAATCGATTGGTTTCGTAGTTACCTGTGCGGACGCCGGCAACGTGTACGTGTTCAGGAAGCCTTCTCTTCTTGGTGTAATACGTATGTTGGTGTACCCCAGGGTGGCGTGCTATCTCCTCTTCTCTTCGCAATTTTTATTAATTCCATTTCAAATCAACTTATTTCTTTCTACCACCTTTACGCAGACGATTTACAAATTTACACACAAGCTTCATTAGAGAAATTATCTGATGGGATTAAAAATATTAATAAAGATCTAGTCACAATAAATGAATGGAGCAGATCACATGGACTACAAGTGAACCCGTTGAAGACCCAAGTTATTATTGTTGGAAGCTCCAGGAGGGTCTCCAGAATTACTTGGTCGCAATTACCTCGCATAATCTTTGATGGGACCGTTGTTCCTTATAGCAACAAAGTCAAGGACTAAGGCATATTCATTGATGCTGAATTATCTTGGGGACCACAACTGCAAGCAGTGAGTCGAAAAATCTTTGCTTCGGCAGGTTCCTTAAGAAGGTTACGAAACTTTCTGCCAATTGCCACCAAAACTGCGCTTGCACACTCTTTATTACTTCCTATTCTTGACTATGCGGATGCCAGCTATCCAGATCTCACCGAGAACCAATTAGATAAACTTGAGCGACTTCAAAATGTTTGTATAAGATTCATATTTGGTCTACGCAAGTATGATCATGTTTCTGAGTTTCGTAAAAAGTTCAAGTGGTTACCCATACGACTTCGCCGGAATGCACATATCCTTTCTTTACTATACAATGTATTGTTTAACCCTTCAACACCTTCATATCTTAAAGGACGTTTTGAATTCCTTCATGACACACATACGAGGTTCCTAAGATCATCAGAAAATCTTAAGCTGAAAATGCCGTCGCATTCTACAACTTTTTACGACAGTTCTTTCACAGTCCTCGCTATTCGATTGTGGAATGCTTTGCCAATGGATATTAGACGCGCTCAGACTCTACCAACATTTAAATCTTTGGTAAAAAAACATTATTTATCATTATAAAATTAATTATTTCATTTTAGTAATGTTCATTTTATTAAATTGCTAGAATGTGGTGTACAATAAAGAATATTTATTATTATTATGTCTCTCTTTATCACGGGTATTCTCCTATCATTCAAGGAGAATACCACAGACATAGATCCAACACGCAGAGGCCCTTAGAGAATTTTAATTTAAAATGGGATGAGACGCTTACCATAGTCCTGCCACAGCTGCACTATTGCAGTACAGCCAAGACATGCCTATGGTAAGTGTAGAGTTATTGCAACATGTGAAATCAAATAATTTTGGGCTATGGGATTGGGTGTTCGATGGACTGATTTATCATGATTATGGGATAAAACGTCGCCTGCCATCATTTAAAAGTTGGGATATACTCTAAATGTAAAATAGGCAGACGGTGACTCGCCTATACACTAGATGGGCCCCTTGAAACAACCGACATGGGCAACAGCCCACAGGCATAAGGGCAACACCATAGTGCGCGGCTAGGGGTATCGAGCGGTGCGGCGCCGGTTTCACCATCCCCCGATTTCTGAGACCCGAGAGCGGGTTTCCCCGTAGTTATGCCTTTGAAAATGACACTTCTACCCCCGAGCAAATAGCTCTGGCGACCCCTCTCTGATCAGCCAATTAAGGCAAGCCAGAGCTGAGAGCCCTGCGGGCGCTCTTGTCAGTCCACTCCGGACAGCTTATTATTATTATTATTATTATGAACATGCACTCGTTATTACCTTTATAAATGTCCAACAGTTTGATACATTTATTAATATAATAATAATATACTTATAATAACTGGCCTGTTGGTCTAGTGCTTTGTGACTCTGACTGCTACACCGTAAGTAGTGGGTTCGATTCCCATCGATTCACAAAAGTTTTATCCTGTGTGGGAATCAAACCCACAACCTCTTGCACAGCAGGCGCATACTGCGGCCACTGCACCACCAAGGTGGTTGTGGGTTCGATTCCCACACAGGATAAAACTTTTTGTGACCCACAAAGAGTTGTTCTAAATCTGGTTGTAAATTGTGTCCGTTAAATGTATTTTTGTAAATTCCCCCGCGACACAGGGCTTCTTCTCTAGTGCGGGAGTTATCTTACAAAAAAAAGAAGAAATTTGGCTGTAAACTTCTGTATGATGGACTTCCTACACCAGTCGGACTTGCACTAGTATGGTGCTCTACCTCTCTTAAAAATTCTCATTCCCAAGGCAAAACTATGCAAGTAAAGCCACAACTTAGTATTGAATAACACTTATGTTTAGTCTACTGACAGTACTTCTCAAAACAAAGGATGTTACGTTCTACTTTCAACCGTTTAACAAACTAAATGGTATAATGAATGATCGGCAGGGGTATTCCGTAAGAGTAAAAAACCGAGCCACCGCAAAAACCGAGCAAAATCTAGCTGTCAGATTGAAAGTCGGTATTCCGTAAGAGCAAAAAACCGAGCCACCGCAAAAACCGAGCAAAATCTAGCTGTCAGATTGAAAATCGGTATTCCGTAAGAGCAAAAAACCGAGCTCAATCTAGCTGTCAGATTGAAAATTGGTATTCCGTAAGAGCAAAAAACCGAGCCACCGCAAAAACCGAGCAAAATCTAGCTGTCAGATTGAAAATCGGTATTCCGTAAGAGCCCTTTTTGACGTTTAGTCAATAGATTGTGCCGTCACCGAGCAATCACAACTGTCAGTTTTGCGATCACAATTGTCAGTTTGCCATCGCTGTTTCTTAGAGAATCAGCCGGCGGGACAAAACACCTTGAATTCCACCCACATTTCCAAGAAATTTAGAACAAGAGGGAATTGAAACGATAGAGTTAATAGGGACTGATTGATACGTAGGCGCAATAACATTATAGTTAATGTACAGTTTGCAGTTGATAGTTGTGGTAAATATTATAGATAGAATAAAACGGACGTGACGTCCTTTTTATTTCTGTGTGTGAGACAGATTTCCAAAGCTCTTTTAAAGATGCGTTTTTAACGAACGTTTTCCTATCTCAGGAAAATTCTATCATAAAAACCCCTGGTGGTATTTTTTGGATCGGTAACAAATAAGTGATGCCAGTTGTCGTACATTAGAATTTTTTTAATCAAGCTCAATTGTGATACCAACCTTTCCATTCTTGTGTTAATCGTTCTTTTTTATTTTCAAGACGTAAACAAGCGGTGGACAAATTTGAACTCTGGAGTAGGAGCTCGGATGGCACAGTTTGTAGTGCGCTTTGCCGGAACCCGAGAGGCACAGGTTCGAGTCCTGCTCCGGGCTCGTCTTTTTCCACATTGCTTTAATATTTAAGTATATTTCAAATAGGTATTCATTTATAATAATACTAGCTGTTGCCCGCGGCTCCGCCCGCGTGGATGTCAGTTATCGCTGTAAAAAGTAGCCTATGTGTTATTCTAGACCATAATGTATCTCTGTGCCAAATTACATCTAGATCTGTTCTGTAGTTTTTACGTGAAAGAGTAACAAACATCCATCCATACTCACAAACTTTCACATTTATAATATTAGTAAGGATAATTACAGTTCGTAAATAGACAATCAGTGGTCTGGTTGCGATTGTTGCCAAGTCATGCGGTGCAATATCCGTTCATAGTTTTACAAGTACTGTAGTCATGAATAATATTGTAATGAACATGTAAATGAACCTAGCTGTTCATCATCTCAGCCAAAAGACGTCCACTGCTGGACATAGGCCTCCCCCAAGGATTTCCACAACTCTCGATCCTGAGCCGACCTTGTCCATCGGTTGCCCGCAACCTTTACCAGGTCGTCGGTCCACCTTGTTGGAGTCCTGCCCACGCTTCGTCTTCCAGTTCGTGGTCGCCACTCTAGAACCTTTCTGCCTTACATTATACTTTTTACAGCGATAACCGACATCCACGCGGGCGGAGCCGCGGGCAAGAGCTAGTAGAAAATAATTTTAGCGCAACATTGTATTGCTGCTTCGGTAATTATGCATTATCCTTGTTAATGTAATAAGTGACCTAGTTCGTGAAACGGCTAAGGAAGTTAAAACTGAGTTTCGAAATACGTATTGCTTTATATCTATAACTAGCTGTGTAAACATCCATCCATCCATCCATCCATCCATACTTACAAACTTTCACATTTATAATATTAGTAGGATAGTAAAAACGCGGCTAAATCCAATACGTAGAGGCTCTTAAGTAATTTTATTTAAAACAAGCTGACCCGGCGAACTTTGTACTGCCTTAAAAAATTCTAATTTTCTGCACAACTTTCTTTTTTTTTTACATAAGAACCTTCTCCTGACAATAACAAACACAACAAAAAAAGAATGACTGAAATCGGTCCAGCCATTCACGCGTGATGCCGCGACCAAGGTAAATAGGGATTCATTTTTATATATAAACATGGAATGAGAAACTTACCATAGTCATGCTAGTTGTAGTATAGAAGTGTAGTCTATTGTCTGCCTAAGGTAAATATAGAGCTACTAGCTGACCCAGCAAACGTTGTTTTGCCGTATAAAGTAAAAATAGTAATATTGCTATTAAAAATAGGGGTTGATCGTAGAGGGGTGAAAATTAAGGGTTGTATGTATTTGTTAATGTTGAATCACAAAAAAATAAAATCAAAAAAATTTGTCTAAAAAATTAGGGGATAAACCCTTAACATTTAGGGGGATAAAAAATAGATGTTGTCCGATTCTCAGACCTACCCAATATCCACACAAAATTTCACGAAAATCGGTCGAGCGTTTCAGAGGAGTTCAAAGTTGAACACTATGACACAAGAATTTTATATATTAGATGTTTCATCATCATCATCATCATCTCAGCCAAAAGACGTCCACTGCTGGACATAGGCCTCCCCCAAGGTTTTCCACAACTCTCGATCCTGAGCCGACCTTGTCCATCGGTTGCCCGCAACCTTTACCAGGTCGTCGGTCCACCTTGTTGGAGGCCTGCCCACGCTTCGTCTTCCAGTTCGTGGTCGCCACTCTAGAACCTTTCTGCCTTACATTATTTACTTTTTACAGCGATAACCGACATCCACGCGGGCGGAGCCGCGGGCAAGAGCTAGTAGGAAATAATTTTAGCGCAACATTATATTGCTGCTTCGGTAATTATACATTATCCTTGTGAATGTAATAAGTGACCTAGTTCGTGAAACGGCTAAGGAAGTTAAAACTGAGTTTCAAAATACGTATTGCTTTATATCTATAACTAGCTGTTGCCCGCGGCTCCGCCCGCGTGGATGTCGGTTATCGCTGTAAAAAGTAGCCTATGTGTTATTCCACACCATAATCTATCTCTGTGCCAAATTTATCCAGATCCGTTTAGTAGTTTTTACGTGAAAGAGTAACAAACATCCATCCATCCATCCATACTTACAAACTATCGCATTTATAATATTAGTAGGATAGTAAAAACGCGGATAGATCCAATACGCAGAGGCTCTTAAGAAATTTTATTCAAAACTAGCGGACCCGGCGAACTTTGTACTGCCTTAAAAATTTCTACTTTTCTGCACAACTTTCTTTTTTTTATACATAAGAACCTTCTCCTGACAATAACAAACACAATAAAAAAGAGATTACTAAAATTGATCCAGCCGTTCACACGTGATGCCGTGACAAAGGGAAATAGGAATTCATTTTTATATATAAAGATGGAATGAGACACTTACCATAGTCATGCTACAGCTGTAGTATAGAAGTGTAGTCTATTGTCTGCCTAAGGTAAATATAGAGCTATGTTTACATAAATTAAATTAAATAAGCATGTTATTACTACAAAAACAATAGTGGTTTGTAAATATATATTTAATCAAGAAAAGTACATCAACCCCTTTAATTAATGTTAATAGAATTTATAAAAGGTGACCCCTGTATCAAATGAAGGGTGTACATATATCTTATAACATTTTGATGTATGCAATTAACCAGAGAGCTCAATATGGACGCTCATAAAATTTGTTATAGCACACCATTAATCTAACTAATGGTTATATAAAAATACTGACTGAAATTTAAATGGCGTTGTCTTGTGTAGATTTATTTTCTTTATTAACAAACATGTATTATTGTAAATTTGAAGCTTTGGAAGGTTGACCGACGACCTAGTGAAGGTTGCAGGCAACCGATAGACAAGGTCACTTAGAGGCGAGTGTAATAAGGAACATTTTATGGAAGTATTCCATATTGGGCACCCGTTTTAATGGCACCTGAGTGAATGGCATCTAAGGTATTCCACATTGGGCACCTACCGGTATTTTTATATCGATATGTTCCACTAATGGCACCTGCGAAAAATATCGGTAGGTGCCCAATGTGGAATACCTTAGGTGCCATTAAAACGTGTGCCATTATGGAATACTTCATTTTGTGCACGTGAAAACAATGTGGATTGTGAAAAACAATGTGGCTATTACACTCAAGCCTCTAATAACCACATTGTGTGTAATATTGACTATACGAGTTTTGTAGTTGTCAGTCTTTAAATGACCCAACAAAACAAAATAGAGAGTTATAAAAGAGTTAGGGCACCATACTAGTGAACAAACCCGATTGGGTAAAGACCTTACAGAAGACGACAGCCAAATAACTAGTGGTGTAGTTGTGTTCTTGTGTGTGAGTACAGGTTTTTTAGCGCTCATTTAGGGATGCGTTTAAAAATAAACGATATCCTATCCCACGGATATTCCGTCTTAAAGCTCTGGTGTAAAAAAAATTGGTCGGCAACAAGCAAGTGATACCTCTGGTGTTGCAAGCATCCATAGGCTACGGTAAATGTGTAATATCGTAGTATAAAAAAAACCCATTTAAAACGCTCCTTGAAAAGCATTGGTCCTTTACATGATCAGTCAACGGTCGTATGGAATCGCTGTTCCGATTGGTGGAATTAAGATTGCACCTGTGTTTGATCACTATAATATTTATATTCTACGCAATTGGCTAATGTCCACTGAGATTAGCCACTCTGACTGAATTCGATCTGAACAACATTATTAAAAATGCACTTACGAGATTCAAAATGTATGATGTTTTTCCTTTATCATTATTGACGAGATTAGCTGACTGGCTATAAGTCACATGGTTAGTATCCTTAAATGCTACTCCAACAGTCGTTGGTGCGATTTCCACCCAGGGTAATATTTTGTGTGATTCTTTGTTATATGAAATGGGATGTATACAGGATGTCTTGTTTGAGTTTATCCCAAATTAGACAGCCTTCTTTTTTGTAAAGGGAAAATGCTTTACGCATACCGCCCCGCTCGGGAAAGCGAAGCGAATATGTCGGACTCTCCGGCCTAAAGGTGGTAGGCGGCCGGCATACCGACTAAAACCCCTCCTGTGTACCTACACACGCCTTCACGGGTGGACCACTGGAACCTGACATGACGTCAGTGGTCCACCCAGCGGCTGCCCACGCTGCGCGGGCTCCACTCCAGTGACAGAGTCCGGGTGCACCGGGAACGCTGTCCCTCCGCGGAAAGATGCGGGTGAGAGGCTCGATGCCCCGACCTGTCACCCGCAGCCTCACTATGGCGGCATCAGGCGCCCACAAGCGCCCTGAGGCCGTCCAGTTCAGGCCAGTTAAATTAGACAGCCTGAATTAAGTGGCAATGGCTCGTAGAACAATGTGCCCGGTGGCAAAAGATTGCTGGCAACTAGTGGATAACGTCAGCTCAGGATCGAGTGTTGTGCAATTCCTTGGGGGAGACCTATGACCAGCTGTGGGCGTCATTTGGCTGTGATGATGATGATAATGATGAGGCAGCCTGTACTGTAAACCTGATCTAGGTATTAATGGATGACACGTGCAACTGCTCTGTAGAGGAATACCTCGAGAGGCATTGGTAATAACCAATGCCTCTCGAGGCCCTACTCTTGTCAGCAAATTTATTGTAGAAAAACAATACTGACTTTTGTTTAATCGACGTTAAAAGTATCATGTACTTAATCTAAATGAATAATTGATTTTGAGTTAATTGGATTACATTGACCATCGATAGAGTCATTCTCGTCTTCATTATCAGACTTTAGTTATTTATTTTTTTATTTATTTATTTACACACACACACATAAAACTATTATTACAGGCTTACAACCTAATTCAATAGCTTATGTACATAATTATAAATAAGAAGTGGTAACTTAAAATAATAATAAAATAAATTAAATTACACTAAACAAATTACACAATAAGCGGCCCGTGTGAATTCGTTCAGTGTACACGAAAAGAGATCAATTTGACGGGCCAACGTGTTGAGCACATGTAGCGCACGCGTGAGCGGTGCGCGCTGCAGCAGGCACGTGCGCGCGCGCGGCACGACCAGCATCTCCCCCCGCCGCCGTCGCTCCACGTACTCATCCGGGACACACAGCTGGAGTACCTCCAAGACACGAGGATTATGTAATTTACCACGCATCACTTTAAATAAGTACGTAGTGAGAGCAACCTCCCTTCTAACTTCAAGCCTGTAATATCCAACCATACCCAGAACAAATAGAGTAGGGTACAGCAGCGGATAGCCTGGGTATATCCCATATTGCTTTAAATAAATGAACCTAACAAATTTGTTCTGGATACGTTCCAGCATCAGTCTGTACTTTTCCTCGTGTGGTGACCATATTACGGCATTGCACTCCAGGTGACTCTTCACGAGTGCCTCGTAGAGTGCTTTCAAAGCTCCTATATTTGTAAAGCTGTTTGCTTGGCGCAAAACTAGTCCCAGATTACGGTAGGGTTTTTTGCATACATCAATTATATGCTGCCGAAACTGGAGATCAGAATTAAAGCGTACACCTAAGTCCCGTATCTCTGTCACACGCTGCAACGGTTTCCCGTCCATAAGGTATTGGTAATGGCTCGGGGTGCGTGCGCGACTGAAAGACAGCACGAAACACTTAGTTGCATTAAAATAAAGTCTATTTTTTAAGCTCCAACTTACTACGCTATCTATATCTCGCTGCAGTGCGGTGTGATCTACGTTGTGCTCAATTTTATGGACCAGTTTTAGGTCATCCGCGAAGAGTAATGGTGTAGACTTGCTGGTTGCCTTCGGTAAGTCGTTTATCAACAAAATAAACAAAAGAGGCCCTAAATTACTCCCCTGACTTACCCCAGATCTTGTTGGGTAGGGGTCCGAAAGGTATCCGCCACAGTCGACATATTGACATCTGTCTCGTAAGTAACAGGAGAAGAATGTTAATGTTTGTGGGGTGCACCCCAAACCAGCCAGTTTGGCCAGTAAGATGTCATTATCGACTGTGTCGAACGCCTTTCGGAAATCAAAGTAAGCGACGTCCACCTGTTGCCCAGCATCCACCGCAGGGACCAGATGCGTCATTAGATCCAGTAAGTTCCCAGTCGTCCCCCGCCCCGGTCGGAACCCGTGCTGAGCGTCTGACAACTGAGCACCCACCTGCGGATAAAGACAACCATGGATGGCCGCCTCGAATATCTTCGCCGGAGTACACAAGATCGCCACAGGTCTGTAGTCAGTAGGCGCTGACCCTCCATTGACCTTCGGTACTGGCACCACACGAGTAAGTTTCCAGCGTTCTGGAAACGTAGCAGTCTTAATACAAGTGTTAAATAAATGTAGCAAAGGCTCAACTAATACTGCCCCGCAGTCCCTAAACACGAACGCCGGTATCCCGTCAGGCCCCGCCGATCGCTTGGGCGGACAGCGCGCAATCGCTCGACGTACTTCGGCCGCACTCAGGCTCGCAAGCTGTACGCGCGCACCCGGTGCATCCGCCATGCACTCTGCATCAGCGCTGGCCGCCGCGACGCTCAGGGTGGCCGACTCCCGATTGTACACAGACTCAAAGTATCGAGCGAACTCTCCCGCACACTCGAGCTCAGACAACACTTTACCGTCCTTTACAATTTTGCGGTTAGACGAGTTTCCAGTCTTGGACCTAATGTAATTCCAAAATGTTCGCGGTTCTTTTGCCAGGTGACTCTGAACGCGGTTCCGGTATTCATCGTGAGCTTGTGCGGTCTCAGCTTTAACCCTAGCCCTGCACCGAGAAAACGCTTCATAGTCCTCGCTCGACTTACTAGATTTGTACTTTTTATGTAGCACATATTTGAGTTGTATATTCCTAATTATCTCACTCGTATACCATATTGGGTAAACGTACCTACTGCTCCTCGAACCGCCCTTTTTCAGGGGCACACACGTACTGAAGACCTCATAGATTTTATCATAAAATAAATCTAATATAACGTCTGGCTCGGTACAAAAATATAAATCAGTCCAGTCTATTTCGCTCAATGATTGATACAAAGTATTAAAATCGGTTTTGTTAAAATTCCATTTTTGCCGGCATATTATCGATTGCGCATACGATTGTTGCACGTCCGGCTCAGGTGTACAGTCAGGCTCGAGGTATGCTTGGTGCGGGCGGGCGCTGAGCGAACTGTAGCGGGGTGGTAGGCGTCGACCGGCTGTAGCGCCTCGTCCGCGCCGCGCACGCTAACGCCGGCGCCACGCGCGCCCAACACGAGGTCCAGCTGTCTCCCGCTACAGTTCGGTATCTCGTTACACTGAACGAATTCACAGAATGCCATAAAATATTCAAAATAATTAACAATGTTACTATTACAGGAATACAAATTAAAATCACCTAGAACTACTAACTTATTTTTATATTTTACACACATATTTTCCAATATTTTAAACAATACCATATATTCATTCTCATCAGTCTGCGGAGGAATATATATCGTACAACACGTAAATAGAAACCGATTTCCCTTATACACACGCGCACACACCACTTCAAACTTGTGATCGTCGACATCAACGTTTCCTGGAATTGCCACTCGCCGCAACTCGAATCGCGGTGTGGCCACTAAAAGTGCACCTCCCTGTTTGCGACCGTCAGCTCGATCACATCGCAATATTTGATATCCAGGCACGATAAACTCCGAATCTTTTATCGCTGCATTGAGACCGGTTTCTGTGATTGCAAACAAGTCACACCCCGAAGATTCCAACAACGATAAAAATTGGGTAGTTTTTGTCCGAATTCCTCTTACGTTCTGGTATAATATGTAACAGTCCAGAATATTATGATTACGTTTGGTTTGGTATGATTGGTCGACGAAACCAATTAATCCATTCACATATTTCTACGTTTAATGGCCACAATTCCGGGTCACAAAGCTTGTCAAAGTCAGTTTCAGTAACGCCAATCTTAAATGATGCATATTCCCGCTCAATTTTAGGTCTTAGCTTTTCAATAGAAATTTCCGATTCACTGCCCAGTACTCCTATAATATGCTCTTTTAATGTATCTTCCGTAGTAGTTTTATCTAATCTCCAAATATGTAAGTACTTTTTCCGTTCAACAGCTTTTAATAATATAACTGACGAATTACCACCTTTTATTATCGGGTTACTCCTCTTTTTCCTAGTAACTTCTATCCACTGGCCATTGCTTTGTCCATCCGCCTGTAAGTTAGCTGGTTTCCTGGCTACAGACGCGTAGCTGACGTCACGTCCCAGCTGCGATGACGCGGGCTCCGGCGCAGGCGCGAGCGTCGTCGCTGAGAACACGCCGCGCGTGGAGGGCCCGCGCAGCGGCTCGCGCGACGGAACTCGCGAGCCCTTCGGCACGGCCGCGGCCGGCTCCCGGGCTCCGTTCACGATGTTGCTGACTGACGATGTATCTGCGCTGTTTGTTTCTAGTGTATTTATGGCACTTTTCTGTTGAATATGACTGATGGTATCACTGTTTTGTTTATTAATCTGTTTCTCATAACTAATACATTTTTCATTGGCTTCCTTTAATTCTTGTTATAAATTAACATAAATGACATACAGGTCACTCATTCTATGTTGTTTATTTATGTAAGGTTGATGAACGAAGGTTAAGACACTTATGCATACTCGTAATAAGATGCATTGTTAATGTGATTCGATATTTATAAAGGGAATGTTTATATATTATTAATTAAAATTAAAACAATTCCCGTGATAGAGAATAATACATGTATCGTTGGGAGTTTTATTCACATTAGCGTTTGTTCAGTAGGCGTTCGATGACATCACACAATTTCGTTGTCATTTCGGTCAAAAGTACTTTTTGTTATTGAACTAATTTTACTTAAGAGTGATTGAATCAATGGGTGTATAGGGACGTGGGTGGCGAGGAGAGGATGCAAACAGGATTGTACATGATGTCGCAGTAAAAAAATATATTGACTATTAATATTAAATGAATGCTTTTGTCGCAATGAGACATTTAACAGGCTTCTAATAATAATATTTAAGTAAAAATGCATGCTGCATTCTACTTCTAGACATATTTAGCATTCGTTCTAAGCTGTCCTCATCTATCGGCTGCCTGCAACTTTCACTAGGTCATAGTTCCACCTTGTTCATTGAATAATTGTTACTAACACTATGGATTTTATCTGAAAATAAATTATTATTATTATTATTGATGCAGTGACAAAAATATATACTGATATCATAATTATACCTACATTTTGCAATACTAAATAAACTACTGTGTATTGTAACTATTGTTACATAGCGGTGACTATAACAATAGTTTTTCAATAGTCATTTCCATTTGAAATGTAATTTCTTATTTGAATGTTTCCGATTTTGTATTATCAAACTAAATCCTCTAGTTGTAAATATTATTATTAAGAGTTATTGTTTTCTCACTGCAGGGAAAAGGCCTCCTTTTCCTTTTTCATAGGTCGCGATGGAGACCTATCGCTTGCCAGTCAGCGCAGTAGAAGTCAAACTCATCCTGCCAACTCTTTACTTCTTTCATCTTTTCGTCTTTTGATGTTCGATGGTATCCATCTGGTTGTGGTCTTTGTTCACAGATCATACAAGAAGCAAGGGTCGATAGGTTACCGTAACTGCTTACCATCGGGCGGGCTGTATGTTTTTTTTTCCATCTAAGAAGTATATAAAAATACATTTTTGTATTCAGCTCTTTGCTCAGTAGGTAATCGAATTGAGAGTGATCCATCAAACGCGAATAATTTCACGCTACGTTATATTGACCGCAAAGGTCTTAGGTTATATTTTAACAACATGACATGTAAAGGTCATAAAAACAAATAGATTGTAATAAAATTAGATTGGTCTTGTTATAGCTGCATTGGCATTTATTTCAATCCGTTATGTCCTATTGAAAGAAAAGAAAGAAAGAAACATACACAGGCGGTATTGATCCACTAAGTCTAAGGAGAGACTTCGCCTCCTTGTGTGTGTTCTACCGCCTGTACAATGGGCTGTGTTCTGAGGAATTGTTCGAGATGATGCCCACGGCCACATTTTATCAACGCACCTCTCGCCACCGACAGGGAGTTCATCCTCACATCCTTGCACCTCAAACTTGCCGTACCGTAAGATTCCAAAGGAATTTCTTACCACGTACGATTAGGCTGTGGAATGAGCTCCCTGCCGAGGTTTTCCCAAGAGACTATAGCATGGGGTTCTTCAAGAAAGGAGTTATAAGGTTTTTAAAGGGTACGGTATATTTATATATACGGTAACTGCTTACCATCAGGCGGGCCGTATGCTTGTTTGTCACCTTGGTAGTATAAAAAAATAAAAAATAAAACTTTTATTGAAGTTACGAGCATGAGACACAAAAAATAATACAGATAGGAGTAAAATAAAACAGTAGGATATGCTGCTGGGCAAAGTTCATATGTTTGATGCTAAATCTACTCAGTCTTCTGCAAAGGTGTCGAGTTCATTGAGAGAGACGCCAGCGTTTTCGGGGTCTACCCCGACGACGACGGCGTCTGTCCTCAGAAACCCACTATGTGACGGTCTTTGTCCATCTATCCGAATGCATTCTGTAGGTGTGTTCCGCCCAACCCCATTTTAACTTGGCAGACTTGAAACCCACGTCAGCGATACCGGTTCTTGAGCGTGTGTTAGGTGTTAGGTATATGGTCGGTGAGCTTCACATTGCAGTGCTTTGATGAAAAAGAAAATTTTAGGGGGCGTAGATATATAATCGTTATACGTAAGAAATGGCGTTCTCATCAATCAAAATTATGAATTTTCTTAGTTACGCTAAATTATTTTAAAACAAACAAATCCTGTGTCGTGGAAGACTTTACAAAAAATATACGAACCAAAAGTACACTTGGACTTTCAAGAATCAATTATGAATCTAAATAATTTTCGTCCTTTATGGGGATCAAACCTATGATACAGCATATAGTGGTTAATGACGAAATAATCACTAGACCATTAGAGCACTCAAGACCACTCCAAGTGTGTGGTGACACAGCTGTTCCTAGCCAGTTTGCGAACATTGTCTCTTCATATAGCCTGTGGACGTCCTTCGTTTGCAGAGCCACGGTCTCCAATCAAGAAGTCTACTCATACTTTAAATTTACATTATTTACTTTTCTTTACAGAAATCTGATGCTGGTGACGTCACAAAAAAAATCACAATGGTGGTATTGAGCAAAGAACAATTCAATGCAGCTTGTCAATATGCCTCATGCGAAGAAATGGTACATCCATGGACAAGCAGCTGCAATAAGGCAGCCTTGATAGTGTACACTGAATCTATCATTGGCAGTGCTAAGTTTTACTCCATAGTCTATCTAGTAAGTATATAATTTTACTCACTCTTAACATGCCTCGAATGCCTTTACGCCCTAATGGCTGCCTTCAATGTAGTAAATATGCCTGAATTTTGAGCCGCTATACTATAATGGCTCAAAACCCTAACGATGTTGACATTAGAAACGCCTAAGCAAAAAAGCGTGTTTAAGATTGTTGCAACCACGTTTCTCTTAGTATTAAAAGCTATCAGCAGTTCATACTCTGGATCAGTAAATAACACGCTAAAACATATAATTTTTGTATCGCTACCAAAATATTCGTCATCGTCATTCCCTTGTCTGATTTAAAGTAAGTTCAAATTTTCTAAAGGTCTGAGTAACCTGTTTAATTCTTTTTTCAGGTACAAATTTTGATGAGACATAAACATATGGCAAGAAAGGAGTTGTGGATAAAAATGGGAGAGTATTATTTAAGATCCACTATTTTAGGATTCATGGTATCTGCTACAGGGAATCAACTCAGTTGTTTGTTTAGGTAAGGTGGGTGATTTTAATTACGACAATTTAACAAAATTATTTTGAGTTTACTTACTCCAGTTCCATTTAAATATTGACTTTTATTTACAGTTATACGACTTATTATCTGGTTTCAAGTAATCTATTAATATCTGTTACCGTGAAAGGGACTTAAGTAAAGTTAGTGACTTCTTAATAGGTATAAATATTCATGAAATCAATATACCTGAAGTTTTGCTCCTGTTATTTGCTTTGAATTTTTGAAATTGTTCAGCTTTTGGAACTAAGTCCCAATATAATTCTTTAATGTTGACGATCGAATAAACCTACGCCATTTGAATTTGCCGAAATAAATATAAATACTACTTTGAGTTTTACTTTCGGTTCTTGCCATAGTAAGTCTCATAGTAAATGAAATAAAATGAAGTAGACTAGATTTTTCAATGCTTTGCATCAATTTTACTGTGATTTTACTTTGTTCTAACCCGTTATCTCTCTATTCTGGGCAAAGGTCTCCCCCATTGTCTTCCACACCTCGATACTAAATGTTTAATTTACTAATTCCTCCGTAAAGGCATCTATCACGCCAGCGTTTTCGGGGCCTACCGTGACAACGACGTGACGTCCGCCTTCAGGCACCCACTACATGATGACCTTTGTCCATTTGACTTTATTCAATTGGTAAGCCCGCCCATCCCCATTTCAACTTCGCGGCGAAATTGTACTTATAAAAATTAAAATCTTCTTTCAGGAGGTTGCTAGGCAAATTTACTAATCGTACGTACTTGATGATTCCTTTTACTATAAATGGATTATTTATATATTTGGAACCACCGAGCAGAAGAGGATTGGTCATCAATTTATTTTGCAATTTGGTAAGGTTTTTTAAATAGGTACTCGTCTTGATTCAATCACAATATAAATGCCGATATCGGTGACACAGGTAATTGCATCTATCTAAGATGGACTTTTAACTGTTACATTAATTAGCCTGTATTTGTCCACACAATACATACCTCATATTTTCTAGAGGGGAGAGCAGATATAGTTTGTTTGCTTGGATAAATAATTTTATTTGAAAGTCTGTTGTTATTTGATGCAGTTCATGTGTCTGTCAATGTATTAAAAATAATCCAAAAATATTATAATGACCAAGTTTAAAGCCCATATATTTGAAACAATTAAATCTACTTTCCAGTTGATTGAGTATTACCTGAGAAAACTGCAGAGAGCTGGATACTTATCAATAACAAAATCTAAGCAAGTGTTAATGTTTATGATAGGAAGTTCTTTGCTCTTCTACTTGATGAGACTGGAAGGAGAGAAGAAAAAAAGAACGCCTTTGTTCTGGTAAGTTTAAAAAAATCTGGTATAACTAGTTATGTTTACGTGGGAAAATGATTCATTAAAAATTCTTATACTAATCAATGAAAATTGTTAACATTGTCTAATCATAGTTTTCTATTACTATTTTTTATACTATTACGGACACCAACAAGCATAGGTATGCTTGTAGGTGTCCGTAATAGTATAGTAGTGTATGTATTAGTGTCAGGAACAGGTCGGTACCTAATCGCCTGGTCCTGATTGTAAGCAGTTACTGGAGCCTTGTTGCAAGCCAAAAGCTTGCAACCCTAAGAGTACTCGTGTGTTGCCGACCCTGTATAAATGTTTCAACTATATCTAATAAGAAATCTTCTTAATCTTTTCTTATGCAGATATTTATTTTATTTGCTCCCTTAAATTTTTTTTTTTTGACACTCTGCGGTATCTACCCTTCTACCCATCTCAGGTAAAAGACGTCTAATGCTGGACATATGCCTCTGATTGTCCAATTCTCCACATAGCTCTAAGTTTTGCTGGCGGAAAACTCATTACGAGTTTGAAGTATATTTAATTTTGAAGTATATTGTAATTGTTTCTGATGTGTTCAATAAAGAATATACCTACTTCGTGTTAGGAAACCCTCGAATATCCTATAGTTGTGTAGTAATTTATCTGAATCATCGGGTGAATAATCCATTTAAGTACGGTTGTACTAAAGTCCCAACGTGAATGAAGTTTATTTTATCAGCCCCAGTTCATTGGTCGACGTATCTAATCTGTTTGTTAAGTGTTTCCCAGTAATCGTCGTTTGTTGATACAGTGACGACAGTACTGTTTACTTGGATGATTTGATGACAGGTGGAGTTAAACTGTTTGCACATTGCTGTTATCGTGAGCTTGACCAATTTTTGAACTGATATCTATCTTGACTTAATTATAGTTAGTACTGGTTCATAGAATTGATATTAGGCGTACATTTTTGGAATTGTTAAAAGTATTTTTTGCTTCGTAGTACTAAATGTTATTAAATTTATCTCAGGAATTTCGATGCAGTGTTGTTACATAACTTTAAACCTGTTAGTAAATCAGCGAGGCATATCTACTGGCGTCATCTTTTGAAATTTTGTATCTAAATATTTTTAAGGTTGCGAGGGGAAACGTTCAAAAATGAGGAAATGAGACGCAAAAAAGAGAGGATAGTAGCGCGTGCATGCACTCCCTTATTTTCAAATGAAACTGAACTTCTTTAACAGCCTAACTTTTGACGTTCAATTATACTAGTAATTAAGTAATAATATTAATTGAACGTCAAAGTATAGTTAAAAGATTAACCTAAATCCTTTTCAAATAAATTTTCAGGTTGTATACTCCAGAAAAAGTCAGAAGAAAATCAGACGATTCTCAAAATGTGTGTCCACACGAAGGTTCATGCCAAAGAAATATTATTAAGGTAACGTTAAGGCCATTCTCAACTTGGTCAAATTTTTCATTAAATTCTTACAATAACAAAATTATTGATAGTTGTATGTATGTATATGTATACAAGAAGGTGATCTATTAATACTTGAAGACGTTGGATTAGATCATAATAGTTATCCAAGTCTATAAAAAACTACACCTTATTTTTTATCTAATTTCTATGGTCTACATGTCTAGGGATATATAGTCAATGCACTACTAGTTTTTAGATAGATATTGAATATAGATAGAAATAAGTCTAATATCATTTTTAGGTCAATACTTTCTTCATGACAATTATTCAAGTAAATAAATCGCATTCCAATACATGATTACTTACTATTTTATTTCTCTTTCAGGGTTTTTCCGCATATTTCGGCGTTGGTCTTGGCATTACTTTAGCGAGGTTAATTCTTCCTCAAATAAAAAATCCTGTCAAAGCAATATCTTCAATAAGAGGGAAACATTTCAAGTTGGCGTTATTCTTCAGCAGTTATATCGGTATTTACAGAGTACGATTAATTTAGTCTGTGTATTATTATATAATATTAAATGGTTTCATTAAGTTTCACCTCGTATATATGCTCCAAATTTTTTTCAACTACTTCTACTAAGCCAATTCTTATGGGACATTATGGCAAACTTAAGATCCCGTGACAAAACAATATTATAATAAATTCACAGAACTCAGAAGGAAAAGAAAAATATAAGTCAAACTAAGTATTGAATTTAATAATGTTTTTGCTTATCTCGAAGTTTTCCTAATTCGTAAAATCCAAAATGTGAATTGCAGTCATGTTTTTAATGAGTGTAATAATTATTTTGAATGAGTTTAGCTAATCCTATAAACCTAATATTTTTTCAAAATTGAAAATAACATACAACATATGTATTTTTCTTTCCATTTCAGGCTGTGATATGTTACTTGTGTCGTAGAAAAGGTTTCGACTCAGCTTTGTATGCGTTACCAGCTGGATATATTGCTGGGTTATCCATGATATTTAGTCCAAACATTGGACTGTCTATTGCATCAGTTACTGCAGCGTTCAAAGTAAGAGCTTGTACTTACTTTTTTCTTATTATAGTTACATAATATAATTTTATTATTAAATGAATCGCTGTTCTCTGCAGATTCACTTGCATTAAATTTGGATTTCGTCCCGTGTCGAATATTTATCATGGGTTTAAAAAATGCAATAAGAATTTTAAAATCTCGTTTTTTTTAACTCTTGAACTTTACAGGTCTCCCATGAATCATATCTGATACATAACAATAGATTTCGTATTGAGCGAAAGGGTTTATATGATATTAGTATAGATACGAGATCAATTTAATATTATGATGCCACGGATATCGAGGTAGCCCGTGCTACTTATTTATAGTGGTTAACGCTGCATCCGTATGAAGACCGTAGATGCGACGTGGACATTACGGTTGAATTTCGACAACCGAGCGATTCCTAATATAAAAGGCTAGATTTTGTACCAATTTTCGTGTCAATCGACCCAGGGAATAAAAACCTTTCACTCTCTTAGGTGTACAATTTCGAAAAATACTTTCAAAATCAAAGTCAAACTCATTTAGATCAAAAACATTATACTTATGAACGTCATAAAAACAAATGCCAGCATACTTTTTTCCAACGGCCAATTCACTGAAGGGAAACTCGGGCCAATCTTTAATAGCTAGAGTATAACATTTACAATTTAGTATGAGTTACAATATAGTGTTAACAAAAAGGGAAGGAAACCAATATACCATAAAAAATAAATTTAGGTAAAAATATTTAAGTCATAAGGAAACAATACACAATGAAGAAAAAATTGATTGAAGATAGCTTTCCTCTGTATGGTATTTCTTAATGGATAAAGAACAGCCTTCAAAATTCATGTCTCTATGAAAAGCAGCTTAGGCAGTGGGTTGATTACAAGTCAGTCAGTCAGTCAATGAATCAGGACTTTGAATATCATAAATAATAATAATAATAGCAACCCATATATGTCCCACTGCTGGGCACGGGTCTCCTCTCCTCTATCAAGAGAGAGAGAGAGAGATTTAGGCCTTAATTCACACACGCTGGCCTAATGCGGGTTGGTGAATCAGACATGAGACGTCTTTAGAATTTCTTCTAAGACATGCGGGTTCCCTCACGATGTTTTCCTTTACCGTTAGCAGATGGCGAATCATTTGATTAGTACATATAAACTCCACAAAGTGAAATTCACATTGGTACTGCCGTCCGGGATCGAACTCGCACCTCTTGCGTGCAAGTCGGTTACTTTCCCACTCGGCCACCACCGCTCATAAATAAAGATCAGTGTAAATCTTAAACATAAATTTTCTTACAGCTATATTCAACGATACTGTACGAGAAGAAAATCCTGCCTTCAAACATACCGTTACCTGAGATCCTGTATTGTATTTGCCAAGGCACGCTATTCAGCGCTAGAGTGATCGATCCTGATGTATGTCCCAGCTACGTGTTCAATCTCATGAAGACTGTAAGCCATGGAAAGTAAGTGGAAACTACCGATGGTTATTTTAATACAGGCATTGTTGTTAGCTAAAGTTGATTTTATTATGACAATCAATACTTTTTTTATACTACTTGGATGGCAAACAAACGGCCCTCCTGGTGTTAAGCAGTTGCCGTAGCCTACGGACGCTTGCAATACCAGAGGTTTTTACACCAGATGAAGTATAACTAGGATAGAAAAACGTTTCTCTCAATATGAATCCCTAAATGAGACTCTTTTAGAATCCCAATATAACAATAATCTTTTTAAATAATAAACACGCGGGGCAGTCTTTGGAGACTGCCGATAGAAGTGATAACTAAGCAACTTGTGAACTGTATCGTCGAATTATTAGATTATTATTTTTGAATATGGAAAGCGTTTGGTGACGATAACGCCAGTTCCATAAATTTTTTTGAGCCAAAAAGTTTGAATTTGGAAAACGTTAGGTGACGATGACGCGAGTTCGTTGATTTTGAAAGAGTGCTCAACGCGCCTTAAGAAGTTTTCACTTTAAAACTCGATGTATGTATATTTTTCTATGTATTCCTAAACCATTCATTGCAAAAATTCGAAATAAAAATGAACACGTCGACGGCTCTTAAGTATACTTTTCTTTTCTATTCTATTCAATTCTATCAATACGAGATTAATATTTCGTTGAACTTGTGTCACTATTTATTATAATCAGGTGTTGCGGCAATAAAATAACAGTACCAATGAAAATAAAAAAAAAACATCTTATTATAAGTGATATTCCTATAACATTTTTTTTTATTATAAGATTTTTTTTTATATTTCACCATACTAGCGAGCAAGCCCTACTGGGGAAGGATCTCCACCTTACAGAAAACCACAGTTAAATAACTACACACAGCGATCAGTACAGGTCTTCAGCGCTCATTTAACCATGCATTTTTAAAGAAACGTTTAGTTATCCCAGGGATACTCCTTCTTAAAAGCCTTAGTGTAAAAAAATAGGGTCGGCTTAAACCAAGTCCGCAGGCTACGGTAACTGCTTAACATCAGGCAGGCCGTATGCTTGTTTGCCACCCAAGTAATATATACAATAGTAATACCGTCCAAGAGTCCATATTTTAGCCTAATCTTATATATTAAAATAATCAGTCTTTGTCTAGGTGGCTGTCATCATAAATCATCGTTTGCGCATGCGGTTTATTTACTCTCAATCAAGTCTATACAAACTGAATTTTAAGATGTATTATAAACTTGTAACATTATATTATACTCTAAGAGCTTATTAAAAACGTACGATGAATATTATGAAGGATGCTAACTTTGCATCGCCGGCCTATAGGCCGAAATGTAAACTTAAAACTCCTTACGCGTTCAATACAATAACATATTCAGGATGTTATTGGGGCTGCCTATGGACCCCTGGAAGTATTCCATATTAGGCACCCGTTTTAATGGCACCTGAGTGAATGGCACCTAAGGTATTCCACATTGGGCACCTACCGATATTTTTATATCGATATGTTCCACTAATGGCACCTGCGAAAAATATCGGTAGGTGCCCAATGTGGAATACCTTAGGTGCCATTCACTCAGGTGCCATTAAAACGGGTGCCCAATATGGAATACTTCGACCCCTGGACCTGCAAGTTTATGCTCCGGGGCCAACAAGTTCAAACAATTTGTAACTTAATCTGCATTGTTTCAGAGTCGATTTGGTGTCAAAGTCTTTCAACGAAATAGTTAAACAGAATTGATCAAAATCAAGATTTATAAAAATAATTATTTAATTACATATAATTTATCTATTTAAATTAAAACTATTTATGGTTATACGGGTCTGTATGTGTAGTAGTTACTTTTAATGTTTTTTTTAATAAAATAATCTGGTGTATTCACATTTCGTTGTTATTATTTATATTATACCCTAATTTTATTGCGGCAACTCGTAATTATGTCTAGGTGTACGTTTACCGCAGCTGCTCCAGTCGCAAACGCCGCCGCTGCTCGCCACTATCGCCAAAAGTCGTGGCCAGGCCATAAAAGCGAAGCGTAGTAGTAGTTTACTAGGCTAGAGAACCCTATAAGACTGCCTTGGTGCTCCAGTGGCCGCAGTATGCGCTTGCTGTGCATGAGGTTGTGGGTTTGATTCCCACACAGGACAAAACTTTGTGTTACCCATAAAGAATTGTTCTAAGTCTGGATGTAATTTGTGTCCGTTAATTGTATGTTTGTAAAGTCCCCTGCGACACAGAGCTTGTTCTTTAGTGCGGGAGTTGTCATTTAAAAAAAAAAGAAAAAAAAAGACAACTTCGCTGCCCCAAGTGAGGTGCGAAAAGCAAAGTAAAAGAAGGCGAACTGCCTTCTTTTTTTGAGAAGGAAAATGTTAGACTGTTAGAAATGTTAGAAGAAAAATATTAGACTTTTTCCACATTGCTTTAATATTTAAATTCTATTAGGGATTTAAGGTTAAGTCAAAGTCAAAATCAAACACATTTATTCATTTAGATCAAATACATGATACTTATGAACGTCATAAAAACAAATGCCAGCATACTTTTTTCCTACGGCCAATTCGCTGACTTGGGTAGGGCCCCGAGAAGAATTGGCAAGAAATTCGGGGCGCTCTTTTTTAATCGCCAGAGGATAACATTTACAATTTGGTAGGTATGAGTTACAATATTAGTGTCAACAAAAAGGGATGGAAACCAATATACCATACAAAATTTAATTTAGGTAAAAATATTTTTAATATAGAAACAATGAAGAGAAAAAAATGAATTTAGCTTTGCACTGTATGGCAATGAGGAATCCTTTCCTTTTGTATGTATAAGATAGTTAAAATAATAATAACAAAAATGTTTAGTGTATATTTATGTTGTTGTGTTGCTGGCTGCAGGTGGTGCTGCAGATACTATTGTAAGCTTAGCTATTGTGGTAGGATTGATAATCAATTGTTTCTTAGCATTTGATAAGTCAATTACTTTTTTGATTATTATCGGACCGTTGCCATAGAGACAGATTGAATTACACTGAAAGATTAAAAATAACATTTATTTATTTATTTAGTTACCACTTGCTGCATCATTCTAACAGTGATTTACCAATTCAATGATGCAGCCTATCTTTACATAAGTAAGTCTTAACCAAATTATACATTTTGGTAACGAAGTAAAAACAATTATATTTGTGTGAATTTACGCCGATTGCAACAGAATAGATCTATTTTGCTGGCCACCAAGTTAAGTGTGTTGAAAGACAGTGAACGCCTATAGACGTCATGACAATAAAAATAAAGCTGTGCTTGAGTTAGCCACACAATGGCTAACTCAAGCACAAGCTATATTTTCCCTGGTAAAGCGTAGAGGTTGATTTTTTAAATATGAAATTGGTTAACACTTTGAAGAAAAGTGAACGCCTATAGACGTCATGACAATAAAAATAAAGCTTGTGCGTGATTTAGCCACACAATGGCTAACTCAAGCACAAGCTTTATTTACGATTATGATGAATGAAGCTGGTAACCCAGAAAGATGACAGTACCGTAGACACAATATGATTTCTTGTCATGACGTCTATAGGCGTTCACTGTCCTTCAAAGTGTTAACCAATTCCATATTTAAGAAAATCAACCTCTACGCTTTACTAGGAAAAAAGGTTCTGTCAGACAAACAGACGGACGGATAACAAAGTGATCCTATAAGGGTTCCTTCTCTATACTATCAAGGTACGATATATAACCAAGGTGGCACATAATTATATACCCCATTTAATAGTGAACAATTACCTTAGCCTTTAAATGAAAAATAAGCTAATTTGAAATAATATGCTTTGTTTTGCGTGTCACCTCAGCAACCACATAAGACGGGTAAATAAACTTAGGTAGATATTTCTAAATATTAAACACTAAAACTAGGATAGTGCTTATCTATGTATAATATATAATGGCTGGCCTGTTAGTCTAGTGGTTAGTAATCCTAACTGCTAAGCCAAAGGTCGTGGGTTCGAGTCCCACACAGGACAAAACTTTGTGTGATATTTTTGTTTTAGATCTGGGTGTCATTTGTGGCCGTGAGTTATATGTTTGTAATGTCCTTTGCGACAAAGGGCTTATTATCTAGTGTGGGAGTTATATTTTAAAAGATAAAGAATAAAACATCATTTTTTCTGGATGGGAATTGAACCTTCGTTTCAGTAGTGGAGACCACTAACCCCTAAACTATTAGGCTAGTCGACAGTAAACTTACCTGTTCTCTAGAATAAAAATTATTTCTGTTACCTCCACAGCCAGAATATATAGTTGATTTACAAACTTTCCATAAGTTGTCATAGTAGTACCTCGTGACAGATCCGAAGCAATAACCGTAGTCGAATGTTAGAGAACACCAGTGTGGACGGCTTTCTATAAATCAATGTTTAATCAGAGAATCAGCATTGCCATTCAACGTGGCAATGCCGCCAGCCTTTTGGGCACTTTTCCGGTTGACAGTGATTCGGAGGAATATTATGACGCCTAAACTATTGCCAACTATTGCCTTTTATTTAATTAGTTTTTCGTAATTAGGTTTAGTTAGTTTTAATAAATTTTTTCATATTATTCTTGTATATATATATAGCATTAATTTACCATAGATCTATATTGTTTGTAAATACCTTATTATCTGAAGAAAAGTAAATAATTTATGATCGTCCTTGTCAAACATGGTAATTATGTTTTGTTTATAAATATTATATCGTTCACGAATATTTATTTACAGAAACAATATACATTTTTTACACTTTATAAATCAAACTAAATTTTAAACTTACAAGGTAAGAAATACATAAATATAAACTAAATAGGAAAACAAAAACTGTCGTTTAGGCGTCAAAATATTCCTCAACATCACTGTCTATCGGGAACGTGCATAGAAGGCTAGCAGCATTGTCACGTTGGATACCGTTTGATAATTTTTATATAATGTGTTGGGGTAGACTGGATGCGGCAGGCGGAGGACCGGGTGTTGTGGCGTGAATTAAGAGAGGCCTATGTCTTGCAGTGGGCTAAAACAGGCTGATTGATTGATTGATAATGGAATGGGGTGGTGTTATTTGTATTCTTAATCCGTCACAACATGGATAAAATAATATATAAGTAAATAATTTTATAATCTGGAAGACGAAGCGTGGGCAGGCCAACAAGGTGGACCGACGACCTGGTGAAGGTTGCGGGCAACCGATGGACAGGGTCGGCTCAGGATCGAGAGTTGTGGAAATCCTTGGGGGAGGCCTATGTCCAGCAGTGGACGTCTTTTGGCTGAGATGATGATGATGATAAAATAATTTAAGTTTACTACCTTGTAAATTGTAATTCTGAAGACACTTACTTGTTTCTTCGTCGACGCTTAAACAATAGCTCAGACATCCATCAAAACTTTCGTGTCGATTACCGTTTCCCTGACAACCTCCCCAAACAAAAGTAGTGCAGTTTTTAGTTGCTGGATCAAAGTAATACATTTCAATATCTGCCCGGCAAGGACCATGTTGTGGTTTCAACAAACATGATTTCTTTAGCACTGTTTAAAAGAGAAATATTTTTTTTATATTGAATGGTTTTTTTTTTACTACTTACATGGTTAAGCAGTTACCGTTAGCCTATGGATGCTTGCAACACCAGAGGTATCACTTGCGTGTTACCTTACCATTTGCTTTTTCACCAGGGCTTTAGCACAGCAGTGTAGTTGTGTTCGTGTGAACAAAACTACACTGCTGTACTATGGTCTTCTGTATGGTCTCCTACCTCTCTTCATCTCTCTCCTATAAACAGACATCTTATAGGAGAGAGATGAAGATATCATTCTACATCTTTCTCCTATAAAGCATTTACTAGGTATGAGTACAAATCTTTAGAATTTATGAATCGCTGTGCAAGCTACAGGAGGCTGTTAGGCGACCAGCATGTCAAAATGTTTTCGAAGATTACAAACGGGCTAGTGACGCTCCTCCTTACAGGACGTTACTACCTATCCTACGCTATCTACCTAACTACTATTAGGCGAACTGTATTCTTATTTGTCACTTTAAAGCAATGATTAATTCATAGCCCTAAAGTGACAAAATATATTAATCTGTAGCTCTATTTTTATGTGATGGAAATTCAAATAGTTTCTGAATCATGATTGTAATGTCATAATCATCACCATCATATTCACACTGTTATTTTACACAGATGTCATGACCACAGCTTGGAGACGTGTCGTATGTAGTCACGATCCTCAGCAGTGAGGGAAAAACGTGATGATGATGAAGTTAGTTAAAAGTCGGTCCCAACTGTTATCAGTCGTTAGATCACGACAGAGGCCAGAGGAGACAGAGACATATGAGCGAAACCGGGAATTGAACCTGGGACCTCGTGATCACACTCACACATCGACTAGTTTATGTACACAGTTATGAAATTTACACACTAATTTATAGTTTTTTTTCTTTATTTAAATATTGTTAATCGGTTTACCACTAGCTTCAAATTGCATTTTTATCTGTGGCGCTGGCGTCGGGAATGTATTCTGGAAAATTCTCACGCTTAACACATTTTGTATTTTCAACATATAAAAATAAAGCAACCATGTTTTAACAGATATCATTTTTTAAACACGAGTAAAGCACATTCGCGATCGCCGAACGGCAATTGTAATAAATATTGAGAGAATAAAAAACAATTTATTGTAGATTTTTATTGAAAAAATATTGCGGATTTTTTAATTTATTTTAGACATTCGTGTTTTATTGTTTGAGGGATTTCTCGTATACTTCCAACGCGATTGTGTTTTTACAATGTACGTTTTATATTTGGTTTGATATTACAGTTGCTCACACGCTTTGGTAAGAGTCAACTGGAAATACATTTAATTGACTCGTAGTCATAATTTATGTTTTCATCGTATGTGCCGTTTGCTTCTTTTTTCAAAAGTTTTATATCATTAAAGTTTGTTTATTAGTTAATTCGTATGGTTTTAAATTTATAGAAACATGAGAATAAATTGCAACTACATATTTATGCAAGCGTCTATATGTTTCAGTAATTGCTTCATCAGGCCTGTTGGCCTCCTTGTTAGTGGTAGAAAAAAAAAACCTTCTTCAATCGTTTGTGAAAAACAAAAATGATTTCATTTTTAGGACGAAATATTTTTAAAGGACTGAGTATACTTTTTATCAACTGGCAACATCATATATTATTTACGTAGCATTTATTTTATTGACAGATTTAGATTGCCAGCGTAAGATAGATGATATAGATATTTTTATACATAAATATATCATTATAGTCATATTTTTACGCTCGAGTCATTAATTGAGGAATAAGACTTAATAACTGTCTATAATTAGATCCACAAAGCTTTCAATCTTCACTATTTTGTTGTATTGGCGACTGGCAAATCTTTCAAATTTAGCTTTCAGCCTTTGTTAAAAGTTCCCAAATGTCAAATAACATAGTGATTTAACAAAAAAAAAAACATGCGATCCAGTTTTTGGGGACTGCCGATTAAATAGAAGTGAAAACTAAGTAACTTGTGAATTTTATCGTCGAGCTATCAGATTTTTATTTTTGAATATGGAAAGCGAAAGGTGACGATGACGGGAGTTCCATTATTTGTGTTTACCTAAAAAGTTTGTATATAATAATACTTAAAAAACTAAAAAACACACTTTTCATAGAATACCGAACTAAAATATTAATAAATTTAAATTAAGATGAAATTAAGAATAAAAATAAATATTTAAAAAAAAGCGTGAGGTGCATATAAAACAAGGTGCAAGGTGGTGTCAATAGTTATAAATATTTTCATTTTGATAATATCTTAAAAGCACCCCACGCTTTTTTAAAAAATATTAAATCAGCCGTTGAAAAATTGCACGAGGATAAATGTAGTTTTTAGATTTACAGTAAAAGACTAAACACGCGAACGAAGTCGCGGGTAGCAGCTAGTATTATTTATAATTTTATCAAATTAGTATATTGTCATCGGTCCTCGATAAATCTACAAAGTTTGAACGAAATCTGACCGTTTAAAGTGGGTCAAAATCGCGCCTAAAGAAGTCGGTTACAAACATACAAACATACAGGTGAAGCTAATAAAAAGCGTGTAAAAAGTATTCGGTGACGATGACGCATGATGAAGTTTCATGATTTTTATTCACCGGAAAGTGCTCAACATCCCTAGAGAAATTTTCACTTCTAAAATACTGAAGTAGTTTATATTTTCACACTATCGTTTAAAGCAATCTAACATCATTTTACATATAAAATAGAGCAGTCAAACTAACGAACTCAAAACTTGGCTCAAATCAGACAGACGGTCCCGACACATCTTGCGTTCGAGATCTTAACGAGCCTCAAATTCTATACTATAGCGTTTTTCTTGCGCTGAAACTCGATTACCATATGTATTCTCGGTATGAAATTCAGAACAGCTTTTGCACTTGGTAAATTTGCATTGTTAATTGTGGCTTCCAGCGTTGCCGCGTTGCGCGAACTTCAAGCTTGGTGTGGGTATGTTAATGTCACTATGTCGGTGCATCTTAAAATTTTGTGTAGCCTACGTTTATCTAGCTTGTTTCGCTTACTTTTATTTGTATGTTCCCGGATTGTTGAGCTTACTTAGCTGATAAGCAAAGTATACGTTAAAAGCTACATCACGCTAGGACCGAGTAGTTTTGCTAGGGATTTATAAATTTGGTTTTTAAAGTTATTTTATTTCATTCTGTTATTTTTTCAAGTCTCGCAAAATTTATTAATATTAAAAAACCGCCGGGCGGAGTGAATCCCCTTCCCCGCGACCCTTTTAATGCGAATTATTTCAAGACTTTACCAAAATTGTAACTATTGTCCTATGTTTTGAGAAATCATGAATGCTGAAACCATAGAAACCTTATAAGAATAAGGTATCTATGGTTTCAGCATTCATGACTTCTCCGCCGCATTATTGGGAAGTGCAATTTCGGAACCTTACATTGTGCGTGACCCGACATGCACTTGGCCGGTTTTTTGTTTTTCGTAATCATACTGTATGTTGAAAGTAACGTTGTTGTAAAAACTAAGTTGTTAAAACATTGATATCTTTATCTTGACATAAGTATAAGTAATAATAGCCAAAACCAGTCTCATATCTATACGTATCTATCGATGCCAATATACAATGATTCACCTCGGGCTTTTCTAATAGCGAAAAGATAAGCATCTCATATTGCCTGAACTGCAATACCGAAAGGTTACTTTTATCAAAGCCTGGGGGATTTGCGGTATTTGCTCGCTTTGCGAGGCCTGGTACCTGGTTGCCAAAAGCAAATTGATGTTCGAATAACAGTAGCACTCTATTCAGACGATCGCTATCTAAACTTGTAACTGTAATAAAGGTACAAATACCTATAGCTATTATAAGCTTTGCTTCTTTGTAAGCCACTGTAATATCGACAAGAATACGTTTAACGGCCAGTATAATAATAATAGCACCTATATACGTCCCACTGCATGGCACGGGTCTCCTCTCCTCTATCAAGAGAGAGAGAGGGTTTAGGCGGATTGATGGATCAGACATGTCTTTAGAATTTCTTCTACGACATGTGGGTTTCCTCACGATATTGTCCTTCACCGTTAGCAGATGGCGAATTTTTGTTGTCACCCGGGATTAAACTCGCACCACTTCCGTGCAAGTCGGCTACTTCCCCACTCTGCCACCACCGCTTGCGGCCAGTATTGTTGATATCTACTCATATATTACAATGCTAAAAAAAAACAATAAAAAAACTAAAATGTTTTTGACAAAAACTACTTCATTAACTATCATCATCATGCATAAGCCTCTTACAGTTCATTGCTGGACATAGAACTTTCCAAGTTATGAATATAATAAAACTGTATTTAGAAAATTAAAAAAGAGACAAGTAGGTTTACTACAATAGGCATCATAATATACCTTTACATCGCAGGCACCATTGCCATATAGGATGGCAATGCTTACTTTATGAGTTACTAATTAATTAAGCCAGCTTTAGGTTACGTGAACTACTTATATTCTGTTTGAAGTTACAGAAGTCTATAATTGTCATACCGTAGGTGTAGCCTAAATTCAAGAACTCCTCAAATCTGACTGGTAGTTGCAGAGGTTGGCGCATATATTTATTTATAATTAATATTATAAAGCTTAAGAGTTTGTTTGTTTGGTTGATCGCGCTTATCTCAGAAACTACTGGTTCGATTAGAAAAAAATATTTTTTGTTGAATAGCACATTTATCCAGGAAGCCTATAGGCTATATAACATCACGCTATAATCAATAGAAGCGCAGCAGTAGTGAGATTTGTTGCAAAATCGGGGAAATGTACGTTCCAACTTACCACGCGGACGAAGACGCGGGCGACCCCCAGTTTATTATGTAAAAGCTAAAGCTTTAATAAGATAGTATAAATAATATTAAAACCCTTCATAAATAACAATGAAACATGCACAAAGAGGATCATCATAACAATTTCAATGCTGTCAATTCTAAATCCAACTGAGCGTAGTACAGGTCCTACAACTCTCGGTTCGCTTACCTGAGTACATGCAGTATGCACAACGAAGCTTTTTCTTGCCGAGTTGATTCCCGCGGTAAATCCCTGCTCAATCCGGACTCAATCCGGGAGTCTTCAATCACGGGAAAAACGGGATTCTTAGGTATACAAGCAAACGATTTGCGCTATAGTGCTGAGGGATTCGCGCGAAATATTTATCTGCAGCTTCTTCGATTGCTTTCTTTGTGTGATTTATTTGTATTCCATCTCAGATTTTTATGTAAGTTAATAGTTTTTTAGTCGCAGCTGTCGTTTTGTAATAATTTGTAAGTATTTGCTTTGGTAATTTAACAGTTCTGTAAAAACTATTTTGTATATAGCATTTCGTTTATTTCGACGAAGAGAATTATTGTCATACATTGGCTTCTATTTCAGATCGTATAATATAAAGGCAAGCCTAAAGTATTGGAAGTTTCAGGCCGATACTGAGCATTTCTCGCCTAATATCCTAGTAGGTTAATTAATGGGTTCTACATTATAAAATATATATTTGACATTCAATTTTTTTTGATAATGAAATAAGGTGACGACATTTCATAAATGTTAGCAATAAGTATAGTATTTTTTTTGTTTTATCCACTTGCCTTGTTTTTCTTTACGGAATAAAAATAAATATAAAAACACAACTAAATAAAACTAAAGTAAACTCCTTCATTAGCATTGCAAACAAAGAAGAATCAATTCGCATCAGGGCATAGAAAATAATTGAGTTGGAGTTAAGGCAGAATAAAATTCTTAGCTAAAGCTTTGTGGCATGTGCCTCGAAGCGCCCCCTGGCGGAAGCCGCGGAGACAAACTATGCGAACGGGGAAGACGCTCTGAATAAGTGACATAGATTAGTTTGCTACAGAGGATATAGATAAAAAAATACAAATGTTAGGTTCTTTTAAAAGTATCGTCCACACGATACCGGATAATATAAGTGAAACAGCCCCTTTAGACAAGTGGCATAAACGATAGTCAAATCGATAAGTCAAAAAAGTAAATGTGTGTGATTTGACGTTAGTTTACGACATGATATGATAAACTTACGTCAAATCCCATACATTTACTTTTTCGACTTATACTTGTCTAGAGGGGCTGACAACCAGACTCATAAAACGCAATGTTAAAATTTTCTTTCATTAATACATGTAATTACTGACATAAGTTTGTTATTTTTATTGGATAGTTTACAAAAGTGAGCGTGTCCTTTTAAGCATAATATATTATAACAGGAGACGCTCTTTCATATTTAGATATTGGTACGATTGTAAAAAAATCTAATTATTTAATGTTGTGATCAGCGAGTGTATCCGATCTTCAAACAGATCATTGACAAGGTTATAGTCATGGGAAGAACTGTCGTGAAACACAGTTCTCAGTCCATTTTTTACTCCAAATAGAAAAAAAATACCGTAATATTTTTTAATATACTACTTGGGTGACAAACAAGTAAACAGCCCGCCTGATGTTATGTCTATGGACGCTTGTAATACCAGATTCTCGCGTGTATTGCTGATTCATTTCTTTACACCAGGGCTTTAAGATGGAGTATCCCTGGGATAGGAAAATGTTTCTGAACTTTCAAAACGCATTCATAAATGAGCGCTGGAGCCCTGTACTCTCGCACACGAACACCGCTGTGTGAAGTTATTTAGTGAAGGTTTTTAATAAGATTTATAAGGAGGAGGTCCTTCCCCAGTCGAGCTGGCTCGCTAGTATGGTGCCCTACCTCTCTAAACGTATCTACGTCTTCCTTGCTATTATTATCACTGATGAAAACAAAATATGTACTAAACTAATGTTTTTTATCGTCTTTATGATGTGTTGCCTACTCTACGCCACCAACCGGTACCGCTTCGCGCACGATGTTTGTTCATTAGAGGTTTTAATTTGATTTTTCTAGCGCGTTCTAATTGCAGTGCTCTACTCATTCATAGCCTTCATAGCAGACGCACAATTAGGTCCTGTTTATTTTTATATGCTTTGAAATTGTTTTGTGTATTTTGTTTTTATGAATGAGTATATTTATTAAGGATTGTTATTGTCTAAGCTAATTTTGTTTTTATAAAGAGAAACATTTGATTATTTGTATGCGGTAAACTAGCATACTGCTCGCTTTATCTTAAGCAGTTACCATATTTTAGTATTGTATGAAATAGTACTAAAGATATCACTTTAATGTTGCTGACCAAAAATAAAGAGATTAAGATAAGAGATGAAGTAACCATGGCATCGGAAAAAAAACCATAATGAGCAATGGAGACCGTGTAGTTATTTAGTTTTTTATTGAAGTGGATGGGTAAAGTATCCTAAACCTCTTGTGTATGTGTGTTCAGTGTAGCAAGGAATGCTTCAAGGACCAGCGTTAAATTAAATATCTTGCACGAACTAATTATGTTTTATTTAAACTGTTTAGAAGTACAAGTTCTGTAAAGTGTAGATTCTTGCCGCGTTCAACTGTTCGCTTGTATATTGCCATACCTATGTTAAACTTACTTTTGGATGAGCTGGTTTGACAGTGGAATGGAAACATTATTTAATTGTGCTATAACTTTATAACATTCACGAATGTAGTTATGCAGCCTTCGAAAAGGCGTTTTTGAGAAAGGCACGTTGTGGTGTTGCAGCAGGTACTCCAATATAACATGACTTAAAAGAAATTAACATAATTCCCTGCTCAAACTATAATAAGTTGGTAAACGAATAAATTGGTAAAAGACGCTAGATGAAAGATTTAAAATTGATAAAAAAGAACGAAACTAGTAATTTTTCTCAGGCGTGCAGTTTGAGAAACCATACTTCTTACATTCGTTTTTTAATCGAATACCAGGAATATTAGGATAAACCCGTTAACGAAAGTACTACGATGATTGAACTGGCATTGGACAAACTTCAAATACTTGAAAGAACATATTAATAGTACAGCGCCATCTGTTTCATATGTCTTGAACTTCAATGAGCACGTACAAGTCAAACGCTTTAACTCGCTAAATATCATTCTAATTTTCCGGAGTTCCCGTTACTCGTCGTATGTGAAGGTATACACAATACCCATTAACTTCGTCTATAAATTAACTGCATTTTTTAAATATTTGTTATTTTTGTTTTTTTGTTAAGAAATACAACTCCCGCACTAGAGAACAAGCTCTGTGTCGCGGGGGACTTTACAAACATACAATTAACGGACACAAATTACACCCAGACTCAGAACAACCCTTTGTGGGTCACACAAAGTTTTATCCTGTGCGGGAATCGAACCCACAACCTCGTGCACAGCAGGCGCATACTGCGGCCACTGGACCACCGAGGCAGTCAAATATACGTAGCAGTAGTTTCCCAAATCTTTTATCCCAAAGTTTTTATTCATGTAAATAAAGTATGAAGTAGGTATCTCCCTATTTCTAGAGTTAAAAAAAGTCCAGGGTGAAGTATTTTCAAATTTATTTTTATTTACAAGTTGTCGAAGTAATAAAAACATTTTGGACAAATTATTCAACAATATTAAAATATTAATTAAATAGTGCTTTGCATAACATTTACATAAAAGTAATTTTAGGAATAAGGGTGATAATGATAAACTTAATCTAGGAAAAATGTGTAAGAAATAAATTATAACCGTCTTGCTGCCAGGCTCTCATGATTTTTCCATCACTCCAATAGTCACAACTTTAAACCTATGTTTGACAATTTCTTCATCATATTACTTTTTTATTATTTCTGCAATGATAGTAGTATTACCTTTCTAAAGGACTACTGGAGCCTTGAATTCTTTATGGGCATTTGTAACATATTCTGTCTATAATTGCTGGCGTGCCAACATTTCACTATGTTTAAGGGTAAGCATTAGCATTAAGATGGACCGTCGACATCGATTCATAGAAACTTGTTGCTTAGTACCTAACAATATATTTAGTAATTTACAAACTTCAGGACTTAGTGATAATGCGATTTGATTCAAATAAAAGAGAGTCTTAATTTGTTTGCAAAAAAACATACTCTCTGTGTATATACGTTAACTTAGTTCAAAGTTACTCTCGGTTCATATAAGAGCTGCCCCTCTAGACAAGTGGCATAAACGGTAGTCGAATCGATAAGTCAAAAAACTAAATGTATGGGATTTGACGTAAGTTTACGACATTAAATCGTAGACTCACGTCGAATTCCATACATTTTATTTTTTGACTTTTCGATTCGACTATCGCTTATACCACTTGTCTAGAGGCTCTGAGTCTACGATTTAATGTCGTAAACTTACGTCAAATCCCATACATTTAGTTTTTTGACTTTTCGATTCGACTATCGCTTATACCACTTGTCTAGAGGCTCTGGTATGGGTTAGATATTGACATACAAACTTTATTAACAGATGGTGACAGATCATCATGTTATAACAAAATTGTCTATCATTTTTTAAGTTCGCATTCTAATAATAAGACCAAAATTCAAATTTGACACACGTTAATGTGTCTTAATAAACGTTAAAGATGAAGTTTGATTGTTAAGTACATTAAGTTTTGACGCTACTGGCGGTCGACACTAGTCTTTTGTGCCAAAATTAAAGGAGTTATTCGTGTTTTTACTTGCCAAATACAGTACTACTCAAAGAAAATTAGCATAAAAACAGGGAAATTAGTAAAAAGAACATGGTAATAATTGGCAAAAGCTAATTTAGCCTATAGTGAGCAAATCATTATTAGAATCAAATATAATTAAATACATACATAGATACAATGAAAATTTAATTTTCGGCCATTCTTACATAACGAGGCCTGCAAGCCTTTAGAGTTATCACAATATTTTATTTTCTTAATTTAAAGAGAATTATTATTTACATTCTTATCAATATTTATAATAATTGTGTAATAGTGTTTAAAAATGGAATGTACAGAGGTGTTAGTATTATTAGATAGGTAATATATTATATGGATTTTAACAAAATTATTAACAAAATAAAAGCAAATAACAATCTTTTTTTCTAACATCAGCGCTATGTTGCAGTGGCTTACGATTTACAGGAAGGTGGTTTAGGTAATAAGTAGAATAAATTAAATCGCCTTTCCGTATAATAAAGATAGAAAACAGTATACAAAACATGATTTTAAGCAATAGTTTATCAGTTTCCAGTGTCATTACATTGCTTTAAAGCAGAGTTACGACATACAACTGTACAAATATCATTTGTGGTAAACATAGTAACTGTTTTATATGGAATCATTCAAGCAGAAAATATATTAAACCATCCAGATCAAAAAAAGTTAAATCTCGTTTGAAGATAATAAAGATTTATAGTTAGGCAGAGAGATTGAACTCTTTTTAATTAAAAATAATATAAAAGATGAGAGAAATGAAAAACAGTGATTTAGTTTAAATTGCATTTAAAAAAACCTAAAAATTATCATAAATAAAATTAACTTTGGGTAAAAGCATCTCTTTGGTCCTTTTAAATTCTTTTAAAAAGACTTTCAGAACATGTTAGATAAGTTGCTACTTAATATCGAAACCAAAACCAGGTAGTTATAGTCTGTATCTTTACTTATTTAATCTTGATGTGGTTTTTTACACTAAATAGGACGAAAATATTAAATAAGTGTAGATCAGTTTTGTTTTTTAACATCTTCTGAATGATCTATATAAGATTAAAAAGGTAATAAAGAAACAATCTTCTACAATAAAAAGTCATATTAAAAATAAAAAAAATAAAACACCAAACAAGGCAAACTCTTATAAAAAAATCTTGTGCTTATTCAATATTGTGGTTCTAATATCAGACTAAATTCGTATCCTTAGACTAACGTTAGTATTTTATTTCAACCACCAACGAGTGACGCAAGTGTATCACCATCAAAGGTCATCCCATCGATATCATCATCGCCATAATAGATATTCATATAATCTTCTTGGCCCATCACCATTGGTAGAAGAAACAGGAAAAGCAGGAGAATCCAGCTCTGGAAGCATTTTGTTGACGAAGTGCCGTTGAGAGTAACTGAAATATAAAATTGAATAAATATTAGTAAAAAAATCAAGGATAAAAAAAACACGAGATTACGTTTTAAATATTAAGAAAAAATATTTATTTATTTATTTAAAGTTCCTGCACAAAGTTATACAGAGGCGGACCTAATGCCTTAGACATTTTTTATTACAAGCTTTTATTTAGCTTTCAATGTATGTTAGTTAGTTTGTTAGTTAGTTTGTATGTTAGCAAATCTTGTGAGCTAAATTTGAAGTACTTCCCGGTGTTTGATGAAGCTGAAATTTGGTATACCTACGTAACTTCGGTGACAATGCAATAATATGCTACCATGGAGCTGGTCTGATGATGCAGTCGGAGGATGGCCATAGGAACTTTTCAACGAAACAAGATAGCCGCGTCGGGTTCGAGTGTTTTGGATTTATCTAGACGAGAACTATATTATTAGATGGGTATTCAGAACGTGTTGATGAAGCCGGAAGGTGGCCATGGCAACTCTTCAAGGAAACAAGATAGCTATGTCGTGTTTGGGTGTTTTGAATTTATTTTGACGAGTACTATTTTCTTAGATGGGTGTTCAGAACGTTATGATGAAGTCGCAAGGTGGCTACGGCAACTCTTCAACAAAACAAGATAGCGGTGTCGTGTTTGGGTGTTTTGGATTTATCTTGATGAGTATTATATACCTAGATGGATGTTTAGGACGTGATGATGAAGTCGGACGATGGCTCTGATGAACTCTTTAATGAAACAAGATAGCCGCGTCGTTTTTGGATTTGGTGATATAGCTTCACGGCTAATGTATTTTAAGGTGGAGTTCAGTGTGTGATGATGATGTTCAAAGGTAGTCATATAAACTTTTCAACGAAACAATACAGCCGTGTCGTGGTTGGGCTTTTTTAAGAATATTTAATGCATAAACACCCATGTATAACATAAATACACTATAAAAGCTTGTATTTAAAAATATTTTTACAAGCTTTTATTTAGCTTGCAATGTATGTTAGTTAGTTTGTTAGTTAGATAGATAGATAGATATACCTACCGATTTGGTATACCTACGTAACTTCGGTGACAATGCAATAATATGGTACCATGGAGCTGGTCTGAAGATGCAGTAGGAGGATGGCCATAGGAACTCTTCAACGAAACAAGATAGCCGCGTCGGGTTTGAGTGTTTTGGATTTTTCTTGACGAGAACTATATTATTAGATGGGTATTCAGAACGTGATGATGAAGCCGGAAGGTGGCCATGGCAACTCTTCAAGGAAACAAGATAGCCATGTCGTGTTTGGGTGTTTTGGATTAATCCTGACGAGAACTATATTCTAAGATGGGTGTTCAGGACAAGATCGTGAAGCCGGAAGGTGGCCATGGCAACTCTTCAACGAAATAAAATAGCTGTGTCGTGTTTGGGTCTTTTGAATTTATATTGACGAGTACTATTTTCTTAGATGGGTGTTTAGGACGTGATGACGTGATGATGAAGTCGAAAGGTGGTCATGGCAACTCTTTAACGAAACAAGATATCCGTGTCGTGTTTGGGTATTTTGAATGTATCTTGACGAGTACTATATTCCTAGGTGAGTGATGAGGACGTGATGATGAAGTCGGAAGGTGGCCATGGCAAATCTTTAATGAAACAAGATAGCCGTGTCGTGTTTGAGTATTTTTTTTATTTATCTTGACAAGTACTATTTTTTAGATGGGTGTTAAAGATGTGATGATGAAGTCGAAAGGTGGTCATGGTAACTCTTCAACGAAACAAGATAGCCGTGTCGTGTTTGGGTCTTTTGGATTTATCTTGACGAGTACTATATTCGTAGGTGGGTGTTCAGAATGTGATGATGAAGTCGAAAGGTGGTCATGGTAACTCTTCAACAAATCAAGATAGCCGTGTCGTGTTTGGGTCTTTTGGATTTATCTTGTCGAGTACTATATTCGTAGGTGGGTGTTCAGAACGTAATGATGAAGTCGCAAGGTGGCTACGGCAGCTCTTCAACAAAACAAGATAGCGGTGTCGTGTTTGGGTGTTTTGGATTTATCTTGATGAGTATTATACCTAGATGTATGTTTAGGACGTGATGATGAAGTCGGACGATGGCTCTGATGAACTCTTTAAAAAACAAGATAGCCGCGTCGTTTTTGGATTTGATGATATAGCTTCATGGCTAATATATTTTTAGGTGGAGTTCAGTGTGTGATGATGATGTTCAAAGGTAGTCATAGAAACTTTTCAACAAAACAATACAGCTGTGTCCTGTTTGGGCTCTTTTAAGAATATTTAATGCATAAACACCCATGTATTACATAAATACACTATAAAAGCTTGTATTTAAAAATATTTTTTTAAATATAAACTTATTACCAGTCAACCTGAGGTGATACAGAGATGTTAATGGCATGTCTTAAACTTGTAATTATTTTAAAATCATGCATGATATTTATTATAATAATAATAATAGTTGATCATTAAATTTATTATTAATCAAAAGAATATCTATTTCAAATTTAATATTGGCAGAATAGTCAACCACCGGCTAGGAAACTAACTCAAAAATGCGATGTAGGTTTTTAATTATTTTCTTAGATATACATTTTTTCCAGTATGTATTATACTCACTCCTTTCAGGCCTAGGATCAGTCTCTGGTGTAAAGAAGTCAAGATTAGCTGAGCTCTTGTACACGTCATAGACAGTGGCAAAGCATGCGACCCTCAGACGCCCTCCAACAAACAGGTCCGATGTCACCTTGACATCAGCCTTAACACTCGTCCAAAGGAGACCACTCTCTGAGGGATGGAAGCTCGTTTCTGATGAAGGAAGCTGGAAAATTAAAAATCATAATAAACACACAATTTATTAGATAAAAATATCGGCGAATATTCTTTTTCATTTCAACACTTGAACAGAGTATTAAATTCCTATACTGATATCAATAATAAAATTATAGTAAGATGTAAAATATAATCAATAGAAGACTAGAAGTTAAACAAGATTAAATCAAATAAAAAATATATGATTCTGAGAACGATAATTAAATTTACAAGTAATTTACAACTACAACTATAAATCACATAATATAAACAACACAAAAAAAAAGAAGGGGAGGGCTGCTTAGTAGGCGTCGTAAAATTCCTCCGCATCGATGTCTACTGAAAACGTGCCCAGGAGACTGGCAGCATTGCCACGCTGAATGGCAATGCTTATTCTTTGAGCCAAATATAAGCCAGCCTTCTGGTCACGTGAAGCGTCGACTAAACGCTTGGACAAATCTTTAAAAAGATAATCTTTAATAATTAAATTGATTACCTACGTATACAAAATAAATATGTATTACTAAAGAGTTACCAACATTTTATATGCTGCTGACTTTGGTCAGCAATGGAATGGCAATCTGCTTGTAAAATTACAAAATCATAAGATTCAGATAAGCATTAAACTTTCAATTACGAAACTTTTACACCTACAAATACTATATACTTACAAGAATTTACATAAAATAGTAATGTAAATTTTAGATCAATTGAAAATATTTCACTCGCATTCAAATAAACCTACAACACAGTTGTTTTTACGTTCAATGCAAATAAAAGATTTCTACATTTACAATATTATTTTGCATAAATCCAACTAATACTGAACAGCGTTCCCTTAATAATGCTTATGCTTAAAAACTGAATACAAAAGAACTAAAGAGACATACTTTGTCATCAATTTTACAATCATTAATTTTGAACTTGAGCCTTTGAAAGATCAGTCTTAGCAATTTAGTCAAAAGCTGATTTCAGATCAAGAACTCGATTGATATTATGGGATACTAAGGATTATTAGAATTACCTACGTACATATTAATTTATGCCGAGACGGTTCCGTTTGTCAGAAAGCGCGTAAAGCCATATAAGTCTTGCTCCTAATCTCTCTTTGGTCGTATATCGAAATAATAATTACTAAAAATATGTAATTGAAATAATATAAAGTACAAGTGGTTTGCCCCGATTTTCCTCGGGTTTAATTATTTTTCACCAGGTTGAATTTCCAAAAATCCTTTCTTAGCGGTTGCTTACGTTATAAAATAAAATTATGTTACAGAGTTTCTAGAATAAGTAGTTTTGTCTCGGCATTTATCGTCAGTCAGGGCAAACAATTTTATATAATTCTATCTGACCCAGCAATCGATGTTTTGCCATATAAAGTAAAAAAAAACAGGGTTTGATGAAAAAAGGGTGAAAATTTAGGATTGTACGTATTTTTGCCACATTATAAACAAATAAAAATTAAAAAAATGTGGTGGACAACCCTTATTACTTAGGGGTATAGAAATAAATAATAACCTATTCTCGGACCTACTGAATACACATATAAAATTTAATCAAAATCGGTTTAGGCTTTTCGGAGGAGTATGGGAACTAACACTGTGACACTAGAATATAAAATGTAATGACTGTATTATAATGATACACACCAGTTCCTCATTGATGTAAATAGTGAGGTTAGCAGCAGGTCTTGCTGGGGATGAAGTGCAGTTAATTTGCAGAACTTCCTCTGGCTGATAACGGTCCTTGTCTGCTTTCAGTACTGGCCCAATTGACGGCAACACTGAAATAATTGAAATATTCTCATCAGGTTTGATTAAGAAAACTTTATTATTATTGTGGTCTTGAAACTTGGATAGCGAAATTAATGACTGAAATAGAAATAAGCAGTATAATAAAATAATTTATAAAGAGAAGGTCTATACCCAGCAATCAATGCAGGTAGATACGACGATAAAAGTGTACAAAATATATATTTCTTTATTACACCATACTAGCGAGCAAGCCCCACTGGGGAAGGGCCTCCACCTTACAGAAGACCACAGCCAAATAACTACACACAGCGGTGTGATTGTGTTCCTGTGTGTAAGTACAGGTCTCCAGCGCTCATTTAGGTATACATTTTGAAAGAAACGTTTGTCTATTCCAGGGATACTCCATGTTAAGCCCTGATGATAAAAATGGGTCGGCATCACGCAAGTGATATTTCTGGTATTGACAGGGTCCATAGGCTAGTTTGCCACCGTAGTCCGTACGCTTGTTTGCCACTCAAGTAGTATAAAAGAAAAACTTTATGTACAAAAACCGTTGTCTTGATAGACATTAGTTATGTATCACTTAGCCAACTGGAAAAATCACATTATCGTCGTATACCCAGCTAAGAACACGAACATATTGAAAAACAATTACATTAAAGAATATCGCTTATCCCACAACCGAACAAAAAAACGAGGGCAAAGTATTCGAGTTGTAAATCTTTAGGGACATTTTAACAAAAAAGTGGACACCAAATTGAATGCTAACGAAATAAAATTCACATCATGACGGGTATCCTACAGGGCATCATACTGGGACCACATCTATGAATAGTACCTACATACCTACTTACAATCTCTAAGGGACGTATCTGATTTCAATGTCTGCTTCTTGACCAGAATATAAATTTCGAATATTATTTTCATAAGAACTGTTTTTAATACACGTGAAGGACGGATTCTGTTGTTGAGATGAAACACAAGTATTATTTTTTTGTATTGCATACGTGACAGTCGTTTGAATGAACTTTTTATAATATTTAGGGGTAAACAAGCATACGATTATTGCAATTACCATAGCCTACGAATATTTTGCAATAATATTTGATCTGTATATATTTTATGAACTCTCCCGCAAAAAAGGAAAGGCAGGAAAAAGTCTTTGAAATGCCCGATAAGCAACTTTTAATTTTTGTATTATTATTTACTAGTTTTATCGTCTGGATATGTAATAATTATAATCCTGTAATATAAATTGAAAACTTCGATCAAAATTGTATCGCTTTATCGAATAACCATAATAGTATTATTAGCTTCAACTAATGAAGTTGAAGTCTGAAAATTTAAACAATATAATTGGATTTCGTAACTTCGTCTGTTGTTTAACTAACAACCCTATTATTTTCATTATTTAAGTCAATTGCTTATAATGATTACACACATTAACGTATAGTACATAATTATATATACTGTATTATATTAGAAGTATGGGTGCGATTGCAGCCTGTATATTTGGACCATTTTGACGACATACACACATGGCAAGTTAAACAAAAGTTTATTAAAAATTTATGTATTTAGAAGTTGAAATTTACTGTAACCACGACGATTGCAGTAAATTTCGACAGCGTTCTGAAGTAAATAGCGATGCAAGAGTGTCGCTATTGACTACCACTTTATAGACTTGTATCGTTACCGCAGTCTGCTCCATTGAAACTGCAGCGTGCTGATGAAAGCAAAGCGCATACAACGACATGGCACACGATATAATAACCGAGCGGATGTTGCGACTACGACGGCCGGACGTAGCCGAGCGCGATTCGTAAAATTCGTGAGGTTTATTAAAACGTGAGCAATAAACAAAAATAAAATGTATTTATGTGACTGGACATCAATATCTATTAATTGTATTATAAAAGCACTTTATTGCTATTCGTCGATCTTTTCCCGATTTGGAGCGTAATAATAATAATCCGATATTATTGCGATATTTCTATGTATAGGTCTATAAGTCAAAGACAGCATGATATTGCTTAAATTATCTCGGTAGCTGAATAATTTAATAGCGTCCAATTGCCCGCAAATTTTACTAAGTTGCGGGCAATCGAAGGAAAGCGCTAGTTTAAGACCAAGGACATCCTTAAGAGGTTGTCTATGTTTCACACAAGACGTCTGTTAGCTAAAATTATGATAACAGAATAGTATTATCTAACTATCAGAACTGAAATGATAAGAATAGTCAGTGAGTCACTCCTTCATGACTACTGTTCATTTATCACAGTAATCATAAAGGAAAGACTTTATGAATCGGTACAGTGATAAAAGACGAGAAAGTTTATACTGTAGCCAATTATAATACATACATACCTCCTATATAAATTTTATATACTGACTTGTCGAACGACGACAAAGAAAATTCTTATTCTGATTTTACCCCTCAGCATCATTTTGCTCACTAATAAAACACGATCGAAGATAAATATTTCCTCCTATAATTTGAAAATAGAGATAGGTATGACACAAAGTCATAAATAAGGAGTAAAAGCGCGCGCCAGAATATTTGTCGCCAACAAATATCACATACATTGAAGTCGTATCGAAAAATATTACACGCCAAGTATTTTGTTCACAATAATACAAATGATTCTACTTTATAAAGTTTATAATAATGATTCGTAAATGTTTTAAAACGAACTGGGAGACGAAGCGTGGGTAGGCCGACGACCTGGTAAAGGCTGCGGGCAACCGATGCACAAGGTCGGCTCAGAATCGAGAGTTAAAAATCGATATGTGTCAATGGAAATCCATGGGGCCTATGTCCAGCAGTTGACGTCTTTTGGCTAAGATGATGATGATGAAGTTTTAGTACTTTTTTTTTTAATGATATATTTAGAATTCTATACATCGCGACTGAAACGTGGCGGCTAATGTGACAAAGGTCTATTTTCCGAAATTCCGACGAATACCAAAAAAAAAATATGCAGACGAAGTAAAACAGCTACCTGCTTATTTTGCAAAACTTGTACCTTTGTAAAAGGTCTGAAGGAGCAATGAATTACGTCACGAGTGTTTCATTAAAAGTGGCATCGATAGTTTCGTGTAACAGTCCAATTTTACATTAATAAAATTATCCATATAATATAATATTTTATGAGACAACTCACACACCGTCATCTGATCCCAAACTATACAAAGCCTGTACTATGACAACCAGACAACTGATAAACATACTTACATATATTTCTAAATTCATTCATATTTTAGATAAATAACACCCAGACACATAACAAACATTAAAATTTATGCTCATCTCACAAAGATCATTTTGTCAAACAATAGCAATCCTTTGTAAATAAGAGTGATACGTGAGAGTATATAGAAATATATGAAATTTTAACACGTTCAATACCTAACCATTTCGACCCTAGAATCTCTCGCATAATTTATTAGACTGGCGTTCGTGAGTTTCGAGAAATAAGTAATCCTAGGTACAAGTGATTCAGACGTCCTTGGTCGAGATTAGGTCAAACGGTGGAAAAAAATCTTTAATTTCGATTTAATTTTGTTTTCCCAAAAGACTATAGCATGGGGTTCTTCAAGAAAGGAGTTATAAGGTTTTTAAAGGGTCGGAAACGCGTGAGTGACACCCTTGGTGTTGCAAGCGTCCATAGGCTACGGTAACTGCTTACCATCAGGTGGGCCGTATGCTTATTTGCCACCTTGGTAGTACAAAAAAACAGAGATATGAATGACAAATTCCTTTTTATTAACTTTAAAAATTTTCAAAGTTCTCTTTTCCTCATTTTCAAAAGTCAACTTCCATTAGAGAACAAGCACTAAATTGCAGGGGACTTTAAACACACAATCAATGGAAAAAAGTACATCCAGACTAGAGACAACCAATTTGAATCACTCAAATTTTTGTCCCGCGTGGAGAATAGAACTCATAACAGACAGTGCAATGGTAGATGAATGGCTAGGCACCTAAATACTTCAGGGACTGAACCAACCATGCCGTGAATCTGTGCAATGGATCGATATAATAGCTCTGAGCCTCTAGACAAGTGGCATAAGCGATAGTCGAATCGAAAAGTCAAAAAAAAAGTATGGGATTTGACGTAAGTCGCCGATATAATGTCGTAAACTTACGTCAAATCCCATACATTTGGTTTTTTGACTTTTCGATTCGACTATCGCTTATGCCACTTGTCTAGAGGCTCTGAAAATCATAATTTATTTTGTTAAGAAGTTAATACAACACGTAATACACTGTATTCTAAAGGTTAAGGCACTAAAACGATAAAATCAGCCACAAACTTAATCCCTTCGACAACAAAATCTATAGTTATATATGTTATGTCTTAAGTTAGTCTTCGGATCAACAAATATAAATTTGTGAACTGATAACAGCCAATATAGAGATTTATGTCCCTATAAAACAACGGGTACCTACGCACATAATGCTATTATATTACAAGCTAAATAATTAAACTTGTTTATGAGTAAGGGTGGACCGACGACCTAGTAAAGGTAACCGAATCCGAATAGGAGTGCTGTGGAAATCCCAGAAGAAGGCATATATACAGCAGTGGTCATTTTTCGGCTGAGATGATGATGAGTAAGGATTTAATAGTAATCATAATAATGCAGTTCCACTACTGGGCACGAGTCACCTCTCATAATAAATAATAATAATAGATATATAATAATAATATTTTCGGGACAACTCACACATTGCTATCTGATCCCAAACTAGGCAGAGCCTGTACAATGGTAACCAGATAGCTGATAAACATACTTGTATATTTTCTAAATACATACATATTATAATAGTAGGGGAGGCCACGATGCTAAATGGGGATTTACTCGAGCGTCGTAGAGACCTATTGAGTTGCGAAGCTTAGATGATAAAAAGAAAAAAATGTTATATAATGTATCCTTTTCACCAGTGGGGGAAGCAGCTATAGACTTTCCAAAATGTAAAAAAAAAACGGTTACATGGACATACTCGAGCGCGTCAGATATTGATAGCCATCCATGTCCTACGTATTTTTAATAATGTACGTATGTTAATCTGATTGTTTGCATGATGCGGGTGGTCGTACGTAAGGGTTGAAAATGAGAAAAAAAAAAATTTAATCGAGCGCGTCAGATTTTCTAAAGGGGATGTTAAGTGAACCTAAAAAAAAGCTCTCATCGAATAATCTGACGATTTGGATGTGACGCAAAGTCGTGGCCATTATTAGAAAATGGCAAAAAAAATCACCATTTTGACATACTCAAGCGCGTCAGATTAAGATATATATGGTTCATCTTTATATCCTAGACGTGCTGTCTCATAATCTGACGATTATCTGGAGGGATTCGCCTAATCTGATAATTTAAAAAAAATATTATACAAAGATCGGTCAAAAAGTTTGCGGAATTGGGGTGTTGTTGGGGGGTGGAGTAATTTTTTACCTGCACTAACTGTGTGACTACTTATGAGTATAAATACCAAATTTCATAAAAATCGGGTCATTATTCATTGAGCTATCATCGATCAAACAAGTCAATCCGGAAGAAAACTAGAAAAACCTCCTCAAACCATTTTAGAAGAGATGTCTTCTATAAATTTACGGGACCTTGGCCCTTGCTTGTTGGTAAAACTATGATTTAAAAGTGGCACAACCTCTTCATGCACGGCAAAGATTCACTAGAAGACGACCCCAGTGTAGGGCGGCCTATTGAACGGCCTATAAAACTTGGGTTTACCATTATGAGCCTGAGTCAAAGCAGGAGTCCATGCAGTGGCATAAAAAGGGTACACCACCGCCAAAGAAATTCAAGGTGTTAAAGCTCATGGCGACGATTTTCTGGGATACAGAATGAATTTTGCTGATAGATTATAAGGAAAAGGGTGTCAATATAACCGGAAAGCACTGCTAGAACGATTGCGAGATGCTGTGAAGGAGAAGAGGCAGGGCAAATTGACCAAAAGGGTGCTGCTTTTACACGACAACGCACCCGTTCACAAGGCGCAAGTTCCGATGGCTGCCATACAAAAAGTGGGCTCCAAAATTTTTTGTAACATCCTATCTACAGTCATGTAATGGCAACAGAAACCAGAGTGGGAACGGAGTTAGAGAGTAATAGATAGAGAAAAAGTGAGAGAGGAATAGAAACACGGAGAGGGGAATATGAAAATGAGGCATCACGCAGCTGCACGTATTAAACTTCATGGACAATTTTTTGTTACTTCGGCTTGTGGAAATCGTCAGATTATATATTTTTTGTCATACTTGAATTATTTACTTCAAAATAAAAAAAAAATTGCCACGCTCGAGAATGTCGAGATGACGTTTTTTTTTTACAACTCCCCTTTTTTTAAGTCACTCGAAAATTGTCAGATTAGTGGAATATACACTTTGTAGCATGTAATTAACTCACCCTACCTTAATCTGACGCGCTCGAGAAAATCTGATGATTAATTTTTTGTACTAATCTGATCCTTTATCCTTGACGGGCGGCCATATATATGGTGCTCATATTTGGTGGAGGTACTTAACAGGGTACAAGGTATCCCCCTGTATATTAATCTGCCGCGCTTGAGTAAATCCCGAAATCCCTTCATGGGCTCCCCTGCTATAATATATGTAGATAAATTACACCCAGACACAGAACAAACATTTGTGCTCATCACACAAAGATTTGTCCTGGGTGGGAATCGAACCCACGACCTCCGGCGTAGCAGAGTCACTAACCACTAGACCAACAAGCCAGTCAGTCATAGATTTTATAATAATTTTAAATACAGAAACTTTTTAAAAACTATCATATATGTATACCAATATACTAAGACAGTAGTTGTATACGTCGAGAATGCCGCCGAGTAAATTTCCACATTTAAGTATCCAATTTCTAAAAGATTGATCAACGCAAAAAGCAAAGTATCAGCTGTCATGTCATTTGTTAGGTACCATTTATTTGATCGAGCTGTCAAAATTTAGCTCAGAATCGCTTTTTCTAACCGTAATTTTTTAATGTTCACAAAATAAAATACAGGATAGATAACAAACATATAACATTATTATGTACAAAGGCGAGCTTAACTCAAAGATGAGTTCTCTTACAGCAAACCCTTGAGTGATGGAAAGTGCAGAGGAAAGTAAGGGTAATCGAAGTGTAGGTACATTTAGTAAATATAATAATAAAGCACAGTAATAATAGTACGATATAAGATAATACACACATAAATACAGAAAACATACATATAGAATACATACATAAATACAGAATATATACAATTATACATATAATCACTTACATAGTCTTTTACACATTTACTTTGTAAGGAAATGCTCCTTGACGTTTCTCCTAAATACGTCCAGAGAAGGACTAGAACGTATGGAATGCGGAAGAGAATTCCATAGATTTACGGCATGGACAGTGAAGGAATTATGATAGCAAGTAGAATAGTGAAGTGGAGTTCGTAGAAGAAGCGAAGAAACTTGTCGACAGGGGATACCCCTAGGAATAAGGTAGCTAAAGCGTTCACGAAGATACGTAGGAGAATTGGGATTATGGAGTATAGAATAAAGAAAGGAAAGGATATGAGAGTCCCGGCGCCTCCGAATAGGGAGCCACCTCAATCTGGCTCGAAATTCCGACACGTGGTCGTACTTTCGGAGACCAAAAATGAAGCGAATACCCAGGTTCTGGAGACGCTCAAGTTTATTTAAAAGTTCCTCCTTTGCATCAAGAAAAGAGACATCAGCATAGTCTAAAAGTGGAAGTAGAAGAGACTGCGCAAGAGTAACTTTAGTTTCGAAAGGTAGAAATTTCTGAAGACGTTTAAAAGACTGAAACGAGCAGTACATTCTTCTGCTTACTTCCGCAATGTGTGCCTCCCAGGATAGATTGCAGTCTATTATAAGGCCTAGATTTTTTGCTGTTTTGTTGTAAGCGACTGGTGTCAAATTATACAAGACAGGAGGAAGAGACTGATGATCCAGGCGACCGAGCATCTGCCTACCACCAATAATGAGAGCTTGCGATTTTATAGGGTAAACTAGTAGTCCGAAAGATTTAGCCCAGCTGTGGATATGTTCAAGATTATTATTGATGGCAGCTATAGCTTCCTTGACTTCTTTTATTTTGAAATGACTATAAAGCTGCAAGTCGTCTGCATAGAGATGATATTGAGAAGATATGACTTTAGTGATAGCGTTTATAAAAACGGAGAAGAGAAGAGTAATTTATAATATACCGAATAGTTTTATATTGACTGAACAAATTTTAGAAACTTGATTTGATTGGACAGTTTGGCTACTAAATCAGGATTGATGACATGTTTGATCTAGTGAGATTATCTTAGTAGATGCATACCTACATTATAAAAAAAAACTTTTAATATTACTAGGGGTCGCCCGCGACTTCGTCCGCGTGGTAATTTGGAATATTTTCCACGATTTTGCAACATATCTCACTACTGCTCCGCTCCGATTCTTCATAGCGTGATGTTATATAGCCTATAGCCTTCCTGGGTAAATGCACTTTTCAACAAAAAAATGTTTTTTCTAATCAAACCAGTACTTTCTGAGATTAGCGCGTTCAACCAACCAAACAAACTCTTCAGCTTCATAATATTAGTATAGATATAGATTATTGTTTATCATTCCGAGATAATAATAAATATTCTATCTACAACAATATAATTTGAAGAGAGGTAAAGCATTATACAAGCGAGCAAGCCCGACTGGGGAAGGACCTCCACCTTAAAGAAGACCACAGCCAAATATCTACACAGCGGTGTAGTTGTGTTCCTGTGTGAGAGTACAGGTCTCCAGCGCTCATTTAGGGTCGCGTTTTGAAAAAAATCGTATTACTATCTCAGGTTACTCTCATTTTAAAGCCCTAGTGTAAAACAATAGGTTGGCAACACGCAAGTGATACCTCTGGTATTGCAAGCATCCATAGGCTACGGTTCGGGCCGTATACCTGTTTGCCACCCAAGCAGTATAAAAAAATAAATAATAATACAATCTCGACATTGGTTTACTTTAAACTTTATATTTTTATCACGAAACTCGTAATTAACATTAATTGTATCTGGCCTCTGTATAATTTAACAGAGAAATTTCCAAAATCATGAACTTTACGAAATTCCGATAAAAATATCCGAGTCCGAAAATCTACGAAGCTGTTTTAAAACGGATTACAGCTATAATTTATTAAATTAGTCAATTACGAGGAGATAAAACTTTTGTCCTTAATTATGCAAAATTGTGAGGATCTAAAGTGCCTATAGACATAAATAGCGAGACAAAATTTTGTCCTTCCTTAACAAGAAAGATTATAATTATTAAATATAGACGCTTCTTTCAGTAAGTAGATACTTGAAGAAGTACTTACCTAGTTCTTTTTTTATACTACTAAAAAGACAAACAAGCATACGGCCCGCCAGATGGTAAGCAGTTACCGTAGCCTATGGACGCTTGCAACGACAGTGGTATTAGTCGTACGTTGCCGAACCTGTAAAAACTCAAACTCAAAATTCATTTATTCATTTAGGTTACAAAGTAACACTTATGAAGGTCATAAATTATGAATAAGCCAGAAAGATGATGTCAGCAAAATTTTCCTACGGTTAGTTCGCTGACGTGGAGCCTTGAGGAGAGCTAGCAAAAAACTCAGGCCACTCTTTTTAAACGCCAGATAGTTAAAACCTTATAACTCCTTTCTTGAAAAATCCCATGTTATATGCAGGTTTCTTAGGAAAACCTCGGCAGAGAGCTCATTCCACAACCTCATCGTACGTAGAAGGATTTTCCTCTGAAACCGTTCTAGTTGATTGAAAAAATTATTTAGAATATGACAAGTCTTCTTCTTATCGTTTGGTTAGAGGTCAACCTGGTGACAGAGTTATTTAGATCGCCGATATTTAGGCCTCTGTCATGATCTAACGACTGATAACAGTCGGGACCGACTATTAATGTGCCTTCCGAAGCACGGAGACGCTCAGATGAAATACTACTATGCGGTCACCCATCTATAGGGTTACCGCGCCCTTGGTAGCTTAACTCGCTGATCGTTTACCGAACAGCGAGTGCACCTAGCAATGAGCGTACAACTACCAGAAGGTGACCTTTGAAACATTTATGTCCGGCGTTGACTGTTATAGGCTGATAATGAAGATAAGTACTGTAGCCTTCCTATCGGACTATGGAGGTTTGTTAGAAGCACACCCTTGTGCACATATTGCACTGGGATGCGGCAGTGTAATTCAGGACTTATTTATTAAAAGTTTTCTATATGTAAAAGTAAAAGTTAGTAGTTGCTTTTTTAACACATAGTGTGCATTGTAAAGTGCGAGATTGGAGAGAAGGAATGCAATTAAATGGTCTACGTTCATAACACAATAATTACGTATTTGTTCACGTTATCATTTGACGCTATGTAACGAAATTCAAAAACGTTCAAACGATCAAATTTAGACTACCGGCGACATCTTGTGTGTTTTTATATACTACTTAGGAGGCAAACAAGCATACGGCCCGCCTGATGTTAAGCAGTTACCGTAGCCTATGGATGCCAGAAGTATCACTTGCATGTTGCCAACCCATTTTTTTACACCAGGGATTCATGATGAGAGTATCCCTGGGATAGGAATACGTTTCTTTCAAAACGCATCCCTATGTGAGCGCTGGAGACCTGTACTCACACACAGCAACACAACTACACCACTGTGTGTAGTTATTTGGCTGTGGTCTTCTGTAAGGTGGAGGTCCTTCCCCAGTCAGGCTTGCTAGTATGGTACCCTACCTCTTTTATATATTTATAACAATCACAATCTATATTCATTAAATTTAATCTATTGAACAAACAGATAAAGTATTTATTTAGGACACTACTAATCTAATCTAAATAACTAAATAGCCTTCCGATCACTGATCCAAATAAACATCGTCTATTTCACGTCTCAAGGCTGATGAAACAAAACAAAGCTCCGTTTCGCCTTGGTGATTAATTAAAAGTTGTATTTTATCATTCAAATGTAATATTCAAAGTGAGAATAAACTTTACGTTTCTAAAGATTAAAGATAACTAGCTTCATGTTGATGGCCTATTAAATATCTATAATAATTAAAATTTGCTAAAGGACGGTATTAATTAAGTGTCTTCAATCTCAATTTCTAGGAGATCCGCAGACGAACCAAAGTTACCGACATAGCTCTTACAGTAAGCAAGTTGAAGTGGCAATGGGCATGCCACATCGCTCGACGAACCGACAACCGATGGGGAAGAAAAGTTCTCGAGTGGCGACCACGCACAGGAAAACGCAGTGTGGGACGACCTCCCACTAGGTGGACAGATGACATCATCAGAGCTGCAGGAAAGCACTGGATGCGGGCAGCTCAAGATCGTCCATTGTGGAGACATATGAGGGAGGCCTACGTTCAGCAGTAGACATTATCAGGCTGAGATGATGATGATGATGATGATGATGATGAATCTCAATTTTGCTATTGACAATTTGTTACTTTGGTTGAAGTGAAAATTATTCTATTTGATTGATACTAACACTTGTGGCATCTCCTACTGTAGCTTTGCATGGGTGAACATTAATAAGATTTCGTTCATTAAATTATAACAGAATTAGAATTGAGTGAAGATTATTTTAGTTCCTAGAAATAATTAAAGGTTTGATCTTGTTTAGATTTTACATTTTCATCGTAATTTTGACCAAACTTTAATATAGATGAAGCACAACTGCCACTACCAAATTGCGAGTCAAGTTTTGCCACTGTAACTATTTATATTCAACATCACTAATTCTAATTCTAAAAGCTCTTGCGGCAGCAAAAATTGGTGTTACTATGATTTACAAACCTAATAAAAACACGAACTCTAGTGTAATGCCAAAGAATTTCAACACCACCCCAAACAAAATTGCTGTATAAAATAATGTAGCTCATAAAACGGATACTGCTACTAAATAATAACCGCTACTACTTTCAAATAGCGACAAATTTCACCACCTGTTACTTTGGTCATAAACTAGGTCGTAACTGAACTAAATCGAGTGGATACAGCGTAGATTTACACGCTACAGCTAATGCTAAAAGCAGTTAATACTAAATTTAATACTAAATTTAAGAAAAGTAGAACATTAAGCAAGAAAGCCTAACTGGGATAGGACCTTCACTTTACAGCCAAATAACTATGTAGCGGTGTAGTTGTGTGTGTGAGTACAGACTTCCAGTGCTTTTTAGATAACGTTTCCCTTACACTTATAGCAGGACTACTCATAACCAAACTCTGGTCTTCTTCTTATCGTTTGGTGAGTGGCCAACCTGGTGACAGAGTTATTTAGATCGCCCATATTTAGGCCTCTGTCGTGATCTAACGACTGATAACAGTTGGGACCGACTTTTAAAATGCCCTACGAAGCACGGAGACGCTCAGATGAAATACCACTATGCGGTCACCCATCTATACGGTTACCGCGCCCTTGGTAGCTTAACCCGCTGATCGTTTACCGATCAGCGAGTGCACCTAGCTATGAGCGCCTCTGGTATTAAAACATAAAGCACTTACAACGTACTAGTAATGCTCTAAGCATCTAAGGCTGCAGTAACTGTTTTCTGTCAGACGGACCATACCCTTGTTTTTTACTGTGATATTATCTAGGTATATTGAAAAAATATTTTATTCAAGTATTTTTTAAACATTTTTACACTATCTAAACCCATTTTTACACAAAAAATAATTAAAGAGTATTTAAAAATGTACATACTAGTTCGCTGTGCCATCACACCACAGTAAATTAGTATTATAGAGCACAGTGCGGTTGCGCTGTGTTTCATCCCTGTGATTAGTTTTAAACAGATTTGTAAAGTATGTAAACCAATAAGCTCTTTTGGAATCGCAATTACAATTCTAACCAGAGATAGAATTATTAATAATATAATTAACTTCACCACAACAATTCTAGTAGTAGCAACAATCCTAGTAGTATTTAGATAATGACTTTAATTTTCTGTTCTTGTTCGTCTTTTTTTATTCATGGTGTATACTTAGTTTGTTTTCTTACTTTTCCTTTTATTTACCACTACAAAGTTTGCAAGAAAAAAAAAACTTATTGTTAGTCAAGCTTGCTTTTGTATATAATTTTTATAAGATTATCACAATATTTTTTGTGTGATCAATAAATAACATTGTAATAAAATATATTTAATAATATAAATAAATAAAATCTCTTACCAACAACATCGATAAACTTAGCAGCGATCTGCGTAGCAAAAGATGGCGAGTCTGCGGTGACTTCACAGCTGAAGTTGCCAGCTAAGCTGAGGTCCAATCGCCTCAGCAACACCTGACTGCCGTTAGATCTGTTCATCTGAAAGTCACAGTGCAAAGTGCTTTAATATTTTAACAACAGTTGGATTTTGGTTAGTAAGATCAAGATACAAATGCTCGACAAGCAAAATTTCTTGAAAAGAAAGGTTTGAATTCCTAGCAAGAAGGTATCTGTGCTTCTTTCATTTTTAACATTGAAAAGACAAAGAGCAATTTTGCAACGTTTTGATATATCAATTTACTCAGCTATATGTTTTGAGCTATGAAACCAGTATTAGTAATTTGTAAGAACGATATTAATCTCAAAATTTCTATCCACTCCTAATTCAAGTAATGGACTTCTTGAACAGTACTGATCATAATTGATATTAAACTTTACTATGTCTATTAAAGAAAAGAAAGTGGAGAAAACCGATATCATAGATTAAAAGCAATACAATAAAAATGTACGTATAATGTTTGTATATAAATCGTAAAGAAAGGCATTTTCATAAAAAGTGCGTAAAAGAACAAAAATAATATATATTATGCAATCTCTTGTGCAGTCGCATCAAATAAAATCACCACTTATCTCATCCCATAGATATAAGCAATGAACATAATATATCCCACATAAACATTCACTAAAAACCTATTTCATCCAACCAACCCCTACAATTCCCGAAATGTCGTCGCTCCATTTAGCAACCCCTCCCTGAAGGCAGCTTAAGATAAAAAGAAAACAAATAATTTTCAACATAATGCAACCGATGCTGTGAATTTCTGGAATGGATTTAAAAGCATCAACAGACATTCCTTTTAAATACCTCGAGAATAATACTGAAAGAGATCTACAAAACTTCATTCCATAGTTTGAAAGGAAGACATAGTTTTGTATAAACGCTGTGGATCGCCCTGCAGAAATCGTTTTCAATCTCGATTCAGTCTTTATCGATTCAATTTCGCAAAGTGAGACCGTACTAGTAACGCTAGGAACAGAATTCAAAATGTTTCCAAACATGTACACAAGTGTTCATTTTGTTTTGCCATGTTTTACTTGTTCCTTTTTATGTTGACCATTTTCAAGCGTGGAACTGGCGAATTTTGTTTAAAATGCATTTTTTAAATCAGATTGCGTTAAACAGGTCTAAGGTAATTTCAGTTTAATGTACTTTGTTTTTCAATTTTAACACTGTTGGTAGCTTCGTGTATTTTTAATGCTGGTGTGTTATATTATACACTTAAACTTTAACATTCTGAAGAAAAATAAACAAAATGAATATTATGGACGTATAATAACCGAAGTTAACAATTTTAGTGAAGATTGTGAAGAAAAGACTGAAACTCAAATTACATTACCAATGCACTACTGAACTTAATTAAACTCAATAATTGAACAAAGATCGTTTTTCTTTGTTTATAGGGGGTGAATACAAAGAATTAGATCGCGCCAATCGACTGTTATCCATCCGTGTAATAGCATCTTTAATCTACCCCGTGAGGGGACTGAGACAAATACCAGCCCATTGTCGGAACAGGAAAAGCATATTGGAAGGTAAAGACCCTAATTATCTTTATGTAACTCCTGGGTGGATCCGAATTCAGGGGATTATGAGGCGACATTTAACTTTTGCGATAACTGAGAAATTTTACCAGTTACGTTAGTTTGAATAGTATGTATTCTAGTATTGGACAATTTGGAATAATTTATAAACTTTAACGTTTCACAATGTTCAGTTTTGAATTTAGTTTTAGAGTTAACTGCATAGTTACATAACTATCTGCATTTTTTTTTTGTATAATTGACACTAATGCAATCGTTGTCTTATAAATTATAATTACTTATTATTGAAATTATACCTATTTCTGTTGTCCAACGTCATAGTCAGCTCAAATTATAATATATATTAGCTACTAATCTCTGATGTGTTTTTACTTTAACAGGAGAAAAGGAGACCTTTGTCCCAGCATATTTAAATATTAAAGCAATGTGGAAAAAGATAAGCCCGGAGCAGGACTCGAGCCTGCGCCTCTCGGGTTCCGGCCCAGCGCACTACCAACTGTGCCATCCGAGCTCCTACTCCAGAGTTCGAATTTGTCCACCGCTTGTTTACGTCTTAGAGTGACGTTAGTTTTGTTTTGTCCCAGCAGTTGGTTATTATATAGGTTGACTATTTTTATTAAATAACTTACATCAACATATATTCCAGGAAGTCCAAATACTCTTGTGGCATGTTCTTCCATCGGCGTATATCTGTAGAATTCGTGATTCCCTCGATACCACTTAACAGAGTATAGTGGCGCGCCCTGCATATCCCTGGAGCATATCAGAGCGGCTGTCCCTCCTTGAATGACAGTGGATGGTTCCACCAAGAGAACGACGTCTCTCAGACTTGTGACACCTGGAATTAGAATGAAGGTATTTAGTAATAGAAGTAAGTAACAGATCATGTTGAACGATTTTGGTTAAGATGGTTACTATTAATCGATGCATATAATTATAATTATTTCTCCTGACTATTGACTTATACTATAAAGTAAGAAGAAATAAATATTGAAATTCTTCTTTAAAGGCTTTTTAAAGACGTAATGAGCTATAATAGTAATTTTTAGAAATTCAATCCCTAAACGAGTAAAAACAATTTGACCCAGCTAAAGTCGGGGTGGGTCGCTAATATAGTTCATAACATATTTTACAGACTGCTAATCGAGAAAAACGACTGCTTCACTGCTGCTATACGTCAATTATAATGTATGTGAAAATGTTAATATAGCAGAATAAGAAAATAATAAGTACGTACAGTAATGTTTGATAAATTATTTGTTAAATTCAAAATAACTTAATATTTAAATTTGTTGAACTTTGTGGACACATAATATTACATATATACTTAAGAAGCTTAAAATGTTTATTCTGTATTATTGAAGCAATTAATATTCTAGATAAAATCTGTAAATGTTTCAAACAAAAAAGTATCATTCGAGAACGGTTATGATTTATGACATTTAATTTCTATTTAGCATCGACGCTGGTAGCTAGTATTATCATAACCGACATAATGATATCTGGGATTAACGTTTAGACGTGCACGGTGTATTGGTAATGCATGAAAACATTTTCTTTTATAGTCTGCATAGAGTCGAAACAACGACTTTTAACCAAAGAAAAAAAAGCGTAAGTAATTCACAACGTATTTTTATGATAAATAATAAGTTTTATGTATAAAACGAAATATCAGCTGAGCTACAAAATTTATTTGATTTGATATACCTGAAAATATCATCAAACCCAATATAAACAAGGAATAAAACCAAGACCCTCATATCCGATTCGGTAGAATATGTTCAAAATACAGAGATTCCACGTTCGCATCCTTAAACAAAGCCACTTGAACCAGCTCAATAAATCTTCAAGGAAATACTTCCATTTGACGTCATAAGATATCACGTTGCTCTTTCAACTTAAGATGGAACCAAAAAAACGGAATGACAAAGTATGATCACATTTCTTGGATATCTAATAGAGGACCTTTACCAAAACTTAGATCGATTGTCTCATAACTCTTATGAGACACGCCACATATTGTCTGACCGCGACCGTAGCAATAAAATATAAGTATTTGTCTTGCCTTGAATTTTGAGACTCAAATAGTTCTGAAGTAAATGTCCATCGCTAAGTTTATGCCACAAATTCGTCTAGGGAATCTGTGATTTAGTTGCCACGAACAATCCTTTTCTCGTCTACGTCAAAAGTTTGACTTTCTGCAAAACTAGGGTGTTCTTCTTTAAACTATTTACTTATTATTAAGTCTATTTGTGTTACTAGAGACGTTCCTACTTATAAAAATCTAGTCCGCAATTGTCACTTAATAAGTGTTTATTACCTTTGTTTTGTAATTAGTGTTATTATTGTTATTACACACAACAAAAGTGAAGCGGAGATATTCAAAAAAAATATCTAGTATATTTGTTTGTTCATTTTTATTATATTCAATTATATTAATTTATACAAAGAAAAAAAGAAAGAAGAAAGAAAGAAATAATTTATTCAAACATACACAGGACAACAGATGGTAGACATAAGATGGACACATAATAGCAACACAAAAAACGCTTAGAACACAAAAATATATATATAAGTAGGTATATCCTGTGTGATGTCAGAAAAGGTCCCAATCTCAGCTCTGTGCTGCAGCATTTTATACTGCAGCGCTGATTTTCTGATCAGGCCTTGGTGATGTCACGGTCAGTTATATAAATAAAAAATAAAATAAAATAAATAAATAAAACAGATAGAATACTTTATATTGTACACCATACATTTATGGGACAGAATATAATAGGTATAAATAACTTCAAATATGTTTTTTAAATATATAAAGAAAAACGTTAAACCAAATAAATATATACATAGAAAAAGGAAATGAAATACATATATTATATATTATTATGTAGTATAATACTGGCACATAGATAATTATACTATAGAACCTTGCGGACCAAAACATCATCATTTATAACAATAGTAATTGCTTTAACGAATTGTTTGCCAATATCAAAGGTTTCTCTTTATACGTCTGATATATCAAAGCTAAACAACTAACAAAAGTTACAGGCGTTACCAAAGCTACCACACTTTGAAGTACTCCGAACATTTACGGTAAAACAAAATTTAATGTTCTAGAATAATATCAAAAACTTATTTGAACTAACTAAACCTAAATACGGAAACCTAATTAAAGAAATAAAACGTTTAGGCGTCATAATATTCCTCCGCATCACTGTCAACTGGAAAAGTGCCCAAAGGCTGGCAGTATTACCACGTTGAATGGCAATGCTGATTCTCTGTGCGAGAATGATGTTCTCGAAATATATTTGTGAATTGGACGCAATATCTAGTTCAATAAATGTAGTATAATAATATTAATTATTATATTACTAAATACAACGTTTAAAGGAGGATACAGTGGTTACACATAGGGACTTCCAAAATATTATTCTTACTTCATCAGACATCAAAACTTAAGACTGGCAGCGAGCAACTGTGATAGCAAAGATGTAGTAGAGTGAGATGGACCATACTACATCCTCACTGTAATCACATTCTTTTAAAGCCTAATCCCGTTTTGTAGAACAGTATTAACGTTGTTTCACGAACAAAACTAAATCAACATCTAAATCAAATGTCAAAAGTTTAAGAATAAGTTTTTGAAGTGAAAACTTTTTTTAGCACGGTACGCATATTTTTAGATGAGATAAAATCTCTAGATTCGCGACACCGTTACGAGACACAGCTTGACATATTCGAAAAATCATTTTTCGACTGTCACGTTATTAAAGCAAAGAGGCGATATATGCATGTACATATAGCAGACCGCGAACACGTCTAGATAAATTAAAAAAAACATTTATTGCTATAACAACTGTTTTGCCTAGTGTTTTCACTTCTGTCAGCACTCTCGGAACTCTCGGTTTCTGTTTTTTTAGACATTAGATTTAGACTAAATCATTCTGATTTAATTTTTTTAAGACAGAAATTACCCTTATTTTTTTTGTAAACTGTTTTTTTTAGATCTAAAATAATGAACGGAATGTATGAAAATTTGGATAGAGTTACTAAGTTGAAGAGTATTTTTTTGCAACACCATGGTCTGATCAATTCATTTTCCATTACGTAATATTGAGAAGATTTATTCCAAAATATATCTGTATGAATCCTAAAATAATGTATGCAGCCTACAATCAGGATAATAATATTATTATACTCGTAGATAATCCTAATACCACTCAACTCTGCACGTACAAAAATGTGGGTAGATAGTTATTAATATTTAGTTCCTTCCATCAAATATTATCCAAGAACCACAACTGTTTGCTTTATAGCCTTGGTATTATTAGCCTTTAGTTTATTTGCATAGGGAATGTAAACATTGAATCCAGGCTCTATACTAACATCACTGCATCACTCATGTTTATCATGTGGTTTGAAGTCAAAACATGTAGGTACCTATATTGGATTAATTGGAATATAATTATTATTTGTAGAGATGGTAATATCTATACACAATTCAGAAAGGTATGTTTAAACTCAAACTCAAAATTCATTTAGGTTACAAAGTAACACTAAAGAAGGTCATAAAATACCCTTCGGCCGTCATCGAAACCGATGGTTCGTAACCAGTTGCGATCGAAGTCTTTTTCGTCTTTAGTCGTAACCAGTTACGATCGAGGATGTTTTTTTCTTCATCGAAACCAAGAATCACCATCAAAATATGAATAAACCAGAAAGATGATGTCAGCTAAATTTTCCTATGGCTAGATTAGTTACTTATAGAAATGTTCTGTCATTTGTCACTTGACTGAAGTTTGTAAATGGAACTTTACCAAGAAATACAAGGCAAGTAAGCGATGGTAGCCTAGTAGGAAAGCAACCTACTTGTACGCAAGGAGTGTAAGTTGAATCCCGGGAGGCGGTACTGTAAATTTCACTTGGTAGAATTCATATGTACTAATCAAATTATTTGATATCTGCTAACGAGAGGGAAACATCATGAGGAAGCCCAGTCATACCCATCAATGTGGTGTAAATGGGGGGTACCTATTGAATTAAAAAATATATATATACACCAATCCACGATTCAGACAGAACTTTGTCCCAGAATTTGTACTTAACTAAACATTTATTTATTTAAACATTTATTTTAAATAAATAAATGTAACTATATGAACTTAAAAATATTACAAACTTGCAAGTTATTATTTAAATTGCAAGTTTCTACTTTAATAGAAAAAGATAATTGGGTAAGCGTTAAGTTAATTAAATTTATCGATAGAGAACGAGGTCATTAATAATCACCAAGCACACTCAAACGATGTACCTCGCCTTAATAATACCGACATACATTGAATGCTCCCATCTGAATCATACTAATTAAGTTGTCTATTAAAGCATTTAATGAGGAAATCCCATTTCACGATCACAAAATCAGATATTATTTAGTATTAAAATATAATTAATAGGCATCTTAATGTGTCAATCTTCTCTTTCTACATATTTCATATTACATTTTCATGAGTTATAGGTCGTTTCGCCCGCCATTAGTTCGCCCGAACGGGCCAAACGATCAAATTACAAAATTTATAATATTTGATTGGGCGTTTCACCCGACAGCATCAAAATCTGTCTATACATGAAAATTAATAAAACCTCCATCGGGCGAAACGCCCAATCAAAACTCGGGCGAACAAAGGCGGGCGAAACGACCTATAACTCATTTTCATAGAAGGCAATAATTAATAAATATTTGTCATTTTTATATTATAATCATAGTCTGCATTGTTAGTATGTGGTTACCTGGCGATTTTGGTGATTTGCTAGGTAACGACATACTGGGACATACATACATACAGGGATTAACCGACAACAGCCATTGTTGTCGGTTAATCCCTAAACGAAACAAAATTTTGTGATTCACATGATGAATCAGGGTGTACTTTGTGACCGTAAATTGTGTGTTTGTGAAGTCCCTGTAACACCTGTGCCCTAGTAAACGAGTTATCTTAAAAAAAATTAAGCGAATGAAAAATTTTACATAGAATTTCACATTCTTATCTCTGTTCAAATCGTTTTTTTTTGCCATTATTGTACTCCAAATTGTCTAAAAAATGATGATCTATTCTATCATTAGAATAGACCATCATTTTTTAGACTATAATAAACGTAAACAACTTAAGTATTTGTTGTTTGATAAACGTCTAACAGTAGACGTTATTAGTTTAAAATGATGATAATCCCTCAACCTTTTCGAGGACTATCTAACAGACAGAATTCAGAAAGTTAAAATCAATGACCAAATAAGTGACGACCTAATGGTGGAATATGGTGTACCTCAGGGCAGCGTGATCGGCCCTACGCTGTTCCTGATATACATCAACGGACTGTGCCAACTACAACTGCACCAAGCCAAGATAGTCACCTTTGCTGATGACACTGCTGTCCTGTTCACAGGTAATAGCTGGGAGGAGCTATTTGACATTGCCCAAAATGGCTTCAATAGAATTATCGAATGGCTTAAATTTAATGTGCTTACCCTAAATGTGAGTAAAACCAAATATATGGTATTTGCTTACAGAACCAACCTGCTACCGCATTTATCGCTAGGCATAATAGCACACGACTGCCTGCACTCCCCCGTGGCTTGCTCTTGTCCTAGCTTGCAAAGAGTACATAGCTTGAGGTACCTAGGTATAACCATAGATCAAACGCTGACCTTCAAATCACATATAGAGATCCTGGTGACCCGACTACGAAAACTTATATATATTTTTAAAACAATGAGGCATTCAGCAGATAGGGAAGTCATCAGGATGATTTATCTTGCGCTATGTCAGTCCTTGGTTGAATACTGCATAACCTCTTGGGGTGGTGCAGCAAAAACACACCTAATCGAAGCGGAGAGGGCCCAGCGGGCGATCCTCAAGGTTGCCGCTAGACTACCCTTTCGGTACCCAACCTCGAAACTCTATAAAGACTGGGATGTACTTACTGTACGACAAACGTTTGTGTTACGCATAACATTAAAAACGCATTCCTCACTCAATTATATCCCTAGACTTAATAGTGACAAACGACGAAAGGGCAAGGTTTGCCAAACACTGTCCTTCAAGTCTGCAATGTCCCATAAATTTATCTGTTTCCTTGGACCTTTTTTATATAATAAGTTAAATAACAAATTAAACATTTACCCACTACTCAAATCACGCTGCAAGATCACTGTATCTAATCATCTTAAGACGCTAGACTACCAAGAAACAGAGAACCTTCTCATACCGCTTAAATAATAGATCCCATAACTCCTTAGCTTTAACACTTACAACACACAACTTCACGCGCTCACCTATCATTTACCATACTCACATCCACATCCGCACTCACACACTCTCATTGCACACTCACTTTCCGTCAACACGCATACTGTTATCTCATCATTATCTCCTTCTTTACTTTACTTTATTTTATTTTAATTCATATTGTTTCTCATTACAAGTCTCTCATCTTGTCATTATTTATCTGTATTCCTGTTAGTAACTAATTAACTTAGCTGTAACTTAAAAATGGTTTTTCTATGTACAAATGGCTGTCAATAACTGCCCAAATTAACTTTCACTATCTTGTATACCGCGAGAGGGGCCTGGTGACATGTAACACAGATTTAGTAATAAATCTACAACATGCACCAGTCTCTCACAAAGTTTTAAAAGATTTTGATTTTTGTTTTGAAATTTCTGTCATTATGTCTATTTCTCTCACTCTGTACCTACTTCATTATAATGCAAATGTAAGAATCTTTGTTGTGAGAAAATAAATGGTTTTTATTATTATTTTTTTTATTATAATGAAAGTCTATTAAAATCTAGTCAAAAGTAATACCGATGTTATATCATTACGCCAACATAGTAACGTACGAGGAAATCTCGGATATATTATGCACTAGTAATTCCTACCTCACGTGACAGGTGGCGCTAGCTGTCTGCACTCCGTACATTCCGATATTAATTAATAATGTGCGGTTCTACTCGCTCTTTATGTATTGCACTGCGAGATGTATATTACATATTAAATAAAGTTTCATGTTACTCGTAGGTACTCCAAATTATAATTATGCAATTATGAGTATCGGATCTCAAATTAATTAAGGAAAAAATCTCGTAACTCTCTGAAATATTAATATATGGTTATGAGAAATAGCTTTTCCATAATATTGTTTAACAGCAAGATGCAGTAAAAGAGGCACTGTGCAAGCGAGCAAGCCCGTAAGAGACCTCTGTTGGGAAAGGCCAAGTATCTATTAAATTGGCAAATATTACACTCTATTATGCAACTTTATCAATTGAAATAAATAAAACGATATTCCTGATTAAAAAAGGACAAGAGCTCAAAAACTACTACTATAAAAATAATATATTAACTTCGACATCATTATTATAGTTTTTTTTTATACTACCAAGGTGGCAAAAAAGCACACGGCCCGCCTGATGGTCAGCAGTTACCGTAGCCTATGGACGTTTGCAACACCAGGGGTGTCACACACGCGTTGCTCTTTAAAAACCTTATAACTCCTTTCTTGAAGAACCCCATGCTATAGTCTCTTGAGAAAACCTCGGCAGGGGGAGCTCATTCAACAGCCTAAACGCACGTGGTAAGAAATTTCTCTGGAATCTTACGGTACGGCATGTTTGAGGTGCAAGGATGTGAGGATGAACTCCCTGTCGGTGGCGAGAGGTGCGTTGATAAAATGTGGCCGTGGGCATCATCTCGGACAATTCCTCAGAACTCATTATAATTTTATCAATCGCTGTCGATTGGACGCTTACTCAGAAAACGAACAGCATTGCTACATTGAACGGCAACGCTTATTCTACCATCTCTCTACTATTCTCTAAAAATAATTCTTTGTAAATATGCTACATTAAAATAAAATTATCACCATTTCGAACATTTCCAGACTAAAAATACGCCGTATTAACACCAAAAGCGCTATAAACAAAGCATGTTGTTTAACATTCAATGCGCTCCACTCCGTCATCAAAATGGCGGCGAATAAAACCGCGCCAAATGTTTGCAGGAGGTCCTCAATTGCGTGGTTAGACTTCCGAATACACTATCCAATTTGGTTTTTAGATATGTCTTTGTAAGTTTTCTCTATATTGGTAGGAATTTTTGTTTTGCACGTTATTATTTACATAGGTACATAAAATTATATTGTTACAAATTGTAAAAAGGAGATACGTTACTTGGATTTGACACCTAGTAAAGATATAAACTCCTCATAATAATGTTAATATATTCTGTGAAATAATTTTTAAAAGAATAGTTAGTAAGTCTATAAAATAAAATAACCAGGTATTATTTTAGCACGTCTTAAAAGGAAAGTGGTATAACATAAAATCTTCGTTAATCCCTCCGGTGCTTTCAAAGAATCGTGGACTTAAAACGACACATTAATAGGTCGTTAAAGAAAGAAATATACTTCAATCTACATAATTTTAATGTAAGTTTGCCGCTTTTCAAGTAGAATTGAGTCATTATTTAAATTTTCTCTTCGGAAAACAACCCGATCTCTATCTGAAGATGGAGCCCTAATCTATTTTGGCATCAAAAAGTGTTTTAGGGATCTAATAAAAGTTCTACATCCGTGTTTGAGTCCCTTCTTTGGTAATACGACATTTATAATCTAGGATTTAGTAGTAAACTCACGTTTTCTATGAAAAATCGAACTTGACGAAACTAATTTCGGTCTACGACACTAAATGGTTTTATAGGAAAGAGTTCAAAAATAATGTTTTTAATAGTTTCAAAGGCATTGAACAATAATGGTCTGTTTGCGTATATTCAATCACTTGCGAGGAGCAGGAGCAAGAGGGTAAAAGTTAAAGAATTGATAGCACTTTTTTTCAATTAAATCGTCTAAGTTCTTAACAAATCTAAGTAAAAAATAATAAAGGATTTATAGGGTACGATATTTAAAAAAAGAGTTAATTCTTGAAAGAAAGAAATCAGTTGATTCGAACATACACAGGACTTTACAGAGAAACAATACATATATATAAAAATATATATAGATATTATGTAATCTCAGCTTGCTAACAGTAAAAGAATTTTAAACAGGTAGTACATTATTTTAGTTATTTTTCTACTAAAGAAGCAAACAAGCAAACGACGCACCTGATGATAAGCTGTTACTACGGCCTCTGGAAGCTTCCAACGCCGAGAGTATAATACTTCTCTAAGTTGCCAGTCCTGACACACGCACTTTTATGATTTTTGAATTCAGAACCAAGAAGGCTGAACGTACCCATTCTTTTTCATACGCATATGACTTTCTAAAATCCATTAGCCTTTTCTGAATAGGCATAAACATATTCAATAGAAAATACTCAAATTTCTGTATATGGAATGGGTAATGGAATAAAGACCCACATATGAAATAAGACATTCAAATTGAAACGAGATACAGTAGGATAGAAAAAATTGAGTGGGTGATTTATATTCAGAGAAGAAACGTTATACAGTTGCACCTTGTTTTTATATCCATAGACCCTAGGGAGGCACATTTCAATAAAAAGAATATGTTATGTAAATAGGTTATTTGTAGATATTAAACTAGTTTTGGGTATAAGTAGTTCTTTCTCTAATTATTACCGGATTTGCATCAGAACTCTTACGATGGTTTTGACTATAACATTGATTTCAAATATACAATATTATTATTTACTTGAAATATCAAGAAATTTTAAGTAAAATCACAACTTATTGTGTTAATACCCAAAGTCTACAATAATTATATCATACAATGTGTTAGTTTAAAAGTTATGATCCATTTTAGATTTTGATTCGACACTGCCTGTTTAAAATTGAAAAATAGAATCTTAATGTTCCGATGTGTTCAGGGTAGCCAAGTTCAAATTTGAAGACTAATATAATAACCCAAATACTTGATGCGACGTAAGTTAATAAAAAAAATGCTATCTCTGCAATGGCAGATAGGCAATATTCTGGCAAACAGTCAACATGATGTATAACATTATCTTTAACAAAGTTTAAGCCCACGTCATACTTCTACGTCAGATCAAGTTTCCAATAGTTTATTTATGAATTTTGGGAAAACTTTACATATTGTATAACATTGATAATAGAGGGGTAAATTCAAGATATGAGAAACTTGTGTCCAATATGAGGAAATAAAGAGAAAGAAAGGAAAACAATTTATTTCAACACACAGATAACGCACAACATTAAAATTAAAAGACAAGAAGTACAAAAACAACAAAACGATATTAAGAACGGAGAACAAGAAAAACAGTATAACAATGATATATCTAATAACAAATTTAAATATATATATATTAAAAATGTGTACGCCACACGCATGTTAAAAACGGCCATCGCTCAGCATAATGTTAATTATGCTGCAACTTTATAAAAATAGTCTTTTAAGAAACAAACAATTACTTTACCTACAGAAAAACGCTTTAAAAAACTTCTTTGATAGTGTCTGAGCTCGATAAAGCGAGGATCTTCTAAGGCCAATTAGTATGTATCTATAAACTATTTGAAGCCCTAGTACAAAGAAAATACGAGCATGTTTTATGGAAACTGGTTATTCTTCAAAGCGTATTGATGGCAATTGAGGCCTAGAACTTAGCAACGAGATTAGCATTTTTAGAAGCGTCCATAAGCTTCTCTAAGGTGCTGGTATCAGGGCACAAGGGACATGATATTAAGTGTCCCATAGTTTGTGGCTCAGCACCACATTTGCACTCGAGGTTTATATCATTTAGGAATCATCTGAACAGGTACGTGCTGGCTGTGATTACTATTAAATAAGAAATCCTGTCATGCTCCGCTCGGGTCGTAGCGTGATGCTAAATAGCCTTTAAAACCTTCCACAAGAATAAGAGGAAGAATATAAAGCGTATTTTGAGGTCTGAATGGTAGTGCCAGAGATTAGCGCGTTCAAACACACAAACTCTGCCTTTTCATAATATTAGTATAGATAGATGTATATTTCTTTGAACCCAACCACATCATCGTCTCAAGCAGTTGAAATGTTTCTGACACACTTAGTCATCTCCTTGAGACATCTGACGAATTAAGACCCTTGTTAGTGTACTGACGCGATAACATAAAGTACCTCTCTGAAGTATTGTGTTTGATCTCCGGTTTACGTAAAAATATTATAATTTCAATGCGGTGAATGCCGTTATTGAGAAGGATTTATTCGATGGAACCAACAATAGTTTATTGAAAGTGATGTGAAGAAAAGAATGAATTAGTTGCCTGATCTTTTTTTTATACTACCATGGTGGCAAACAAGCATACGTCCCGCCTGATAGTAAGTAGTTACCGTAGCCTAGGGACGCTTGCAACACCAGGAGTGTCACACGCACATTGCCGACCCTTTAAAAACCGTATAACTCCTTTCTTGAAAATTGAATCAAAAGTAGATTTGCGACGTTTTACAAAATTTACTCTTATGGTTAAGTTATAATTTGTAATTACGAGTGGGAAGATTGCTCAATACATAAATAAAGACTGGGAAATATTAATTATAAGATGGATCAGTTATGAATACAATAAACCATTTTAAATTTTCACCGCCTCTAGCACCAGATTGGTTCTACTTCGAAGATTTTTGCAGCTTGGATATAATATTATGCGTTCATCTTGCATTTTATTCAGAGCCGAGCGGAAAATAAACATGCAATGTCAGAGGTAACATGTACGATGCGTTCCAAATTTCAAAAATTCTTGCTTGAAGCTTGGAGATGTGTGGCATGTAGTCGCAATGATTCGCAGTCAGACAACAACAATGAGGTTGTATTTGCGATTAGTTCAGGTAAACTAATCTCTATAAAACAAACAAAATTCAACAAAACCTAAACTAAATTCATCATTATAAAATCTCTTTTCCTCTTCAAAATATTTTAAATTTAAAAGACTAGCGCTAGAGAGCAAGCTCTGTGTCGCGGGGGAGATTACAAACATACAATTAACGGACACAAATAACACCCAGACTCAGTAACAACCTTTGCGGTCACACAAAGTTTTGTCCTATGTGGGAATCAAATCCACAAGCCACTGGACCACCAAAGCAGTCAAAATATGCCTCAAATTTCATAGTGACAAAGAAATAGGCCACCATGTTACATCCCGCGAGTGTCATTTGGTCTTTGTATAATCCATTAGATGCAAAAGCCACTTTTGTGTATGTGAAGTAAAGAGCGGTGTTGTTCATAAGAAACGTCCGCATAATAGACGAGGCCTTGTACTATACCTAGTTGGTAATATTTTAAGCAGAAGTCGCGTTTGCACGTAACACATTTTCGTTTAGCTACAAGTTTTAGTGTCATTGAAAATATTTTGGTACTCTTTAATACTGAAAGTATTTTTAACATACAATTATTTTTCTATCTCTTCTAGGGAAAAATATAATAAAAAAAATTACAGCAAATCCTTTCAACCGAATCTTGGTCACGTTGGTTAATCTCACAACTGTGTACGCAAATATAGGTGCACTCTTTATTCAACACACTCTCATAGTTTGATGGGATGGCAATCTGACACGACCGAAAAGAGATCAGACACAAAAGTGCAAAAGGATGTAAACACCGCCAATTTCCAAATTTTGGACCCACCCAATTATTATTTTAGCCCGACCTCGGAATCGGACCCAGGACCTTGTCATCATAGATACATTCAACGAAGGAATTTGGTATTATCGAAGCAATTGCGTAGGTCCAATAAACATTTTTTATCTATTGTTCCTGATTCTCTGTCCACTGAAGGCTTTAATAACAATCACACATGAGTACCTTCGTAGGCAGTCAAGTAGACAAACTATTATTCCAGTCAATCACCTTCCCGATAAGAATGGTGATTAGGGTGATACCCAACAGGCCCATTGGTTGTAGCAATAAAGAACCCAATGTTGTGTGTAGAAGGTTTATTGGCTGTTGACGATAAAATAGCTACTAGATAAACCCATAAATTTAAGGAGTTGCACGGACCCAATAGACCTCTTAAATGTACCATGTAATACATTTTTCTACTTGTATTCACCCTTTTGCTTTGATAAACGGGTTTAATTTGAGCTTTCTCATTAAGTCCATTGGAATTATGTAAACGATAGCTCTTACTTCCAGCTTTGTTTTTGTAAATAATATGGGCATGAAAATGTTTGATGAGAAAATGTATGTACCTAAAACAGATTAGTAGTATAAAAAAAACTCCTTTATTAATTTAGATCTTATGCATGATACTTACAAGAAACTCTGGCCACTCATTTTAATCGCCAGAGATAATATTTAGGTAAATAAAAGCAGAGTATTAATTTAATTAAAAAAAGAACAGGTTAAAATAGAATTTAACTTCCAAGTTTAGTAATGAGAGATCGTCTCTTGTCAAATTCACTTAATCAAAAATCCAAATCCTACTAATATTATAAACGCGAAAGTTTGTAAGTATGGATGGATAGATAGATGGATGGATAGATGGATGGATGGATGGATGTTTGTTACTCTTTTACGTAAAAACTACGCGGGCGGAGCCGCGGGCTTGTACTAAAAGCTAAAAAGCTAGTAACAAAATATTTTAAAAACGGAATAATGATTTCAAAGATATATCTAAGTATACAATGTTTTTTCAATAAAATATTGTTTACATTTCCCTTCTATATTTCAAGAAATTAGCTTTTTCCCTAAGGACAAAATAATATAGAGGAAAATGCTAAAGACAAAATAAACTGATTTCTACTGTCAATTTCGTGACAAGATTAATTGTATATTGTAAGATTATTTTGCTGATTTATTATTAATATATTTTTATATCCTGGAGCTGTCCAACGCTTTGTTTTGATTTCAAAATGTTATCAAGTTCTTATCATAAAAATATATACCGTATTTTCTATAACAAAAACCTAAGATACCTTAGCTTTGCATACCGTACTTGGTATCCTTACTAATATTATAAATGTGAAAGTTTGTGAGAATGGATGGATGGATGTTTATTGTTACTCTTTCACGTAAAAACTACTGAATGGATCTGGATGAAATTTGGCACAGAGATAGATTATGGTCTGGAATAAATAACACATAGGCTACTTTGCAGCGAGAACCAACATCCACGCGGGCGGAGCCGCGAGCAACAGCTAGTCCATAATAAAACAACGGTGATACAGGAATCTTTTCCTAGTGTGAAAGTCGTTTATAAAAAGATAAAATAATGGTATAGATAGTATCATAAAATCTCATTATTTCTTAATGAAGGACGCAATCGAGTAACATCTTTCGCGTTAGACAGAGACAATGATATATTATTTTGTGTCCCGATAACACGCGTGTGAACAATTTATAATTTACGAACGTCGGTGTTAAGTACATTTTGGCCTTATATTAAAGGTATAAAGTGTAAAATTGAATTAATATAAATTAAAAATATATTAAAAAATTAGAAAGAATAGAATTTTAAGTTCTTTTTTTTTTGTTTTATAATGTATATTACTGGAATCGACATGGTTTTCATTCTTTCTAATTGATGACGTTAAATTAAGTGCTTTGCGTCACGTTTTGTTTATATAGTTGACTGCCTTGGTGGTCCAGTGGTCGCAGTATGCGCCTGCTGTGCACGAGGTTGTGGGTTCGATTCCTACACAGGACAAAACTTTGTGTGACCCACAAAGAGTTGTTCTGAGTCTGGGTGTAATTTGTGTCCGTTAATTGTATGTTTGTAAAGTCCCCCGCGACAACACAGAGCTTGTTCTCTAGTGCGGGAGTAGTCTTTAAAAAAAAAATAATAATAATAATAGTTACTAGCTGTTGCCCGTGACTCTACCCGCGTATCTAGCGGTTATAGCGATAAAACGCTCTCTACTTCCCTTCTTAGAAAACCGTCTATCTCGTTGCCAATTTTCATTAAGATTCGTTCAACCGTTAGGCATAAAAAGGCAACACGTAGAGTTATTTTTGCTTTTATATTATTAGTAGGGATTAGTGTAGGGATTATATGGCTAGCGGAATTTGAGAGTTATATACCTCTGCCCTTTTTAACTGCCTCGGTGATTCAGTGATTGTTTGTATGACTGCTGATCACGAGGTCTTGGGTTCGATTTCGAGGTCGGGCGCGCCGCTAGTCATAAAAGCAACTCCGAGGTTACAATTTTTTAGGTCAAAAACTAGTTAGTGATGCCCAGGCATCCATAGGTTACGGTAAATGGTTACCACCGTGACTGTATGTAACCGGCTGTATACTAGTTGCCCAACTTAAAAGAAAGGATTAAAAAATAATATCGCAGCGAAAAACTAGACCTTTTTAAAGAAAAAAGCTATTTTTATTCAGTACTTTGTTCTATTGGATATTTTGAAACAAAGTAAGACGTAGGCTGACTAGCACATTTGTAATAACATTATTACGGGTTTAAGTATTAAGTGCTACCTAACTTTGACGTTATCCTATAAATTATATTTTTGCTATTCGTTGTAGGCTTTAAGTAATTCTAGAATAATTTGTTAAATGTTTATTCTCACATTGAAGTATGTCATACCCATACGTTTTGATGTCAAATAACGCCAAGACAGCTACATATTGCTTGGACTATAAAAAAGTTATCAGATCTTATATAGAGCTAAACTCCTAACTCTACATGCCCTAAACTAATACTCTCTAACTTCCATCATAACGTATATCGTTCTGCTTGAATCCTAGGCTGAAGTACTCTACAGACCCTACAACTTAGTCAAAATGTATGGACTGACCGTTTGGTAACAGTGATGTAGACACTCCCGTGGGATTATGTACAGAAAGTAATTCACTAGATGATTATATTTACCAATAGGTCCTCAAGAAACGAAACGGCCAAGCCACATATTTTGGCTAAGTTGTAGAGTTTGCTATGTAGGCATTCGTTGTCTCGTCTTGATGCGAGGGCACTCCTGTACCCCCAGATTAATAGATACGTCCAAACTATTTCTTTTTTTAATGTGGAACACCTAAAAAAGGTAAGGCACCATACAAGGGAACAATCCCGACTGGAGAAGCCAAAATAAAGAGAACTCTTTTTAGCATCAGCCTAAAGTCTAATGCTTTTTTTTCTTCTATTTGGGTAGCAAACAAGCATGCGGCCTGCCTGATGTTAAGGAGTTACCGTAGCTTTTGGACGCTTGCAATGCCAAAAGTATCACTCGCGTGTTGGCTATCCATTTTTTTTAAGGGACTTTGGGGCAGGGCTTCGTGATTAAGTATACCTGGGATAGGCAAACGTTTCTTTCAAAATGCATCCCTAAAGAAGCGCTGGTTATGGTATATGTAATGAGAGGTGGTGTGTGATCTGACGCATTAGTGTATAACAAAAGCCTGAGGCTAAGGTAAAATGAACTTTGCGATTCCGAGCTGCTGAAAATTTTCTCACGAACAAGCAAATTGAATGCTATGGGCGTCAAACCCGAATGCAGCACAAAGGCGAATCTGTGCTTCATCTCTTAGATTAAGTAACGCTATGTTTTATCGAACCTTTTTTATACTACCATGGTATGGACTAAGACCTAAGAGTACATGGACCGATGTAGTGCGCAAAGATATGAGGGCATGCAATGTTTTGGAAGACGACGTCACAGATAGGGCTAAGTGGAAGAAGAACACGAAAAGGGCTGATCCCGCCACCACGTTGGATAAATAGTCAGAAAGAGAGAGAAAGGGATGGACTAATTACCGTACCGTCTGAAATTAATCAGTAAGTAACTCTAGCTTATGTACGGTTGCAATACCAGAAGCATTACTCGCTCGTTGGCGACCGTAAATCTTGTAACTTGTCATGGAGTTGCAAATATTTTACTTCGTGAATTACTTGAACCTTGTTAAGATTTCTTTTCATTGTTTCTAATAGTTTATTTCTAACACAATTCTTGTTAACCCAAATACGTGTTCAGAATATTACGACAAATGAATGAATTCATTTAAATACTTTCTTTCCTTTAGCAAAGGGTAAATTTGGTAACAATCACGATTGGTACCTAAATCGGGGGTTCCAGATTGACCTGTGTAATGTACCGGAAAATGGAATTTGCGTGTGTTATCGATAAAATGGTAAAGAATTACGTAGTATATGGGTTCGACTCAATAATACGATGGAGCCTTTAGTCGGCTTTCCACGTAATTTTGGTGCCTTTTCGCCACGCTTAAAAGGTTTCAATTAGACTTACAGATGTTGCCGCATCGTAAGTAATAATGTCATTTATTTTCTTTATTAAAATATGGCGGAATGGAAGTAATATACTTCATTCTTGTTCATCGTCATTCATTAACTTCTAATCTCTTGAGAGGATATAAGTCTGTATTGCAGATAGTATTCGCCAACCTACCTAGAGAAAGACCTGGAAAACCTCAGAAAAAGATATATGTGGGATCTGTTGGGGCTGTCTTTATGGCTTGATCATTGAGGCTCTTTGTAAACTTTTCTCCAGTTTAACTCATTCTCCATCTAGATTTCTTAGTATCACCTGTATGTACAGTACAGTATGACAGTACCTACATCCTTGACAGTGATACGCCTGAAGTCTTTCAGTAAAACTAATCATGTATAGAATATAGGCATAATTATTATTTTCAAACATTTTTCTCAGATTTTATTGGGGCAATCAATGGAATCTTTATGACCCAATAAGTTTCAATAACGACCTTCATACAGAGTCTCGTTAAATAATTCTCACATAATTTAGCAATTTCATAAACCTCCTAAGTATTAAGCATAAGCTGAAAATAACTTGAGCTTCAATCCAGGTAACTTGGCAATTTAAGTTTTCAAAACTATCCTGAAGTTGGTGCTAGTTAAACGGTAGTTGCATGGCCCTAGAGGTTTCCTATTTTGCTTTGGGTTAGAAGACAAGATGTAGCGACTTTAGTAGCTGTAGCCGATAACGGTGAATAGACCGTTAAAATAGCTATTCTTATTTACAATGCTAATAGCGATCATGTGTAATGTCACATTGACATTACTTTTATTTTAATCGCAATTGACTACCTTGGTGGTCCAGTGGCCGCAGTATGTGCCTGCTGTTCACGAGGTTGTGGGTTCGATTCCCACACAGGACAAAACTTTGTGTGATCCACAAAGAATTGTTCTGAGTCTGGGTGTAATTTGTGTCCGTTAATTGTATGTTTGTAAAGTCCCTCGCGACATTTATTGTTCTTTAGTGCAGGAGTTGCCTTTAAAAAAAAACAAAAAAAAACCAGCTAATCTTAAATACAGGCCTGCCTATGCCTAGTTTCAATAAAAAAGCTATTACTGTAGTGAATTTATTAGTTAATAAACTTGACTTTATTGTTATTAAAAAAACTTTATTATAAAAAAAATAGTTTATAGATATTAAGAAGTTTTTATTGCTAAATTAAACCATTAAGGTGAGTCGGTACTAATCATTATTAGCAGACTCGCAATTGACTGCTGGACATAAGCTTCTTCAAGCACAATCCTCAGTTTCTTGCATTCAGCTCCTCCTCATGTGGAACGGTTATTCCGTTGCCACGAATTCCGCTTGCAGTGCCTAACTTAAACCGCTTTATTAGGCAGTTGATGATGCTTTTAACTGTAATTTCAGAAATTTTGGCTTGACTCAAGTCTGTACAGTGTTGCGATGCGTGCACGCCAACTTACTCTGATCTTTCTTCGTTCATTAGGTTGAAGTTCCCAACTATAAGAACATTTTGTTTCATAATGTGTTCACGCCAAGTTAATGCTGTATGTTCTCATTCAATTTCCTGTTACGAATGAACACAAGTCTCTAGTTTGGGATAGGTTATATTACTATCATTTTATGGGTTTAGAATAAGCATACATGGAAGATGTTGAATTAATATAATGTTGCACAATAAGAGATATTTATTATACTTCTATAAGTATTTTCCCTTTAAAAAACGCATAATATTTTGGGGTTTTTCTGTTAGTAATAGATATACCGAAATTGACGGTGTTTACCGTGCCTTAAAAAGCACTTAAAACCGTTGCTCGTATGCCTAATCTTACTCAGGTCATCGGATTGCTAAAGTCAGGTAAAAAAGAATGCTGCATTAGTGTTTGTACAGACATTTAATTTGGGCATTATAATGCCTGCCTAAGAGAGTAATTAAAGATTGGTTAGGAGGCTATTTTTGATTCAGGATGCATTTTCAATTTCCAATTTGTGTATGTTTTCTTTCATAACTTTTAGAAATAAGTAAGGATTGTTATTTTTCTTATGCCGGCTACTGTAGCACTGATATTAACCATTGCATTACAGTTAAAATAGATGGGCTGGTAGTTAAACATTAGCTCGATCAGCTGGTAGATAAGTCAAACCCTTCCGTGACTCGGAAAGCATGTACAGCTGTTATTTTTATGCCTGATCTTTCTACGGTCGTATCTGATTGCTTTCATATCGGATATTTCTATGAATGAATAAAAAAATAGAGAGTGAACCTGTATTTGTACCCACTATATACTTAGCACATACACAAGCACAATCATACAATTCATCGACGTAAAGGTCACATTGATTTAAAACAACTATGTACGTTGTAGGCCGGTGATGCTTTTGCTAATCCAGGCGTCCATGGAAGATGATAGCTGCTTGCAATCAGATGTGCAGTTTGCTTGTTTGTCACCGTCTTAGTATAAATAAGTTTATATTTTAAAAAATATTTTTAAATACAAGCTTTTATAGTGTAGTAATGTATTAAATATTCTTTAAAGAGCCCAAACACGACACGGCTGTATTGTTTCGTTGAAAAGTTTCTATGACTACCTTTGAACATCATCATTATACACTGAACTCCACCTAAAAATATATTAGCCATGAGTCTATATCAACAAATCCAAAAACGACGCGGCTATCTTGTTGTTCATCAGAGCCATCTTCCGACTTCATCATCACGTCCTAACCATCCATCTAGGGGTATAATACTCATCAAGATAAATCCAAAAGACCCAAACACGACACGGCTATCTTGTTTCGTTGAAGAGTTACCATGACCACCTTTCGACTTTATCATCACTTCTTAAACACCCATCTAAGAAAATAGTACTTGTCAAGATAAATCAAAAAAATACTCAAACACGACACGGCTATCTTTTTTCATTAAAGATTTGCCATGGCCACCTTCCGACTTCATCATCACGTCCTCAACACTCACCTAGAAATATACTACTCGCCAAGATAAATCCAAAAGACCCAAACACGACACGGATATTTTGTTTCGTTAAAGAGTTGCCATGACCACCTACCGACTTCATCATCACGTCATCACGTCCTAAACACCCATCTAAGAATATACTACTCGCCAAGATAAATCCAAAAGACCCAAACACGACACGGATATCTTGTTTCGTTAAAGAGTTGCCATGACCACCTTCCGACTTCATCATCACGTCATCACGTCCTAAACACCCATCTAAAAAATAGTACTCGTTAATATAAATTCAAAACACCCAAACACGACACAGCTATCTTGTTTCGTTGAAGAGTTGCCATGGCCACCTTTTAGCTTCACCATCTTGTCCTGAAAACCCATCTAAGAATGTAGTTCTCGTCAAGATTAAGCCAAAACACCCAAACACGACATGGCTATCTTGTTTCCTTGAAGAGTTGCCATGGCTACCTTCCGGCTTCATCAGCACGTTCTGAATACCCATCTAATAATATAGTTCTCGTCAAGATTAATCCAAAATACCTAAACACGACATGGCTATCTTGTTTCCTCGAAGAGTTGCCATGGCCACCTTCCGGCTTCATCATCATGTTCTGAATACCCATCTAATAATATAGTTCTCGTCAAGATAAATCCAAAACACTCAAACCCGACGCGGCTATCTTGTTTCGTTGAAGAGTTCCTATGGCCATCCTCCGACTGCATCATCAGACCAGCTCCATGGTACCATATTATTGCATTGTCACCGAAGTTACGTAGGTATACCAAATTTCAGCTCCATCAAACACCGGGAAGTACTTCAAATCTAGCTCACAAGATTTGCTAACATACAAACTAACTAACAAACTAACATACATTGCAAGCTAAATAAAAGCTTGTAAAAGTAAACTATATGTGGGTCGTTAAATATTGTCCCTGTTAGGATCAAACTCATATCACTAAGCTCGAACCTAATATCGAGGTAGCCACGAGCCAATTTGGTCACATTTAGGCACATGATAACTTCGGCTCATTATGGCCCTTAAATATTGTCCGTGTGAGGCTCAAACTCATAACAGTAAGCTCGAACCTAATATCAAGGTAGCCACGAGCCAATTTGGTCACATTTAGGCACATGATAACTTTGACTCATTATGGCCCTTAAATATTGTCCGTGTGAGGCTCAAACTCATAACACTAAGCTCGAACCTAATATCGAGGTAGCCACGAGCCAATTTGATCACATTTACGCACATGATAACTTCGACTCATTATACGCACGCGTACACAATTATGAGATTTTACCGGCTACAGCTCATAATATTATATCCACATACCCGGTCGAAATTCGCTAAAAAGCTTTAGCGTGTGTATAAGCTTTAATAGGATGATTTTAACAGACAATGCGCTTAATCGCGTTACTTTACGTGTAATAATCCTCTTACGTCTTGTCAGTTAGGCACGTGCATGATAAAGACAAAAGCTGCAGTGGGATTTGTTCAAAACAAAATTAATTGCCATCACGTGTTGGAAGTGAATAAATGTTTTTAATTAAGACGTTTTTGTTTATGTTTATCTAAATCTTTATGTATTTTATATTTATGCAAATGCGTCTCTGTTTTTGTTTTTTTTTATACTACCAAGGTCACAAACATGCATACGGCCCGCCTGATGGTAAGCAGTTACCGTAGCCTATGAACGCTTGCAAACCGGAGGTGTCAACCGCGCGTGTACGACGCTTTAAAATGCTTCTCACAACTCCTTTCTTGCAGAACCCCGTGCTATAGTCTCTCGGGATAACATCGGCAGGGCACTCATTCCACTAAATCTTTTTAATTGAGTGCCTTGAAAGTTGAATAAAAGTTCTATTATCGTCGTACGACAAAAGCGACTGTAGTCCCCTTCTTTTATTTTTTTTTATCATGCGAGGAATATCAATAATCTTTGATTTTTTTTGTTAGTTAGTTTTAGTTAGTATTTTTTTTATATTATATCAACAATTATACCGACAACAACTGAATTAAAATTAGTTGAAGTTTCAAGTAATTTAATTGAAAAATGTTTACAGCCCTTTGTGATATTTTGAAGAGTTTCAGCAATGGTTAGATGTGATTTTTGTTGATACTCTTATTTCATCAAACAAAGCAACCTTAGAATGTAGGTATTAAAAAGGTTGCTTTGTAACTAGCACCGTGATAGTTACAAAGCAACGTAGTCTAGGCCACAGACCTAAACTGCTAAATTCTTTTGTTGCGTTCGGCATCTTGTGGGTATATTTACAAAGCTTTTTTTTTAAAGCCCTTACGAAGCATAACATTTTTTTTACTAAAATTAGTTGTAATAACGAAGGTATTTAAAAGTCAAAGTGAATAAAACTAAAACAAAACGTTATCAAAAACCAACAAAAGTAACATTTTAATAGAAATGTTAATAATAGATCAAAGCAAAACACAGTCACGAAACTGAGAAAATAAAAAGTTTATGAAAAATCTAATTCAACAATTTGTCTGCAGCACACTGCAATGTTTTTAATTGAAATTTATGCGAACAAACGCCATTTTATTTTTCCTTTTTGCCCGTTATGGTTGAACGTTTATTTTTATGAATAAGTTTTTCATATTTTCCCTTTTATAAAAGTTTTATGGAAACGTGATGGGGTTGTGTATGTGAAGGCCTTTTGATAGACAGACATTTGATGCGGCTGCTACCTTAAATATGCATAATGCAGAAAGTGGTACTTCACCGCGGGCCAAAGACTGCTGCTCTACAAAGCGCAAGTCCGGCCCCACATGGAGTACTGCTGCCACCTTTGGGCGGGAGCACCTTGATACCAGCTTGGACCCTTTGATTCAAACCAAAGACGCGCTGTGAGGATTGTTGACGATCCCAAGCTCACAGGCGGTATTGATCCACTAAGTCTAAGGAGAGACTTCGCCTCCTTGTGTGTGTTCTACCGCCTGTACAATGGGCTGTGTTCTGAGGAATTGTTCGAGATGATGCCCACGGCCTCATTTTATCAACGCACCTCTCGCCACCGACAGGGAGTTCATCCTCACATCCTTGCACCTCAAACATGCCGTACAGTAAGATTCCAGAGGAATTTCTTACCACGTACGATTAGGCTGTGGAATGAGCTCCCTGCCGAGGTTTTCCCAAGAGATTATAGCATGGGGTTCTTCAAGAAAGGAGTTATAAGGTTTTTAAAGGGTCGGCAACGCGTGAGTAACACCCCTGGTGTTGCAAACGTCCATAGGCTACGGTAACTGCTTACCATCAGGCGGGCCGTATGCTTATTTGCCAGCTTGGTAGTATAAAAAAAAAGTGGTTTAGTATTTAACTCGCTTAAGCGAGTTAAATACTAAAACTTCGATCCTAAGTGGTAGTACCAGTATGAATTTTACTTTGTAGAATTTATCTATACTAATCAAATGATTCACCATCTGCTAAAGGTGAAGGAAAACATCGTGATCATCAGACCGGTGAGTTTCCAACCGGTCTGATTCACCAACACGCATTAGGCCAGCGTGTGTGAATTAAGGCCTAAACCCTCTCTCTCAGAAAAGTAGACCTCTGCCTAGCAGTGGGACATTATGGGTTGCTATTATTATTTATGTAATATTATTTACATTTCAATCAAAACCTTCATTATTTTCCAATGTATTACAAGCTTTTAATAATAAACCCACCTCAACGTAAACCGGCTCTTGACTCGCTATTGGTTAAAAAACGCTAGTTTAGGAGGTGACGGCCGCCTCGCGTGGTTTGAAACTAATAATAAAACCGCCTCCTTTCTTGAGGTTACTTTATAAGGAAAGGAAAATATTAGATACAAGTTTGTAGGTACAGTAATTTCAAAAGGGTAATATAAAAATCATAGTTTTACAATTTAGATCTACATATACTTAATATTATAAAGCTGAAGAGTTTGTTTGTTTGTTTGGTTGAACGCGCTAATCTCAGAAAATACTGGTTTGATTAGAAAAAATCTTTCTTTGTTCAAAGTGCATTTATCCAGGAAGGCTATGCTAATGCCTATAGCCTTCCTGGATAAATGCACTAATATAAACATAACATCACGCTATGATCAAAAGGAGCGAAGCAGTAGTGAGATATGTTGCAAAATCGGGGGAAATATTCCAAATTACCACGCGGACGAAGTCGCGGGCGACCCTAGTTAAATATAAAATGAATTCCTTTTTCAAATTGTGACTAAAATTCGCTTAAAATAGCATCTGCGCGGGAGATGTTATAGTGCACTAGCATATGTGCGCAAACATATGTACATAGGTGCGCTTTTTACTCCTTCACTTTTATAGTCCGATGGGATAGCTATTGGACACGGTAAAGAATGATCAGGCGTAGAACGTGTTTTCGTAGGTTCGACGGTGTGTAAACTCCGATAATTTTCTAACTTCAGATGACTATTTTTTTCCCGATTTGAAAATTTCAAAGTCAAAGTCAAACTCATTTATTCATTGAGATCAAATCCATGATACTTATGAACGTCATTAAAACAAAATAATGCTTTTTTCCTACGGCCAATTCGCTGACTATGGTAGGGCCTCGAGAAGAATTGGCAAGAAACTCGGGTCTCTCTTTTTAATCGCCAGAATATAACATTTACAATTTGGTATAAGTTACAATATTAATGGTAACAAAAAAGAACGGAAACCAATACCATGAACTCGGCACCTCATTTCAACACTAAGAAAAATCTAGAAATAAAGATAAAATCTTACTAAAAGTCTGACTCACAGTAGAGACAGCAGTTAGTTTAAATGAATAAAGATTTTCTACTAAAGTCTAACGTATGCTGTTTATATGTAAAGTCGATAGAGGAAATTGGGTCAGTAAATTGTCCAGAGGAAACGAGCAGACACTCTGTTACCTATAGATATCTACTGCGAACTTTGGACATTGTAGAAACTACGTAGGTACTACTGACTGGTCGCACCGTAGAAGTAAACGATATAAGTATTATACTAAGTAGTAATAAGATCAATTAAGATTCTCAGAAGACGGTAAGCAAATAATATTGTATATCGTTTTAAGAAGACAACTCCCGCACTAGAGAACAAGCTCTGTAACGCGGGGGACTTTACAAACATGCAATTAACGGATACAAATTACACCCAGACTCAAAAAAAAATCTTTGTAGTTCACACAAAGTTTTTTTCCTGTGTGGGAATCGAACCCACAACCCAGCACAACAAGCGCATACTGCGGCCACTGGACCACCGAGGCAGTTAAAATATATGTCTATTGAATAAGTGCAATAATGTTTACTTTAAAATCTAATTCGAATTTAATGTTTAAATAAATAGGTGAATTATATCCGGACGCAGCGTGGGCAGGCCTCCAACAAAGTGGACCGACGACCTGGTAGAGGTCGCGGACAACCGATGGACAAGGTCAGCTCTGGAGCGAGTAATATGGAAAACCTTGGAGTACAGCAGTGGACGTCTTATGACCTATGGATGGATAGGATATGTCCGGAAATGCATAAAAAATATTTGTATTGCTGGGCAAACTTTAAATATATTATCATATCGAGATATCTTACAGCCACCTGATTCCAAAAATCCAAAGTGTGCATTGTCTTTCCCATGGTAACCAGACAACTAGCAAACAAACATAAATGAATTACACCCAGACACAACACACCTTTCAAATGCGATATATTATAATATAATAAATTAAGTCTAAAGAAGAAATCCAACCATATTAGTCTCAGGTTACATATGAATGAATGTACAATTAAACAAATTGAGAAACATACGGCAATTCAGCGTGTTTGCAACTCCAATGAATAAAGTTCATTGTAGACGCCACAGGACTAACAAAATCTGCCGCTTTGCAACTCAGCTTGAATCTGAATAAGCAGAAACAAGTTCAGAACTGACTGGGGAACTAGCGTATAGGGCGTGTGGTTCTATTTATAGATAACTAGCTTTTACCCGCGACTTCGTCCGCATAAGTTTTTTTGTTTTCTCCCGGCTGTAAGTCCCCCTGCAACAATGTCCCACTATCGTGTTCCAGTCCTCAACTTCACATCAAAATTTGTTCAAAAGCTAGCTCCGAATGTTTCCTTAGTAAATATAAAAAGTAAATAATGTAAATCGGTTTAAAATACTACTAACTACCTACCTGCCAACCCCCGATGTTAGACAGTGTGACATCCGCAACATCGTCTGCGTAGGAAGTACTAACTTAATGTAAGTAGTATAATAATGTAGGAAGCTAAAAATAAGAGGCCTTATTACTGTAGTACATTTTTGTACTCTTTGTCTCTGGCCAACACATGGAGATTCTGTGGACTTGAAACACGTGAGCAAGCCACGTATAATTGTCCGTGAGAAAAACAACTCTTTTCTAAATTAATGCCGGCTACTTTTAATGTTTGCCCCTGAGCTTTATTTATCGTCATAGCGAATGCGATTTTCAGCTGAAACTGTAATCTCTTAAACTGGAATGGCAAATCTGTCGGAATAATTCCGACGGGTATACGGGGGATTAAAACGTTCTCTCCTTTTGCCATTCCAGTCATACTTAATGATTGCTTTTACAATATTGCGACCGAGGTGTGTTACTTGCAACCTCGCCATTACACAGTCTTGGTGCATCTAAATTCCGCATCAAAAGGACAGGAACGCCTACTTTCAGCCTCAGTTTGTGTGAAGGTACTCCCGACAGTTCTAAAGAATTAAGAAATTCTACAGGGTATGATTTTACTTGTTCAGTATCCATTACAGTGTCTACAGAGAGATACTCAACAATATTACCTTCCACGCGTGACATAATTTGCTCGTTTATCTGTCCGACCATTTCATTCGTCGGCGCTAAAATTGCTCTTTCACATAACCATTCTCTATTCCTCATATTAGTTAGCAGTTCACTATAGACGAAGTTATTTAGATCATCTGGATTATGCACAACATTGCAGAATTCACGATCCAATGTAATTATGCCATTACCATCCTTTGCCATACGATCTTCTCCAATTTTAGAAAGAGCAGCAGCATATTGGTTAGATTGTACATCATTGTGTAGTTGCACTCTCATATTTGTAGACAGACTAAACGTTTTTACGTGCACCCATAACGTTGACGCTTTTAAACACGCATTTATTTCATCTGCAGGGGTGCCTTTAGTGATAACCGGCAAAGTCTGTCTAAAATCGCCCGCTAAAAGTACCACCATCTCCCCCATGATATTTGGATTACTCTTGATGTCTTTCAAAGTCCGATCTAGAGCTTCAACTGCTCTTTTATGGGACATAGTACACTCACCCCAAACTAATAATTTACATTGCTGCAACATATTTCATGGCATTTCTTCATGGGCTAAGTTTAATGGCAGTTTAAGCACCGAATGTGCCGTTCGACCACCATTGAGCAGAGTAGCGGCTATTCCCGAAGAGGCAACTGCTACAGCAATTCCTTTATCTTTTCGGATTTGCGCTAAAAGCAAGTTTAAAAGAAAGGTTTTTCCCGTGCCTCCGGGAGCATCCAACAATTTCTGTGGTGTAGGTAATTAGATTTTATCTGTATGTAATGTAACAGTCAGTTGAATAAAAAATCGTATACAAATCAGATCAATAGTTTTGGCGTAATGTGATTCTAGAGAGTGAGTTTTAATGTTGTAGATAGGTAGCTGTGTATAGGTTCCTGTGGGAATTTTCCCGAAGTAAAAAGTAGTCTGAATTTTGGTACCTTCCTACCCTATAAGTTAAGTAGTGTGATGGAATGTCGCTAAGTTCCGATCCAAGTAAAACTGTTAAATAAAGACAGTTGCATCAAAATTTTATCATAAATTCCCTAAATTATGGCGCCTACCGACCCTCTAAGTTAGAAAAGTGATCAAATACTAACTTGAAGTCTTAGTAACACTCAGTTAAAAAAAATAACATCAAAATCATTTCAGTAGCTATGGCGACATGCGCTTCTTGACACGATCACGCTAGATTTCCGCGGGAATAAGGTATTTTCCCGCCGTAAAAAGTAGCCTGTGTCCGTGCCTAGGATCCTATCTTTATATTAACCAAGTCTTATAAAAATCCGTTCAGACGTTAAGGCGTGAATGAGGTACACTTTTAAAACAAACGATTAAAAATCACTAACTTAATTAGTTTTCTGCCTACTGCCTACGCCTAAGGTACGATGACGTGATCATTTTGATCTTATATCCTTTTGTAGGTTACTATCTATCACCTAACTAAATTTCATCAAAATCCGTTCAGCCGTTTAGGCATGATAGAGCAAAACTCCCAGCAAAAACTATAAAAAAATCACTAACTCAATTCAGTTTTCTGCCTACTGCCTACGCCTTAAGTACGATGACGTGATCATCTTGATCTTATATTCGTTTTTAGGTAACCATCTATTACATTACTAAATTTCATCAAAATCTGTTCAGCCGTTTAGACGTGAAAGAGCAAAAGTCCCAACAAAAACGACTAAAAATCACTAACTCAATTTAGTTATCTGCCTACTGCCTACCCCCTAAGAACGATGGCGTGATTATTTATAGCCTATGACCATTTCTAGGTTATCATCTATCACCATACCAAATTTCATCAAAATCCGTTCAGCCGCTTAGGCGTGAAAGAGTAACAGACAGACAGACAGACAGACAGACAGACAGACAGAGTTACTTTCGCATTTATAATATTAGTATGGATTGTAAAAACAAAAGTTTTTATTCAGTTTTCAACACTTATTACGATATTACTATTACTAACACACATTAAATTAAAAAAAAACAATGTATATTTTAATGCAAATTTATTTTACGTGTGAAATAAAAATGTGTCGATATTTATTTTTTAAGGTCATATCATCCTAAATTAGGCTTTCATCAGGCCTCCTCAAGGATTTCCACAGCATTCGGTATTAAACTAACCTTTTGCACCAACTGTCAGCAATATTTACTCAACTGAAAGTCATTTATTCATTTAGATCAAATACATGATATTTATGGACGTCAAAATAAACAAAAGTCAGCATAATTTTCCTACAGCCAATTCGCTGATATGGGTAGGGCCTAGAGAAGAATTGGCAAGTAGGTCATCGGTCTACTTCATTGAAAGTTCCAGTTACAGTTTGTTACAAAACTAATATGACTTTATTTTGATCATAACTCTTGCATTAAAATAAATTAATTTAATTCCACGAATACTACTGTTAATAAAATAATATCAATCACAAATTATACCTATATAATATTATACAGTCCGCGGTATATTACAGTCCATTGTTTTTCTTTAGTTTTGTAAATTTAACTCATTGTTTTAGAAAAGATTCATTTTTTAAAGTAATATTAGTAATACTTACAGCTTTGTTGACAACGCACCATGATTTACCAAAAAACCGCAACGAAATACTGTAATCGATGCCGGTACCGAACAGAATAATAACTCCAAAGGAAATTTATTGCGGGATTGGCAATTAATAGCGCAATAAACGCATTTCCTTTATTTTTATAGTCCTTGCAGACCAATAAACACCTAATATATTCGCTATGTTACTGTGTTAGAATACACAGCTTCATTACATCTTGCGAAGGTCGTTAAAGACGAATATCGCCGTAACCATACTTTAATTCCGTCTTCTCAATATAAAGTTTATTCTCAATACAGCCTATTTATTCTTTGCCTTCTTCATGAATACTGAAATTGTATATCATAAAAGTAGCATGAAAGCAAGCAAGTACTAGTTTAATGAGGTTGATTAAATGTTTTATTTTATTTTTATGTTTTCAAAGTTTACCCCCTAGTAAATTGTGAAACTACTACTCCAATTAAAAAACTTTATATAATAGGAACCTACATTATCTCTCAGTGATACTCATATGCTGACAGTCTGATGTAGGTTAAGCCGTGAAAGTTCACAGAAGCATTTACTTTTGTCATTTATAATTTTAGCATGAAATTGCTCCTTTTTAACCGAATTCAAAAAAGGAGGAGGTTATATGTCCGACTGTATCTCGCCCATTTGTATAATAGACCGACTCTCTAAATTATTTTTTTATTTGAAAGACTATACTCTACAAGTGGTCCCATTGGTACCAAGTCAGGATCTGATGATGGATTCTCAGGGAAATTGAGGGCAACCCTGTAGGTATTAACAATGTTTTTCGTATATATTTTACGCATAGACTCTTAGGTAAAGTAAAAAGTATTTTTAGGTCATTAATTTAAGCGTGAAACCAAGCTAAACATTCAATACATACATACACTAACAGTCTCCAATATCCGCAAAAACTTCAAAAAACCTTTTCATCACTCGTGCAAAAGCTCAACAAAAAAAAACACATACGAAACCGGCTGTGTGCCAACCCTAACACTAGTGTCCTCCACGTTTGTGAGTGAATACAGTCTGGTGACGTTACAAGCTGTTTAATTGGTGTACTATATTTTCTTTTCCCTTGCTCTAAACTCTGTTATACTTATGTAAAATTGGGTGATGAAACTTTGTGTGAAATTACGGCTAGTGCTGAAAATCTGCTAAATGAAAACTTTTCGGTGTGTAGTACAGCTTCAATATATAATTTTGTTATGTTTTGAACTGAAGTAAATATAAACGCTGTATATCTATGTAAAAAGGTTCATGCACTCGGTCAAAGGAGGATCAGTTTATGCTTAGTATAAGTAATTTAGGTATAGTTTATAGAATCCTTACTAATATTATAAATGTGAAAGTTTGTGAGTATGGATAGATGGATGTTTGTTACTCTTTCACGTAAAAACTACTTAACGGATCTGAATAAAATTTGGCACAGTGATAGATTATGGTCTGGAATAACACATAGGCTACTTTTTACAGCGATAACCGACATCCACGCGGGCATTATTTGAAATTTACACAATAATTTCAAATAGTATTTTATTTATTTATTTATTTAATTTTAAGAAGGCTTACAGACTAATAACAATGTAGAGAAACAAATATATAAACATATAGCTAATAACAAGCCTCCACAGGTAATAAAGTTATGCGTATGGTTTTGGGATGCTGATTGTACATCTTGGGATTTTTGCATATTAATGTGCTACCCAAATAGTACAAAAATCTTACAAGATGAAAAAAACAGGGTAGCTATGGATTTGCGTAGGTACTTAGTACATTTTAGAAACTCAGATTCCTTTTCATCCATAACTCAAAACAAAGAACGCAAACGCAGCCGCGTTCACAAACTAGTCATATTATAACAATCAAAACAAACCTTGACCAAACTCATAAAAATATTTAATTCCAAACCGTAGCATTGGAGTTATCGTAAAATAAAATCTAACAAGATGGATTTAACTAAGTAGGTAGCAGCTCAATCCATTGATTTTCATTATCGCGACATGTAAGTATTAAATTTATGACTATTATTAACGGCAAATAACGTAACCCCTAGTTTTTGTTCTGTTGGTAAGATTGCAAATATACACATGACCTGCTGAGAGTCGGCAGTTTCTAAAACTCACGGACAAAAATTACACCCAGACTAGGAACAAACATTCATGAATCACACAATGATACGGCAGTTACTGTAGCCTATCAAAGCTACAGTAACTGCCGACTCTAAACGCCGAAAGCAAATGAATGGCCTGTTGGTCTAATGGTCAGTGTCCCTGGCTGCTAAGCTGGAGTCGGTCGAATTCTACACAAAACTTTCTGTGAATTATGAATGTTTGTTCCGAGTCTGGGTGTAATTTTTGTCCGTGAGTTTTATGTTTGTAAAGGCCCCCGTGACACAGGGCTTGTTGCCTAGTGCGGCCGGCTGATTCTCTAAGAAACAGCAATCGCAAACTGACAGTTGTAATTGCTCGGTGACGGCACACACGATTGCTAAACGTCAAAAGGGCTCGACTTTCGCTCTTACGGAATACCGATTTTCAATCTGACAGCCAGATTTTGCTCCGATTTTCAATCTTACAGCTAGATTTTGCTCCGTTTTCGCGGTCGCTCGGTTTTCGCTCTTACGGAATACCCCAGCGGGAAGTAGTCTTTAAAAATTACAATAATAGTAAATCATAAAATTGTAGCTGCCGTAAACTATGCTAAGTGGCGTACACTCGGAGAGGCTTATGTGCCTGATAGACTGGTGATGATGATAAGCAACATGAAAGAGACTCTGACTCTTCAAGTCCCAACACCAGCCCCTCTAGACAAGTGGCAAAAACGAAAAATATGTATGTATGTATGTTTACGACATTAACTCGTAAATTTACGTCAAATCCCATACATTTGCTTTTCTGACTTTTCGATTCGACTACCGTTTTTGCCACTTGTCTAGAGGGGCAGTTCCTCTAGAGAAGTGGCATAAACGGTAGTCATTCGAATAGAATAGACAGCAAATGTATGGGATTTGACATAACTTTACGATATAATATTGTAAAGTTATGTCGATTTTGATTCGATTATAGTTTATGCCAAGTGGTGCCAAACTATAATCGAATAACTAGCATCTAAACAAATGTTTAGAGAGGCTGATTTATTATACCTACTCAATTAATTGTTGTTCTTTTTTTGTTTTGCATTTACTTGAACGTTAGTAGCTACAGTAAAATATCTTCCTATATATGTATATAGGAAGAAGTGATAGTTATATGTATAGCTACCACTTCTGTGAAAATGATTTATGATTCTATTATTTTCAACCTGCAGAGTGTAACAAAGTGTTCAGAAGCATGTTTAACGTCTTAAGCAACAAGTAATTTCTACGAGTTGAATAGCTATTCAAATTGTTCGTTAACGCCCGGCGCAAACGACAAACTCATTTCATGGGGGACAAAAGTTTTGTGTTGTAGGATTATTATTTGTTGCATCACGGTGTGACGTTGACAAACAACGAAGGGTACGGAATATTATATTTTGATATCAATAATTAAGCTGGATTTTGATACAATTCAGTCTGCTCAAGGCTTTTGTTAATAAAATTTGTCTGAGGTAAATAATTCTTTACCTGTTCAAGCCTACGCCAGAGAGGTAGGGCACCATTAATACTAGCGAACAAGCCCGTCTGGGGAAGGACCTCCATCTTATAGAAGACCACAGTCAAATAACTACACAAGGCGGTGTAGTTGTGTTCCTGTGTGTGAGTACAGGTCTCCAGCGCTCATTTAGGGATGCGTTTTGAAAGAAACGTATTCCTATCCCAGGGTAACTCCATCTTATAGCCCAGTTACCGTAACCTATGGACGCTTGCTACACCAGGGGTATCACTCGCGCGTTGCCGACCCTTTAGAAACCTTATATCTCCTTTCTTGAAGAACCCCAAGCTATATAATCTCTTGGGAAAACCTCGGCAGGGAGCTCATTACACAACCTAATCGTACGTGGGAGGAAAATTCTCTGAAACCGAATATGGTCATGGCGGCCAATTTCAACGGAGATTAGCCAACTGCGTAGGACATATTATAGTGCGCAAACAGAGATGCACTCTCTATTTCTTCACTCTCATAGTCCGATGGGACGGCAATCCGATACGACCGGAGAGAGATCAGGCGCTGGACCAACGGCTTTACATGCTTTCCGAGGCACGGAGGGGTCTTACTGTGTTTTTAGAAAATGGTCACCCATCTACGGATCGACCTTAACCTTGAAGATCTCTCGAACCGTTCCGCTAACAATTAGCTATGAGCCCCTCATATGAATGTACTTACATATTAAATTTAAAAAAAAAACTTAACACGGAATAGCCAATTAATGGAAAGACCACGTCGAAAGTTCGCGAAACATATAATTAATTTTTAGAAAAATTACAGAAGTAATAAGAATGCTATAAATGGAAATGAAGCGAATGAAGTACCTATATGGAGATCTGCCTATGATTCTTAGAAATTCATGAATGCATTTCTTCGGATAGACCTACTATCGTAATCCAAAATGTATTTTGAACACTGAACCGTCTGCTTTAGGCTCAAAACATTAATATTCAAAAGCCTAGTTATTCAACGGGTAGGACCGTAATGCTAGTTAGCATGATAAAGCACATTAGCACAAACAATTTGATTCAAGCATGTATGAAAATGATACTTATGTTTAAATTTGCCTGCATAAATTAAGATAAAATGTACCCAATATAGTTCCCCAGAAAACTATTTATTTCCTTACCAAATTCAATTACGATTCGAAGAGAAAAAAATATACTTATGAAAAACATTGTTAATACTTATAGCATTGCTTTTTTTTTAAAAAAAATGTAGATGTAAACAGAGTTAGAGATAAAATATAAATGTAAGTGACCTGTTACTAGCTCGTTGTATTTTCTAGCCATTCAAACATTCACAAGTGGATTTTAGGAAATATTATTTTAATAAACTTTGGGGATAAAAAGATTGACAGTAGATTAGTCTAACGTTATTATTATTATCTAGATATATCATTTTGTCACAAATCCTTACTGTACGTCAAACTAATATTATCAATGCGGACGTTTTGATGGATCGATGTCTGTTATTCAATCATACTAGAATGACAGAATTGATGTGAATGAAATTTGACACATAACTAGATTATAGTCTGTAATAGACCACAGACCTTTTTTAAAAAAAAATAATTTAAAAATACTCTTCTCGTGGGTGCTAGTCACTGCTAATACATTTATCTAGCATACAGACTTTGAATGTAAAACCTAGTGTTGCAAACAACAATCATTGTTCATGAAGATAAACAAAATCCCGTCTAACAAAGACAAATAAGCTCTTACAAAAAAAACTTTTATTTTTCCTTTTTTCAATGCCATAAAGTCTGAGGCTACGATGCTTCATCTGAAGGCTCTTAATTAAAAACCAGAAACAATAGAGTTGGCAACGCTAAAATGGCTGGTTGGTGCATCGCATGAATATTATGCACTCTGTGATTCGTTCCTGGCTTCTTTTTATGTTTATGTTAATAAGATAAATGTATTTTTAAGTGATATTTTATTTATGTACTTTTATTACAATGACACGAATGAAATAAAATTAAGCTAAATGCATTTGGTACTCATATATTCACGTATACGCAATCAAATTTTAAATGTAAAAAAACGGAAAGTTTAAGTTATCAAATAATTTTGAAACGATCGCAGCTCCACTTACCTGTACTAATTGAAAATCTTAATCATCCTGAGATCCAAACATTTTTATCAAAATTGATTCGGCCATTTAGAAAGATATCATTGTCATACACACGTATAGAAAAATTAATTCTTACATAGTATGTAATAAAGTCACTTTTTGCTGTTTGTCACTCTGTACACTTAAATTCTTAACTACGCAATGGATTTTGATACGGTCTTAATTTAGAATCAAAAATCTTCTGGAAGGGTCATATGTATAGAACATGCATATTTTAATACAAAAATCCAGAACAAACCGAAGCGAAGCAAAGTCGAGTCGCTAGTAAATGAATTTAAGGTACCTCAACCAATTTATTTTTCATTTCCAATCAACAACAAACCGAATTCTATGTTAATACCTATCAGACAAAGCTTGTATAGTCTGAACTCTCGACCACCACGTTGTATTAAAAAGTGCCTACAAAACCAAGTTGAATCCAATCAAAAAACCAATTTTAACTATGAACTACGAATGCTGATGGCTATCTAGATTTTTTCTGAACCTGAAGCTGGCACCTACCTATAATTATAATCAGTTTAAAGAGAGATACCGCACCGTACAATTGAGCAAGCCTGACTGGGAAAGGACCTCCACCTTGCAGAATACCACAGCCAAATGTCTACAGACACAGCGGTGTAGTTGTGGCCCTGTGTGTGAGTACAGGTCTACAGCGCTCATTTAGCGCTATCCCAGGGCTACTCCAGCTTAAAGCCCTGGTGTAAAAAATGGGTCGGCAACAAGTAAAGTGATACCTATGGTAGGTATTGCGGGCGTCCATAGGCTACGGGAACTGTTTACATCGGGTGGGCCGTACGTTTCTTTGCCACCCAATTGGCTACTTGACAGTTGTTATAATAAAATATGAAATGTATTGGTTAAGGCAGCTTACAGATTATTTTTATTGGCAAGAAACTAAGTGTAATTATTTTATTAAAATAAACTTACGATATTTAATGGTGGATTACAAGAAACGCGGGCGGCCATGTTTGAGTATCTTATGACGCTACATTGCACAAATCATTTGGCATCTCTGTTTTATCAAATGAATATTTATAACGAAAATAACCTGAGTCATAATAACAATAACATTTTGATTGATGTACCGAGTTTTAAAATGCAAAAACTTTGGAATAAGAACCTAAATAAATAGTTTTGTTTCCCATAATGACGTCACATTTCAAACCTGACGTAAATTGACGTGATCGACTGTTTTCACGCTACACAAAATCTTTTTTTCTTGTATTAAATAACGTTTTTTCAAGTTATATTTGTAAGAGGTATAAGATAAGCAGCAGTAAACTTTAAAATACTTTAAAAAACTGTCAAATAGCCAATTAGTAGAAAAAAAAGTTATCTTAATGTCGTTGTTCAAACATTACATTATGCCAACAATACTGTTGTCATTACATTATACAATGCTGTTTGGAAATAAGCACGAAACAGATTGTTTGCTTGTTAATAGATTGCAATGTATTGGGGTCGCGGCAAAATTACCCTTTCTATTGTTTCGTTGTGTTATATCGATTAATAGAAATGAGTAATATAGTACACTGCAGTATTGGGACACGTACTAACTAAAGCCACACACAATATTTACGTCGATTCAAATACGATGTAAGCGCATTTTTCCTTTTTGTTTTAGAATCGAAGCCCTTTTCGACACTCGGATTATTTTTTTACACGCTCAGGAATTCGAAATTTCATATTTGCGTTATTCAAAATACCTCAGTGTAAAATTTCATTTATGTAGCTTTAGTGGTTTATGCTATCCGTTGATGAATCAATCACATGAATCAAGAACATAGCAGTAGTACGTAGTGTATATACTTGGCATTAATTTTCATATACTTATAATTGATATTCCAAGTGTATTGGAGCAGTTGCATAATTTAAATACTCAATTGTAGTATAAAACAAATTCTATACAAAAAACAAAATGAAAACGGTCAAACGCGACTTTTAGCCCAATAATAAAGAAACAACAATCTTTGTTTCCCCATGAAAGGGAGCAATAATGAAATGTCAGTTACACTCGATGACTAGCAATGGGGAAAAATTGAATTGCCCTGAACTTACCCTGGGGCGGTGTCCAACCGCATGGGTTTAGGGTAATGAAACTACCGATGATGTGTACAGTTTTGTAAACTCTACAAACTTTAAACTCTGCCCTACCAAGAATTAAAGGCATAACCGCATATCGAAAGATACGGGAAAATGCATCTTATATACCTAACTTTAGAAGCATTTATCATTATTAAACTTGTGTCATGAACTTGTGTCGTTTTTCGTTAGCAGAGCAGAACTATGTCTAAATTTAATTTCATTTAAACGACATTTATTTCTATTCATTTATTTATATTTGGAAGACCAACAGCTTTACAATTTATAATATACTAGTTGTTGCCCGTGGCTATGCCCGCATAGATGTCGGTTATCGCGATGAAAGCCTATGTGCTGTTCTAGACTATAATCTATCTCTGTGCCAAATTTCATCCAGATCCGTTCAGTAGTTTTTGCGTGAAAGTGTAACAAACATCTATACATCCATACATTCTTACATACTTTCGCGTTTATAATATTAGTTAAGATGTTGACAGAATATGTGGCATATAGCCAATTATAGGTCCTCACAGGCTATGATATAAACAATATAACAGAATAGAACATGGGTGTAATGTTATGATTTTTATTAGTTTTGTCAACTCCGCAGGGAGCAATTCCTGTGTCGCGGACTTTACAAACATACAATACGCGGACACAAAGTACACCTAGACGGAACAAACATTTATGGATCATACAGTTTTGTATCGTTTGGGAATTAAACCCACAAAACACAAAGTTATAGCTCTTTTCTTATACATGGCATTCATTACTAGACGTTGCCTGGCTATCGAAAATCGACTGCAATAGCTATCTGCAGTCCTTCTCCGAATGAAAATTTAACTGTGCCAAATCTCAGAATTAATAATAATGCCTGGAAGAAATCGCACTTAGCCCATTGTACTAGATTATTGACTGTTTGATATTTATACGTAAGTTTTTGTAATTTTATGGTGTACAATAAAGATTTATCTATCTATCTCACATTCCTCCGTGCGCGCAATATATTTAAAAAGAGATACAGAGTTTTTTCTTCAAGTATTTAATTATATAAATATAGTTCGTCCGTGTGGTGACGGATTAAGAATACAAATGTCACCTCCCCGATCTAACCCGAGGGTGTCGTAAGAGTCGACTAAGGGACTAAGTCAGGCAGACAATATCCACTGCAAGAGACGGAAAACTCGAAACAAAACGCTATACCAACCCGTCTGGCCAGCGTGGTATAGTAGGCTAATATCCCTCCAATTGTGTGGAGGAGACCTGTGCCCAGCAGTGGGACGTTTATGTGTTGTGATGAAGAAAGTTGTAAAAGCCAATACATATATTTATTATTGTATTTCAATTAAAGTCATCTATAAATTTAATTACTTATGTTCCGCACAGATCATGCTATTCACGTACGAGTATATTATCCTCCTTTCCAATGTACCGAAGGCAAATATTGATAGGATACCTCTATCTATCGACTGGACGTTCTAAATGTTTGTACAGAACACGATGCGAGTTCGGGTTTGTTGGACATGGTCATAACGAATCGCGGTTTTGGTTTTCTATTTTTACTGCGTGCGAATGTTTTATTACATTTTTCGTGTAAGGAGAATGAATGAAGTAATGTTTACCATGAAGTTAAATTTAAATTTCGAAAATGGCAGACATTTAAATAATAGTAGTAGCAACATCATAATATGATGACTGCCTCGGTGGTCCAGTGGCCGCTGTATACGCCTGCTGTGCACGAGGTTATGGGTTCGATTCCCATACAGGACAAAACTTCGTGTAACCCACAAAGAATTGTTCTGAGTCTGGGTGTAATTAGTGTCCGTTAATTGTATGTTTGTAAAGTCCCCCGCGACACAGAGCTTGTTCTCTAGTGCGGGAGTTGTCTTTTTTAATCTACGATTAAAAAAAACAAAAATATTATGTACCACCGCAGGAAATTTTCTACTCTTTCAAGTTGTCAGAGGTGGTTTTACAAATTGCCCCAATGCGAGTTGGTGGATCAACCATGCCTTAAGAATTTCTTGTGAGACTTCTTCTTTCTGAGTGGGTGCTTTTCAAACAATAAAAATATGGACAATCGGCTACCAAACACTTTCAGATTAAGAATAGCCAATTCAAGGATCAAAGAAAGAACAGTCAAATACAAAATTATTAAATTTCAATAATATTCTTACTACAAATTATAAAATATTTAATGCCTATTGCCATTTTTTAATAGTTTTTATACAAACAGTCAACACCCAGCTTCACAAACCCTGAGTTCTATAGGCTTCTTTTCATCGACATATCACGCGAGCGAAGCTCTACAGTCCCCAGCTATCTTATTATAATAACTAATGAAAACTCATTTTTACTTTTGCTGTTCTATTTGATTGTCGTAAATTATATTATTATCAATGTATATTACGATGATAAATATAATGATAAGTTGCAACTGATAACGCCAGCTATCCATAAGGAACTAGCCATTTTCAATAATATAGCGATATCTACGAAGCTATCGGCATTATACTCGATCCGATACCGTTCAAATATCTGGTGTATTATGCGTTATCCTTGGATCCTCTTTATACCCATGAATGTATTCCTTTATTATTTTTGTATAGGCCCTTTGGTATTCTTTGCCATTTCTTTAAAAGGGCAGTAGCTGAACGATATCAATAAGGCATGATCTCGTATGTTCGATGTATTAAGGTTATAGTTATATCAATGCGGAATATTATATTTGAACCTTCAATGGTTTCTGAGTACGACATTAAACTTGATGTGTACTTATCTTAATTACTTGAATTTAAATTATTTTGTGAAGATCGTGGCTTGGCAAACATAGTGTATATACCCTTCGCAAAATGACTGAAAGTAATAGCAGAAGCCAAGGATCGTGCTAGGTGGCGTGCATTTGAAAGATCTATGTCCAGCAGTGGACTTCAATAAGCTCGATGATGATAAAATTGTTTTGAAAATTTTATTAGTCTCGTGGCATACGATTGCGTTTTTCTTATGCAATCGATCGTTAGCTCCTGGGTTCGACTCCCGGGTTGGGCAATGCTGCTACAATTTTCTAAAATCCTTATTTTTTGCAATATGTAAGTGTTCAACAACAGCTTTTACAATTTTGAACAATAGGTATACGAGTACGTAAATTAAGTATCATCATGGCAAAATTGACATAATTTATGCACATGACAATTAATTAGATCAGCAAATAATTATTTGCCAACCAACAGATAATATTCACATTATTACTTTCAAAAGTTACAAATCATGTATAATAAGCTAAATTAGGAATCTGTAAAAGCATTTGGTCTGACCTTGACAATCGGTTGCCCAAAATCGTTACCAGGTCGTATTTCCATAATAATATCTTCATATAAAACTAACGCAGATTTTCGATATAATTACAAGAGCAATTCATTTTTTTAACGAACGTTTGCATTAAATGAAACGAAGCCAGGAGTAAATTATAATTGGACTGAAATCAATTATGATTTATATTTTAAAACAGCAGCACGATCAGAATAATTATTATCTTAATATTTTAAAGCGGTTTTACACTATGAGAAATGGAGGATCCAAATCGTGTTTGAATCCATCATTACCGAACTCGATTTATATCTGTCATTTTTGTACAACCCAATTTCACATCAATTTACAACAAAATAAATTCTTGAGCCTTTAGTTAGAATTTTATCGGATTTAAATCAAATGGAATGATTATGCAATAGTGATATAGAAGAATAAATTATCTCTTGTGTTCGGAAACAAATACCTTACATAATGAATGCCAAACATTACGTAACTCGAACTCTCTTCAACACTAGAAATCCGGGATTAATCTTAGGTTGTCTAGATAGCACTATGTATGACTAATGACACTAGCGTTGTGTTGAAGGTATTTGTGTTCGATTTTATTGCTTTAACCTCTTTGATTTTCAACCACTTTCTCTGACTTGTTAAGATTAACAGTAAGCTGTAATTTTGTAAAATAAAAACAAAGCTAATAATACGATGTAGATCAAAAACAATTTTCTTCAAATCGTATTTCGTTTGAGCGAATATTTTCATCACTAGCTACTAAAATAGTTTTAATTCTTCCATTAAAATTTCCCAGTAACATTTTAATCATCATCGATTCATTTTCTGAACAAGGCTTCAAAATTATTAAAGTCGACGAACTCTTGGGTAAGATTATAATGAAATGAAAACTGTTTATTCATTTCGTACACGAGTTTTGTACTCGGGAGTACCTAATTATTTCTCTCACATGGCATTTTGACCTTTATAACTTCGTCGGAATAACCTCCCGCGTCCCACGGGATGTGTTGTGTTTGTATCTTATAAAAGCGATACGGTTTTAGAACGATCTATTTTGTTTTTAATTTAGAAATGTTAAGTTAGTAAATAAATTATATCTTTTTTTTTTTATACTACCAAAGTGACAAACAAGCATACGGCCCGCCTGATGGTAAGCAGTTACCGTAGCCTATGGACGTTTGCAACACCAGGGGTGTCACTCACGCGTTGCCGACCCTTTAAAAACCTTATAACTCCTTTCTTGAAGAACCCCATGCTATAGTCTTTTGGGAAAACCTCGGCAGGGAGCTCATTCCACAGCCTAATCGTACGTGGTAAGAAATTCCTCTGGAATCTTACGGTACGGCAAGTTTGAGGTGCAAGGGTGTGAGGATGAATATCTGATATGTAATACGGAAAAAAATATTTCCAGAAATGACTCATACATTTAAGAATGAAAGAATTAAAAAGATTAAGAATATTGACATATGTATAAATTATATATTTTCCCTGTCAACGGAGAGAGAAAAATCTTTAGTATGGTTTCAGATTTAAAGAAAATAGTACCAAAAGAAACATAATTGGCAATACTTGAAGTACCCAGTATACCATGATCTGAGTTTGACTTTATAAATACAAAAGTGTTTGACATAATTGAAAATTTTGAAGTTGACTCATGTCGTCTGCAGGTGCTCCTATAATTCTAAAATCAAGTTTTCTCAAGAACTGGATTATAGAAGTAAATTTCATGCGTAATTCGTATCTAAAATACGACCACACTTATCAGTTTTACTCCGTATAAGTATCAGTTTATAAGTATATAGTTAATCCACATCTACTCTTTACCCTACTTTTTCGAGCGCACTCAAAGCTTCTCGTTCATACAAGTGGTGCATACAAAAATCCATAAAACAAGTACGTTATGTAGTTGCAAATGGCAGCAACATACTGAATACTAGTTCCTATTCATATTATTTCACGTTTCATTTGACCGTCCGCTTCAACGGCCCTTTCGCATCGTTGGGGACAAGCGTGAGTGAACGTTCTATTTATTTTTATTGTATTTTGTATCAACGCGTATTCTAGTTTCTTTGAGAAAATTGAATAGTTATTAGAAAACAATACAGATCAAATATGTTCATGATTCGTTGGTTTAATATTTTACGAATTCCTGGAGAAAGGAATTGGAGCGTATTTAATAAAGTGCTTTTAGTCGTATTGTATCATTATCTTTGTATCCTAGGTTATCCTTCCATACTTTCTTTGATTACATCGTCATTAACTCCCTTTCTTAGCATGTCACCTTTTCGTAGTCAATGTATAATTTTCTGTAGTGTCCCTTTATTATATTCAGATTCTTATTATTCAGATCCTTACAACATTTTTTTAACCTTTTTTCATTGAGTTTCTAAGGTAACAGCCGCTTGTTTCTTAATTTTTCTGTCACTGCTAATATTTTAAAAATACCCTTGATATACTTATTCCTTTTCTTGTCTATTCTTACACTCATCACATTGAATTGTCACTGCACATCTATTTAGGAGAGGTTTTTGTGAGTTTTTTCCTTTTTGCTAAAGTTTTTTTATTATTCTCGTAATTATTTAACAATATTTTATTTAACTTTTTACTTCACGACTTTCTTTTACTGTATCAGTTTTAAACAATCAAGCTTTAGTTTTCAATAACACTACCCCGAATTTCTAAAGCAGTACACGTATTCTGAAAATCAGTTAGCGAAAACGAGTACCGATTGGTTCCCAGCACTAATTTCTGCGAAAAATGGGCTCTGAAAAAGGAATCCCTAAACAAGGACAACAACCAGAAAAAAAGCCTAACAAACAAATAAGCAGCAGTATAATGGTGTCGTTCCTTCTGTTTTATTTACGGAGTCCAAGAAAGGACAGACAATGAAGTACGGATAGCCAGTTTCTCATTTCTCATACCGTCGATTTCTGAAGATGACATATAAAGGAATTCCTTATTTCTTGCGGGCCTCTAGGGCAAATATATTGATGTATTATAATACCTATTGTTGTTCATTCATAAGCAAGGACCATAGCAATTTTGTTTACATAATGTTTTTGCAAATTAGATCTCTGTTCGTATTTTCCAGACGTTGTCAGTATTGTCTAAGCAATTTCACTTTATTAAGCTCTGTATTTTCTGTTGTCTTTTTCCATCCATTTTGTTTTTGCTATCGTGATTGGGTTCGACTTTGTGCTTAGTATTTCCATAATTGTATTATAAACCGGATATGCTGTCGACTACTACGGTATTATAGAGGTGTGTTCGTGGTTATCTTTAGAAATAATTGATCTAATGGCGTTATTTCATGCAATTAGCGAAATAGAAATTTGAAAAAAAAACATGAATGTTTGAGGTTACATTAGTCTTAAGCTATATTTTATGCTCCAACTATTGTAAACTTCATAATATTAAGTAATTGAATTGATATACTCCGACGTATAAAGAGCAAAAAATATAGAAAATAATATTATAATGTTGTCGTCGATAACCATCGTATCATACTTGATGTAATGAATTAAAAGGAAAGAAAGGCTTTCTTTTTTAATATAAGCCGAACTAGTCTTGTCATTGCAACTACATTGAATAAATGAATACTATATAAAGGAAAAAAGTACAGTCGTAAACGTGTTTGACCTAAAACTAAGTTCCGTTATTATGAAATTTTGGTGAATTGCACAACAATGAATGTTACTAAACATCGGTTTAAATATTTTCACAGCCATAATTTGTACGTTCAACCGATATTTGTGCTTCATATACATGATCAACAATGAGATATGCTAGGTTCAGTAAATTTTAGTTATTAGCTGAAAAGCTTAAGTATTGTTTTAAGTTTTTTTTTATACTACTTGGGTGGCAAACAAGCTTACGTCCCGTTTAAGCAGTTACTGTAGCCTATAGACACTTGGAGGTTCGCTGACACACAGTATACCTATACTTATAAAATAAACTACAGTGCAGCGCTTTTTGAAGTGAAAACTTCTTTTGACGCACCACACACAGATTTCCGTAGGTAGTAAGTTAGGCTGATCCGTCACGCTCGATCGGGTGAACTCGGGACCGCCGAATGTACCCGAGCTCTTTTTTGCTCGCGCTCATTTAGGGATTTGTTTTTTAACGAAACGTTTTCCTATACCAGGGCCATCCTACCCGTCACAAAAACTAGGTGTAAATATTGTTCTCTGTTATTGCAAGGGTCGTTTAATATGCAACGATAACCATCAGATGAGCTATATGTTTGTCACCTAAATAGAACAAAAAAACTTTTAAATTCGCAGTATGTACTGTGTATGTTTTTGTCCTAATAACTGAAACTTTCGTCCATGAATATATAATAGAGCTTATCTCTGCAAAAAATTAAAGCTCTATATATAAAACTTGCAAATTTTTCCAACGCGACTCATTTTAATGTTCAACGTAGTCCAGACAAACTTAATTTTCACTAACTAGTGTATCCTAGAGGCTGCCATGCATATATTGCAATGGCGAACGTATTGCAGCAAAGCTTTAATTAACAGCAATTATTCGCTTTATAATTTATGTAATTGCCACCCAGTCTTGTCTGATATGCACTTGAGTAAGTATGCAAAGTAAACAAGCGTACTCTTTGCAAAAAACTTCTTGAAGAAAATTAAAATCTAATGGTAACAAAGAATTTTTTAAGCATAGTTATTATGGTAATAAATGCAACTTATAATAATTAATAAGGTTCATTTAATGGTGGACATACCCTAGAAAATATGTTTAAAATAAGTAGATATGTAATAGTAGATTTTTTGATGTTATTTTTAGTTAAAACATGCTGGCCTTATGCGGATTGCTGAATGAGACTGTCTTAGAATGTCTTTAAAATTTCTTCTTAGACATGTGGGCTTCATCACGATGTATTTCTTCTCCGTGAGCAGATGGTAATATGGTTTGCAGCTTTTATACATACGTTAGTGTCAGACATACCTTAAGTATTAAGTAGTTACCGTAGCCCTTGAACGCTTGAAATACTAGAAGTAGGATTCAACTCACACCTCATGTACACAAGTCAGATGCATTTTCATTTTGTAATGAACATAATCCTAATCAATGCATTCAGCATTTTAAAAGGCATGCAAATTATCCCTAAGAGCGGATCTTTAGGCTAAGATCATTTATATAATGTGAATATTCTAAAGTTTATGGATACTTTAAAATATTCACAATATACTTCAGATATTTACAGGTACTTGTTAATACCAGAAGTATATAATATTGACTGCCTTCGTGGTTCAATGGCTGCTGGTTCGATTCCCACACAGGACAAAACTTTGTGTGACCCACAAAGATTGTATGTTTGTAAAGTACCCCGCGTCACAGAGCATGTTCTATAGTGCGGGAGTTGTCTTTTTATAAAAAAAAATATTAAAATAAAAGAAGAAGTGCAACAATATCACTTATCGGAAATACTTACCTGTTTAGTATTTTAGCACACGTTAGCCCAGATTATACAATTTTAAAATGTGTCGTAAATATATCAAAATTATTACCTGAAACAAATAGAAAATAGCATTATTAGTTAAATATTATTTAAAAGTCGTAAACCATACCTTAAGCGCTCACAACAAGAAACATATAAGTGCAACTATATAACTTATTAGAAATACTTACCGGTTTAGTATTTTAAAACTAATACTGCGACCTCAATCAGATATTTTATTTATAGGTTAATACCTTTAAATACAATATCTGATTGTTTGTAAGTGGTTTAGGTTAAGTTATTTTAATAACTATTTATGTAAATATCTTATGAAATAAAATATTAATTATACGTCAGAGTATTTATGGATACATAAACTCCATTAAAGTGCAGAAAGAGGTCCCTGCCGAGGTTTTCCCGAGAGACTATAGGTTTTTAAAGGGTCAGCAATGCGCGAGTGATAACCCCGGATGCAAGCGTCCATAGGCTACGGTAACTGCTTACCTTCAGGCTTGTATGCTTGTTTGCTTCTTTGGTAGTGAAAAAAGAAGGACTTTAGAAAAAATCTTTTTAAAATATGCAAGAAATTTCCAGCAGAAATTTCCACAGAGCCTGTACAGGTATATAATTATGTATTAATTGCTGATTAGTTGATGCAAAACGAACTGATAGTCTGAAAGACTGGGCTCATATTTAAAAGGAAGCCGTAGGAAAAAAGTATGCTGGCATTTGTTTTTATGACGTTCATTAGTATTATTTATTTGATTTAAATGAATAAATAAGTTTGACTTTGACTTTGAAGGACTCTAAGCTAATTCTAATTGCTTCTAGGTGATGACTTAATATAGTTTTATCTACTTTTATTTGAACAAATAGTGCATTTTAGGGACACACATACATAGATTTTCTTCGTTCTTTATAAATAACGTCAGTAGCGTACTACGCACGTATGTATTTCATAGCAAGAGATTGATTTATAATAGTTATATATGCTCAGCATAAATTATGATACATTTTTAAAATGTAAGTACACATTTTAAAATGTTTTCATTACTAATATAAGATTTTATTTTATAATAAATTTCTATGAAATTACTACTACGATTTTGTATCTGTATGCAAGATTTATAAAATTCTCTTTCTTTACGATACATTCTTACAATAATCTTTCGAGCCCCTGAAAAGGCTACGCTTAAAGTTTTATGAGTAAGTACTATGAAAAATTCTGAGGTAATATCCATATAGTACGTTGATGTAGCGGTAGAAAGGCCATAGAATTTGAGAACTTAATAACTGTGGGGTATATATTCCGAAAACTGGCACAGGTACGTATTTTATGGACGCCCATTTTCATGGTAGATTTTCTCATCATTACTATAGTGGAATAGAAACGCGAAAATTCGTCAAAGGAGATAACGAATAGCATCCACTTTGTCTTAAGGAAACATTCTTGACGAACTGACTGCGATAAGTTATTGGGTACTGAAGGTTTCAATCCGGAAAAAACCTTTTTGTGTAAAAGAATAAAACTTTCTGAAGAAATGAGGTCGACGATGTGATGACGCAATCATTCCTCTGCCGTATGGTTACGAAAATGAATTTTGTAGTAAAGTGGTCTCTGTCTAAGTTTAAAAACAGACATTTATCAAATAGAGTTAAGGTTTTCCGGCACGAACGTAGGCAGACGGAAATGATAAGAAAGAGGTAGGGCACCATACTAGCGAGCAAGCCCGACTGGGAAAGGACCTCTACCTTAGAGAAAATCACAGACAAATAACTACACAGAACAGTGTAGTTGTGTTCCTGCATGTGAGTACAGGTCTCCAGCGCTCTTTTAGGAATGCGTTTTGAAAAAAACGTTTTTCTCCATCAACGGGATACCCCATCTTAAAACCCTGGTGTAAAAAAATTACAGTTATTTCAGACTATAATCCATCCACGGTTCTTATGGCTTCAACATGTTTTTCTCGCGGACAGAGCTGCGGGCAACAGCTAGTCTTATATAAAACATTCAAGGGTTCCCCATCTCAGCCACAAGTCGTCCACTGCTGGACATAGGCCTCCCCCAAGGTCTTCCACATCATTCGCAGCGTGGGCAGGCCTCCAACAAGGTAGACCGACGACCTGGGGATAAACTACTAAGGGACTAAGGGTCGCGGGCAATCGATGAACAAGTTCAGCTCAGGATTCAAGCGTTCGTAACTTAATAATTACCGAGTAGACCGTGTGTTATTTTTTTACCTTAATATTTAAAAAAATGGTATAAAATTAATCACAGTAATCGTGTACACCGAGCTAGGTTTTACCCCCACTTAATACATTATTATAGCTGTTTAAATCTCACTCATTTTTAAATAAGAGTAGGTAGTAATGTAATTACTTATTGCACAGTAAACAGGTGGCTCTAACGTTGGCATTGCTCATTTAACAACACAATGCTTGACCACCGTAAATAATATAATACACACATACAGAGTAAACCAGAATAAAGTATGGAGCTAATTATTTAATGATACATTTTGAAACATTTGCTGGTAATTATGAATGCTCAGTAATTATGTACCAAATGACTTGGAAAGGAGAAATAATATTCTTTTTTGTTTAAATTTAGTAGGCAGATATTAAGGTTGGACCATATTGTTATGGGCTATATTTATTAGCCGCGACTAGTATCAGTATCTTACGTGTAGCCACTGATATCATATTAAGTGCTGATGATTCATCCATGAAGACATGGGAGTAAGTGCACATAGGGGGTTTTAGTCCGTATGCCGGCCGCCTACCATCTTGAAAAGACCGATATAACCACCTCGCATCTCCAGGCTGCGCGCTATGCAAAAAGCATGTCTCTCCTCTAAAATATGATAAGACAAATTTGGTTCAGGCTCACGACCTAAATGACCCTGAAATGCAAAGTAACCAGTTTTATTTTTGCTTATTAAAAGAGCATAAATTCTCTGAGTGCAAATGAGATCTTGTGTGGCTTACAACGGTCCATACCGCAACAGCCTAATTTGAATAGTACAATAACACAAAAGTATGGAAACTATAGGTTGTAACGCACACATGACTATTAGGCATCTTTGAGTGTTTAGGTATTCGGTTAAATCTGGTGCACTGGGTATTTTTATTTAGCAGCAAACATTTGAAAGACTGCGGAGTCTAATAAGTAGCGCAAGTAGTTACGGGTAATGGACACGTCTAATAGTCTGTTTCAAGCTTTACACTCATGGTTCGCAAGATACTTTAGGATCCGTTTTATAGCAGCCGAGCTTATCGCTACAATATTTGGCACAGATCCAGATTCCGGACTGATATTGAGCATTTTTCGATAGAAAACCCAATACCTGATCTTCTAAATGTTGTGGAAGTCCAGTATTGGAAGTATTTTGACTGAGAAAGGAGCAACCGTATTACCATATCATAGGATTCATAAAATTTAATTTCTGACAATTGGAAAATGCTGGAATATACCAGCAACCATTACCATGAATACAATTCATCATCATCATCATCATCATCATCATCATCTCAAACGATAGACGTCTACTGCAGGATCGCCTCAATAATTTTCACCATGTTCCATCCTGAGTTGACAAAGACAAATGCCTGGAAAAAAATGTACTAAGCGATTAGGCCGCCCATTGTACTTACTTTTTTATCTGTATCTTATATTAGTTCGTGTTATTTTGTGGTTAATAATAAAGAAGTATCTATTTATCTATCAAATTAAAATCCAAAAACTTTATTGTTTAACACATTACATCTTTTGTTTAACTGCATGTTGTTGTGTGAATTAACAGTTCACTATCATCCACCGCATGTTAGTTGATCAAATGGCCCAAACTCACTACCCAATGGGTGCTAATTGCCAAGCAACATCGCAGTAAACGGAGATGGCGGGATGAGTTGGATTTATTTAACCAAGACTGATTCTCCTCAGCGGCTTTAGACAGAGAGAAATGGAAGGAGAGTGGGGAGGCTTTTGCCCTGCAATGGGACAGTACAGGCTTATAATAATTATAATAATATGATCTACCAATTAAGGCATGCAAATCGACCAAGTATGATTGTGATAAAAACCCAAGGAAGGCATCTCAACAAGAAGTCCACCATTAGTAGCAGGAATACACACACACAAACACAATGATTAACGCACTCGTATATTCTAGTTTAGTAGTTTCGTTAAACCGCTTTTCCCGTTGCTTCATTGCACTATAACATTTAATGGTTCTTCCAAGCACGCCGTCAGTAAAATTTAGCCTAAGAACCAAGTTTCGAAACTGTATTTATCTTCAAGAAAATATACTTCTCCCTAGAGAATCACCGCTGTCGGTTCGCCAACGTTAAAATACAAGAGAAATAATAGTTGTATATATTCACATAAGCATACCTCTGGGGTTGAATATTGCTACCGAAATAATACTTGAAGAAATTCACGATTGAAATGTTCGTCTGTTCGGGCAGTATAAGGGCAGCTTTGGAAGATAAGTGTATCTCATTTTCATTCACTGGGAAGTAGCAAGATAGAGGTGGTGGCGTTGATACGTGACGCAATCAATGCTCTTTGATGCAAAGTTCGGTACTTGAAATGGAGGTTTTCGACTAAGGACTAGTCCTGGTACAAACGACTGGTATTTTCGCCTGATGGTAAGCAGTAACTGTAGTCAATAGACGCTTGTAATAACTGGGGTGTCACTTACATGTAACTGAGCTAAAAAATAGTAACACTAGGGTCACGTGATGGTGGATCCCAGGGATAGGACAATGATTTCTTAAAAATGCATTCCTAAATTGGCACTGGAGACCTGTTTTCTGATTCCCTTCATTTTCTGTTTACCTCACAGAAACAAAATTTCCTCCTTTTTTATAAAGTGATACTTTTGGCATTATAAACCACTAGTTGTTGCCCGCAGCTCCGCCCGTGTAAATGTCGGTTATCACGATAAAAAGACTATAATCTATCTCTGTGCCAAATTTCATCCAGATCCGTTCAGTAGTTTTTGCGTGAAAGAGTAACAAACATTCATACATCCATTCTTACAAACTTTCGCGTTTATAATATTAGTATGGATAGGCTACGGTTACTGCTTACTACAAGTCGAGAAGTAAACGTGACTGTTAAATAAAATAAAATAAATAATATTTCAAAATAGTAACAGTAGTTTTATACCTACAATCATTATTCGTTTCCCAAGACACATGACAAAGGCGGTATCATCTTATCATTCACTGTCGTTCCTACTGGTGCCTATTCAAATAGGATAGGTCCCTACAAACTGTGAACGCATGAGTGAGTTTAGGTATGACCATGTCACAGATACAACGGTGTTGTGCCCAAAACTTATATTTATATGATGTTGTTTTATATTATTTGACAAAAATGTGGTTTGTTTTTAATTTTGCGGATATAGTGTATGTAAATATAATATACTAGCTGTTGCCCGCGGCTCCGCCCACGTGGATGTCGTTTATCGCTGTAATAAGTAGCCTATGTGTTATTCCAGAACATAATCTATCTCTGTGGCAAATTTCATCCAGATCCCTTCAGTAGTTTTTACGTGAGAGAGTAACAAACATCCATTCATCCATCCATCCATACTTACAAACTTTCGCGTTTATAATATTAGTAGGATCTACCTAATGGTACATTTTAGGAAATATCTAGTTTTACCATAACATACGTGCCTCGCAATATCTAGGTGTCATTATAAGTCAATTCCAAAATGTATGTATGGCCTCCAGCGCTCATTTAAGGATGCGGTTTTAAAGAAAAAAAATCCTATCCCAAGGCCATTTCAGCCTATTCCATTTAGTGTAAAAGAAAGGGTGGCAACACGCAAGTTATACCTCTAGTATTGCAAGCGTCCATAAACTACGGTAACTGCTTAACATCAGGCGGGCCGTATGCTTGTTTGCCAGCCATGTATTAGCTCCTAAAAGTATCACGTAATAGCAGTATCAGTTGTAAGTACAGTGCAAGATGTGTATGTGTCATTGAACCCCTAGTATCGAGTTACTACTATTGTTAAATGTGAACCATGATCTACGTTAAAGCTCTGTTGTTGAAATCCACACAATACGAGCACCTAAGCATTGTTTGCGCCTGAAATTTGATAGCTACTGTAAGAGTAGGTAAGCTTAAGTTGTTTTATTTTTGTTCAAATCTTTTGTTAAAAATATAGTGTTGGTAGACGACCTTTTTAAGCATAAACTTGGTACGTGTCAACGTGGAATTGAGTGTGGAAGATACTTTTTAGAAACTTTTTATTTTACATGCTTCGTTGTGTGTGTATCTAGTTAGTTTATAATAATGTTTAGTATTGTATTTGAACTAGGAAAGTAGGCACTTATTTTTATTTATTTTTTTCTATACTACTTGCGTGGCAAACAAGTTTACGGCCCACCTGATGTTATGCAGTTACCGTAGCCTATGAACGCTTGCAATACCAGAGGTATCACTTGTGTGTTGCCAACCCATTGTTTTATACCAGGGCTTTAAGATGAGAAACGTATTCCTATCCCAGGGATACTCCTGGAATAGGAATACTTACGTTTCTTTCAAAACGCGTCCTTAAATAAGTGCTGAAGACCTGTACTCATACACAGGAACACAATTACACCGCTTTGTGTAGTTATTTGGCTGCGGTCTTCTGTAAGGTGGAGGTCCTTCCCAAGTCGGGCTTGCTCGCTTGTATGGTGCCTTACCTCCCTCAAAACTTTAAACTTATTTTCAATACCTACAATTATTATTTTATTAATTGTATTTGATGAATTCTTATATCCGCGAAGGATTTTATTTTTGTAAGAGACAACTGTAACACTCGGGAAAAAACCCTGTGTTACGGGGTAATTTACAAACATACAATTCACCTTTATAAATAATCAAATGCAAAATATGTAGGTTCATCCGTGCAGTCAAACTCCTTAACAGTTTATAGCGTCATCTTGAATATTCTAAAATATTATAAATGCGAAAGTTTGTAAGGATGGATGAATGTTCTTTAATCTTTCACTTAAAACCATTTTTTTTTAACACTACCAAGGTGGTAAACAAGCATACTGCCCGCTTGAAGGTAAGTAGTTACCGTAGCCCATGGACGCTCGGAACACCAGGGATATAATCCACGCGTTGCCGACCCTTTGAAGGATTTTGATGAAACTTTTAAATTTTTAGCTTTATTTACCAGAACTGTACAAACTATAAGCTATATATACCTTTAACGAAATCCACTCAGGCGAAGCCACGAACAGAAGCTAGTATAATAATTTCTCACAATCAAGGAATTCCAAAAAAGATTTCCACAGATTAGTTAAAAGCAGTAATGACACATAAAGTTGAATTACACAAGTAGCCACCATTACACGTCAAGCTGCCTCGTTGGAACGTAACTAATCGGGACATGATGACAATTAGGCCATAATTACAACTGACTGGCTTCCACAAAATAGCTAAACGCGCAACGTAATTGTACATAGTTCAATGAGCTGGACTTTGTCCAAAAACTGGTCTTTGGAAATAAATAGGAACATAATAAAAAAGACAACGATGAAAATAATTTGTAACTAAATATAGAACAAATATTTTAAAAAGTGAGTGTGTACACAGTGTACAAACGTAAGAAGTTATATTACTTTGGCGTAATAAATATCCTAAATACAGTTGTCAGTTCTTACGCAATAACTAGCCAACTTCAGGGTTTAACTCTCATAATTTATCCCTAATTCGCCAAAAGAAGTCTAACTTCAAAATTTTGCTACAAAGAAAAATGACAAAAATCTTGTGTTTTCAACAGACTAAAAAGGGCACAGCTCTTGAGTTTATAAACTCAAACTCAAGATTCATTTATTCATTTAGGTTACAAAGTAACACTTATGAAGGTCATAAATTTTAAACCAATTTTAAATATTCTTTTTGCATTAGGTTATATTCGACTAAAGTAGCAAACAAGCACACGGCGCGCTTGATGGAGAGCACTTACCGCAGCTTACGCTGGTGCCCCAAAATTAGTAAGCACCCCCATATCATCATCATAACCCTACTGAGTAGTATAATAATAGCAACCCATATGTGTCCCACTACCGGGCACGGGTCTCCTCTTCTCTATCAAGAGAGGGAGAGGATTTAGGCCTTAATTCACATACTCTAGCCTAATGCGGGTTGGTAAATCAGACATTTCTTTAGAATCACTTCTAAGACATGTGGGTTTCCTCACGATATTTTCCTTCACCGTTAGCAGATAGCGAATCATTTTATAATCTCCTCAAAGTGAAATTGACTGCCTCGGTGGTCCAGTGGCCGCAGTATGCGCCTGCTGTGCACGAGATTGTGGGTTCGATTCCCACACAGGACAAAACTTTGTGTGACCCACAAAGAATTGTTCTGAGTCTTGATGTAATTTGTGTCCGTTAATTGTATGTTTGTAAAGTCCCCCGCGACACAGAGCTTGTTCTCTAGTGCGGGAGATGTCTTTTTAAAACAAAAAAAAACACATTGGTACTGCCGCCCAGGATTGAACTCGCACAACTGTTTCCTATATATGAGTAATATACCTACTTTTATTTCCCTTGGGTTAAAAATCTAAATGAATACTGGAAACCTAATACACTGACTGAATACTATATCAACACATTACATATAAACAAAATATTTTCCTCATAATGGTACTGTATGATGAGTTGTTTATTGAGACGTTAACGCCTACGTAAGTCGGCACACAATGAGATTCAAGCATCGCCTTTGTATGACCTCTATCATAAATGGCGCAAAGAAAACGGAGCGTTAATGAAGCTTGGTCATAGTCATCTTTCTTTAATATTCATAGGGGTTTTACGGGATTTGCCGAGACTAATAAAATACCTAGGTAACGTTGTGCATCTGTAGTCAACGATAGATGGATCTCATTAGAGCATCTTCGGAAAATACTGTTCTGAAAGCAGAAAGGACATAGCTTTTTTGGTTGCCAACTCATTGACTTCAGTTTATATTTTTATGATTCAGTGTATAGTTACCGAAGCATAATATTGCTTCGGAATCTGCTTATCATTTGGCATGAGGTATATTCTCTGTCACTTTTGTCGTTAATATCTCTCTAAGTGAAAGAATGTCACTTCAACGAGAAAATATTATAGAACACCTTATATCCCAACTGTTCTTTTAACTTTAATAACTGACACAAGAACTTTATCGAATAGGACACCTCGTCCTCTTATAACTTCAAAGAAAGTAAGTTTAAGAAAAATATTTGAATTTTCTTATAGAGGAAAAACTTTGTATTGGATTTTTTCAAAAAGCTCTTTGAGCATTCAGCTGTGTGCTGAAGCTTTGTTCCTATAGTTTTCAAGCATCTTCATATAAAAAAATCTGTTGAACTAAATCTAAAATAAGTTCAACCGATTTTTTTATATGAAGCGACCGATTTTTTTCAAGTATTTTGTTCCACTAAAAATAGATTTATCTTTAGTGGAACAAAACACTTGAAGCCTTGCACTAATGACTCCGGCTGACGGACTGTCTATCGACGGAGAATTGTAAACCTGGTCCTTTTCGTTTGAAACTCTGAAAATTACATAATGGAACACTTTTGGTCTCATGTTCCTTGCCTGTTACTGGGTTAAGCATCAATCATTTTAAAACATCGCTATTCAAATCCTTTATTTAAATTTTGTTCGGAACGGTAACGAAACATCTGCTGTGGTTTTTAACCAACTTTAAGTGAGTATTTTGTGCATATATTGGAAAGTAAAACGCTCTCGAAATAAATATACTGGTGGTAGTGTTATTAGAGAACAAACACGAACAAAATGTACACATTTGCAGTTTTTTTTTCCGTGTTCGTGCATCTTTTTACAAAAAAAAAAAAATATTTAAACGATAATTTTTATAAATAAATTATTATTATGTCATTGTCATAAATTTGTTTTTCAATATATAATTTTACTAAAAACTGCTGTATTTTCCAAAGAGTAGTGCTGTACTTTGTAAAATTATAAATGATAACGAATTTTAAAAATATTGATATTGATTTTTGTTGCTTAATAATAAAAATTGCGGTTTTTAATGAAAATTGTGATAATATAACTTATAAAGGTACTTAAAATTGGCTACATTTTATGTTAAAAAACGCTTTGCTCATTCAAAGCCTCGCAAAAGCTAATATTTACTTTAGGCAGTTAATTTACTTAGAACAAGCTTCAGTGTTCAAATAATTCTCTTGTAAAATTCCTTTATATTCAGCGTCTGGTATTTTATATAATTATGACAAGGTGCCATCTACCAAGCAGAAAGATAGTAGATAGACCACTTGTCACAATTACTCAAAGATCAGACCCAAAGCCCACATGGCCACCTCACGTTCAACTAAACAGGGAACCCTTCGCTTGAAAATTGAGTTTAGATGAAATCGTAATGTAATGTTAAATTATCCTTTCTAATATTATAAATGTGAAAGTTTGTAAGTATGGATGGATGGATGGATGTTTGTTACTCTTTCTCGTAAAAACTACTGAACGGATTTGGATGACATTTTGCCCATAGATAGATTATGGTCCGGAGTAACACTTAAGCTACTTTTTACAGCGGTAACCGACATCCACGCGGGCGGAGCCGCGGGCAACAGCTAGTGTATAATAAATGTGCTCTTTCTACTTATATATACTCGTATAGATGATGTTTCAGAAATATAAAATGCTTGGGATTTTTTATACGTCTTGGGTGGCAAACAAGCATATTACCGTAGCTTATGAACGTATGCAATACCAGAGGTATCACTTGCGTGTTGCTGAATTATTTTTTCATGGAATAACCCTGGGATAGGCAATCGTTTATTTCAAAACGTAAATGAGCGCTGGAGACCTGCACTACATAGAAACACAACTACGCCGCTGTGTGTAGTTATCTGGCTGTGGTCTTCTGTAAGATGGAGTTCCTTCCCCAGTCGGGCTTGCTCGCTGGTATAGTGCCCTACCTCTCTTAAAACTTATTTGTTACTGCTAACTAGCGGTTGCCACGGCTCCGTCCGCGTGAGTCAGTTAGTCAGTTATTGCTGTACAAAGTACCCTATTACCTTCCTTAATACACCATCTATCTCCTTGCCAAATTTTATTGAGATCTGATCAGCCATTTTTTGTGAAAAAGTAACAAACAAACAGAGTAGCTTTCTTCATCATCATCATCATCATAACCCATAAACGTCCCACTGCTGGGCACGGGTCTTCTCCATACAATTGGAGGGATATAAGCCTACTATACCACGCTGGCTAGACGGGTTGGTATTGGTATAGAATTTTGTTTCGAGTTTTCCCTCTCTTGCAGTGGATATTGTCTGCCTGACTTACTTCCTTAGTCGACTCTTACGACACCCTCGGGATGAAAAGGGGTGGTGACATTTGTATTCTTAATCAACACGGAGTAACTTTCACATTAATGTATATAATTATATTTTTTTTTTATACTTACAGGGTGGTAAACAAGCATACGGCCCGCCTAATGGTAAGCAGTTACCGTAGCCTATGGACGTTTGCAACATCAGGGGTGTCACTCACGCGTTGCCGACCCTTTAAAAACCTTATAACTCCTTTCTTGAAGAACCCCATGCTATAGTCTATAATAATAATGCTATATTGTAATATTATTAGTATGAATGATTAGAATTTCACCCTGTAGATATAACTACTGCACGTATTATCTTACTTAAGAAACCTGAAACATGCATGTACTTAAAATACAAACAAAGTACGCTAAGTGCCTAGAGCTTCGAGCCACGTATCTTGTACGTGTTCAAGCTAAAGATCAACGTAATGCGTTAGTACTAGAATACTAGGAATTTCAAAATATTCTGACGCAGTTATTTTTGTATTGTTCAAAAGATTGTAACTATCTGGCGATTAAAAACAGTGGCCTGAGTTTCTTGGTAGTTCTTTTGATGGCTCCAGGTCAGCGAACTAGCCGTAGGCAAATTTAACTGACATCATCTTTTTGGCTTATTAAGAACTAGCTGTTGCCCACGGCTCAGCCCGCGTGGATATCGGTTATAGCTGTAAAAAGTAGCCTATGTGTTATTCCAGACCATAACCTACCTCTGTGTCAAATTTCATACAGATCCGTTTAACAGTTTTTACATGAAAGAGTAACAAACATCCATTCATCCATCCATTCTTAAAAACTATCGCGTTTATAATATTAGTAGGATTAATGACCTTCATAAGTGTTACTTTGTAACTTCAATGAATAAATGAATTTAGAGTCTAAATTTTATTTTATACTAATAATTAAATGGTAAGTTTCATAGGACCTGTTTAGATATATACAATACTAGTGGCATTATTACCGCTATGCTGACCGTAAACATATAACCCAAGGGTCGATTTATAACCGATTAATAACCAAATTTCAGAAAGTATAAATGCAATAAACTTGAAGTTGATCAGGCAAATTTGTGTAGGCATAAATATCTACTGCCTATACTTAAATATCTAAAAAAATAACCGAGTGATATCAGAGCGGCCGGCTGATTCTCTAAGAAACAGCGATGGCAAACTGATAGTTGTGATCGCAAACCAACAGTTGGGATTGCTCGGTGACGGCATAATCTATCCGTTCGTCACTTGGGGGTTACCACTGAAAATCAGCGCTGTGTTGTTACCACAACATAGCATTATGCTAAGTGGTAACCTCATTGACACAGTACCAAAAAAAATTACTGTGTCAATAAATGTAATTTTCTTTCTTTCTTTCTATTGAATAAACGTCAAAATGGCTCGGTTTTTGCTCTTACGGAATACCGATTTTCAGTCTGACTGACAGCCAGAATTTGCTCGGTTTTTGCGGTGGCTCGGTTTTTGCTCTTACGGAATACTCCTGCGGGTAAGTCTCTGAATACTTTAGTTTCTTTCGCGTTTTCCCAAAAGTACCCATTAAAACGTTGAAAAAGCTAGCGCAAATTATTCAAACACTTTTTCCATCTACTACTTTCGTTAATTAAACAGCAGAGTTGAAAATACAAAATACTTAAAACAAAACAATAGAAGTTTTGTAACAAAAATACGAAGCGGGACTTTTCAACTTTTTCTATTAGAATTCAGTCAAGAAACTTAATAAATACATCCGGTTAAGTCTACGAGTGGATACAATTTTAAAAGAAAATGGGTACGCTAATTTTAATTTTCTATGCCTTGGCTGATCTTCTTGTTATCGTTTGGTTAGTGGCCAACCTGGTGACAGAGTTATTGAGATCGCCCATATTTAGGCCTCTGTCGTGATCTAACGACTGATAACAGTCGGGACCGAATTTTAACGTGCCCTCCGAAGCCCGGAGACGCTCAGATAAAATACCACTATGCAGTCACCCATCTATAGGGTTACCGCGCCCCAGCAAGTGCACCTAGCTATGAGCGCCTTGGCTGATGGTCAGCAGTTTCCGTAGCCTATGGACGCTTTCAGTACGAGAAGTATCACTTGCGTGTTTTCGACCCAACAATTTTAGCAACAGAGTTTTGTGTAACATCCCTCGTTGCGGCAAGTATAAAACTGGTAGATGGTAACCCATCTACGGTTAACATTGGTATTTTTTTTTTTTATAGAGGGAAAATGCTTTATGCATACCGCCCATACATGCTATGCTAGGCTATGCTAGGCCTCCCCAAGGTTTTCCACAACTCTCGATCCTGAGCCGACCTTGTCCATCGGTTGCCCGCAAACTTTACCAGGTCGTCCGTCCACCTTGTTGGAGGCCTGCCCACGCTTCGTCTTCCAGTTCGTGGTCGCCGCTCTAGAACTCTAGAACCTTTCTGCCCCAACGGCCATTAGTTCTGTAAGCTATGTGCCCGGCCCATTGCCACTTAATGGAGGCAATTCTTCGAGCTATGTCGGTTACTTTGGTTCTCCTACGGATCTCCTCATTTCTGATTCAATCTCGCAGGGAAACTCTAAGCATAGCTCTCTCCATTGCTCGTCGGGTGACTTTGAGCCTTCGCACGAGGCCCATAGTGAACGACCACGTCTCAGATCCGTATGTAATCACTGGCAACACACACTGGTCAAAGGCTTTCGTCTTGAAACACTGCGGTATTTGGGATGAGAAGACGGATACGGATTCGACGAGTGACCTCTTTCTCGAAGTTGGACCTAACTAACTGGACTGTATGTCCCAGGTAAACATACTCGTCAACAACTTTGAGTGTAGATCCTCCAATTGTGACAGAGGTGCGTGCGACATGGACATTCGCCATAATCTTAGTCTTGTCCATGTTCATTTTAAGACCCACTTGTAGTGAGACTCTACTGAGGCCATCGAGCATTGCGCCAAGGTCTTCCATGGTCTCAGCCATGACCACGATATCTCCGGCAAAACGAAGGTGGGTGATGTACTCGCCGTTGATGTTGAAGTGGAAACTAAGTAACTTGTGAATTGTATCGTCGAGAGGGTGCAGTGACGATGATGAGTTCCATGATTTTTGTTCACCCAAAAAGGGCAAAAAAACCTAAAATACGGAAACCTCTAAGAAAAGGCCAACTTAATTAAAGGCCACCCGTGCAAAGGGACGTGTTGCTAGTAATATATATGGCCAATAACCTTTTAAAAAAATGGGCTATGAAATAAAAAAGTGTGGCACAAAAACATTCTACCCTAGCCTTCACAAACATTTAAGATACGCTGCAGAAGGTCGAAACAAAACCCTGAACGCGTTGTTTATGCACATATTGCAGGATTAATGCATATAGCCATATACACCCACAGGCTACTCGCGTAAAAGGAGACGCAATGTGCTCAATGAGCGTTAGTTTCTCTCGTTATTAGACACAGGTAAACATATAGAGTAGGAAAGTGATAATACTTGCATTGACAAGCGCGGTGTTGCATTCCATAAGTAAAACAAAAGACGGTCGGTCATATGCCGCGAGTCTGATATTGTTTTGGAAACAGTATTTATTTCATTTCATTTTTTTGAGTAAAAAAAGCCAAATTTAAAAAAAAAACTTTACTTTTGAGAGGTAGGGCACCATACTAGTGAGCAAACCCGACTGAGAAGGTCCTCCATCTTACAGAAGACCACAACCAAATAACTACACACAGCGATGTAGTTGTGTTCCTGTGTGTGAGTACAGGTCTCCAGCGCTCATTTAGGGATGCGTTTTGAAATAAACGTATTCTCATCCCAGGAATACTCCCATCTTAAAGCCCTGGTGTAAAAAATACCTCTGATATTGTAAGCGTCAATAGGCTACGGTGACTGCTTAACATCAAGCGGGCATACGGCCCGCTTATTTGCCACCCAAGGAGTATAAAAAAGTGCGTTATTTTGCGCCACAGGTTTGCTCCTTGCTTTAATAAATTATAAATTTTATTAAATCCATCGCATACCTGTTGCCATCTTCTATACGCAGTATGCGCCTGCTGTGTGGTTTGATTCCCACACAGGACGAAACTTTGTGTAACCCACAAAGAGTTGTTCTGAGTCTTGATGTCATTTGTGTCCGTTAATTGTATGTTTGTAAAGTCTCCCGCGACAGAGAGCTTGTTCTCCAGTGCGGGAGTTGTATTAAAAAAATATATGAATCCATTCTAATATTTAATTTTATCAATGCGAAAGTAACTCTGTTTGTTTGTATGTATGTTTGTTTGTTGGATACATTTACACGACTAAACGGCTGAGCGGATTTTAATTCAATTTTATCAAGGAGATAGATTGTATAACTGACATTCATGCCGCGAGCATAATCTAGTTTTATGTAAGTTATATGGAAATAGATATTATCGGAACAATTTCTGAGAGCTTATTGAAGTTTGCGGTTTTACTTTGCTTTTACTATCATGCAGCTGTGAGATATAGTTTGATACTAATATATTTAAATCATGGTTTCATGATTTTGAAAAGATTTAGTATCCTTTTAGAACGTTTTGCCGCCGTATGACCTAGATGCATTGCAAATTAATATGGTACCTTCTTAATAAAATAATTAAAATCGGTTCATAAAATAACAATGAACTCGTATATACATACGATATGAGAATCTCCTCCATTTTCGAGGTCACACATGTAACCTTGGGGTTAAAAGCATACAAAACGCTGTAATTTTTGGGTCAGTTACGCTAACGACTAAGGCCTCAGATATTGCGAGCTTCCAAAATCCACAGTAACTGCTATTAGGCGGGCCGTATGCTTGTTTGCCGTCTAAGTAGCATAAAAAACAAACACAAAGAGTCAAATGCTAGTCCATCTTCAATAAACTAAATTTAAAAGAGTGTTTCATTACGCGAGATACAATGTTCGTGAGCATATTTTATTCATAGCAGTATTATAAAGCATTATTTTATTACAAAACAAGCACTTAAACTGAAACTTGCGAAGGTCGTGTAGCAAAAAAAAACCCAGTGGTGTCGTGGGACACCAGATAAAAACGAAATTCCTTAAAAAAATTTTTTGACGTTCTATTCGAGGTATAAAGAAAATAATTATTTGGATATACATTTTGTATAATGATTTTTTTAACAAATAAAATAAAAAACTATTTTACAGAATAATCTACACAATTTTATTTTATTTTCAATTATTCATAAAAATATATTATTAAAATGAATAGGTACTTGAAATAATTCCTTAAGACTCCTTATACTAGTGATCGCCCGTGGTAGAAATTCAACCATATTTCATTAAATTTTAAGCTATTATTTGACCTTTAATTTATTCTTTACTTACTTTACTCTTAGATCAAAAACCTTCTTACACAATTTTTACATATTATTATTGGCCGTTTAGAGAATTCGCCAATGAAATAGCAATAAGTGTCATTGGTGTCATTACAACTTTTGGTCTTAATTTTTTCCGTCTAGCTCCCTTTCGCAACGCGCGATAAAGAACTTCGTTCCAAAATATACTTGTATTTTCTTGTAGGTACTTTCTGTTGCTAAGTAACCCAACCTGGGTTACCATACAAGCGAGCAAGCACGACTGGGGAAGGACTTTATCTTTACAGAAGACCTACACACAGTGGTGCAGTTATGGTCCTGTGTGAGAGTACTAGTCTCTAGTGGTCTTTAGGGACGAGTTTTCATATTCAGCTCAGGACCGAACGATGTGGAAAACCTTGGGGGAGGCCTGTATCCAGCAGTGGACCTCGAGATGGATGGATGGATGGATTTACATGGACGACGTGTGGTAGCCTAGTTATAGCTTAACGTACGACTGCCGTGTTAAGATCTAAGGATCAAATCCCGTGTCGGTTAATGTGTTTTTTTGCTTTTAAACAGTAAGTAAATAGTATTTTCTTTGCTTTTTTTCTTTTATACGCCATTTCATTATAGAAAACATTATATTATGATAATTTTCGCCTCCATTATTATCCTTTTGATAAGCGCGCGTTTATGTGGAATAATTACCATATTGATAGAATAGAACGTTAGTAGCTGAGCCGTAATATTCACGATAACTATCACATTGATTTCACGTACATTAATATTATAATTAGATTAAAAGCGGTAGGTCATCCTACAAACGAGAATATTTGTCTGGGGGAGGACCTTACTAACTAACAGAAGACCACAGCTAATTAACTACATTAGTGTAGATGCATTCCTGTGCGTGAGTAAGATGTATTTTTAATACGTTTTATTATTTTAAGGACATAAGAAAGAATCTGTCTCTATTTAGTGAGGAATTGTTTAGGCCCGATTCAGACGAATCTAATAACCGTAATTACATCAAATATTGAACATGAAAGCTCATACTAAAATGAGAATTTTAAATTTGAGTTTGATGAGCTCATCATTGCAGGTCACCACTAAACTCGTCAGATCACGACCTGCCTGACGGAAGGCTGACACGGCGACCAATCTCGGCGCAGATTAGTCAACTGAGTGCGAAATATAATTACAATGCACGGATTTGTACGCAAACATTGAAGCACTGTCTATTTTTTCACTCACATAATTCGAGGGACGACATTACAACACGACTGGAGGAACATCAGGCGTAGAATATAGACAGATAGTACAACAATTTGATTGTACGGTTGATTCGATAGATTAAATGGTAATCTCAAAAAAATGCCAATGTGATGTGATTGTGGACGAATATGATTTAAGAGAGGTAGGGCCATACAAGCGAGCAAGCCCGACTGGTGAAGGATCTCCTCCTTACAAAAGACCACAGCCAAATAACTACACACAGGTGTTGTTGTGTGTACGTCATACGTATGTAAAAAATGACCACCGCTCAGCATAATGCTATTATAATTATGAATAAAACATAATAATGCTGATTTTAAGCGACAGCCAAGTTTGCTCAATATAATCAAATACATAAAGGGTCTCAAATCTCAACTCAAATTATAAGACATTATGTTTGTTAAGTATAAACTGCATAACTAAGATTCCTTTGTTCATTTTCACCGTACTCTACTTGAATCAAATGAATTTTGAACCAGAAACAACGTGGACGTGCTTCAAGATAATATCAACGCTTTTCAAAACTAGTCCAAATAATCCACATGAAAATTCTTCCACTTTTGCTGCCAAACAGTTTAGTTTATAAAGCTATTGTGACGTCACCATTAAGACGGCAAAAGAATTTCAGCAAATTGTACTGAGATGTCGCATCGGTGACCTTTCTCTGCCAACGTAGCCGTCTTTTTTCTTGTTTTCCTTGATTACTTTTGACAATTGCTACTTACTTTTATTTTTTTCTGTGCGTGTGACAATCTTTACTTTTATTCCTCTAATAAACAGTTAGCCTAGTTTAATTGATACCTGCGAGGACGTTATCTCGTAGAAGGAGGTGGCGGAGCGGATCATTGAGGAAAATATCCTTGTTGATCCAATCCGACGCCGGCGAACCTTGGCAACGTCAGCGCGCTTATAAGCGCCTGATGCCGCCATAGTGAAGATGTGGGTAAGAGGTCGGGGCAACGAGCTTCTCACCCGCACCCTTCCGCGAAGAGACAGGATCTCCAGTGCGCTCGGACGCTGTCACTGGTGACGGAGCCCGCGTACCACGGGCAGCCTCTGAGTGGACTACTGACGTCACATCGTCAACCCGTGAAGGCAGCTACTGGTGCACAGGAGGGTGTAGTCGGTATGCCAGCCGCCTAACTATTTTTAGGCCAAAGAGTTTTTATTTTTATTTTAATGTTTCTGCAAACAAATTTCTCAAGGCGGACTCAATACCTACCTAAAAGTTATTATCCGCAAGTCGTACAAATTATACATTATGTAATGAATATCTATCAATCAGCCTATTAGTTGGAATCTAATAAAGAATTAATAATTGAGAAGAGCCCAACCATAACCATTACAGTAAAGTAACTATTCCACAAACTAAAAGGTATTATACGCTATAACTCACAAGCTAAATTCGATGACCAGAATTAGTTGGTACGCCTATTCTCAGGGATATTAATCCCGGATTAATCTTAGTTGTTACAAGGTCCGTTGTAATTTTGGTGGATATAGCCCAGACTATGTTCCCAAGGGACCTAATAGGCGGTTGAAACATAATTAGAATCAAATATTGAACATTGAAAGCGCGGTAAAGGACATATCGGTACTTATATTATAAATGCGATAGTAACTCTGTGTTTATGTATGTATATTGCCTCCATAGCTCAGTGATTGATGTGTGAAACTGCTGATCACGAGGTCCCGGGTTGATTCCAGGGTCGGACCAAAACTCGATATTGGGTTTTCCTGTTAAGAAATTCACAATTCACACGCCGGTCACGACTGATTCTATAAGAAACAGCGATAGCAAACTGACAGTTGTGATTGTTCGGTGACGGCACAATCTATTGACTAAACGTCAAAAAGGCTCAGTTTTTGCTCTTACGGAATACCGATTTTCAATCTGACAGCCAGATGTTGCTCGGTTTTCGCGATGGCTCGGTTTTTGTTCTTACAGAATACCTCTGCTGTTGTCCATTATAGTAATAATACGTGTACAAGTCGTGAAAGTTTAAAAGAATTTAATATCAGTTGATTTAAAACACCTTTTTTAATATTTGAACTGTACATTTACATTAATAGAAATGAAAATCAAGGAATTAATTATATGAACCTCCATTTTGTCTGATAGCTTATAATTTTGAAGCTCAAAGTAGATCGTCGGATAATACTTGAGATATTCCAAGCCTTAATTAATTATGTTTTAATTTTATATTAAGAAGATACGTATAGGATTTTTTTTTGGCTGGGTATCTAGTATAACGTTGTCTTTTCCTATGTAGATGATGCTTAATTCTTTTTAAAAAGCATGAGTTCATGTATGTGTCAAGGCTGTATATATATTTTTTTTACTACTTAGGTGGCAAACAAGCATACGGCCCGCCTAATGTTAAGCAGTTAACGTAGCCTATGGACGCTCGCAATACCAGAAATATCACTTGTATGTTGCCAACCCATTTTTTACACCAGGGCTTTTAATAGGAGTATCCCTGGGATAGGAATACGTTTCTTTCAAAACGCATCCCTAAATGAGCGCTAGAGACCTGTACTCACACAGGAGCACAGCTACACCACTGTGTGTAGTTATTTGGCTAGTCTTCTGTATGTGGAGGTCCTTCGCCAGTCGGACTTGTGTGGTGCCCTACCTCTCTTAAAATATTATGATTATTGGTAATACCGAAAGTAATACATAGGTACATTACGCGAGTTTCCCATCGAGGTAACCAGAGACGTAGTAGCAGACGTACGAGGTTACGCCAATTGCTTCGATCCTGACATACTTCTTTTGCTTCCTTTACATTCATCAACCTTTTCATGCATGACCGTCGGTTCTAGGTACTTTTAATTTGGCTTAATTAATAGAGAGTATTAATGTGTGTATGTGGTAAATACAGTGATTTATCTAGTTGCTAATTTGTTTCGAGTTATTTCACGTAGATACAGTAGTATTCGATTCGTCTACAGAGAGGTATCTGTAGACGAATCGAATACTACTGTATTTAAGACGCTTCGACGCTTTTCGTGATTCAGAGGGCTGGTTTGGATCTCACAGAGATTGGTATTCAAACGTGGCAATGTAGCTAACTTTGTGTACACGTTCGCAGTAGACAGTAATATTGAGGAATATCTTGGCGCTTAAACTTCTAAATTAATTATTTCGGAGATCTTTGTGTTTCTATCATTAATTTAATAATAGCAACCCATATATGCCCCACTGCTTAGCACTGGTCTCTTCTCCTCTATTAAGAAAGAGATAGCGTTTTAGGCTTTAATTCACACATGCGGAAACCCGTGGGTTTTCTCACAATGTTTTCCATCACCGTTAGCAGATATTAAATCATTTGATTAGTACGAAGTAAAATTTACATTAGTACTGCCACTCGGGATCGAACTCACACCTCTTGCATGCAAGTCGGTTATTTACCCACTCGGCTACCACCACTGCACCGCTTCCACCTCTACATAATATACTCTTAAATTTATATAATTAAGTATATTGTTTATTTTTATACAAACTTTAAATTACGTTAGTTTATTAGTGTACTTATAAAATTAATAGTCTATCTTTATGTTTATAAAATAGTCTAGTTAAGTTTCTAGTACCTATTTCCCCGAGCTATTTATATAACCTTATTAAGATTACCACTAAACATAAACTTTATTAGTCACTTTCCGCGCTGAAAGTAAAATACTTTGAATATTGCAGAAGAATAACCATTTTTCTAAGATAAAAATTTTCAAGTGTACGGATTTTAAAGCCATTTTCCTTTAGTGCTAAGTAACTACTGTTCATTTGTCTTGAAAGTAAACTAAGTAATATTAAAATATGTTTCTGATAAAAATACGAGTTATAAGTCGTTTCGCCCGCTATTTTGTTCGCCCGAACGGGCCAAACGACCAAATTACAAAATTTATAATATTCGATTGGGCGTTTCGCGCGATGGAGGCTTTTCGTGTACAGACAGATTTTGATGCTGTCGAGCGAAACGCCCAATCAAAATATTATAAATTTTGTAATTTGGTCGTTTGGCCCGTTCGGGCGAACAAATGGCGGGCGAAACGACTTAAAACTCAAAAGTAAAAAAGGTGGCCGGTAGTAAAAAGTATGTAAATTATCTAAGACTATTACGTACCTGTCAACAAAAACCAAGCCATAGCGGAATTGGATAAAAACAATGGCAGTTTGATTGCAAATGCATAGATGGCGAGCAAAAGACCTCGCAAATGTTCATAAATAGTAGTAGTATAAAAACAAAGAGACCTACTCAGGTCTCCTCGTTTTGTATACTACTGGGTATACCCAGGATACGGGGTGATAATGATGATAAAAAACACGGGATTTTTAAAACCGAAAAGCTTAACAGAAGTCGTCTCAATACTATAGCCAATAATAAACTAATAATGTTCCTGATATAATTTTTGGCTCTACGGCCAGTCGCAATGAAGACCAACTACGAATATATTGGCATTGTGGAATACTTCATAATGCGAAGGCCGTGTCATATAACACCACCACAATGCCAATATATTCGTAGTTGGTCTTCATTGCGACTGGCCAATATTATATGGAATACTTCGGCATTATCGGTTATTTTCACGCAATTCATCAGTCATTGAAGATAAACAAATTATGGTCGTGTATTTATTACACGCACTGAAGTACGATTTTTCAAAGCAGCACTACTTACGTATCTAGTTTTATTAAAAAAGGAAACAATCATCTGCTTACCAATACTTTGTATACGCACTATTTTGCTCGGGTTTCCTCACATCTTGAAAGTCCCAAAAGGTAGATTGCTGCTTTGTTTTGCGGTCGCGACTATAAATCTGAGTATTGTCACGTGTTACAGAGACCCACACCAAATTTGACACACCTTTGTTGAATCTTGAAAGTATAGTATTGCATCAAGTGATACGCTCCGTTTTTTGGGCCTCTGTCAAATTGTAAGGGACCTATTGCAAGTAGGTACATCTATTCAGACACAAATATTTGTGAAAGATTGATACAATTTCGACTGCCTTGGTGGTCCAGTGGTCGCAGTATGCGCCTGCTGTGCACGAGGTTGTGGGTTCGATTCCCGCACAGGACAAAACTTGGTGTGGCCCACAAAGAGTGGTTCTGAGTCTGGGTGTAATTTGTGTCCGTTGATTGTATGTTTGTAAAGTTCCCCGCGACACGGAGCTTGTTCTCTAGTGCGGGAATTGTCTTTAAAAAAAAAAAAAAAAAAAAAAAAAAAAAAAAAAAAAAAAAAAAAAAAAAAAAAATTATAATTATCTAACTCACGTAGATATATATTATGTCTACGGGTTGCCTATGATTTCGATTTTATTGTCATTGTATTGAATTCTGAAAACCAGCTATAAACATGCGTTACAACCCGGCTACGAATTCGCCGCTGCAGCGGCAGTGGCGAGCGGTGGCGCCGAGCAGTTAGAACGAAATTAAGTTGTACTTAAACGTCCTATAACGCCACGCGGATGACGCGTGCGGCGTGCATTTATAAAATTTGCTGTTGCCAACGCTCGCCGCTGACGCGTGTCACGCGTGTTGTATTGGCTGGGCCGTTAGGCATGGTTCACTACCAAAGCAGTTTGACTCTGCTGTCAAATCACACTTAAAATCGTACTAATCCATACTAAAAAAATCCTCACGAGTTATGTTCATGGTTATGTACAACACGCTATTTTTCAATGATGCCATAGTGTAAAACAAGTGACAGTTATACAAATAAAAAAGTTTTCTACGGCTAAAAAGTTCCATATACTTACAAATATTAAGTATGAATACTTTTTAATTAAGTTCTCTTGTTTTACTTATTGGCCAGTTTCTAAAACATATAGTGCACCTTATGTATACTTTTTTTTAAATCATTAGGTATAACTCCAATATCTCCCCCTCTAGAGTCTAGATCATAAATTAAAAATACGTTCATGTATTTTTCTTGTACAAATTTGTTTCTTGTTAATAATTCAGTCATATTAAAACTTGAACTATTGCAGAAGTACAAAACTTCAACTTTGAAACTTGTTTTTTTTTTTCGCTTAGGTATTCTGAGCGATCATTCTTTTAAGTTTCTTTGTGACATTGCCCAACGGGCTGTGAAATGAAGCTGAAAAGTTTGTCTATCATGTATTCTGTTCTAGTTTGAAAGCACTAACTTCAAGGCACGCAGCGGTTTGGCTGTGCCCTGACGGAGGCTCCCAATTACAATCAGATGGAACATTGGACAAATTATGGCAGACGATCCAACGTTCCATCTGATTGTAATTGTCACTAAAGTAATGATCTTTTTGTATTCTAAAAGATCATCAGAGCCTCTATACAAGTGGCATAAACGGTAGTCGAATCGAAAAGTCAAAAAAGCAAATGTCCATACATTTGCTTTTTTGACTTTTCGATTCGACTACCGTTCATGTAAACTTACGTCAAATCCCATGATTTGACGTAAGTTTACGATATAATATCGTAGACTTACGTCAAATCCCATACATTTGTTTTTTTTGACTTTCGCTTATGCCATTTGTCTAGAGGTTCAGTTCAGTTTGTAAAAGAGAGATATTACTTGATCTTGACACCACTCACTCCTTATTAAGCCTATAATGTTTTCCTGTGATTGTGATATAATATTTTACGCATACGCAAGTGTGTGCGTAAACACACGTCACTTTCTATTTAGTACGTAAAGGTAGATACATGGTATATACATGCACACATATAGTCCGATGGAGCGACAATACAGAGGTCTAACGGCTCGAAAGTAGCAAGACCTATCGATCCACTTAACTCTTACTTAACTTGAAGTCCCTACTTAAACGTCAGTACAGTGTTTCTCGTAAATAACTCTAAAAATCGTAGTCACTAGCAGAAAAACAAGACTTCTAAGGCACTTATAGTCGCTGTATTTAGCTGCTCCAAATTGCCCGACAGCTATATTATAATGTAAGAGTAACAAATAAGTTATTGATGTTGTAAAATAGACAAATTTCGGATTCACTCAAATTCATTCACTTTTGGTTACATAAACTCATCCTTAATTCTATTTCTGTGTCAATAACCTCCGGATATTTTAAAGCACAAATTTTGCAGGTTTCACGAAATACAGATGTTAAAAGCAAAGTTTTGGGATTCATGATTGGTCGAATTGATGTAGAATAATTTCATTTCGCAGTTTCATAGAGGATATTTATGAAAGCTATACTTTAATCACTATGGCTTTTTTAACAAAGTTTAATACCTATGTATAATGTTGGCTTTCGAGCTAACGTAGCAATGTGGCCAGTCTTTGGGGGTCTGCAAACTTTATCAGATAGTTTACTAAAATAATAATATTTATTGCAGAAGGGGACTACTACGATATACAAGAATAATATTAAAAACGTATTTAAACTAACTAAACCTAAATACGAAAAATTAATTAATTAATTAGTTTAGGCGCCATAATGTTCCTCTGTATCACTGTCAACTAGAAAAATGCCCAAAAGGCTGGCGACATTGCCACGTTGAATGGCATTGCTGATTGTCTGTGCGAGAAATAGGTCCGCCCTTCTTATTACGCGAAGCCTTGATCAGTCATTTCTATATAAAATAAAATAATCCATAGATACAATATTAATTGTTCGATAGAAATCTAGATAGCTAGCCCTAGCAGTCGACAGTTACACACTTGCAATGAGACAAACACAATGTGGAATTGATGCTCTGTGGTCATATCCATCCATCATCCATCTCAGCCAAAAGACGACCACTGCTAGACATAGAACTCCCCCAAAGTTTTCCACACCACTCGGTCCTGCTAAGCTAATCTTATGCATCGGTTGCCCGTAAACTTTACCAGGTTGTCGGTCCGCCTTTTGGAAGGCGAAGTATTCCTCTTTCGGCACCAATTTTTTAAGCACCAATGGTTTCGGCACCTAAGCTATTCTACTTACAGCACCAATAGGTATATGGGCTTGGTGCTGAATCCAAGCCCATACCTCTTGAAGGTATATGGGCCTCTTATACCTACTTCTTGAAGGCCTTTTTTTTTATAGAGGGGAAATGCTTTGCGCATACCGCCCCGCCCGGGGAAGCGAAGCGGATATGTCAGACTCTCCGGCCTAAAGGTGGTAGGCGGCCGGCATACCGACTAAAACCCCCCCTGTGCACCTACACCCGGCTTCACGGGTGGACCACCAGAACCTGATATGACGTCAGTGGTCCACCCAGCGGCTGCTCGTGCTACGCGAGCTCCACTCCAGTGACAGCGTCCGGGTATATATGACCACGCTGCACGCTGTGGTCATCTATAGGTACATAATAAAAAATACACACCGACTTGAAAACCTATTATTTTCAGTAAGTAAAAAATGCAATCAAATATAGAAAACAACACGTAATTATCTATGTTGTCATGTATATTAGCTATTTCACAGTGAGTACATTTTGCATTTGAACTCAAATTTCAAAACAGTAACCTACTGCTTTGAATTTCTGAAATTGGAGTACTGTTATACTTATACGTATAACAGTACTCCAATTTCAGAGATAATGAAAGTTTCAAATTGAAAAAGTGACTTAATATTTTGTTTTGTCTTTTTTCTTGGATTTTACAAACAAATTCATCGAGTTTATAACCTTAACGCCATATATCTTAACAAATATTATAACGAAGAAAGATCTGTTTTTTGAATTTCCGTATAATTTAACTCAAAAACTATTTGACTGATTTAAAATAATCTTACACCATTAGAAAGCTACATTATATTCAAAAGCTAAAGAAATATTCTCCCGTGTGAAATAATTATCAAACGCAAAACTTTAAAAGTTCCCCTTTTAATACGTTCTGGGCAACATGCCCGAACATATAACATTATATAGATATCTCTAACAAATAAAATATTGGCCAGGCTAATTAATTCTCCGGTACTTGGGCTTTGTATTATCGACTTTCTGAGTGTAAATAGAAGCAATCTTGCTTTAGGCGATATTGCTCAACAATTCTATATAGATTAATTAGTACTGTTAGCTCACTAACCTGAAGCTATGTTTAACTAAAACTCGCTATTTTCGTTATAATTATAAGGTCTATTTCCGAACGGCAAAGTATTAAAATTTTATTTGAAAAACTGATGACCTTTAACTTTTCATTATCAATCAATTTAGGTACCTATTTTATATTTCAAAAGTCAATAGTTGAATCTGTTGTTATTTTTTTGTGGTTCCAAATTTAAAATCAGAGATTGTATTTTCTTTTAAAATAATGAGTCTCACGCCAGTGCCAGTTATAATCCCTGTATAAAAAGATCGTTTTATATAAGACCTCTACAATAGGTTAAGGTTTAGGCTGAAAGTGAACTGGAGCTCACTTTAGTCATAAGATTCTTGTGGATCTTACGACTAAAGTGAGCCTCCAGTAAGTTGGCAGTCAAGACAAATCTATACTAATATAAAAATTAATTTGTATATTTGAACGTGTTAATCTCGGATTGCCACATCGCTGGGTGAACAGACAACCGATGGAGAAGAAAGTATCTTGAGTGGCGACCACATGCAGGAAAACGTGGGACGACTAGGTGGATAGATGAACTCATCAGGACTGCAGGAAAGCACTGGATTCAGGCAGTTTAGGATCGGCAATTATGGAGGCATATGAGGAAGGTCTACGTTCAACAGTGGATATCATCAGGCCGAGGTAGTGATGATGATGATGATGACGACAATAAATCTCGAATTAGATTTTTTTCCACTTGATAACCCAATTCTCGAGAAAAGTTACAGGCTATTTAATATCACGAAAGACCTAAGGATAGCAGTAACAATAAACGTGACATTGAATTATAACGCGAGCAAAACTGCTAGTATTTAATAAAAAGAATGAACTAGGCCAAGAAAGGTTAAGGTAACTTTCTAGGCTTAGACCCCCCAGAGAGAGTACACACCAAACGATCTGACAATAGTTGACCGACTTAGAAATTGAAAGGAAATCGAACATCGTTGGGTGTGCGGACTCACATAATGAAGTTATGCTTATTAAGAAACTAACGTTGATGAATAGTCTGTGGTCTACGAGGGCTATTGATGAGATGTTTCAACTGTACATGTGGCTTAGTTGTTTTAGTGCTCACTTTGCAATTTACCGCGGCATTTGGTGTGGTCTCTACACAGGACAAAAAATTGTGACCTACAAATACAGTGTCTAGGAGAATGTACTTTGTGTTCGTGATTTAAACGTTTCAGATGCACTTAGTGATACAGGAATTATTATTTATTGCGGGCGATATTGAATTATAACATTAAATTAATATTTTCTTTTTTATTTCAAGACAACTTTCACGCTATCGTGGATTTCATAAACAATTAGCACAATTACAACCCAATCATTAGAATGTATCGTCTTTATAATGAAGTCTCTGTGCATAATACTAATATCGACATCTTCGATTCACGGTCCACTGCTTATAAAATAAATGTTGTAATCCTTAGAAGTTTTGTTTGGTTTTGCATAACAATATTGTTTTATTGCACCTGCCACTATTGTTTTGCATATTCGTTATATAGATTAATGTCATCTCCTCTAATTTTTGGATGTAGGTAACTAGGTAATAACTTAATGTTGTTGTCATGCTGTGTGATTACGTTAGGGTTACGAATAAGAGTTTAAAGTGTATTTATTTTTATTGCCAATTCTGGTAGAAGAGCCAACGGCCCACATGATTAGACAGGCAGATCAGGCATGTCAGGGGCAAAGCCAAATCTCTTTCTACCGTGAAGTTAGTGCCCTCTTAAAACCAGCTAAAGTAGGACATGTCGTAGCTCTCGGGAATCACCACAGTAGTTCAGCCTACATGTAATACGTGGAACTAATGAAACTTGGAAGTAAAATAGTATTAGACTATAAATATAAAACAGCTATATAGGTCTAATATAATCTGAAGCAAACTTGACTGCATGGTTGGCTCGCCATTTTCCACTGTTTGGCATGATGTGATGGGTTCAATTCTAACACAGGGTTTTTTTTGTGTTTATATATGGTATGTGTCTGGGTCTGTACGTTGCATTAATGACTTACATGTATATTAGTAAAGCCTTCCGCGTTTTTTTTGTTAAAGCACTTAGGTGGCAAACAAGCATACCGCCCGCCTGATGGTAAGCAGTTATTGTAGCCTATGGAAATTCAAAGTCAAAGTCAAACTCATTTATTTATTTAGATCAAATACATGATACTTATGCACGTCATAAAAACAAATGACAGCACACTTTTTTTCTACAGTCAATTCGCTGACTATGGTAGGGCCTCGAGAAGAATTGGCAAGAAACTCGGGTCACTCTTTTTAATCGCCAGAATATAACATTTACAATTTGGTATTAGTTACAATTTTAGTGGTAACGAAAAGGAACGAAAACCAATATACCATACAGAATGAGTTCACGACTGTTGTAGTTGCAATACTTGAAGTATCACTTGCGTGTTGTCGACTCAAAAATAAACACCAGGCTTATGATGGAATTTCCCTGAGATAGGAAAACGTTTCCTTAAAAACGCATCCCTAAATGAGCGATGGAGACCTGTACTCACACACAGGAACACAATTACAACGCTGTGTGTAATCAATTGGCCGTGATCTTCTGTAAGGTGGAGGTCCTTCCCCAGTCAGACTTGCTCACTAGTATGCGTGTGTAAAAGTGTCCCATAAGTGCCCTAAAAGTGCCCAACGTGACATAAGAAGTTCAAAAATCTATCCATTGCCAAAATAAACATAAAATATAAAGCTGGTATACAAGAACTAAAACCATAACTTGTAGATACAGTACGAATTATAAAGACCTGTATACACGAGTTCCAAAGCCTTACTTAATGTAACTTGCAAGCGATGCTTTAGTCCTTTATAGTTTGTTTAAGCCTTTAGTGGCCACAGCCTTTGTTTAAAATATTCGTCTGAAAGAGGCTTTGTTATATCTAACATAACAGTATATAGGATTTACTTGGTATTGTTTAATATTTAACTTAAGTGAATTTGTTTGTGTACTGAACTTTGATCCTGCGCTTATTTAGGGAAGCATTTTTAACAAACCGTTTTCCTATCCCAGAAATATTAATGGCCTCTGGTACTGCAAGCGTCCATAGACTACGGTGACTGCTTAATATCAGTGGGCCGTATGCTTGTTTGCCAACTAAGTCGTCTAAAAAATAAATGATAAAAATATTGCAAGTATCCATAGGATTATATTTAAAATTCTAATCGCAAACTTTTTGGTCGCACAACTCAAAGTAAACAATAAGGATATTTACAGGAATAGAAATATGAGGAATTTAAAAAATAAATAAAATTTGAAATGTTCTTTATTTGAAATTCAAATAAAGTAACGGTCAGTAAATCTACCAATCACACGTTCCAATTCAAAACAAAAGATAGATACAATAGCAAAGTCATTTCGTTGACAATTAATAATACTGTCACCGCAGTTGACAGCCGTTGAAATATTTTAGTGACGTTTTCACACACTCATACATTGGGAACATAGTGTAACCTCAAAATGATTTTGACGTTAAATTGCTCTGTTTTTGACACATTATTGCTGCAGCAATTTGTTATATGTTGTGTTAGTAGAAGCCATTAAACAAGTAGGTAGGTCATGTAATGCAAGGGTCGTTACCGTTTAGTTATTATTATGTCTATTAGTAGTACGCTTTGATTTGAAGAGTAGGAAATATCTTAAGGTTATGTATAAGAAATGCTGCATCTGGTCAATACGTGGGTTTCTGGTGGTACTGATTCTGCAAAGCCTATACATTTATGTATTTCTAAATGCATACATATTATAGATAAACTAGCTGTTGCGCGCGGCCTATTTGCTATTCCAGACTATAATCTATCTCTATGCCAAATTTAATCTAGATACGTTCAGTAGTTTTTAAGTGAAAAAGTAACAAACATCCATCCATACATCCTAACAAACTTTTACATTTATAATATTAATAGGATTACACCCAGACACAATACAGTGAATCGTGATCGTAAGTATTTGTGCTGGCTACCATCAGACCAGGCAAATAAGTTAAATATGCAGTTTACTAATAATATTAATATACACACTTATTTGCGTCTAAAAAATTATTATTCTATTCAGAGCACACACATCACACAATACTATTATTCACATCATTTAACACACCCGACATTAGCACACAGTCATACATTTTTGTGTACACACAGATGCACACAAAAACAAAATAACAAACAAACTAATGATTTCTATTTAAGTATCGGGACAATCCCACCCACATGCCCACCGCTGTGACTCCTGTGAGCCAGGATTAACAGCGGAGTAACCAACTGATACACCGAGTTTTGACACTCGTGCGTCCCGTGGACAACTAAACCTACTGTCTTGGACCCCGCAACGAATTTAATCAGAAGTAAATAGGAGGAGTTAGAAAGAAAAGTTTCCACTTCCCTCCATAGCAAAGCGGAAGACAAAATAAATCTGTATAGGTTTGTAACCTATGAAAAGGAGCACCACGGAGGACCTTAAACTACGGGACCTAAGTGAGCTAAGTTTGATTGCTATAATATGTATGGCAGAAACGTTTAAATGCACGGAAATTCCCCCTAGATGAGACTAAATCCCCATAGTAAGCCGCTCCAGATGATATATGTAAGCTGTTCAACGTAATAGTACGATCATTATGCCAAAGACTACACTCCCAGAGTATGTGATGAGCAGATTGCTCCTGATCGGAGCCAGGTGAAAAAGTTGCTTATTTTTAAAGCTAATCTAAAAAAATACTGAACGGAACTTTAAGATTCAATTACTGATACTACACTGGATCTAAACCCAAGAGGCGTTAGTTGGAATCTGGCTTTAAGGTCAACTTTCCCACATTATTTAATAAAGCTGTCTCGATCACAAAAGCGTCCAATAGTTAGTGGCAACGATTAATGGTCACGTGAAGTATTTAATCAATCTTCGTTTGTCCACTAATAGAACATTAGTTGAATGTCACTACATTGTGTAATTTTGTAATAACCTCATTCTCTAAGTTGTGTGGAAAAGCATTCGTTTTGTACTAGTGTAACGCATGAGATGTGAATTCGATCCAAGGTTAGTGCCGGTACCAATTTCAATTTTTGGAATTCATACGTACTTACGTTTACCGTTTTAATGCATATGCAAACGGTACCCACATCTCTTAGAAGAAATTCTAATGGCTTGTTCATGATCTATCAACCCGCATTAGGCCAGTCCTCTAAGTCCTCTTTTTCTCTTGACAGAAAAGAGTACACCCGTGCCGTGCAGCAATGGAACATAAAAATATGGGATGCTAAGTCAAGTTAGACAAACATTTATGGATCACACAAAATTTTGAACCGTGTGGAAATCGAACTCACGATCTCCGGCTATGAAATCAGGGTCACTAACTACCAGACCAACAGGCCAGTCAAGATTATCATATTTATGTATAAAAATCTTGCATCAGGCTAATCACCGAACCGATTTTATGAAATTTTGTAAATGTATCTTGCTTGGTGAAGAGAAGGCATTAATTGCCCCTTCATTTTTTTCCCAACGCGAGTGAAGCCACAGGCGGAAGCTAGTATGTTTCAAAAGTTGTATTTTCTTTTTTGCAACATAGCTATAATCATATTAGTGTTATGTGATGTAAATATATACAATTTTCTTTTGTCTTTCATCTTGAATTTCAAATGGCCAAGGACACTTTGAGTAAAGTATGTGTCGTTACCCGGAGGACACATCAGTATGATTGACAGAAAAACTATTACCATCGCGTGTAGTTGCTACATGAATTATTTATTAAGCCGAACAATGGCAACCCCAAAACTTGCAACACAAAGGGAGAAACTCACCCTCGAACATGCAAAAAAGTTGAGATTTTATTCTTTTGACCGATTTCTCGCAAATTATATTGGCAAAGTTTCGCGTATGTAGCAGAACTTCTGACAGGGTATGTAGAAGAAATATTGAAATTGAAGCTGATGTCATCTACGTATATTTGGAACTACCTACGTGGCTCAGTGGTCGATGTCTGTGACTGCTGATCACAAGGTCCCGCGTTCGATTCCCCAGACGGGCCATAAATTTATTTATTGTGTTTAAAGAAATTCACAATTACCGAAGTTTGGAAATTGGCGGTGTTTAACGGGGGTACCACGAACTGGAAGACGAAGCGTGGGCAGGCCTTAAACAAGGTGGACCGACGACCTGGTAAAGGTTGCGGGCAACCGATGGACAAGGTCAGCTCAGGATCGAGAGTTGTGGAAAACCTTGGGGGAGGCCTATGTCCAGCAGTGGCCGTCTTTTGGTTGAGATAATGATGATGATGATAATGATGATGATGATGAACGGGGGTTATCTCTGAGTTTTTTTAGAGCAGGCGGTGCCAGGTCCAATCCGATAGCTTCTAGGAGGAAAATCCAGCTACATTTATATACTCTTGTCCAGCGTTTCATGATGTCATATTGGCGTCATAACTTCAGACCACACAACGTCAAATAATAAACAAAGATTATATTGTTACCGACAAAGTTACATTCTAAAACGTGATTTGGAATAAATAGACAAATATTATTTTGTATTTTCAAGGCAAACATTGGTCATGGATGAAAATAATAAAGAATAACATTGTTTGTCGTCCTGCTTCCCAATTGTTTGTCTTATTGGCCAAACCTTGTATGTTGGTTCCAATATAAATGCATGTATGCATTGCTCTCTATTCCCATGTTGATAGAACTCTAAATAATATTGTGTTAGTTGTAGTAGTTTTGCAGATACAACAACAATCTGGAATGATCTATATTGCTTGTATATTTCGAATCTGTTTGTAAAACAGATTAATACAGTCTGGATAGCAGATATAATTTACCTGTTACCTTGTGGATTGTAGAAATGTACGAAGAAAAATGGTATCAATGAATGGCCTCTATAATGATATTATAATTGAAAAAGTAAACTGACTGCTATAAATGCCAGAAACACACCAGACTCAGAACAACACTTTGCGGGTCACACAAAGTATTGACCTGTGTGGGAATCGAACCCGCAGCCTCGTGCACAGCAGGCGCATACTGCGACCACTGGACCACCAAGACAGTTCAGTGTGGGGATCGAACTCATAACACGCCGCGCAGTGGTAAATGGCGATAAGCCACTGAACCAAACGTAGAGTAATTGTTGTAGATACTTTAAATTATTCAGATACGTACTCTAAATCACTATTCAAAAACAAGCCATAAAAAAGGTTAGAACAATATCTATCTGAAGTTTGTTGTAAAGTTCTATTATATATAAAACATCTCAGATATTGCCGCGAGCAAAACTCAAGGCAGTAAAATTCTTTCCCTCCCAACAAGTAAAAGTGATTCGTCGGGTTGCAATTTGTTATTATTAGAACCAGTTTTTCTTTTTTAGAAATTGCTAAAGGTAATCAGAAAAGGAAATTGTGGTTCATTCAGTACAGCTTTAGATTTGAACTCAATGCATAGAAGTTTTAAGTTAGATTGTGAATTGAGTGGGTATTGGTCAATGAAAATCTATTAAAGCAACGGTTGAAAAGTTATTCTGCAACACTCTCAATATTTTAAAATTGATAAATCGACATAGTTTACTGAATTTTACAACATCCTAATAAATCTTAAGGTTGTGGAATGAGCTCCCTGCCGAGGTTTTCCCAGGAGACTATAGCATGGGGTTCTTCAAGAAAGGAGTTATAAGGTTTAAACTGCTTACCATCAGGCGGGCCGTATGCTTGTTTGCCACCTTGTTGGTATAAAAAAAAATCTTTAAGTTATTTAATATGGAAAGAACAAAGATAACTTACATTTTAGAGGGATCCCAAGTCTGTTTACCAAGTTTGTCTATTTTAGACTTAGTATTTTGTTTTGTTTATATAGTGTATCTAACGTCCAAAATCACAAATTAAATTTTGTAAAACACACTACATGTTTATGTCAAAATTTCTACTGCTTTTAGATATTAAGAATTTAGTTCTAACGTTTACTTCTATTTTCAACCGACTTCAAAAAGAGGAGTACCGCAGAACTTCCTCATTTATGGACCTATTTGAAAAATCTTTTTTTGTCTGAGAGGACATACTTCCAGTTTGGTCCCATTTTCATCAAAAGAAAGTTCTGAGGATGGGATCCATGAGGAATTGAGGGAAGTCTCAAAAATTATAGGCACACATATAGCAATTTCAATATTTTTAACAACACATCAAACATTTGCATTCAGAAAGTTTAATATGATGAAGTAAAACTGATAAAGAAGACCACAGATGGCCACCTGAACTTCTCAATAATAAGTATTTTACGGATGGCGATTAAATAAGTTTCCATTATGGTTGCTAAGGCAACGGAACTTCATAATTAAACAATGTAATCTAGCCTTTTTTAAAGTTTTTCGAAATTCTGCAACTTGCCGTACTGAAGTCGGTTTTTTTTTTGTTAAAATTATATATATTTAATCTTCTTTAACTCATATTTTTTAACCCAAAATATATTCTTATTTTTAAATGGTACATACTGAATCCTGTCATTTGTCTTATCATGACGTAATTGATGTCACAAAATACCGTCTAACTCGTTTAATACGTAAATAGCGATCACTCATGCAATGATTGACCGTGAGTAACTTGGTACTTGGTACTTGGTGGTTACTGAGTTACTATCAATCAATTGTGGAATAAACTTACTGTGACATGTTTTATTCTTTAAAGAAATAAAATATACTACTTCTTTATAGCTATTTGGGTACTTCAATTTATAAATTATTCAATTTTAGAGAGCTATGGCACAGCACTAACGAGCAAGCCGAACTAGGAAAGAACCTCCACCTTACAGAAGACCACAGCCCAATAACTACACATAGCGGTGTGAGTACAGGTCTCCAGCGTTCATTTAGGGATACGTTTTCCTTAAAAAGCTTTTTGGGAAGTTTGAGTCGACTTTGCCTAACAAAGGACAAATAATATGACGAAGAAGATTACCATAATTAATAATAACAAAAAGTTACGTTTTGTAGCGTTGTAGATGTATTATTATATTATAATTTTATACTGACTCTACCCCGCAGTTACTCTAAAAAGTTTAATTTTGTTTATACGAGCCACGATACGAGCCGATCTCTAGAACTTACTAGTCGGATATGAAGAATCTACTTTTTGTATTTGACGTGACACGATTACTGCCACTATTCTCCTTAAGACATAGCATGTAATATAACATTCCTCAATAATTGGCCTATTAAATATAAAAAAAGTTTTATTCAAATCGGACTGGTAGTTTCAGAGATCGACGCGTAAACAAATAAACTTTTTAGCTTTTAATATATAAGTATTTCATAGCTTATAAATATATACAGTAAAGAAGCCGCAACATGGTTAAACTATATTGCGGAAAATTACTGGAATTTTGCTACAGCAAAAGCACCAAATCTGTACAGTTTTGAAAACCACTATTTTCACAAGTATCAGTTTTTGTTCTAGTCTTAGTTAGCTTGACCTAGTTCCAACTTGGTCGGATTTTAATTATAATTTCTAACTTGTTTTTGCGGCGTTGGTCTAATAAAACTTGCACTTAGATATTCTTGGTAGATATCAAATTGCAGTTAATAGCTGCTATGTAGAAAGTTGACCTTATAAATAAAAAAACAAGTAAATTAAAAGAAAAATTATTTGAGTTTATTTTTTTGTTTTTGGCCAGAAATAAAATAGGTTAACTCTAGAGCCCTAACCACCGGTAGCTTGGTCCCTGTACCCGATGCCGGTGGGTCTCTATTTTTATATTTAAAAATGTAATTTTTGTGAATGTTTACTTAATAAAGAGGATAATAATAATAAACATTTATTTATTTGACCAGCGATGGTGGCCGAGTGGGAAAGTAACCGATTTACACGCAAGAGGTGCGAGTTCGATTCCGGGTGCCAGTACCAATGTAAATTTCACTTTGTGGAGTTTATACGTACTAATCAAATGATTCGCCATCTGCTAACGGTGAAGGAAAACATCGTGAGGAAACCCACATGTCTTAGAAGAAATTCTAAAGACATGTCTGATTCACAAACTCGCATTAGGCCAGCGTGAGTGAATTATGGCCTAAAGCCCTTTCTCTTTCTTGAAAGAGGAGAGGAGACCCGTGCCCAGCAGTGGGACATATATGGGTTGCTATTATTATTATTTATTCACTCTACACAAAGTTACATAAAAGCTGTTTACAATAAGTGCTATGATGAATGTTTGCTAACTTTGTGCGAGTCTGGTGCATGTAGTAGATTTAACATTAAATCACATGACACCAGGCCCACCTCGCGGGTAGTATTCACAATTTTATTTTTTTCACACTATAGACAACTTTCTTTTAAATTGTATCTTAAACATAGTCGTTTAGTCGATGCTTCACGTGACCAGAAGGCTGGCTTATATTTAGCTCAAAGAATAAGCATTGCCATTCAGCGTGGCAATGCTGCCAGTCTCCTGGGCACGCTTTTAGTAGACGTCGATGCGGAGGAATTTTACGACGATTATTAAGCAGTCCCCCCCCCTATTTGTGTTTTTTTTATTTTTTTTTATTTCTAATTTGTGTAAATATAGTTTTAGTTGTAAATTACTTGTATTATCTTAAACATTAATAAGCTTTACTGTCAGTAAGGATAGTATTAAGCACTGGGCTGCGTGTTGTGGTTCAGTTTCAGACATTCCATTTTTATCCAACTTTTGAATCAAGTTTAAAATTCCGCAGCACAAAACTGAGATTAGGACCCATTTCGACATCATATTTACAGGTCTCCAGCGATCATTTTTGGGATGCGTTTTGAAAGAAACGTATTCCTATTCCAGGGTTACTGTAAAAATACGGGTCGGCAACACGCAAGTGATACCTTTGGTATTGCAAGCGTTTATAGGCTACGGTGACTGCTTAACATTAGGCAGGCCGTATGCTTGTTTGCCTCCTAAGTAGTACAAAAAAAAAACACACAGGATATTTTCTTGTGTTATTATTATTTTTATTGTGTTTTTACTATCTTTTATCCTGTATATGTTAGAATAAATTTTAATGCTTTTCTTTCGTTTTTTATTTCTTTACCTCCTGAAGAGTAGGTATATACAAAAAAGAGTTACAATTAAATAGCCTTATATGGAAAGACGTCTTATACTAGACGTAGGCTGCTTCTAATGATAGCTATATTAACCCGTCACGGGTCACACTGCCTGCATCCAGTGGGCTGCTACAATCAATACTGACCAGACATCACTGAAGGGTTATAGAGTGACAAGGGTCACTTTTTATTCCAAGAGAATATATTATTATATCCATGTTTTTGTACATAGGCAAAGCTTCAAAGATATAATATGGGATTATAATATTATAACACTAGTTGTTGCCCGCGGCTCCGCCCGCCTAGATGTCGGTTATCGCGATAAAAAGAAGCCTATATGCAATTCCAGACTATAATCTATCCCTGTGCCAAATTTTATCCAGATCCGTTCAGTAGTTTTTGCGTGAAAGAGTAACAAACATCCATACATCCATATTCACAAACTTTAACAACTATACTAATATTATAAAGCTGAAGAGTTTGTTTGTTTGTTTGGTTGAACGCGGTAATCTCAAAAAGTACTCGTTCGATTATAAAAAAACTTTTTTTGTTGAATACTGTATTTATCCAGGAAGGTTATAGGCTATATATCATCACGCTATGATCAATAGGAGTGGAGCAGTAGTGAGATATCTTGCAAAATCGGGGAAAATATTCCAAATTACCACGCGGACGAAGTCGCGGGCGACCCCTAGTTTATAAATTAGTAAAGCTTTAGGAGTTACTCCAAATCAATGCGTACATAGGCTACGGTAACTGCTTACCATCATGTGTACGTATGCTTGTTTGCCTCATAAAAAATATATCCTATTGCTGAAATATATCGGGAACAATTCCTTAGCATGCATTTCCATTCTAAGCTTTATCGCGTTTGTGTGGGTAGTCATAAATCATCTTCAGTTTGACAGTTTCAATACTATCTTTGTTTGGTACTTCACGTTTTAAGTACGATACAATTTTGATTAAGCCGTGGTGGCCGAGTGGGAAAGTAACCGACTTGAACGCAAGAGGTGCGAGTTCGATCCTGGGCGGCAGTACTGATGTAAATTTCAAATGATTCGCCATCTACTAACGGTGAAGGAAAACATCGTGAGGTAAACTACATGTCTGAGAATGAATTCTGAAGACATGTCTCATTCACCAACCCGCGTTAGGCCAGCGTGTGCATTAAGGCCTAAACCCTCTCTCTCTTGATAGAGGAGAGGAGACCCGTGCCCAGCAGTGGGACATATTATTATATGGGTTGCTATTTGCTAAATTTGGACTTTCTATCAGACGGTTACAGAGAATAGAGCAAGAGCCTTTTAGGGATATTATTTTCTACTCCAGGGATACTCCATCATAAAACCTTGGTGTAATTTTTTTTGTCGGCAAAACTCATTTGATTATCTCTTAGCAAGCATCTAATGGCTATGGTAAATGCTTACCATCGGGTGATCCATATGCTTTTTTACCACTTAAGTAATATATATTTTTAAAAAGCCATGAGCAAAACCTACATAGTTTTATTATTTAAAGCATAAAATTTTGTAACTTTTGCCAAATCTATTGTTAAGCACACTGGTTTACAAAATCTTCTGCATCGCAGAACCTGTAACCTCGGACAGGAGTATACAGAAACACAAAAACGAATAAGAATTTTGTTGATATCATGGATCTGAAACAGGATCTGGATCTAAAGAAAATTATCTTTCTTGAGGTTTTCTGACTTGAGGATTCTGACTTTTCTGCTAACGCTTCGTCTTCGGCAGTTCATATATTTAGCTTTTATGAATCCTGAACTACTTATTGCAAAAACCAACAGCGTACTGCAGTACGCAAGAGAAAATATATTTCCCAAATTATAAAAGCTGTTAAAATTTGGTTAGCGTTTTTACCGTATTGACATCTACAGTGGTCTCTTTAAAAATTTGTATTTCTCTTCATCTCGGCCAAACTTAATCATACTTACTTAATACAAATTATACCTAATGGGATTTATATCAGGGTCTTTGCGTCTAATAATGATGATTAGTAGCGAAGGAAAATGCTGACAAATGATTGAAATTATACTTTGTTATTAGGCGTTAAGGTTTATATTTGCAAAGCATTTCAACATCAATTTTTCGTTACTAAAATTATTGTTGATTTTATTATGTCTCTTCTTGGTATTTTTTATAAGTTTATGATAATAAATTAGCTTCATGATAGATTGTCTGCCAAACAAAATACATCCTCAATAAAAAAATATATGTTGCCCGCGGCTCCGCCCGCGTGGATGTCGGTTATCGCTACAAAAAGTAGCCTATGTGTTATTCCAGACCATAATCTATTTGTGTGCCAAATTTCATCCAGATCCGTTCTGTAGTTTTTACGTGAAAGAGTAACAAACATCCATCCATCCATCCATCCATTCTTACAAACTTTCACATTTATACTCGTAATATTAGGATTTAAACTCCCTGGATAGGAAAACGTTCGCTGGAGACCTGTACTCACACACAGGAACACGACTACCCGCTGTTTGTAGTTATTTGGCTGTGGTCTTCTGTAAGATGGAGGTCCTTCCTTCAGGCTTGCTTGCTAGTATAATGGCCTGCCTAGTATGGAGCCCTACCTCTCTTAAATTATACTTGTCTGTTTAGCTTTTGGGGAAAACTCGTAAAACCTATGAGTATTAGATGCAAATTCGGACCTTGAGGGTTCCGTAGTTTATTTGAATTTACGATACCCACAAATCTAGTAGATGGTAACAAATTTTGTTTAGCTCTACCGCCCATTTTAGCTTAAATGTTACCGGTATTGTGTTTCAGGATGTAGTTCACAATTTGCTGGTTTTTGAAATTTTTGTACGGCTGCCTTGTTGATTCTTATGTTTATGTATGTGGCACACCGTGTGGTCGTAGGTTCGATTTCCTGGTCTAGCAAAGTGTTATTGGAATTTTTTGTTAGTACATTCTCGGTGGCATCGGGATATGGGTAATAATGGGTATATGCTCGATTATATCGATGCTGCATAATAAAATATATATATTTTTGCACAAATGGTGCAATGTTTAACTGGTTGCTACAAAATCCCCGTTAATTTCTTTCTTAAAGAACCCCATACTTTGTCAAAAACTTTGGCAGTGAGCTCATCCCTTTACTTCTCCTTCTTTCATATAGACCTTGTTCCATTTTTATTTGGGCCTTCCTTGTCCCCATCCTTCATTTAGCACGATTTTATACATCGTTCGTTCGGAGCTCATTCCATAACGTGAAAGATAATTTCTCTGTAACTGTACAGTACGAGACGAATTAGGTTCCAACTTGTAAGGATGAACCCCTTACACGTGGCGAAGAAAATACATTTCCAAAATTTTCCAATAAAACTATTTACGACCGTAACTGGTAACAATAGACCAATTTCTAATGGGTAATAATGCCAAACCAAATGTACATATATATCAAAGTATGTTTAGCCATCTTTTGTACGAGATTGGGAGTCAAACGTGACTGAAATTCGCCTTGATCTGCGTTGGGTCTACACAAAAGGCTGTAAGTACGCCTAGCGAGCCTCCATTTCTACGTATAAGGTTGTATATAAATAAAGAATGGTTATTTGTAGTGAAAATGAAAGAGTAAACGAACAATGACCTTTTATACCTACCATTATAACACACCACCGTGTAGATGTGTTCCTGTGTGTGAATACATGTCTTGAGCGCTCGTTTAGGAATGTTTTTGAAAGAAACGTTTTCCTATCCCAGGGATAGGTACTTCATCTTGAAGCCCTGATGTAAAAATGGGTCGGCAACACGCAAGTGATACCACCGGTTTTGCAAGCGTTCATAGGCTACGTAGATAACGGCTTACCATCAGGCGGGCCATATGCTTGTTTGCCACCTATGTAGTGTAAAAAAACTACCACTGACTGGCCTCGTTAGTCTAGTGGTCGTTGAGTACGACTGCAGATCACGAGGTTTCGGGTTCAATTTCCGGGTCGGGCCAAAATGGCTGAACGGATTTAGATGAAATTTGGCTAGTTGGACCGATGACTTAAAATGTTAGGAGAGGCCTATGTCCAGCAGTGGACTGTGACAGTAGGCTGATTGATTGATTGGCACATAAATTGAATACAAATTGTGAAATGTCTGAAATTGAAAATCGGTTACTTTTTATGAAGAAAAAAAAACACTTTTCCCGTGGAATTGCACTCACGGGATAAGTCGTAGGAGAATGCTAGTGTATACTAAAACTATAAAATAAATAATATCGATATATCTTACCGAATATTTTTTTTATCGCAAAAGATATGCTTATTGGTTGGAAGGCTTCCGGCTACAAATAGAACCGTTTTAAATCTCTGGGGTGCTGTAAGTGAGGATTGAGGGTTTCCATCAGCTACATGAACAAATATTGGCATATATACTCATGCTATACACTTAGGTTTAAATCATTTATTCTCTTAAAAGACAAAAAAGCCACTTACAAGAGAATATAAAATATACATTTTGTAATCTTATTTTAGGTAACCGTCACCAAAGTATATATAAATATATAGTATAATATATTATAATTATTTTAGGTAGGTATCTGCAATGCTCATTCAGCTTCATTAATTTACACCGGGTAATTCTCAATGATGTGTTTCGATAGTTGAGATTTAAAACTGCTGAGTGAACTTACATTTTTAATATATGTGGGTATTTTATTGAATAGTTGTGCTCCTTCATAAGTAATACTCTTTTATTATCTTTTTATAAGTAATTCACTTATACGACTGAAAACTATTACTTTTTGGGTATTGGATATATTATGTACTAGTTTCGGGTTAATATATAGACAATGCGGTAGTGGCCGAGTGGGAAACCGAAGCACGCAAGAGATGCGAGTTCGATCCCGGGCAGTACCAAAGTAAATTTCACTTAGTGGAGTTTATATGTACTAATCAAATGATTCGCCATCTACTAACGGTGAAGAAAAACATCGTGAGGAAACCAACATATCTTAGAAGAAATTCTAAAAACATGTCTGATTCACCAACCCACATTAGGCCAGCGTGTGTGAATTAAGGCCTAAACCCTCTCTTTCTCTTGATAGAGGAGAGGAGACCCGTGCCCAGCAGTGGGACATATATGCTATATATATAGACAATGACACTCACAAATAACATGGCGTTTTATTGGTAATTTAATTTTCAAAATTTGCGGGTAACGGCTATATTTTATTGTAATAAAATTACGGGATCCCTTCGAAAACTAAATAAATGTCCAGCCGTGCCAAGCCGGGACGCTAGTTTATTATTATTATTATTATAAGCCTGTACTGTCCCACTGCAGGGCAAAGGCCTCCCCACTCTCCTTCCACTTCTCTCTGTCTAAAGCCGCTGAGGACAAGTCTTGGTTAAATGAATCCAACTCATCCCGCCATCTCCGCCTGGGTCTACCGCGATGTCGCCATGTCGCTTGGCATTTAGAGGCACCCACTGGGTAGTGAGTTTGGGCCATTGATCATCTGACATGCGGCAGATATGACCAGCCCAGTTCCATTTTAGCATGGCAGTTTTCCTGGTGACGTCAGTGACTTTATTACAATTTTAGTATTAGTATACGTTACATTTTTTTGTATACTACCTGGGTGGCAAACAAGCATACGGCCTACCTGATATTAAGTTGTTACCGTAGCCTAAGGACGCTTGCAATTCCAGTGGTATCACTTGCGTGTTGCCGACCCATTTTTTTAACACCAGGGCTTTATGATGACAGAATCCCTGGGATAGAAATACGTTTCTTTCAAAACGCATCCCAAAATGAGCGCTGGTGACCTGTTCTCACACACAGGAACACAACTACACTGCTGTGTGTAGTTATTTGGCTGTGGTCTTCTGTAAGGTGGAGGTCCTTCCCCAGTCGGGCTTGCTCGCTATTATGGTGCCCTACCTCTCTTAAAGAATACGGCCAGCCTGATGGTAAGCAGTTACCGTAGCCTATGGACGCTTTTTTTACACCAGAGCTACCTATGACAAAGAGAGACATAATAATAATAATAATAAATCTAACTTCCAACTATACTGCTTCATTTGTGCTCAATTTCTACTTCTCTGTATATATATTATTGGAACCTTACGTGATATTAGTATGCTAATTGATAAAAGGTACTTTAGCTATTAGATACTCTAAGCTATCAGGATATATTAATATACAGAAATTGGCTGTCTACAAACTGATCTGCATTTGATATTGTGTGCATTATCCGTGAACTGTAATCAACAATATTGTGCAGAGAGGACTGTTTAGGATTAATATTCTGTATATTCGATGTCTTGATTGACATGTTGGTGTAGTGGTTAGAGTCAAAGTCAAAGTCAAACTCATTTATTTATTTAGATTAACTGCATGATACTGATGAACGTCAAAAACAAATGCCAGCATACTTTTTTGCTACGGCAAATTCGCTGACTAGGGTTGAGAATAATTGGCAAAAAACTCGGGCCAGAGACTCTGACCGCTATGACGGAAAGCATGTGTTCAATTCCCACATCATTCAAATCTATGTGTGATGAGTGTCAGTGTTTGACCGTACTTTTTTTTTACTACCAAGGTGGCAAACATGGTAAGTAGTTACCATAGCCTATGGACGTTTGCAACACCAGGGGTGTCACTCACGCGTTGCCGACCCTTTAAAAACCTTATAACTCCTTTCTTGAAGAACCCCATGCTATAGTCTCTTGAGGAAAATCAACCCACAACACTCGTAACGGTGTTACTGGCGTGGTACCAACCTTCCCCACTAAACCACGCGTGCAGCATTTGAGCATATAAGATTATTTCAGACCGCATTTGTATGATGTAATACATGAGCTTAACACATACAAACTCCATAACCATGTAATGGTTATGGTTCTCGCAATATCTCTTCAAGATTTAATATACTGTAAGGTAACGGCACCTTGATCCGCGGTATTTTCACCAAAACTCGAAAGAGCATCGAAAATTAAGCATTTACTATACCTTTTTGGCGGTTTTGTTATTTTTATCAGAATCTTTGTTTATTTGACTATCGAAATAGACTAAAGATTAACGTTTAGACCTTGATTTGTATTAAATAATAAATAAAATATGAAAAATGTCCGTAGCCCCTAATTCCGTGGTAAAGATCCTAATTCCGATGTATTTGGTTCCTAATTCCGAGGTAACAAAATGTAGCGGGAGAAAAGTTATATATGGTGTTCAAAAAATATCTCTATCTACTTTATAAATATGTTATTGTTCTTTGAATCTTTATAACCATGGGGTGCATTATACTTCACAAAAGGAGGTTATTAATTCGTGGTTTTTAAAATGGTTGTTATTTCAGTATTTTAAAATTAGCAATTTGGGATTTCAAGATTTATGAAAATTCTCATACTATCAGTATTTACAGTTGATTCTTTCTTATTAAATTGAATAGTTTTGTTTTATAATTTATGTACTATTAGGTAGATATAACACTAAATTGCTTTTGGATAATTTTAGAAATTTAATGTTGTCGAGATTTAAAAAAAAAAATTTTATCAGATATATTTGTAAAGTATCATCACTGATTTTATTTATTGTAAATTAAGAGAGGACCAGGATTTACTTTAGGGCACCATACTAGCAAGCAAGTCCGACTGGGGAAAGCCTCCCCCTTACAGAACACGACAGCCAAATAACTACACACAACGGTGTAGTTGTGTTGCTTTGTGTGAATACAGGTCTCCAGCTCTCATTTAGGGTTGGGTTATGAAAGAAACGTTTTCCTATCATAGAGATATTCCATCTTTAAGCCCTGGTATAAAAAATGGTTCGTTAATACACAAGTGATACTTCTGGTATTGCAAATCTATGCTATGCTACGGTAACTGCTTAACATCAGGCGGGAACGAGTTTTTACGTGAGTTGTTACGAGAACACCATGAAAAGAATTTTACAAACAAAATAACTCAATTTTAATTAATTTTATTATTGAACGTTCCATTAGGGTGAAAAAATAATGAAATTTACAATATCAATAACCAAAATAAAAACTTGCTAAATTACATTTCATCCAAGAAAAAAAACTATATGCTGCAGTGAATTGTGAACAGCCTGTATTTTACTTGCCTATACCACGGAATTAGGTGCCCATAGAACGTAATTCCGATGCACTATACATCGGAATTAGGTTTCGTACTAAAAAATCACGTTTCCTAATTCCGAGTGTTAAAAGTTAGAACATTTTGGCAAAGTTTATTTACAGATTAGTGCATAATTGTAATATCTTCATAAATATGTATAGCATTTGCTAAAAACTACATTGAATAATTAATAAACTTAGATTTTTTGTCTTGTAATATTCATACAACGAATTAACAAAATACCTAAATACACCACCTTTGATATGCTATAATTAGTGAATGCGATGCAAAAGTGTACCTCGTAATTAGATCTTATATATATTGACTACTTAAGTTAGTAAATCTTAAGTGTGAAGTGCCTAATCCTAAAAACAATCCTGAAAACCAAAAATGAAACTAAGTCTATGAAATCCTTATTCCGTGGTATACATCGGAATAAGGAACCGGCTAATTTTTATGGCACCTAATTCCGCGGTATTTTCAAAACGTTTTTTCGCCTTTATTTATTTAGTAAAATACAAAAAAGTTAAGTAATACTTATAAAAATGTAGTCCTTCTACTAATTAAACGCAAAAAATTACACACACCGTACTAAAATAACAAGAAAAACGCTATTTAAAAATACGTGGTATTTACGTGCACGGGGTGCCAAATGTATGAAAAGTGAGTTTGGACCGGCTATCGTTGCGAAACTTTTTGATTATCTTAAACATCTTATACTTTACACCTTACCTTGGATAATATATCCACATGTAGATATATTATCTACTAAATAAGAGATATTCTGGTAAAAAATAGCTTGTTTATCGCGAGTAAATACTGTTTTTCTAAATACCTCGGAATTAGGTGCCAATTTCAGAACCCCTCGGCATTAGGTGCCGTTACCTTACTACACACAATATTATCCTATATTTTCTTCAGAATTACAAGCCGTAATCACAACGTAACAGCTGGAAAGCAGACGTAAAATGCTAGCAATTCCACAACCACTGCAGCACTGGTCATAAACCCCAAAGATTTTTGACGCTCAAATCTTGGCCGAAATGTATTTACTTCTACAAAGTATTTTGCAACTAATCTCAAACAAACTGTTTACGTATGTAAGGAGTGGATCGTAAAGTCCAAAGGGTCACTATGCCTGTTACCCTGACTTAATCACCGTCCGTCGTAAATCCTGAAATCCATATTTTGTTTCGTGAATGTCGGTCAAGTAATAGGACTCGGTGTTGTTGAGTAATAAACTGAGAAACGGTGATTCTCTTGTCTCGATAAGGATCAAAGATGTTTTGATGTTCAAATAAAAACATGATTAAAATCTTGCATGAATGACCAGAGAAATATACAAGAATTCCTCTACTCTTTTCAATTACTTTGCTATTAATGGCAACTAAAGAAGTAGGGCACGAGTTATCTTCATAATTGTTTGGTGTACAGCATGTGAAGCAGATCATTTTCCAGGGTTGCTCTATAATAGTGTTTTTTTTTTCAAAAAAATACTGAATATATTTTTGAGAAGTTTTATGAGGTCAATTAAACTGACCTAAAAGTGACCTTACCTAGGAACCTTATCTGCATTGCAAGCTGTACAATAAAGAATTATCTACATATATCAAATCATTGACACTGAAACTGGAAGACGAAGCGTGGGCAGGCCTCCAACAAGGTGGACCGACGACCTGGTAAAGGTTGCGGGCAACCGATGGACAAGGTCGGCTCAGGATCGAGAGTTGTGGAAATCCTTGGGGGAGGCCTATGTCCAGCAGTGGACGTCTTTTGGCTGAGATGATGATGATGATGATGATCAAATCATTTGTCATCAATATAATCACTCAGAACTCCTGACTGATAATATTATCAACCCACAGCTAAATTTAGAGCTGCAATTTGGAACGTAGGTTTATTATATAACGTAAACATTCGCTAAACAATCCTAAAAGGGTAAGAAATAGTCTATCCAAGCGAAGTCAGGGCGATCCGCTAGTCTATCTATATAAATAAAACTGGCCTAAAATTCATACACAAACAAAACATACATTCTTCATAGAGATCCTTACGAAATGAGAATTCCTTTACGTACATGTGATATATAATATGATAATCAAGATATATCGTTTGTAGGTTGAAAAGCTTAGGCCGGGTCGAAACAGGCTTACCAAACGGCTAGTCCAGCCTTGTGTAAAGTTGCCGTTGGTACTTGTAATACTGAAGCCTGTATACGATATTGGAGACTTATTCTGGAAAGCCTTCAGACTATAAGTAATATATGAGGATTATTATGTAATACTGCTTGTTTAAAAGTTTAAACAACTCCGAGAGGAACTGTGATTTATACTTTTTTTAAACTGTCAAACTCAAAGTAACACTTATGAAGGTCATAAATTATGGATAAGCCAGATAGATGATGTCAGCTAATAAGCCGTAGGCTTGTTTGCTGACGTGGAGCCACGAGAAGAACACTGGCTCTCGTGAACTCAGGTCATTATTTTTAATTGCAAGATAGTTACAATCTTTTGTAAATTATAATCATGTTATTATATACTGTCATCAAAAATAATTAGAAAAATAATTAAACCGACTTCAAAAATCTAAAAATAACTGAATACAGATTGAAGTCGGTGCTACGTTCATCCTGTCACCTAATATTAAGCTTGGCACTGACTTCAATCTATATTCATATACCTATTTTTAGGTTTTTGAAGTCGGATTCATTTTTTTCATTTTATTTTATTTTTATTTTTTTTGTGATAAAATAAAACTAAAAAATATATGAAAAAAATGTTAATACCTATAACGTTTGAGGGTTGCCCTCGATTTCCCTGGGATTCCATCATCAAAACCTGACTTGGTGCCAATGGGACGTGTATACTCTAGAAGTGGTCCCATTGGCACCAAGTTTTATTTATATTATACTAGCTGACCCGACGAACTTTGTTCCGCCTTAATGTTAATAAATAAGCTGATTTTTGTTTTATTGGAAAAAATACAAAAAAAAAAAAAATTCTACATCAATCATTCATAATCATTCTGAACCTAATCCTAATTATTTCTGTATTTTAGTACATAGGTTGCTCTTCATTTAAGTACCTTGTGATACACGACATTTTTTGTTTTACTATCAGGCGCAAAAACAAACAACGCAGATGGTCTTCCGACCCGTGAACATGCCACGTATAATTGACCATGGGAAAAACATGAATGTTCTAGATTTAAACCACAAACTTTTAAGGATTGGCCTTGTGATTTGTTGATGGTCATGGCAAATGCAAGACGTATCGGAAATTGAAGTCTTTTAAATTCAAACGGCATATCGGTTGGGATCATCGGTATCCTCGGAATGAGAACTTCCTCACCTTTGAATTTTCCTATCATTATCGTAGCGTAAATTACATTTTTCATCAATTTTCTAACCACCAAACGCGTACCGTTGCACAGTTTTGGTTGGTTTATGTTTCGAAGCATGATTACTACGGAGCCAACCTTTAGGCGTAAATTGTGCGGTGGTAAGCCAGGCACGTCCAAAGAGAAAAATTCAATTGGATAGTTGGTGGCTTCATCTTCATTTGTGACGCAGTCAATAGATTTGAATGAATGCATTGTTCCAATGATCTTATTTTGAATTATGTAGTTTAGGTCATCTACATCTTTATTCTTAGCCGCTAAAATTGCTCGCTCACTCATCCATTCATAATTTTTGTAGTTAGAAATAATTTCTGGAAATACATTGTTGATAAGTTCGTCTTTTGATGAGACAAAATTACAGAAATTATTTGGAAATGATATTAATCTGCTCGATTCATCGACAGGTACTTGACCATTACCGATAGTCAGCAATTGCTCCGAGAAATCTTCAGCAGATGTATCATTATGGCATCTCCGAGTAAAGCAAAGTTCGTGCAAACTGATCGCTTTGGCAGATTGCAAAAAAACTGGTCAATGTAGTTGCTGGAGGTGTTTCAGCACGTTGCGTAGCATTCGAAACCGTGAAATATACTCGTTGACCATTCTCCAGATGCACCGCCAAATGCGTAACAGTAGGATGACGTTCGTGAATGGGAAATGCGAATATACGCCAAATCGCTTCATTACAGTTCACATAACGACCAACTTGATAGCGTGAAATTTCATCGTTGGTATTCGAGGATTGCAATCCAAAAACCGCCATATCACTGCCTTTCGTGACATATTTGCAAATATATTTTATGGACTTAACTGAATTGCAGTATTCAACGTTGCAATGTGTCTTGAACGATTTAGAAATAAGTGGCGAATATGGAACAATCCAACTGTTATCGACAACGAAATCCATTCTTTTCACTTTCGTTGTGACAGTTCGACCGTTGTCATCTTGTGATCGACGCCGATACAGCGGATAACCATCATTGCCAGTGACAGTCTCCGCCGTTAATTTCCGTGGATATCGTTTAGAGCACTTTCCATCGACCATGCAAGGTGATTGGGGATTGATGGCACCACACGGTCCATGAATCATATTAGTAGTAACAACATCATGTAGGTCTGGATCGACTTCATAATCAGGAATCTCAGCACATATGATATCATCTATTTGGTCAGGCTGAATTCTTTCCACTAACCAAATAAGAATGTGTGCGTGCGGCAGGCCTCGCTTTTGCCATTCGATTGAATACATCCAGCATCGAGTATCTCCAAAGACGCGTTGTTTAACAATAAAGTTCATCAGGGACAGAATTTTTTGCCTGAATATACGTGCTGTGATGTCGTGTCTATCACTTGATGTTTGTCCGGGAAGCAGCAATTGAGTAATTTCTATCCATTTTGGATTACAGGTAAAAGTAATAAAGAGATCGGGCCGACCGTAATGACGAACATATGTCATTGCATCTTGTGCATATTCATGCATATTCATGCATATGATGTGGACTACCAATGTATGTCGCCGGCAGAATAGTTAATCGACCAATATTAGCTGCATTTCCTTCAGTACTAACTGTTTTTGTTATACCACGTTTTATAGTGACTGACGTTATATGTCAAGTCACACGGGAATGATGTCGAACGGGATAAAAAGTATCCTATGTCCTTCTCCTGGCTCTAAACTACCTCCCTGCCAATTTTCAGCTAAATCGGTTTAGCCGTTCTTGAGTTATAAGTGAAGTAACTAACACGACTTTCTTTTATATATATAGATTTGAAAGAGTATTCTTTCATAAGAATTTTGATAATCAGTCCACAAATGGGGGAAATATCGGTGAACATACATAAAAAAAAACATACAGTCGAACATAGAACCTCCTTCTTTTTTGAAATCGGTTAAAAATATTACGATTTGATCCGACTCAACCCAACACTCAGTGTTTTCCTTATACTTTAGTTTCAATGCTTGATCAAATTTTAACGTATCGTCACAAAGGTACCTTAAACTTATAACTTAATATCCAGAGCCTATAGACAAGTGGCATAAGCGATAGTCGAATCGAAAAGTCAAAAAGTAAAATGTATGGGATTTGACGTAAGGTAACGACATGAAATCGTAGACTCACGTCAAATTCCATACATTTTATTTCTCTTTTCTTACTACCCTTCTTCACTTCTCACTGACATCAGAAGTGCCAAAGCATGAAAACATTTTAAGAACAACTCTCGAAATAACATACTGTTATTTTTCTATATCGTGTAAATATATTTTGTCTATATATACGTTTCACACTTTGATAACAAGATAGGCATTACGAACAATGGTTGGGCTGTACTTTTTGGCAACGCTTCAACAGTATCAGACAATACCATTAACAGTGAGGTCTTACTTTGAATCGTGAATTATTATGTAGCTACCAATATTATTTACTATTACAAAGATTTATTGTATTATTGTGAGAATGTTTATAACGAAAATAAAAAAGCAACTTATTAGTTTAGGCAAAATACTCCGTATTGCGTAATGTAGTTGATAATAGGAGGGCCAGTGGCCGCAATATGCTCTGCTGTTCACGAGGTTGTGGGTTCGATTCCCACACCGGACAAAACTTTGTGTGATCCACAAAGAGTTGTTCTGAGTCTGGATGTAATTTGTGTCCGTTAATTGTATGTTCGTAAAGTCCCCCGCGACACAGAGCTTTATCTCTAGTACGGGAGTTGTCTTTTTAAACAAAAAAAGTATAATAATTATTATAATAGCAATCCCTTAAGATACAATTAATAAGAGAGGTAGGCTCCATACTAGTGAGCAAGCCCGACTGTGGAAGGGCCCCCACCTTACGAAAGAACACAGCTAAATAAAAACATACAGTGGTGTAGTTGTGTTCCTGTGTGCGAGTATAGGTCTCCAGCAATAATTTAGGGATGCGTTTTGAAAGTAACGTATTCCTATACCAGGGATACTCCCATCATAAAGCCCTGGTGTAAAAAATAACCTGTATTTAGCACCGTCAGGTACTGAAAGGAACACAGGGTTTAGCTCGCAGCTCGCAAAACAATACCCAATACAAAATCGGGATTCGTGTCAGTGCTTATGCTTGCGTAACAGAGTTTGGACTTCGTTAGGTAATAAATTTATACCATTGTTTTGGCTGTTTTGTACTTCACGCATTTCATACAGTCTTAACTAAGTCTAACACTAAAATATACACAGTTTTCGCCCGCATTACATTACCTTCGCGTACATTCCCATGGGAACAGTAATATTTCCCGGGAAAAAAATTGCCTAGGTAGTTGCTATTCCAGACTATATTCTATCTTTCTGCCAAATTTTATTTTTTGTATTAGGTGGTCTATTTGTCCGCTTCTTATCTATTAATCCCTGGTGTAAAAAAAACGGTTTGGCAACACGCAAGTGTTACTTCTAGTTTCGGATGCGACCATAGGCGAGCCATATGCTTGTTTGTCACCGAAGTAGGTAGTATAAAAAAAAAGTATTTTGTTGCAATTTTTTATCAATATTGATCACACTCTGAGTGTGTGCATGCATAAATTTCCTCGAAACTCACTACATCACTGCAGCATCTACATTGTCATAAAATTTTACCAAATATAAATCACTCCGAACTGCGTCGACATTTTCTGCTAATGAAATGGAAACGCGCTCTCGCAAAGTACTCGTGCAAGGTCCAATTCAATTTGCTTAGGTTACAGAGGGTTTTAAGTATTAAAAGTGACTTTTGATGTACTTATACATTAATTTCCCTTTATATTCCCGTAGGACAATGCATTACAATGCCTTACTGATATGGGTAGCAAAAATAAATAATGTCAACATGTTTTATTTTTACCGTTTCCTTTTTTTTCGTAGTTTGTTTTGTTTTTCTTTCTTAGGTTTTGTTGTTCATGAATCATTTATGTACGAGTTAATAAGGGACTTATTTAATTCTAAGAAAGGTGAATCAATGTTATTGTTTTGTTATGAAAGTGGATTAGTTTGCGTTGTTTGTTTCATGACGTAAACGGAATGACATATTTAATATTAAAGTGGTCTAGCAGGCATTTTATTAGATACCTGTGTAGTGGGCTAAATGAAGAACAATTTATGTACATGACAAAGGTCATTGAAGCTAGTCTAACATTTTAGCGATTGGATTTATTACTGTAAGCTTATACCTATTGTTGTAAATAAATAAAGTTATTCGCCATTTTGAAAATCCTGTGTTGCATAATTTTTATTTAGCATATTTTGGCTAAACAAAAATCATGGAACTCGCGTCATCGTCACCGAACGCTTTCCATATTCAATTTTTTTGGGTGAACAAATATCATGACACTCGACTCGCGTCATCGTCACCGAACGCTTTCCATACTCAAAAATAATACTCTAATAGCTCGACGATACAATTCACAAGTTACTTAGTTTTCACTTCTATCGGCGGTACCAAAAGTCTGCCACAATTTTTTTTTTTATTTATTCATTTATCGAAAGCGGTTGTCGCCAAGTCAGAAAGTAACCGATTTCAACGCGTGGGGCGTGAGTTCGATCCCGGGTGACACCAATGTATTTTCTCTTCGTAAAATTTATATGTATCTACCAGCTAAATGATGTACCATCAGTTAACGGTGAAGGAAAACATAGTGAGAAAACCCGCATATCTTAGAAGGATTTTTTTTTTGACTGCCTCGGTGGTCCAGTGGCCGCAGTATGCGCCTGCTGTGCACGAGGTTGTGGGTTCGATTCCCACACAGGACAAAACTTTGTGTGACCCACAAAGAATTGTTCTGAGTCTGGGTGTAATTTGTGTCCGTTAATTGTATGTTTGTCAAGTCCCCCGCGACACAGAGCTTGTTCTCTAGTGCGGGAGTTGTCTTTTTAAAAAAGAAAAAAAAAAAAAAAAGAATTTAAAATAAATAAAGCTTGTCTGATCTAAAAACCCGATTTAAGCCAGCGTGTGTAAAAGTCTCTCTTGGAAAAAAAGAGACCCGTACCCAGTAGTGGGACATTAAAGGCTCGATTTTTAAATAAACTAGAGCTATATCAGTCTTGAGTCCTTATGGTTTGAAGTTATTTGGGCACTGTAAACGTTTTCTTTAAAATAAAACCCGATTCGGCTTGGTCCTACTTAATATCTATGGATTGTCGTTCTAAAGCATAGTTACCAATTTTAAAGATCAACGCAAAAAATAAGCCTGTATTTTTTATGCTGGTTTTAATTTTTGTAAAACCGTCATGATTTTAAACTGCATATTCAAGGGGAGTGTTTAATATGGGTCTGTGTAAATACATTATATAAATGTTGTACTTTTGAGGTTCAGTTTTCAGTAGACATCAATGCAGAGGAATTTTACGACGCCTATTAAGCAGTCCGTCCTCTATTTTTAATGTTGTTTTTATTATTAGAATTTATTTCTAAATTGGGCAAATATAGTTTTAGTTGTGAATAATGCGTATAATGTAAATTTCTGAAAATATAATTATGTTAATTAAAACAAAAACTTGACTAGTAAAAACAAACTAAAGAATTTTTGCGGGACAACTCACACGCCATCTGATCCCAAACTAGACAGAGCCTGTACTATAGTAACCAGACAACTGATAAACATACTTAAATATTTCTAACTACATACACATTATAGATAAATAACATCCAGACACAGAACAAACATTTATGCTCATCACACAAAGATTTGTCCTGGGTGGGAATCGAACCGACGATCTCCGGCGTAGCAGTCAGAGTCACTAACCACTAGACCAGCAGGCCAGTATAGGTTCATACATGCACAGGTACATGTAAGTTTATATTGTAGGGCTTGAAACAATATTTTTAAAGACAACTCCAGCACTAGAGAACAAGCTCTGTGTCGCGGGGGACTTGACAAACATACAATTAACGGCCGCAAAACACCCAGACTCAGAACAATTGTTTGTGGGTCACACAAAGTTTTATCCTGTGTGGAAATCGAACCTACAACCTCGTGCACAGCAGGCGCATACTGCGGCCACTGGACCACCAAGACAGTCAAAATTAAAGCAAGGTGCACACTTTTGAGGGAAGGAGTATCCCGATGAAGCCCATTTTGCCTGCAGAATTATCTATTTGGATGTATGTAAATTAAAGTGGCTAGTCTTGAAATTGCCTCCAGTTTTAGGTCGGTCGTAGCACAGAAAGCATGTGAAGGTGATTATTTTCAGACGGTACATCCTGATGACAGAGTTATTTAGATTGCCCATATTTAGGTCGCTGTCGTGATCCAACGACTGATAAAAGTCGGGACCGAATTTTAACGTGTCCTCCGAAGCACAGAGGCTTACGGAGAGGTATTAGGTTTTGTGTAGGAGTATCGCTGGGACAGGAAAACGATTGATTAAAAAATACTCTACTGCACACTTGATTCAGTGGCTTAAGTTGTTACCATTTACCACGGCACGGCATGTTGTGGGTTCGATCCCCGACTAAAATCTGTGTGATCCAGAATTTGTTGTCTCGAGTCTGGATGTACTTTTTGTCCGTTAATTGTATATTTGTAAAGTCGACGACACAGTGCTTGTTCCGTAATGCGGGCAATGTCTTAAAAAAAAACTTCCTTAAATGAGCTTAGGATACCTGTAAATTTATTATTAAAAAGTATATTATTTTTATTGTTGTTGGTGTCTATTCATTCTTGTATTCGCTAGAGAGCGTTTAGGTAAATGATATTACTAGATACAAAATGAGTAACATTTTTTTTCTGTGACAGGTTTTTAGAGTAAACATTAATCAAGACTCAAGACAGAAAGAATATAATACATTATAATATGAAAAGTTTATTATTATTATAAACGTTTTTCGAAGACAACTACCGCTAGTTAATAAGTAACCACTTTTGTGTCGCGGGGGACTTTACATATATAAATATGCTAGCTGTTGCATGCTAGCTGTTGGATGTCGGTTATCGCTGCAAAAAGTAGCCTATGTGTTATTCCAGACCATAATCTATCTCTGTGCCCAATTTTATCCACATCCGTTCAGTAGTTTTTACGTGAAAGAGTAACAAACATCCATCCATCCATCCATTCTCACAAACTTTCACATTTATAATATTAGTAAGGATTTGTTACATTTCAACGGCCAAACTACAGAACTGCCGTGTAGATGTCACGGGTTCAACTCGGGTCGGTAAAAACGTATTAAATTTTTATTTTGAGAAATGTATTAAAAGCACAGAGTACCTATAAAATTGTGCCAAACATTGCAATTCCTGGTACTACAAGTATGTTTATTTTTATCTTTATATTGTAGCTTGATTCTAGGAAACGAAAAAAAGCAGTTTTCTGAACACCGAGCAGGCGGGCGTGTCAGTCCATAATTTATTCTCAATGTGTTTTAAATAATACGAAAATACGTAGTGAATGAACGTAATTTATTTGATACTATTTGTGAATAAATCTATGTAACTTTGTATTTTTTTTAAACTAAGAACTCAAAAATCCAACAAAATGCGGAATGCATTCATACGTTCGCAGACCGTTATCATGACACATTTCTCGTATGCATCCTGAGAGATGGGCACACAGTGGATGCCTGAAGATGGGGATCGCCGCCGAGGCCGACCCAGAAAACGCTGACGTGACGACCTGGACGCATATGTGAAGGATTGGTGGAATAGGGCAATGGACAGACGGGTATGGAAGTCAATGGGGGAGGCCTTTGCTCAGCGGTGGGAAAATACAGGGTAGCAAAAAAAAACTAGGAACCCAAGCCCTGTGTCACGGGAGACTTTACAAACATACAATTAACGGACACAACGTACACCTAGACTCAGAACAACCATTTATGGATTACATGAAGTTTTGTCCCGAGTGGGGATTGAACCCACAACACGCCACGCAGTAAATGGTGAAGAAGCAACTGAACGTACCGTGCACTCAATTAAACTAACTGTTCCTCGTCGATTCACTTAAAGTAAAATTGGACTTCAGCGCGCATCAACGTGATGATTAATAAATGCATGGACCATAAAGTGAAAAAATATTTTTTTATATTTCGCTCCATTCAAACACATTTTGTAGCTTTAAAATAATTAAATTCAGTGACGATAGCGATGGCGTCGTAATTTAAAATACATTGTTTAAAGAATCTACAAGTAACGTACAAAAAATAGACGCAGAGCTGGTAAAATAAATCTTTCAAGGGTTGGGTTAACCCTTAACTAATTAGAAAGCCTTCCTATATCACTTTAGTCCTTTGTACATGCTTTGTAGATAATCTATTCGGCCCTCGTTAGAAATTATTCATTTAAGCTTAGAAAAAGCTTAAAGATTTTTTGTTCAAAATTTCCTTAACTCTAACGCGTTTCATACAAATGGTGTAGATACAATGTACATCATATTTTGTACAATAAGTAATCAAACTATATATTTTATGAATACTCGTAGGTATCCGAACGACGTAATGTATTAAATTAAATTTAATTCATTTATTCATTGTGTTTATGGGTACAAAAAAGGTATTACATTAATAAAATATAAGGTATCTCCATAAACAGCTTTGTAAGCATGCAAAATAAGTTTTAGTTTTAGTGTGACATCATTCTTATTACAGCAATAATAAAATAAAATTTATTATTTTTATTTTTAAGCGAATTGTATGTAGATCGTCAAATTATTATTATTAAGTTAATCATTATATATTTCTAATTATTTTAATATTCAATCAATTTATTTATTTTAATATTTATTTACTTTGTTTATTTAGATTATAATTACATTCGAAATATCCTTTTACGGAAAAACAATCATTATTCTTTTCATTAGCAGAACAACATGAACTCTCTAAATTATACCCAGAAAATTAATAGATGTTTACGTCATTTTCAGCATCTAATACTACTACAGCCTACTGTTAACTTACCTTGAGAAGTAAATAAACTAATCCTCATGTAAACCACAAACCTCATTAGAACTGCTACAGTTAATTAACCAGATATTATATAATCTGTTTAATTAATTATGATTTAACAATGTAAATACGTTTTCAATTTAAGTACCAGTTGCTATGGAGAAGCATGATTAACCTACGCCTACACAAAATAGGCGAAAACAATTGATATTGATGTTATTAATTATTTCTTGTTGACTTCATCGGATACACCGAGAGTGAATTCATCACATTTTTGCACAATCCATACATTGAAAGTAAATTTTTGCTACATGTATTAAAAATATAATTATTACTAAGGGTCGCCCGCGACTTTGTCCGCGTGGTAATTTGGATTATTTGCCTGGTTTTGCAACATATCTCACTACTGCTCCGCTCCTGATCCGCGCTGATCAATAGATCATAGCGTGATGTTATATAGCCTATAGCCTTCCTGGATAAATGCACTATTCAAGAAAAATATTTTTTTTCTAATTGAACCAGTACTTTCTGAGATTAGCGCGTTCAACCAAACAAACTCTTCAGCTTTATAATATAAGTATAGATGTGAATACGTCACAAGTAGGTAAGACTTATTAGGTATGACTGTCGTGCAAATGGTACTGTGGCTGATGGTAAGCAATAACCTATGGACGCTTTCAAAATCTCTCAATACCAATACCCGTGTGTTGTCCTATACTCCGCAAAGACATGCAGGACCTGTGGTGAAGAAGAGGAGTCAATGCGGCACCTGCTATGCACGTGCCATGCGTTGGCCCCAAGAAGAATGAGCCTACTGGGACTGGTATTCCCCGAACCAGAGGATTACAGGCGCCCCCGTCAAGGATGTACTGAAACTCATGCAGGAAATATTCAGGGACCAAGACGTATGGTGAGCGGTAAGGTAGGGGCATGCAACAAAGACCCCAATGGTTGAAGTGTGCTGGCCGTAAGGACAGCCCCGTCACAAGATAAGATAAGATACTCCACAAAGACATTTTGCTTTCCGCAATTTTGTCATCCTCTCTTTCCAAGAAAATTTCAATTCAAATGAAGTTGCGCCGAAATTCAAAGCGTTACTTTCAAACAAGGCAAGCTGTGAAATTCTATAAATGTACATTATTACAGTAATCAAAGGTAACGACCTCAACCACGTTAAGCTTTAAGGTAAAATTTCTTTGATATCGCGATATCAAACGCAATTCACCTTAAAGCCCTGATAAGTGGGCGGTTAAATCTTGCTTGACCACGGTCAGTGAAATCGACTTTTTTTGATGACCTACCTACATACAATTTGATATTTATAGTAGAGGAAAAGTTTAAGAGGGAATAAGAAGATTTGGCATCAAATAAAAAGGTATATCTTGTGTTAAGAGCTTATGTCCAGCAGTGGACTGTGATAGGCTGATTGATTGATAGAAATAGGTGTGGAAAAGCAGGGGGTTGAATATTGCCGAGGGATTTAATAGGATAAAAAGCAGCAGGCGAGAAAGTACCTATGTAGTGGTGAAGTTAATCTTCTTTTTCTTGAAAAAGGACATATCGTCACAGCTCTCAAAGAACTTTCCAGAACCTACATGTATGTAGGTACGTGGAAGAAAATTAATATGGAAATGAATCTTTATCGACGAAATTGATTTTAGGCGATACACATCAATCTAATTAACCTCATTTATACAGATTCCTTAGCGTGTATCAGTCTTACATAGACAGATAAAAAAATATACTGGCTCTACCTGCACCACAGTCAAAATACGTAATATTTTATACTAATTAGTACGGTTGCCGAAAAAATCCGGAAGCAAAAGTTTAACAGTTATTTTTGCTATATTTTGCCGACCCTACCGACCCCTTTCCGGCTGGGTTTGAACTTTGTTCGCCAGTCGCTGGGGTAGACGTTTTGTTACAGTTGATTAAATGTAAAGTTGTATTAACTATGTTGAATAGAATTTTTGTTCCGTTAAAAGGTTTTAAGTATTTGTGTGCGGTAATGGAAAATATTAAAGGCTTGCTACAGTGTCCAAGCCCTATACAAACTGCGACGGTACCGCTGCAGATGACAACGTAATTGTTTTAGCATAAGAAAGATAACTTTTATCTCGATTTTTTTCACAATGCTTTAAATTACAATATTTACAAGATTAGTTATAAAAATTAAAGTAACTTAACGTTAACAATAAAACTATATAAACAATATTTACACTTAATAAAAAAGAAATAAAAAAAATGAATTAACTTAATTTGACTGCCTTAGTGGTCCAGTGGGCGCAGTATGCGCCTGCTGTTCACGAGGTTGTGGGTTCGATTCCCACACAGAGACAAAACTTTGTGTGACCCACAAAGAGTTGTTCTGAGTCTGGGTGTAATTTGTGTTCGTTATTTGTATGTTTTTAAAGTCCCCCGCAACACAGAGCTTGTTCTCTAGTGCGGGAGGTGTCTTTTTAAAATAAAAAGAAAAGAGAGAAAAAAGAAATAAATAGAAATAGGTATATAGAATAGTTTTTCAACTTCATCTTCTTAACAGACCATATTAATGTTTTACTACAACCATTAAATAAAAACAAAGCTAATAATTACCATAGAACAGACAGTTTTATAGCTGTAAAGCATTTGAGGTTTAGACAGGCGTGTAAAAATAACGGCTACCCTATATAATTCTCATAAATATTCATTTGAAACACTAAGCTTTTTAAACCGCTTCGAATTAACAACAATACGGATGGAATAATAGATCGAAGAATAACATTTAACTGACCAAATTTTTGACACACGTCCATGTGGTGATGGATTAAGAATACAAATGTCACCATCCCATTCCATCCCGTGGGTGTCGTAAGAGTCGACTAAGAGAGTCAGGTAGACAATATCCACTGCAAAAGAGGAAAAACTCGAAACAAAACCCTATACCAACCCATCTGGCCAGCGTGGTATAGTAGGCTAATACTAGGCTGAGCACGGGTCTCCTCCATACATCTGCAGTGCCCAACAGTGTCCCACTGCTGGCTGCTGGGATAGGAATACGTTTCTTTCAATAATAATTTCACTATATGTTTGAACGGTATCCCACTGCTCAGAGTGGAACAATTTAAGTACCTAGAGCACTGGCTAACAGTCGATCTGAAGGACCATGTAGATATTGAGCGGGAGCGGAGGGCGCTGTCGAAAAGAGCTAATATGATTGCTCGTAGGTTTGCTCGTTGCACAAATCATGTTAAGATTTTCCTTTTTAAAGCTTATTGCACTTCACTGTACACGTGCAGCCTGTGGGCAAACTACACACAAGCTATCTACAGCGCCCTTCGTGTCCAGTACAATAAATGAGGCAACCCTAATACTGCCCTGAACGCATTAATGCGTCCAGGGCAGTATTAGGGTTGCCTCGCTTCTGTAGTGCCTCGGGCATGTTTGCGGAAGCGCGCACCGACTGTTTCCACGCCACCATGCGCAAGCGGTGCGCGTCCTTGGTGCGCAGGGTGCGGGCCAGCACTAATACTGTCACTGGCAATGATTGCAGGACGCGTTGACAGTATGTATGTGAGACATTGTTGTGCCAGACATACTACGCCAAGCAGGCATTAAATTTTAATTATTTATTTTTATTTATTTTAATTGTATTTTTGTGACATTTAATTATTTATTATGTACTCATTTTATTTTTATTATTTTATTTATTTGTAATTAATTATTTTATTTTATTGAAAAATTGTTTTGATTAAATATTGTATTTATTATTTGGTGCACAATGTATATAATTGTATGGAGGTATTCTGAAATAAATGTTTTTTTTTTTTTTTTTTTAATAAGCGTTTCCCTAAATGAGCGGTGGAGACCTGTACTCACACACAGGAACACAACGTCACCGCTGTGTGCAGTTATTTGGCTGTGGTCTTCTGTAAGGTGGAGTTCATTTCCCAGTCGGGCTTTCTCGCTAATATGGTGCCCTACCTCTCTTACTTATCTCCTGTTTTTAGACAGCTCCAATAATTTTATAAGAGGTAGGGCAGAGCGAGATATTTTGTTCATATTGAGCAGCCTGGTTAGAAAAGTACACTGTGAGACTAGAGAGAATAATTGCAACTGCTTGGTTGGTTTAGTGGCTTAAGTGGTTACCTTGCCATTTACTACTCGGGACAAAAATTTTGTGTGATCCACAAATACTTGTCCCGAGTCTGGGTTTACTTTGTGTCCATTAATTGTATGTTTGTAAAGTCCCCCGCGATACAGGGCTAGTTAGTAAAAAAAAATGTTTCGAAGTTTAGAAGGCTGACAGAGAGTTACGTCTCTTTTGCCTCTCTTTTTTACATTTGAAGCGTAATACTTTGTCGAATTTGCCACCTCTAGGGCGTTGTCAGTGGCAATGCAGAAGTTGCCAAGACTACAGGTACAGGTGTTACAGCTCAAAAAGCAGAACAAATGGGAAGATAAATTGCGAGATACAGGATCATTTCAACAGCATTAGTTTAAATTATTAGTTTAAAAAAGACAACTCCCGCACTAGAGAACAAGCTCTGTGTCGCGGAGGACTTTATAAACATACAATTAACGGACACAAATTACACCCACACTCAGAACAACACTTTGTGGGTCACACAAAGTTTTGTCCTGTGTGGGAATCGAACCCACAACCTCGTGCACAGCAGGCGCATACTGCGGCCACTAAAATAAATATAACATTAACAAAGTCAAATTAGATAATATTGACTTCATTTTCTAATAGGTATAACGTCTCAATATACGTACAATTGTTCTCAGTAGAGAAATTTTAAACTTAAACGAAATTCGTTACAAAAGTAAAACAAAAGAGAAAAATGCCTTTATTGAACACGGATATATGTGACAAAGAAGTAGCCAGTCCTAGTGTGAATCGGTTCTATTGTGTGTCCCGTCTTTAGAAACATGCCTTTTTGTTGGAAGCTAGTTTGTTCATGCTGCTGTGGTTTGAATGACAGTACAAATGACAACTGAGCTGGACGGCTCGCCGAGGCATGAAAGTATCTATGTGAATGTAACGTATGTTATAGAATGTATACTGCGATTCGTAAGTAACCTCAAAAAAATATACTTTTTTTAAAACAACTCCTCCGCTAAGGTCTTGTGTTGCAGAGAAACCATTAAAATTTATAGACCACACAATTTTTTGTCCCATGTGGGGATCGAACCCACAACACACCAAAGTGTTGGTAAATTGCGCCACTTAAGCCACTGAACCAACTGTGCAGTCGAAAATATAGAAATAACGTGAATAAAATTCCAACAGGTAGTTCCTGGTACTAAAATACAAGCGTTTTAACCTTTCATGACTTACGTAATCCAAACTTGGACACTAAAGGTAAGACTAGTCCATAAACATAAAATTGCTCTGTGAGTTATGAAGAGAGATGTGTTAGCAATTTTCTCGAAGGACAAAATTCGAATTATGATTCGTCAGAAAAGTAGTAATTCTTCTCTTCGGGAAATGATCAAGTAAATCCTTGAATAAAAATGGCAAAACTCAACGAAGATTAGCTATCTGATGTATCACGCTTTTATCGATATGCCCATGTTAAAAATGTAATTGTTCTACAATAAAAAGTTTTGAATTTGCACGTGAATTATCTTATATTATTATAGTACATGGGTGTGTGCATAAACACATGTGCTCTATTTATTCACTCCGTCACTGTCAGTTATTTAGATAGTCAATATTTAAATTCTCTGTCGTGACTGTTAACAGTCGGGACCGACTTTTAACGTTCGATAGGACGAAAATCCGACACGACCGCAGCGAGATCAGGCGGTAGGACCCATGGCTATACGTGCCATGGGTACCACCGATTTCCAAATTTAAGGCATCTATTGTAAATTTAGCCGACACGGAAAATGAACCATGGCCCTCGTGATCAACAGTCTCACTGAATGACAACTAGACTATAAAAATAAAAAGCTCTTTCAATATATAAACGATCATGAAAATGATCCTGTCGTGGTAGCAATGCGTCACGTTTTGTGGCTTTAATCCCTCCGCAGAATTACCAATCAATGCTTATTGGCGATCTCCGAATCAATTTTAGATAACTGTTTAGTATGATTGTCGATTATCACATTAAAATATCTAATGATTTCAACTTGTATGGTGTCGGTTTAAGTACAACCCCGTCCGAGTAAAAACTGTGGTGTAGTTGTGTTCCTGTGTGTCACAGGTCACCAGGGCTTATGTAGGGATGCATTTTGAACAAAACATGTTCCTATCCTAGGGATACTGCATCTTAAAGCCCTGGTGTAAAAAAATGGGTTAGCAACATGCAAATCCTTTGATATTGCAAACGGCTACGGTAACTGCTTAACATCAGGTGGGCCGTAGTATAAAAAAAAAGATTTGTAATTTGGAATGTCTTATAAGTTTTTTACATTATTATAGTGTTCCAACCCAACAGAGATGTTTTTGTTAAAAAAAACTAGGCTAAATTCCCAAATATGTTTAGTTTTTTGTTCGCCCAAGACACACACATTTGCCTGGTTTGGACCAAAAGAAAAGCTACATTTTTTTTATTTAAATAAATCAAATGGTTGATTCGGACTTTTACTAATACTAAAAAATATTTTCTGTGATTACTAACGAATGTTACATACATACATAGTCTGACTACATAGACTGTAATTCCGAGGGGGAAAAAACATACTACAGCTGATTTCCACTTGCTTTGATTTTATATCCATTTTCAGCTTCACAAATTTACAATATTCTTCATGAATATACTCTTAGGTACTCTTTACCTGGCCTTTTGCCAGATCGTCAGTTATTGTGTATACGAACGTTTAACCTGGCCTATGATTAATTCTAGACTATAATCTATATATGGGTCAAATTTCACTTAGATCCGTTTAGCCGAATTGGAGTGATTGAGTAAAAATCTCATAAATCCAAACTTAATTTACCCTTTTTTTATATACTACTAGGTGGCGAACAAGCATACGGCCCGTCTGATGTTAAGCAGTTACCGTAGCTTATGGACGCTTGCAATACCAGAAGTATCACTTGCGTGTTGCCAACCCATTTTTTTTTACACCAGGGCTTTATGGTGGGAGTCTCCCTAGGATAGGATGTTTCTTTCAAAACGCATCCCTAAATGAGCGCTGAAAACCTGTACTCACAGCAGGAACACAACTACAGCACTGTGTGTAGTTATTTGACTGTGGTCTTCTGTAAGGTTGCGGTGAAGGAAAACATCCTGAGGAAACCCACATGGCTTAGAAGAAATTCTAAAGACATGTCACATTCACCAACCCGCTTAGGCCAACGTGTGTGAATTAAGTCCTAAACCCTCTCTCTCTTATTAGAGGAGAGGAGACCCGTGCCTATCAGTGGGACATATTTGCTATTATTATTTATTATTTCTGTAAAGTCCTTATCCAGTCGGGCTTGCTCACTAGTATGGTGCATTACCTCTATTAAATCGTTATTTTAATTTAAATAATAATCAATTACTATGTTCAGCCGAATATATTCTGACATTATTTTATTATTCTGAATTAATGATCATGGCAAATCATTGATAATCCTATTGCCCTATTCACACTTGCCTTTTATACTTGATAGACAATTTACTTTGTTTGATTATTGTTTACCCTTATCTCTTGAATATATTCAGTCGATTAATATTCATGAATGGCTATTATATTCATTAGTTATTCATTAATATGTCTAAGCCACAGTGGTGTTAATATAAGGCTCATTCAGTCATGTAACTGAAACTAAGTTAATATTAACATATCAGTATCATGGCAGCAAATCTTGACGGAGACATGTAGCACAAGTGTGTGTGCAAAAACAGGTGCACTTTTTAATACTTTATTTTAGTCTGATTGGAGATTAATCCGACACGACTGGAGAGAGATCAGGCATACGTATTATCCGAGTATGTATGGGAGTGAAAAACACTGCTTACAAATCAAATAAATCAAATCAAATCATTTTATTTGCACGAAAAGTGGTACAGATATGGTGTTAGGTACAAAACAAGGTCCTCACAATTCACCTGCTTTGGCATGCAAATCTTATTATAATAATATTATCTAGACATTAATAATGATTCTTACAAAAATCAATGAATGGTTATATTTAAATAATTTGAGTGCAATAAAATTATCATATTATAACATGTCTTCTTATATCTAAAAATAAATAATTATCACATATATACTTGGTCATACCTCAAAGAAGTCGTTAATTGAATAAAATGTGTGTATTATCAACCACTTTTTTAACTCTTTTTTCATTTTTATAAGTGGTAATTCACGAATAGACCTGGGCACTTTATTAAAAACTTTGATGCACATCACATAACAGTTTTTATGGAATAGGGTAGTTTTGCAATTAGGCATCAATAACCTAGTAGGATCCCTTTTGCCTATGATTGAATTATCTCGTGCACTGATGAATTCGTGTGTAAACTTTTTTACATGTACGCAGATTTCAAATATATAAAGACCCACAAGCGTAAGTATATTGTTATTTTTAAAAAGGGGTCTACATGATTCTAAGGGCCCTACTTATTACTTATTACTGCAATAGATATCGAAGTTAGGAAACTAACTTCGATATCTATTGAAAATTTGACTGAAAAACACAATATCTATTTTTAGCCTACCTAGAAATCGAACCCAGATCTCATGATTACAAGATGTTTTTTTTTAAAGACAACTCCCGCACTAGAGAACAAGCTCTGTGTCGCGGGGGACTTTACAAACATACAATTAACGGACACAAATTACACCCAGACTTGATTCGATTCCCACACAGGACAGTTTTGTCCTGTGTGGGAATCGAACCCACAACCTCGTGCACAGCAGGCGCATACTGCAGCCACTGGACCACCAAGGCAGTCATATTATGGATATCTTTAAGAAAGCAAGCCCACCTTACAAAAAACCACAGCCAAAAAACTACACGCAGCGGTGTAGTTGTATTCCTATGTGTGAGTACACTTGCTGTACCGGAGGTATCACTTGTGTATTGCCCCGTTTTTTACACCAGGGCTTTCAGATGGAATATCCCTGGGATAGGAAAACGTTTCTTTCAGAACACATTCCTACATGAGTGATAAATGAGATGAGAGATAATGTTTATTATTTATGAATCACCCATACTTATTGATAAGCAACCTATGTATTTTTCTTCTTATACTAAGTATGAATGAAAATACATAATATATTTCTCAAATAAATTCATTTTGAATAGATTAAAGAAGTCCATTCATGTAAAACGTATCAGCAATTTCATTACACATTTTCCCAGAGATTTATTTTTATGAGTAGAATTTGAAAACAGTAAATTATTTGATCAAAAAATATTAACGGTTCTTTTCATCATCATCATCTCGGCCTAAAGACGTTTACGGTTCTATAGTCAGAAGTATTTCATCACGCCCGTCAGCATATTTTTTATACTACTTAGGTGACATACAAGCATACGGCTCGTATGATCTCTCTCTGGTCTTAATAATCTAGACCAGCAACACGTACAGTGAAGTTAACCGTACGGTTACTACTTAGTGTCAGGCGGACCATGTCCTTGTTTTTTACCACAGTAGTAAAAAATAAATAACTATTTCTCTCTATCTATCTTTATATTTATCGTCTATTTATTAGGAAACAAATTCAAAGGTCAAAGAATTACATAAGATATAAAATATCTTATCTCGGAAAACAACTATTTTTGGAAAGCTTAGCTATTATATTTTCCTATATTCACTTGTTTTATTGGGAAATGGATTACGTCTAGTAAAGAAAAACAATATACATATATTGTTAAATAATATCCTACTAATATTACAAACGGCATAGTTTGTAAAAAAATATGGATGTATGTTTGTTACTCTTTCACGCAAAAACTTCTTAACAGATCTAGATTCAAAATTTGGCACACAGATAGATAGATAGTCTGGAATAGCACATAGCCTACTTTTATCGCGATAACCGACATCCAAGCAGGTGGAGCCGAGGGCAACAGCTATTTCTTAAATAATTAAAGTTAATATTAGAAGATTATTATAGTTAATTGCGGTGGTAGCCAAGACATGGGAGAAAAATTGACTTGTACACACAAGTCAATTTAATGTCAATATCTCTTTGTAGAATTATAATATATAGAATGTATTATGATTTACCAGCCGCTCTACAAGCAGCATAAACGGTAGAATCTAATAGAATAGAAAGCAAATTTATGGGATTTGACGTTAGTTTATGACGTCGTAAACTTACGTCAAATCCCATACATGCTGATCTGTTTATGCTATCGTATCTTACTAACAAATCTACTACCTGCTGTGCGCGTGCAAGGCATTAACTAAAGCGTAGATAGAAGCAGAAGACTTTAGATGCATCCTCATCAAAGATTAACTAACAATCACACCGGAGACACTGTGGAATATAGAGGACGTGACAAGACAAAAGAATGCACTAAATATCCCATACGATGGAAGTGCTCTGTCCTAAAATACAGCTCCTACAAGATAGAATACTATCTAGTCACGGTTAAAAAAAATACTATACACACATGTTTGATCCACCATCATGTAAATAGGCCAGGCCTAAAGCTCTCTTGATAGAGGAAAGGAGACCTGGTTCTAACAGTAGTGCATATATTTCTTTTTATTTTAAATGCAATGGTTTTTGTGAATCTTAATCTAGAACTAGACCTATACCTATATTTCCATCTACTAGCAACACCAAACTGCTCACTTTATAAACATTTTTGGGTATCTATCATTTCTGTCCATCCTAAGGTTGCCTGCAAGAAATTGATTTTAGCGACAAGGCCGCCCACTGTGCATTACCATTTAAGCAAAACTATGTAAGCAATATGTATTTTGGTGTACAATAAGGAGTTATCTATTTATTAATTGATACTATGGATAATTGTATTCCTAAAGTTAATGGTTACAGTTATGATAGCCTTTATATAATTACTATTATTATTCAATATATGGTATACGTGAGCAGGCCTCCAACAAGGTGGACCGACGACCTGGTCGACAATGTTTCCGGTATCTGGATGTGTAATCTCAGCAAAGAACCGAATGCTCTAAAAATCCACGGGGAAGGTCTATGCCCAGCAGTAGACGTCTTTCAGCTTAGATATAATATACACGAAATTTTAATGATTTAAACACAATAATTAAGTTATTTTTAAATATTAGCTGTTATTAAAATAGATTTTGTTAATTCCTTATAACGTGTTACGTTAAAGACCAATAATAATAATATATCTTTATTTAATAATAACACTCTAAAGCTTAAAAAAACATTCAAAAGCATATTACGTACTTTCTTTTCCATTTAAAAACGTTCTTCCTCCTTTTCAAATAGGTCACTCTCAACACTTAAAAAATCGAATCCAGTCTCATTATCATAAAAGACACCAATAACTGGCAATCAAGAAAAAAAAAGAACATTTTTATCGTACAATTTAAAAAGAAATAGGGCGTCGTAAAATTTTATGTTAAATCTGTCAATTCTAATCGAAAACAGAAATAATTATGCTAGAATTGACTGGCATTTTAATTAATTAAGGACGAACGCTCATTAAAAAGGTAACGGCAACATTATTTTTTCTAAAATCGAATATAATTAATAAATCTATTTTTTTATTTATCAACATCCCCATTTCAATCCATAAACGTCCCGCTGCTGGGCACGAGTCTACTCCATACACTTAGAGGGATATTAGCCTATTTTTTTATTTTATTATTATAATAAAATAAAAACTTACCTCCAAATAACATCACTAACAAACAAATAAACTTCATAACTCCTTGTGCTAACATTATAACACTTATACAAAATTCACTTCACACTAAACAAAATAAAAATTAAACTTTTTAACTGGTATAACGATACTCTAACATCATACAGCGTTATCGTAGCGTTCCGAATTTGAAATACCGCGGCAAAAGCGTGCAAACGACGTCTATTCTCCCCGGAGGCTATATGGGCACTGAAAGTTGGTACCGCTACCTGACTGGGGGCGACAAATTTCAGGGGACCACAGGCTACATAAATTGGTATAGGTCTGTTGATATACTGCATTTTTATAGTTTTCTGAGTTATATGTTTTTTTATTCTGTGTTTATATGACACCTCCGCAGAGGATGCTACCCAAAACGATTCATTTGGGTGGATTTAAATGACAATCGTCTATCCAAATGCCAGTTATGCTTTACGTATCACCAATCCTCATTTCGTATTGTTTGTTTATCGCCAGGTTCGTTTCGATTTAACGCTTTGTAGGTCAATTGAAGTAAAATATTGTGTTGTTTTTTAAATTTTTTTGTTTAATAATTTTGTCACAGATAATTAAACAGTCTAGTTTATAACTTAGGTAAGTATAAAATATGTGATACAGTCTGTCGATAACATGAAAACCTTTTTTTGTACGTATTAGAAATTTAGACTGGAACAGTAAAATTTAATTCTAATATAATTCTATTTTCAAAATGTATTGTTAGCCAGTAATAATTTAGATCTGCATCTAATATCAATATATCAACTGAGAATGAAGTCAAAAAGGCGTTATTTGAACAAATACCTCTTTTCACCAATTTTAATATTGTCCCTAAATATTTTAAGATTCAAATGACAAAGTTTTTTTCTCTCCTTTTTTTCCACGAAGCGATGGTATAAAATACTCAACAAAATGTTATTATTAAAATGAAACGTTGTACAAATAGTCCAAAGAGTCTTATTTTCAAATATTTCACTTACTGTTTACGGAAAATACTCTGTTTCCGACCCGACCATAAGCGGATAGGAACAGATGGCACGAACAAAATATTCTTGTGTTCAACACCGCATTGAGAAAGATCTTAACAAAAAACATACTTTGGAAACAATAATTATTATATACTTAACGGAAGGCAATTTAATCACAAGAATAATTTAAATAGATATTTATAATATTATGAGATATCTAAGCGTTTTGTCGTGTCACGATCCTAAGAGTGGCGATAATAGATATCTATTAAAAATAAATTATGCTTAAAAATCCATAAATTACACGAATACACTATAAAAGCTCGTATTAAAATTATTAAATAAATATGAAAACTTATTTTGATTCTCTAGTAAAGAAAAACACGTGTATCTTTCCAACGATACGATTAAAACCGTACGTATATTCCTATTGAATGTTATTGCTAAAAAGAAAAATATCCTCCCGGAAAACTGTTGTCCTTCGCAAAATGAGGCCCACATTAAGGCTATTGGCTACGACCCCACAAATATCAATTACCTACAAAAATATTTGATACTTCCGCATAATAAAGCTCAGTTGTATACCACGAGTACATTGTATGTCATACATGGTTTTGTAAATAGCAGTTATACTTAATATTATAAATTATATGTCATACATGGTTTTGTAAATAGCAGTTATACTTAATATTATAAATTATATGTCATACATGGTTTTGTAAATAGCAGTTATACTTCATATTATAAAGTATGATTACTTTATAAATTAGTGGCACGTTCCGGCTTTTTACGGGTACACATTTTTGTTTACTTTTCGTAGAGGCCTATGATTTGTTAAAAAATAAATCCTACTAATATTATAAACGCAAAAATTTGTACGTATGGATGGATGGATGAATGAATGGATGGATGGATGTTTCTTACTTTTTGACGTAAAACCTACTGAACGGATCTGGATCAAATTACAAAGCACAAGGATGAATTATGGTCTGGAATAACACATAGGCTACTTTTTACAGCGATAACCGACATCCACGCGGAGCCGCGGGCAACAGCTAGTATATTATACTTATTTATTTTTAAAAGATTTATTGGCCTGGCCTATGTCATTCCCTGATAATGAGGCTATAGCTTAAATATTAAAAAAAAAATCGTCCTTGTTTTTGAGTTTATTCATTACACGAGTGATACCCCTGGTGTTGCAAGTGTCCATAGACTACGGTAACTACTTACCATCAGGCGGGCCGTATGTTTGTTTACCTACTTGGTAGTATAAAAAAAAATTACAAACAAAAATTATAAAATAGAAATCTTTATAATATTAGTATAGATGTAAAAGACTACTGTAGTCTGGGAGTGTAGTCTTTGGCATAATGATCGTACTATTATGTTGAACAGCTTACATGTATCATCTGGAGCGGCCTACTATGGGGATTTAGTCTCATCTAGGGGGAATTTCTGTGCATTTAAACGTTTCTATCATACATATTATAGCAATCAAACTTAGCTCACATAGGTCCCGTAGTTTAAGGTCCTCCGTGGTGCTACTTTTCATAGATTACAAACCTATACAGATTATTTTGTCTTCCGCTTTGCTATGGAGGGAAGTGGAAACTTTTCTTTCTAACTCCTCCTATTTACTTCTGATTCAATTCGTTGCGGGGTCCAAGATAGTAGGTTTAGTTGTCCACGGGACGCACGAGTGTTAAAACTCGGTATATCAGTTGGTAACTCCGCTGTTAATCCTGGCTCACAGGAGTCACAGCGGTGGACATGTGGCTGGGATTGTCCCGAAAAAGATGTAAAAGACAACTCCCGCACTAGGGAACAACTCCTGTGTCGCGAGGGCCATTACAAACATACAATTAACATACACAAAGTACACCCAGACTCGGAAAAACCATTTATCAATCACACAATTTTTTTTCCCGTGTGGGGATCGAACCCACAACACGTCGCGCAGTGGTAAATGACGCGGTAACCACTTAAGCCACTGAACCAACCATGCAGTCATCTTTTGCATGTTCATCACTTTTATAACTTACCCGCCTACTAACGGCGAAAGAGACACAAATCACGATTAATACCGCCTTCGACACATGTTTTTTCCTGTGCCATGTTTAATACTTGTTTGCACAAACAGAGATATCATCATGTATTTTTCCCGAGGGGATCAGCAGAAGTATATTCCACATAGTCTATGCGAAATTTCTGATGACTGAATGGGAAAGTCCGTGTGGTGACGGATTAAGAATACAAATGTCACCACCCATTCCATCCCGAGGGTGTCGTAAGCGTCGACTAAGGGAGTACTCTGGCAGACAATATCCACTGTAAGAGAAGGCAAACTCGAACCAAAACCCGTCTGACCAGCGTGGTATAGTAGGCTAATATCCCTCCAAATTTATGGAGGACCCGTGCCCAGCAGTGGGACGTTTATGGGTTAAGATAATGAGTGAGAAAGTAACCGATGTGAATTTCACTTTGTGGAGTTTATATGTACTAATCAAATGATTCGCCATCCGCTAAAGGAGAAGGAATACATCGTAAGGAAACGCTAGACGTCTTAGAAGAAATTCTAAAGACACTTCTGATTCATCAACCCGCATTAGGCCAGCATTGAATTAAGGCCTAATCCCTCTTTCTATCGCTCTCTTAATAGATGAAAGGAGACCCGTGTACAGCAGCAACGTAAATGTGTTGGTCGTACCCGATTTCTCACCAGCCATGTCGGATTGCCGTCCCATTTATAAGAATGTAGGAATGTATTTGCACACACAACTGAGCTCTGTAGAACCTCTCGCGCTAGCTTTCTTTAATATTAGCTGCCATGATCGAAATAAGGTTAAGAAAACATTTAGCATCTATAAAAATGAATCGCTAAATGTGTTGCTAAGCACAAATATCAAGAACTGAACCGATTTCGCTAATTCTTTTTTTGCTATATTCGTTATTTTCAGGAGAAGGTTCTTATGTAAAAGAAAAATAAGAAAGTTGAGCTGAAAATACTCGTAGTTTAACCCGGCTGAAATCGGGGTGGGCCACTAGTTATTAACACTTTCGCGGACAATAACGTAGAGACAATATATTTTTTATTGTCAAGACGTCTATAGACGTTCACTGTCCTTCAAAGTGTTAATAAAGCAGATATATTTATTAATTTATTTAATAAGCACAACCACATCATACATATTAATACATTTATAATAACATTTTTATGGTATTGTCTCTGATATGTATGACACTTAAGGTGTACATAACATTTACAATAAACTTATAACGTAACTTGACTAAAGTAATTAATTATTAATTAGAAACATAATTTATGTAGTTTCTGTTTGAAACTACTAAATGAGTCGTAAAAAATGTCAATGGTAGGCTCGCGAGCATGGATTACATTGTACAAATCCAGGGCTTTATAAAGTGGGGACTGTCGTCCTAAATTAGTTTTAAAATGCGGAATATAAAATATTCTCTTAATATGATGTCTTGGGTAAGAATAAGGAACAGCCACTTAACTTGAGGATCAAACCCGAGACCTCACCTAACAGTAGTAATCAGAACCACAGCCAAAGATTCCGTACTCACAAACAGAATTGGGTTAAAATGATTCTGCTTTTGCACAAACAAACATTGTATGCTTATCATATTGCTAAAGTTCTTGGCAAAAGTGGCTTAGTTTATGCGCTTGGGGGGTGATTGGCGGATACTGCAGCCTTTCAAAGCAATGTAAGGAAATAAAACTTGGGTGTGTACATATGAATTTAAAGATAGGCTTGGGGGAACGAATAGAGGCAATTAAGTAAAGTAAGGGACCATTCAAGCAAGCAGACTGGGATAAGAGTGGGCAAGAGTATAATAATAATATAATATTAGACCCATATATCGCATCCTTAGAAGAAAACTGGCGTAATCTGTGAAATGTCTCATTCACCTTACAAAGAGAGGTAGGGCACCGTACTAGCGAGCAAGCCCAACTAGGGCAGGACCTCCACCTTACAGAAGACCACAGTCAAATAACTACACTTCAGTGGTTTAGTTGTGTATGACCTGTACTCACACCCAGGAAGTGTGTGAGTACTGGAAGTGTGTGAGTACAGGTCTCCAGCGATCATTTAGGGACGCGTTTTGAAAGAAACGTATTCCTATACCAGGGAATATATATTAATAAAGCCTTGGTAAAAAAAAATTGGTTGGCAACACGCAAGTGATACTTCTGGTATTAAAAGCGTCTATAGGCTATAGTAACTGCTTAACATCAGGCGGGGCGTATGCTTGTTTGCCACCTAAGTAGATTAAAAAGAAAATGTCACTGGGCAATTTTGAACCTTAGGTGTTAAGAATAAGATGTAAATTACAAAACATGTTGCTTTAACTTAGGTTATATCTTTTCTACTGTAGATGCGATATGTCCTACTGGGCACGGGTCTCCTCTCCTCTATCAAGAGAAGGCAGGGTTTAGGCTTTAATTCACACACGCTGGCCTAATGCGGGTTGGTGAATCAGACATGTCTTTTGAATTTCTTCAAAGACATGTCAGTTTCCTCGCTATGTTTTCGCTGTGTACTATATAAACTTCACAAAATGAAATTCACAGTGAAATTCAGCGGTGGTGGTCGTGTGGGAAAGTAGCCGATTTGCACGCAAGAGGTCCGAGTTCCATAGTGGCAGTACCAATTACTGCCACCCGGGATCGAACTCGGACCACCACTGCTTGGGCGGTACAATTCAACTGAAAATATTACACGGTTTAGACCCGTTATTTATCCTACAAATAATATGAGATAAACATTAATAATATAATGATTTATCAAATTGTTATTATAAACTTAACGAAGGTCATGCCCCAGTTGCTTGTTTAACACAGTATTTATAATCTGTGCCGATAAGTCTTAGTTCTTATATTGTCGCAATGGCTTTTATAAATACTCGTTAATGAAGCTATTAAAATAACAATCATTAACTGTAGTCTCGATATGATAGTGAAACTAGTTGGAGCCTGCGGCTCCGTCCACGTGGATATTTGTTACCGCGATAAAAAGTACCCTATGTATTTGCCCAGTAAACCATCTATCTCCTTGCTAAATTTCATCAAGATCCGATCAGCCGTTTTGTCGTGAAAAGATTACAAACACATACAAACAGAAGTTACTTTTGCATTTATAATATTAGTATGGATTTGAGTATACTTTCTTTTCAACTACACATATGTATATAATTATTTTATATTATATAATATATTATATACATTATTATTTTGACTGCCTTGGTGGTCCGGTGGTCGCAGTATGCGCCTGCTCTGCACGAGGTTGTGGGTTCGATTCCCACACAGCACAAAGAGTTGTTCTGAGTCTGGGTGTGCGGGAGTTGTCTTTAAAAAAAATTTAAAAAAAAACCCCGATTTTGTAACATATCTCACTACTGCTCAGCTCCTATTGATCATAGCCTGATGTTATAAAGTCTTCCTGGATAAATGCACTATTCTACAAAAAAATATTTTTTCTCATCGAACCAGTACTTTCTGAGATTAGCGCGTTCAACCAAACAAATAAACAAACTCTTCAGCTTATAATATTAAGTATACATTTGCCCTAACTGTCAGATTCATCAAGGCAGGGTGAGCTACAAAATTGCAAATGTACAACAATTCCTTAAACAACGTAAATGTGCACCAAAAATAAATAAAAAATAGGTTCCAGTCGAAAACCAGCGTCAGGTCCCGAAGATCTGACTAATGCTGAACTGGACACCTGATTGCTACAATTATGAGACACATGCACTTTGTTTTATGTTTAGTTTAGGATAGTTTCTTAATTTTCTAGTTTATCTATTATGTATAATATTTCCTATGTCTCTTGTTGTAGCAATAAACGTTTCTTTCTTTCTTTCTTTCAAAAAGAATTTTTGGAAATACAATCCTTTGAGAACGGCAACCAATTTTTATAAGTTGTCATCGTTGTGTTTGATGTTACAGTGTTACTCAATGGGAATTTAATTCTCAATGAGTCACCCTGTTACATATCTGGGTGTTACTGAGCGGACATAAACATTTCTTATTGTCTGGATCTTTAAGCCTTATGTACGAAATTTATTTTTTTGGAAAATTCGCAGGGGAAGAATAATAATTGTAGATGATATTTCTGTATGATTTCAATAATTCTTATTACACCCATGTAGAACGTGTCACTAGTTTAAAAAAAAGACGTGTGGCACTCGGGAATTGCCGCGGTAAAGCTATTGCATATTTTTAGTATGATTTTTTTATCGAAACAAATAAAAAACTACTTTACAGAATTATCTAAATCATTTTATTTTATTCTCAATGATTCATAAAAATATATAATAATAAAAATGAATACTTTTAATAATTCCTTAAGACTCCTTATACTATAATCTTTTTTGCATCAATATTCTCTTAGATCAAAACCTCCTTACACAAATTTGACATAATTATTATTGGCCGTTTAGAGAATTCGTCATTAAAAAAAGTATCACCGCTGTGCCGGTCGGAGTGGGGGGTGTTAGGTTTATTATTTTCGTTACGGAATTTCTGGATTCGGTCTCCACGCCCAAGGCCCGCGATAGAAGCTATGCAATAGCTTTAAAAATATAACATAATTATTTTAGAGGATTAAAACTAAGGACATAACATGCATAAGAACTCACTCAGCTACAGTACCTACTTTAATTCAGTGCCACAATCCAGAATAAAATTAAAAGGAGCTCACGCTTTTAGTAGAGCTGTCCGGATTTCATCTCGCAGAGAGAATTAGGACAGTAAATAACACGATAGAAATGTCTAGCTTTGCATGTATAATCTAGTGTAGTAGGAATATACTCAAAATGTTGACCCAAATTGATGACAAGGAAGTTATACTCTTGTAGTTCGAATTCGGTTTTCAAATTGAAACAGTTTACATGTTTCACTGGCACTTATTTTGGATGTTACTTGTCTATGTTTATTGTTTTTTTTTTTAAGACAACTCTCGCACTATTGTCTATTTTACTTAGCATGGGTACTGTGACGTTTGACATTTGAAGATAAATGAAAATGAAAGACGATTAAATGAAAATCTATTTATTGAATTACTCTAGGTTCTTGACTCAGACTAATAGAATAAGATAGACGGAGCGTGTAGAACTCGCGCGTGAAGCCGCCAAAAGTCATACTAAATAGCAATGTCATACGTTTTTGTTTTCGCGCGTGTTAGATTTGGTAAAAGCTTATATACCACAATAGTGTGGTGAAATACAACTAATTAAACATTTACGTTAAGACAATTGAATTTGGAGGTTATTAACAATATATTATGGATATATTTCAGTATATACTTGGTTATGTACTATAACTTGTATCAAGTAGCATAAGCAATAGCAAATAGGATGTAAATAAAAGCAAGAACATCTGTTATAAGTCATTTATATTTATAGCATTGTAGAATCAATGACTTTCAGTTAATGAATCTACCGCTAGTTCGCTAACATCGAGCCATGAGAAGAACTAGCAAGAAACTCATGGCCACTCTTTTAAATCACTAGGTAGTTACAATTATAATTACATCTTTATAAATTACCATTAGGTATGGTAATAAACAATATAATACAATACATATTACACAATATGATTTATACACAATTACAGCAGCAGTTAATAAGCAACTTATTAAAGGTAGGTACTTAACTTATATCCTGTAGACAACGTCTGTTCAGTACTGTAGCTCAAAATGGAATGACCGATGTTCAAATCGGCACAGTATTTATATCATACCATCTGACAGTTCATTTAAAGGTTAGTCAAATTAAATATTATCTATCTACCTACGAAATTACATATTTAGGTCTGGAATAGTTTCCATAATATTTAAATAATAACAAACATGATTTTAAATAGTTATTCTAATATTTATGAACAATAATAAAACATGACTTTGTTCACAAAATAACCTCACTTCAGTCTAATCTATAAAGTGATTTATAAACCATACATTTATAATTGTTTGTACCTAATATTCATTAAAATCATAGTATACGTCACAACATATATATGCAATGCATCAAATTAACTTTAAATAGACAAAAATGTGCAATGATTAAGTGAAAATAGGTTAACTAAATAACAATATTCTAACACGGCCATACTGACATGTACTTCGTCCTCGAAGTACCACATAATTAGTAGATATTGATAAACCACAATATAACAAAATCACTCAATATAAAAGTACAAAAAATAATAATATTGTAACATAATAATATTGTTTCAGCGTATACATAAATGACTTACCCAAACATGTAGAACAACCAGTTACGCTCTTTGCTGATGACAGCACAATTACAATTCAATGTAATAATATACATAATTATAATAATGATATAAATAATTCTCTTACATCTATAATTAATTGGCTTAATAATAATAATTTAATAATTAATCTTAATAAAACTAATGTAATTCATTTCAGTCAACGACTACCCAGTATAAATAACATTCAAGTTCAGTATCATAACAATATTATTACAGAAGTCGATAACACAAAATTTCTTGGGATGACAATTGATAAAAAATTAGACTGGAAACAGCATATGGAACAGCTCAGTAAGAAAGTGAGCAATTCTGCATATGCTCTGTACAAATTAGTGCCAATAATTAATATTGACACATTGCTTATAGCCTATTACGGTTTAGTTGCGTCAATAATTTTTTGGGGGAACTCGACAGATAAGGAGGTACCATTCAAAGCATAAAAACGATGCATCCGCACAATGTTTAAAGTAGATTAGACTGATAGCTGCAAACCCTACTTTAAAAAATATAAAATATTAACTGTGCCATGTCTTTATATTTTGGAAGTTGCCATGTTTGTAAAATCTAATCCACACTTATTTAAACGCCAATCAGAAGTAGTCAATCGCAACTTTAACAGACGCGATGATAGTATACTCTCTCTCTACATTGCTCAAAAACTACACTAATGCACAAAAGTATTTTTTGCATGGCCCCTAAAATATTCAATAAGCTTCCAAAAAATTGGAAAGAACAGAACTCTCGTTTATTAAAAAAGAAATAAGAATCCCACCTTAAGGAAAAAGAATATTATAGTATATCAGAATTTATGAATGATAAAATCTAGCAGACAACAAAATTATTTATGCATCGTTGACATACAATAATAATAATAATATTTACAATAATGTCTCTACCTATTCTAACTGTATTCTGAATCTAATTTATAATTATAATACCTAATTTATTTAACTTAATATTGTAATAATGTATTTTATAATGTATGTAATTAAATTTCAATAATAATATTTGTATGTCTCAATGCCCAAACATGACTGATCTAATATTATAATATGTATAACCTACATGCCTTGTATGTATACTCATGTTTTCACAAATAAATGATCTTATCTTATCTTATCATAGTAACACCGGTTATGTATATACATTTTACTACCTATATACATAAAGGTAATTTAATCATAAATGCAAAAAAAGGAAAAACAATACAAATGAAGACTGTTGTTTAAGCGTCGAAATATTCTTTTAACAATCACTGTCTACTGGGAACGTGCCCAGAAGGCTGGCCACAACAAGCGAGTCCCCTGACAATATAACATGTTTTACTGCTATAAGTACAACAATATTAGCTAATAGGCTAATTCGTCATCATCATCATCACCACCATCATATCATCGTCATCATCGTCATTTTCATCATCGTTATCGTCATCATCATCATCATCATATCATCGTCATCATCGTCATTTTCATCATCGTTATCGTCATCATCATCATCATCATCAGTCTCCCTGTATACGGTCAAACACCCGCCGTCAGTGAAGCTTAATCACCCGCTGACAGTGAATACCGGACAACAGTTAAGACAAAACTAGTCATAATTTCATATCATAATCGTCATGGTATAGTCATCATATTGAGCCTGATGTTTGCGCCATCAAACATGTAGTCTGATCAAATACTATGCTCTCAAAGTACATAATAAAAAAAGTACATTGTATACTGTAAGTTGTGATTATATTAATGTAAATTATTTTCTTAAGACCAATAAAAAAAAATATTATTCAATACAAAACACATTTTGTCATAATTTCTTATGTTTTGCCAATTGCCTAGACGTGACAAGCCCCATCCACCCGCTGCAAGTGGGCCAGACTTGCACCAAGCAAATGACCGACCAGCGAAACCTTTCTATATAATTATTTTTATGTTTTGCCAATTGCCTCGACATGACAAGTCCCATCCACCCGCTGCAAGTGGGCCAGACTAGCACCAAGCAAATGACCGACCAGCGGAAACATAAAACATAATTTATCGGTTACCTCGACATGTCAATCACATTCACCCGCTGCTGATGAGATAATTGACACCAAGTAACGATCGCCCAGCGGTATTTAAAAAATATATTTATCTAGTTTTATTTTAGTTTAGATAATATATATAGATAATCACAACCTACACCATAACAATGCTATTTTTGTTAATATCATTACAATATGACATCTACATTTAATAAAGCTTTTTCGGTAATTATGTTTTCATAAATTAATTCCCAAGTAGTTAAATATTATCTTTAGAGAAATTACATTCATTTTATATAGCTGTGTTAATCAACAACGTTCGGCCAATCTGACTATTTATCACATGTAGGTAGTATGTATGTAGGATCAGGAGTGCCGAGGGGCCTATCGTCAGAGTTAGAAGTATCCATTTTAATAAGATAAACATAGATACGATGAAATCTAACAAAGTTTTATTACAAGAAATAATTAAAATCATAAGAAAATAATAATAACAATTAAAGACAAAATCACAATAAGTGTTATTGATATAAGGCTAACTAACTAATAACAAACTAAGGTATGATTTTCATAAATCAAACAACCTCGTAGTGCAAGGTCACAACAACTCGCAAAATGGCGCATAGCCGTTTATCCAATAATAAATCGAACAGACTCTGAGAGTCACAGTTCGTATAATGGCGTATAGCCATCCCAATAATATCGAACAGACTCTGGGGAGTCACAGTCCGTATAATGGCGTGTAGCCATCCAATTAATATCGAACAGACTCTGGGAGTCACAGTTTGTATAGCGGCGGAGCCGCCCAGTATGTATGCGAACAGACCAAGTAAAGTGGTCACAGTTCGTACAGTACACAGTAGCACAGAGCTACCCAGTTAAGTGCAAAGTGTATCGGCGGGAACCGCAGCAATACAGCTATGCAGAATATACAGCCAAGCTGTACCAAGTAAACCGACAGTTTTGTCGGGAGCCGGAGCACGTATGAGTCAGTCCGAAGAGAGACTGCCGATCTAGGGCAATGCATGGCCTTTTATAGGAAGATTTCCCTCAACAACAACAACGACGACAACGACAACTCTGTCCATGGGCACCCGGAAATGTGCGCCACGCGTTTGCTGTTTGGAAAATCATTTAAATTATCTCATTCTAATGAGTTGCACAGTGTAAAACATATTCGTTAATTTTTAAAATATCAGTAACATAATGATGGTACTAACATTCTCAATTACTTACTAGAATCTAATATTTGATAATTAAAAAAAATAAAATGTTACGATAACAAAATGGCGTCAAAAATGGCGTTCCCAATGTTTACATGTTTTGTACGGGACTAGCAATACTTTTATTACAATAAGTGCCCAGACGGAGTTCGTAGATACTTAATAAATCATGTTTTAAATTATAAGACATTAATTGATACAAAATAATAGGAATTATTAATATTCCTACTATTATTAATAATAGGAAAATCAAATAAAAAAATAAGTTCTGCTAAAAATAACCACAGATTATTAATAGCCATAGATATACTTTGAAAACAAACTCCTACAAGTATATTATTATCAGATATATTTAAAATTCATTTATGTCAAAATTGGTATTAAGTTTTTATTTGACATTTATTGACATTATTCAATCTAAATTGTAAATTATGCTTAATATAACATGAAATTGACATTAATGTAAACTTAAGTACTGACTATAATAATATTGTATAATAAGTAATTTCCAAATCAGCAGAAAGAAAACTTAATTCATGTAAAACATTTGTACGCTATATGGCAAAGCATAGCGTTGCCACACTAGAAACTACACGATTTCTTATGCCGTATCTATGTATATGTCTTATCTATTCGAGAACTATATAAGTTATACTTTTTACACAATAAACTAGACTAAAACCACATCCTGAGTCTCACTACGTTCCCTGTCAGGAAGACTGGCAAACATAGCGCCTCAAACAAGCTCTGTAACACTCACACTAATGTATACCTACATTCTATTATATTATAAATATTCTATTCTATCAGTCACTGTCTTACCATTTTTCTAAATACTAATCTTTAAGATCTTTACAAAAACAAACCTTATTAAACAGCACTAGCCTTACCGGCTTCTGCTACTGTTGGATCAGCATCCATCTTAATTTCTTAGACAGCTTCCTGATGCTGTGACACCAACCCTCTGCACCACCATAAGTTGGTAGCAGGGCCGAAGATCGGAAGTGCCACGTTGTCATCAGAGCGGCGCGGTGATATGCTGAGACAGCATCAAGAACCGCGTTGAGGAGACTTTCTTAGACAGCAGAATCCATTCTGAAACTTGAAATAAATGTATAAGTATTTGGGCTATAGGTGATCCCACTTCTGATGTTAGATTTGGTAAAAGCTTATATACCACAATAGTGTGGTGAAATACAACTAATTAAACATTTACGTTAAGACAATTGAATTTGGAGGTTATTAACAATATATTATGGATATATTTCAGTATATACTTGGTTATGTACTATAACTTGTATCAAGTAGCATAAGCAATAGCAAATAGGATGTAAATAAAAGCAAGAACATCTGTTATAAGTCATTTATATTTATAGCATTGTAGAATCAATGACTTTCAGTTAATGAATCTACCGCTAGTTCGCTAACATCGAGCCATGAGAAGAACTAGCAAGAAACTCATGGCCACTCTTTTAAATCACTAGGTAGTTACAATTATAATTACATCTTTATAAATTACCATTAGGTATGGTAATAAACAATATAATACAATACATATTACACAATATGATTTATACACAATTACAGCAGCAGTTAATAAGCAACTTATTAAAGGTAGGTACTTAACTTATATCCTGTAGACAACGTCTGTTCAGTACTGTAGCTCAAAATGGAATGACCGATGTTCAAATCGGCACAGTATTTATATCATACCATCTGACAGTTCATTTAAAGGTTAGTCAAATTAAATATTATCTATCTACCTACGAAATTACATATTTAGGTCTGGAATAGTTTCCATAATATTTAAATAATAACAAACATGATTTTAAATAGTTATTCTAATATTTATGAACAATAATAAAACATGACTTTGTTCACAAAATAACCTCACTTCAGTCTAATCTATAAAGTGATTTATAAACCATACATTTATAATTGTTTGTACCTAATATTCATTAAAATCATAGTATACGTCACAACATATATATGCAATGCATCAAATTAACTTTAAATAGACAAAAATGTGCAATGATTAAGTGAAAATAGGTTAACTAAATAACAATATTCTAACACGCGCAGTCGATTTGAGCCGCTAGTGAGTACGCACGTCTAAACACGTTTTGACAAATTATTATTATTATAATGCCGTATTGTGTAGTAAAACGTTGTAAAAATACTTCAGAGCGGCTCAAATCGACTGCGCGCGAAAACAAAAACGTATGACATAGCTATTTAGTATGACTTTTGGCGGCTTCACGCGCGAGTTCTACACGCTCCGTCTATCTTATTCTATTAGTCTGAGGTTCTTGATCATTTAATTTACCAATTGGTTACAGATTGATTCCATCATTTTATTTCATTTTCATCGTAAAATGTTAAACATTACAGTACCCATGCTATGTGAAATAGACTATAGAGAATAAGTTCTGTGTTGCAGGGGACTTTAGAAACATACAGTTAACGGACCCAAATTACACCCAGACTCAGATCAACTCTTTGTGGGTCACATAAAGTTTTGTGCTGCGTAGAAATCGAACCCACAACCTCGTGCACAGCAGGCGCATACTGCGGCCACTGGACCACCAAGGCAATGTCAATGTTATTAATTAAACTTTTTTTATACTTCTACGGCACACAAACTACGGCCTCCTTGTTAGTAAAGAGTTGTTACCGGAGCCTAATGACGCTTTAAAGAACCAATAAGTTTTTGAATGTTGGTAACACCAACGTGCCGTTTTTAAGGAAAAGTTGAATTAAATATCTTGTATACTAGGATTAACATTTTAATTAATATCACTTGTTTTAACATAAAAGGAAAGATGGAGAGTTTTACAAGTACCTAGTACTTTGTTAACGGTCCAAAATTAAATGATTAAAAAACTTTTTCCAGAAGTATGTTTTTTATATACTACTTGAGTGGCAAACAAGCATACGGCCGTACCCTATAATATAATAATAATAATATTTTTGGGACAACTCACACACCGCCATCTGATCCCAAACTACTAGGTAGATCCTGTACTATGGTAACCAGACAACTGATAAACATACTTATATATTTCTAAATACATACATGTTATAGATAAATAACACCCAGACACAGAACAAACATGCGTGCTCATCACAACAACAACACAACAAAGATTTGTCTTGGGTGGGAATCGAACCCACGACCTTTGGCATAGCAGTCAGTGAACTCCTAAACAAACAGGCCAGTTGACGCTTGCAATACCAGAAGTATCACTTGCGTGTTGCCAACCCGTTTTTTACACCAGGGCTTTAAGATGGGAATATCCCTGGGATAGGAACACGTTTATTTCAAAACGCATCTCTAAATGAGCGCTGGAGACCTGTACTCACACACAGGAACACAACTACCCCGCTGTGTGTAGTTATTTGGCTGTAGTCTTCGGTAAGGTGGAGGTCCTTTCCCAGTCAGGCTTGCTCACTAGTATGGTGCCCTACCTCTCTTTATTACCTTTTAATTGTGCGAAAATATAAAATCAGATATGAGTTATATTCTTGGCGATAATATTATGCTTTCTTTTTTTGAGAGGATTAATACGACCTGATGCACGGGTCAGAGAGGCTGTTATATCGGTCTCTGCAGCCCAGAAATAACAGGTAGGCCACTGGTATTTTATAATCATCATCATCGTCACTACCCGCCCACTTCTTCTTCTTCTTATCGTTTGGTTAGTGGCCAACCTGGTGACAGAGTTATTGAGATCGCCCATATTTAGGCCTTTGTCATGATCTAACGACTGATAACAGTCGGGACCGACATTTAACGTGCCCTCCGAAGCACGGAGACGCTCAGATGAAATACCACTATGCGGTTACCCATCTATAGGGTTACCGCGCCCTTGGTAGCTTAACCCGCTGATCGTTTACCGAACAGCGAGTGCAGCTGGCTATGAGCGCCTCACTCTGGGCCTCACTGCTGGGCACGGATCTCCTCCATAAACTTGGAGGGATATTAGGCCACTATACCGCGCGGCGCGCAGGCCAGACGGGTTGGTATAGGGCTTTATTTCGAGTATTCCCTCTCTTGCAGTGGATATTGTCTCCATAACTTACTTCCTTAGTCGACTCTTACGACACCCTCGGGATGGAATGGGGTGGTGACATTTGTATTCCTAATCCGTCACACGGACGAGTTAATATAATCCTTAGTAGATGATGTTCAACATCGCTTGATGGAATGTGATCGGTATCGGACAGGCAGGCGAAAACTTTTTCAAATATTTAATTTTAATAGAATAGATGTTGGCGTTTTTCAAACCATCCTGGCTTCTCCATCTTCCGAAGTAGCTAAGTTTTGATACAATTTATTTAGCATATAAGTTTTTTTTTTTGTAAATTAAATTAAGGTTTTTTGACTGTCTTGGTTGTCCAGTGGTCACAGTAAGCGCCTGCTGTGCACGAGGTTGTGGGTTCGATTCCCACACAGTACAAAACTTTGTGTGACCCACAAAGAGTTGTTCTGAGTCTGGGTGTAATTTGTGTGACACAGAGCTTGTTCTCTAGTGTGGAAGTCGTTTTTTAAAAAAAAGGCACTTTTGTAATCATAGGGCTACCATACTTTATAGTAAAAGCAATGCATAAATAAAGGAAAACAAAATATCCTTACTAATATTATAAATGTGAAAGTTTGTGGGAATGGATGGATGGATGGATGTTTGTTACTCTTTCACGTAAAATCTACAGAACGGATCTGGATGAAATTTAGCACAGAGATAGATTATGGTCTGGAATAACACATTGGCTACTTCTTACAGCGATAACCGACATCCACGCGGGCGGAGCCGCGGGCAACAGCTAGTCTGGGTGTCATTTGTGTCCGTTAATTGTAAAGTCCCCCGCGACACAGAGCCTGTTTTCTAGTGCGGGAGTTGCCTTAAAAAAAAAAAAAAAGTATGTATATAATATACGTGACAAATTCCAGTAACGGATTTGGATGTTGATCAATAACCCTACGCAAAAGATCACTGATCACATAAATGAAAACAAGATTGTGGTCCAAAGAAAAATCTTTTATTGTTTTTAACTATTTACTATAATCTAGGTAAATTTTTAGCTAGAAATATGCTATTATTATATTAAATTATTATTAGTAATTACAATCATTGACGGTAAGTACTTATTGTATTTTTATTGTTATGTATTTCCGCCATTATTTCTTACGATTTTTTGTTTTATTGTGTCTGGGTGATTTATCTCCGTTAAATATATTTATAAGTATACTAGTGGACCTGGCAGACGTCGTCCTGCCTGAAATAGCTGAAATACCGACAGCAGCGCCACCTACCGGATCCAATTGTGAATCTAAACCATCCAGGGCCCTACCAGAACACACACAAAATTTCATCAAAATCGGTCGAGCCACACGCACACAAGAAATATATTATTATATATAAAGATAATATTAATTTTACAACCGTCTTATCGACATCACATACCTTGGTAGGTATGTAATGTCAATAACCAGGCCATTATGAATTGATAGGAGATGGAAGAAACAATTTCATACGGCAATCATGTCACGTGGCCTTCCCTTTAATGTGGTTTGTCTATCGCCCTTAACCGCAGGGGTTCAACGTAACCTTTCGCGGAGTCCAACCGATAGTGCGGTCCCCATACCCATAAAATTGATATATGACGCATTAATATAAAATATTTATATCGTTTACGCAGCTTTTGTCTTATGGGAAAATATATAATACATGGTGCTTTTTTTGTAATATATTGATATAGCTATCTTCTTATTTCGTAGATAACTATTGATTAGAATTTATTGGAATTCTTCCAGTTATAATTTATGTACCTACAAAATACTTTTACTGCCTCGGTGGTCCAGTGGCCGCAGTATGCGCCTTCTGTGCACGAGGTTGTAGGTTCGATTCTCACACAGGACAAAACTTTGTGTGTACCCACAAAGAGATGTTCTGAGTCTGGATGTAATTTGTGCCTGTTAACTGTATGTTTGTAAAGTCTCCCGCGACACAGAGCTTGTTTTCTAGTGCGGTAGTTGTCTTTAAAAAAATATATATATATATTTTGAATATCTGCGCTACTAAGCTTTGTTAAGCGTGTTTCACGCTTTACTTCATAGCACTGTAATATAATCTTTTAACATGATTTTGGTCACGACAGCTTACTCCATCTGTGCAGGATATATGTATGTGCACAAGTGTTTGCGCAAACACAGGCGCACACTTTATTCCTTCACTTTAGTCCGCAATCTGAGACGATCAGAGAGAGATGGTGATCTGTGTGATATGGTGGGCCTACTGGCTAGAACTTTTAAAAAAAGGGCCACACATCTACGGGTTGATAACTGCAGGCCTGCTTAGCCATGCAGATCTGTCGACCGCCGCAGCTAGTACTTAGCTATGAGTCGACGATAAAATAGTTACTGTGGTTGAATATGACATAGTAAATAGATAACATTTTTTTCATATCTATCAAAAATAAATTCAAGATCATTATACCACTGCAATTCTTTATAAGACGTTTGAATGCGATAGAATATATCTACAATGCTTTCCCTTCCTACCCTCATATCTTTCGGGAAGATCGTTCTATAGGTAACGTTGAATTTGAATGAATGTTGAAATTATTTAGAGTGGTATCTCTGTTGAGGTTTCAATACGCTTTGTATATTTAGCGAGCGGCCATAACAATGTTGATCATGAATTGATACAATCACAAATGTATTATCAACTAAGGTATTATGGTAAAATGATAGTACCTAATACTATCATTTTACTTTCGTTTAGAAGGTATGAGTATAAAGTAAAAATCGATATCCGAGCAGTTAGCCCATTTAAGTAGAATTTTTGACATTATGCACTTTTAACATTTTGCGCTTTTGACAATGTGCGCTTTTGACATTGTTCACTGTTGACATTGTGCGCTTTTGACGTTGTGCACATCAGACATTCTGCTGTTTTGACAATTTGCTATAATTTGTCATTTCACTCTTTACCTTGTGTTCCGAAATGCCCTTGAATAAAAACTTACTTGTAGGCAAGTTGTTACTAAGATAAGGTTCTTTCTAAATGTCTGGTTACCAATTTCAGTATTTTATGTTAGATATTTTAACATCACGATTTTTTCTCTGAAAGAAAAAGCAGAGGTTTATTTTGTAGAATTCTGTTTAGAAGTTTCAAAATTATAAGTTACTAGCTGTTACCCGCGGCTCTGCCCGCGTGGATGTCGGTTATCGCTGTAAAAAGCTGTAGCCAATGTGTTATTCCAGACCATAATCTATCTCTGTGTCAAATATCATCCAGATCCGTTCCTTAGTTTTTACGTGAAAGAGTAACAAACATCCATCCACACACCCATCAGTCCATCCATTCTCACAAAACTTTCACATTTATAATATTAGTAAGGATTATTTCGATCGCTAACCATAGGTTGTCAAATCATCTCTATATTATTCATTTTTTTAAAGCAAATTTTAACCTAATTACTTTTCTTAGTACAAACTGCTCTAAAATTATGCAGATATTTGTCCCAGACTAATTCAATTCCAGGTTTGTCAAAATGTTAACTTATAAAAAAAACAGCGACATATTTTAGTCCCACAACGCGTTCGATTGGAATTTAAATTTAATTTGTGTCAATCAATCATTAAAATTTAAGTTCACTGATTTTCATCTTATAAAATAGTGTTTTGATCGCGAGTTCAAGAGGCTTCCCTTTGTTTAAGATCCTAAATAAACTTTGTCGTTTTCACAGTTTACTCTGTCATTCCTCGATGATTGAATTATAAATTGAAATAATGAACTCCATTCTTTATAACAACAGACATTCTTTACTTAAAATATTTTGCTGTTAATTTTAGATCCTTTGATAAGATTTAGCAGCTTCTTTATTATTATTATATTTCCATAATGTTTGTCCCGAATCTGGTTGTACTTTGTGTCCTTTATTTGTATGTTTGTAAAGTTCTCCTAGTGCGGGAGTTGTCTTCAAAAAAATTGACTACAGTACCTTTAATCACCGTAGTAGGTTATAGAACCTTAAATCCCCAAATTACCAAGAACTGCTGCGGCACGTATGTTTACACCAGGGTGTAAACATACGTGCCGCGGCGCCGAATACACCCGTCTACGTCTCTCGCCTGCACTACACCACAAAGGCGGAAGACATAGTAGACTACGTGCGCAAAAAGGCGAAATACATGCCGAGAGTGCAGCTGCTGGAGTCTCACCATAATGTCAATTTTAACACTTTCACGGACAGTAACGTAGACACAATAGATGTTTTATTGTCATGACGTCTATAGGCGTTTACTGTCCTTCAAAGTGTTAAGACATTCGTAGTACGAGTAGCGACTTTCTACCTGCACCTCGTCATGGAAAAGGACTTTTGGCCGCAGGGCCTGGTAGTCCGTCGTGGACAGGTACCACCCGAATGCACAAAGACATAATGCAAGTGAAGCATTACTAACATAATAATTTAACTCTTATGCTAACCCAAATTGTATGTTTATATGTATGCTAGTCTATAAGGTATTTATCTCTGTGTTTATGCGACATGAAATAAATGATTATTATTATTAAATTGAACAAAACGTAGCTTTAATCTGTTGACCTACTATTTATACGTAAGTAAGTAACAAGGCAGTGTATTACGTCACAGGGTCCAAATAACAAACGGTCCAATCTCATCCGCTAATTGAGTCCAAGTGGTGTGGACATCACTGAACCTTTGCTACCTTAATTATTTCTCGGCTAAGGCTCTTACTTAACAACTAATTAATTGTTATTATCATTGCTTTCATAGTTTAGGCGAGTCTGCCGACCTTGATGTAATCTTTGAGGTTTCAAGTATTGCGGTGTACCTACTAACGAGTATTATTACAGCGTGGTATTTGAACTTTGAATGGGTTACTGGACTTTAAGACTTAAAATTTGCGTATTAATTATTTTATTAATCAATTTTTTTTGCCCATTCCAAGGTTCAGCCCGGCCAATACACGAGTAAAAATCTTTTATATCGTACTAATAATATAAATGCAAATGTTTGTAAGTATGGATGGATGGATGTTTGTTACTCTTTCACGCAAAAACTACTAAACGGATCCGGATAAAATTTGGCACAGAGATAGATTATAGTCTGGAATATCACATAGGCTACTTTTTAGCGTGATAACCGACATGTATGCGGGCAAAGCCGCGGTCTACAGCTAGTTATTTATAATGCATATCTATTAAAAAAAGAAATACTTTGACAAAGAATCAAAATAGTCAAATTGTACGTTTATTTTATGAACAACATTAAATTGTATCCCTTCTCTACTACATATATTAGGTAGATATTATATCCACACACACACATTGCTCAATACAATAAGTTTTAATTGTGTCGGTAGCTTTGGCAAGGTTGTCTAATTTGAGTCTGTATAGAGAAATAATGTTTTTGGGTTAAAGTTATCTGGTCTTTTATGCTAAGTTTTCGTTGGCAAAATATCTCTTTCATTGATAAAAGCTCTGTGTAAGTAATCTTTAATTAGATATAATTATATTGATACGTGGTGTCTTTTATATTCAACAACTCACTGATATGGACTGCCTTGGTGGTCCAGTGGTCGCAGTATGCGCCTGCTGTGCACGAGGTTGTGGGTTCGATTCCCGCACAAAACAAAACTATGTGTGACCCACAAAGAGTTGTTCTGAGTTTGGATGTAATTTGTGTCCGTTAATTGTATGTTTGTAAAGTCCCCCGCGACACAGAGCTTGTTTAAAAAATAAAGTAGAGTTTTCAATATAACATCAATATATCATCAAACCCTTTTCTTTAAAGAGGTTGACTGAAATGTATCACACCAGCCTTTCGCTCTGTCAGTTCCAATTTTATACATAGTGAGGGTATATGCAGATACCGGGCACAATCACAGAGTTCAAGTTTAGGCAGAAAGACTCAAAAACACAGCACGACCTAGAAAACAAACCCACATGATTACAAGCATTAGCCTATAATAAGCTTATGCTGCAATACCAATTAGGCACTTGTAGTACAAGTATATATTATTACTAGCTGTTGCCCGCGGCTCCGCCCGTGTGGGTGTCGGTTATCGCTGCAAAAAGTAGCCTATGTGTTATTCCAGACCATAATCTATCTCTGTGCCAAATTTCATCCAGATCCGTTCAGTAGTTTTTACGTGAAAGAAGAAAAACATCCATCCATCCATCCATTCTTACAAACTTTCACATTTATAATATTAGTAAGGATGTTTTAGATGAATAGCTACAGGTTTAATTGTTCCTCAATATAATATTCCCAATTGTGAACAATAATCCTCAAACACATTTTGTTCATGAACAATCCAATGAAAATACAACATGATCGTTCATCTATTGAAAATAATTCCTTTGTTTGTAACAAAAATACATTTTACCCAAATTGTTCAATTGATTACAGCCTACAGCTTACGAGTGAACGACTCCGTTTTTTTTATATTACCAAAGTGGCAAACAAGCATACGGCCCGCCTGATGGTAAGCAGTTACCGTAGCCTATGGAAGTTTGCAACACCAGGGGCGTCACTCACGCGTTGCCGACCCTTTAAAAACCTTAAAACTCCTTTCTTGAAGAACCCCATGCTATTGCTTATTTGTATGGTAAGCGTCCATGAGCTACGGTAACTGATTACCATCAGGCGGGCCGTATGGTTGTTTGCCTCCTTAGTGGTATAAAAAAACACAACATACTATAATCTCGCTAAAATTCTATGTGTACTCGTATACTGTGAGCAAGTGCGGTAATGGCAAATTAAACTAAGTAAATAAATAATTCTCCAGCGTCTAGAACGAGCTCTTGGGCGAGGCTATAATTTCAGTATGTAATATCGGCGTTTGACCATCATATTTAAAATCGTTTCGCCTTTTAACGGTCAACCTAATGGTATGCTAAGAAATTCCTCTGGAATCTTACGGTACGGCAGGTTTGAGTCGAAATTTGTAAAGACGAATATACCATTATCACTGTAGAGGTAAAACAAAAGAGGAGGGAGGAATTAAAAAGAACGTACCGTGCACTCACTAATGACTGCAAAGCATTTGTGATAAAATCTAAGCGACACATCATTGTCATAGCGAGCAAACAGAATTGTTGTAGTACGATCCATTTTAATCGTTTAACACAAAGGAATTTAAACCTTATACAAATTGAACTAAGACAGATAATAAATCAGCAATTCAGGTGCAATTTGTTAAACCTTTTTTTCTCTTTTCGGCGATGAAATCTAGTATTCTCGGTACGCGTAGCAGTGTTGTTTGCCCCCATTTTGTTCGCGTATTACTGCAAAAATATAACACCGATATTGTGGGTTGAATACAAATTGTATCGAATACCACCATAACGGCCAATTACACAGAAATATTTTTATTTTATAGCTGTTAACTGAGCTAGTTTCTTTTTCAACGATAAATTGTGATTTAAGTGTTAATAAATTATAATAATAGCTTGTTTTTAGCTTTTGTTTTGGTTTCTTGTTCATTTGTTTTTTTAAGTACTTAGGTGGCAAACAAGCATACGGCTTGTCTGATGTTAAGCAGTTACCATAGCCTATGGACGCTTATAATACCAGAGGTATCACTGGCGTGTTGCCAACCCATTTTTTTACACCGGGGCTTTAAGATGAAGTACCCCTGGGACAGGAACACGTTTCTTTCAAAACGCATTCCAAATGAGCGCAGGAGACCTGTACTCACTCACGGGAACACAACTACACCGCTGTGTCTAGTAATTTGGCTTTGTTTTTAAAATATTTTTATGTTAACTGCCTTTAATATCATATTTTAAAAAACAACTCCTGCACTTGGAAACAAGCCCTGTGTCACGCACTTTACAAACATACAATTCACGAACACAAATAACACCTAGACTCGGATCAAACATTTGTGAATCATACAAAGTTTTGTCCCGTATGGGAATTGAACCTACGACCTCCAGCTTAGCAGTCAGAGTAACCAATAGTCCAGTGAATAAAAAAAAACTTTTGTATAGTGGTGGTTTAATATCTATTATTGCCAGACCTGCGGCCTGCGACTCTGCGGCTCAATGGTGGTAGGCGGCCGGTATACCGACTAAAACTCCCCTATGCACCTACATCCGCCTTCACAGGTGGACCACTGGAACCTTATATGACGTCAGTGGTCCACCCAGCGGCTGCCCGCTTTACGCGGGCTCCATCCCCAGTCACAGCGTCCGGGCGCACCGGGGACACTGTCCCTCCGAAGCTCCGTGGGTGCAGGTGAGACTCTGCTGCCCCAGTCTCCTCGCACCCTCAAAACAAAAGAACCTGGCCCAACTTGAATCGAACTCGGTACCTCGTGACCAGCATTCACACTCAGCAACATTTACAAAAGGCAGTTAACTTTTTTTAAGCTTTTATATTTATTTGTCAGTAAAATTAACTTAAAACAGACATTAACGTCATTTAACTTAAAACAGACATTATCGTAATTTATCGTCTTTGATGGATCGCCTATTCCTTATAGTCCGTCTGTTAAGGATCTTGGACTAATTATTGATACCAATCTTAACTGGCAGGACCATGCCACCAGTGTTAGCAGAAGAGTTACTGGTTCCCTTCGTGCCTTATATCGTCTGAAAAACTTCTTACCTTCCAGTACTAAAACAATGATTGTGCAGACTTTGATCTTCCCTTTAATTGATTATGGTGATGTATGTTATTTTGACCTGAATGCAGATCTCCTCAATAAATACGACCGTCTTCTCAATAACTGCATTCGATTCATTTTTAATCTTCGTAAATATGATCATGTCTCTTCCTATCGTTCTGAGCTAAAATGGTTACCCATTCGGCAGCGCCGGAATTTGCGAGCTCTCACCACTTTATTTTCCTTCCTAATTTCACCTTCCCCCCCTAGTTACTTAATGTCCTATTTCCAATACCGATGCTCAGTGCATGATCGGAACCTACGTTCTTCTCATAATCTACTTCTAGCTTGTCCCTCTCATACTTCTGATTTTGTCCATTCTTCTTTCTTCATACAGTCGGTCTTGCTCTGGAATGCGCTCCCTCTTGAAATCAGGATGGCAACTAACAAATTCATGTTTAAAACGAAAGTTCGGGACCTCCTCTTCGACGAACTGGCAAAATTATCACATCAGTAATGCAGTATTTGTAATATATAATATGTATTAGTCTATATATAAATATATATTTATTTATAAATAAGTATTTAGGTTTACACGTAGTTTATGTAATTGTATTTGTACGTATATAATAATCAATAAACATAATATTATTCCCTCTTAAATCAATACTACATCTTATTCTTGCACCTACTTCGTATATCTCTGCATCACCCTAAGGTTGGCTGGTAGAGAATGCCTTTGGCATTAAGCCCTCCATTGTACATTTAGTGCATAAATAAATAAATAAAAATAAATAAATAAATTAACCCCAAACATTACCGAAATTATACTATATACAAAATCCAGATATCAGTTATTCAATCCCCTCATAAATATCAACTTTAGGCAACAAAAAACACACTGATATTGTTTGACTATATATTTTATTTTAGCTGATAACGTGAATGTTATACGGAATATGTTTTTCATGCTTACTGACTATGTATATTAAAATTTGAGATATGAAACATCGCTGTACCTACCTATTATTTTTAAGTTTTGTTTTGTTTAGGTAGTATGTTTTAACAGAAGTTTGAGCTGAATTTTTGTAGATGGTTGGAAATGTTATGTTACTTTGTTTAAATTGGAACTTTATGTTTTCGGTAACAGTTTTTTTATACTATCTAGAAGATCAACGACGATTTGGTCTAGGTTGCAGGACGCCTATAATAGATGAAGACAGAACCAGGATTCAGGATATCTTTGGAGGCCTATGTCCACTAGTGGACGTCTCTCAGCTGAATAGTAAAAGTAGTAGGAGACAAACAAACACATATAGTATACCTGAAAGTTAACAATAATATAATGGATATCATCATGTAAAAAAAGGCAAAACATATATACAAACATATCATCTCGCCTGTCTTTCAGTTGGGTAGGCAGAGACTATGGTATGCCAATTGCTTCGATCCAAACATACTTCCTTCACCTCCTCAACATTCATCAACCTCTTTATGCATTAACGTCGATTCCGGGTACTTTTACTTTTGGCCCTTTTTTAGCAAATACTAAATACTTGGTCGCTATATGTTCTCCTAGAGCGGCCCCTACCGACATCTCCATTAACATAAACACAAAAAGTTTTATGATAATGGCATATTTACTAAATTTCGATTATGGCGCCTAATCTCAAGGGAGACTATTTGTCTACTCGAAAAATATCATAGTGTACAAGTGTATAAGCAAACAAATATGCCCTCTTTATTCTCCACTCTCATAGGTCAATGGGACAGCCATTTATTTCATGGACTGGCCTGTTGGTCTAGTGGTTAGTTACTCTGACTGCTACGCCGGAGGTCGTGGGTTCGATTCCCACCCAGGACAAATACATCCATCTTTGTGTGATGAGCACGAATGTTTTTTTCTGTGTCTGGGTGTAATTTATCTATAATATGTATGTATTTAGAAATATAAAAGTATGTTTATCAGTTGTCTGGTTACCATAGTACAGGCTCTGCCTAGTTTGGGATCAGATAGCGATGTGTGATTTGTCCCGAAAAAAATATTATTTGACCTAACCAGAGAGAGATCAGCTTTAAATTATAATAGACTAGCTGTTGCCCGCGGCTCCGCCCGCGTGGATGTCGGTTATCGCTGTAAAAAGTAGCCTATGTGTTATTCCAGACCATAATCTACCTCTGTGCCAAATTTCATCCAGATCCGTTCAGTAGTTTTTACGTGAAAGAGTAACAAACATCCATCCATCCATCCATACTTACAAACTTTCGTGTTTATAATATTAATATGATATAACAGGTGCCACAGTACTTTATAATTTAAATATTGACTTTCAGTCTTCAGTGTTATTAAATTACGTCCTAAGTTAAGTTTAATTTTCGTAGAACCACTCCAAGAACAAACAAATACCTTCAGTTCTCGACACAAAGCTTGAGCCGTATTCGTAGAATACCAACTTGAATAAAACAAGATTAGTTTCTAAGTATCTAACTTACTATATTCTATGGCAAGAATAATTTAAATTATATTGCTATGCTATGTAGAGTATTGATAATACGTATGGAATCTATTGTCCGTATGGTGACGGATTGAGAATACAAATGTCACCACCCCATTCCATCTCGTGGGTGTCGTAAGAGTCGACTAAGGGAGTAAGTCCGGCAGACAATATCCACTGCAAGAGAGGGAAAACTCGAAATAAAACCCTATGTCGACCCGTCTGGCCAGCGTGCTATAGTAGGCTAATATCCCTCCAAGTATATGGAGGAGCCCCGTGCCCAGCAGTGGGACGTTTATGGGTTGTGATGATGGAAACTATAAATATTATTCTAGTGGTAAGGTTAGGTTTGACCCTGACTGATACCCTGACAAGAAAGTCTACTTGCTGATCCGATTCGTCGCCGGCGAACTGGGTGGCGTCGGTGCGCCTGATGCCGCTATAGTGAGGCTGCTGGGGGACTGGGACAGTAGAGTCTTACCCGCATCCTTCCGCGGAGGCACAGTGTCCCCGGTGCGCCTGGATGCTGTCTCTGGAGATGTAGCCGATGAAGGTTTGACCGTGATTGCTAAACCGGGAGTTGAGGGTTTGATTCGTATCCAGGATTTTTTTTTTTAGTAAATATGCATTATTTGTTTCTGTATGAATAAACATACTTTGTTACTCAATCACGCCAAAATGGCTGAACCGATAAGGATGAAATTAGGCATGGAGATAGAATATAGTCTGGAATAGCATTTATGCTCCTCCCGTTGGATTGGTTACGTGGGTGAAGCCGCGGGCCGAAACTAATTAATCTATAATAATATGTGTTTATAAATATAGTAAAGTAAGTAAGTTTACTAGTTGCCTGATTGCTATAGAACAGGCTTTGCCTTGTTCATATATACTACTTGGGTGGCGAACAAGCATACGGCCCACCTGATGATAAGCAATTACCGTAGCCTATGGACGCTTGCAATACCAGAGGTATCACTTGCGTGTTGCTAACCCATTGTTTTACACCACGGCTTTAAGATGAGAGTATATCTGGGATAGGAATACGTTTCTTTCAAAACGCATCCCTAAATGAGCGTTGAAGACCTGTACTCATACATAGGAACACAACTACACCACTGTGGTTAGTAATTTGGCTGTAGTCTTCTGTAAGGTCGAGGTCCTTACCAAGTCGGGCTTGCTCGCTTGTATTGTTCCCTACCTCTCTTAAATGTAAACATATACTACTACAAGTAATGCGAAAAAATTATTCACGACAGTTTTATGTATGAATGTGGGTGAATTTATATACGAAGTAAGTCCAAAGAGAAAGATGAATGGACAGCGATGACAGGGGTTGAAAGGGAGATAGTGAAGAGATGACGCCTGGCAGGGTTATATGAATGAAAAAAACACATTGCAATGGTCTAAATTAATTAAAAAAAGGGCCGCAAAATGTTGAATGCTGCATTACCAACATTAAGGCTTGGGATATCGCCAACGACCTTGAGCATTTGGGCGAAGCAAACACGACCTAATTCTCTAGGCGAGCGCGGGTATACAAACATATGTATAACACATACATACCTACTTTTTGAATGGACGTCTTAGTAATCTTTTATAAATTACCATTCAGGTGCGCTAAAAAAATCATAGCGAACCTGAATGATGCGCTTCGTTAGGTGCGTTTAAAAATGGGTGCGCTTCGAGGAATACCCCAGAAATCCATGCCTCTCGGGAAAACCCAGAGCCCATTCCATAATTCAATTTACACTATTCTGCTACAGTCTTATCATAAAACGAAGTACCTATCGTAATAGTCTAAAGGCTCGAGATGCCTAAGCGAAGTGCTGTGTACACTACAGAACAGAACTTAATAAGTGCATGCTCCAACAAGTAATAACTTCAGTAAACTGTTGTTCTATTTGCAATCTTGTTATTTATTTATTTATTTATTTACACACACATAAATCTTATTGTTAACAGATAAACCATGCACAATAAGTGATACAAGTTTACAGCGAATTACATTTTAATTCAGATTAAGAAATTATTTTATATACAACAAATTTTAACATTGTATTGAATTAAATAATAATTGAATTAAATAATAATTGAATTAAATAATTAGAAAGAAATAATAAATAGTTAATAGTTAATGTTAGTTTATCATAATATTTAATATTATTTTGCTTCATAATTATTTATACATCTATCAAATATTATAAAGCTTAAGAGTTTTTATGTTTGGTTGAACGCGCTAATCTCAGAAAGTACTGGTTCGATTAGAAAAATAACTTTTTTTTGTTGTATAGTGCATTTATGCAGGAAGGCTATAGGCTATATAACATCACTCTATGGAGCGGAGCAGTTGTGAGATATGTTGCAAAATTGGGGAAAATATTCCATTTTACCACGCGGACGAATACAATATAACTAACTATATTTACACTTATAAAAAAAAGGTAGAAAATATAAAAAAGGGAAGGACTACTTAAAAGGCGTCATAAAATTCCTCCGCATTGACATCTCCTGGAAACGTGCCCCGAAGGATGTAAGCATTGCCACGTTGAATGGCAATGCTTATTCTTTGAGCCAAATAAAAGCCAGCCCTCTAGTCACATGAAGCCTCGATTATTCGCTTCGACAAATCTTTAAATAATTTTAACAAAAAAAACCGACTTCAGTACGGCAAGTTGCAGAATTTTCAAAAACTTTAAAACCTCTAGTCTAACGTAGGTATTTAAACAGAATGAATTTTCATGCAAACGCCTATCTCACTTTTCCTCCCTTAGAACGACAAGACAAAAGACAGTTCTATTTAATCTGATAATTTACGTCAAGTCAAGTAGGTAAATAACTAAGAACATAATTACAAACAAAGAGAGCAAGGTTTTTTTTTGCTTCTTGGGTGGTAAACAAGCATAATATGGTCCTGGTGCTAACCAGTTACCGTAGCCTATAAACACTTGCAATACCAGAAGTATCACTTATGTGTTGCCAACCCATTTTTTACACCAGTGCTTTCAAATGGGAGTATCTCTGGCAAGTTAAATACAAGCTTGTAAAAACAATTATTATAGTAGTTAAAACTATTACCAGGAATCTTTAAAATACGGTAGTAAGACTAGAGCTGTACCTGTTCTGACGTAAATCGTAATCAATCATAGAGTAGTGTGCCGTTCTAGATACTGTACATTGAAATGCACACACAATACCAAGATTTATGCTTCTAAAACGTTTGTATGAAAGGCTATTCTGTACAATGGACTATACCTATATATTATGAAATAGAGATTTCACTGTTTATACCTAACATTAAATGCTAAATAGCTTTACAAAAGAAAAAAAAAAATCTTTAAATTTGTGTTGTCAATTATGTGTTCAAACGGCTCGACTTTTACGGATGACATTTTACAATACCAGAGGTATTATATAAAAATGTTGGTGCTCCTTTTCAAAGGTTACAAACCTATACAGGTTTATTTTGTCTCCCGCTTTGCTATGGAGGGAAGTGGAAACTTTTCTTTCTAACTCCTCCTTCTGATTAAATTCGTTGCGGGGTCCAAGACAGTAGGTTTAGTTGTCCACGGGACGCACGAGTGTCAAAGCTCGATGTATCAGTTGGTTACTCCGCTATTAATCCTGGCTCACAGGAGTCACAGCGGTGGACATGTGGGTGGGATTGTCCCGAAATACCAGAGGTATCACATGCGTTTTTCCGACGTAAGCAGTTCCGATGGTAGGCAGTTACCGTAGCCTATGGACGTTTGCAAACACCAGGGGTGTCAATCACGCGTTGCCTTTTTTGCACACTTTTCACTCTCACCTCTCCGCTCCACTCCACCTAGCTCCACGTCAATGGAAACGCACCCTTAGGTGGTAGTCCTTCCCTAGTCGGGATTGCTCAATCGTATGGTACACTACCTCTTGACGCTTACTATTTTTTTATTGCTCCACCAAAATATGATCACATATATTACGAGATAAATAAACTAAACTAGGCAAGGTTAGCCCTGATAACACGCAGTGATCATTAACGGTAGTTTTTGGAACTAATTTATGATGGCCTGATTAAATTTTGTATTGTCACGATTTGGATATTAGTATAATTTAACTTATTTATTTTATTGCACATGTGATATAAAATACTATAATAGGTATATGGTGTTTAAGTTTAACATACGTAGCATATCTATAAAACTGAAGAGTTTGTTTTTTTGTTTGGTTGAACGCGCTAATCTCCGAAAGTACTGGTTCGATTAGAAAAAAACTTTTTTGTCAAATAGTGCATTTATCCAGGAAGGCTATAGACTATATATAACATCACGCTATCATGAATAGGAGAGGAGCAGTAGTGAGATATGTTGCAAAATCGGGGAAAATATTCCAAATTACCACGCGGACGAAGTCCCGGGCGACCCCTAGGAAAATAATATAAATGAGTATGTTTGTATAGATGTATACCTAGATACATATGTGTTACTCAATCACACAAAAATGGCTGTACAGATCTTTATTTTATACTACTTGGGTGGCACTATAGACTATACGCTTGCAATTCCAGAGGTATCACTTTCTTGTTGCCGACCCATAATATCCCTGGGACAGGAAAACGTTTCTTACAAAAAATTGTAGATGAAATTTGGCACATGGATAGGTTATAGTCTGTAATAGCACCTAGGCTACTTTATTTCGGAAAAGCGTGGGTGAAGCCGCAGACAGGAGCTAGTTACGAGCATTTACCCAAAGTGGTAAGCAGGTTTCTTTGCTATATACTCTAGTCTTCCTAAAGCATGTACATACATATACCGCATGTTAATAAAAAGTAAGATACATCCCACACCGAAGTTAAAATTTGCAGAAGAAACTCGACGAGTTGCGCAACGCTAGCGCTGTGGCATTAATAGGATCACCGGCGCGTAATAACAATATTAACACGCGCCAAGTGGCCTCCCAACTCGACACACATAGTCGCAAGTTTTGCATTAGTATAGTAGTGAAGTGTAGAATAGATATAAGCATGTAATTCAAATTCAAAATCATTTACTCATTAGATAGACTGCCTTGGTGGTCCTGTGGGTGCAGTATGCGCCTGCTGTGCACGAAGTTGTGGGTTCGATTCCCACACAGGGACAAAACTTTGTGTGACCCATAAAGAGTCGTTCTGAGTCTGGGTGTAATTTGTGTTCGTTAATTGTATGTTTGTAAAGTCCCCCGCAACTCAGAGATTATTGTTCTCTAGTGCGGGAGTTGTCTTTAAATAAAAAATAAGATCACACTGTGACACTTATGCAGGTCAATGAAAAATGCCAAATGAGACGTCAACTAATTTGTCTACTGCCGGGTTCGCTGACTGAACAGACAGGGGTAGAGTCCAAGGAAAGAACCGGCAATAAACTCAGGGCACTCTTTTCAATCGCCAGATATGTGATTACAATTTTGTTTGTGTTACAATTAGTTAGTGCAGAAAGTGATGCAACCAAAAACACCATACAAACACAATAGAGTGAAAAACTGGTAGGATAGAAAAGATGAGTGTCTGTCGGTTGTCTGTCGGTAGCAGGGCGCTTTCAGGGTCAAAATTGAATTTAATGATATTCTATATCTGTAGTATAGTAATGTGGAAGCGTCGCTATTTGATCACCCTTCAATAAACGATCAGTACACCCTTCTTCAATTTACCACATCCCTACAGAAGCACACTCTAAAGAACACCTTATAGTAACGTGTAATTTTAATATCGGCAACATGCAAGCGATGCCCTTGTTTATTTTAATTACTTAAATTTCTTTTTTTGGTATGGTGTGTATTACAGCACCAATAGGTATATGAGCTTGGTGCTGAATCCAAGCCCATATACCTATTGGTGCTGTAATTTGCTAATAGCTTAGGTCCAAACCATTGGTGCTCAAAATATTGATGCCGAAAGAGAAATACTTCCTATTTCGGTTTGGTTTAAATTGATTAGTCTAGTTGCAAATATTTGGCCAATAATATTTTATACCGTCTAGACAAGTGACATAAATGGTAGTAGAGTCGAATGGAATAGAAAGCAAATCTATGGGATTTGACGTAAGTTTACGACATCGTAAGCTTATGTCAAATCCATGTCATTTGCTTTCAATTCAAATTGATTCGACTACTATTAATGCCACTTGTCTAGAGGGGCTGAGCAGCATTTAAAACATTAGAATAAATAATAAAACACTCACCTGCCATGAGGAATATCTGCTGTCTGTTTACTTCGCCAGCTAGAACCTTTATGTCGATAAACGTTGGTTGATGAATAAATTAAACAATGGGCGTGGGTAATTGGCTATTGTGTATTCCCAATGTCCCAGTACGTACCCAACTAAAGTTTGTACTAATATCGGACAAATATTTGATAATATTGAGTGGTTTCATTCTTTAATAACATTCTTTCCTTACAATTGGAAGATGTTGTACGTATAGACCTGTAACGGCTAACGTTTAAATGAAACTGACGTCACTCCAAGACGTAAACAAGCGGTGGACAAATTCAAACTCTGGAGTAGGAGCTCGGATGGCACAGTTGGTAGTGCTGGGCCGGAACCCGAGAGGCGCAGGTTCGAGTCCTGGTCCGGGCTCGTCTTCTTCCACATTGCTTTAATATTTAAGTATATTTGAGCTGATTGCATAGCAAAAATGCTATTAATATTAGAAAATATAAACAATTTTTAAACGTAATAAGCACTTATATTAAAAAAAAATAACTTAGAAGTTTTACTAATTTGGCTTGATTTTCACGTTGCTTAAGAACGGTGGTAGGAAAGTAACCAACTTGTACACAGTTGTGACTTCGATCCCAGGTGGCGCCAACGCTGCGTCAATTTCACTTTGAGGTTTTTATCCATGGTAATAAAATAATTCACAAATTACAACCGACAAACACGTCTTAAAATCCTACCAATATTATAAATGTGAAAGTTTTTGAGAAAGGGTGGATGTATGGATGTTACTCTTTTACGTAAAAACTAGGGGTCTAGACTAGGGTCTGGATGAACTTTGGTGTAGAGATAGATTAGTCTGAAATAGCAAATAGGCTTTTTATAGTTCTAACCGACATTCATGCCGGCGTAGCCGTGAGTAACCGCTAGTAGTTTCTAAATGCATGTTTGGTCCACCAACCTGCAATAGATCGTATTTTTTTATACTACCACGGAGGCAAACAAGCATACGGTCCGCGGTAAGCAGTTACCGTAGCCTATGGACGGTTGCAACACCAGGGGTATCACTCGCGCGTTGCCGACCCCTTAACAATAATAATGAAATAATCTTTATGAATACTGCTGACGTATATTTGTAATAAAACGTTACAAAAATGTGTTATTTTTTTCGTAAATATGGCCACTAGTAATTAGAAATGTTGATAATATATTAGTAATATTAAATACGAGACTTTAAGTGACAAGCGATGAACATAATGAGTTTTTGTAAGTGCTATGCTTTTATATCATCATCATAATTAACCTAACGCTGTCCCCTGCTAGACAAAGGCTTTGGCAGAGAGCATTAAGTTTTTTTTTCGTCTAAAAAGCAAAGGAAAGTTGAAGAAAAGAACGAAAAAATTAAAGTCACCGAATTGGCCATAGGAAAAACAAAAGCTGGCATTTGTTTTTATGACGTTCATAAGTAAACTATCATGCATTTGATCTAAATGAATAAATGAGTTTGACTTTAGGAAAAAGAAAGGTATCCGAGTATTTTCCTAACAATGTATTTTTTTCGAACTACACGGTGGTAAACAAGTATTCAGGCCGCCTGATAGTAAGCAGTTACCGTAGCCTATGGACATTATTGCAATAGAGCATTATTTGCGCGTTGCCAACTTATCAACTTATATGCTGTAAACCCAGAATAAATAATTATTAAAAACTAGCTGTTGCCCGCGGCTCCGCCCGCGTGGATCTCTGTTTTCGGTGTAAAAAGTATCCTATGTGTTATTCCAGACCAAAATCTATCTCTGTGCTAAATTTCATCCAGACCCGTTCAGTAGTTTTTACGTGAAAGAGTAACAAACATCCATCTATCCATCCATCCATACTTACAAATTTTCGCGTTTATAATATTAGTAGGATAACCGAGTTTCTTACATCAGCTCTTGGAGTTTGTAATTGATTACATAACTTAAATAAAACATACACCATAATATTTTGTTTTGTGTGTTTTGAGCGGTCATCGCTCTTCGTTTACTAATTGCACCAAAAACTATTTGAACACGCAAACGGGGTGTGGAAAATATACATTCCTAAAACTATTTCCATTAGCTAAATTCGCTACGGGTACATAAGAAAGAACGTTCTAGAGCAACGAAAATAGCCCTCTCTCTCTCTTTCCACTTCCACTTTTCTCTTTCTAGGGCGGCTAAGGACTAGTCTTTGGTAAATGAGTCCAACACTCTTCTCGCCATGTCTGTCTGGATCTACCGCGATATCATTCAGAGGTACCCACTGGGTCATGGGTATTGGTCGTCTGACATGCGGCAGATATGACTGGCCCAGTTTCATATTTTCTCGTTTGTTAGTTTTTTGACTGCCTTGGTGGTCCATTGGCCGCAGTATGCGCCTGCTGTGCACGAGGTTGAGGGTTTGATTCCCACACAGGACAAAACTTTGTGTGACCCACAAAGAGTTGTTCTGAGTCTGGGTGTAATGTGTGTCCGTTAATTGTATGTTTGTAAAGCCCCCCGCGACACAGAGCTTGTTCTTTAGTGCGGGAGTTGTCTTTAAAACAAAAAAAACTTATATCTGTTCAGAGCAGCTAGGGACCAGTATTCGTTAAATAAGTTCAACTCTTCTCGCCATCTCTGTCTGGATCTACCGCGATATCATTCAGAGGTACCCACTGGGTCATGGGTATTGGTCGTCTGACATGCGGCAGATATGACCAGACCAGTTTCATTTTAGCGTGGCAGGTTTCAAAGTGATGTCTGTGTTGTTTTGATGGAACGAAAAGTCGTATATTTTCTTTTTCTTTTTTAAAAAGACAACTGCCCACTAGAGAACAAGCTCTGTGTCACGGGGTACTTTACAAACCTACAATCAACGGACACAAATTACACCCAGACTCAGAACAATACTTTGGGGGTCACACAAAGTTTTGTCCTGTGTGGGAATCGAACCCACAACCTCGTGCACAGCAGGCGCATACTGCGGCCACTGGACCAACAAGGCAGTATGGTAGTGGAATCGAATTAAATAAAAAGGTATGGGATTTAACGTAAGTTTACGACATTATATCGTAAATATAAGTCAAATCTCATACATTTGTTTTCTATCCTATTTAATTCGACTACCGTTTATGCCACTTTTTTATTCTGTCGGTTTGTAAGACTAACGAAAATATTAGAAAGAAAGAAACATTTATTCACATCTCGCACAATATAAAAAACAATACAATCAGACAGGTAATAGAGAGATATACATACATAGATCTAATAAAAAGAATATGATAACGCAAAAGAAAGGTATGATATAAAATGTATGTGCGAGCCTGAATAGGCCACCCTTACCCTTACCCTTAAACGTAATCTTTCCAAAAATCAGTTAAGCTCAAGTGGGACTGGGCTGGGCATGTTTGCCGCATGTCAGACGAGTTGTGGGCGAAAATTATCACTATGTGGGTACCAGAAAATGTCCAACGGCATCGTGGTAGGCCCAGACTCAGATAGCGGGACGAGCTTGATGCGTACAGAAAAGACTGGTCTTTTTTAGCACAAGATCGGGTTGAGTGGAAAGGGATGCCTTTGCCCTGAAAATAAATTATAATAATCTTTCCATATCACTCATAGACGTACACTCAAATGTGTAATTTATGCTTGAATATTTAAAGCGTACATTAGAACCCGAAATATTTATAATATTGAATGAAATTCAACTTTGTTTGACTTTCAAACACCTCTTTAGTTTAGCTGTCTACATCAAATTGAGGACTCTTTTGTTATTCTAATCTGCTAGAAAAATATGAGAGGATTTATGTTTTTGTATGCTCGGAATATGTCAAGTTTCTGAAGTTTAATTTCTAAAATAACTGAGGCTCAATATAGTTATTCAAGGTATTTTAGAAATTGGTTTATACACTGGGTGTTTCAAGAAACAGAAAATACAAATTATAAAGGTTTCGGTCACGGTAGCCAATTTCAAACGAGATTAGCCAACTGCGCAGAAGATAATATAGAAAGAAAGAAAGAAAAAATATTCCAGCAATATTCATATAAAACAAAAAAAAAATTAACTTTCAAACGATTAGCTGCTATTAAGTAAAAAAGAAAAAAAACATCTTAAACGTTCGTACGTGCACACATGTGTGCACAAACACAGCTGTACCCACGACCTCTGACTTAGCAGTCGACGTAATAAACTACTGGACCATCAAGCCAGTCAATTAAACAGACTTGTCCATTATCATCATGTCCCTCTTATCCACTTTATTCTTTACAAAACACTTTTTCTGTCTCTTTTGAATGCCAGCACTTAAAAACTATCGAGCCAAGTTTAATGGGTTTTCTTCTAGAACAATTTTTAACGTCGGCAGAGCTTCCGTTGCTTTTGCCAGACTCTTTTCCTTTGAGATAAACATCGTCTTGAAAAGCGAAATTGAACTAAGTGAATAAATTATTGAACTATTGGCAAACGTAGTTGTGTTTTCTCTTTTTTAGGGTTCCATACCTCGAAAGGAAAAACGGAACCCTTATAGGATTACTTTGTTGTCCATCCGTCCGTCTGTCTGTCTAGACCCTTTTTCTCAGGAACACGTAGAGGTATCAAGCTGAAATTTATATGAAATACTGCTACTGTCCCTTAAAGCTGTGAAACTAATAAGCCAACGCAATCAAAAGATACAGCCGTTTATGCCGCAAATTTCCGCAAATTTTTGACACTGGCAAGGGAATCAAAACCTACTGGGTACTTTCCGTAAACTCAGAATCTTGAAATTTGGTATGAAGCAACGTCTTATACTCGAAACAGATAAAGAAAAAATTGCGAAATCCGTAAAGTTTTAGGTATATAATATATATATGTATAATAAATAATAATATATATAATAAAAATACAAAAATACAGGTATGTACGGAACTCTAGGTGCGCGAGTCCGACTCGCACTTGGCAGGTATTTTTAATTATTTTTATTTTACATTAATAAGTCGCTTTATTTTAACTATGTATCTTATGTTCTATTACATGTTTGTATAATAATATAAAACTTATACAAGTTTTTGGCTGCGTCAGAAATAGGGTTGGATAAAATTCTGTTACATGTTACTACTAATAACCCCATATAATGATTAAAATGGGCGTTTCGAATACATTTCATCAGTATGTGTTTTTCTTTAATTATAATAATAATATTCGTTTTGTTGTTTGGTTAGTGACCAACCTGGTGACAGAGTTTTAAGATCGCTCGTAAAGCACCTCTATCGTAATCTAATGACGTGCCCTCTGAAGCACGGGAATGTCCATATAACCACTACCACTATGCGGTCACCCGCAGTACAAAACTTTATATCTGTAAGTGTTTGTTCCGAGTCTAGGTGTACGTTGTAAATAACGTGTTTGGAAGTCAATGGAAATGAAAAATGAAAATGAAAAAAGTTTTATTTCAGCGTTTAACAAACATTAACTTATTATCTAATAAACTTATATTTTAGTATATATTTCGCCAAGCGCTGGTAGATAATATAGACAAACGTAACAATTCTGTGGTCTTCACACTAGGCAAGCCTGTATCGTGAAGACCTAACTCATACAATTAAACCATAGATAAAATAAAATCTAAATAAAATTCTAAATTTAAACAAAATTCAATAAGTACTTCTATCTTATGTTGTAGGTATAAAATATAAATAAATAACTATAATATATAATTTCTACAGTATGTAATAACATGTTTTTTAAGAATATAAATGTAGGAACTAGGTATAAACAGAGTGGGATATTCATAACAGATATTATATTAGTATATTATAGTATACAAGTCTTATTTTCATCAGATTCATAGGCACATGCATTATACACATTATAAATACAAATTGCAAAGTAAGGTAGGTAGGCTTCATAATCTAATTCAGTGAACTATCGTAACAATTTCTTCAGTAGTATCATAATTAAGTGAAGACAACCATTTAAAAATCGCATGCTTTGCTTCACGTATCGATTTATCTTTAATAAAACAATGTTTAACTACAGCGTTGTATATATGAGCCCGTACAAACTGACCAAATCGTTGAGCAAAGGTAGTATTGACTTGAGGAATAGGTAAACGATAAACTCTTCGCTTTGCTAATGATTCATATTCGGCAGAAACTAGTGTGTTTTTATGAACTAAAAGTGTTGTTTTTGATATAAATAGCTGCCTCACACTCAGCACTCCACTATCCTGGTATACTTTCGATGTTGGGTATCTGAATGGCTTTTTCATCATCACTTTTAGGACAGAGCGTTGCGCTCTCTCAACTTGGATAAGAGAAGTCTTTGGTGCACTACCCCAGCATGTGATGCAGTACGTAATGATAGATTGACATACTGCAAAATATACTGCTTTGCAGTATGTCAATCTATCATTACGTACTGTATCACATGCTGGGGTAGTGCACCAAAGACTTCTCTTATCCAAGTTGAGAGAGCGCAACTTGGATAAGAATGGTGGAGGCATTTGCTCAGCAGTGGGAAAATACAGGCTAACAAAAAAAAGCAACTTAGCCCTCGCGTTACAGGGCCTGCTCTCTAATTAGGTACGTCTTTGGGAACTGCCGATAGAAGTGCCGATAACTAAGCAACTTGTGAATTGTATGGACGAGTGCATGCGGTGACGATGACGCGAGTTTCAGGCTTTTTGTTCACCCAAAAAGTGATCAACGCGCCTTTAAGAAGTTTTCACTTCAAAAACCTTTTTAAGAAAGTGGCCATTAGGGTTTGAATAGAACCTAAAAAAAATCATTCTTAATTTTGTAACAAAAGTTCTACTGAGCTTTAATCCTAAAAATGAAAGCTAATTAACTGTTATGAAAAAATCCTTAGAATTTGCAGAAAACACAATCTTGAACAATAATAATCCTTGAGAAAATAAGCTTTTTATTATGCCTACGACTGGCTACGAATCCCGCCCGGTGTAGCTTAGTACTTTAAGATTATCACTATGTTTCACAAAAACATTAACTTAATTGCATACTATATAAGTAAAAACAAAACTACCTATTATTATGCAGGGACTCAAATATTTGTCTCGGATGCGAATCGAAGCTACGACACTCGGCAGTTTTAAAATCACCATGCTTCACGTAAAGTCACATTTTATGGCGTAAAAAATGTTACGGCAACACGCGGATTATACTTCTAGGCTACGGTAACTGCTGTCGGTGGTCCAGTGGCCGCAGTATGCGCCTGCTGTGCACGAGGTTGTGGGTTCGATTCCCACACAGGACAAAACTTTGTGTGACCCACAAAGAATTGTTCTGAGTCTGGATGTAAATTGTGTCCGTTAATTGTATGTTTGTAAAGTACCCCGCGACACAGAACTTGTTCTCTAGTGCGGGAGTTGTCTTTAAAAAAAAGAGTGGTATACGGGCCGTATGCTTGTTTGCAATCAGTATAAAAAAAACCACGAAGCGTAAACGTCGCCACCTCTTATAACTTTGTCTATCTCAATTGCTCACACCGCAACAGTTTCCGTTGTTCATGTCCGACATTTCACTCGATGTTTGAAAATAATTCGTTCTGAAACAAGGGCGGAAAGTTTCGCGCCAATCGTCTAAACAATAGGAATTCTTTTTGCCGAATTTCCAATAGAAGTATTCCCATTTTAGTTGTGGTTACCCATTTATATTTTCATAGGACGTAGCAATAGAATAATTGTTTTTAAGCTATTGCATAGCTTCTATCGCGGGCCTTGAGCGTGGAGACCGAATCCAAAAATTCTGTAACAAAAATAACCTAACACCCCCCCGAATGACGAATTCTCTAAACGGCCAATAATAATATGTCAGATTTGTGTAAGGAGGTTTTGATCTAAGAGAATAAAAAATAAGTAAAGAATAAATTAAAGGTCAAATAGTAGCCTACAATTTAATGAATTATGGTTGAATTTCGACCACGGGCGATCATATAATCAACTAGCTGTACCCGCGACTTCGTTCGCGTGTTTAGTCTTATACTGTGCCTAACTCTGAAAACTACACTTATCCCCATACGAACTTTCATCGGCTGATTTTCATCTTTAGTGGTTAAATTTAAACAAACCTTTCTTTGCGGATGCCTATATATAATAGCTATCTGAGTGTCTAGTGATTTAAACTGTGCGTTTGTTGATTAGTCAGTCACGTTTTTCTTTTAAACATTTAAGTAGATTCTGCAATTAATAAACTTTATGAAGAAATATTCCTTGTTTGTATGATTGTTCTGCTCTTCAAATTGTCTTAGCGCAAACGTGAATAACCTTAATTGGCCCATCGCGTAATGCATAACAATACGCATGTATTGTTATGCCCACCTGATATTAAGCAGTTACCGTAGCCTATAGACGCTTGCAATACCAAAGGTATCACTTGCGTGTTACCAACCCATTTTTTACACCAGGGCTTAGATGGGAGTATCCCTGGGATAGAAATACGTTTCTTTCAAAACGTTGCTTGTTTGTTGCTTGTTTGCCACAAAAGTAGTTCCATCTTAGCCATAAGACGTCCACTGCTCGACATAGGCCTCCCGCAAGGTTTTCCACACCAGTCGGTCCTGAGCTGACCTTGTCCATCGGTTGTCCGCGTTTACCAGGTCGTCGGTCCACCTTGTTGGAGGCCTGCCTACGCTGCGTCTTCCAGCTCGTGGTCGCCACTCTAGAAACTTTCTGCCCCAACGGCCATCGGTTCTGTGAGCTATATGCCCTGCCCATTGTCACTTAATTGAAGCAATATTTCGAGCTATGTCGGTCACTTAAAAAGAAAATATTACAAATCGGCTCTTAAATGACGACGTTCAGGGATAAAAAAAACAATGCAATGGAACCTCATCTTTAAAAATTCAGTTAAAAATATATATCAGGTAAGTATGCCGATGAGACAGAAGCCGATCGTGCGTTTCGCTGTGAGTGATTTTTTTGGTCGAAAATAGACACACACATAGTATCGCGGAGTTTTTTAGATCTATTTGCGAATAACATTGCCTCCAACGGCAGGATTTTTCCGACTCGCTCAACTATCATCGTAATATTTCAGCCAATTCACGCTCGCAAAACTATAATGAAAGAATCACGCCGTCTACTGGTAAAAATCGTATGAAATTTTGTTTGGTAGTTATTGAGTTTATCGTGACCAGACAGACAGATTCGGTGGAGTGTTTGCTTTTCTGTGCTGCTTTTCTGATTACCTAAATTAAGGTATTGTTAAATGTTAGCGCCTACACAAAATGAAATAGCATTCATTTTATAGTAATAAATTATAATTAGGCGTTTAATTTAGTCAGTGATTGTCTTAGGTCTTGGCATGATTAACATGAGTACTTATAGTATATTTATATAGTTTTAGTATTATCAAAGACGATTTTAGCGGCAACCAACAGACAGAGAGATAAAACTGTTAAAATTGTATTTCTGTTGTAAGTGCTATCTAAACAGCCACATGAATTTAATAGAAAGCTGTTATTTTGATATTACAAACAGACACTTCAATTTTATTAATGTGTGTATAGATGTATAGCTGAAATGTGTTTATGACTTCGTTTGTGGGACTTTAGGGATTAAAACATAGAGTTTCCTGGAGTTGCTAAACGGAAAATTGTTTGGAATCAAAAGAACCCGGGGTATACAAGATTATCACCTGCACCGCATCCTGTTAAAATGTCTGCTTCTATTACATTTCGTTGTAAAATGGTCACTTTTAACCTAGTACCGTTAACACGTAATGGACCAGTCAGCTGATCTCTATTTAATATGGTCGCCGATATTGATGAGAGTTCAACTTAAATTGGTGATGGCTATATCTCCGAAACCTCGCATTATTTTATTTTTTTTCATATAAACTTCAAACTTGGTTTTACAAACTACAGTTTAATAAGTTTCAGCTTAATAAATCGAAGCGCGTTTCTTGAATAGCACGTGTGTTATTAAAGTGACCATAACTTTTTAATTTGTGAACCGATTGGAATAAAATAAAGCCTATATGTTATGGGAAGGTTGCCACAATATATATGTGAAAACCGCATTCAAATCGGTTGCGTGGTTGCTGAGTTTATCGCGCACAAACGCGGCCACAAACAGACAAACAGACACACAGACAAACAGACAAAAATTCTAAAAACCACATTTTTGGCCTCAGTAACATAAATACAACGTATATAAATTGATATTTCGAAAAAAAATTCAATGTACAGACGCGACTTGGTTACGATTTTATTATATGTATAGATATAGATATAGATTTCACATAGCATGAGTACGGTGACGTTTAGCATTTAAAATATCTAGAGATGTAGTATTAATAATATCGAATCAAAAAAATATGCAATAGCTTTATCGCGGCAGTTCCCGAGTGCCACCCGTCTTTTTTTATTAAACACATAAAACAGAATACACTTAATACATCTTCAAATAAGTTGTCTTGCTGTGACGAAGACCAAACAAACTGGCCTATGATAATTTACTTTAATATCCATATTTTTGCATATCTCATCAGCTCAGCTACTGCTAGACAAGCAAGCCTCCTTCAAGAATTACCACAGCATTTGTTTTACTACTTTAAAATAGTATTTGAAAGTTTTAGGTATCATTAATTTTAGTAGAAAGAATAATGCTTTTGTTAAACAACTTGAAGGTTTAGACGAAAACAAATATTGCTTCGTCTTTGATAATAATCTATCTAAAATATTCACCACAATGTTTTAGTCATCAACGAAATGAGTATTTTATTAAGTTTATTTTAATAAATTAAATTCAACTTTATTTTAAGTGCACTAAGGATATAAATGTATTCTGTTAAAATAAAGAAAATGGCTGACTAACGTAACATGACATTATGCGTAGCCAAAGTTATTAAAGGGTAAACAAAACCTACGTTAGTTCTAAACCTTAAACTAAGTTTAGAGAGGTAGAGCAATTGAACAAGCCCAACTAAGTAAATACCTTACAGAAGACCACAGCCAAATGCTGAAAATCTTCCACTTTAAATAGACTCCGAACTCAGGTCGGCCAGAGCAAGAAAAAAATGTTCAAGTGGGGTTTTACAGACAAAACAGATTTGGCTTGTTCATGCGGTGTAACCTAAACAATGGCCCACCTCACATCATGTCCTGCATGCCCTAACACCTGCACGCAGGAGGACTTGATGGCTGCCTCCTACAATGCAGTCAATGTAGCTGAAATTTGGACCGCAATAATATAAATTTAATGATGTTTGCCATCGAAACGCTAAGAAGAAGAAGACAGCCAAATGACTACACACAGCGGTGTACCTGTGTTTTCCTATCCCAAGGATACTCCATCATATAGTTCTCGTGTAATTTAGAATAGATACAGACACAGAATCATTTTGAATGAAACCTCTTTACGAATTATCTTAAAGACGTATGCCAGCAAAAACATAATATTACGAGTAGAAACTTTTAATTTTAAATAAAATTCTGTAAGGTTTTTGAAAATATTCTTTAAAAATCAAATGTAGCTGACCCAGCAAACATTTTTTTGCTACTAAAATAATAAAATCGCTATTAAAAAATAGGGGTTGATCGTAGAGGGGTGAAAATAAAAAAAAATATAAAGCTGAAATATAAAAAAAAATGTCTTAAAAAAATGTAGGTGTGGACCACCCACATTTAGGAGATGAAAAATAGATGTTGTGCAATTCGCAGACCTAACCGATATGCACACAAAATTTCACGAAAATCGGTCAAGCCATTTCGGAGAAATTTAACTACAAACACCGTGACACGAGAATATAAGAAGTAGATTAAATATGCATTTTCCATGTTCATGAGAAGGTATTAACTATAAATATTACTGTGGGAAGTTCTGCGTTCGCAATTAAATCCTGCAAGATAAAACGCTAGCGCGTCGTATAATTAAAAATATTCAAGTATATTTTACCTACAAGTATATTTTGTAGGGCTATCAACGAACGTCATAACTGGAAATGACGTGGAGAGGTACTAGAGCCATCTCATTCATTGGCAAAAATCGAAGAGAATTGCCTTCAACTGAAATATAAAAGCAAAGTGTGTTGGGAAGTACGAAAATTGTGGCACGATATACAAGAGTGTGAAGTAAAATTACTTTGGCATGAGTTACTTTGGTAAGTAGGTATACAGAAGTATGGAAAGGGTCTGATGAAAGTAGGCTTGTTCAGCGTAGAAACATCAACATTAAGAGACGATGGTAGCGTAAAGTTTATTGGAAAAATGTACACAAAGCACACAATTAAATTGATAAGTGTTAACAGAATAATTTAACTTCATGTTAATTTATTCTTCATTCGAAATAATTAGGAAATATTGCTGTAAGAAGAATGATGTCACACTCAATATATGATATTAGCTTCCACCCGCAGCTTCGCCCGCTCGTAAGTAGGTACAATCCCTCGGAAACAGAGATTTTTTCTGGGATAAAAGTAGCCTATGTGTTATTCAACAAGGTGGACCGACGACCTGGTAAAGGTCGTGGGCAACCGATGGACAAAGGTCAGCTCAGGACCGAATGATGTGGAAGACCTTGGGGGAGGCCTATGTCCAGCAGTGGACGTCTTGTGGCTAAGATAGATGGATGGATGTGTTATTCCAGACTATAATCTATCTCTATGCCAAATTTTATCCAGATCCGTTCAGTAGTTTTTGCGTGAAAGAATAACAAACATAATATGTACATCCATACATTCCTACAAACTTTCGCATTTATAATATAGGATTGTATAAATCGAAATTTGAATTTATTAATTTTGTTAAGTATTTATGTACCTACCTAAATTTATATTGAATTTTAATTTATTATTGCTGTAACAAGAATGATGTCACACTAAAACTAAATTTAATTTGCATGCTTACAAAGCTGTTTCTGGCGATAAGGTATACATACATTTTTTGTACCCATAAACGCAATGAATAAATTAATTGAATTTAAGTGAAAACACTAACAAACACCTCACCTTCCAACTTATTTTGATTGACCTTGGGGGTCACCGATCCTAACGCTCTCTGATCTTAATCTGAATTTATTAGAATCGTGAAGAATTTCCTAAAATGTTTTTTTATAGGTTGGCCATTGAATACAGTAGTAGTACTAGCTATTCGTTATCAGGAGATAGTACAGTGACAAGTGTGTCCTATTGTCCTATCGCGATAGTCCTATCGAAATTCAAAAATTGGTTACACAGTAATTGAAGCCACAACCATCAGCTTTGCAGCCTTCACACCAAGTATCCAGTCATGATTTATTCCAGAGTCATCATCCTCAACTTAACAGTTCCACACAAAACATACCCTAAATAGTGCTTACCCTTAATATGAAACCATAAATATATATCACAGACCCAACCCCTTATACAAAACACTAAAAGCTCGGGTACAAATCTGGGTTGATTGTCAAAAATTAATTTAATGCATGACATGCTGGCCGCCATTAAAACGACGTGTGAGTAACGTGTCGCACGAACGAAACGCATTTCGTTATTAAAAATGTTCTATAACGTTTATTTTTATACAATTTTGTGAATTTGATTACTTAAAAAATATTATAGTAGTAGTATCTATAGTTTTATTATAAAGCTGAAGAGTTTGTTTGTTTGGTTGATCGCGCTAATCTCAGAAAGTACCGGTTCGATTAGAAAAGTTCTTTTTTTCGTTGAATAGTTCACATATCCAGAAAGGCTATCCTACTAATATTATAAATGCGAAAGTATGTAAGTATGGATGGATGGATGGATGTTTGTTACTCTTTCACGTAAAAACTACTGAGCCGATCTGGATGAAATTTGGAACAGATATAGATTATGGTCTGGAATAACATATAGGGTACTTTTTACAGCGACATCCACGCGGGCGGAGCCACGGGCAAAAGCTAGTGGGCTATATAACCTCACGCTATGATCGACAGGAGCGGAGCAGTAGTAAGGTATGTTACAAAATCGGGGAAAATATTCCAAATTACCACGCGGACGTAGTCGCTGGCGACCCCTAGTAGTAGGATATAGTTTCGCAAGGGTGGAAATTTATTAAGTTTTCGTAGGGATATCGTAATTAAAATATATAGCTTAGTAAGCTTTAAGAGAGGTAGGGCACCATACTAGCGAGCAAGCCCGACTGGAGAAAGACCTCCACCTTACAGAAGAACACAGTCAAATAACCACACACAGCGGTGTAGTTGTATTTCTGTGTGTGAGTATAGGTCTGCAGCGCTCATTTAGGGATGCGTTTTGAAACGTATTCCTATCCCAGGGATACTCAAATCATAAAGCCCTGGTGTAAAACAATGGGTTTGCAACACGCAAGTGATACCTCTGGTATTGCAAGCGTCTATAGTTTACAGTAACTACTTAACATTTGGTGGGCCGTATGCTTGTTTGCCGCCCAAGTAGTATAAAAAAAAAAAGTTATAGTTATGGTGAAAGAATTTTCAAAATCGGTAGTTTATGAGTTAAAGTGTGCCTCGATAAGCAAGTAAATACGTTGGTCTTACGCCTGATCTCTCTCCGGTCGTGTCGAATTGCCGTCCCGTCGACCTTTAAGAATGAAGGCCCTGTGCACGAGGTTGTGGGTTCGATTCCCACACAGGACTTTGTGTGGCCCATAAAGAGTTGTTCTGAGTCTGGGTGTAATTTGTGTCCGTTAAATGTATGTTTGTAAAGTCCCCCGCGACACAGAGCTTGTTCTCTAGTGCAGGAGTTGTCTTTTTTTTTTTAAAGAAAGATATAGTGCACTTGTGTTTATGCATTTACTAGTTGGCTGTAAGTGCTAATGGCTAGTCTCCGTTCTGATTAGCCACCGTTATTGAAAACAATAACGGTGGCTAATCAGAACGGAGACTAGCCTAATCTGTTAAACTTTTGAAAAAACTGTTATAACGAAAACATTATTTGATACTCAACCCGTTTTCTAAGCACGTAAGTTGTTTGCACTGTCTGCACTTACGTCACTTCTGAAAACACGTAAACCATATCCAAACTTACATAAACCAACAAACACGTATTTCATAAAACTAACGAAGCTAAAATCCTCTAAAATATTTAAACGCTGAGCAATCATGTTAAGGTTTGAACACAAACTATAGTCTATTTCACATAGCATGGGTATCATTTTCATTCATATTTATCTTCAAACTAGGGGGGCCCGCGACTTCGTCTGCGTAATAAATTGGACCGTACATTTCCCCGATTTTGCAACATATCTCACTACTGCTCCGCTCCTATTGATCAAAGTGTGATGTTATATAGCCTATAGCCTTCCTGGATAAATGCACTATCCAACAAAAAAAGTTTTTTTCTAATAAAACCAGTACTTTCTGAGATTAGTGCGTTCAACCAAACAAACAAACTCTTCAGCTTTATAATTTATATTAGTATAGATTCCAAATGTGAGCTTCAAATTTTCTGAATTTTTAATTTTTACTACAGGCTTAAAATCCAGTGTGAACGGAGGTTAAGATCCTGTGTCTAAATAGCATGACATCACATCACTCTGCCACGACAATTTCCCGCGCACCACTTTGACAGCGGACCGATGTGTTGCCACTTCTCACAACTTCCCGCCAAAGTTACCCGCTATATTTTAATTTGTAGAATGTGTCAGACATTTAAACTTTTTGATCGGGTTCTAATTTTATATGTAATTGGATTGTATGCTGCGTCATTTGAAATTAAATTAATGACGCAAAATAAGTTTTGTGAATGCAGTTTTTAAATCGAGCTTAGGTCGCATTCGCATTAGGTGTTGCTTCGAGACAACAAACCTTTTCATTTGTGCTTTCTCGTGTTTTTTTTTGTAAATTGTATAATAGTGTTATACATATAAAATAACTTATCCGATTCATTATCACGAGCTTTAATCGCTGCCTGGGGCTATAAGAATTGACATTTCACACAAAGGTTCACATGACCTGAAAGAGCAGATTGAAGGGATTTTTGTAAATTAAATCCCTAAACGGATAAAAATGATTTCACCCATATAGAGAGGTGGGGCACCATACTAACGAGCAAGCCCGACTGGAGAAGGAACTCCACCATGCAGAACACCACACTCAAATAACTACACACAGCGGTGTAGTTGTGTTCCTTTGTGTAAGTACAGGTCTCCTGCGCTCATTTAGGGATGTGTATTGAAGGAAACGCATTATCGGAAAGGGCCCATCCCATCTTGTAGCCATGGTGTAAAAAAAAATTTGTTGGCAACACGCAAGTTATACCTCCGGTATTGCAACCGTCCATAGGATACGGTAACTGCTTAACATCAGGTGGACCGTATGGTTGCTTCCCACCCAAGTAATGTAAAAAAAAAGCTCAGACTTAGGCTGGCCTAGCCGCTAGTATGACATATACGAAAATAAATGATGGAACTAAAGGGAATAATCATCAATTGATTACCAATTATATTTGTTGGTAAATTGAAAATTCCGGTCCATTTGAAACGAACTTAGTCAAACGAAATCAAATTCAATTTGAAACCTACATCAAAAGTTTAATTTAGCGAAACAGACCAAATACTTTTTTTGTGTCTAGAGATGAAAAAGTGAATCTAAACAATGCCAGCGGATAAATTCATTTTAAAAATTCGTTAAAGGATTCACCCAGCGTGTTGTAAATAAAATAAATATTGGAAATACCAAACTTCTATGTGTTCGTTCGTGGTATTGCATAAAAAATTCGACAGCCTTGGTGATCCAGTGGCCGCAGTATGCGACTGCTGTGCACGAGGTTATGGGTTCGATTCCCACACAGGACAAAACTTTGTGTGACCCACAAAGAATTGTTCTGAGTCTGGGTGTAACTTGTGTCCGTTAATTGTATGTTTGTAAAGTCCCCCGCGACACAGAGCTTGTTCTCTAGTGCGGGAGTTGTCTTTTTTTTTTTAAACCAAAAAATACGATGCTCAAACATTTGTCCTTACTTTCTATGCGCAAGAACCGGTATCAGTGACGTGGGTTCCAAATCTGCCGAGTTGAAATAAGGATAGGCGGTGCACATCTACAGAACGAATCCGGACTGATGGACAAAGAATGTCACACAGTGGGTGTCCAAGGACGGGTTGTTGTCGCGGCAGACCCCAAACGCGCTGGCATGTTGAGCTGGATGCGTTTGCGAAGAATTGGATAGTTTCGACATTAAATGAAAAAGAAAGTATTTCTAAGGTTTCTGACGGGTCGGCAACGTTCAAGTGACATGTTTGGTGTTGCAAACGTAATATTTAATATTTCAACATTCTGTATAAAATGTCCACATTTCAAGTTCGTAACTTATTCAGTTTATAAGCAGGTGGTATACGTAAGATGGACAGGCAGACAGAAGGGTGACAGACATAGGACTTTGTTGTACCCTTTGGAGACGAACCCTTGCAAAGAAACTTTTTAACTAAAATTTGTTAAGTTAACATCAAACAAGTTGAAAAGAAAATAGAACAAGAATGTATAGGTAGGTACTAATATTATGAATGCGAAAGTTTTGATGGATATAATATGAATATTTGTTACACAATCACGCCGTAAATGCTGGACAGATCTCCACAAAATTTTTGGCACAGAGATAGAATATAGTCTGAAATAGTAATATAGACTTTTTGTCCCGGAAAAAACACTGTTTTTGTAGGATTATATGCGCAGATAAAAAGTAGTAAAATAATAAAATGTATTTTTCAACAAATTGTGCCACAGCCCGCTAACCTTGACGGAGATTTGTTTTATTGCGAGGTACAAAATATGTATATCGAAGAGTCCCGTGCCCAGCAGTGGAACGTTTATGGATTAAGATGACGACAAAATAAATATTATTTCTTTCTTTTTATCTCAAAATAAAACACTTTACCACTGTTGTATACGCGGGCAAAGCCACATTCGGAAGCTAGTACCATAAAAACAATGATATAATTAGAAACTAATGTAGTTATAACATGATCATGTATCTCCCACCGCTACAGTTCACAGTACACATCTCTAAGAATGAATACACAAGTTATATCTGCACAGAATCACAAACTTTCACATGATAATAAACTTACACACTCAACAAAGTCAGCCATTGAGAAATATCTCGTGGAAGACCCAACGAAGTGTGAACTCATTTCAAATTTTACGTACACATAATACATTGTCATACGCAATACGAGTTATGTTCTAGGGTCGAGTGTAGCGCACTTACTTAGATGTTATAATGTTGCTGTAAAAGCTTGAACTAAGGCAGGCCTGGTTCACTCCGCTGTTTAGGTATGAATCTACAAGTACCCGGCCGCAACATTTCCAGGGGGATTATTCAGTTGAGTGTCGCGCGCCGGTCGCGTCGTCGGTTCGACGTAAGTTTACCTACGAAACGCACACGAAGCCGTAATTCGTCACCGATTCGTTTTCGCTTTTAAATTTTTAAAGAAAATAAAGGCATAAAAATATTCCACAGTATTCGGCTGCTTAAATAGTGATAAGTATCTTAACCTCTCGTTTTTCAATATTCCAAAGGATATTGCAAAGTAAAGAAACACGTTATCATTTAGAAAAACATAATTGGTAGGTACCTATTTGTAGCAAGATTTTGATATGTAGACTATAGGTACAGCACAGTTTTTGTAGAGACGTATTATTTATTTGTCCAACCAATTAAGTAGGTACTTATTTAATTGGGAAAATATATTATAACCGCCTATCACTCAATAGTTTTAAATTTCAACTGGACAAATGGCTCCAAACAAACCAATGACAAACTCTAATACCTATTTTTAATTTAATCAAAAACATAATCATGGGCGGAGCCGCGGGCAACAGCTAGTACCCATTATTATAATTTGTTCTTTAGTGGTTTGACCAGTCCTGTGATGTGGACACACACTGCTCGTTCTTATAATTTAATTACTAAGTACCTACATTGAATATGTCCCCACATGTCCAGATTTATTTAAAAAGTCACTTGTTTACAAAAGTATAGTAAGTACCTACCTAAATCTAACAGGTACTTCAGATCAAAATTGATCTCTAAGTGACAACCATAATGTCCAGAAATACGCAATACAAAGGGAGCCAATTTGTAGGTAAATAAACGAGTAGGTAAGTTTTGTTCTGGGGAGCTGAATTGTGCTCTATTGTGTGCGAGCAAAGTTGATATTTGTTTAAATGATTTAGCGAAGTGAACCTTCTGTACCTGTACTATTAAGTATTCTGTGACTAAGGTAAATCTTAAGAATGTCCTGAAGAGTGGTATAAGTAGATTTTTTTGTTCATTTTTAAAAACTCTCGCATTAGAAAACAAACCGCAGGAGCAGGATTGGTTCGAATGTAGTAGTTCGAAAAATACCAATTGTGCCATCCAAGCTTGTACTCCTGAGTTCGAATTTTTCCACCGAATTGTTTACGTTTTGGAGTGACGTCATTTAATATGCATTTTTGTTCTGTTTGGGAATCGTACTCACTGACTAAGGCTAGTGGAAAAAGCGGAGGGCAGCGAGACGGTTTGAGGATTATAGTACTCCACGAGCGTCGTAATACGCCGAGCATCATAATATATTAGACACGACTCGTGTTTAACATTTACCGCGTGATGAGAAAAACCTAAGGTTAAAAAGCCCGAAATTAACGTTAATCACATAACAATTTCTACTTTTACGACTTAGACTTGGTAAATCATAGTCTAATCTCGAAAATTTAAGGATTTACCGTAGTTTGAATTTTACAGTAACATTATCTGTTCTTTTGGTATATATTACGGCATGAGTTTTGTTCCGTGATACTATATTTAACATCTTCTTTTATAGTGCATTTCTTAGTTATCGAAGTGAAAACTTTGTTAGGTGCGTTGAGCACTTTTTGAGTGAACAAAAATTATGGAACTCGCGTCATTGACACCGAACGCTTTCCATATATAAAATTAATAATCTAATAACTCGACGATACAATTCACAAGTTACTTAGTTTTCACTTCTATCTAACAAAATAATGGCCACAATATTACTCTTTCCGTAGTATACATTGTGTATAATATTATGTATTATATGTATGTAATAAATATGTATTTATATGTATTTTATATATATAATTTATACTTTATATATAGAAATTATTATTTATAAATATTAAGTACGACATCAACTACCGCTAAATCCTACTCACATATCCATCCAAAGGTTGCCTGGTAGAAATCGCTGTTAGCGATAAGGCCGCCCATTGTACAGACTTATTTATATAAAGTTTTTGTAAAATTATTGTAAATGTACAATAAAGTGTTTAATAAATGAAAATAAATAAATATCAATTTTAGTAAATGGCAACCAGTACTACAAATACTTCTTAAGCTAACAAGCGTACGGTACAGGTAAGCAATTACTATTTAAATATTTTATTATTTCCTAAACTTACCTTATTGACTAACCTATCATTAAATAACCTTATTGTCAACCAATATTTGACTTCAACTTCGACTAGTTGACAAATTCTATATAGTATCATCGAAGACAAAGTCAAATATCAATATATGTAATGTAAGCTTATTAAATACTGAAAGTTAAGAAACCCTATTTGGATTTAACCACCCAATACAATATTTTATGTGATTGATAAATGTTATGTTCAAGTCTGTATGTTGTTCATGAATTTTTTGTTTGGAAAGTCTCCCGCAATACAAGATTTGGTCCCAAATGCTGAAATAGTTTTTCAATAAAAACATTAAAATAACTTGCGTTTGGGCTAATGATAATGATAAATACTGCATGTAACTATTTACTTTCCGAACAAAATTTATTATTAAATCCGTAAGTAAAAATGTTGTAAGTAACAAACTGTTTGAAATACACAAATCAATAAAAAAAAACGTCAAAAGTTTAATAAGCAAGCAGCTGTATACATTATGATACATACGTTGTAATATATTAGTTTATTTGAAACGAGAAAATTGTAGTAACACGTCGCCAGTCCCGTACCAACAAAATTCAATATGCGACAAAATATCGCCACTTCTGTATACATTTTATTTCTAAGTCAAAAGTTCAGAACTACATGGCTAAAGTTACAATATGAAATAGAATCATAAAGAGATAGTTATAACATAAACTTCACAAACATAAGCAAACTCTTCAATATAGTAAGGTATAATTTAAATATAATACAAGCTATGACTCCGCCCGCGTACATGTCAGTTATCGCAATAAAAAGAACCCTATGTCCTTACCAAATTTCATTAAGATTCGTTCAGTCATGTGGTCGTGAAAAAGTAACAATCAAAAGAACATACATAAATTACGTAGGGCTGCCTAATTATTATACAATAAGACGTGACAATTGTACGATATTAGAACAAAAAGTGAAACATTAATTAAGAATTATTTAAATCGGATTATCGGTTCAATCGGTGAGTCACAATCAGACCCGCCGGCTGATTCTCTAAGAAACTGACAGTTGTGATCGCAAACTGACAGTTGTGATTGCTCGGTGACGGCACAATCTATTGACTAAACGTCAAAAACGCTCGGTTTTTGCTATTACGGAATACCGATTTTCAATCTGACAGACAGTTTTTTCTCGGTTTTTGCGGTGGCTCGGTTTTTGCTCTATACGGAATACCCCCTGCCGGTATGATAATTCCCCGTAGCTCCCGATGTTCGGAGGTTTTGCGCAACAGCGAAGCGACGACGGCGGTGGCTTCCCAGAATGTGTTGCTATACGTCATAGGTTCTTAACATAATTATACAAATATAAAATGTGCAAACAAACAGAGTTACTGTCACATTTACAATATTAATATGGATTATATTACTTAAACTTCCTACAAACAAATATTTTTTCGGGACAACTCACACATCGTTATCTGATCCCAAACTAGGCAGAGCCTGTACTATTGGTAACCAGACAACTGATAAACATATTTATAAATTTCTAAATACATACATATTTTAGATAAATTACACCCAGACATTCGTGCTCATCACACAAAGATTTGTCCTGGGTGGGAATGGAACCCACGACCTCCAGCGTAGGAGTCAGTGTCACTGACCACTAGACCAACAGGCCAGTCAAATTGCACAAGGCGGACTTAATCCCTAAGGAATTTTCTGCCAGTCAACCTTTGGGTGATGCAGAGATAAGCATGTCAGGTCATTACATCTACAAATTACAGAATATTTAATATTTGTGTTCCGTAACAGGTTCCTATGACTTGCGGCTGCAGTTGCAATATTGAACTGTAAAAGTAGTAAAGACGACAGGTAATTTAACTTGACTGCAGAATGTGGCTCGTTTTCGACGGAGCACGTTCTCACTTGCAAAGAAAGAAAAAATATTGAACACAAGAAATATAGTGACAATGTATCCTAGGTATTTTTATTTAATTTATTTGCTGTAGACTATAAGTTAGAAAAGAAAGAAAATCGCTTATTCGAACATACATTGGACATTACACGCATTAAATTAACAACATTAAACGAAAAAAAAATATCCTGTGTGATGCAAGAACAGGTCCCAATCACACCTTTGTGCTGTGGCATTTTTTACTGCAGCGCTGATTTTCAGATTGAGCGTTAAAAAATAAAGAATTACAAAAATATTTAGATCTAGTCTATATTTCCTCTTACGTCACATAACCTTTGCCTAATTGTAGGAAAAGTTGAAGAAGCATGATATAAAAACTCAAAGTAATAATTTCACTTATCATGATTTTTCACTTGTGAAAAAATTAGAAAAAAAAAACTTCAAAAGGCAAAATCTAACTGAATTTCAAATTAAAGTAGATGAATATTGTGTGACAGTAGTAAACCTAGCCTTGGCACCAACTACAATTTGTAATTATTTAGTTATTTTTCGCTTCTTAAATCGTTTTTTAAATACTTCATACAATTCAGTGTTTGTCATATACCTACCAATATATCAGATCCCCAATAATAGTGCAGTTGTTAGAAGTTGTTTGTTGTATTTAATAAGTATTAGGTACTTTTAGTTTACAACTAGTAATTCGCACTGAACTGTGAACTCGTGAACCCTCCTTGACCGATTTGGCTCATGTTCAAACTTAACAATTATCTTTGTCTCCGTAATTCGACTAGCACCAAATTTTACGACATTCTGACTAACGATACTCGAGTTATCGCCAAAAAAAACATTTATACATACACTCGCTGGATTGTTCCAATAGACTCGAAACAAGAATAATAAAAAAGATATACAACAAGTAGGTGAGAATGAAGAAAAGAAGAAAATGGAGGTACATGACGCCTAGAAGAACAGTAACGAGCCGTGAAGTAATTAAAAACAAATAGGCAACAATTTGATCTAGAACCAAAAAAAAAGGCTTCATTTCTAAAGTATTCTCTGATTAGGTCCTAAGTTGACAATAGCACCACCTCGAAAAAATGCCCAAAAAGGTTCACAAGTCACCGAGAAATTAGAGTACCTACATACAAAAAGGAAAAAAAAACAAACATACACAAACACAATAAGCTCCTCCTTTTTAGATTTTTTTTAAATAAGGCAGAATGTAGAACAAGTTTTTTTAGCATTTATTCCACTAAGTCAGAGAAAGACGTATTATGCCAGCTCAGCGCTCTGCTCGATCATAAATTACAAAGCAAACATTATTTTTCAAAAATAAATCAAATTCCTATAGCATTGTGCTGTTTTAGCTGTACAAGATAAACTGTTGTATTTTTCTTGTGTATTCTATTCTAGCCAACAATGCAGAAACAAAAGACCTTGCTAACCTGCTACACCTAATAGACAAAGCTTTTTATGTCGTCTGATTTTCTGACAACTAAAGTTAAATAATAGCAGACTACATTACTTTGACAGATAATAAATTATATCAAAAAACGAAGTAGCTGTCGTCAGATAATATTGAGATGTAGGTTTATTCCACTTGACCCCAATCGAAGTATTGACACAAACCTTTATTGGTACAGTAAATTTCGTTACCTCGTCTCAATAAACAAGGGTTTGGCAGCTAGACCAATTAAAATCAATATAAGTACGTAATTTTCTACCGTTGTCACACAAACTGTATTTATTGTAATTATATTGATTTTACTGGAGACCTTGAGGTTTATTTACCGTCCTTTTAATTAACCATGTGGTCGTAAGTTGTGCATAGACTATTGTAGAAACTAAATTTAAACTATGGAAATATTTTCTTTATTCATCAACGATATCAATATTTGGATGTGTACATACAATTTCATACAAATAAAAGTGTTTATGATTACAGAACAACATTGGTTCATTTTCTTTAAATTCACTATGCTAATTGCTATTATACCTAGAAAATTCGTTAGATAAATACATTTTGTACTATAAAGGTACATAGTGACAGTCGATGCAACCGAGTTCTGAACCAAGTAGAAACCACAAAGGAGGAACTGGAGTACGTCTAGCTAGCAACGAGTTAGTTCCACGATGTACGAATAATCTCGTGTCCATTATGGATATGATAATCAAAAGACATCCACTTCTAGACATAGGCCTCCCCCAATAATTTCCACAACACTTGATCCTGAGCCGACCTGGTCCATCGGTTGCTCGCAACCTTTACCAGGTCGTCGGTCCACCTTGTTGGAGGCCTGCCCACGCCTAGTCTTCCAGTTTGTGGTAGCTACTCTAGAACCTCTCTGCCCCAGCGGCCATCAGTTCTGCGAGCCATATATCTCCGGCTCATTGCCACTTAATTCTTCGAACTATGTTGGTTACTTTGATTCTCCTACGGATCTTCTCGTTTCTGATTCGATCTCGTATGGAAAAATCGTTTAATATCCCAGAAATACTTCATCACAAAACCCCGGTGTTACAAATTACGGGTCAGCAATACGCAAGTTATTCTTAGCATGTATATGGTACCATAACAAAAACTAAATAACCAAATTTTTCCTAACTTAATTTCCGTAGCCATTACTGAAATTCTCACTGAACTTAACCTGTACCAAACATAAAGCTGAAAAAGCTACTAAAACAGCCACCATTAATGGAGTTTTTACTTCGCCTACTTAGAATACAGCAATGGAAACAGGATGTAAAAGTGGGAACGTCTTTGGCATACTAAAGCGAGTCTCTAAACTTGGTACAGTTGTACAAAGAGTACGTATTCGCATCTGGCTCACAATAAAGTTTGATTGGATGCTTCGATCGCGGTCATGTTCTAGTTTTGAACGCGTATTGTAAGTAGCTCGTTAATTAACTTTTTATCATCACATCAGAAGAGGTTTAATGTTTATCGTAGTTAGAAGTTATTAAGAAATCATTTAAGCCAAAATGTTCACTAACAAGCTATTTCTACTTGTCATAACTTCAACAACAAAGTATTAACTAAGACTAACTAACCTCAGCTTGCCTATACCTATCGCAAAAAGCATAAGTAATTTTTAATTGAATAGCACATGAAAAAGTTGAAGTAGTCACTTACAGGCCCACTTAATGTCAATTCAACATCAATTCTTGTTCAAGAACAGTTTCACCGAAATTTCCGAAGTTCAGTTTTTTACGCTGTTTATTGAATTCTTTAGCTATATGTAAGAGTGGGTCTGGGTGTTTATTAGGCGCCGATATTAATGTAAGTCAAAGACATTGACTCAAACTATTTTATACGCGTATTTTATAAGTACATTGCCGCCCAATCTCTCTACTGAATCCCGAAAATTGATGCCTTATTTCTTTAGCCTTTACCAGCCTTAGATCATAGCATAATTAATAACGACCTAACATATTTTAGTAATGTGGTAATACGTTACGAAAAGCTTTTTTGAAGTTTTTGTTGTAAGGTTTTCATTTGAAATAATTAACTTTTGGCTATTAAATATTAAAGTTAATTAATTAGACTAACCTAAATTTATATGGAGTAAATAAATTGTTATTTTATATATTTTATAATGATGTAATTGAATAATTGAAACTATATAATAACCAATTTCAAACTGTCCAGTGCAGTGTCAACTGGCCATATTAATTAGCCCTATGCCTATTGTTATTGCGAGTGCTTTTCTCTAGGATCGTCAAGTATGTGATGCGGTGTCATATCATACATATTTACGTCGATTCACTCGTGTTTTCAAAAGGGGTAGGCAAATTCTACGGAATTCCACTTGCTGCAATCTTGAAGTCTTCAGGCTTCAATCAGACAGCTACATTTAGCATCGGTGATAAGCGATTCCGCGACTATATCGATGCTGCATCGCGATTTGGCAATTCTCTGCGTTCGGTTGCAAATTATATAAGTACTAGCTGTTGCCCACGGCTCCGCCCGCGTGGATGTCGGTTATCGCTGCAAAAAGTAGCCTATGTGTTATTTCAAACCATAATCTATCTGTGTGCCAAATTTCATCCAGATCCGTTCAGTAGTTTTTACGTGAAAGGGTAACAAACATCCATCCATTCTCACAAACTGTCACATTTATAATATTAGTAAGGATGAAATGATTAACCAAACTGATGCGACCGACCGAGCGTTCGTCACTGTGTCAAGTTTCCGAAAAGCGACTGAATCGCCATGTTTAGCGTTTTCAAGTGTGCGTTGTGGAATGTTTGATCGCAGCATTTAGCTTCTACTCGTAAAAAGCGACTGCGTCTGCTGTAGCCCTTTAAAATACCAATATATTCTTCATGTATGTTCGTCGATTTAAGCACCTCAACCTGATATTTTGCAAGATCGTCATTTATTTAGTCCGCAAACGTCATGGTCTTCCCTTGCCGTCTGAATAAGGATATTCTGATTTTGATTCTCATTTCTATATTAAATTTGAATAAAATAAATTAAATACTCCAATGCCAAAGTATTAATTTGGTTATCAAATATCCAATTACTTCGTGCTACTAGCTACCACATGGCATCCATGTTAGGTTAGCAAGATAAACAACGTGGTGAATCAATTCGCACTCTGCTACACGTATTTGTTACCGGGCAGCTACAGATTTTGAATTATGTATTCTTCTACAATCCATTGATTCATTGGATTGTATGAAGAGTTGAGGCTGTTTTTTTTTCTTTTTCAACCAACCTACGAGTACCATGGTTCTCCTTTTTAACCAATTTCAAAAGAGGAGGAGGTTCTCAATCCGTTAGATGTTTGTGTACTGATTACTTAAAGAAGCTTGAAACGATTTGGAAAATTCTTTTCTTGTTTCAAAATATTAGAAAGTGTGGTCTCATTAATAAATTTTAGTCGAAATTGGTTGAGGTTTTTAAAAGAACAAAAAAATCTTAAAATTGTATTCATCAATGGTACTTAAAAAGTCGATTTGATTTTTAAATAAAAAGTTTTTAATGATAGCGCCAGTCAACCGTGGACGACGTTATAGGTATTTTCGAAGTTCAAAGGTCGTCTGATCACATGTTCTTGAAAGATTTTAAATTAAAATTTTATTGGGTACATTTTTTTTTTCGAAATTGCTTTCCCGCTATGGCTTTTTATGACTCAGTGCTTGTACACGGTGTCATAAAAAGGAAACCCCAGGGTTATCCATAAGGTAATCCTGGTATCAAAAGTTACACACGAGTGAAGTCAGGTATTGGACGCGTCCATATACGGTAACTGCTTACCACCTAGCAGTTCGTAGCTTATTTACCACTTAGGCAGTAACATCAATCAGCCTATTGCAGTCTACTGCTGGACATAGGCCTCTCCCAACACACGCTATAGCACATGGTCCTCCACCTTCCGCATCCAGTGCGTTCCAGCGACTTTTTTAGTCAGTATACTTTTTAAAAATCGTATTTATCAACAATGATACTCCCATACACATCAATGAAGACACCAACTAAATAATAAATCGCCCACACTCCATAAATTTGCCAACTACGATTGTTGGTTCTATTCGTATGTAAATCTATTATGATATATGTCTAGCAAAAAGGCTGAAGCCTAGCAAACCACATCTCGCGGTACATTTAACGCATAACTTGTCCAACGTTCATAACTTTTGTTCATAAAATAGAATAAACAAATGATGAAATGAATACATTATGAACTCACTTTGGCCATCGCTGAATTTCAGCGCTGTCGTTATGTGCAACCGTTTCTGGTGAGCAATGGCCGTTGCGTACACCTGCGCGCAATACTATGTTTGTTATTTTTTATTGTTTGTACCTACATATATTGTTTTTTTTAGAATTTTTGCTATGCAATTCATCATCTCAGCCAAAAGGCGTTCACTGCTGGACATAGGCCCAAGGATTTCCATAATTCTCGATCTTGAGCCTACTTAGTCCATCGGTTGCCAGTGCAATTAGCACAGATATATTTAAATATTTCAAGCAATATCATAGAACACTTAATATTATAGGTAATGTGGGAATAGCAATGTGGAAAAAGTCTAGTCCCGAGCAGGATTCGAACCTGCGAAATTTTCCACTTTGCTTTTTTGCATTAAAATTTATTTGAGGTAATTGCGTAGCAAAACTGATAAAAATATTGAGTGGTTTCATTTTATATCACATTCTTTTCTCGCAATTGGAATATGTTGTACTTTATAGACCTGTAACTGCTAACGGTTGAGAGAAGCAGATGTCATTCTAAGACGTAAATATTTATATATATTGTTTTTTATTTCACTTTTCCTATCTCTTTTCTTATTATTGTTTTAGTGTGCAGATATGTCTTTCTATTAGTAGTTTTTGTAATCCTTTGTCCTTTATGTAGTTCGTTATTTGTAGGAAAAATAAAATAAATGGCTAATTGAAAATAAATGGCTTATTCTTCTTTATTTCTTACTTAATAGAATTAAATGTAAAAGTTTTGATAAATTGGAAAGTTAACTCGTAACGAGTAAATGCTAGTAGTTAACATAGTTTATTTTAATTAAACTAATTTATTAAGGTTAAAGAGTTTTATGTAATTAATATTATTTTATATAAATGGTCCTTAAATCATCAGTCTATTCAAATTTAACTCGAAACTTTAAATTTATTTAAGTTACAAAGTTACACTTATGAAGGTCATAAAATGAGCGTATTGGTAAGCCAGAATGTCCGCCAATATGTCTTCGGCTAGTTTGTTGGCAAGAGTAGTGCAGTGTCTGTCACTGTGAGAGTAGCACAAATTTGGTTTAAGCGTTTTCGATCCGGAAATTTTGATGTCAAAGATGCACGTCACTCTGGTCGAAAAAGATCGGCATATCAGTAGTTACGACGTTATTTAAATGTGAAGAAGAAGTACAAGTTATACTAGACAATATAATCGGGACTTTATATTTCTCACTCTCTCTCACTCAACTCATAAACGTTCCACTGCTGGACACGTATTTCATCCATATATTTGGAGGGATATTTGCTTACTATACCACGCTGGCCACACGGATGGTAGAGAATTTTGTTTTGAGTTTTCCCTCTCTTGCAGTGGATATTGTCTGCCTGACTACTCTCGACTTAGTCGAGTCTTACGATATCCTCGGGGTGGAGCGGAGTGGTGACATATTTGTGTTCTTAATCCGTCACCAGAAGGATTAAACCCACATCAAGAGCGTTGTGGGTTCGATCTCTACACGAAAGAAAAATAGTAGTCCACAGATAGTTACACCGAGTTTCGGCGTACTTAGTATTTGTTAATTCTATATTTATATAGCCACTCACAACATATAGCATTATATACTGCGGCAATTCAGTATTCAGTATCCATAATTATAAACAAACATAAATAAAGGGTTTTCAATTTATTCCCATATGCAATTTTACGGTCACGAGATCGGTTAGTGATTATTATTGTAAATTCATCCGGATTAATAATTAAGAGTTGACAGTTTAATTTGACATTATATTATAATTAAAAGTACTTACCCAGAATCGACGTTCATGCATGAAGAGGTTGATGAATGTAGAGGAGGCGAAGGAAGTATGTTGGGTTCGAAGCAATTGGCGTCTCTGCCTACCCCAGTGGGAGACGGGTGTGATGATATGTATGTATATTATAATATTGTACTATCCACTTCAAGCAGTGATCAAAATAATAATAGTATTCGTCTAGACCGGTTTTGGTCACGGCGCGGCCAATCTCAACGGAAACTCTTACCCCACTGTGAGACGGGCGTGATGATAAGTCAAAGTCAAAGTCAAACTCATTTATTCATTTAGATCAAATACATGATACTTATGAACGTCATAACTTCAAGAGGTAGTTTGTTATAAAAACGTACCCCGAGCCCCACAAATTAATTGTGGACTTTATGTAGGCGGTGATATGTACCAACAAGTTTGTGTTTGTTTCTTGTGTTTATTGAATGAATGTCACTGTTTTTACAAAACAGGTGTAAATTTTGTTTAACGAACATATGTATGTACATATATTGTACTATCCGCTTCAAGCAGTGATCAAAATAATAATATTTGTCTAGACCGGTTTTGGTCACGGCGGCCAATCTCAACGGAAATTAGCCAACTGTGTGCAAACAGAGGTGCAATCACTATTCCTTCACTCTAATAGTTCTATAGGACTGCAATCCGACTGGAGAAATCAGATGCAAGACCAACAGCTTTACATGCTTTTCGAGATATGGAGAGGTCTTGCTGTACTTTTAGAACTTGGTCACCCATTTTTTTTTTATTATACTTGGTTGGCAAACAAGCATACGGCCAGCCTGATGTTAAGCAGTAACCGTAACCTATGGACGCTTCCAATACCAGAGGTATCACTTGCGTGTTGCCAACCCATATTTTTACACCAGGGCTTTAAAATGGAAGTAACCCTGGGATAGGAATATGTTTCTTTCAAAACGCATTCTTAAATGAGCGCTAGATACCTGTACTCACACACAGGAACACAACTACACCGCTGTGTATAGTTATTTGGCTGTGGTCTTCTGTAAGGTGGAGGTACTTTCCCAGTCGGGATTGCTCGCAAGTATGGTGCCCTACCTCTCTTAAACTTTCTACGGACCAAAGCCTCTAGACAAGTGGCATAAGCGACAGTCGAATTGAAAAGTCAAAAAATAAAATGCATGGAATTTGACGCGAGTCTACGATTTAATGTCGTAAACTTACGTCAAATCCTATACATTTTCTTTTTTGACTTTTCGATTCGACTATCGCTTATGCCACTTGTCTAGAGGCTCAGATCTATCGATCCGCGCCATTAACACTTAATTATGAGCCCCTAGTGATGAAAAAATACAAAAGCAAAGCAAAAAGTAATCAGTGAATATTTAGCAACAACTATCATATTTGTGGCTGTAATATCCACCAAACGAAACTGTATTCAATAAAACTGAATGGCCACAAACATGCCACCGCGACGGTTATGGCAACCCAAACATTTTGCCACATGTTGTTATAAAACTGTTGAAAATGTTTTCAACTTGTTATAGTTTGAGTGATTTTTTTTGAGTCAAATACTATGGCACATTATGAGTTACATTGACTGCTGCGGGTTTGCATGTGAGCTTAGATATTTTTTGAATGCATGAATGCTGATTCTCTAAGAAACAGCGATCGCAAACTGACAGTTGTAATTTCTCGGTGACAGCACACACGATTGCTAATCAAAAAGGCTCGATTTTCGCTCTTACGGAATACCCCTGCCGATTAGCTGTCACTTGAAGTGTTATAGTTTTTTTTAATACTACTAAGAAGCAGGCGCGGACCCAGAATTTGATTTAGTGGGGGCAATCTCAGTTCATTTGACTTACTTAATCTTTCAGAAAAGTGATAAATAAAAAGTTTAAAAAATTGATTGCAAGCCCGGGGTGGAGGTTCTTCGGGATCTGCGCTTGCTAAGAAGACAAATACGCATACGGCCCGCCCGTGATACCCCTAGTGTTACAAAACTTACCATAGTTTTGTAACACTCGCATATTACCAACCTTATTAAAATCTTTTTACTTCTTTCATGGAGTACCCCATGCTATAGTCTCTCGGTAAAACCTCGGCAGAAAGTTTATTCAGCTACTAAATCCTACGAAACTACGGTTCATCGTCCTCTGCTGATACAGTACGAGACGGCTGATGTTCTGTACTGTTCATTTGTTTTAGTTAAAACAATTGAATTAGTGTTCATCAAGCATAACTAAATAAACCTCTTGGCTTTCGTGAATTCGATCAAGATCATCTTGCAACAGACAGATAGGCAGGTAAACTTCAAACTTATCAAATTCTTTGTTTTGTATTAATAAAGTCGGAATAGATCATTGAAGCTGACAGAAAGCTATCTTCTGATATAAATTATTTTGAAATACAATCACACAGGATTGAGCTGAATAAAAGACATTATTGAAAATTTGAAAAGACATTACGTCCAGTCTGAAATAGTTTCTATATAGAACATGATAGATGATGATGATTTTTTTGTATACTTCAAAACAAACAAGCATGCGACCCCCCTGATGTTAAACAGTTACCGTAGCCTATGGACGCTTGCAATATCAGAGGTATGACTTGCGTGTTGCCAACCTATTTTCTTAAACCAGGGCTTTAAGATGAGAGTATCCCTGGGATAAGAATAAGTTTCTTTCAAAACGCATCCCTAAATGAGCGCTGGAGACCTGTACTCACACACAGGAACACAGGAACACCAATGTAGTTATTTGGCCGTGGTCTACTGTAAGGTGAAGGTCCTTCCCCAGTCGGGCTTGCTCGGTGGTTTAGTGTCCTACCTCTCTCGACCCCTAAGTCGCGACCTCGAAGTCTTTCCTCGAAGTCCGATCCTCATAATACGAGTATTTTTTTTTTTTTTTTTTATACTACCAAGGTGGCAAACAAGCATACGGCCCGCCTGATGGTAAGCAGTTACCGTAGCCTATGGACGTTTGCAACACCAGGGGTGTCACTCACGCGTTGCCGACCCTTTAAAAACCTTATAACTCCTTTCTTGAAGAACCCCATGCTATAATCTCTTGGGAAAACCTGGGCAGGGAGCTCATTCCACAGCCTATATAATGATATAGAGTATAATGTGACAGTAACTTTATAGTTTTATGCCATAGTATAAAAGGCTAATATCCCTCCAAGTGTATGGAGGAGACCCGTGCCCAGCAGTGGGACGTTCATAGGTTGATTAACTTTGTCTGTCTGTTGCCTTTTCACCACAAAACTGCTGAACGGATCTATATAAAAATTTGACAATGAGATGGATATTCTAGGTTCACATAGTGTACTTTTTATCTTAAAAACTGACATCTACGCTGCAAGTGGAGCTGTGCGCAACATTATTACACCTTATAATGAACCAATGTTCATGGTTGGTCATGAAATATGCAATTTGCAAATGTATTTAAATGCGAAAAATGGTAAAAAAAATGTGATACAATCAGTAACTTACTATTTAATAATTAATTTAATCTCTCTCTCTCTCTTCCTGACTATTTATCCCACATGGTGGTGTTCTTCTTCCACTTTGCCCTATCTGTGACGTCGTCTTCCAAAACATTGCATGCCCTCATATCTCTGTGTATTACATCTCTCCATGTAATTAATTGAATCAAATATACATATTCATTTTTGTTAATCTCGTACGTCACACTGTATCTGACATCTACGTTATTGGAAAACTGTATTCTAATTACTTAACGGATAGCTGCAAAAAGCCTTTCGATAAATATTTTGTGACGTGTAATAACAAATTGTTTATATCAAAGCTTAACAAGCCGCTTAATACGGCTAATATTCATCTAGATGACAAAAGTAGAGCACCAAGCGCGCGAGCTGGATTGGGGGAAAGAAAGAAAGAAAAACTGTGTTGCTATGTGAATACAGGTATCCAGTTTTCAATGCCTTATTCCACTACGATCCACCGTCGAGGCTCCATTGGTAGATACAGTGATATAATCAAGAAAGTGTTTTAATTTACCAATACCACAAGGCTATTGCTATCCGCGTCCATAGGCAAGGGTAACTGTTTGCTATAAGACGGACTGTATGCTGATTTGCCACCTAAATAGTAGAAAATATATATACAAAAAATAATTTATGAGAGGTAAGATACTAACGAACAAGCCTGACTGGGGAAGGACCTCCACCTTATAGAAGACCACAGCCAAATAACTACACAAAGCGTTGTAATTGTGTTCCTATGTGTGAGTAAAATGGGTTGGCAACACGCAAATGATACCACTTCTTACTACCAGGCAGGCTGTAGCTTGTTTGCCACCCAAATAGTATAAAAAAACTACAAAAGAAATATACGTATACTAGCTGTTGCCCGCGGCTCCACCCGCGTGGATGTCGATTATCGCTGTAAAAAGTAACCTATGTGTTATTCCAGACCATAATCTATCTCTGTGCCAAATTTCATCCAGATTCGTTGGTTCGGATGTTTGTTACTCTTTCACGTAAAAACTACCGAACGATAAGATAAATACTGTCTCAAATTCATTACCAAATGTATCCATGATCGTCAGATCAATGCCCTCAAAGACACATGTACTTATTGAACTCACTGTTTCTAAGTCTACAGGTTGTTATTAATAATAATAATAACTTCGGGACAACACACACCTCGCTATCTGATCCCAAACTAGGCAGAGCCTGTACTATGGTAGCCATACAACTGATAAACATACTTATATATTTCTTTTATACTTTTCATGATTTGTATATATCCCTTGAGCTGTGGCGGCCATTATACACATATATGTATATTATGTTTTAATAGACAACAGGGGCTGAATTACGTAACATTTTAAAGAATATCATACCTATTGTGAACCGACGTTTCGTGTGTTTGTTACTCTCTATATAAGATTGTATTAAGCGGTGGTGGCCGAGTGAGAAAAAAACCGAGTTGCACGCAAGAGGTGCGAGTTCAATCCCGGGCAGTACCAATGTGAATTTCACTTTTTGGAGTATATAACGGTGAAGGAAAACACCGTGTCTTAGAAGAGATTCTAAAGACATGTCTGATTTACCAACCCACATTAGGCCTGCGCGTTTGAATTAAGACCTAAACCCTCTCTCTCTTGATAGAGGAGAGGAGACCCGTACCCAGCAGTGGGACAAATATAGGATTACTAGCTGTTGCCTGTGGCTCCGTCCGGCAGGGGTATTCCGTAAGAGCAAAAACCGAGCCACCGCAAAAACCGAACAAAATCCATCTGTCAGATTGAAAATCGGTATTCCGTAAGAGCCCTTTTTGACGTTTAGTCAATAGATTGTGCCGTCACCGAGCAATCACAACTGTCAATTTTGCGATCACAACTGTCAGTTTATCATCGCTGTTTCTTAGAGAATTAGCCGGCGGATGTTATTTATTACGATAAAAAGTATTTTCCTTCCCGGGATACCATCTATCTCCTTGCCCAATTTATTAAGATTCATTGAGCCGTTTAGTCGTGAAATCGTCACTAACAAAAAACTTTGCACCCCCATTTTACCCCCTTAAGGGATGATTTTCGAAAAAATATTTTATACGTGTTTCATGACTTTCAATGAAGAACCTTCATACCGAATAACTTTATAAACGGCAAAGTTTCAGACTAAGTTTGCAACCCCGTTTTACTCCTTTTAGGAGTGAATTTTCAGAAATACTTTCTTAGTGCTTCCCTACGTTATAAAAGGAACCCCTGTGCAAAATTTCAAGTTTCTAACTCTTATAGTTTAGGCCCTGCGTTGATATGTCTGTCAGTCAGCCAGTCAGCTTCTCCTTTTATATGTATATTATATAGACTAGGGCTCGCCCGCGACTTCGTCCACGTGGTTATTTGGAACGTAAATTTCCCCGATTTTGCAACATATCTCACTACTGCTCCCCTCCTATTGATCATAGCATGATGTTATATATAGCCTATAGCCTTCCTGGATAAATGCACTATTTAATGAAAAAAGATTTTTTCTAATCGAATCAATCAATCAATCAGCCTATCGCAGTCCACTGCTGGACATAGGCCTCTCCTAACACGCGCCACAGCACATGGTCCTCCGCCTTCCGCATCCAGTCCGTCCCAGCGACCTTTTTTAGGTCGTCGGTCCACCTAGCTGGGGGCCGCCCTACCTTACGTTTACCGAATCAGTACTTTCTGAGATTAGCGCGTTCAACTGAACTAACAAACTCTTCAGCTTTATAATATTAAAATATAATATACATAGATAGATGAACTAGGCATTAGAAAATAAAGCTTTCAATATAATAATAATAGCAACCCCTATATGTCCCACTGCTGGGCACGGGTCTCCTCTCCTCTATCAAGAGAGAGAGAGAGGGTTTAGGCCTTAATTCACGCTGGCCTAATGCGGGTTGGTGAGTCAGTCATTGTGAGGAAACCCACATGTCTTTAGAATTTCTTCTAAGACATGTGGGTTTCCTCACAATGTTTTCCTTCACCGTTAGCAGATGGCAAATCATTCGATTAGTACATATAAACTCCACAAAGTGAAATTTACATTGGTTCTGCCCCGGAACGAACTCGCACCTCTTGCGTGCAAGTCGGTTACTTTCCCACTCGGCCACCACCGCTTATAATATAATTATAAGCTTTCAATATACACAACTAAGTTTGAATTTAGTTGTTATTTGGTTGTTTCATATTCCTTATCTTCTAGTTATACAAGTCAGTACTGTAAATACATTATTCATTGCACAGAATCCGATATATTCTACAGCTACGTTATCTGCCATGTTATTTCCTAACATAGGAGCTTCGTAAGCAACATCTAATACAACTAGATACCTATTTTATCTACTTATATCATCTACATGGATTAAGTTGTCGTACATTGACCTTGTTATTTATTTATGTTTGTAAATCAACATGGCAGTATCCTACTAATATTATAAACGCAAATGTTTGTAAGTATAGATGGATGGATGGTTATCGCTGTAAAAAGTGTAAGCCTATGTGTTATTATATAGTCAGACCATAATCTATCTCTGTGCCGAATTTCATCCAGATCCGTTCAGTAGTTTTTACGTGAAAGAGTAACAAACATCCATCCATCCATACATCAATCCATCCATACTTACAAACTTTTACATTTATAATATTAGTAAGTATTGGAAAGGATATAAGATGATAATTTTATAAAATATGTATTTTAAGAGAGGTAGGCCACCATACTAGTGAGCAAGCCCGACTGGGAAAGGACCTCTACCTTACAAGAGTCTCCCGCTTTGCTATAGAGGTAATTGAAAACTTTTCTTTCGAAGTCCTTCTATTTTCTTCTGATCAAATTCGCTGCGGGATCCAAGACCGAGTGTCAAACCTTGGTATACCAGTTGGTTACTCCACTGTTAATCCTGGCTCACAGGCGTCACAGCGGTGGGTGGAATTGTCCCGAAGATACCAGCCCTGAATATCACGTAGTATACATGCCGTTAAACATTTATTAATATTATGATAAATGAAGATGACCCCTGGTATATAGTTTATGGATTCAATAAATGCAAAACCCAATTAAGAGCTTAATTGAAGTATAAATATTTGATCGCAATATTTGAAGCAATAATCATGTTACTTTACCGTCTTTGTCAATAATTTCTCTGAGTCTCGACAGCAGCTGTTCAGCTTATCTAATGATCTTAGTAAATGTATATAACAAATATTATTATTAAGTTATCTTTGGTCCAATTTTCTCGGAATTGAAATAGTAACTAATAGTTTGTTATAATTTTAGGAGGCTGAAAATGAAATCGTTGTTTTACGCCTACGACGTTCTATGTACAGAGTAGACGTAGCATAGTATTTTTATTTTTAACCGACTTCAAAAAGAGGAGGTTATCAATTCGTGTGGTTTTTTTTATGTTTGTTACTGCAGAACTCCCTCATTTATGGACCAATTTAAAAACTTATTTTTTTGTCTGAGAGGACATACTTTCAGTTTGGTCCCATTTTCATCAAAATAAAGTTCTGATGATGGGATCCATGAGGAATTGAGGGAACTCCTCAAAATAATAGGCACACATATAGCAATTTCAATATTTTTAACAACACATCAAACATTTACATTCAGAAAGTATAATATGATGAAGTAAAACTGATGAAAAAGACCACAGATGGCCACCTGAACTTCTTAATAATAAGTATTTTACGGATGGCGATTAAATAAGTTTCCATTATAGTTGCTAAGGTAGCTAGGCAACGGAACTTTATAATTAAACAGTGTAATCTAGCCATTTTTAAGGTTTTTGAAATTCTGTAACTTGCCGTACTGAAGTCGGGTTTTTTTTAAATACTACTCACTTGAGCACTGTATCCGTTTTATACAAAACACATTCTTAAATTAATGCTGGAGATCTCACACTCACACGCAGGAACATAACTACACAACTGTGTGTAGTTATTTGTGGTCTTCGGTAAGGTGGAGGTCTTTCCCCAGTCGAGCTTGCTCGCTAGTATGGTGCCCTACCTCTCTTGCGTCTTCCATGATCCAACAACTATTAACAGTCGTAATTATTGAAGTGCTTTTTGAAGCACGAAGATGTTCAGATAAAATACCACTATGCGGTCACCCATCCTTAAAGTAATGGCTTAGATAGCTCAATCCACTAATTGATTACTTGTAGGTGGGTCAATCAGTCAGCCTGTTTTAGTCCACAGCTGGACATAGGCCTCATCTAATTCACGCCATAACACTCGGTCTCTGTCTTCCACATCTAGTCTACAGCAACCTTCTTAAGGTTATCAGGCCATTTGACTGGAGGAAGCCTAACCTCACGTTTACCAATTCGAGATCGCAACTCCAGGACTTGGTAGTAGATACATAGTTTTAATATTTTGACTGCACGGTTGGTTCGTGGTTACCTTGCCATTTACTGCGCGGCGTGATGTGGGTTCGATTCCCACACGGGACAATAATTAGAGTGATCCACAATTAATGTTTGTCCCGAGTCTGGGTGTACTTTGTGTCCGTTAATTGTATGTTTGTATAGTCCCCCGCGATGCAGGACTTGATCCCTAGTGCGGGAGTTGTCTTTAAAAAAAAATCTTTGTGATATTTATTATTCACACAAAAATGTTTTCGGCAAAACTTCATCTAAAGGCACCTTAAAGATCTTCATTATTATGTTCCGCTCTAAAACTTTTCTGATTTCAATAGTTACGCAGCCTTCTGGAAACTTTGTAGCATCAAAGTGCAAACTTTTAACATTTCTTCCCAACTGTAAAGTGTTCGCTTTCCGTAGATTTTAAGTTTCATGCTCATATAACCGTATTTGATGCTTGCACGAACATAAATCTATATAACTTTAATATTTTGTTATCGAAATAAAAAATAGTTAGTGTGACCGCACACGAGTCACACACGGGAACCACAAACCGCCGCCATCGACCTATTTCATATAGTTCCCATATATTTTATATGGAGTCGCCGCACACGGTTGACTTCGGTGGTCCCCATTTATAATAGCAACCTATATTATGTCCTACTGCTGGGCACGGGTATCCTCTCCTCTATCAAGAGAGAGAGGGTTAGGTCTTAATTCACACACGCTGGCCTAATGCGGATTGGTGAATCAGACATGTCTTTAGAATTTCTTCTAAGACACATGACTTAGAAGACATTCTTCTAAGTCATGTGTCTTACAACAAAACAACAAGTTTTCTACAAGGAAAACATTGTGAGGAAACCCACATGGGTTTCCTCACAATGTTTTTCTTCACCGTTAGCAGATGGCGAATCATTTGATTAGTACATATAAACTCCACAAAGTGAAGCCACATTGGTACTGCCGCCTGGGATTGAACTCGCGCCTCTTGGATGCAAGTCGGTTACTTTCCCACTCGGCCACCACCGCTGTTACATATAATGGTCCCGACTTGCTACAAATAAAATGTATGAAGACCGGTTGGTGGCGGCGTTTAGTGAATGTCTCCTGTGTCCCATGTGCGGCGTTAATTTTACGTAGTGTAGGACTTACTCAGGCTAGATGGAGAAACCATCTTCGTACAAAGACCGTGTCAAGTGACTATTCATGGATGCGTTCTGAAAAATAAAGGTTTTATATCCCGGGGATACTCAATCTTAAGCCGACCGATTTTTTTCCCGAAGGCGTGCTGCCTTCGGGAAAAAAATCGGTCGGCTACACGCGATTGATAACCTCTTGTATTGCAAGCGTCCATAAGCTATGGTAACTGCTTAACATTAGGCGGGCCGTATGCGTATTTTCCTCCCAAGTAGTATAAAAAAAAGTGGTATAGGTACTTGAAGAGGCCAATGTTCGGCCGTAGACTAATATAGACAACACAAAAAAAAGAAATAAAACTTAAAAACAACAAAAAAACCGTCAGGAAATCCCAGAAATATTTTTTAACCCTAAATACTGTGTGAGACTTTTTGAACTGCCATTTATTTTACTCAGGACCCTAGCTTAAATAACAGAGACCACCTGGGTTCAGGTGTTATTTAAAAACAAAGATAAACCTTGACGTATACATTTAAACCGTACCACAAAAGTTGTAAAACAATTCATGAAAAACAAATTATTCAAAAGTACCCGCACTCTGTAAAACGGTTGGTGTGCCGGCCTTCCATTAATTTTGTTTCTTAACAAACGCCCCACTCGAATATATTATTATTTAATTGGTACGTAGATAAAGAACATATTTTGTATAATTTTGCATAAAATATTGAGTATAATGATAGGACAGTTAAAATATAAATTACATTTTTAATTTTCAGTTCCCTTGCGGTAATTGTGAATTGTGTGAAAAGGGCAAGAATGGCCGACCCGACAATTATGAGGCTATAGCTATAGCAGGAGGAAAGGTAAGAGAAACTTTAACGCTTGCTTATTCAATTAACATAATTAATTTCTGACCTGAAGTCGATTATTAGGTCGGTTCAGGATCGAGAGTTGTGGAAATCCTTGGGGGAGGCCTATGTCCAGCAGACCACTGACGTCATATCAGGTTCCGGTGGTCCAACCGTGAAGGCGGGTGTAGGTACACAGGGGGGTTTTAGTCGGAATGCCGGCCGCCTACTATTCCCCCTCTACAAAAAAAAGCCCTATGTCCAGCAGTGAAAGAAAGAAAGAGCATTTATTTTGATGAACAAGCAGTGGACGTCTTTTGGCTGAGATGATGAATCAATTTCCATTATAGGTTGACTTAGAACCCTTCAGAAACCTTATAACTCCTTTCTTAAAGAACCCCATACTATAGTCTCTCGGGAAAACCTCGGCAGGTAGCTCATTCCACAACCTAAACGTACGTGGGACGAAATTCTTTTGAAACTGTACACATATTATTACATACCATCCCACCATTCTTTATCTTTTTTTATACTACCAAGGTGGCAAACAAGCATACAGCCTATTGTACTATTCACACTACTTTCTTCCTTCCTTGATTGGCCTGTTGGTCTAGTGGTTAGTGTATCTGACTGCTACGCCGGAGGTCGTGGGTTCGATTCCCACGAATGTTGAACCATGAACGTGTGATGTGCACGAATATTTGTTCTGTGTCTGGGTGTAATTTACGAGTATCTATATTATGTATGCATTTAGAAATATATAAGTATGTTTAACAGTTGTCTGGTTACCATAGTACAGTCTCTGCCTAGTTTGGGGTCAGATAGCGATGTGTGAGTTGTCCCTCAAATATTATATTATTATTCCTTGTACCTTATTTATTATTATTACAATCAATGTTTTGGCCAACCTGGTAAAAATGTTGTTTTAATCTTCCATAATATAGGCCTTTATCCTGATTGAACAACTCGGGACAATCCCACAAACATGGCCCACCGCTGTGACTTCTGTGAGCCAGGATGAACAGCGAAGTAACCAACTGATACACCAAGCTTTAACACTCGTGCGTCCCGTGTATAACTAAACCTACTGTCTTGGACACCGCAACGAATTTGATCAGAAGTAAATAGTGATCGACTACTGTTGACAGTCGAGTCCGACTTCTGCTCTCCAATGCACGGAGACGCTCAGATGAAGACCACTATGTAGTCACCACTATTGGGCAACAGCACCCTTGCTTCTTTAACCTCCTAATCGTTAACTTACTAGTTAGTCGTACATATTTTTATATTTTTTGTAATTTTTTTGGACAGTTTTTTTGACCGTGTATATCACTGGTGGTATTAGCAGAATATCAGTGCTGCTTCGCCATTCGGCTTAGCAGCTACAAGGCTGAGCTAAGACCATTTTTGTTCTTAAACAGGATTATTAAACTTAATCATGGTTAATTATATTAATTACTTATAAGTCACATATTATATTGTTTGTTATTTGTAATTTTGTTTAAGCACAAAATATATAATATGTTTCTTTTTTTCTTTCTTTTTAGTATATTATTATTATCTTCGTTTTAACAGGATGATAGACAAATTGGTTCCTTTAATTATAAATTACTAGCTGTTGCCCGCGGCTCCGCCCGCGTGGATGTCGGTTATCGCTGCAAAAAGTAGCCTATGTGTTATTCCAGACCATAATCTATCTGTGTGCCAAATTTCATCCTTATCCGTTCAGTAGTTTTTACGTGAAAGAGTAACAAACATCCATCCATCCATCCATCTATTCTTACAAACTTTCACATTTATAATATTAGTAAGGAAGTTATGCAGTAAAGGCTAGTTATATGGAAAATAATAACTTCACAGGGACAGAAAATTACTTTAAAGACATAAAATCTTTACTTAACACTAAAACGTAGTCTACCTCATCATAAACCGTTCTAACTTGCTAATTGCTTCACTGAATTATACATTTTACGTGTAACATATTTTTTATACATCTTTACATATTCAAAGAAGCCAATCCCCTAGGATCCATGAAAGCCGATATTTTGAGGCTCATAAATAATTTAATCAAAAACAAAATGGATGGCGATGTAAATATCTATACAGTTTTAAGAGCTTATAATATTTAAATAGTGTTTACGAAAGTGGTTAGTTACAATATTCTAATAGATAAACAAAATATACATCTCGTCGGCACAGTCGATCCTAACTTATTGCATTCCTGTATAGGATGGAGCAACAAAATAAATCGTTGGAATTGGAGCGAGCGCAAAGATCCCTAATTAAGGTCGTGTACTTTAAACCGTACAGATTTCCCACCTTTGAACTGTACTCCATTAGTGAACTGCTTTCTGTTAGAAAACTATACATCCTGTAAACTGTCTTGAAACTAGACAAATCCGTCCCATCAGTTCCTCATCCGTTCGTTCCTATCAGCCGTCAACTCTTCGCTCACTCCTTTCACACACATATTATCATGCTTTACACTATCCATCCACTTTATTTGTCTTCCTCTGTTCTGTAGATTTCTGTGGTTTAATAAATATAACTTTAATAATCGAATAATTGTACTATTTCTTTCATTTATACTTACCTTCTAAAATTACATTTGTTTTTAAAATTATTTAAAATTAACGATATTGAATGGTAACAATAAAACTGTTATTTAAAATTTACTTGTACTAATAATGTTACATAACAATACAGTTTCTAAAATTATTTGATATTACCACAATAACTTCGTAATATAACGTCACGTATCATCCCGACGATAGAAAATAACGCTGTAAAAGTCCATAACATTATGTTACGAAATATATTGTTAAATAAATTTACTACAATAACCCCGTAAGTACTATTTCTGTATTATTTTATGTATAGAATTTTAGGTATTATTTATTTCCCCAAATTTCTAGGTTTTGATTGAAAAGAATTTAATATTAACTACACAGTCATATTTCACAAAAAAATAGTTTTCTTATGATACATTAATGACTGCAATAGACTCACTCATTAAAAAGATATTCCATAAAATCAGTAAATAATTTCTCCTGTAAAATTTAGATTTTTCGATTACCGATTATTATTATTTGGAGGGGTCGCTATACTTTATTGTATTATTGAAGGGCTCGTTACTAAGTTAAAAGAGGTCGAGCACCATACTTGCTAGCACGCCCGAATGGGGAAGGACCTCCACCTTACAGAAGACAAATAACTACACACAGCGATGTAATTTTGTTCGCACACACACACAGTTCAGGTCTCCAGCACTCATTTAGGGATGCATTTTGAAAGAACCACATTACTATCTTAAAACCCTGGTGTAAAAAAATGGTTTGGCAACACGCAAGTAATACCTCTGGTTTTGTAAGCGTCCAAAGGCTGCGGTAACTGCTTAACATCAGGCGGGCCGTATGCTTGTTTGCCACCCAAGTGGTACAAAAAAAAGGAAGCGATGCGGATCGATCGGTGCAATCTGCAAGGTTAACAAACTTGCCGCTGTCAGTCCGTACATGGGTGATCATTTTATAAAAATTGTTTTTAAACTTTTTAATTATCTAAAAGCTATTATTATTCCTACTACACTCAAACTGTCATTTTGATAGATTGTCTTCACCTTATGTAAGCGATTAACATATTTTCAATAAGGAAAAACATGTTGATATTTCCCAAAGGAACGGATTGAACCAAAAGCTAAAACCGTCTTCCTATAAATCGATCTAAACAAATAGCAGACGTAGTCTCTAGCTGTCTCATTGGCGGGGCTAGATTTAGATTCATTAGATGTACCACTCAGACGTGATTAATTATTTTGCAGTACAACCTAACTAGTCGGAATACTGTGAAGGAAATACTTAAGTACACACAGCTTTGTTGATGGAAGGATCACTATCGGAACTGTCGATCGTTACCGCAGTCGTATACACTGCAACCCTCAATTTTATTTACTTATTTAACCTATTGACCATGCGTGTCGCATTTATGCGTCGTATTTCTACGACAGAGAAAATGCTTTTTTTTTAACGAAAGAAAGAAGAAAATAAAGAAAGAAAAATATTTATTCAAACATACATAAGAGATTACATAAAAGAGATAGGGCACCATACTAGCGAGCAAGCCCGACTGGGGAAAGACCTCCACCTTACCGAAGACCGCAGCCAAATGACTACAGATACAGTACACTACGGATACAGTTCCTGTGTGTGAATACAGATCTCCAGCACTCATTTAGGGATGCCTTTTTGAAAGAAACGTATTCCTATCCCAGGGATGGTCCCATCATAAAGCTCTGGTGTAGGAAATGGGTTGGCAACACGTAGGTGATGCTTCTGGTGTTACAGGCGTCCATAGGCGGCGGTAACTGCCGGGCCGTATGCTTATTTGCCACCTACGTAGTATAAAAAAGGATAACAGATGGTAAAGAAAAAATAGACACATAAATAACAACAACATAATATTTTATTATTTTTGTTATAATATGTACCTACAACGAATACACCTCCCCATTTTTGTAGATATTATTTTGTCGTTTTGTAGCCGGGCGCTAGTTGCACGGCAATTGATATTTAGCCTAGCACTTAATAGGTTAAATATCTGAACTATAAGTCAATACAGGACGTACGTATGACGTCTAATCCTGGGATGCAATCATTGGGATTTTTATACTAGATACTTAGGTGGGAAATAAGCATACGATCGAGCCTGTACTGTGGTAAGCAGCTACCGTAGCCTATAGACGTTGTAATAATATCTGGGACATCAGTTGTGTGCCAATCCGAAAATTGTAATATGATAAAGTCATAACTTGTTACTGAATGGACCTACCTAGTTTTGTCTCTGCATCACCCAAAGGTTGACTGGTAGAGAATGCCTTTGGCATTAAGTCCCCCATTGTACCATTATGTTGTGCAAGAAGTTTAAATAAATAAAAAAATTAAGTATCCCTGAGAGAAAAGATTGACTGCCTTGGTGGTCCAGTGGTCGCAGTATGCGCATGCTGTGCACGAGGTTTTGGGTTCGATTCCCACCCAGGACAAAACTTTGTGTGTCCCACAAAGAGTTGTTCTGAGTCTGGGTGTAATTTGTGTCCGTTCATTGTATGTTTGTAAAGTCCCCCGCGACACAGAGCTTGTTCTCTAGTGCGGGAGTTGTCTTTTTTAAACAAAAAAAAAGAAAAGAAGAACTCAACATCCAAAAGAGATTATCTACGATTTGCAAAGACCGTGCATTTAGCTTTTTCAGACATATAATGCGTTCACCTAAGCATCGTCTGGAAAAGCTTTTGATTCTGGGCCGAGTGGAAGGTAAACGCGCTCAAGGCAGAGCGCCGGCAAGATGGTCAGACGTCGTTAAGAAGACATTTGGAGGTAACATGTACCGTGCGGTCCACACTTCAGAAGACTGCATAGCTTGGAGACGTGTCGTATGTGGTCACGATCCTCACCAGTGAGGGCACGACGAAGAAGAAGAAGGGATAAAAATACATTTCTTTAACACCATGCCTTAAGCACATGCAACCTTCACTCATGCACAGGAACACGATTACTACAGCACTGTATGTACTTATTTAGATGTGGTCTTCTGTAAGGTGGAGATACTTCCGCACTAGGGCTTGCTAGCAATCGGGCTTGCATCAAACTTGGTTGAGGTATACCTCTTTAAATTGCAATTGCTAAAATAGCACTTAAAATATTATGACACCTAAACTATTCCCTATACCAACCCGTCTGGCCAGCGTGGTATAGTAGGCTAATATCCCTCCAAATTTATGGTGGAGACCCGCGCCCAGCAGTGGGACGTTTATGCGTTGAGATGATGATGATGATGAGTTTTCCGTAATTAGGTTTAGTTCGTTTAATATAATTTTCGTATATAGCATAGTCCGTTTCTGCAATAAATAAAAATCTTATAATAGCAACCCATGTCCCATTGCTGGGCACGGGTCTCCTCTCCTCTATCAAGAGAGAGAGAGAGAGGGTTTAATTCACACACACTGGCCTTCTGCGGGTTGGAGAATCAGACAAGTCTTTAGAATTTCTTCTAAGACATGTGGGTTTCCTCACAATGTTATCCTTTACCGTTAGCTGATGGTGAATCATTTGATTAGTACTATAAACTCCACAAAGTGAAATTCACATTGGTACTGCCACTCGGCCACCACTAAGGAAATAACGTTTACTTAATCAAGGTAATATGAAAGTCTCGGTGAGACTTACATTTTTGAGCTATTTGGGGTCGAAACTCTAGGACCATGGGGCCCAAGTGCCCACAAATTGTATCGTGAGATATCAAGGCGTTTGGTCGAGTGATCTCACGATCCTAACGCTGGCCTTTACTTGGGTCAACGTATTAGCCTTGCAATCCAGCGTGGAAATGTGGCCAGTCTTTTGGGCACCTTTCCTCAGAACTGCGATCTCAATCAGATATTTTATTTATAGGTTAATACCATCAAGGAAATGATTTGAGTTTTCAAATAATGATTGTAAATTTTGAGCTTGGTTCTTAATAGAGTGTAATATTTTGTTATGTGTAGTTTAGTACCAACTAAACTCGTTCTTAGATCGACGACATAAAATTTCATTGTTATGTTCACGATATCACATCAAAGTATTTTTCTGCTTATTATTGAGCTGGTATATGTATAAGAAAGGTACTACAACATATACATATTAAAATTCTTTTTTTAAAGATAACTCCCGCATTAGGGATCAAACCCTTTGTCGCGGGGATATTACAAACATACAATTCACGGACTCAAATTGTATTAGGACAAACATTTATGAATTACACAAAATATTGCCCTGTATGGAACCCACGACTCCGGCCTAGCAGTCAGAATCACTAACCACTTGACCAACAGAGCAGATTTTTTTAAATAAAAAAAATCAAAAAGGCAACTCTTATAATATCTATAACACTTAGACACTCGCCAAACGTAAGTGTTTAACGGCGAGATACGCTCTTAATTATTCTAAACATTACCTTGTTGCTTACTTGTGACACAGTAACAAAATAAGCTATCCTATCATTTGTATTGCTTACTACTTATTAGGTTTAAAAACACTTATTATTTCCACCACACATCCTTTAGTCTTTTCTTTAAGTCATCATCATCTCAACCCATAAACGTCCCACTACTGGGCACGGGTCTCCTCCATACAATTGGAGGGATATTAGCCTACTATACCACGCTGGCCAGACGGGTTGGTATAGGGTTTTGTTTCGAGTTTTCCCTCTCTAGCAGTGGATATTGTCTGCCTGACTTACTCCCTTAGTCGCCTCTTACGACACCCTTCGGGATGGAAAGGGGTGGTAACATTTGTATTCTTAATCCGTTACCACACGGACCTTCTTCTTTTTTTTTTCTTTAAGTACAACTATTTAATTTTGGGTTCTGTCTTAATATATCTAGAACTTTTAGGTTTTACAGACTAATTTGTTCTCTCTCCATAATAGTTTTACACTTTTGTTTTAATTAGTAAATAATTAGTCTGATGCTCACTATTATGTTATACTACTGCTGCATCAAAGAATAATCCCTAGGTCACCAAGAATTTTCAAACAAAAATTACCTGAGTGTAATTTGTGTCTTAAAAATAAATTACCAAATAAATCGATGAAAATCTGAAATAGCGAATGGGCCTTTACCTTTTAGCACGCTAACCGACATCTACGCGGGCCAATCCGTGGGCAACAGCTAGTATTCATAAAACCATTCAGAGCCTCACCTTACATTTTACAATAAAAGATAATATTGAGCAATAATTCGTATACGTTGAAGCAAAATTAACCAATACATATGCTCATAACAAAACGCTACATTTTATTTACCTTTAGGGATTTGTTACTTTCACGTATTTTATGCAACGTATAATATATTATTGTAGGTTCTACCTATCAAATCTTGCTCTTTAGGGGATATGTCTAGGTTATAAAATTGTTACGTTTTAAGAAAGAGAGAGAGTAGAGTACCTACCGTATTTATTCTTGTTTGTTTTTTTATTTTGAGAGAACAACTCGCGTTGTGAGCAAGCAGGACAATTACACCCAGATTCTAAACAAACATTTATCAATCGCAAAATGTGTGGGAATCGAACCTACGTCCTTACTTACTTAGACCAGCAGGCCAGTTAATCTCATATTACTCAACTAGAGGTCGCCCGCGACTTCGTCCGCGTGGTATTTTGGAATGTTTTCTCCGATTTTGCAACATATCTCACTACTGCTCCGCTCCTATTGATCATAGCGTGACGTTATATAGCCTATAGCCTTGATAAATGCACTATTCAACAAAAAAAGTTTAATAATATTAGTATAGATACTCGCTTGTTGTTCCTCTTTTCTCTTACTATTCTAGTACTTTAGTCCCACATAAGGTTCCAACCCCTGTGTCGCGGGATATCTGTGGGTCACGCAGACTCACGCATATTTGACATGACGAGCGCAATCACGATAGCAGTCTAAGTATGGGCGATCTAAATAACTCTGCCCACTAACCAAACGATAAAAAGAATAAGAAAGCCAAATAAAAGATGAATAATATGTTGTGAATAATAAAGAATAAACAATGCATACAAAAAAAAAACATGCGAGGCAGTCTTTGGAGTCTGCCTAAAGAAGTGAAAACTAATCAACTTGTGAATGCATCGTCGAGCTATTAGATTATCATTATACTATACAAGTAATTTACAACTAAAAACTATATTTACACAAATTAGAAATAAATTCTAGTAATAAAAACAACACAAAAAAAGAGGGAAGGACTCGTAAAATTCAGTGTCTACTTAAGACTGACAGCATTGCCACCATGAATAGCAATACCAGATTAATTATTATTTTATTAGATTATTATTTTAGAATATGAAAAGATTTTTGTGCATTTTAGAATATGGAAAGCATTTGGTGTCGATGACGCAAGTCTCATGATTTTGTCCACCCAAAAAGTGATCAACGTGCAAAAAAAGTTTTTAGTTCAAAAAGAACTAAACAAACAAATAAAATATAGAATCGCTATAGATTTATACACTCCTCTAGATACGCTCTACATACGACAGAGATAAAACATCGGCGTCGCAATAAAGCTCGGTGCCTGCACAACCCTTACGAATAATGGGCTTTAACAATGAATACGTTGACGCTTTAGATATATGGAGTCGGATAAAGGCAGGTCGTACTAACCGCGGGTTAATATATTTACTTTTTTTTAAGACAACTCCCGCAATAGGAATCAAGTCCTGTATTACGGGGGACTTTACAAACATACAATTGACGGACACAAATTACACCCAGACTCAGAACAACTCTTTGTGGGTCACACAAAATTTTGTTCTATGTGGGAATCGAACCCACAACCTCATGCACAGCAGGCGCATACTGCCATCACTACCACTGGACCACTAAGGCAGTCAGTATTTGCAATGAATTATTTAAAAAATCTGTTGCTATATTATAAAAGTATATAAACTTTTTTTAAACAAACAAATAAACAAACGTCAGCTTAGAACTCTTATTTTTTTTATAACGAGTTGGTTAGACTATATTAGTGTAAATTAAGTTTAAAAAAGGCTAATGTGGTAAACATTTTGCAAAGTTTGAAAACAACATGCCCTTTGAAGCACGGAGACGCTCAGATGAAATCATTTAGGGATGTGTTTTTTAAAAAAGATTTTTTTCCTATCCCAGAGATATTCCATCTTAAAGCCCCGGTGTATAAAAATAGGTTGGCAATACGCAAGTGGTAGGTAACTTTCGTGTTGCAAGCGTCCACAGGCTACGATAACTGCTTAACATCAGGCAGGATTGCTTTGCCACCCAAAAAGGGTTTAAAAAAAAAGTTTAAAATTAATTTTCTCTTTCTCCCAAGAGACTATAGCATGGGGTTCTTCAAGAAAGGAGTTATAAGGTTTTTAAAAGGTCGGCAACGCGTGAGTGACACCCCTGGTGTTGCAAGTGTCCATAGGCTACGGTAACTGCTTACCATCAGTGGGCCGTATGCTTGTTTGCCACCTTGGTAGTATAAAAATAAAAAATATTACAAATATACAATAGCACAGTGTAAAGAACTCTTAACTCTTTCATAAAGACTATATTAGTGTAGATAAAGTTTAGAAAAGGCTAATGTGGTAAATGTTCTACAAAGTTTGAAAACAACGTCGCTAGGGCTCATTAAATTTAATGTTCTAAATATTAAACATTGTTTAGTAACATGCTGCATTTTTAATACTTTTATTTGTTCCTTTTACTATTATCTATTGCTCTTTGCTTTCAAGTTTTATATTCTTAATACCGTTTACATACATAAAGAGAAAAGAAAATTCATTATTTACATTGTACGAATTTATTGCGTTATCGTTCACAAACATGACAATTTATCACTTCAGAACTATTGCAATTATTAAGAAATTACAATAGGTGTATGGTAGCTGAAGTAAGAAACGAACAATTTTGATTCGAATCTTTTTAAATATCTGAAACACACGAACATTTGCGCAAGCGCCCTGCGCCGTCTTACAAATTTTTGATCAGGTCACGTGTCCTGACGCGAGTTTAACATTTTTTACCCATCAAAAAGTGCACAATGCCGCTTAAGAAGGTTTCACTTTTAAAAAATCTACATTTAGCTTTTAATAATAATAATATAACGTGATTGGTAGGTAAATCGTTCTGCATTACTCTCTGCGACATCCTTATAAATGATATTTTTATTCACATTTTTATATCATCCGCAGTAATAATTTTATAGCTAACGACGTATTAAGATCATCGACTTTGAAAGTCTCATTATTTGTTCCCAACATTTTTGTTAATGGGATAGACATTGATAACAAATGGACTTTTAAAAGTGAAAGTCTAGAATTACATTTTAATGAAATTATTCTATAAAAAAACTTGGTTTTTTGTAGGCAAAAAAAAAGCCCTCAATCTATACTAATATTATAAAGCCGAAGAGTTTGTTGGTTTGTTTGGTTGGTTGCATTTATTGCGCTATCGTTCACAAACATGACAATTTATATCACATAAGAAAAATGTAACACTTCAGAATTATTACAATTATTTTACATTAAAAAGTTTACAATAGGTTTATGGTAGCTGAAGTAAGAAACGAACAATTTTGATTCGAATCTTTTTAAATATCTGAAACACACGCACATTTGCGCAAGCGCCCTGCACCGTCTTACAAATTTTTGATCAGGTCACGTGTCCTGACGCGAGTTTAACATTTTTTACCCATCAAAAAGTGCACAATGCCGCTTAAGAAGGTTTCACTTTTAAAAAATCTACTTTTAGCTTTTAATAATAATAATATAACGTGATTGGTAGGTAAATCTTTCTGCATTACTCTCTGCGACATCCTTATAAATGATATTTTTAGTCACATTTTTATATCATCCGCAGTAATAATTTTATAGCTAACGACGTCTTAAGATCATCGACTTTGAAAGTCTCATTATTTGTTCCCAACATTTTTATTAATGGGATAGACATTGATAACAAATGGACTTTTAAAAGTGAAAGTCTAGAATTACATTTTAATGAAACGATTATATTTAAAAATCTTGGTATTTTGTAGGGGAAAAAATCGCACTCAATTTATTATATTTCTACAAATAAACTGTTGAGCTTATTTGTATTTTCTTATTTCGTAACATTGATTTGATTCAGATTAAGTCTTTGAATTCCGTGTGGTGACGGATTAAGAATACAAATGTCACCAACCCCTTCCATCCCGAGGGTGTCGTAAGAGTCGACTAAGGGTGTAAGTCTAGCAGACAAAATCCCCTGCAAGAGAGGGAAAACTCGAAACCAAACCCTATACCAACCCGTCTGGCCAGCGTGGTATAGTAGGCTAATATCCCTTCAAATGTTGTCTGTCAATCGGCGGGTGCGCAGATACATTAGAACTCCGCTCCGCTTCTATGGATTGTGACCTTCCAAACGTTGTGTTAAAAATGCGTTAACGTGCGTTATATTATTCTTTTACTGAGGTAGATCTTTCTTAGTACATAATTTGAGCTTTGCCCGTATAGTAGTTAAGTAACGTAACCGTAGGACAAAAGTATGCTGGCATTTGTTTTTATGACGTTCATAAGTATCATGTATTTGATCTAAATGAATAAATGAGTTTGACTTTAAAAGCTACCGATGGATAAAAGTCGATTGTTCATAATAAGAAACTACGTCTTAAGGTGACTAGTGTGTTATAATACTATATTTTTAAAGTTTATCAAATAGATCTAAATCTATATAATTATGAATCCCGCAGGGGTATTCCGTAAGAGCAAAAACCGAGCCACCACAAAAACCGAGCAAAATCTGGCTGTCAGATTGAAAATCGGTATTCCGTAAGTTTAGTCAATAGATTGTGCCGTCACCGAGCAATCACAACTGTCAGTTTGCCACCGCTGTTTCTTAGAGAATCAGCCGGCCGATTTGATTTCCCCTTGGTCATGCGATGACTTGAAAACAACTTAACCGATTTCATTCATTCTTATTTCAAAATTCTCTATTGTTTTGTAGGTTTTTGTCGAAAATAGAAGAAAATTGCGCTGAAAATAGTTTTATCCAGGCAAAGTCAGGGCTGGTCGCTAGTATCTTATAGATTTATCAAATATAATTTTTTTATAAAAATAAACTTATTTATGAATTATTTAATAAAACATAAATAAGTTTTTAAACCGTAAAATCGCGAACAATGATAATGTAACTAATACCTTAACTCAATGAAAGGGTGTGTGCGGTTTCGAAAATCGATGATAACTTTCTATGGAGTAAGTTTCATTTATGAGAGTCGTATCTTAATGACCTAACTATACACATAACGGGATGAAACTCTTGTAATCAGTGTATACCGACTCAACGAACTTGAAATTATCGTGATTTAGTACTCATTATAAGTTGTTGAATATATTGTTTAGTGATTGATGATTAAAAAATTACAAGTTTTTTTAAGCTATTGTATAGCTTCTATCGCTGGCCTTGAGCGTGGAGACCGAATCCAGAAATTCCGTAACGAAATTAACCAACCTAACACTCCGACCGCCACAGCGGTGATATTTTTTTTAATGACAATTCGTCATTACGTCAGATAACCGACATCCACGCGGGCGGAGCCGCGGGCAACAGCTAGTCAATAATAAATATGTTTTTAATTGTAATATGATTGCCATAAGGGAATTGTTAAATTATGTTTGTGAACTAAATATAAAATATATTTGCTGCTGTGTTTGCATTAACACATTTTGAAACACTTTAAATAAAAAAAATCTGATTTCTACCTACTATGTATTCAGGGACCTAGTGGCAAACAAGCATACGGCCCACCTGATGTTAAGCAGTTACCGTAGCCTATGGACGCTTGCAATACCAGAGGTATCACTTGCGTGTTGCCAACCTATTTTTTTACACCAGTGCTTTATAATGGGAGTATCCCTGGGATAGGAATACGTTTCTTTCGAAAACGCATCCCTAAATGAGCGCTGAAGACCTGTACTCACACACAGGAACACAACTAGTTAGTGTAGTTATTTTGCTGTGGTCTTCTGTAAGGTGGAGATCCTTCCCCATTCGGGCTTGCTCGCTAGTATGGTGCCCTACCTCTTTTGAACTACTTACTTACTTTTTAATCACAGCATAACTGCCTTATTAAACTTTGTTGTTTCTAACCGACAGCCTTCGACAGCATCGCAGGGGTTGCATGGAGGCCGTGAAGACACCCTCCCACTTCCTATTGGAATGCAGGAGCGTAGAAGACAATGACATATATGGCAGAGGTTCTAAAAAACTTTTTACCTACTGGGTTTTTGGAAGGACTTGGGTTGGATAGAATAGCCAAGAAATTCACGCTTAAAAGCCCACTTGAGCGGCCAAATGCGGTTAGAGGTAAAACTAACTAACTGCCTTGTTGGTTTAGTAATTGTTAAGTATGTCTACTGGTTAAGAGCTCCTGAGTTCGGTCCCCGGCCAGCTGATTCTCTAAGAAACAGCGATGGCAAACTGACAGTTGTGATCGCAAACTGACAGTTGTGATTGCTCGGTGACGGCACAATCTATTGACTAAACGTCAAAAAGGCTTGGTTTTCGCTCTTACGGAATACCGATTTTCAATCTGACAGCCAGATCTTGCTCGGTTTTTGCTCTTACGGAAAACCCCTGCCGGTCTGGCCAAATATAAATATTAGGTTTTTCGATAACAAATGTGTATTATAATTGTGTATTTTTAAAATATTATACAATTACTTTTAATTAACGCGGTAATAATTCCCCTTGTTCAAAATCCTTTACCAATTTTCATTTCATTGTTAGACTAAGCTCTCCATAATACTGTTACGTGGAAACTCTCTGAAAAGATTCCTAAAACAAGCGTGATTTCCCCGAATGATTAAATATTAAAACATTTCTGAACCATTTCATTTGTTATTTTTAAACAATAACGCTATTATAAATAAAATTGAAATAGACTAGCCGTTGCCCGCGGCATCGCCCGCGTGGATGTCGGTTATCGCTGTAAAAAGAAAGCCTATGTGTGATTCCAGACCATAATCTATCTCTGTGCTAAACTTTATCCAGATCCGTTCAGGAGTTTTTACGTGAAAGAGTAACAAACATACTCACAAACTTTCACATTTATAATATTTATGTTAATATCTTTTTCAATAAATACATAGTAAAATACTATAAAGCGCCGCAAGCGGTGCGAGTTCGATCCCGGATGGCAGTACCAATGTGAATTTTACTCTGTGGAGTTTATATGTACTAATCAAATGATTCTCCATCATGTCTCAGAAGAAATTCTAAAGACATGTCTGATTCACCAACCCGCATTAGGCCAACGCCCAAATTAAGGCCTACGTCCTCTCTTTCTCTTGATAGAGGAGAGGGGTGCCCAGCAGTGCGACATTATTATATGAGTTGCTATTATTATTTATTTATTTAAACTTGTTGCACATAAAATAATTGTACTACAGCGTTATTAATACCTGAGGCATTCTCTACCAGTCAACTTTTGGGAGTGCAGAGATAAGATGAAGAAAGTGCAATTCTAAAATTTATGATTTGAATTAATACAGCATACACAAATATACAAGTAAATAATAAACTAATTTTAACACCATACTTTTTTTTTTCTTGCACGACCAGTACTAAGTACGATTATCTTTTTTATCAATAAAGTTAGTATCGTGTTTTGACTGCATTAGCTTGCATGCTATCATACTTGTATTTTACAAAAGATTGTAACTATCTGGCGATTAAAACGAGTGGCCTGAGTTTCTTGCTAGTTCTTCTCAAGGCTCCACGTCAGCGAACTAGCCGTAGGAAAATTTAGCTGACATCATCTTTCTGGTTTATTCATAATTTATGACCTTCATAAGTGTTACTTTGTAACCTAAATGAATAAATGAATTTTGAGTTTGAGTTTAATAAATTTACTGTCTTGGTGGTCCAGTGGCCGCAGTGTGCGCCTACTGTGCGCGAGGGTTCGATTCCCACGCAGGATAAAACTTTTTGTGATCCACAAAGAGTTATCCTAAGTCTGGGTGTACTTTGTGTCCGTTAATTGTATGTTTGTAAAGTCCTCCGCGATACAGAGCTTGTTCTTTAGTGCGGGAGTTGTCTTTTTAAAAAAATAAAAATAAATATAATAATTACTTATTCTTATAAAAACTATCCCTGCGTAAGCAACTTCCAACACTATTATAATCAAATAATAATGATATTATTAATATCTCATTGCATCAAAATTCATAGCTGTTAAATAGGATAAAATCTTGATTCGATATTTCACAGCCGATTGGAAATTTTCGACCGCGCCGCTTCGCATCGAGGCTGGCTTTCATTATGCTCTGTTAATTGTCCAAATAACATTGAGCCTTGAGAAAAGCTGCTTTCTCCCTTTAACGACTACGGGATCTATAATCACTGTTTAAATAGTACTAGTGGCCTAAATATTGAAGGAAAATGTGACTACGCTTTAATTTTGTAACTCTGTTAGATATTTTGTTATTGTTATTTTATAGTTTTGAAATTTTCTTTTATTTTTCTTTTCATAAAAAGACAACTCTCGTACTAGGGAAGCCCTGTCCCGCGGGAGATTTTATAAACATACTATTAATGGACACAAAGTACAGCTAGACTCGGGACAACCATGTATGGATCTCTCAATTTTTCGTCCCGTTTGGGGTTCGAACTCACAAGACGCTGTGAGTATAAATGGTGAGGTAGCCACTGAACCACCCGTGTAGTAAAAACAATTTAAAACGTTCCCTTTTAGTACTTTGGCTACAACTTGATATAATATCCTCTTAACCGAATTTCGGTCACGGCGGCTAATCAGAACATGGATTAGCCATCTGCGCGGCAGATATTATAGTGTATAAGTGTGTACGTAAATACAAGTGCACTCTTTAATCCCCTTAGTTTCATAGTCCGATGGGATGGCAATCCGACACGACCGAAGAGCAATCAGGCGTGTCCTAAGTTGATATAATATTCAGTCAGCTTCTATTTTTATATAAAGACTAGTCGTTGCCCGCGTCTCCGTTCGCGTGGATGTTGGTTATTGCAGTAAAATCCTACTAATATTATAAATGCGAAAGTTTGTAAGAATGGATGGATGGATGGATGAATGTTTGTTACTCTTTCACGTAAAAACTACTGAACGGATCTGGATGAAATTTGGCACAGAGATAGATTATGGTCTGGAATAACACATAAGCTAATTTTTACAGCGATAAGCGACATCCACGCGGGCGGAGCCGCGGGCAACAGCTAGTATACCATAATCCTTCCAATTTTTTATTAAGATCAGTTCAGCCGTTTAGTCGTTAAAAGTTAACAAATAAAAAAACATACAAACAAACAGAGTTACTTTCGCATTAGTAATATTAGTATGAATAGACAACCTTCTTTTGAGAACGGTCTAATTTGCCTACTAAGCGGGACCTTTTCAAATGTACCTTACATTTGAAAAGGTCCCTTTTTAAATTAAACCTTGCTAAATTATGTTCACAGAGTTTAAACCAAGAAGACAATTATGAGGAAACTGACGAGAAACACTACGGCTAGATTGTATATCATTATTTATATTGAAATACTTGAAAATGTACGACTAATTAGAAGATTTCGTTAGAATTTCGGCTAAGTACCCGTTGGACTTCCAAGATTAGATCCTATCTTCGTACCTGGAGATTATTATAATTTTTATTTATTTTGTGTTTAAAAAGACAATTCCTGCACTAGAGAACAAGCTCTATGTTGCGGGGGACTTTACAAACATACAATTAACGGACACAAATTACACTCAGACTCAGAACAACTCTTTGTGGGTCACACAAAGTTTTGTCCTGTGTGGGAATCGAACCCACAACCTCGTGCACAGCAGGCGCATACTGCGGCCACAGGACCACCGAGGCAGTCAATGAAAGAAGTAAGAAAGAAAGAAAGTTTTATGCGAATGAAGTATGCCTGGATCGATACATTGTAAAATGCAAATAAATGATATGAATATGAAGCAATTTGACTGGCCTGTTGGTCTAGTGGTTAGTAACTCTGACTGCTACACTGGAGGTCGTGGGTTCGATTCCCACCCAGAACAAATTTTTGTCTGATGAGCATATGCTCATCAGACAAAAATTTATATAATAACAAACATATTATATATGTTTGTTCCGTGTCTGGGTGTTATTTATCTATAATATTTATGTATTTAGAAATATATATGTATGTTTATCAGTTGTCTGGTTGTCATAGTACAGACTCTGCCTAGTTTGGGATCAGATGGCGGTGGGTGTGAGTTGTCCCAAAATATTATTACGAGTATTATAATTAGTTTGCTTGCAGCGAAGGTGCTCGGTCTCCGCAGGGGTATGCCGTAAGAGCGAAAACGGAGCTAAATCTGGCTGTCAGATTAAAAATCGGTATTCCGTAAAAACGAAAATCGAGCTTTTTTGACGTTTAGCAATCGTGTATGCCGTCACCGAGCAATCACAACTGTCAGTTTGCGATCGCTGTTTCTTAGAGAATCAGCCGGCCAGTCAGATGGACCGATGACCTTAAGAAGATTGCTGGAATAGGAGAGTCCTATGTCTAGCAGTGAATCAAGACAGGCTGATTGATTGATTGATTGTAGGTGCTTGGATACGCTACGATAGCCTGATGATGACAACGATGATACAAATAGTCATCATCTCAACCCAGAAACGTCCTACTGCTGGGCACGGGTCGCCTCCATACATTTGAAGGGATATTAGCCTACTAACTATACCACGCTGGCCAGACGGGTTGGTATAGGGTTTTATTGGATATTGTTCAATTCAATTCAATTCAAATTCAATTCAATTCAAATCGTTTATTGCGAATATAGGTTTTTACAAGGTTTTACATACAAGTTTAACATTAGGTACAGCTATACTCCGCCATTAAGCATGCAATATTTATAACACAATGTCACAATTTGTAATATTTACATTAAAATTAATTATATTAACACCTTATACATTCATGTTACATTATAAACTCCAAATTGTCTGCCTTATCTCCTTAGTCGACTCTTACGACACCCACGGGATAGAATGGGGTGGTGACATTTGTATTCTTAATCCGTCACCACACGGATACAGATAGTAATTATACATAACTGATATATTACTTTGACAATCGAACATCGACATTGATTCAAATAGATTAATCCCAAACTAACATTTACCTTCTATATTTGATTAGGATCCCTTTATCAAACGATACCTACGTCTTTATACTTCAACAGGGGTCGCCCGCGACTTCGTCCGCATAGTAATTTCGATCATTACCACATTTCCCCAATTTTGCTACATATCTCACTACTACACAGCGTGATGTTAATTAGCCTATAGCCAGATTTATTTTGTCTCTCGCTTTGCTATGGAGGGAAGTGGAAACTTTTCTTTCTAACTCCTATTTACTTCTGATTAAATTCGTTGCGGGGTCCAAGACAGTATGTTTAGTCGTCCACGGGACGCACGAGTGTCAAAACTCGGTGTATCAGTTGGTTGCTCCGCGGTTAATCCTGGCTCACAGGAGTCACAGCGGTGGGCATGTGGGTGGAATTGTCCCGATAGCCTATAGCCTTCCTGTATAAATGCACTATTCAACAAAAAAAGTTTTTTTCTAATTGAACCAGTACTTTCTAAGATTAGCGCGTTCAACAAAACAAACAAACTTTTCAGCTTTATAATATTAGTATAGATTGACACACTGCCTCCGTGGCTCAGTGGTCGATGTGTGAGACTGCTGATCACGAGGTCCCGGGTTCGATTCCTGGGTCGGGCCAAAAATCGATATTGGGTTTTTCTGTTAAGAAATTCACAATAGATGCCCGGAGTTTGGAAATTGGCGGTGTTTACACCCCCGTGCCTCGGAAAGCACGTAAAGCCGTTGGTCCTACGCCTGATCTCTCTCCGGTCGTGTCGGATTTGCCGTCCCATCGGACTATGAGAGTGAGGGAATAAAGAGTGCACTTGTGTTTGCGCACACACTTGTGCACTATAATATCTCCCGCGCAGATGGCAAGTCTCCGTTGAGATTAGCCGCCGTGACCGAAATTCGGTTAGGAGGACATTATAGATTGACAGAGGTGGGAGATGAGGGGGGTACAGGTAACACGAGGGATAGTAAAGGCGTTGTATAGAGAATTAATGCAGACACGGCACCCTATCTACGTTCGATATAAAGTTACCGCATGCTTCGGTGTAAGCTGTATGTGGGACACCGTTGGGCTTTGAAGTACGCGGCTATTATCATATCTATACTAATCCTTACTAATATTATAAATGTGAAAGTTTGTGAGAATTGATGGATGGATGGATGTTTGTTACTCTTTCACGTAAAAACTACTGAATTGATTTAGATGAAATTTGGCACAGAGATAGATAATGGTCTGGAATAACACATAGGCTTTTGCAGTGAGAACCGACATCCACGTGGGCGGAGCCGCGGGCTTGTATAATCATAAAGTTAGAAATAGTATTGAAAGTGGTACATAATGAAAGAAAATAATAATGTCCTCTTATTTAAGTAGTTACAATTAATTAATATAATAGACTATATATATTAATGTTGAATTATTAAAAAAGAAAAAACAGTGGTAGAAAATACACAAAAAAGGAGAGGAACTGTATAATTCTACGTCGTCGAATGGAAACGACTAGTAGCATTGCCACGTCGAATGGCAATGCTTGTGCTTTATGTACACTTAACTAAATTTCGGTCACGGAGGTTAAACAATCTCGACAAAGAAAAGCTATTAGCGCGGCAGAATCAAAGTGCACAAGTGTGCCTGAGCCTCTAGACAAGTGGCATAAACAGTAGTCGAATCGAAAAGTCAAAAAACAAATGTATGGGATTTGACATAAGTCTACGATATAATGTCGTAAACTTATGTCAAATTCCATACATTGCTTTTTTGACTTTTGATTCCATTATCGCTTATGCCACTTGTCTAGAGGGGCTGATAAGACGTAGATTAGTAGCAACGACTTTACGTGCTTTCCTAAGCACGCAGGTGTATAGACTGTGACTTTTTAAACTATGAGCTTCTATTTCCTTTTCAGAAAATCCAATATGTATTTTTTGAACCTAGGACCTCGTGATCTGAAATCCGAATCGACGAAACGAGCACGCATAACAACATTAACAATGTTACGAGTGAATTATCAGTGGAAAAGGTATGTCAAAATGAATAGGCAGTGACAATAAATTATAACCAATTCATCAAATGCTGCAATCGATTATACATGTAAATATAAAAAAATGATAAATATTATTTATCAATAACTTTATTAGCAGTTAAATTTACATGAATACACATGAAGTTTGAAATTGAATTTATTATTTTTCCATTTTAACAGATTCACGTTTGATTTACATTAACGAGAAATCGTTAATCTTATTAGTGCTATATTAATTCAATTTCATCAAACACCGTATTTCAAAATCATTTCATTTATATACGCTTTAAAACTTTAAATATTATCTGTAAATTAATATTAATATTGTCGCATACTTACATACATTAAAAAAAACCTTTACCACTTTTATTAATAAACTAGCTGACCCGGCGAACTTGGTACTGCCTTAAAATTTTCTAATTTTCTGCGCAACTTTCTATTTTTTTTTACATAAGAACCTTCTCCTGACAATAACAAACACAACAAAAAAAGCATTATCAAAATCGGTCCAGCCGTTCACACGTGATGCCGTGACCAAAGGAAATAGGGATTCATTTTTATATATAAAGATGTGATGTAGGGAGTCAATAGTTACGCCATGCTTTGTCTTCTGATTTTAAATTTCAGATTACTGATAACAGAATAAGAGATTGTATAATAAAATTATACCTATTCTATTTCACGTTTAATAAGGCGGATACAGATTTAGATTTCTTCCTATTTGTCAATATAATTTTCTGTTAATAAAGCACAAATATAATTAAACTAATAACCGATAGTAAAGAAGTAAAAAGGACCACTTTAAAAACAACGCAACGCGTAACGACCTCCCCTATGTGGACAGATGATCTGGGCAAAGTTGCATTCAGGCAATAGGTGTAAGCCACTCAAGGCCAGCCTCTGTAGAAATATATAGCCAGTGATCTACGCTCCACAATAGACATCACCAGCCTGAGATAAGACTAATAATGAAGATTCTTATAAAAAACAATTTTTAACAAGATTTTATTAAAATCGCTAATTTTATAGCCACAATATACGCTAGAAAATTGATATTTTATCTTAAACTTATTTCCAGTGGTATTTTTATACATAATGTACGTAGAAACTCAATACCGACATTATAGTTGTACTCTCTGAAGTATCGGTATTAGCATAATGATCACATATATTTTTAGATGCTCATAGTTTTCGAGCTTAAATAGCATACTCGAGCTTTCCTTCGAGCTTGTGAGCATCCACTTGTTTAGGTCACAGTGCCCTTCTAAGGAATGTTTAAGAGAGGTAGGGCACCATATTAGCGAGCAAGCTTGCCTGGGGAAGGACCTCCACCTTAGAGAAGACCACAGCCAAATAACTGCCTTGGTGGTCCACTGGGTACAGTATGTGCCTGCTGTGCACGAGGTTGTGGGTTCGATTCCCATACAGGGACAAAACTTTGTGTGACCCACAAAGAGTTGTTCTGAGTCTGGATGTCATTTGTGTCCCTTAATTGTATGTTTGTAAAGTCCCCCGCAACACAGACCTTAATCTCTAGTGCGGGAGTTGTCTTAAAAAAAAAATTAAAAAAATCTTCACACAGCGGTATATTTGGGTCTCCAGTGCTCATTTAGGAATGCGTTTTGAAAGAAACGTATTCCTATCCTATGGATACTCCCATCTGTAAAAAAATGGGTCGGCAACACGCAAGTGGCCATTCCCATTGCAAGCGTCCTTATGCCTGTTTGCTACCAAAGTAAAAATTTAAAAAATGTATAGTTATTGTTCGTCATATTTTTTTTAAACTATGAACTTAATATATAATGTGCATGTGTATAACGACCTTTTGCCCGAGAGATTATGCTGAGGTAAGGTCACACCTACACGGTTTGCCAAAGAGTTGGGCTATATACACCAAATGGCATATTTAATTTTAGGAAGATTATTGCATCATATCAAGTACTTGACGGTTCAATGCGCATGATAAGTGCAAACATTCAATTATGGTATTTCTTGCAACGCTGATAAAATCGTCGCATTTCGTATAAAAGTAGCTATTTCCCGCGATAAAATCCTTGTAGATATTTCATATTTTCTAGTAGGAATTTTGAAATACTTTCTTAACTGGCACTGCGTTGCCTAGGCAACGCGCGTGCTACATTTCAGAACTCTAGCCGACTTCTTTTAGCAATATATGTACGCAGTCTATTAAAAACATAAGATACCAGAGATGCGCTACAAATAAATAAGCCGCCAAGTAGCAAAGTCAAAATCAAACTCATTTAGATCAAATCCTTACTAATATTATAAATGTGAAAGTTTGTGAGTATGGATGTATGATACTATTTCACGTAAAAACTACTGAACGGATCTGGATGAAATGTGGCACAAAGATAAATTATGGTCTGGAATAACACATGGGCTTCTTTTTACAGCGATAACCGACATACACGCGGGCGGAGCCGCGGGCAACAGCTAGTACATGATACTTATGAACGTCATAAAAACAAATGCTAGCATACTTTTTCCTACGGCCAATGTGCTGACTAGGGTAGGGCCTCGAGAAGAATTGGCAAGAAACTCTGGCCACTCTCTTTAATCACCAGAGTATAACATTAACAATTTGGTATGAGTTACAATATTAGTGGTAACAAACCCTCCAATTTAGTCGAAAAAATCAATGCCACAGAAGCGTAGTCAACAAAAAGTAGATGCCAATAAATTTACACAAACCAAAATACCATAAAAGCTAAGTAGGCAAATAAAAAAGTTGTATGAGTAAACCAATTACTAACCATCCAGATTGGGTTGGTAACAGCATTCCCCTATTTCCCTATCGTACTTGCTCCTAATTAAATTCGTTGGCGTTCCGACACAATATAACTTTTCCAAACAAGATGGCTGACTCAAGCTTGTTATCCCACAATAGTAGCCACACTATGAATAAATAACTGTTTGTTTATTTTGTATACGTTTGATTTATTTCTGCTGATAATGGAATGAAAGAAAAACAGTTTTGTTTGACCTTGTCTTAGTCAGAAATGTAGCTGATACAATTTTGTAAGGTAATATCTACGTAAATATCCTTTATTACCAACGGACCACTCAATCCATCCACCCAGGTAATCGGTTAGGAATTTCTTTCCTATCAAACACCCACATATGTCCCACTGCTAGGCACGGGTCCCCTCTCCTCTAACAAGAGAGAGAGAGAAAGAGAAAGGGTTGAGGCCTTAATTCACACACGCTGGCCTAATGCGGGTTGGTAAATCAGACTTGTCTTTAGAATTTCTTCTAAGACATGTGGGTTTCCTCACGATGTTTTCCTTCACCGTTAGCAGATGGTGAATCATTTGATTAGTATATAGAAACTCCACAAAGTGAAATTCATATTGGTACTGCCACCCGGGATCGAATTCGCACTTCATGCGTGCAAGTCTGTTATTTTCCCACTCGGCCACCATCGCTTCTATGTAAATATGAAATCATAAATAGAAGTATCTATATTCCTTCTTCATCTTCTACATGTTTTAGATCTACATTTAATCTAAAATAACTATCCTTACAAAATTACTTTCCATTACTGCCGGGCACTGGTTTACTTCTTCTTTGTCAACAGAGCTAAGAGGGTTTAGACTTGCTAGCCTAATGTAGGTCGGTTGATCAGATATTTCTTTTAATAAACATCTTATTTGAGATCTTTTACTTCATCGTAAGCAAAAAACAAACCTCTTATTTTTTTTTAAGACAACTCCCGCACTAGAAAACAAGCTCTATGTCGCGGGGGACTTTACAAACATACAATTAACGGACACGAATTACACAAAGACTCAGAACAATTCTTTGTAGGTCCATCAAAGTTTTGTCCTGTGTGGGAATCGAACCCACAACCTCACGGCCGCTGGACCACCGAGGCAGTCAGACCATTCAGAAATCATTTGTATAGTACGCATAATTTCTCCTAATACAATTCATACTGGTACCACCATCCAGAAACGAATTTACACCTTATATAAAATATGTACAAGTCGTTTATGTGCTTGGTCACACGGCTTTATGTATACTACATCCCTCCACATCAAAGCGACTAAAACCACTGAAGTAGAAATGCGTCTGCTCTAGCTTTATGTATCTGAATACATTAAAAATCGTCGAGTTACATACGTACAATGGTTTTATGGATAAAACTTTTTGACAAATGGTTGTATATCGTAAGTTTTGCTAAGATAGCAGGCGGTCATATTGAAAGTTCAATGTATCGCAATAAACTTATTATTCAGTATAATATTTATGGAAATGTTGTCGAAAGCTTTATCAGAAGCTTGTCTCGGAATGTATGATAGCAAACCATATAATGTTACAGAAAACCACAGCCAAATGACTACACACAGTGGTGTAGTTGTGTTCCTGTGTGTGAGTACAGGTCTCCAGCGCTCATTTAGGAATACGTTTTGAAAGAAACGTATTCCTATCCCAGGGTTACTTCCATCTTAAAGCCCTGGTGTAAAAAAATGGGTTGGCAACACGCAAGTGATACCTCTGGTAATGCAAGCGTCTATAGGTTACGGATACTGCTTAACATCAGGCGGGCCGTATGCTTGTTTGCCAGCCAAGTAGTATAAAAAAAAAAAAAAATCTAACGTCCCACTGCTGGGCATGGGTCTGGGTCGAGTATGTATGATTTTTTTAAAAATTAAATGAAAAACTCTAGTTCCCTCTGTCTCTGTCTGTCGCGGGGGAATTTACAGACATTCAATTGACGGACACAAATTACACCCAGACTTGAAATAAATATTGATGAGTCGCACAAAATTTTGTCCGATGTAAGAATCGCTAGGGACAAATCTTTGAGTGTGTCATAAATATTTTTTTAATTTGTGTCCGTCAATTTTGTTTTTAAAGTCCCCCGTGACACAGGGCTTGTTCCCTAGAAAGAACTAGAGGTGTCATTTTAATTTCGAATCGGTTCAGTGCTTTTAGTAATTAGCTACTACTGCGAGATACGATATAAGAAAAGAAAAAAAAAAAAGTTTTTTTTGTTTTTATACTACTTGGGTGGCAAATAAGCATACGGCCCACCTGATGTTAAGCAGTATCTGTAGCCTATAGACGCTTGCATTACCAGAGGTATCACTTGCGTGTTGCCAACCTATTTTTTACACCAGGGCTTTAAGATGGAAGTAACCCTGGGATAGGAATACGTATCTTTCAAAACGCATTCCTAAATGAGCGCTGGAGACCTGTACTCACACACAGGAACACAACTACACCGCAGTGTGTAGTCATTTGGCTGTGGTCTTCTGTAAGGTGGAGGTCCTTCCCCAGTCGGGCTTGCTCGCTAGTATGGTGCCCTATCTCTTTTTCTTCTTGTTTCATTATTTTTCTTCAATAATTTGAAATCTTTGGTGCATAGAGTTAGTTAAAAGAAGTTGATTCAAAATTTATTATCTGCATCGACTTTTCAAACATCATTCTTCACACTGTTGGCTGTGATAGGCATCCGTGACGTTATTGCAGTAGCCATTTTCTAGGAGCAGAACTTTGCGTGTTTAACCAAGTTTGACGAATTTGTGCGAGCTCCTACGCTACAATGGCTCAGATAGTGGCTGAGAGCTTTAGAAATAAAAGTTTTAAAAGATAAATCTGAATTCTTGTGCTTCATATATTCAAACGGTGTTCTAGCGTGAAATTTTGTTTGACAAAGAAACGTTGTTACTATGGTTATGGTTGGAAATGTTGGAACCTAAATAATAATAATATTTTCGGGACAACTCACACACCGCCATCTGATCCCAAACTAGGCAGAGCCTGTACCTATGACAACCAGACAACTGATAAACATACTTATAATTATACATATTATAGATAAATAACACCCAGACACAGAACAAACATGCGTGCTCATCACACAAAGATTTTTCCTGGGTGGGAATCGAACCCACGACTTCTGGCGTAGCAGTCAGGTACCTTACCACTGGACCAACGAGCTAGTCGATTATTTCGAAATATGCCATTTCGTTTCGTTTTCGTTTTTTCGTTTTTTTAAAAAGACAACTCCCGCACTAGAGAACAAGCTCTGTGTCGCGGGGGACTTTACAAACATACAATTAACGGACACAAATTACACCCAGACTCAGAACAACTCTTTGTGGGTCACACAAAGTTTTGTCCCTGTGTGGGAATCGAACCCACAACCTCGTGCACAGCAGGCGCATACTGCGACCACTGGACCACCGAGGCAGTCATTTGATTTCGAAAGAAGCTATATTTTAGCCGTATAGCCGTATTAATACTAATTCTATATATTTTATTTATATGCCTGTCACGACATGTCAGTCGCATGCCGGAGAAACTGTGGGCAAAAATAACGACGCAGTGGGTCCCAATCACCAGACAGCGGTCACGTGGCTACAATTGACAAAAGATAGGCTATCAAGGAAAAAGGAAGGGAAAGCCTTTGCCCTGCAGTTGGACAGTACAGGCTAATAATAATAATTAGATTACCAAATTATAGCTTGTAGCTTGGTCCCTGTACCCGATACCGGTGGGCCTCCTTTTTTATATTTTTAAATGTATATTTTTTATAATAGGTATGTATTTAAAAAGAGATTAAATTTTAATAAAGGGAATAATAATAATAGGTATATGCCAGTTGATGTAAACAAAAGTGCTAAGTTGAGTCAGTGCAAAAAGGACAGACGTTTGTGATACTTTTCTTGTCTGCCACCCCAGAAGTATAAAAAAAAGACGTGTGGCACTCGGGGACTGCCGCGGTAAAGCTATTGCATATTTTTTAGTATGGTTTTTTTATCGAAACAAATAAAAAATTACTTTACAGAATTATCTAAATCATTTTATTTTATTCTCATATTAATAAAAATATATAATAAACTACTATTTGACCTTTAATTTATTCTTTACTTATTTTTATTCTCTTAGATCAAAACCTCCTTACACAAATTTGACATATTATTATTGGCCGTTTAGAGAATTCGTCATTAAAAAAGTATCACCGCTGTGCCGGTCGGAGTGTTAGGTTCGGTTATTTTCGTTACGGAATTTCTGGATTCGGTCTGCACGCTCAAGGCCCGCGATAGAAGTTATGCAATAGCTTAAAAAGATTTGAAGAAAAAACTTGTATGTTATTTAAGCAGTACATCAGTTCCCCGGCAAATAGAAAGGTATAGATTTTTCCATAAATCACACTCTGATATAATTCTCACGTCAAGCCCCAGCTTTGTCGACAGGAGCTATAATAAGATGCTTACTTTTTAAGTAAGTAACAATGACTTTATTCAAGTCACATTAAAATGTGAAATACATCCAAACATTTTACATGGTCTTCTTACTTTTGACAATGAAGACAGAAATACCCAATATTACTTGCGTTCCATTGTTCAAAATTGCCCGAAGCTTATTTTCTAAAACCACAACAAACAACATTGTAAACAGGTATCGATATTAAAAACCGTCTCGATACTTCTCGATTATTCACCGTTGAGCGAACAATCGATTATGGCGATGATGGATTTATTTTCAAGTCTTGATTTTAGCTTACCTACTAAAAGCTCCAAGAAAATGCTTTTAAAATTCATTGGAGATCATTTTATGCTGGCTTTAAGGTTGAAATTAAGGTCAGGTGTTTTGTGGAGGGAAATGTTTTTGTTATGATAAAATTAGCAATTCTGTGGTAAGGCAGTTTTACTCTAACATAAGGTGAAAACGTGCGTCAAGTACTTTGCGTTTGCAAAGTGGACATTTATTTCATCAGCTTTGAGATCCCCATGATGTGTATCTATAATAGTATTTATTATCTTTATTGAAATTGTTTTTTTTTTAACCCCTGACATCGCGGTTCTGAATTCTTTATCTATGTGTGTAGCTGCCAAATGAAAAATTCGATATATTTCCCTTTATATTTTTTGATTGAATATTTTTTTCAGTTACAAGCTTTGTATTTAGAAGGTCAGTTTGGCCGTTTCAGTTTTATGAGATTAAACCGTCTGCAATTGCCAGCTGTTTTTTTTTTGTTTTTTTAAAAGACACCTCCCACACTAGAGAACTCCCGCACTCTGTGTCGCGGGGATTTTACAAACATACAATTAACTGACATTAAATTACATCCAGACTCAGAACAACTCTTTGTGGGTCACACAAAGTTTTGTACTATCAGGGATATGAACCCACAACCTCGTGCATGGTAGGCGCGTACTGCGGCTACTGGACCACCAAGGCAGTCAAGTCAATATAATTTTGTAACTTACTTATTTTTGTATTTTTTTTATTATAATAATATTATGCGCTGACACACTTTCAAATATATTTTTTATCAAACTACATAGTACATACTTACATAAATTTCCTCGCCAGTCGGTGTTGTGCCGCTTGCGGTGAGCATCTTCGTGCCATCTTGATTAGGTTGTCGGTGCATTTCGTGGAAAGCTTCAAATGCTGCATTTTGTGGCTACTGTTTGAGGAGTTTGTTAACAATGAACTTTTAGTTGATGAAGTTCTACTTCAAAGTGTAAGTTTGCTTTGCGTTTATTAGGTACTTAGTTTATTTACAATTTTTATAAAAAGCATTTAAGTCATAACAAACAAGGAAACACACAAAAATTTAAATATTTCCTGTATAATATTAGTTTAGATTACTAGCTCCACCCGCGGCTTCGACCGCGTAAACAATTTTATACAGTTATTTTTCGGGGATAAACAGTATGTTCTATTCCAGATTATAATCAATCTCTAAGCCATATTTTATCAGTCTGTTGAGCCATTTTGGCGTGAAACGAGTAACAAACATTCATCGGATCTTTCGCATTATTTACCTTCAAAAATGTTTCAATGTATTTTTATCTAATTATCCTACTATTATTATAAATGTGAAAGTTTGTGAGTATGGATGTTTGTTACTCTTTCACGTAAAAACTACTGAACGGACCCGGATGAAATTTGGCACAGAGATAGATTATAGACTGGAATAGCACATAGGCTTTTTATCGCGATATCCGACATCCAAGTGGGCGGAGCCGTGGGCAACAGCTAGTTAAGCAATATATATGTAAATTATACATTCACAAACGATAGTACAATACATGCTATTCAATAACAGAACTACTCAATAGCAACATGTTTGTAAACTTGAACAATATGTCCACCTGTTTGAGCATATCAGAGTTTCCAGTAGACTAATATTGTTACTGGCGAGCTTGTAAGACCAGTTAAGTACTAACTGTTTATACCACGAGTCTGTATACTATTGCTGCTAACGAAGAACGATACAAGTACATAAGACAAGCTTAGGGATAAATACTTCTAAAGTTAGATATCTAAGATACATTTTCCCTTACCTTTCGATATGTGGTTATGTCTTATTTCTCAGTAGGGCAATATTGTTGGCTACGCTTTGTGTTACCAAGGGCCAAATCATGAGGTTATTTTTATTTATACTACTTGGGTGGTAAACAAGCATACGGCCTGCCTGGTGTTAAGCAGTTACTGTAGCCTATGGACGTTTGCAATACCAGAGCTATCACTTGCGTATTGCCGACGCATTTTTTTACACCAGGGTTTTAAGATGGAGTATCCCTATATTAACCTACCTCTCTAAAATAATTGCGATTTATATTAAATGTTAATTTGATTTTTGTACAATAGTAACATTAAGGCAAGATAGTAAAGTTGAGATTTTATTAATTTCAAATTAGGATTAAATATAATATTTTCGTGGCGACCACGAACTGGAAGACGAAGCGTGGGCAGGCCTCCAACAAGGTCGAGAGTTGTGGTAATCTTAGGGGGAGGCCTATGTCCAGCAGTGGACGTCTTTTGGCTGAGATGATAATGATAATTCACTACGTCCGTGTGGTGACGGATTAAGAATACAAATGTCACCATCCCGTTCTATCCCGAGGATATCGTAAAAGTCGATTAAGGGAGTAAGTTGGCAACATCCAGAGAGGGAAAACTCGAATCAAAACCCTATACTAACCCGTCTGGCCAGCGTGGTGTAGTAGGCTAATATCCCTCCAAATGTATGGAGGAGACCTGTGCCCAGCAGTGGGACGCTTATGGGTTGAGATGGATAATTCGCTATAAGGACGCCCACTGTACAGTAAGCACTCTACGTTCTACACCGAAAACTGAGCAATTGGACTCCTTGATGGTTGATTACAAAGATATATAAAGATAACTTTTTTAGAAGGATGTACTCGTATAATTTTTAAAAGTTGGACAAAAACAAAACATTTTTTTTTAAATCTATCATTATTATGGTGAAAAAACAATAGAATACGTTTGTATGGACGAAACGTCTCACCCCCATTTCCTCATAAATTGTAACGTTTATCTTGATCACTGAATGCGTGTTGTGTTTGATCCTAACACGGCATAGAACATTGTTCGAATCATAACGCACCCACAGGCCAATAATGACTTAAGATGAGATACGTCTGTTTAGTAATTTTCATCTCGTGCTGCCATACAGTGAAGGTTCAAAATTGATAAGTGGCATTTCTCAACTTACGCCTTTTTTTCCACTGATGATAGTGCGATAAATAGTTTTTTGTATCTGTACCTATATAATGTACTTTGAATTTACTATTTCAGTATTTATTGAAACATTATAAGTATAGTTTTTTTATACTTCTTGGGTGTCAAACAAGCATGCGGCGCGCCTGATGGTAAGCAGTTACCGTAGCCTATGGACACTTGCAATACCAGAGGTATCACTTGCGTGTTGCCGACCCATTTTTTACACCAGGGCTTTAAGATGGAGTATACGTTTTTTTTCAAAACGCAATCCTAAATGAAAGCTGGAGACCTGTACTCACACAAGTCACACATAGAAACACAACTATACGTCTGTGTGTATGTATTTGACTGTGGTCTTCTGTAAGGTGGAGGCTGGAGGTCCTTCCCCAGTCGGCCTTGCTCGCTAGTATGGTGCTATACCCTATAGTTATTGTAAAATGTAAAAGAAAACTATGAAGAATAAGTAGAAATAAGTTTTCTTTAAAGACCGCACTAGGGAATAATCTCATTTAACACAAAGCAAACCCACACACAAAGATTTGTGAATCACACATTTTATTTTACGGAAAGTACAAAAAAACAACTTCTTTCGTATTTTCCGAGCTACAGGTCTAACTGTGTTTTTAGATCTTTTTTTTTGTAGAGGGGAAATGTTTACGCATACCACCTCGCTCGGGGAAGCTAAGCGGATATGTCGGACTCTCCGGCCTGAAGGTGGCGGCCGGCATACCAACTAAAACCCCCCTGTGTACCTACACCCGCCTTCAGGTGGATCACCGGAACCTGATATGACGTCAGTGGTCCACCCAGCGGCTGCCTGCGCTACGTGAGCTCCAGTCCAGTGACAGCGTCACAGTCACTCAGACAGTGACTGTTTTTAGACCTGACCGTATTAAGCTTACATAACCTTGCAGATGATAGAGGGGACGAATCCCCCCTCTCCTCTCTAACTCCTATTTAAAACTATAAACCACATTCTACAATAACTATAGTTAGTTCATAGTACGTCTAGGTCACAATTGTTGCTCCTAGCCGTCTTGGACCACTCTCAGAGGACAGTTAATAGGCAATTTGTGTTGTTAAACTGCGATTTAGTTTCAGAACTAAGACGTTGATAGTAGAAATGAATAGAAGATTGTTTTGACACGTTTCTGTTAAAAGAATATTTGACGGTTCTTCCAATTTACTTGTGAGTTTGGTAATCGTTAATTATTTATATTTCAAAGAAGAAAAAGAAAAAAAGGAACGTATTTATATCCCAGGGATACTCTCATCTTAAAGACCTGGTGGAAAAAAAACAATAACTTGGGTTGGCAACACGCAAGTGATACCTCTAGTATTACAAGCGTCCATAGGCTACGGTAACTGCTTAATATTAGGCGGGCCGTATGCTTGTTTGATATCCAAATAGTACAAAAAAATAATGCTATCCCGCTGTATAACCTATAAGTTCATACGTAGATACCTCCGTACATCAATTTGATTTTCTTAACGAAAAAATTAAATGTCAAATTTTAACTGACCCGGGTATCGAACCCGGGACCTCGTGATCAACTGTTACACTCAATGACTACCTTACCGATAGGGCTGGTATACGAGATAATAATAATATAATGAACTTTTAATTATTAAAAGTCAATTTGTTATTAAAAGTTAAAAGATTTACAACGCAGTTAAGACTTTCTTATTACTATGCTAAAGATGAACTAAGTACCTCACTCAAAACTAATAATTATCTACGCGTCTTCACAGTCCATTGCCTCTCAGATTCGTTCATTCATTCGTTCAGTAACAATGCCAAACCAACGGCGACATTCGACAGAAACAAATGAAACGCATTCCAGACATTCCAAATGTAAATGAATTCTTTTTAAATCGACATTTTAAAAAACGAACGTTCGAACGTTCTCTTCTCTCTGAAGTAGCCAGTTGTTAATGGTGTGATGACCGAAAGAAAAGTTGAGAGTGGCATTTATATATTTAATTTGAAACTCTTTTAGAGGTGCCATATTGAATATGTTGTTTTAATGGAAATACTCATTACACCAGTTTTTTCGTAAAATATATTTAGCAACTATAGTTTTTTAATTTTTTATTTATTATAAAGGAATTTTCGTCCAATAATATGACGATGTCAATCCCATTGTACCTTATTCTAAACTATAACTATCTCATAGTTGTTCACTAAAGCTAACTTAAAGTAGGTAACTATGTATTTATACATTAAAACTGTATAACATTCTAGCTGCACCTGAATTTGTTTTAGCTAGAATGCTCTGACACTCACCTATATTATGTAAATTTATATTAAACATGTTAATTAAATTATTCCTTTTATCAGCGTTCCGAACACACTCCATAAGTATAAGTTATTGCAAATCTTTCACAAAGAGTTTTATATATTATATATAAAACTCTTTGTGAAAGATTTGTATACCAGCGTTGTGGTCCAGGCCACAACATTAGAGCTGACGCAGGGACCTTATTTGCTTTTTTATATTTAGGTTAATGAAATGTAGTAATTTTAAGTTTATTGAATGTAAGAGCAAATAAAACTTTTTTCTTTCTTTCTTCTTTCTTTCATATTACTACGATGATAATACAAGCATGCGGCCCTATTACGGCCTCTCACGTTGCCGATCCTATCCTTACTAATATTATAAATGTCAAAGTTTGTAAGTATGAATGGATGGATAGATGGATGGATGAATGGATGGATGGATGGATGTTTGTTACTCTTTCACGTAAAAATTTACTGAACGGATCTGGGTGAAATTTGGCACAGAGTTAGATTATGGTCTGGAATAACACAGAGGCTACTTTATACAGCGATAACCGACATCGACGCGGGCGGAGCCGCGGGCAACAGCCAGTATCTTATAATACTAGGAGTGTGTAATACAGGCGCACTCTTTATTCCCCCGCACCTCTCATTTCATTCCGGACGGATTCCATCAATATTATGATTCAAATTTTCAACTACATCACATGTGGTTTCAAATTTTTAGCATCTATTGTGAATCTTTTTATACATTTTTTGCTCAACCCGAGAATTGAACCCGGGACTTTAGAATCAGCAGTCGCACTAAACGAGACGGTTAAAATTCATAGTGCTAGAACAAAGGTGTGTAGCACCATTGTTGTTCACAGCTAAACGTTCAACAAGATTAACATAACGCTTGCATATGCATGTATGCGACGTTTGGCGAGCTCACACCTCGTGAAATAGGCAAATAATTGGTCGTATATTGTAAAATAGAGCTGTTAGGCGTATATTATTTATTTTTTTGTGGTCGAGTCGTGGGAAGTTGTAAACTGCAGTGGTGACAAGTAAAAAAGTATTAACTTGTAATGTAATGTGGAGTTAACTGCCTGGGTGGCTCAGTGGCCGATGTGTATGAATGCTGATCACGAGGTCCCGGGTTCGAACCCCGGGTCGGAGTAAAAAAAATATATTGGGGTTTTCTGTCAAGAAATTTACAATAAATGCCCGGAGTTTGGAAATTGGCGGTGTTTACACCCCTGTGCGTCGGAAAACACGTAAAGCCGTTGGTCCTACGCCTGATCTCTCTCCGGTCGTGTCGGATTGCCTTCCCATCGGACTTAGTAGAGTGAAATAAAGAGTGCACTTGTGTTTGCGCACTCACTTGGGCCCTATATTCTTCCGCGCAGATAGTTAGTCTCCGTTCAGATTAGCCGCCGTGATCAAATTCGGTTAGGAGGACATTATCATTTGACTCACGTGGTCGGTCCAGATCACACACAAAAAAAACAGTAATAAGCACAGTAAATAAGTATGTATCAAACAAACAAACAGAACATATGTATATAAGATTGGTAGGCACCAGATTTGTTGAGAACCCGTAGCGAATTGGATGACTTAACTTGTCGGTGATGTGCAGGAGAAAGAGGACGGCGGCCGCGCCCTGGATGCCTTATATAAACCCGCAGCGCCACCTCGAGCGAGTGCGCCGTGGGAGAGCAGCTAGTGGTGGTCAACGTCACAAACTAACTAGTAACACTATCAAGACCCGTGCCCGGCATTGGGACAGTGTGGGTTATCATTATAATTATTTATTGCTAAGCTCTTACAAATACATCACTTTGTTATTTCTAATATAATATTGTTGCTCAAAAGCAAATTGTTGAAAGCAACAAAAGAGGTCAATTAATATCAAAACAACAATTACAATCCTTACTAATATTATAAATGTGAAAGTTTGTGAGTATGCATATATATATATGTATACTAGCTGTTGCCCGCGGCTCCGCCCGCGTGGATGTCGGTTATCGCTGTAGCCTATGTGTTATTCCATACCATAATCTATCTCTGTGCCAAATTTCATCCAGATCCGTTCAGTAGTTTTTACGTGAAAGAGTAACAAACATCCATCCATCCATTCTCACAAACTTTCACATTTATAATATTAGTAAGGATATGTATGGATGTTAGTTACCCTTTCACGCAAAAACTACTAAACGGATCTGGATGAAATTTGGCACAAAGATAGATTATAGTCTGGAATACCATATAGGCTTATATATTTATGTATATTTTTATTGCGATTACCGACATCTGCACGGGCGGAGCCGCGGGCAACAACTAGTATAATATAATCCCAAGTTAAATATTATATTAAGGTAACGGCACCTTGATCCGCGGTATTTTCACCAAAACTCGAAACAGCATCGAAAATTAAGCATTTACTGTACCTTTTTGAGTGTTTTGTTATTTTTATCAGAAGCTTCGTTTATTTGACTATCGAAATAGAGTAAAGATTTGACTATAGGACCCTGATTTGTATTAAATAATAAATAAAATATGTAAAAAGTCCGTAGCCCCTAATTCCGATGTAAAGATCCTAATTCCGATGTATTTGGTTCCTAATTCCGAGGTAACAAAACATGGTCTTCAAAAAAATCCCTATGTACTTTATAAAATATATGTTATTGTTCTTTGAATCTTTATTACCACGGGGAATAAAGTTTGTATGAAAGCTCATAATGTTTTAGTATTTTAAAATTAGGAATTTGGGATATCGAGGTTTATGAAAATTCTGATACTATTTACAGTTGTTTTTTATTTTTTATTAAATCAATTAGTTTTGTATTATAATATAAGTACTAGTACGTAGTTATGACACAAAATTGCTTTTAGATAATTTTCGAATGTTAATCTTGTCGAGTTAAAAAAGAAAATGAGACGGCCAGGATTTATTGTAGGGCACCATATTAGCGAGCTAGTCTGACTGGGGAAAGCCTCCCTCTTACAGAACACCACATCCAAATAACTACACACAGCGGTGTAGTTGTGTTCCTGCGTGTGAGTACAGGTCTCCAGCGCTTATTTAGAGATGCGTTTTGAAAGAAACGTAGTCCTATCCCAGGGATACTTTCATCATCAAGCGCTAGTGTAAAAAGAAATGGGTCGGCAATACGCAAGTGATACCTCTGGTATTGCAAGTGTCTGCTATGCTACGGTAACTGCTTAACATCAGGGTATGCTTGTTTGTCACCCAAGTAGTTTAAAAAAACAATAATCAAAATATAAAAGATATCTAAAACATTAACATGATGCAATTATGTCATGTTACGAGAACACTATGAAAATAATTTTACAGACAAAATAACTCAATTTACATTCATTTTATTATTGAACGTTCCATTAGAGTGAAAAAATAATGAAATTTGCAATATCAATAACCAAAATACAAACTTCCTAAATCAAATTTCATTCAAAAAAATAAAACTGTGGTATATGTAGGGGTGGTGACGGCAAGTTAAATAAAATGTACTTACGTTTGGTAATTATTGTTTAATGTCGTATTACCACACACATACACATACAAAAAGTTTGAAGGAGTAGAAATAAAATAGGAGTAGAAATAAGCACGAACACAAGCACAAGAGAGTTATGAAATAGGCACAGAAGAAAGTCTAGACAGCTAGAAAAGTTTGGATAGTCCACAGAATGTCTTAACACATAAACAATTAGCAATATTAAGCGCGCCGCGTGGTAAATTATTACAATAAATAGTGTTGATGCGACTGATCACAGGTGAAGGTCCGAACTGGCGAACGAATGAACGCGGGTGCCGTCCTTCAAAATGCTAGAGGTCATATGGTCGTACCTGAGCGCCGCGCTTACGCAAAACTAGATAAATCCGGATGCGCGTGCGCTTCACCATAGGATACGATTGACCGGCGGCCGGCTAGTTGATTTGATGTTTATATTGATATATTAAATATATAAAATAGATTATGTAATTAGGTTTGTGTACATAGGGAATGTTGTATATATGTAAATATTAGTATATAAGGTAGATAATAGATAATATATAAATTGTGTGTAGTAATGTAAATATATAATATCGAAATTTTAGTTATAAATATATTCCTAGTGTATAATTGTAAACCTAATATAGTAGGTAGCCTACAAAACTATATGCTGCAGTGAATTGTGAACAGCCTGTATTTTACTTATCTATACCACGGAATAAGGTGTCCATAGAACCTAATTCCGATGCACTATACATCGGAATTAGGTTTCGTACTAAAATATTACGTTACCTAATTCCGAGTATTAAGAACTAAAACATTTTTGCAAAATTTATATACAGATTAGTGTACAATTGTAATATCTGCCTAAATATGTATTTCACTTGCTAAGAGTTACATTTAATTGTTAATAAACTTAGATTTTTGGTCTTGACTTTCTTATACAACGAATTAACAAAATACCAAAATTCACCACCTTTGATATGCTATAATTAGTGAATGCGATGCAAAAGTGTACCACGTAATTAGATCTTATATTTATTGACTACTTAAGTTAGTAAATCTAAAGTGTGGAGTACCTAATCCTAAAAACAATACTGAAAACACAAAATGAAACCAAGTCTATGAAATCCTTATTTCGTGGTATACATCGGAATTAGGACCCCGCAAAATTTTATGGCACCTAATTCCGTGGTATTTTCAAAACGTATTTTCACCTTTATTTATTTAGTAAAATACAAAAAGGTAATGTAATACTAATAAACAATATAGTCCTTTTACCAATTAAACGCAAAGAATTACACACACAGTACCAAAACAACAAGAATAACGCTATTTAAAAAAACATGGTATTTACGTGCACAGGGTGCCAAATGTATGAAGAGTTCCTTTGGACCGGCTATCGTTGCGAATCTTATCGATTATCTTAAACATCTTATACTTTACACCTTACCTTGGATAATATATCCACATGTAGATATAATTTCTACTAAATAAGAGATATTCTGGTAAAAAACAGCTTGTAAATCGCAAGTAAATGCCGTTTTTCTAAATACCTCGGAATTAGGTGCCAATTTCAGAACCCATCGGAATTAGGTGCCGTTACCTTATTAAAGATATTTATACCAGTATCGATGCTTCATAATTTGCTGTTCAATAACAATATAATTAAATTTGATTTCCTTTAATACACGTACCTACTCTGATTGTGTTGATAATAAACAAATTAACGTTCATCAGAATCAGATGATTTCCACTACGTTGGACGCTTCGATTAATCTGACGCCGACTGTACAAATTACTTTAATAATGTTATTGTATTTCACCCGAGATTCTGGTGAAATACCTAGCATTTAGTACTAAACTACGTAGTCGAATCGATAAGTCAAAAAAGCAAATGTATAGGATTTTCCGTAAGTTTGCTATATTATATCGTAAACTTACGTCAAATCCCATACATTTGCTTTTTAAAAGATGTTAAATAGTGTATTTATCCAGTGAAAGTTTGTAAGAATGTATGGATGGATGGATGTTTGTTACTCTTTCACGTAAAAACTACTGAACGGATCTGGATGAAAATTGGTACGCAGATAGATTATGGTCTGGAATAACACATAGGCTACTTTTTTGAAGCGATAACCGACATCCGCGCGGGCGGAGCCGCGGGCAACAGCTAGTTTATATATATTAAGATTATTACAGGTACTATAAGACCAATTGTACCTACTGGCTAGTATAGTATCGTTCATAGAAGCGGTGTTAAATGACAATTGAATTGTAGTGTGTGTATAGAGCTCCAACTTGCACGCTTTGTATTTCACCCACTCCTTGTATATGTCGCAGGATAATCGGATAAAACGGATCTTTGTAAATATTCTGGGACGATAGCAAAATACCAAATAATAAAAATCAAACAACAAATTTCGTAATTATCCGGGATATTTTCAGGACGTTTAAGTTTTCATTACAAAAAAACGACTTTTTTAACCGACTTCAAAAAGAGGAGGTTATCAATTCGTGTGTATTTTTTATTTTTTTTAATGTTTGTTACCGCATAACTCCGTCATTTATGGACCGATTTGAAAAATTCTTTTTTTGTCTGACTGGACATACTTCCAGTTTGGTCCCATTATCATCAAAAGAAAGTTCTGATGATGGGATCCATGAGGAATTGAGGGAACTCCTCAAAAGTTATAGGCACACATATAGCAATTTCAATATTTTTAACAATAAATTAATCATTTGCATTTAGAAAGTGTAATATGGTGAAGTAAAACTGATGAAGAAGACCACAGTTGGCCATCTGAACTTCTCAATAATAAGTATTTTACTGATGGCGATTAGATAAGTTTCAGTTATTGTTGCTAAGCAACTATTAATAAGAAATAATGACGTGAATTAATTGAGCGCGGATTGCACAGATTTAATACCTACTTGACCTGTGTTCAGCCCGACGCTCAGTCGATTTTATTCGATTGTAACAAACAAATATTTGAAAATTTTACAACTTGCCGTACTGAAGTCGGTTTTTTTTTGTTAAAATTATTGTAATGAAAACTTCAACGTTGATTTCACGAATGACGAATGAATGAAGCCAGCGCGCATTGATCAGTGAATATAACGTTTTTGTTCGCTATTTACCTAAAATAGCTCGGATTTCTGCAATGATCCTGAAAATATATCGGATGATTACAAAATTCTTTATTATATTCCTATTTTTAGTTTTTTTTTTTTGCAATTGTCCTAGGATTTCCACAAAGATCCGTTGTGTACAACTTTCCTGCGACATATATCCATTCATGTTTCGAATCCTTTGAGTTAGCGAGAGTTTGCTAGTCCTACATACTGGACGTAAGGTTAACTCAATTTAATCTTGTGAGAAGTACTGTGACAACTAAGAGGAAACTCTAGAACAAAGGTAATGGCTAAGAGCTATTCGTTACTTGTGAGATCGCTGTGCTAATAGCAGGCCTCTTATTGCAAGGGTCATTTAGAAGGGTACCTACCACCGTACCATATATTTTGTCGCTTTGTAGTGGAGTGCAAATTGTGTACTGCAGCTTGTGGAATTCTCAACTACGATAAAGGTCTGAATCGCGGTACTGCGTGGATAATAATAATAGATGTCTTTTATATTGACGTTTTTTTGCTTGCATTTTAAAATAATGTGAATGAAAGGAGTTATAGATCGTTTCGCCTGCCATTTGTTCGCCCGAACGGGCCAAACGACCAAATTACAAAATTTATAATATTTGATTGGGCGTTTCGCCTGACAGCATCAAAATCTGTCTGTACATGAAAAGTAATAAAACCTCCATCGGGCGAAACGCCCAATCAAATATTATACATTTTGTAATTTTGTCGTTTGGCCCGCTCGGGCGAACAAATGGCGGGCGAAACAACCTATAACTGACTAACAGTTTATAGTAATAATGCTGTGAGGTTGCTCATTTTATAATAACATATAATTCATGGTTTTTAAGAATTAATTTAAATATTTTAAGATAGACATGTACGTAATAATATTTTTGTGAAGGTAGTATTCTGTAAGTATATTCCAAATCAAATAAAAAAAAGAGTTGTCTTTTAAAAAAAAACCAAATTAAACAGGTTATTAAGGTAGTACAAAACAAAAATGTTCCCTACATTTTACCATAATATACTGGTGTGCAAATGTTAAATTAATTAAATTATTGTTTAAAATAATTAAAAATACCACCCTAGAGAAAAAAAAAGAAAATTGCAATACTTTTCCAGCGCCGAAAAATAATTCACGAATAAAGCCCGAGCTAATGATGTGTCATTGTAACAATGCGAGCAGCATTCAGGCCGGATAAGAGTTGCAATCATACAAAAAATGAGTAACAACAATATGCCAAAACAAAAGAAAAGTAGTGAGTGTGAGCAAAGTAGGTATAATAATTATAATGGTGAAAAAGAATAGAAGAAGGTGTGAGTTTGATTCATTCATTGATGACACTGTGACACTTATGCAGCTTAATGAAAAATGCCAAATCAGGCGTCAGCTAATTATCGTACTGTCGGGTTCTCTGACTGAACAGACAGGGGTAGAGCCTAAGGAAAGAATGGAAAGAAACGCAGCACTTTTTTCAATCGCCAGATATTATGTGGTTACAATTTGTGACCGCAGAAAGTGCAACCATAAACTTCATACAAATACATTTGGGTATTTATACATACTTATCAAATGTATAATAGTAATAATCATTTTAATATACAGTTGCAAATTTACGTATAAAGGTCTTATAAAATAATAAATGTATTATAAATTCTATTTAAAATTTGGAGAAGCTTTATTTTTGCTGACATGACGCTGGGCGAGGCAAATCAAACCCACGCTTAATAAACTCCCTCTAGGGTATACACTATAATAAAATTAAGGATTGTATTTTAATGTATTTAATTAATAAAATTTTGCCTCGAGACTTTCTCGTCACTTCGTAGGTCAAATTTGAGAGGTTCAAATATTGTTAAAATAATAATACGAAAATAATATTAAAGTTAGTAAGTGCTTTGGAAAGGGCTTATGACTAGCAGTGGACTATGGGACGCTTATAAAAATAATGATGAAGTTGGTTATATCCAGTGACGATAAATGTAAATAAAAGTTACAGCATTTTCATATAAGTAGATCCGTAAACTGCAACTTCAAAGTAATAAGGCCTTAACTAAAAATCAGTGCTGCATATTGCACCCACAGTGGAAAAATGGCTTAAGTTAAACAGTGTTTTTTTTTGCAATTTACATCTTATTCTCAATAGCTAAGGTTCAAAGTGAAAAAGTGTCATTTCTCAAGTTATGCCAGTTTTTTACTAAGGTTGCGATATGTAACACAAGCATATTTTGCTGGTGCCTTTTATATTCAATTATTTTTATCGAGTGAGTGGCCTACCGATATACGATGTATATATACGATGTATATATATACGATGTATATACACTGACGGACTCATAAACTGCATCAAAGTAATAGACGACTTTGAAATAAATATTTTAACCAAGTAGTCAAACTTTCTATACAGATTTAAATTGAAACCTCTAGATTGGTTCGTGAACTTTAAAACAGTGTAGGGTCATATCCTTAAGTTTAAGTTTGTGTACTGGAAAGGACCTTAAGACTTTTTTTGAAGAAAAACAGAAATTTAAGGAAAATTGGTTTAATTAAAAAATTGGTTTTAACAATAGACACAAACTTTATGCAAGGGTTTATTTATGTTTTAATAAGGTGTATTACCTCCACGTGCCCTTATTACGGATTCTAATCTGTTCCGCATAGATTTTATTAGGGTTATTAAAAGATCTTGCGGAATATTGTCCCATTCTTCTGCAAGTGCTGTTCTTAGTGCTGCCACTGTCGTGGGCAAAGGGTTTCTCGCATATACAGCTCTTTTTAAATTGTTCCAAACATGCTCAATGGGATTAAGATCCGGGCTGCGTGCTGGCCAATTCATTGTACGTATCCCAACCTCTTCGCAATATTGTCGAACTTGTGCAGCAGCGTGCGGCCGGGCATTATCCTGCATTAAAGTAAAATTTTCGCCTATGAATCCCATGTAAGGCACCACGTGATCTTCTAAGATCTCTGTTATGTAGCGATGTGCAGTCAAACCCCCTCTATTACCGTTTTGACGGACCATGTCTATGAACACAAGTTCTGTTCGCCCGTTCATCGATATGCCACCCCAGACCATACACGAACCGCCTCCAAAAGGAACACGCTCCTCAATGCAACTTTGAGCATATCGCTCCCCACGTCGATGATAGACTCTTCTGCGACCATCTGCACCATATAAACATGTCCTACACTCGTCCGTGAACAATACGGAGGTCCATTGCTCTTCTGTCCAATTCAGGTGATCACGCGCAAATCTTAAGCGAGCTTGTCTGTGAGCTACAGACAACTTTGGACCATTTGCTGGTCTAAAAGGGGTGATATCCGCTTCCTTTAACCTTCTTCTTATTTTTCGTGCACTCACGTTTACTCCACGCACTTCATTAAGCTCTGTTTTGATGTTAACAGACGTGAGGAAACGATTTCGCAGGGAAGTTGTAACAATAAATCGGTCATCACGACCGGTGGTTGCTCGAGTCCTGCCTGTACCACGTCTCCTTCTGTAAGAATCTGTCTCCACAAACCTTCTGTATATTCTAGAAACCGTAGACTGGTTTAAATTTAAATTTCTACCAATCGTTCGTTGATCCAAGCCCTCCCGCACCAATGCTACAATTTGAGCCGCTTGTTCGGACGAAGTATCCATATTATGGTTCAAAAACTCTCGATGAGTTAAAAAACTAACCCAACAATTCTGCTGGTAACAATAATTCAATTGACAAAAGAATAAAAATCAATGATAATCAATTTAAAACTTTGCTATAAATAACACGCAAATCTGATACTACGAGTAAATTTTCTTTTCCCGGCTATATTCATTTGTTTTACTGCAGTTCTATTTTTAAATTTTCCTTTTTTTTGAGATTAAGAGCCAGTCTTTCCATATTTATATAATTTAATCTAAAAAGTTATCATACTTATTAAAAAATCATTTTAAAAATAATCCTGAACTTTGATGCAGTTTATGAGTCCGTCAGTGTATATACGATGCCAGAGTTGTGTAGATTGCTCTTACAGGCCTCTGCCGTAATCTAATGATTTTAATGTGGGCAGAGCGATAGACAGCAGAGAATTTAATATAAAACATTGTTCTTCAATTAGCTTTCTGACTTTATGGACAAGTCCATTATTAATTTCGACGCTGAATCATTTACCAAATAAATTCACCAAGGAGTTTTAATACATTTAAAGATAGCATTAAAAGCCACTTGCTTAGCATGGAACCTAACAGCTTCTGGCGTCATTGTAAAAAGATTCATCACATCACATTAACATCACAAACAGAATCACTATCACGATGCAAAATTTCGTACTTATTAGTTTTTTTTTATACTACTTGGGTGGCAAACAAGCATACGGCCTACGGTTACTGTAGCCGCGTGCAATACCGGAGGTATCACTTGCGTATTGCTGACCCATTTTATTATACCAAGGCTTTAAGATGGAGTATCCCTGGGCTATTCGGGATAATCTCACCCACATGCCCACCGCTGTGACTCCTGTGAGCTAGGAAACCAACTGATACACCGAGCTTTGACACTCGTGCGTCCCGTGGACATCTAAACCTATGTCTTGGACCCCGCAACGAATTTAATCAGAAGTAAATAGGATAAAGCTAGGATCGTGCTAGGTGGCGTGCCCTTGGAGAGGCCTATGTCCAGCAGTGGACTGCGATAGGCTGATGATGATGATGATGAAATAGGAGGAGTTAGAAAGAAAAGTATCCCTAGGCTAGGAAAACGTTTCTTTCAAAACGCATCGTGCCTACCTCTGTTAATGTTTAAATTTATTTATTCGTTTTTATTTAAATTCAATTATGTCCAGATTCCACGGTAACTCGTTACCTAGACTAGAATTGATTGTCACCGTGATAATATAAAAAAACCAGTACAAAGTCTGTTTATACCAAATTTGTGGTTACAAACGTTAAACTCGACACTTTTCCTACACCAAACTAAAATCTACAACCACACGAAATATGAAGCGGTAAATAAATTTCGCAGCACTCTCGTGCCTGTTTGCCGATCTAATGTTTGGCATTTGCCATAAATGTAACCATGTGCAGCTACAAATCGTTGGCGGTTTTGGCATCGCTTGCTGACTCATAATAGCGTACTTACAAATTGATGTTAGCCGTTTAATGGTTTATTGGCTGCAGTTTTGAGTTGCTGCATTTCTTTTAGTTTGGTGCATTTTTATTTGCTTTTCTATTTGAATAGCTTTTTCTTGTTTAGGCTGTATAATGTTTAGTGTTAAATTAGACGGCAAATATAATCTGCAAAAACAACATTTGATATCACTGCCTCCTTGCTTCTGCTGCTGTCGAGTTTGCTTACTTGTAATGTCTCTCTCTTAAACTCTCTTTTTTCATCATCTCAACCCAGAAACGTCCCACTTTTGGGCACGGATCTTCTCCATACATTTGGAGGTAACCTGAATCTCTTTAGTTCAGTCAATATTAATATAGCCTCTCACTTTCTCTCTTCTCGACAATTCATCTCACCCAGTGGTAGGTTCAATCCTCTTAGTATTCTTTCTCCATTTTGCCGTACCTTGTCGTTTTTTTATTATTATAGTAATAGATCTTATAACACCTGAGTAAGTCTAGCATAAGAACATACGTGATTATATGTTTGACGGCAAAAACCACAAATACAAAGGCAAAACACTCGTTTAGCGTTAGTGCTGAACTAACAGCCACAAAAACGTAGTTATAAAACCAAGTGAATGCATAAAACAATAAAATTAAATAGCTTTTAGAATATTTTTCCATTTCAGTTTTATTTAGAACTCCTTTTCAGCCAATAACATAAACGCCTGACCTGGTTGTTGGCAAGCAACTGTAAATTTGTGCCAATTTCCAAGTCGGTAGTTTTGCAACTTCGATGAAATTCACAACTAACATTTAAAATACAGTATTTGAATACAAAAGAGTAGATAAATATTACAATTACAGAAGACCACACAAATAACCACACAGTGGTGTACTTAGTTGTGTTCCTGTAAGTGACTTATGGTCTCTATAGTACCCAAAGGTTGTGATTAGAAAAAAGATTTTAGACGTTTTCTTCGTCAATTACGGTGAACATGAATAATCTAAATTTGGAAAAGCCTCGATATTGCTCTAAATATCATTTCAAAATCGAAAATAATGAACTACAAAATTTATATTGTCTTACTTTTCGCGTATTTTATTTCGATAAAAACTTTTCTTAGGTACAGTGCCCATTTAGAGATCTTTTTAAAAAACCGTATCGTAATATTTTGATGTTATTTTTTACATAAAAGTTTGAAGTACTTTTGGGTCATACCTCTGTGTAGTTAGCAGTGAAGTGAATTAGCTGGTTGGCTTTTGTTAGAGCAGCTTCGGCGAATCAATCATCAATACGCTCACGAGAGTTCGTTACGTCTGCTAACGTTACACGGCTAAAATTTAAGATAGATTGGAAAAGTTTTACTAGTTTTAAAATATCATGTTTTTGTAGCAGAATTTAGACTAAGACAAAAGCTGATTTTGTAAAATAACAAGAGAATAGGAAAGTTTGATTGGAAAGTTTGCTATTGTTACTTAAAAGGACATTTTGGAAAAATTCTAACGTGGAATAAACTCTATTTCCATCTGTGATCTCTGTTTAGTATAAATTAATTATCAGCACAAAATGCATACAAACGTTAAAGCCCAAAAAAAATTGAGTTAAGCTCGCCTTTGTACATAATGTTATTAATGTCTCGTATGTAATACTATCTGAATTTCTCTTGTGTACATTAAAGTTTTTTTTTTTTTTTTTTCATATTCTAATATGTATTGACAGTTTTTCTCTAAGACTCATTTTTGTTTGAGTGTATATATATATACTAATAGATAGATAGAAAACTCTTTATTGTACATCAACTGCAGTTTTAAATACAAATTTTATTTTACTCAGTGATGTAAAATGGGCGGCCTATCCTGATTTATATCATGGATGAATATCTATTCTTATATCAGAAAGATAAATTTAGAGTCAAACAAAAACTTAATGTCCCTTTGATCACTCACATACACAAAACATCTGACAGATTTGATTTTATTTCAAGTTCACTCGCACAAGCATAAAATGGAACTCTCAGAATGTGTCTTTATATCATTTCAATAAATAATTACTCAAAGGATATAAATAAATATAATAAAGTGAAAACCTTCCTCATACTAATAATAATATCTTCATCGTAAGTAGAATCCAAATTAAAACTAATTAATAATGAAAATAAAAACTTAATTAGAAAAGATTATAAGGAAAGTCACGCTCCTAAATTCCCTATCATAATATTATCACAAAGAATAACGACTGGGGATATAATACGCATAATGATGTAAAGGAGAATATTTTTTCCTTAAAAAGATAATTAATAATTCGTCGTGACAAGTATCTTTGGTCAGAATGTCGCGAAAGATATCTATTCATCATTGTATTATGATTCATTATGTTCTAGATAATTCCTGTAACGAGATCGTTCCCTTTCCTCGTGAGCAAATTATTTTTCCGACAGATACTAATAACTTGAGCATTTAGTTTCCCTCAGTTTATTTATTAAGTATGATGTTTACCGGATTTGATGTTGATGCCGAGATAATAATTATGAGATGTTAGGCTCGGGTTGCTTTGACTGTGGAAATAAATGATGTGGACGGAAATAGCTGAATCACTTTGTGTATCTCTAGCTAAGTTAAATTTTGCGACGGACTTGGTAATCATCTAGGATGATATTGTTTTAACATTGTCATTGAAATACTTATATTGGATGAAATCAAATTACCTAAATTTTATACAAAATTTAATAAGCCATCAGTATGAGAGATCAGTTGGTTTAATGTTAAATTTACTACATGCACCAGACTCGCACAAAGTTAGCAAACATTCACCATAAGCACTTAATGTAAACAAATATTATGTAACTTTGTGTAGAGGAAATAAAATAAATTATTATTATTATTAATCCTGGCCCACAGGAGTCACAGCTGTGGGCATGTGGGTGGGTTTAAAAAGCCATAACTCTATCTATCATACTAATAAAGGATCAAATTAAAAGTATCCGGAACCGACGTTCATGCATGAAGGGATTGATGAATGTAGAAGAAGCGAAAGAGGTATATCTGGATCGAAGCAATTGAATCGAAGAAATTGTAGCAATTGGCGTACCATAGTCTCTGCCTATCCCAATGGGAGATAGGCGTGAGGGTATGTACATATGTATCTAACATTTTCAATATCTTGCTACAATTCCAAGGTAATTATTTATTATGCATTTATATAGAGATGGAGTAAAATCTGGCCACTAGGAACATTGGCATATTTTAAGATCATATCTTAAACCTAATTGAACGTTCATCAGGCTAAAAAAATTTAGAACAAACGTAGCAAAATTTGATAAATTCTTGAACCAAAGACAAAGACAATTTTATTTGACCTAATTCTTTGTTTTAGACTCGATACTATTAAAGAATATCCAATCAATAGAATACAAGATAAAAATAAACAATCTCCGAAATGTTATCTTAATAAGATGTTTTAACTATAGTTTGTTTGAGTTTCAAAAATTGAAAAAGAAAATACAGATATACAAAAACGATACAAATAAACAATGTAAATTTAAAAAAATACGTTTATTATTTGTAGGTAGGTATAACAATTAACAAAAATCTTTAAAATTCCATTTCAATAAAAAAAATGTAGATGTATTGTAATTAAATTTACAACATAATATGGATAATGCAATTATTTTTTTAAATTATAATTCTCTTAATACTTCTTAATCGACTTTTAAAGAAAACTGTAAAGTAAATGCACTAATAAGTTCGGAAACTACAGAAATTCATGTACTAGAGGAACAAGAAGCGAATACTAGTAGTAATCAATGGCTACCTGAAGTTTCAACTCCATTAATAACAACTTGAAGTAAGAACATAGCCGTAGTTGGTAAACAGGGACCACTTAAAGCTATCATTAATCGAGGCTCTGTTCTCTCGGAAATTTCTATTTCCAACTTGAGAAATTGTTTCTGAAATATTGTACTAAGTACCGATGGGACTAATTTCATTTCTGATACTTTATCAAAGGCAAATGGTTCGTGCGTTCCGTTATACTTAATTAAATTATTAAAATTAGTTGGCTGATTTAGGAGCCAATGAGATGCTTTTTATTTGCCTTATTTTTTTGAAGCTGCTTTTGTTTTAATTAATTTTTTTTTTTTTTTTAAGACAACTCACACATCGCTATCTGATCCCAAACTAGGCAGAGCCTGTACTATGGTAACCAGACAACATACTTATATATTTCTAAATACATACATATTATAGATAAATTACACGCAGACACAGAACAAACATTCGTGCTCATCACACAAAGATTTGTCCTGGGTGGTAATCGAACCCACGACCTCCGGCGTAGCAGTCAGAGTATTAATTATAGCTACCTATCACCTATTGTCATGTTGTTGAACACATACTCCTCTATAAACAGGTTTAAGGCCTTATTACACACGGTTTCAGGCACATATCAGACGTACCTTAATAATTTCTTCTACGACATGTAAGTTTCCTTATGATGGAAAATAATTTAATTTTACATAAAAATTGAAATTTACTATAATTATTACTTTTTTTAAAATTACTCTTGTAAATTTAACATTATTTCATATTTTATTGCAAGCCACAAATTGTCAGCTAGTCTCCAAGTTTTAATTCTACTACGTTGTGACGTCACGCCGACCACCTCCACAACAATTAACAAAGAATACAAAACCTACATAACACCAGGTTGACTACTAACCAAACGATAAGAAGAATATAACACGCACTACGTCACAACGTGTTATCATCTAGTGGTATTCAATGCTTTCAGTATCTTCAAGTGATTCCAAAAGATTAGTACAGTCTTAATAAAGTTCTTAAATTATTATTAAATGGATTTGTGAATACGCATCTATTAGCAAATTACCAAATTCCTAAATTCCCATTAATTGATTAACATGGTAATTGATGTTCTGAACTTTAACTATTATGGGCCCAGATTATATTCAAACCGATCCCACACTGGCTGCGTGGGACTAAATCACAGGATCAAAATAATGTTATCCTACGCATTTCACTTATTCCGCTTATTATAAGGAACATTATTCTTACTTTAGGAATACAAAGATATATAGAGGTAGTAATGTTAAAGTGAGAGTAAAAATGATAGAAGAGTATTAAACATGAATCTTCTTATTTATTTATGCATCTTCTTAATCATAATAATGTTTTTAAAGTAAACAATATATGAACCATGAGGAGATATAAAAGTAATTATATCACAAACACAAACTATTTGAAGAGAGGTTGGGCACCATACCACAGATTACTAAAGAGTTACTACGTACCATACTAGCAAGCAAGCCCGACTGGAAAAGTCCCTCCACCTTACAGAAGACCACAGCAGAATAAGTACACATATACAATGTCTAGTTGTGTTTCTGTGGGTGGGTACAGGTCTCGAGCGCATATTTAGGGATGCGTTTAAAAATAACGTTTTCCTATCCCAGGGATATTATTTCTTAAGGCCCTGATGGAAAAAAATGTGTTGGCAACACGCAAGTGATACCTGTGGTATTGCAAGCGTCAATAGAGAACGGTAACTGCTTAACATCAGGCGGGCCGTATGCTTGTTTGCCACCCAAGTAGTATAAGAAATAACTTAAATATATACGTAGATAAAAACTATTTATGTGCTACGACTATCACTACTTCGGTTACAGAAAACATCCAATACATCGTGGTAGGCATAAGATCTGATGCGGGGTGAGCTTGATGCATACAAGACATTGACTGCCTTGGTGGCCCAGTGGGTTTGATTCCCACACAGGACAAAACTTTGTAGATTTTTCTGAGTCTAGGTGTATGTTTGTAAAGTCCTTCGCGATACAGAGCTTGATGTCCATTGCGGAAGTTGTCTTTTTAAAATAATAATAATAAGACAGACTAATCAATTTTAACTCAGGATTGAATTGAATGAAAAAAGGAAAGGAAGGCCTTTGTATTGCAGTGGGACACTTTTTGGCTGTAAATAAATAAAAAGCCACCGTATCCTATGAGAGGAATCCATTTATCAAAATACTTACGGATAAGAACCCATGTTGCCCCTAATTAGGTGAGACGTGACATTTAACAACGACGGGGAATATCCAAACAAAGGGAAAATTTTGCCTTATTATTTTACTGTGAATCATGTAAAGGATGGCGTTGCCATAGCACCTATGTGTTTAAAGCTATTTCTGTAAACATTTTGTGTAATTATTTGTAATGTTTTTACTGGGTCGGCAACGCGCGAGTGATACCCTTATTGAAATCATTCATAGGCACCTACTTGACATCAGGCGGACCGTATGCCTCCTTGGTAGTATATAAAAAAGGGTTGATTTCACCAAACTCGGTTTAATTTTGAAACCTCGCATTTTAATCAAACATATTATATTTGTTTATCCAGACTGACTGACTTTATGATTGATTCAACGCTGAGCCTCAACCGCTGGGGCTACAAGCTTGAATTGTTGTATTAAGTGTGAAATGAAAATGAAAAAATATTTATTAGTTTTAACAAGTTTCCTTAAATTATTCTGATCCTGAGCACTAAGAAGAAGTTTTTGGAAATCCATAAACAGCCAAAATGAAAAATGAAGTCTGGGTGGGTTTTTAGTTAAGAATAAACCAAATACTATCACGGCTTCAGATTTATGCTCTGAGCCGGTGAAACCCACCCTTATTCCACGTTATCTTAAAATTCAAATATATCTAATCTTAAAGTATTTATAATTGGTAGTATTGAATATTAAAAAGTTAATTACTTTTTGTTTATTGTTGACACATTCATCCAGATCACGGATTCATAGAATGTTTGTATTTTCCTTGATATAAATGTATACCGTTATATCAAAAATTGCCCCTAAACAGTAGGCAATAAACGAAGCCAGCGATTAAGCTCTAAGTGGAGGCCGGTTTACTAATAAGCCTAAGTAATGAGAGGCCTCACGGCTTATGACATTAACAACTAACTGTGTAAAGGCGAGTCCAAGGAGCAAGAGGAAAATTACCAGAATTAACGATTTTTTTGTTCTTGGTTTTAGTTTCTTGACTTAATCTTTGACGTGATCCTCTTAAGCTACTCGTTGAGTAAATACATATAAGAATATGGGAACAATCGGTTTCCAAAGCTCTTTTAGGGATCCGTTTTTAGGGTTCCGAAGTAAACAAGGAACCCTTATAGTTTCGCTATGTCCGTCCGTCCGTCCGTCCACAGCTTTGCTCAGAGACCTTTAATCCTAGAAAGCTGTAATTTGGCACGAATATACATATTACTCATGCTGACAAAGTGGTAGAATAAAATCTAGAAAAATATTATTTTCTAGGGTATCTCCTGTACATGTGAAGTGGGGATGTTTATTTTTTTTCTTGACTACCCCATGGTGTTGGGTATTGTTGAATAGGTCTTTTAAAAATATTGTAGGTGTGTTAAGACAGGTTTTTGATTGAGGGATTCGTTTGTGAAATATTAAGCTTTTAAGTGCTAATTTTTATTAGAGTCAAGTGTCCTCCTGCCAGCCAAATGGTGGTATTTGGAAGTGTGAAAAAAATCACGGTTTCTACCCCTAGGGATATTCTATTGCTCTAGTATTGCAAGCGTCTAGACTATGGTAACTAATAAACAAAGCCTTATAACATTTTTTTACGATACTAACTTATATTGTGGCCATCAGTTTATTAAAGGTTTGTTTTGTTTTTTTAAAGACAACTCCCGCACTAAGAAATAAACGCTGTGTTTTTACAACGGTCACAAAGTACATCCAGACCATTTTTTTACACCAAGGCTTGAAGATGGGAGTATCCCTGGGATAGGAATACGTTTGTTTAAAAACACATCCCTAAATGAGCGCTGGAGACCTGTACTCACACACAGGAACACAACTACACTACTGTGTGTAGTTATATGGCTGTGGTCTTCTGTAAGGTGGAGGTCCATCCCCAGTCGGGCTTGCTTAACTAGTGTGGTGCCCTAACTCTGTTAAAATGGTTCGTGAGATCGAACCCACAACACGCAGCACAGTGGTAAAGTGCGGGGTGACCACTAAAGCCACTGAACTAATCCTGCAGTCAAAGGTATTCTTATACAAACTTATTGAAAAGAAGTAGCTCAAACAAAGTCAACTTTTCTTCACTTGACCTTCGCCAACTTATGGAGGTCATGTAAGGTTAGTTACGTAAGGTCTAGGACAGTCTTAAATCTTACTTAACTATAAAAAGCTTTCACTAGATTGTAGGCAATGAGAGGCAGAAATTCAAACAAAGTAAATCGCTATACACGAAAGGTTTTGGCCATACTTTATACAAGATTTTGTATATAGTATGGCCGTCTTAATTCTTCTTATCTTATCGTTTGGTTAGTGGCCAACCTGGTGACAGAGTTATTTAGATCGCTCATATTTAGGCCTCCGTCGTGATCTAACGACTGTTAACAGCCGGGACCGACTTTTAACGTGCCCTCCGAAGCATGGAGACGCTCAGATGAAATACCACTATGCGGTCACCCATCTATAGGGTTACCGCGCCCTTGGTAGCTTAACCCACTGATCGTTTACCGAACAGCAAGTGCACCTAGCTATGAGCGCCACTCTTTATACGCCGTCTTAATAAAACTAGGTGATTACCTATGTTGAAAGGTAATTATTTATTTTGTCTCATGATTATAATTATAATCTTCAACAAAACACATTCTGCTAAGTATATATTATAAGAAATTTATATACCTTTATCATTCATATTCTACTATAAACAGTATACTGCACCGGGGTGGTGCACTGGTATGTGACTGCTGAGCACGAGATCTCGTACTCGATTCTCTGGTCGAGCCAAAAATCTATATTGGGTTTGTCTGTCAAGAAGTTCGCAGTAGATGCCCGGCGTTTGCCTGTGGGATTGCCTGTTTGGATCTTTTTACAATCTCATATTTATGTCGAATGCTTTTTTAAATAATTCCTAAATGCTTTCGAACAAATACATCCTACTAATATTATAAATGTGAAAGTTTGTGAGTATGGATGGATGGATGGATGTATGGATGTTTGTTACTCTTTCACGCAAAAACTACTAAACGGATCTGTATGAAATTTGGCACAGAGATAGATTATAGTCTGGAATAGCATATAGGCGATAGGCATTTTATCGCGATAACCGACATCTACGCGTGCAGAGCCGCGAGCAACAACTAGTATTTCATAATTTTATAGTGATAAGAGTGGTAACAGGCCAAGTCTTTAAAAGACTGCCTGTTGCCACACATATTGAATGACTCTTCCTGGTTTCAGACAGATGCATATTGTTCAAATTTACGTTGGGATCCCTATGTTTTAAAAATAAAATGCAGTGCAAAAAAATATTTTACGTATTAAAAGCTACATTATCAGCTAGCAGTATACGCTCGCTGATAATGTAACTTTCAATACGTAATTCTTTTTAAAATTGCTATGAATTAGCAGTGTTTCAGTTTTTTTTTTTTTATACTACCAAGGTGGCAAACAAGCATACGGCCCGCCTGATGGTAAGCAGTTTTAGTTTATTCTTACAAACTAAAATACTAATCTTTTCTTTTTATATTATTACTAAGTTTAGCATAGAAATATAAATAGTATAGAAATAGATACCAAAATGACACCAACAACTTATAGACTCAATTATACAAATAACAAAATACCAACGACCTCGCTATATCTAAATCTTGCTATACTTTCAATCTGACCAAACCCACACCCATTATCTTTCTGTCCACATCCTAACTAACTCACGGCGAGCCAATTCCACTATCATTAGTTAGACGCACTTAACTCTATAGTGTAGCCGTCCCTTCTAATGGCATTATTCTGTTTGGGTCAACTTTGCCAACAACTTAAAGGCAATTTTCACATGAGGCTACTTTGCAAGAACTTGTTTTTAGTACTTACGCAACCTAAAGATGTTTATACTATTCTGTTGTTTTAGAAATATATATTTCTCTCTCACTCTTCGTTCTAACGATCAATTGAAATAAAAATCAAATTAATCCGCACATACTAGTCTCAGTGTACTTTGTCGCAGAGAAATGTTTGTTAGGTTAGTCTCTCGTGATATAATTCCAGATCAGATAAAGCAGGAGTCGTATTTCAAAAAATATCATGTAACAAAACTATTCACCGTGTTTTGTTAACAGCAAAAATCATTGCAAACTGGTTATAAAAATTTCAACAAAATAAATATTGTTTTGAAATATTTTAGACGTTCAAAAATAAATCTTGACCAAAATTATTGATTTAATTGAATTAGAATTTTAATGAATTCAACTCATTCCTCCATCTCCGTCATCTGGGTCTACAACGCTATTGCTTGCCATTCAGATGTATCCACTGGGTCATAAATTTGGTCCATTGGTCGTCTGACATGTAGCAGGTATGACGAGCCCAGCTCCAAAGCATACGGTCCACCTGATGTTAAGCAGTTACCGTAGCTTATGAACGCTTGCAATACCAGAGGCATCACTTGCGTATTGCCAACCCATTTTTTTTTAGATGGGAGGATCCCTGGGATAGGAATACGTTTCTTTCAAAACGCATTTCTAAATGAGCGTTGGAGACCTGTACTCACACACAGGAACAAAACATCACCGCTGTGTGTAGTTATTTGGCTGTGGTCTTTTGTAAGGTCCTTTCCAGTCGGGCTTGCTCGCTAGCATGGTGCTCTACCTCTCGCTTTTAGTTATGAGCTCCGCTACTTATAATATAACATGCTAAACTAACAAAGATTTTGACTGTATTCACAATCCTCAATTCCTTCAAATTAATTTAGCCTTTTCCTCAAACTCAATCAAGTAAACAGAACAAAAGCCGGTCGTCCTTACACCAAGAGTTACTTAAGTTGGTTTTCTAAATCTCAGTTTCCCGCTAGTCGTACCCGCTACAGGGGGGAGCAATGCCACGCATCACCGACGCGACTGGACGGCCAGATAAAAGGATTTACGCTTAATACATTGTTGTCCGTGAGTGAACGAAGTGAATGGCCCGGCCTATATTGTAGCTCGATCAACCGATGCCTTTTCATATTTTTTTAATAAACATTTATATACGATGACACGTTAAGTATCTGATTTATGTTTGTGTTGATTTTATTTTAATTGAATTTTTAAGTGTAAATACACTCACAACTGTTTATCGAAACATTGCACGAAACTTCATACAATGTTTCGATAAACAATTTGTTGTGTACTATTGACAAAGCTAAGCGTGTCTTTGTTAATAGGATTTACAAAATAGTAAACTTTCGCATTTATAATATTTATCATCATTTCAACCAATAAACGTCCCATTGCTGGGCACGGGTCTACTCCATACACTTGGAGAGATATTAGCCTACAGTTATAGTAATACCAGGCTGGCCAGACGGGTTGATATATGGATATGTATATTATGTATAGGGTTTTGTTTTGAGTTTGCTCACTCGTGCTGGTGGATATTTTCTACCTAACTTAAGGGACTTCTAGTCCCTTAGTCGATTCTTACGGCACCTTCGAGATGGAACAAGGTGGTGATATATTATTATGTATTCTTAATCCGTCACCTCACGGACTTAGTATAGATAAACTACTACTATTAAACTTTATAATATTAGTATAGATAAACTTAGGCATTCTATTTGAAAATAATAATCATAACACATACATACGTAACTCAGCCTCTTTTAAATTATGTAAGAAGAAAATTACGGGGAATAGCCTCCACATAGGAACAAACTTACATATTATACTATAGAATCGAAGTATGGTTAAACTTTATAAATGTTATTTTGTAAATAGATAAATATATTTTTCTCTCCTGTCTAAGATTTTTTTTCTCTCCTAAAAACCTTTCTAAGAATAAGTAGTCAAGGGACAATAGGATCTTAAAATGACGGATTTAGATGTGTTTTTTAGACACAACCAAATCCATTTGATAAACATTAATGAGGCAAACAAACGTATGGCCCGCCAGATGGTAAGCAGTATTCATAGCCTTTGGTCACTTGCTGACTCTGCAAAATCCTTTTAACTCCTTTCTTGAACAACTCCATATTGTAGTCTCTCGGGAGAAACTCGTATATCTTACTTTTCAAGTTTATTGTTTGCTATCACCGCTAACCACATCAAGGTAACAAGTTTCAAGAAATATGAACTAAATTCACTTAAGATAAAATTTTCATTTTAAATTGTTACTTAGGAAATGAAACTTTTCGATAATTTTTATATTTCTTAATGTACTTTTTAGCTTCGTGAAGAACCAAGGGAACACAATGTCTTGACTTTGATTAAAATACTTCTTTAGCCTTTTATTAAAAATGTACCGCAATGCCTCTTCAAACTCATGCAATTTCCGTTGCAATGAAGTTTCTTTTTCATCGTAGCTAACCCCCGGTCCGCTAATTATTCTATCTTCAAGATACTTACAATTGTTTCAAAGTTGCATTCTCTAGCAAAAATGAGAACCGCTGGGTGTTGGTAAAAGAAAAGGTATAATTAGCCTTTTTCTAATTATACGGTATACTACAATTTTTGCATTGGACCGTATCTTTGTAGTTGCAAATTTATTTGTTCAAGATGTTCTTTCTTTGTGTCATTATATTTGGTACATAGTTCTGTGGCTTAAATGGTTACCATGCATTTCCATTGCATCGCGTGTTGTGAGCTGGATAACTACACGAAATAAAATTTTATATTGTGATCCACGAACCAAGTCGGGGTTTACTTCGTGTTCGTGTTATTTTTATTCTACCAAGGTGGCAAACAAGCATACGGCCCGCCTGTTGGTAAGCAGTTACCGTAGCCTATGGACGCTTGTCACGTGTATCATTTGCGCGTTATAATTTTATGTCTATAAAGTCAATCGAGACACTGTGCTTGTTCATAGTGCGGGAGTTGTCTTTGAGTGTATGCAGTGTTTGTTCTTCTCTTCTTTTCTCGTATCGCTCTTGGCAATGTGGTCATCACATTAATGTCTTGAATTTGGTAGAGGCTGATGCTCTGCTGATAGCTTGCTAAGATATCTTGCCATATATGTAGTTCTGTGGGCTTTGAGCAACAGAGTCTCCCCCTATTACACGGGATCTAACATAGCTAGAGAACCATATGTTTCATGCACCGCTGCCTGCCTTTTCGGGCCAAAAGCATGATGTTTTGTAAACAAACAAACAATCAGCTTCTTAAAAAATGGTTCGGTTTCATTACGTCGTAATAAAGAATCACAAATGAGTACACGGTTCGTTAGGTTTCTTTCAGTGAGCTCGTGAGGTACCCAAATATCGAGCGTTTTTGTGTACCCAGTTTTTTTCAAATGCGCCAAAACTGTTTTGTGGTCAATTCCCAGTTCTTCAGCTACGTCGTCACTACTGATCTTGCTCCACTTTTTCGAAAATGGCATCCATTTTATCCGTAATAGAGCGATCAGAGCGACGTGCATCTTTGACATCAAAATTTCCAGTTTGAAAACGCTTAAACCAAATTTGTGCTACTCTCACAGACACTGCACTAGGTCCATAAACATCGCAAATTTTTTTCGCGGCTTGCGTTGCATTTTTACCTTTTTTGTAATGTTATCAATACCAATATTATATTATTATCAATGTGAAAATAACCCTTTCTTTTGCAACAAGCTGAGCTAAGAGCATTTTTGCCTCTTTCAGATATTTTTACAATAATGCATATTACTATGTACCTATATTTACAATTGAGAGCGAAATAAATATGTTTTCATCCTTTCTTTTTGTTACTTTAATTTTAAGTTTGTTTGTTCCTTTTAACGACTAAACAACTAAAACTAACTGACTAAAAATCCTCATAAAATTTGGCAAGAAAATAGATGGTATCCTGGGAAAGGACACACTTTTAACCGCGATAATCAGCATAATTTTATATTTATATAACATTGTGTTTGATGTTATACCGCATTAAACAACTCAACAATTTTGGCGCTCACTAGTTTACTATTCATGCTAAGTATAAATTATATTAATATTAATGAAGTAGGGTCGGGAAAATATCTCGACGATTAAAACCGAATTCTATCGCTATCATATTATATCGTGACGATTTTAATTTATTATGAGGCGTTGTTATGTACCTGTAAAGTTGTGGATATGGTCTGGTTATATATCTTTATATATAAAAATCAATGCCACTTTTCGTTGTAATTGAACTCCTCCTGTGTTCGGGTAGGGCCCCGGATGGTTTAGATTCACAATTGGACCCGGTAGGTGGCGCTGCTGTTGGTATATCAGCTTTTCCGGGTAGGACGACGTCTGCCAGGTCCGCTAGTACATTATATATATATATATATATATATATATATATATATATATATATATATACAAAGAGGTTTCATGGTAGCATTCGTGTTCAATATAACAACATTTTTAGACACATCATGGGGCTAGAGCGACATTGTAGTGACTCCGGGATGTTCACGGAGGCGAGACTGAACACCTTTAATGCCATCCAGAGGTGCAGGATTGCATCATTCATGGCCAGAGTAGATACGTGTCAAAATATAATTATAAGAGGTCTAGCAGTCTGCATGCGTCGAGCACGTACAGGCGATGGCATGAAATAGCAGCCTGATGTTGTGATGTTTTTTTAAATTTATTTTTATGTTATTTTATTCTTATTAATATTATTATTATTATTTTTTTTTTTTATGAAATGGAAATTTTAATTTTCATATGGATTTTTTCTGCAATAAATGATTATTATTATAATTATAGCCCGCTTGATGGTAAGCAGTTACCGTAGCCTAATAAGGCTTTTAATACCAGGAGCATTACTAACGCGTTGTCGACCTTAATTCTTGTAACATCATGTTATTCACAAACCGCCGTACGCCTGTTTGCCATCACATAAAACAGAAGCAAATGATTTGTCAACCTATACTACAACCAAATACAGATTTTTTTTCAAAAGTAACTCTACAAAAATATCCCGATTTTATTTAGGTTCAATCCTGTTGATCCTAAATAAATTTTCGTCTAGTTTTATAAACAAAAGGCAGTTTTCTTTCTGACACAATTTACCCTACACTATTTAGTATGTAAATAGTACATTAACTCAGACAATAGTGGGCCAGAGCTATTTTATTTTGCTACCCGCCTGTAGTTCATTTAAAACCGGATTAGGGTGACCATGATGTATGAAATGTGCAACTGTTCTGGAAAATTAATGTGTTCAAGGATTTAGTGTAGGGTACGTCATAAAGCTTAGAGTCTAGTGGTTTTGATAAGAATTGTGTGTAGTGTACACTTCGGGTGTTGGTAGCTTAGGATCGGGTTATTAGTCTATGTGGGGTTGACGTTCACAAGCTAGCAAAATTTATGAATATTCCTCTGTATTATGAGACCTTTTGTTTTGGAGTTTATATTTATATAAAAACCGGTCAAGTGTTAGTAAAGCCTCACTTTATTAGGGTTTTGTTTCATGTTTTCTCATTTTTTTCTCACATCTTATAGAAACAGTGGTAGCCAGCAATGGACTTAAAAACTTATAAATTAAAACTTACACAAGAGGTATGACTTCGATCTAATCTATACTAATATTATAAAGCTGAAGAGTTTGTTTGTTTGTTTGGTTGAACGCGCTAATCTCAGAAAATACTGGTTTGAATAATTAAAAAAAAACTTTTTTGTTGTATGGTGCATTTATCGAGGAAAACTATATACTATCACGCTATGATCAATAGGAGCGGAGCACATGTGAGATATGTTGCAAAATCGGGGACAATATTCCAAATTACCACACGGACGAAGCCGCGGGCGACCCCTAGTTATGCTATAATAACCTATTAGCAGTATTGATACTCGGGTATCCTCCATACGTTTGAAGGGATATTAGCGCTCTATACCAATACCAACTCGTCTGGCCAGCGTGATTTAGTAGGCTAATATCCCTTCAAATGTATTGACGAGACCCGTGCTCAGCAGTGAGACGTTTATGGGTTGAGATGATGATGATTTGTTTGTAAAAATAAATTGTTTTCTTTTCTTTCTTTATGATGTTGATTGCGCTTACATCTAAACAATAGTCCTGTTTTTTCCTCTTTTTTTATTATAATTAAATATAACAATTTTAATCAGTATATCAATTATTTACATTTCTATATTTATGGTCGGTCTACTCGCGATACACCCGTACAATTTACTCCGCGCGTTACTCTGTGAAATATTTTAAAATTAATTATGAACTTGCTCCGGGCGAAACAGATTGTTAACACTTTACTACAATGTCCTTTATACTTACGAGTTACTGTTATACCTTGTTATATGCGAGATACTCCATGTTTTCTAGACTTGCTTAGGTAGTTACTTTTTAAATCTTTTCACACTGCTTCTTAGTATACGAGTATAAACTTTGATATTCGAAAATCTCACACTCTGCGCGAAATATTCTTAAAAATGTACTTGAAGATTTCGCTTCAAAGTACAGAATAACTTTCAAATAAATATATTTCTCCAATATGATAAAGTTGCTAGCATTGAAAAATTGTTTTTAATACTTGTGTGTTGCCAACCATTTTTTTTACACCAGGCCTTTAAATGGAGTGCCTATCCTTGGGATAGGAAAACGTTTCTTTTAAAACGCATCCCTAAATGAGCTCTGAAGACCTGTACTCACACGCAAGAACACAATTACACCGCTGTGCATAGTTATTTGGCTGTAATCTTCTGTAAAGTGGAGGTCTTTCCCTTGTCGGGCTTACTTTCTAGTATGGTGCCTTACCTCTCTTAAAATTGGTCAGTTAAAGTCAGTTTGAAGTTTATGTTTCTAGCAGTATATAGGTATATTAAAGATTCTATCAGCCCTACAAATTTAATAAACTTTCCAAAAATCGATGTAAAGATAGACTATTTAAATGGCTACAAACGCTGGATTATGATAGCACTGAGCAGCTTATGCTGGTACAATCTTAACACCTATTTGTTCATATACACGCACATACACACATACGCATGAACACACAACACACACACACACAAAACACACACACACACACACACACACACACACTCAATTATCCCTTCTCTTCCATATACGTAGAATAAGTAGTAGATTGTAACTCAATACTAGTTACCTAAATCAAGAGTGAGGGCCTGGTGATCTGTAACACAGGGTTTCCCTAGTACGGACTCCAGTCTCTCACAAAGGATTTTATTTGTAAACACATTATTATTATTATGGTATAACAGTTATACTTGAGAATAAACAGAGAATTAGCAAAATGTCTACAAAATACGTTTTCTTATGAAGTTTCTCTTTGGTGGCGCTGTTGCCAAATCGTGCAATTTGTCATAACGCAGGAATAGTTATACCAAAGTTATACCTGCTTTATTTGTTAAAAAATATTCTTGACTTATTCTTAATTTATAACTGGTATAACTATACCTAGTATAAGAATGAGATAAATGTGATATAACATTTTTTTATTTGTAAGTTATTAAATTTTTTTATTTGTAAGTTATTATATAAAATCTGTAAAACAGAATATGAAATGAATCGAAAAAGAATTGGACTCGGGTGACAGTCTGTAATCCCGTTAAGCGGCTTTTATATCGTCGACTATTCGAATAGCCACTATTCAAATTTCCAACCGTTTGAATTCAGCTGTTGGTTCTTTTTATTGGTGTAATATTGGTAACATGCATTCTTCCCATCCTCACCTATGGTGCTCAGACTTGGTCTCTGACTGTTCAATAAAAGTCTAGACTCAGGGTATGCCAGCGAGCATTATAGCGCAGTATTCTGGGAGTCCGTCTTTTGGACTGTGTACGAAACTCAGAGCTGTGCTCAAAAACACAAATCGCTGACGTTGGACGAAAAACCGCTAGCCTGAAGTGGAACTGGGCCGGACATATCTGCCGTATGTCCGACGATCTATGGGCAAAGACCACAACCAGATGGCTGCCACAGAACATTAGTAGACGGTGCGGCAGGCCTAGGAAAAGATGGCGGGATGAGCTTGACTCCTACCGTGCTGACTGGCAAGTGAGAGGTCTCAACCGTGACCAATGGAAGAATGAAAGGGAGGCCTTTGCCCTTCAGTGGGACAGTAATGGCTAATAATAATATTTGTAGTATTAAAATCCTGACGGCCGCGGGGATCGATAAGTCTGCAAGATTCAGTAAGATTGTTACTTAATCTTGTCATAATATGGGTGATCATTTTCAAAAACTCTTCGTGTCTCGGGAAGCGGTATAAGACCGGTCTTATACCTGAGCCTCCAGACAAGTGGCATAAACGGAAGTCGAATCGAAAAGTCAAAAAAACAAATGTATGGGATTTGACGTAACTCTACGATATAATGTTGTAAAGTTACGTCAAATCCCATACATTTAATTTTGCTTTTTTGACGTTTCACTTGTCTAGAGGGGCTGATCTCTCTCGGGTCAGAGTGGATTGTCGTACCATCGGACTTAGAGTGTAAAGGTATATAAAATTAATACACACATTTGTTGACTAAAGGACATTATTAGTTTGATAATTAAGCACCTATAATTTACTTTACATAATATAGCGAAATTGAGTGCTAATAAGGCTTTAAACAAAGGCTTTTACATTTTAACAAAAAAGTAACATATGAGCGACCTTACAGTGGAACACAGTTATTATAATCCACAGGCACACAACTACACGCAGTAGGGTAGTCTTCTTCTTTAATGGACAACGGGTCTAAATCGCGTTATATTTTAAAGGTCTTCATACCTTTTTGTTTACGTTTTGGTCGAATTGCACCGACCGTGGTCACGGGTTGACTGGTGCGGGTGAGCGGTGCCGCCGACTTCGTTGCGAAGCGAAATATTACGTGATTTAGACCCGTTGTCGATTAGTTATAATATGTGTACAAATCGTGAAAGTTTAAAATAATTTAGTCTTCTTCTTATCGTTTGATTAGTGGCCAACCTGTCGACAGAGTTATTTAGATCGCCCATATTTAGGCCTCTGTCGTGATCTTACGACTGTTAACAGTCGGGACCGACTTTTAACGTGCCCTCCAAATCACGGAGACGCTCAGATTAAATACCACTACGCGGTCACCTATCTATAAGGTTTCCGCGCCCTTGGTAGCTCAACCCGCTGACCGTTAACCGAACCACAGATTAATAAATAGTTACTACGTAAACCGAACAGCGAGTGCACATAGCTATGAGCGCCTCATTAGTAGGCAAATAGGGTAGTTATAAGCTTATGCGTAAGTAACGTAAGTAAGTAAGTACTAGTCTCCAGTGCTTATTTCAAAGAAAAACGTTATTTTAAACAATTTTTTTCTGGTACTTCTACTCATAAAACAAATCCCCTTTTCAAGATGTAGTTTGGGCAACGCGCGAGTAATGGTCCTGGTAATACAAGCGTCCATAAGTTACGATAACTGCTTACCATCGTATCGTTCACGGGTCGTACACTTGGTTTTTTCCGACCCTATACTTATTGCCTAATAGTAAAAGAGCATAAGTCAGTTAATTAACCTTTTTTAATTTGGTCGGCAACAGAAACTATTGAACCGTTTGAATTCTCCTCACGTACCAACTATCGGACTGAATTAGATTGAGTTTTATAGGTTACAACGAAAAAGAAACAAGATAAATGGACGGTACGTTTTATAATAATGCTAGAAAACTTGAGTAGAATACTGAAAATTAAACCTTTGAGTATGCTTTTGAGAGAGGCAGGGCACCATGCAAGCGATCAAGCCTGACTGGGGAAGTACCTAATGCTACTGCTATTACGAGCGTTTTTTTTTTGGTAGAGAGGAAATGCTTTAATACCGCCCCGCCCGAGAAAGCGATGCCTATATGTCGGACTATCCGGCCTAAAGATCGTAGGCGGCCAGCAATCCGGCTAAAACCCGGTGTACTTAAAGCCCCCGCCGTCGTCAGCAAACTCTCCTCCACTCCAGCACGTACTATGGGCGTAGTCTACAGATGGGTAAAGCAGGTACGAGTCCGGACGACGGGTTCTTGTCATATACAATTAAACACCACTGGATAACTATATAACTTATTTATTGCACTTTCCCTGCTTATAATTATTTACATTCAGATGTGACTTGGCTTCATCGAAGCCCGAATCTGTCTGCCCATGACAACCTTCCAATCATTCAATTCAAATATCATTATGATTTACTTTTATAACACGTCAGAGGTTTCACTATTGGTATGCAGCCAGCTAGTGACCACCCATAAACCTCTACAGTACCTACACCCGCCTTCACAGATGGATAAGAGAGGTAGGGCACCATACTAGCGAGCAAGCCCGACTGGGGAAGGACCTCCACCTTACAGAAGACCACAGCCAAATGACTACACACAGCGGTGTAGTTGTGTTCCTGTGTGTGAGTACAGGTCTCCAGCGCTCATTTAGGAATGCGTTTTGAAAGATACGTATTCCTATCCCAGGGTTACTTCCATCTTAAAGCCCTGGTGTAAAAAAATGGGTTGGCAACACGCAAGTGATACCTCTGGTAATGCAAGCGTCTATAGGCTACGGATACTGCTTAACATCAGGTGGGCCGTATGATTGTTTGCCACCAAAGAAGTATAAAAAAAAAAAAAAATATGGACCTCCGGAATCTGATATGACGTCAGTGGTCCACTCAGCGGCTGCCCGCGCTATGCGGGCTCTACTCCAGTGACAGCGTCCGGTGCACCGGGAACGCTGTCCCTACGCGGAAGGGTGCGGGTGAGAGGCGCGATGCCCCGACCTCTCACCCGCATTACTATTTATACATTACCTGCATTACGCATTATCAGACGGGCCGTAGCATAAAAAAAACCTTAGACATTTTCATACAACAATTACACTACATAAACTTTTTCAATCAATCAATTATTTTACTGAATGTTAACTTCAGGGAGGCTACCATGACGTGTTAAAATATGAGTTGTTCAAATTCAAAGTCATTTATTCATTTAGATCAAATACATGACACTTATGAACGTCAAAATAAACAAAAGTCAGCATATATTTTTTTTCCTACAGCCAATTCGCTGACATGGGTAGGGCCTAGAGAAGAATTGGCAAGAAACTCTGGCTACTCTTTTAAATCGCCAAGGTATAATATTTACAATTTGGTATAAGTTACAATTTGAAGTAGGTAACAAAAAGGTACGGAACCAACACACCATACCAAAAAAAAAGAAATTTAAATTTAAGTAATTAAAATAAACAACGTATCAATTACACAATCACAATTTAGTATCTATCAGTATGGTAATGAGGCATCGTCTCTTTTTGTAGGTATAAAAGCATAAGGTGATCAAATTGTACACTAAGTGATATTACATAGACTATATTTTAAATTTAAAAGAAAATCATGCCAAGGTTGACATGAAATCAATAAAAAAAACAAAATAGTAAGTCAACTATGATCACGAAACACCTTTATTGACATTGCTCATACCCTACTAACCGACCGTTCGACTAAGAAAGAGGGACGAAGCTATATAGGAAGTATTATAGCTCCGATCCAGGAGTAGTATACTCAAGATTGCACAGTTGGTTCAGTGGCTTAAGTGGTTACCTCGCCATTTACCACTGCGCGACGTGTTGTGGTTTCGATCCCCGGACAAAAATTTGTGTGATCAATAAATACTGCCCTGCTTACATTGAACAACGCGATTGCAAGACAAGCATCGAAGTAAAATATGTCTTAAATCTCATAATTTACATGTGTTTTTACCGTATTCTGTATCATGCAGTTAAGTAGTTCTTTCTTAGTTGGGTAGAATAGTTGTGCGGTTTCTGGGTGTAATTGGTGTCCGTTAATTAAATGAATGATTGTAAAGTCCCCTGCGATATAGGACTTGTTCCCTAATGCAGGACTTGTCTTTTAAAAAGTAATAATCTACCACATCACAAGACCGTGACAATATAAATTTTTGGGTCAGTAACAGGCGAATAGTGCAAGCGTCTTGTTTATTACCTAAATAGTATAAAAAAACTCCTGCACTAAAATATCATGTTCGATTTTAGTCTGCGGCTGGGTAACTCAGACTAAAATTGGGCTAAGCTTAAACTATTTAACCGCTCAGTCAAATTACTGTACCGTGAGTCTGTAACATTATACAGGAGAGAATGGATATTGGAGCATTACCCGCACCCACGCCTATAGGGTTGCCTAATGCATTAGAAACTCTGCTATATAAATCACTAGCTGTTGCCCGCGGCTCCCTCCGCGTGGATGTCGGTTATCGCTGCAAAAAGTAGCCTATGTGTTATTCCAGACCATAATCTATCTCTGTGCCAAATTCCATCCAGATCCGTTCAGTAGTTTTTATGTGAAAGAGTAACAAACATCCATCCATCATTCTTTCACATTTAATAATATTAGTAAGTATACTTCAAGATGCAAAATATTTTCTACTGCTTTTGTATTGCGCGGGGGGTGCTTGGTATAGGATGGTGTAGCAGGCAGACATTTGGTTTTCAAAACGATCTCTCTTAGAGTACTTGGGTTACCAAGGTACTTAGACCTGTATGCGACGATTTCAAGGCAAGTTTTCTCTGCATTAAGCTCTGCAGCGAAGACTGTCTGTAACTCTGATGTAATATCTGGATCTACGGAACCGATTTTGAAAATTCTTTTACCTATCAAAGCCATGTTATTTATGAATGTCATCCTTACTAATATTATAAATGTGAAAGTTTATAAGAATTGATGCATGGATGGATGGATGTTTGTTACTCTTTCACGTAAAAACTACTGAATGGATCTGGATGAATTTTGGCACAGAGATAGAGTATGGTACTTTTTACAGCGATAACCGACATCCACGCGGGCGGAGCCGCGGGCAACAGCTAGTAGGCTATATATTTACATAAAATTTAAAAAACGAAGCAAAGTGAGGGCAGGGCGCTAGTGACGAATAAATCAAATTAGAAACAAAAACAATCATTTAAAGGTTAAAACACGGCTTATATCAGTGCCGAAAAATGAGTAACACTAATTAGGTAAATTTCATCTCAATTTAAGGTTTATATTTCTATGTATCAATATTGCATCATATGCCTTTTTTCCATTGAAGATTCAATTTTGCTTTAACTTTGTCACATGTAAGTACATCACGACTACCTCCAAAGTACTCCAACACGCAAAACACTTCAAAACAATCTATATCAAGATCAAAATCCGATCTTACTACAGTATCAGGGGATATAGACAATAATTGGCCATTAACGTACCCACCGATACAAACTTGCGGTCGCTTAGCGCTTAGATTAGCAATAACAGGTATAGTCTCAAAGGAGAACATCGATTTAACTGTTTCGATTGCAGCTACAGGGTTGAGTGTGTGTGTTTGGGATTTAATATGCTGCAAGCGGTGGTGGGCGAGTGGGAAAGCAATCGACTTGCATGCAAGAGGTGCGAGTTCAATCCCGGGTGGCAGTACCAATGTGAGTTTCACTTTGTGGAGTTTATATGTACTAATCAATTGATTCGCCATCTGCTAACGGTGAAGGAAAACATTGTGAGGAACCCACATGTCTTGTCGAAGAAATTATAAAGGCAATGCTAGATTCATCAACCCGCATTAAGTCAGCGTGTGTGAATTAAGGTCTAAAACCCTCTCTCTCTTCATAGAGGAGAGGAGACCCGTGCCCAGCAGTGGGACATAATAATGATGGATTTATATCATTATTATAAGCTACGTGTATCTCTATATGGCATTTATAAATAATAATATAAATCACTTTTTTAAGAGTGATAGGGTACCATACCCATCAAGCCCAACTGGGGCTGGACTTCCACCTTACAGAAGCCAGAACAGACCACAGCCAAATAACTATACACAGCGCTGTAGTCATGTTTCTATGTGTGAGAACAGGTCTCCAGCGCTCATTTAGGAATGCGTTTTGAAACAAACGTTTTCCTATCCCAGGAATATTCTATCTTAAAGCCCTGGTGTAAAAAAATGGATCGGCAACACACAAATGATACCTCTGGATTGCATGCGTCCATAGGCTACAGTAACTGCTTATCAGGCGGGTTGTATGTTTGTTTACCACCCAAAAAGTATTTTAAAGAAGCTTATTTAACATTACAAGTAAGTGTGTAAATGAATTTCGGTCACGACGGCTAATCTCCACGAGGTCTAGCCATCCAATGAGTCGCCAATCTGACACGACTGGTGTGAGATCACTAATATGGCCAACAGTTTTAAGTTCCTTTAAGGAATGAGAATTGCAACACCACCAATTTCTTAACTTCGGGCATCTATAGCGAATTTCTTGACTGAAGAAGTGTAATCTATTTTTGACCTTATCCGAAAATTGTGGGACTAGTGATCGTCGAGTGATATAGATATATAACTGTTACTACACTTAATATTTTGGTGTATTTCACAAAACATACCAAAAACATACGGTCGTCTTACAAAAAGTAAAACCATAGTCTTTGGCAGTTTATAAAGCTACATAAAAGAAATACTTAAATCATTCTAACATAGTTATAACTCATATTGTAAAGCACTAAAAAAACCAAAATGATCTTCCTGCAGCTTAAAAGACAATTCAATCTGCTGCCATTCAAGAGAGAGATTTGGGAATTCTTTTAGCAAAAACTCAATACCCAGATAGTGTTATAGAATATTACTTTTTTCAGTAGTTGTAGTAATCAAATGTTTATAATATTACTAAAGATATATTAGTTAGGAGAGTTCTGTATGAAAATATGTATTTTACTTTTCAATAAAAAATTCTAATCAAAAGAATGGCAAGGACAACCTTGTGTTATGAAAGAATTGCGAGAATTACTGGAATATAATAATTATTACACATTCCATTCACCAAGAAACTAAATGATATCTTCGTATAATTTAAACTAGTATGGCGACATGCATTAAAGTTAACAAGGTATTTGAGCAAACAATGTTATTGAAATATTTTTTAAGAAACACTTAACTAATTCCATATAATCACTTAAAAATAAGTTGGTACCATATAACTTATCAGTTGGAGCAAAAACTTTAATATTCAAATCTTTTACATCGGCTGTTTAGACAATTATTTATAGCGGATCAAAATAAGGAACAGAGTAGTAAATTGTAAACAATAATATATACATTGTATATATACTTAAATTATAAAGCTTTCTTATAAAATCTCACACACACACACTGGACACAGGATTTTAAATGTAATTGACAGAAATTCTTGTTTGGTTGAATTTGTATACCCTAATAAATTTAGGAGCAGATGTCCTAGGTAATAGGCATGCAAAACAAGATCTTGTAGCATATCAGTCCTAAATAAAAAAATAAAACAGATTTAAAGGAATACTAATATTTTAAAATCCGTACAACCCTAATCCCAGGTCAAATGCTAGTAGTTGAAGTTAAATTGATCAATTAAAACTTGCACGAAACGTCTCTAAGATAGCTTTGAAGTCACTTCAAATCGTCGCACTATCTTATTTTTTAAAGTAATTTAGTTGAGTCCGCTGGTCAACAAATCTATTTAATAGTTTTTACTCTGAAGGAATCAGCTAATGAGTTTGTTTTAGACATTGTCGGATATTTCCTATGATAACAATTTTTTGAACCAATACATGGTAGGTTGTTGCATCATAACAAGATAGAAGTAAGGCGTTTGAGAGTTTTAAAAAATATAAGGTAAAGTAAATTTAAAAAATCTACATTTTTTTAAAGATAACTCCCGCACTAGAGAGAGAACAAGCTCTGTGTCACGAGGGACTTTACAAACATACAATTAACGGACACAAATTACAACCGAGACTCAGAACAACTCTTTGTGGGTCACACAAAGTTTTATCCTGTGTGGGAATCGAACTCACAACCTCGTGCACAGCAGGCGCATACTGCGACCACTGGACCACCAAGGCAGTCACATACATTCAAATTGTAAATGTACCTAATTTAAAAGGTGCATAGATAGAGCTACTTGGGAAGGGATTCGTCATAGATTTTATTTTTAATCCTGAGAGTAGTTCTAATACACATCACGTAAGCACAATTAAGATTGTTGGATTTTCTGCCAACTCTGCATAACATCACTGTAATATTATCATTTTTTTTTATATTTATCAATTTAATTAGTCGATACTTAGTATATAAAATGAAATAATCCATACGTCAAACCATTCAGGGAAGGGAGGGGATTGCGCGCAGTGGTTGCAGCCGTGCGTCTATTTGTATATTATCTATTCGTCAACACTCTCTAGCTGCCGACCATCAGTCAGTGTACTGCCTGATAGTCGGCAGCTCGAGAGTACATGAAACAGTGCTCACATAGATACTTTAACTCTGCACCTACTCACCCCAACCCTCCGTTGGTTGTGGCTGTTAGTTACACACCATCTAATATTAACCGCATAAGCAGACCTAGACATATCGTCGGAGAGCCGGACGCTAGGATTACTCTAGCTCAAGACAGCATACGCAGCTCGCGAAGCCATTCAGCTAGGACTGCGGTTTCGTCCTCGCCGTCGAGGTCGAAATACGCGCCGGGTCGCACAGCTTACTCAGGTGGGTCACTCTAGACGCACCATTAGGGTGGTAGTCACAACGCCCCAAGCCGAGGTTCGTTCTCCTTTAGTGGGTGCCCTTGGGCCAACGTTCTCTAGTTTGTAGTTTGTAAGTTTTCTAAGGTCAAGGGCTTTTTGATGGCTATGACATGGAGCAAGTATAAAGAAAATATATTATAGTAAAATATGACAGAAGACATCAAATTGTAGCATTCACAAAATGAAATTTACTTTCTTATTATTCATTTTTGTTTACCACAATCAGTTTCAGTCAAATATTTTTAGAAAGCGTTCATGTTGCACAAATTGAGTGTCTCTCAAGCTTCAAGTCTGTTGAACTTTCAACTAAAGATAATTCTCGTCGAGCAAAAATTATAACGAAAGGTATATTAAAATTCGAACTAAAATATTTTCTAGTAATATGATAAAAGTAAAAATAAATTTTCTTTAAAGACAACTCCCGCAGTAGAGAACAAGCTCTGCGTCGCGGGTGACTTTACAAACATACATTAACGGACACAACAGAACAATTCTTTGTGGGTCACACAAAGGAAATTTATTAAAATGCTTCACTAAAAAGCCGTTACGGTAACGTTAGCGATCTTTTAGTACAGGATTTAGAGACAAAAAATATCTAAAATGCTTAGTTAAATCGAAAAAGAACGTTTTTTTTAACGAGGTGTAGTTTTTTTTAATAACTAAAACCTTAAAATGATCCACGGAAATAATATTCAATAATCTGCCTAACACCCGTCAAGCTAAGTATTGTACTTTTTAAGAAATAACGGTTGCCGCCTTTTTACTGTTTTCTCCAAAACTACTTTTTGGGCTTAAAGGCTTTCTAGTTATAGGACGGCAGATTTGTTTTTATGACGTTCATAAGTATCATGTATTTGATCTAAATGAATAAATGAGTTTGACTTTCGCTTTGAAGCGCTATATGAATATAAAACTAGTTTCGACAAAATTAAAAAAAATAACCATGACCTAACAGACAAACTTATAATTATTGCACTGTAGCACTCTAAAATGCTCAAACGTATTCATGCAATGTCAAACACGAGGGACAGTGCCACTCAAATGGTGATAAAAAAAACTGTAAAGCATTGCATAACACGAATGCCTTCAAAAAGATTTGTATTTAAAACGAGCATTTCTAAAAATATTTATGCATTTAGACTTTTACACTTTTATAATGTTTAGCACTTTCATATTTTTGTTTGTGCTGAAACAATGTAGTACTTATTTATTATTACCGAATAGTTCTTCTGAAGTCAGGGCTGTGAATTTGGAAATTCCGCTCAAGGTGGCTAATTATGGAAGGCAACCAAATTACTTTGACTGGAGAGAAAAGAATAAAGTATCACCCATCAAGAACCAAGGAAACTGTAACGCGTGCTGGGCTTTTTCAATCGTAGGTAATAATATATGTTCTATCATAATATATAATATCATCATCGGCAACTCTTGTCCACCCACTGCTAGGTATAGGCACCGTGTAGGAAAGAATTTCTCTCTTATTTCTCTCGTATTCCGTAAGAGCGAAAACCGAGCGACTGCGAAAACGGAGCAAAATCTGGCTGTCAGATTGAAAATCCGAGCAAAATCTGGCTGTCAGATTAAAAATCGGTATTCCGTAAGAGCGAAAACAGAGCCTTTTTAACGTTTAGCAATTGGGTGTGCCGTCACCGAGCAATCACAACTGTTAGTTTACGGTCGCTGTTTCTTAGAGAATCAGCCAGCGGTTCAGTCGACATATAAGTACGGGCTGGCAACGTAGCAGGCACGGCGCAATTCGAAAACCGCCATAACCGCCAGTAATACGACAGTGTCCAGACAGATTCATCCTTACACTATGGTTTAGGTTTCCTCTGTGCTAAGCTCATCCTTTGCTTTGCTGCCGTTCTTTTTTGGTCGTCCAACTGCCAGGCCGGTGGTCTGCTTATCTTTTTTTCTTTCGCGACCACTCTATGGCTGCTTTGGTTACATTTTATTGTCAGAAAACCGCTTTTTATAAATATGAAGTAAAAGCAAACTTTACTATAAGGCAGGCCGGACTATACGTGCTTAAAATATCCGCGTTATAATTTGTGATGGCTCTAGAATACTTAGACGTTACTTTAAAAACGTATGTACTATTGGACACTGGTCGGAGACCTATACTCAACATACATATAAAGTTTTTTGTTACGTACATTCTTTTCCATGTCATAAATTACTAGCATAACTTCAAAGTTTCCAAGTCATTCCTGTTACTAATGAAGAGCGAACAAAAAACAGAAGCTCTAGTTACTACATAAAAATGAATAGTTAAAAGAATCTCACCAAGTCGAGGCATGAGAAAAATGCAGCTCAACTTATGAAGCAATTAAACAATTGTAGCAAATTGGACGATAATTGTACAATTATCTTAATTGTAAATGTTAAGTAACTTGCTGCAAAATGGAGATTGTTCAATTTCAAGTTTTACGTTTTATTCTGTGTCTGGAATAAGATTAACATCTGATACATTCTTTCCATTTTTATCAACAGTTCTCCAGCGGTCATTTAGCTCATTTACGTTTTGAAAGAAACATTTTCCTGTCCCGGAAAATTGGGAATTTATAATGGGAAATAAATTGATGTTTTATTTTTGACAAATTGTCGGCAACACGCAACTGATACCTCTGGTAATGCAAGCGTCCATAGGCTGCGGTAACTGCTTAACATCAGGCGGGCTTGTTTGCCACCTAGCCCACCAAGTAGTATAAAAAAACAGCATTTAACATACTTACACAAGAGTATCTTGCTCACGGGATCCATTCCTGTGCTAAAGTCCCGAATACGACGGCTCAGAAACTAATATTATAGATTTTTCTGCAATCTGGAATTGTACAGATCTCAGTATGGCAGTCATAGACTCGCTCTCTAATATGTTAAATCTTACATAGCTGGTATAGCATAATTATATCGTTCTTGTATCGGCCTGTTCAGTCACCAAAAGCAAGTTTCTTTCTTGCATCGACGATTTTTTGCAACAGACGTAACGTTCATTACAAACATCCCTGGAAAAACGTACGTGTTACACTTCTGATATCCCTTGAGGTACATTAGCGAGTAGCTTTTTCATTTTTTGTCTTTTGCCCATAGCAAACATTGAAAGTCATCTAAGTATACACAAGAACATCGAAATGATTCTGTCTGAACAGTTCCTCATAGATTGTGATGATGACCAGAAAGGATGCGAAAGTGGATCATTACTACAGTCATTTGCGTAAGTTAACAAACAATCCCTACTAATAATATAATTTTATTTTATTGAATTGTACCGACAGTCAGAGTCCATCCATGAAAACAGTTAGTGCGATTCCGATGAAACTTCGGATAACAAAAAGGTATGAAATGCTAAAAAATATTACAACGATTTTGACCCGTTGTGTATTAAAACATAGATATGTAGATGGATAGAAATCTCGTTATTGTACACTTATTACAATTTATGTACGATGGGCAACGGAGATAGCTGAACAGGGCTGTATGAATTTTTATGAAATATATTTTTATCTGTAGCTTTAGTCTAATTGTACACTGTTACCAAATGCCACAGAAATATATACAATGGTTTTAATAAAAAACAAATCTTCATATAGCGGCTCTATACAGATAACTCCGTTGCTGTGTGTACATTTATATCAACGCCAAGAAAATCTGAAATCGGTCTGAAAATTATTGCTATTTAGAATCATATTCTTATTACATCAAAGTTCAATTTCACTTGTAGGAACGTCATCACAAAGTTCGGCGGTGTACTTCCGGACAAAGACTACTATCCATATGAAAGCCGTAAAGATGTCTGTAGATGGCACAAACCACCACCAAAACCTGTACCGGTGATAGGTTTCAGAAGAGTTCCACCTGATGAAGAAGTTATGGCTCAATATATTTGGAAACATGGTCCTTTGTCAGCGGGTAAGTAAAATATATACTAATATCGACTGCCTCGGTGTACGCAGTACTAATGCGTATGAGTGTCAAACAGAGGTCAAGGTTTATCTCCTGGTATATGGCAATAGGCTGGTCTACAATAGCCCCATTGATCGCAGGCAGCAAAGATATGAAATAATGTGCCTATGTAGCAACCCTAGATTTTAGAGAGAAGACCCGTTGAAGCATATTTTTTTTTCTTAAAGACAACTCTCGCTCTAAGAAACAAGTTTTCTGTGTAGTAAGGAATTTTACAAACATACGATTAACAGACCCAAAGTACACCGAGACTCGGGACAATCATTTATGAATTACACGATATTTGTCCCATGAGGGAATCGTGGGTAACCACTTAAGCCACTGAAGCAACCTTACAGTCAAATGTTTTACTGCTGGGCATTGGTCTCCTCTCTGTAAACATAGTCGTTTACCTCGATTATTATTTCGTTTTTTTTAGTTGCTAAGAATCTTAACATTAGTAACAATTTATGTAATACTAGCTTCCGTCCGCGGCTTCGCCCGCGCGTACATTCCCTCGGGAACAGAGTTTTTTTTTCGGGATAAAAGTAGCCTATGTGCTGTTCCAGATTATAATCTTTCTTTCTTCTCTTTTTGCCAAATTTTAATCCAGATCCGTTTAGTAGTTTTTTTGTGAAAGAGTAACAAACATCCATACATGCTTACAAACTTTCGCGTTTATAATATTAGTAGGATATATCGCATCCCTAGTAGAAAACTGGCGTAACTTGATAAAATGTCACTGGGCAATTTTGAACTTTATCTGTTACGAATAAGATATAAATTGCAAAACAAACACGCTTTAACTTAAGTAATTTTTCCACTGTGGGTGCGATATAACATAACTAGTACAGTGTAGATCGGTAACAAGACAAATTGATAACGTAATAATATAGGTAAACAAAAAGGCTCGTTTTTCCTTGACGGTGTTATCTTGAAGTATGACAATCAAGTGGTTAGATAAACAACACATAAATCAACTGAAACAAATTAACCAGATATTTGTTTACGTGTTTATTCGTGTACGAGAAGTAAAAGGTCTCCAACGCTCATTTAGGAATGTGTTTTGAAAGAAACGTACTCCTATCCCAGGTTTACTTCCATCTTAAAGCCCTGATGTCAAAAATGGGTTGGCAACATGCAATGAATACCTCTATGATTGCAAGCGTCCATAAGCTACCGTTACTGCTTAACATCAGGTGGGCCATATGTTTGCCACCCAAGTAGTATCACAGAATACTTAATAGTACAGTAGTATAAAAACAAAAAAAAAGTAAATTGAAGGGAATGGTACTATATAAGTACTATTTGATACACAAGTATATTAGCACGTGGGGTTTAGTAGTTCCATTTTTTATTTTATTTTCAATACTATAAAAGACGACTCCCGCACTAGGGAACAAGCCCTGTGTCGCGAGGATTTTTAAAACATACTATTACGGGCACAAAGTATACCCAGACCAATCATATATGGACCTCACAAATGTTTGTGTCCGTTAATCGCGACGGGTCCAAATGTTTGTGTCCGTTAATTGCGACGGGTCTAAATGTTTGTATCCGTTAATTGCGATGGGTCCAAGGGAGTCCGAATAGCGTGCTGAGAATGATGGGGGACAGATATGACACTTTTCTCATGCGCTGATTCACTAACCTCCATGTGTTGGGATCTCAGTGAGTCTGCGTAGGGGGAGGGGTAGTATCTGTCCCTAACAGTATTATATTAGACTAGCTGTTGCCCGCGGCTCCGCCCGCGTGGATGTCGGTTATCGCTGCAAAAAGCCTATGTGTTATTCCATACCATAATCTATCTCTGTGCCAAATTTCATCCAGATCCGTTCAGTAGTTTTTACGTGAAGGAGTAACAATCATCCATCCAATCATTTTAAAATTTCTTTTCTTTCTAATTTTAAAATTATCGCGTTGCATGATAATATACATACATATATCACTAGCTGTTGCCCGCGGCTTCGCCCGCGAGGTGTCAGTTATCGCATCCATTCACACAAACTTTCACATTTATAATATTAGTAAGGATTAGTTACTAACATAGGATTAAGAAAATATTGTTACTAACAAACTATGGACTGTATCTGATAATATATTATTTTTTATTTTATTTCTTGATCACTAGTACGAAAGTTCTTTTAAAAAAAGAACAATAATAACAAGAAAATGGATACCAAAAAATATACTGTTTCACAGTCCAATGAGACCACAATCCCAGACAGATGTATGTAGATCTCGAATTCTAAATCACACGCATGTATAATAAAATTGTTCAAATTAAAAATGTTTTTTTTTTGCAGGTATTAATTCAAAATCAATGGCTAAATATAAAAAAGGAAATTGGATTGATGAACCATCAGATTGGAATTGTAATCCAGAAGAACGAGACCATGCTGTGCTGATAGTCGGATACGATTTCTATAGTATGTATCAACCCTTACATTTTCACCAAGAAATTATTTGTTTTTTTTTAATGCAACTCCTGCACTAGAGAACTAGTTCTGTGTAGCGGGGGACTACAAACATACAATTAATGGACACAAATTATACCCAGACTCAGAACAATTCTTTGTGGGTCACACAAAGTTTTGTCCTGTGTGGGAATCGAACACAAAACCTCGTGCACAGCAGGCGCATACTGCGGCCACTAGTCCACCAAGGCAGTCCAATTCCAGAAGGCTAAAGCCTTTATCCGCACTAGATGACCCAATGCAGCTTGGCGGATCAGACATACCTCTAGAATATTTTCTCTACGTGAGCTTCCTCATAGTATTTTCCTTCTCCGTAAGCAGATGATAAATCATTTCATTTATAAATTCCACAAAGTGAAATTCATATTACTACTAATCGGTTATTTCCCTACTCGCCTATTACAGCTATAGTACTATGTAATAAATTCAATTTCCAATATGAAACCAAATATTAAAAGATGCAAACATTAAAATAACTTCTAAACCAGTTACCTTAAAGGTGAATTTCAATTGACAACCAAAAGGACCAAGTTACCTTATAAAGTCTCAAATAAAACTTAACACCTTGCCAATCACATTTTCCGCCGTAAAGGCTCGGTTTTATCAGTGTCCGAGAGCGAGATGCGATGTTCCTTATAACTTTAAAACTATCGCGTTGCATGAAAATATGTATATGTTACGGTAAATCTGATAAATTGAAAATTTTTAATATTTTTACAAAATTATTAATATTATTTTTTTTTTTTTTTTTTTTTTTTTTTAAATAAAAACCTAACCTAACCTAACCTAGGTTAGGTTAGGTTTTTAACCTTATGTGAGCCGTAGTCAAGTGTAATTATTAATAATTCACGACACATATTGGTAAAAGTTATAAAATAAATAAAAACCTAACCTAGGTTGGATTAAAAAAAAAAAAAAAAAGAAAAAAAAAAAAAAAGGTTTTTATTTATTTCACGGGGGTGGTCCGGTCAATGGCGCTTTACGGCGCACCGGTGTGGGCGGGGTCTCTGACCGCCGAAAGCAGGCGGCTGCTGGCGAGGCCGCAGCGTGTAATGGCGGTCAGAGCCATACGCAGCTACCGCACCGTGTCCACAGACGCGGCATGCGCATTGGCCGGAACTCCCCCGTGGGACTTGGAGGCGGAGGTGCTCGCCGAAGTATATCGGCGGGTGGCTGCAGTTCGGGCAGAGCAGCGGTCCCCTCTCCCCGAACAAATTCGCGAGTGGCGCAAGGCCTCCCGCAGGGCCATCATGGCCCAGTGGTCAGGTCGGCTGGGGGCTCCACGGGCGGGTTTCAGGACTGTGGAGGCACTCCGGCCGATCTTGTCAGAATGGGCAGGGCGGCAGTACGGGACCTTTCCTTCCGGCTAGTGCAGGTTTTGTCCGGGCACGGTTGCTTCGGGCATTACCTGCACAAGGTCGCTAGGAGGGAACCGAGTCCCGTCTGCCACCACTGCGACTGCGGCGACGACTCGGCGCAGCATACTCTCGAGTCGTGTCCGGCTTGGGCGGTGCAGCGCCGGGACCTCGTCGCGGTCATTGGAGTGGACCTGTCGCTGCCGGCCGTGGCGCGGTCCATGATCGCCAGCGACAGGGAGTGGACGGCGGTTGCATCCTTCTGCGAGGACGTCATCTCGCGGAAGGAGGCGGCGGAGCGGATCAGAGAGGAAAGTCTTCTCGCTGATCCGATCCGCCGCCGGCGAACTGGGCGGCGTCGGCGCGCCTACGAGCGTCTGATGCCGCCATAGTGAGGTTGCGGGGAGACTGGGGCAGCAGAGTCTCACCCGCACCTTTCCGCGGAGGGACAGTGCCCCCGGTGCGTCCGGACGCTGTCACCTAGAATGGAGCCCGCGTAAATAATAATAATAATAATAATAATAATAATAAACATTTATTTTCAGAAAATACATTCCATAGATACATACCTTACAGACTAACATACATAATTATAACTTTTGTTAGTTTATATTACTTAAAACTATGTTAGTAACACTTCACTAGCACTTCATTGTCTCAGTGCGTTCAGGTGGCACTTGTCCGCGGAAGCGACGGAACACCACACCTTTCGGCCAGAAGTCTTCTTTCATAACGAGGTGCAGAAAACACGTCGGTACTCGCACCACGAACGCCTTAAAGTTGACGTTGCGGTGCGATTCGAGTAACTGCACTCTCGTCGTGTATTTAGTCTTCCGGCGGACGTACTCCACGATGTCCTCCGCCTTAGTGGTGTAATGCAGGCGAGAGATATACACCGGAGTGTTCGGTGCTGCGGCGCGTAGGCTTACGCCGGGTTCCACTGGAGCCGTGCCGCAACAGTTCTTTACAGCACGCTGTCGGCGCTTTCTCCTTTGCACCGTCACGAAACCATCGATTTCAGCCCGAGTAAAGCGGGCAGCCGCTGGGTGGACCACTGACGTCATATCAGGTTCCAGTGGTCCACTCGTGAAGGCGGGTGTTGGTGCACAGGGGGGTTTTAGTCGGTATGCCGGCCGCCTACCATCTTTGAGCCGGAGAGTCCGACATAACCGCCTCGCTACCCCAGGCGGGGCGGTATGCGTAAAGCATTTCCCCTCTACAAAAAAAAAAAAGGTTTTTATTTATTTAACCTAACCTAACCCCCCGCGCCTCTCGCACGTCGCACACACCGCCCCGCCCCGCAATCCTTGGCCACTTATTACATTTATCACTACTGGGGTTCAATTATTAATAATAACCGACAAATGTGATTAATTTATCAGTTTAACCTCGACTTTCGGTAATTATTAATAATAATAGATAATTATTAATAATCTTCAATTATTCACTCTTACCGTAACATATATATCACTAGCTGTTGCACGCGGTTCCGCCCGCGTGGGTGTCAGTAATCGCTATAAAAAGCCTATAAAGTAACCTACTCGCTATTCCAGACTATAATCCATCTCTATTGCAAATTTCATCTAGATCCGTTAAGTAGTTTTTACGTGAAAGAGTAACAAACATCCATACATACTCGTACATTCATCCTCACAAATTTCACATTTATTATATATTGAATAAGGGTTAAGTACGATAATACGAATACTAGTTTATGTCTGTGACTCCCTCCGTATGGAAAATTAAATAAATAAATTTCATTAGGATCAGTTCAGTCATTTAGTCGTGAAAATATATTAGTAAAAAAGATACAGAATAAGTTTTTATTAAATCCACCATATTTCTGAATGCACCTACTAATTAATATCTCTGCACCACCTTAGGTCGACTGTCAGAGAATGCTTATTAGCATTAAGTCCACCTATGTACATAAATGTATTGTGCAAAAAGTTAAATAAATAAATAAATACAGAATTACTTTTGCATTTATAATCTTAGTACGGGTATACTTTGGATATTAATGCGATTACGCATTGTTTTCGAAACTCTTTCGATTTTTTGACGTTTCGACCAGGTTATAAAGGCTCTCAAACTATCTGGTTAAGCAAACAACACCGTACCTGGTTAAAACATTAAGCAATTTAAATTGGAGTTAAACAATACCTATATGTTGAAATATTCCGCTTTCTTTTTATTAATATAAACACACCTTTAAGAAAAAAATATAACGTTAAAATTCTCCATTATTCGGCAAAAGTCGTCGTTCATTTGCATACATAAGATAGAAGTGTGGAGACAAAATGAACCATTGATGGCTGTAACGGTTTCAATTTCCAAAATTAAATTGAAATAGACTGCATATTCAGCCAGTTTTGCTCGCAAATATATTGCTTTCTGTGCCTTTTTCTTGTTTATGTGATGTCTTTTATTACTACTTAGGTGGCAAACAAGAGTGCGATGCCTGATGATAACCGTACCGTAGCTCACAATGTCTGGGGCATCATTCGCGTGTTAACGAAAGCAAGTAATACTTAGTGTCCGTTTTACGACAATAGTTTTTTAACCAATAAATATATCAGCCGCTTGCCTGACTGCAGTTATAAATATGACTGGCCTGTTGGTCTAGTGGTTAGGTACTCTGACTGCTACGCCGAAGGTCGTGGGTTCGATCCCCACCCAGGACAAATCTTTGTGTGATGAGCACGAATGTTTGTTCTGTGTCTGGGTGTTGTTTATCTATAATATGTATGTATTTAGAAATATAATAAGTATGTTTATCAGTTGTCTGGTTACCATAGTACAGGCTCTGCCTAGTTTGGGATCAGATGACAGTGTGTGAGTTGTCCCAATTAAAAAAAAAAAAAAAATATCATTAGACATGATATTTTTTAATAACTACATTCATTCCTAACATTTTAAATTACTTCAAACGTCCTGCTATCCAAGCAAATTGTATGTTTTTAGTTAAAAAAAAACATTTATAGGTGCTTCTTCACTTGTTTTATCAGTATGACTAGTACAATAGATAAAAAGGTATCTCTCATTGTTTTCTATGTGGTTTGTTTTATAAATGTTTTCATTTTTGTTGAGTTTAAGCCAAGGAATATAATATATCAAAAGTCAACTTTTCAATATAAGTGACGTATTTTGCATTAAAAACATTATATCGAACTAAAACCCGTGATAGATCGAACTGGTAATAAATCCTTTGAATATATTTTTTCAGAATCTCCAGAAGGCAAAGAGACTCCTTACTGGATAATAAAGAACTCTTGGGGCTCGGACTGGGGTGACGGTGGCTTTTACTACCTGGTTCGTGGGCGCAACGCTTGCGGCATCGCCTCTGACGTCTCTATCTCTTTTGTTACGTAATTATTAAGATTTACTAAAACAATGTCAAACACTGGTACTTTTAGTGAAAAAGGGCGTAAGAGGATAACATGTCTGTGATTTTTTAATCTTGTGCTTATTGGCATAAAGTTAAAAATTGCATAATTTTATTTAATTCCGCTCTGTAGCCTTTTTTCAATGAAATGCACAAAAAGTTGTAATTACTATTAAAATAATGTAAAAATAAAAAATTAACATTCTGTTCATTGTGTATTTTCACTTGTCTTCCTATTATAGATCTAAGTGTGAAAGGTATTTTTGTTCTACGTTGTGTTTAATTATATTGTACCCAATAATAATCAAAAAATTATCCTTCTGCCTCTATAGTTCTAAGTCTAATAAAATTTTTAGAAAAAAAAATAAGCCGACTTCAAAAAGCTAAAAATAACTGAATACGTAAGTCGGTGCTTTGTTCATCAATGGGACCACCTCAAATAAAAAAATAATTTTGAGAATCGGTCCACAAATGGCGGAGAAATCGGTGATACAAACATACATTAGAAAAAAACATACAGTCGAACATAGAACCTTCGCCTTTTTTGAAGTAAGTTAAAAAGCAAATAATTTTTATATTTGAGTGATATTTATTTAAATTTTGATACTTTTATTTAATAAACAATTTAGGTTAGTCAGAAATAAAGCTATTTTTGAATTACCTTTCTGATCGTAGTAGACGTGCTAAATGTACCCAAAATATTTTGCGAAATTATCCCAAATACTGCCCAAATAAAGATTGGTCTAACAAACAAACATATATGATATTATTATAGCTGTCTAAAGTACTACAACGTAATTATTCATGCATTTTCGAATGGTGATAAAAACGCTATAAAACATAAAACCATGTGAGTGTCTCAAAACGAGTTTTAATTCAAAGATTCAGTGTGACTATTAAAATTGAAAAATGATAAGAACTTTAATTTTTGTATTTGTACTAAAGCAATGCGGTAGTGAATATTTAATAATATCGAATCAGCCGTCCCTAGCCAACGCTCTCAGAAAGGGACCTGGTAATGTTGGGTCAAGAATAGTTGGAGTAGACTCGTTTGACTGGAGGCTCAGAAAAATGGTGTCACCCGTGAAGAACCAAAGGACTTGTAGAGCATCCTGGGCTTTCTCACTCGTGGGTAATTACAAGTTATATCTTACTTATATTTTTAAATCAATTAGAAAATATATCAAAAAAGTAAATAACTAAAAAGGTTCTGGATTTGCGACCACAAACCGATAACGCAGCGTGGTAAGCCTTCAAAACATGCATGCACTTTTAATACCAGGGGTACAACTTGCCTGTTTCCAAACAGGGGATTGTGGTGGAATAACCGTGAAAAAGGCATAAAATTACTTAAAAATGCATTCCTAAATGAGCACTAGAGAGTTGTACAAAGATTGATTCAGTTTTGTCTGTTTTACTACAGGCAACATCGAAAGTCATCTTAGTATACACGAAAATCTAAAAGTGAATCTATCAGAGCAGTTCCTCATAGATTGTGATAGAGAACAGCATGCATGCTTCAATGGGTCTTTGTACTCGGCATTCGTGTAAGTTCATTAACAATAATTAAAGTAATATAAGTTGGAACCGGCATAGCTCGAAGAATCGCCTCCATTAAGTGGCAATGGGCCGGGCACATAGCAGAACTGATGGCCGTTGGAGCAAAAAGATTCTAGAGTGGCGACCACGAACTGGAAGACGAAGCGTAGGCAGGTCCAACAAGGTGGACCGACGACCTGGTAAAGGTTGCGGGCAACCGATGGACAAGGTCGGCTCAGGATGGGGGAGGTCCAGTAGTGGACGTCTTTTGGCTAAGATGAAGTTGGAAGCGGTGGAAGCTGAGTGGGATAGTAATTGACTGTACTCTTCACTCTATCTCTAGTCTCCTTCTATTGAGAGACACACAAATTTGACATATTATTATTGGCCGTTTAGAGAATTCGTCATTAAAAAAAGGATCACCGCTGTGCCGGTCGGAGAGAGAAATTCCGTAACGAAAATAACCTAACACCCCCCGTGTTAGGTTATTTTCGTTACGGAATTTCTGGATTCGGTCTCCACGCTTAAGGCCCGCGATAGAAGCTATGCAATAGCTTAAAAATATAAATAAATTTAATAAACATGGCTGAACGGTTTTATTGTACTAAAAGCTAAAAAAAATATTAGTTACTAGCTGTACTCGCGACTTCGTTCGCGTGTTCAGTCTTTTACTGTAAATTTGAAAACTTCTTACTTTCACCGGCTGATTTTCATCTTTAGCGGTTACCTTTTAAAAAACTTTTCTTAGCCTATATCATAATAGCTATCTGAGTGTCTAGTGATTTAAACTGTGCGTTTGTTGATTAGCCAGTTACGTTTTTCTTTTAAACATTTAGGTTCCGCAATTAATAACCTTCATAAAGAAATATTCCTAGTTTTATTAGTTATGGACAGACTTCAATGAATAAAATTGTAACCTTTTTTTCTGTAAATGGCGCGATGCGGGAGTAAAATTATATCATTTATAATGACATTTCGTTTAGTCTGTCAACTTAATAATTTTTTTTATCTTCAAGTACAATTTACCCGTTTAACTTTTTTTTATTATAAAATCATACTTTACCCTTTCGCTGTTCCAATTTTGTTATGTATCACATATGATTCACACTTTTAATACCAACAAAGTTTTTTACCGACATTTTATTGCAGAAACGTCGTCACGAAATTTAAAGGTGTACTTCGTAGTAAGGAATATTATGAGTTCAATGAACATAGGAATGCGTGCAGGTGGAGAGGTTCACCCAAACCCGTACCGGTCCTTGGATTCACAAGAGTACCATCAGATGAAAACGTTATGAAAAAAGCTTTAAAAAAATATGGGCCGTTGTCGGCAAGTAAGTATTATTATGAAGTGACTATATACTACTGGTGGTAGTCCTGGAGTGGGATAGACGCTGTCCGGCCAGATGGACCGATGATCTTAAGAAGGTTGCTGGAGTAGACTGGTTGCAGGACGCGGAGGACCGGCCGGCTGATTCTCTAAGAAACAGCGATCTCAAACTGACAGTTGTGATTGCTCGGTGACGGCACACACGATTGCTAAACCTCAAAAAGGCTCGATTTTCGCTCGTACGGAATACCGATTTTCAATCTGACAGCCTTTGCTCCGTTTTTGCGGTCGCTCGGTTTTCGCTCTTACGGAATACCTCAGCCGGTGTTGTGGCGTGAATTAGGAGAGGCCTATCTATGGCTGATTGATTGATTGATACTACTGTATACTACTTCTTCAATGCTACTGTCCGCCTGATGGTATGTAGTAAGGTAAGCAGTTACCGTGGCCTATTGACTCTTTCAATCCTGGGACTTTGCCGAGTCTAGTAATGCTTGATTATAGAGTGCCCCTGGTATAGCAAAACGCCTCTTTAAAATTCATCTCTATTTAGTGATGAATTTTAAAGAAAAAAAAACAAATATTCTCCGCTGCTAATTTGAACAAAGTAGATTTTTTAAAATTTTTTTTATTGATAATATATGTTCATTTTAAAAGATATGTATTGAACAAAGACATGTATTTTTTTATACTTCTTGTAGCCTATGGACGCTTGCAATATCAGAGGTATCACTTGCGTGTTGCCAACCCATTTTTTTACACCAGGGCTTTAAGATAGAGTATCCCTGGGATACGAATACGTTTCTTTCAAAATGCATTGCTAAATGAGCGCTGGAGACCTGTACTCACACACAGGAATACAACTACACTGCTGTGTAGTTATTTGGCTGCAGTCTGCTGTAAGGTGGAGGTCCTTCCCCAGTCGGGCTTGCTCACTAGTATGGTGCCCTACCTCTGTATCAGAATACAGTAATGTAGTTGCGTACTTGTTAACATAACCTGTTATTTGGCTATGATTTTCTTTACGGGGGAGGTACCTGCCCAATCGGGCTTGCTCGCTTTTATGGTTATTATCGATTCGATAACATAGGAGCATAGGGGCTGTTATGCAAAATTCACGCAAAAACTACTGAATGGATCTGGATCAAATTTGGCACAGAGATAGATTATGGTCTATTCCAGACCATAATCTATCTCTGTGCCAAATTTCATCCAGATCCGTTCAGTAGATTTTACGTAGAGGCGAGAGACACATAGGCTTTTTGCAGCGATAACCGACATCCACGTGGGCGGAGCCGTGGGCAACAGCTAGTCTAATATAATACTGTTAGAATTTTTATCACGGTAACCGACATACACGTGGGCGTGCAAAAAGTATGTTATTCCAGACCATAATCTATCTCTGTGCCAAATTTCATCTAGATCCGTTCAGCAGTTTTTACGTGAAAGAGTAACAAACATCCATCCATCCATTTTTACAAATTTCACATTCATAATATTAGTAAGGATTGATACTTAGTTTCTAAATTTTCTTTTCAGCCCTTAACTCGCAGATGATGAGAGATCACGAGGCAAACACAATAGATACTCCATTAGCACACCAATGCAATCCAAAGCGTAGAGACTACGCAGTACTAATAGTCGGATACAATAGTTATTGTATGTATTACAATTTTTTTTTTGTTATATTGTTTTTTAAAAAAGACAACTCCCGCACTAGAGAACAAGCTCTGTGTCGCGGGGGACTTTACAAACATACAATTAACGGACACAAATTACACCCAGACTCAGAACAACACTTTGTGGGTCACACAAAGTTTTGTCCTGTGTGGGAATCGAACCCACAACCTCGTGCACAGCAGGCGCATACTGCGGCCACTGAACCACCAAGGCAGTCAGCAATTATTATTTACGAGTACCTTTCTTTTTAACAATTGGTAAGTGGCCAGCCTGATCGTCGATATCCGGCTCTACCCTGGTCCAAACCGCCTTTTAAAGAGTCCTGTAACATTAAGATGAAATATCACTACATGCTCACCCATCCATAATCTAGCGGCTACAATATAAAAATAAGGGATTTAGATTTAGATATTTTGCATCGATTTAAAACCGACTGAAGTTGATGAAGCAAATTATTTTAATTCTATCTCTATTGTGACATTACAATATTAAGTTTTATAGACGCTATTATTACCTTGATATATGATAAATAGATTTATAAAGATTGTGTGTTCCTTATTTCCATCTATTTTATATTTTCTTATCTTATCTTATCTTATCTTATCTTATCTTATCCTATCTTATCCTATCTTATCCTATCTTATCCTATCTTATCCTATCTTATCCTATCTTATCCTATCTTATCCTATCTTATCCTATCTTATCCTATCTTATCCTATCTTATCCTATCTTATCCTATCTTATCCTATCTTATCTTATCTTATCTTATCAAAGAACGCTTAATTCAATTCAAATTATTAATTTCAGATTCTTTAAAAATATTAAAACGATCCATAACAATTATTCACACAAATAAAGATTAATAAAATAAAATAAAATACCATACAATTAAAAATACTATAAAGTTACCGAATTAATGACGACAGAAATTATATTACAGATGCCCCCGAAGGTACATGGGTTGAGTATTGGATAATAAAGAATTCAAAGGGTATTAAATGGGGGGATAAAGGATATTATTACCTGGTGCTTGGAAAAAATGCATGCGGCATTGCTGAGGAAGTTTATTTTGTAACTACTACAATATAATGTCACAAGCAGCTCACCCCGCCTTCGCCCAGGGTAAACATTTTATTCCTGGGATTGTTTATTTTTTCATTCACCGTCTATGGAATAACCTTTTTAATGCTTTTTACAACTTTATTTCAGTGTTCTATGGGCTACTTTACAATAAACCAAAAATTTGATATAATTTACTTTATGACATCGTTATAAGCAGATATAATTGTTGGGAGTAATCATCATTCCTTAATCAAATCTTTCAATTGATGACTGCCTTGGTGATCCAGCTGTCGCAGTATGCGCCTGCTATGCACGAGGTTGTGGGTTCGATTCCCACACAGGACAAAACTTTCTGTGGCCCACAAAGAGTTGTTCTGAGTCTAAGTGTAATTTGTGTCCGTTAATTGTATGTTTGTAAAGTCCCCCGCGACACAGAGCTTGTTCTCTAGTGCGGGAGTTGTCCTTTTTAAAAAACAAGAAAATAAAACAAGAATTAGCGTAGGGACATCATGCCACATCAATTGTTCGTGTGATACACTTCATGTATCATAGTTTCGAAAAATTAAATAAATGTCAACTATATATAAGTTTTATTCGATTGCGTGACCATTCAATTGGTCAAAGTAATAGGCTCATTGAGGAGCCGCGTCGATGGCAAGAGGGCCGGCTCTCCACCCTCATCATTGTGTAGATAGTCCCTGCAGGCTATCGACGTCTAGAATAGCAATTGATTTGTAAATTGACTAACTCACTGGTGATGGATAAGGTTTTTTTTGTTCCATTAAGCGGTTCTGTGACTGATTTAAATAGATTGGAGAATTTTAGTTAAAACAAGTTAGAAAAATAAAATCTTTTTAATTATTTGAACAGAGCTTGTCAAAGTCACTTTCATCATTGCTTTTGGCGTTTTAAGAATGTATTTTTTACCAATATTTTTTTAAACTATAATAACATTAATAAATTGCTTGCTTAAATTGAACTAGACTTTTGAGAACCTCCAGAAATGCTGCCTATAGACTGTAGCCATAATAAAATTAAACAGATTATTATGTGATTATTTTATCTAACCCCCCTTGAATATGTGCTGTAACTAGTAGCAAAAATGATAATATAGTTACATTACCAAGTGCATTATGTTCTCATTCGAAATTCAACCTTGAGCTTTAAGCACAATGGTGATTTTACATTTACTTAGCTTAGTTCTTAGTACTACAGCTTAGTCACGTACTTTCTGTTACTGCTTATGTTCTTCGAAGAACTTTGCGACGTTTTCATTACGCTTTCAAATCGACATCAAAGTTGTACATAATAATAACTTCTTTAATAAAATAGGTGTTAACAACAAAGAACTACGCGATGAACTCCCAACTCGCTTACATTTGTTCTAACATTTTTACTTGGAGCTTAAAGGCGAATACGCACTGGGTGGTTGGCCAGCTTCTGTTACGCTGCGGCAGCTAATTTTCAAGCAGCATAAGAGTGTCATATCTCTTCAAGTAAATAAAGGAGTCTATTGCCTACTAGTGGAACGTTCATGGGTTGAGATGATGATGAACATCAATTTTAATATTTTTAAGCTAAGATGGAAAATAGACTTTTGAACTTGCCTGATGGAGAGCAGCTACTGTAAAAACGTCCATATGGTTTTACTACTTATAATTCTAGCAGTATCACTGACACGTTGGTACTTGGAATATAATACAAATTCTGTAGATAAACCTACGGCAGGCTGCATTAATGCATATCTGTGAGCTCTCTTACTGCCAGTACACCACTTCCCGCCATGGAGTCAATAGTTGTCAGTTTTGCAGTTATAATTTGTTTTGGATAAAAGGGAATATTCCGATTATTTTTTAATTAACCATTTTGTTTTCTTCTTTTGCTTCTTTAATTAATTTAATAAATATTTTATTTGTTATCAAATACTGTATTATTTATCCGTAACCGTCGCGACCAGTTTGCATAGTGCGTATGCGCTATAAAGCTTAGTTTTTTAAAAGTAATTTTATTAAACTTTGTCTTGGTCCCTTTATTTGGATTGAATATGATATTTGTTTATATTACTTAGGTGGCAAACAAGCATACGGCATGTCTAGTGGTAAGCAGTTGGCGTTGCCTATAGCTTGGGCATGAGTATGGTCGATTAAAAAAAATAGCACCAGGTTTTTGTTATGAAATCCCTAAAGTTGGACTACATTTCTTTAAAAACACATCTAAATAAATGATGAATGAAATTTTCCCAAAAGACCATACCATTTTTTTCGAGGGTCTACCATGGTCAGCGAGTTGGCTGTAGGAAAAAAAAAATGCTTGCATTTGTTTTGATTATTTCAATTAAATGAATAAATGACTTTCCCTTTGACTTTGACTGTAAGCATGTGGTTCTTGCAGAATCTCATGCTTAAAATTTGAAGGAAGAAAGGTTTTACAGTATCGGCAACACGCGAATGGTACCTATGGTGTTGCTAGCGTCCATAATCTGCTAATGTCAACCATCAGACGTAAGCTCGTTGCCCCCTTAGAAGTATAAATATATATATAATCAAATAAATTTCAGTACGAAACAAAGCTATCTTAATGAGATACTCAAACGTCTTGGTATCATTTATGATATCTTTGTTACAGCAAAAAGTGTTAATTAAATTGCGACTCGTACCGTTGCAAGAATTGAGACTTGGAAAGTTATTTAAAGTCAGCAGAATCACAAAATTTATAAATGTATTCGAAAATTAAAAGTACATTTAAAAAACGATTCTCAAACATAATCCCTGTATCACAAGTTTTAAAAACTTTGGAATTATTGATATAGGGTACACCTAGAATTAAAACAATTTAATTTGAATAACACAATAATTATGTTGTTTATGTAGGGATTGAACCCACAATACGCATCATTTATTTATTTATTCAAACTCATTTACAATATCTTTACAGTTATTCCAAAACAATATTGTAAGCTTAAACTGATTAACATAATATAATTTCATAACTTATTATATCTTATCTTACTCTTACACAATATCGTTAGATATAGTTATACACTTTTGAGCAGCTTCTGTGTGTATCGGCGTGCTACAGTGAAAAATATCTAAGTCTTTAAAAATTATATAAATAAGCCGTATACCACGCAACACTTGGGCATATTTGAGCAAATTCGTCCTCGCCACTGGTACATACACTGAGCGTTGCAGGACGACGGCAAAATCCAACGTAAAATCATAAATGCAAGGTCACCACAAGCCCTTGAGCCACATAATAATATGTAAAAAAAAAACTTATAAACAGTATAATAAATAAAAGTGAAAATAAAAATAATGTATTTTGATTCCTCTAAAAATACATTGTCATTATTTCCGGGCTACATATTGCTACGCTCGTAGCACTTCTACGAAATCTCGTAGCATTACCTCGACTACAAAAATAAGGTTTCCCTATTAGGCATATCGGCTTAACAATTTGTGCAGGACGGGAGCTAGCAGCTAAAATATATTATTTACTTTTTGGGGATTTATGTACATGTATTGTTAGACTAAAAAAGCCGCTTGCTAATTTAAACCTTAAGCCAATTAGCACAATATAACAAAATGCTAAAGTAAATAAATATTTAAAAAATGTATGCCTTTGGCTTTAGTAGTTCAAATTTACGTAATAAATAACCTGCCTTATTAGACACGTGGCATAACTTTGCATTAATATTTGCAGCTGATCTTGAGGCGCAATGTTTTTGGGTTTTTGTCTCACCCAACACACAACTAACATTTACTTAATTTGCACGCTATTTTTGTAGTCAAATGAGTTTGAACTTTATATACTCTATGACCTCTGTATCCACATTATGTACTTACCCAGCTAACAGCTAATAAATAATTAGAATTTGAATGGATTTTTAATTACTTACGCCATTCAGAAGCATTGTCGTAAATAAACTTGTAAGCTCAAATACCGAGAACCAGAACGAGCTTTACAATAACAAAGTAATAGGAAAGTGGTATTTTCAATCCATCTGTTCCCAGGAGTATAACGTTAACTCGGAACTTTTCAATCACTACCAATGTTATGCGGTTTTTTATAACGACATGTTCATGACAAAAATCTGACGAGGGTTATCACAATGTGATTCTAGACACTCATATTTTACATACAAACATTTTTACTAGGTAGGTACTGAATAAACTGGGCCATACATAAGTGGGTTAACCTGACTGGGGATGGATCCACAAGCTACACCCTACAGAAGACAACATAGCCTTGAAGTTATGTTCCTGTGTGTGAGTATAAGTTTTCAGCGTGTATTTTATGCGGTCTAACGAAACGTTTTCCTAACCCAGGCATCATCATCATCATCTCAGCCAAAAGACGTCCACTGCTGGACATAGGCCTCCCCCAAGGTTTTCCACAACTCTCGATCCTGAGCCGACCTCGCCCATCGGTTGCCCGCAACCTTTACCAGGTCGTCGGTCCACCTTGTTGGAGGCCTGCCCACGCTTCGTCTTCCAGTTCGTGGTCGCCACTCTAGAACCTTTCTGGATATTTTTTTACACCAGCGCTGGAGACCTGTACTCACACACAACTACACCGCTGTGTGTAGTTATTTGGCTGTGGTCTTCTGTAAGGTGAAGGTGCTCTACCTCTCTTAAATTATTATTGTGTATTGTCTATTATTATTGTCTATTATTGTATAATATATTATTAGTATTGTCTATCTGCGGAAGGCTAGGACCGGGTATTGTGGCGCGAATTAAGAGAGGCCTATGTTCAGCAGTCGACTGAAATAGGTTGATAAGATTGACAGAAAATACTATAGAAAATCAGAATCGAAGTTACATTGTTTCATCCTGATGAGTATAGTTCATCATGCATCGAAATCTTTGGCATTATACCCACCAATAATTCAACATTTATTTACTAAGATAAAACTATTAATCATGTCAAAACTTGCCGATGGAGTGGAAGAGTTGATAGCACAACGTAAAACCCAGGCATACTCCATCATTAAATCCTGGTGTTAAAATTGTTGGGCTGCAACTTTCCATAGGCTACGGTAACTGCTTACCATCAGGCGGGCCGTATGCTCGCTTGCTTGCTACCGCTGCCAGACGCGTGATGTTGTGCGTTAAAAATATAAGCAATGACAGTATGCTGTTCAGATAGGTATCTAATAGAGGTAGAGCACCTTATAAGCGAAGAAGAAGGTGAAGAAGGACGTCCACTCTACAGAAGATCACAGCCATATAACTGTAGACAGTGGTATAGTTTTGTAGCAATATGAAAAAACTGTTTTTGCAAGCATTCTGAAGTAACGGTAACTGCTTACCATCAGGCAGGCTGTATGCTTGTTTGTTTGTGTCGTAAACTTTTAAAAAAATGTTTAATTTTAAGTATTATTAAATTGAATTTAAAACAATCCAGTGAGGTTCTGTTACGTAAAGGTAAATATAAATTGATTGACATTGACAACTAGTTTCTCCAAGCTTATTCACTATATAATTAGGTTAATACCATTGTTAAATCAACTCAAGACGAAACGTTATTTAAACAAAAATTACTAAACCCATGTTTTATTAAGAATCCTGAACTAATATTTAATAGTTAGATTTTGTGACAAAATGATCAAATCAGAGTTGTTGCTGACCAAAACCCAACGGTATAGAGAGAGAGACAGAGAGAGAGAGAAAGAAATATCATGTCAATAATGAATTATAGTGACCGCCGTTTGCCGCGCTGTCAAGCACGAGAACTGTTTTAATTATCAACAGTATATAGTTTAAACTAGCTGTTGCCCGCGGTTCCGCCCGCGTAGATGTCATGGATAGCGTGTGTCCTGCGTGGGAATCGAACCCACAACTTCGAGCACAACAGGCGCATACTTCAGCCACTGGACCACCAAGGCAGTCAAACTAATAAGTAATATAAGGTCCTTCTCTATTTAGTCTTTTTCGGTTATGGGTTACTTCTTATACTACAGTAATTACAGGTGTCATTTCAATATCTACTCCGGTCAAATTAGACTTAAAAATAGGGGTGAGGTTACAAAAACTTTCAACTTTTTTTTTTGAATCGTTATATCTCAAAAACGGTGGCTCTTAGGAAAAAAGTATGTAAACATTTTTTATAGATAATTATCTGATCTACAATTTTTATCTGAGCTAATTTTATGATAAAACTTACCATTTTGCTGAAAATCGCGAAAAACCCGTTTTGTGACCTTTGAAACCGAGTATTTTTTTTTGCACGTGCCGGATCGATGAGGACTTTTCACATTTCCTTTATAATAGGGTATTGAACAATCCTACCAATATTCAGCCAAGTGGGAATCTTTGTAACCTTGGATGTCTAAATTGACCGTACTATATAGTACTGTTTCATAAAATTTACTTTCAAACTTCAAATTTAAGTTTTGATATCAATTCTAGTCCAATCATTATTAGAAAGAGTATCAAGTAAGGGAAAGTTTAACGTAAATTGAAATGGGAGTTTCTTGGTTTAACCTGTAAATGGCAGTAAGAAGTAAACTCATTACCAAAGTTGTTGAGGTGAACCAAGTCGATGTCAGTGAGATTTATTATTATATTAGTCAAGTGATTTATTGAGTATCGGCGTTTTAAGACGTGCTGTTATTCAAGGAGACGAGTTGCAAAAACTTTGCTGAGTGTAATAAAAGGTGTGGGCCTCATGGTTTTTAGGTAAAAGGAACTTTATCCTACTTCATGCTAATGTTATAAACGCGAAAGTTTGTAAGAATGTATGTTTGTTACTCTTTGACGCAAAAACTATTAAATGTATCTGGATGCAATTTGGCACAGAGATAGATTTTAGTCTGGAATAGCATGTGGGCTTTTATCGCGATAATCGATATCCACGCGCGCGGAGCCGCGGCCAACTGCTAGTATCATCATAAAACCCTGGTGTTTATTTTTAGGTCGGCAATACGCAAGTGATACCTCTGGTATTGCAGGCGCAAATCTAGACAAATAACCGCGTTTACCGTGCGTTAGCTGCCGTAAATTCGGTTGAACTGCTAGTTAGAATTATATAAGTCTTAACTCCCAGCTATCCAATTAATAATATAAAACTACAAAAAATTAATGACTTTTCCCTGAAGGCGTAAGAGCATGTCTAGCCCACCCACGTGGCTGTGAACTTTAGAAACACTTTAGAAATGCTAATTAATAAATTTATTTAATTATTTCTACGAATTAATGTTGTTTTAAAAATAAGGTTTTTTACTTTTAAAGAATACTTCACTAAAACCTAATATAACAAAACATAGCTATGTTTAAAATAAAAAAGAGTTTGATTCGAAATACAAATTTGTAGTGTAACGTTTAGTAACAATTTTCTCAAGTGTGTCGTTCAGAAACATTCAGCTCGGCGTTACGGAACGAATAACACGAGGAAACGTGGCGACGTTCCGGAAAAAATAGTTGCATTATACATAGAACATTATTTCGACAAGTTTTTTTTCGTTTAGAAGTTCAACGGGATATTACTCCTATGACTCTTATAATATACATAGGTACCAACAAATAATATAGGTACATTAGTGGACAGAAACTTACGAAGTCTTAGCCACTACTGTTGGCATAAACAACATTAAAACCATGCCGTAAAGGAAAAGTAATCTTAAATTCAGTGCTCATCTAGGTTCCCTCAGCTTCTTCTTCTTCTTATCTTTTGGTTAGGGGCCAACCTGGTGACAGAGTTATTTAGATCGCCCATATTAAAGCCTCTGTCGTGATCTAACGACTGTTTACAGTCAGGACCGACTATTAACGTGCCCTCCGAAGCACGGTGACGCTCAGATGAAATACCACTATTCGGTCACCCATTTATAGGGTTACCGCGCTCTTGGTTGCTTAACCCGCTGATCGTTTACAGAACAGAGCCTCTAGACAAGTAGCATAAGCGATAGTCGAATCGAAAAGTCAAAAAAGAAAATGTATGGGATTTGACGTCAGTTTACGACATTAAATCGTAGACTCACGTCAAATTCCATACATTTTATTTTTGGACGTTTCGATTCGACTATCGCTTATGCCAGTTGTCTAGAGGCTCTGCGAGTGCACCTAGCTATGAGCGCCTCAGCTATACCGAATATACTCCCATCACAAAAAAATAGTCTTGGGATCTTTGGATAAGCGACAAGCAAGTAATATTCCTGGTATTGCGAGCTTCCATAGCTTGCATAGCGGGCCATGTGCTTGTTTGCGACCTATGCAATATAGTAATATTATTCACGCAAAAACTGCAAAACGGACCTGAATGAAATTTGGCATAGAGATAGATTATAGTCTGGAATAACACCTAGGCTACTTTTTATCCCGAAAAAGTATCTGTTCCCGATGGATTGAACGCGCGGGCGAAGCCGCATGCGGAAGCTGGTAAAACCATAATTTTTGACACGTGTCTTCGTGTACCGTGAACTATACATACATACTATGTGATTCTACATATACATATAAACGTGTATATTACGACTCAGCTAATTTTGTTTGTTTTCCTCCTTTCTGACAAAGTAAAATGAACGAAGAATCTTTTGTTGGAAAACAAAAGAAAATTTTATTAGTGTGTTTTCTCTTCAAAGTGCATCAGTAAGTACCTCAGGCTTTGTGAATACAAGTATGATTGTTTTTTTAAATAACTTTTTTTTTGTACTACCAAGGTGGCAAACAAGCATACGGCCCGCCTAATGGTAAGCAGTTACCGTAGCCTATATACGTTTGCAACACCTGAGCCTCTAGACAAGTGGCATAAGCAATAGTCGAATCGAAAAGTCAAAAAAGAAAATGTATGGGATTTGACGTAAGTTCACGGCATTAAATCGTAGACTCACGTCAAATTCCATACATTTTATTTCCTCCTTTCTTTAAGAAACCCATGCTATAGTCTATAGCATCACACATTTTTATTATGTAGGAGCGGGTAGAGGCAATTAGCATGCTATCTACGGGGTACAATTACCAAGCATTTCACGAGAAAAAACCCTATACCTTCATTCGATTTTGGAGGCAAACCAGGGACTTTAATACAATAGTACTTTTTTATTCTTAAAAAGCTAACTCCCGCACTAGAGAACAAGCTCGGGGGACTTTATAAACATACAATTAACGGACACAAATTACACCCTGACTCAAAAAAAATCTTTGTGGGTTACTCAAAGTTTTGTCCTGTGTGGAATTCGAACCCACAATCTCGTGCACAGCAGGCGCATACTGCACCCACTGGACCACCGAGGCAGTCTGTTGCAGGCACTACTACTGCACCACTGGTCGTAGTTGGTTCTTTGTATTAATTATAGAACTATTAAATTTGGAAGGAACTTTACAGATATATAATTTGCGGCCACAATATACGCCTAGACTTGACAATTATAAATAAAACTAGCGATCCTTCCGGCTTTGCAAGGGAAAACATTTTTTCGTTTCCTTAGGCTTCCCTATTTTTTTATATAAAAAATATAGTCTATGCTACTCAGTAATAAATTAAAGCATTCTAGTATTGATTATATTTTAAAACAGTCCCTTAGTTTTTAAGTTTATTCATTACAAACAAAAATTCAAATCTATTCTCTTAATAATATTAATATAGTAAACCATTTACATAATTCAATTGAAAGTTTTTTTAAACCCGATGCCAAGTTTTAAATTCGATACAGGCTATCAATGACATCTCTAGAAAAAGTGCTCTCAGCCCGGGGAATCCAATAAGCGGGAAAACGGACATTAAAATATTGAAAGGCGACGAAAACTTTTCTAATAAAAAACGCTCCATTTGTTAAAATGAAAAACGATTTCCTCTTTACGCTCCTGTCTAACTTCTAGAGAAACTTACATCGGATAAGTTTGACTATCGTGTCAACCCATAAACGTCCCACTGCTGGGCATGGGTCTCCTCCATACATTTGGAGGGATATTAGCCTACTATACCACGCGATGGCCAGACGGGTTGGTATAGGATTTTGTTTCGAGCTTTCCCTCTCTTGCAGTGGATATTGTCTGCCTGACTTAGTTCCTTAGTCGACTCTTACGACACCCTCGGATGGAACGGGGTGGTGACATTTGTATTCTTAATCCGTCATCACATGGACAAAGTTTGACTATGCTCATGTATAATGATCCTTAATATAATAATAGCAATCGATGTGACCCACGGCTGGGCACGGGTCACTTCTCCTTCACCGTTAGCAGATGAAAAATCGTTTGTTCAAATTCTAAATCATTTATTCATATAGATCACACTGTCACACTTATGCAAGTCAATTAAAAATGCCGAATGAGACGTCAGCTAATTTGCTTACTGCCAGGTTCGCTGACTGAACAGCTCCTCTAGACAAGTGCCATAAACGGTAGTCGAATCGAAAAGTCAAAAAGGAAATGTATGGAATTTGACGTAAGTTTACGACATTATATCGTAAATTAACGTCAAATCCCATACATTTGTTTTTTTGACTTTTCGTTTCTACTACCGTTTATGCCACTTGTCTAGAGGGGCAGACAGGGGTAGAGCCTAAGGATAGAACCAGCAAGAAACTCAGGTCACTCTTTTTCATCGCCAGATTTGTAAGCGCAGAAAGCGATACAATCAAAAACTTTAATTTGTACATATAATTATGATCCTTAATACCTTGTAATAATAGTGGATTTAGAACTTATAGTGTTAAACAGTTTAATCATTATAATCCTGTTAGAATGAAAGAATAATATTGCGTTAACTGCTATCTTAGCGGGTACAAGTTAACTAACTCAAATATTAGCTACTAGACAGTTTAATTGAGTTTCTGTTTGTAAGTATAATATATCTGTTTCCCAAAATTAAAGTATCAGAGTGACGCCTTACCTATATTTACACACACACACTTGTGCACAATAATTTATACTATTTGGGTGGCAAATAAGCATATGGCCCGCATGATGTTAAGCAGTTACTATAGCCTATGGACGCTTGCGATACTAGAGGTATCACTTGCATGTTGCCGACCCATTTTTTTTACATCAGGGCTTTAAGATGGAGTATCGTAGGGATAGGAAAATGTTTATTTCAAAACGCTTCCCTAAATGAGCGCAAGAGACCTGTACTTATACACAGGAACGTTATATGTAGTTCTTTGGGTGTGGTCTTCTGTGTAGGTCCCAGTCGGGCTTGCTCACTAGTATGATGACCTATTATTTATTTAGTTAATTCTACATTTTTAGCCATATGGCAGGTCTATTATTATACCTTATAGCAGACCGATTTTAGTCACGGTGTGATACTGCGGCCACTGGACCACGAAGGCAGTCTACAAAAATAAGGTAAACTTAATAATCATTGTTGTAAACTTTTCGCATCGTAACTCATCGAAGAGTAGAAACTCGTATTCTCGAACGGATAAATACGTACATTCAATTTATTCCTAATTCTGCTAGCTTGGTAAATGTATTCAATTTGTCAATAGCAAGACGGGATACCAATATACATACGTAAAAGGCGATAACATCAAAACATTGAACAATATTATGCAATACTAGTATTTATTTGCGACTTTCTATGTGTGAAATGATCTACTTTTCGTATCATCATCATCATCTTAACCCATAAACGTCCCATTGACTGCCTCGGTGGTCCAGTGGCTGCAGTATTCGCCTGCTGTACAGCAGGCGAATACTGCAGCCACTGGACCACCGAGGCAGTCAATGGGACGTTTGGGTTCGATTCCCACACAGGACAAAACTTTGTGTGACTCACAAAGAGTTGTTCTGAGTCTGGGTGTAATTTGTGTCCGTTAATTGTATGTTTGTGAAGTCCCCCGCGACACAGAGCTTGTTTTCAAGTGCGGGAGTTGTCTTTTAAAAATAAGGAAAAAAAAAAAGAAAAAATTGCTGGGCACGGGTCTCCTCCATACACTTGGAGGGATCATCATCTCAGGAGGGATATTAGCCTACTATACCACGCTGGCCAGACGGATTGGTATAGGGTTTTGTTTCGGGTTTTCCCTCTCTGCAGTAGATATTGTCTGCCTGATTTACTCCCTTAGTCGACTCTTACGACACCCACGGTATAGAATGGGGTGGTGACATTTGTATTCTTAATCCGTCACCACACGGATAATTTTCGTATAGTAATATAGTATATGTCCTACTGCGGGGCACGGGTCTCCTCTATCAAGAGAGACACAGGGTTTCCACACACACAACTTGTAGGTTTCCAAACGATGTATTCCTTTACCGATGGTTAATGAAAGTAAAATTTACATTGGTACCGTCATCCGAAATCGAACTCACATCTCATACGTACAAGTCGAAAACTTTCCAACTCAGCTACCATTGCTACATTCCTATAGGATTTTCGGAAAATACTTTCTTAGGGGACAAATGTGGTACCGACTCTCAAACAATGTCTTACTGGCCTGCTCTCTGTGCCCTAATACTTGGACTCTACAGCGACCTGCACAGCCACTGATAAAGCCATAGAGATGGCAATATTTTAGATTTGTGCAATACTTTACATACCATCGACAAAAAAGAAAAAGTTAACATGTACGGTCGGCAACGGAGCTAGCTGTACAGAGCCGCTATATGAAGATTAGTTTTATAAGAAAACCAATGTATGAATTTGTGTGAAATATATTTAAAAAAAGCGGTGGTGGCCGAGTGGGAAAGCAACCGACTTGCACGCAAGAGGTGCGAGTTCGATCCCGGGTGGCCGTACCAATGTAAATTTCACTTTGTGGAGTTTATATGTACTAATCAAATGATTCATCATCTGCTAACGGTGAAGGAAAACATCGTGAGGAAACCCACATGTCTTAGAAGAAATTCTAAAGACATGTCTGATTCACCAACCCGCATTAGGCCAGCGTGTGTGAATTAAGGCCTAAACCTGAGGAGAGGAGACCCGTGCCCATCAGTGGGACATATATAGGTTGCTATTATTATTACTATATTATTATATTTTAATCTGCAGGTTTAGTCTAATTGTACACTGTTACCAAATTGTACAGAGGTATATACAATGGTTTTCTTAAAAAGCTTATCTTCATATAGCGGCCCTATACAGCTAACTTCGTTGCCGTGTGTACAGTATCTAAAGAACTTACCTTACAAATTTCAAACTTCTAGTTTCACCTCCAAAACTCCTCTCTATTTTGTTTCCAATTTGAATTATTCAGTCAGCCTTTTTATCGTGAGATAAAACTGAGTAATTCTTCAGTGGGTTTTTAAATAAAAACATTTTAAATTTTAAGCAACAATTTTGTATTTAATTAATTGCAATTTAATTTATTCAAATACGTATGTTACAGTTTTTCTGTCGCATTAGTATTCCAGCTTGTAGGTGGTACTGTCGGTATATGTACTCCTTGGTCATCGCATGTGTTGTGAACATAGCTCTACTCCGCTGCAGAACCTCGCTTTTAGGACCCCAAGAACGATCCAGACCCACTTCCTCACGCAACCTCTTCTCATACATTGCCTTTGATATTCTTACTATCGTTACTAATACTGTCAATATTATAATTGTTAATAATAACCACCAGCTAAATTCATGACCCAAAGATGTATGCCGACTATTGTAAATGCCATAAAGTTCGACGCAGAAAACGTACATAAGTACAAATATGGAAACCACCCAAGATAACTTCACAAATAATTTCGGCTGAACACCTAACATAAAATGTACATCTTCAGAAAATCTACTAAAACCATAACATATCAAAAATACAAAACACTCTATAAAGACTGAAAATATCATTAGAAAATTAATACCACGCTGGAGAGCCAATATAAAATATAAACTCTTGTTACTTAGTAATGGCATTGTAAAGAAATATAAAAATATTATTAAAACTAAACTCATCATACCTGGATATCTACCTATTGTCGAGTACTTAGATCCTATAATTTCTATTAAGCTCGATATTATCATAGCATTCATACTGAAAAAACAAACTGTGACCAAACTGTAGCACACAATAAGCCAGAATGACCTCGACTCATAAACGTTTAGTAATCTTGGAACCAACTCATAAGTGAATAACATATTATACTTGGCGACAGCGGCAGGGTGCACACTATACTTGAAAGAGTAGGGACATAACATCATCGCATCACTACAAATACCAAGAATTGTCATACCAGCGGTAATAACAACTACTATAACAGTATTCGAGTAGCAAGGAGACCTAAACGAACTCCTTGATGATATATTAAATGAGGTACCTGAACCAACATTTAAACTGAATAGCACATGAACTACACAAGCTGAAAATTCAATATCATTTATAAATAAAGAGAAAGTAACATCCATTGCTTCCTCAAATTTAACAACGATACCTTTCTGCAACATAGAGCCGATAATGAACAAAATACGAGAACAAACAATAAATATTGTACAAAATCCTAACACCCATTTGACAGATTTTATCTTTCTGAAACAACTGAGAAATAAAAAGGCACTAATTATCCCAGAGGCTAAAGTAACTGGCCAAGGTAAGTGGAACCCCACTTTCTTTAATCCCAATAAAAAATATCTCCAATACTGATATTCTGGAAAGGTTTTATATAGCTGGTTACAATATGGCAAGCGATCTTTTACTGTCAGGCAATCTTGATGAATTGTGTAATTGTAAAACAGAATATTACAATCTGATGTTGTCCAATGTCCGCAAACGTAATATGGTATTGGTTCTTCAAAGCTTATTAAGAAGTAATGAAGGACAAAGCAACTGAACGAATGTGTGAAGAGTACGTATGCTGTCTGCCAAAATATTTGAATATAACCAAAGTGTGACAAATATGGTCTCGCTTTCCATACTTCCAGGCAGTTGCGACCTGTAAACTGACCAGTCACATACTCCATGTACAATAAGGGTATACCAATAAATATATATATGACAGCGTATAACAGTATATGTCCTGAAGCTCCATTTATTACAGCTCTCTGAGGTATTATGACCACGGTGTTTATACCCAATGTTTGAGAGAGCATCGCTGCCATGAACATTTTTCTTGAGCCCCAATGATTTTGATTATCCGCTTCTGCACACATTTTCACAGCATTTTGTAAAGATTCATAATAAAATTTGATTTATAATTTATTCAATCTTGTTAATAAACATTGTCAAATCGTTTACTGATCGTAGCCAACTAGATATATACTTTGTAATACATTATAATCACTTCTATATGACAAAAAAATTAACAGTCAAAAGGCTATCACCGATATATCCGATAGAGCAGACGTGTCCTAAGGTAGGGCAGCCCACAGCTAGGTGGCTAGCTGTGGGCTGCCCACACTTACACACACACAGACACACGTGTGCCTTAGGACACGACCGACGACCCAAAAAAGGTCGCTGGGACGTACTGGATGCTGAAGGCGGAGGACCGTGTGCTGTGGTGCGTGTTGGAAGAGGCCTATGTCCAGCAATGAACTGCGATAAGCTGATTGATTGATTGTTGAAATGGCTGATATCGATAATGCAGTTGTAGTGGTATGACTATCGTGTTGTGATCTTGAGTTCGACTAAAATTGATATTCAGTGTAGGTATAGGTTCAGATCTGGATCTGGAGTTGTTATGCTCGCCTCCAATTACATGTACCTATAACATTACACATATACCACGTAACTACATCACTCTTATTATGTTGCACAGTCAAGTTAGAATCGATAACGTGGAAATTGCAATGTTGCAAGTTTAAGACAATATTAAAATGATTATGAAAATAGTACAAATACGAAGAAGTACCGATACGAACAAACACTTTTTTTACTCTTTCACGCAAAAACTTCTGATCGGATCCGGATGAAATTTGACACAGAGATAGATTATAGTCTGAAATAGTACATAGGTTAATTTTAATGACGATAACCTACATCCACGAGGGCAAGGCCGCGGGCAACAGCTAGTGTAGCATATTTGTAAAAAAATATCTTTGAGACGATTTTTCTACATAAATTAGTTCTGTCTAGACAGAGGTAATTTTAAAACGCTTGCTGTGGACGAGTTATGAGATGTCACTGATGAAAAGACACCCTCGACTGATTATTTTTTAATAACTATGCAAAATTCTAGCTCGGAGATTAGGTATAGTGTACACAGCAGGACTTTCAACTCAAGATAATTTTATAATGTGTTAATCTTGATACTAAGTTCACTTTGCACTTTTTTCCTTGAGAGAAGTAGATAGACGTGAATTATACCTACATTTTCTCACGTGTGCAGGACTCATAATATGATCAGGGTACAAGCTTATAATACTGGCTACATTTAACAATTTCAGACTGATATTGACTGATTCTCTAGGCAGAAAATAACCACTTTTTTTTGTTATTGACAACTGCCGCACTAGAGAACAAGCTCTGTGTTGCGGGAGACTTTACAAACATACAATTAACGGACACAAATTACATTCAGACTCAGAACAATTCTTCGTGGGTCACACTGTGTGGGAATCGAACCCACAACCTCGTGCACAGCAGGCGCATACTGCGGCCACTAGACCACTGAGGCAGTCACTACACACTTACTTTTTAAGAGAGGTAGGGCACCATACTAGCGAGCAAGCCCGACTGGGGAAGGACCTCCACCTTACAGAAGACCACAGCCAAATGACTACACACAGCGGTGTAGTTGTGTTCCTGTGTGTGAGTTCAGGTCTCCAGCGCTCATTTAGGAATGCGTTTTGAAACAAACGTATTCCTATCCCAGAGTTACTTCCATCTTAAAGCCCTGGTGTAAAAAAATGGGTTGGCAACACGCAAGTGATACCTCTGGTAATGCAAGCGTCTATAGGCTACGGATACTGCTTAACATCAGGCGGGCCGTATGCTTGTTTGCCACCCAAGTAGTATAAAAAAAAAAAAAAAAATTCATAGTGAATTTCTTCAACGCCTTGAAAAAATACTCTATTGTAAATGTTGGCCATACAATTTCTATTAACCCATCGACTTGTTAACGACGCGTGTTATTTTAACCAACTAAAACACATATAAGGTCCTCAAGTCAACCCATATATTATGTGTATGATACGATTCCACATATCTTTTGACGGAACTGACCGATTTCGATAATTCTTATTATATTATTATTTATTTTTGGAAAGGGTAAGGATACTATAGTTGTTCCTATTTATGAAAAATACCGATCCGATAATAAAGTAGTCGAATTTACCAAATATTGTTCTTAAGTCATGTAATGTATACGAATTTCACCTAAAGCCGAAACATAGATAGATGCAGTATGCGCCTGCTGTGAACGAGGTTGTGGGTTCGATTCCTACACAGGACAAAACTTTTTGTGACCCACAAAGAGTTGTTCTGAGTCTGGGTGTAATTTGTGTCCGTTGATTGTATGTTTGTAAAGTCCCCCGCGACACAGAGCGTGTTCTCTACTCTAGTGCGGGAGTTGTCTTTAAAAAAAAAGAAAAGAAAATAGAAGCTAACAATTTTCACTGTTACTAATAAGCAACAGAATAAGATACTGCGTACTATCCTAAATAATCCTTGCAATAAGAAACTACAAAAGATATAGACAAGGTAACGAAATGTTATCAAACATTAGTGTTGTTCCAAACAACTGTATCACCGCAGTTACCCTTGAGAACGGCAGCAATTTCGACTTACCAACGTAGCGTCAACACGATGACATCTCAGATAATTTCCTGCTTTTTAAGGAAAAAAATATTTTACCACGTAAGCTAAGTAAAAGAAATAACACAGTAATCGTCCTTGTTCTCTCTAACAAATAAAGGGAAGTGGGAATTGTGATAAATTTGACTCCCCTTACGTACCAACTCATACAATAATTCTTGATGGGGTTCTTTGTGAGCCAATTTTACTTTTTGCTGTACACGCTAGTTCCAACTAAGGTATAACATTAAATAATATCGCAGATGTTCAATAGTGGCCATCTTCAATATCCGAGATTTCTTTTCCAGTACTATGTATTCTTTATTTAACTGTTGTTGAACTTGTTCTGAGACTAAGGTTGCTGATCACTCGGTCCCAGATTTGATTGTCGGGTCGGGCCAATAATAACTACCTATTAGATTTATAAAAGCTTAGAAGTTGGTGGTATAAAACGACTTAGTGATGTAATGGGACGGTAATTTAATACGAACAAAATGAGATTTACTTACCAAATAACGCGAGTGTAAACACAATGATTTTCCAAATATCGGGCATTTAGCCCGCTTGGATTTCGGTTATCGCTGCAAAAAGTATAAGACCATAATCTATCTCTGTGCCAAATTTCATCCAAATCCGTTCAGTAGTTTTTACGTGAAAGAGTAACAAACATCCATCCGTCCATTCTCACAAACTTTCACATTTATAATATTAGTTAGGATTTCTTGCCAGAATACCCAATATCTATGCCTAATCCGAGCATTGTACCCTAAAATGTACAATCCAGTGAAATAACATTAAATACATGTGAACAAATCGTAAAGGAAAGTTACCGAAGAACATCGGCGTTAGAGAGAGACCAATCACTATCAAATTCGTTTTGGCTCTCTGAACACATATATATTTTCATATTATAAGTTTGAAAGCAAATGGGGCCAATTTGAGAGAACCGGCGACGGGGAAAGATATAACCGTTGGCTTATTGCCTCTGTATATAGGTACTTATACATTTTATTTATATATTACAAAGCTGTTATTTTTTTTTAAATTAGGACCAAGTTGCGTCTTTACATAATTTAATTTTAAGATACCCAGGCCAAAAAAATATTTTTAAAATTTTTGTCTATTTATTCTTGCGATTGTGCGCGATAAACTCAACAATCGCTGAACCGATTCGAATGTGGTTTTCACTTATGATTTGAGCCCTCTAGTCTTTCTCTTCTCTCGCAGTTTTGGTTGTGCGTTGATCGTCAGTCGAGACAAACGGTTTTATAAAACCCGTTCCCGTATAAATATAACATTAAATTTTCAGATATCTTCATTCTAAACAGAAATATGAACACTTATTAAAACTATTTTGTAAACGCGCGAAATTAGGTAGTAGCCAATTGCTACATTTGCACGAAAAAACTGTCAAACAAAATAATATTAAGCCCTGGCCAAACAAAATGCGTGTTTCACGAGCCACTGAGTGTAATCTGACGCGCGCCGCTCTCGTGTTGTAGCAAGTACTACTGTACCGCGTACTGCTAGCCCGTACGCTCTATCTGACCGTATGATTCAAACAAATTACCTAACATCAACAACAGAAAACTAACACATGTATGTACAAAACTCAATTTTGATTTTAATCTGTAAAAAAATTACCTATCTCATAAAACAAAAGCAGGCCGTACACAAATCCTTAAATGACATCATAAAACCCAGAAAAAATATTTTTATCAATTTTTCAAGGCATTTCTCATGCAAATATTGTTGTGAGACCCATTTTGACAAAAAAATATATATTTGTTTTGCTCCGTGGACTGTTAATCATAGAAGATTTAAATTCATATATCAACCGCTTTGACAAGCCTCGTCGAAATAAATAACGGACAAATGGCCGACTTAGCCAAAAATATTAGTTTATTACAAAAGTTTTATTTGAAAATACATTTTATTGAAGAACAATAATAATAGCAATTTAGTTGTTTCGGGTCACTATGATTGCTATTTGAGTACTGAATCACTATTCAAAGTGTGCAAATATTTTGTTTATATTTTCGATACCTAATTCAAATTAAGTGATTCGACTTAAAAAAGAAGAATTTTCGTTGTTTGTAGGTGGTCACTAGATCAACTGGCAATATAATCAATTAAAAGTAGTCTTCAAAACAAATCTTTGTCTGATGAGCATGATGACCTATGCGCCCACGCACTGGCGGTTTTCAAACTTCGAACGCCGCGCTGGCGTGCAGCGCGACGCGGCCGTTCGCGGACGCCTAGCCCGCTACGTTGCCAGCCCGCAACGAGTATATGCAGACTGAATTGGTCCTAAACGGTAGGTACATAATATTTTGACAGATTGCGGCAGTGTCCTCACTATATAGATAGAGAGAGAGAGGGAGAGTAGAATCAGACGACCATGTGTGAGTTGTCCCAAGATAACTAACTAGATATAATAATAATAATATCCTAGGATATTTAAACTTTTTACTCATAGTCAACTACTAAAAACACACTCAAGGTTGAGAAGTAAACAAATACCCTACATTTTGTTGACCGATACCTACTACATAAATCTTAATGTGATTCTAAATTTGAATAAAATTTAAACTGTCAACTTTAAAATGTGGGAACAATAAACAAATGAGTGCAGACGACGTATGACGTCATGTAAGACGTAGATACATCGAGTGCGAAGCATTCGGTGCAATAGTTGATAGTCGACACTCGATTAAGAATAGATCCTGCTACGGAAATTTAATTTTCAAGACAATTTCTATTCAAGAACGTATTCAAACATCATTAATAATCGTGGACACTCGTAGACCCTTACTATATCTTCACATATTATTATGCAGTGCAGTGTCTTCGGCAATAAATATCTTGCAAAAGGTTTGCAGACAATTAGACTAGTTCAATAAGATACGAGAATTTCTACCAAGAATTACATTAACACTGGCAAGCTATTACTGTCCGACATTTATGGCAGAAGTTCTTGCAGGTAGAAGTTATGTAGTAAGTGTCTACGTTAAGTCCGTAACTAGTGTCAAGATTAGTTCCGCTATTAACCGCTATATCGCTAGTAGTCTACGTTCGGTAATTACGAGGATGAATAGATGTATGTATGAAAGTTTGTGACTCTTTCACGTAACAACTACTAAACGTACCTAGATGAAATTTGGCACAGAGATAGGTTATAATCTGGAATAGCAAATGGGCTACTTGTTATTGCAATAACCGACATCCACGTGTCTTACTGCAGCAGAAATAAGTGGAAATCAACACCGAAAAAAAAAGAATTACAATTTTGTGCTTAACTATGCTCCTAACTATGTGCACACAGCATTACTAAATGGACTGTATATTATAAAATTAGAAAATAATTTCTTTTTTACATAAAAAGAGAAAAATAAATAGGTATATTAAATTAAAAGAAACATAATTAATTATGAAAAATGTTAGACAGAATAATGCTTAACACTACCTCTGTAGTGTCCAACAGTAGTGTAAAAAGTGCAGTCTCATCTCAAATAATCACACGAGAATGAACACTGAGCTTCAACTGCAATGAAGCAGTAATTGTTAAAGTTATCTCAACTAAAACTATTTGCTAACAAACTAAACCACTTATGCATTTACAGCTTAATCGGAGAGGTTGCGACTAACTTTAACTAGATATTTTATGAACAAAATGTTCAGATTGCCGCTGTAATACTGTGTAGGAAAGAGGTTCGATGTACTATCGACATAGGTGGTGCTTGACTACGACATTTTGCTACTTTGCATATATTCAATGTATATTTAGAGCCGCTCATAGCTAGGTGCACTCACTGTTCGGTAAACGATCAGTGGGTTAAGCTACCAAGGGCGCGGTAACCCTATGGATGGGTGACCGCATAGTGGTATTTCATCTGAGCGTCTCCGTGCTTCGGAGGGCACGTTAAAAGTCGGTCCCGACTGTTATCAGTCGTTAGATCACGACAGAGGCCTAAATATGGGCGATCTCAATAACTCTGTCACCAGGTTGACCACTAACCAAACGATAAGAAAGAAGAAGAATGTAAATTTAATAATTTTATTTAATTAATACAATTGTTTGAACTGCTCTTTGTTACTAAAAAAAGACGATAGTGCTAATGCTTATGCAATGTAAGACTGCCTCGGTGGTCCAGTGGCCGCAGTATGCGCCTGCTGTGCACGAGGTTGTGGGTTCGATTCCCATACAGGATAAAACTTTGTGTGACCCACAAAGAATTGTTCTGAGTCTGGGTGTAATTTGTGTACGTTAATTGTATGTTTGTAAAGTCCTCCGCGACACAGAGCTTGTTCTCTAGTGCGGGAGTTGTCTTTTTTAAGATATAAGATATAAAAAAAAATGTTAAGTCAATTTTGGTTCTAAAACGTTTCAAGAGACAAATAATGAAAATCCAGTCAAGTGAGTGAGAGTCGGGGTCGTGCACGAAGGGTTCCGTACAGATCTATAAAAATGGCAAAAATAACACGTTTGTTGTGTGGCCCTCTTAAATACATATTTATTTTATTCTGTTTTTTAGTATTTGTTGTTATAGCGTCAACAGAAATACATCATCTGTAGGTCTGTCTCTCACCAGGCCGTTCCGCGGGGTATAACCTTCCATGGTCTACATGGAAGTCACTCAACCGACTTCGGACCCAAGTGGGGAGATGCAGATACAATCTGGTTAAGTGGGGCTATACCGCTGTAACAACTACGGAATGCGAATGCGGAACGGACCCGCAAACAATGGCTCACCTCCTGTCCTGTCCTTTGTGCCCTAATACCTGCACTCTGAGTGACCTCTGCGCAGCAACTGATAACGCCGTAGAGGTGGCAAAATTCTGGGCTTGTGCAATTTAATTATCTATCGTACCATCGACACGAAGAAGAAGAAGACCAGGCCGTATCTGATGATGGCAGGCGCCCCGCCTGCTACGTTGCCAGCCCGCCCACTGAATAGGTATTTATTTTGACAGATTGCGCCTGTGTCCTCACTATATAAAGCGATATTCTTATTTACAGTATGGGTATGTGCACAGATACATCTGTGGGTATGTGCTATAAATAAAGCTCATATCTTAGCTAAGTTCCAATTGAAGTATATTACGTGAAAAATTTCATCACTTGTGAACATAATAATGTATAATGTGCAGTAATATATATCATATTTTACTGCAACACATAAAGTCGACATTTACGTTCAACATTGATATTGTAATAAAGAATTGTTACCAATGTTTTGAATGTTCTACACGAATATATAAAGTTTCATAAAAGCGTTGTATAATGTCAAATATGTGTAGCTGAAAGTTCACTGTATTCAGACATAGTTGACTTTATTAAGTATAATAGTTATCGTTATTGCACTACTGGAGCCAGAAGTCTGAAGATTTGCAGTCGATTTTAGGTAATCTTCAGCATAAGGGTTTTTGGTAATTTTCGCGCCATAGAAAAATTATTGGAGGAGAATAAAATCACAAAAATAAAAGGTGTCAAGATGTTAAGAGTAGAAACTTTAATTTTAATTTTAAGTGACACAGGGACCACATCTACCAGTAACTTTATCACTCGTGTGCAGAAATAAATCAGATTAATTTTATTGTAACGACTTTCTTTTTTTTAAACACATCTCATCTCATTAACATGTGATATCTCTGTGTTCTTTTGTTTCGTAAATTAAGAATTTGATTGATTGATTGATCTTTAAATTAGTCATTGGTTTTGTATGGTAACCATTTTTAATCGTGTCGTACGGCCGGCCGGCTGATTCTCTAAGGAACAGCGATGGCAAACTGACAGTTGTGATTGCAAACTGACAGTTATGATTGCTCGGTGACGGCACAATCTTTTGAGTAAAGGCTCGGTTTTTGCTCTTACGGAATACCGATTTTCAATCTGACAGCCAGATTTTTCTCGGTTTTCGCGGTAGCTCAGTTTTTGTTCTTACGGAATACCTCTACGGGCATAGGTTTCATCATCTCTATCAAGAGTGCGAGCGTTTTTTTAATCCACGCACGGTGATCTAATACAGATCTATAGGTTAGGCATTCCTTTAAATAGATTTCTAAAAGATGTGGATATGTTTTCCTGTATTACCAGCAAGTAAATTATAAATACGTATAAATCCCTCAAAGTAAAAATAGTATCGACACTGATATTGATGTGTACAAGTTGGTTACTCTTCGACTGGAATCGAACTTACACTACACAAGTCGGTTTCGCTACTTATATCTATCGCTATATTTCATAAGATCCAGAATTTCCCCCTCAAATAAAAAACAAATTAAACTATGAACTATAGAATCTAGTGCACAGTAAAACATAGGACAATAAAACAACTATACTGAATATAATGTACCTTGGGGCGCAGTTACTTTTGTTATGATTCCTATAAATTTTATTGGTTTTGTCTGGACCACCAATTTATGTTTTATAGAACCGACATTTTTCCGATGATAGTTCGAAATAGGAACAATATATTATTATTTGGTAACTAACTAGCTATATTTCTTCGTTCAATAGTCAGGGGTATGTCCAACCCTTGTTTGTGAACGGTTACATAGTTTTTCTTATATTTTATGGTACGCGAGATATAGATTGGAAATTTGAATTTTCTTTTTTGAAGGTATATTTTTAATTTTATTACTGAGGTGTTTATTTTGCCGCCAGGTGAATGAAGTTAGAATTATTTTTATGAGATGGCAATTGATGATGATTTATTAACCTAAAAGAATGTTTACCAGAGTCTTTGCATTGAGCCTTTACTATGGCAACCATACTGATGAAAAATCTTATAACTGTTGTTATTCCAATAAAGAAATTATTATTTAAAAAAACATTCATTACATTAAATACATACTTAACTAGACTACTGGATATCTATCCTCTGCTGGTTTTGCCCACTTCTATGATGTACTACCTTTTTAATTTACCTTTACTACCATATATTGTATTCGTCCGCGTGAATATTAGTTACAGCGGTTAGATAAATTTTAAAACAATTATGATATCTCCAAAGATGTTGAGTAAGATTAAGTGATGTCAAGGACAATTTGGTTCACAATTAAACACTTGTAATTATTAACATATTTATTTGGATAAGGATTATTATTATTATGACTCTTTCGCGAATATTCTAACAAATTTGATGACTGATTGAAGACGTGCCCGTCATACGAGTAGCTGATGAAATATGGATTTTATACATCTCTACTTATCCCTTTTGGAAAAGAGGGCACGATGCTGATGTGGTATGTCTTATTTTTTATAATTAACACAGAAAAGAGCACATTAAAATAATAAAACATTAAAAGGCGGGCTTAATTAAATATTGAGTGTTCTAGTAGGAAACCTAACAGTGGAACAGAAAATAAGAGTAAGTATAAGTATAAAAGCATATTTTTTATTTCATTACTTGTCTGCATTTTTCTTTGTTTTATACAGAACTAGCGGCTTGCCCCGACTTTTGTCAAGTTAAATAATTTTCAACAAACTTACATTAATTTCATAAGATAACAAAAATGTTATTAAAACAAAAGTAACTTAACCTTAACTACTTACAAATAATAAGTATCAATCAATCAGCCTATCTCAGTCCACTGCTGGACATAGGCCTCTCCCAACACGCGCCATAGCACAATAACAATAAGTATATTGTACTAGTTGTTGCCCGCGGCTCCGCCCGCGTGGATGTCGGTTATCGCTGTAAAAAGTAGCCTATGTGTCATTCCAGACCATAATCTATCTCTGTGCCAAATTTAATGCAGATCCGTTCAGTAGTTTTTACGTCAAAGAGTAACAAACATAAATCCATCCATCCATCCATCCATACTTACAAACTTTCGCGTTTATAATATTAGTAGGATCATTATTTTTCAACTTTTATAGGATTTAATTTTTGCAAAATCCTTTCTCATTTCATTTATGAAACCTTTGTGCAAATTTACAAGTTTGTAGCCCTAGCGGGTTAGGTTCTGCGTTGATGAATGAGTCAGTGAAACAGGACAAGAAATTAGCCTGGATATGACTTCAACATATTTCTTACGCTAGATTGAATTTTCAAAAATCCTTTCCTAGCGGATGCTTTCGTTATAACGTATTTCTATCTTAATTACTTTCTTAACATCTTTATAGGGTGTTATTTTTTTACGTGGTAACAAACAGACATACAGACATGCACTATAACTCCTTAACACAGGCTGCTCAGTAGCTTACCTAGGAGTACAGTACTATAACCTCCAATAATGTAGATTATGCATACTGCCTACTGTACTTTATTAACTAACTAAATTGTAAACCTACAATTTCATTTTTTTTTAATAAATTATTATTATTTTATAATATGAATTTGTGTTATAAGTAACGTGTAAAATTTAGTAAAAAGCATTTATATTGATATTACAAATATACACTATAATTTAATTTCTATATAGGTATATAGATGATAAGTCAGTCAAGTTATCAACTTAGTCTTCTTGCATCTGTATGAAAATCAGAACTTACAAACAAGTTAGTGGAGTTAACAAATGTGTTGGTATATTCGTGCAGCGGTTGGGGTTTAGTCGTCTTGTTACTACCCTTGCACTATTTATTAACGTCTTCTATATAAACAAGCTGGACTATTACATGGATTAGAATTTGTAGTTAGTGGTTTTGTGTATACTGTTTTTTGATTTTGAGCCTTATGCTAATAAGAACAAGAATAAAAATTGCCTTACGACCAAATTTTTTTTTTAAGACAACTCCCGCACTAGAGAACAGGCTCTGTGTCGCGGGGGACTTTACAAACATACAATTAACGGACACAAATTACACCCAGACTCAGAAGAACTCTTTGAGGGCCACACAAAGTTTTGTCCTGTGTGGGAATCGAACCCACAACCTCGTGCACAGCAGGCGCATACTGCGACCACTGGACCACCAAGGCAGTCAATATGTCCTATCTTAGCCCTTTATTCCATTGATTACGTCCAGAAACAGTACAAATACAAATTCATATTTTAAAACAATACGTGGATATCGTTGTGAGCTACACATCTGTAAACTTTGTTAAAACTATTTAAGTAAGATGAGTTTAACTGTTTGGTATCCCTAAATAAATAAATTTTGCTCGTGGCAGAAAAAATTGACTTGAGTGGGAATCGAACCCACGACCATTGGCCTAGCAGTCAGTGACACTAACCACTAGACCAATTGGATATTCAAAACCCCTATGTTTGTTTGTCACTTAGTACTATAAAAACTGCTTCGGGGGCTCAATGATCGATGTGTGTGACTGGTGATCCTGGGTTCGATTCCCGGGTCGGGCCAAAAATTTTTATTGAGTTTTTCTGTCAGGAAATTCATAATAATTGCCCGGAGTTTGTGCCTAGGAAAACACGTTTAGTAATGCCATTGGTCCTACGCCTGATCTCTCACCAGTCGTGTCGGATTGCCGTCCCATCGGACTATGAAAGTAAAGGAATAAAGAGTACACTTGTGTTTGCGCACACACCTTATGTACTATATCTCCCGCGCAAGTGGCTACTCTCTGTTGAGATTAGCCGCTGTGGCCAAAAATGAAATTGAAAAAAACCTCTTTTTCTGAATTTCGGCCACAGCCAAAAGAAGACCACAGCTAAATAACTAAACACAACGATGTAGTTGTATTCTTGTTCGTGAAAACAGGTCTGCAGCGCTCATATGGGATGCGTTAGGAAGAAACGTTTTCCTATCCCTGGGATACTCTATCTTAAAGCCCTGGTGTAAAAATATGGGTCGGCAACACGAAAGTGATAACCTTGGTAGGTATTGCAAGCGTTCATAGGCTGCTTTGCGTCAGGCGGGTCGTAGGCTTCTTTACCACCTAAGTAGTATAAAAATAAATTGGTTTGGAGGGAATTATTTTACAATAAAAAACAAAAATAAAATCTTAACATTAAAAACTGTAGACAAAATGCCGCCTATTTTAATAAAATAATACTTATCATAAAATACAAGCAAAAGTGAAACCCATGGGATAACTTTTTAAAATATAAAATGGAAGAAGTCGCGGTTAATATTCCTTGGGTTAATAAAAAAGTTTCTATTACTCTCTGGAAAGTTTTAGTACGTACCGTAATGAATTAAAAATTCTTTGGAAACACGATGCAGGGCGTACCGAACTTTATTAATAGGGTTAATGATTTTGTTACTTATATTTTGATATAAAATATCGATTAAAATGCTACTAATATTTTAACCTAGTTTGTGAGGATGTTTGTAATTACTTCACCAAGAAACTACTAGAAGTGCACTTTTTATTCTCTCACTCTCATAGTCCGATGGGACGGCAATCCGACACGACCGGAGAGAGATCAGGCGTAGGACCAACGGCTTAACCTTTTTTCCGAAGCACGGAATATATATAATTATAAGCTAATCTATTGTCAATTTCTTGACAAAAAAACCAAATATCAATTTTTGACCCCACCCGGGAATCGACCTCGAGACCTCGTCAGTCAGTCACACAAATGGACCACTGAGCCACCGACGCAGTCAACAACTAACAAGTAGTAAGTATAAGTATAAAAAATATTTTACACCTGATGTACTTATACTAGCAACCCATATTATGTCCCACTGCTGGGCACGGGTCTCCTCTCCTCTATCGAAAGAGAGGGTGTAGGCCATAACACACACAACAAACGCTGGCTCAATGCGGGTTGGTGAATCAGACATGACATGTCGTTTAGAATTTCTTCTAAGACATGTGGGTTTCCTCACGATGTTTTCCTTCATCGTTAGCAGATGTTGAATTTGATTAGTACATATAAACTCCACAAAGTGAAATTCACATTGGTACTGCCACCCGGGATCGAACTAGCACCTCTTGCGTACAAGTCTGTTACTTTCCCACTCGGCCACCACCGCTTTCTGATGTACATACTTGCAACCTAGAAATTAGGAAATAAATTCCATATAATTCTATACGTAGTGTTAACTTTTCTTATTGCTTTTCAAAGGAATTTAGGCGATTGATGTTTCAGGATGTCCGTTTGACATATAAAACCTACTCAATTACAGAATTTGCTTTTGAAGGAAAAAATGTTTGAGTGTTAATATGTCTTTGGAAGCAAACACGAGACGACTCATAATCTTTATATATTTTGACTTATATATATTTGACTGCCTCGGTGGTCCAGTGGCCGCACGTGCTGTGCACGAGGTTGTGGTTTCGATTCCCTCACAGGAAAAAAAATTGTGTGACTCACAAAGAATTGTTCTGGGTGTAATTTGTGTCCGTTAATTGTATGTGTGTAAAGACCCCCGCGACACAGAGCTTGTTCTCTAGTGCGGGAGTTGTCTTTTTTAAATAATAAATAAATAATAATAATAATATAGGTATATAATCCTGTATGTGTGTATATCACTAAATGGCTGTGCCAAGTTTAATGAAATTTTGTGTGTGTGTTCTGACCAGGGGTAGGCAGCGCTGCAGGACAACGTCTGCTGGGTACACTAGTAGTAGTACGAGTATAAATTATCAACCTGTACCTAAGCGTACTACGCACGTGTAGACATTAGATTTCGTACGGATACCAATATTTTGTTTAATATATGTGATTGTTTTGGTCCTCTTTTATTCGTTTAGGGATTCATTTTCCAAAATCTCTTCTTAAGTCTTATGTCATTTAAGGAATATCTGTGTTGTATATACCAGCCACGTCCGAGCGCATGAACGAAGACTCCCTATAGAAGATTAGACCAGTCAGCAATGCTGAAAACGGCCAAGAGGAGTCATCATCATCATCTTAATATGTATTCCGTTGAAATACTAAACATACTCGTAGCAGAATCAACATTGAACTTTTTTCATATTAATACTAGGGATCGCCCGCGACTTCGTCCGCGTGGTAATTTGGAATATTTTCCCCGACTTTGCAACATATCTCACTACTGCTCCGCTCCTATTGATCATAGCGTGATGTTATAAAGCCAATAGCCTTCCTGGATAAATGCACTATTCAACAAAAAAAGATTTTTTTCTAATCGGACCAGTTACTTTCTGAGATAAGCGCGTTCAACCAAACAAACAAACAAACTACTATTTACTACTACATAGATTGTGCTGCTGTCCAAATTTCGGTGACAGCAGCCAGTCTACGAAGGACATATTATATTATATTCCATTCCATCTGCCCTCTCATGGGAGGGTAATCCGACGCGACCGGAGAGAGATCAGGTGCAGGACCGACGGGCGGCTTAACGTACCCAAATCATTATAATTACAACTGTTGAACAATGTACATAGGTATCATTATATCGTTTTCGATCTCGAATTAAAGCTTCAAGCAGGCAAGCTACTTTTACCATCGGCGATAAGCATTTTTGTGACTGTATCGATGCTGCATTGCGATTTGGCGACTTTCTGCGTTCAGTCGCGATCTCTTCGTGATATATGCAACATTGAACGAAATCGATGCGCCCGGCCGGTTGATTCTCTAAGAAACAGCGATGGCAAACTGACAGTTGTGATCGCAAACTGACAGTTGTGATTGCTCGGTGATGGCACAATCTATTGACTAAACGTCCAAAAGGGCTCTTACAGAATACCAATTTTCAATCTGACAGGCAGATTTTTCTCGGTTTTTGCTCTTACGGAATATTAGCATTTCGCTTTTAAAAAGCGACTTCAACGCAGATCGCTAATGCTAAAAGTAGCATGTAGCTAAAAAAAAGGTAGGGCACCGTACTAGCGAGCAAGCCCGACTGGGAAAGGACCACCTACAGAAGACCACAGCCAAATAACTACACACAGTGTGGTGTGGTTGTGTTCCTGTGTGTGAGTACAGGTCTCCAGCGCTCATTTAGGGATGCGTTTTAAAAGATATTCCTATCCCAGGGCTAGTGCCATCAGAAAGCCCTGGTGTAAAAAAATGGGCTTCTGGTATTACAAGCGTCCATAGGCTACAGTATTTGGATGAAATTTGGCACGGAGATAGATTATGGTCTGGAATAACACATAGGCTACTTTTTGCAGCGATAACCGACATCCACGCGGGCGGAGCCGCGGGCAACAGCTAGTATCTAAATAAATCTGTCACCAGGTTGGCCACTAACCAAATGATAAGAAGAAAAAGTTTTTTCCTTACTTCATTAATTTATTATTTAATTACCCCTTCGGCGAAAAAGGGGTGCTGTGTCATATAAGAATTCCTAAAATAAAACATATTCCAACAAAGTACAATTATAATGATTTAAGGTGATACATTGAAAATAATAAGGATATTATAATAAGTGTAATTCGCTAAGCATTTAAAATAGGAAGTTAAAACTTTAGCATACATTTTTTGATTCTATGATCTACCATATGGTAAGAGGAAAACGTGATTGGAAGAAATATCCTCGATAGAAAACAGCTGCGAAGTCCATTCTATTTTTTTCCCTTTTTCTGTATTATGTAATAAAACTTAAGATTTATTCAACGGGGTTTACTTTAAAACATAGAGGACAATCGTATCAAAGTTTTGCTAAGATTTTTTTTTTGATTTGATAATGTATTTTAGTAAAAAGTAGAAAATTCAATTTGGCACATACGTTATTTTATTCTGAGCGCATGCATCATTATAGCTCTCTCTTCTTTTGCCTTACAAAAGTATTTGCATCACTCTCACTCGCCACACTTTTAGTCGGCCGGTAGGCCTCACCAACGACGGACGTATGCTACTTTTTTGCAGATCGGTTCTCTCAGATTTTTGTAGTTTTAAATGTTATAATTTATTAAACAGGTCATTAACCAAATTAGTTATTCAATTCATCACAAATTCGTATTGAATGTACTACATTATAGTATATTTTTAAGACTTACTTTATAAAGTAAATGATAGCAAGAGATGCCCAATGTGTCTATGCCTGGCGGGCAAAATAATAAAACCCGATAATACCGACATTATATATTTTTGGTTCAGAATCAATTCCTAATTATCATCAGCTTCTGCATTCCTCTGCTGAACATAGAACTTCTCCAAGTTCACGCCACGATCACAGGGCAAAAATTAAATCGTGACTTTATGCTTTTGCGCATCCTTCGTTTCATTTCCCTTCATTGCGTTATTCACAAAGAATAACTAACAATGCGTGTCGAATGCGTCTCAAAGTGCAACTGAGCACATGGTATAACATTTTACAACTTACATAGAATTTCTTCGGGCATTTATAGACATTCTGCCAAATTTGCCTAAAATGCTCAGGCATTTTCCCAACTCTAGTGGAACTATTACCGAAAGTGACAGACTAATAACAAAAAGAGGGATGGAGTAGCACTTCAACTTTTTGTATTTAAAAAAACTGTAAATTTTCGAGATTATTTTTAGTATTTTTTGATGATATACGTAAGGTTCTATTAGTAGGTAGTAAAATATGATTAAGTACCTATGTCCTAATCAGAAATATTTTTATGATTGGATTATAAAAATCCTGATTAGTTTCCTTCAATAAATAAAATAATTTTAATAATAAGAAAAAATAAAAGTATTATAGATTTTCGTTTCACTTTTTTTTATCATATTGTCATTTCATAGAATATTCAATACACGGAATATTTACTCTAAACAAATTCAACTCAAAATTTTTGTTAAAAATTACTTTTTATTTTTCGATATTCTCATAGAAAATCAAATTAAATATTCTTTATCCTCATATTGTTTAGTTTGTATAAAAGTTATTACCGAGAAAACGAGTTTACGATCTTTTTTTAAATACAAAGACTATTTAAAAAAAGATAGAGAGATAAAGGGTTGCAAATTTCACTTCAGTCAAATATTTTACAGGTAAAGTAAAATTTTGAATTAAAATAATAATGTTATATTTAAATAATAATGTTAATTATATATTCTCAGGCTGCGGTAAGTTTTTTTTATTTATGTAAAATTGTTTCTAGCAGGTCGCAGTTTTAACCTAACCTACTTGCTATTGTCATTTCTGGTATTAACAAAGTTCTATGAATTTTCTGTCTGCGAATGATGGGAACGCCGTTTTTTTATAATGAAGGGAACGCCCTTCATTCACAGACAGAAATTTCATCGAATTTTGTTTCGCAGAAAATGTTTCATATAATATTTAAGCTACAGGGCCCAAATATTTTATGAAACATTTTCTGCGAAACAGTATTTATATTTCGAATATTATTGTTTCAATGAACTTTAAAATGTCCATATTTCGAATATAATGGTTTCAATGGACAATTGACTTCAATTAAACATATTCGACATTGCAGAAACTTAATGAATTTAAAAATATTTGTTTTTATTTAACAAAATAATCAAACAGTAGAATTTTTAACGCATGCTGTTTGATCGGTATATTTTTCCATGGTATTTTATTTCAATAAATATGTAGAAATAGATACATTACGTATATATACATAGATTTTATTAATTATTAACATTCTATGAAATTTCTGTCTTCAAATGAAGGAACACCATATTCAGTCAGATTAATTAAGCAGTATAATTGGAAATATTAGATTAAAACACCTAAATTAATTTGCTAACTGTAAAATACGTTAGACTAAGTTAGAAATAGCTACTAGAAAATTAGGTTAGGTTGCAAACTGCGACTCCGTCAGATACGACTTGTTACCAGAAAAGAAAATAGTTGGTTAGGTTATAACTGCGGAGCCGTCAGAAACAACATGTTACAAGAAAATTAAAAAGAAATCACCTCAGCCTGAGTAATTTTAAGAAAGATAGGGCACCATACTAGCGAGCAAGCCCGACTGGCGAAGGACCTCCACCTTACATAAGACCACAGCCAAATAACTACACACAGCGGTGTAGTTGTGTTCCTGTGTGTGAGTACAGGTATTCAGCGCTCATATTGTGTTTTAAATAAACGTATTCGTATCATAGGGATACTCGCATCTTAAGCGCTGGTGTAAAAAAAATGGGTTGGCAACACGCAAGTGCTACCTCTGGTATTGCAAGCGTCCATAGGCTACGGTACCTGCTTAACATCAGGCGAGCTGTATACTTGTTTGCCAACCAAGTATTATAAAATATATATATATATATATATATATATATATTTTATAATACTTGGTCCGCTAATAAATTATATATATATATATATATAATTTATTAGCGGACCTGGTAGACGTCGTCCTACCCGGACATTTTCCGGGTAGGACGACGTCTGCCAGGTCCGATATACCGACAGCAGCGCCACCGGGTCCAATTGTGAATCTGAACCATCCGTGACCCTACAAAATTTCATTAAAATCGATCCTGCCGTTTAGGGGTTCAGCGACATACACACATACAGAAGAATTATAGATATTTATTTATTTACTTATAGTTGATTAAACACAATAACACAATCGTAGTTATATTATATAATAGTTATTACCAAGAAAAATATTTTATCGAGTGATATTTTCTGAACTTTTTAATTAAATATATATATATTTATAAATATGTATCAATGTATTTTGCCAATGGTAAACATTTAATTTTATAATTAATAGTTCTATTTTTGTCTACTCCATGCCTCCTGTGCTAAAATTCCTAAAAACTCAATAAAATATTTCTAATCACTTATTTGACAATGTCACACGGACGAAGGCGACGCGTAGCGGCCAGCCGTGGAAGCTAAGCCACGCCCACAAAACCACAATTTATTTTCGAGGTATCGCCTTAATAGTAAAAGGTGTGGTATTAATTCAAGTGCAGAAACTTAAGATCTCTCATGCAAAGCGCTGTATAAATTATCTCATTACAAAGGAAACTCAAGGGATGAATTATTATTCATCCCTTGATGTTACTATAGAGCACCTCTGTTGGCTTTGCAATGTGAGCTTACGGCTCTAGCTCAAATAGATATAGATAGGCAGATAAGATGAGTACAACAGTTATATAATGAAAACTATAATACATACAGTAAGGCACTATGCAAATGAGCTAGCCCGACTGGAGAAGGATCTCCATCTTACAGAAGAGTTATTGTTAAACCAATTAAATTAAATATGGCTCGATGCGCCTCTGGTTTCAGAGGTACATCGATAGCCTATGACATCTTAAAAATTATAATCTTAGTTAAAAAAAGGGGTGGAGACGTAAAATTGCAGTGGGTTCCGGCACATATTGGGTTACGCGGCAATGAGGAAGCTGACCGTGTATCTAAATTAGCAGCAATGGCAGGTACCGAGCTAAACATTATCCCGGAATTTGTCGAATATATTCCAAAATATAAAATAAAATGTTTTAGAGAGTGGAAAATACATTTTAACGATTTGTCCAAAGTTAAAGGTATATGGTATAGAGCGATTCAGGGTGAGCTTCCTCATTCGCCGTGGTTTGATGGAGGAGGATTGAATAGGCGTTATATTAAGTTAGCTGTAAGATTACGTTCAGGACACTATCCATCAGCAAAATTTGCGTTCCTAATGAAAAAAGTTAATTCACCTAACTGTGTGGTCTGTAATAGACCTGAAGATGTGCATCATTTGCTAATGGAATGTGTCAAGAATGAGCAACAGAGAAAAATATTTGTTAAGACATTTAATTTAAATTTAATGGATGTTGGGTTAATTCACACGATTTTAGCGACTCCTCAGTCTGATGTTGCCATGAAGTTGTGTGAATTGGTAACGTATTGTATTGATTGAGGATCCACAGTTTGTGTTACTTATATAATTTGATTTTAATATTAAGGATGTTGTATATTCCGAATAAGGTACGATGGGGTTTACGTATTCTATAGAATAACAACCCCAATTAAAAAATAAAGATTAAAAAAAAAAAAAAAAATATAACTTTTTAAAACATATTTTTAATTCCATCCTCGCTTTTCCATTGTCTGAAAAAGCATTTTTTTTTATACTACCAAGGTGGCAAACAAGGATACGGCCCGCCTGATGGTTAGCAGTAACCGTAGCCTATGGACGTTTGCAACACCAGGGGTGTCACTCACGCGTTGCCGACCCTTTAAAAACCTTATAACTCCTTTCTTGAAGAACCCCATGCTATAGTCTTTTGGGAAACCTAAATTATGATAGTATTAAGGTAGAAGTTGCAATTAGTTTGTCTGTTTGTCTTTACAGAGTGATATCGTCGCTGAGCGACAAAACCCTCTCAATAAATAAAAAAAAACATTTCATAATATATTTTCTAAAACAGGATGGATTGCATATGTCTCAGACTAATGTTCGAACAGTATCGGTGAAGCGTTGTCCTTCAGTTCCAAATCTTGAACTATTTGTTAGCTCTGTTTGTGGCGTGGCTTTGAAATGGTGTATTGCAACGATTGCAACCATTCTTAAAAGTGTAATGTTTCATCCAATATCTGTTACTGAAATATCTCTATTGTAGAAATGTGTGGCCATTTCGGAAATATAATACAAAATATTATACTTCAAAGTAGCTCATCAATCAATCACCCAGACTGAGACTTTGGATTTTCAATTAAAATATTTCATGCCTCTAAGAAATTTGACTACATATTTATTCGATTTTCAAACGATAAAACTTTGTGTGGTACAAATGTGTGTTCTCTGAAGTCTGGATGTACTATGTGTCGTAGACTAATATGTTTCTAAAGTTTTTCGCGACACAGAGCTTGTTCACAAATGCGAAATTTGTTTTTTAAACTGATGAACTTCAGTGAAAAAACCTAACCTACTTACAAACAATCAGATATTGTATTTAAAGGTATTAACCTATAAATAAAATATCTGATTGAGATCGCAGTTCTGAGGAAAGGTGCCCAAAAGACTGGCCACATTTCCACGCTGGATTGCAAGGCTAATACGTTGACCCAAGTAAAGGCCAGCGTTAGGATCGTGAGACGACTCGACCAAACGCCTTGATATCTCACGATACAATTTGTGGGCACTTGGGCCCCATGGTCCTAGAGTTTCGACCCCAAATGGCTCAAAAATGTAAGTCTCACCGAGACTTTCATATTTGCGCCGCTTGAGACACTCTGCAGAAGTGGCGGCCGAACCCACTTTAATGCCAGTCAATGAAAGATGGGAAGGCGCCAAGGTATCTACACAAGTAGCATCCCACACTAAGGGCCTTCCCATCCTCCAAGGAACGAGAGTCATACCGTCAGGACGCTTGCCATCACTACGAAATAAGCCGTTCGGTTCCAGAACGGCAGGAATACGCGCGCTTACAAGAGCTCGACGGATGACGTCGTTTAGACTGGCATGCCGCGGGATTCTACCAGCACTCCTGCAACAAGAGAGACCATGATGAGCAAGCTGATCAACAACCTTACCACAATAACAGCGATGAGGTACTGAATTAAAAGCTCCTAGACGGAGGCTAACAGCAACTCGAAATGAAATGTTGTCAACCATGGTTCCTAGGACAGGAGATGGAAGAGCATTTAACCAGAGGCCAGATTCCCATTCAGCAACGGCTAAAAGACGAGCGCGATCGGCAGAGTTAGTAGTCGTATTAAGTAGATCGTTACGCACTACTCTGCAGAGCGGCTCGTCCCATAGCCGCTGAGCTGAAAGATTGCTGGGAAGCTCATCCAAAGTTAGGGTCCTCCACGCATCAATGGCCTCAGCTAAAAATGGTATGTGTACCGAATTAAAAACATGAGATTTATTTAGAATTTTACAGGTTAAGCCAAAAGTACTGTGAGATGAAGATAAATAGGCTGGAAGGCTGACACTAGATATTTTCCTAATGCCTAAGCCTCCATGCCTGATGGGCAAAGAAGCTTGTGTCCAAGTACGGCCTTCTAACCTAATGTTCAAAGTTGATGAAAGAGTGTGCTGAACGATATTGTCTAATTTAGTGGTCAAATTAGGGTGTTTCCAAAATTGTGAAGAACGTAAAGTGTATGTGAATTTGGGTACAAAGAGACAGAACCTAATGATGGTGTATGCAATGTGACTATTAATTTTACTTATCCGATCAGAAATTGAGTTAAATTTGGTAATTTGTTCATCAATGTAGGGTGAAAATGATTCATCTAAAACAGGGGAACCGAGAAGACGGAGTGAAGTTTGGTCAACAATTTTGATATCAGGAGCTAATTGCTTAAAACTGTTTATAATGTCACCACGCCGAATGCAATTCGGTGGTACAAACAGTTCACACTTGGAAAAATTTAGATCTAAACCACAAAGTTTGAAGTCACGCACTAGGGATGAAAAATCGTTTAAAACTGTTGCAGTGTCACCACCAAGGGTACCGTCATCAAGATACCAAACGTTAAATTGAGATTTCAATTTGGTGATGATGGGGTGAATGGCAAGGCTGAAAATTGCTGGGCCGAGAGGGTCGCCCTGTTGACAACCAACAGCAGAAGAGAGTAAGTGCTCCCTATAAATTAATTTTGTGGGAGCGCTATAACACTGCCACAAAAAACTATACAGAGAAGGCACCACCCTTTCAACCTCTGACAACAGAACGCCTCTGTCGACCGTGTTAAATGCGTTTTTGACATCAACCTTAAGTATAACATCATCTGGCCGAAAAGAGATGTAAGAACGGACGGCGTGGATAGCTGCTTCACAGCCACCACTAACTCCAAAACCAAGTTGGGTAGGCTGAAAGTGTTCGCTGAGGGTACCAGAAACCGCCCGGCAGCAAACTTTGGCTGCAAGACGGCGGTAAGTGGTACCCACAGCAATAGGACGAATCCCACCGTCCTTTTTTTTTAAGGCACAAAGGTTTGCGCCGTAAAGTAAATCCAAAATGTCCCCATTTACTCGACCAGACAGCATTAAATTAATAAGAGATGTCAATGCCTCAAGCAAGGCCACGCTGACCTCACCACCAACATTCAAAAGGTCTTTGAGATGCTGAGCTGTGAGACCATCAAGGCCTGCAGCAGTACCACTTCTGAAGCCATTGACTGCGTTCAAGACCTCAGTGGAAGACACCTGCAGGTTTGTCTGAGAATTACTAGGTGAATCAGGAAAGGAAAGGTTGGCAGCTGGGCAGGGATGTTTCTCATAAAGGGCTGAGAGAGTCTCTGGGGTGTTAGGAGCTAACGCATCGTTAGAAAAAAGGAGACGAGCTGCACCTTTTATATCTCCATCACTCACTTTACTCTCAATGTGATAAAATTCAGACTTTTTTGATTGGCGAGAGGTTTTACTATGACCTAAATGTATTTCATTTAAAACACAGTTTTCTTTAATACAAGAAGTTAGAGAATTGGAGCGAGAGGAAATAGAAGGATTTATATGCAAAATTTGGTAAGGGAACGTGAGAAGATGTTCCCACACCTCTTTAGAATTAAGATTGACCACAGAAATAATATCTGTCGTCAACCTTTGAGCTACACAAATACGAGCACCTCTGGGAACTCTCTTTACAATAGGCTTACTGTGTTTTAATTTAGAAAGTAGTTGCCAAAAAGGAACAGGTGGTAAAGTTACAGAATTTGATGAAACTACGGGTGGCAATGAGGATACCTGAGAAGAATGGGGTTGCGATGATTCAGAGGCCACCTGCAGATGTCCTTGATTTCGGTGGCAGCGGCTTTCATGGATCTTCAATCCTCTCTGCCCCTTAAAAAACCTTGGCTGTTCACAAACATCGCATTTCACAAACTTGATACTCATAAATACTAACTTAATTCCGATAACAAAAATAAGAAACCAAAAACTGAACCTAATATAAAAACAGGCAAAATCTTAATTAAATAAAAATAAAATAAAGTTCATAACATAACATAGATGACACCAAGACGTTGCTAGGCAGCCAATATATTCGAGCGCACCAAATGACAGAATGCGCCTAGCAATGAAGGCAGGCTCCTGAAGCGTCCTTGACAACCGTCAAAGTCACCTGAAAATAGCAAAATATCTGATTATACTGAAAAAAGAAGAAAAATATGGGATCATAAGCTGCCCACATGCGTATAGGGACAACACGCACAGGGCCGCGTATTACAGGGCCAAAAATAAGATTAAGTTGCGGCAAATAATTTTATTTCAAATAAAATTAAGAGCGCATGACTTTGACAGATAATGACAATTGGTAATTCAGTGAAAATAATTTTAAATTAAATTAGTATTATCTTATATAACCTCTGTAATGTATACTTTGAAAATAAAGTTTATCTCTTTAATAATAATTATTCTTTATTGCATTCTTTAAACATATATCTATTAATTTGACCCATGGAATTTGTACACATTTCAAAAACATGGATTTTATATATATCTTGACTCCTAATAATCCATCAATCAATCAATCAGCCTATCGCAATCCCCTGCTAGATATAGGCCTTTTTTAATACGCGCCACAGCGCACAGTCCTCCGCCTTCCGCACTCAGTCCATCACAGTGACCTTTCGCTTCACTTATCTGCGGGCCGTCTTACCTTACGCTTACCGAGTCTCGGTCTCCACTCTAGGACTCCATGTTACCTATTCATCATCTTTAACTGAGCAACAAGGCGTCCACTGCTGGACATAGGCCTCCACAACCTGACCCAAGGATTTCCACAACTCTCAATCTTGAGCCGACCTTGTCCATAGATTGCCCGCAACCTTTACCAGGTCGTTGGTCCACCTTGTTGGAGGCCTGCCCACGGTTCCTTTTTCTGATTGTCTTCGTGTTACCTATTAATCCGATTTAATTAATCAATCAATTCCAATATCACCACCATACCTCATTACGCAACTCATAAAGCCTACACTAACTAATCTATTGATTTCATTCGTAAATCAGCTCGTACAATCAGTCCTCGCACAAAGCAAATTGAACATTTTCATCTAGGTATTAAGTTGTAGGCCTGTAATTCCACCTGTCCCGTTCTAAACAGAGTTTAATAGCGGCTGGCTTGTTCGCGCGCGATGGATCAGTAGAGTTTTGAGAGTTTGGTGATACACGGGTTTATATTGTGCTGAACAAATCTTAGGAAGTATTAAAATATATTATACCACAGTCGGCATCGTGCCTTCAGAAGTAACTAAGGCAAAGTACTAATAAAATACGAAAATTTATAAAAAAGTAAAGTACTTTTTATCAGCACTGCGATATAGCTTTTTGAATTTTTGAATTGCAAAAGTTCGGCAAAGTGCCATAGTCAGCACTAAACTCCAAAACCTTTTTTTCCACATACAGACATATTTTAATATTGACTCCACGGTCGGTTCTGTGGCTGTTGTGGATCCCCATTAAAACAAAAAAAATTGTCATCCATATTGTAAAGTGGGAGACTTTACAAACACTACATTGACAATAATATGGGAGTTGTTTTTTAAAGAAAATAAATGGAATATTATCCTATCGTACTAATATTATAAACGTGAATGTTTATGAGAATGGATGGATGCTTTTTCCTTCACGTAAGATTTTGAGATAATGCTGAAATGCTAAAAATACTATTGAATCTTGCACCTACTTCGTTTATCTCTGCATCACCCTAAGGTTGGCTGGTAGAGAATGCCTTTGGCATTAAGCCCACCATTGTACATTGTGTGCATAAAGTTCTAAAATAAAATAAAATAAATAATGTTAGGTCTATGTGTACAATTTTAGGATTGGAGTATTCATCTTCCGTATATTTCACAACTTACCAGGAATTAGTTGAACGAGGATTTTAATAAAATTTGTAGAAAAAGTATCGTCTGTTCTCTGTTCAACTGACAAATTACTATTATATTAGACAAGTTTGTATAGTCTTTTGGTTTAGTTGTGAAATAAAAGGTATTTTGATAAATATTTCATTAAAATCACTACATTACTAAAAAAAATCGGATTTCTTTGGTATAATACTCTTAAATTCTTTATTGTACACAGTAAAAAAGAGAACAAATACATACAAATATAACATGTACAAAGGCGAGCTTAACTCAAGATTGAGTTTTCTACCAGCAAACCAGTGTGGCAGAGGAGAAAGATACAAATGCGAGAGTAAGCGAAGTGTACAACCGAAGAGGAAAAGTGAAAGAATAGAATATGAACAATATTACTTACTTATATATACTCTTTTCTTTTATATAATGTTTTGAGCCTTTGGGGAAGGCTTCGTCAGATGTGGAAAGAAAGGTATACCGCCACATGAGGTACAACGCCAGACACAATGATTCAAATTTAAAATCATTTATCCATATTGATCACACTGTGAAACTTATGCAGGTCAATGAAAACGCCAGATATTTAGTTACAATTTACATTTCGTTACAATTTTTGAGTGAAGAAAGTGATGTAACCAACATTCGACACACAATTAGGTAAAAATCTGTTAGGATAGGAAAGAAAAGATGATGGTAGCAGGCCGCTTTGCTTAACATTTTTAAAGTCAAAATTAAATTGACTGATTACTAAATAGTATGGTAATGTGATAGCTTCGCTTTAATATATTACAATAGTGTGAATATAATGTACCTATAGTGTAAATTAGGTCAGTTCTTCTCGCCAAAAGCACAATGGCTGTATCGAGAATCGATCTTAGCACTTCAGTATGACATTGGAGATAGGCACAAGTAGTTGTCTGTAATCCTCTGCAAAACAGGACTTGTTCCTTAGCAGTCGTTTCTTCTAATTCTTTTTTCAAATTAGTCGTTAGCAGTAGGATAGAATTGGGGCTTCTGCATCACTCACCTCGCTGCGCTCGGTTCGTAATGCAGAGCGCCCCAATACTATCCTATTAACATGATTTGCATTCCGTCCGATCCACAATAAAGATTTAATATGCTTTCATTCATCGATGCATCTCCGTACTGATACCATAGTAACAATGTGACATACTTATATTTAGTTTCTACTGAGATTAGAATATGATAAATCATATCGCTTCGGTCGGTTCGCAATGCAGAGCGCTCTAATAACACACAACTAACATGATTTGCGTTCCGTCTGATCCGCAATAGAGATTTAATATTATTTCATTCATCGATGCATCTGTCGTCAAACATTAAGAGTTTGTGCAAAAAATTAAGCGTTTTGATGAGAGGCCATAGGTTCAAGTCCTAGACGAGCAAAATTTTCATGTGTACTTTTTTTAGTATAAATATCTTTAAATAAAAAATAAGATGTAATTTTTTTATTTATAAATAAAATTGGGTAAAACATAAAAATAATAATAAAGATATTGGTGCAACATAATTGTAGATATTAGACGTACCTAGTAGAAGTAAGGGAACTGTCTTATCGGTCTAGTGATTATAATTGCGACTACTGAGTGCGTGGACATCGGATGAGACGAGGGTTCAGTTCTAATATATATTTTTGTGTTAGGGAATATATGTTTAGTAGGTGTATGGAACCCTTTCTATAGTATTCTCACCGTTATTCCTGAAAAAAAAAACCGGTCTACCGACTAACACGCTGGGGGTTCCGTATAAATCAACATCATCATCATTTCAACCTATAAACATCCCAGTGCCGGGCATGAGTCTCCTCCAAACATTTGGACGAATGTTCGGTACAAATACGTACTGTTAAAAAGTTTTTTCGTACAAAATGTTATTTTTTTCTCCTCCTTGAGGTACGGAACCCTAAAAACTATACCAGTGTACAAGATTCTAAGAGCCGTTGACTTTATTCGAACTCGCAACAGCTTACATAGAAGGTGAACATTCATACTACTAGGCTATCACGAACAAAAGTACATACCACTTCCTTTTTAGAATTTCATCTCAGGTATCCGCGACGATGTGGCGCCATTCTCTATATTAGGTAAGAAAGATGTTTGAGCTACATATAATTTAATTTGAACTCTATTTACTGAGTGCAAAGATTTGAATTTTGTAACAATTTATGATGTAATACGCTGCCCTACTATGTCATAAAATCTAAACATGTAGAAACATGTCATTCGATTTTTTCTTACAATTTAACAGAAAAAATAATTAAAACATTTCATTTATAACATTTGAAGATACTTAGCAAAAAAATCGGTGAGTATTTTTCTTAAATAAACAATAAGGTAAAAAAAAAAGGTACCTAGGTACCTATGTACATTCAGGTAATCAATATAAAGTAGGTAGGTAAGTATGTTATTATAATATTTATTACATATTAATTTATTATATATATATATATATATATATATACATATATATATATATAGGATTCCTGATTTACTTACACATAAATATGTGGCCTATTCCCAATTTACTTCGATGGAAATCGAACTTGAAACTTTATGTGTTAGCCAGGTGCGGAGATTCGTTAGACAGACATTGCACACATACGTTTTTTTATACATACTTTAGTGATTGGACAAACATTGTTATGTTATAAACATTGTTTATTAGATAATATAAGTATTATCCAAAAAAAATTTGCTTTTTAAATAAACTTTATAGTAAATATATGTAGAAACACAATACGAGTATATACCCACGTACTCGTATTTCTATCGTCCAAGACAAAACTAATAAATTATTTTTTTACACAATTAGAATTTTATTGTATTTAAAAAAAAACTGATTAATGTATTTCCGACTTGGGAATTGGAACCAAGGTTTCGACGTACAAGTAACACTAGTTAATTATAATTTGACTGCAAGTGTTTAGTAACAACAGATGTAATTTCATGTAATTATGATGTTTTGTTTACTCCAAATAATATAATTTAAATGGTATGCATATTTTATAAATATTATTTAAAAAAATATTAATATAATATTTTTTTTTTGTTACCTAATTGTTAGTGCCGCGTGAATAAGTTTATTTATATCGGTTTAATTAAGCTTACAGATTTTTAACTTAAAATATCAATTTAAATTGGATCGTCATTTAATACATTGGAAAACCATTATAAGTTGATCTAAGTCTGATTAATTATTAGATAGAGTAAGTACATACGATTACCTTATAAAAATTTTGTCTCAAATTGCAACAATGGTATCATCTGGTATAATATTTCTTCCATATTGGTTTGGTAAGGGACGTGTTCACACTTGAGTGCATAACTTTAGTATGTTATATGCAATTATGGTTCATATAATCTATCAATTAAAGCTTAATATTAAACACAATAATCAATCGTTTTAAAGTGCTACGTAAACAAAAAATGAAAACATGTAAGGATGTTCGTACCTTTATAATATTAGGGTATAAAATGGGAAGCTGCGTTATGATATGTCATTACATTAAGTATTAATTGTTGGAGTGGATATTCTTTACACTGTCAAGTATGTATGTATCACTTAGGTCCTCAGCAGACAAGGCAATTCTGCTCTGTTTGTTAATGGGCTAATATTTTTTTTGTCTTGCAAATTTTCTATTAGATTTTATATTTATTTCTCTATATTTTAGGTCTCCTAATCCATTTGATTCAGACGTTGAAGCGCCTTCAACATTGACTAAGAAGAAAACAAATGACCGGCCGAAAAATAAAATAAAATCAAAGAAAACACGTGAAGCTTCCAAGTCAAAGAAACCAGCAGGATTGTTTGGTAGCGACTGTGATTCATCGGACACTGATCAAGCGCCATCAAATGTTAAGAAACGTAAACGCACCAGCTACTGCCTAGATTCTGAGGTAAGCTATAATTTTAACTGTAGTTACTGTAGGCACTTACTTATTTAATAATTATGATCTATAATTTTTTAAGAATGGGCATGAGCTGTTATTGTTTGTTAATAAGTGAGCCTGGGTTCGATCCTCGGGATCAGAGCTGTTCATGAGTTTTTATAATATTTTTTTCATTTTTCTGTTAACATAACAATGATAATGAAATCATAATAATGTTAAGCTAGGTATCATGCTATATGAGACATTTATATGTATACTTACGTATACATATAAATGTCTCATATAGTTTTTTATTTTTTTTTATTCGACGGTATTTAGGAAATCAACATTGTTTTAATAATAACTATAGTATATATTTTTTTAATTTCATAGGAAGATGAACCTGAGCCTGCGCGAGCTGCAGTATTGAAAAATTACCTGTCGCGACGTATAGCTACTGGTACTACGCATCAAAGTGATCCGACCAAGCGAGGCGAGTACTACATTGAAGTCCGCATCTCTAACTATCGAGAACTGGAGGCCAAAACTGAAAACCGCTGGAAACATTCATTAATCAGTTTAAAAACTGCTATCGATGAGAAGACGCCAACATGGAAAGCAGTTACACAGTTGGTTTCAGCGGTTAAACAAGAGTATCAACATATTACTCCTATTTTGTACCCAACAAAAAATTAAGTATTCTATATTCTTATTATTTTTTATATTGTGTAATCTACCGGTAATAATATATAATTTTCTGCATTTATTATAATAATAAGTCTTTTCTTACAGCCCAAACAAAACCATAAACAAAAACTATGAACCTAAAACAAAAACATTAAACTCGAAAGTCATACAATATACCTAAATAAGAATAAATATTTTATACACAAGTAGCTCCAAAAAGACAAAATATATTTACTGCAAAACATGTTTTTCTGTCAACATTGTAACGCATATGTCAAAAACAATGCTTCACACAAGAAATCCAATATTCATAAATCAAATTGTTTGTTGCAAACTGAATTTGAAAATGTTCATATAATTGCATGTGCTTTCAAAAATAGAATCATCAGTTACAAAATTAAACCCCCAAACCAGAATAATATTTCACCTGAACTATTTTTAAATGATATTTCAATTATATGTCGTAAACTTATCAATGAGAAACTAAAACTACATAAATCACTAAAGATCAGTTTTGAATTGTACGTTTCATATATTTTACCTAAAAATAATGAATCATCTCTAAAATCTTTTAATACTAGGTATGAAGTAGTATTTCCAAACTCTGATATTTTATCCATTTACAATGCATGTGCCTCAAAAATGATTAACAAATGTTCTGAATTTGAGCTTTGTGAGTCAGGCTGGACAATTGAGTCAATTAGTCATTTAGAAATTAATATTTTAAAATACAACCCCTTAAGAGCTGGTTCATACCTTCCATTGCCCGACAATATTCGAAAAACAAAATCATGTCTGAATATAGTTAATAAAGACGAACATTGTTTTCTATGGTGTATAATAGCTCATTTGTATCCTACTAAAAACAATCCAAATAGAGCAACTTCATACCCACATTACTCCAAACTTCTGAATATAACAAAAATGACATTTCCACCGAGTTTCACAGATATTAAATTATTTGAAAATCTAAATCCGAGTTTGAGCATAAACATTTATGGCTTAGATTCAAAAAATCGAGTGACAGGACCGCTATATAAAACTGTAAAAAGAAAATTACATCACATTAACTTACTTTGGATCAATAAAGACGGTAAAAATCATTTCTGTTTAATAAAACAATTTGATAAACTTGTGCATAAACAATTAACTAAGCATAAGTCAAAGATACATTTATGTGATGAGTGTTTCACATATTTTAATACACCAGAGAAACTTATTAATCATAACTGTGCCAGAGTAAAAACTATACTTCCTGATGATAACTCTGAACTTTATTTTTCGAATTTCGAAAGAACTCAAAGAATTCCTATAGTTATTTACGGCGACTTTGAGAGCTTGTTACGAGAATATTCTGACAAAAATAAAACTAAATATGTCGAAAACTTACAGGTTCACGAAGCAAGTTGTTTTGCATATTATATTTTTTGTCATTCTAGACCTGAACTAAATAAATATGTATCGTACAGAGGACCAGATTGTGCAAAAAAATTTACTAGAGCTATAAGCAAAGATGTAATAAGGTTACATGAAATAATTTCTGAATCCAAGACTATTATTATCAGTGAAAATGAACGCCAATCTTTTAATAATGCAAATAAATGTTATTTGTGTAAGAAAAAAATAAGTGATACAGATGCAAAAGTTGCAGATCATGATCATTTTACAGGAAAATATAGAGGACCTGCACATAATAAATGTAATTTAAAGGCTAAAACATGTAAATTTATACCAATAATATTCCATAATCTTTCTGGCTATGATTGTCATCTGTTTATAAAAGAACTTTCTACTATTTGTGGACGCATAAATTTAATTCCAAAAAATAAAGAAAAATATATTTCATTTACAAAATTTATACCAATTGACAGTGAAAATGTAGCTCAATTAAAATTTTTAGACTCTTTTAATTTTTTAAGTTCAAGCCTTGATAATTTAGTCAAATCAATGAAACCTGAGGATTTTTATAGCTTGCGAAAATGTTTCAAAGATGATTACTTATTTAAACTAATTTGCAAAAAAGGTATTTACTGTTACGAATATATTGATTCATGGGATCGTTACGAAGAAAAAAAATTACCCGAAAAATCTAATTTTTACAGTACTCTAACATCTCAGACTGTTTCTGACGATGATTATCAGCATGCATTAAAAGTTTGGAAAGTCTTTAATATTTCTAATCTGGGAGAATATACTGATTTATATCTAAAAAGTGATGTCCTACTTTTATGTGACGTATTTGAAAAATTTAGAGCTATGAGCTTGAAATATTACAACCTTGATCCTTGTTATTATGTATCTTCACCATCATTAAGTTGGGATGCCATGTTGTTGTACACAAATATTAATTTAGACTTAATTACAGACATTGAAATGTATCAAATGTTGGAAAAGGGTATAAGGGGAGGTCTTGCTCAATGTTCTTTAAGATATGCTAAAGCGAATAACAAATATCTTGAACATTATAATAAAGAAAAACCTAATAGCTATCTAGTTTATCTTGATTGTGTAAATTTGTATGGGTATGCAATGATGCAAAAACTACCAGCAGGAAATTTTAAATTTTTGAGTGATCAAGAAATCCATCAATTTGATGTAATGAATGTTTCTAACGATAATGACTGTGGTTATATTCTAGAAGTTGACTTACACTATCCACCTGAAATACATAATGATCACTCTGATTTACCATTTGCTGCTGAAAAATTTGTGCCACCAGGCAGTAAAAATTGTAAACTAATAGCTAACTTATATGATAAGTGTAAATATATAATTCATTATATTCATTTAAAAGAATGTTTAAAAAGGGGTCTTATTTTACTAAAGATTTATAGAGTATTAACTTTTGAGCAAAAAGCATTTTTAGCACCATATATTTTATTAAACACTAAACTTCGGCAAGAAGCTAATTCTGATTTTGAAAGAGATTTTTTTAAAAAACAAAATAATTCAATTTTTGGTAAAACAATAGAAAATAAAAGAAAACAAGTTGATGTGAAACTTGTTAGTGTTTGGAAAGATACATCAAATAAGACTAATAAAATTTGTGGTGCAGAAAAATACATAAGTGCTCCGAATTTCAAAAATTTGGCAATCTTATCAGAATCACTAGTGGCAGTACAGTTACAACAAACACAAATAGTTCTTGATCGTCCAATTTACATAGGATTTTCAATTTTGGAATTGGCTAAGAGTCATTTATATCATTTTCATTATTCTATAATGAAACGTATATATAAAAAATCGATCAAACTTTGTTATACTGATACTGACAGTCTTCTTTATTTAATAAACACCGATGATTTTTATAAGGATATGAAAAAACATATTAAGTATTTTGACACAAGTAACTTTCAGAATGCTAAATATGATATGCCTAAAGTAAATGCTAAAATACCAGGTTTTTTTAAAGATGAAATGGGTGGTGATATAATATCTGAATTTGTTGGTTTACGAGCTAAATTATATTGTATAAACTCCATAGACACTTCAATAAAAAAAGCAAAAGGTGTTAAAAAGTCGGTTACTAATAAACTTAATATTGAGAATTATAAAAAAGTTTTACGATTTAATGAACAGTTAAGAGAAAATATGTTTATAATTAAGTCAAAAAACCACAATGTTTTCACTCAAAAAATTAATAAGCTCATATTAAGTAGAGATGACGATAAGAGACAAATTTTAAAAGATAATTATGAGACGTTACCTTGGGGCCATTATAAAACTGTCTTTTAGTACATAAACAATGTATTTAATTTAGTTTAGTAATTAATTTATAAGTAACTATGTAATAAAATATTATTTTTGAGATGAAATAAACTTGTATCGAGTATAAATCATTGTGTTTTTATTTATAGACTATAGCGTTTTACGAAACAGGTAGGAATAAAAAACAATCGTAACTCAAATAACAGTTGTTTATTTTATTTAATCCAATATCTTAGTTTAAGAATAATCAAAACATGTACAATAAAAACACTTACGAGTACGTAGTGCGTTTGCTTAATTTTTGCACTATTTTACCTACTAAATGTTCAGTTTCATTCATAATATCGTCATAGGCACTAGTTACTAAATACTGTACATTTACACTTGCATTATCAGTTTCTACGTTAATGTCCTCCATATTACGACCATCCATATCATGTATATTAATTATTATGAGATGATGAACATGCTCTGACTCCTTTCGCATTACAAAGGATTTATTCTTGAAAGTTTTAGATTTTCCTTTTTTCTTTTTTTGTAAAGTTTGTTCTTCAGCTTTTCGTTGTTGATACTCCTCGCGTGATTTTGCCGCTACTTCAGCATACCAGCTCTCTCTATCTTGAGCATGGTAAAAAGGATTCAATATGGGGTCTGAATCTTCTATCAAATTCTGAAAGAAAAAGCACATTAATATTAGAACTAAAAACAAAACGAAGTTTTATAATAATGTAGATACGATTTAAGAGAACCTGAATTGTTACTTACCGTGCGTATATTGTCTGCAATATCTATAACAGGACTGTAAGACGGTGAGTGTGACATGATTCTGTAAAAGAAAAGGTATTTTATTACATTATTATTATTATTACATAATAGATTAAATAAATTAAAAGGATTTAAAGACTTACCTTGAAAACACAAAATCTTAGACAAAACCGTCTGCTTATGCAAAGAACACGCTGTGAAGTGATTATATTGACTTGCAAAATGATTTAATATACGGTCTGTAACACATGTCATAACGTAGCTCATATGCATCCATACCTATACTGTAACTTGAGAAAAGAAACATTCCTGTCGTGACAAGTTTTAATGCATACATGCAAAATTACTTGATATATGATGTGTAACACGTGTCATAACGTAACTCATATTTATACATACCTATTTTGTAAGATGAGAATAAAACTATTCAAGTAGTGACTAGTTCAAACAGTTAACTTTATAGTTGTCACTACAGTACTAAAATAAAGTATATATATATATATATATATATATAGGGTGCTAATTAAACAGGCTTCTTTTTAGTATCATTATTCGCCCCCAAAAATGTATGTTGCCTTCTAAATTACTAAGTCAGCCACAATTAACGAGCATCAAAATAATACTATCTTAGCCACTAGTTATCTTCTATGTGAACCACTCTAAATACTATTCAGCATAATGATTATTTTTTAGCATCTAAATTTGTAGCATGCATTCTAATAGTAAACTTCTAAAATACTATTAAATGACATCAAAATATATATTTATTTAGCATCTAACTTTTTAACTGAGTACGTTTAAAATGTAACTCATCCCATATAAATCGATAGTCAAAATTTTGCTAAAAATGTCATCAAATAGTCGGTATAATGGCGCACAGAAATACTGTATATGGGGTACAGAAATACTAAGTGAGCTAAAAACTGAGGGCGAACACAATTTATAAAAATTAGCGCTTCGCCGGCCGCTGCCGCGGCACGCTCGCTTCGCTCGCTCGGCTCGCGCGTTGTTAGGGTCACAGTTCTAACCTAACCTAACCTACTTGTCTGATAGCATCTCGTTTCTGGTAGCAAATGCATGAATATATAATAATATTCAAATGCATGACTTTCTAGTCGGTCACTTAGTAATTTAGTCGCCCACCTATTAATTTAGTCGCAGGGCTAGAATTTACAGTATCTTATTTCACGATAAAAGAATATGATGTATTATTTTACATGCTAAGTTATAATAAATGGTGCTTTCTGTAGAAGCTTGAATTATATTTTTTTGAGGACATTGCGTAGAAGCTGTAAAACGTAAAATGGTGACGAGATGTAAAATCCGTGGCCGAGTTAGTAAATTAGGTGGTAATGCATAAATAAGAAGGACAAGTCACAATAATTGATGATCTTTACTTGACGCTTTCTATAGAATATTTAGCGGGCGTTGTAAAAAAGACGAATTAGTTTATTAGAGGCTATGTCATTTTCCCGTTGCTTAGTAATAAAATTAGAAGTTTAATCACGTGTCCAATAAATATTTTTGTGGCTAGACTTATAATTTCCCATATATATATATACATATATATATATAGCTATGTGAGGCAATATTTAACTTATTTGACAAGATGAAGTTGATCAAACAACCTATATCACTAAATGTTAAAAATATAAATCTTGGTGAGACTTCTCAAGAGATTAGACATAGCGCCTTATTGCCAAATACGATTCGTTGTATAATTTGCGGTCCCTCGAATTGTGGTAAAACAAACGTTATTATTAGTATGTTGTTGCATGAAAATGGGCTCAAATTTAAAAACATTTACCTTTACTCGAAGACTACTTTTCAGCCAAAATATTGCTTTTTACGAGAAGTATTAAAAAGAGTACCTCAGATAAAATTCAACGAGTTCAGTGACAGTAAAGATGTTGTATCTCCTAGCGAAGCTTTGCCAAATTCGGTATTTATATTTGATGATGTCGTATGTGAAAATCAAATAAACATCCGTAATTATTTCTGTATGGGTAGACATAAGCAAATTGATTGCTTTTATTTAACGCAAACCTATTCAAAAATCCCTAAACAATTGTTACGCGATAATGCTAACTTTCTTATAATATTTAAACAAGATCATGTGAACTTAAAGCATATCTATGAAGAACATGTCAACTCTGACCTAACGTGGAATCAGTTCAAAGATATTTCTAAAACTGTTTGGAGTAACCCTTATAACTTTCTTCTTATTAACAAAGACTCATCGTTAAATAATGGAAGGTACAGACAAAACTTCGATATTTTTTTTAAATTTAAAGGATAATAGCATGTTTATATGTGCATATAAATGAATGCTGTACAAAAACATTGTTAGTATTAATTCTGACATAGTTTAACACAGTTGTGATTACAAAAATGGAGAAAAATATTAAGGTAGAATTAATGAATTCTGTAGACTCCATAAAAAATAAAATAAAACAAATGAAAAATCAAGAACATGACGTTAACTTATCTTTAGATAAAATGTTCAAACCAGTTTCAGATCCTCTGAAAACTCTTATAAATTCTAAAAGATTTATTGAAAATATTAAGCATGATGAAAATGAACCTGATAGTTTTACACCTATTGAATCAGATACAAATTGTTCAAGCACTTGTGAAGAATTTCATGATGCTGATATAAATTTTTTAAGCACTCCTAATAGAGGAGTAAAAAATAATTTAGAAACTTCGTTGAAAAGTAAAGACATTTGCGGTATTTATGATGGTATAAATATACCATTTGGAATAAGAATCGAAAATAAAACCATAATGATGGGTAACTCAATAGTATCATTTTCTAAAATTGAAAATGTTGATGGCGATAACTTAGTTTTGGTTAAAATTGGAGATAAAAGTTTCGATTTAACTCCTGGACTAAAAGAACTGTTACTGCGAAAGAAACCCGATTTAAAAATTGTAACTAACGTCGATAGACTTGTATACAAAGATATGTTACATTACACTAACGCTCATAAGAGGGATTTTAATCCTAAAGGTCAAATAAAAGGTGATAAAGGACTCAAATATCGAGAAATAATCAGACCATTATTTGCTGAGACTTCGATAAAAGACAAACAGAATAAAATTGGAGGCAGTTTGCCTACGCTCAAATGTTATAAAAATAATACTGACTTAGTATATTGGGACGACCCGAATGAATTAGTTGAAAGATTAAAATTATTAGTAGCTTCAAGAGATGCGGGTAATACAAACCATGACAATGAAATTTTATCAATAATTGAAGAATTAAAAGAAGCTAATATAATAAAAGAATAAATACTGATAATTAGGAAACTTTTCATTCAGTATTGCAGAGTCATTCATTATGAATAAAGAATAAGCAGGAGCGTTGTATATTATAAATATATAATATAGTCTACCTACATAAAATAAAATATGTTTTTTTTTTTAAATGAGCAAAGCGGCCGTGATAAATGAAATTCATAAAAGTGTGAGGGTGAACTTTCCGCGAAGACATGTTATTATGAGGGATATAGATGATCTATGGCAAGCAGATTTAATAGATATGCAGTCAATTTCGAGGGAAAATAATAATAATAAATATATTCTCACTATAATTGACACATTTTCAAAATATGCTTGGGCGATTCCTTTGAAAAGTAAGAACAAAGATGAGGTGTATAAGGCTTTTATGATTTTATTAAATGGTAATCGCGTTCCTAAGAATTTACAAACTGATAATGGCACAGAATTTTACAATAATAAATTTAAATATCTTATGAAGTCTTATAATATTAATCATTATTCAACATTTTCATCAAAAAAAGCTTCAATTGTAGAGAGATTTATTAGAACACTAAAATCTAAACTGTACAAAGAGTTTAGTTTAAAAGGTAATTATAATTGGATAAAAAATACTCTGGACAATGTTGTTCATAAATACAATCATACATATCATCGAACGATTAATGAAATACCATCAAATGTCAATAATGTAAATAAAAAAGAAATATTAGAAAGATTTCATAGATTAATGAAAAAACAAGAGAGTATAAAATGTAAGTTTAAAGTGGGTGATTATGTTCGTATTAGTAAGTACAAAGGAACATTCGAAAAAGGCTATACTCCCAATTGGTCAACAGAAATATTTAAAATTAGATACAAACAAAATACTGCTCCTACCACTTACTTGATTGAAGATACTATCAGAGGACAGCCTATCTTAGGAGCATTTTATGAACAGGAACTTCAAAAGACAAAACATCCTAATGTATATCTTGTTGAGAAAGTTCTTAAAAGGAAAGGGAATAGAGTTTTCGTAAAATGGCTAGGTTTATCTTCAGATGAAAATAGCTGGATAGATAAGACAAACGTGTTATGACTTACATGATATTGTAAAACTCCTTATATTATAAAGTGATGAGACTTTAATTGCTCAGTCTTATTATGTGTACTGGAGAGAGTAGTCTTCTTAATTGGCTGATAAACCACCTACCGTTTGAATTACATTTACCGGGATATAATTATTGTGGTCCTGGAACAAAATTAATTAAGAGACTTACACGTGGAGACAAAGGCATTAATAAATTAGATGAATATTGTAAAGACCACGATATTGCATACTACAAGTCATCAAACTTGAAAGATCGTCACAGTGCTGATTTAGTCCTATTAAAAATGGCAAAAAAACGAACACATGCTCCTGATGCAAATATAGGAGAAAAAATTGCAGCACGTCTAGTAAGGCACGCTATGTTAGCAAAAATTAAATCTGGTACTGGCTTAAAAAGTCGTCGCCAAAACTCTTCACCAAAAGTTACCAGTGGAAAAGGTGTTAAAAAGAAATTAAAAAGTGTTATATCTGCTGCAAAAAAACATATAAAAAAATTAAAACCAAAGTGCAAAAAAGCTGCTATAACATTAGCTATGGCTGCTGTTAGGGACTTCGCTGATGCTTCATCCATTAAACTTCCTAGGATCATTCCAATACCAAAAACTGGTGGATTTTTACCTTTGATTCCAATTTTTGCTGGATTGTCAGCCACTGGAGCTTTAGCAGGTGGAGCAGCTGGTATTGCTAAAACTATAAATGATTTCAAGGCAGCTAAAAAACTGTACGAAGAATCGAAGAGACACAATGAAAAAATGGAGGCTCTTTGCATTGGAAAAGGACTACATCTTAAACCACATAAAAATGGACTTGGAATTTTTGTATCAAAAGAAAAAAACTAAAACGTCGGCTACCCAAACGAGCTTTAACTAATATTGACATTTTAAAATATGGAAATAATATTCCCTACTTTAGAGGTGTCTTTATGAGAGATGAACTCCCTGAATATCCTTATAAAAATGAATGTGGAGTTGTTAATTTAGATAGTTCTAAGAATCCTGGTTCTCATTGGGTAGCCTATGCAAAACACAATGATTATATTGAATATTTTGATAGCTATGGAAATCTAAAGCCTTCAAAGGAGCTAATAAAATACTTAGGCTCAAGGATCCGCTATAACTATGAAAATATACAAGGTGATCACCCTTATAAATGCGGCCATTTATGTTTAAATTTTTTAACAAACTTTTGGAAAAGCCATAGAATATAATAAACAAAATTATTGAAAAGCGTTCAGTATGCAACTATGTCTATAACTGTGACTATCTCTGGAAATAAATCAGAATTAGAGTCGTATTTTCAACCACCTCTTAGCTTATCTGAAAAATATGAATGTGGTTTGTTGTTCTATTCAATATTGAACCCTGTATCAAATGTGCTTTCTAAACATACTCTGCCTGTAATCAGAATTGAATGTGATTTAATATATGGTTCTTACACTAACGGTATACCAACTCATATTATTCATGAATTTGTAGCTGATACTACTGCCGAACATCATTACTTAGAAGCACCTCGGAACGTTATTTACTTCCCAGTAAACAAAAATATAGTTACATCTATATCTATTAAGGTTGTTGATCAGTTCGGTTGCAGCATACCTTTTATAGAACATATTCAACTACGACTTCATTTAAGGGAAATAAAATGATATTATACAATATAAATCCTCCACTCAAATTAAAACATCTTAATTCTTCTACAGTCAGTAAGGTGAATAGACGTAAGGAAAAATTTAATAAATTGACTAAAACAAATAAAGACTTTCTCAAAGCGTTGGGTTTTAAAGTATGAATATACTACATATCAGCGATTTACCGCACTTCGATACTTCTATCGAAAGTTATGAGATTCATTCTTACAATCCCTACAACAACTGCTTTAGAGAAAACGATGAAATCAGAATACCCATCCACCAACAAGACATATATGTATTGCCATCAGCCAGCTCAATTTACATCGAGGGTCACACAAAGCTGTTCGGAAAAGATGGAAAACCGATTGAGAAAGCTGTTAAACTTACTAATAATGCTGTGCTGTTCCTGTTTCAAGACATCAGATACGAAATAAACGGCATTGAAATAGATCGCATTAAAAATTCGGGGATAACGTCGACAGTAAAGTCATACGTTTCATTAAATGAATCCGAAAGTAAAGTTGCTGCCTTGTGGGGTTGGAACTTAAACGGATTTCAAAATGATAGTCACTTTAGCGCCGTTATACCTTTAAATAAGATATTGGGCTTTGCAGAAGATTATAACAAAATAGTAATAAATTGTAAACATGAACTTATACTAAATAGGAGTAACTCTAATTTAAATAGTGTTATACTTACAGATGACGTTTCTCACTTCCAAGTAAATCTCGATAGAGTACAGTGGAGAGTACCACACATAAAAGTATCAGATCGAGAAAGACTAACACTTTTAAAGCATTTAGAAAAAGATAGGCCTATTCAAATAGCATTTAGAAATTGGGATTTGTATGAGTATCCTTTACTACCAAAAACAACAAAACATTCATGGTCAGTTAAAACTGCATCACAACTAGAAAAGCCTAGATACGTTATTTTCTGTTTACAAACTAATAAAAAAAATAATAAACTAAAAGATAGTTCACTCTTTGATCATTGTGAAGTAACAAACGTTACGCTCTTTTTGAATTCGCAATATTATCCATATGAGCCATTAGGTTTAAAATTTTCTGAGAACAGATACAGTATATTATATGAAATGTATGTGAAATTTCGGCAGTCGTATTACAACTGTCCCGCAGATCCCTTGCTTAATCTGAAGGAGTTTAAAGATAAAGCTCCACTGTTCATCATAGATTGTTCAAGGCAAAACGATAGTCTAAAAACAGGTCCAGTAGACGTTCGTTTGGAAATTGAATGTTCAGTGCCAATATTAGATAACACAACTGCATATTGTTTAATAATAAACGATCGACTTGTGGAATACAAACCACTGAGCAACATAGTGCGCCGATTATCATGACAGCCATTGTAGATGTTCAAGGCTTTAAAACAGAAGCAAATGAATTTATACTAAAAGAAATTGCTATATGGTGTGATAAAAAATTGCAAGTGTTCTTAATTAAACAGCCATTTCCCTTTTATGATCTGACAAAAGCAGAAAGACGGCAAGTTGGTTGGATTGAACGTAACAGAAAAATATATTGGAGTGAAGGGTTTATACCTTATTCAAATTATCAGTTAGTTATTTCAGATATCTTAAAAGATAAGTATGTTTACACAAAAGGTGTAGAAAAAGTAGAATGGTTAAAAAGTATTTTAAAAAACAATAATGTAATTAATTTAGAAGATAAAAGTTGTCCTAAGTTGTTAAGCTTGTATGATCGATATAAGTATTCTGAAGATTTGTATAGTTGTATTTATCATGACACAATATGTGCTTTAAAAAATGTTATATGTTTAAAAAAATGGTGTTTTGACAATAAACTTTTTTGATAAATATTTTTTTTATTTTATTTAAATCAGTAAATGTAGTTCCTTTTCCTTCCTTTGTTTCAAAAATAAAATAACTGATCAAGTACCATGATAAGTTATTGGTCATTGAAAGATTTATCAAGAGCCTTAGATGCAACATGCATACACGAGGGAGGGTTTTTTATCATATTGAATCTCAGTAAAACTAAATATAAGTATGTTACATTGTTACTATGGTATCAGTACGGAGATGCGTCGACGAAAGCATATTAAATCTTTATTGTGGATCAGACGGAATGCAAATCATGTTAGTAGGGTAGAATTGGGGCGCTCTGCATTACGAACCGAGCGCAGCGAGGTGAGTGATGCAGAAGCCCCAATTCTATCCTACTGTTAGCTATTTTCCTACTGCCATAAGGAACCATCTGTCACCTTATTTTTTTTTTAAATCCATTGCATAATTTCAATCAATATTAAAATGATTAATACTCAAAATATTTTCATAACTAAGCATTAGAAATGCGTCCTCTTAATCCTTTCTAAAATGAAGGGGTCTTATATAATAACGCAAAAGTAGATTAACCCAAATTTTGGGGTGATCGGCGTAAATTTGATTTGGACATTGAATGATTAATGGTTCACAAATATTTTGTTCCAAATCAAAATGTTTGTGTGGTGACAAAAACAGAAACCGTGGAATAAAGGCCACCTTCATCGATTTATATTCTGTTATGTTATTTTTTGATGTTTAGTTTGTTTATAGAATACTAGCTGACCCAGCAAACGTTGTTTTGCTACTGAAATAGTAATGTCGCTATTAAAAAATAGGGGTTGATCGTAGAGGGGTGAAAATTAAGGGTTGTATGTATTTTTTAATGCTGAATCACAAAAAAATAAAAACAAAAATTTTTGTCCAAAAAATTAAATAAAAAATTTAGGGGTGGACCCTTAACATTTAGGGGAAAAATAGATGTTGTCCGATTCTCAGAGCTACCCAATATGCACACAAAATTTCACGAAAATCGGTCGAGCCGTTTCAGAGGAGTTCAAAGTCGAACACTATGACACGAGAATTTTATATATTAAATAGAATAGAATTCAGCATAACAATAATGATTGGAATATTTTTTATACGTACCTACAGAATGAAGAAACATAAAATACGTGTTTAAAAAACAAATTCATGATAGGATAAGTTTGACTATGCTCATGTGTATGACCCTTAATATAATAATAGCAAGCGATATGTCCTACTGCAAGGCACGAGTCTCCTCTCCTCTATCAAGAGAGCTGAGAGGTGTTAAGTGGGATTGATGAATCAGACATGCCTTTAGAATTTCTTTTAAGATGTGTTGATTGCTTCACTGTGTTTTCCTTCACCGTTAGCAGATGGTAAATCATTAAATTTGTTCAAATGTAAATACAAATTCAAAATCATTAACTCATATAGATCACACTGTGACACTTATGCAGGTCAATGAAAAATGCCAAATGAAATGAAAGGCGTCAGCTAATTTGCCTACTGCCGGGTTTACTGACTGAACAGACAGGGGTAAAGCCCAAGGAAAGAGCCGGTAAGAAACTCAGACCACTCTTTTCAATCGCCAAATATATGGTTACAATTTCATTTGTGTTACAATTAGTTAGTTCAGAAAGTGATAACCAAAAATACCATACAAACACAATAGGGTGGGATATTATATAGGTGAAAATTGGTGGGATAGACAAGATGAGTGTCTTGTCTGTGGGTAGCGGGGCGCTTTGCTTAACATACTCTAGCATTTTTTAAGTCAAAATTTAATTTAATTTAGGAGGCCATTACTTCGATTTTATATGTTATATTTTGTTTGCATACAAAATTAAGAGTAAATTGCTTTTATCGACGAACGAAATTTTGATTTCGAATTACAATTTATTTTGCTGTAACATGTGAACACAACTAATTTGTTTGCAAATCCTTTGCTAATTTGAATGCATTGAGTTTACCAATTAGAGCCGTTAAATTTTACATTAGTTTCATGTTAATATATGAACATGTTCATGTTTTACAGATACAATATTTATATAAAATAACGATATTTAGCTATATTTGTGTATATTATACTGTTCGAGCAAATTATGTAAAGATGTAAGATTGGAAAGTAGATAGGAATATAATTTAAAAATATATTCATTTTATCCTTACTTCCTTACTAATATTATAAATGTGAAAGTTTGTGAGAATGGATGGATGGATGGATGGATGTTTGTAACTCTTTCACGTAAAAACTACTTAACGCATTTGGATGAAATTTGGCACAGAGATAGATTATGGTCTGGAAAACAACATAGGCTACTTTTTAATGAATATTGGTGTTTATGTAGTGTATTATGTGGTAATATACTTAAGAATTGTACATTTTTTATATTACTTGTATGGCAAACAAGCATACGGCTTAAATGATGTTATTAACAGTTACCGTAGCCTAAGGACGCTTGCATTACCAGCTTCGGAGGGCACGTTAAAAGTCAGTCCCGACTATTATCAGTCGTTAGATCACGACAGAGGCCTAAATATAGGCGACCTATACAACTCTGTCACCAGGTTGGCCACTAACCAAACGATAAAAAGAAGAATATTACCAGAATTTTCACATACGTGTTGCTGATCCATTTTTTTACATCAGGCTTTAAGATCTCTGGACATCTCTGGGACACTGGCATAGAAAAAAGTTCACTTCAAACGCATCCCTAACTGAGCGCAGGAGACCTGTACTCATACACAGGAACACAATAACACCGCTGTGCGTTATTTGGCTGTGAATTTCTGTAAGTTGAAGAGTCCTTTCCCGGTAGGGCTTGCTTGCTTTTATAGTGCCCTGCCACTCTCAAAAGTGATGATTTTTGAAATTTATTTTTGAATGTTATTTTAAACATGATTTTTTGACTATTTTCCAAATCATTGAACTCGATACCGATTTTGAATCATGACGTTCCACGAAATATTTAGTTAACACAGTCCATTTTAATTTTATTATAACAATGGCTTCGTTCATAGAATAAACTATTCGATGAAACCAACCTTGTTTAATATTTTCAGGAATTCGTTTGTTTGACGAAAACACGATAGAGAAAATTTAAATTAGTTTAAAAATAAAAATGTGCCTAAAAAAATGTAACATTTTATCATGAATGGGTATTTATAAAAATATTTCTAGGTAAAGAGTTCTAGCTTTCAGCTAAAAAAATAATTGAAAATGTTAGTTTTCAAACGTTTTGAGTCAAACGTAGTTTTGTTTTGGTTAAAAACTAAACTTAAAAGATAGGTAGTGTACCATGCAAGCGATCAAGCCTGACTGGGGAAGGACTAGCCAAATGACCACACCTAGCGGTGTAGTTGTGTTCCTGTGTGTAAGTAAGTAAGTAGTATTTTGATCGCTGATGATGCTAGAATATTTTTGTTGAAACAACTAAAAAGCTCAGGCAGGTAGTTAATAACTACAGGCTTAACAACTAAAAAAAAAATCCGTAACAAACAAACAAAAAAAAGCGGTGGTGGCCGAGTGGGAAAGTAACCGACTTGCACGCAAGAGGTGCGAGTTCGATCCCGAGCGGCAGTACCAATGTAAATCTCACTTTATAGAGTTTATATGTACTAATCAAATGATTCGCCATCTGCTTACGGTGAAGGAAAACATCGTGAGGTAACCCACTGTCTGGAAGAAATTCTTAAGACATGTCTGATTCACCAATCCGCATAAGGCCATCGTGTGTGAATTAAGGCCTCTTTCTCTCTTGATAGAGGAGAGGAGACCCGTGCCCAGCAGTGGGACATAATAATATGGGTTGCTATTATAAACAAACAAAAAGTCAAATCTTTCCTCTTTACAATATTAGTTTAGATAATTATATAGACAACAATTTTCCTCGGTCAGCTTCTATAAACTCATTACAGCATAATCATGTTTGTCTTTCCCAAGTCAAAAACTTTACGCTGATTGAATTGACATTATGTTCTAATGACGCTCTAAGGGAACGAGGTACCCGACTAATAAGCGACCAAAGCCGTAGGGAGCCAAGTACTTGGGAATGTATGTAGTGGCATTTATGAAACAATTACTTATTCACGTACCCCTGGGTTAGTTTCACATTCAATTAAAAATATCTACTGCAATAATGTTTAGTTAGGTAAGTAATAATAGTCAACCAGGCCAATTTTCCTCTTTGCCGAATGGCTAAATTATATAATGAATGCAGAGACAAGGCTGATATACACCACGATTCATTACTACTATTTCGGAAAATTATTAATAAATGTTTGAGATCTAAATTAAGTAGCACATAAATAGACAACAATTTGTAACGCATAGCTCATTAAAATATGAATGCAGTGTTTACCTATAATTAACTAAACATTTAGATTTAAGCGAATGTTAAAGTTGTTATTTTTTAAGATTATTGTTAATGTTTTAGTTGTTGGTGAACCTAATAAATAAAATAAATAAAAATAAAAATTTTGACAGATTGACTGCCTTGGTGGTCCAGTAGCCGCAGTATGCGCCTGCTGTGCACGAGGTTGTGGGTTCGATTCCCGCACAGGACAAAACTTTGTGTGACCCACAAAGTGTTGTTGTGAATCTGGGTGTAAAGTGTTGTTGTGTCCGTTAATTGTATGTTTGTAAAGTCCCCCGCGACACAGAGCTTGTTCTCTAGTGCGGGAGTTGTCTTTTAAAAAAATAAAATGTTATTTGATAAAATTATTTCCTCAAAGGTAGGTTACTTCGCTATCGTCTTTGTCTCGGACTCAAAGATTATATTTCGATGTTTATTTTTCCTTGCCTCCAGCTACTAAGTGGGCATCGGTTTTCTGTATTCCTAGACTCAAAGTACATAATGTTTGAGTATATTTTTCTGATTATGTGTCTTGTTAGTTCGGAGACAACGTAGGTATGGTTCGTTAGTTTTTGCTGAGACACTTTCAAGACATAATATAGCGTATATTATATACTGTACCGTAGCCTATGAACGCTTGCAATACCAGAGGTATCACTTGAGGGTTGCCAACTCATTTTTTTACACCAGGGTTTTAAAATGGAGGATCCCTGGATACAGGAGGAATGCGTTTCTTTCAAAATTCCAACTGACACACAGCGTCGTAGTTATTTGGCTGTGGTCTTTTGCAAAATAGAGGTCCTGCTGCAGTCGGGCTTGCTGGCTAGTATGGTGCCCTGCTTCTCTTAATATTCCAGTCAACCTAAATCTCAAGCCAGTGTTGTTGAATTTGTTCTTGTTGATACAATTCAACATGTAAAACTACTCTTAGCTTTGCAAGCGGCTAACAAAGCACTTCATACTAGAATGTTCTCGATATCCTTCAACAAACAATGCTGTATTATCTACCGTATCCAAACATTACTAGAATCTATATATACTAATATTATAAAGCTGAAGAGTTTGTTTGTTTGGTTGAACGCGCTAATCTCAGAAAGTACTGGTTCGATTAGAAAAATCTTTTTTTGTTGAATAGTGCATTTATCCAGGAAGGCTATTTATCCAGGAGGCTATAGGTTATAAAATATCATGCTATGATCAATAGGAGCGGAGCAGTAGTGAGATATGTTGCAAAATTGTGTGAGCCATAAATGTTATTAAATAAAAGTTTAGGCGTCATATTATGCCTCCGCATCACTATAAACTGGAAAACTGTCCAAAATTCATTCCACAAAGTGAAATTCACATCATATGTGAGTTTGATCACGACCTATTGTACCACTAATCACGTGATCGAATTCACACTTCATATAAGTTACATTACTAAAATCGGCTGGGGTGGTTACCACGATATTTTTGCATCATGATATATTATCACCCTATTCTATGTTTTGATTTGGCTATGTATAAACCCTCTCTAAATAGAGGAGAGGAGACCCGTGCCCAGCAGTGGGACATATATGGGTTTAATAAATAAAAAAAAAATGTATTATCCCTAGTCGATGCTAGATAAAATAATTTCGAACAAACCAAAAGGAATAAAATATACAATCTCTCAATAAAATACGTGACATAACGTATAATGAAAATGTTTGGTATTAAACAGTAGCGCAGTTAGTGGAACGATAAAACGCTAGTCGGTATACAACGTTGTTATGCTCTAGCATTATATCTCGCATCAATGAGTACAATTCATACAATCATGTATTGTACAATGCACGATATTTTGCCAATAAATATTACTTTTATTACGTACTAGTTGTTGCCCGCGGCTCCACCCGCGTAGATGTCGGTTATCGCGATAAAAAGTAGCCTATATGCTCTCTGTGCAAAATTTCATCCAGATCCGTTTAGTAGTTTTTGCGTGAAAGAGTAACAAACATCCATCCATCCATCCATACTTACAAACTTTCGCGTTTATAATATTAGTAGGAAGTAGGATTATGTTCTTATAAACAACTAATTTTGAATCCCACTGCGTCACCTCTTTTTTTAATAAATTTCTTGAACGAGCAAAGTTATCTGAGTCTACTAACAATACGGCTTTTGTTCGTATATAAATGTTTTTTTGATAGTGACTCGAGTACCGTTATTTTGGAATTTGGTAGACGAATTAATGCGGCAAAATGCATGTTTAAATTAAATTCGAATATGAGCAAAATCGGTCAAGAGTGATTCGCGAGTTTACAGTTCGGGGAAAACTACTAGTTTATTTATAAAACGGCTTACCAACTAAAATATGTAAATGTCATTGTCTGTAAGAAATGTACACTGAAAACTTTGAAATACAACTTTAATATTTTATATTCAAAAGACGAATATTAAAGGTTGCTTTTTACTCAAATGTTTTTCACCAGGGCATTAAGATGGAGTATCCCTGGGATTGGAAAAGGTTTCTTTCAAGATTTTAAGTTAAATCTGTGCGGTAGTTTTTGAGTGAAGGAGTAACAAACATCTATGGTCGAAAACTTTCGCGTTTGTAATATCTAATATATAAAATTCTCGTGTCATAGTGTTCAACTTTGAACTCCTCTGAAACGGCTCGACCGATTTTCGTGAAATTCTGTGTGCATATTGGATAGGTATGAGAATCGGACAACATATATTTTTCATCCCTCTAATTTTTAAGGGTGGTCCCCTAAATTTTTTATTAAATTTTTTAGACATATTTTTTGTTCTTATTTTTTTGTGATTCAGCATTAAAAAATACATACAACCCTTAATTTTCACCCCTTTACGATCAACCCCTATTTTTTAATAGCGATATTACTATTTTAGTAGCAAAACAACGTTTGCTGGGTCAACTAGTATTAATATAAAAAACCTAGTGTGAAGTAAAATTTCGAGCATTGAAAAATAAAATATAGACTAGGTTGATCCAGAGATTTAGGTCATGTTTGATGTTGCGTTTTTATTCCGTATACCACGAATAAAATCAAACATATCGGCCCAATTACTTCGTGAAATATACTTACTAGCGAGCAAACCCGACTGGGGAAGGACCTTACAGAAGACCACAGCCAAATAACTACACACAGTGGTGTAGTTATGTTCCTGTGTGTGAGTACTGGTCTCCAGCGTTAATTTAGGGTTTTTTTGGGCGTTTTTAAAAAAATCGTATTCCTATCCCAGGGTAACTTCCATCTTAAAGCCCTGGTGTAAGAAAAATGGGTTGGCAACACGCTAGTGATACCTCTGGTAATGCAGGCGTCCATAGGCTACGGTTACTGCTTAACATCAGGCAGGTCGTATGCTTGTTTTCCACCCAAGTAGTATAAGAAAAAACTTGTTCAGTAAAGTTACAGTATTTTTACTCATCCCTGGTCGAAGATTTGATTTTCACTTACGAATCTTTCTGTGGTGATCACAATTATCTTGCCCTGTATATATAACTAGTTGTTGCCCGCGGCTCCGCCAGCGTAGATGTCGGTTATTGCGATAAAAGTAACCTGTATGCTATTCCAGACTATAATCTATCTCTGTTCTCTGTGCCAAATTTAATCCAGATCTGTTCACTAGTTTATGCGTGAAAAAGTAACAAACATCCATACATCCATATTCACAAACTTTCATATTTATAATATTAGTAAGGATAACGTAATATGTGTTTAGAAATACATAATTTTTGCTGATATCATCTTTTTGGTTTATTCATAATTTATGACCTTCATAAGTGTTACTTTGTAACCTAAATGAATTTTGAGTGTGAGTTAGCTACTCTATTTATATACCGCGGAGCCAACGAGGCAGTTACCGTCAATCTTCCCGCACAACTTGAATAACTTGCACAAAATGTAGAAGATTAATCTACACATAGAAGTAGTCCACAAGCGGCACACTTGTAAGCCGCGGTATGCACCCATTAGATTCCATTACACCGGTACATGCAGTTACTAAAGGTATTAACAGTAATTACAACAACTCTACAACGAAGTACACTTGAGTGCACAAGTGATTTCGTCTGTCAGTTTAAGCTTTTAGAGTAGTTTTATTTTTGGAACGAAGTTCCTTATCGCGCGTTGTTAAAGGGGGCCAGACGGAAAAAATTCTTACGAAAAGTTGTCACTACACTTTTTGCTATAGTAAGCTATTGTTAGCTGTGCGGGGCGTGCGCATGTTTCTCTGTCTCTGTCTCTCTCTCTCTCTCTCTCTCTCTCTCTCTCTCTCTCTCTCTCTCTCTCTTATAGAAAGCAAGCCAGATAACATTATAATAATATATTTATATTAAAATATTAATATTATTAATTAAATAATAATTAAATTATAAAAAATAAAATAAAAATATGTGTGTAATGTGGAACTTCGTTCCATCCGGGTGTCGCTTGACACCTCTCAAGTTTTTTTAACTAATAAGGTGGCAAAATAAGGTTGTCCGTGTGGTGACAGATTAAGAATACAAATGTCACCACCCACTTCTATCCCGAGGGTGTCGTAAGAGTCGTCTAAGGGAGTAAGTCTAACAGACAATATCCACCGGAAAAGAGGAAAAACTCGAAACAAAACCCAATACCAATTCGTCTGGCCAGTGTGGTACGCTAGGCTAATATCCCTCCGGAACCGTGGAAGACGGAGAACCGTGCCCAGCAGTGGGACCTTTATGGGTTGAAATGAAGGTGGCAAGCAAGCATACGGCCCGCCTAATGGTAAGCAGTTACCGTAGCCTATGGACGCTTGCAACACCAGGGGTGTAACTCACGCGTTGCTGACCCTTTAAAAACCTTATAACTCCTTTCTTGAAGAACCCCATGCTATAGTCTAACTTCGGCAGGGAGCTCATTCCACAACCTAATCGTACGTGGTGAGAAATTCCTTTGGGATCGGTGCGACATGTTTGAGGTGCAAGGATGTGAGGATGAACTCCCTGTGGGTTAACGTGAGTTAACGAACTCCAGTACTAGGAAAATTCATTGTCTAATATTTGCTCGTTACGTCTAGATCAAACATAATCAGACTTTAACCTTCGAATTGGCAACTGTTCAGACACTATCCTATCCTACTAATATTATAAACTTAAGAGATTGTAAGAATGTATGGATATATGGATGTATTTTTGTTACTTAGTCACGCAAAAACTACTAAACAGATCTGGATGAAATTTGGCATGGAGATAGATTATAGTCTGGAATAGCATATAGGCTACTTCTTCTCGCGATAACCGGCATCCAAGCGGGCGGGGCCGTGGGCACCTAGTAGACCACAGCCAAATAACTACACACAGCGATGTAGTTGTGTTCCTGTGTGTGGGTACAGGTCTCCAACGCTCATTTAGGGATGCGTTTTAAAAGTAATGTATTTCTATCCCAGGGACACACCCATCTTAAAGCCCTGGTGTAAAAATGCAACACGCAAGTGATACCTCTGGTATTGCAAGCGTCCATAGGCTATGGTAACTGCTTAACAACAGGCGGGCCGTATGCTTGTTTGCCACCCAAGTAGAATGTATAAAAAAAATGGCCAGTTGGTCGAGTGGTTCGGTTGGTTAGTGACTCTGACTGCTATACCAGCGGTCGTGGGTTCCATTCCCACCCAGAACAAATCTTTGTGTGATCAGCACGAATGTTTGTTCTGTCTGTGTGTAATTTATCTATAACATGTATGTATTTAGAAATATATACCTAAGTATGTTTATCAGTTGTCTGGTTTATCACAGGCTCTGCCTTGTTTGGGTTTAGATAGCAATGTGTGAGTAGTCCTGAAAATATTTATTTATTTTAGATAAGGCATTGAAAAATAATAGTGTCCTCCACACTGACACACACCTCCAACGAAAAGGGAGGATCCTTCGACCAGGCTAGGTGATCGTGCCTGGCGGGCCGCGGCCCAACGGTTAGTCGTTGGGCGTTGTACTCGTATATACACTGAGTGACGGTGTAAACTTCGATAGCGCGATTCAGCATCTCGAACATTTGCTAGAGAACACACAGATGTCATCATACCTAGAAAGGTATAATGACATCTGTGTTTTCTTTGTTGAACTACGTTGCTTGTTGTGGCGTTATTCTATTGGCCCGATAGATGACGCTACAATAGTGAATTTCTGGCACTTTAGTTAGTGAGTGTACTCGTACGTATCTACTTAAGGTTTGGTGCACGCTACTTGCATTAATATAGTGTACTGATGAACAGGACTGCGGAAACATCTCCTTAATATTCACATTCCATTTACAGATTTTAAGAGAGATACGGCATCATACGATCGAGCAAGCTTGACTAGGAAAGAACCCTTACAAAAGACCACAGCCAAATAACTATACAGCGGTGTAGTTGAGTGAGTACACATCTCCAGCGTTTATTTAGAGATGCGTTTAGAAATAAATGTTTTCCTATGGAAATACTCTATCTTAATGCCCTGATGTAAAAAAAAATGGTCGGCAACATGCAAATACATAATATCTCTGGTATTGCGTCCATAGGCTACATACAGTAACTGCCTAACATCAGGCAGGCCAAAAGCTTGTTTGTCACCTAAGTAATATAAAAAAATACTTCAAAATATATTAAAAAAATTATACTACTTGGGTGGCAAACAAGCATTCGGCCCGCCTGATGTTAAGCAGTTACTATAGTCTATGGACGCCTGCAATACTAGAGGTATCACTTGCGTGTTGTTGTCAACACATTTTTTTACACCAGGACTTTAAGATGAGTGTGTCCCTGGAATAGAAATACGTTACTTTCAAAACGCATACCTAAATGAACGCTGAAGACCTGTACTCACACACAGGAACACAACTACACCGCTGTGTGTAGTTATTTGGCTATGGTCTTCTGTAAGGTGGAGGTCCTTACCCAGTCGGGCTTGGTCGCTAGTATGGTGCCCATCGATCTTAAAATTTATTACAATACAATTTTTATTTTTTTTCGTTATTTTTAAAACGACAACTTCCACTCTAGGAAACAAGCCCTGTGTCGCTAGAGTCTTTACAAACATACAATAATCGGACACAATGTACACCCAGACTCTATAAATTGAATTAAAGTTAGTCGAGTAAGTAGTTACAACGTTGATGTTCAAGTTTGTTAAGATAACCGTAACATAAAGTAAACGTAACTATCTCGTGAAGACTTAAGTAATCGGTGTTAAGCCGCTTCCGTGTTAATCTGTTTTAAATACAGATTAAACTTATTTTCATGTAGTTATCAAAGTAAAGTAATAATGACAGCTGTATAAATCTATACTTTATATTATAAAGTTGAAAAGTTTGTTTGTTTGGTTGAACGCACTAATCTCAGACAGTACTGGTTCGATTAGAAAAAACATTTTTCGTTGAATAGTGCATTTATCCAAGAAGGCTATAGGCTATATAACATCACGCTATCATCAATAGGAGTGAAGCAGTAGTGAGATATGTTGCAAAATCGGGGAAAATATTCCAAATTACCACGCGGGCGACACCCCTAGTTTATTCATATAGTAAATATTTCTTGACCTAATTAAACCGCAGCTAACTCAAATCAGTTCAGTGCTCCAGCGGGGTAAGTATACGAATGTCAACGTATTATTAAATCATTTTCAACAATGAGTAAACCAAATAAATGTTTGAAATAGACAGAATAATAAAATTCTGTAATATATTTTTGTACAATAGTACTACTAGTTTCTATCTGTGGCTTCGTCCACTCATACAATCACACGCTAACAGTGATTTGTGAAAGCTTCTTTAGACGCGTTGAGCACTTTTTGAATGAATAAAAATCATGGAACTCGCGTCTTCGTCACCGAACGCTTTCCATATTCAAACTTTTTCTGTGAACAAAAAGCATGGAACTCGCGTCTTTCTCACCGAACGCTTTCCATATTCAAACTTTTTGGGTGAACAAAAATTATGGAACTCGCGTCTTTGTCACCGAACGCTTTCCATATTCAAACTTTTTGGGTGAACAAAAATCATGGAACTCGCGTCTTTGTCACCGAACGCTTTCCATATTCAAACTTTTTAGTAAACAAAAAGTATGAAACTTGCGTCTTTGTCACCGAACGCTTTCCATATTCAAACTTTTTCTGTGAACAAAAAGCATGGAACTCGCGTCTTTCTCACCGAACGCTTTTCATATTCAAACTTTTTGGGTGAACAAAAATCATGGAACTCGCTTTATCGTCACCGAACGCTTTTCATATTCAAACTTTTTAGTGAACAAAAAGTATGGAACTTGCGTCTTCGTCACCGAACGCTTTCCATATTCAAACTTTTTGGGCGAACAAAAAGCATGAAACTCGCGTTATTGTCACCAAGCGCTTTCCATATTCAAAAATAATAATAATCTCAATAGCTTGACTATACAATTCACAAGTTAGTTAGTTTTCACGTCAATTGGCAGTTCTCAAAGACTGCCCCGCAAGTTTTTTTTTCAAGTTTCATAACATAGGTACACATACTTTTTCATAAGTTAAGTATAAATATCATTCGTGGAAACAGAAGCCGTTTTTAATATCACCCACAGCTACATAAAAGACATGTTGTAGAAAATAAAATATCAAATTTGTAATATTATACGTACATTCTCCTGTAATATGTCTGTATGTATTCGAGCAGTATCTTGGAATCACTGAACCCGTAAACGTATACTTGTTATGTTCTAATGTTCATTTTGTAATGACTTCGCAATATCTAATTAGCAGTAAGTTGAGTAATAAAGAGTTAAAATAATCTTAGTATTATTTTACAAAGCATTTAAATTTGGTCCTACGCCTGATCTCTCTCCGGTCGTGTCAGATTGCCGTCCTATCGGACTATGAGAGATATTATTGTGGGAATAAGGAGTGCACTTGTGTTTGTTCACACACTTGTGCACTTTAATTTGTCCCGCGCGAATGGCTAGTCACCGTTGAGATTAGCCGCCGTGACCGAAATTTGGTCAGGAGGACATTATTATTAGTATACGCATAAATAGACAGTCAGGCAAACCAACTCTTGCAGTACCAGGAGCTCCACGCAAACAAGCCAATAGCGACAAACAGTTTTTCTTTTGTTTTTAAAAAGACAACTGCCGCACTAGAGAACAAGCTCTGTGTCACGAGAGACTTTACAAACATACAATTAACGGCCACAAATTACACCCAGACTCAGAAAAACTCTTTGTTGGTCACACAAAGTTTTGTCTTGTGTGGGAATCGAACCCAAAACCTCATGCATAGCAGGCACATACTGCGGCCACTGGACCACCAAGACGGTCAAAATACTATAATAATATTATTATTATAGTATTTTGACTGTACATGAGTGAGTGTACATGATTTTGATTGCCCATGGACGCTTGCAATACCAGAGGCATTACTTGCATGATGCCGACCCATTTCTTTACACCAGGGCTTTAAGACGGAGTATTCCTGGGATAGAAAAATGTGTCTATTAAAACGCATCCCTAAATGAGCGCAGGAGACCTGTACTTACACACAGGAACAACTTCACCGCTGTATGTGGTTATTTGCCTGTGGTCTTCTGTAAGGTGGCAGTCCTTCCCCAGTTGATCTTGCTCGCTAGTACCCTACCTCTCTTGAATCTGTATAATAATATAACAAAAACATACTTCAATTAGCATCAAAGCACAATTTCCTTATTCGCTCGCGTCGTTGATGAAACAATTTACTTTTTTATTATAAAACACAAAATGAAACAAGGAGTTGCGCTTTGTCGTTCATTTCGTCGAGCCACGGTCAATTGATCCCTTTGTCTCTGTATATCGGTAAATTTTCCGAATCATTCGCAGCTTAATTTTTTTCTTTGATACAGAATAATTATAGTTAATGAACCTTTATTTGTTATTGTATTTTTTAGGTTCAGTAGGTTCGAATGAACCTTTTAAATTCTTATTTGATTATAATAATAAATTCGAAAGTTCGTTTTTTTATCTAATATTAATAATGTTATATATTGTTGTGTGTTGTATATATTGTTTATGAATTGTAGCAGTTATAAGTAAAAACACGATGTATGTTCTTACAATAAACATCCCATCCATAGGGGATTGGAACTGTGGCTCCTTCACACAGGCTACTTTGTAACCTAGTTAGGAGAACAGAACTGTACCCACTTTATTTGTTAAAATATAATATTGTACTTTCCATACATAATATTGTATCAGCCCATGTACTGCATTCAGTTTAAGACTAATAAACATTATTATTATTATTAATAATAATGTGAAAGTAGCGATGGATGGATTTGTTTGTTAATCAATCACGCAAAAACTGCTGAATGGATCTGATTGGAATTTGGCACAGATAAAAATGTAGCCTATGTACTAACATAGGCTACTTTTTTATCCCGGAATAAATTACTAATCCGTGGGATTATACGCGCGGGCAAAGACTGTGGAAACTAATTTTTATATATAAATAGTCAGTAGCGACAGTAGCTGTTGCCCGCAGCTCGCCCGCGTGCTAGGTGTTCGCGATAAAAAGCCTATGTGCTATTCCAGATTGTAATATATAATGACTCTGTGCCAAATTTCATCCAGATCCATTCAGTAGGTTTACGTGAAAGTGTAACAAACATCCATACTCACAATCTTTCACATTTATAATATTAATTTGATACAGTAATCTGATGACATCATCAGAGTTGCAGGAAAGCACTGGATGCAGGCAGCTCAAGATCGGCCACTGTGGAGACATATGAGGGAGGTCTACGTTCAGCAGTGGACATTATCAGGCTGAGATGATGATAATTATGACAGTAATCATACTTCAATTCATACTTTAAACCATGGCAGTCGTGCCTGCACTAATACTATGTCACCGAGGCACTTGTAAAATCCATAAATCACGAATATACGATATGTCTATTTAAAGGCATGAACACACGCGTCAGCTGGTTATTATTATAAGCCATAAAAATTAATTGTCAGAAAGTTATTATCATGGCCGCCGTTATGGGTAGTTAAGTGAATATCATATATGTGAAGTATATTGGCTTATTGTATAAAGGGTATTTACTAGTGGTAAGCATTATATTGCAACTGCAGTTTAGAGAGGTACAGCACCATACAAGCGAACAGCCCAGTTGAGGAACCTTCGTCTTATTGATGACCTTGGCTAGTGGTACTTATCCGTAACACAAAACTCGGATGGTACCGGATTCTCTAGTTTTTTGTTTGGAAGCGCACGAGTGGTGCTCTTGATATTCCGAGTCTCCATAGGCTACGGTAACTGCTTATTATCAGATGTCACCACCACATATTTATATTATATACTAGCTGTTGCCCGCGGCTCCGCCCGCGTGGATGTCGGTTATCGCTGTAAAAAGCCAATGTGTTATTCCAGACCAAAATCTATCTCTGTGCCAAATTTCATCCAGATCCGTTCAGTAGTTTTTACGTGAAAAAGTAACAAACATCCATCCATCCATCCATCCATTCTTACAAACTTTCACATTTATAATATTAGTAAGGATTATACTATACTACGGTCTTACCACTGCGCGGTGTGTTGTGGTTTCGATCCCCACACGGGACAAAAAATTGTGTGATCCGTTAAAGGTTGTCCGGAGTCCGGTGTACTTTGTGTCCGTAAATTGTTTGTTTGTAATGTCCCCCGCGACACGGCTTGTTCCCTAGTGCGGGAGTTGTCTTTAAGAAAAACAATCTTAACAAGTATAAAAATATGCTCTTCAATGATTTATTTTTATATTTTAAATGCTCTCATGACACAAATAATAAAAAGGGGGACTGCCGCGGTAAAGCTATTGCATAGCATTTTTTATCAACTTATGCAATTATAGTTATTTAGTTATTTTATTTATGCAGTATTTTTTTTCGCTGATTTTATTTTTGTTTCTAAATTTAATCGTGAAATCGATTCTTACTTCAAAGTAAATTCTATCGTTTAAATTATTTAATCGATATTTTTGAATTCGATATTATTAATACTACATCTCTAGATATTTTAAATGCTAAACGTCATCGTATCCATGCTATGTGAAATTGATTATCGTGATCGCCTGTGGTCGAAATTCAACCATAATTAGTTAAATTTTAGGCTATTTATTCTTTACTTATTTTTTATTCTCTTAGATCAAAACCTCCTTACACGAATTTGACATATTATGCCGTTTAGAGAATTCGTCATTAAAAAAAAGTATCACCGCTGTGCTGGTCGGAGTGGGAGGTGTTAGGTTATTTTCGTTACGGATTTTTTTGGATTCGGTCTCCACGCTCAAGGCCCACGATAGAAGCTATGCAATAGCTTAATAATTATAAATGATGACGTAATATTAGACAGAGAATGCATTTTGTGCCTAAACAGCGGTCTGTTTAGGCACAAAATACATTATCTAAAAATCTGTCTACACTGATACGATAACGACAGATTTTCAAATCGTATACAAACAAACATATAGAAAAACGTATAGCAAAGTAGTAATCTAAAACTCTCATATAACAAAACAAACGGAAATATTTATTTTTCTTTATCCCTTTCATTCGTGTAAAGAGTAATAAAGACTGTTATTAAATACTATAATACAATATTGTTAGGCAAACAGCCAGGCCAACACATTTCCTAGAAATAATAACACTTTTTGTAACACTCTAAACAAAATATAATATTAATGTATATAATAAACGTATTTTATTCTCAACGATATACCCAAAAAGAAACGGTAAGCGACCTCGCTGCCAAGGTTCGATGCCTTGGCAGCGAGGTCGCTTACCGTTTCTTTTTTTACCCGAGATATGGTTTTTTTATGCTACGTATGTAGCAAAGAAGGTTACGGTCCGCCTAATGGTATGCCAGTTACCGTAGCCTTTAGACGCTTGCAATACCAGAGGTATCTACTATGTACTTGTATTGCCTACCCAAAAATAAATACCAGGGTTTTATGATGGAATTTCTGTGGTATAGAAAAACGTTCATTTAAAACGCATCCCTAAATGAGCTCTGGAAACCTGCACTCACACACACAATTACACCGCCTTGTGTAGTTATTTGGCTGTGGTCGTCTGTAAAGTGGAAGTCATAACCTACCCCAGTCAGGGTTGCTCACTAGGTATGGTAACCTTCCTCTCTTAATTTCATTAACTTTCTTCGGTTCTTATGGTCGTCGTGTCATCATCATCTCAGTCAAAAGACGTCCACTGCTGGACATAGGCCGAAGGATTTCCACAACTCTCGATCCTGAGCAGACCTTTTCCATCGGTTGCCCGCAATCGTGTCATAGTGTTAAGTAAATATACGACAGTAGGTAGTAAGTAGGCTCTGGGCCTACTTATAGGCTACGAGCCTACGAGTAGGCTACGAGTCTACGAGTAGGCAATGAAATGAACTATAGACGCGTCTTTTTTTTCAAATCAGGTTTAAAGAAATCACAATCTCTGTTTTTCGATAAATCTTTTTCTGTAACTGTTGTTCGTTTATGGAATGCACTACCTGTGGCAATAAGACAAGCTCAAACTATATCTGTTTTAAAGTCATGGTGAAAGAACACTACTTATCATTGTAATTGTATTTCATCTATGGTATTATTATTATCATAAATCTTTAAAATATTTTACTATATTTTATTTATAAATATGTATTTATTTTCATATATCTATTTATAAATTAGTTTCAATATATCTTATTTATTTAGTACGCCAACCGCTACCGCTGTCTCTCACTAACACAATATCCATCCAAAGGTTGTCTGGTAGAAATCGCTCTTAGCGATAAGGCCGCCCATTGTACAATCTTATTTATATTAAGTTACTGTGTTATGTATTATAAAGGTGTACAATAAAGTAAAAACAAATAAATAAATAATCTTCACCTTAGGTAACAGTCTTGAAATTCGGTGGGCGAGTTAATAAGCCAAAAATATTGTTTGAATTCAAAGATGAGCCAAATCTCCTTTAACTACTTTACTTTACAACGAGACGCTTCAAAAGCAAGTATTTTATAATAATAGAACATTTCTAGTTTTCTAGTAAAGTTATATATGGTTAAAGAAATTGCTGTAATGTCAATATCCAGTATCGAAATAGAGGAATATTTAAGTATGGACTAAACGCCGCCCTCGTTACCTATTAATAGCCTCTTCCTTCGACAGGTGGGGCTAAGCGCAGCTCTTTCTCTTACGAGCATATTACATAACAATACACACACAGACGTAGAATCAACGCTACGCCTACACAATAGGAAACATTGCCAAAACGCTATAACAAAGCAGTTAGAACCGCTATTAAATTCGTATTGTTTCCCAAACTAAAGCGACGCATTTTGAAAATGGATGCTCATACGATGCGTTTGTCAGGGATCCAATTTGGCTTCTTATTCAAAGTACTGTTTCAACAGTATACATCTAGATTCTATTGCATTTTATACTACTTTCCACCTGATGTGAAGCAGTTACCGTAGCCTTTGGTGGTATCACTTGCGTGTTGCCACCCCATTTTTTTTACACCAGGGCTTTAATGGAGTATTCCTGGAATAGGAAAGCGTTTTCAAAACGCTACCCTAAATGAGCGCTATAACTATCTGCTAATGGTCAAAAAAATGATAGTGACGAATCCAAGAAGAAGAAATTCTAACGGAATATATGATCCACCATCTTGGATGGTGATAATCCACCAGCGTACGTGGAAACGGCCTAAAGTCTCTCAGTTCTCTTGATAGAAGAAAGCACAGCCGTGCCAAGTTGTGATTCCGGACAGCTGATGGATAGCTGAAAGGTCACTGGGGCGCACTGGATGCGGAAGGCGGAGGACCGTGTTCTATGGCGCGTGTTGGGAGAGGCCTATGTCCAGCAGTGGACTGCGATAGGCTGATTGATTGATTGATTGATTGATGGATATAGACCGAATATTGTGAGATCAATGTCCAGCAGTGAACGATCTTCGGCTAAGATGATGATATAACACAGTCCTCCATAACTACATTGAAGAGAAACTACCAATATCATTTTAACAAGGACCTGTGATGAGAAGGAGGAGTGAATGCGGCACCTGCTGTGCAGAAGAATGAGCTTACTGGGACAGACATACCCCAAATCAGAGGACTATAGGAGCGTCCCAATCATGGATGTACTGAAACTCATGCAAGAGACTTTCAGGGACCAGGATGTTAGATGAGCAGTTAGGAAGGGGCATGCTCAAAAGATCCCAAGGATCGAAGTGCTCTGGCCGAAATAAAAGCCCACAACAAGAAAAGACCAATAACATTCTATATATCTTCACAAATAAGTTTGTATAGCAAACCATTCCGAACTTTTCCAAACATATTTCTCATAACCGTCAAACAGTACAAAGTAAAGTGGATCACAAACTATACGGTCGAGTCAACTCGACGCTGTTGAGTTTACAAATAGTTTGTCGAGTGCATCCACAGACTACCTTTGATTTCTTTCCGGACTTCTTGTAAGTCCGTTACAGAAGTTCTTCGGATCCTAGCTGACGACTTCTGCAAACGGTTCACGCCGCGAAGTTTTGCTGCGAACCTATTCCCGCAATTGTCGAGAGACGCTCATTCATGCTAATTTAGTTGGAAGTTATGAAATTGTTGTAAGTAATCTTTGTGGCTTTGCAAATGCAAGTATACTGCTTAATTAAGTTATACTTGAGTTGTGTTTGTTCATAATTATAATAGGCTTGGTGAACTTTTGACACTTAGGCACAACAAATATTTAAAATGCTAGCCTGTTAATCTATTGGTGAGTGACCGTGATTGCTAAGCCAACTTTATCGGCTAAACTTTGTTTGATCTATAAATGTTTATTCCGCGTCTGTGTGTAATTTATGTCTATGAATTGTATTTTTGTAAAGTCCCCCACCATCCCGAGGGTGCCGTAAGAGTCGACTAAGGGAGTAAGTCAGGCAGACAATATCCACTGCAAGAGAGGGAAAATTTGAAACATAACCCTATACCAACCCGTCTCGCCAGCTTGGTACTGTAGGCTAGTATCTCTCTTTGAATAGAGGAGACCCGTGCCCAGCACTGGGACGTTTATAGGTTGAGATGATGATGATAGTCCCCCACGACACATGGCTTGTTCCCAAGTGAGGGAATTCTCTTAAAAAGACTCTGATTGGTATATAAGTGCAAAGGCTCATGTTCTAAAAACACATTGCAGCACGGAGACTCAGAGAGTATTTAAAGTCTTTGATCCTATGCCTGATCTCTTCATTTGTATCGAATTTAAGTCTTAAGATTTGGGTTAAATTTGGTATAGAGATAGATAATAGTCTGCTATTTATCCTGATAAAGAAACTGTGCCGATGGGATTATAAGCGCGGGCAAAGCCGCCGACCGAAACTAGTCATTATATATAATGTTTACAAAAACCCTTATACAACTCTTATCTCATTACAAATCCTATCTCTATCTTTTTATTATTCGCAACAGTAACATTAAAAGCACAAATGGGCACATCATGGTTATCTTTATACATCTTTGCTGTATAACATTTGGCAACATTTCATAACATAAAACGACAGACTACGCAACAATTGCGACTAATTTGTATAAAGCCTTTGCTATTTAAGTTTGAAATTTGCAATTTATTTAAATTAAACAAATACCATTTGAGATTATTTTTTAAATAAGATAGATCATTTATAGGTTTACATACAAATTACACATTTTAACCCTACCTATATACGTCGATAATAATAATAATACCAACCCATATATGTCCTACTGCTGGGCACGGGTCTCCTCTCCTCTATCAAGAGAGAGAGGTTTTAGGTCTTAATTCACACACGCTAGCCTAATGCGGGTTGGTGAATCAGACATGTCTTTAGAATTTCTTCTACGACATGTGGGTTTCCTCACGATGTTTTCCTTCACGTTAGCAGATGGCGAATCATTTGATTAGTACATAAACTCCACAAAGTGAATTTAACATTGCTATTGCTCGGAATTGAACTCGCACCTCTTGTGTGCAAGTCGGTTACTTTCCCACTCGGCCACCACCGCTTCTCTAACAACTTCAAACTAATTTAAAAATACAAAGAAGAGAAAAACAAAATACATGGAAAAAACCTGGAATTTATAACACATATTATTTATTTCACATTTTGGGACAACTCACACATCGCCATCTGATTCCAATGCACGGTAACCCTATAGATGGGTGACCGCATAGTGGTATTTGAACTTAGCGTCTCCGTGCTACGGAGGGCACGTTAAAAGTCGGTCCCAACTGTTGATAGTCGTTAGATCACGACAGAGGCCTAAATATGGGCGATCTAAATAACTCTGTCACCAGGTTGACCACTAACCAAACAATAAGAAGAAGATCTGATTTCAAAATAGGCAGAGCCTGTACCATGGCAACCAATACTAATTATGGAAACGAACGGTGGACAAAGAAGAAGATAGGATTTAGTAGTCAGTTAATTTATTAAACAAGCTATTTTATTTTACCAGCGAACATTCGGTTACTTTATAATTTATATTAATAGCAACCCATATATGTCCCACTGCTGGGCACGGGTCTCCTCTCCTATATCAAGAGAGAGAGACAGGGTTTAGGCCTTAATTCACACACGCTGGCCTAATGCGAGTTGGTGAATCTGACATGTCTTTAGAATTTCTTCTAAGACATGTGGGTTTCCTCACGATGTTTTTCCTTTACCATTAGCAGATAACGAATCATTTGATTAGTACATATAAACTCGACAAAGTTTCACATTGGTATTGCTCGGGATCGAACTAGCACCTCTTGTGTGCAAGTTGGTTACTTTCCCACTCGGCCACCACCGCTTCTCTAACAACTTCAAACTAATTTAAAAATACAAAGAAGAAAAAAAACAAAATACATGAAAAACAAACCTGGAATTTATAACACATATTATTTACTACGGGTCGCCTGCGACTTCGTCCGCGTGGTAATTTGGAATATTTTCCCCGATTTTGCAACATATCTCACTACTTCTCCGCTCCTATTGATCATAGCGTGATGTTAAATAGCCTATAGCCTTCCTGGATAAATGCACTATTCAACAAAAAAAGATTTTTTCAAATCGAACCAGCACTTTCTGAGATAAGCGCGTTCAACCAAACAAACAAACTCTTCAGCTTTATAATATTAGTATAGATTTCATATTTTGGGACAACTCACACATCGCCATCTGATTTCAAAATAGACAGAGCCTGTACCATGGCAACCAATACCAATTATGGAAACGAACGGTGGAAGAAGGTAGGATTTAGTAGTTAGTTGATTATTGAACAAGCTATTTTATTTTACCAGCGAACATTCGGTTACTTTAAATTAATAGCAACCCATATATGTCCCACTGCTGGGCACGGGTCTCCTCTCCTCTATAAAGAGAGAGAGAGAGGGTTTAGGCCTCAATTCACACACGCTGGCCTAATGCGGGTTGGTGAATCTGACATGTCTTTAGAATTTATTCTAAGACATGTGGGTTTCCTCACGATGTTTTTCCTTCACCGTTAGCAGATGGCGAATAATTTGATAAGTACATATAAACTCCACAAAGTGATATTCACATTGGTATTGCTCGGGATTGAACTAGCACCTCTTGCGTGCAAGTCGGTTACTTTCTTACTCGGCCACCACCACACCTTGTATTTTACTTTATATTAACGTTGTACAACAGTAGACCTCAACTTGACAAAACAATTTCTGTTCTGAAACTGATTCGGTCGTCGCATCGTTAAGCTGTCGATTTTTAAATTTATAAAGGTACACTCCTTTTCTCCCAAAGAGGTAGACCCAATAGAAAAGATAAAGGTTCAAATGTTTGTTTACAACATATTGAAACTTGGCACTTCATTAAACGATAACTTTAGAACCTCTGTCAGTGGAATTGAAAGAGCAGAAAGGGTTAAATTCATACGCGTGCTAGGGAACAAGTCATGTGTTACGGGAGACGATACAAATATAGAATTATTTCTAACTTTTTTTTTTTTTTTTTATACTACTTGGGTGGCAAACAAGCATACGGCCCGCCTGATGTTAAGCAGTATCCGTAGCCTATAGACGCTTGCATTACCAGAGGTATCACTTGCGTGTTGCCAACCCATTTTTTACACCAGGGCTTTAAGATGGAAGTAACCCTGTGATAGGAATACGTTTCTTTCAAAACGCATTCCTAAATGAGCGCTGGAGACCTGTACTCACACACAGGAACACAACTACACCGCTGTGTGTAGTCATTTGGCTGTGGTCTTCTGTAAGGTGGAAGTCCTTCCCCAGTCGGGCTTGCTCGCTAGTGCCCTACCTCTCTTGAAATCTCTTTCTTCTTTTTTTTAAACAACTACCAAGCTAGGGATAAATAAACTTCCTCACAACATAAACTAACGTTTGACCCTAACTTTATCTATCTACGTTGTCGAACGGCTCGCTACGTATTACAACAACCTTTTTTTTAAAGAAGCTAAGCTATAATTTAACATCACACATTTAACTTTGCCAGGGCAGGCAGTGGAGGTAGGAAGAATCATAAAATCTATACAGTTTTCTTTTTCTGCTAATCAACGTAGAGTCTTAACCGAGATTAGCCACCGTGACCAAAATTCGATTACATTGTTGTTATTTTAAAATTATTTCATCATCAACAAGTAAATGGTGACCCTGAGCACATCTCCTTTGTTGATTATACATTCGTTAGGTATAAAATCCCCATCCCTTAGGTACAATATTCTCGTCAACTAACGCGAATATTCTACTATGTTCTTAATGATTATACACCACAGTAGAAATCTGCCTTCGTACGCATAAGTAATCCTTTGGGACACTTTTCTCGTAGCAATGGCCTACGACGTGACGTAGGCCGTAGACAATGTGTAATAATCTGCTACGACGTAGGCAGTAAGTTCTACGTCACATCAAACCATATTTTTTGTAAATTTATAGTCATTCTCTTTCTCTTTAGACAAGTGGCATAAAGGGTAGTCGAATCAAATGAAATCGAAAGCAAATGTATGGGATTTGACATAAGTTTACGATTAACATTATCATTATCTCGACCTATAAACGTCCCACTGCTGGGCACGGGTCACCTCCACATACTTGAAGGAATATTAGCCTATTATACCACGCTTGCCACGGTGGCCAGACGGGTTGGTATAGGGTTTTGTTTCGAGTTTTCCCTTTCTTGTAGTGGATCTTATCTGCCTGACTTACTCCCTTAGTCGACTCTTACGACACCCTTGGGATCGAACAGGGTGGTGACATTTGGACCCTTTATCAGTCACCATACGAATAAGTTTATGATAGGTCGTAAACTTAAGTCAAACTCTATACATTTGATTTTTTAAAAACTAACATCATCATACACTTAAACTTATCTCTGAATCTCCATAAAACCTTTTTACACTGAAGCGTAAAAAGCTAGAAAAATCTTCATCTAAGCTAAGAAATAAAGATAATAAGTACGACATCGTTACACACAGCCAACTAGCTTACTTAAAACTTAGTGCGTCGTTAACAGCAGTCTTTGTACACCCACTGTGGGGAGAGCGCCGTAATCCTTATATCTGGTCAGGTTAATCTTGTCTTGTACTAGTTAAAGATGAGGCACGATATTATAGCGGTAATGAAACGATAAACGATACTCTAAGACCATGGGGACGTTATGCCCACTAACTGTATCGTGAGATATCTAAGCGTTTAGACAAGTCATCTTATGATTCTAAGGCTGGCCTTTACTTGGTTCAACGTATTAGCCTTGCGATCCAGCGTGACAATGTGGCCTATCTTTTGGACACCTTTCCTCAAAACTGCGACCTTAATCAGATATTTAATTTATAGGTGAATACTTTGAAATACAATATGTGATTGTTCGTAATAGTTTAGCTTAAGTTACTTTTATTTTAATAATTATTCTTGTAAACGATATTGAAACGTGATTAATAATGTTATGTTTATAAAGTAGAATTTAAATTAATAAAAAGTGTTTTTGCGTGTGATTTAAGCGGACTTCTAGTGTTACAACTGCATGAGGTGTGTTGTGGGCTCAGTCCTCTTACTAATATAATATTAATATCTAAGTGCAACTCACACACGGCCAACTAATCGCAAATTAGGTTGAGCCTGTACTATGATACCAATTGACCCCAAACTAGGCAGATAAGGTAAGGCAAAGGGATATATTACACCTAGATACAGATCAAAGAAACGTGCTCATCATGCAAAGATTAGGTGGTCTCATCCCGGAGTCTACCAAAAACCAATAGGCCAATCAATTTGGCCAAAATACACTATTTCCGGAGAGATATTCCTACAAGCGAGCCCGACTGGGGAAGGCCTCCACCTTACAAAAGACCACAGCCAATATAGCTGTGTTTCTGTGTGTTTCTATAAATTCCAGGGCTCACATTAAATGTATTTCATTTTTTTCTTAACCCTTAGTTATTCTATTCATAACATAAAACTCTAGCATTACAAGAAGTAGGTGGGTACTATTACTGGTACTGCTTACCATCACGCGGCCGTTTGCTTGTTTGTCATCACAGTAGTATCAAAATATAAAAATAAAATTATATTTTTAAGTTATAGTATCGTTACTTAAAATAGAACACTTGCCTTAACAATGTTTACGGTGAGGCGACTGGGCGACTTGTCTAAATTTAGCATATTTTCCTGGTGCAATTACGACAGAACTAGTGGGACTAATTGCAAGCTATTTGTGCACAATTTTGTTTTACTTGAACTGAGGCCACTGGGTCACGATACTACGAGTTAAGAGTAGTCGTAAAACGTTACTACAGTTTCAGTAAATTGACTTTTTTAATAATATTTTTTCGGATGGCGGTCGTTACTAAACGTTTGACTGAACGGTTGGTTCAGTGGCTTAAATGGTTATCTCGCCATTGACTTCTGCGCGGCGAGTTCGATCCCCGGGACAAAAAATTGTGACAGCCATAAACGATTTTTCGCCTGTGGTCTTCTGTAAGGTGGAGGTCCTTCACCAGTCGGGCTTGCTCGGTAGTATGGTGCCCTACCTCTCTTACTCTTAATTTGTTGTAACAACAATTATTAAAATCTACTCAAGGACTTAACATCTTGCCTTACAAAGTTATCGGATAAACTGCGAAAGCTGACGTGTAAAAACATTTGAAATTGCAAATTAATTCGTTAACACTACAAGTAGTTGTAACGAGAAAAACACCAAGTTGGTCCGTAATACGGAAACAATGTATTAGTAAGAACTGACAGAGCGTAATTTTAATAAAAACAATCATGTATAATGTATTTAATTGATAAATGAATTTTAATGTATTTTTTTTTTAATTTTTGTTATGTATTTAATTGTGTAATTTATAATTTAATTTTGTAATTGTATTATTTATTATAAATTAATAAATTTAATGTATCTAATCCTATTTTGTAATTTATAAATATTGTAAATGTAATGAAATTAACAATGCAAATTGACCTATAATTTTAACAAATTATGAATAAAAAAAAATAATTAAAAAAAAAAGTTATATTCTACAACAAAACAGTCTAACTAACTTAAATGTGAAACTATAGCAAGTGTATATAGGATGAGGGGAAGAGGTGTTTCTTCTTCATCTTCTCAACCCATTAACGTCCCACTGCTGGGCACGGGTCTCCTCCATAAATTTGGAGGTATATTAGCCTACTACACCACGCTGGCTAGACGGGTTGGTATAGGGTTTTGTTTCGAGTTTTCCCTCTCTTGCAGTGGATATTGTTTGCTGGACTTACTCCCTTAGTCGACTCTTACGACACCCTCGGGATGGAATGGGGTGGTGACATTGGTATTCTTAATCCGTCACCACACGGAATACAATCAAGGAATTAGAGGTGTTTAGAATCAAATAATTCATTTGCAATAAACAATACAATGTCACAGAATTGCATTCTTGATTATTAAACTTGACTGCCTTGGTGGTCCAGTAGGTGCAGTTTGCGCCTGCTGTGCACGAGGTTGTGGGTTCGATTCCCACACAGGGACTAAACTTTGTGTGACCCACAAGAGTTGATCTGTTTCTGGGTGTAATTTGTGTCCGTTAATTGTATGTTTGTAAAGTCCCCCGCAACACAGAGCTTGTTCTCTAGTGCGGGAGTTGGCTTTAAAAAAAAAAGTCACTGTTCAACATGTTTTACCTAAAGAGGTGTGATGAGTTATTTCCGTCACATGTCATAAATGTTAATTATAATAGATTATTGTAAATCTATACTAATATTATAAAGCTGAAGAGTTTGTTTGGTTGGTTGAACGCGCTAATCTCTGAAAGTACTGGTTCGATTTGAAAAAATCTTTTTTTGTTGAATAGTGCATTTATCCAGGAAGGCTATTGGCTATATAATATCACGCTATGATCAATAGGAGCGGAGCAGTAGTGAGATATGTTGGAGGGAAAATATTCCAAACTACCACGCGGACGAAGTCGCGGACGACCCCTAGTAGATGATAAATGTCAATAGTATATTTTTATTATAATTGTAAATATTTTAAAAATTGTAATAGTTTCATAATAATAAAGAAGACCACAGTCAAATTGACTATGTTCTTCTTTATTGACAGCACGGTTAAGAACACGTTTTTATAAAAACATTTACTAATTAATTTGCCTGTTATTTTACTCTCGAAAAAAAGCACGTAAAAATAGCTTTAAATAATATACTGCGATACTGCTTTAAATCTCCTTTATAAACTCAATATAAAAAATATCACTATCACAGAAAATTATGACTCGCTTTCCCAATACAAACATAAATAAACATTGCAAATAATAATTTTTCCTCCGATCCTCACTAAAATAGTTTACTGAGTAATATTTGTCGTACATTTGCGTAAAGGAAAATGAAACGGCATATCCACATGGCAGATGACAAACAAAACGGTCGTTTTTAGCTCACACCACGTACTGAAAGGCATTTTATGTTAAACGACAAGAGAACGATGCTATATCGCATCGTTATTGGGTAAAAGCGGTGGTAGCCGATTGGGAGAGTAACTTCTTGTACGTAAGAGGAGGTTCGATACTGGTGCCAGTACCAATGTGAATGTACTAATTTTGTGAATTGTGTTCCTGTGTGTGAGTACAGGTTTCCAGAGCTCATATGGATGCGTTCTAAACGGAAATTCCATTATATAACCCTGGTATTTAGATTTGGGCAAGCTAAACGCAAGTGATACCTTTCGTATTGTAAGAACGCTTTCCTTACAATGATTTTCTTCACCGTTTTTTATACTATCAAGCATACTGCCCGCCACAAAATGAAAGTCGCACAACGGGCAATAGAGCTGCGTTTCTTTGAAGTATAATTGTGGTAAACGGTGTGGATTTCACAATTGTTAATATTATATAGCTTCACACTACTTTATAAATGTATTATTGTGATATTGTTTGTTTACCCCAATAAACGGAAAAAAAAAAGATAAAATTCGCAACGAGGTCATCATCATCATCATCATTTCAGCCAAAAGACGTCCACTGCTGGACATAGGCCTCCCCCAAGGTTTTCCACAACTCTCGATCCTGAGCCGACCTTGTCCATCGGTTGCCCGCAACCTTAACCAGGTCGTCGGTCCACCTTGTTGGAGGCCTGCCCACGCTTCGTCTTCCAGTTCGTGGTCGCCACTCTAGAACCTTTCTGCCCCAACGGCCATCAGTTCTGCGAGCTATGTGCCCGGCCCATTGCCACTTAATGGAGGCAATTCTTCGAGCTATGTCGGTAACTTTGGTTCTCCTACGGATCTCCTCATTTCTGATTCGATCTCGCAGGGAAACTCCAAGCATAGCTCTCTCCATTGCTCGTTGGGTGACTTTGAGCCTTCGCACGAGGCCCATAGTGAACGACCACGTCTCAGATCCGTATGCAACGAGGTAATCCGACAAAAAACCAAAGTTACCGACATAGCTCACAGACTTAACAAGCTAAAGTGGCAATGGGCTAGTCACATCTACAGTAGGACTGACGGCCGATGGAGCAGACGTGTCCTAGGGTCGAGACCGTGACTCGGTAAGCGTAAGGTAGTCGGCCCCCAGCAAGGTGGACCGACCACCTAAAAAAGGTCGCTGGGACGGACTGGATGCGGAAGGCGGAGGACCGTATGCTGTGGCGCGTGTTAGGAGAGGCAGTAATTGGATGCTCCAAGTCACTCGCGTTTTGCTGACGCAAAACATTTTAACATCAGGAATTTGTTATAAATCTGTTATCCCTGGGATAAGATTTATGTCTTTAAAGACTCATCCCTAAAAAAGCCCTAAAAACAGAAACATCACTGTGTGGAGACCCTCCCCGATTAATTTCAAGTTGCAAAAAGTATGCTGGCATTTGTTTTTATGACGTTCAAAAGTATCATGTATATAAATAAATGAGTATGACTTCGACTTTGACAAGTAAATCAACTCATAGAACAGTACTATTGAGCTTAATTTGCAGTAAGCTAATTTATAAACCAGCCATTATAAAACATGTATTTGCAAATTGAATCGAACAAATCGTATCGTATACCTACTTGGAGCTTTAGCATCATATCAGCGGTTACAGCCCCAACCACACACACGATGACTTGCGTGATAACTTCGGAACATGCGATAAAAAACAGTGACGAGCGGAAGCTTTAGCATCTGAGGCCTGCCAGTACAATATAGATGGTTTTAGCTGTTGCATTATTGGTAGGAAATGTCATTCTCTATGCAAAGAGTTAAAATTACTATGAAGCTTTATTTTTGTATTTCATATATTTTGCACCTCACAATAAAACAAATAATCCTACTAATATTATAAACGCCAAAGTTTGTAAGAATGTATGGATGTATGTTTGTTACTCTTACACGCAAAAACTACTGAACGGATATTTGGCATAGAGATAGATTATAGTCTGGACTAACACATAGGCTACTTTTAATCCCGAATCGAGAGTTGTGGAAAATCTTGTGGAAGGGTTATGTCCAGCAGTGGACGTCTTTTGGCTGAGATGATGATGATGATGATATTTACTATTAATGCAATAAAATTAAAAAGCGAAATCATTTCAGCGATTTTTTCTTTTGGCTTTGAAACCTTTATTTAGGTGTATGACAGTGATAGAGAGGTAGAGCCAATCAAGCTGCTACAAGTCTCAATTGATTTTAGGCTTCAGTCAAGCAAGGCTTCATTCTTACGAGAAACGATGAAAATTCTCAGTTAACAAAATTTGTATAGTGCAAAAGCTAGAATTAAAATTATATGTATGGTGGTTTACGGGTCAAGTCACCAGTGCTTATTTAAGTGTTGGAGACCTGACCCGGAGCAGAGAAAGTGAGAAAACATAAGACTGCCTCAAATATAATAACCCTGGGATAGGAAAATGTGGAGAACGTTTTCCTATGCCAGGGTTACTCAAAGCCCTGGTGTAAAAAATTACTTGGTGACAAGCAAATGATATCTCCGGTATTGCAAGCGTCTATAGACTACGGTAACTACTTTACATCAAGCAGGCCGTATGCTTGTTTGCCACCCAATTAGTATAAAAAAACGCTTTTGCTGGGAATTTATTGATACAGAAAAGTTTTCTTGACCTGATAAGGAATCAAGTTTGAGTCCTCGGGATTAATTTTTAAATAATTCCATTATCCCTAAAACGCTCACAATCCCTCGAGCGCGGATTAAAAGGGATATACCCTTAAAGATTTGAATAAATGGAACATCATTAATTAGTATTTAACTTTTCTGGCAAATTTGATGTCACAAGGACTTTTTTGTTGGGATGCAATATCTCAATCAGTATTCATTCCCTATTTGATTTTGAGAATCCTCAAAATCAAATAGGGAATGAATACGACACATCAGGGAATCTCTGATGTGTCTCCGGAGTTTAAAATTCAGCACCTATGAAATTAAACTAAATGAAAATTGGTATTGATCAATGCACTAAGAAAATTTACTTAATAAACTTAACCAAAAGCAGCATCTCACTTTTTGCGCCCAAGAGGTAAGCAGAGTCAGCTTTGGTGACAAAATAAATATCTAATAGGTATATTTGAACCAAATTAAGCCTTAATTAAGTGGCAATGGGCAGGGCATATAGGTCGCAGAACCGATGGCCGTTGGGGCAGAAAGGTTCTAGAGTAGCGACCACGAACTGGAAGACGCAGCGTGGGCAGGCCTCCAACAAGGTGGACCGACGACCTGGTAAAGGTCGCGGGCAACCGATGGACAAAGTCAGCTCAGGACCGAACGATGTGGAAATCCTTGGGGGAGGCCTATGTCCAGCAGTGGACATCTTATGGCTGAGATGGATATTTTACTAAAACGACAAAACTTGCAGATTTAGAAAACAAATATTGAAAAATCAAGTTATCACTTATTTATACCTATACATATATACTCTTGTTGTACCGCCTGGCTTAATAAAAATGCTTAAGATAAAATATCAACTGTAATTAAGATGCGAAGTAACATTGTGACCCATAAAGCCCTTGAGTAGGGACCCTTGCAATAGGTGCCAATATCCAAATATACAACGACATAACAAATAAAAACCTTCCTTCTTTTCATTATCCAATCTTACTGGAAAGTTTTACAAAGAATTTTGTATACATTTTATTGGTATTTTTTTCATAAAAGTTGAAGGGTCTCAATCGAGGAGTATTTGGCACGAGGCACTGCGCGCCACTGCGTTGAATTAACTCTGAGTTAAATTCGACCGAAATAAACCGGCTGCGACCTTTCATAAGGTATTGGGACGAAAAATGTTGGGCTTAGTGTACATGTTGACGATATCCGCGACGCGGATATCCTGGATTTACGCTTGAGTACACACCGCAATGGATTTTATTAAAGTTAATAAGCTGCCCTCTAAAAAAAACAACGGCCGTGAGTGAGTCGGATTTGCAAAAAAATAGGGTTCCAAACACCAAACATTCAGCATACCCTACCCTAGTCAGCGAATTGGCCGTAGGAAAAAAAGTATGCTGGCATTTGTTTTTATGATGTTCATAAGTATCATGTATTTGATCTAAATGAATAAATGAGTTTGACTTTGACAAAAAAAAATTGCCTGATATTTCCCTTCCCTGGCGCTTTCGGTACGGAATCCTAAATACAATAAATAATGTACCTACAAGTATTTTTGCCCCATCAGATTTGCCACCCGGTGCAAGTACCCTCCCAATATCCGGCGCAGACTGCTCATAATGAAAAAATATTACAAGCCTTAACCTTTTATAGGATCTTGGGACAAGATAAATATTACACCAGTAATCGCGCTGTTAATATCCGCGACGCGGATATAGGCAGGTATTTATTAGACAATTGCGGCTCGTTTCGGCTTAGTAAGGGTGGACATTAATTGAGTTTTCGAAGGGATACCTATTTTTTTTAATAAAATATTTTTAAATAAATATTTTTTTAATAAAGAATATTAGATATGGTTAAATATACTAATTAGCATATGAATTAATTAAACTTTACAAAAATATAGACACTTTTGTTTTATACTTATTGGGTGACAAACAAGCATACCGCCCGCCTGATGTTAAGCAGTTACCGTACCGTCCTATGGACGCTTGCAATACAATAAGAGATATCACTATGTGTTGCCAACCCATTTTTTTACATGGCTTTAAGATAGGAGTATCTCTGGGATAGGAATACGTTTCTTTCAAAACGCATCCCAAAATGAGCACTGGAGACCTGTACTTATACCCATGAACACAACTATATCGCTGTATGTAGTTATTTGGCTGTAAGGTCCTTCCCCAGTCGGGCTTGCTCACTAGTATGGTGCTCTACATCTCTTAAAATAATCAAACTCAATAATAAAATAATCAAACTAAATTAAAACCGCTCCATTTCTAATAAACATATCCACAAATTTACAATCTAAACGTACAATTTCCAATCACTCCTAATTTCAAACATGCAACTTGAACTCAAACTATTAGAAACGTGTATATCACTATCCGCAGCCTCGGATATCCGCGCGGCCGTATCCGCACTGGCGCGGATACGGGAAGCCGTATTATTATTTGAAACTCCGGCCGAAGGATTGCGCGGAGAGTTGCAAAATTTTAGCTATTAATGTGTAAATTTTCGAGCTTCATTTCTAACTTACTTGACCTTAGATTAGGGAGACATCGCCTTTATAATACCAGTCATATTTCAGGGTATTGTGTTGTTTTATAACTGTTTTAGTGTCGTAAAACTAAAGCTTAGTTTACAACTACTTCTAGATTGTACTAACTAGTGCAGGATGAATTACGAGTATAATTTAATAAAGAGTATTTGTTTAATAAGACAACTCCAACTCACTAGAGAACAAGCTCTGTGTCGCGGGGGACTTTACAAACATACAATTAACGGACACAAATTACATCCAGACTTAGAACAACTCGTTATGGGTCACACAAAGTTTTGTCCTGTGTGAGAATCAAACCCTCAACCTCATGCACAGCAGGCGCAAACTCACTAAAAGGCGGTCACTGGACCACCAAGGCAGTCAACTAGCTGTTGCCCGCGGCTCCGCGCCCCCGTGAATGTCGGTTATCGCGATAAAAAAGTAGCTTATTTACTATTACAGACTATAACCTATCTCTATGCCAAATTACATCAAGATTCGTTTAGTAGTGTTTACGTGAAACAGCAATCCGAAGAAATATATAGGTTTTATGTGCTTTTCGAGGTACGAGCGTGTAAACACTGCCAACTTCCTAACTCTGCGCATCTATCCACTTCTGGACATAGGGCTCTCCCAAGGATTTCCACAGTACTGGATCCCGAGCTGACCATGGCCATCGGCTACGCAAACTCCGCGCAAAATCGTTTCAGCTTGTTGTTCTTCTGCTTACGCTGCGTATTTCAGTTTGTGGACGCGACTCCAGAACGCGAAGTAGAATTTGTAAATACAAAGATCGGACGTTACAAAATAGGTCGGGTATGGAACTGCTTACCATCGGGCGGCCGTAGGCGAGTGGCTGAGCTGAAGGTTAATAATCCATAGTATAAAGCTGAAGAGTTTGTTTGTTTGGTTGAACGAGCTAATCTCAGACAATACTGGTTCGATTAGAAAAAAAACCTTTTTGTTAGATAGTGCATTTATCCAGGAAGGCTATAGGCTATATAACATCACGCTATGATCAATAGGAGCGGAGCAGTAGTGAGATATGTTGCAAAATCGGGGAAATATACGTTCCAAATTACCACGCGGACGAAGTCGCAGGCGACCCCTAGTAATCCATATTTCCGTACTAATGTTATAATTGCGAAAGTAGGTGTTTTTTAAATTTGTTTGATACGTTCTTTCGACTCAACAGCTGCACAGATCGTAATGAAATTTGGCAAGGAGATAAATAATATCCTAGGAAAGAACTTCGGGCACTTTTTTCACCACGATAACCGATTTTCATGCGGTCAGAACCGCGGGCAATAGCAAGTAAGTAAATAAATAAGTACACTCGCAAATTTCAAGAGCAATCTGCAGCAAACGTATTATTATATTATATAATACCAGTCATATTTCAGGTTATTGTGTTGTTTTATAACTGTTTTAGTGTCGTAAAACTAAAGCTTAGTTTACAACTACTTCTAGATTGTACTAAGTTAACTGTTGCAGGATTAATTACGAGTATAGTTTAATAAAGACTATTTGTTTTATAAGACTGTCGCGGGGGACTTTACAAACATACAATTAACGGACACAAATTACACCCAGACTCAGAACAACTCTTTATGGGTCACACAAAGTTTTGTCCTTTGTGGGAATCGAACCCTCAACCTCATGTACAGCAGGCGTAAGCTGCAGCCACTGAACCACCAAGGCCGAAACTAGCTGTTGCCCGCGGCTCCGCGCCCCCGTGAATGTCGGTTATCGCGATAAAAAGTAGCTTATTCACTATTCCAGACTTCTTCTTCTATCTCTATGCCAAATTTCATTCAGATCCGTTTAGTAGTGTTTACATGCAACAGCAATCCGAAGAAATATATAGGTTTTATGTGCTTTCCGAGGTACGAGCGTGTAAACACCGCCAACTTCCTAACTCTGCGCATCTATCCACTTCTGGACATAAAGCTCTCCCAAGGATTTCCACAGTTCTGGATCCCGAGCTGACTATGGCCATCAGCTACGCAAATTTCTCGCAAAACCATCTATTCAGCTTGTTGTTCTTCTACGCTGCGTATTTCAGTTTGTGTATGCCACTTTTTATGCTACTTAGGGGGCAAAATAAGCATACGGCCGCCTTATGTAAAGCAGTTACCGAAGCCTATGGACGCTTTTAATACCAAAAGTATCATTTGCATGTTGGCAACTTTTTTTTCACACCAGGGTTTAATTTACTTTAGAACGTTGGATGTTACAAAATGGGTCGGGTATGATAACTGCTTACCATCAGGCAGCCGTAGGCGAGTGTCTCAGTGTATTAGTAAAAAAAGGTAAATAATCCATATTTCTATACTAAGGTTATAATTGCGAAAATAGGTGTTTTTTAAATTTGTTTGATACGTTCTTTCGACTCAACAGCTGCACAGATCGTAATAAAATTAGGCAAGGAGATAAATAATATCCTAGGAAAGGACTTCGGGCATTTTTCACCACGATAACCGACATCTATGCGGTCAGAACCGCGGGCAATAGCAAGTAATTAAATAAATAAGTACACTCGCAAATTTTAAGAGCAATCTGCAGCAAACGTATTATTATAATACGTCTTCACCGGACGGTATGGCGTGTCATAAAAACTCTTTACGAACTTCTTTCTCGAGTGTCTCCTCTACTTAAGTTTCAAGGTCTAATATTACCATAAAGTATGCTTTACGCGAAGTTCCGCCATTTTTATTATAACATTGCAATTTGGTTTACATGTTAAATTTAGTAAAGATTTATGAGGTTTTAGTTTAGGATAGGCACCAATTTTAATATTAACATTGGTTTGATTTGGTTTTCTTTATATTCGGCTGAATTTATAATTTTTAATATCATACGCAAGCAAAGGGCCTGCCTGGAGTTAATACAGTTACGTTACAGTGGATTGCAAGGGCGTCATGAACGCATTGGAAAACATTCTTGGAATGAGCACTGAAGACCTTTTTTTTTGTACTACCAAGGAGGCAAACAAGCATACGGTCCACCTGATGGTAGCCTTGAAGAACCCCATGCTATAGTCTCTCGGGAAAACCTCGGCTGGGGGCTCATTCCATCGTACGTGGGAGGAAATTCCTCTCAAACCGTACAGTGTGGCACGATAGAGGTTTTAAAATATGAGGATGAACTGCCTGTCCGTGGCGGGAGGTGCATTGATAAAATTTTATATATAATAGCAACCCATATATGTCCCACTGCTGGTTACGGGTCTCCTCTTCTCTATAAAAAGAGAGAGGGTTTAGGCCTTAATTCACACACGCTGGCCTAATGCGGGTTGGTGAATCAGACATGTCTTTAGAATTTATTTTAAGACATGTGGGTTTTCTTACGATGTTTGGTGATGGTGAATCATTTAAATGTAATAAATAGTAGCAACTCATATATGTCCCACTGCTGGGTACGGGTCTCCTCTCCTCTCTTAAGAGGGAGTGGGTTTAGGCCCTTATTCACACACGCTGGCCTAATGCGGGTTGGTGAATTAGACATGTCTTCAGAATTTTGCTTAGTTTGCTCTCGATGTTTTCCTTTACCGTTAGCAGATGGTGAATCATTAATTTGATTAGTACATATAAACTCCACAAAGTGAAAATTCACATTGGTACTGCCTACTGGGATTGAACTCGCACATCTTGCGTGCAAGTCTGTTACTTTCCCACTCAGCCACCGCCGCATTCAACACAAGTACTTACTTACTTTATGTAACCGTTTATGTTATGTTATTAATTTCGATATTAAACTAAAAATAACGTATCAAATATTCACCTACACCAATCTTTTATCCCAACAAATCACAATAAACGCCATCGAAAAAAGTGCTGGTGAAATCCTAAAACAATCACAGTTAAACAAATAGAAATATATTACGAACAAAAATCTATTCACCGACATACTATTGTACCTATTCGTACATTGGATTAATGACATATGGACATTGTACTTGTACATGTGTGGTATGTCCATACTCTTGTTACTGACTGTAGAATGTATACCTACTCCTTTATTGTCCTGTCGTTACTCAAACATGCCGTACCGTAAGATTCCAGCCCCTCTAGACAAGTGGCATAAACGGTAGTAGAAACGAAAAGTCAAAAAATAAAATGTATGGGATTTGACGTAAGTCTACGATGTAATGTCGTAAACTTACGTCAAATCCCATACATTTGCTTTTTAGACTTTTCGATTCGACTATCGCTTATGCCACTTGTCTAGAGGCTCAGAGGAATTTCTTACCACGTACGATTAGGCTGTGGAATGAGATCCCTGCCGAGGTTTTCCTAAGAGACTATATAGCATGGGGTTCTTTAAGAAAGGATTTATAAGGTTTCTAAAGGGTTAGCAACGCGTGAGAGACACCCCTAGTGTAACAAGCGTCCATAGGCTACGGTAACTGCTTACCATCAGGCGGGCCGTATGCTTGTTTGCCACCTTGTAGTAAAAAAAAAATGATGTGAAAATTCTTTCGGCGCGTAGAGCACTTTCTGAGTGAACAAAAATCAGGGAACTCGCGTCATCGTCACCCAACGCTTTTCATGAGCTGTATGTATATGCAGGTATATATTTGTACTTTTTGGATGAATAAAAAGCGTTGAACTCACGTCATCATCACCGCACGCGCTCGACGATACAATTCACAAGTTACTTAGTTTTCACTTCTATCGGCAGTCCCCAAAGACTGTCCCGTATGTTTTTTTCATTATTATGTATTTATTTATTATAAATATTTATTCAAGGAGTATATCTGTTTGTAACCCCGCGGTCGCCAAGAGAATTAGTGTGGGGTGAGTTGTGTTTGCTTCGCCTACATACTCAAGGTCGTTCGCAATATAGCCTTAACGTGCGGCAGCAGTCCGACACTAAGTGTCTAAATTGAAGCTCATCTCGCCGTTTATGCCCACTTTCTGAGTAACGTCGGAGATTTGGATGTTGGAATAAATAAATAATGTCTGGTTTGCAATACGTCTCTATAAGCAAACGATCCATAAATTATTTTGTTTCCTACTTGAATGGCAAACAAGCAAACGGCCCGCCTAATGTAAACAAGTTATCATAGCCTATGGACACTTGCAATGACAAAGGTATCACTCATTTTTTTACTTCAGTGCTCTAAAATAAGAAAGCCCTGGGATAGGAAAACGTTTCTTTCAAAACGCATCCCTAAATGAGCGCTGGAGACCTGTACTTACACACAGGAACACAACTACACCGCGTACTTATTTGGCTTTGTACGTGTATACTTATTTGGTTGTGGTCTTCTGTAAAGTGGAGGTACTTCCCCAGTTGAGCTTGCTTGCTACATTTTTTTTTACAACTCTCGCACTAGAGAACAAGCTTTGTGTCACGGGGGACTTTACAAACATACAATTAACGGACACAAATTACACCCAGACTCAGAACAACTCTTTGTCCTGTGTGGGATTTGAACCCACAACCTCGTGAACAGCAGGCGCATATTGCGGCCACTGGACCACCGAAGCAGTCTGGTGCCCTACCTCTCTTAAAACTTTTTGTATCCAAATTGCGTAAAAAAATATTATAATAGATACTTAAATTTTTTAAATAGAGATTAATATTATTAAGGAGTGGTACCTGTTTGCTATTATATTGTAATTAAATATACATATTCGTGTCTTTCACTTAATTCGTTCTAGAAGGTTCAATATGTCTGTAGCAGTTCTAATTACAATCTAATCACAATTATACAAACACTAATAGAATATTTCTCTTGGAATTGTAAAATTTCATTAAATTAGGTGCTGTTGAAGCTTTTAGCTTTGAAAATTGCTAATTCATTCAAATATAATTATATTTAAGTTAATTTGTTCGTAATTATGAACATATTTACGAATGCTGTCTGCATTTTAAATTAGATATCAATACAATTTATGTTGAAACGATTAACAAAAAAAACATCTTTTAAACTATTGTTTAATGTATTTTAAATAACTGATTTCATATTTAAATACAGACGCGTCATACTCTAACATAGTGAAGCTACTTTTAAAGTCACAATCTAATACTAACAGTAAAAACATTTATACAATCCCTTAAGAATGGGCAAGTAAAAGTAAATTGTAAAATACAAAGTCCCAAATTATCTAGACTTAGATCTATTTTATGTTTATGTGTGTGTGTGTGTGTAAGACACTTAGATAGGTGCCTACGTTTATTTCAAGTGTCTTGCAATATTCTGTGGAACTTCAAAACATTAATTATACTTAAAAATTCTGAAACTAAGAGAGGTAAAATTATTAAGAGAGGTAGGGCACCATACTAGCGAGCAAGGAGAGTAGGGCACCATACACACACAGCGGTCTAGTTGTGTTCCTGTGTGTGAGTACAGGTCTCCAGCGCGCATTTAGGGATGCGTTTTGAAATAAACGTATTCCTATCCCAGGGATACTCCCATCTTAAAGCTATGGTGTAAAAAATGGGTTGGTAACACGCATTGCAAGCGTCCATTGGCTACGGTTACTGCTTAACATCAGGCGAGCTGTATGCTTGTTTGCCACCCAAGAAGTATAAAAAAACTAAGCCTAAATATCAGTATCAAACGCAAAATCATGAACTGTAATACAATACCACTGAACAAATCCCAAATTTCATACATCCAACATTGAAATCCAATCACCCTAACTATTTTCTGCGGTGAATTCACCGGATCAATGCTCAGCAAAAAATGATGCCGTCCTAAACAAACGATAAACGTGTTACTTTGCAAAATGTGGTCTCATTAAAATTCATACGTCAACACCGAGTGTTCTGTCTAGTGAATATTTGAGTAGGACTTATGTAGTAATAATAATATAGTTAAGTAGGCATACTAATATAGATATGTATTTTTATTTTTCACTACTTAGGTGGTAAACAAACTTACGGCCCGCCTGATGTTAAGCAGTTACTGTAGGTTATGGACGCTTGCAGTAGAGGTATTACTTGCTTGTTGCCGACCCATTTTTTTAAACCAGAGCTTTATAATGGAGTATTCCTGGGATAGAAAAACGTTTCTTTCAAAGCGCATCTCTAAATGAGCGCTGGAGACACAGGGACACAACTACACCGCTGTGTGTAGTTATTTGGCTGTGGTCTTCTGTAAGGTAGAGGTCCTTCCCCAGTCGGGCTTGCTCGCTAATATGGTGCCCTACCTGTCTTATACTTAGAAGGGATACTTGAACTACGAACTAAAGTACATACCGAGTGTTATCATAGTGTGACAATGAAGACTGCAGAGGTCAGCCAGCCAGCCTGCTCAGGTCATACCAGCACGCCAGCACATCAGTTTTATTTAAATTCCAATTTTCAAATTATTTTTATTTACAGATTATTACAATCCATATTATGTTAGTAACAAAATACTTATATATTAGTACATTTTTTATTGATTTTGATTTATTTCATTTTGATTGATTTGGTTTTGATTGACTGATTTAGATTGATTGATTTCGAATGATTAATTTTGATTGATTGATTTTGAGATTTTGAGATTTTGATTGATTAATTTTGATCGATTGATTTTATTGTATCACTCAGGCGCATATCCAGGATTTGGTTCATCTTAGCTCATTTCACTGACTTAATCTTTCAGAAAAGTGATATAGGTATAAAAAGTTAACAAGAGTTGGTCGCAAACCAGGGGGGGAAATTGCACTCATTGCCCCTTCCTCTCCTACTTTGATCCGCACCCGGTATCACTAACTGTTGCCCGTGGCTCCGCCCGCGTGGATGTCGTAAATTAATAAAATTTCTAAAATAAAAGTAGTCAAAGGTACTCCTTATTACATCAGTTATCTGCTAGTGAAACTAGCGTCTAAATCGGTCTAGCCGTCTCAGAGATTAGCCGGAACAAACAGACATACACAAATTGACAAAAAAAATGTATATTTACTGTGTATACTCAATCGTTTATTGCTTCCACAATGTATAACAGATGGTATCTTATAATTATGTAACAATAATGGACCCTGTCGGGCACAGCATAGTCGGTATAATAGGAGAGAGGAAGATGGCGTCTATTCTTTCATAATGAAATGATTTTCAAAACGTACTGTGACGGATTTTACTAAATTTAATTGATTAATATTATTTTTTTTGTAGAAAGATATTGTTGTCAAATAAATATACATCCGTATGCTTTTATTAAAACGAGCTTATTTAAATATTACAAAAAGACAATCCAATTTTATTTATTTAAATAGATGAGGACGTCATTTCACCAGTTACCCTTGAGATCTGGTGATCGAGGTGATAGTCCTGTGCTTTGCCAATAAGTGTGTAAAAGGCACCTATAAATTATGTACCTACAACTGCTGGGCACAGGTCTTCTTTTCTCTATGAAAAGAGTAAAGAAAGTATCTAAATAGGCCTTAACCAACCCACGCTAGCTTCATTCGGCTTGGTAGATCAGACATTGCCTTTAAAATTTCTATAAAGAAATATTGCATTGACTGCCTTGGTGGTCCAGTGGCCGCAGTATGCGCTTGCTGTGCACGAGGTTGTGGATTCGAATCCCACACAGGACAAAACTTTGTGTGACCCACAAAGAGTTCTTCTGAGTATGGGTGTAATTTGCACCTGTTATTGTTTGTTTGTAAAGTCCCTCGCGACACAAAGCTTGTTCTTTAGTGCGGGAGTTTTCTTTGTTAAGGAAAGGAAAATATAAATTGAACAGAAAGCGATGTTTTCCTTCACCGTTAGCAGATGGTCTCATTCCCACTCGGCTTTCATCGTTTCATTCTTTTGACAATAAGTGTATGACAACCTTAAACCCGCGCAAGCTTTACCTAAGTTTTCTGGTGCGTGGAAGGTTCTAGACGTTATTATACTAATGCCTTACATATATTTACTTCACGCTCCATATATATGTATCTTATATCAAATTGTATTCATAACTTATTCATATATACATTTCTGAAAGCACTTATCTCCGGTTTTCAGTAATGCAATACATTAACAACAAAACCTTTGCAAAGAAATAAAACGAGTTAAAACAAAGAAAAAATCTAGTATAATAAAAAGTAATGGAGATACTATCGAATCGACAAACTCAAACTGCGAATCGGACTAGTGAAATTGAAGTATACGCGATCTTATTGGCCGCCCTCAAGGTCCGAATCACGCTTGAAACGTTCCTAGTGCCTATTATACGAGTTTCGAATGATCAATTTAACTTCACCCGCTAAAAAGTTTGCGGAGCACAAAAAATATGATGCGGTAACTTTTTTTTTAAATTAATATGATACTAAATATTATTATTCGGTTTTCATATTATATAAAACAGGGTTTTTCTTTTTCTTCTTTCTTTATTTTTTTAAAATATACAAGCGATGTTTACTTATAAGTGATTGTTACATGTAGGTATTAATGTAAACAATTGTTGTTGGTGAACCTTAATAAACAAAACAAAACAAAGATGCTCCACAACGTCATGCATGACTCCTAATATTCAATCACACATTAAATCCTAACATTCACTGATCATCATCGTCATCATCATTAGCCTATCGCAGTCCACTGCTAGACATAGGCCTTTCCAATAGCACGCCACCTAGCACGATCCTCGGCTTCGCGCATCCAGCTACGCCTGAGGGCGTCTTACATTACGTTTGCCGAGCCGCGGTCTTCACTCAAGAACACGTCTGCTCCGACAATTGTCAGTTGTTCGGCAAATATGACCCGCCCATTGCTTATTCCTTGAGCTATGTCGATAACATCACTGTTCACAGATAACGAAATAGATAGCTGTTTTTTTATTGCAGTTACAGCAAGTAAATTATATAAAAGTAGGTACGACAAAAAAAATGTCTAAAAAATAAAAATTTTAGGGTTTATCCTCAACATTTAGGGCGATGAAAAATAGATGTTGTCCGATTCGCAGACCTAACCGATATGCACACAAAATTCCACAAAAATCGGTCAAGCCATTTCGGAGGAGTTTAATTACCATCACCGTGACACAAGAATTTTATATATAAGATATTATAAAACCTATTTCCTACAAACAGATGTCATGTACTCGTATAGAAAATATTTTCCTGTTATATATCGACCTAAGTATATATAAAAGTATTTTCCTCAGAGAATCGTCGTGAAAGCGCGATTTGATTGGAGCATGTGCTCATTATAAGTTATTCAGAATTTAGTTTATTGGAAGTTGTTTCGCAATATCGAATCAATTTTGTTACTATATGATACTAATGTTTATTTCGTTGCCATTATTCATACGTCTAAATTGTTCTTGCTATCGACAGGGAATTTATTGTAATAACTAGCGGGCCGCCCCGAATTCGCCCGGGTTAAACTATTTTCAGCGCAACTTTTTAATTTTTTTCTTAGATAAAAACCTTCTCCTGACAATAACAAACACAACAATAAAAGAATTAGCGAAATCGGTTTCAGTTGTTCGCGAGATTCGCGCTTAGCAACACATTCAGCGATTCATTTATATATTATAGATTTAGAATCTCAATGATCCCTTGCTATGCGGTTTCAAAGAAACTTCTTTTATCGGACAAGTTAGGGCACATTGAGCAAGCCTGACTGGGGAAGGACCTCTACCTTAAAGAAGACCACAGTCAAATGACTACACATAGCGGTGTAGTTGTGTGAGTAGGTACAGCTCTCGAACGCTCGTTTAGTCAAAGATTTAAAAGTTTTTCAATCTGAAGGATAAGAAAACTTGAAATTTTGCACAAAGGTTCTTAGAATGACATAAGTGAAGAGATTTTTTGAAATTTCACCCCTAAGTGGTTAATATAAGGGATGAACGCTTGTATGGAAACCTGATATTGTCAAAGTAATACGCGTGACATTTCACATAAGTACCTCTTCTATTTAAAAGAAAATGTACACCAATATAAGGGATTTAAGCCCTTAAAAATTCGAAGCTGGGGCTGGTTTTTTTTTATACTACTTGGGTGGCAAAGAAGCATACGGCCCGCCTGATGTTAAGCAGTAACCGTCGTTTATGGACGCTTGCAATACGAGGGGTATCACTTGCATATTGCCAATCCATTGTTTTACACCAGGGCTTTATGATGAGAGTATCCCTGGGATAAAAATACGTTTCATTCAAAATGCATCCCTAAATGAGCGCAACTAACAGGAACACAACTGCACCGATGTGTGTATTTATTTGGCTGTGGTCTTCTGTGAGGTGGAAGTTCTTCCTCAATCGGGCTTGCTCGCTAGTACGGTGCCCTACCTCTCTTAAATGTAGATGGCTGCTAATATAGTCTAAACAAACAATATCACCTCCATCGAGCTCAGTTAGTTTTATAGCTGTAGTATCGCTACCATCTTTACCGTCAGAGTTAGTCTAACGAACTCATTCATGCTCCCTCCAGTCGTATTGTGCCACAGGATATGCTTGCTTCAATTAATATCAAACTTTCCTATTAAAAAACTTACAGGTGAAATCAATTGTTTATTAAGTTGTTTGATTTGTTTTGAACAGGTAGATTAGTTCTTTGAAATCTATACTTAAGTAATATAAGACACAAAGTTGTGTGAGGAGCATAAATGTTTGTTCTGTGTCTAGGTGTTATTCATCAATAATATGTATGTATTTATTTATTTATTAAAACTTCATATACATAAAGTACATAGGCGGACTTAATGCCGAAGGCATTCTCTACCAGTCTACCTGTAAGGGTGATGCAGAGAAATACAAAGTAGGTGCAATTGAAGTAAGAAAAAATATTAAGAGATTTAAAACAAAAACTAAGTTCTTATAACACAAAAGGTACATAAATAATTATACTAAAATATAATAAATCCTACCTAAATAAACATACATCCAATAAATATATTTATATATTCACTATAATATATAAGTTATATCAATTATTGAGTCGATTCTGCCAATTTATTTAAATAAAGTTGCCGCACCTTCAATTTGAACGTGTAACGGTTTGTGGACATCCTGATTTCGAGAGGAAGAGCGTTCCAAAGAAGAACAGATTGAACAGGAAAAGAGGAGTTAATAAAATTGGAACTGTGAGAAGGACAACTAAGTTAAAGTTACTACATAGATACTGAAAATAGTGAGCAAGATAGGAGGGAGAGGTAGGTGACCCAAGGAAGGAAAAGAGAGTAGTGAGAGTACGCAAACTACGGCGTTGGCGAATGGGTAACCAATTCAACTGTGAGCGGTAAGTAGACACATGGTCATACTTGCGAAGATTAAAAACGAATCGAATGCAGTTATTAAGAAGACGATCGAATTTATTGAGAAGATCTGCATTCAGGTCAAGATAGCACACGTCACCATAGTCAATTATGGGAAGGACTAAAGTTTGCACAAGCATTACCTTTGTCTTGGATGGGAGGAAGTTCTTCAGGCGATAGAGAGCACGAAGAGTACCAGTAACTCTTTGACTAACATTTGTTACTTGGGCTTGCCAGTTTAGTGTTGTGTCAATGAACAAGCCAAGATCCTTAACTACCGGACTTAACGAAATTACTGAGCCATCAAAAACAACAGGAGGAAGCGCTGACAAATCCAGTCTACTTAACATGCGTTGGCTACCCAAAACAATGGCCTGACACTTACTAGGATTTACAGACAGACCAAACCTGTCCGACCAGCTCTTTATGTAATCAAGGTCACCGTTTACTTTGCTGATCGCCGAAAACACGCTATCCACGCTCTCCTGTGAGTAAAGTTGCAAGTCGTCGGCGTAAAGATGATACGCACACTGAAGATTTTGGGTTACAAGGTTTATAAAAATTGAAAACAATAAAGGAGAGAGAATACCGCCTTGAGGGACGCCAGAGCAAAGATCTCGCCAATTTGATGACATCTCATCGAGGCGGACTGATTGCTGACGCCCCTGAAGATAAGTCGCGAACCATTCCAGAGCTTCGGAAGAGATCCCAAAGAAGGACAAGATAGACAAGAGGAAGTCGTGACTAACGTTGTTGAAGGCGTTCGAGAAGTCCACTAAAGCCAATACAGTGACTTTAGTATTCTCCATGCCCGCCCTCACATCGCCAGTCACTTTAAGGAGTGCGGAGATGGTACTGTGACCTGGCCTAAACCCGGATTGCAGTGGGCTTAACAGATCATTTTGGTACACAAACCTCGACAGTTGCTTGTGAGCGCAAGCCTCGAGTACCTTTGAAAGGAATGGGAGTATAGAAATAGGACGAAAATGATTAACGAGGTTAGGATTTGGAATTTTGGGTAAGGGAATTACATAGGCTTTCCGCCACAATGACGGAAAAGTACCTGAGTGGAAAGAGAAATTAATAATATGGGAGATGGGTGGGAGAAGATGATCCAGGATAGGAATTATCATACGGCGGCTGACATGATCGCAACCAACCGCATTAGATGTAATCGACAGGATTATCTTTTTGATCTCATCCGAAGCTACTGGAGAAAACTTAAAGGGATCAATGTTAGGACGGGGTAAGGTGTCTATGTAACTCAGAGTTCGACACTTGGTCTGGTGATCAAGCAGAGTTGTAGAGGTGAAATGACAGTTGATATCATCCAGACCAATTGTCTTATTAAACTCTACATGTTTCTGTTTGCCAATACCCAGGGTTCCGAGAAACTTCCAGATATTGGCAGGGGAAGAGGAAGATATGTTATCGTGAATTTATTTAGAAATATATAAGTCGTTATCGTTAAAAAAAGACAACTCCCGCACTAGAGAACAGGCCAGTGTTGCGGGGGACTTCACAAACATACAATTAACGGACACAAATTTCCACCCAGACTCAGAACAACTCTTTGTGGGTCACACAAAGTTTTGTCCCTGAGCGGGAATCGAACCCACAACCTCGTGCACAGCAAGTGCTCGTGCATACTGCACTCACTGAGCCACCAAGGCAGTCGCAATATTTCTATCTCACTATAAACGTTTCCACAAAACTTACACCTGAGCTTATCTATACTTATAATATTATAAAGCTGAAGAGTTTGTTTGTTTGTTTAGTTAAACGCGCTAATCTCAGAAAGTACTGGTTCGATTAGAAAAAATCTTTTTTTGTTGAATAGTGCATTTATCCAGGAAGGCTATAGGCTATATAACATCACGCTATGATCAATAGGAGCCGAGCAGTAGTGAGATATGTTGCAAAATCGGGAAAAAAAATCCAAATTACCACGCGGACGTAGTTGCGGGGCAATTTGCGATAGTAATATTATAAATTAAATCCTAACAACAGTTCCGCAAATTTTCCTCCTAATACGACTGTTGAAGCCCAAATAAAGTTTACAACCCATTATAATAAACAAGAGAGTAAAAGAAGTTATTGGTGTACATATCGTAAAAGTAGATGAGAAGGGTTGCTTCTTTTATGTGGCAATGGAACAGCAAACAATTATATATACCTACCGAGAAAGTAGGGAAACAAACATACGGCCCGCCTGATGATTAATAAAGTATGTTTATTTTTGGTTTTTTATATACTAATTGAAGAAAAAATCAGAACAACAAACCATTTACTTAATGTTACTTCTCAATCCTACTAATATTATAAACGCGAAAGTTTGTAATTATGGATGGATGGATGTATGGATGGACGGATGGATGGATGGATGTTTGTTACTCTTTCACGTAAAAACTACTGAACGGATCTGGATGAAATTTGGCTTACTTTTTACATCGATAACCGACATCCACGCGGACAGAGCCGCGGGCAACAGCTAGTATACAATACAATTATTTAAACCATCTCTTTATTCTGTGTATACATGTCTCGTACATTTTTTTTTTTTTTTTTTTTTTTTTTTTTTTTTTTTATACTACCAAGTAGGCAAACAAGCATACGGCCCGCCTGATGGTAAGCAGTTACCGTAGCCTATGGACGCTTGCAACACCAGGGGTATTACTCGCGCGTTGCCGACCCTTTAGAAACCTTATAACTCCTTTCTTGAAGAACCCCATGCTATAGTCTTTCGGGAAAACCTCGGCAGGAAGCTCATTCCACAACTTAATCGTACGTGGGAGGAAATTCCTCTGAAACCGCACAGTGCGGCACGATAAAGGTTCTAAAATGTGTGGATGAACTCCCTGTCGGTGGCGGGAGGTGCGTTGATAAAATGTGGCCGTGGGCATCATATCAAACAATTCCTCGGAACACAGCCCGTTGTACAGGCGGTAGAACACACACAAGGAGGCAAAGTCTCTCCTTAAACTAAGTGGATCAATACCGCCTGTGAACTTGGGATCGTCAACAATCCTCACAGCGCGCCTTTGGATCGAGTCAAAAGGTCCAAGCTGGTATCCAGGTGCTCCCGCCCAAAGGTGGCAGCAGTACTCCATGTGGGGCCGAATTTGCGCTTTGTAAAGCAGCGATCTTTGGCCCGCAGTGAAGTACCGCTTTGCTCTGTTGAGCACACCGAGCTTCCTAGATGCCAGCTTGGCCTTGTCCTCCAAGTGGTGACGAAACTGGACCTCGCAGGATATGTCAACGCCAAGAATCCCAATGCTCTCGGATATCTTAAGGGCTGTGTCCAGGAACTGTGGAGCCATAACAAATGGGGCTTTTTTAGCGGTGAACGCGCAAACTTGTGTCTTAGTGGGGTTGAAATGGACTAAATTTAGTCGACCCCAATCAGAGACTCTGGACAGAGTGCTGCTGATTTCAGACACAAGTTTTTCGCGACTTTCGTCTACAACGGAACGAGGGATGTTTGCGCGGCCCATGTAAAAAGTGTCCCCGGTGCTGTCGTCCGCATAACAATGAATGCTATCAATGGATAACATATCATTAATATGCAGCAGAAACAGTGTCGGGGACAGCACAGAGCCTTGTGGAACGCCAGCATTGATGTCCAGGCGATCCGAGCAACAACCATCAACGACGGTTCTTATGCTCCTGCTGGACAAAAAGCTGGCAATCCACTTGCATAATCCCTCGGAGAGCCCGTAAGATGGTAACTTCGATAGAAGACTCCGGTGCCAGACCCGATCGAATGCCTTCGCTATATCTAGGCTAATAGCCAATGCCTCACCTTGACTCTCAATGGCTAGAGCCCAGCGGTGTGTGAGATACACTAGAAGATCACCAGTAGAGCGACTATGGCGAAAGCCATATTGGCGGTCACTGATTAAATCATGATCTTCTAGGTATCCCAGGAGCCGTCTGTTTATAACTCGCTCCATCACCTTTGAGAGAAGGGAGGTTATAGCGATAGGCCTGTAGTTCGATGGATCTGATCTATCGCCCTTTTTGGGCACCGGATGCACATTGGCGGTCTTCCACGAAGACGGAACTCGTCTACTGGTAAACGAAAGTGCGAATAGACGCGTTAACACGGGACATAATTCAGGGGCACACTGCTTAAGCACCATTGCCGGTATGCCGTCTGGCCCACTCGACTTATGAACGTCTAGAGAGAGCAATTCCCGCCGGACCTCTCGCTGGGATATGGAGATTTCCGGCATGGTGATACCACACCACGGGATTGTGGGAGGTACAGCCTCTCTATCGTTCAAAGTCGAGTTGGAGGCAAAAAGAGAACCTAAAAGATCGGCTTTTTCTTTAGCACTATGGGCCAAATTACTGTCCGGCTTCCGTAATGGTGGCAAGGACGACCGACAAAAGTTTCCCTCGGCAGCTTTTGCAAGCGACCAGAATGCACGACTCCCAGAGGGGTGGCTCGCTAGCCGTTTGCCAATTCTGCCGATGAATTCAAATTTAGCCCTGGCTATTGCTCTTTTACTGGACCTCGAGGCAGCATTTAACTTGCGTTTCACATCAGAGATGTTGGGGTCCTTATGAACTCGAGCCGCGGTCCAAGCCTTGTAAGCAGCTTGCTTAAGAAGACTAGCTTCTCTACAAGGCCGATTAAACCACGGTCGTTTCCCAGCCCCTGTAACTGGCACGACCAGATTTGGAATGTAGCATTCCATGCCCAGAAGAATCGTGTCAGTTACAGCGGTTGTGCAGGACTCAACATCTTCTGATGCGAAGCAAAGCTGTCTCCACGGGTACGACGCGTAAAATTCACGCAGTCCATCCCAATCTGCTGACTTATAACGCCACACGCGACGCCACTCCGTTGCCCGGGGCGGGTCGGGCAGCGCACAAGGCACAGAGGTCCGGATGAGGCAGTGGTCCGATGTGCCTAAGGGCGCATCCACCGTGATGGTATATTCCTCCGGACGTGTAGTCAGCAGAAGGTCCAGTATGGAGCTAGTATGGTTCTCGATGTCAGGTATCCTCGTCGGAGAGTCGACGAGTTGCGAGAATCCATAAGCCAGGGCAAATTCGTAGGCAGACCTCCCCGCAGAGTCAGTGGACCGGGAACTGAGCCACTCAACGTGGTGAGCGTTAAAGTCCCCTAAAACCACTAACTCCGCAGAGGGGTACTGCTCGATAACTTTGTCGGTTGTCAGTTGCAGGTGCTCAAAAAGCCTGGTTATGTCCTGTTCACCGCTATGGGACCTGTAAAGGCACGCGTAGATGTAGGTGTGGCCGCCGTAGTCCACGCGTACCCAAATAATGGACAGGTCCCTGTCTTCAAGGCCAAGTAGACGTCGACAGCAAACATCCTCCCGAACATACATGCATACCCCGGCACGACGCACAAAAACGTGCTCGAGCTTGTACCCGGGGTAGAGCAAATAGGATGTATCAGCCGGGCAAGATATTTGCGTCTCCGTCAGGAACAACAAGGTCGGCTGTGCAGTTTCGAGGTGGTGGTGGACTGCATTAAGGTTTGAGTGAAGACCCCTGATGTTGCAAAAGTCCACTTTCAACGTGGATATGGGTGCCGCTGATAAACATTTCTTGCTATTACTTTTGACCATGAGAAAAGGGGTTTAAGGTAGTTTTTAGAGGGTTGATGTATGGACAGTGCAAGGAACAATGTGCAGTGCCTATCACCATCTGACAGCGCAGGTTGTGCAGTTTGTGGACACGGCGCACGGAAGGGCCCCCAGTCCCCCCCCGACGCAGCAGCCGGGTCCACTCCGGTCTCCTACTCCGGCACGACCACTACGTCAGGGACTTTACACGGGCGGCGATTCAGCCTCCCGGGGCGGAGATTAAGTGATCCCCGGGTTCGGGAATCCAACAACCCGCGGGCGGTCAGCGGGCAACCGTTTCACTGGGTCTCCCTGACCGCCGCGCCCACACTCCGCGCCTTCACCATCCGACGGCGATTCGACACAAGCTGGTCCCCTCACTGTCACTACAGCAACCCTCTTAATGAGCTCTGGAGACCTTACTCACTCGCAGAAACACAACACAACGTTGCTCTAACTGCGGTCTTCTGTAAGGTGGAGGTCCTTCCCCAGTCGAGCTGCTCAATTCGGGCGAGAAAACTCGCGGTGCCCTACCTCTCTTACATTTAATAGCAAGGCACATTTTTATCCTCTCACTCATCGAAAATTCGTTGAAAGCAATCGAATTGTTTCACAAAGTGCAATTCGTTTAGTATTCTCTACGAGTTCATTCGCAGATGTTCCTCTATTTTAAGATGTGCAAGACATGAATTTCAATAAAACTTTTTATTCAAACAAAACACATTGCGACCCAACAGAGTGGCAAAACAAAAATAGCGGCCATTTTGTCTGTTTGCTAACAATAGTTGCAAGTTTGTTTTAAAATTCTTAGTGTATTTTGTACAATGGATATGATGAATTGGTTGCTTTTACTCTCAGACAAATTACAAGAATGAAGGAGGTTTAAATATAATATAAGTTTTTAACATTAACACAATTCTGCAAGTAAATATTGTGGAGACAGAAAAATGCCATGAGTTTTTTTTTGTTTTTTTTTAAAGACAACTTCCGCACTAGAGAACAAGCTCTGTGTCGCGGGGGACTTTAGAAACATACAATTAACGGACACAAATTACACCCAGACTCAGAACAATTCTTTATGGGTCACACAAAGTTTTGTCCTGTGTGGGAATCGAACACACAACCTCGTGCACAGCAGGCGCATACTGCGACCACTGGACCACTGCACCGAGGCAATCAAGTATTTGTTATGGTATTAAAACAAATATTATATTGCTTGAAGAAGTATAAAATGACAAGCATTTTAATGTCAATGAGTTGTTGACATTAAAATGCGGCTGTGTTGTTACCACAACATAACATTATGCTAAGTGGTAACCTCATTGACACAGTAATTATAAGGTACAATGTGTAAATACCAAAATGTGACTGTGTCAATAAATGTAATTTTCTTTCTTTCTTTCTTTCAATAACTAGAAAAACAACGGTGCTGTTTTATGACGTCACACTCATGTAAATACCGCTCTACTCCTGGATTATAAAAGCTATACCTAGTAGTTAACAATTTTGCCATACTAATATCTATTTTGAGGGAAAGGAACAGCAATACTCTCTACTTTAATACCTTTGTCTTTGCATTGTTTTTACTTCTTCTGCGACTTGTATTCTTTTTAATAAAATAGGTATATTACCTTTTAAAAAATAAACATGCGGGGCAGACTTTGGGGACTGCTAATAGAAATGAAAACTAAGTAACTTGTGAATTGTATCGTCGAGCTATTAGATTTTTATTTTTGGTTTGTCTCATGGAAAGCGTTCGGTGACGATGACGCGAGTTCCATGATTTTTGTTTACCAAAAAAGTGCTCAACGCGCCTAAAGTATTTTTACTTCAAAAAAAGACAACTTCCGCACTAGGGTACAAGTCCTGTGTCGCGGGGGAGTTAACAAACATACAAATAGCGAACACAAAGTACACTCAGACTCGACACAACAATTTATCGTGAACGGGTGCTACTTGGGGTGTCTGGTCAATCTTGGCATGATTTATTTTTAAATAATAAAGATAATAGTTTTTACTAAGATCGCAATGTGATCTCTACACGTTTCTATCTTATACATTAAAAAGAAAAGGACCTCATTACCATACAGTGGAAAGCTAAATTCATTATTCTTTTTCTCTTCATTGTTTCCTTATTAAAAATATATTTCTCTCATCTCATCTCAACCCATAAACGTCCCACTGCTGGGCACAGGTCTCCTCCATACACTTGGAGGGATATTAGCCTACTATACCACGCTGGCCAGACGAGTTGGTATAGGGTTTTGTTTCGAGTTTTCCCTCTCTTGCAGTGGATATTATGTGCCTGAAATTCAGGCACAAAATATATTTACCTAAATTTAATTTTGTATTGTATATTGGTTTCTGTCCCTTTTTGTTTACATTTATATTGTAACTCTAACCAAATTGTAAATGATATCGTCTGGCGATTAAAAAGAGTAGCCCGAGTTTCTTGCCAATTCTTTTCGAGGCCCAACCCTAGTCAGCGAATTGGCCGTAGGAAAAAAGTATGCTGGCATTTGTTTTTATGACATTCATAAGTATCATTTATTTGATCTAAACGAATAAATGAGTTTGATTTTGACTTTGATTATGGATCACTAACCCACAACACGCCGCGTAGTGGTAAATGGCGAGATAACCAATCCAACCGTGTAGACCTTTACTTTTTGTGGCCTTTACTTAGGTTAACGTATTACCCTTACAATCCAGCGTGGAAATGTGGCCAGTCTTTTGGGCTGCGACCTCAATCAGATATTTTATTTATAGGTTAATAATACCTTGAAATACAATATCTGATTGTTTTTATGTAGTTTAGGTTAAGTTACTTTTACTATAATAACTATTCATGTAAATATCTTATTAAATAAACATTATTACGGATTATATTTTGTTAAAATGACCATGTAGTCAAACTCCTTTGTCATAAAAACATAATTAATTTAAACATTCCCTTTTACTTCCCCATATGTACGTAAATGGGTTAGGCTTGGTATAGCGTGAATCAGGGCATGTATCGCAGCAATTAATATGTTAATTAGTGGACGACACGCGAACGGGACGTGATAGCGACGTACTGCGAGCGATAGGTCATGACACAACGTGTGCTGCTGCTATAAGATTATGTTACCGGTATTGTTTACGGATTAATTATTATAATAATGAGTGTGTGAGGAGTTAAATAAAGCAAATAATTTATTTATTTTACTTTAATATAAAGTTAAGAGAGGTAGGGCACCATACTAGCGAACAAGCCCGACTAGAGAAGACCTCCATCTTACAGAAGACAAAAGCCAAATAACTACACACAGTGGTGTAGTTGTGTTCCTTTGTGTGAGTACAGGTCTCCAGCGCTCATTTAGGGATGCGTTTTCGAAAGAAACGTATTTCTATCCCAGGGGTAGGTAATGATAGGAATACGTTTCTTTGGCAACACGCAAGTGATACCTCTGGTATTGCAAGCGTCCATAGGCTACGGCAACTGCTTGACATCAGGTATGCTTGTAGTACCTATAAACAAATATAGACGTGTGGCACTCGGGGACTGCCGCGGTAAAGCTATTTCATATTTTTTAGTATGATTTTTTTATCATCGATATTTTTGAATTCGATATTATCAATACTACATCTCTAGATATTTTAAATGCTAAACGTCACCGTACCCATGATATGTGAAATTGATTATAGCACAGATTACTAAAGAGTTACTACGTAACAGATACTTCACTCAGAAGAAAATTACCAATACCTACTGCTATAATAGCCTACTCTGTCGCGTCAGCAACCGCTGCATGCTAAAATCTGCCTAAATGCTCAAGCGTACAGTTGTGATTGCTTCGCACTGCTCGATCCCACAGCAATCGCGGGGCTGCCTCTTTGATAAAATTAAATTAACATAAATAACTATTTGTGCCTATTTTATTGAGAATTGTGAATATGTTCTGACTATAGGTGGTAGTTTATAATTGTTGACTGTGCAATACATCTAAAACATAATTACCTACATACTGACCAGTATGTAGGTAAAATAAAAAAATCTTTAAAAGGTACGTGTTTTATTTTTATATAAATTTCTTACCCTTTCTAAATTCTGGGTTATTACATTTTAGTGTAGAAAAAACTAATAGAACGATTAAAATTGAACAACGTGCGTGCGCTTCGCTTGCGAAAACCGTATTGAATTTGGTCCGTCAGTGGTACGACGAGCCGTAGGTAATTATAGCGCGCAAGTACATGCAGTGACGGAGGCCTGATTATAGTGATCGCCCGTGGCCGAAATTCAACCATAATTCATTAAATTTTATTCTACTTTTTGACCTTTAATTTATTCTTTACGCATTTTTTATTCTCTAAGATCAAAACCTCCTTACACAAATTTGACATTATTATTATTGGCCGTTTAGAGAATTTCTAGATTCGGTCTCCACGCTCAAGGCCCACGATAGAAGCTATGCAATAGCTTAAAAAAAACTTTGTTGTGTTGTGGGTTCCATTGGGTTACACAAGTTTTTGTCCCGTATGGGGATACGGGACAAAAATTTGTGTAACCCAATGGTTGTCCCGACTCTGGGTGTACTTGGTGTACGTTAATTGTATGTTTGTAAAGTCTCCCGTGACACAGGGCTTGTTCCTTAGTGCGTTCAATATTAATTGGAGCTCCCACCCGCAGCTTTGCCCGCGCTTACAATCACAAAAAAAATAGTTTTTCAATTCTCTTTCTCATCTTGTTTTATTGTACTTTTGTACTAATAAACTTATAAAGTACCTACTATAACTTTATAAGCTACCTAGGTACTTATCAAGTGTCACGCTCCACAAAATTTTACGTGTTTATATAAAACACAAACAGATAAAAAATAATTCAACCATTTTTAACGTGACATGGTGACAGAACCACTTTCATCAAACAATTCTGAAAATAAATAATTTCTGTACAATACAACTTTGTAGCGACGTCTTATCGAGCTTATTTAATATTCGCAACGTTCTTACAAAGTTATCTCATTAGCCGGGAGACGACACTTGAGTATCCGTTTGACGGCTTCAGTAACAGACCTCGTCAACGAATAAATTGATACTTTTAATATTTTATAAAGATTAACAGATATTAGCTGCTTATTTTTTCAAAAAATGATAATTAATTATCACAAGCCCTTAATTATTTATTGAACACCTTACTTAGACGTAATAAATCAATTTTAAAGCGAGGCAGGGTAGACACCATACTAACTAGCAATCCCAATTGGATAAGGATATCCATCAGTATGGTGACACTAAAATTTGTGGCTGTGCAGCCGATAATCGGGAAAAGTACACGCGCTTGGGAAGAGGAGCCTCATGCTTGCTTGCCACCTAAGTAGTATTAAAACCATACAATTTCCCCCTGCTGAGATGGTTTAGGCATGTGAATTTCCTCACCATGTTTCCCTTTGTTGTTAGCAAATAGTAAGTAACGTATACAAGTTGTTATCTATCTATATGAAACCCCCCAAATGTACGCTTATAACTGCCCATTGACTGCACCATATTAGATGTTTTTTGTGTTGATTATTCAGGACAAGGACTCTATAAGAGAAATTTATAAGAAAAAAAGATCTATTTTAATTATGGCGATACGAAGTTCGACGGGTCAGTTATTTTAAATATTAAACAAGTACTTTATGTTATTAATGCGTATTTATAAAACAAGGTTTATTTCTGTTTGAAACCACACGACAAAGTGCTTATTAACTTTAAAACCGTAATATCTCGGATCCACTTAATCTACTACCATGAAAGTTTATTGTATTTTCGTTGGTTTCATAGGCACCTAAAATTATTTACTGCTTTTGCAATCGTAAAATATATAGGCCATTCCTCTTAAATATAAATATCGCAAAGATTTTTATAGTCTATTACAAATACTTGGAAAATAAACGGTCAATAATATTTTATATCTATTTAATCGTAGAGTCATTCAGCTCATATGAGTTTATGATATACTAGCCTTTCACGTGGTTTTACTCGTATTTAAAAGTTTTTTTTAGTCCTTTCACATGAAACAATTTAACTCCTTGCGGATTTTTATTCAGATAGATTAATCCGTTTAACCGCAAAAGCATAATCGACAAACATATTCTTTATCATTTATAATATTAGATTGGATTATGACTTTGTAAGAAAAATAACACATTATTTTTCCACTCACAATTGTTTTTACTCCCTTATTCGACTCTTACGATATCCTCGGAATGGAACGGGATGGTGACATTCGTACTTTTAATCCCTCCAAGTGTATTAGGGAGACCTTTGCCCAGCAGTGGGACGTTATGTGTTGAGATGATGATGATGATGATAATGAATTGTTTTTAACTGTACGTGTCGTCCTGCTGTTGAACAAGATTTGCTTTATAAGTTACTCAAGTGTGTGGACACCAACACTCAAGGGGAGCATGATAGTAACATTAAAAGTGAAACGAGACTAAATCCAAATTTAACACGGTTTACAGAGACAAAACTTTGTGTGACCCACAAAGAGTTGTTCTGAGTCTGGGTGTAATTTGTGTCCGTTAATTGTATGTTTGTAAAGTCCCCCGCGACACAGAGCTTGTTATCTAGTGCGGAAGTTGTCTTTTTAAACAACAACAACAACAGAGAAGATAATTTTAAAGGTCGAGAAGTTTAAAAAGCGTCATAACACGAACAGCATCTAAGTACCTACTTTATAAGACAACTCCCGCACTAGAGAACAAGCCCTGTGTTGCCGTTGATTGTATGTTTGTAAAGTGGGGGACTTTACAAACATACAATCAACGGCAACACAGGGCTTGTTCTCTAGTGCGGGAGTTGTCTTATAAAGTAGGTACTTAGATGCTGTTCGTGTTATGACGCTTTTTAAACTTCTCGACCTTTAAAATTATCTTCTCTGTTGTTGTTGTTGTTTAAAAAGACAACTTCCGCACTAGATAACAAGCTCTGTGTTTTTTATTTATATACTTACTGTTTTAAGATAATTAGCTGTAAGTGCTACTTGTATTTTTTATTCTATGAATATATAGCATAGCATAAAAAAAGTTTAATGTATCTACCTACCTAATATTTGCATGCCTTAAACAAAGGCGGAACATTAATAGTACCGAATATATTTTTATTATTAAGAACTTTACACATGTTCCTGCGAATTATAATATAAAAAAGAAAGATTTTTGAATTCACCTACTAAAGAGGTAAAAATAGAAATAGACATAATTTCTATATCTACCTCTTTAGTAGGTGAATTCAAAAATCTCTCTTTTTTTCCAAACCCACGACCTCTAGCTTAAAGTTAGGGTCACTAACCAATAGACCAACAGATCTTTTTACCTAATCCTAAAATAAATGATTATAATGAGCTTTAAGCCTTTATATAAAATAAAATGATACTCATAAGTACATAAATTTATGTTAAGAGTTACATTAAGAAAGTTAGGGCACCATACTAGAGAGCAAGCCCTACTAGGGAGGGACCTTACAGAAGACCACAGCCAAATAACTACACACAGTAGCGTAGTTGTGTTCCTATGTCTCCAGCGCTCATTAAGACATGCGTTTTAAAAGAAACGTATTCCTATCCCAAGGATACTCCATCTTAAAGCCCTGGTGTAAAAAAATGGGTTGGCAATACACAAGTGATACCTCTGCTATTGCAAGCGTCCATAGGCTTTTTTTTTCTCTTCTCGGCCTGATGGCTAAGATCAAAGTGAAGCGTCCATAGGCTACGGTAACTGCTTAACATCAGGCGGGCCGTATGCATGTTTGGTACTTAAGTAATATAAGAAAGTGAGCTTTCAATTCACTACTACCTACCATTAGATATAAGGAGTGGCATAATATGACATGACAGTCGCGAAAAATGTAGATACGTTTTATTTAGTAATTAAATTGCCATGTCAGTCCCTATCATTGTCGTTTGTCCTCGTTTCGGGGATGATCGTGTATATTCGTGTTTCACGCAAAGTTACTATTAAACTGAAGTACCCTACTAGTATAATACATTGTAAATTATAAATATACATGAGTGGAGTAACAATAACAATATTTAATTATTTAAAAACTTTTGCACAAAAAATGTGTACAAGGTGGACTTAATGCCAAAGGCATTCTCTACCAGTCAACCTTTGGGTGATGCAGAGAGAAAACTTCTAAGTAAAATCTCTCTCTCGTCTAAGTAAATTGCCATATATTATGATTTGAAGTAAGTAAAGACTTCTTAAGGCGGGTTGAGCTCTTTTTGGGTGAATAAAAATCATGGAACTCACGTCATCGTCACCGAACGCTTTCCATATTCAAATAGTAATCTAATAGCTCGACGATACAATTCTCAAGTTACTTACACTTCTATCGGCAGTCCCCAAAGACTTACTCCGCTGAAGTGAAGTTGGTTACTCCGCTGTTAATCCTGGCTTACAGGAGTCACAGCGGTGGGCATGTGGGTGGGATTGTCCCGATGAAAACGTCCCCAAAGACTGCGCAGCATGTTTGTTTTACTATGATGACTGATGACATGTATTTCCAACCGTATTCCGTTTACGGCAGTTAATCTCAGCGGAGACTAGCCATCTGTGCGCGAGATATTACAGTGCACAAGTCTGTGCGCTAACAGAGGTGCACCTTTTGTTCGTCGCACACAGGTCTACTCTTATACTCCGATGTTGTCATTGTGTTCATTTTTAGTGAAGTTGCAAGATACGCCTCATGATAAAATAATAGCAATAAAATCGGTTATAAAGCCATAGTGTGTCACAGCTCTAATTGCTATTATTTTATAATTAGGCCTACCTACCTTTTTCATTCGTCTATAAAGATAATAAAACGGATTTTTGTTGCAAAACCCTAGCACGATTACAAAAAAAACCGTCCGATTTATGGAAAACTAACAATAAAAATACGTATTCATCCTAAATATTTTTATGATATAATTTTATGGTATCATAGATCACTATGATACCGATGCTATGATTTATTATAAACTACAATGCAATACGTTCATTAATCAAACATTATATTATATAGTGACACCTATATTAAGAAACATGAACTAGAAACGCAATTTAAACACTCCCTATAAAAATGATTTTAACGCCATCTAAAGATAAAAAGTAAAACTAAAGCAAACGCTTCTTTTCAGTGTGACAAGCATTTTAAATTAGTTACAATATCTAAAGCAGAAGTTATTAAATTAGTATTTATTTAGAAATATAAATTATATTTATTTTATTTCTTGTGATATAACATGATTAAATAGGATGAAATTTAAACTGAATAATATTCGGGATAATATAATCTAAAAGTTAACTGATACACATGTCATACCTAATTATTTTAATAATAAAACCTAAACCAAAACTTCATATGTACTACATTTCATTTAGTGTAGGTATTCCATTAACCTCTTTACAGCTATTGAAACAAATAAACCCGCAGTTAATGAAATAATGAAATAATTTGATGCGTCCTTTCAATTAACTCTCATTGCGTTGTGACTTTGTGAGTGCATGCATTGCATTGAATTTTCAGTCTCTAGAATGATTCATTCGTGAACAGACAGTTTTCGTATAGAATCATACAAAAAAAATACTTTTGAAGTGTTAAAAATATTTTTGCTATGCAATTTATTATTAAAATAAAGAACTAATTGACTAGTCATAGAGCTACTTAGTGCTAAACAATTAAAAATTTATGGCAACACCGACACAGTATTCAAGTACTAAAATTCTTATCTATGGACACAGTGAGCCATCGCCCTGCTAACGGTGTCATGGCGGTTTGACTTGTTAAGGGTTTTTTTTGCAATAACTTACTAGTTAATGTGCTTTTTAGCGATTTGATCTTTGATTTCTGTTAATATTATCACGTGATACAAAATAGTTAATAATGCGCGAATACAAAATAGTCGTGTTAGGTAGCGGAGGCGTGGGAAAGTCCGCCCTGACAGTACAGTTCGTACAAGGCATCTTTGTCGAGAAATACGACCCCACCATCGAGGACAGCTATCGGAAACAGGTGGAAGTTGATGGTCAACAATGCATGCTAGAAATACTGGACACGGCAGGAACAGAACAATTCACAGCTATGCGTGATTTGTATATGAAAAACGGCCAAGGATTCGTCTTAGTATATTCCATCACCGCACAATCGACGTTTAACGACCTACAGGACTTGCGGGAGCAAATCTTGCGAGTTAAGGACAAGGACGACGTACCTATGGTACTGGTGGGCAACAAGACGGACTTGGAAGCGGAACGCGTGGTAGGCAAAGAACAGGGCAGTAATCTCGCGCGCCACTTCAACTGTTCCTTTATGGAGACTTCGGCAAAGGCAAAAATCCACGTGAACGATGTGTTCTATGACCTAGTGCGACAGATCAACAAGAAATCACCTAAGAAAGACGAGCCCAAAAGAAGACCAATAAAACATTGTGTAACTCTGTAAGAGTGCAGCCTCAGCCTCCGACGCGTCTAGGTATAAAATATATTTAATAATTTGAAAAACTTCTTGTACCCGGATTTGGCTCTCGACTGTTCCCAAAGTTAACTAGGTCGGGTGTTGAGAATTGTTGCTTGGTAATATACCTGTAGCATTTGAAGAATGTGCATTTGTTGAGTTGTTGTGATGAAGAGCTGTAGCACGAGTGGAAAATCCACAGAGCGTTATGGATAATATCCAGAGCTATCCCTGCAAATGTGTAATCTTTCATACCTTGTGCTCTATATTTTGATAGTTGTAATATTCAAGGATAGATTCAACGATTCTGTGTGTGTTTCACTCTAGATATTCCAATTGTAATGTGTGGATGCTGGTAGGTTCAGAAGTTGTAAATGGTTATAAATTTAAATACTACTTGATGTAAGTATAAACGGTATTCATTTATTTAGAGGCTATGAGGAGTATGTTCTAGAATGTACTGTGACAATACTGTATTTTTGTTTCATTCATTCCAGATTTAAATATGTCGAAGATGACAATATTATCTTGCTGCATGTCTAAGCATGTACTCCTTATTGTCTCCTAGTTAATTATGATTTTCAAATATATGAAAAGCAACTAAAAATATTTTTGTTTTAATAATAATTTTATTAACAATGTTAGGTGCAGACAGTCCTCTGAAGCGTAATTGAACAGGAAAATTGTGTGTGTGTACCAATTTACCATGAAATTATCTTTCAAGGCTCAGCTATATGTCACCACTGTACATAATATATTGTTCATGTATTAGTGCCTGCATTTATGTGTAGTTATATACTAACAACTGTCTGGACCTAACATATGTAGATATAGTTTACCATTTAGTAGTTATTATCTAAACATACTGTTAAGGAAGGGGCCGTAACTTCTGAACAGCTGTATGAGAGTTGAAGCAGGCTCCGGAGAGTCCTGGGTATTGTGCCAGTGGGCCTGAACCAGTATGTAATGTTTAAATATGTGAATTAAGGATACATTAAATTTTTTCAGATATATTATTGTCTTGTTATATAATTCAATTGTAATCGAGTAAGGAGTTGATAATGCAACACTGTTTAGGGACTCGGTGACTTTTGAACAAATATTAGAGCCTTAGATGATTGCACCCTGTGACCTTAAGTGTCCCCAGTGTCGACCCGTGGTGCCTACTGCCTTGTGTTAAATGTACACCACAGGCTGCCACTAACTATAAACCCTAACCTAAAACTACGAAATTGAAAAATAAGAAATTTATCGTTATTGTAAATGAAATAAAGTTTTATCATTACTGGCTCATTTAAATATAAATTTATCAACCTATGTTTTGCTGCTAGAACTTTGTTAAAGTAATAATTATATAGGTGTTCAAATATTGTTACGGAATTAGATGTTTCCTCAATTGTCTTTTCTGTTAACATATAAGATTTACTGCACAAGGATATTGGATATGACTTTGATCTGAGTTGGAATTATATTTTTTATATATATTGTGGAAATTAAGAACTTGTATATTTTTATCTTTTCAATCAATAATGGACATGTACAATAATCTATTAATTTCATTTTTTTTTTTGCATCAATAAAACAAATTTTAAATATTATTGCATTGGGGTATGTTTTGTCCCCCCCGTCGGTCTCGGCGCTCCCGTGATGTCAACCGAGGTCGCGCCGCGATGAGTCACATCCCTGGGCCGCACGCCCGCACGCCGGTACCCCACCGTCTATCAAATAAACGTCAATTGGGTCGGAATTTTAATGGAATTTAATTAATTGAAACAACCATATACCATCTAAAACTATTTTATTGACTTTATGGGTGTAAAAAAGTTACATAAATGTGTCTATATTAATATACTGACTAGAATTGTAGTTACAAACTCGAATAAAATATATGGCAGTGTGACGTGGCGGGCGTATGTCGATATTCTAGTAACATAAGAATTGACACAGTCCAGTGGAAATGAACACAATACACCTAACTTAATATCTATGTATAAACTTGATAACTAAGCAATCTAATCTATGATGCAAATCAAGTGTTTGGTTACATAGCGTTTTTGTTTACTATTGGCACAACCCCATGATGTGTAGCAAGGTCTAAGACATAGATCGAGCTCACTCTGGGGCGCGTATTACAGAAAATTATGTCTTAATTATAATTATTGTAAAGTTGAAAATTGAAAGTTTCAAGCGAGTGGGTGTGAATCTAAATACAATAGGATTGCCTACAGTGTCGCGCCGATAGCCGGCGAAATAGATAGTGTGAAATGGTGCAGAACCACATTTTTATCTTAGCGCTCCGAGTCTGTCTGTGGCGCTTATCTAGCGAGTCTGCAGCTGGGTCAAATGTTACGCAGGATTCACTGGCATTCAACATAATAATAATAGCCTAACTAGATGTTGCTCGTATATCAGCGACGATTTGCTTTTTTAAAAATAAAATAAATAGTTGTTTTGATAAGCGATATCCGCGTATTTACTTGTGTATAAATATGTTGATAGGTGCACTGCCTCGCCCCCTTTACGATAAAGCGTGAAGTGAAACTTACACATATTTTAATAACTATTCTATTTGATATAAAACATGTTACAGTAATACGTCAATACATGTTTTCTACTGGTATATTAACAAGGATATTTAGGAAAATCCACTTTATTCTGTAATTCCATTGTGGTAAATATATTAAAAACAACGTACATAAGTCATTGAGGCGGAAAACGTGATAATTAAGTACCTAAGTGCCGATACATTTGTTATTTACTTATTAACACAAATATTTTAATTAAAACAGAGTCTTCAGAGAGTCATTCTGCAGTTATTCTTAATTATTATTATAATGACTAGTACAGGTGACTACTTATATTTAGTATAAAAATTTGCATAATCACACAATAGACGTATCAAACTGAGAAATCTTCACAATATAATTATTTTTTTATAAACATTTAGAACACATGGTTTTGAATATTGTATGCTTTATAGAAATGACGTAATTCAATAAAACTATGATGTAAATAATGCTTAGAATAAAACAGATACATGTGTTGACAATAAAATGTTTGTGTGTATTGTAATCCTTTAAAATAAATGACTAGACAGTTAAAGATGAAACAATACCATCAGATTTCCGTTTAAATCTAGATTCAACTTATCATTTTCCTGTAGAAAAACCTCGATTCAAATTCAAAAACGGTTCCAAATCTCGAAATTATTCAACGAACTAAAGTACGAAATCACAATAATGCAGAACAGTTCACGCAAAATTCTATTATCGTTCTTATCGGTCAAAGTAAAACAGTTTAAATTCATATCAATACTAACGTACAATCTCGCTACAGTGCTTAGACTAGATTATAACTGAGTCATTGGAGTTAAAAAAATCTCTTCCTCCACATTTCCGGTCTTTGAACTGACCTCAGCGTGACTCATCAAGTCATCATACAAGACGCGTTGACTCACAAATGTTATCAAACAAATCATTGCTAAATGACAAATTTATATTTCTCGCTAACATCGTGAATCGTGCATTATCATTCTTCTCTAGAAGAATGTCAAAAATTCGAACGTTTCAACTTGAATAATATTCATCTCGGACCAAGAGGCCCAACGTTTTATTTTAAGACTAAATACAATACACATGTCTACAAATACAAATTAGTTTGACTCCAAGTAAACATGCGTCTGTTATTATTACGCAGGCAATGGTGACGTCACACACATGTACCGATAAGTACAATGGTATTCAGAAACATTTAATGATAAACGGTTTCGTAATAACTTTCAACGTTTTCTTACTCCGTTGACTGAAGGCTACAAGTTTTAATTCAAAATCGTCATAAATAGCCTTCGTCAAGAGACCGTACCATATTTGTACGTACTGGGAGCTGCCTTATTAACATTTTCGAATGATGTTCGAACGATACTAAAAATAGATCGTATAGAAAAGTCTAGTGATATTTAAACAATTGAAATAGGAAATACCTAACATTGGTTTATCTATTGTGTTTACTAATTTGTGAACCGCAACCACAATTTACCTTTAGATAGATAAGTAGGTAGGCAGGTAATAGAAACTTGGAACTATAAGGCTGATTATAAATTACGCCATCTGTAATCTCATTGTGCGAGTTTTTAGACGATTGTGGAGCGTTGGTAGCTCGTTATTGGTAAATATAGCCGGTTGTGGGAATGTTTGCTTTATTTGGACGAGTCATAGCTGTCGTTGAGTGGAGGTAGGCTGTGCGTGAGTGTGCTGTCCAACTTCCTGGCCTCGCTCTCCAAAGTGTAGCAATCTAACGCTGGATCCTGCGAACAAACATTTTATCATATAAATATTATGCGATGCAGTTTTTTTAAGCTGTTCAAGTATTGCGGTATAAACAGAAGTTCTTAGTAACAACACTGAGTCTGAAATAGTGCCTAATTAATGGCAAACAGGCTTAATTACATGAACCCTAACATAGATAGCGAAACGAGTGTCATACCTATACCTCTGCCTATACGCTAAAAAAGGCGTGATGCTTTGTAGGTATGTACTGTTTTATGCAAGTACTTCACTCAGCATATGGTCTAAATATTAGCATTACTAATTAAGTCAAAACAAAATCATTGTGGCCTTGTTATGCAAATATTTGTATCCGAATTCCGCTTACGTAGGAGTTATGTGATGGTCCGCTATTTAGGGACCGATTACCTAACAATCTTGGAACTAAGTACCCACTATAAACTGGTCTGAACGATAAACAAAATGCTAAAACGGCACATTCGCGATAATAATATGTGGAACAACGTATGTCAATCGGAATGTGGCAATATTTAAGTAACCTATTGCGATGCTAGCCGTTCCCCGAGTCGTGGTCTTTACAGTAGCAAATGGAATCTTGATCTGGGCCTTGGCCTCCAGACGTGAGAGCGACTGGGTCGGCATTAATTATGCCTCTTCCTCTGAGCGTTAAATTTGGATTTAGGCCAGTGTCAAGTTGTTTCTTACTTCCATACTTTGAATTGTAGCGTTATGATAGCCTTTCTCGAAAAATTGGGCTAACAAATGCAAAAAAAATGTTTGATTCGTCTGGTAAGTATCCAGAAATTAGTGCGTTCTGATAATAAAACAAAATAATCTTCAGTTTTATTGTAAGTAGACAAGTCATGTCTCCTATCTTCCATCCAAAGGAGATTTACATCTTAGTACTAATATGGCCTAATGCAAGTTATAGCCTATATAAATCTTTATAATTTCTTCAAACACATGTAGGTAGGTTTCCTCAAAATGGTTGCTTGCACAAGAAATGCACTTTTTCCTATTCGTGAACAAATTACTCCTCATGATGGACTATCATCATCACTATCAGTTAAATCTACTACTAATACTCTCATCTCTCTTAAGCACAACATTTTGGGGGAATAATGCACACTAAATCATATTACCCTTGAAATTGTAGCGTAATGAGAGCCTTTCTCTAAAATTAGGCTATTATACGCTAAATGAGATGATAGCCTTTTAAATTATTAATTAATTACCCGGGGAAGACACTAACTCCTGCAACACAGTTATTACTAGCGCAGGAGTTAGGGAATTCTTGGAAATGTTTATGTCAATAAAGAATTCAAATTGGTATCACATCTCAACCCATAAACGTCCCACTGCTGGGCACGGGTCTCCTCCATTAATTTGGAGGGATATTAGCCTACTATACCACGCTGGCCAGACGGATTGGTATAGGGTTTTGTTTCGAGTTTTCCCTCTCTTGCAGTGGATATTGTCTGCCGGACTTAATCCCTTAGTCGACTTTTACGACACCCTCGGGATGGACTGGGGTAGTGACATTTGTATTCTTAATCCGTCACCACACGGATACCAAATTGAAACTGAATGCAAATTGGTATAGCCGGCATTAATGTGGAGCTTTATAATAGTAATCATGAAGTGTCGTATTTAGCTAGTAAGGCCTTATCCTTGGCCTCCTCATTAATCATGTAGTATTCGTAACTCGCTAATTACCTACATGTAATTCAACTACTCGCCGCTTCTTGCTACTTAATCTTTTGTTTATAACCGGTTCGTATAAAATAAAACATCACGCGTTTTTGCCTAAGAGGGAAGGTAAGTGACTATATTAATATGGATATCCTTGCGGAGCGAGGATAGTAAATGGAGCGATTCTATTGGTTTCAACAAACACATTCCTCGTTACACGTCTCTGATGAAAACCTAGTCTTAGCCATTGGTATTCCGACGATATTTCCAGACGCTGATACTGAGCACTTCTCTAAGTACCTACCAATAGCACCTTATCTAGATATCGTGCCTACAATAAGAACCTATTATTCTATAACAATAAGTAATTTATTTAAAACTAGCTGTTGTTTGCGGCGTCGCTTGCGCGGGTATCGGCTATCGCGGTATAAAGTATCTATCTACCTATGTCCTTCCCCAAGATACCATCTATTTCTTTGCCAAATTTCATTAAGATCCATGCAGCCGTTTAGTCACGGCAAGGTTACAAACAGTTACTTTCGCAATAATAATAATGAATTCAAATCTAGAAATAAATGTTCACCAGGCATGGGGAACGTTTTGCGCACTCAGAGGCTAGAGGATTTTTATTGAATGAACGCTTCCGCGCTATAAAATACAATTTATAGATAAGTAAGTACAGATTTGAAACAACAAGGTACATGTGGCCTCTATGGGGTTATTCAAATTACTGTGTTATATTCGAAGACTAGGTACCTACCTACGACGTTCATACATGAAGAGGTTCATGAATGTAGAGGAAGCGAAACATGTATGCCTGGATCGAAACTATTGGTGTACCATAGTCTCTGCCTACCCCAATGGGAGACCGATGTGATGATATAGACTAGATCCTAGGACCTACTCCTGCAATAGGGAACAGCCGTGTCGAGAAACTATACCAACCCGTCTGGCCAGCGTGGGCTAATATCCCTCTAAATGTTTGGAGGAGACCCGTGACCAGCAGTGGGACGTTTATGGGTTGAGATGAGTGTCGAGAAAATTGGAGATCCGTGTCTCCTCTTCTCTCTTCTATTCTGAGAGATAATAGAGTTAAGGCCATAAAACATACACGAGAGCCTATTGTCAATGTAGGTTGATAGATGAGATATGCCTTTTTAATTATTTATAGCCTGTGGCATTTTATTTTTAGTTTCCATTCGTTCTTCGGATTGCACAAGTCTATGACCATCGATATGTAGGAGTCTATGTCTATCTCTTCATTATATAGTTAGGTATATCAACTGGTAACTGGTTTAACCTAAGAATGCAGTTTACTAGGCGGAGGAGACGAATAGACAGCTGCTCGTAAACAGATATAGGTAGTTAGGTTAAGGTACCTACTTCAGAAGTTACCTAGGTATATTATAGCTGTAGCTTTATTTTTTCGAAATATAGGTGCTGTAGGCTACTGGGTCATTAGGCGACATTATAGTCCAAAGAAGTCATGATAAATTTTGTAAAAAAAAAAAATATAAGTATATGAATAATAATATGAAGAATAATAATAAAAATGTAGGTAGTATATATTTTTATACTACCTACTTGGGTGGTTAACAAGCATACGGCTGTTAAGCAGTTACCGTAGCCTATGGACGCTTGCAATACCAGAGGTATCACTTGCGTGTTGCCGACCCTGTACTCACACACAGGAACACAACTACACCGTTGTGTGTAGATATTTGGCTGTGGTCTTTTGTAAGGTGGAGGTCCTTCCCCAGTCAGGCTTGCTCGTTAGTATGGTGCCCTACTTTACAAAGTTGCTACAGATTTTTGTTAAGTCGTGAAAGCGTATCTAACAAAAAACTTTGCTCCTCACTTTTACCCTTAACCTTTTAAAGGGATGATGTTCGAAAAAATATTTTATACGTGTTTTATGATATTCTATGAAAAACCTTCATACTGAATTTCACTCAAAAACGGCAAAGTTACATGACTAACTTTGCACCGCTGTTTTACCCCCTTATGGGGTAAATTTTTAAACATCCTTTCTTAGTGCTTCCCTACGTTTTAAAAGGAACCCCTGTGCAAAATTTCAAGTTTCTAACCTTTATAGTTTAGGCCCTGCGTTTATATGTCAGTCAGTCAGCTTCTCCTTTTATATACCTACATTGAGTTACATTTAAATAGAGTTGACGTTTGCTTGCCAATTGTAGGCCGTTCATTTTCGTTTCGTTTCGTTTTAAAAGACAACTTCTCTTCTTGTTACTCTCGCTAGCTTTTGGGCGCAGACATTTTTACCATTGTTTATATTCGAAAAAACTGGTAAACTCCTTGAATATACCGCCATGTGCGTTAAGATAGTGCAGTAATAACATAAGAAATACAACAGCATCCAAAGCAATCAGTTTGCATAAGTAAATGAACAAAAACAATTATTTTAAAATTAAATACGAAGAAAATATCTTGCGGACGCCACATTGCTTTGTTTGACATAGATTAAAACATTCATATGCAGTGTAGGTACAATATTACATATACATAGTATTATACCTACACCGTGTATCTGAATGCTATGTTTTTGAATAAAAAAATTAATCTAAGTTAGATTTCATTGTATATTTAATTAATGGTTGACTTATGAGTAAAAGAAGGAACACAACATATGAAATCAAATAATGAAATCGGTTCATAAATATACAAAAAACCTTTATAATATTGTAAAGTATTTAACCATAAATAAATAAAAAGAAGAAATTAATCACACAAATGAAAAGCATAAAAAGTTTCCGAATTCCAATGAAGTTTGTTAGGCATAAAATTATTAATAGGTATATTGTCCGGTCTGTAGCCTGCAGTTCATATTACTTTATATTTTTGTTATCGCTGCAGCTGATTGGTTAATAGAAATCAATTAAAGCGAAAAAGCACTGCATGAATGTACCTTATGGTTAGACGACTATTATTATTTCAGCGCTGCAAGCGAACTATAATTTAAAATCTTTTAAAAATGCTTGTTCCATTTTTAAAAGAGTTTAAACTTGACATAAATTTTGCTCAACGCGGCTGCTCTATTTACTACATCTCTATGTATACCTATACGAGTATATAGATAGACCAAAGAACCGGAATACATCGGTACCAAATGCAAAGTAAACATTGCATAATGCATCCATCGCTACACAGTGGGTTGGTACACATGTCTTGCATTGATTCTATCGTACAACGACCTTTATCTATGCCGGACAAAGATAAGGTCACTATATGAAATACATACCTAATAATAAATATCTTGGGAACACGCGGACATCATCCTAAACTAGGCAGTCTGTTACTATGGCAACCATATAACTAGTAGGTAAACATACCTACCTACAAATTTCCAAAAAAAAAAAAACTAAGTATCTTAAATATAAAAATGAATCCCTATTTCCCTTTGTCACGGCATCACGCGTGAACGGCTGGACCGATTTCAGTAATTCCCAAGAGACTATAGCATGGGGTTCTTTAAAGGAGTTATAAGGTTTTTAAAGGGTGCTGTGTCTGGGTGTAATTTATCTATAATATGTATGTATTTAGAAAAATCTATGATATGTATGTAAAGTATGTTTATCAGTTGTCCGGTTGCCATAATACAAGCTCTGCCTAGTTTGGGATCAGATGGCCATCAACCCATGAATGTCCCACTGCTGGGCACGGGTCTCCTCCATACACTTGGAGGGATATTAGACTACTATACGACGCTGGCCAGACGGGTCGGTATAGGGTTTTGTTTCTAGTGTTCGTGAATGGTATGTTTGTAAAGTCTACCGTGATACAGGACATATTCCATAGGACACAATGACGTGTTTAATGTGAGTCGTTCGGGAAAGGAAAAGGGACGGACCTATATGCGCTATATAGCTGCGTCACTGTTTCTCGTTCGAACGACTCGCATTTGAATACTTCATTGTAAGCCCTCAGAAATCTAAAATATAGATCACCTAAAATATTCAGCACAGTCGTTTATTCATTTATGTAGGACAGATGCCAGATAAGGGTAACTTTATATTTAGCTAAAAATTCATACGACCTAATTCAAAAATAAACCAACCGAAGTTCCACTTGATTCTGTTAAAATGCATATTTTTGGCATTTGTAAGGACGGATCGCCTATCCACTTCTTAAAAAGGATGTATGCTGTTTTAATAATTGTGACTTTGTGAGGACATTGCCTCGGATTAAACATAATAAAAGTATGAACAGAATGAGCATTTCCATTCAATGTGGCAATGTCACTACCCTTCTGAGGACGTTTATAAAATGAGGTACCTACTTATATTTTCTAGGGTAATTTGACCAAAAATTCTACCTATGGAAGGGCTCTTCCTATTATTGTTATTAGCATGTTAATTCACCTACTACAAGGCAAATATCTACTTTTCCTTTACTATGGTACCCTACTTTTTCATCAAGCTCACCTCGCCATCTCATTTTGGGTCTACCACGTGGCCGCTGTCCGATACTTGATACCCACTCCGTAGTTACTTTAGCCTAGTTCTACTTCAATCTTTAAGTAAATTTTTTGATTGATTTTCTTTCTTTCTTAAAGACAATGCAATTCATTTACGGAAAGCATGCCCAGATTCGAAACAACTATCTGTAGGTCCCACAAATATTTTTTAGTTCTTTTTTTTTTTTTTTTTAAAAAGACAACTCCCGCACTAGAGAACAAGCTCTGTGTTGCGGGGGACTTTACAAACATACAATTAACGGACACAAATTACACCCAGACTCAGAACAACTCTTTATGGGTCACACAAAGTTTTGTCCCTGTGTGGGAATCGAACCCACAACCTCGTGCACAGCAGGCGCATACTGCACCCACTGGACCACCAAGGCAGTCAAAGTAGTTGTAGGAATCAAATCGCCAAAACTCCGTGCGGTGGGTTTACCTACTCATAAACTTACGTATAGCTACTGATACCGGCAAACCAATTTTTACTACCTTTCTCTCTCCACCTTGACGTTGGCAGAATCTTCGGTATAACAAAACGGATGGAGCCATAACTTCACAAAAAAAAAATATGATGACATATGATGACGACAAATGAACGTCACGTATTCGGTGACACCGCTTGTTTGTCTCAGTATGAAGGTGAAGGTCATGGTCTTAAAGTCCGAGACATCTCATGCGGTTCAAGGAAATTAAAGTGATTCATGGTAAATTATACTACTAGGTATGTGAAGTATTCTATAGTAGACGATTACCTGGTAACACGTTTTCATTAACCACGATGATCATATTAGTCAGCTTTTGTATGACTATGATAGAGCGGGTAAAACAGGCTATAGAAAAATAATATAGCCTGTTTTACCTGCTGGTAATATAGTTATGTATAGGTGATTTTTTTTTAATCGGTCGAGTAGTTTTCGAGTTAAATTGTAACAAACGAAAAATCATATCTTTTCTCTCTGTAATATTAGTTTAGATGATACGGCACGTAAATATTTTTTAAAGTCAAACTCATTTATTTATTTAGATCAAATCATCATCTCAACCCATAAACGTCCCACAGCTGGGCACGGGTCTCCTCCTTATAGTAGGAGGCATATTAGTCTACTATACCACGCTGGCCAGACGGGTTGGTATAGGGTTTTGTTTCGAGATTTCCTTCTCTTGCAGTGGGTATTATCTGCTTCACTTTCTCCCTTAGTCGACTTTTACGACACCCATGGGATGGAAGGGGTGGTGACATTTGTATTCTTAGTCCGTCGCCACACGGAGAATATTTATTTATAATTAAATAAATATTCTAATATAATTTAGATCAAATACATAATACTTATGAACGTTATAAGAAGAAAAATATACCATACAAAATTAAATTTAGGTAAAAAATAGTAATTAAGAATGAATTAAGCTTTTCACTGTATGGCAATATTTATTTTGAGAAAATGTTTTCAAAAACAAAGAAACATGGCAAAGTGGGTCACTGTCTGTGACGTCATTGTGATCGAAGTCATCAAGTTCAATAACCTAAAATTATCCACTACATGACAGCAGAGCAAAAGTTAATTTTTGTTAATTGTAGAACATTTTTGTTGACAACATGTCAGTGTGTTATTTTTTACTTCAGGGGCCATATCATGATGTCTTTACAGTGATTTAGTTTCAATCTTATTTTGAAATTTGTATGTGTCCCGTATGAATAACGCGGCTCCTCATAAAATAAGCGGAACTTTCCACCACTAAGCTCTACGTTTTTTTATATTACTTAAATGGCAAACAAGCATAAGTCCCGCCTGGTAAGCAGCAACCGTAGCCACACGCAGCCCTGGATTTTCTATAGCGGCGACCGAGGCTACTGCCCAGGGCGGCAAAATTCGAAGCGTAAGAGAAAAAATACACTTTATCATTTTCTTTGACGTGAATGATTAGAATTAGGCCACCTCTGCCATGGTAGTAAAAACTTTGTTAAATTAAAATAAATAAGATTTATTTTTGTCATTACTAAGAGAAGAATCGACGACTGCCTTGGGGGTCCAGTATGCGTCTACTGTGCACGAGGTTGTGGGCCACACAGGACAAAACTATGTGTGACCCACAAAGAATTGTTCTGAGTTTGGGTGTAATTTGTGTCCGTTAATTATATGTTTGTAAAGTCTCCCGCGACACAGAGCTTGTTGTCTAGTGCGGGAGTTGTCTTTTTCAAGAAAATATATATACATATATATATTATGACAAATTTAATGATTATTATAATGTGGGCCATTTTAACAGTGCCCAGGGGCGGCGCTGAGATTAAATCCAGCCCTGGCTACACGTGCAGTCAGCTTGTGGCTAAGTCTGCATACACCATTTGTGTGGAGCTCGAATCCACAAGATTCGATCTCCACACAAATAGTGTCCAAAATGGTTATACTTAAATACCTTGTGTAAGTAAATCTATACTTCTATACTAATATTATAAAGAGGAAAGATTTGTATTTTGTGTGTATGTTTGTAATGAATAATCTCAAAAACTACTGAGCCGATTTTAAAAATTCTTTCACCATTGGAAAGCTACATTCACCCTGAGTAACATAGGCTATATTTATTAATAGAAAAGATTAGGGATCCTTACTAAAACTTAAGTAACGTAACCCAAGGTGTTAAAAAGTGCCCTAAAACGTCTTTCTTTATGTCCACCCGTGCGAAACCGGGACATGCCGCTTTTTATCTAAATGTTATTCCAGACCATAATCTATCTCTGTGCCAAATTCATCCATCCATCCATGCATCAATCCATACTCACAAACTTTCACATTTATAATATTAGTAAGGATTTTTATAAAATTCCCCGATGAGCGTGAATCGTCTTTTAAATAATAATAATAATAAAACATTTTCACTCAATCGGGCAAAAATAACAACTGTACACTGAATCATACTATGACGTTTGATAGTACAAACGTCATAGCATTATATTAAGAATACAATTGTTTCCCTGAAACGTATCTAAACTTTATAATTAAATAAATATTATGCAGTATTTCTAACAACAGTTATTGTTCAATTATACTCTAGACAATGAGTGAATATAACTGTCAACGGTTGAATACAAAAAAATAAAATATTCTAAATAAAATATTGTAGGTAGGTATTCGACTGCCTCGGTGGTCCAGTGGCCGCAGTATGCGCCTGCTGTGCACGAGGTTGTGGGTTCGATTCCCACACAGGACAAAACTTTGTGTGACCCACGAAGAATTGTTCTGAGTCTGGGTGTAATTTGTATCCATTAATTGTGTGTTTGTAAAGTCCCCCGCGACACAGAGCTAGTTCTCTAGTGAGGGAGTTCTTTCTTTAAAAAAAAATATATACAAACAAGCAATTGTCCTGATGCGTTAGCTTATGGACACATTTTTTTACACCAGGACCTGAAAATGTATCTCTGGGATATAAAAACGTTTATTTCAAATCGCATCCCTAAATGAGCGCTGGAGACCTGTATTCACACACAGGAACACAACTACAGCGCTGTGTGTAGTTATTTAGCTGTGGTCTTTTATAATAATAATAAATAATTTAATTTCAGATAATAAAATAATAATATAATATGATAAAATACAATATTATTACAGACGCACAGACAGGTTTTAGAAAAAACTTCACAATAAATAAAGCAATTTATAAGTTTCTTGAGGAGGTTATGATTAATGTCGACCAAAAGACACCAGTGTGCGCATTATTTATGGACCTTACCAAAGCATTTGACTGTGTGGATCACGAAATTCTTAAACTGAAATATGGCTGATGTATTTATTTAATAATTGGAACAACTCTCATGACTGCGCTGATGTATATTATTAATTTTAGATATTATTAATTTGTTATTATTTAATTATTGTGAAACATTTGCATGCCTACAGGTGGAGTATGGAGGCACATTCAATATTTGTAACATCATTCACTGTACCCATATTCGCAAATAAATGATTGATTTGATTTGATTTGAAATAAACAATAGATACATACCTTACAGACTAACATACATAATTACAATTTTGTTGTTGTTAGTATTATATTACTTAGAAACTATGTTAGTAACGCTTCTCTTGCACTGTAATGTCTTTTGGAGGCCTTTACCCAGTTGGGGTTGCTCGCTAGTATAGTGCCCTACCTCTCTTGCATGCTATTAATAATGCTAATTAATAGTTTCTACCATCTTATGCTTGTAACACATTTTAAGCAAATAACTAGGTAAACAATTTTTTTTAGCAATTAATTTAACATTTAATGTTTATTCATATAATTAAAGCTTGTGCTGATTAAAACTGGTTTATTTACTGATAATATCTATACAATTTAGGAAAACTTTATAAATTTTAAATATCTATACTTAAAATATAACCCATGTAATCCTACTAATAATAAAATATTATAAACGCGAAAGTTTGTAAGTATGGGTGGATGGATGGATAGATAGGTTACTCTTTCACGTAAAAACTACTGAACGGATCTAAATGAAATTTGGTACAGAGATAGATTATGGTCTGGAATAACACATAGGCTACGTTTTTTACAGCGATAACCGACATCCACGCGGGCGGAGCCCCGGACAACAGCTAGTATGTAATTAGTTACTGCAATGCTTTAGGTGGTTAGTGTGTCATTAACCACTGTGACGGCGTATAATGGGTACGATCTAGACACAGAAAAAAAAAGTGTGTTCCTCTAATCTATACTAATATTATAAAGCTGAAGAGTTTGTTTGTTTATTTGCTTGGTTGAACGCGCTAATCTCTGAAAGTACTGGTTCGATTAGAAAAATCTTTTTTTTGTTGAATAGTGCATTTATCCAGGAAGGCTATAGGCTATATAACATCACGCTATGATCAATAGGAGCGGAGCAGTAGTGAGATATATTGCAAAATCGGAGAAAATATTCCAAATTACCACGCAGATGATGTCGCAGGCGACCCCTATGTTTTTTTAAAGCTCCCCGTAACAGGCTTGTTCTGTTGTTCACAAGTGCGGCAGTTATCTTTTTAAAAAATCATCTCCTAATATATAAAATTCTCGTGTCACAGTTTTAGTTACTTCTCCGAAACGGCTTGACTGATTCTGATGAAATTTTATATGTATATTCAGTAGGTCTGGGAATAGGTTGTTATCTATTTTTTATACCCCTAAGTAAAAGAGGTGGTCCACGTCAATTTTTTTCCGATATTTTTATGATGTGGCATTGAAAATACATACAAGCCTAAATTAAATACTTAATTAATAATTAAACACCCTTATACCCCTAACCCCTATTTTTAATAGCGTTATAAGTATTTTTATTTTATGTGGCAGAACAACGTTTGCCGGGTTAGCTAGGATTTTTATAAAAGTAAACTATTGAAATTTATTATTTTAACACTAAAGGAAAAATGTTGTCAATATAGCATTATCTTATTAATAAATATTTTTGTTATCCTCGTGTCGTGGTATTATTTCAATTTAATTTATTTATTTAACTGTATCAAACAATGAAAAACTGTTTGCCTCTGGGAAACTATATTTACTATAATATATATGGGAGTTTATGATGCGTAGGTACACGACGGACTGGCATGGGCTGAGTTTGAAACTTCTTTAATTCTTTCTTTAATAATAATAATAAATATGCTTTATTGTACACCAAATTTTAAAAATACAGGCAAGAAATCAATAAGATACATCGAACAGTGTGTACAATGGGCGGTCTTATCGCTATAAGCGCTCTCTTCCGGACAACTCTACTTTGATGCAATTTGCGTGTTAGTCAGTATATAGTCATTCGGCGCACAATGCACATTCGCAAAATGTCATATTCTTGAATTGTCATATGCTGAAAACGTATAACATCAAATTTGCAAAATAGAATTTTCGCAAAATGCCAATGCGCAAAATGTCATTTTTGCAAAAAATATCAAATTAGAAATGTTCCTTTTTTATTTGGATTTAAGTTATTTTCCCTGTGTGCGGTCTTTACAAACATACAATTAAATTCTTCGAATACCTACAGAGTAACTTAGCGACTTAATATTCTATATTAATTCCTAGCTAGCTAACTAGTTGCACGCTCCGACTTCGCCCTTAAAAACCTACAAAGTATTAGAAAACTTTAAAATAAGATAAACGAAATTTGTAAAGTCGTTTTAAAGTTATGGCGTGTCAAAAGTAAATAGGGATTCATTTATACATATATAGATTTTATATTAATAATAATATTTTTTGGGACAACTCACACAACACCATCTGATTCTAAACTAGGCAGAGGCTGTACTATGCGATCAGACAATCGATAAACATACTTATATTTTTCTAAATACATACATATTCTTACTTATATTATAAATGTGAAAATTTGTGAGTATGGATGGATGGATGTTTGTTACTCTTTCACGAACTACTGAACGAATCTGGGTGAAATTCAGCACAGAAATAGATTATGGTCTGGAATAACACATAGGCTACTTTTTACAGCGATAACCGACATCCACACGGGCGGAGCCGCGGGCAACAGCTAGTTATAGATAAATTACACCCAGACACAGAATAAACAATCGTGCTCATCACACACATATTTGTATTAGGTGGGAATCGAACCCACGACCTCCAGCTTAGCAGTCAGAGTCGCTAACCACCAACAGGCCAGCCACCCAGCCTTATATAGGTTATAGCTGGGCTAGTCATTTAAATTTACACTTCACAAACTATATATTGTCGTATCATCACGCTAAAATTTAAAGGGAATATGAAAGTAATAAACATGACACAGGACGTAATTGAATTACAACAATAAAATGGAAAAATACCGATGATGAGCGCTTGAATTGCTCATCACCGGTATTGTTCACGGCGTGTCGTATGACGCACATGTGAACGTTTCGAGTTTGGCCGTACTTCTTGTCTACTGATCCATCCATGGCTTTATAATTAGAGATCGGAGATTCCGAAGTTTAGGTGTTTTTTTAAATGTTTTTTGATACAACTCCCGCACTAGAGAACAAGCTCTGTGTCGCGGGGGACTTTACAAACATACAATTAACGGATACAAATTACACCCAGACTCAGAACAACTCTTTGTGGGTCACACAAAGTTTTGTCCTGTTTGGGAATTGAACCCACAACCTCGTGCATAGCAGGCGCATACTGTAGCCACTGGAGCGCCAAGGCGGAGCGTTATCGATAAATCCTGGGATTAACATTTTAGTGTAGTGTAGTTCTGAGATTTTATAAATTTGATTGACATAAATGAGAATTGCCCTGTTTAAAAGTAATGTTGAAATAAAAATATACTACTTTTTGTGTTTTTTATTTACATGGGGCTGCTCTAGGAGAATATATGTACAGCGACCAAGTAGGGGATTTACATAGGGCGTTTTTTCTTGTATCAAAAGTGAGGTGTCTGTTTGTGATCCGAATTGCTAATTACAGGTGGTCTATATCTCTCATTAATCGCTAGCTTGTTTGCCATGTTTGGTTAAAACAAGGACGAGACGGAGACAGACAGTTCAAATGATACTTAACAAGTATTTTTATACAATTCCTGCGCTAGAGAACAAGCCCTGTGTTGAGTAGGACTTGACAAACATAGAATTAATGGAAACATATTCACCCCGATTTGGTCGTGTCTATAAATCGTGTGGGGATGGAACTCATAATACGCCATGTAGTGGTAAATGGCAAAGATAACTAGGAAGGAAGGTAAGTGCGTGTGTCTGTGTATGTATGACCTGAGAGACAGTCCGCAGCGAGTCCCCGAGCGCGGAGCGCAGGCGCTGCACGTCGCGGGCGGCGCGCCCGCTGCGCGCCACGTACGACTGACGACGGCGGATCTCCGCCGACAGCTGGCTGCGGAGCTGACTCGCCTGCACATATATCAATATATTTTACAAATACAATACAAATATGTTATAAAGTCAAAGGTACAAAAAAAGCTAAAAGTATTAAAACTATAAATAAAAAACTGATTGAAGTCGCAGTTCTGAGGAACGGTGCCCAAAAGACATTCCCACTAATACGTTGACCCAAATAAAGGCCAGCCTTAAGATCGTGAGGTGACTCGACTAAACGCTTAGATACCTATCATATTATATACGAATTAGTTTACTAAAATAACGTAATATAACTTTACAAAGTTTAAAAAACAGTTGTAAGAGTGACCTGGTTTTCAAGACGCATGATCTGTTGCCTGTAGCTGGCGTCCCGCGACTCGAGCAGGCGCTCGGCGTGCAGCGCCGCCTGGCGGTAGCGCTCGGCATCGTCGCGCCGCGCGCCCGCTGCGCCCGCGCACGACGCGTCCGACAGGAACCGCGTGCGGACCAGCGCTAGCTCCGCCTCCTGGACACAATCATATACACTTTACGCCATTCACTACGAAAACGAAGTGAAAAGTGCTTTACAATTTAAATACAGATATTTTATTGACAAACATTTTCATAGTTCTTAAATATTTAAAGCAATGTGGAAAAACCGAGCCCGGAGCAGAATTCGATCCTACACCTCTCGGGTTTTGGCTCAGCGCACTACCAATTGTACCATCTGTTTATTAAAAAAGAACAAGCCCTTATTTTTTTTTTCGTAGATAACCTTAATTTCCAACAGGCAGAGGAAGTAGCCTATGGACGCTTGCAACACCAGAGGTGTCACTCGCGCGTTGTCGACCCTTTAAAAACTTTATAACTCCTTTCTCAAATAATATCTCTTTTCTTTTAAAGCACACTGAGTGTGATTATCACAGATACAAGACTGATTTATTCATTTTACACGATTAAAAATAAAAATATATAAAAACACTAACCTTATCAGCAAGCTCCTTCTCCAGGCGTCTGATCTTCATTCTTAGCTCCCTATTCTCCAACTCTAAGAAAGTGAGGTCCGTCGTGAATCCTCTGTCTCTAGACGGGATAGTACTGCATTTACACTCCTTCATAGCCTCCTTGTAACCACGGATCGACGATTCTTTGGTAGAATCGGGACCTACAAAGTACAATACATTTTAAAATAAAGCTGCGAATAAAATATGACGACATCTTTTTGAAGTGGCGGATACCGCTCAGTGATATTGTACAAATAGTGCACTACAATGCTCTGAGGCTAAATTAAAGGGTGGTACTATTATAACGTGGAAGGGAAACGCTCTCTAAAACGAAAACTGGTGACAGGTGTGAAATAACTTGTTAGATAGCAACGAAGTAATGAAGAATTGATGAAATACCGGTTTTATATATTATAATCTTGTAAAAGATTTTTTAAAGTGAAACTTATTGTTTCTAATACAATAACAATCAGTAGCCCTAGCACGACAAACTATCGAGAAAATATTTGTATCGTCATCGACACCAATTTGTATGCTTTTTGTACAGCGCCTCATTCGCGCATAAAATGAACTAATTTTGGTAAAACGAAGTATGTTTTGACGTACGTAACGTAAATTTCGATAGCTATCGAGAACTGTCGAAACTATTTTCACTAAGAATTTGTCGGTGAGTGTGGGTGTGGTTTAGAACCACACCCACAAGTTTTCACAAGCATACCTAAGCTTGCTAATCCATCCATCCGCGTGGCTATTAATTAGCTATGAGTTCATACATGCTACCAGTAATGTATACCAACTACCGAAGTGAAGTCCCGATCTTCAGATCCAATAAAGTGGAAAATGAGACGTAGCATAGCTAGAAAAGCGTGAGTGTGATGCACCTCTGCCTACACCTTGTGATGCTATGGAATAAGTAATACGTTTTGTAACTACAGTGACTGCTTACCATCAGACGGCCCGTAAGCTTGTTTGTCTCCTAAGTAGTAAAACAAAAAACATTGCATCATTCGTGGACGACACAAACTGTATTATTATTTATATAATTTCAAGTAAAATCAGTAAAGACTGCCTTGACATGAGGTCAAAAAAATCAAATGCAGTAATAGCACCGTGTCCAACTACTGTTTTCCCGTTAAGGGACACTAGGAAGGGATATTTGGAAATTCAATTTCCAATGAGGAACCTTTGTAGAAATTTTTGGTTTAGGCTTTGCGTTGATAAATCAATCGGGACTAGAAATTATATATGTTTAGATTCACGAATTACGAAATGTTAATTATCATACCAGAGTCAAGGTCGGAGTAGTAGACAGTCTTCTCAGTTCTGTCATGACTCTTGCTCCTTAGCGCTGGTCTAGACGCCGTCATACGTCGGTCTGCCTCGAACTTGCGCACGGTGTCCTGCAAGGCGTCGCACTTGGCCTTCAACTCGGAACGCTCTCGTTGCAACTGGTGTAGTTCACGTTCTAGCTCGCTGTCGGCGCTGCTTTCCTTGCCGTCCCATGTCGTCATACGTAGTTGAGATTCTAAGCCGGACCTGAAGAAAAAGCCACAGAACTTGTTATATTCAATCGTTGTTGTTGTTATATTGTTATATCAGAAATCGAGTCGAATCTTGATCGAGTCGAGTCTTGTTATATCAGAAATCGAGGTCAATGATAACTCAAACTCAAAATTAATTTAAGTTACAAAGTAGCACTTATGAAGGTCATAAATTATGAATAAGCCAGAAAGATGATGTCAGCAAAAAAATCCTACAGCTCGTTCGCTGACGTGAGGCCTTGAGGAGAACTAGCAAGAAACTCAGGCCACTCTTTTTAATCGCCAGATAGTTACAATCTTTTGTAAAATACAACTATGGTAGCATGCAAACTGATGCATTCAAAACACGATAAAAAGCTAATCGTACTTAACCTTTTGTCCATGTAAAATAAGGGACGGGAAAATCCCTTTGTGAACCTAGTGGCGGTTCAAAGTCACCTCGCGATCAAAACCACGCAGAATGTTGTCCTTCCCCGCGATAAAAGGCTTATTCGATAGCACGGAAGTCACTTATTAGGAAAAAATAGAATGATACAAAACACAATGTTTCAAGATTATATGTCACCCACCTTTGTACTTCAACATTGGCAATCTGGTTGGTTAGCCTGTGCACCTGGTCTTCAAGAGTAGCATTCAACCTCTTCAATTCACCGAGAGCTGATTTGGCGCTTTCTAGTTTCTCAGCTAGTACTCTCTTTTCATTTTCACAACTACCTGAAATAGTCATAATGGTAACGATCATTAATATGGATCATTATTATCATCAGTATATCGCAATCGATCCTCCGCTTCTCGTATCCTTAATGGTGAAGCATATGGGAAAACGATGGACAAGGACAGTTACAACTACCGCACTAGAGAACAAGCTTTGTGTCGCTGGGGACTTTACAAACATACAATTAACGGAGAAAAATTACACCCAGACTCAGAACTACTCTTTGTGGGTCACACAAAGTTTTGTCCTGTGTGGGAATCGATCCCACAACCTCGTGCACAGCAAGCGCATACTGCTCCCACTGAACCTCCAAGGCAGACTGAATGCTGTGGATAGCTGGGGGAGACTTATCTTCAGCAGTACGGGTTATCTACAGCCGAAAGACGTCCTTTCATTTGAGAGATGATACATAATACATCGTTTTGTCATACATCATCTTCGTTTCATCAAACAAATTCAAGGGTGATGTTAAGCAGTTACTGTAGCCTATGAACACTTGCAATACCAGAGGAATCACTTGCGTATTGCCAATCCATTTATACCTGGGCTTTAAAATGGGAGTATCCCTGGGATTAGAATACGTTTCTTTCAAAACGCATCCCTAAATGAGCGCTGGAGACCTGTACTCACACACAGGAACATAACTACACCGCTGTGTGTTATTTGGCTGTGGTCTTCTGTAAGGTGGAGATCTCTCCCAAGTCGGGCTTGCTCGCTAGTATAGTGGCCTACCTCTCTTAGTTATACCAAATCTAATACGTACCAACACTCTTTTGCAACGTTCGTAGTTTATCAACAGCGTTATGTTCATTATTCTTCGCCTCGTTCAATTGTCTCGTCACTTTGCCCAGTTCGGCTCTAAGCTCACTCTCTGCGGTGGCAGCCTTCTGGAGAGATGTGGAGAGCTGTTCTACAGTTCCCTTCAATGATGTACATCTATCTTCTAGTTGAGCAATAGTGCGAGTGTAACCCTCACAACGTTCTTGTAGTTTCTGAAAGAGCAACCAATACATTAAACCAAGTAAAAGATCAAGGCATTGACGGTACAAAAGTTGGAATTTAATCCATTATGGTTTGAACTAAATATAGGAGAAGACCCAAAGTTGACCCTTGGGGAACACCGGATCACATATTGTTTATGTTATGCCAATATTGACAGAATACAAATGTCACCACGCCTTTCCATCCTAAGGGTGTCGTATGAGCCGACTAAGGGAGTAAGTCAGGCAGACAATATCCACTTCAAGAGAGGAAAAACTGGAAACAAAAGTTTATACCAACCCATCTGGCAAGCATGGTATAGTAGACTTATATCCCTCCAAGTGTATGGACAAAACCCGTGCCAAGCATTAGGACGTTTATGGGTCGATATATTATGATGAATATTGTCTTGAAGGTTTTGTATATAAGAAGTTATATTATAGGTGATCCACCTTACTGGCGACCTGCCCGCGCCAGTCTCCACTAAACGTTGCAGCCGATGGACATGCAAGAATAAGCGAAGCCTGAGTCCAGCAGTTGATGTCTTTCAGCTTAGATAATAATTATATAGTCACAGTTACCTTGAGCGCCTGGTCCCTGTCCCTGGCGGCCACAGCAGCTCGCTGCACGTCTCCCTCCAGCTGAGCGCGGCGCACGTCCAGCCGGGCTGCACGACCTAAAACAACAATACACTTCGTAACAACACCGTATAAGGAGCTCCCTGCCGAGGTTTTCCCAAGATACTATAGCATGGGGTTCTTCAAGAAAGGAGTTATAAGGTTTTTAAAGGGTCGGCAACGCGTGAGTGACACCCCTGGTGTTGCAAACGTCCATAGGCTACGGTAACTGCTTACCATCAGGCGGGCCGTATGCTTGTTTGCCACCTTGGTAGTATAATAAAAAAAAGGCTAAATACAATATCTTATCTCCGAAACTACTTAACCTTCGTAAATTCTAATGTGTCTTGCTTGGTTTGGACCAAGAGAAAAATTGGTTAAATGGTTTTAGAGAACAGATGGTCTGTTTGAAAGACAAAGTTGATGTTTAGGCAAGTTTTTAAATATAAGATGTTTTTTAAACTTTGTCTTATTAACATTGTGAGATCAAAATGTATACCTTCAGCCGCAGCAAGTGCTTCTCGCAACTGTCCAACCTCTTGCACTCGTTCTGCTAACTGTATGCGAAGGTTCTCTGCTTTATTCTGTAAATATAGAATAGAATAGAATAGAAAACTCTTTATTGTACACCAGTTACATTAATGATACAGATATTATATATTTAATGACTTATTTAAAAAGTCAATTAAAAAACTATTCTTTATTTATTTTATTTAGAATGAGATCCAATAAAATTTTATTATAATATATTTATTCGTTACCTCATTTTGCATTTTCTCCTCAGCAACAGAAGTCAACATAGCCTCTAGACTGGTGATCTTGTCCCTCAAGTTGCTTATTTCCACAGTCTTCGTTTGTACTGACTCGTTCTAGAAATGGAAACATAATAATGGCTTTATTAACACCTGGCCTTATTAGCATTACAGTGGACCCCCTGGTAATCCGACCGCGAATAAAATCTCCGAAACCTACCTAATGTAGGTTAATTTGCCAAACCTTGTAGTAGTTAAGTATGTAAAGTATATATCTTAACATTTTGATCTATAAATTTGTTGGATTACAAGGTACTCTTTTTAAAAAAAACCGGAGGTCTTAAGTATAATCCGGAAAATTCGGTAGTCCGACACTGCGCTGCAAAACGTAAGATTACCGGGGGTCCACCGTATTAACATTTTTACTTGCGAGCTGCGCTTGAAATAATCGTTTTCTTTACTGTATAACTGCAGCTGCTTTAAATCTGCCATCAAAATAATATAACTTGTTTCTCTTGATGACGTATGCTAATGCTAAGACAAATATAAATAGCGTTAGAAAAAAAGCATGTACGTTAATGCTATCGCAAATAGCGTTAGCATTAACGTATAACGTCGGTTTACTTACCAAAGCATTAAGTTGAGCATCCTTCTGTGAGCAGGCGGATTGCAGTCGTGCCTTCTCTTCCTGCACAGTTCGCAAGTTGCTGCTAATTGACTGCAACTTATTGTCACCCTTGCCTTGTTGCTCGCTTGCCTCTTTGAGCTGTTTCTTCATTAGGTTTACTTGGGATTTGTAATCGTCCTGTTATACAATTTATAAATTAGAATATGTGATTTAAAATTTATTTGAAAGCTAAAGTCAAGGTGCATAAGTCTCTAAGTAAGCCTAGTTATTGCATTGTTAAAATAAATTAATCAAAAGTGTAATTTAATTAATGTATTCGATACAGCCAAACTTAATTTATGTAAGTCTTGTTCGTTAGTATGGTGTACGACACAGATAATATAATACTAGTACAGATACCCCATCCCATACAAAGAATTGGTTCCCTGCTAACTCGGGCTAACCGTGGGGCTAAATTTTTACTATCTATACGACACTAGATGTCTATATCCAACAGATTACGTGCATACACATAAAATCAACAGATGGCGACACTTTATAACCGAATTTATTTATGTTAAAGAAATTATATTTTTCCCAAAAAATAGTAGGCATCTACACCGACCATAAGGGGTAGGTATCGCTTATTGTCTCGGGCTCGGGCCACGTTTACTCGCTCAAGGTCACGCGCTTTATGTACGAAATATACACTTATTTTGACTGTTTGCTTCCGTATTAAACTAGCGCTCCGCCCCGGTTTCGCTCCGGGCTAAACAATTTTTTTCTCGTATCTTAACAGAAGTTTACGGTATAGTGTTAAGTTTTTTGTTGATGGCTATTATTAGGTATACCTATAAAATAAATTGTTTTTTTTTTTTTAATTATTCGTGAAACTATAATAAACCTTTTTTTTTGTTTTGTCAGTTCAAATTAACAAATAAGTATATTATACCTAGCATCTATCAATTCAGTACCTACGAGATGAGTCGAATTAGGGTAATAATAATATTTTCTGACAATTCACATACCATCTGAAACCAAACTTGGCACAGCCTGTACGGTAATCAGACAACAAACAAAGCTCATCACACAAAGATTTGTCGTGAATGGTAATCGAACTTATGGCCCCCCAACTTAGTAGTTAAGAGTGACTAACCACTAGACCAACAGGCCAGTCAGGAGTAAGTGTATAGCATTCTGTGGTATTCGTCCAACAGTCCCATGGTACTGGGTTCGAATCCCAGATTCATGTCCAATTTTCGAAATTTGTTTTTTGTAGATGGTTTTAATATCAGATAATATTTTTTTAATTATTAGGAAAAATATAATAAATCTGTAATTATTAACTATCAGCACAGATTACTAAATAGTTACTACATCAGTTCGAATTCACAAATAGGTAATTTTCGCACAGTACGATACCTTAGCACCGTACGGAGGTACCTGTATCCGGCCAAACCGGGTTCGAATCCCAACATCGGATACACTTTTTGTATTTTGTATTTGTTTAGTTTTTAAAATATTGAATCCCAACATCGGATACACTTTTTGTATTTGTTTAGTTTTTAAAATATTTATAATAATAAATCTTAAATGTCACATTTTTGTTCATAATTTTGATAACGTAAGACATTTTTAAAGTTTTTTTGTTGAGAGAAAATAATATGTATACCAGTATTATTTATTTTTAACCTAACTTTATATATTTTTATACCTAGTATGACCCAACTGTAAACTTCAAAACCAGGTAGGTATTTTTAACCGACTTCAAAAGAGGAGGTTATCAATTCGTTTTTTTTTTTTTTTTTTAATGTTTGTTACCGCATAACTCCGTCATTTATGGACCGATTTGAAAAATTCCTTTTTGGTCTGACTGGACATACTTCCAGTTTTAACCCATTATCATCAAAAAAAAGTTCCGATGATGGGATCCATGAGGAATTGAGGGAACTCCTCAAAAGTTATAGGCACACATATAGCAATTTCAATATTTTTAACAACTAATCAATCATTTGCATTCAGAAAGTGTAATTTGGTGAAGTAAAACTGATGAAGAAGACCACAGATGGCCATCTGAACTTTTCAATAATAAGTATTTTACTGATAGCGATTAGATAAGTTTCGGTTATTGTTGCTAAGCAACTATTAATAAGAAATAATGACGTGAATGAATTGAGCGCGGATTGCACAGATTAAATATTGCTTTTAATACCTACTTGACCTGTGTTCAGCCCGACGCTCAGTCGATTTTATTCGATTGTAACAAACAAATATCTGAAAATTTTACAACTTGCCGTACTGAAGTCGGTTTTTTTTGTTAAAATTATAATTTATAAAAATCTGAAAATGCATACAGCGCCAGCACCATTACTCACAAGTCACTCGCAAGTTTCAACTTCTTAGTAGTACAAAATACTGCCGCTAGGACTACGGCGACATTATTGAATTTTGTAAATATAAACATATATTATAATTTTGTTTTATGAGCCCTTTATTTCATTTTCCTATGCTAGTAGGATTTCTTAAAATATAATAAAACATATACATACATATGTTTCAGGCTATATTTCTTCCAGGTTTGAATTTTACATAAACGTAAATAACAAATCGATATATGTAACTCCATCTATTGGTATTTATTCGTACTAATTTTGATTTGTTCCTGATGAGACCCCATGACCATACTAAAGAACAAGACTTACATAAAAAAACGGCAACACGCAAGTTATACCTCCGATATTGCAACCGTCCATAGGCAACGGTAACTACTACTAAACAAACATCAGGTGGGCCGTGTGTTTTGTTGACCACACTAGGAGTAGAAAAAAAACACTGCTTTCAATGTTACCTAAGCTTCATTCGCTGTTTTGTTTGAGTGGAAGTTTAATATCGAATATACTGAGGCAGAGATAGTTGCCTCCCTTTTGGATCAGATTGGATGCTTTTTAGATTGCAGGGTTCAGAATTTCTATATAAAATCATACAACGTTATAAAGTAAGTACCTTTTCGCGTTCAATCTGGCAGACTTCATGCATCAAATTGCGCACGCCCTTCTTGATTAGTTCAGGATCCACGTCTATTATCTCATTGCGATCCTCAGAATGGTCACGGCCTGCGGAGCGGAGGCGAGATTGTCGTTCAGTACCAGAACTACCTAAAATAATGTGGGAAAGTTCCGCCTGGTGTTAAGTGACAAATAAAGAAAAAAAAAAAATGAAAAGGTTTGAGACATTTTTTGATAAATATGTAGTGCATTAAATATTAAAATAAAAAAAAATAATTGTAATTTTATCAGTGCACTACATATTTATACAGTCAATAAATTAATTTTACGCAACGCTATAGTGGCGCATGAGCGTGCAAGAAGCGATGACGTCACACGGTGGTGAGTGTATCAGGACGACAGCTTGGCCTCCGCCTCACACTGTGACAGTGAGTGGTGTACCTCTGTGCGGGCTGTAGCGGCGCGCGGGGCTGGCCAGGCGGCGGCGCGCGGCGGCGTGCACGCTGCCGTCGGGCTGCACGCCGCACACACGCCGCAACGCGTGTGCAATGGATGACAGCTTGGCCTCTGCCTCGCGCTTGCCGCTCTCGCACTGCGACAGTGACGCCTCTAGCGCGCGGCACCGACCCTCGCTACCACCCAGCCGCGCCTACAGAACGAACGTACTTTACCATTATTTTCCTTTACCAATGTCATATATTTTACTTTTATGATATACACTATTATTAGTAACACAATTGGGTTTCGCATCAGGTAATGGTCATCATGTTAAATAACTAAAATTTCTTCATTTCTGGAGCGTGTATTTCGAAAACGGATGGAAATATAGAAAAGTATACATAATCAAAGTTATAGAAAATTTTATAAGCTTTAATTTCATCTTAGAACATTTTTTGCTAAAACGCAGCATTTTTGAGATATTAGTGAAAAACCTAAAATTGAGCCCTTTGTCAGCGGTCCTCCCTCCGCCTCGCCTCCTAGGCGTCAGGACTTTTAGTATGTTTTCTCTCTAAGTATTCTGAATAAGTTTCTGAAGAAATCGCTTAGGTTCCCGCTCACGCACTCTACAACTACTTTATTGATTGGACTATTTATCGTAAGATAAAAAAGTCTTTACCTGTCACTAATATATACACAATCGCTAACCAACCAATCTTATTAATCGCATTAACTATTTCAAATCTTTTCTTCTTAATCCATTAAACGTGTGCACAATGTGAAAATTACAGTGGTCTCATCAACCGAAATCAAACTCACACTCACAAAATATTTTCATTCCGAAATCAATCAAAAACAAATCTTTGTAAGTAATATGTATTTCGGTGTACAAAAGAGAGTTATCTATCTATTAATCTTATGCCCAAATATTTTAAACTTATATTTATATGAGTCATAATTTACCATTATTGGCTATTTGCGGTAAAAGAAAACAATTACAGCTAATATATGCATACATACCTTTAGTTCTTGTATCTGTTGTGTAGCATCTGCTAGGCATACTTCCAAGTTGTGCTTGAGCTCTTCCAAACGACGTTCCTTTGAACGACAGTCTTCCAACCGAAGTACCAGTTCCTAAACATAAATAAATTATTTATTTTACTGTTGAGTCGTAAATGACGAATACCTCGGCCTATCCCTTCAGGGAAAATGTAGTGCTACTATGTTATACAATGTTACCTGGTCCCTGGCCCGGCAAGCCTCCTCCAGCTCTGCGGCGCGCTGCCTGGTGACGTTGAGGTCCTGGCGAGCCTGCGCCAGCATGGCCTCGAGCTCAGCGCCGTGGCGCCGCGCCGCGCCCGCCTCGCCCGCCGCTCGCTCGCGCTCCTCGCTCTCGTTCTGTAGTCTACGTATATACGTATACGTGCACGTACGAAACACAAATCAGTATCCGTACTAATATTTTTACTGTTCATTATCGAAGTATTTATTAAATATCGTAACTATTGCAATCAACCTTAATAAAAACCAATCTAAACTTTACCACGTAGGTCCATTACTAGGTACTCGTTAGTAACCAAGTGCACTACCACCAAATCGAATCTCAACGCTATATCAAAACGCTAAACTTGCCCGTTACTGCTGCAACAAGTTACCTAATATTTTTATTTATTTAATTCCACACATTTCTATATGAGCGGTGTATCTAACCTTCCTCTACTGGTAGTACAAGAAATTCCTGGTAATAAAAGCACTCCAAGCACTTGAAACCGTTGATCTTACAACTGATCTCACTCCAATCGGATCGGATTACCGTCACATCGAGCTATGAGGGTGAGAAAATAAACAGTGCACCTGTATTTGCACCATACTCTCAGTTAAAGCTGGCCGGCTTGACCAAAGCCTAGTGCAATCTATAGCAATCACTAACCTAGACTGCAGCTCCTTGATATCATGATGCGCTTGTTCAAGAGCAGCTCGTTCTCTCTTTAGTTGTCCTTCAGCGGCCTTGAGCTCACGGGTCACGTGTTCGCCACCCGTCTCACTATCCTTCAGCAATGTCTGTACACGAGACAGCTCCAATTCTAGAGATGTGCGGTTTTCTTCTAGGCCTGAAGAAGGGAAATTTAATTTTTTTTTATTAAGTGCCTTGATACGGTAAATGAAGCACTTAAACGCAGTAAGTATTGGAAGCACTTGAAACCGATATAAAATACATTTAGATCTAGTGCAGCTATATTTGTGGATTAAAGAGAAAGAAAGAATTTTTTTATACAAATCAAGCTGATTTGTAACGACTGCCATTGTTTATTATTAAAAATTTCTTAAGCGAATGTATGACTGTTTCCTAAATACATAGCGAGACTTATCCGTGTCTTACTCAGACGGAACGTATAGCCGCTCTTCCTGAGCCTGACTTTTTCAGTCTTGCCGACTTGCCGTCCCATAGAACTATGAGAGAAGAATAGCCAGTACACCTATTACACATAGGGTACACTATCATATTTCTTGCGCAACAAGGAGTAGTAAGAAAATTGGCCTGGAGGACTATAAAGTATTATTACTATAATGGACAAGTATTTTTAAGGTTCTTATACCTTTTTGTTACCCGAATTTTCGGCCGAATTGCACCGACCGTGCTCACGGGTTGACTGTATAGACCCGTTGTCCATTACAGTAATAATATGTGTACAAATCGTGAAAGTTTAAAAGAATCCTACTATAATATTATAAACGCGAAAGTTTGTAAGTATGGATGGATGGATTACTCTTTCACGTAAATACTACTAAACGGATCTGAATGAAATTTGGCACAGAGATAGATTATGGTCTGGAATAACACAAAGGCTACTTTTTACAGCGATAACCGACATCCACTCGGGCGGAGCCGCGGGTAACAGCTAGTTGACTATAAAATAGTTACGTACCAGCGATCTTATGATAAGCCTCGTCCCTAGCCCGCGCGGCCTCCCTCCTCTCCTGCTCGACTCGCTTGACGTGGTCGCGCAGCTCGCGACAGCTGCTGTTGTACTTGTCGCGCTCGGCCGTACAGTTGGTCAACTGCCGACGTACGTCTGTCAGCTCCTTGCGCAGGCTGTCAGATTCGTTCTCCACTACAAGTTAAGAAAAAAATTATAAATATAGACATTTCGGAACTGAAACTTATATATCACTGCTTGTTAATGAAATTACACAATATAAACCATTTAATTGCAAAAAAAACAAACCTTATAATAAAACAGTAAATACATAATACGAATAAACATCTATTTATTTACTCAGGCGAAAGGCAACCACTGCTAACATATATGTTATCGATAATTTTGTAAAAGTTATTATGTAAGAGTTGTCATTCACCATTTTGTTTGTATTCACCCTAAGGAATTTCATCAAATCAAAATCATTCTGCCCCGCCTAGGAAGAAGGACACAACTGGATGATACAAGGTGAGAAAAAAAATTGGATTTCAGACACCTAAAATATTTTTTTCTGTAGCTTTTGCCATCCAGTAACGCCGTTTTTCTTTAGGAAGACAGAATTATCCTGTTTGGTTGACTATACACAACATATTGTAGGTAAATATACTCACACTCCTTAAGTTTCCGTATAGTCTCCTGTAGCTGCGCGTACGCATTGTCGTACTTATCTTCGACGAGTGAGAGCTGCGCGCGTATCTCCGTGCACTCTCTGATGACAGACTCCTTCTCTAGGTGCAGTTCCTTGATGCGGTTCTCGAAGCGAGCGCACTCGTCTTCTGCTGTGGCTCTACGGAAAGAGATATATTGATTGCAGGCTATTATTGAAAAAGAAGATAACTGGACATCATCAATATGAATCTAGGCTTTGGCAGCTTTTGAGGAATCTACGGTTTATGGTACTCAAAAAAGTGTTAAAATATATTATTTCTTTATTCTTCCGATTTTATTTTATAATCATTGTTAGAAACGAACCGCAATACATTAATATATAATATTCCTGAACTGTACTAGCAGTCTAAGTCGTTCTAGTTGCCACTACATGGCTTCTCTCAGGAGCTCTGAAAACCTAACTCGCCAACAGGAACACAATAAAAAACAGGTAATGTTGTACTGCCCCAATCTAGCTCCCTCGATTGAAAGAGAAATTGCGCTATATTCGACTACAATTTTTGTTTCTACGCTACACATTATATACTTTATTTTATTTTGTAAACAATATCAAATGTAACTTACTTGGCTTCTTCCAGCCTGGTCTTGAGCGCGGCGATTTCATCCTTGAGCTGGTTGACGTAAGTTCTGTCTTGTTCAGAGCGAGCGTGAGCGTCGCGGCGACATCTCTCAAGTTTGTTCTGTTCACAGTCCAACGCGCGCTTCGCTTCTTCTAACCGTTCTAACAGAGCTTGTTGCTCTTGGTGAGCTATACAAAAAAATGACATGTTACTCGATGCAGACAAGCTGTATTTTAATAATTGCATACACCATTTACTTGCTTATACCATAAAACACGGGTACAAACATATACCATTATGGTTATACTAAATGCCAAGAATGAAAAAAAAGGTACAAGACAAGTGCTTTATAACCGTACGTCTTAAATTATACAGATTTTTGAAGGCGTTGTTGAAGGTAAATTGTCTAACTCTAGAAATATTGTCTAAAACCTGCAGATTTTTCGTCGTAGGTAATGCTGTACAAAGAATGATGAAATAATAAAAAATATAATCAGATATTAAACCCTGTCTGTATTGATTAAAAAAAAAGATAATACAAACCCATAAGTAACGCCTGTTGTTTATCGTTCTCAGCTCGCAGCATAGCCTCGTCATGCTGCAGTATGAGCTGGTCACGTGCTGCGAGTAGTTTCTTCTCTTTCTCTCTCGCGGCCGCCTCGCTACACTCCTTCTCACTCGTCAGAGTCGCTATAGTCTGACTCAACTTGTGCTCTAGTGCTTGACGGAGTTGTTCCTGGAAATGTAAAATTACTTACTTCCATGTCTTTGAGACATCCAGTCAAGTGTGATTCGAAATCACGGGTTTAATTTTTGTTTTATTTTTCTGTACTATTTATACCTTTATCAACTTTAATTATTTTATATTTTTCGTTTTGCAACACCGAATATATTGGGTATGTGGTTGTTTTAAATTGCTTTTCAAGTTTAAATTAATGCGACATAGATAAGTTAAAAGAGAGGGTACCATACAAGCGAACAAGCTCGACTCGGGAAGAACCTTCACATTACAGAAGACCACAGGCAAATAATTACACACAGCGGTAGTTGTGTTCCTGTGTGTGAGTACAGTTTCCAATGCTGGCTTAGATATGTGTTTTGAAGAAACGTTTTCATATCTTAGAGATACTCCATCAAAAAACACTGGTGTTTTTTTTTTGGCTAGACAACACGCAAGTTATACCTCTGGTATTGCAAGCGTCTATATGCTACGACAATAAGTGGTAAAGGATGCACATAGCTCGCAGATGCGATGGCCGTTGGGGCAGAAAGGTTCTAGAGTAGCGACCACGAACGGCACGAACTGGAAGACGCAGCGTGGGCAGGCCTACAACAAGGCAGATCGACGACCTGGGTAAAGATCAGGGGCAACTGATGGACATGGTCAGCTTAGGACCGAGTGATGTAGAAAACCTTGGGGGACGCCTATGTCCAGCATTGGACGTCTTCTGACATCACACAGGATATATATATTTTTTGTGTTGTTATTATGTCTATTTTTTTTTACCATCTGTTATCCTGTGTATGTTCAAATAAATGCGTTTTTATCTTTCTTTCTTAAGGCTGAGATGGTTGGATGGATATGCTACGGCAATTATATTACAAAACTCTAATATAAAAGACAACCTACCTTCTCTTCTTTGAGTTTAGTAATATTCTGTGTGGTAGTGCGGTTGATATTAGTTATAATCTGTTGGTATTCAGCCTCCTTCTTGCCAGATGCTTGAGACATAGAGTTTCGAGTGTCACGTAACTTCTTCTCGCTGTTTTCCAGGTCTTTTGTTAGACGGGCGATTTGACCTGTATATACAAAACAATACATAAAATCTAATTTAAGAGATGTAGGGCACCATACTAGCGAGCAAGCCCGACTGGGGAAGGACTTTTACCTTACAGAAGACTACAGCCAAATTACTACATACAGCGGTGTAGTGTTCCTGTGTGTGACTACAGGTCTCCAGCGCTTATTTAGGGATGCGTTCGGAAAGAAACGTTTTCCTATCCCAGGGATATGCCATCTTATCGAATCCAGATTTTATCCTGGTATAAAAAATAGGTCGGCAACACGCAATATACATGGAATTTTACATTGTTGAGTTATAGTTTTTAAACTGAGTGTATTATATTTGTATTATTGTTAGTTTTACGAGCGAAAAAAAATTCTGTGAGTCTTCGATTAGTGGGATTGGTATTCATTAAATAAAGAAACTTTTTTCACCTTTCAAATTTTCTTGTTGCACCAATGTCTCCTGCAGTTCCTGTTCAAGTTTGGCACGCTTGTTGTCTGCGTCCTCCAACATGTTGGCGGTGTCGAACAACACCGCTTCGAGAGCATCCTTCTCTGATCGTACACCGGCGAGCTGTTCTTGTAAGTGATGCTTGTCTTTCTCCAAGCTGTCTATCAAGATCTGTAGATAAAGGTATTCTTGGAAATTAACTTTAAAAAGAAAAAACAAATCTCAAAGCTTTATATGAGCTATCATCACTACATATTATAAAACAAAGTCGTTGTCGCTGTCTGGCCGTCCCTATATATGCTTAAATCTTTAACACTACGCAACGGATTTTGAAGCGGTTTTTTTGAATAGATAAAGTAATTCAAGAGAAAGGTTTATATGTATATTACATGCATAATATTGTAAATAAACACTGATAAATTTAGAAGTTTCTAATGTGATGTCGTAAATAAACACAATTTTTGCGTTTACATTGCAAACGCTGGCTGAACCCCACGAGTTAGATCAAAATAATGTACTACAGTATTGTACACCTTAAAAAGGTCTACGAAAAAGTCCGTTGTATATAAAGACTTTCTGTAGCATATTTAGTAGCCGAAGCCGGGGCAGGTCGCTAGTAATTTTATATTTCGTGTATCTTGGAAACGGCTCTAACAATTTGGGCCAAATTTTGTAATAATGATAATAAAGATAATGTTTTGCTTTGGAAGTCAAAAAAATACCATGTTGCTAAGGCCAAGTCACGGTCGCCAACTTACTCACACATACATTTATTGCATTCTTTTCCATATCCATTAAACAGTCAGGGTTAAAAGTAGCTGGCTTAATATTTTTTTTAGTTTTAAACATGATGATGCCAAATTTATTTAAAAAAATCCTCGTCACAACAAGGTCATAACTTTTTATCAGCTTAACGGCATTCCATAAAACATAGCTAAGACCGACCACGATTAAATAGACTTTCAAGCAAAAAATGCCTTACAAGTGGTCCCATCAATTCGGCCGCTACAAAGCCACAGACAAACATAGGCGTCAATAATTAATACTTCGTTTTTCTACGTCAGATAATAAATAGAAAGGTAACAATAGTGCAGTTTTACCTGTTTCTCTTCACCATCTTTAACGTGATCTTCAAGTGCTCTGTTGATCCTGCCGATAGTCTCGTTGGCTTGTTCCAAACGTTGCTGCAAACGTATAATCTCTTCGTTCAACGTGTCCTTCTTGCGTACCATGGCTGTTAATTGAGAGCTTAGTTCACCTCGCTCCCTGGAAGAAGATTATTATACTTATATTATAGTGATGATCATTGCTAATACAGACATCTCACTTTCAATATTATTATTTTTGATAGATTTTTTATACTACATAGGTGTCTGTCCAAAAAAATGAACACCAGAGTTTTGTGGTGGAGTATCCCTAAGATATGAATACATTTCTTTAAAAGTACTGGAAACCGCCCACACAGCATTACAACTAAGCCGCTGTATGTACTTAATTGACTGTGGTATTCTGTAAGGTCGAGATATTTTGTTTTGTATTGTTTATTAAGGTTCACCAACAATTGTTTACCTTCATTAATATTTAAACTAATACTTGGCTTAAAACTAATAACAATGTATCTAATCAATTATAGGTAAACACCGCTTGTTTATTTAAAAGAATAAAAAATTACTCCTTTCCTCGATTTACTTTTTATATTTTTCTGTGATGATGTGCATTTTTTCTTTAAAAGGATTTTCCGCGATACAACAAGACACAAGAGAGAGAGACAACGCCTGTGTCGCGGGGGACTTCATAAACAGACATTTCACAGACACAAAGTACAACAGACTTAGAACAATCATTTATGGATTACGTAAAGTTTTGTCCCATGTGAAAATTGACCCACAATTCGGCGTGAAGTTATTGGCACCTTAACCAGTGACGTAAATGTCTTATCGCTTTCCTATTACTTTTTTAATGTCGCATTATTCTCTTTTAACTTTACCTTACAACTTGCCGCAACTCAAGTTCCACCTTCTCCCTGTCACCCTCGAGGAACTTGATCTTCTCACAGAGAGAAGCCTTGTCAGCCTCCAGTTCCATCCTCATCTGTTCTGCTGCGAGCAACTCCTTGCGCAACGAGTTAAGGTCACCTATCTGTTCCGACGACTGGTTCGACAGGCTTGACTTTTCATCTTCCAACTGCAAAAAATAACCAAACAACATAAAAAAAACTATAATACACATTTATAATTATAAGACTATGAGTTCGTGAGTATGTCAGTAGTAATCTCCGAAACCACTGCATCCTTTCTGAAATATTTAAACGTATTAACCGTTTAAAATTTGTTGTATAAAGCAATGCTCACATGTTTAACATCGTCCTGCAGTTTCTTCTTATCACCTTCAAGATTCCTGACCGCAGCTTCCAATTTCTCCACTAGATCTTGTAAATCGCCTCTCTCTAGAAGAGTTCTCTCCAGTTCTATTTCGAGATCACCTAAAATAATTAAGCGAATGCTTTATACCTTGCGTAACGATCGTAAGTAATCTGCATCGACATCATCAGAATATACATTCATATTTCTGGTAACATTCTGACACTCAATAATAAAAATAATAAAAAATAGAGTAGTGAACTGATCTAAGATTTAAAGAAGTTTGGGTCGTTTTTGTATTTTTAGGCGGAGGTCGTTCTGAAACTAACTTCTATGTTTCTCCATCTGCGACAATATTGTGTCTGCTTCCAATTTCTGTTGATCAAGCAGGTCTCTGGCCAGGGCGGTTTTATTGAGCTCTTCCCTCGTCGTTACCAGTTCAGAGCGTAGGCGCGAAGAACGTTCTTCTTCGGCCCTGTATACCACAAAAAAGTATATAAACAAATAATTTTAAGCTTTAAGTATTTAGCATTAAGGTTAAAATTAAAGTACCTCAACACTGCCTCCCTGCCAGCTGCCTCACGATGCAGCTGATCCACTTCCGAATTGAGGTTCCTCTTCTCGGTCTCCAAAGCTTCTATAGTCTTCTCGAGGCGAGAGTTTATCTTTTGAAGCTTCTCGTAGTCCGATGTTAGTGACTCCACCTAAAGACAAAAGGTAAAGTAATCTTTGAGTAGAAACTTTGATCTTGAGACTTGAACGGATTCTGATGAACCTCCTTCTTTTCTTACTTATTTCTTTTCTGAATTTATAAAACTGAAAGAAAGTTTTCTTATCCCAGGAATAGTTCATCTTAAAGCCCTGGTCTAAAACAATGGGTCGTAAACACGCAAGTAAACCTCTGGTATTGTAAGCGTTCATAGACTACGTTAACTGCTTAACATCAGGTAGACCGTAACCTTGTTTACCACCCAAATAGTATAAAAAAATCTTTGAATTTGCTTTTGAACGATAACCGCATTGTAATGACGCCATCCATTTCGGAGCCACGTTGCCACAGACAGACTCTCATACACCGTAGAAGGGCGCCTCGCCAAAGGACCACTGTATACTAGAGGTTGTTAGCATTCCCTTTCACCCTGTAGGTAAATCTTTTATTTGACCTTCAGCAACAATGAAATTGAGGAAAAATAAAATAAAAAGACGACAGTACATACCATAGCGTTAATTTCCACTCTGTTTCGTTCTAGATTGTTCTTATCGATCCTCAGCGCCTCCAGTGTCTTCTGCATTGACTCTTTCTCTTGTAAGAGTTGGTGAAGATCAGCATTGGCTTGATCCAGCTTACCTGTTAAGTGTATTTATTTTATAATATGTGCCACTGCTGGGCACGGGTCATCTCTCCTCAATCTAGCGAGCTGAGAGTTTAAGTTTTCATTAACATACTCTGGCTAATTCAGGTTGGTGGATCAGGCATGTTTTAGGAAATTCTTCTAAGACAATTTTTATTTAAGTACATATATATTACCATTTACAGGAAAATTTGACTTCCAAATCGGAGAAAAAGTACAATATGGCACCCACAATTACATTTATGATCCACACACAGACACTGCACAGAGAAAACTGGATTTTTGTTGTATCTATTTTTATTTAGTTGGGATACCTATGTATATTGTTTTCAGTTTTGGTTTTTTTGTTATGTTTGCCTTATTAATGCTTCTTGTAGGGCCATCCCACTGAAAACCAACCCCGTGGCATGAGATTTATAGGCTTCAGCAAGTAGCTGAGTGGGGTGACCTGAACTGAGTTGGTAAATTTGTTTGCTTTTTTAATAATTTTTTTATTAAGTGCTTGTTTTTTGTTTTATCAACAATAAACCTTTTTCCTTCTTTCTTTCACAATTAATAAACGCGTAATACTAAATACATTTTGTTCGGTAATTTTACTATGGTGCTAATTAGTGTAAACATTTATTATCTTGTAAAAAATAATATCCTGTAGTACTAGTTACCTTGTAGATCTTGAACCTTGCCCTCGAGTGTAGCGACGGTCATGTCAGCTGTCTCAGCGTGCTTCCTACACGTCATCAACTGCTCTCTAGAGTTTTGCAGTTTCACCTAGAATTTTATTCAAATCATAAACTCCACAATCTCTTCCAAAAATCTTGATGGTATTTATATTTGACTGGTCTGTTAGTCTAGTGGTTAGTGACTCTGACTGCTACGCCGGAGGTCGCGGTTTCAATTCCCACACGGGACAAAACAGTTTGTTCAGAGTCTGGGTGTTATTTGTGTTCGTGAAATATATGTTTGTAAAGACCCAGCGACACAGGTCTTGTTACCTAATGCGCGAGTGGGCTTAAAAAAAATTAAGATATTTGTACAAACTAATTATACTCATGCTTAATTGGGTTGTGACAGCCCTGTAAATGTTAACTCTAATAAGTTAGTATGTTACCTGTAGTTCATGTATTTGTATCTGATACTTGTGCAGGGCTGCCTGCACGGCGGATATGGTACTCTCGGCGAAGGCTGTAGCGTTAGCGGACGATGACACGCGCTTTGGTGATCTATATCATTATTATTTAGTATTAGTCCAGTTTTGGAGAAGGAAACAGAGGAATACGTGATTAGTACATTGTTCATTTTAAATAGGTTAATCAAATCAAACTGAAAAGTTGTCTATATAGCTCTTAAAGTAGGAAAGTTTTTTAAATATAATGGACCCCCGGTAATCTGACAAACGTTTTGCATGCAACATTTTCATTTGCGTGTCGGACTATCAAATTTGTCAGATTATAGAGTAATGCCTAAGACCCCCCTATACTCCGGAATTTTTTGAAAAACTGTACCTTGTAATTCGACAAATTATAGATAAAAATAATAAGATTTTATCTGAACTAGAAATCGTACTTGAACTACTACACGATTTGCCCAATCATGTACCCACATTTAACAATCGAATAGCAAGGGACGCCGGTCTACCGGGGGCCTACTGTATTTCATACATTGTATAAAGTAATTTTTTTTTTAAATTTGTTTTGGGGTTTTATTAAACCAGAATTTTTATCATGCCACAAAACAAGAACTAATAATAATCCAAATAGGTCGTACCTGTCGTGCAAGTGTATGTGTGAGGCGTGCGCGGCGTGCACGTGCGCGGGCACGTCGGTGTCGGAGTCGTGTATGAGCGCGCGCGCCACTTCCTCGAGCGCGCCGCGCATCACGTTCGCCTCGTTACACGCCACCTCCGCCATTTCACAACGCTCTTCCTGTTTATAACAACATAATGCCCTTACATTTTACTCAACCCTAAAATCTCTCAGAGGTAACTCCTATGTCAGGGTTTTTCAAAGTGGAGTATGCGTACCACTGAAGGTACTCCAGTTAGTCCATTATAGAAAATAATATAAATAATGTTTATATTTTGCTCCTTTGCACGGCTTTTATAAATACCTTACTTATTCTATCAATACTCAGTTTTTTTATTAAGGGGTTCGTCGTGGTCTAAACATAGGGAGTAGAGCCATTCGTTTGAAAAACCAAAAAAATATTTCTGATTTTCGGTACGCATGATTTGAAAAGCTTATTCATTTTGCAGCTAACGTTTCACATAGTATATTATACTAGGGGCCGCCCGCGACTTCGTCCGCGTGGTAATTTGGAACGTACATTTTGCATATCTCACTACTGCTCCGCTCCTATTGATCATAGCGTGATGTTATATAGCCTATAACCTTCCTGGATAAATGCACTATTCAACAAAAAAAAGTTTTTTTCTAATCGAACCAGCACTTTCTGAGATTAGCGCGTTCAACCAAACAAACAAACTCTTCAGCTTTATAATATTATATAGTATAGATAGTATAGATTTGTGACGCGAGTCGTCCATCACTGACTGCTCTTCCATGGCGCGCTCGCTCGAGGCGCCTAAGTCGCATATATGGCCCGCGTCGCCGTCTCTCTCTTTTCGTGTGTTTCCATACTGGCCATGTGGTTGGAAACCTACCTCTTCACTTACTCAACGTTATATATTGCAATACTCACAAGCCCCTGCAGTTCACCAAGCAGCCGCTGTATACGCGCGTCACGCTCACGTAACTCAGATATCGCTGCGTCACGCTGTGCGGTCATGTCACGCAGGTCGATGCGCATACTCTCCACGTTGATGTTGCCAGATGCAGTAGTTGACAGTCCAGTAGCCGATGATTGTCCGATGTTGCAAGGTTGTTGACCGCCAGACTGGTAATGTTGCGGTCCAGACTGGTATTGTTGCTGTCCAGACTGGTATTGCTGCGGTCCAGACTGGTATTGTTGCGGTCCAGACTGGTATTGTTGGGCACCACTCTGGTAATCCTGTGGCTGGTAAACAATACGTACGTTGATAAAGCAGATATCAGTTTCTAATTCTTATACTCTTGAGGAGGAACACAATATGTGCAAATGTGTTAAAAATATAAAATTTATTTATAAATTCGATAAGATTATAAATTAAAAGTACACACAGAAACGAAGTTCTTCCATGAAGAGCTATTGCCTTCAGTTAATTTCTGCACTGGAAGACAGGTCAGGCGTGATGGTATGAATCCATGGATGTCAATATATTGGTAAATTTATATTTTTGAGTGTATTTATTTCTCTTGTCGGTATCTAGGAGTAGTAATAGTAACTGCAATTTTTTTTGTAACACTTATGTGGCAGGTACCCCAATAAAGGCGCGCATGATAGTTGCGTCGAATATATTATGGTTTGTCAAACAAACCATAATAAAAACTATACAGGGTGAAATCGAATTCGTAAGCATCATTTTAACCCGAGATTCTTTACATAATATTAAGTCAGAAAAAAATATTGAATATTACTTAATGGAATTTAAAATATGATTGTAAACAATATTTTAAGTAAATTAAGTATAATATAAACGATGTCGCGTAGTAGGAAAAATGATAAAAATAGTTGTTTGGTATAGCGCAATCCAACATATTGAATTTAATTAGAACTGCTTGCTTCAGGCGGGCCCAAAAACCCCATTTTGAAAAGAAAACTTTTTCAACATTCTTTTTTTAATTTAAAGGGGCACAGGTATCAAGTATAGGGGCACAGGTATCATGTATAGGCGCTCGGTTTAAAAGGATGCTAACGAATTTAATTTCCCCTTGCATTGTCAACAATATTGTCTTACCTTACAAATACCACTGGAAGCAGCAAACGCATTGATGGAATACCCACTGAGCGTGCCGACCAGTTCCCTGACATTAGAGTCAAACTCGTTCTTGACTCGGTACAGGTCACGCTCTGTGTTGGTCTGCAGCTCAGAGAAGTGGCGCTTGACGGAGACCACCTCGCGCCATAAACTCAGCAGGCGGTTATGCTCGCTTGAGTAATAGTCGTTGAAGGCCTGGAGAATATTGTCACTATTAGTCAATTAAACAGTATTTAGGCCCATACACCGGGCGGCATTTTCAGGAGGCGGCAAATTCACAACTCATAATTTAACCTCCTGTGCCCAAATGTTCTTGTACAAGGACATTCATTAAAAAGAACTGGTTGCGGGGTAGATATTTATCAGTTTTTGCCCGGCCTAAAAAAAATTGAAGATCCGGGGCTGTATTTATAGGAAAACAATTTTAAGATACTGTCTGTAATTTTTAACAGACTTTCAAGAAGGAGGTTTTCAATTTGTCTGTATATTAGTTCTCATATATGTTTGGGCTTTGTTTATAAACCAATTTTAATTATTTTTTTGCGTTGGGTGTGATTTAGCTCCTGAGTGATCCCATATTATTTCATTAGTATGGTACCTTGAACAGAGATCCACCAGGAAACTCTTTGAAATCAAAAAGAGTAATGATTAAGATATTGATAGGTTGATGAGAATCCAAAAACAAAATGGTACCACCTAACATACTAACCGCTGAAAAGACTGATTTACAAAAGGTGAAGTTTATGCCAATGCTAGATCCGCTCTCGCGACCAACTATTTGCGTAACTTCAATCTGTAATTCTGTTATTTATTAGTTTATTTTAAAACTTTTTTTTAATGAAAATAATTTATTTGGCTTACCACCTTACATTTACCTTCCAATGTGTTTATTTTTACAATACTTTTGTGACAAACAAGCAGGCCCGCCTAATGTTTAGCGGCTACCGTAACCTATGGACACTTGCAATACCAGGTATCATGTGCGTGTTGCCAACCCATGAACAAGCCTGAATGGAGAAAGAGCTATAGTGCCCTACCTCCCTTCTTCATAAATTTGGAGGGACATTAGCCTACTATACCACGCGGGCCGGACGGGTTGATACAGGATTTTGTTTCGAGTTTTTTGTTAAGAGAGGGAAAACTGGTAAGTCTGGTAGACAATATATTGTCTAGCAGACTTACTCCCTTAGTCAACTCTTACGACACCCACGGGATGGAATGGGGTGGTTACATTTGTATTCTTTATCCGTCACCACACCGACTCCTCCTACCTCCCTTTAAATGTAGTAAATTTATTAAGATCTTGAAATCAAAATTCTAACCTGTTCCTCGTCCTTCCACTCATCCTCCTTGATGGACATCTCATCACGCAACTGTTCCCAGTCATTGGTGAGCTTCTGCAGATCATTAGTGAGAGCCTCGTTCAGATGGTGAGACTCCTCCAGCTGGTCACGTAGCAACGTGTTCTGCTGCACCAACTTCTCACACCTGGAGAGACAGATCACATGGCTGAAAAAGCCAGTGAGTACTAAGATGATATCTACTGTGATAATGGAAAATGAATTATATTGTGCCTAAACGAATTATATTGTTGAATGTAGGATGCTAATGTAAAGATAGTTATGGTGCATATTATAAATAGTAAAAATAATATACTAGCTTTTATTTAGATAGCTTAGTGAAAGAATATATTGATATTTGTAGGATATAAAAAAAATATTTAGGTTTCTCCCTCCCGGCTCAAAATTATTTCAATTCGTTTTTGTTATTTCAACACATAAAATTAAATCATATCAAATTGTTTATTGTTTAAAACCTCGTATAAAGTAATACAGGCATTACTTTATACAAGGTTTTATATATAAATAGATTTATTAATAAGACATTTGTCAATGAGATACTCCTTTAGAAAAATGCAGTGCATTTAAATAAAAAAATCCTTGAACATAATATTGTTTATGTTTGATATCTGTACTGTATTTTACTTTTGGGTAAATAAAAAAATAAAAAAGGTAAAAGAATATACTACAAAACTATATTAATTTTATTTGAAAGAAGTTGCTACATTGTACATATTGATTTAAATTTTGTGAATGCTAATAAAATTAATTTATTGAAGTCATGTTATATCTCACATTGAGAAGCTTGTAACTACTTTGCTTTACTTAGGATCTCTAATCTCCATAGAGATTGACCATCGCACACATTTTAAAGATGTGATAAATTCTACCAAATCAAAAGAGCTTTACTAAAGCAAACAAACTTACTTGCGCTTTTCCTCATCCAAACGTCTCAGCGCGGTTTCTAGATCGTTAATTCTGGCATCGGCAGCAGCCACAGCAGACGACGAAGCCAACGGTATGGCAGGCGGCGGGAGCGCGATGGTACTCTTACTGGCTGGTGACCGATAAGTAGACGGCTCGCTGCGCGGCGTGGTCTCCAGCATATGAATCTCCAGCTCCGAGCATCGCTGCTTATATTGAAGCACCTAGCACAGGAATTATTCAAAAGTTAAATAAGTAAACACGAAGATGTGCCTTCAAAAAAGTATTTCTTCTCATGGAAATATAATGATTTTTGAGCATTTTGATATCTGGATGACGAAACAGTAGAAAAATCTATTATAATTATTAGCAATTACCTGTCCTTACGCATATTTATTTTACTTTTCATAGATTTTATTGATGTTGAAAAACTCATAAACGAACTTTTCTATCAATTTTGACAGATAATTGACAGTTGTTTGTTTTGATCGAATATATTAACAATAATTGACATAAATAATAACGTGCAGAAATTGATAATTTTGACTGCATATTTTGTTAATTTTACCTTTGCCTGAAGCCTGGACACCAACTGGGCTTGACCCTGCTGCGCCCGACGATAAGCATCTAGTCTCCGCTTATGGTCGGCAGCCTCACCAGCAAGACGAGCGCGGAGTTCCTCGTTCTGCCGTCGTAGATCACTACCGACGCTACCCACCGGAGAGTCCATCTCCGGTGGACTATCTAAAGACTTCTGAATAAAAATGTAAAATTATTACTGATGCCATTTTTATTGCAACTATATCTTTTTAATGAATATATTGGTACCTAAAAAATACCTAGGTATATAATATATTGGATTGTCCAAGTCGAAACCGAAAATCATTAAAATCGTTGATTCTATAAAAGCTTTATTATGTATTAACATACCTCCTTCTTCAAACGTTGGTGTGGTAAGGTACTCGGCCGCCTACAGATTGGAGCCCGAGCGCTCCGAGGCGTAGTCAGACCTTCCCTGGTAGGCAACTGGGAGAAAAGAAAAAAATTATATCAAATAATTTCGTTTACATACCTACTTACAGTAGAGATTTATACGAAGGTATACCTAGTAGGTGTTTATCATAATTATATAAATAGAAAACAATATCGACCTGAAAAGTAACTTTCTTCTTAACTTTCTTTTGCTTCATTTCCAAATAAAAATGACGAGCAGACTTAAACTCGAAAGACATTTTGCACGAACGCCTAACTCATTCACTATCTACAAATTTTCACAAAAATAAAATAAAACCTTTATGGAAATGCTAGGAAATGGAAAAGAGGTTAAAATCAAAGAATAAAAAGACTACATTCTGAGGTGTGGCAACAGTGAAAATGCGGTTTATACTGCAGAAATAAGTCGGGCAAGCTTTTCGTAGGGCGGGAAGAATGCTGGCTATCGCACTAGGCATCTAATTACCGCCGCCTACCATGTAGTTACTCACCAAGACCCCTCGTTAAGGTGAATAAACCTGTTCCCCTCAGTACTAAATAAATTAATGTTTAGTGCAATAGTATGATTGCAATCAACCCTAATGATACGGCAAGTCAATATTACCATTGTGTTTCTTCAAATCAATAAAAAACTCTTTTTTAACTTATAATATAATGTAAGTAAGTAGGTATAGGCCTATATAAATATTGTCAATCCGAATGATAAACAAACAATATTGAGATAACAGACAATATTGAGAGGTACCTATAGGTAAGTAATATGGAATGCGATGGTCAATAACCGAGAGTACTTAGGTCTCTGAAATTATTACCCTCTTAGTCTCTGAGTATCTAATGGTGAATTGACTAGGTAGTCAGAGATACCCAGCATAAATTTCCAAATGGCTTGAACCATTTCGTTAACTTTTCAAGATTAAAATAATCGATAGCCCAATGTAAACCCAAAGGTAGCCTGACATAATCCACAAGTATCTAAACACAATTTTTTCTGTATAGGTACATATATGTATATCCCGTGATAAGTGATAATAACTAAAGTTAAAATGTATAAACATAAAAAGGCTCTGGTTAGGTACCTACGATAAATGAAAATAAGAATTGGATAGGTAGATATTATCATATAATACCTAGGCTACCTACATAAGTTCTTATTATTTAGATATACATACACATACATAAGTACCTACTATTTATTAATATTTATAAATAGTATCATCTCAGTGTAACACAGCTTTATTGTTAACGCCATCTCCATGTTTGAGTATAAAAAGCTCGTAAACTACTAGGCATTACAAACTTTTTAATGCTAGTTTCGGGCTTTCTTTCGTACCGTTTTCTATGAATAAGCAAGTAAACCAGTCAAACAATAAACAAATAATAATACCTATATCTTGTAAATGAGGCACAAAAGAAGGATTTAATACCAATTTTAGTCCAAAGAGATTTTTGTAAAAGTGTCGTTCGAACAATGCACACAATACTTGTTACCTAGGACGTGGTTCATAATAGAGTACCTAGGTACTATTTTAAGCTAGTAGGTCAGGTAATAGGTCAATTACCTCACTGCTATCGTATGGCATTCACGAGTACGTTTAACCTTGTACAACAAAGCATGTAAACAAACCACACCATACGGTAAACAATCCTTCATGTTTATAATATCGTAAGAAAGAAATATTTTAAAATCTTACCTATTTATAATACAAAGTTATGATGTCCATATTTCACAATGATTTTTCAGATTTTCGACCAAATTTCGTCACATAAATTGATAATATGGTATCCTAGCAACACAATCAACGCCTATGCAGGCAATTTATTAATATAACATGACGACGTTTTAATTAGTTTAATTTAGTCTTATTACCTCTTTGACTAAAATGCAAGGTACTAACTTACAAAAAATGAATAAACATTTTTTAATTGTCAGCACTGATTCGAAAATATTTAAATTATTTTTGTTTTATTAAGTCATTTGAAAATGGTTTCTTTTCTGTTCGCATTTTAAAACGCCTGTTGGATTAATTAAAGCAATGTGTATTTGTTTTGTTGCACATAATTATTTTTTTTCAATAGGCATTACCTAATAACTAAGCCATTTTTTTCTTTTTAGTTCTGTTTCACACGTGTTTCCACTAATACCGATTGGGGTGGACTGTTTAAAAATTTACGAATATTATTATACGAGGGGCGAGCGATTCGCTTGAATGATCACCCCCATAAAGTTAGGTTCAGGTGTACTTACCTACTTCATGTTATGATAATGATAACACATTTTTTATTTTGGGTTCCATATCACTCAGGCCAAAACTGATAATGTAGTTTGTACATTTACAATTGTAAACAAAAGAATATGCTTGCTCTCTATACTAATATTATAAAGCTAAAGAGTTTGTGTGTTTGTTTGGTTAAACGCGCTAATCTCAGAAAGTATTGGTTCGATTAGAAAAAAACTTTTTTTGTTGAATAGTGCATTTATCCAGGAAGGCTATAGGCTATGTAACATCGCGTTATGATCAATAGGAGCAGAGCAGTAGTGAGATATGTTGCAAAATCGGGGAAAATATTCCAGATTACAACGCGGACGAAGTCGCGGGCGACCCTACAAAATATAATGACATTGCATTTCGGAGTAAATTAACAAGCACGAAGTCCTTTGCGTCTCTTTGACGTCATGTTTGATTACCGTTGCGATCCCATTAAACTATGAGAGTGAGGGAATAAAGAGTTCAACTGTGCTTGCGTACTCACTTGTGCACAATGATATATTCTGCACAGATGGCTAGGCTCCATTTAGATTAGCCGCCTCGACCAAATAGTATTCTAAAACAGTGGCGGTTCAAAACATTCGAATTTTAATTAACAATATAGCCCCTCTAGACAAGTGGCATAAGCGATAGTCGAATCGAAAAGTCAAAAAAGCAAATGTATGGGATTTGACGTAAGTTTACGACATTATATCGTAGACTTACGTCAAATCCCATACATTTGTTTTTTGACTTTTCGATTCGACTACCGTTTGTGCCACTTGTCTAGAGGCTCAGTAGTGTATACGGAACATTGAGCCTATAGTTAAATATCACAGTTGACCATTAAAATTCGTATCGATTCACAAACTTTACCAAAATCTGAATCATATTTGTAAGGGAGTGATTGAGGGTGTGTGATGCATACGGACATTTATATGCATTTATTTAGTATTTATTATGAATCCACTTTCGTCTTTTTACCACAATAATTACTTAGGCCCTTAGGTGTTTTAAAATTGACAAAACATAGTCTCGTTATACTTAATCATGGGGATCGATTATGGTTTTTGAAGAATCTGAAAGGAAAAATACCTGGCGCGTCCTTTTTACATTTTTTTTATACTATACGCCTGATGGTAAGCAGTTATCGTAGCCTATGGACGCTTGCTATATACCTACTTGCCGCGGCTCCGTTAGCGTGGATGTCTCGTATTCCGATAAAAAAGTACCCTATGTCCTTTCCCAAGATACCATCTATCTCCTTGCCAAATATCATTAAGATCCGTTCAGCCGTTTACTTGTGAAAAGATAACAAACAAACGTACAAACTAAAAGTTACTTTCGCGGATATATTAGTATGGATTTACAGTAGATCAGATATTTATTGCGCCTCCCGCCACCGACAGGGACACACATTTTAGAACCTCTATCGTGCCGCACTGTGCGGTTTTAAAGGAATTTCCTCCCACGTACGATTAGGTTGTGGAATGAGCTTCCTGCCGAGGTTTCCGAGAGACTATAGCATGGGGTTCTTCAAGAAAGGAGTTATAAGGTTTCTAAAGGATTGGCAACGCGCGAGTGATACCCCTGGTGTTGCAAGCGTCCATAGGCTACGGTAACTGCTTACCATCAGGCGGGCCGTATGCTTGTTTGCCTCCTAGGTACCTAGTATAAAAAAATAAAAATAAAAAAAGCTGTAAAGATGTAATTATAACATAGATTTCCTAACAAAAAATATATAATATATATGTATCTAGGGATATACTTGTTAGAAGCTAGGGCTCAATGTCCAATTTACCTACTCAGCAAAATAAAGGGATTTAGTTTAATGAATACCTAATTTTAAAGACACACACGAAGATAGATAAGATAACTAACACATTTAGGAATTGTTTAGAGTAAAGGCGTGTTACATTTTGTTATTGCTGCTAACAATACCAATGAATTTTTATTGTTTTCTCACTCACACTTGGTGGAAAAGGACATAATATTATTGACAAAAAGAGTTAAATAAACACTAGAGAACTTTACACACAGAAATACAGCCATTGTGTATAGTTATTTAGCTGTGGCAGCCGTAAATTTACTATAGAGGCAGCAAAATTCGGAGCTTAAAAGAAAAGAATATAATATATCTACATTTTAATTATTTTCTATAACGTAATTTTTTTTTCTTAGGCTGCGAATTTTGCCGCCTCTGCCATAGTGGTGAAATCTTTTTAAGAACAAAATTATGACAAATTTAATGATAATTAAAATCTTCGTGTAGGTATTTATTTAGGTTAAATGTATGGTGAGTACACTGACGGACTCATAAACTGCATCAAAGTAATAGACGACTTTGAAATAAATATTTTAACCAAGTAGTCAAACTTTCTATACAGATTTAAATTGAAACCTCTAGATTGGTTCGTGAACTTTAAAACAGTGTAGGGTCATATCCTTAAGTTTAAGTTTGTGTACTGGAAAGGACCTTAAGACTTTTTTTGAAGAAAAACAGAAATTTAAGGAAAATTGGTTTAATTAAAAAATTGGTTTTAACAATAGACACAAACTTTATGCAAGGGTTTATTTATGTTTTAATAAGGTGTATTACCTCCACGTGCCCTTATTACGGATTCTAATCTGTTCCGCATAGATTTTATTAGGGTTATTAAAAGATCTTGCGGAATATTGTCCCATTCTTCTGAAAGTGCTGTTCTTAGTGCTGCCACTGTCGTGGGCAAAGGGTTTCTCGCATATACAGCTCTTTTTAAATTGTTCCAAACATGCTCAATGGGATTAAGATCCGGGCTGCGTGCTGGCCAATTCATTGTACGTATCCCAACCTCTTCGCAATATTGTCGAACTTGTGCAGCAGCGTGCGGCCGGGCATTATCCTGCATTAAAGTAAAATTTTCGCCTATGAATCCCATGTAAGGCACCACGTGATCTTCTAAGATCTCTGTTATGTAGCGATGTGCAGTCAAACCCCCTCTATTACCGTTTTGACGGACCATGTCTATGAACACAAGTTCTGTTCGCCCGTTCATCGATATGCCACCCCAGACCATACACGAACCGCCTCCAAAAGGAACACGCTCCTCAATGCAACTTTGAGCATATCGCTCCCCACGTCGACGATAGACTCTTCTGCGACCATCTGCACCATATAAACATGTCCTACACTCGTCCGTGAACAATACGGAGGTCCATTGCTCTTCTGTCCAATTCAGGTGATCACGCGCAAATCTTAAGCGAGCTTGTCTGTGAGCTACAGACAACTTTGGACCATTTGCTGGTCTAAAAGGGGTGATATCCGCTTCCTTTAACCTTCTTCTTATTGTTCGTGCACTCACGTTTACTCCACGCACTTCATTAAGCTCTGTTTTGATGTTAACAGACGTGAGGAAACGATTTCGCAGGGAAGTTGTAACAATAAATCGGTCATCACGACCGGTGGTTGCTCGAGTCCTGCCTGTACCACGTCTCCTTCTGTAAGAATCTGTCTCCACAAACCTTCTGTATATTCTAGAAACCATAGACTGGTTTAAATTTAAATTTCTACCAATCGTTCGTTGATCCAAGCCCTCCCGCACCAATGCTACAATTTGAGCCGCTTGTTCGGACGAAGTATCCATATTATGGTTCAAAAACTCTCGATGAGTTAAAAAACTAACCCAACAATTCTGCTGGTAACAATAATTCAATTGACAAAAAAATAAAAAATCAATGATAATCAATTTAAAACTTTGCTATAAATAACACGCAAATCTGATACTACGAGTAAATTTTCTTTTCCCGGCTATATTCATTTGTTTTACTGCAGTTCTATTTTTAAATTTTCCTTTTTTTTGAGATTAAGAGCCAGTCTTTCCATATTTATATAATTTAATCTAAAAAGTTATCATACTTATTAAAAAATCATTTTAAAAATAATCCTGAACTTTGATGCAGTTTATGAGTCCGTCAGTGTACTTATGAACGTCATAAACAAAATTGTTAAAACAAACTATCAGCATTTTTTTTCCTTTGTGCAATTCGCTGACTAGGCTTCACCTCAAGAAGAATTGGCAAGAAATTCGGGCTCGTCTTTTTTTCAGTTGCTTACTAGCCTGTCAAGTGGCGCACCACTTTTAAAAAGTTACATACGAAGAAGGTTCTATTTTAAACGAAAAAAAAAACATTTTAACGCATATCAATGAATCAAGTAAAAATCCTAAGCTTCGTACTTGGTACGTGCGTCACATCTCAGTATAGAGTTCGACGACCGATATCACAATCCGCGATAAGAATTTACATGGTTATAATTTCTCAAGATAGTACTTGACAGGCATTAAGAATATTGGAAATATGTATTAAATCCTTTAGACAATTGATAACGGAGTGGTGAATGTGTACGAAATGGCGATGGTTTAAACATGTGAAAAAAATGAATGGAGAAAGATATCCTTACTTCCCTACTAATATTATAAATGTGATAGTTTGTGAGTATGGATGGATGGATGGATGGATGTTTGTTACTCTTTCACGTAAAAACTACTAAACAGATCTGGATGAAAGTTGGCACGGAGATAGATTATGGTCTGGAATAACACATAGGCTTTTTACAGCGATAACCGACATCTACGCTTGCGGAGCCGCGGGCAACAGCTAGTAATCTATTCATATGAAATTGTTTATCCCGACTGAGTGACTGATTGATTAACTGATTCATCAAAGCACTGCCTAAACCTGCTAGGGCTACAAACTTGAAATTTGACACACAGTGCTGGCTTTAGCACTACCGGTGCGGTGCCCTGGGCGAAGATATTTAAATTATAAGGACATGTCTAATTCACCAACCCGCATTAGGCCAGCGTGTGTGTATTAAGGCCTACACCCTCTCTCTCTTGATAGAGAGGAGACTCGTACCTAGCAGTGTGACATCTATGGGTAAAATGGGTAGCTACTAAGTATATAAATAATCACTTCTAAAGTTGTAAAATTAAATAAATTTGATACAATAAAATCCATAATAGTATGTAGTAGTAAAATTAGTTTCTATGGAAGATTATGTTTTATTAGGTAAGTACGCACCTACCTATTTGCATTATCTGAAACACTAAAAGATTATGAAATTGTATACTGTCAGGTAATCGTTATACATTGTGTAACGTTGAGTAGGTAAGTGAAGGGTTTGCGACCACGTGGGCAAGTTGACCCGCGTGGTCGGTCCAGAAAACAAAGAAAGAAAAACAATTGAAAAAATACTATTTATCCTATTAATATTATAAATGCGATATAATCATCATTATAACTCTTACACGTTTTAATAACCAGTTTCATTCAGCTTGACCCCGTATACTAATGTGCTTCAAAGAGAGGTAGGGCACCGTACTAGCGAGCAAGCCCGACTGGAGAAGGACCTCCACCTTACAGAAGACCACAGCCAAATAACTACACACAGAGGTGTAGTTCTGTTCCTGTGTGTGAGTATAGGTCTCCAGCGAATTTAGAAAATAGCGAATATAGAATTTTAAAAAATGGGTTGACAACACGCAAGTGATACTTCTGGTATTACAAGCGTCCATGGGCTACGGTAACTGCTTAACATCAGGCGGGTCGATGCTTGACCGATTCTTATGAAACTTTGCACACATATTGAGATCCCGTGGCAATACAATATTATGATAGATTCACGAGGGTCTGATAATGGAGTCAGAAGGTGAACAGTGGAAGAATTAAAATAAATGTAGGTAGCGTACCTACCTAATCTTTTTCCAATTATATTTTGGATCGGCGCTAAGTACTTATATATTTTTAATCTACGACACTTTACTATCTGAAATCTCCACTTACGCTCTTCAGTACACTTACCTCTCTCATTTTGATCATAGGTATAATCTATTATATTCTGAATTGGCTGTGCCACAGTGTTCCACTACTACAGCTATTATCGTTTGTAAATTGTCATAAAACACTATTGTAAACTGTTCCTAAAAATTTTATTATTATATTCTGAATATAAATTTAATTGGAGTACAATAAAGAGTGTACTCCGAGTATCTTTCTGTGTTCGCGAACTAAATAACTAACTTTCTGGCGTAAAGTCAGACAGTAAAAAAATTAAGAGAGGTAGGGCACCATATTAGCGAGCAAGCCCGACTGGGGAAGGACCTCAACCTTACAGAGCCACAGCCAAATAACTACACACAGTGTAGTTATGTTCCTGTGTGTGAGTACAGGTATCCAGCCTGACAATTCAGACAATTCTGCCATCAGAGAACCAACCAAAACATTCTACCATCTTGCTGGTAAAAATCCAATATTAAGCTTAGGGGCCGTTACCATGACGTCCGAGTGTAAAAGAGGGACAGAGTTATATAGTATGTATAGCTCCATCCCTCTCTCTCTCTCGAAAGACACACGTTTGACCTACACAGTTCATCTTTGTACATGATTACATCAAGACAGAAGGGTGTGTGTGTGTATTGAATGGATAGTGCGATAATATGACTTCTGTTACACACACATAGGTAAAACTACCTACGTCCAAAGTTTGAACTCGGCCATGATATCAAAATACGATAAAGTATTGCACTGGGAGTTATAATAGAACTATCTGGAAAGGGCAAGAGATACTTAATAAATTCTTACGTCAGACCTAGCTTCTTAAAATATAAATCTCCACAGGGGCTCATAACACAGTGGCGCCTCTAGTGGATGAAATATGAACTAGGTACAATGTTTTCTCCCACTGGTCTATTAGTAATATTGCTACTTCCCTACTAATATCTATACATAAAAATGAATCCCTATCTCCCGTGGTCACGCCATAACTAGAGAACGACTTTACCAATTTTATTTATCTTCTCTTTTTCAAGTTTTCTAATACTAGAAGGAAAAAAAAAAAAAGATCTTGAAGAAATTTGGCAAGCAGACAGATGATATCCTGGAAAAGTACGAAGGATACGTTTTATCTCGACAACAGAGCCTCTAGACAAGTGGCATAAGCGATAGTCGAATCGAAAAGTCAAAAAAGCAAATGTATAGGATTTGACGTAAGTTTACGACATTATATCGTAGACTTACGTCAAATCCCATACATTTTATTTTTTGACTTTTCTATTCGACTATCGCTTATGCCACTTGTCTAGAGGCTTTGACCTTTTCGGAGCTGGAGTCAACTGTCGTTATCTACCTTATAAGTCCATAACCATTCGATAAACGAAACATAAACATTGGCGACTGCATAATGTAATCTTATCCCAATGTTTTCTATATAAAACTGAATTTAATAACAATTGTTATGTTAATATACCTACCTACTTAGTCATAGTGTACGATTTTTTTTCTTTACGATAACTGTTGACCTCGAAATGAAAATGCAATTTATTGATAATGTAATCAGTATTGATATTTATAATATAATGTTAGGTACCTATTATAGGTTGGTTTGTATGTTGATCTGTTGGTCCAATTTGTGCAATGTCTTTTCGGCATGAATAAGGTATTCTTATTATCTACTAGCTGTTGCCCGCGGCTCCGCCTACGTGGATGTCGGTTATCGCTGTAAGAAGCCTATGTGTTATTCCAGACTATAATCTATCTCTGTGCCAAATTTCATCCAAATCGGCCGGCTGATTCTCTAAGGAACAGCAATGGCAAACTGACAGTTGTGATCGCAAACTGACAGTTGTGATTGCTCGGGGACGGCACAATCTATTGATTAAACGTCAAAAAGGCTCGGTTTTTGCTCTTACGGAATACCGATTTTCAATCTGACAGCCAGATTTTGCTCGGTTTTCGAGGAGGCTCGGTTTTTGCTCTTACGGAATACCCCTGCGGTTCAGTAGTTTTTACGTGAAAGAGTAACAAACATCTATCCATCTATCCATACTTACAAACTTTCACGTTTATAATATTAGTAGGATCATCATCAACCTTTAATGAATTAAGGCCCAAACCCTATCTTCCTCTTGATAGAGGAGAGGAGACCCGTGCCCAGCAGTGAGACATATATGGGTTGCTATTATATACATATATTGCTTACAGATGGAGCAGATACAGTATAGAAGTGTTCTTTTTTCTGCCTACCTCTTTGATGAAAAGTCGTAAAACTATATTGTTTATTTAAAAATGTTTCGAGTGCACGTAGGCCCTCTTTATCGCTTACATACTCGTATTTAGCGATACCTACAGACTTACAAATATGTTAGATAAAGAGAAAATAAACAACCTTCGATTTCAATTATCGTAGAAATTAAAAGATTAAAGAGTTGTTTTTCTGTCTGATGGTAAGCGTAGATTACTCACGAGAGCCACGTCAATTGACGCTTAACAAGTACGGCTGCCCCAGATCAAAACCCAGTAAGGGTCATTTTTAATTATTCTTTTGCATATTTAGATTTTTTTAAATATGTTCCTCCAAATTGTGGAGACACCAGCTTTAATATCTTATCCTTACTTAATATTATAAAAGTGAAAGTTTGTAAAAATGGATGGATGGATGGATGTTTGTTACTCTTTCACGAAAAAACTACTGAACGGATCTGGATGAAAATTGGCACAGAGATAGATTATGGTCTGGAATAACACATGGGTACTGCTTTTTGCAGCGATAACCGACATCTACGCGGGCGGAGCCGCGGGCAACAGCTAGTAAATAATATGTAAGAGCTATTTTGATACCACGAAACCAAGTAAGTGATCTATATACCCTTCATAAACCATTTTAAAAGCCTAGTAGTAAAGTTAGTTTTAGGGCATAAAACATGTATTTGACATTATTTTCCAAAAAGATCTCGTAATATGTATTCAATAGTTAGTATTTCTTTCAGTAAATATCAATTTTTCAGTTTAACACATATACTTTTGTAAGGCTAATCCGATTTATGTTTTTGCATTCTCCTGTAAAGTTTGTTAAAAAGTTAGTTACTTACTTAGTTTACTGGGTTTTGATCTGGGATAGCCGAGCGATGTAGAGAACAATAATAATGTAGTATATCTAAAAGAGAGGGAAAACCTGAAACAAAACCCTATACCAACCCGTCTGGCCAGTATCCCTCCAAATATATGCAGGAGACCCGTGCCCAGCAGTGGGTTGTGATGATGATGATGATGAAGTAATGTAGGTAGCTACTTACAAGTTTTTGTTAGTAGGTATAGTCTTTTGGTATTTCAGATTTATTTATATTTTTTTGGAAAACCAACAGTTACAACCAATTAAAAAGAATGCTATTCCAGACTATAATCTATCTCTGTGCCAAATTTCAGCCAAATCCGTTTAGTTTTAACTCATATACTCAGACTTTCACATTACCTATAATATTAAGTAGGTACTTGGATAATATTTTGATCTAGGTAGCTTATATGATATAGGCCTTATACAAAATAGGTATCTAAGTATGTAAGTATTATCGATAAAATATTGTTGTAATATCAATATTGAAATGTAAGTACATTGTATATATGTTATGGACCAAGTGATAAATTGAGCAGTATACATAATGCCCGGTCATTATGAAAAATGCCCAATATGAGAGTGCAATTTGATAATAATTATTCAAATAATCAAATTGACCGGGCACTATACATATTGCCCATCACCTTTTGGGCAGAGTAATACAAACATATTTAATTACTATTTTTTTATTGTTATTGTCATTTACATTAAAATAAACTAAATATTAAACCACTTAAATAATAAGACTCATTATTTGGATTAATTACTAAGGACTTCTACCTTAAAAATCCACTAGTTTTTGCATTTAAAACCTAAGGAAAGTCAACAACATATATTATCTTTGTTTTATACAAATGACTTATTATTAAAAAACATAAAATAAAATAAAGTTTAAGTAATCAGACTCATTGTTTGGCATATTTAGCATCTTCTCTTAATAAAAGTCAAATGAAAATATAAGTAAAATAGAACATCAAAATTGAAAACAATAATCATAAAATATGTAGCAAGTAACAGATTTATTTATTGGAACAACTGCCACTATGATGGCATTTTGAGGTACACAACTTTTTGGCTTTGCGACAACTACATTTATCAGACTTGCAACCACCTTTACAACCACATCTACTATAATGGATTTAGAGGACATTCTACAACACTCTCTCAGCGAAATCTCTGTCTCTGGAACATCTTCAGGCGACATAAATCTTTCCTTGCAGACAGTAAATTGGTTTCTTGAATATAGTTGATTTAAAACACCTTGTTTTGTTCCCAGTTTATAAAGATTATTAGCTGTTAATGCAATAACTGTAGCAAGCATATTTCTTCCATCGCTATGAGCGCGATCAACATCGAGAACTTGAACTCTTACAGTGTCACCCATACCCATGGGATATTTAGCCCTTGATACATCCAAGATTTTATTTGTTTGTTTCTGCAAATTTCTTAAAGCTAGTTTCCTAACTGCCATAACATTTTTTGCGCTCTAGATTTTCGTTTTCGTTTGGTGGGTATTGGGTTTGAATCTGTATCTGAATTTTTTTCAGACTCCTTATATAAGGTAGACTCCACTTGGTCAGTTTCGACGGACTCTAGTTGATCATTTTTGGCGGACTCTACTTGATCATTTTCGACGGACTCTATTTGATCATTTTCGACGGACTCTACTTGATCATTTTTGGCGGACTCTTCTTGATCATTTTCAGTGACAACCACTAGATTCCTTTCGGTAATAGTGCTCTCAGTAGATAATAGTTTCTCCAAGTCTTCTTCTGAATTAATATCAAGCAGAGCCTCATGCGGTATAGAAGAACTTTTAAGCCCTACTTTCAACTTCGTTCTAAACATGGCTTCATATGGAGTACAGTTAATACCTGTGTGATGGGCTCTATTTTTCATTAATTGTACAAAACGTAATCCTTCCGACCATTTCTTAGTGTTGTTATCCTCCAACCACGTACTCAGCATATTCTGTATGTCCTGGTTTGCTCTCTCTACTGACCCTTGGCTTTGAGAGTGTGGTTTACCATGTACAATTTTCAATTCAGGCCACATGTCACAAGCTTCCTGAACAATTTTATTAGCAAACTCTCTGCCATTATCGCTTTGAAGAATACATGGTGCACCGAATATTGTAAAAATATCAAGTAGTACATATGCTACTTCTTCAGCAGTTTTGGTCTTGAGCGGACGGAGTTGCACAAATTTTGTGAGATGATCTTGGTATACAAGTATAAATTTATACTGATTATCTCCTTGTGACTGCATGTCAATGAGGTCTACTTGACATCTTGCATTCATTTCGCCGCTAAGAATAGGTTTAACAACTAATCCTTTTTTTGGAACGCTACGTTTCTTTTCACAGCTCTCACAAAGGTTTAAATAAATGACAATCATTTCTCTCGTAATATTTTTATACCGAAAATTTAGCTCCTTCTCCATCCGGTTTCTGCCACCATGCCCTAAACTCAGATGGGTATCATGCAAAATCTGAAATATCTCGTTATTTTTCACGTAGTACCTAATCATATTGTCTTTCACTGGAATAATCAATTTCTCTGTTTCTCCAACAGCCATGACGTCAAATCTTCGCAAACGCTGATAATCTTCGGGTTTTTTATGCGACTTCTTTGATTTTGCAGATTTAACTTTTTCAATCATCTCAGTATAGCTTTCGTTGGTGAAAAACTGAGTATTTTGTCCTTTAAGTGACATTAATTCACTCAATCTTTCGTCAAATTGACGATTCATTTCGTTTAATTTCGAAATATCCATGATTAATTATTAAAATACACACTAACAGTTATTTCCCATTCGTAAATGCAAGTAAAACCCATTCGCGTCCGTCCGTTTTCGCTTTAATTGCAAAACTAACCATAACAACAGCGCTTGAAGTCCGCCACACGAGCCGCACGCTGAATGGCGGTCTCTGATTGGTCAAAGCGTCTCACGCCATGCGTACTTCCCTCCCCGCCCTCGCACCGCGTTAAATAAAGCTTTATTATCAAATTGCCCATCTATCATGCAGCAATATAATAATGACCGTGCAATGTGATAAACAATGAAGTTAAGATAGTAATTAATCACTTAGCCCGATAAAGCTAGACATCATTCATAATGCTCGTGCATTATAAATAATGCCCGCATTAATCACCTGGTCCATAACATATACACTAATAGATAACATTTAGTGACTGTGCATTATATAGAGAGGGTAGGATTCATATTTAAAAAAAAGTCTCATTCCACTACGATCCACCGTCGAACCCCACTGATTCCTCTTTAATAAACTGGATTCGAGGTTTTTTTTTCCTCCTCGATCCACTGGTGGATCCAGATATATTTTTCGTCTTAAATCCATTAGTTGATAATAAAGCACATGAGAAGTTAGAGTTCGTACCCGGGTGGTACGAATGTAGACCTTTGAGAGAGACTCCCAGTTTTTTATCAAAGTAGTCGCCCCAGCGTCGTACGGGTGGTATTTCCCGGGGTTCCATAATGTATTTGACAATAAAATATAGCCTATGACACTCAAAAATAACGTGGCTTTCTATTAATAAAATAATTTTCAAAACCGGTTCAATAAATCCAGAGATTAAGATTACTATACTACAGGTCTCAAGAGTGGATTTGTTTATAAAGGTTTTTCAAAGGTTCACAGCTTCAAAAATAATTTCGATTTTAAAAGTAACCTAAATTATTGACTTACTATTACAAACAGATATTTTTATATTATTGTTTCGTATAATATAGATACCTAAGGAGAATAGTTACGCATTCAAAATAAGCTTTTATAAAAAATCCACCTTTAGGGCTTGCTGAACCTGTATTCGTCACAAAGTAAATTTGCCACAGAAAAAAGTATGTAAAGTCTAGAACTGTGACGAATTTAAAGAATTTAGACTATAGCATGGGGTTCTTCAAGAAAGGAGTTATAAGGTTTTAAAGGGTTGGCAACGCGTGACTGACACCCCTGGTGTTGCAAACGTCCATAGGCATACAGTAACTGCTTACCATCAGGCGGGCCGTATGCTTGTTTGCCACCTAGGTGGTTTAAAAAAATATTTACACTTACTTTTTTCTGTGTCAAACTTATGGTTCTCAACAAACATAGTAGGTACCTACATATAACGTATTTAACGATTAACACATTATTTCTTAAAACAATAAAATCGTTAATATCAATATCACTCTTATCATATGCAAGTTATACAGTTAAAAAGAATATGACGCAAGTTAGTACGTGGTGTATCAAAGGAGAGTAATCATTCGGACGTTGACTCGTATATCTTATCTCACACCCCCTTTATTATTGATTTCTAACGCAAAATATTATGACTTTACTTGACAGTAACTTTGACATAAAAAATATATGTCTGGACTTTGTTATTGTTCAGAGAGAACAAGTTGAAGAAAAGAATCAGAGTCGTTTATACTCATACTATTTATGTATCCACCAACCCGCATAAGGTCAGAATGTGTGGATTAAAGCCTAAACTCTCCCCTCTCTTTTGATAGACGAGAGGAGACCCGTGCCCAGCGGTGGGACATGTGAGGGTTGCTGTTTTTTTTATTATTTCCTTAAAAAATACTATTATCTAAATAGTAGACATAGAAACACATAAATGTTTATTATTTTAGCAATCAAACTAAAGAATAATAATAATGATGGAACATTCCGAATGTAAACATATTATTATCATAATAATCTGTAAATATACGAAATCATTTATTTTACTAAGCAAACTTTGATACTTACAGTATCAGATAACTTTTAAAACAAAGTAAATTAAATCAAAAATAGCGTCCACACGTCTTGTCCCCGAAGTGGTAGGCAAATGGTGGATAGGTGTGGGATAGGCAAAGAAGAAGAATATCATACCCACTTGTCGCCAGCTAAAATATATTCCATATAGTGGAGGCGAGCCCATTGCCAAACCAGACATAATACCAGATTCCAAATAATAATCGCCTAAGAGTTTGCAGCGGTCGGCCGCTAGAGATAGTTTGGTATAATTTGGTGAATAACATGTCCCGTCTAATGCTGAATGTAAGTGTGGAGCATCTGACTAATCTATGCTGCATTTACTACATTGCCCATACTGCCTCTGCTCTGCTCAGCTCTACAGACAATGCTACTGAAAATAAATTACCAAGGCTAATTGAATTGAATTTTGTTTTTTTTTAAAGACAAATCCCGCGCTAGAGAACAAGCTCTGTGTCGCGGGGGACTTTACAAAAATACAATTAACGGACACAAATGACACCCAGATTCAGAATTACTCTTTGTGGGTCACAAAAAGTTTTAATATCTAACCTCGTGCACAGCAGGCGCATACTGCGGCCACTGGACCACCAAGGCAGTCAAAAATTACTAAATGATCACATTAAATACAACGAATAAATTATATAACCATGAACTCGAAAATAATAAGAAGACCTACGAGCTATAACGAAAATGATTAACATTATATCTAAAGTAAAAGTCAATTTAATTTCATCCAAAGTCAACAATTACAAAACCAATGGCTTCGAAGCCATGCGATCAAACATCAGATACGTAAACGTAATCATGCGAACTTCAAGACTGTATTAGTCAAAAGTTATATTGTGGTTAGTTCACAAGAAACAGGTTGTTTATTTGTGTATCCTATGCGTGTCTGTTAGACTGCTAACTGGGTCACAATAAACGTTTACGACCAAAATGATAATCTTGGTAAATAATCAAATGGCGACGGGACGGGTTTCGAAGGAGAACGCGCGTATTTGGTTGCCACCCTGAACAAGTTGCGTGGGATTTATGTAGTGAAGTTAGAACAACTATACTGTTAGGAAATTATTTGGATATGTTAGATAATGGTAAGCAATTTGATGAGAAAAATTGTGATGGAATAGCATGTCTAAGAGGTCGCCGGTTCGAATTCAAACCCATGCTTACGGGTCTATTTGATGTTGCCAACTTAGTTAATAAGATTTCAGATTTGCGTTTTGTTGTTCGGTAACTAATTAGGAATAAACATTTTTTATTTCGGGACAGCTCACACATCGCTATCTAATCCCAAACTAGGCAGAGCCTGTACTATGGTAACCAGACAACTGATAAACATACATATATATATATTTCTAAATACTTACATAATATAGATAAATTACACCCAGACACAGAACAAGCTCGTGCTCATCCCGCTTTCGGATCAAGATTTGTCCTGGGTTGGAATCGAACCCGATCACTTGCGTGTTGCCGATCCATTTTTTTACACCAGGGCTTATTATGAAGTATGAAACGCATCCCTAAAAGAGCGCTGGAGACCTGTACTCACGCACAGGAACAACGCCGTGTGTCTGGTGAAGGTCCTTCCCCAGTCAGTGCAGTGCTTGCTAGTTAATCTAGTCGAAGGACGTCCTATCTTCATTTACCGATAATTTGAATTATTTTAATAAATTGCTTTTGTACTTATCTTGTTCCGCCATTACCGCCTACTTTCACCGATAAAGCGGCAAATTTTTTAATCATTAACATATCGTTGCAAAACATATTTTTATCAGTAACCTTGAATTTAGCATGTCATAAATAGTACCTAATTACATTGGTGATTACAGAAGACCATAGCAAAATAACTATATATAGCGGTGTAGTTGTGTTCCCCAATTCTGCTAATTTACGATTGGCTCAATTGTATCTGAGTTGATTCTCAATTGAATCTCAGTAGCATTTTTAGTATTCTGCTAATAAATTTAAGACCAATAGTTGGAAAACCATTCTTGTTAAATTATTATAATTGTTATTGGTATCCTATATCCTACTGAATAATTTAAGACCAATGGTTTTCCAATTATTGGTCTTAAATTTATTAGCAGAATACCAAAAATGTAAGTATCAATTCGTATTCAATTGAGCCATCCGTAAATTGGCAGAATTGGGGCCCAGGTCTTCAGCGCTCCTTTAGGACTCCTTTTTTTTAACGAAACATTTTCTTATTCCAGGAATACTCCATTACAGAACACTGGTAATTTTTTTTTATCGACACACAAGTGATATCTCTGGTATTGCAAGCGTCCATGTGCTTACTCAGCTTACTGCTTGCTCAGGTAGTATAAACAAAGTAGTATAAATAAAATGCATCAATTAAGGTACATACATGTTCTGTTTTTGCCCCTTGTCATTTCCATCCATTCACTTTGCCCCATATACATGCGATGGACAACAATTGCAAAATACATTTGAAACTGCCTTTTACAATTACTAGTTTATCGACATTTCTCACCCTTTTAACCAGTCAATCAATGTCTTTCATTTGACTAAGTACGTGTTATTTATAAATTTAATATTGAGAAAATTATGAAGACTGTAATAATATAATTCAGGGGCCGTAGTACGTCCTTATAGCGATTTATTATCGATCTGAAAATATTACATTTTATGAAGTCAATTTTATTATTTTCGATGTTCAAATTAAGATCAAAAGTAATTTAATATTAATATTATTTGACTTTTATTTTTTTTGTTTAATTATTTGTTACGATTTAACTTAAAAACTACTTAACTGATTTAAAAAAAATCTTTCACCATTGGAAAGTTATATTATTAGCTGGTAACATAGGCATATTTTATAGTATATATATTATATAAAAAAAAAAGAAAAAGCTACCTTACCGATAGAAAACAGCGAGTAAAGATAGATCATTTGGTGAGTGATGAAAATATTATAACGGTTGAATTTGGTGTACCGTAAGGTAGTATAATCGGGCCTACTTTATTCCTGATCTATATTAATGAACTCTGTCAACTTCAACTTAATCAAGGTAGAATCCTAACATTCGCAGATGATACTGCCCTTTTCTTTAGCGGTGATAATTGGGAAGAGACCTTTAATGTTGCGCAGAGAGGTTTTAGTCAAGTCAGCGAGTGGCTAGGATCCAATGTGTTGACCTTAAACGTTAAAAAAACCAAATATATTACATTTGCTTATAAATCTAATCTATTACCTCCAACTTTATATCAAATAGTTGCTCACACTTGCTCTCAAAACAATGCCATATGCTCATGTCCTCATCTCCTGAGAGTAGAGAACATCAAATACCTGGGTATTGATATAGACTACAACCTGTCTTTCAAACTGCATCTAGTGCACCTCACTACCCGACTACGTAAACTAATCTACATTTTCAAAACTCTTAGGCATGTAGCAGACAAGGGCGTTGTCAAAATGGTCTACTTTGCCCTTTGTCAGTCCCTCATCGACTACTGTATAACATCCTGGGGAGGGGCTGCGAAAACCCACCTCATCTCAGTTGAAAGGGCTCAGCGGGCCATTCTCAAAGTGGGAGCTGGTCTGCCCTTCTTATATTATAATTGTACTGTAGACCTATATAGAGAGTGGGACGTTCTCACTGTTAGACAATCTTTCGTCCTACGTACTGTACTCAGACAACACTCCGACCCACATCTTCGTAGGGGTAAACGGCGAAAAGGTAGGGTTTGCCAGACAGTATCTTTCCATTCTTCTCACTCTCGTCACTTCTTCTGTTTTCTAGGACCATACCTATACAACAAACTTAACCATATCCTTAGCATATATCCCCAAACATTATATATTTGTAAAACTCTTGTCACTAATCATCTTAAAACACTAGATTACCTAAATACTGAGAATTTTCTAATCCCTCCTAAATAATCCCTTTCCTTCATATTACTTTTAGTGCTATTAAAACTTTTGTAAGTATTTAATTTATCTTGCATCAAACAACACCGATTTCGTCAATTCCTCTTTTTTCACTTTTCAACAAAACAAGCACTCGCACTAAACACGCTCACACACTTTCACACTCTACATGACACTCACTCACTTATTGTCAAAGCACATTCACAACACTCACTTTACTTTGTTCTTTTGTAACTAGTATTCTCTTTTTGTATTCATTTATTGTAATTACCTGACTACTTACTTTAATTCTTCATTTGGTATGTATATTAAAATTTTAAAAACAAGCTCTAACCGCGTGAGGGTCCAGGTGACCTGTGTCACAGGTTTTCTTTAAACCTAATTCAGGCACCAGTCTCTAACAAAGTTATGACCAAATGTTAACAACCACTATCTGTATCATATACCTACCTAGAATTATGTAACTTTGTAAAGAGAAAATAAAATTTTTATTATTATTATTATTATATATTAGTATTTTATAGAAAAAAATACGCGATTGAAAACTTAATAAATGACCTAGTCTAAAAAAAAAGAAGTAAAAGATCTAGTAATATTATAATAAGAAATATCAAAAATGTATTAAAAGTTTCTATTCACCACACCTTTTCAACAAAATGTTGAAAAAATGCGGCGGCATAATGCAAAATCCGCAGTTTTCTCCGTCAATATTAGTAGCTCGCTCCCCTTTTTTCGCGTGGCCAAAACTTTACCTCATTAGTGTCAAACTTTTCGATAACGAACAGCTAACTGGTTATTAACAATAACATCTACTATTATTATATCATAGTCTTACTCTTTAAGTTTAAAATTATCCTTTATAATGTCGTTTAAACTGCGAATGAAATCATAGATTATGTTAATTGGCATTTCGTTGCCAACAAGCCGTTTGAAGTACATTTGACTAGACAGTTAACTTGAATCTAAAATAGCAATTGTATTTTAGACAGTTCTATTCAAGACCTAATTTGCTATAGCAATAATTATTTGCTGTTATTTGGATTTGATAAGAACACTTCAGTAGAACAAATTTAAATTATTTTAATATCTAAATTGAAATTGTCTTAGGTACATTGCTTCAACTTTACATCATAATAATTCGAACTACATAGGTATTTGAATTTTATTTCATTTTTTTATACTATCTGGATGGCAAACAAGCATACGGCCTGCTTTATGTTAAGCAGTTACCGTAGCTTATGGACGCTTGCTATACCAGAGGTATTACTTGCGTGTGCCTTTTTTTTTACAACAGGGCTTGAAGATGTAGTATATCTGGGATAGGATAAGTTTATTTCAAAACGCATCTCTAAATGAGCGCTGGTGACCTGTACTCACACACAGGAACACAGTTACACCACTGTGAGTAGTTTTTTGGCTGTCAGGCTTGCATGCTAGTATGAAACCGAGAGGTTTCATACTAGCATGCAAGCCTGACAGCCAAAATATGAGAATGTGTGACACATGAGAATGTGTTACAATAAAATTTATTTTTCTATTTTTTGTCAAACAATTTTTAAACAAAACGGTTGTGTTTTTTAACAACAAACGGGTACTATCCCCCTTGGCTACCGTAAATTTAGCTAAAATAATTTCCTGACATGAATTTGCAAAAGCTTTGTTATTTTGTCATATAATATAACATCTGTGACTCTAACGAGGATAAAAAAGACTTTTTGTCTTCAAATATCCACTACTAAAGCGGTGGTGGTCGAGTAGGAAAGTTACAGACTTGCGCGCAAGAGGTGCGAGTTCGATCTCGGATGGCAGTACCAATGTGAATTTTGTGAAGTTTATACGAGTGTGTATTTGCTAACGGTGAAGGAAAACATACACCCCACATGTCCTAAAAGAAATTCTAAAGACATTTCTGTTGTCGCCACAGTATTAATTAATTACAAAGCAAATACAATTATTATTATTTTAAGATATATGAGTTAATATAGTAAAGTTTAATTAAATAACTAGCAACATTATACGGATCATTCGATTTAACGGTGCCGTCTCACCATTGGCCCATTTGAAAATAAGAGTGTGGCGTGGTGGGGCGACACCGAAAAGTTAAATTGTTAAACGGTTAATCGGACACTTTTATCTTGTCGCGCATACGAGCAACATTGTATTACTTATAATCATTATTCTGTACTATTTAAATTAATAAACGTCTATTAAGTTCATTCGGTGTGTTTAGTCTTTTATATCAGAAGTGTTACGAATTACGCCCAAACAATGCCGCGAAACCGAAATAGTGCACGAGGAAAAAGGAGCAAGCGGAAAGCTTCCACTTCGAGCTCGAGCTCTTCTTCAAGCTCAAGCTCAACGAGCTCGAGTTCGGATGAACCGAGGCGCAAGAAATCGAGACGCACCAGGCGTGCGTCTCCGGAAGTAAGCCAAAGTGTTATTTTGTCATCGGTTATTCCTGAGTTTGACCCTTTAGTAGATGAGATTCAAATGTGGATCAATGTGGTAGAAGCTAATGCTCGTAGTTTTCGTTGGTCTGATCGTGTTATAAAATATCAAGCGTTACAAAAACTGCGCAATACTGCCAAAACTTGGTACGATTCTGTGCAAAAAAATCATACTCGTTGGACAGGTTGGAAGTGGAAGGATTGGCGAGATACTCTTTTGGAAACGTTTCAAACCAAGCGCAACTTATATAGTTTATTAAAGGACTTAATTGAAACGAAACCAACTACCCGTCAATCATTATATGATTTTTATTTCCAACAAAGGAGTAAGATTGATAAAATGAGGTTATTTGTATCTGAACAGGATATTATTTCAGTAGTTGTAGGCACTATAGGTGATAAAAATATAATCACAGCCGCAGAGGCGGGCAATTTTAAGTACTGTGATGATTTGGCATCATTTTTGCATGGAAAACATAATTGTGAACTAGAACCAAAACCTTCTCACAAACAATGTACAAGTACCTCCTATATTAAAAATAATACTGAAAAAAAATCTGAAAGTTCTTTACAATCTAATGCGTCAAATAGTAATTTGTCGAAAATGACCTCTAATATAACATGCTTTCGTTGTGGTGTCGCAGGTCACAAATCATTTAACTGCAGTCAAAAAGACACTTTAAAATGTAATTTCTGTAATAAAGCTGGCCATGTAGAATTAATGTGTAAATCTAAGAGTAAAACTAAAGTCGAAAAAAATAGTGAGGTTAAATTAGTTATGGTACCTTCTTCAAAGGATAAGTTTTACAAAACGGTTAAATTAAATGGATTTGAACAAAAAGCTTTCGTTGATATGGGAAGTAGTTGTTCACTCATCACTAGTTCGTTGGCATGCAAGTTAAATCTTAAACCTTTTCAATTAAATATTCCTATCATGTTGACTGGTTTCAAGATAGGTTCTTGCTCACAAGTTACACAAGGTGTGAAGGCGGATCTTAAAGTAGATACAGCAGAGCTCAATATTATCTTATACATTTTTGATGAATTATCGGGGGGTTCAATTTTGATTGGTAGAAATTTCACTGAGAACCAAAGAATAATGTATACACGTATAGGGAATAGTTTGTCGTTCCGTGCTGTAAACAGCAATGAGGTAGCATTAATAGAGTCTTCTTTATGTAGTTTAGAGTCAAACAGTCATGCTTCTATATTAAAGGAAATATTTGCGAAATACCCTCGAGTTGTATCAAAAGACTTACAGACATTAGGGCAAACGTCTTGTGTAGAGTTAGATATTGAATTAATTACTAATAAACCCGTTTGCCACAGACCATATCGTATGTCAGAATCTGAAAAAATAGTGACACGCAAAATTATTGATGAACTTTTAGAAAACAATATTATACAAGAAAGTAATTCAGCATATGCCAGTCCAGTATTATTAGTTGATAAACCTTCTGGTGAAAAACGTATGTGCGTTGATTATAGGGCTTTAAATAAAATCACTATCAAAGAAAAATATCCAATGCCTATCGTAGACGATCTCATAGACAAGTTAAGAGGCTGTACATGTTATACATCATTAGATTTGAAAAGTGGCTATTATCAAATTAACGTAAATAAGAATTCCATTTCTAAAACAGCTTTCGTGACCCCTGACGGCCATTTTGAATTTAGGAGAATGCCGTTTGGACTTTGCAATGCACCATCAGTATTTCAAAGACTTATGAATACTGTGTTAGGCAAATTGCGTTTTGAAAAGGTTATCTGCTACATGGATGATCTATTGATTGGGACTGAATCTATAAATGACAATATTAAACGACTAGAGGAGGTGTTGAATGTGTTACAAGAAAATGGACTTACAATCAACCTAGATAAGTGTCACTTTTTTAAGAGCTCTGTCAATTTTCTAGGCCTTGATATATCTAAAGACGGTGTTCGCCCAGGCAAAAAAAAGTTAAAGGCTGTAGAAGAATACCCTGAGCCCAAAAATATACATCAGGTTAGACAATTCTTAGGTCTAATAAATTATTTTAGAAAATTTATTAAGAATTGTGCTATTACAGCTAAACCATTGACCAAGCTATTAAAAAAAGACGTAACATGGGACTGGGGTGTAGAACAAGTCCAAGCAGTTAACCAATTAAAATACGAATTGTTACATAATGAAAATAGGTAGATGGGTATTATTAACTCAAGAATTCACATTTGAGATAGTTCATAAGCCAGGTACACAGATGCAGCATGTTGATGCTTTAAGTAGGAATCCGGTTCATAACAACCCTGCTGGTTCTTCTGAGGAAAGTGTGTTGTCTATAACTGAAGGTGATTGGTTATTATCCGTACAATTACAAGACCCTAGCATTTGTGCAATCAGAGAATTATTAGAGTCAGGTCAGGCCGAGCTTAACAAAAAAATTTTTCAAGATTATGAATTACTTGGTAATAAAGTGTACAGGCGTACAGAGTATGGTAGACGATGGGTAGTACCAAAGAAATGTATTTGGCAAGTAATTAGAGCTAACCATGATGATATAGGTCATTTTGCTGTAGATAAATCCATTGAAAGAATAAAGACAATGTATTGGTTTCCAAAAATGAAAAAGGTCGTGGCAAAATACATCAAAAATTGTCTAAATTGTGTTTACGCTAAAAATGTCCACGGTAAGAAAGAAGGCAAATTATTTCCAATACCTAAATATGCAAGACCATTTCATACACTACACATAGACCACTTAGGGCCCTTCGTAAAGACTTCACTTAAAAATACTTATCTACTAGTTACTGTTGACTCATTTACAAAGTTTGTATTTATATCTCCTGTTCGAAATACAAAAAGTCAAATAGTTATTAATGAACTGGAAAAAACTTTCAAAGTTTTTGGTAATCCTAAACGTCTCATATGTGATGCTGGAAGTTCGTTTACATCTAAATTATTTGTCAAGTTCTGTCAGGACAAAAATATTCGGCACCATGTTATAGCGACCGCTGTCCCACGATCCAACGGGCAAGTCGAACGTTTCAATCGCACAATTCTTGATGCATTGAGAACCATGGGTGCAAGCACTCATTATAATAAATGGGACACCCACATTGCCAGCATCCAACAAGGTATAAATAGCACAATCAATAAAACCACTTCAGCAATTCCTAGCGAAATCTTCTTTGGGTACCGAATTCAAATGGACTCCGATAAGTTAATAGAGGAGAATGAGGAGCAACCGGTGGATGTTACTTCACTAAGAAAAATAGTCGGTAAACGAATTCAGGTTAGTGCAGAGAAACAGAAAAAACTATTTGATCGTAAGCGAAAACCTGCTCGAATTTATGGCATTAATGATCTTGTAGTAATCAAAATTCCCAGTCAGTCGAATGATGGACAAAGCACCAAGCTCTTACCTTTATATAAAGGTCCCTTTCGAGTGAAGGATGTGTTGGGACACGATCGATATGTGGTTGAAGATATGAGAGGGGCGGAGAGATCTAGTAAGCATTACGAAGGAGTGACGTGTGCGGAAAATATGAAGCCATGGATCACTTTGGCGGAATTAGATGAAGACAGCCTGGAGATGGCCTAGGATGTTGTCAGGTATCTTTCAAACAATATTAATGTGTATATTAAATTGGCGTTGTCACGTCATTTAGCCTTCTAGTAAACTCTTGGGTTATTTATGTGTCTGGTACATTTGCTTCGGACCTGCAGTGCTTGGATAATTTTAATTTACTTTTGCAAAATAAATTTCCTACAGATAGGATCAGATTTGTAGTAAAATGTGACAAGGGTTGGCCAATGGCAACACCTAGAAAAAGCTTCAAGTCTGATTTCTAAATGAATAACTGGCCGCCGATGGAACAGTTTCTACATACATAAGTCCGAGTACTGCTAGTGTTTAAAGTTTGTGTACCATGTTTATGTATAAGGACGAAGAGGTCTTCATTTACTGGCCGCTGATGGAATAGTAAATGGAAGAGCACTCGTCACGACCGCGGTCAAGGTCATACATAACATATTTAATTACAAATACCATTGGCCCTTCAGTATTTTGTGTATTTGAACACGAAGAGCTCTCCATTTACTGGCCGCTGATGGAATAGTAAATGGGAGAGCACTCGTCACAAATGACGAAATGACCGCGGTCAACACATAATATAGCTCCTCTGATACCATTAATTAATGTTATCCGTTTTGTTCTCAGCAATTGTACCAGACTAAGACGCTATCCGAGGACGGATGCGTGTGCAGGACGGCCGGATGTTGTCGCCACAGTATTAATTAATTACAAAGCAAATACAATTATTATTATTTTAAGATATATGAGTTAATATAGTAAAGTTTAATTAAATAACTAGCAACATTATACGGATCATTCGATTTAACGGTGCCGTCTCACCATTGGCCCATTTGAAAATAAGAGTGTGGCGGGGTGGGGCGACACCGAAAAGTTAAATTGTTAAACGGTTAATCGGACACTTTTATCTTGTCGCGCATACGAGCAACATTGTATTACTTATAATCATTATTCTGTACTATTTAAATTAATAAACGTCTATTAAGTTCATTCGGTGTGTTTAGTCTTTTATATTTCTGATTCAACCCGCATTAGGCCAGTGTGTGTGAATTAAGACCTAAGCCCTCTCTCTCTCTTGATAGAGGAGTGGAGACCCGTTCCCAGCAGTGGGACATACTATATGGGTTGCTATTATTATCCACTACTGTAAGTAGGTACCGTATATATTATATACATCATTCTGTAGGCTATGTAAACTTGAAAGCATAATTCTTGTTGAAATTATTAAACTTGATTGTACTAAGTACTTAAATGCTAGTAATATTCCTAGTTCAACGTCTTGTTATTGTAACTCCATGCAAATTACAACAACAAGATAACAACTTCTGTATTGATTTCGACATGAAGCCGAACTGAACAGCTACTTTAAGACATTTGCATGTCGCAGCGCAGGTACCAATACCGTATAAGGAACATTCCTCAGGTTTCGACAAGTCCCGTGTATGCCTGCTTCCATAAAACCGTCATGAATAGAAATCGTTCATTAAATCCGTATATCCGCGGTTCGTGACGTTCTCGCATGTCGCATCCCGACTTGCGAACTTCCCGCTCATAAATATCGTTTTATGTCATGTGTCAAAGCCGCCATCTTGGTTAACCGGTAAAATTCAACAAACATAAGTTTGCTGTTAACACACTTCCATTTGTAATTTAGAATGCGTTACGCCCTTGACATAGAGTCCAAAATTTGGGGAGGCATATTTTTTACGTTTATATTTTTTACTGTGTATAAAAATTGGGAGTGCTCGTCTTCCTATCGATTGTGCCAACTGGTGCTTACCGCCGATCTCGATTCGTTCGGCAATCGGCGTGCAATCGAGTAGATTACTCGAATTGTAGCCTCCAGTGATGTTTCGAGAGGTGTAACTTCAGGCGTTTAGTAGTTTTCGTTTTGCTTGAAACAGGCGAGGGTAATATTTTTGCAATTTTGCAGGTAATTACGGGCGTCATTTGCGACTTGCAAATGGCTGCGCTAGTTACGAACAATTGTTAGATGTCATGTCATGAATCATGAAGTGAAATAGGTACAAAATTATATTCAAACGTTTGTTGGGAACATTTTAACCTGATTAAAATTTGTTTTAGTTAAAGTTACAGACTTACTTTTAATACTTATACAAACATACTTTGAATGCTTTTCTTAATAAAGCAGTAAGTATATCTGAAGAGATTCTACAAAATATCTACGTTCCTACCAAAAAATAACACTAGGTACCTACATGTTAAGTTGTGTCACAGATAATAATAATACTAGTAGTATTGTGTTGCTGCTGGCATATTGTAAGAAAGAAACTCTTTTCCCTATAGTATGCATAAGAAAAGCTTCTTGGTAAGTCAATGCGCTGTAATGACGACGAAGACGATTTCAGGCTTAAAGCTAAAAGTACATAGAGTATATTCTTATTTGACATTGTAGTCGAGTAAGTGGTACTTCTGGCATTATGAGCGTTCGTAGGCTTCCTTGCTTCTTTCATACAGTACCTAGGTGTTGTAATGTTCTTGGTATAAAAAAGGAAGCAAAGAAAAGAGGTGAAGACCACCTCTAACACCACACCGAGTGTTGTAAATTCAATTCTTACCAGGTGGACTATATGCTTGTTTGCTACAGCTACACAAATAGTATAAAAATGGTATACCTACTCGTATATCATGAACAAAACAAAATGATTACCTTGTGCCAATTTACCGGAATGTTCCTTTCAGTTGCAAATATAAAGTGCTTATGTAAATGTATCTGTACCTATATAGGACCAAATACCTAACCGAAATTTCATTTTGTTTTGCACGCACAATAATTCCATCAATTACTAACAGTACCTACTAAAAATTGTTGTTCTTTTTAATACAAAAAAGTTATTTGATAAAGTATAATGTTTTTTTGTTAAATGTATAATGAAAGTTTCAAGCTCAGACTTATTCTATTATTCTGAGGTTCCAAGTTACCAGATAGGAATCTGTTATTATTTCGTGCGTTCTTATCTTCAAACGTAGGAATAGGACCTACGTATGTATCTATTTGCTATTGTTTTATATTAGACTAGCTGTTGCCCGCGGCTCCGCCCGCGTGTATGTCGGTTATCGCTGCAAAAAGTAGCCTATGTTTGACCATAATCTATCTCTGTGCCAAATTTCACCCAGATCCGTTCAGTAGTTTTTACGTGGAAGAGTAACAAACATCCATCCATCCATCCATCCATCCATTCTGACAAACTTTCACATTTATAATATTAGTAAGGATTAGTAGAGTACAATGTAATTAAATATTGAAGTTTGACATAGAAGGTGTGTATGCGCTGTATTTTATGTACCATTAATTTCTGAAAAAAACATGCGTGTCTGGGTTTGGGGACTGTAGCGCGCCGTGCCAATAGAAGTGAAAACTAAGTAACTTGTAAATTGTATCGTCGAGCTTATTATATTATTATTATTTTTGGTTTGTCTCATTGAAAGCGTTCGGTGACGATGACGCGAGTTCCATGATTTTTGTTCACCCAAAAAATGCTCAACACGCCTATGAAAATTCCACTTAAAAATTAAAGAAAGTTAATTCACCTTTCAAAATAACTTAAGGTTGCAAAGTAACCTTTATGAAGGTAATTAAAAATGTAACAGACAGTCCAAAACGCCGATGTCAAATAATTTAACTTGGACCAGTACGGGGACAAAGGTAGACTTATGAGAAGCTAGCACTCCTAGACTAAAAAGCCGGCTCGCCTATTAGTAGGTATGCAGTTGCGGTCTACTTTAGAAAAAGCTGTAAAGATGACTTGAAGGTTAGGGACCTCTTAACTTATAAGGACATACACAGTTTTATATGACAAGACTGTAAAGTCTTATATGAAGAAGAACTTATCAATGCTATAAGGAAATTTACACTTCGAAAGTTGAACCCCATAACTCCTTATCACTCGTCATAAACTCACTTCAAAACGATAAATTAAATATTAATAATAATTGATGTTGCAAAGCGCTGCTAGTTTTTAACGATGTCATGCTATGATCATTAATTTTAAATAATTTATGAATGCCATTTTGGTTTTTGGCCAACGAATTTTGACTGCCTTGGTGGTCCAGTGACCGCAGTAGTACTGAGCACGAGGGTTCGATTCTCACACAGGACAAAACTTTGTGTGACCCACAAAAAGTTGTTCTGAGCCTGGGTGTAATAATTTGTGTCCATTAATTGTATGTTTGTGAAGTCCCCCGCAACACAGAGCTTGTTCTAGAGAAAAAGCAACTAGAGTGCGGGAGTTATCTGTTTTAAAAGAATAAAAGAGAAAGAGAATAAAATGCATGAAATGTTGTACCAAAGACACAGGTCCTGAACCTATTACGGACTCCAGCTCTCACAAGGTTCTTAGCTCTTATACTTACCTAAGCTATACTCTTTTTGTAAAGTTCTGAATTGTAACCTTTGAGAGAAATAAACATATATTATTATTATTATTAAAAGAGGTGACAATACTAGGTGAATATAGGTTAACTCAAATAATGATTTAGTTTTATGTAGTTCGGATCAAAATACTTTATGTAAAGGATTCTATTTTTAAAAGCTAAAACTTGAGCATTTAAGCTGTCCATTTTTAAACTTGATATTTTTTAAATATCCATTCAATCTATTTTCAAAAATTTAAATGTAGTTTTGAGTGTATTCAAGCAAAAAAAGAACTACTAAAGACCTGCTGCGTCTCAGGCGAATTACGCTATCCTATGGAAAAAGTCTTGTGGAAACGTTTTTTATACTAGGTACTTGGGTTATCCAACCAATAAGTTGGACCATTTTTTTTAAAACCGGGGCTCTAAAATGAATTAGTATAGTAGTAGTGAAGGGATAGGAAAACGTTTTTTAAAAAACACATCCCTAAATGAGCGCTGGAGACCTATACTCGCACAGGAACACAACTACAACGCTGTGTGTACTTCTTTGGCTATGATCTTCTGTAAAGTAGCGGTCTTTTTCCAGACGGGCTTGCTCGCTAGTATAGTGCCCTACTTCTCTTACATGATATCATAGAGACACAAATAAAGTTAAAAAAAAACTGTAGCCATTAAACAGTTTTAAAAGCTACTAGAGTTAGAATTCTGAAATTTGCACTGACGTCTGCTAGAAAAGGGTTTCCCAATTTTTTTACGGGTAAGGGAGAAAATCCTTACTAATATTATAAAAATGTCAAAGTTTGTGAGTAGGTATGGATGGATGCATGGATGGATGGATGTTTGTTACTCTTTCACGTAAAAACTACTAAACGGATCTGGATGAAATTTGGCATAGAGATAGATTATGGTCTAGAATAACACATAGGCATTTTTACAGCGATAACCGACATCCACGCGGGCGGAGCCGCGGGCAACAGCTAGTTGTAAAATAAAATTGGACTCGAATAAAGTGGCGGGGAAAAACCTTAAGTTTGTTTATAAAAAATACATTATTTTAAGGAAAACTGTTATCAGATAGATATTAAAACCAATAAGGTTTCATATAATATCTAGGCATCCGGTAGAGTCCGGTTGCAAACAACGAAATTATCATATTACAAAATGTTTTATCTGTTTTGTCATACTTATTCGTAAACAAATATTATCAGTATGTTTGGAAAACTTATTAGAAAACATTGATGTGTATTAAGTCATTAGAAATTGGGGACAAATCGTTTCGATCCTGGTGTGGGAGGCGTTTTTTTTTTTTTTTTTTTTTTTTTTATACTACTTGGGTGGCAAACAAGCATACGGCCCGCCTGATGTTAAGCAGTATCCGTAGCCTATAGACGCTTGCATTACTAGAGGTATCACTTGCGTGTTGCCAACCCATTTTTTTACACCAGGGCTTTAAGATGGAAGTAACCCTGGGATAGGAGTACGTTTCTTTCAAAACGCATTCCTAAAAGAGCGCGTAACTATCATCATCATCATCTCAGCCAAAAGACGTCCACTGCTGGACATAGGCCTCCCCCAAGGTTTTCCACAACTCTCGATCCTGAGCCGACCTTGTGCATCGGTTGCCCGCAACCTTTACCAAGTCGTCGGTCCACCTTGTTGGAGGCCTGCCCACGCTTCGTGTAACTATACATATAAATAAAATTCAAGTGTCTGTTTGTAATATCAAAATAATGGCTTTGACTGTTCAGTGGCTTAAGTGGTCTTTTTTAATGAAAATAGCTTTTTACCAAATGACTATATGACTTTTTACATGTTACTAGAGAGAACTAATAACATTTTTTTTTTTCAATTTTGTCCGTCTATCTATGTCTATTTGTTGCCGCTAATCTCATCAACGGATAAACGGATTATAACGGGACTTTCTAAGCAGATAGGTAATGTTATGAAGCGTAACGTAATATATGCTACTTTTATTTTAGGAAAATAATTAAGGTTCTGCGCAAAAAAAAAATTAAAACTTGTCCGTTCCCTAGTTGTTTTACAATTTCATAATTGTGCAAACAACTAGGGAACGGACAAGTATATAAGACTGAGCCGCAGCAAAGCGTAGCCGAGTTTAGCTAGTATAATTCCCGGCAAAGATTTTGAACAATAGTCGGCGTAGTCGCGCATGTCTTATAGGTACTTGGTCCAATTGCAAGGTGCATCGTTCGACTGTATTAAGGCTTGGGATATCGCCAACGACCTTGAGCATTTGGGCGAAGCAAACATGACTCACCAGTCACCACACACTAATTTTCTAGGCGAGCGCGGGGATTACAAACAGATGTAGGTACTCTTTGAATGGACGTCTTATTCATTTTTTATAAATTTAAATTCAAACTTATTCTAAATATAACATTACCAAATTATAAGTGTATCTATAGATTCTTCAAATATTGTTTTTTTTCGTATTATTTGATAAAAAATTATGTCATAAAGTGGTTAGTTACGTCTCAATAATTTCTTGCTGATTTGATGATTTTTTACAAACTATTAACTAGAATTAATATATAATTTATGACAACACCATATTATAAAACACATCTTGTAGATTAATACTGTATTTTTTGTTAATCATTTGTCTATAAAAGCCAACAAAAAATGGTTTTATTTACACCTCTTTTTTATCATTTTTTGAAAGAGAGGCCTCGACTCCTTCAATCATAATAATCAATTTTATTATTAATTATATTATAATATTTAATTAATTTATCTTTACTGTAATTATATGCTGTTTATATAACACTATATTATTATAATCTCTTATTAATTGATAAAAAAAAACATTATTTACATTACATTAAATGAGTAATTCCACTTCCTTTGGGTTGCAGCTGAAAATCAGCGCGGAGTACCTTTGTAGATACTTCGCATTATGCTGAGCTGTTGACCATATTGGCACTATAAAATTATTTATTTATATAAGCTAGTCATTTAAGTTGTTTTCGTGTGTAATTATGTGCCAATTAAAGACTTTTTTCTTTCTTTCTTTCAATCCTACCATTGGTTTACTGTGGCACCCCGCCCCCCGCACCTCGCACATACCACCAAAGAGTCCTAAAACACTTCATAATTTACATAACCAAGATTCTTCACGCATTACAAAGTCCACACATTGTAACCTCTTTTAACGTTATCGCATGACCTCCAGACTGCATTAGTGAAATCCGGGTAGTTCTCAACGCCTACAATAGATGATCGGCTTATCATAGGTCAGTGCGGGAAGGTGCAGAGGTCAGCTGATTATAACGACACACATGATTTTTACGCGTGAGGTATTTGCACAACGCGTGCACTTTACGTGAACTGAGATTATGCAATACTAACTGGCTAGCTACTATATTATGCAATACTAGTTGTTGCCCGCGGCTCCGCTCGCGTTGATGTTATCATCATCTCAGCCAAAAGACGTCCACTGCTGGACATAGGCCTCCCCCAAGGATTTTCACAACTCTCAGTGCTGAGCCGACCTTGTTCATCGGTTGCCCGCAAACTTTACTAGGTCGTCGGTCCACCTTGATGGAGGCCTGCCCACGCTTCGTCTTCCAGTTCGTGGTCGCCACTCTAGAACCTTTCTGCCCCAACGCCCATCATTGCGAACTGTGCCCGGCCCATTGCCAATTAATGGAGGCAATTCTTCGAGCTATGTCGGTTACTTTGGTTCTCCTACGGATCTCCTCATTTCTGATTCGATCTCGCAGGGAAACTCCAAGCAGAGGTCTCTCCATTGCTCTTTGGGTGACTTTGAGCCTTCGCACGAGGCCCATAGTGGATCAACAAATTCATAAATTAATGAAAATAAATAAAATTCAAAACTTGACCTAGAGTGGAGACCGCGACTTGGTAAGCGTAAGGTCAGGCGGCCCCCACTAAGGTGGACCGACTAAAAAAGGTCGCTGGAACGGACTGGATGCGGAAGGTGGAGGACCGTGTGCTGTGGCGCGTGTTGGGCAAGGCCTATGCCCAGCATGACTGCGATAGGCTGATTGATTGATTGAAATACAATTTGTAAAATAAAAGTAGCCTAAGTTATTCCTTATTACATCAGCTATCTGCGAGTAAAAGTCCCGTCAAAATTGGTCCAGCTGTTTCAAAGATTAGCCGGAATAGACAGACAAAAATGGTATAAAATGTTATTTGGGTATATGTACCGTGTATAAATCTTTGCATTAAGTAAAAAGAGGTTATTTTAATATTACAAACAGACACACCAACTTTATTTATTTGTATAGAAGATATAGATAATGAATCTGGACTTTTCACTATGAGATAAGAAGTGACATGATGAAATTTATTATTAAAAGAACGAACGAAGCGAGCGAAGTTCTCAGAGTCCAGTGGAACAATCCGGCGGTTGCGTGTATAATAATAATAATATTTTCGGGACAACTCACACACCGCTATCTGATCCCAAACTTGGCGGAGCCTGTACTATGGTAACCTCACAACTGATAAACATTCTTACATATTTCTAAATACATACATATTATAGATAAATTACACCCAGACACAGAACAAACATTCGTGCTCATCACACAAAGATTTGTCCTGGGTGGGAATCGAACCCACGACTACGGCGTAGCAGTCAGAGTCACTAACCACTAGACCAACAGGCCAGTCATGTACTTAATTAGGTATAATTTTTTTTTATACTACTTTTTTTTACACCGGGGCTTTAAGATGTGAGTGTCATTGGGATAGGAATACGTTTCTTTCAAATCGACTCTTTTGTTTCTTTCTTTATGTTCGACGTATCGTTGATAGAAACGTTGTGAAATTTGGTTGGCGAAATTTGTCTGGCCCGTTGGTCTAGTGGTCGGCCGGAGGTCGTGGGTTTGATTCTTACATGGGACAAAATTTGGTGTGATCCATAAATGTTTGCTTCAAGTCTGGGTGCAATTTGTTTCCGTGAATTGTTTGTTTGTAAAATGCAAGTTGTTTTTTTAAATAAAAAAAAAAGAGACGAATATAATTTTTAAGTTCAGACTTCAGCCAAATAGGTCAAGCAGAAGTTGTGAGTTCACGTATTAATGAAATAATATATAACGACAAAAATAAATTAAATCTATTAAATTGGAAGAAGAATGTGTATGGTTCGGTTGGTAGATGGGTCACTATTTTCTTAAATACATACGTCATTGTTCCTACGCCATATTTCTCTGTGGTCGTGTTGGATTGCCTTCCTATCGGACTAAGATAGTCTGAAATTAAGCCATTCATGGGTAATAGACTTTAGTATACAGTACCTAAAGCAGTGGTTCGGAATAGGGCTGTGCTAAACCTACATTAATTCAAGACAAGAGGCAATACGCCCATGTGGTATAACTACTGTTGAATTCGTGCGCAATGTTCTGCCAATTACATCATCATCTTCTACCGTAGGCCGTAGACAATCTATACTAATATTATAAAGCTGAAAAGTTTGTTTGTTTGTTTGGTTGAACGCGCTTATCTCAGAAAGTTCTGGTTCGATTAGATTTTTTTTTGTTGAATAGTGCATTTATCCAGGAAGGCTATAGGCTATATAACATCACACTATGCTATCAATAGGAGCTGAGCAGTAGTGAGATATGTTCAAAATCGGGGAAAATATTCCAAATTACCACGCGGACGTAGTCGCGGGCGACCCCTAGTGTGTAATAATCCGCTACGACGCGACGTAGACAGTTACTTCTACGTCACATCAAACCAAATTTTTCGTTTATATGGTATTTATTAAAAAGCCTGCCTCTCTAGACAAGTGTTATAAAAGTTAGACTAGACAAAAGTTCTTTTAAATTTATTTCTTGCCCTAAATCAGCATTTGTTTGAATTATTTTTTAAACTTCTTGGGTGGCAACCAAGCATACGGCCCGCCTAATGTTAAGCAGTTACCGTAGCCTATGGACGATTGCATACCAGAGGTATTACTTGCGTGTTGCCAAGCCATTTTTTTAGACCAGGGCCTTGAGACGGGAGTATCCCTGGGATCGGAATACGTTTATTTCAAAACGCATCCCTAAATGAGCGCTGGAGCCCTGTACTCACACGGGAACACAACTACACTGCTATGTGTAATTATTTGGCTGAGATCTTCTGTAAGGTGAAGTTCACAGAATTAGATCAGGATAGAACGGCGGAGTAGGCATACTTAACATATGTTTCACATCGAGCATCCTCATTACGCCGTGCGACTCTTATAGCTGCGTTCGGCACGTACAAAATTATTAAAATCTACAAAAATATGCCGTGTTGCTCCGTCGAAAATTGTAAAAATCGATGTAATAAAGTGAACACGAAGAAAGCCTGATTTATTTCTGTAGTTAAGGTACTTCCCCAGTTGGGCTAGCTCGCTAGTATGGTGCCCTACTTATCTTGAAATATTGTATGGGTCTATGCCTCATGGCACGCTAAAAGTCGGTCCCGACTGTTAACATCTCTCTCTTGGCCATTAACCACTGAACAAAAAGACTCAAGTAAGGGTGATGTTTTAATTATTATCCTACTAATATAAACGCGAAAGTTAGTAAGAATGTATAGATGTATTTTTGTTATTTTTCACGCAAAAACTTCTGAACGGATGGATCTGTATAAAATTTGGCACAGAGATTATAGTCCGACATCCATGCGGGCGGACCCGCGGGCAACAGCTAGTATTTAATATACAGATGCCTAAAAATAAATGAGATAATGCTGTTTATCCGCCATATCCAACGAAGGTGTCATAACTTTGGCCTGATCACGACACATCCGCGTGTATTTGTCTCAGTATTATCAGTAAATTGCACATTTAATTAGCGCTCTAATTAAGCTATATCTACTGCTTACCTATCTAATTAACTTATCGTCTTCTTGTTTACTTCGAAGTTATTTTTATATTTTATTGGGTGTTACGTAATTTTTTTTGATAAGGAACTTTTTTGTTCGCATACGACACAGCTTTTTGAAGTGAAAAGTTCTTTAGGCGCGTTAAGTTTTAGTGAACAAAAATCATGGAGCTCGCGTCAACATCACCGAACGCTTTTCATATTCAAACCTTTTGAGTGAACAAAAAATAATGGAATTCGCGTCATCATCACCGAATACTTTCCTTATTCAAACCTTTTAGGTGAACAAAAATCATGGAACTCGCGTCATCGTCACCGAATGCTTTCCATATTCAAACCTTTTAGGTAAACAAAAATCATGGAACTCGCGTCATCGTCACCGAATGCTTTCCATATTCAAAAATAATAATCTAATAGCACCACGATACAATCCACAAGTTACTTAGTTTTCACTTCTATCGGGGAAAGACTGCCGCGCATGTTTTTATTGATAAGGAACTTTTTCATCCGTATACGACAAAGGTTTTTTTTTTTACAAGGTGGCAAGTCTCCAACCATCTGGCGACCTGAGTGTTGTACCTGATGAGTGTCGTAAAATGTAAATGATAAGTTCTGTTATGGCCTTAGTCGGACATCCTTACTAATATTATAAATGTGAAAGTTTGTAAGAATGGATGGATGGATGTTTGTTACTCTTTCACGTAAAAACTACTGAACGGATCTGGATGAAATTTGGCACAGAGATAGATTATGGTCTGAAATAACACATAGACTTTTTACAGCGATAACCGACATCCACGCGGGCGGAGCCGCGGGCAACAGCTAGTAGATAATGAAAGAGTAACCTCTGTTGAGGAGAGAGAGAGACATTAATTATAAGTGATTATGTTGTTTGTTGTTACACTCGTTTTTGTTTCCAACGGTGACGAACAAGCGCCTAAAGGTAAATTTTACACTAATTAATGTGTAAAATTAATCGCTTTAAGGACATCATGGTACGGCCCCCGCTAGACACAAAATGCACAAATGTTAACGCAAACACAGGTGAACAGTCTCGATCTGAAAATTTATGCCTTAGACGATATCGAATAATGAAGTAATAAGATACGATTATTCGTACCTTACTTAAAAGCGGAGCAGTGGCGGATTTACCAATAGGCTGAGTAGGCTGGAGCCTAGGGCGGCAGATTTTAGGGGGCGGCAAATTTGGCCCCTAATTTTTTTTATATCTTTTAGAAATAAAAAAGCCTTATTATATACACAAAAAAAACGAATGACAAATATTTTAGTAATGCACAGTATACTGACACAGTATACTAACACTCTTATATCCGTAATCCGTATATAAAAGATTACTGAACGCACTGTTAAATATACAATGTAGGTACTTATGCGATAATTAATTTTTAAAATATTTCAGTAGCGTTTCAATTTAATTACAATTTAAATTTAGTAACTTTTTATTTTAATGATATTTTTTTTTAGTTTAGACTCGTCAATTTACTACAGGTCCAAATTGATCAAGAAATACTATAGTGAAACGATTGTGTTCAAGAGGCCTTGCTTTCAGAGGCAAAAATTAAAACTTCGGTGATCCACATAACGGGAATTACTGTATGATTGTGGAACTGTAAGCAGAATTCGATCCCTTTTTAGCTAGTCATATTGAACAATTTGGGAATCAAGGATCAGGCAGTACCAATTACTTATCAAAGTCCGTTTAGGATGAGTTAATTCTCTTGATGGGTCATAAAGTCTTCAAACAGATTGGAGGCGAGGTAAGAAGAGCGAAATATTATTATCTCTAATCATCGATTCAACACCAGATATAGCACACGTAGATCAATTTACCCTTGTCATTAGATACGTTTTGGAATCAGGCGAACCGTGTGAAAGATTTACATTTCTGAAGAAATGGTTTTGGTCATAAATACTGGGCATAAATATTGAAGACTGTCGTGGACAGTCATATGATAATGCCGTGAACATGTCTGGCATGTGCAAAAATTCGAAACCAAGCACTGTTTGCATTTTGCGTGCCTTGTTCTGCTCATTCTTTGAATTTAGTGGCAACTGCGGCTGCTGAATCGTGCACAGAAGCTTGTCGCTTTTTCATGATTTTTTATAAGCTCGACACAACGCTGGCTTAAATTAATGAGTGAAATCGGGAAAGGCAAAACTCTGCAGAGAGTAAATTTGACACATTGGTCAACAAGAGAGGACGAGTGTAAAAGTTTGAGAGTTTCTTAGCACGAAGTTCTTAAGACTTTGAAATCAATCAAAGACGATTGTACTGAAAGGCCTGTAACGCGACAAGAAGGGGCGGAAATACTTTTGAATTTGAAGAAACTGGAAACGGCGGTAATGGTTGTTGTGTGGATTGTTTTTTTGGAAAGAAAAACAAAGTGAATGTTCAAATTCAGGCTTCCATCGTAGATTTGATCACCGTTACCGATCTCTACGAATCACTAAGTTTTCGTAGCTGAACGAAAGAATTTCAAGTATTTCAAAGAAAAGGCGATAGAATTAAGCGCATCGAAGCAATATACAACTGAGATCGAAAAAAGACAACCGAAAAGAAAAAAAAGATTTGATGAAACATCTGAAGAAGTTATTACAATGACTGCGAGTGAAACTTTTAGGGTTAACACGTTTCTCTTCCTCATAGATAGACTCGTGTCCGAGTTAGAGAAACGGCAAAAGGCCTACAACGGATTTAACGAGAAGTTTTCATTTCTAACCAAAATGAGTGAGTTGTTATCATCGACCCCAACGGAAATAGCCATTTCGTTGAAAAAAATGTTTATCCTAATGATTTAGAAAGTGATTTAGTTCAGGAATGCGTACACTTTCAATGCCGCCTTTCTTCTCAAAGAATTTTGATAAAACCAGATTCTGGATTATTAAAAAGTCTATCTTTGTTCCTGCGAAAACTGAATTTGGAGAACATTTTTTTTTTTTTTATACTACTTGGGTGGCAAACAAGCATACGGCCCAACTGATGTTAAGCAGTATCCGTAGCCTATAGACGCTTGCATTACCAGAGGTATCACTTGCGTGTTGCCAACCCATTTTTTACACCAGGGCTTTAAGATGGAAGTAACCCTGGGATAGGAATACGTTTGTTTCAAAACGCATTCCTAAATGAGCGCTGGAGACCTGTACTTACACACAGGAACACAACTACACCGCTGTGTGGAGTCATTTGGCTGTGGTCTACTGTAAGGTGGAGGTCCTTCCCCAGTCGGGCTTGCTCGCTAGTATGGTGCCCTACCTCTCTTACATTTACCCATACTTGGATATAGCACTTCGCATGGCTCTATTTACACCATGAACATGCCGTGCCCTCAGACTAATAGAATAAGATAGACGGAGCGTGTAGAACTCGCGCGTGAAGCCGCCAAAAGTCATACTAAATAGCAATGTCATACGTTTTCGTTTTCGCGCGCAGTCGATTTGAGCCGCAGTGAGTACGCACGTCTAAACACGTTTTGACAAAATATTATTATAATGCCGTATTGTGTAGTAAAACGTTGTAAAAATACTTCAGAGCGGCTCAAATCGACTGCGCGCGAAAACGAAAACGTATGACATTGCTATTTAGTATGACTTTTGGCGGCTTCACGCGCGAGTTCTACACGCTCCGTCTATCTTATTCTATTAGTCTGAGGCCGTGCCGTAAGATTCCAGAAGAATTTCTTACCACGTACGATTAGGCTGTGGAATGAGCTCCCTGCCGAGGTTTTCCCAAGAGACTGTAGCATGGGGTATAAAAGAAAGGAGTTATAAGGTTTTTCAAGTGTCGGCAACGCGTGAGTGACACCCCTGGTGTTGCAAACGTCCATAGGCTACGGTAATTGCTTACCATCAGGCGGGCCGTATGCTTGTTTGCCACCTTGGTAGTATAAAAAAAAAGTAGGGGCGGCAAAAAAATTATAGCCTACTAGCGGCAAATTTGTAAATCCGCCACTGAAGCGGAGGTGGCCGAGTGGGAAAGTAACAGACTTGTACGCAAGAGGTGCGACTTCGATCTTTGGTGGCAGTAATAATGTGAAATTCACTTTGTGATTTAGATTATATGTAGTATCAAAAGATTCGCCATCTGCTTACAGTGAATGAAAACATCGTGAGTAACCCACATGTCTTAGAAGACTTTTTTCCTACGGCCAATTCGCTGACTAGGGTGGGTCTCGAGAAAAATTGGCAAAAACTCGGGCCACTCTTTTTAATCGCCAGAGTATAACATTTACAATTTGGTATGAGTCGTATTATACTCTGGCGATAAAAGTATGCGGGGATTTGTTTTTATGACGTTCATAAGTATCATATATTTGATCTTTCTAAATTAATACATGAGTTTGACTTTGAGTTTGAAGAAATTCTAAAGATATATCTGATTCACCAACCGGCATTAAGCTACAGTGTGTGAATTAAGGCCTAAACCCTCTCTTGATAGAGGAGAAGAGACCCGTGCCCTGTAGCAGAACATAACAATATATGGCTATTATTATTCATACCTTTTGTGTTTATCAGATAAAAATACTGTTACATTGACCTCGTAAAATAAATAACACTGTGTTGTGATTTTAGGGCAACAACAACAGACTAAAAATAATATACTGCATCCTTTGATAGCGATTATAAAGGAAATTCAGTTCATTGCATGCTTTTATACATATTGATAAATACAGCTCATATGAACTTTATTATATGAGTGTTAGAGTTCATTTTTGTTTGTTTTTGTGAGTGAGAAAGAAATGTGGCTCATTTGTGTTATAAAAGAATATATGTATGCCATTATCCGGCGCATTGAACCTCATTTTATTTGTATTTAGGGAATATAATATACTAATATGAATATCCATACTAATATGATATGATGTAAGTCTGTTTGTTTGTTTGTTACCTTTTCACTACTAAACGGCTGAACGGATCATAATAAAATTAGGTAAGGGGATATGTTGTATCCTAGAGAAGGATATAGGGTACTTTTTACTGCGATACATCTTTACTAATATTATAAATGTGAAAGTTTGTGAGTATGGATGTTTGTTACTCTTTCACGCAAAAACTACTGAACGGATCTAGATTAAATTTGGCACAGAGATAGATTATAATCTGGAATAGCATATAGGCAATTTTTTATCGCGATAACCGATATCTACGCGGGCGGAGCCGCGGGCAACAACTAGTATATTATATGTCTGGCCTATTGGTGTAGTAGTTGTATACTGATTGCTCAGCCAGACCTGGATTCGGACCCCTGCAGAACAATTTTATCTGTGTACTGAACATGATTTACACACCAACTTTTGTCCTGTGTGGGAATCGAACCCACAACCTTACAACATTTAAAAATAGGTACTTTCGAAAATGCTGTATATATCTGAGTTCCTTTTCTAGTCCTAGTTACTACGTTACTAGTTTGTAAGAATGTATCGATGTATGTTTGTTACTTTTTTACGCAAAACTACTGAACCGATCTGGATTAAATTTGGCATAGAGATAGATTATAGCCTGGAATAACATATAGGCTACTTTAAATCCCGGAAAAAAATACTCTGTTCCCAAGGGCGGAGGGATTGTACGCACGGGCGAAGCCGTGGGTGGTAGCTGGTTTTTTTTATACTACCAAGGAGGCAAACTAGCATACGGCCCGCCTGGTGGTAAGCAATTACCGTAGCCTATGGACGCTTGCAAACGTAGAATGTGTCCATTAATACTTCCTAATGTCTCAGTCACTTTATTCATGGTTCATCATTCCAAATTATTATGATATAATTCAAATAATTGTTGCCTCATCCTTAAAGGCTATCTTTTGGTCATTTTTAATTTGAGACGGCAAAAAAAGACGTACCAAAACCACGTAATTAATGCATGTTAATTAACAAATTACTTATCTAACATTTATATATTATCATACAACACAAACAAACTATAATTCAATTTAAATTATATCTTAATACTAATGTATCATGAAATCACCACGAGTGGACAAAGTCCGTCCGCTATCATAACGTGTATTATTTTCAAAGTTTCAGCGCAAACGTAATAGCAGTTTAATATGTCGTAAGGAAATAGGGGATAGACGAGTAGACATCGATATCTTAGTATTATGTAATCTGTTTATTATTGATTCATATCTGTTGTTGTATGTATTTATTGCGTAGTTTTATTTACATCTAGCGGTTTGATATTTTTGCCTGTACTTTGGCGGAATTTGAGAGGGTGGCATTGGATTGCCTCACTCAGCTTTAGTTTAGGATGTTATTGTTGTTTTTGTTATTTTATTTTTTGTGATTGTTTTTCTAATTTCTACATTGGTTTGGTTGGTTAGGTTTTGTAGCCTGTAATATCAGTGTATGTGGATAAATAAATAATATATATCCTTACTAATATTATAAATGTGAAAGTTTGTAAGAATGGATGGATGGATGGATGTTTGTTACTCTTTCACGTAAAAACTACTGAACGGATTTGGATGAAATTTGGCACACAGATAGATTATGGTCTGGAATAACACATAGGCTACATTTTTGCAGAAATAACCGACATCCACGCGGGCGGAGCCGCGGGCAACAGCTAGTATACCTATATAAATCAATTGCTGTTCGTTAGTCTCGCTAAAACTCGAGAACGGCTGTAATGATTTGGCTAATTTTGGTTTTGAATTATTTGTGGTCTAGTGAAGATTTAAAAGGTGAGTAAATAAGAAAAAATGCTTGGAATATAACTATACCTATCTGTCAAACATGCTAGTCTACAATAAAGAAAATATTTGTTTGTATTTTTGTTTGTAATAATAGTAAGTAATGTAGTTGTGTTGCTGTGTGTGAGAACAGGTCTCCAGCGCTCATTTAGGAATGCGTTTTGAAAGAAACCTATCTAAATGCCTTGGTGGAAAAAAAATGGCTTGGCAACACGCAAGTGATACCTCTGTTATTGCAAGCGTCCATAGGCTACGGTAACTTCTTAACATAAGGCGGGCCGTATTGTTAAGAAAAGTAAATAAATGTCCTGCCGTGCGAATTCTGGACGGATCGATAGTGAGGTAATAAACTTATTTTACACGTTTTTGTCTCTAAACTTGTTTATATAGACATCTATCGCATCGATACAGAGATAATGTATCTATTGAGGGGCTCGAGGGGTCGCTCGCGACTTCGTCCTCGTGTTAATTTGGAATATTTTCCCCGATTTTGCAACATATCTCACTACTGCTCCGCTTCTATTGATCATAGCGTGATGTTATATAGCATATAGCCTTCCTGGATAAATGCACTATTCAACAAAAAAAAGTTTTTTTTCTAATCGAACTAGTACTTTCTGAGATTAGCGCGTTAAACCAAACAAACAAACAAACTCTTCAGCTTTATAATCTATACTAATATTATAAAGGTGAAGAGTTTGTTTGTTTGGTTGAACGCTATATAATATCACGCTATGATCAATAGGAGCGGAGCAGTATTGAGATATGTTGCAAAATCGGGGAATATATTCCAAATTACCACGCGGGCGAAGTCGCGGGCGACCCCTAGTATTAGTATAGATAAGATCGACAAATTTGCGAGATCACGAAAGTTTGCCGCCGTTAATACGTTAATGGGTAACCCTTTTCTAAAAATACATTTGACTTTCCTGTTGGTCTAGTGGTTAGTGTCTGACTGCCGGAGGTCGTGGGTTCGATTTCCTCACGGAATAAAACTTTGAGTGATTCATAAATGTTTGTTCCGAGTCTAGGTGTAATTTGTGTCCGTTAATTGTATGTTTGTAAAGTTCCCCGCGACACAGGGCTTGTACCCTTGTGCAGTAGTTGTCTTTTTAAAAAAACTAAACGAATGGTGCTTCGGAAAGCCGGTGATAGTAAAAGCATAGAGTGTCTAATAATGTTGACTATTATAAATAATGTTTTGTTCAGTGGCCTAAGTGGTTACCTCGCCATTTACCATTGCACGGCGTGTTGTAGGTTCGATTCCCACACGTGACAAAACTTTGTGTGATACATAAAGGGTTGTTCCGAGTCTAGGTGTAAATTGTGTCCGTTAATTGTATATTTGTAAAGCGCCCCGCGACACAGAGCTTGTTCCTAGTGCGGGAGTTGTTTAAAAAAATGTCTACTAAAAATACTGAGACAAAAAAACTCATCGAATTAGAAAAGGGTACAGACAATATAAGGCCGATTTATTTATCCTCACACCACATTACAATTTGACATTGTAAACGAATGACTAAATTCCCAACTTATTACTTAAACTAGGGGTCGCCCTCGCCCGCGACTTCGGCCGCGTGATAATTTGGAATATTTTTCCCGATTTTGCAATATATCTCACTACTGCTTTGCTTCTATTGATCATAGCGTGATGTTATATAGTCTATAGCCTTCCTGGATAAATGCACTATTCAACAAAAAAAGATTTTTTCTAATCGAACCAGTACTTTCTGAGATTAGCGCGTTCAACCAAACAAAAAAACAAACAAACTCTTCAGCTTTATAATATTAGTATAGATGACACATTAACATGATAAAACTACACGCTGCTTTGTAACTATGCAAAAACTAGAAATGTTATCTCGCTACAGATACGGAGACATGAACAAGTTTCAATTCTAAGGTAAACTTAAACTTTTTTATTTTGTACCACTAAGGCAGCAAACAGCCCTAATGATGGTAAGCAGTTACCGTAGCCTATAGACGCTTGTACCAACACGTTTGTGAGTTGCTTTAAAAACGTATCCCTAAATTATAACTGGAGTCCTTTCCTTTTTTTTTTTTTTAAAAGACAACTTCCGCACTAGAGAACAAGCTCTGTGTGGTGGGGGACTTTACAAACATACAATTAACGGACACAAATTACACCCAGACTCAGAACATCTCTTTGTGGATCACACAAAGTTTTGTCCCTGTACGGGAATCGAACCCACAACCTCGTGCACAGCAGGTGCATACTACACCCACTGGACCACCAAGGCAGTCAAAAAGTCCTGTATAGTTATTTGGCTGTGGTCTCCTGTGCGCTGGAGATCCTTTCACATTCTTATTTGCTCTCTAGTATGGTGCCCTACCTCTTTAAAAAAAGCGCTCATTTAGGGATTCGTTTTGAAAGAAAACATATCCCAGGTATACATGACATACCTACAGATCTGAAAAAAAATGGGTTGGCAACACGCATAGTGATAACTTTTGTATTGCAAGCGTCCATAGGCTACGAAAACATGCCGTACCGTAAGATTCCAGAGGAATTTCTTACCACGTGCGATTAGGCTGTGGAATGGGCTCCCTGCCGAGGTTTTCCCAAGAGACTATAGCATGGGGTTCTTCAAGAAAGGAGTTATAAGGTTTTTAAAGGGTCGGCAACGCGCGCGTGACACCCCTGGTATTGTAAACGTCCATAGGCTACGGTAACTGCTTACCATTAGGCGGGCCGTATGCTCGTTTGCCACCCAAGTAGGATAAAAAAAAATTAAAAGTAAATGTATAGCTGTATCAGGGTTTTTCGAAAGTTTACCTCTAAGGCGTTTCAACCTTAATCTAAAAAATGTTTCATCATCATCATCTCAACCCATAAACGTCCCACTGCTGGGCACGGGTCTCCTCCATACATTTGGAGGGATATTAGCCTACTATACCACGCTGGCCAGACGGGTTGGTATAGGGTTTTGTTTCGAGATTTCCCTCTCTTGCAGTGGATATTGTCTGCCTGGTGTCGTAAGAGTCGACTAAGAGGGAGTAATCCCTTAGTCGACTCTTACGAGTTATAATCACTTGCGTGATGCTAACCCATTTTTTAACCGACTTCAAAAAGAGGAGGTTATCAATTCGTGTTTTTTTTTTTTTTTTTTTTTTTTAATGTTTGTTACCGCATAACTCCGTCATTTATGGACCGATTTGAAAAAATCTTTTTTTGTCTGACTGGACATACGTCCAGTTCCAAAAGTTCTGATGATAGGATCCATGAGGAATTGAGGGAACTCCTCAAAAGAAATCCCTTAGTCGACTCTTACGACACCCACGGGATAGAATGGGGTAGTGACATTTGTATTCTTAATCCGTCACCACACGGACGGAAAAAAATGTTTAAACCGCGGGAAGTCGGGGCAGGCCACTAGTTTATCTATAACTAAGTACTGTAGTGGTTTATGGGTGGTCACTAGCTGGCCGCATACCAATAGTGAAACCTCTGACGTTTTATAAAAGTAAATCATAATTAGATTTGAATTCAAAATGGAACGAAGACTGTACCATCAATGCCACATCCAGTAAAATCCCTTCGTGCATCCAAGTTTCTGTACGTTTTGTTGTGCTCACTACGGTCGGCGCCGTTTAAATATGTTTAGTTTACCCACATTTTTGTTACTTTGTTTTGTTTGTTAGTTATACGTACTCTGTGCGCTCTAAATGTTAATTTTAAGTGAATTATGTTTCTCAGTAAGTGAATTTTGTATAAATTCTTTTTGAGAAATAAAGTTATTCTTAAACCATGAAAACGAAGGAGAATGACTTGAGGATGTAAATAATTATAAGTAGGCAAGATATAATAAACAAGTTATATATTTATCAATTCGTGTTTACTTATTGATGAAGATAAAGAAGCCCTCGTCCGGCATTGTACCTGACAACAGCAATACCGAGCATACGTCACCCGTAGCACGTGCTTAAGAAGAGGAGAGGTTGCTGACGACGGCGGGGGCATTAGAGTACTTACCTACGTTAATTAGAGGTATACTTATATGTATTGTAGGCATAAGATAATGTACAATGATATCAATGACGTAGGCTTTTATAAACTAAAATAATCAATTCATTTGTATAGGTATCTGTAAGTTTTTGCCAGTCATCAACCTGTGAGGGATTTCTAATTGATTTGTCATAATAATTTGCACACTGCAGGTAATAACTAGCAGCTCTTGCCCAGGTAAACCAATTTATTACCCGTTTGTGGACTGAATTTCTAAATTTCCTTTCGTAACGGGGAAATTACGTAAAACTCCTAAACGGATCTGGATGAAATTTGGCATAGTTATAGATTATTGTCTGGAATAGCAAATAGGCTATTTTTTATCCTTCGCAATTCGATACTTTTTATCACGATAGCTGATATCCAGCGGAGGGCGCCGCGATCAACATAGCTAGTAAACGTAGTATAAGTTAACAGTAGATATGTCCAAAGATCGATTTGTTCCAGATTCGTCATCTTCCAAATTGGTCATATTCCAGATTTGCCATATTCCAAATTCGTCACTTTCCAATTTCGTCATATTCCAAACTCGTCATTGTACAGTCACTTGAAATCGTGAACAGGTGCTTTCAAGATTAGTATCAGGACAGATTGTACTTAGTATTTACACCATTTACAACCCGAGAACGGTTGAACTAATTATTGTTATGGGTTGGTACCTTGAGAGTGATGTGTTTGCAAGTGATAGAAAGAAAGAAAGAAAAGCATTTATTCGAAACATACACAGGATAACAGATGGTAGACAAAAAAAAAATAGAAGAAAGATTTTGTCAGAATATTGCAGTTCTGAGAGAGAGATGTATAAATGGTTTGCATTAATACTTATTATTGTACATTATTATATAAACTTGGTAAATATTGTGAATAGTATACGTGGTGGACTTTGTATCGTTCTATTCAATAAATAAATATACAATCTAATGTAATCTAACGTTGTTACAATCACGTAGACATCGTAGGCGTTGTTTACGTAATTGTTACCACCGGTTTTATATTAGACTAGCTGTTGCCCGCGGCTCCGCCCGCGTGGATGTCGGTTATCGCTGTAAAAAGCCTGAAGCCTGTGTGTTATTCCAGACATAATCTCTGTGCCAAATTTCATCTAGATCCGTTCAGTAGTTTTTACGTGAAAGAGTAACAAACATCCCATCCATACATCCTTACAAACGTTCGCATTTATAATATGTATTAGTAGGATATGGTTTTTATTTTAAACCGACTTCAATACGGCTAGTTATAGAACTTTTAAAAACCCTATAATCGCAAGTCTAAAGTATTTAAACAGGATGAACTTTCATACAAACTCTGATCCCACTATCCTCCCGTAAAGACGGTTTTTTTAAACTGATCATTTACAGCTAAAGTGCATGTCTTGGCCATTCAAAAAAGCTCGAACACGGCTACATTACATTGTTTAATTAATGCGTTCCGTGGCCTAATAGGACCAAACTGGAAGTATGTACTCTCAGACAAAAAAATATTTTTTTTTAAATGACGTGGACCGTCATTAAAAAAAAATATTTTTTTGTTTGGTAATTGACGTAGTTCTGTGGTAACAAACATTAAAAAATAAATTAGACAAAAAATACACACGAATTGATAACCTCCTCGTTTTTAATTAAAAATAGGGCCTACCTAGATAATTAAATACCAATTCTCGCTTCGTTTCTTTTTTTCTGGATTTCTATGTATGTACAAAATTGCGAAGAAATACCGTCCCATCAAATCGGACTTTCTCTTTTTTATGGATCGGACTATACGAGTAGCGTAGTAGAATAGGAAGTGAACCTTAAAATAAATAAATAAAAAGTTTATATAGTCACTTATGGTTTACATCCTTCCTTAATAATATTATAAACGCGAAAGTTTGTAAGAAATGGATGTTTGTTACTCGTTCACGCAAAAACTACTGAATGGATCTGGATGAAATTTGTCACAGAGATAGATTATAGTCTGGAATAGCATATAGGCTACTTTTTAATAAGTAACATCTAAGCGGATGGAGCCGCGGGCAACAACTAGTTTTTAAAATTAGGATGGATGTATCCTTTTAAAATCGATACGTATCGATACCTTTCCAAAAAGTTTAGTAATTACGGGAATCTGAGAATATTCTATGCGTACGAAGCCAGGCATGTTGTAATCTCATAAAATACGCAACTCATGCGTAGTGTGAGTAGTAAAACGTAAAGCAGTACAAAAGTTGCGCGTTTCGCAGGCCATTACGTGTTTGTCGAACATTAAACAGTTGCAAAACGTTGATATGAAGCCATTTCGCTCTACCACCTGCCCTATCATGTCCTACAGGAAATAATCACTACGATTGTACGAGTATATAGGGAAATTGGTTCATCAAAGTTTTGTATAGAATGGTTATGGTGTTACTAGGACATACGAATGACGATTCTTTCTTTTATTCGTACTTAGTTTTTTTGTTTTGCTTTTGTTTTTAAAATAGACAGCTCCCGCACTAGGGAACATGCCCTGTGTCGCGGGGGACTTTACAAATATACAATTAACGGACGCAAAGTACACCCAGACTCGGGACAACCATTTATGGATGACACCAATTTTTGTCCCGTGTGGGGATCGAACCCACAACACGCCGCGCAGTAGAAAATGGCGAGGTAACCACGAACTAACCGTGCAGTCAAGTACAATTAGTTTCTTATTAATAAAGTAGGTATCGTGTTTTGACTGTATCAGTTGCTTCTACCATAATTGTAATTTACAAAACTTTTAAACTGCCTCGCTGGCTTAGTGGTCGATGTGTTTGACTGCTAATCACGAGGTCCCGGGTTCAATCTCCGGCCGGCTGATTCTCTAAGAAACAGCGATGGCAAACTGACAATTGTGATCGCAAACTGACAGTTGTGATTGCTCGGTGACGGCACAACCTATTGACTAAACGTCAAAAAGGCTCGGTTTTTGCTTTTACGGAATACCCCTGCGGGTCGGGCCAAAAATCGATATCGGGTTTTTCTGTCAAGAAATTCACAATAGATGCCCGGAGTTTGGAAATTGGGCGGTGTTTACACGCTTTACCTACGCCTAGGCCTGATCTGTCTCCCATAGTGTCAGATTGCCGTCCCATCGGACTATGAGAGTGAGGGAATAAAGAGTGCCCTTGTGTTTCCGCATACACTTAGTTACATACACTTAGTTAGGTATTACTAACGCTTAGGCATAGAATAAGGAAGACTATAAATTCATCCTTACACTATGCCTTAGATTTTAATTTAAAGCATATTGATAAAAACAAGCTAAAGAACGATCTTAATAAACTTAAAATAAAGGCTTGAAGAATGGTGTAGACTAGAACATGTCCAGTACCTTGTGTAGGTACCTCATGCTTCTATTTGTGATGAATAACTAATTTTGCATTATATAAAAGAACTGTATTTAAGTAAATTTACTCTTAAAAATAATATTTAAAGCTACTGATATTGATAAAAATAGCACGCAAAATTTATTACAAAAGTTATCAGTAGTCAATAAAGTTTTTAACATGTCTCCAGAGGTGTCTACGCACGTTTTGAATTGCACGACTAATTGATAACAGGATAAACATTTATAATACACCATCATTATCAGTGATAGACTATTGAGGCCATCGGATAATGCGTGTAATTGATGAGAAGTATACTATCATGATATCCGGTTTTACATGCATGTAGCGCATGTGTTGCAATCTTAAAAACTCTTTAATCTTTTTTATACGACTACTAGGGGTCGCCTGCGACTTCCTCCGCGTGGTAATTTCGAATATTTTTTCCGATTTTGCAACATATCTCACGACTGCTCAGCTCCTATTGATCATAGCGTGATGTTATATAGCCTGTAGCCTTTCTGGATAAATGCACTCAACATGCAATGCATTCAACAATAAAATATTTTTTTAAATCGAACCAGTACTTTCTGAGATTAGCGCGTTCAACCAAACAAACAAACTCTTCAGCTTTATAATATTAGTATAGATAGAAGTTATTGAAACTTATGTATGTTCCACTGCTGGGCACAGGTGTAATATAATATCCTAAAAAGAGGTAGGGCACCATACTAGCGAGCAACCCCGACTGCTTCCAACTTACTGAAGACCACAGGCAAATAACTACACACAGCGGTGTAGTTGTGTTCTTGTGTTTAAGTAGATAGTGCTCATTTAGCACGCAAGTGATACCTCTAGTATTGCAAGCGTCCATACATCAGGCGGGCCATATGCTTGTTTTTGTGTATAATTAAAAAAAACATACATCAAGAGACCTGAGAGAGACTTTCACCATCGACGGCTTTCTCACTCGTCAACCGCTTCGATCTTTACAAGTGACCAAAATACATACCACAGTTCACCTGTTTGTAGGCAGTTCTTATAGCCTATAGGCACAACCAGAGTACTCGTGCGTTGCTGACCAAAAAATAACAACCAACCAAGAAAATTCAGATCATCAGGTTTCCCTACGCTCTGTTTTTTTAAAACATACCAGCATGTCTTCAGCGTTCTAAATATAAATAAAACTCCTCTTGACTTTATACATAATAATAATTATAGCAACCCACATATTTCCCATTGCTGGGCACGGGTCTTTTCTCATCTGTTAAGGGAGAGAGCCTTAATTCACACACGCTAGCCTAATACGGGTTGGTGAATCAAACATGTCTTTAGAATTTCTTCTTAGACATGTGGGTTTCTTCACGATGTATACATAGGATGTTAAAACTTGACTGCTCGTGTAGCCACATTTATAATTAGACGGCTTGTTGTGGATTCGATTCCAAGGGGAAAAATGTTGTCTGTGATTTCAATGTTTGGAAAAAAAACCTTGATATTCGTGTATGTGGCAGTAGTTATGAAGAAAACGGTTTTCTTTCAGAGTATTCTGCATATTTATGAGAGTCAAAAATATAGATTCTGCAGAATAAAAAAGCTCAAAATAATTGAGATCGATGTTATTTTCCTCTGGAAATAAGTAAATACACGCAGATACATATTTTAGTGGTATTCCTTACGAATTTTTTTTTTAGGACTTTCTTTCTTTGGCATAAATCAATATAGTCTTCTATGGTTATACAGCAAACAAGTATACGGCCCGTATTAAGCAGTGGCCGCAGTCACAAAGTTTGCAATACAAGAAACATCACTTGCGTGTTGCCAACCCAAAAAAAATTACACAAGAATTTTGCGATGGGATATAATTGCTTGAATAAAAGAATATCACATATTTTATTTAAAAAATATTATTTTTACCGCATTTTTTAAAGATGAAGAGAAGACATTTTTATAAAGAAAAGACTATGTTTCATGATTTCATGTCATAAATACATATACAAACATAAATCTAAGTAACATTACTTAAATCAATAAAACGTTTCTTAAACGAAACCTATAGCAATAAATCTATATAGTCCATGTTTATAAAAAGCCAGGGTAGATCCCTATTCCCGATTAGTTCGTGATAGCATGACTGTCGGATATTCCCTACATCGTGCTCAACTCGGCAAATGTTTACTGCTTCAATTGTGAGCCGATAATGTCCCTATACGATGCATTGAACAAATTGAAAACTAAACATACATATATTTACTATATTTACCTTGTATTAAATTTAGAATTCAAAGTCCAATTCGATATTAACAGATAATCTTTAAATAACATAGTATCTCATAGATAAGTGTATTTTAATAGACGTAAATTTAACTATTAGACAGGTGGTGAAGATAATTGAGGCGTGAAAAGATGGCCGACAAATCATGTCGGTCATAATAATGATAGTTTATAAAAAGTGCAGTTACTTACCGGCATGTCGATCCTCGTTAGCCCGCGTAGTCCGTCCTCCGCGCCCGCCGCCCTACTGCCACGAGGAACAAGCCTCCACTGTGCCAGCTCACCACCTTGCCCCATCTGAAGCTTCCTCGCGTGACTGACATCCTCAACACCTGTTCTACCAATTTCAACTTTACCATTCTTTAATTTAGAATCAAATTCCCCCAGCCCTTCGTAGTCACGATTTAAATTCGAATTTGATGTTTCTTCGACATTGTCTCCAGTTATTATAATCGTGGGTATTGCTTTAGTAATATCGGCCTTACTAGTATCAACAACAGAAGGTATATTGCTATACTGTCTTGTGACACCAAATTTTTCTTTCAGTGAATTAATAACGGCTAGCCTGGCATGTTCGTACCTTGCTTTCGCTTGGTCTTCACTCCATTTTTTGAGTACTTTAGTTTTAGGATCAACATTTTTCATAGTTCTACCAATAAAGTTTCCGTATAGTTTTGAAGTTAATGCTCTTTGTACTTTTAAAGTATTGACGTTGGTTGATTTGTGGTGAACTGTTGGTTCAGTGTTATCTATTGGTGGATCTGTTACTTCGTGTTGAGTGTAATATTGTTCTTGTTGTTCTTGTTGTTCGCTGCCATATGTGTCCCACCACCTTACTGTAACTTCATCAATAGGACGTCTTGATCTAGCTGAATATGGTGATTTAGTTATATCACTCATCATCACAACCCATAAACGTCCTACTGCTGGGCGTATCTTCTCTGTACAAAGAGGGATATGAGTCTATTATACCACGCTGGCCAAACCAAATCAAACTAGTTTTCTTTATAAACAAATGTCCAACCCCCTGCCCAAACTTTAGGCATCTGTTGCGGCTTTCTTGACAGAAAAACTGAGTATCTATTGAGTTGGTATAGGTTTTTGTTTTGGTTTTCCCTCTCTTGCAATGGATATTGTCTGCCTTACTTACGGCATCTTCGGTGGAACGGGGTGGTGACGTTTGTATTCTTAATTTGTCACCACATAGAGGTTATATATCACTCAATGTCTACCGAATCATTTAAACATATTTTTTGTAAAAAAAAAACAGTATAAAGACTCGTATTACTTCTACTGAAGCCTAAGGCCTACTGATCGCGAAATGCTTATATGTAAATTGGACCAAAAATTGCAAGTCAGTTTTTGTCTATTACCCTGTACCAGGAAATGTTGTGTTTCTTTTTAAAAAGGAGAATATGAGAGGGATGGAGGATTAATATTGTATTTTCTTGTCGTGTGTAGTTTTGCATGGTACAGGCATCAACAATAGCTTTTGTTACTCCTATTATTGTGTCTATTTTCGTGTTTGTAGGTCAGTGTGTGAGCCATTGATTGCATATCGCCGTTAGGGTTCCTTAACTGCGTACCACAAGCTTCAAATTCGCGAATAAATTGTGAACATACTGTGTCTGTGTGGTTATTTTGGTTAGTTTATAGAGGTAGAGATGTTAGAAAGGATATTATATCAGCAATAAAAAGATAAGTATCTTACTACGTCACACGCAATATAATTTACAGACACATCGGCATTGTCAAATACAATTTTTTGTGTTTTTTTTAAAAGCAGCTCCCGCACTAAGTAATAAGCCCTGTTTCACAGTTCACTTAACATACATATAATTAACGGGCACAAAGTACAACCATACACGGGAGAACCATTTATGGATCACTCAATTTTTTGTTCCGTGTGAAGATCGAACCCACAACACATCACGCAGTAGGAAATGGCGAGGTAACCACTGTAGCCACTGAAACAATCAGTACTCGTACAGTCGAACGTCGTTTTGTTACGCTACTGAATACTGCACTTTTTATATTCCCACTGCCATACCGAAGAGACAGCAATCTGATACGACATGTTTTCCAAGCCACGGGGATGTAAGCACCACAGATTTTTTTATTACTATATACTACTCCTCAGCTCCTATTGATCATAGCGTGATGTTATATAGCGTATAACCTTCCTGGATAAATTCAACAAAAAAAGATTTTGTAATCGAACCAGTACTTTCTGAGATTAGCGCGTTCAACCAAACAAACTCTTCAGCTTTATAATATTAATATAGATATGTATGTATTTAGAAAAATATAAGTATGTTTATCAGTTGTCTGGTTACCATAGTACAGGCTCTGTCTAGTTTGGGATCAGATAGCAATGTGTGAGTTGTCCCGAAAATATTATAAATAAAAATTAATATTATAATAGTACCTCTGGTCCACCACACGTGACGGATTAAGAATACAAATGTCACTACCCCGCTCCATCCCGCGGGTGTCGTAAGAGTCGACCAAGGGAGTAAGTCAGGCAGACAATATCCACTGCAAGAGAGGGCAAACTCTGACAAAACCCTATACCAACCCGTCTGGCCAGCATAGCATAGTAGGTTAATATCCGTCTAAATGTATGGAGGAGATCCGTGCCCAGCAGTGGGACGTTTATGGATAGAGACGAGTACCTCTAGTGTATATAAATCTGCTATAGGTGACCGAAGTCCACGGTCTATAACTAACAATCCCGGATGCAAAGAATCTGTCAGACCTTATCTTAATTCAATGCCGTATGACCCCTGACCTTGCCTCCAATTATTAGTGAGTTATTAATTGCGTAAGAGTACTTGTCTGCATTAATTAAGTTAATTACGTACACCTATTTATAACCCCGATGTCGAAAGGGGTGTTATAACTTACACGCGTAGGTATGTCTGTCTGTGGCTTTGTAACTGTTAAAATGATGCACTAAATACAATGTAGTTTTGGTTCTTTAAAATGGATTAATTGGGTGTAAGTATGCTGATTTATAGTTCATGGATGTTGGTTGGTTAATTTAAATTATAATCTATTGGCAAACGGCTTAGATCTCAGAGAGCAAGTAAAACCGTTGCACGTTGGTCCTACGCCTGATCTCTCTCTGTTCGTATCGGATTGCCGTCCCATCGGACTTTGAGAGTGCAGGAATAATTTTTTTGCCAAACACGGGTACATTATAGTTGTTTTACAGAATAAAAAGGTTCTTCCATGTTTCACCAAACATTTGGTATGCAAAATGAATATTTAAACTCGACATTATATTTATTATAGTAACATTAGTCTAAAGGGATTAGATAAGACATTATAATTACATAATATATAATTACAGAATTTTGCTAACATTATTTTATTTTACTTTATTTAGGACTCAAACAGTCTTCTACAAATTAATTATACAAAGCTTATTTTCTAAAACAACTAAAGTTCCATTATCTTAATAACTAATATATGTAGTTTTTATTGATAACACTAGACAAAGCATACAAGTTTATGAAATTCATTAATTATACAGTTTATATACTAAGAACTATTCTGAAACAGAAATTCACTTCTTTTTTATCTAAATTGTGTATATGAGTTCGAAAAAACGTCGACACTATTTAGTTTATTGTCATAAAAATTACACGAGCGTCTTATAATAATTAATTATACCTATGTATAAAACAGGTTCCAGTCGAAAACCAGCGTCAGGTCCCGAAGATCTGACTAATGCTGAACTGGACACCTGATTGCTACAATTATGAGACACATGCATTTTGTTTTATGTTTAGTTTAGGATAGTTTCTTAATTTTTTAGTTTATATATGTATAATATTTCGTCTACTTTCACATGTCAAATGTCTCTTGTTGTAGCAATAAACGTTTCTTTCTTTCTTTATAAAGGTATTCTTATATTATATTATAAGATTAGGTGAAATTAAATATCCCTCTATAAGAGATTAGCCACCGTGATCGAAATTCGTTAAGAAAGACATTATTATTATTATAAAAACCTAATAAAAGTAGTTTTCTAGTTTAATAATTACAAATATACAAAAATACAGATCTTCTATATTTATAATTAGTGTAGATGTGTCTATAATCAAATTAACGACAATTTAGAAGCGTTCAATATCTATACTTAAGTTCAATATCTATAGTTAAGTTCTCATAGCCTATAGAAAGGTCGGTGTAATGCCGATATGTGTTTAATGTTAAAAGGTAAAATCCCGTGTTATAATTGTAAAGATTATAAGGTATGGGTCCTCTTTTTAGCTTCCCCTCTTTCTAAGAAGGCGAACAAGCATATGGCCCGCGTTATTCCAGATGTGGAGATGAGTGATAAATAAAATGTGACAAAAACAAAATAGTTTTGTACCATTTTCTCTGACTTCTTGACTGGTGCCTTGGTGGTCCAGTGGCCGCAGTATGCGCTTACTGTGCACGAGGTTGCGGGTTCGATTCCCACACAGCACAAAACTTTGTGTGACCCACAAAGGGTTGTTCTGAGTCTGGGTGTAATTTGTGTCCGTTAATTGCATGTTTGTAAAGTCCCCCGCGACACAGAGCATGTTCTCTAGTGCGGGAGTTGTCTTTAAAAAAAATACCCTACCCTCTCTTTTATGGCAACTGATATTTTTGTTTAGCACCTATTGACAAGGTAATTTTTTTAGGTAAATAATTGAATACAAGTTTTACCCCAGTTTCAATTTATAGAATTTCTGTCAAATTTCGACCACCAAACGAATTATTTGCTGTTGCTCTACAGTTTTAGAAAATAATGCTACGTGGCGCTACGACGTAGCTGCTACGAAAACGTTACATAATTTAGACTATAATAATGTGCTAATTCGTTATGCAAACAGCATCTACGACGGAGTTGCCTAATATGGACATGGACTTCTAGAAGTCTCGAGGTCCATGGAACCCATGTACGTAGGATCCACGCATATTTTTATTATACTACATAGTCCGATGGGGCAGCAATCCAACACGACCGGAGAGAGAGATCAGGCGTAGGACTGACGGCTTTACGTGCTTTCCTAGGCAGGGAATGTAAACACCGCCAATTTCCAAACTCCGGGCATCTATTGTGATTTTTTTGACAGAAAACCCCAATATTAATTTTAGGCCCGACGATTCAAACCTGGGACACACACATCAACCACTGACCCACCGTGGCAGTTCAGTTGTTTTATACTATGTAAAGAGACCTATGGGTACACAAGCTAATAAACCACAATAGAAGACACAAAGTGTTCAAGCCAAGCCCTTGTTACCATTACCATAGAGGTATAATGTTTACTTTTGTGAAGAACGACACAAGTACATAACACAAATTAAGGGAAAAATGCTTTTAAAGTTTGAAATTTAAGATGCATTTTCCCATATCTTTCGATATGCGGTTATGCCTTTAATTCTTAGTATGGCAGAATTAGTGTGTTAACTTTCTGTTTACTAATACACTGTAAACATGTTTACGTACCACGCTATCGAATAGGACTATCAATGGCTATTAAAAATATATACTTGGCGTAAAAAATTGTTTTAGAAAAAAAAAGGAATGTATAGGAGGCGAAGCAAGTATGTTGAGTCTACATACATATTCGGTATAGATATATTACAACTGAGATTACACAACAGAGGCAAGCAAGCCAAACTTTGGAAGGACCACAATCAAATAACTACACATAGCGGTGTAGTTGTGTTCCTGAGTGTAAGTATAGCAGGTCTCCAGCGCTCATTTGTGAAAGAAACGTTTTCCTATCCAAGGGATACTCCATCTTAAAGCTCTGGTGTAAAAAATGGGTCGGCAACACGTAAGTTATGCCTTTGGTATTTTAAGCGTCTATAGCCTTTTTTTTTTTTTTGTAGAGGGGAAATGCTTTACGCATACCGCCCCGCCTGGGGTAGCGAGGCGGTTATGTCGGGCTCTCCGGCTCAAAGAAGGTAGGCGGCCGGCATACCGACTAAAACCCCCCTGTGCACCAACACACGCCTTCACGGGTGGACCACTGGAACCTGATATGACGTCAGTGATCCACCCAGCGATTGCCCGCATTACGCGGGCTCCATCTCCAGTGACAGCGTCCGGGCGCACCGGGAACACTGTCCCTCCGCGGAAGGGTGCGGGTGAGACTCTGCTGCCCCAGTCTCCCCGCACCCTCACTATGGCGGCATCAGACGCCCGTAGGCGCGCCGACGCCGCCCAGTTCGCCGGCGACGGATCGGATCACCGAGGAGACTTTCCTCCCTGATCCGCTCCGCCGCCTCCTTCTGCGAGATGACGTCCTCGCAGAAGGATGCGACCGCCGTCCACTCCCTGTCGCTGGTAACCATGGACCGTGCCACGGCCGGCAGCGACAGGTCTCGACTCGAGCGTATGCTGCGCCGAGTCATCGTCGCAGTCGCAGTGGTGGCAGACGGGACTCGGTTCCCTCCTAGCGACCGTGTGCAGGTAATGCCCGAAGCAACCATGCCCGGACAAAACCTGCACTAGCCGGAAGGAAAGGGTCCCGTACTGCCGCCCTGCCCACTCCGACAGGATCGGCTGAAGTGCCTCCACGGTCCTGAAACCGGCCCGTGGAGCCCCCAGCCGACCTGACCACTGGGCCATGATGACTCTGCGGGCGGCCTCGCGCCACTCGCGAATTTGTTCGGGGAGAGGGGACCGCCGCTCTGCCCGAACTGCAGCCGCCCGCCGATACACCTCGGCGAGCACCTCCGCCTCCAAGTCCCACGGGGGCGTTCCAGCCAGTGCGCACGCCGCGTCTGTAGACACGGTGCGGTAGCTGCGTATGGCTCTGACCGCCATTGCACGCTGCGGCCTTGCCAGCAGCTGCCTGCTCTGAGCTCGGACCACCCCCGTGTACAACCGACGACAGGTGAGGCCGGGCCCACCCAGGTTCGGCAGAAGCCTTCCCAAGGCGGACGCAGCCCCCTCAAGTCTCGGCGATAGACGGCGAAGGTGCTCGTCGAAGAGCCATCGCCCATCCAACACCAGGCCCAGATACTTCATCTGGGCCTGGATCCGTACAAGGACCGAACCGGCGGATATCGAGGCGCCAGCAGGTGGACCGCGACGGGGCCCATGAAATAAAAGGGCCTCCGTCTTTTCAAAGGCCACCTTGAGCCCCAGCGCCCCGATCCGCCCGACCACCTGAGAGACTCCCGTGGTGGCCAGGCGCGCCGCATCTTCAAACCTACGACCCCGAGCCGTGACCAACGTGTCATCGGCGTAACACAATACGCCCAGCCCGGGGGGAAGAACACCGCGCAGGACCCAATCGTAGCCGATGCTCCACAGGAGAGGGCCAAGGACGGACCCCTGCGGAACACCGCCCGAGATGGCCCTGCGCCCGACGCCGCCTTCTCGGTCCTCGTATAGGACGCACCTCCTCTCGAGGTAGTCTGCCACTAGCAGCCTCAGGTATTCGGGCACTCCATGGAACCGGAGCGCCTCCCTGATGCTGCCGAATGGCAGACTGTTAAAAGCGTTGGCGATGTCTAGAGACACCGCCAACAGCACCTCGCCGTTTATCACGGCTTCCTCGGTCGCGGCCCGAAGCGCCATAATAGCGCCGACCGTCGAACGCCCAGCACGGAAGCCATACTGGGCGTCCGACAGGTCGGGGCCGGTCTCCCTCAGGTGCCGGACGATGCGGGCAGCCAGAATCCTCTTCAGCAGCTTCCCCGCCTCGTCCAGCAACACGATCGGCCTATAAGCCGCGACCGAGTCCGGGGCTCTTCCCAGCTTTGGCAGGAGCACCAGCTTCCCCACTTTCCAGGTCTCAGGAAACCTTCCAGACGCCAGGCAGGCATCAAAAAGGCCCCTGAGGCGGTCCCCCATGTGATCAAGGATCAGGGCCAGCACCCGGGCAGGAATCCCGTCCGGCCCGGGGGCGGTGTTCTTGGAGCGGACTCTGAGAACAGCCGCCCCCAATTCCGCCTCCGTAACAGGCGGCACCTCTTCAGCCTCCCGGGCTTCAGCCCCAGCAGGGACCATCGCCGGGGGCGTGTGCTCCGCCTGTGGCGGGAATAGACCCTCGATCACTTCTGTGAGGAAGCTGGGCTGAAGGGACTCAGTGAGGGGAGGGCCCCGCGCGCGGAGCTTATTCAGCGCCGCGCGGTAAGGGCGACCCCAGGGGTCACGATTAAGTCCCTCCAGCATCTCCCTTCTGGAGTGCTCCTTGGCACGGCAGATAGCCAGCTTAAAGGCCTCCACCGCAGTGCGGTAGGCCTCGTACAGCTGGCCCTCCCCGTTGTCATCGCGGTTGCGACGCCGGCTGCGAGTATATGACCTTCGGGCACGAACACAGGCTGCACGAAGGTCCGCCAGATCCTGGGACCACCAGTAGACCTCCCTCTTTGGAGGCCGCCTTCGCACCCGAGGCATGGCAGCATCACAGATTTGCGTGAACGCATCCCGGATGCGGCCAGCCTCGGCATCGACCCCCTCCAGGGGAGGTGATGAGGACAGCCATGAGTGGACAATGGCCGCCTCCGCCAGTAGATCCCTATCTAACCTACCCACAGCCCACCGCGGCAATTGGGGAGCTCTGCCTGCCGCGTGACCCCTGCTGGGGTCCTGGGGATTTCGAGAGAGTTCTACTCGGATATATAAGTGATCCGAGAGAGTCTCGACCTGTTCCAAGACGCACCAGCTCCTCACTCGCGCGGCGACAGCGGGTGTAGCGAACGAAAGGTCCACTATCGACCCTCCCCGCTGCCGAACGCACGTATTGGTGGTGCCTCTGTTAAGGAGACAGAGGCCCACCGCATTTGCCCAGTCCTCAACCGCTTTGCCGCGAGCGTCCGTTCCAGGGGAACCCCAAGCACGAGATTTCGCGTTAAAGTCCCCCATGACTAGGACGCGACCTTGTGCCAATCGCCGCATCGAGGTCTCCAAAGATGTGAGGAAGACCTCGAAATCTGCCAGACTCCGGTTGGGGGAGAAGTATACTCCGTAGAGTAGTATTCCTCCCCACTCGGCAGCAACGTATCCCGAGCCCTTGTCTCTGAGCGACAAGGACGGAGAAAGAGGCGCCGTGGAGCCGACGATTGCCACGGAGCCATCCACGTTGCCCACCCAATTCGGGTGCGAGGCAACGTAGTATGGCTCCGAGGCTACGGCCGCACCAATCGAACACTCCACCAAGTACTGCAGTAAAAAGGTCCTGCGCCCTGGCGGAGTGGTTGAGATTGGCCTGGAGGAGGAGTGTGCAGTCACTGTCTATTATTGGGTCGGTAGTGTTGTGTCCTCCTCCATCCGCGACGTCGACGGTCGAGGTCAACAAGGGCAGCTTGGGTCGAAAAGCCGCTCCTCGATTTGGGCTTTGGAGCCTGAGGGGGTCTGCACCCCTCTCGCCCCATCAGGTGGTTGGCGGGTAGATTGCGCGCCGCACACACAGGGCAATGGGGGGCGGAAGAACAGTCCACTACTCTGTGCCCTGGTCGGCCGCAGCGAAAACATAATTCGCTGCAGTCGAAGCTGCTGGTGCAGGCGGCACGAACGTGCCCCGTCGCCATGCACTTATGGCACCTCGCGGGACGGGCCGCCAGAAGTGTCACCCTGGCGGAACTCCAGCCTACGAGGAGCCTCCCAACTGTGGCCAATTTATTAGCCGCAGCAACGGGGCACTGCGCCCACGCAGCTCCAACTCCCGCCGGTCCAGGGCGAATGGCGCCAACCCTGACGGTGTCCAGAGGGCAATCAGTTGCAGTTCCGATCGCCTCCCGGACCTCACCAGGCGTCACCGAGTCATCCAGACCCGAGATGCGCATTTCTGCGCACTTGATGGGCCTGGCGACCTTGACGCCATCCTCCTCCGCAAACAGACCTCGCAGCCTCTGCGCTACGACGTCGGCCGTCTTATTGCCCTCGACACCGGGGAACTCGAGTATTCGAGCCCCGGTTCGGGCAAGGCGCGTCCTAGCACCAGTGGGGCCTAAGTCCGCCACACTGATTCCTTCCCGCGCCTTCTTAAAAACGGCCGCATACGTAACGCCGCGCTCCGCCGTCTCTGGCAATACCGTGATGACCACGGCGGCCGAAGCGTCTATAGCCTACGATAACTGCTTAACATCGGGCGGGCCGTATGCTTTTTACAAGCTTTTATTTAGCAATGTATGTTAGTTAGTTTGTTTCTAGATGGGTGTTCCGGACGTGACGATGAAGTCGGAAGATGGCCATGGTAACTCTTCAACGAAACAAGATAGCCGTGTCGTGTTTGGGCTCTTTTAAGAATATTTAATGCATAAACACCCATATATTATTATTACATAAATATACTATAAAAGCTTGTATTTAAAAATATTTTTTGAAAATATAAACTTATTTACCACATAGGTAGTATAAAAAAGTCACAAAATAGTTTTTCTGGCTATAAATCGAGACCACTTTAAAAACTAAACAGAACCAATCCAAATTGGTCTTGCTGCGTTAGATTTAATCTAGTAGCATCAAAAAAATATATAATAATAGCAACCCATATATATATCCAACTTCTGGGCACGGGTCTCCTTTCCTCTATCAAGAGAGAGAGAGGGTTTAGGCCTTAATTCACATATGCTGGCCTAATGCGGGTTGGTGAATGAGACGTGTCTTTAGAACTTCTTCACAAAGTGAAATTCACATTGGTACTGCCCGGGACCGAACTCGCACCTCTTGCGTGCAAGTCGGTTACCTGCCCACTCGGCCACCACCGCTTTCTTTAAAAAAAATATAGTATGCTGAAATGAGTACCTCCTTTTTTAAAAAAAATCACGTGAATGAACTACACTAGTAATAATTATGAATCTGTTCATAACTTTACATTGTTAGCGTAACTAACAAGTGGGTCGTATCGTCTAGGCGGATCGAACTTTGTACGTCTGGGTGGTGGCAATGCACTCGTGCGCAGGAAAATTACCGCCACAACGACCTGCGTCGGCGCCGGCTACTACGGATAACCCGGCGATCCTGTAATGTAGGAGAAACTGCATTTTACTAGAACAAATAGGATAAAAATATATTATTATATACTTATATATTGCTTCTACATAAATTTTACTAGATTTTGCCCGCGATTCTTTGTTTATTATAGTGTATGTGCACTTCTTTCTGATGAAGCTATAACATTGAAAAGTTTCATCAATATCCAGTTTTTTGTGTAATGGAGTAACAAATATCCATACACATTGTATTATAATAATAGTAATAATAAAATGAGAGTGGGGCTAAATGAGATTCTTCTTCTTTGCCTGGCCCTTTCCCGTTTTGTTTGGGGTCTGTCCTCCGTATCTTGCGTCTCCAGGCAATTCGGTCCTGGGTTGTCTCATGTGGATGTCCTGAGCCCCTGTGTGGGGGGTAATTCAAAATGTTACGATATAAACAAAATATCATCACGCCCGTCTCCCTTTGGGGTAGGTAAAGACTATGGTTATATATAATTACGTCCATACTGACATACAAGAAGTATGTCAGTATAGAATCACTTCCTCTACATTCATCAACCTCTTCATGCATGAACTTTGGGTACTTTTGATTAGGATATTTTAATGTATATTGTGTAAATTATGCCCGATATTGTTTTTTTTATTATTTTTTAATTTTTTTCTATTGCATTGGAATTAAACAAAATATACGCCCGGAAACAGAAACAAAGATAAGAACAGAAGGAACTTTTTTTAAAATAAAACCTTCAGTTTGAGCCTTCAAAAACCTCTAATTTTCCAAAGTACAGGGTTCTCATCAAGAATATTTCAAGATAATAAATGTTGATATTACAACCTGATTAATTAAATGGCGGCCATTTTTTTGCAAACTACAGGGTTGTCATGCCACTGCACCACCCCTATAGACAAGTGGCAGTAGTCGAATCGAATAGAATAGAAAGCAAATGTATGAGATTTGACGTAAATTTATGATATAACTAGCTGTTGCCCGCGGCTCCGCCCGCCTGGATGTCGGTTATCGCTGTAAAAAGGAGCCTATGTGTATCTCTGTACCAAATTTCATCCGGATCCGTTCAGTAGGTTTTACGTGAAAGAGTAACAAACATCCATCCATCCATACTTACAAACTTTCTCATTTATAATATTAGTAGGATGTCGTAAACTTACGTAAAATCCCATACATTTGCTTTCTATTCTATTCGATTCGACGACTGCCACTTGTCTAGAGGGGCAGTGCAATTATAATACGATTAGTTTCCACCCGAGACCGCAAACAATCCCACGAGAACAGTATTTTATTTCGGAATAAAAAGTAGCCTAAGTGCTATTCCAGACTATATTCTATCTCTGCGGCAAACTTCATCCCGATTCGTTCAGCCTTTTTGGCATTATTGAGTATTAAACATATATCCATCCATCCATGTCCGCGTGGTGACGGATTGAGAATACAAATGTCACCACCCCTTCCATCCCGAGGGTGTCGTAAGAGTCGAATTAGGGAGTAAGTCTAGCAGACAATATCCACCGCAAGAGAGTGAAATCTCGAAACAAAACCTTATACCAACCCGTCTGGCCAGAGTGGTATAGTAAGCTAATATCCCTCCAAATGTTTGGAGGAGACCCGTGCCCAGCAGTGGGATATTGGTTGAGATGATGATCCATCCATCCAAATTTGCGCATTTATAATATTTGTATAAGTTTACTACAAATCCTTGATTGTTAATCATAATATCTTATCATGCAGTCGCGACAATACCTATTTGCTAGTATAGCTGTGTTTAAGTTACATCAAAACAATGATGTAATACTGCAATACCCAGTATATTCTAGTTTCTTCACGATCCCAATGATCCCTAGACTTTGTATTGCAAAGACAAACAAGTATTATAGGTATATATTTAAAGACATCTCCCGTACTAAGTAACAAGCCCTATGTCGCGGTGGATTTTACTAACATACAATTCACTGACACAGATTATACCCGCAGGGGTTTTCCATAAGAGCAAAAACCGAGCCACCGCAAAAACCGAGCAAAATCTGGCTGTCAGATTGAAAATCGGTATTCCGTAAGAGCCCTTTTTGACGTTAAGTCAATAGATTGTGCCGTCACCAAGCAATCACAACTGTCAGTTTGCCATCGCTGTTTCTTAGAGAATCAGCCGGCCGGACTTACAACAGACGTTTATGAATTACACAATTTTTTTTCCGTTTGGGAATCAAACCTACGACCTCAGGCTTAGCAGTCAGCATCCTCAATGATGACTCTCTAGTCACTAGAGTAGACTAGACTGGACACAGGTCACAGTGAAGTGTAATAATATTATATTAAGCATGTTATTGTGTATGTTCCTTTAGGCACCACAGTATACATGCTACATCCCCAACATTTCAACAGGAACACAATTAAACCACATCTTCTTAGTGTCGATGACAATCTAAATTGTGACAGCCTCAAACTTTGCTACAAGCATTGTGAGTATATCTCACAATGCTTGTAGCAAAGTTTCCCATAGTTTGCGGCTCAGCACCACATTTGCACTCCAAATGGTCTACAGATCCCCACCTGAGCAGGTGTATACTGTGCGTTAGGGCCAACATACAAGCGAGCAAGCCCGATTGGGGATATACCTTCACCTAACAAAAGCTTACCACAGCCAAATTGACTGCCTTGGTAGTCCAGTGGGCGCAGTATGCGCCTGCTGTGCACGAGGTTGTGGGTTCGATTCCCACACAGGGACAAAACTTTGTGTGACCCACAAAGAGATGTTCTGAGTCTGGGTGTAATTTGTGTCCGTTATTTGTATGTTTGTAAAGTCCCCTGCCTGTTGTCTTAAAAAAAAACCTGCACACACTAATACAGGACTCAAGTACTCATTTAGAAGAGCGTATTTTTAACATTTTCAGTATTACCCATAGCACAAAATCCTGGTGTTAAAATTGTTAAGCTTTTGATGCCCACGCTAATTGTGCCGCAGATATCGCAGGCGTTTATAAGCACAGTATCTGCTTACCTCTTACCTCTAGGTGGTCCGTAAGATTATTTTCCACCTAGGAAGTTAGAGAGGTTGTTACTACCTAGGTAGTTAGTAGTAGCACAGATAATATAATACTAGTGTAGTAGTTAAGGTACCTAGAAACCTACCGACTTGGGCAAAAAAGTAAGAAAGGCAGTTAGTAGGAAGTATAAATACAACTATTACATATCCTTACTAATATTATAAATGTGAAAATTTGTAAGAATGGACGGATGGATGGATGGATGGATGTTTGTTACTCTTTTACGTAAAACTACTGAACGGAGATGGATGAAATTTGGCACACAGATAGATTATGGTTTGGAATATCATATAGGCTACCTACATTTTTGTAGCGATAACCGACATCCACTCGGGCGGAGCCGCAGGCAACAGCTAGTTGCTCTATATTTTTATAAGTTAGAAATAACAAAGAAGAGAGAGTGATGAACGAGGACTTTGAAAGGTATTGTATTTAAATACTCAAGAGAATAAACATTATTAAATATTTTTTCTATTCATTGTCTTCCATTTTTCCTTGAAGACAAAGGGTTTGCGTCAGTGAAGAGATATTTAATGGTTATAATCTCGTATTATACTCTATTAGTCTAGTATATTAGCCATTCACGATTGTGATTGATGTAGGTAGACATTCATAAGTATTATACAAATGATTTAAATGAGTTTAACTTTGACTTTGACTTTCAATTCCCAGAAAGGAGTTAAATAAAATCAACTTATTATTCATTACGCTTGGGCCGTGGGGTGCAAGTGCTCGCGGTCTTTTTAAAGATTTGTCGAAGCGTTTAATCGAGGCTTCACGTGACCAGAGGGCTGGCTTATTTTTGGCTCAAAGAATAAGCATTGCCATTCAACGTGGCAATGCTGCCAGTCCTCTGGGCACGTTTCCAGTAGACGTCAATGCGGAGGAATTTTATGACGCCTTTTCAGCAGTCCACTTTTCTATGTATATATATTATATATATTTGCCTTTTCTTAAGAAGTGTAATATATTGTATATACCTATAGATGTAAATAAATAAGCAGTGTTTAATGTTAATAAATTCTTCATTCCCAAAAAGGAGTAAAAGGATCTTTTTTATATAAGTTCAAATTAGTTTTATGTAGGTAAATCATCATCTCAGCCAAAGACCAGGATGCACATGTGGGATCCCATCTTTGAGGAAGGACCCCAAAGATTTCCGCAGCTTTTTTTCCTAAGCTGACCTTATCCATCGGCTACCCGTGACTTTTACCAGGTCGTCGATCCACCTTGTTGGAGGCCTGCCCAAGCTGCGTCTGCCAGTTCGTGGTTGCTACTCCAGAAGTATATAGGTAGTGTTAAAATGTATATAATATGAGTTGCCTGAGTTTCTTGCCGGTTCTTTCCTTGAGCTCTACCCCTATCTGTTCAGTCATGCGAATCCGGCAGTAGGTAAATTAGCTGACGTGAGACGTCAGCTAATTTTTTGGCATTTTTCATTGACCTGCATAAGTGTCACAGTGTGATCTATATGAATAAATGATTTTGAATTCGATGTAATTATTTCAGAAAACAGTTAAATAAATTAATTCAACTTATTCTTGATCACACACTGTTAACTAACAAATATGGCAAATATTACAAATTGATATCCGCCTACAATTACATATTATAGATAAAGCAACACACTTATAAATTATTGATAACGTCTAATCGTCGTCTGCGCTGCGTCTGCGCAACATGCGCTGCAGCTTTGGACATCAGACACTACGCCTTTTTATTTTTATCTGTCCAATATTTGTGTGTACAACGTTTTGTGGGAACAGGATATCCTACTTAATATTATAAACGTGAAAGTTTGTAAGTATGGGTGGGTGGATGGATGGATGGATGGAAGTTTGTTACTCTTTAACGTAAAAAGTACTGAACGGATCTGGATGAAATTTGACACAGAGATAGATTATGGTCTGGAATAACACATAGACTACTTTTTACAGCGATAACCGACATCCACGCGGGCGGAGCCGCGGGCAACAGCTAGTTGGTAAATATTTTTGTTAACTAAATTTTATTATATTTAACTCCAGTTGAAGTTGAGTTGGGTTGAAATTTTAGACTCGAAATACTCGCTACCCGTGCAAATCCGGGACGTGCCGCTTTAATTAATAATTTAAACTTACGCGTATTGCCAATCCTATAGGGGTTATAGGTAACGCTGGGATGGCACACAATGCCCAAAAATGAACTAGGTATAAGTTCAACTATGTGTCGGTACTTGACAATGGAGCAAGGGCAAGCGCGTGCAAAATATTCTAATTTATTTATTGTTATGAAAATAATTATTAACATAGCTTAATGTGTTGTGAACTCACTCATATTTATTAAAACAAAAACAATAAATGGAATGTCATTTAAAATACATTTAAATGAATGACAACAAATAAGTAAACAACAATCCATCATTGAATCATTAACTTTTTTTCTGTGGGTTTATTTGTGGACCTTAAATCCCCGTGTATTCATAGGTATAGTTCTTCTGTTTTTTATTTCGCTAAGTTATTATTATTTACATGTGGTTTGTTGAAATAATAATAATAAATAATTTATTTTTAGGTAATACAATCCATAGATACGAGTACATACCTTACAGACTAATATACATAAATATAACTTTTGTTAGTTTATATAACTTAAAACTATGTTGGTAACATTTCACTAGCACTTCATTGTCTCAGTGCGTTCAGGTGGCACTTGTCCGCGGAAGCGACAAATGAAATAGGTAACTATCAAGTCCCACACCAGTTACCCACGGGATCAGACTATTTGGCCTCCAGGAGACTCCTGATTAGCTCTCCTCCCTGTCAAACTGCCCGTAACTTTTAGGAATAGTTATTTATAAGGTCATTAACTTCTTTGGAATTGCGTGTACCTTGCGTCCCAAGAGCTTTTGATACTTTTGACAGGGACGAGAGCGAGTCAGCCCCTTTAGACATTTTTTTTAAAAGACAACTCCCGCATATAATGTATTACGACTTTTTAAGTTGAAAGTTACGACAAATGTAGTACCGTCAACAAGACGATCACATGCCCTTGTATGATTCACTTGTAATCTACTGTTACAGATTACACATTATTGACACATAAGCCCCTCTAGACAAGTGGCATAAGAGGCAGTCGAATCGAAAAGTCAAAAAAGCAAATGTATGGGATTTGACGTAAGTTTACGACATTATATCGTAAACTAACGTCAAATCAACATTTGATTTTTTGACTTTTCGATTCGACTACCGTTTTTGCCATTTGTCTAGAGGCTCAGATAAATAACTATTCTTAAAAGTAATAATGTATTACATTATTACTTTTAAGAATAGTTGCGACTTTTTAAGTTGAAAGTTACGACAATTGTAGTACCGTCAACAAGACGATCACATGCCCTTGTATGATTCACTTGTAATCTACTGTAACATTATTACACATTATTGACACATAAGTAATCCTGTTGTTCCCGAAGTAAGGTTGTCGTACCAACGTTCGACGTTACCGTGATCACGTATCATTCACAGACCATCAGGCGACATCGTGCTCTGTCCAAAGTGTCACCTCCTATACACTTAATTGTTTAAGTAATTATTGTTTATTTTTCTGTCTAGACTGATAATGGGACTAATGGTTCTCAACCGTGTGATTTTTTTATTCTTTATAAATGGCGTATAAGCATACTGCCCATCTGATGGTAAACTCAAACTCAAAGTCATATATTCATTTAGATCAAATACATGATACTTATGAACGTCAAAATAAACAAAAGTCAGCATTTTTTTTTCTACAGCCAATTCGCTGACATGGGTAGGGCCTAGAGAAGAATTGGAAAGAAATTCTGGCTACTTTTTAATCGCCAGGTAAGCAATTACCGTTGACTATGGACCTTTACTGGGGTAGCAAAAGGTTTCCTGGCAGAAATTGCTTTTAGTAAATTTAACTGACATCATTTTTCTGTGTTACTTTGTAACCTAAATAAATAAATGGATTTTGAGTTTAAGAATTATATATATGTTAAGCAACTGGGCTCTACCTTATACCTATAAGAAAACAGAAAGAAGCAGAAAGTTAATTTAAAGTTGGACAACAAATGGGCAGTTCATACACATGCACTATCTTCGTCTTGGCTATCCTTACTGTGAAAGTTTGTGAGAATGGATGGATGGATGTTTGTTACTCTTTCACGTAAAAACTACTGAACGGATCTGAATGAAATTTTGCACACAGATAGATTATGGTCTGGAATAACACATAGGCTACACTTTTTACAGCGATAACCGACATCCACGCGGGCGGAGCCGCGGGCAACAGCTAGTGACAAATATAAATCTGATGTCTTTCAAATAAGTTTGAGAATCACTTAACTTTGTACTTTGAATCAGTGAGGGAGTTTCCTCTCGATCCAGTTACGACTGGCGGGTGGACGGTGACGTGGTGGGTGGACTATTTACTACCTATAAATATTCCACGTAATCGTATATATCATTGAGGAAATATCCGTGTGACATTATTGGAACTTGATTACTCAAAGTGATTAATGTAATATTTATTTTAATTAAATAAACATCGTTTTTGGTCGTCTGATGGCCGTTGCAGCGTTGGGGCAGAAAGGTTCTAGAGTGGCGACCACGAACTGTAAGACGAAGCGTGGGCAGGCCTCCAACAAGGTGGACCGACGACCTGGAAAAGGTTGCGGGCAACCGATAAACAAGGTTTAGGATCGAGAGTTGTGGAAATTCTTGGAGGAGGCCTATGTCCAGCTGTTGGCGTCTTTTGGCTGACATGATGATGATGAAATAAACGTAGGTATAGATTTTTCGAAATTCGGAGAAGTAAAAACGTGCAATTCTACTCACACGCACACTGAGAATTACATTTGAGAATCCTGGAAAGAGCTGTTATTGTTTTTAGGAATATTAAATAGAGGTAGGACCAGAGGCTGTTAGTCTTTCCAGCGTAAGAGAGGGACGGAGCTATACACTCTATATAGCTCCGTCCCTCTCTCTCGCTCGAACTACCTACGTTTTAACACTTCATGGTACGGCCTCTATTTTTTCATCGCGTTCGCTAGTTAGAATCCTAAATACAATTCTAAAAATAGAACGGTAAAATAAACGCTTGTTAAACTCATTTACAGTTCCTGCAGTGATAAGCATGGAAGATTCAGCAAAATATAGAAGACAAAAAAACTTTTAGCAACGACAATTATAAAAAATATTAAATCAATATTATAAAGTATTTAATCAGCGCGTTTTATCATTTGCACTTGCATTCATCTACTTAGTGAAATGAATTCGGTTTTGATTATTTCAATTAGCCTGTTTCCTGTTTGAGTAAAATACCACCTGGACAAGAAAAGCTAAAGTCAGACCAATTTTTTTCACAACCAATTATAGATTCTTTTGAGATAAGCCCCCGTATAAAAAAAGGTGTGTGCAAACTTAGATCTATGCACTCTCATAGACACGACCAGCGAGAAATTAAAGAAAGATAAAAAAATATCAGCTCCTCTAGACAAGTGGTATAAACGGTAGTCGAATCGAAAAGTAAAAAAAAAACAAATGTATGGCATTTGACGTAAGTTTACGATATAATGTCGAAAACTTACGTCAAATTCAACTTACGTAAATTTACGATATTATATCGTAAACTTACGACTTTTCGATGAGACTACCGTTTATGCCACTTGTCTATAGGGTCAGGCGAAGGACTAACAGCTATTCGTAGTTTTAGAGAGCTTCTGGCGGTGGTTAATAAAGGGGTCAAACAACTAAAAGTATAAACAGACGATCGAACTTGTTTCGGGCCGAACCACGAACATGGTGCGCTCCGAACCATATTATAATGATATTAATAATAATAATGTCCGGCGGACCGTGCACCACACGAGTGAATATGGTTCGGAGCGCACCATGTTCGTGGTTCGGCCCGAACCAAGTTCGATCGTCTGTTTATACATTAAGGATTAACTGCAAGCCTAGCAGATCACTCGATCTGCCCGGTTTTTACTTAGATATAAGCCACTACATCACTGAAATCGGTTGAGTCTGTAATAATGGCTCTGTATTTGTATGTAAATGTAAAAAAAAATACACCTACTATTGATTTAAAAAAAAGTTTAGTTATTTTAGGCCATTATGAAGAAATAATGTAGATATATTGTGTTCTGTTCATCCTTACTAATATTATAAATGTGAAAGTTTGTAAGTATGGATGGATGGATGTTTGTTACTCTTTCACGTTAAATCTTCTGAACGGATCTGAATGAAATTTTGCACAGAGATAGATTATGGTCTGGAATAACATATAGGCTACTTTTTACAGCGATAACCGACACCCACGCAGGCGGAGCCGCGGGCAACAGCTAGTAATATTATAAACAATTAAACGTTGTATGACAAAACTTTCAATCATGTTAAAAATTTCCACGAGGGTCGATGTCTGTTTATCTGTTCTAGACCTTCAATGTTCGTTTCATTCGACAGTAAATACATACAATTATTCCGTAAAGATAAAAATATATATATTTCATGAACTTTATGAAACATCGAACTAATAAACTATAGAATATTTCTATTGTTATCGAATAAAAATAATTTAAATATAAGGTCGTTCGGTTGATTATAGTAGAAAAACTTTCCTTGAGTTTATTTGTATTAACTATACCTTCTTTTTCTTTTTAACCGATTTCAAAAACGAGGAGGTTTTAATTGAGCTGTATCTAAACACTTTTTGGACCGACGCGGCGACGACCTAAAAAAGGTCGCTGGGATGGACTGGATGCGGAAGGCGGAGGACCGTGTGCTGTGGCGCGTGTTAGGAGAGGCCTATGTCCAGCAGTGGACTGCGATAGGCTGATTAATTGATAAACACTTTAGCTGTAATTGATCAGATTTTAAAAAACCGTCTTCATGGGAGGAAAAGTGGGATTAGAGTTTATATGAAAGTTCATCCTGTTTCAATACTTAACTAAACTTGGAATTTTTAAGTTTTTGAAAGTTCTACAACTTGTCGTATTGAAGTCGGTTTTTTTTTGTAATAAATATTTGAATGTAGCGAGATATATGCCACAGTAACGTCGGGTAGGTGAAGAGGTGGGTTTCCAACCACGTGGGCTATTTGACCCGCGTGGCCGGTACGGAAACCAAGGAAAGAAACACTTCAAATTCAAATTCAAATTCAAAAAGCCTTTATTTCTGATACATTAGTTTACATTAGTATAGTATATATATTATTTAGAAGACAATTTACAATTTATTTGTTCTATTAGTATTGGATTTTAATTATATAATTAATGCCTCAATATAAATTATTATTTTTGTTAACATTCCATTCAGTCTTCGACATCGGTAACATAAGTATCAGCTTGCCCTTTGGCATAGGCCTCCCCTAGTGTTTGCCATAGTTTTCTATTTGATGCTTTTCTTTGCCATGTTGCTCCAGCATTGTGTTTTATGTCATTCTCCCATCTAATTTTTTGACGCCCTTTCCTTCTTTTCCCATCTCGAGGGTACCACATAGTAATATCTTTTGACCATTTGTTTCTCTTATTTCTTATCATGTGGCCTGTCCAGGTCCATTTGAGTTTTTTTATTACATAGGATACATCAACTACTCTCGTCTTACTTCTTATATTTTTTAATTTAATTTTGTCTTTTAGCTTGATGTTTAGAATGCTTCTTTCCATTTTATTTTGGCAGACTCTAAGTGCACCGCTCTGTTTCTTAGTGAGGGCCCAGGTTTCTGATCCATAGGTTAAACATGGTAGTATGCAGGAATTGAATACTGTGGTCTTATCCTTCATGGGTATATGTGGGTTCTTCATGATTTCCTTGAGGGACCAGAATCTTTTCCAGGCGCTACTTATTCTTGTGTCTATTTCCTTTTGCATTTGGTTTACAGGTGATATGATCTGTCCCAAATATGTGTATTCGTCAACATATTCTACTTGGTTCGAATTAAGATAAATAGGTGTTTTTACGTGGTTTGTCATTACTTTTGTTTTGTCTATGTTCATAGTCAGTCCTACCATTTTGCTTTCCTTTTCCAATTCTGTAATCATTGTATCCAAGCCTTCTTGATTTTCACTAAGCAAAACTAGATCGTCCGCGAATCTTAGGTGATTTAGTTTCTCGCCATTTATATTTATACCCAATGTGTCCCAATCCAATTTTCTGAATATGTGTTCCAATACCGCCGAAAACAACTTTGGTGAGAGAGGATCTCCTTGGCGTACTCCCTTTTTAATCTTGAACGCCAATCCTTTTCTTTCAGTCTGGATTTTTGCCGTTGAATCCTTGTATATGTTTTTTATTATCCTGGTTCACAAGGAGTACACGCAAAATATTGCGTGTACTCCTTGTGAACTTAGAGCGTCCCATATGTGCGTATGTCTTAGTGAGTCAAATGCCTTGTTGTAGTCTACAAATGCTAGATAGTATTTTTTTCCATACTCATTACTTTTTTGAATTACCTGTTTTAAGACATGAATATGATCCATTGTTGAAAAATCGCTCCGGAATCCAGCCTGCTCTCTAGGTTGATTTTCATCTAGTACTGGGCCAATTCTATTCAGTATCACTTTTGAAAAAATTTTGTATATGTTGGGTAACAAGCTGATCGGTCTATAATTATTTATTTCTCTTTTATCACCTTTCTTGTGAAGCAATATGATACTTGATGATGTCCACTGTTGAGGAATTACTTCTTCAGTAAGAATATTGTTGAATAGATTTGTAATAGGCTTTATGGTGTAATCTAGGCTTCCTTTCAAAACTTCATTTGATATTCCATCCTCTCCGGGAGCTTTATGGTTTTTTTGAGACAGTATTGCATATCTTATTTCTGTTTCTAATAATGGGGGAACAGCTTCTTCATTGTCCTCTGGTACGTGCTGAGTGTTTATGTGATGTGCATCATCATATAAATTGCTATAAAATTTTGTTGCTATATCTATAATTTCCGTTCTTTTTGTTTCTTTCTGGCCGGATGTTTTGCTTTTAATACATGGAATCCAAGGGGTATTCTCTCTTAACTCTTTTAATGCCTTTTTTATGCCACCAGATTTTTCAATGTGGTATTGAATAATGTTATTTCTTATTTGCTTTCTATGCATTCTAATTTTTTCGTTAATTTGCTTACTTAATTGCGTTATTTGCTTTCTATTTTGTTTTCTATTCTGTAAAAGAGTTTTCCTGGTCTCCATAAGGGACCTTGCTTCGACTCCGATCTTGTCTTTTTTGTTTTTTAGGGTATACAATTTTCCAGACAGTTCCTGAAGTGCTTCTTCTAATAGGTTATATTTTTCTTGTATGTTTCTGCATTTGTTACTAGCCAATGCCATATCTTCTAGAGTTATCAGAAAGTTCTCTGGAATGGAGTGTGGTACCTGGACTGATTGAATTTCTTTGCTGATGTATGTTCTCTTGTTCTTTGGTTTGCTTAGATATATAGCTCCTCTTACCATTCTGTGATTTGTATTGAAGTTAAGTTTATTAATTGTACTTACATCTTTAAAGAAATGGGGTTTGTTAGAGAGTATGAAGTCTATCTCATTCTTTACTTGCCCACTTGGCGATATCCATGTCCATTTTTCTTGTAACTTCTTCTTAAAGAAGCTATTGAGGACTTTGAGGTTGTGTGCGTATGCCAAGTTCACTAATCTTTGTCCATTATCATTTCTTTTCCCGGTGCTGAATTGACCTAATATCACATCCTCATTTGGTAGCCTTTCTCCAATCTGTCCGTTAAAATCTCCCATGAGGATAACTGTTTTGTGTGCATTCTCAAGAGTCTTCTCTAGGTTCTCGTAGAAAGTGTCCTTTATGTCTTTTGGTGCAATCTCTGTAGGTGCATATATTTGAACTATTGATATAGTTTCATACCCAGGAAGGTTGATATTTAGCTGAACAATCCGTTCTGAAATTCCAGTGAATGAATCTATGCATTTGCTGTAGCATTTTTTGACAATGAAGCCAACACCGTGTAAGCCCGGTGTGTTTCCGAAGTAGTAAAAGATGTAATCTTTGTGCTGTTCAATTTTTTCACCCATCCTCCTCACTTCACTTAAGCCAATAATGTCCCATTTTATATGGCCTAGAGCGTATTCCAGTTCTTGTAGAGATTCATCTGTCCTTAAGGTCCTGGTGTTGAGTGTGGATATATAAATACTGTTTCTCTTATTTTCTCTAGCACTTAGTTGAGTATTAATATTAGAGGCTGACTTATATTGATTTGATGTGTCCTGCTTTTTAGGTAGCAAACCTAGGGGGTTTTGGTCTCTCGCCCCACGGTGACCAACCGGGTTGGGGTGATTTCCTTTTCCGAGGTGCAGCTTGCTAATGGTTGTTGTTTCTATTTGGTTACCGATGTCACAGGATTCCTATGCTTTTGGTATTGCTGCCCCTGTCAAGGAGTGAGATCTGGGTCTCATATAAGCAAATGGATCTGTCCTATGTAGTTTTGCCGGAGCTACTATATTTTTATTGTTATCGCCAGACGCATGTTGGTTTTGTGGTGTAGTCGGTGATAACGAGATTTCTCTTTTTCTTTTTTCCATTCCTTTTGGTTTCACTACTATTTTGTTGTTTTTAATGTATACAACATTTCCTTTTTCCCTCTGTGTGTGGAGCTCCTTAAGTAGCTCTTTGCGCTTCTGTAATGTTTCTTTGGAGAAATCTTCCGTGATGTATGTTGGCTCAGGCATTTTCCTTTTATTTAAGAAACACTTACTGTTCCCCTAATACAAGCAAAATATTGCTTAAAAGGTTCATTACCATCTAATGTATAATACAAACTATTTGTTTTTTTTTATTTTTGTTTTTTTTGTATGCCACCACGGAGACTAACTATTGTAAGGCCCGCCTGATGGTAAGCAGTTTTCAAGAGTCATTCGTCAACTCGCTGAATACCTATCTCGTAGACTTTGGCGAGATGGCACATTTCTAAGTCTACGAAATAGATATTCAGCGAGTTGACGAATGACTCTTTTCAAGCACTCTGCCCCACTAGACAAGTGGTATAAACGGAAGTCGAATCGAAAAGTCAAAAAAGCAAATGTATGGGATTTGACGTAAGTTTACGATATAATGTCTTAAACTTACGTCAAATTCCATACAATATTTTCTTTGACTTTTCGATTCGACTACCGCTTATGTCACTTGTCTAGAGGGTCTGATCTACTTAGGCTTGAGAAAGTATAATTTATTTTATTTTACAGGATTAGATTTCCAATACAATATTGTAGTAACAACGTTTAATGTGTGAAAAATTTTTTGAAAGGTGACGAAAGGTCACGCTTTTGAATTCCGCCAATGAACATGCCAATAACTATTTTCTCTGAGACACTGTTAAGAATGCGTACTGTAGTAGATACCTGTCTTGTTTTTAGAAGTCAAGCGAAAGAAAAATTTAAACTACCAGCTAGGCGCTCATAGCTAGGTGCATTCGCTGTTCGGTAAACGATCAGCGGGTTAAGCTACCAAGGGCGCGGTAACCCTATAGATGGGTGACCGCATAGTGGTATTTCATCTGAGCGTCTCCGTGCTTCGGAGGGCACGTTAAAAGTCGGTCCCGACTGTTATCAGTCGTTAGATCACGACAGAGGCCTAAATATAGGCGATCTAAATAACTCTGTCACCAGGTTGGCCACTAACCAAACGATAAGAAGAAGACTACCAGCGACATTCTAACTCTAAAATACATAGAGTTTAGAAAGCAACGATAGATCATGTGAAAGGCATAGTCCATAAGATAACAAACACCGATACATGATACGGAACTCATGAACTTTGAAAATTACGTTCAGTGTTCAGCATATAAGGTTCACGTGATCGTGCCATCACGCGACCGACATACAGCTGTAGTATATTATCAACGTAATGACAACATAATATATGTATATACTAGCTATTGCCCGCGGCTCCGCCCGCATGGATGTCGGTTATCGCTACAAAAAGTAGCCTATGTGTTATTCCAGACCATAATCTATCTGTGTGCCAAATTTCATCCTATCTGGATGAAATTTCGTTCAATAGTTTTTACGTGAAAGAGTAACAAACATCCATCCATCCATCCATTCTCACACTTGTATAATATTAGTAACGATAGGTAAATATTACCTACTTACACATATATTCTGTTTGGATAATCATTAATCAAACGGATGTATATCTAGCTAGTGGTACCTCCGGTATTGCAAGCGTCCATAGGCTAGGGCAACTTTTTTTTTATGCTACTTGGGTGGCAAACAAGCTTTCGGCCCGCCTGATGTTAAGTAGTTACCGTAGCCTATGGACGCTTGGAATTCCAGGGGTATCACTTGCGTGTTACCAACCCATGTTTTTTACACCAAGGCTTTAAGATGGGAGTATCCCTAGGATACTGGCAAACAAGCATACAGCCCACCTGATGTTAAGAAGTAACTGTAGCCTATGGACGCTTGCAATACTAGGGGTATCACTTGCGTGTTGCCGACCCATTTCTTTACTGGTGTAAAAAATGGGTCGGCTTGAAGATGGAGTATCCCTGGGATAGGAAAACGTTTCTTTTAAAACGCATGATATGAGTGCTGACTTGTACTCCCACACAGGAACACAACTACATCACCAAAACAAGGGCAGGTATTTAGAAAAGCAAGTGAGGTTGGGAAAATTTGGTACCTACCAAATTTTCCCAACCTCACAGGCGGTATTGATCCACTAACTCTAAGAAGAGACTTCGCCTCCAGTGTGTGTTCTACCGCCTTTACAATTGGCTGTGTTCTGAGGAATTGTTCAAGATGATGCCCACGGCCACATTTTATCAACGCACCTCTCGCCACCGACAGGGAGTTCATCCTCACATCCTTGCACCTCAAACAAGCCGTACCGTAATATTCCATGGCCGCTCCATGACGTCCTTTTGGCGATTTATTTTCGATCTTAATTAAAACTTCATATATTCATTCATTAATTTTGAGTTTGAGCTTCGGCCTGTTGGTCTAGTATTTATTAACCCTGACGGCAAAGCCGGAGGTCGTCGGTTCGGTTCCCACTCAGGACAAATCTTTATCTGATGAGCATGCTGATTATTTGTTTTTTATTTAGGACTAGGACAACCAAGTGTTAATACATTGTTTTATAATATATACTTAGATAAAAAGTACATAAATATTAAACATACTAGGGGTCGCCCGCGACTTCGTCCGCGTGGTAATTTGGAATATTTTCCCCGATTTTGCAAAATATCTCACTACTGCTCCGCTCCTATTGATCATAGCGTGATGTTATATATAGCCTATAGCCTTCCTGGATAAATGCATTATTCAACAAAGAAAAAAAATCCAATCGAACCAGTAGGTACTTTCTAAGATTAGAGCTTTTAACCAAACAAACAAACTCTTCAGCTTTATAATATTAGTATAGATTTTAATTAAATGATCTTCATATACCTAATGGTGCCACAGCATGCATTATAAAAAGGAAAGTAACGATTGAAATTAAAAAAACAATCAATCAATCAATCAGCCTATCGCAGTCCACTGCTGGACATAGGCCTCTCCCAACACGCGCCATAGCACACGGTCCTCCACGGCCTTCCGCAAAAAAACATTTTTTTTTATATTTATGTTTTATCTGTGTGTATTTAGAAATATATTCTTACCTTAATATGTTTACCAGTTACCTTGTTACTTAGTTTGGAATCAGATAGCCGTGATGTACTAACCAGGTATTTTTGGAAATTCGGTCCCTAATCGAGTTAAAAAAATATTTTTTATTTATTATTATCCAGAATACTTACAACTATATTACATTAACTTTGCCACAAACATAAACCTACGGTTTCTCCGTTTGTAGGCGAGTCGTTTAAACAATTTATCAACTTACATAGCCTTATTAACTTACGAGTAAACTGTATTTTGAATAAAAAAATGTTTTAATTTGCGGTAAAAAAATAATTTTCTAAGTCCTTGGTGAAGTCCGAACAGGCCGCTAATATGTTATAAACATGTAAATCCATCATGACAGAACTGTTAAAGAGTACCAAAGCCAAACAAAGTTGCGTGCCACACCAAGACGCAAAGGAGCCGATGTCCTTCGCTAAAAATACACGACGTTCGCGTTCGATCGTTGACTTGTAACATCAAGATGTATTAAAAACGGGTCGCATAACTTATAAACAAACAAAAACAACGATGAATAGCTAAATACGTGCACGTACACACGGCAACGGAGATAGCTGTACGGGGCCGCTATATAAAGATTAGTTTTTAGGGTTCCGTACCTTCGAAAGGAAAAACCGGAACTCTTATAGGATCACTTTATTGTCCGTCCGTCTCTCAATACCCTTTCTCTCAGAATCGCGTGGAGTTATCAAGCTGAAATATATATCAAATACTCAGTCTCTCAATCTACTGTCCCTTAAAGCAGTGAAAAAATCAAACTTCTAAGCCAACGCAATCAAAAGATACAGCCGTTGATGCCGCAAATTTTCGACACTCGCAAGGGAATCAAAACCTACAGGGTACTTCCCATGAATTCAGAATCTTGAAATTTGGTGCGAAGCAACGTCTTATAGCACAGATGAAGGAAAAATTGCGAAAACCGTAAACTTTTAGTTTCGTCATATAATAAAATTATTTTACTTATATACCTACAGGTTTGTATGGAACCCTCGGTGCACGAGTCCAGTATTTCTGTGAAATATATATTTTTATCTTTTTTTTATACCTACTACTTAGGTGGCAAACAAGCATGCGATGGTAAGCAATTACCGTAGCCTATGGACGCTTGCAACACCAGGGGTATCACTCGCGCGTTGCTGACCCTTTAAAAACCTTATAATAATAATAATCATTTATTTCGTGTCGCATAAACACAGAGATAAATACCTTATAGACTAGCATACATATTATAGATAAATACACAACTTGGGTTAGTATTAACTATATTAGTAATATTTCACTTGCACTTTAAGTCTTTGTGCGTTCGGGTGGTACCTACTTGTTCGCGAAAACGACGGAACACCACGCCCTTCGGCCAAAAGTCCTTTTCCATTACGAGGTGCATTCTCTTGGGAAAACTTCGGCAGGAAGCTCAGATCTAACTTTACGAGATAATCTTATTTTTCCAAGGCTCATTAAAGTAATGACAACGGTACACCAGTCTGTAGATACTGATAGGTCTGTAGGTACATACATAGTTACAATAACTCGTTGTGCTTACATAACTAGCATCTAGATGTTGTATAATACCTTACGATACCTACTCGAAGTGCAGTAATTTTTATAAAATAATACTAGGTAAATAGATAATTTTGCTTGTTCATATAAATTACAGAGGTATTATTACATAGATGGGTACTTCTAATGCGATCACGAACGACTAGTGATGGATTTCTGTTCGGGCGTTTTGGACATTCATCGGAAAAATACGGATTTAAGACCAATACGCCCGGACAGAAACTCATCACTACACCCAACCCTTTAGCACATATTAGATACTAGGGGTCGCCCGCGACTTCGTCCGCGTGGTAATTTGGAACGTACATCCCCGATTCTACAATATATCTCACTACTGCTCCGCTCCTATTGATCATAGCGTGATATTATATAGCCTTCCTGGATAAATGCACTAAGTATTCAACAAAAAAAGATTTTTACTAATTGAACCAGTACTTTCTGAGATTAGCGCGTTCAACCAAACAAACTCTTCAGCTTTATAATATTGGTATAGATTACAAATAAAAAACCGCTTTTTTTTCTTTTTTTTCTGCTTGGGTGGCAAAAAGCATACAGCCCGCTTGATGTTAAGTGCCAAGCAGTTACCATAGCCTATGGACGCTTGCTATAACAGAGGTATCACTTGCGTGCCGATCCATTTTTTACAGGGACTACGTTTCTTTCAAAACGCAATCCTAAATGAGCGCTGGAGACCTGTACTCACACACAGGAACAAAACTACACCGTTGTGTATAATTATTTGGCTGTTGTCTCCTGTAAGGTCAAGATCCTTCCCCAGTCGGGCTTGCTTCCTCTCTTTATCTATTTTTTTAACAAATCTTTGCTACTTTGTATTTTGTTTTCCACAAACCCACACTCGCAACACATATAAGTTGTTTGTTAACTTTTAATACAAATGTCAATAGTTCATAATAATAAGACAAGAAATTCCTCATTAGAAAACAACATTAAGAACTGTGATACTCATGTATGGAGCTCCGATAAAAAGTATAGAGATTGTCATTCTTCATCATCTTCAGAAATACGAACGTGCGATACTATGTAATACTATTAATTCAAATGCCTCGTTGGTTGGGTTAGATTTTTGGATCGGGCCAAAAATTTATATTTGGTTTTTCAGTCAAGAAATTCACAATAGGTACGTGCCCGGAGTTTGAAATTGGCGGTGTTGCTCACACCCCCGTACTTCGAAAAGCATGTAAAGCCGTTGGTCCTACGTCTAATCTCTCTCTGGTCGAATGAGTCGTGTCGGATTGCCGCCCCATCGGATAATGAGAGTGTGGGAGTAAAGAGTGCACCATTACACACTATTTTTTCTTTATTTATTTTTTTAAAAGACAAATCCCGCGCTAGAGAACAAGCTCTGTGTCGCGGGATACTTTACAAACATACTATTAACGGACACAAATTACATCCAGACTCAGAACAACTCTATGTGGGTCACACAAAGTTTCTTGTGTCTTGTGTGGGAATCGAACCCACAACCTTGTGCACAGCAGGCGCATACTGCGACAACTGGACCACCAAGGAGTATACCTGCGCACACACATATGCAATATAATACCTTACGCGCAAATAGCTATAAGTCTCCGTCGAGATTAGCCGCCGTGACCGAAATTCAGTTAGAAGGACATTAAGTAATTAGTAATAATATCTATTAGCTATGACGTGCTCCATAAGAAATTCTTTCTGAGCTTGCTTACGTTATATAAGAAACTAGCTGTTGCCTGCGGCTTCGCCCGCGTGGATGTCGGTTATCGCTGTAAAATGTAGTCTGGGGGTGAAGTCGATTCTCACTCAGGACTTTTTTTTTGTTCCGTGTCTACTTATGTAGTAAAGTACTAAGTAATATTTTTATATAACAAGCATACGGCCTGCCTGATGGTAAGCAGTTATTTGAAGTATATATAAAAGTTTAGCTTTGCCTAATTTGGAATCAGATATAGTGCAAAAAACTAACTAAATAACAGCACTCCTGCTCTTCGTATGGTGTTTGTTAATATACTTATTAAACATAATAAGTGATAGTCGTAGGTATATTATTATAAATTGTAGTGCACTTGAAGTGATAGCAGTTATCTCGTCCGGGTCACCAGGGGTGCCCGGCCACAGATCACACTTTTCCCCGCCGGTCGTGTGGAAAAATAACATTCAACAGCGTGACTGCTTGTCAACTTGATAAAAATATATGTTTATAATTTACTCTTGGTACCCACGTATCCATTGTTGCTAACAATAATGACGTATTCACTTTTAAAGATTTTAAATACCTACCAATAAAATAAGAGATAAATTAGAGCTATTTATAACATCATGATTGTTTTCAGACATGTTAATTTTTGATTTAAATTTAGAATGTGAATATAGGGTTGTGTGAATTACAAAAAACTGTTTTATATAGTCGACCTCGTTTTATTTCTTAACCTAACAATATGTAGGTATTAACAATAACATTTTGCACATACAAAAGAACTTAAAATATCTACTTAGTAGTTACAATATATCGTATCGTCCCTCGAACACAAGCTTGCTTTACAAGCGAAACGAGAAAACAAAACGCAGAGAGCGTCACTTATGGCACACGCCGACAAGAGAGCTTACACTCACGCACTCTTCAGGTACTTGAGTGTCTTTAATAAATAATTCCTATGACGTCACTACATAACACTTCACAAAGGAACATTCGGCGGCGTTTTGCACGGCTCTGGGGGCGGCGGCCTCCTCTCATCAGGCATACGAGACTGATAGTATGCGCAATAAGGAAGCGGGTCCCAGAATGTGAAGAGCGCTTCGCGGGTGTCCAGGACAGTATCCAGCAGCTTCCCCACAGCTGCTGAGTGACCGCAACGCGTCGAACTTTGACACAAGTACGGTAGAGACACACCCACTCGAGCTCCCATAGCCACTAACTTATTATTTTGACCATTCGATGATTGTTCTTCACGAACAAGTCTGAATGATACATGGCCGGTCATAGGCCTCGCTGGTGCCAGGAATGATACAAATCGTTGCACCCAAGCATCAGCTTCTTCATCTCTCTGTGGCACCAGTCCTTTCCTCGCAGAGTCCACGCGACACGAAACGTTATTGACAGCGCGAGATTCTTTCAAAGTAGTACACGTCACAATTCTCTCTCCTTTCGGCTCTCTTACAATCACCCACGGTTTTTCTGCACTGATTTCTCTCGGGAATCTAAATTGGTTTCTGTCTTCAGGCATGACGAAACGCAAACGATCCCTTGCTCCACGAGCTCCAGCACTTGCAATGAAATGGCGGCCCTCCTTAGAGGCTCCACTGTCGTACCATGTGCGGACATCTTCGTCGTTAGCAACAACCCAAAATTGTGGTGTTGCTAATCCAGCAGCACGACACACCCTCATAAGTTCCAGAGGGTCGTCCAACGTAACAACATCGCGAGCGCATGGCACAAAGCACTGACATCCAATTATTTCCAAATGGGACTTAGCGAGAGCGTCATAATACGCCGGTGTTGTGGAGCTAACTGGAACATAAAATACTGCCGACTCTCTTTCTACAATTTCTCTCAAAGCTCGAGCATAAGCTAGAGGATCAGCCGGATTCGGTCGCGGCACTGTATAAAATCTATGTACCGCTGCAGAGTATTTTAACAGCGCGAACTGCCCTTCAATCTCAAAGGCGACGACTCTTGCACCTGCCGAATGGAAATTCCTCGCCAAATGTAATGCTTGCACTGAACTACCTCCACTTATAAGTACGGTGCGTGGTTTCTTCTGGTTTTTGGAGCTGATGGCACGCCCGATCATCTTGATAACTCCTACAGGGCACTGTACACACTTCCAGAATATAAACAGCGAGGCGGCGATCCATAGCGTAGGTAGGATGACGAGAATTTGTTTCCAGGCAGGGTGAGCGATGAGACTCAGTAGTGCGGACAGCGGTCGAAGCATAAGCCGGGGAATCCATGTGATTATTCTTATAAACCGGGGCAGCGGCGGCGGGCGTTCCGGTGAGATGGCTCGCTCCTCAGGTATTAGTGAAAACGTTGAGGAGAATGAGCGGCGGAGAGCCGTGAAGGGCGGTGGCTGATGCGAGCATCGTTTAACTCTTGGAGAGAACACAAGTTCTGTGTTGGAGCGCGCGAGGCGGCTGTACTCTGGCGCGCTGGCCGGCATGTTCGCGACGAAGGCGGCGGCGGGACTGGCGCGCGCGCGCTCTCCCGCCGCATATAAACAGCCTCGTTATCAGAGCTGCGCCGGCGCCCCGCTACACAGTGCCCATCATCTTTGTACCCAATTAACGCTTACCTAGTTAAAAAGTAAACAAACTGGCAACTACATCATTAGATGGAACACTGATAATTCAAGGATTAGATATTTAATTAAAGTAAAGCTTTACAGTGTCTGTGAAAGGTAAATTGTTTTAAAATAATACCATACAGTATGCAATGAGTTGTTTTAATTAAAATTTCAACAATTGACTACCTGAATAAATAACAATATTAATCATCTACAAACACTTTAAAATCCTTAACAGGAATATTAAATATTTATGAATAAATGAATTAGGACTAGCAATATTTCAGACAGAAGCAAATGCACACTAGTTACATAGTGAGGAACTACAAAAATAAAACTTTGATAGACATTTCTAGATTACTGTGCTACCTATTGTGCACAGAAGTTAACTTGACAACTGTAAAAATAGCCAATTAGGTACTTAATACTTAGCGTAGCGAAAAACGCCGGCATATGTACCGGTTTGGCGCGTCTAGGGTACCGTTTTCGTTTTGTTTTATAGTCTAGACTAGTTAGCCACCTTTGGTAACGAATTACGGTCGAATTTCGACCATCAAGCCACATCTAGAGACTATTATCATCCCTTTAAAGAAAAGGTGTGATGTACATTAACTTCTGTGCAATATAGAACTTTGTTTTTCTCAATAAAATAACAACTAAATGCAATTAATTACAGTTAGTAAATATACAATTATCTATATTATAAATAATATTATTTTTTAATTTATTGAATTCACAAACATTACTTTGGCAGTTTTATTGTTACCTAGGTTATAGTCAATGATATTATAATACTTAGTGAAAATGTAGATATGTTTTAAAAATGACAGTTAATAACTAAACTAATTGATACACTTTACAAAGTGTAAATTATGTTTATTTACAGGCCACTTTGTAAAAATCAACTGTTTTAGAGAAATTGAGAGCAAATCAATAATTTCATATAAAAAATTTGAAGATGACAAATGTCCAGAGCTACGTGCGGCATCGGTCACTGATGGCTGATGACAATAATGATGATGCATATGTAAATATAAAATATCTTACAATATCATTGGTTATAGTATTTTCTAAAATTACATTTTTAATTACAAATATGATCATTGTGATTATGAATGAGGTATTCTAATTAGTTGTTTATGGTTTATGGAAGACACAACAATGATAAAATGTGCTACAGTAATCAACACATAAACAAGATTAATATACATATTTTATTTATTGCCATGGCAACCAATACATAGTATATCTTGAAAACTGCAAGTAAATGTTAAAAATAATTAAACATTATAATGTAAAAAATACATTTAATTAAAAGAAATAATGTTTCCTCAATTAAAACATGTCATAATAAACACTTTCAAGCTGCAAGTACTAACACAAATATCACCTAAAATACAATACATATTAAATATCAAAGAGATGTTTACCTAGATCAAAAATGGTAAGTCTGTCTCTTTCAAATCAATTGAGCCATTCTTACAAACTATATGCAATTCATTCTGTGGTTCCTTTTCAAATCTAAATCTCTTTGGATGCGAATCATCCATAAACCTTCCTAGTTTAAGTATTTTATTATCAACTGTTATTTTGTCCGCTATCAAGTTCGTTGCCGGCAAATTGTTCACTATATCTGGCATTAAGAACTCCACCTTTCCTTTTTCATGTATAAAGATACTAGTTTTATCCGTCAGCTGGGACACTTGCATATATACATCTCCGCTTTTTAATGACGCTTGTAAATTGCCAGAAAATCCTGTGATGTGAAGATTGCCTTGTTGTATAATATCAATTAAGACGGATCTGTGAAGGCTGTCTAAGTTTATGTTCCCCATCAACGTAGTGAAGTGTGATTTATCACTGTAGCACGATTTGACAATAATAGGTCCAGCGTGAGTAGTAACATTAAATACATTAGACATTATATTGTGACATTGTATGCTTGAGCGGGAACCTGTTTTTAAGTCTATGGTACCGGCTTGTAAACGACCCTCAGCCTTCACCTCTCCCTCTGAACTCTCTATATGAATGGATTGCCCTTTCAAATCTTCTACGTAAACTGATCCTTTTTGTGTTTTCACAATGAACTCCTGTCCTTCAATCTTAGCCAAACTTACTGATGCGTTTTCAGTTGTTGTCACCTGAACTTTGAGTTGATACGGGATCTGTATCAAGCACACGTCGTTACGGTCTGATGAAGTCTTATTAAACAGTTCCAAGCATTTTGATGTTTGCTTCAGTTGGAAATCAATGGATTTGGTCCCTTCACTATACAATGTCATAGTCAACTTGTTGTGAGCGTTCATGTCGTTTACGTCGATGGGTACCATCTTCACATGAATAGGGCTTTCGATAAAAATGCTCGTGTTGTTTTCTATAGTCTTTTCGACGGTCCTAACCGGCTTTAACTTCTTTATGTCAGGATAATTGCTAAAATCTGCAACAGCTAACCTCAAAATCTTGAGGCACTTATGTAAGACCCGTTGTCCCGGTAATGTGAACATTTTGTAATGCTTTCACACTAACATTCATGAAAACATTATTAAATCTAAGATAATTTAATTATTTTATCGCATTCTGATTTCCATTCGATTTGACACTTTGACAGAAAGCAATTAACACCTGACTTTGACAGTTCCACTTTTAAAATTTACAAATGTTTTGAAACACAGATAATCATCAGTTGTACTAACTTCTAACATAATTATTGTGGGTAGCTTTGATCCAATTTCATAAATAAATACAGAAATAGTAACCAAGTATGAGGAGAACTGTCCTCTGCAGTGGGCCACTGCAGAGGACAGTTCTCCAGTGGTGTGCCACTGCCAGTGGCACACCACTGCAGAGGACGGTTTTCCTCTCTCCACTCTTCTATCAAGAAAAATAGACTACTGACAGGGTTTAGGCCTTCATCTGGCCTATTGCTAACTGGTGGATCAGACATGTCTATAATTTTTCATGTAAAAAAATTACTTTCCTTAAAGTTAAAAATTCATGACTAATATTAAAATTTTTGATTCTTTCCACAACTTAGTAAGTAGGTAAGACGTGCACAAGCAGATACAGATTAGCTAACATTTTATGATGTGTAGTTGTATAAATAGAAAGTCTGTGTAGGCACCGTCTAGAAATAGCGAGTAGGGTAGACTATTGATGTCCAAGATTGGCTTTAGAAGCTTTGCCAAAATAAGCCAAAACGAGGCATTGAAAAACGAAAAATTAAATAAATATTATGAATCCAGTCAATGCCAACATTTGAAATCTAATTTCCTTAGTATGTCAACCACCTCAAAATATCCAACATTTAAATTTAAGTATTTTTCAGGCTTCTATGCTACTATTTCATATTTATTATAATCTAGTTTGTTGATTAAACATTATTTTTATGGGTAGCCGTTCCATTCCAGTCACTTGTTTGGAGGCCATAACATAATGTGCACTTAAATCTAACTTCCTTGTCTTCTATGGCCCAAAATGACTTTGCAGGGAAGTAATTTCACTAAAATATAATAACAGTAATGCTTTAATTAAGGAGGTAATGCTCATGCTTTAATATTTCTCTTCATAGGTCTTTCATAGGTCTCTTAACATATTTTTGAATATATTAATGGACAGCGCTTTTCTAATTTCTATGGGCAACTCATTCCACAAGCGTACGGCTTGGGCAGAAAAAGACTTGTCATAGAAATTAGTAGACCGAGTTGGCATCTGCAGTCTCAAATTTTTAGACGACCGCAAGAACCTCGAACTCGAATGTGTGTCATGAAGAAACTTGAAGCGTTTTTTGAGGTAATTGAGAGCAGTAGCATTAAACAAAACATTATAAAATAAAGTGAGAATATGAGTATTCCTGCGAAGACGAATTGGAAGCCACTTGAGTTTGTTGTGAAATTCAGAACCGTGATCATATTTGCGTAAGCATATAAATCTTATATAAAAATTTTGGAGACGCTCAAGTTTGTCAAGTTGCTCCTCTGTAAGGTCAAGATAGGTGACATCGGTATAGTCGAGAATTGGAAGTAAGAGAGATTGTGCAAGCGTAATCTTAGTGGTAGTCTTATGGAAGTTTCTGATTTTATGTAATGACCCCGCAGATGCATACAGTCTCTAATCGCTAATAAATTGATCTGTCAATTTTAGAAAGCGTTCTAGAACCTTCAATTAATAAAATCTGCACTTTTAAAGGATTTACAACGAGCCCATGACTTTTGTTCCAGTCGCAAATTTGTGCCAGATCCGTGATAATAGCAGAAACGGCCTCAGACCACCCTCGGACAGATTATTTATAGGCGCTTGTGCATATTATTTGCAAGCCATCTGCGTAAAGGTGGTAGGATGAAAGTATATTTTTAGAGATAGTATTAATAAAAATTGCGAATTGTAATACATAATAATTCAGAAAAAAATATTTGACATGGAAATTAGGCAATATTTCGAATTATCCTCTAAAAGTTTCATACAATCTAATGTCCACATCGTAAAATACTACAAAAATGGATTTACGCAAATTCTTGCTACAAAAGTAATGTAAAAGAATATTTTAAAAAGAGCGAGCTTTTATTCCTATGATAAGCATCATGGCAAAAATATGTCTGTGGTATTCAAATATGTCAATAATTTATGTCATAGAATCGCAAGTCCATACCATAAAATATAGATCGTCTGTTTTAATTCTGGTTCAATTCAAGTCAAATAAATTGTCAAAATAATTTTATTGTAGAGATTACAAAAACATTTTGTAGATCTACGTAAATAATAAATGAAAATGTTTAATTTATAGAAACAATTTAACATTGAATGTAATAACATTACAGGTGGTTAAGTGATATTTATACTAGTGATAAGTTACAATGCGATAAGATGAATGCTGATCTAAAAGAAGCTTTTTCTCGAATTAAACCTATCTGCGATGTGCTTATGGTATGTCCATCGCCAGAAAGTATTGGTGCTTTCGTTGGTCGAGTATCAGATCTGAAGAAAGAAGTTGTACAAGAGCTTCAACAGTACTTGTTGTACCCGCTAATCACGCATCTGAAATCTACTGAAACCGAGTAAGTTAATGGTAAAATTTATAAAATTACAGGACAGTAAATACATGCTTAGCAAAATCCAAGTAAATGTTTGTTTTCGGTTCAAAACTTTAAAGCGAAAGTCACGTCCGCCGCCCGAGTGTGCAGCAGTAGCTTTGCTCCTCAGTCTCTTTGTCTTTTTAAATATCAACTTTCAAACTGATATTAATTTCATGAACAACGTTTAGGATTTTTTACTAGTGAATTACAAGAAAATGATTATTCTGCACTGAGATAACATCTTACTAAATCCTAATTAGGATTAAAAAAAATAGGATAGTAAATGTAACCACATACATACTTATATAATTTTTTTTATTTATCTCTTAACAGCATCCCATTTTTTTTTTACTGCTAAGGAGTTAATGGCTAATACTACCTCAGCTACATAATGGTGCTTTTGATAAGTAGGATTTAAAATAATTTAAAGCTTATTTTGTAATGGTGCTTTTGATAAGTAAGATTTTAATTGATTTAATGCTTTTTTTGTAAAATATTTCAAAAATTGATCTTTCATTTTATGTACTTCTCATCTCTCATCTCAACCCATAAACGTCCCACTCCTGGGCACAGGTCTCTTCCATATACTTGGAGGGATATTAGCCTACTGTACCACGCTGGCCAGACGGGTATAGGGCTTTGTTTCGAGTTTTCCCTCTCTTGCAGTGGATATTATGTGCCTGACTTACTGCCTTATGTACTTATTCCACCAATATTTCCCAATTTTCTAGATAAACTTAAAGTTTGCGAAATACTGATTTAAAGCACATAAGTGTAAGTAGTATTGGCTTTCCAGTGAGGATATGAATCCAACAAAGACTCATATTGATACTGCCAACCAGATATAAGTAGGGGTTTACCAAACATTCACCCCACATGTCATAAGTAGGTTTGTGCTACAATTACATACTTTTGCATAATGTTTATTATATTTTTTGAAATTGGAATTTTATATTTTAGTCAAAAGCATGAACTCCAACGAAGGCTGGTGGATGCAATGGAAATTGTGTTGCAGAAGGTAACAGTGAACAGCTTTGAAATGTGTATGAAAATGGAAATTGGCTTGCTACAAATTGTGTTTGATCACAGTAGACCGGGAATGAGTAAGTGTTTACCCAATACTAATACTATGAATGTGAAAGTTTGGATGGATGAATGGAAAGATTGATGGATGTATGGATTTTTGTTACTCAACCGCTCCAAAATGGCCATGCATTGATGAAATTTGGCACAGAGATAAACTGGAAAAATGTTGCCATTGAACTGCACGCGCAGGTGGTGCCATGGATCGAGTGGAGTAGAGCGGAGTGCAGAATGTTGAATTTTTTTATGGTATTGATGATAGATGACACTTAATGCATCCCGATTTTCAAAGCAGCTTCCGGTTCCGGTTTTAGGTTGTGTTGTGGTTGTGGATGCATTGAGCAATGTTGCCAATAGCGAAAATTGGTTTTATTTCAGTTTTACTTTATTTTATACTTCTTTTTTAAATTAAGTAATTATTATTTATCCTTTTTATATGTATGTATTTCATAATTTATTAATAATATATGTATGTTTATATATTTTTATGTCATGTGTACTTCGGTCCGGCAGATGGCACTGGGAGGAACTGGCTGTCACTAAAAACCAGCGTTATTGTGTTTTATGTATAATAACATTATGCTGAGCGGTGGCCATTTTTTGCCTGCGTGTGACGTACGCCACACACAATATTATTATTGTTTTGAGGTCCGTTGTTAAAATGTGTGTTTTTGTGTGTTGTGCGTCATTTGCTAGGAAAAATAAATTGTATTTCTTTCTTTCTTCTGTATTATTAAAAGCGTTTTTTCTTTCTCACTCACTGATGTAATGCTAAGTCACTTGCCAATAATGGTACCCCATTATTGGCAAATAGACTGATGTAAACTCTTTGTGAAAGAGCTGCTTCAACAAATTGTTTTATAGTTAGACCTTTTTATACCTAACTGCTATACAGGGTTATATTTAATGACTTACCACACTAAGAAATAAGTAGGGGTTTACCAAACATTGAAACCGCAAACACAGAGTTGGCTGTACATGTGATTAAAAGTGATCACTGCGCCACCAACATTACGTCAAATTTTGTATTTTTGATCCCTAAATGGGTCTACAACTTTAGTGTTGTTAAATTTATGTCCTATGTAACACTTAGAAAAAAAAAACATGGCCTTATACCTGTTAACTCTCAACTGTACAGTGGGCAATTTGCAATGTAAAACATTGCAAATAGACCACTGTACAGTTGAGGGTTAACAGGTAAAAGGCCATGTTTTTTTTCTTAAAAAAGACAACTCCCGCACTAGGGAACAAGCCCTGTGTCGCGGGGGACTTTACAAACATACAATTAACGGACACAAAGCACACCCAGACTCGGGACAACCATCTGTGGATCACACAAATTTTTCTCCAGTGTGGGGATCAAACCCACAACACGCAGCGTATTAGTAAATGGCGAGGTAACCACTTTAGCCACTAAACCATCCGTGCAGTCATTTGTTATCTAATGATGTAATATTACAGTTGCAGATATCTCAGAGGAACTGAAGCTGAGTGTGATGAAGTGTCTCTCAGTACTTCTGTTGAAGGTTGACATGAAGTACAGGGAGGCTATGCTGAAAGCACATGTGCCACTGTTGGGCAAGGCTGTTTATGTCTCTGTACATATTGCTAAGTTTGAGAAACTTCGCTCTTTAAGGTATAATGCAAATTGATTGATTGTCTGTACTATATTATTAATATTACAAAGCTGAAGAATTTGTTTGTTTGGTTGAACATGCTAATCTCAGAAAGTACTGGTTCGCTTAGAAAAAATTGCTTGGAATATATTTTAAATTACCAAGCGAACGAAGTCGTGGGCGAACCCTAGTCTTTAACAAAATTCTTGATTTACTGCCTGACAATGTAGTTAGCCAGTAGGTCTAGAAATATGAAGTTAGAAGCTTTTTACAGAAGTTTCTTATGTAAGATAGATAGATGAGCACTAAAAATGATTTCTCTAAATTTCCCCAGATGCTCATGGTGGGGTTTCGCAACTGATAGTTCGGCTGCTCCACTGTCCTGAACCTCTTATTGACTTATTTCCAAATTTTCATGAATCTTTTTTTTTGTAAATTAACATAATTTAGGCCATAACTACATAAGGCCTTTCCACAGCATTCCATCATGAGCTGCTCTTGTCTGCAACATTCACACTGCAGCCTGCCCATACAGCGCCCTTTAGGTTGTGGTGGCCACTCCAGATCGCTTTCACCGGCCATATGTAGCCATAATTATATTCCGTATTATATGCCATTGCAGGTTAGCAGCTATAAACTGTGTAACCGCCCACACAGCGACTCACACACAATTGACCACAGACTACCACATATCAAGTCCAACGCTGGAGAAGGCTGTTGTGGACATGTTGTCACTCATCCTGCCTGGAGTGCTGGGCGCGCTGCAAGACGTCGCCACGAGCTGTGACAACCCTGGACATATGCTGGTCGTTGTAAGTTAGAAATCAGATCTACAATTTTTTATATTATCAAACTAAAAAGACCTTACAGTAGGAAGCCACGTCGTCACGACGACGTCTGAAGTTAGTGACTTTTTTATTACTACTAAGGAGGCAATCAAGTATACGGCTCGCTGGATGGATTAACGGCATATATAGGTTTAGAAGAACTTAGCTATAACTCACTCATTAGACACCAGGAAAGAGCCACAGCAGTTACAGCATTATTTTAAGTGCGTGTGGTTTGCTTAGTTTATCTGGCTAAAGCCTCGTTCAGTCAGCAGTATTTAGCATACATTGTCCTGGCTATTCAGATCTGTAAGACCCACCGCAAACTAAAAATTAAATCGGCCGATAATTTAGTCGGGTGCTTAATCAGTATGAAAAAATAGAAAACCACGTAGGGCAGTTTTTGGGGACTGCCGATAGAAGTGAAAACTAAGTAACTTGTGAATTGTATCGTCGAGCTATTAGATTATTTTTTTTGAATATGGAAAGCGTTCGGTGACGATGACGGGAGTTCCATGATTTTTGTTCAACCAAAAAGTGAAAAAAAGAGGAAAATACTATAACGATTTTTGATGTGAAAGCTTTCACTTAAAAAAGCGTTATAATATTTCCTACTACTCAAAAACTCCACTACTTTATGTCGGCCAATAGAAAGTCTGCAGTCTGCATAGGCTCTTAAAGTTCTTTTTACTTTGATTTGATTTTAGGCGGCTATAGACGCTATGCATCGAATATTATGTTTAGCAATGAACAATAAGTTTATGCCGACGAACAATGCCCTGACAGCGGAGGACTTTGCCAATATGATCAAAGAGAAAGAGATGGAAAACAAAGAAGTAAGCAGTAAGGGTAATTAGTAATTTTAGAGAATATAATTAGTTAAATTGATTAAGTTATACTATTGTTTTTGATTTCCATTTATTGAGTAAAGAAATTGTAAACATAATAATGTAGAAGTGATGATGTCAGAATCCGAACAAACAGGGCTAGCTACTTACTTTTAAACAATATATAGTTGTTTATTATTTATTTGTAAAGAAAGAAAGAAAAGCATTTATTCGAACTAACGCAGGATAACGGATGGTAAACAAAAAATAGACACAATAACAAAAAAATATGTGTGATGTCAGAAAGGGTCTTAATCTCAACTCTGTGTTCTGTACTTGGTCACATCTATTTTTGTCATTTCTACACTGTTAAATATACTAATTTCTATAATTACCAAAACACTTCTCAATATAAATAAATCAGTTAAACAAATATTCAAATTCAGAAGTTTTAATTTTTTTCTTATTACCAATACTTTACCTCGTAAACATAGATCAATTTTATTATTTCTTTCCAGACAATGTTGACCCCAAAGCTTTGCCAGTTAGAAGTCCAGAATGGTTCTCAGTGGCTGGTGAGAAGCTATTGTTAATAACAAAGAGTTTGGTGTGTTTAAGGACACACGAACACTTCAAAGTGAGGAAAGAATTAGCTGTTTATTGTTCCAGATTACTGTTTGAATGCAATATGTAAGTGAGTGTATATATATATTTTTTAAATATTACTTATGTGGCAAACGTGCTTGGCTTCAGGCTACTGTAGCCTGTGAGTAACAGATTTATCATCATCATCATCTCATTTTATCTCATCATCAAAAGATTGCTTAAGAATTCTTTTATACCAGTACCTAAGGCAAGCTGTCTCTATTCTGACCCTCATTTATTTATCATTCCAATTTTATTATATTTGTCTCTATTATTCTATCCACTATAGAAATCTTAGGTCCTCTAACAATCTCTTCCTTCTTGAGGCACATTGCTGTAAAATTATTATTTACTGTTTCCCCTAATCAAATATGTAAGCTCATGACTAAATATGCATCCGAATATGTGATCTCTACTCATGACCCAAGGCCCTATATAATTTTCGTTTCAAGTTAGACGAATGACCTTTTGAAAGCTGGTTCTGTCCCTTTTTAGTCCTCAGTTGGGCATAGAGCTTTGCTTATTCGTTCCACATCCAATTTTTTCTAAGCAACCTACTGATTAATGGCTGGTATTAATTTCCAGAGCTATGGAGACATCAGTGCCTCTAGCACTAGATGCTCTAATATCCCTCGCTAAAGACGACTACCCTGAGGTGTCGGAGTATTGCACAAACGCCATTAACACATACTTCGCGAATGCCTCAGACGACAATAAAACTAAAACTTTGGATGCATTGTGTGAGAACTTCTTCGCAACGCTTACGATTTTGCCGAGAGTTATGAATAATATTGGTAAGTTTGCTTTTAGTGTTCATTTCTTCCAAAGTAAAACCTACTGGATTCGGTGCCAAATGCCACATTTGCAAAATGACATATTGGAATTTCGCAAAATGTATTCTCAACATTTTCTGAAAACGCCTCATCGCTAAACGTCACTTTAGAAAAAAGTCATTTTCGCAAAATGACGTTTTCTCATAGAGCCTTTTTGCAGAATGTCATGCATTAATATAAATGGAAATTGAATTGAAGTCACTTAATAATTAAATTAGTATTAATTTTTTATTCATAAATCACAGTTGACCTCAACTCTTCTATCTCGGAAAGAAAAATGGAGCAACACGTATTTCCACCTGAACAATAAAAATGTATAATCTTCCAGACTCAAGTCGCAAGTTGTCGTGCCTGAACCTGCTGCACGGGTACATCACAATGCTGAGCACACAGCGTCGTCCACAACGCCTAACGTGCGCGCTGAGCGTGCACGCGCACGCGCACGCCGCCGCCACCGCGCTGGCGCAGGCCGCCGCGCTCCAGCCGGCCCTTACTGTGCTCACGCAACATTCTGTCAGAGGTATGAACGTCGAATTATTAATAATCTTAGATTTTTTGTCTTGAAATACCCATACAACGAATTAACAAAATACCTAAATACACTACCTTTGATATGCTATAATTAGTGAATGCGATGCAAAAGTGTACCTCGTAATTAAATCTTGTATTTATTGACTACTTAAGTTCGTAAATCTAAAGTGTGAAGTGCCTAATCCTAAAAACAATCCTGAAAACACAAAATGAAACTAAGTCTATGAAATCCTTATTCCGTGGTATACATCGGAATAAGGAACCGGCTATTTTTTATGGCACCTAATTCCGCGGTATTTTCAAAACGTTTTTTCACCTTTATTTATTTAGTAAAATATATAAAAGTAAAGTAATACCAATAAAAAATATAGTCCTTCTACTAATTAAACGCAAAGAATTACACACACAGTACTAAAATAACAAGATAAACGCTATTTAAGAAAACGTAGTATTTACGTGCACAGGGTGCCAAATGTATGAAGAATGAGTTTGGACCGGCTATCGTTGCGAAACTTATCGATTATCTTAAACACCTTATACTTTACACCTTACCTTGGATAATATATCCACATGTAGATATATTATCTACTAAATTAGAGATATTTTGGTAAAAAACAGCTTGTATATCGCAAGTAAATGCTGTTTTTCTAAATACCTCGGAATTAGGTGCCAATTTCAGAACCCCTCGGAATTAGGTGCCGTTACCTTAAATGTTGAAATCTATGTCTTAGTTAAACAACCTTCAACTATGTATTTTTCATCCACTCGACGATGTCTATGAACCTAATTTGTAATGAAGCGATTACAGTGTACATATTTAATGTAACTTATTAACAGATATAACTTCAACACCGCCTACAAACTCGCCGTGGTGCAAGCTCCGTCACCTCGACAACGAGGCGTGTGAGCGACGCTTCCAGGACGTCTGCCGACTGCTGGGGGAAGCGGAGTGCGCCGAACTCATGCTGGACAGGCTGCTGGAGCTGTTCCACCAGACCAGAGACGCAGAGCTCGTATATATAATGAACTGGATGTGTACAGGTATGCCAAATTCAGCTGCCCATCGCATCAAACTTTCATCCTACTTTTTCACTGGTTATGTATTTGTTAATCTAATATGAGTTTTGTAATCTTAAAGGTGTACAATAAAACATATGCCGTCTATAAATGTAGACACATACTAGTATATTATACGCGCATGTGAAAGCAATCATTCGTGATCCCAAATATACTATACTCGAGCCGTTATACTATCACCCATGGAAAAAAAAGCTTACGTTTGTTTACTCAAGTTCAAAGTCAAAGTTGTGTATTTATATGTATGCTAGTCTATACGGTATTTATCTCTGTGTTTATGCGACACGAAATAAATGATTATTATAAAGGAGTCCACCTCAGCCAAATGACTCCTACCGTTGTCCTCCATGATTCCACTCCAGGATTTCCACAAAATTCGATCCTGAGCTAAAAATATCCCGAGGCTTTCCAAGAGCCTCGGGCTATTTGCGCCCAAGTCAAAATAGCCGGAAGCTTTAATTGAAACCGAAGGCCTAGCAAGCACATAAACTTTTTTACCGTTGTGTGATTATAAATGAGTTCAGTTATAATTTTTAAGAACCTTGAGTGTGTATACACACTCACGCGCACGCAAAAACACGTATACACACACACAAATGCAATTCGGGACAATCCCACCTACATGCCCACCGCTGTGACTCCTGTAAGCTAGGTTTAACAGCGGAGTAACCAACTGATACACCGAGCTTAGACACTCGTGCGTCCCGTGGACAACTAAACCTACTGTACCTAGGACCCCGCAACGAATTTGATCAGAACTAAGTTGTGACTTAGTTCTGACATATCTCATGAATTAGTCTGTCATAAAATCTGTTTTAATCTGTGTCTGAAGACTTTCTTACTTTGTTCCAGCGCCGAACTCATCAGAGAACTTAATAAGGCGGATACTGAACACATATATAGAAGAGGACGTGTGGTACTTACCGCTGGACGTGTGCACCAGGGAGCCGCCGCTCGTCCCCGGGGACACGCTCGACGTGGACGTGCACAACCCGCGCGCCTGGTACAAGGATACTGTGCCAGGTAACCAAATAATACTACTAATATTATAAACGCGAAAGTTTGTAATTATGGATCTGAACTACTGAACGGATCTGGATAAAATTTGGCACAGAGATAGATTATGGTCTGGAATAACACATAGACTACTTTTTACAGCGATAACCGACATCCATGCGGGTGGAGCCGCGGGCAACTAGTACTATTATATTTTGGCTGCCTCGATGCGTTTACAATCATAATGCCAACCGCTCGCAGAATGCCAACTTCTCAAAATGCCAACTTCTCGAAATGCCAACTTCCTAAAATGCCAACTTCCTGAAATGCCAACTTCTCGAAATGACAACTTCTCATAATGACAACTTAAAATAATAATGATACAGGAGCGGTGAATGCTAACACAAATAATTAAAAAGCCCATATACAATACCGCAACATCTTTTTTTTGTAAAGTGTAAACGATATTGAATTGTTGACCGAATACGTAAGTGAACTCCACGCGGTCTCAAACTGGGTTAAAACTGACCACGTTACAAGTTTTAAGAGAGGTAGGGCATCATACTAGCGAGCAAGCCCGACTGGGGAAAGACCTCCACCTTACAGAAGACCACAACCAAATAACTACACACAGCGGTGTAGTTCTGTTCCTGTGTGTGAGTACAGGTCTTCCGCGCTCATTTAGGGATGCGTTTAGAAAGAAATGTATTCCTATATCCCGGGGATACTCCCATCTTAAAGTCCTTGTGTAAAAAAATGGGTTGGCAACACGCAAGTGATACCTCTGGTATTGCGGGCGTCTATAGGCTACGGTACCTGCTTAAAATCAGGCGGGCATGTTTGTTTGCCACCCAAGTAGTAAAAAAAAATGCCGGTCAAAATTAAACTTGCACTTAACGTACTATAGTAATAAGTCCGGTTATTTTTCTACTCAGCTACCCCTAAAGGAGGCTATATTTTCCAGACCTATACGAAGGTGCAGTAGAAACTCGTTACACGGACATCAGCTACCTAACCCCACGAGCTCGTCCGCACTCGGACCACAACTCGTGCGCAACACTGGGTGACGCACATCGCAACATGCTGTTGTCCTGCTTACTCACTGAAGGGCTCGGCGTGATGGCGGCGCGACTTAAGGACAAGTACCAGCCTTATTTGCTGAAGACGCTGTGTTTGGTGCTCGAGAGAGTTGGTAAGATAATATACAACCTTTAACTTTGCTCGACAATCATGTTTATTCGATAATCTTAACTCACTATGTCACTGTCACAAAATGACATTGTCAAAAATTAGGTCTCATTCATTTAATGGTTTTACATTAAATTCGCGGACACATATTAAACCCGAAAGTCTTATAATCTTATAACCAGAAAGTCTGTCAATTCTGCGAAACTGACATTTTACAAAAGTGTCCTTTTGCGAAAGTAACGTAACGTTAAACGGTCAAGATCGTTTTTTTTTTTGTTTTTAGTGTTTCTATTTTTACACGAGATCGCTTTTATTTCTAAAGAGAAAATATTTGTATGTTTATTTGTATAATTTTTACAAACGTTTCATCAGTAGAATGCTAATAAGTTAAATTTAGTTTTGTTTCATTTATGTACTTTAGTTACCTAATTTAATCAGTAATTACACTTTTTACACAAACTTCAGTCCGTAAACCAACCTACAGCCTGCTTGACATTACCCTGTGCATCAGCAATAGCTTGTTTATTCCGAAGGTTCTGTCATGTTCAATAAATATATTACAGGTAGTAAATACGAGATGCTCCACTTGTCCGGTCTGAAGACTCTGCACGCTATCGCTGAAGCGTGCGGACACTCCTCCGTCACCGGGCTCATCAACTGTAACGCTGACTACTTCACTTACCAAGTCACTGTTAGACTTAAAAAGGTAATTAACAGGCCTGCGTCTTGACTGTTCTCCCTCTCTTTCTCTCTCCCTCTTTCTATTTCTCTGTGTGTGTGAGAAAATGAGAAGTACAACATTAGAGGAGAAGGAATATAAACAGTCTTTCTCACTGGTCCAAGAGTGAGATATAAAGAGTTTTATTGATTTCTCTTTGTTTATTTATATATGGGTAGATAAGTCTCACTGCTCGACACGGGTCACATTTCTATCAAGGGAGTTTGATGGGTTTTGCGTTTATTGGCCTGTTGGTCTAGTGGTTAGTGACTCTAACTTATACGCCAAAGGTCGTGGGTTCGATTCCCACCCAGGACAAATCTTTGTGTGATAAGCACGATTGTTTGTTCTGTATCTGGGTGTAATATATCTATAATATGTATGTATTTAGAAATATATAAGTATGTTTATCAGTTGTCTGGTTACCATAGTACAGGCTCTGCCTAGTTTGGGATCAGATAGCGATGTGTGAGTTGTCCCGAAAATATTATATATATTATATTGTTACGTCCCACGGCTGTGACTAATGTTACGAACTACCGCTGACACTAATTGTTATGTTCGATGACGACAACAATAGTTACTTGTCAGGATAGGGTTCGATTAAAATGCCAGGTTACGCGATAACGAGTATATTAGCACTTCAACACAAAACACACAAAGTCACTTACAATACACCGTAAACACAATTACACACTATAACAGTTCACTCACTAAACTCTTCACTATAACACAAAACACTTCACTAAAGTCTTCCAATATCGTCCCGATATATCGCCTGTATCGCTGTCTTCTTCTCAGTGAAGACCCGTTGACTTCTCAACGAAGACTCTTCAACCAAGACTGACTATCCGCCGCACGTCGGCCCCTTATATATCACTCGCCACGGAATCGAGAATATACGCGAGGATCGTAGTAAGTTATAGTAACGTCTTTACGAAGAAACCCGTTACTCGAACGTTCATTCATGATGTAAACAAGTCACCGTGCTAAGTGCCATAAACCTTGTGCCTAGACGCTAAGGTTCATATTCGCACGTTCCGTTCGACCGCTATTCATCCTTTGTTCTCTTTATGATGTTTTTCTGTATTGTTCGAGACACTTTATGAATAGCTATTGTTTTCAGATAGCGGTAGTTTTTAGGGCCAACCTGTGCGTCGTAACACTGCCCCCCTCTTAAACTTGCTCGTCCCGAGCAACATCTCCGTATAGGTATGGTCTGTCACTCGGCATGTCTGCACGGCACCCGCACGATTCCTGTCGCGGGTCTGCAGAGTAATCCTTCAACTTCATACGCACACGGGGCTTGACTTCTTCTTCAACCCATAGCCATCTTCTCTTAGGCGGTGGGTCACGATCCTGTTCACCAAAAGTTCTATACATAAATTCACAGTTATGTTCTCTTCGTGCTAATCCAGCACGTTCAATAATGCGGAACCCGTCGCGTCCGCCGTAGCCACCAATATCCTCACGTCCGCTATATTTCTTCAGTGCCTTCACAAAATCTTCTTTCTTCCAGGATTTATTCAACTCTCGAATGTTTAAAATCTTCACATTACTCTCTTCCACCTGAGTCGTAAGTTGTTCTTCTTCCTTCTGCATGTCCACCGGTTCGGGACCCGGTTCTAATACCGCTGCCTCGCTACAACCCAGCTTTCTCGTAGAAAATTTGACTTCGTCCACCGTAGTATACCGCTGGCAATCCTTGACGTCCTCCATAACGTGCCTCTGAAGATCCCTGACGTCCTCCATAACTTCACGTTGGCAATCCTTAACGTCCTCCATAGCCTCTTCATAGCTATCCTTAACGTCCTTTATAACTTCACTATAGCTATCCTTGACGTCCTCTATAGCTTCACCATAGCTATCCTTGACGTCCCCCATAGCTTCACTATAGCTATCCTGGACGTTCCCCATAGCTTTACCATAGCTAACCTTGACGTCCCCCATAGCTTCACCACAGCTATCCTGGACGTCCCCAATAGCTTCACCATAGCTAACCTTGACGTCCTCCATAGCTTCACCGTAGTTATCCTTGACGTTCTCCATAGCTTGTCCTTGGCTATCCATGACGTTCTCCATACCTTGCCTCTGAAGATAAAGATCCTTGACGTTATCCGTACCTTCACGTTGGCTGTCCTTGACGTCAACCACAGCTTGATGTGTGCTAGGCTGAAACTTTATGGCGTCGCAGATCCGCATTAGCTCTTGCACATTTCGGCGCTGAGCCTCCCTATAAACTTGTACACTCTGCATAAGTCTTTCCTGAGCTTGGCGTTGTCGGCTTAGGCTCTCTTCATATCGACGTTGGAAGTCTTGCATAGTGGCCAAGAGGATCGACAAATCAACCACATTAGAAGGACTTGTCGCTGTCGGGCCCGCTGAGGTATCCGCAGAAGTCGATGGTGTGCTAATATTTTCCTCGGCCCCAGTGGTGACCAGATGAGTTAGCGGCGGACTGCTGTCTTCTTCAGCTGCAGTTGCAGGTTCACAAGACTCCAAAACAGCCTGTTGACGAGTGCATGCCCCCTTGTCACCGTCGCTCGGTCTGACAGGCATTTTCACTTCTGTCGTCAACTGTTGCATGTAAACTCCCTCGTCTCCGTCGCGTAGTGTGACTGACATTCCGCTTCTGACACCAATGTTACGTCCCAACTCTGAGACCAATGTTACGAACTACCGCTGACACTAATTGTTATGTTCGATGACGACAACAATAGTTACTTGTCAGGATAGGGTTCGATTAAAATGCCAGGTTACGCGATAACGAGTATATTAGCACTTCAACACAAAACACACAAAGTCACTTACAATACACCGTAAACACAATTACACACTATAACAGTTCACTCACTAAACTCTTCACTATAACACAAAACACTTCACTAAAGTCTTCCAATATCGTCCCGATATATCGCCTGTATCGCTGTCTTCTTCTCAGTGAAGACCCGTTGACTTCTCAACGAAGACTCTTCAACCAAGACTGACTATCCGCCGCACGTCGGCCCCTTATATATCACTCGCCACGGAATCGAGAATATACGCGAGGATCGTAGTAAGTTATAGTAACGTCTTTACGAAGAAACCCGTTACTCGAACGTTCATTCATGATGTAAACAAGTCACCGTGCTAAGTGCCATAAACCTTGTGCCTAGACGCTAAGGTTCATATTCGCACGTTCCGTTCGACCGCTATTCATCCTTTGTTCTCTTTATGATGTTTTTCTGTATTGTTCGAGACACTTTATGAATAGCTATTGTTTTCAGATAGCGGTAGTTTTTAGGGCCAACCTGTGCGTCGTAACAATATTATTTGGCATGGATCAAACGTGTCTTTAGAATTTATTTTAATTGTGGGTTACAACACTACTACACTATGTTTTAATTTACCGTTATAAATCTTACTTTTATTATTATTATAAATGTGATAATTTTTCAGGCTTGGAAATGTCAGTCAGCATTACAAATAATGTCAGTTGTGATGGAGTACAGCGACGCTAAAATATTGATGAATCTTGATGGCATCGTACGAGATGTAAGTATGTATAACTACATATATGGCTCACACACAGAAACACAACTATACCGCTGTGTATACTTATTTGGCTGTGGTCTTCTGTGAGGTGGAGCTCCTTCCCCAGTTGGGCTTGCTCGCTAGTATGGTGCCCTACCTCTCTTAAATTACATTACTTTTGTTGGTAAAACACTTATTTTATTGGTTTCACTGCTGAATTATCGTTTGATTAAACTGTCCAAATGTGTTAGTGAATAAAAAACATGAAAAAAATTGTTAAAACAAAAAAAACGCGTTTTTTATGGTTAAGTTGTTTGATATCACTATCCCTATCACCTGTCTTCGTTTCCGAGATTTAGGTCCTTCCCCAGTCGGGCTTACACGCTAGTATGATGGCGTACCTCTTCATATTTTCTGTCGCTAATAGTCGGAGTTAAATATAATATTTATGTTTTTTCAGGTTCTAGTCCTTAGTTGTGATAAATATTACGAAAAAGATTTACATGCATACTTACAAGTTTTCCTTACGTACGTTGAATGTATACGTAAATGGTACATGATAGCTCAGCGTGTACCAAACAGTGCACAAGAAGACGAACTCTTAGATGTGCTTAAAGATACACTAGATTATATAGAGAATAATGAAGAAGTAGAAAGGTTGCTAGATGAAAAAGAGTTTGAAAAGGAGACTGGTAAGAGTCTGGAGGAGATGTATAGAGAAGATGTTAATGGACGAGATGAGGATGAGGAGACGGATTTTGATTATACAGTTCCTGGTAAGTTATTCTTTCACCTGGACATGAGACACCTTGGCTGACCTGGTCCGAAGTCTTTAAACCGACTTCGGACTCAGGTTGGTCGAAGCAAAACCTGCTCAGGTAGGGATTTATAGACGATTCCAACCTGGAGTTTAAATGTGGTGCTGAGCCACAAACCATGGGGCACTTGATATCATGTCCCGCGTGCCCTGATAACTGCACCTTAGAGGAGCTTATGGACGCCATTGAAAATGCAAAACTCGTAGCTAGGTTCTGGGCTGACACAATTTAGATTGCCATCGACACGCTAAGAAGAAGAATGAAAATAATAGACGTTTAAATTAAATCCTATCAATTGAATACTCTGGGCTCTTGATCATTCAATTAGCTAGTTGGTAGAGTTTGATTCAATCATTTTCTTTTATCGTAAAATGTTAACCGTCGAGTACCCATGCTATGTGAAGTACACTATAGGTGGTGTGCCCTTGGAGATGCCTATGTCAAGCAGTCGACTGCGATAGGGGGATGATGAAGATGAAGACTTAATATAATAAGTTTTATTTGTTCGTTTCTGTCCCATTCTTACTTCATTAATATTATCACCTGTCATGCTTATCTTTACATCACCCAAAGGCAGGCATTTCTCTGCAAAAAGTAAAAATTTATTATATTATAAAGAGAATAGATTTGTATTTTTGTTTGTAATAAATCAACTCAAAAACTATTGGACTGATATAAACAATTCTTTCACCATTAGAAAGCTACAATATCAGCAAGTAACAATGGCTTTATTTTTTTTTAAATTAATTACGGGACTCCTGTAACGGGGCCCATGCCAAACCGGAACACAGCGTCCCAGCTTTCCACGGGTTTACAGCACGCTAAAAAAATATAAATAAACATTTTTTGACTTCAGATGAAATCCCACCAAACCGCCAATACCTAGCAGTGACAGAAATAATACTAAAACGATGTCTAAACCACGTGGTGTCCTCCAACCGCGACAACTGCATCCTCTCGCTCCAAGTCCTCAACACTGGTCTGCCGATACTGAGGAGTCACGAGGACATGCTGCTGCCGCTCGTACATCAGACGTGGGCACCGCTCGTGAGCAAGTTCGAGTCGGAGCCAGCTATTGTGAGGCGGGCGTTCGATTTGTTGGTCACCATGGCTGAATTGTCCAAGGATTTTATTAGAAGTCGTGCTGTCAAGTGAGTTATTTCAGTTATTTGTATCCTGTTTTATTATATTTTTTCAGCAAAATTAAAATATTAATGACTAGCTGTTGCCCGCGGCTCCGCCCGAGTGGATGTCGGTTATCGCTGCAAAAAGTCTAATGTTATTCCAGACCATAATCTATCTCTGTGCCAAATTTCATCCAGATCCGTTCAGTAGTTTTTACGTGAAAGAGTAACAAACATCCATCCATCCATTCTAACAAACTTTCACATTTATAATATTAAATCATGATGTATGGACTGTCTGTCTCTATGTGCGCTTAGATCTTTTAAACTACGGTAGAACTACTCTTCTGGCAGGTACTTGCAACCGCCAGAACGGGCTGGCTGTTTAAATTAGCTTTTAAAACCTAAAAAAGAATATTCACTCAAAAATTCAGCCTTGTGGAAAGTAGGATAAAAACTACCATTTTCACGACATCTTTGCTACGTTCTGGCACATACTTGCTACCGTTGAAATGGGCTAGCAATATTTTTACGCTTAAACATATGTAAATAAAAACATTAAAATTGCAGCCTTGTGGGAGAGGATTTTGAAAACAAAAATTACATTTTCAAACGTATTTCCTTGACTGCCTGACAATAAAATATTGTTCAAACAAAATCTAGCTCAGCTAAACTCAGCTCTTAGGCCATTAAGTATTACTGAATAAAACAGCCACCTAGATTGTCCTTCTAACGAATTTCTTCTAATTCACAGGGAGGTATTCCCCCAAATATACAAGTTCCTACAAAAATCAGCGAAGGAGAGCTACTTAAAGGATTTGGGTTCGTGCTACCGCAGCAGTCAGGCGTACAGCCTGCAGGTGACGGTGCTGGCAGGACTGGCCCAGCTCGTCACGCAGGTCATGCTGGAGGACGAGGACCTGGAGGACATCATGCAATGTGTTGACCCGTACTTATCGAATAGACAACCTAAACCATTGCAGGTAAGCAAATAAAGTTTTACACACATACCTAACGCTTAATTTTTTTTTTTTTTATACTACCAAGTAGGCAAACAAGCATACGGCCCGCCTGATGGTAAGCAGTTACCGTAGCCTATGGACGCTTGCAACACCAGGGGTATCACTTGCGCGTTGGTGACCCTTTAGAAACCTTATCACTCCTTTCTTGAAGAACCCCATGCTATAGTCTCTCGGGAAAATTTCTTTGATTTTATTTTTTTATGATTTTTAAACAGAGAAGCCCTATGTAGCGGGCTACTTTACAAAGATACAATTAACGGACACAAAGTACACCCAGACTCGGTACAAATCACACAATGATTTGTCCCATGTGGGAATCGAACCCTCATCTTCCGTCGTACTAGGCCAGTCAAAAGTAAAAAAAAATATTTAATTCATTTAAATCATTAAATGATGCATATGAATAGCATCTTCGGCTTTGACCAAACTTTATCCCTATCTGTTCAGTCAGCGAACTCGGCAGTAGGCAAATTAGCTGACGTCTTATTTGTCATTTTCCATTGACCTGCATAAGTGTCACAGTGTGATCTATATGAAGGAATTATTTTGATTTTGAATTCTTACTAAAATATTTTAACATACCAACATTATATTACAATATTTTTTATAACATAATTTCATTAGTTTTTTGTAAAGGTAAAAACATACTATTGAAATACAACGGGACCCAATGCGAAAACACGCATGAATTTAATTGTGCGTTGCGTGAGGTGTTTACAATTTTATTTGAGTCGACTCAATGCACGGTGCCTTTCATCGAGTCGAATGGCGTTTCATCGACTCGAATCGCGTTTCATCGAGTCGATTCATATTTAATCAGGTCGAATCGCGTTTCATCGGTTCGAAGCGCGTTTCATGGAGTCCAATCGCGTTTCATCGATTCAATAGTATGTTTCCGTTTCAACTGTCATCATGTAGGCATGATATTGGAATAGGTTCCAATATCACATAATTATCATCAACATCCCTTAGCCAAACTATTAAAATATATAATATTATAATTTAATTTACCAGTCTGTTATAATTTAATTTTATTGTATTAATCTAAAAAGTATTAATATTGCATATCCGACATGGGTAGACTTTTGAAACCACACTGTATGTCTACAAAAACGCCTATTATATACACAGTTCTGCATTAAATGAATCTTTATCTTTATTAGTAATGTCCATTATATTTTCAACAGTCGTCTGCAGTACAATTCTTCAAAAGGATCATGGACTATGACCACGCAGCTGCCTGGTACCACCTGCGCCAACTTTGCAATAACGATCAAGTCCTAGAACCCCCTACGACGGAGTACCTGCCTCTAGAACCTATCGTAGGTACACCTTTTTTACCCAATGATGCAGAATATGAGAATAATGTCAAAACTATATATAATTATATGGTGTCGTAATAAAGATCTCTTTTTATCATATTTATGTGTATTATTACATAGGTATTATAGCTGGTAAAAATCTTGACAAATTTGTTATTGTTATTTTAAAAAATAATGTCAACATTTCCAGAAGACGTCGATGTTGAGGAGTTTTATGACGCCTATTAAGCAATCTCTTCCCTTTTTTTCGTGTATTTTCTATCTTTTTTTTACCAAATGTAAATTAATCCATACTAATATTATAAATGTGAAAGTTGGTAAGTATGGATGGATGGATGGATGTTTGTTACTCTTTCAAGTAAAAACTACTGAACGGATCTGGATGAAATTTGGCACAGAGATAGATTATGGTCTGGAATAAAACATAGGCTAAACTTTTTACAGCGATAACCAACATACACGCGGGCGGAGCCGCGGGCAACGCGTAGTATTGAATATATAGATGTATGAAATGTTGTGAATGTCAATTAAATTTACAAAGTTATATTTTATCGCTACTCAGGATAGAACTTGCACCTCATGCTCATGCGTTTCCGCTATTAACGGCAGTATACTTTTATATTTCTTTTATCCGTTAGAATCACGCTGGAGATTTTTATTTTAAAATTGTTGACTGACCAAAATCTAATATCGATTCATGTTTAAGAATAAAAACACAAACTATTACACCCGTATCTATAAACAAGTGATTACTTCTTCTTAAGTAATTTCTTGACTAAGTCATTACTTGTTCTTAAGTAATTTCTAAAGTAAATGATATTCCATATACAAGTAATGATCAATGCTTACTTGAGTAAAGTTCTAAGTATTACTCAGTGCTTCAAAATCTTTTCAGCTGGCAATATTGCAACTTACGTTTTGTTCTTTGAAGAGGAAAAGAGAAAAGTTACAAGTAAATAAGAAAATTTTGCATAAACAAACTAGTCTTCAAACAATTATAAAATAAGTAATAATGTTTACAGCGTTTAATCTGTTCTATGTTTATAATGATTAAATAAGTAACTATTTTTCAATAATGGTCTACTGTGAAACTAAACGTTTTGAAAGACAATATAACTCTGCAATATTTAGAAGTATTATTGTACTAGGTTGTTAAAACGTTGATAGCTGCAAATTAAATATGTTGCATTATACCTACTACACATTTTGACAGAACCGTCAATCAGTCAATAGTTTGTTTATTATTATTATGTCTCTTCTTGTCTCGGGTATTTTTCCATTATATAAAAAGAATAACGGCCCTTTGGAAGGCTTACGCGGGGACATAGGTCCATCACGCAGAGGCCTAGAGAATGAAAATGAGATGAAACACTACCATAACGGCACTATTATAGTACAACAATGATATGAATAGGGTAGGCGTAGAGCTATTGTAAAAATATTTAGGTATCTAACATTGTGGGGATGGGGTTGGGTATTTGATGAACTGGCTTTAAAAAGCTATGGGATAGAACGGCGCCTGCTTTTGTTATATTGCATCAGGGCAACACCATAGTGCGCGGCTAGGGGTATTGAGCGGTGTGGTGCCGGTTTCCCCATCGAGGGTCCTCGACGGAGACCCGAGAGCGGGTTTCCCCGTAGTTATGCCCTTGAAAATGACACTTCTACTCCCGAGCATAAAGCTCTAGCGACCCCACTTTTGACAGCCAATAAAAGCAACCCGAAGACGAGACTCTGACCGATTTAAAAAAAAAATAAAATTAGATATTCTGTGCCGGCGAAAGGCCAAAGAAACTTTTTATCTAAGTAGAAGAATTTATTTCTAAATATTATTCAGAAATATCACATCAATATTGTCTACAATAGCAAATACATTTTCAATTGCTTCCATTTTTATAAAATAACCTTACTCAACTCACAAATTATACTTTCACATACATCCGAAGCAATGCTTAAGTAAACGAAATGGTGACTATTACTTCGCTAAGAATTCTAGCTATTGACAGTTCTTACTCGGGGCAGTTTCTTAACTATAGAATAGAAATCATGGCTAAAGTAATTACTTTTACTCAAGTAATTACTTTTACTCGTCTATAGATACGGGGGTTACATGCCTTCCTGAAAAATTAAATAAAATGCTCCTTTGTCAATCCTCTGGGGCAGTATTTCTATTTTAAATTAAGAACTTTTTATAACAAGAATAACACTAAATAAATATTTATTTATTTATTTAGAACTTAATATACAGAACATGTATAAAGGCGGACTTAATGCCAAAGGCATTCTCTACCAGTCAACCTATAGGGTGATGCAGAGATGAAACATAGTAGGTGCATATTAGTGTGAGGTCTAGAAAGAAGCAATTCTTATATAGTACTAAAATATTATAATACAAGAAAATAGGAATATATAATAATTATAAATTAAATAAATATCAAAATATATAAGTGATATATAGGTATATATATAAATATATTATAAAAGAATATTATACTTCACCGTTGTGATGATTCTGCTAATTCCTTCAGCATTTGTGTCCGAACCCTAGTCTTGAATATATAACGGTTGGTGGACATCCTGATTTCAGAAGGAAGGGCATTCCAAAGTCGGATAGATTCAAGAAGAAAAGAAGAGTGCATGAAGCCAGAGTTATGAGAAGGAAATACAAGGAGAAGATTGTTAGAGGAGCGAGGATTTCTGTCATGTATGGAACTGAGATATACAAACTGGGATTTTAAATAGGAGGGAGCATTAGGAGACATAAGGGTGGTATAAAGTGTGGAGAGTGCGCGCAAATTACGACGCTGACGAATGGGGAGCCAATTTAACTGAGAGCGATGAGTAGACACATGGTCATACTTGCGAAGATTGAAAATAAATCGAATGCAGTTATTGAGAAGACGGTCGAGTTTATTGAGCAGATCTGCATTCAGGTCAAAATAACACACGTCACCATAGTCGATCAGAGGAAAAATCAAAGTCTGCACAAGCATCGTTTTAGTCTTAACAGGAAGAAAGTTCTTCAGTCGATACAGTGTACGCAGGGCACCAGTAACTTTCTGGCTAACCTGTGCAACTTGTGCTCTCCAATTTAAGGTTGTGTCAATGTGTAACCCTAGGTTCTTAACATTAACACAAAGATCAACAATAGTACCATTAAAAACCACTGATGGAAGAGTATCTATGCGTAGGCTGTTTATTTGGCGTTGGCTGCCAATGACAATGGCTTGAGTCTTGTTTGGGTTTACAATCAAACCAAACCTCTCAGACCAGTTCCTAATATGTTCGAGGTCTCTATTGACCATATCCACCGCAGTAGATATGCCATCGATAGTTGCCTGAGAGTAAATCTGCAAGTCATCGGCATATAGGTGATACGCACACTGAAGATTTTGTGTAATGAGATTAATAAAAATTGAAAATAACAACGGAGATAAAATACCGCCTTGAGGAACACCAGAGTCGATAACACGCCAACTAGATGATGAATCATCAAAGCGAACTGACTGCTGGCGACCTCGAAGATAAGTTGAGAACCATTCCAGAGCTTCGGACGAGACCATATTGTAGGAGAGGATAGAGAGAAGGATGTCGTGACTGACGGTATTAAAGGCGTTGGAAAAGTCGACCAAAGCCAAAACAGTGACTTTAGTGTTCTCCATGCCTTCCCTAATATCGCCAGTCACTTTGAGGAGAGCGGAAACAGTGCTGTGGCCTGGTCTGAAACCAGACTGCAAAGGGTTTAATAGGTTATTTTGGTATATGAAACTGGACAGTTGCTTGTGCACACAAGCCTCAAGCACCTTGGATAAGAATGGAAGAATGGAAATAGGACGGAAGTGATTTGGTAGAGAAGGATTTTGTGTTTTAGGTAGAGGTATAACATAGGCTTTACGCCATAAGGAAGGGAAAATTCCGGAATGAAGAGAAAAATTTATGATATGGGAAATCGGGAAGAGGAGATGATCAAGGATATACATGATCATGCGACGGCTAATATTGTCGCAGCCCACAGCATTGGACTTTATGGATATAATAGTTTTTTTGATCTCGTCTGTTGCTACTGGAGAAAAATGAAAACTTTCAATATTGGGACAAGGTAGATCAGATAGGTACTTAACAGTTTGACACTTGACTTGGTAATCTAACGAAGTAGTAGTGGAGAAATGACAATTGATATCCTCCAAATCAAGTGTCAACTGCAAATCAGCACGGCTCTGTTTGCCGATACCCAGAGTCCCAAGGAACTTCCAGATATCAGCAGGTGACGTAGAAGTGATGTTACTGAGAATGTGTCGGCGTTTGGCATTACGTATCACCTGGTTACATCGATTCCTTGCAGACTTAAAAAGTGACCAATTTTCGACGCAACGATCCCTTTTGTATTTTTGAAAGGCCCTATTTCTGCGTCTCATATACATTCGAACTCCCCTAGTAATCCATGGTGCAGGTGGGCGCTTAAGTTTTACTTTCCTCACCGGAGCATGTGCATCGTACAGTTGCAGTATTTTGGTGTTCATAATATTGACTTTATCATCAACCGAGGGAGCCGAGACTAATTCATCCCAGTTAATTTCAGATGCACCTTTATAAAGCTTGCTGAGATCCATACGACTAAAACTACGCGTGTGGAGAACTTTGGGAGGGGGCTTGGGAGGTTTGAGGGTGTAGGAGAGGAAGATGAGGTCGTGGTGAGAAAATCCGGGAGCAAGGAGTTGGCCATGAGATGATACAAGGGTAGGAGTGGAGGTGAGAATTAAATCGAGCCAGGTGTCCTGCCCCACAGTGTTGTGGTGAGTGGGTTGCAACGGTAATACATGGAAGCAGGCTGACTCGACAATCTCAAGGAGTTTACAGGATCGATGGGAATCACGAGAAAGGAGATCGGTATTAAAATCTCCCATGATGACATGATGTGAATATTCTGACCCTAAAGATTCCAGAATCGGTTCGAGACTGGAGAAGTAATTGATAGATGGAGGACAGTAGACGACACCAAGAACGGATTTGGATCCTTTGACGTTGACTTCGAGAAAAAGATACTCTGCAGACACACAAAGGTTAGGAGAAGAAGATGAAAGAATTTTGTAAGGAAAATCGCTACGAAGATAAATAGCGACTCCTCCCCCCCTCCGACCAATCCGATCATTCCGTATTAGAATGAAGCCGGGGAGTGAGTAGGTAGTGGATGGGAGATCAGGTTTCAGCCAACTCTCCGAAATCAGGATGGCATGAACGTTAACATCTGAGAATGTATCAAGTAGGTCACTGTAGTGACTAGGTATACTTTGCGCATTAATGTGGCATACATTAAACAGGGAGTGAGATCTTTTGTTAAACATCAATCGCAAAGTATCACCCAGCGTCTCGTCACTTGCAGAACAGAAACTTTCATCACTAGATGGATTCGTAGATTCATTAGCAGAAAAATAGGAATCATCAGTATACATAAATAAAATAAACGTAAATAAATAATAATAATTAGAAAGAAGTGTATATGTACAAACAATAAAAATAAAAATTGGGGAAACAAAAGAACTATGAAACGCGATCGTCTCTGCACCACCCACCAGCAGATAATTCACACAACAAAACAACAAAAAGAACAGTGAAATAAAACGTAAAACAAATAAAAGAACGACACTAAAGTATAAAGCAAAACTTAAGGTATAACCAAAAACAAAATTTTAGGAACGCGACATAATCAAAGTTGACAGTTGTCTGTCACTTCACATACAAAACGTCAATGTCAAATCGATATGACATGTTTATAATGCATCGAAAATTATAAATTAATGTGGGTAAAGTCTAGTTAAAATACAAGTAACAATAACAAATAGATAAAAGAAATGATAAAGCAGACTATGTTGCTTATGCAAATACTGAAGCACTAAAAATGCAATAGTTTAAGCCTTACGCGGTTTTAAGCTTACACCCGGCGCACCCGCACCGTTGCCACTTTTGTCTGGAGTTGAGGAAGTGACTGACGCTTTCGGGAACTTCTTGAACAAGGCGTTCAGCTCGTCCATTTGCGTGATCTTACGACGACTTCCATCTGCTGTCTTCACAACGATAACGCCGTCCTGCGTCCAGCACGCCCGCATGCCGAAGTGCTGCCGCGCTTTGCCAAAAACAGCCTGTCGGGCTTTTGTCAGGAACTCCTTAACTGATACAGGAGACCCTTTAAGCCTAGATTTGGCCCTCCACACAGCAGACCTCGAATCCACACCGGTGAACCACACCAGGATTGGCCGGCGACGCTCTTTGCTTGGGGAACCTATCCTATGGCAGGCACTAATAGACGGCTGAATGTCTTTAAGTGACATCTTGTCCAATATATTATGGACAACAGAAACACAATCTTCGTTTTCAGCTTCGGTGACCCCAAGAAAGATGAGTGCTTTTCGTCGATGCCTTGTTTCTATGCCGTCAACCATGTTAGAGCATTCAACAATCTGCTGTCGAAGGAGCCTCAGCATGTTGAAAATCAGCTCCCTGAAGGTCCGAAACTCTTCAGCAACCCTTGCAACTGTATCCTTGGCTAGGGCTCCCGTGTGTAGCTGAGCCTCCAGTTCCGCCATACGTTTAGTGAAGGACTCCTCCAACTTGTTCTGAGTGTCCTGGATGTCAGCTAGGTGTGCCATTATTAAAAAAACAGTGTTCTTGATAGTTTTGACAAAGTGAAGTGTTGTAGAATGTGATGTGCTGGCAGGTGGTGTATAAATTACCACTCAATCACATTTATTTAAGTTGCAAATGTAAGTACCTTGTTCATATGCAGTATTGCACATAAAACTTACTTAAAAATCTTGTAAATATTTAAAAAAAATAATTAAATTCAGTTTTAAGTTTAGAAAAACGTCTATACTTTTTAAGCACCTACCCACTTTTTAAATATCACTAGATAATATAAAAATAAAGTTATGCTTGTTAAAAAAATAACCCAATCGGGTTATTTTTTATATATGAGTTTACTAGGGGTCGCCCGCGACTTCGTCCGCGTGGTTATTTGGAATATTTTCCCGATTTTGCAACATATCTCACTACTGCTCCGCTCCTATTGATCATAGCGTGATGTTATATAGCCTATAGCCTTCCTGGATAAATGCACTATTTAACAAAAAAAGATTTTTTCTAATCGAACCAGTACTTTCTGAGATTAGCGCATAACACATAACGCATTCAAACAAACTCTTCAGCTTTATAATATTAGTATAGATATGAATGACAATTTAATATTAAAAATAAAATAATAGAAACGCCGAACTTTACAATTTGTAATAAAGTCGGGGATGTGCAACATTTGTTAATGGAATGTTCCAGAAATAAGAATGAAAGGGAAGCATTCATGAAAAAAAAAATGAAATGTCCATCTATCTTGTCTTCTCCGGAATCTGATTTGGCAAAGAATTTCTTTAATTCTTTACATGTTATTCATATAGTTATGTTTATATAAGTTAATGGTTTTAGTTTTAAATTATACAATAGGATTGCCGTGTTCACGTGAACAAAAATCCTTCTAATAGAAGAAAAGAAAGAAAAAAATCATTTGCGTGCTGTTACGCCGATGTGGATTTATGCAATCAATTATGCCCTTCGACTATACAATATGTATAGTGATATCTATCGGATGAAGTTTCCTTTTATAGGAGGTAAACGGAAACAATTTTTATAAATGTTCTCGCAGAAGTTTCTATATGTTAAGGCAAAAAAGGGTTCAGTTCGTATCGTGACGTCCTTGAAATGATTTACAGTCATCATCATCATCATCATCTCAACCCATAAACGTCCCACTGCTGGGCACGGGTCTTCTCCATACATTTGGAGGGATATTAGCCTACTATACCACGCTGGCCAGACGGGTTGGTACAGGGTTTTGTTTCGAGTTTTCCCTCTCTTGCAGTGGATATTGTTTGTCTGACTTACTCTCCCTCCCTTAGTCGACTCTTACGACACCCTCAGGATGGAACGGGGTGGTGACATAAGTATTCTTAATCCGTCACCACACGGACAATCTACATTCAAATTTAATTAAATTTTTAAACAAATCAAAATTAATTTCAAATTAAGATTTTTGGAGCTTTAAGGACGCCATGTTACGGCCTGAGTACCTTTTGGCCTCTATCAGTCGATTCTTTTATTTTGTTTAGTAGTTATTGACTAGCTTTTTTTTCTTCTTATACTACTTGAGTGGCAAACAAGCATACGGCCTGATTTTAAGCAGTTACCGTAGCCTAAGGACGCCTGTAATACCAGAGGAGATTTTCTTATATCAATAAGGAAAATTTGCATCGATCGATACCAACGCGATGCAAAAGAAATATAGTTGCAAACTGTCAAACTTTACACGCTACCTCTTTTTGATTCGATACCAACGCGATGGGAAAGTTATACAGTTTCAAACAGATATCCTTTACACACTACCTATATTTTTGCATCGATACCACAATCCGATGCAAAAGTTATACAGTCGCAATTTGTAAACCTTATATATTGACCATACACTATGTCTTTTTGCATCGATATCAACTCAATGCACAAGTAATAAAAACGCAAGCTGTAAACCTTAATACACTACGGCGTTTTAAAACGATAAAAACGCATAATAATATATAATCGGTGCCAAAGAGGCAAACAAGCAAAAAAAGTTTGCATCGATGTAAGAATCACAATGTGTCCGCTCCTTTATCGCGCGGCGTATTGCCGGCTTCATCTGCATACGTAGGTTAAAACCAACTTACATTTGTCCGCCTGTCTGAGCGCTGTCCGCGATTTTAAAGTTTGACCTCCTTTTACCTACCACCTATTTTAGTGCAAAAATGATTTTAAAAGTAAGGAAAAATATTTATACCTACCTATTAGGCCGAGGTTAAAGCCGCACACGCGGTTTTTATGCGACTCATTTTGTATGCGTTTATAGCAGTTTTGTGGTCAACGTTTAAGGGAAAAAGTAAACCTATGGTCGCCATAGGTTAGACATATTAATATAAAAACAACATAATAATATTATCATTGAAACCCTTTCGTAGAACACACTCAAATTAGGTAAATCATTCTTTATTGTATGTACATCAAGTTACATTTTGCTTAGTTGTTTCACATTTCATTGGCGGCATCATTAAAGATATAGTTACAACAAAAATAACATTATTAATAACTTAATTAAGAAGTATTCGATGGTACTTAGACCAGTTGTCAGGCATGACAACTGGGACCGACTACGATTTAACTTGTTCCCCGAGGCATATGGTTTCAAAGTGTTTTTGGAAACAGTACCTAATAATAATAGATTAAAATCACGGGCGTAGTTTTTGCTTTTATAATATAAGTATAGATTTTGTGACACGGATTATCTGCGTCATCCATCCAATATTAAATAATATATATTCCTCCCTTTTACGCCCATGCTTAAAAATAAATAAACACTTGAACTGACAAAATATAATAAAAGTTGGCAGATTAGGTCAAGATATGGGTCATGTCATTCTTATATTTGCTTACATCTAATCGGTTAACGTCAGCGATACACTGCGAGACTCGAGCCCGTCTCTCTTGAACATTCACGGCTCTTAAGGCCGCCAGAGTTGTCCTCACGCGCCTGCCCAAGTCCTCGGACACTAGTGTCAAGAGCCGTAATGATTTCTTTTCTACATCAGATCGGACAGAAACAAGAGTCCTAGCCAAAACATTAGCTACTCTCTGTCTGTGCTCATCGCTATCTACAATTTCGTTGTAAAACTCTGCCATTGGCTGCAAATCGACCGCATTTCTGTGGTAAATGACTATGTTTTCATTCGGTCGAGCTTCATCCACGTAAGGCATAGGGCCATTAAAAGAATTTGGCAAATAATTAGGAGCGTCCCACATATTATCCAACACTGGCGCTACACCGTCACGGCTAGTCACCTTTCTGTACAAAGGAGCATTAACATTAATATTATCATGATTTACTCCTAAACGATAATTTTGAGCATCTGGATAGAAAATCTTACGACCTTTGAATACAGCGTCATGGGGTCCTACTATGCCTGGTACTAAGTTATCTGGACTGAAAGCACTTATATCAGCATTTTTAAAATGATTATCAACGCGTCGATTGAAGACTATTTTCCCGATGGTAACCGTGCGGTATGTCCCTCGTTTCCACAGCCTTGTCATGTCAAACGGATCGTAATCAACTTTCAACAAATCTGCCTTTGTTAAAATATCCATATCTAGTCTCCACGATGGATAGTTTTTTTCAGCAATAGCATTGTAAAAATCTCTGTTGAAATAGTCTGGATCTTCAAGTCCGATCGCTTGAGCCTGTGCATCCGTTAAATTAAACAAGCCCTGCTCTGTTCTTAAGTTGAATTTGATGAAGTGTCGATCGCCATGTTTGTTATATACCTCATATACATGCTCTGGGAACGCATCCATTTTCCTGTAACCGTCTGGTAGTCCAAAATCGGAGGCTAGCCATAATATCGTATGCAGTATATCTTCATGCAAAGTAATGAAGTCCCACCGAGCAGTATTGTCAAATAAATCAGTTCGTGGATTCCTTTTGAAAGCATGTAGGAATTTTTGAAATATAATTGGGTCTTTGTATAAAAATATAGGAAAGCTTAAAGATATTATGTCAAGATTTCCTTCTTTAGTGTACATTTTTAACGCAATGGCTTTGGTTTCTCTAGCAAGGTCTGTACCTCCGAGGTTTTGTAGCGCTATAGAGAATCGCCCTACGACTGGTGTCCTTTTCCCGATTCCATTAAATACATCAGATTTAATGTACTTAGATACGTCGTTTGTCACTTCGAAGTATCCATGTGCAGCGATGCCCTTAGCGTGGACGACTCGCTCTGGTATTCTTTCTCTAACATTATGGGATGTAAGTCTAAAATGATTTCTGTTCATAAATATATCTGTGTTTAGAGTGGTGACATCTCTCACGTCCAATGGTTCCCCGCTTAGTTTTGTCAGCACACCGATTGGCCTCTGAAAATGTAATTTAATACTCGACATTTATTTTATGTGCCCATAATCCGTAAATTATTTATTAACCTAAGGACATTTTGCAACTTTAGTTCAGTTAAAATGACTATAAAAGCAAGTTTTACAGATATAGTTATAATCTATACCTACCTGCTTTTTTATTACGATAAAACACGTTATATTATATTATAGGCATACCTACGTATCACATCACACAGACAATATAACAAATCGGATTTTTAGTTTAGTTTTTAAACCCGACTATAGCATGGGGTTCTTCAAGAAAGGAGTTATAAGGTTTCTAAAGGGTCGGCAATGCGTGAGTGACACCCTGGTGTTGCAAACGTCCATAGGCTACGGTAACTGCTTACCATCAGGCGGGCCGTATGCTTGTTTGCTACCTTGGTAGTATAAAAAAAAAGTTTAGGTAGGTAGGTACCTAATTCTTATTATTGGTAATGACACCTTATGAATTAAAATCAATCAAGCTGTCAGGCAACACGTTGCGGTAAAGATCACGGGCACTGGTCAGGACGTCCTTTTAGCGATTTATTTACGATATTAATTTAAATTTCGAACAATGACAACCCTACCTAGCTTTATAGGTAATGAAAATGAATCGCTATAAGGACGTCATGCTTAGGAACTTTTCGCATTGAGGTAACGTCTTACTTACCGGGTGAAGTTGTCTGAACTCAGGCAGCTGCTGCGCCGCGGGGTCAGTGACCGTCTCATTGCGGTATTGATAACTCCTCACATGCCCAACAATAGCGAAAATACAAATATAAATCACAATGTGCCTCATCCTGTTCAGTCAACTGGAAACAATATCGATTTCTCCACTTTTATATAAACACAAGTTTACGGAAACAATTTGTAAAATTACCGACAAATATAATAACAGTTGATTCTTGTAGGTGCCTACAAGAATTAGCTTCGGATGTGCTGGGAAACAAAAAGTATATAATTAATTACAAGAATTTAGAAAGGGAAGGATACTACTCGTACTACAATTACTATTATTATAAATGTGGATTCAAGGCACATACTTATATTGTATAATAATAAAGTTCTCCGAACCGAATTTCCATCACAACGGTTAATCTTGACGGAGACTAGCCATCTCATTATAGTGCAAGTGTGTGCTCACTCTTTATTCTCTTACTCTCATAGTTTTATGAGACGGTAACCCGAAACGACCAGAGAGATCAGTCGAAGGACCAACGGCTTTACGAGGTAAGGTATAGGAACCACAAAGCCAATAAGAAACGTGTTTTTTCTGTTCAACGGAACCCTTCGTGTCCAAATCCGACTCGCTATTGGCCGGGTTTTTCATCACGTTAAATATGACGTGATGAAAAACGGAAAAAAAATTCAAATAATAGTTAGTTTTTATATAAATAAATCAGGAAGATAATTGTATAATAGTCACAAAAAACAATTACCCAATTCACTGACAAGAGAAACGAAGGAACGGAAACTATTTAATTATTTTCTTTTCTCGCACTTCCCTAGTGTAAGAGTTGTCTTTTAAAAAAACAAAGGGAGTAGTATTTTTCAAAGACTCCCCACTAAGGTACAAGCCCTGTGCCGCGGGGAACTTTACTAACATACAATTCACGGATACAAATTATGGCCTAGACCCGGAACAAACATTGTTGAGCCAGTATTTTAACCATATAAAATTAATTATGAAGAAAAGAAAAGGCGTAATGGGGTGATGTTCTACTCTTTTTGTACTACTTGGGTGGCAAACAAGCATACGGCCCGCCTAATTTAAGCAGTTACCGTAGCCCAGGGATTCCCAAATTGGTCTATATCAACCCCTTGCTTTCGGAATCTCTTTCCCAGGGGTTGACAAAAAAATGATTTTGGGGATCGAAGGGGTTTAAAAATCGACCCCTATTAATTAATAGAAGTCCTTATTTGAAAATTTCAAGACTGTATAAGTTGTGTTTTACGTGTGTATAAAAATAACTAATATTTTTGTAGGAAGTACGGTAAAGAACTGCTAGTAATAAGACAATACAAAAATAGCACCATCAGTGGAACAGAGGCGTAAGTTGAGAAATACTATTTGATAATTTTGAACCTTAACTGCAATAGAGCATTAGATAAGAAATTACTAAACAGGCGTATTTAATCTTAAGTCATAATTCTCCTGCGGGTGCGAAATGTAGCAAGTAAAACAAAAAATGGCAGTAATTACTTCAACTTTATTTTTTACAAAACACATTGGTCACAGAAAACAAATACCCATATATTATTACAGATTACAGTACATATACTATATATTGCAACCACTCTCGCATCTTAAACACAAGTCTAATAAGTCACTTCAATATAATGATATTATAATTTACAACCCAGCGAAAATACCGTTTGTTCTACAAAATAATTATAATGCCACTGACAAAGGTAATACTAAATTTTAATTCGAGAACAAAAAGAATTACTCCAATACAACATACCGGATCAAATAACCCAGGAAACATTACTACAGCATCAAATTATTCTAAAAACGCCTCCAATATGACATTGTTATACTACTAGTGTCGCCACCTGGTATAGAAACTCCATGAATGTCGTAACACTGACTTGTGTGACGTCATTATTGCAGTTATTTTTTAGTAGTTAGTAGTACTAGTTATAGTATTTTCACTGAGTTTTACAGGTAGAATAGAAGAATTAATAAACATACGATTTGGGCGGTATTTCACGATCATTAAATATGTGTTCTACCCGACAAGGGGCAAATAACGCCTCATCTCTTTCTCCGTGTGTTGAAGATGTGAGAAGAAATGAGACAGCGCTGTTTATAACCTTATTCCTTCTTTTTACATGCTTTTGCAGTTATCTAACACCTGTTCTTTCGGACATCTGACAGAAAGTTATTTTGATGAGCAAAGTAACCGTGCGACTTATTTTAACTAAAGTGTATGTAGTGTAGTTTTGTTTGCGATTTATTTCCGTTCTCACCGAAATAACATTTCTAAGTCAGTCTAAATGCTTCACGATATAGGTTTTCTGCATTAATTTTGACGCAAAACATTGTTTTCTGATTACAATAATACTAATAACATAATTCCCAAATCCTTATTTTTTTATAATAAAATCATCCACACCGCTAGTTTTCTAATAAATGAAATGGTAACATTCCGACCACTAATTCCAAATATGAAATAATATGTTTACATAAAGATCCGAGTCAAGGTTACAAACAAGGTTAATTGAACCAATAGCTAACAATAATTTTTAAAACGGAATAATTTGATTGGTCTTAAAATAATTAATGCTTAAATTTATGTTTGTAGTGGAGAAGTTATTCGCGAGAATCAAGCGTTCAGCTTCCGATTGTAGGTTTAGCATAACAGTCTCAGATATTATTACTACATCTATAATATTTTATTCTTGTTAGTTGGAAAATATGTGTCTGTCCAAAATAAAAAAATGATTGATAAAAAGATGGAAACTTTCCTCCCGCCTATTATTTTATAAATTACTGTCGAATTTCGACTTTTAATAAATGTTACGAAAATTTATTTAATTTTGAAATTCAACCGTAATTCATTAATTCATTTGATTATGAAATACTATTAGTGTTTTTAAAAAAGTATAGATATAAATGGAAATAGATAGACGTGGTAATCATGATGTCGATTCCGGTACTATTCATTTTAATAATCATTTTATAGGCGCCAGATGACGTGATGAGTAATGACTCATGGAAGCACGAAGCAGGAGAAACGCAATTGATTTACTGCAATTAATATTTATAACTACACAACACGTAACTGAAAATATGTGGTAAATAAAATTCATCTAATTAGCTGTGAAATATCATTACTGATAAAGATGGCAGAATGGCATACGATAAGAATACGATTTAAGTGGTAAGCGGTTACCGAAGCTTATAGGTATTTAAATATAAAATCGATCCACTCTATTCCTCTAAAAGGCGAGCTGTTCGAATCGTCGGTGATCCCATTAGAGCAGCGGAGAAAATGGCTCTAAGGCACTGTTTGATTTGGTGCCATCGTCACTTTTCTACCTATGCTGTACTAGATTTTGTAGCAAAGTTCACCTGTACCAGGTGTTTCCCGAGCGCTACAAAAAGTCCTTCTACGAACGAGGTATAAAGATATAGTGCTCTCTATTACATTACGTTATGGTAGGCAGCAGCGTGGCTGTGGACCACTGACGTCATATCAGGTTAGGTTCCGGTGGTCCACCCGTGAAGGCGGGGTGTAGGTGCACAGAGGGATTTTAGTCGGTATGCCGGCCGCCTACCACCTTAAGGCCGGAGAGTCCGACATATCCGCTTCGCTTCCCCGGGCGGGGCGGTATGCGTAAAGCATTTCCCCTCTACAAAAAAAAAGGCAGCAGCGTGGCTGTATACCGGTCACAACTTACCGCGAAGGTCACCACTTACCGGGACGGTCACCACTGCGATTATTTTGTGGCGTACAATATACACATTGCTATTACATTGCAAAATGCAACAACTGCGATGATACTCAGACAATGTCTCCAAAAGAAAAAAAATACCACTATTTCCAATTACGCGTTATATATAGAAAGAGAGATAGTAAAATTGATATTATTTGACAAGGATTGTGGTTGCAACGATACACTTTTTGTCACTGAATATAAACACATTGCAACATTATAACAAACTTTATAAAAACCAATTATATTATAACAGAAAAACAGATACAGGTAGATAGGTTACATGTGCTGCAGTCATACAATTCACAGTTTGCCAATTCGATTGGAGTACAGTTGCTGTACCCACGTATTTTCCAAGGCATTGGTATAAACATGGTCAATTCCCAAACTCAGAACATCTAGTGTGAATTTCCTGACAGGTTTATATAACTTACTGTATATCCTATTAACTGTTTTCCTTTTTATAATATAATAGACACAAACATAGAAATGATACGGTAAAACTTTAACCTTAACTGCTAATTAACAACTCTTTGTGTGAGCAAATACATTAAAAACAAAAAAGTCCTCGCTTACATTAATATATTTTATATACGTGCGTGTCCTACAAAGGGTATATTATAACTAAACAAAAAGATTATTATAGCATTGTTGTGCCCGGCAAAAATCTTGACCAATAGTCGGCGTAGTTCGCGCAAGTCTTATATTTGGTCCAATCGCAAGGTGCGTAGTTCGTCAGTATTAACCAATGACGTGAATCCTTCACTACTGTGATTGGTTCATTGTCGCACCCCGCCCCCCGCACATACCACTAAAGAGACCTAAAAACGCTTTTTGCGCAATTGTTTAAGATCTTTACCGGGCATTATAAGTTGAGAATATAATTATGAAAATAGTATACCGAAGGACACATTCATTGCATTAAAGTCAAGGTGGACTTTTAAACTATGATTTTGCATTAATTTATCAGCCAGGGCCTTACCACACACACGTATAGATTGGCAGGACTGACAGGAGACTAGGCAGGTATGTAGTACACCTGTATAGACCAACGCCTGTTGGAAGGTTGGACAGAGACAGTTAGTCATCCTGTACTTTGGTGTAGGCTGTGTCCTTCAGTTACATCAAACACCGCAAGGAATTATTCTGAACTTCAATTTACAGATACATTGATAAATTCAGACTGGGAACAATCATTCGTGAATCACACATTTTTTTTGTGTTTTGATAAGTAAAATTTCATCACATGTGTATCTTTCTGCATTTCACATAATTAACACGTAAATTGTATCTTTTAGTTTGCTATATCCCCTTTGGAACACTTATATTTAACCCTGGCAACACCACAATCAATGTTGCCAGAATATATTGCAAACAAATAATATAAATAATTATTAACATTAGGTTATTAATTTGTAGGAATATTACATTTTTAAAAGTACATACTTAAGTTATCTCTTGTTTCTAAAGATTGAGGGAAATTGTTTTTTTTTTCTTAAGCTGTATATTCCACAAACAGTGGCCAGTTTTAAACAAATTAAGATTTTAACAAATATATCACGCTTAGTGGAAGAAAGACATAAGAATAGTTTATTATGCTACTAACGAGGGAAACAAGCATACGGTCTGACTGGTGGTAAGAAGTTACCGTACCCGATCCTGTAAATAAGATTATACGGTCGGAAACTTTGCTTATGTTGTATTGTGCATTTTAGCAGAAAGTTAATAAATAATGCAAATTTTCAAAGTTATGCCTTTCTTCCACTAAGAGCACGATTTACTTCTGCATTCACAAACAATTCTATGCTGTTCTAAAATTGAATATTTGTATCGAGTATGTTTGTTTTTTTAATCTGTACGTTGGAACGCATGGTAATGCTTGTGAATACGAGTATAAGTATTATAGTACTACAAACTCTTTAGTGATTTCATAAACAATACATTGCAGAACTACATGAACAAATGTATAAATTATGTTATTTATAATTTTAACATTTATATTAAATGCTATTTTAATAAGAATTGCTTTAGTCACCATCATGATAAAAAAAAATTGACACCCTTAATTTACAATATTATTGATATCGACAAGGTGACGTGTCGTGGAATGGTTGTCATTATATTTAAAATGAATAATTGTATAATACAAACCACGCTTAAATAAATAATACATCTAAATTGCACTAGCTAAATTTTACAATAAAATTTTCTATACAGTTTAATGTAGGACCTTATTTTATCGATAAAAATGTGAATGCGATAATTCACATTGGTATCAACCCTATTTGGACTATACAATCAGAGTTACAACATACTAAAAACTTTTTCGTCTATGTTTTGTTTTTAATTTGACAGCTTGAGGGTGAGTATGTATAAAAGTATAGTCGACAAAACGTTTCTATATTTACGTGTTGTCTACACGTTTAGAGTCATTAGAGTCACCTAATTATTAGAAACGTCCAAAGTGGTCAATTATATCCATCGATATATACAATAAACATTAAATTTCGGGCACAGTTTTGCTCTCAGTCGCTTCGCAGCAGCGCTAGCAGTGTGACGCTTAACGATGCTAAGTGTGCAGTCTTAGCGTCAGCAAACTATTCTCTAAAAGTACAAAAACAAGATGGAGTGTCATACTTTAGATATATATAATTTTGTTATTATATTTTAATAATTTCCCATGTTTTATCAACAATATACTTTAAAAAAATCACACAACATGTAATAATAAGTCTTATGTATATTGTAATAAAGCTCACATTAAACTGTACAGTCGACATATATCTTTGAACAAATTTGATCACTCAGTTGATCCAGAAACACCAGTTTTATTATTATAATACCGAAGAACATATACACTGCATCTAAGTAAAGATAGAACTTTTTAACTTTGCATCAATTAATTAGCATACATACACGCATAGACTCATATCTGTTTCCTGGGGTGGGCAGCACTTCTAGACAAGCGGTAGTCGAATCAAAAAGAATAGAAATTAAATTTTAGAATAGAAAGGATTAGACATAAGTTTACGATAAAATTTATTTGATAGACATTCTGTATTTTGATGCAGTTTATGTGTGCTTCAGTGTATATGATAATGTATGCTCAGTTGCGAAAATATTACAAAATTTATTGTTAAGTAACTTTCCGAACACACTTCGATAGTGACTTGACTTCCATATTATTTATTGGTCTAATGTCAATCTCAAAAGCGAGCTCGAGCCTTGTCTTCATCATGGCATCACGTGGACGTTCTACGATCGAAGGAGATGTGTTATGTACGTATACCAATGCTGTACAAAAGTGCATAAGACAATGCCTGCTATAGTTAATAGCGAAAAGTCATAGTAGACTAAAGGTAGGAACACAATTTGTCGCGACGAGATGCGATGCATTTCATACATTTGTATAGGTAGAAACATACGATTCGATCGACTGCCTTGGTGGTCCAGTGGCCGCAGTATGCGCCTGCTGTGCACGAGGTTGTGGTTTCGATTCCCATACAGGACAAAACTTTGTGTGACCCACAAAGTGTTGTTCTGAGCCTGGGTGGAATTTGTGTTCGTTAATTGTATGTCTGGAAAGCCCTCCGCGACACAGAGCTTTTGTTCTCTAGTGCGGGAGTTCTTAAAAAATAAATGTGTTAGGTTGACTTGTACAAGTCCGACACGTCATACCCCAACTGTTTCTGGATTAAGTGACGTGTTTGTGACGTCACAATATCGTGATTGCTTCCCTTCCTTCGCTACGCGCTGCATCGTTCATCATAGACCTTTTAATTTATCGGTAAGTTTACGAGAAAGTATTTTATCTTTTCAACAACTGAGCATACGTAAATAATATATTACTTTATGTATAATTACTGTGTATTCGTTTACTTATTGTGAACACTCACTATGCACGATCACGAAACTATTTTATTTTTATATTAATGTCCATTAAAATGAAGGAGTTTAGGCTGTGACGGCAAATGTGTGGCAGGGTAAATAGAACTCTATACAGATGTAACAAGATTAAAATTTTATTCGCAATGATAACTAACTTTCGACAGGTAACACAAGGTACATATTGATATGAATTCGTGAAAAGGAAAAGCGAAATTTTACTTAATACTTTAATACTGTATCTGCTAAGGCATTCAAAAACTGTGTAAAACTTACCTAAGCTGATTGTGACAGCTATCTAATATGCCCTTTACTAATAAACGTTGCACTATATAAATATATTAAACGAACACTCGTGGTACTGTGCCAACACAAATTGAACTCTATGACAAAAAGCACAAAGTCGATTTTGCTTAAATTTAATCTTCATTTCGCACATAGTGATCGAGACAGTGATACGCGACTAGTATGTCCGCACTGCATCTCCCTCTTTTGTTGTTTATGCGTAAGAGATATTGATATAGGCCAACTGACACCAAGGACGGCAGGGTGGGGGATTTTTGTAACGCGCACTGATGACGTCAGCGGTCTATTATACCGTTACCGTTAGATGCCGGCGGCTACCGAGACATCCCGCGGCATGAAGGCCAGCACACACCAAGGACGGCAGGGCAAGGGATTTCACTCCCACTTTCCTGTGCAAAAGGCATGCACGGAGATCGTTCGTATGTAAGCGGACTCCAGCGTGTGCTTTCGCATCCCTAAGCATGCCGTTGCAACTGTTACTTCCCTTTGTTGCTTTGGGTCGATTCCTAAGTATTGTATTATGTATCTTGTTACCACTACATACGCATCAATTTCCGTTAAGTAAAAAATAATAATCCTCTGCGCTGCCTTCCTTGGTGTCCGCTAGTCCTATATTAACCGATTCGCATGTATTTACCTAATTCGGACCTTCTTTAGAGCAATATCTATTAGTAGAGTACAAATCTGCACCTTATTACTTCTTCGACACAGCCCAAACTCCCTTGAAACTATTACGTTTATAAGCATCACTTCCACGCAAGTTTAAGCATTTTCCTGGACGCGAAGTATTTGGTACTATACGTGGCGACGATAAGGGCGCCTAGTACTATCGTTATCAAGTAGTAGTCGAAGTCGTCCTTTAGTAAGTCGAATGTTTTTGATGGTGCTACTCGCGTGTAGAATAGATCTGTGGAATACATGTCGAGATTAGATTTATTTTAAGGATAATTGCATACATTGACACCCAGACTTGGGAACAAACAACATTTTGTCCCATGTGGGGATCGTTTCTCTAAAACGCCACGCAGTTAAATGATTTAAACCTCTGAACCAAAAAAAATGCATTAGAATCAACAATTAAATAATTACTATCTCACAGTTCAAAGGCAATATTTGACAAAATACGATTGAGCATTATTAAAAATAAACACGAAAATATAAAATAAAACTTTGCGGTTTAGTCGGTCCGTGAACAATATTCCAGAACCTTCTTTGAGCTCTACTCTGGTACTCGAGCTCCATAACTCCGACGATGCTGGTTCGTCTAAGTTCTGGGCAGGACATACATATATGAAGCGTGCACTCACCCAATCCAGTGACAAGTACGAGGCTGGTGGACTCGAGCCCCGCGGGCGCGGTGTGTATGTGTTGCGGGCGCGCCACGGTGCGGTTGTAGTTGAGGCGCGCCTCGGCGGGCACGGGCACGTCGGGCGCGGGCGGCGGCAGCGCCGCGCCCTCCTCGCCCGCCTCCCCGCCGCGCCGCCCCTCCAGGTACACCCACGGCACCTCCACTACTGCGCCCGAGGTCAACGCCACTGCAGGACATCATTACCTCACATTTATTAACTTGCTTCTGAAGGTAATACACACTAGTGAGCGAGCCCGATTGGGGAAGTACCTCCACCTTACAAAAGACCACAGCGAAATAACTACACCGCTCATTTAGGGACGCTTTTAAATGACTATACGACGATAACTGTCTAACAACAGGCAGGCCGTATGCTTGTTAACCACCCAAATAGTATAAAAAAACGGGATTAGAGTTTCTTTAATAATGTCTGCCCAACTGAATTTCAATTACGACGGTGACATCTATATCTTGACAGAGACTATAGATCTGCACGCGGAAAATATTATAGTATACAGTGCACTTTTTATTCCCTCACTAATGCCAAATGTTCGAATGCCAGCGGGGGTACTCGCCGGCATTCGAACAGTCCCCGGTCCCGCAACATTGACTTCTTTATCGCATCAATGGGACTGCTCGGGAATGCTCTATGCATGGTGCATGCATAGAGCAGGACAGGTGAGACATGTTTGCGGAGTCGGTGTCGCATTCGCATCCTGTATCTGTTGTAGCTCTGCTTATCCCGGCAGCACGTAGACGTGCACCACGACTCCAACGAACTGAAGGATGAGTGACTCACATAGCACATGCTTGTCGGTGAGGGACCGCTCAGTGGTGGTGGTGGCGGCGGCGGTGGGCGAGCCCGGCAGCACGTAGGCGTGCCGCGCCACGCTGGGCGCGCGCCACGACTCCAGCGAGCTGAAGGCCGCGCCTGCGCCCACCCAGCGCTGCTTGCCTTCGTATAACTCCATTGTTGCTGGAATATTACAATATCTTGTCATAAAACTCTAATGCGCTTGCGCAAGTGTCTGTTCAACAAGTTAATAGCTAATCGATTAATCAAATAAACTGTCGAGTTCAGTTTGTATAATTATGTAAAGTTTTTTTTTATTAAATTGAGAAATGATATTTTCAATTTTTTTTATGAGAGTATAATAATAATAATTTACTCATCGAAATATAGAGTATAAATGTAGAGTGAGTAGCGGTATGGATAAAAATCCATATTACGTCATAAAATACTATAATTGGCAAATAAGTAGATACTGACCTATCTCAGTGCGGCGGTGCTTGTCGTTGTAGTAGAGGTAGGCGACGTAGTGGTCCGTGTGCACGGCGAGCGGCAGCGCGCGCGCGCGCCGGTGCGCCTGCGCCGCCACCACGCTGCCGGACGCGCCGTCCACGCACGTGGCCACCACCACGTCTGCCGGGGTAAACAATCAATTCATATTATGATGTTTCACTAGATGAGCAATAACCGCGAAAACGCGCTACCACCTCAGATCCGACCTAAGTCATATGGCCAAGTATATTTTGTTTAGTAATCTGAGCCCGACCCTAACTTGTATGTGTGACGTTTTTGTTTACCCAAAAAGTTTGAATATGGAAGCGGTCGGTAACGATGACGCGAGTTCCATGATTTTTGTTTACCCAAAAAGTGCTCAACGCGCCTATAGAAGGTTTCACTTCAAAAAAATCCGTAACACAAATGTGAGACGCAGTATCCTCAACGTTAGTTACCTTTATGTAAGGCATCAGGTCCCTCGGTGACGAAGAGCACGAGGTTGGGGTTGACGTACTTGTAGAGCACGCTGCGGTCGGGCAGCACGCGGCCCGGGGAGTGCACTCGCTCGGACGACGGCTTGCGCAGTGACGTCACGATGCGGTGCCCCGACCCCGGCCCGCCGCCCAGGTGCGTCACCCACGTCTTCTGGGCTATCACTGACTGGATTTTGACAAGGAATTTTATATTATTAGCGACATTTATAGGATTAACGATGTGATAGTTGTCGTAATAGTGATACAGAAAAAATACTTTACATTTGGACTCAAGTTTAAATATATTAAAGATATATAAATATGACCATGTGTCTATTTATCGTTCCCAACTAGGGTGGTTATCCATATGTCAACGCCGCAATTTGCGTGCTCTTACTACGCTCTTCTCTCTTCTTAATTCTTCAACTCCCCCCGCTTACTTGACCTCTTACTTTCAATATAGATGTTCTGTTCATAATAGAAAACTTCGCTCATCGAACAACCTTCTTCTTGCATGTCCCTCACATAGCTCTGCTCTTGTTCATTCTTCCTTTCCAATTCAGTCTATCCTCTCGAGATTAAGAAGGCTACGAATAGATGGACATTCAAAAGAAAAGTGCGAGAACTTATTTTAAGTAGATCATTGGCGGCATTTTCTTTATAATTGCAATTTTCGACTTCTGTATGTATATATATATATATATGTATGTATGTATATATATATAATTATATTTGTGTATTTATAGAATTATATCTAACTTTATAATATATATAAATTATATATTGTATATTATGTATAACACTATAATAATTTATTCTTAACTTTTAATAATTTTAACACCTGCCATTAATATCTCTGCATCACCCTAAGGTTGATTGGTAGAAAATGCCTAAGGCATTAAGTCCGCCTCTGTAACTTTGTGCAGGAAGTTTTAAATAAATAAATAAGAAAACTCTTTAAAAAATTAAATATAAATTTAAATCAAAAAAAATTGTAGGAAAGCACTGGACACAAGTAACATAACCCCCACCATTGTGATAACATACGGCTACGTTCAATAGCGAACGTCATCTGGCATAAAATTTAGGGATCCCGTATTTTTTTAAATAAAATATAGCCTACGTTACCCGCTAACAATGTAGCTCCCTAATTGTGAAATAATTTTTGAAATAGGTCGAGTAGTTTCTGAGTAAATTGTAACAAACAAAATCAAATCTTTCCCCTTTCTAATATTAGTTTAGACATATTTACCAAAAGCAGGTAATGCTGTTGGTCTTACGCCTGATCTCTCTCCGGCCGTGTCGGATTGCCGTGCCATCGGACTATGAGAACGAGGGAATAAAGAGTGCACCTGTGCTAACGCACACACTTGTGCACTATAATATCTCCTGCGCAGATGGCTAGTCTCCATCGATATTAGCCGCCGTGACCAAAATTGGACTAGGAAGACATTACATATTTACCTTTCCATTATATAGAATTGCATATCCCTGCACTGTAGCTGTATTCCTGTCAGCTACATACATGAACATATTCTCGACTAACGGCGCTGCTGATCCTGGCAAGATCTAAAAGACATAAAAAAGTTATACAGAGTGGTCATGATTGACTGCCTTGGTGGTCCAGTGGCCGCAGTATGTGCCTGCTGTACACAATGTTGTGGGTTCGATTCCCACACAAGACAAAACTTTGTGTGACCCACAAAGAATTGTTCTGAGTCTGAGTATAATTTATGTCCGTTAAATTGTATGTTTGTAAAGTCTCCCGCGACACAGAGCTTGTTTTCTAGTGCGGGAATTGTCCTTAAAAAAAACATTATAAAAGGCATCGCGGAAAGCCGATTGGCTGTGTTCCTGTCATTACCATGAGCGGCGATAAAAATAAATAAAGAAAGCGCGAGTGATACCCCAGCCCCTCTAGACAAGTGGCATAAGCGATAATCGAATCGAAAAGTCAAAAAAGCAAATGTATGGGATTTGACGTAAGTTTACGACATTATATCGTAGACTTACCTCAAATCCCATACATTTCCTTTTTTGACTTTTCGATTCGACAACCGTTTATGCCACTTGTCTAGAGGCTCTGGTATTGCAAGCGTCCACAGGCTACGGTAACTGCTTACCATCAGGCGGGCCGTATACTTGTTTGCCGCTTTGGTAGTATAAAAAAAAATACGATCAGGCAGTTTTTTTTAAAGACAACTCCTGCACTAGGGTCTAACACTGTGTCGCGGGGGATTTTACAAACATACATTTAATGGACATAAAGTATACAGATTCGGTACAACCATTTGTGGATCACACAAATATTTGTCCCGTGTGGGGATGGAACCCACAACATGCTGGGTAGTAGTAAAGGGCGAGGTAACCACTTAAGCTACTGAACTAATCGTAGCTACAAGAAAACGGCACATTGATTTTAAAGGAATTCCGATTGACACTCAGTTTAAAAATAATTATCAAAAAGTACTTAGAAATTTCTGAATGGTGCTTTAGTAAAAGCAGCAGTCATCAAGAAAAATTGAGATTTTTCAAAACTTTTTCATGTCGTTCCTGTTTAATAGTTAATCTCAATAGAGCCAAATTACAAACTAGAAACATCTACAATATGGATGATGCCTCATTAGTGCGTTGCGATGCGTTGTCGCAGCGCAGAATCGACACTGCGTCGTTTTCCATATATTTTAGTGAGATGTCACACTACAGCGTCGTCGCAGCGCAAGTGTAGCGTATACAAATGTATGAGGATCTGCTGCGACAACGCAACGCAACGGACTAATGGGGCATCTCCCTATATGGTATTTTTCAACGCATATGTTTGTTACGTATTCCCACAGGCTGAAACCAACTATTGGACCAAGAGCCAGCCACGTATTTACCTTTGTCATTTCATAAGTCATGAAAATTCACAAACTAACTCTTATAACCCTGTAGAATAATAATAAAAGGCTCTTCTGGCAACCCTATGCGGCCGGAGTGTTTAACTCTAAAATAACAAAGAGGGTAACAAATAAAACTTAATTTGGTTATAGTGTAATAAATGACATTGGTAATTTCTATTTTGAATTAAGTATTTTAGTTTAGATTTTATTTCTCACCCTTTTATTATTTTAGGGTTATGCATTCTGGCCGCGGAGGGTTGTCAGAAGAACTTTTTATTATTCTGCAGGTATAAAAAAATTAGTTTGTGAATTTTCATGACTTATAAAATGACAAAAGTAAATACGTTGCTGGCTCTCCCTCCATATAGTCTATCTCACATAGCAAACATAAAATTAACGGACACAAATTACACCCAGACTCAGAACAATTCTTTATGGGTCACACAAAGTTTTGTCCTGTGTGGGAATCGAACCCACAACCTCGTGCACAGCAGGCGTATACTGCGGTCACTGGACCACCGAGGCCGTCATTCAATCGATAGAGATCAGAGAGTATTTAATCGATAGGTTTTAATTTAATCGTCTATCATTTTCATTGATATTTATCTTCAAATGTCAAACGTCACAGTGCCCATGCTATGGGAAATCGACTTTAAGTAATGCTTTTTAAGTCATATAATCACTTACTTGGACATTTTCGTCTTTGTCCAACAATATAAGCGCATGTAACTTCTCATTGTCAGGCTTATGTAACAGCGCCACCTGTAGTAACTGTCCGTCTAACTGCAGCAATCGTTCTCCAATCAACGTCCCTGTTATTGGATTCAAGCTGACGATCAAGCCGTTGCCTGTTTCCTAAAAAAAAAAGTTTTATTTATTTTATTACAGGTGTTTTGAAGCATACAACTTCTGTGTTGAAGTTCCAGGTTTAATACCTGGGTCAGGTATTATTGATATTGGGTTTTTCTGTCTAGAAATGCAGAATATCAAGCTAGAGTCAGAATTATGTCAACTCCGTAAACCATAACTCAACGATATCTTACTTCTCTTTTGAGGTAAACGCCGGCAACATAAGAATTGTAACTAACACAAATGGATTTTTAAATTGTCCGAATAAATACTATTATTATTATTTAAAAAAATAGGGTCCTCCACAACAAAGAAGAACGATTGCAAGATGGGTACTTTAAAATTTGCAAAATTGCTGCATCCAAACAAATATTGTACCTCTTTTTGCTTGTTTGTTACCTTTTCACGAGTAAACGGTTGAACGGATTATGATGAAATTTAGCGAGGAGATAGATAGTATCCTGAAGGATATTTTTCGTGATAGATGTCACCCACGCGTCACACGGAGCCGCGGGCAAAAGCCAGTACGTGTAATATTATCTCACCTCATGTTTCCCCACAATAGTGAGGTACGCGTCATGGGGAGGATGCCTTGCTGTTCGCCGAGTGAACACCACCGCTCCCTCTGTATCCAAGTTAGGCTCGAAGTACTGCCATAGAAGAGCGCCTGACAAGTTGTCCATACCAAACACCTGACGAAATAAGGTTCACTTTATTTAGACAATTATTCGTGCTGCAAAGTTGCTTTTTATGTGGTTGTAGACTTGAAAACTAGATTTTTAGTTCCATCATTAAACCTTGATGTTTAATTTTGGGTAGACAACACTTTAATGATTCCTTTAGTATTGTAAGCGTCCATAAGCTACGGTAACTGCTTACCATCAGGCGGACCAAAAAATCATATTTGTTTGCTATCTAAGAAGTATAAAAAATAATAATAATACACTACCTTTCCAACTTCAGTGACAAGCACAATAATCTTATGCAATCCGAAGTAGTCTCTCACTAGCGGTGAAGAAGCGTCTTGTTGCGAGCCCTCACCCTTCTGTATCGTCTGTATCAGTGTCTGTAACTGCTGGAATTGTGTCTGGAGACGGCGGGAGAACGCTGCCCATATCGAACCTGGTTCAAAGGTTTATTAGTTCATTTTTGCTTATAGGACGAGTTTGCATGCATGAGGATTGCTATACACATAAAGAAGCCGGTATTAATCGTCACAACTGGGCGGTAAAATCGAATATGTATTTGGGGAAAATGTCCCTCGGGTACAAATGCAGTAATGGCTTCGGGTCGTCTTTTTTGTTCCACAATTACTACCGACCTGACAATGCTTATGTGTGTAGCAGCCCTAATATTCTTGTATAAAATGTTCAGAAATCCATTAAAGCAGAAAAAGGTTTTGAAACCAATAGTACTTCATTATTTTGATATATTTAATGCATTATATAAGTCAAAAGAGAGAGAGAGAGAGAGAGAGGGTGTAGGCCATAATGCACGGGCGGGTTGGTGAATCAGACATGTCTTTGAATTTCTTCTAAGACACTTGGGTTTCCTAACTATGATTTACTTCATCATTAGCAGATGGTGAATAATTTGATTAGTACATATAAACTCCACAAAGTGAAATTCACATTGGTACTGCCACCCGGGATCGAGCTCGAAGCTCTTGCGTGTTACTTTCCCATTCGACCACCACCTATCTCTCTCTCTCTTTCTTGATAGAAGAGAGAAGACCTGTGCCCAGCAGTAGGACATATATGGGTTACTATTATATATAAGTACTGTTGGTCTATTTACGTGTCATGCTCGTGAAAAGATTGGACAGCTATCAATAGAATTTAATTACAATACAACTTTCTATCAGAAAATTGGAAAATTACGAGCTTTTGGCAATTTAAATAGAATTTTACAACAGATTCTCCATATATTACAATATATTTATCTATAATTATATAAATAGGTAACATTTAACACTAAAACATGTTATTAGTTTACCAAAATAAAATGAGAGAGACACAGAAATCAGACATTAAGTAATAACACTCTTGGTGATTGTATGAAAGTATTTGTTGCATGATGCACAGCATGTACAGATAGGGTTACCAGATGTATAAGTTATTTAATTTATTTTTAAAGAAGCTTTGACAGCATGACATTCCGGCACAGATCTGAGATTAGGGCCCTTTCTGACATCGCACAGGGTAATAATTTTCTACACCAAAAAGGACGAATTTGTTAAATTCTGCGTGTCATCCTTACTAATATTATAAATGTGAAAGTTCGAAGAATGGATGGATGGATGGATGTTTGTTACTCTTTCACGTAAAAACTACTGAACGGATCTGGATTAAATTTGGCACACAGATAGATTATGGTCTGGACTAACACATAGGCTACTTTTTGCAGCGATAACCGACATCCACGCGGGCGGAGCCGCGGGCAACAGCTAGTTTTTATATAAAACCTTAAAAGGGAATATTAATGTATTATTTTCTTGTTATAGTTTACTGCACGTAGTACTTTACTAGTGAGGCAACTGTGCAGTGAGCAATTAAAAAGAATAAATAAATAAATATTTTTTGTGTTCTTATTAAGCGTCTATTTTTTATCTTCTATCTGTTGTCCTGTGTATGTTTGAATAAATGCTTTTCTTTCTATCTTTGAATAGAAATCGTTAAAAAACGTTGTTTTAATGCAAAACACATTTTTAAATTTATTAGCATTAAAAAAATTCCGATAAAATAAATATTTATAATATAGGCAGTACCGGTAGCGGCCCGCCCCAACTGCGTCTGGGTTAAACTATTTTCAGAGCAACTTTCTTTTTTTTTACATAAGAACCTTCTCCTGACAATAACAAACAGATTAAAAACAGAATTAGCGAAATCGGTCCAGCCGTTCACACGTGATGCCGTGACAAAGAGAAATGGGGATTCATTTTTATATATAAGATTTGACATCTGGTAACCATATAAACAGATGATTGATTCGTATGTAGAGTAGGTATTTATTTACAAATAGTGATGCATAAAAGAAATAATAGTCACATCCAACAGTGTTTGTAAATAGTCAAAATAAAATAGTACCATCACAATCTATAATTAAATTAGCTTCCACAATTTAAAGAAATGAGGGTCACTTATTTAGATACAACTATCCTATTTTTGAAGCTGGACCAAGTAAGACACATTAAAATCGGTTGGGTGATTTCGAAAGTTAGGGTGAACGAACATAGTTACAGATATATATATATTAAACATAAGAGCGAAATACCAATTACTGATTAATCACGGAATAGCAAAAACATAAATGTTTCACACTTGTCCAGTAGATTCCTTGTAAGGAGTAAGAAAAAACTTTTGAAAATTCAACCTCTAAAAGGATAAAATATTATTTAAGGACTGCTAGTATTAATTATTAAGGCTGACGGAAAAGGTCGGATATCAGTGTCCGACTTTTTGTAGGAGAAAAATAGAACGTAATAATTGCAATAGTGCAACGCACCTACAAAAAGTCGGTCAGAAATTTACCAATGGGTCGGATCGGCTCTATTTTAGGTCCTACAATCGGTTACCGATTATCGGTCATGGGCGGACAGCCTGAGTTGGAAGTAGAAATTGTGAAGAAACTCAGTAACTACAAATTATAATGGTTCTATTATATTCTGGGGTACAGGGGCCGTACCATGAAATTAAACGTGAGTCTTTCGTGCGAGAGAGAGGGATAGAACTATACACGCTATATAGCTCCGTCTCTCTTTCTCACTCGAACGACTCAAGTTTTAACACGACGTGGAACGGGCTCAGATTGTTTATGACCTTGTCGAAAACATTATTATGCTGTATCATTGTGAACGAATTTGATTAAATAATGGCCTTTTAGGGCGCCTTCAAATCTATACTAATATTATAAAGCTAAAGAGTTTGTTTGTTGGGTTGAACGCGCTAATCTCAGAAAGTACTGGTTCGATTAGAAAAAAATGTTGAATAGTACATTTATCCAGGAAGGCTATAGGCTACATAACATCAGGCTATGATTAATAGGAGCGGAGCAGTAGTGAGATATGTTGCAAAATCGGGAAAAATATTCCAAAATCGGGAAAAATATTCCAAATTAATACGCGGACGAAGTCGCAGGCGACCCCTAGTTTATCATAAAGTGTCGCGCGGAGGCAGCGTGGCTGTCGCTTGGTTCAAGTAACATTTGCTCTGCAGCGGAGCGACAAATTTGAAGGCGCCTTTAGGGTGGCATTCTGTCGACTGCCTAAGCTACATGCCTGATGCTACTTATTAAACCTTACAAACTTTTAACAATGTGTATGAATACTCAGTCAGGTAAAAGTTCGTAATAGAGGGAGAGCCAGCAACGTATTTACTTTTGCCAAAGTCATAAAAAATTACCAACAAACTCTTATATACCGGCAGAATAATGAAAGGCTCTTATGGCAAACCTACGGTATGCCATAAGAGCCTATATGGTAAACCTACGACCAGGGTGTTTAACCCTAAAATAAGAGAGTAAGAAATTAAACTTAATTTAAAACACTTATTTTAAAAATAGAAAATACTGTCAATATCATTTACTTACTACAAATTTTAGGACTGATACGACTCTTTGTTATTTTAGGATTAAACACTTTGGTCGCTGAAGGTGGCCAGAGGAGCATTTTATTATTCTGCAGATATTTTTTGTGAATTATCTATACTAATATTATAAAGCTAAAGAGTTTGTTTGTTTGGTTGAACGCGCTAATCTCAGAAAGTACTGGTTCGATTAGAAAAAATCTTTTTTTGTTGAATAGTGCATTTATCCAAGAATCACGCTATGATCAATAGGAGCGGAGCAGTAGTGAGATATGTTGCAAAATCGGGGAAAGTATTCCAAATTACACCACGCGGACGAAGTCGCGAGCGACCCCTAGTAACTTATAAAATGACAAAAGTAAATACGCTGCTGGCTCTTATTCCATAAGTAGTATAGTAGAAACTCATCTCTACAAACAACATCTTCATAATATTATTTTTGACATGGTCACAATGAATAAAGGTTTGTTTGGATCATTCCGCTAAACAACAAGGCATTATGCACAATAGAATCAGTCACCCTATTATCAACCAAAGGGGGGGTAAAGTAACATTCATTTAGCACATCACACAATCAAACCTGTACATTACTTACTGTACATCTTGGCAGCTAGAACATAAGAAATATTTAAATAAATAACTATATAATAAATAAATTTATAATAATATAATAAATGAGAAAGTTTGGATTAATATTTTTTACTCAATAACGCTAAAACGGCTGAATGGATTTGGATGAAATGTAGAATAAAGATAGATTATTCTCTGGAAAACCTTGGGGGAGGCCCATGTCCAGCAGTGGACGTCTTATAGCTGATATGTATGGATGATTCTCTGGAATAATATATCTCTATTCTACATTTCATGTGTTTTCTTTAGTTAACATATATATACATATAAATGTGTCAAATTAACCGGGGAAGACACTAACTCCTGCAACAGTTAATACTAGCGCAGCAGTTAGGGAATTCTTTAAAATGTTTATGTCAATAAATAATTTGAATCTAAAATAGCAAAAAACTATACTTATATATGTATTCTGTATTTTATTAAAATAAAATAAAAAATATTTTTATATATAAAAAAACACCAGAGAGTAAACTTTGAGTAGAATCAGGTCTTACCTTCTTTTTGATCAAACTCCGATTCAATGGCAGCGTCTAAGTCAGACACGGGCAGTTCCACAAACTCGACCGCTACCACGTTAGCGAGGGCTTCCTCACGGGACCACAGCACACGACCTAGAAAAGACAAATTTGGTATTAAAAAAAAACCAGTTGCAAATCGACTGGTGTGATTCTCCATGAGCAAAATTAATCCAGATAAAATTAGATTATTTTCTACCTCTCAGATTGGGATTAACACTGACACAAATATGTGTGTAACAACCTTTATTTCTAGATAAAAATAAAAACATTCTTCTTACCCTCCTGTGTCAAAAGATGCGTAGAGTCATCACCGGCAGTGACAAGTATCCTGCACACCAGCTGTTCTCTCGCAGACTTGGAGCAGACGGCGGTCGACACTTCAGGCTCCGGCAGCTTCAGGTCTTCTGTCCAACGCAGCTCCTTCTCTTCCGCTCCAGTGAGTACACTGTGAGCGGCTACTGAGAAACCCTGAAACATCCAACAGCAATATGTTATTGTCTAGACATAATCAGCTTTGGACTTTCATTATCATCTACTTTTTTTTATACTACCTAGGTTGCAAACAAGCATATAGCCTGCCTGATGTTAAGCTGTTACCGTAGCCCATGGACGCTTGCAATACAAGAGGTATCACTTACGTGTTACCAACCAATTTTTACCAGGCCTTTAAAGATGGAACAACATCAAAACGCATCCCTAAATGAGCAGGAGACATGCACTCACACACAGGTACACAACTACGCCGCTGTGTGATTTGGCTGTGGTCTTCTGTACGATGAAGGTCCATCGCCAATCGGGCTTTCTCGCTTGCATAGTGCCCTGCCTCTTTTGTTTCAAACTCGAACCCGCAGACAAAAAAAATAGTATACTTACATTTTCACTCCAAGCTTGCAACACCAACGGTCCACTCACACTATCAATAACAGTAACACTGGCTGATGGATCAACAACTTCAGTCTTCAGCAACTCAAACCGATTATTCCTTATAAGTACAATCTTCTTATCATCTATAGTGAAGCCCGGTATAATACTGTTACCATCAAGAATGCACAGATTGCCACTTTTTGATGGTGAAGTGATGTATTCTGATAATGGTCGGCTTATAAGTTGTACGGCATCTGATGTGACGTCGAGAGATAAGATCAGTTTTTCGCTTGATTCGCCTGAGATGCACGTGTAGTATGGCGGGGTAAGGACGCATCTGTAATATTGGAAATAAATTATGTATTTTTTTACTATTACTATAAAGGCATACCCAGAACCAGAGGATTACAGGCACACCCCCGTCAAGGATGTACTAAAACTCATTCAGGAAATATTCAGGGACCAAGACGTAGGGTGAGCGGTAAGCATGCACAAAAGACCCCAAGGATCGAAGTGCGCTGGCCGAAAGGACAGCCTCGTCACAAGATAATATAAGATAAGCATGCGGTCTGCTTGATGGTAAGCAGTTTTCAAAGACTATGGACACTTACAAAACCAGGGGTATCACTTGTGCATCACCGACTCTCAAGACTCCTTTCAATAAATAGTTTTTGAGTCGCGGGCAACTTTACCAACACAATTCACATACACAAAATTGACCAAGACTTAGGACAACCATTATTGAATCACACAAAAATTTATCCTGTGTGGGAAGTGAATCCAAAACACGCCTCTCTGTGGTAAATAGCGAAGTAACCACTTATATATATTATAACTGAACCAACCATTTTGTTCAACAATTAACACTTTTGCGGACAGTAACGTAGACACAATAGATGTTTTATTGTCATGACGTCTATTGGCGTTCACTGTCCTTCAAAGTGTTAAATAAATTCTATTAATAATAAGTTGCTAGAGAGACTAGTTAAGTATGCAGGACATACTAAAATGCCCGAGTAGCTCATTTTGCTAAAGGATTTGAACCTGGTTGCTAACATAACCACAAACTTAGGAGGTGGGATGAATGTGATAGATAATTTTACACTCCCTGGTCTGGCAATCTCGCCCTCGCATGGCTCGAAGAAATGTATTCTCCTTTTAAGTTTAAACAGTTACATAACTTACCCATCATTAGTCCAAGGAGCAGGCAGTTTCGATGTAGAACCTTTGTTCTGTCCGTTAAACAAATTGTACATGGTGACCTCAATGTGCGAGCCAAACACTGGTACCATATGTACCAGCATGTTGTTCTGCACCCACCACTCGGAGAAGTCTATGTGGTTCTCATTTTGTAGTGTTAGCGACCACTCCCATAGTAGGACACCTGAATAGATAGAGTGAATTTTGTGAGTTTGTATGTGTACGCCAATTTTCAAAACCACGAAACCCAATTTCCAAATACATATAAACATGTGCAGAAAACAGTTTAACATGGGCGTAGTTGGGCCTGGCTGCTTGTACATAACTACATATTATAATATATAAATACACCCATGTCTCATACACACAACAACTATTCATATTCATACTCACCACATACAGATTTGTCCATAGTGGAAACAACTCCGCCTTAACAATCACTGACCACTATATCGATATATCGAAATATTCAAGATATTAGGACAATACATTACCTGTAGCAGAATCCCATCCTCGTACCAAGTAAGGGCTTGATCCAGATACCGTCACCACTTTCTCTGTAACGTGCAATAGCTGAATGTTGCCCGTTGAGGCACTCTCGAATACGTGACGCCATACTACTTGACCTGGGGAAATAAACAATCACTTTTAAAAAAACCCGATAAACATCAATTGGCAAAGGTAACTCAATACACTCAGGTTCAATGTACGTTTGTTAGTCATGGTGCAAATTTGTTTTTTAATGTCACACAAAAAAGGTTTAAATTGCCATTCTATACAAATCTTCATACAACCCTATTTTAACCTTTAACCTCACAAATCTTGTGAGACAATAATTGACAATGACTTTTTCTATTGGTATCATCTCATTTATGTTTGCGTAGGCGCTTTAAAAGAAACATTTCTATACAAGAATTCAACTGAATTACCAACATTTCGTGAATTTTGAAAAGCTTACAAAACAGTGGATTTAAACAAACCTTGTCCTGACAATTGCAAACACAAAATCAGACAAGCTTTGTAACCGTTCCCAAGTAATACCCTGTTATAATGTGGCAATTGATTTTAATTTATATATAGATTTAATGAGGGCTTGAAGTAAATAACACGCTTGTATCATTTCACGCTTCAGTTTCACAGAAAAATACAAAGATGAACAAACAACCATCATGCATTATAGGAAGTTTTTAAATAATAATATTGTACCACAACTTATACATGGCAACTGGATCCTAAAAAAGGTTGAGCCTGTATAATATGGCTACCAGGCAACTGGTAAATATACTTAGATTTTTCTAAACACATACCTACGTATACTATAAAATTATAAAGAGGAGGACAAACTTTGTATTTGTTAATATTTCTTCTTTCTTTATAAAAGACAACTGTCGCACTAAAGTCCTATGCCGCGGGGGATGCAAAGTAGACCCAGACTTAGGACAGCCATTTATGGATCATTTTATTTCCTGTGTGGGGATCAAACCCACAACACGCAGACCAGTAGTAAATGGCGAGGTTACCACTTAAACAACCATGCAGTCATAACGATCATGATGTAAAATCTTCAGAACTATTGCACCTTTTAATGCATTATTCCAGACCGATGTATGGTACTTTATATCAGCATAACAGGTGAATGACGATGTTCAAAAGGTAGTAATATTATAAACAGGAAGGTTTGTAGGATGTAAGGGTAATCGCAGCAACTACTGATCTACTGTTGAAAATTCTTTCAATAATATAAAGCTACATTATCCCTGAGTGCTATAGCCAACTTCTTCCCAACACATCACTCAAGCAAAGCCAGTTATACAAAAATTACACCCAGATACAAGACAAAGAATCAACCTTACCACAAAAACATTTTTCCTGGCTGGTTGGGAATCAAACCTACAACCTGTACAACTGTTTAGCAGTCAGGGTGACTAACCACCTGGCTAGTTGGCAAACTAAGTATTGTATATATTCTTTATTTAATATATCTTGTAATGCAATTTGTATGTGGCACAAGGAAAACAAGAATACAGAATGTATTCCAATTAGATAATTTGTAGATCAAACGTGAAATTGTTTATTATTTGTGATAATTTTATTATATACAGTCACAGTACAAGCATGAATTGCAAATTTTGTTATTCATAAGCAAATAATGCCTAATCTTAGAAATCTGAGAACCACATCACCATTTTTCTATACAAAATATAATTAGTTTACTTAATTAATACGCAAGCGTGTTACTGTGTGAACTAATATAATAGTAACACCGGCTAGTTCAATTAAAAACGGATATAGACAATAAAATCAATTTACCAGTCTTCAAGTTTAGTGCAGCCAAAACATTCTCTTCGGTGGCGACTATTATCTTCTTAGCGGTGGACACTGTATCGAACTGGGAAAATTTGATCCTTCCCACATATGTTTGACGCCTGAAAATTATAATTTCATTAAAAATTCAGTCAACTCCAGTCGTACAATGACATACAAGCACTATAACCTATAATATAGACTAACCAATCGAATTTGCCTATCTGGTCCTCGTAAATGCATACTGATAAATTGATTAAACTAAAGAATACAATAAACCAATTTAAACTGTTTAAACATTTCAATAAACCCAAAAAATTGGGTTTTAAACTATTTGACAGCAGCCCCATTTCTGAGTGACTGAAAAACTAAGTGTTGCTATGTTCTTATTTGTTGCATTGATATAATATATTTTGTTATACCAAAGAGTATTAATCTCATGACTGTTTTAGCAAATTATAAACAGTAAATTCGGATTTATTTATAAGTTAAGAGTACGAAATGAGAAATATTCAACATATTTACAGTGTGCAGAAAGCATTACATAACTTAAATTTAATGTTATTATGAAGCTTTATAAAATATAAAATTATTTTAAAACTTTATACGGAAAATAATTTTATATTTAAATTTATATAAATGGGTGAATAAACATAATATGTATGAATAAACGTAATACGTACATAAAAATATATACAATGATAAAATAATCATTGTGTAATAATAATCACATCTCTATGTTTTTTTCGTAATTAAATTTTCTCTATTGGCAGTTTTTTGACTGTACGTGTAGTTTCATTTTATGCAGAAAGTAGAAAGAAGTATAAAATATACGTAGGTAAGTAGGTATGTAGCAATGTATAAAAATATATATTTGTATTTTATTTAAATACGTTCCTAATTAACTTATAATAAATTAACAAAATAGGTAGAAGCGATTTCGACTTGAAGACTCTTCTTACATGTACCTACTTAAATATATATTTATATAGGTAGGCACTCTGTTGTATAGCATTTTGTTGGAATATTGTGCTAAAGAGAATACAACCACTATAAATTAAAATGGATCCTTCCAGCAGTGAGCCAATTGATTGATAATAACATCTTGGGACAACTGAAACACGGTTATCTTGTCCTAAACTAGGTATAGCCCACAGATACAGAAACATGGTTGTTTCTGTCTTTCTGTGATCTGTGGCAGAGCCTATGGACAACTGTGTTATATAGACGTGCAACAAAATATGAAACAGACCTAGGTACTCAGTCATATTACTTACCTACTTAAATAAACCTACATCATTAAAAGATAAAATGTTCCTAGAATGAAAAGGGGCCTGGGGAAAGTAGTGAAATACATAATTTGCTATAATAGGTATGTTAGCATGAATAGTTATACAAAGTCGTTTAATGAGGCAAGTTATAATCAAAGCACCAAGGGTTGCGTCGGTAGACGCTAGACTGGGCAGCTTTCACCGTTGCTTGCGTGCGCGAGTATTCCAGGTGTGTTTGCCGCAGGGCTACGACGACTACCTACCTATCTACCTAGGTCTACCGTAATATAATTATGTAGGTATATTATGAAACACTCTTTATGATTTTTCTACAAGCACTTTGGGTTTATTTTTCAATTTGAGCTATGATGATAGGTACAAATACTTAGTTAGAAACTACATTTAGGTATCCCTACTAATATTATAAAAGCGAAAATTTGTTACTTTATCACGGCTGCGGGGACCTTTTTGGTATGGTATCTTATTATAGGACATAAGATACTTTTTATCGCGATAACCGACATCCACGCGAGCGGAGTCACGGGCAAGAGCGTTGTATAAAATTAAATAAGGCAGCATTAATTTAAAGTTATCGAAATAATTTGTGATTACTTACTTTATTAATTATCTATACATATTAGACCTATTTACTTTCTTGTACCTAAATACTTAGGTTTTATTTAAGACCTGAGTAAGTACCTACCTACTAGCAGGCAAAGCCTCTGTAACAAAGAAACTGGGGTGGCGTCATGAAATGAATATTAAATTATTAACTATTTATAGATAGATATCTTCTTACTTACCTACCTACCTTTTTATACCAACGTAGGTACAATATTTTCTTATAAACATCCTCGAGCATTAAAAAGAAGCTTGTCCTTCGATCATTTAATCACAAAGTAATTACATCCAGTTTCGCAACAACTATTGTGGGTCACATGATTTTTTGCCTCTTGTGGAAATCGAAGCCACAACATGCCACGCAGTGGGAAATTATGTGATAAGTACCTATTTAAGCCATTCAACCAGTGCAGTCATTTTATTAACTAGCGCCCTTCCCTACTTTGCCTAGGTAAAACTATTTTTTAAATGTTTAATCATTGACTTTCCAAAAATCCTATCTTAGATGCTTAGGTAGGTACGTCATGAAATAAATCTGTTTCAAATTTCAACTTTCTAGACTTAGTAGTCAGAACAAACAACTAACCTGTAAAAAAATTCTTAAATATATTGTAGTTTTATTTATAAGTATCTACCTAGGTGCGAAGGTAGTTACTTATGTACGCACTTGCATTTCAAAAATGTATGCACTGCATTCTAATTATTTCAAGCTCGTGACTGTCGTTCGTGCGTTCCATACAAAGCTGCACCCACGAAAAGAGATTTTTAAAAGGGCTGTATCCGTGTGGGTAATTTGAAAGCGCATTTACGTAATTAGATTTAGTCAGAGACGTTTGTCACCATACAAGGGAGCAAGCCCGACTCGTAAAGGCCTTCGTCTTACAAAAGATCACAGCGAAATAACTGTACATAGTGGTTTGTGTTTTGATGCGTAAGTAGGTACCTATAGATACTTCTTTAACGGTCTTTAGTTTAATTTAGGAATGCGTTTTTTTGAAGTGAAAACTTCTTTAGGCAGTTTGAGTACTTTTTGGGTGAACAAAAATCATGGAACTCGCTTCATCTTCACCGAACGCTTTCCATATTCAAAAATAATAATCTAACAGCTTGACGATATAATTCACAAGCTACTTAATTTTCACTTCTATCGGCAGTCCCCAAAGACTGCCCCGCATGTTTTTATTCCATTCCTGAGTTATCTATTACACAAAACACTGGAGTCACATGTTTCTACGTCGAATAGGTAACTAACACACGAGTGATACTCCAGGTTAGGCCTAACCGACAGCCCACTCTGCAGGGGCTGCATGGAAATCGAGTAAACACCCGCCCACGTCCTTCTGGAATGTAGGAGCATAGAAAAACATAGGGTACGAACTCTCAGGAAATCGGGCACTCTACCGCAGGTCTGCAGCGACTTCGGACGCCTGCTGGCCTTTTGGAAGAACTTAGGGTGGTTGGAATAGTCATAAGGAACTTCACGCACAAAGGCCCACCTGAGCGGCCAGGTGTGAAAAATGCACCGTCTTACTAACTGATACTCCAGGTATTGCCAGCGTCTAGAAGGTACTGCAACAGCTTACCTTCAGGCTGGCCGTATGCTTGTTTGCCACCTATGTACACACGGCAACGGAGATCTGTATACAGAGCCACTATATAAAGATTAGTTTTTAAGAAAACCATTGTATATATTTCTGTGGAATTTGGTAACAGTGTACAATTAGACTAAACCTACAGATCCTTAATATTATTATAAATGTGAAAGTTTGTAAGAATGGACGGATGGATGGAATTTGGCTTCTTTTTATAGCGATAACCGACATCCACGCGGGCGGAGCCGCGGGCAACAGCTAGTTAAAATATATTTCACACAAATTCGTACATTGGCTTTCCTAAAAAACAAATCTTCATATAGCGGCCCTGTGTACAAATCTCCGTTGCCATGTGAACTTGTATAATATATATATATATATAAAAGATCTTGCCGGTTTACTACATCGCACCGGTGCGCTTTTAACTTGCGTAGACGCATGCGCATATGCGTCATGTGCGCTGTTGAAATAATGTTATACGTCCGTGCATACTACTGACGTTATATTGTTACTGATTAAATAGCTGTTACTACATAACTACACCAATTTGTGTAGGCGCATACGTGCGCTTTCTTAAACTGTGGTACAATTAATTTGATAACATAAATATGTAACTATTTTCTTGTATTTCAGATGACAAAGCGAGTGCAATATGTTCTATAGCTGCTGTAGAATATATTTTACAAGAAACGACAACAGATGGCTATCGGATCCCAAAATGGGGAGAGGTATTATGGTAACCAGACATTTTTTCTGAAACTCTCGCACCAGGAAGGCACACGTAGGTATATATTAAACTCGAATAAGACAGGACTTAAACCCCTATTTTATTCAAGTTTTATATACCTATTTCAGTTTTTTTTAAATCACAAGCTTCTATCATTTATTTTGATAGTTTATTAGGATTCTCTAATTAAACCTTCTTTATTGATTACCTTATTTTATTTTACGTAAGTATATCGTTCTGTTTTATTATTATTATTTTTCAATAATTGCACTCGTTACAGGGCCATTTTACTTAATTTATTTACTTATGTTTAATAACATTTAAAATTGTTCTATGTAAGTGCTGTGTACTTCTTTCTATAAGTGACGAATCCACTATGCTCTGTTTTGTAAAATTATTGTTTTTATGATATGTTATTAGTGGATAAGTTGTTGAGGCGCCTACTCAATAAATAAATTATAATAAGAGTTTCCACGGCCATCTTTCCACTGCATCAACACACCATGGCCCCAATTCTGCTAATTTACGGATGGCTCAATTGAATCTCAATTGAATTCAAGTAGCATTTTTGGTATTCTGCTATTAAATTTAAGACCAATAATTGGAAAACCATTGGTCTTAAATTATTAGCATTTTTGGTATTACATTATTGGTATTCTGTTTAATAATGTAAGACCAGTGGTTTTCCAAATATTGGTCTTAAATTTATTATCAGAATACCAAAAATGCTACTGATATTCAATTGAGATTCAATAGAGCCATCCGTAAATTAGCAGAATTGGGGCCCAGATCCATGCCAAACTTATACCCTATTGCATTGTGACCGAAGTTGCATAGACAAACCAAATCTCAAGTCAGTAAAGAATTCGTCGGACGTTATAAATATTATTCAGTTTGCCAGATTTGACCTAAACAAAGAAACTCAACATTGCAAGTTAAATAAAAGACTGTAATACATAAAAAGTAGTTTAATTTTATTCTCACAAACAGCTTTGCATCTTTACAATATTAGTGTAGACTGTAGACAGTGAATGTAGTCACTAGACCCCTCAGTCTATCTACCTTCACATATTTATTTTACAATAAAATCAATTGAATTATAAAACGTAGGGCTCAATTACAAGTAAACGGACAAGACACTGAATATAATGCAAACTTGTTCTAAAAGAAATTTTAAGAGAACGCAATTCAAAGGGGTCAGTAAGGAACCAATTGGACAATAGATACACACAATTCACAAGACTTTATTTTTGTTACTAACTGTACCTACTGTATCAAAGGCCTGTTGCTATCTCTACTTTTTACTGAGAGTTTTAATTTAATTCACAACTTATTTAAAACACATAATATAGTAAGAAATGTATGTATACCTATTTTAAATTTCAGAATGTATGCCTCTATTATTTTTAGCAAGGAAAGTTCAAGTTTTTAGTGTGAACTAAACTGGGACTATGTTGTGATTACTTACCTTATATCGTAATAATATAGTTCATGGGTTCGTAGCAAGCTTGCCACGATCGGTCCTTATTCGGGTAGCCATTTTCTAATAACACTGCAAGACCCCTTCGTGCCTCGGAAAACACGTGGTCTTGCGCCCGATCTCTCTAAGGTCATGTGGGATTCCCGTGCCATCGGTCTATGAGAGTGAAGGGATAGTGAGTGCACCTAAGTTTACGCACACACTTGTGCACTACGAGTATAATATATGTTGCGTAGTTGGCTAATCTCCGTTGAGATTGGTCTGGACTATAAGGTAGGTACAGTATCTTTTTTTTCATACTAATTATACTTACTGATGTTAAGCAGTTACCGTAGCCTATGGACGCTTGCAATACCAGAGGTATCACTTGCGTGTTGCCAACCCATTTTTTTACACCAGGGCTTAAAGATGAGTGTGTCCCTGGGATAGGAATATGTTTCTTACAAAACACATCCCTAAATGAGCGCTGGAGACCTGTACTCACACACAGGAACACAGCCAAGGAGCCAAATAACTACACCATTGTGTGTAGTTATTTGGCTGTGATCTTCTGTAAGGTGGAGGTCCTTCCCCAGTTGGGCTTGCTCGCTAGTATGGTGCCCTACCTAAATCTAAAGGAAGCTACGTCGACCAACAAACTTATCATTCAGTTTTGAAGAAATTTTAGAATTTAGTTCATTTCTATGGAAATAAAAGCTTTAAAAAAAAGTAAATGAATAATTTCTTCTTCAACATAACTTTAAACTACCAGTTATAATAATTTTAACGCACGAACACGTCGTCACGGCTTGTACAAAACCACAGACATATGGCGGCGTCCCACATGCATTATCGCATGTGTTGCCTCGAACGTGTACTTTTAAGGCTTCTATTTTGTAGACAACTGTTCGCCTGCTGGAAGTCTTTAGATGTAATCAACTTTACAGTACAATACTTAGTGTTATTTAACTTAAAAAAATATGTAAAGAAATTAATATTAATTACAAACTTTGATTGTTGTCTTTTGTAAACAACTGCCACGATGGCGTTTTGGAGAAACAAGTCTTTATTGGAACCTATACTTATCTTTGTAGTTGATTCAATAGAGGGATACTTTAGAATCTACTAAACTGTGTATTAAACTGAATATCTACCTATTAATTACAAACATTCGTTACTTTCTTTTGTAGACAACTGCCATATTGGAAGAATTAGTCCCTATTAGGTAGTGTAATAAACTTAGTAGAAGGTAAAATAGGGGGATATCTTCTAGTCTACTAAATTGTACATTAAACTGTATATTAATTTCAGGCTTTTTTTAGTGTTTGAATATTTTGTTGATTGACTTTTCCAGTTGTGCAAGCTGTTTTTGAACGATTGTTCTTAATCCTATATAAAGCTGAAGCATTATGCTGTTGTTCCTGTTGTCGCACGCAAGTTTTTAGACAAAAAAAATTAACGTATGTACTGTACTAACCTGTTAGTCTTCTGGATAGCTGCTAAGTCCGAGGTCGTGGGTTCGGATCTCATTCAGGAAAAGTTGTATGCAACGTTGGTTCCGTGGCTTAAGTAGTTACTTACCTCGCCATTAACCACTACGCGGAATATTGTGGGTTCGACGGTGCAAAAAATTGTGGGATTCATAAATAGTTGTCCCAGTAATGGGTGTACTTTGTGCCCGTTTATCCTTGTATCGTTGGAGCTGTGATACACGAAACAAAGAATAAACTTGTGCATAACTTCTATTGATATATTCAATACCACACGCCGAGTAGTGTAAAATGGCCTGGTAACCACTAAACCACCACTGTAGGGTTAGCAAGAGTGGAACTCCATTATTTCTCAAAATACGGAGGTATACCTAATGAAGAGGTTTTTTTACCATTTTCTTTCTTTTGCCTCTAATATTATGAATACTTACGTACCGTTTTCTTTGTCAAAGCTTAGATTAGATACATATCTACTAGATACGCAGTCCGGCATCAAATAAATTTTAGTTTGATACCTCTCTGCTTTCTTAGGTAAAAAGGTCTTGACAGACAGACGGACAACAAAGTGGTCCTTAAGGGTTCCTTTTTTAAAGTTTTACGCCCACAATGATTGATCAAGGCCTCATTGATTGATTGATTTTGATTTGATTCACGCACTCAGTGACTTCACAGCACGCACACTGCAAAATCGTGGCGAGGCCGCGTAAACGATGCTCAGTACGAGACACTCAATCTAGTAGGTATGTACCTATATAATCTAATTTTCAAAGATAATAAATACCTAACCATTTTATCTATGGAATAACTTTACAGATAATATAAATGATTTGCGTCATAAATAGATAAATAATCGATAGAAATTAGTAGATATACAATTAATTTTGGTCTTTTTATGTACGAGTATGTGCCTACTTAGCTAAATTAATTAGGCACCTACCAACTAAGTCAAATAATAAGTACTTACCTAAGCATATTACTATAACACTGATATAGAAAAACTATTTGGATTTCCTTCTTTTTTTAAATAGTTACCAGTGTTGCTAAGGCTAACTTAGCAACACTGGTAACTAACAGGGGAAATACCTAATAGTTAAGTGTAATAGCTGGCTACTCAACTTCGGTATACGTTATTATAAACGCGATCGTAGCTTGTAATTAAAAACCTTAGTATACAATCCCCATTATAGCCCTAATATCGATCGCATCGCGTTGTAAGACATGACTGAAACATAGGGTACCAAACAAAGAAAATTGTTGAAGTATTCAAACATAAACTTCTATCATCTCAACCTATAAACGTCCCACTTCTGGGCACAGGTCTCCTCCATAAATTTGAAGGGATATTAGCCTACTACACCACGCTGGCCAGACGGGTTGGTATAGGGTTTTGTTTCGAGTTTTCCTTCTCTTTGCAGTGGATATTGTATGCCTGACTTACTCCCTTAGTCGACTCGTACGACACCCACGGGATGAAATGGGGTGGTGACATTTGTATTCTTAATCCGTCACCACACGGACAACAATCAAACTTCTATATAGCCTGCTAATAGGAATTTTCTATTGGTTTTTTTTTGGCGTAGCTAGATTAATTATCGAGCTGGGGTTGGGGGACGCAGTTCTAATTCAAGGCAAGGGGAACTATTCCCCGACTCGGTAAATAATTATCCTTTATTTGTGCACCTACAAAACCTACTACCAAGTTGCCTTATATTACTATCGATACTAAATAGTGCATCTCTACACTCTAGGAATCTCTTTCTTTGTGTGGTATTCTTTTCTCCACACTCTTTAGGAATCATCCATCCTTAATACTGTGCATACTTTTTCATTGTCTTCTATCTACTATAATTTCCTTCGTTTCTTTATACGATTTAATATATCTTTGCCATAGTGTAACGAAGACTTATTTTTTTGTATTTATTACTGTTCCTTGATTTTTTATTTAACTAGCGAACCCCCCTTTCTTTGCTACGGTTTATTCTGGATTTCTCTATTATACTATGCATGTACTTATATTATGTGTATAAATATAAACTTTCCTTTTGAATCACTCTATAATTTTTTTTTTTATACTACCATGGTGGCAAACAAGCATACGGCCCGCCTGATGGTAAGCAGTTACCGTAGCCTATGGACGTTTGCAACACCAGGGGTGTCACTCACGCGTTGCCGACCCTTTAAAAACCTTATAACTCCTTTCTTGAAGAACCCCATGCTATAGTCTCTTGGGAAAACCTCGGCAGGGAGCTGCTGAATACTGCATTAAAATCCGTTGCGTCTTTGTTTTATACCTATGTAAAGCTTTAATTAGGGATCCTATGTTCCAAATTAAAAGCGCCAGGCGTAGGTTTTAAGTAATTTCCGAGGTGTAAACACAGCCAATTTCAATACTACTGCCATCTATAGTAAACTTCTTGCCTGAAAAACCCAATATCAATTTTTGGCCAGACGCGACATCGCGATCAACAGTAACACAAATCAACCATTGAGCCACCGAGCCAATTGTATATAGCATAGTCCTTGCAATAAATGAAATATTCATAAATCGATGTATTTGTTAGAGCGATATTTGATTATACAAGGTACCTACCTGCATAACGTGATTAGTGTATTGCTCACATCCAGTTAAAAGTTGAAACGACATGCTACGTAACATGTATTTTAACTGGTGCAGTAATTTGCAATCCCAACTAGGTCGAAAATCGATCGCTCGTGTTGTGCATTCCTTCGTAATGTTAGCAGGCTTATTATACCTACATACAAATATTATTAAACTAGTTTCGAAAGTACCATGGCTCTTTATGTCTGCATATTATATTACAGTCACATTCTGTAGACTTAGAATATGGAGAGGTAAGTGAGAATATGTAGATTTTCGGTAGACAACGATTTGGCTGTAGGTACCTATCCCTTGTATTGCTGAAGTCCAAATCATCAAAGCAAATCATTTATTTCTTTGCAATCATGGGTAAATGGTACATAGGTGTTATCAATAATAAACATAGGTTCTCCATATTTTGCCGTTAAATGGGCATGCAAATTTTTAAATATAATTTATTGGAAATTATTACAAAAGGATCTCTGATTGTTAATTAAAATTTTGGAAAATATTAATTTATAATATAATGTATTATCAATGAGTGGCGGTTACTTCCCATCAGGTTGGCTGCTGGCTCGTCTGTCTTTGGCAATAAAAAACAAAAAGGAAAGAGCAAACTTATTGTGTAATTGCAAAGATTAAAGCCGGCATTAGGGAAGCTGGTCAAGTGCAGGTAAGCAGACAATATAGGTACATACTTTCAGCCCTGTTTGTTATAAACTAGCACATGATTCTGTCTGTAAAACTTGAAAAGTAATCGACAGATTGACTTAATTTTTTTACACAACGTTACATTATTATACTTATGTGTTTTTTTACACATTTTCTTTCATTTGGTTTATTTATGAAACTTACACACAAGTACATAGTCGGACATAAAGCCGATGGCATTCTCTACCAGTCAACCACGGTGATGCAGAGTTAAACGAAGTAGGTGCAGTAAATGAAGAATTGTATTCCGATATTCTCACGAAAATGGGAAATCTCAAGCATTTTATAGCCACAATGGAGCAAGGTTTTGTTAGTTTTTGCTTTATCCACAGAACAAAAGCATGATCCAACTGCATAGCCAAATAAAAATAGGCCAACTTAGTTTTTGGCACAAGAGATCGTTTACGAAAGCCTCTCGATGAAAGTAAGCACTTTGGAGATTGTCTTTGAAATAATACAGTCGATTTTGTTACATTTACAGTACCTACGTGTGGTGGTTAACCACATGGTTAACATTGTAGCTTCGTCACTAACATGCTTAGTGTTATGTGTTTGATTCCCATTATAATAAAAAACAAATTGAAAAAATAAATAGATTGAGATTTGTTCTGAATCTATAACATGTACCTACTTCGAGTCCATGTATTGTAGGTATAATGTTCGTAAAGTCACACGGGGCTCAGGACTTCACTACAATTTTAGCTTTTACCTAATATAAGAATACTAATATTAGGTAAAAGCTGTAAATGTATATCATAGAAAAAATCCCTAACTCTGTAATAGGGATTGCAGTAGCAAGTTTTTAATATGTAGGTAATTTACATTTTATTGGCTTTTATTTCCAATCTTTTAAACCTCGAATCTTTAAAATTTTGAGTCTTGAAAATATATTCAAAAAAAAACTATTTTTTTCTAAATTTAATTGTAATATACTCATTACTTTATTTTCGTTCAGAAATAACAAATTCTAAACCGAAATATAAGTATATAAACATTTCGTTTATCACTGCAGCAGTAAACTCAAGTAAATTTACTGAACAGTAGTGAAACCTGAAAATTGATTATTTCGAACTACCCACCTACGTGTTTACACGGTACGTAGGCAGCAGTAGTTCCTGCCAACAATTTTAAAGCTGTTACGTAATAGCTGCATTGCACCTTACCGTAATGTACTGATATACTGCGCAGTTTAGCTCACTGCTCACCCTGTACATAAAAAGAGCATGACGTTTTAGACACTTACTGTGCTTTTTAATTATCCTCGGTAAGATCTTAACGGTAGACAGGCTTGATGATAGCATCAGCTTTATGACAGTGACACACCGCTACTAGATTACCTGCTGCAACATAGTTATGTCACAGTCTAAAGAATTATTTCTTAACGGTATGGTTATGTTATGATATATCTAAGGGTTTAGTTGAGTAATCTTACAATTCTGCGGGCATTTACTTGGGTTTATTAGCCTTGCGATCCAGCTTGGCAATGTGTCCAGTCTTTTGGGCACCTTTCCTCAGAACTGCGACCTCAATCAGATATTTTATTTATCCGTACAATATCTGAGTATTTATAAGTAGTTTAGGTTAAGTTACTTTTATTTTAATAACTTAAGTATTCTTGTCAATATGTTATGAAATTCAAAAAAATGTAAAGCTATATAGGTACTTAGTTCGTTTATTGATTGATTCGAAGAATTCTTATTGCATTTAATAGGCCAATTCTTGAGAAAAGTTATGGCTACGCCCATCACGCTACAACCTAAGGGAAGCATGACAGTAATAATAAACATGACACGAGACTCATTGAATCTAAATTTAACGCAGGTTAAACTGCGGCGAACAGTATTAGTTTATAAGCTAAACACTGTTGGCTGTTTGGTGTTTACTGAGTCAGCAAGTTCTTTTCGTGTGTAGTCATCGTAGTCGGGGATTTCCTATTTAGGAATGTTTGATATTTTATTCACACGATGATACTTAACTATGAACTAGCAGCCCGCCCCGACTTCACCCTGGTAAAACTTTTTCCAAAAGAACATTCTAAAATGTATTAGAAAATTAAAAAAAAAGAAATTGATTAAGTCTTTATCAAGTTATGGCGTGATCAAGGAAAATAAGGATTCATTATATATGTGTAGCCGTTTCAAAAGCTCTGGTACATAATTTTATTGTAAAAGTATTAGTAGGTATAATGATTTTGAGCGCATGCTATAATGATCAGCGAACTGCTTTGGTGAGGCAGTGACAGTGCATACGACTATCGTGCTGGTAGGTTTCACCAATTAAAAGATTCTCAATATTTTAATTGTGTTCAGTAGATGGTAATAGGCTCGCCCTTTATCATATAATACCTTCCCAGTGGGCTTAGCAGAATATCAGTGCTGCAGCGTCTGCGATGTTGCAATTAATCATTGAGATAGGTCTTGGTTAGCCTTGCAAAATTTAAAAGAGAATTCTTGTAGATTACTGTACTTACTTGTCTTGTAAAGACAAAATAAATATTCTTTCTTTCTTTTTTCTTTCTATCACGGACGAATAATGATGTGGTCTTTAAATGGCAGTCTTACTAGTACTTTGTGTCTGTGATTTCAATAGTTTGTGTTATGTCTTGCGATGATTAGAGGATATATGGTTGGTTTATTGGCCATTTACCACTGTGCCACAATCCCAAAATGTATGTGATCCACGAATGGTTGTTCTAAGTCTCGGTGTATGTACTATGTGTCTGTTAATTGTGTGTTGTAAAAAAATACAATAATACAGAATGCGGGAGTCGTTTAAAATAGCCGTGCATCAAATAATACTATTACGAACATGTGTATTATTAGTGAAGAGAAACGACCACATCCCCAATACGCGAAACACGCATCCAAATGTAACAATTGAAGTGTATGCAGATGTAGAATATTTAAAACCGGTACTCGCAGCTAGGCACTCATACACATGCACATTAAAACGTCTAGGAATGAACCGACGATGTTGAACAACTTGACGGGAAATAACAGCTGCTATATAGGGGACTAGTGTTCAAATGTATTGTTTAACTATTCCGGTTATTCGACAGTTATTTGTCAATCTACTGACCTAAGGGAGGTAGTGAGCAAGCCCGACTGGGAAAGGACCTTACATAAGACCACAGCCAAAGAAATACAACAAGGTATTCATTAACAGAAGGCACGCTGAAGACCTGTGTTTTCAGCGCTCATTTAGGGATTCGTTCGACGAAACGTTTCCCTATTCCAGGGATACGTCATCATAAAATCCTAGTTTTATTTTTTTGGGTTGTCAAAACGCAAGTTGCCTAATCTTCGTTAAGTTTGGCCGCCGTGACCGAAATAGTTCTGAACGACTATTATAATGATTGTTATTTATACCCACAATTATAATAGTCCTATGTCTCAGTGGACTGCAATAGGCTAATGATAATGATACAAGGTAGACTAAACACTTATCAGCCTAAGCCCACCCTTTCGGGCAAAATGTCTTATGTATGTACATCACATGAAACCTTACAAAGGTTACAAAATGTGGGTGTGACACACCTGTTTACTACTTCTGGGAAAGAGGCATGATACTACACTGTTATGTTACCACGTAACGCTACGTCCATTGTAACTCTCATTCATTCATTATTGTTATCATACTAGTAAGTTGATGCTTACTACCTATTGGTAGTGTCGACCACAGATTAGCGTATTTACAATTTTGCCACACACAAACAACACTCCGCCGTAATGTGTGGGTTCGATCAACATATTATTATATACCTAGCTACTTGGGTGGTAAAAAGCAACGGTAACTGCTTACCATCAGGCGGACGGCCCGCCTAATGGTAAGCAGTTACCGTAGCATATGGATGCTTACCATAGGAGGTATCACTGGCGTGTAGCAATATACCAATTTTATAACACCAGAGCCCTGGTGAAAAAATAATCCCGTGTTCCTATCCCAGGGACAGGAAAACTTTTCTTTCAAAACACATCCCTGGTTATCTTAATCTGGTGGAGGTCCTTCCCCAGTCCGGCTTGCTTGCTAGTATGGTGTCTTACCTCGTGCCTTGTGCACGATTCTCTTTTCCTCTGTCAGTCTATATATCGACACCTCCTACGTATAAGTGTGTAACTGAAAAAAGCAAATTTTACAGGAGAGCGATTTAAAGATTTCGATAAATTCAAATCGCAATTACTACGTAATTATAGGTACTAGATTTATGAAATTTTGCACAGGGCTTAGAATTAGGGTAACATTTGTTAGGAAATTAAAAAGAAACTAAAATATCTTTTATTTATTGATTTATTGTATATACATACTTTTACGTTGTTTTGATCAGAACTTTACATGTAATATGTGGCAGATACATACTTATACTAGGAATTTGATAAACACAACATATTCGTAACTGTATACTTACCCAGTTTTACTCGGTTATATAGCGATTTGTTCAGTTCGGTATCTGAATATTGATAGAGAGTACCTATTATGATTTATTAGAAAAAATAGCAGATATTGTTTTGTTCTAAATCTTATGAGGTCTTGAATGATAAAATGAAACAATGAAATAAATAATTGAATGTTATATTAAAATTCTCATGATGGCACGTCCAAAGAATCACAAAAATAACATAAATGCAGTTTGGAAAAAAATTAAGCATAATACTCAAAAAAAACCCGCGTTCATGGAATTACAAAAATAATTAAGCTTTTAGAATAAAAAATTAAAAAGTACGTCACGTTAATACAAAGAATTACAAACATTATCTAAAATTCAGTTCTAAACACGCCGTACCGTAAGATTTCAGAGAAATTCTTACCATTGACAATTAGGCTGTGGAATGAACTGCCGAGGTTTTCCCAAGAGACTATAGCAGGGTTCTTCAAGAAAGGAGTTATAAGGTTTTTAAAGGGTCGGCAACGCGTGAGTGACACCCTTGGGGTTACAAACGTCCATAGGCTACGGTAACTGCTTACCATCAGGCGGGCCGTATGCTTGTTTACCACCTTGGTAGTATTAAAAAAAAAGATAATAAAGAAGTAAGTAATTCACCATATCTTCTCGTCCCAAATACCGCAGTGTCTCAAGACGAAAGTCTTTGACCAGTGTGTGTTGCCAGTGATGATCTATGGATCCGAGACGTGGTCGTTCACTGTGGGTTTCATGCGAAGGCTCAAAGTCACCCAAAGAGCAATGGAGAGAGCTATCCTTGGAGTTTCCCTGCGAGACCAAATCAGAAACGAGGAGATCCGTAGGAGAATTAAAGTAACCGACATAGCTTGAAGAATTGCCTCAATTAAGTGGCAATGGCCAGGGCATATAGCTCACAGAACCGATGGCCGTTGGGGTAAAGGTTCTAGAGTGGCGACCACGAACTGGCAGACGCAGCGTGGCCAGGCCTCCAACAAGGTGAACCGATGTATGGTAAAGGTCGCAGGCAACCGATGCCGGGACCGAACGATGTGGAAAACCTTGGGGGAGCCCTATTTCCAGCAGTGGATGTCTTATGCCTGAGATGGAAGTAATTCACGTTTTCTAAAATTAAGAGATTGTCTCTTAAAAATATCAAGTAGTAAGTATTTTGGCATGCTTAATAATGGTCTTTGTAAAATTAGTATGTAGTTATTGTATTAAAAAGTTCGGGTAGAGGTAATTTGCCCGTATATGCTTTATTTAATTGTTTAGTAAATAATGTTGGACGCGGAGATGGAAGTAAACTATTGCTGAGTCTGTTGTGGTATCTTGTTCTTGGTGTAGGATTGTTTTATTTATTATTACTTTATATACACAAACTGGTATAAAGGCGGACTTAATGACAGAGGCATTCTCTACCAGTCAACCTATAGGGTGATGCAGAGATAAAACAATGTAGGGGCACGAGTCTGAAATTGAAATATTAAAATAAAATCAAACAATAATATTGTAATACATACAACATACATATTTAGAAGGACATACATACATATAATAAATTACATATTAATAAATTAAAGTAATAACAATTAGAAATTTGTTGAGCAATATATGATGAAAAGCTAGGTGAATTATACCCGACACATCATTCCTACAAGTAGAAACGCATGCAGTTTCATGATTATTACCTCCAGTACCTTCAGAAGAAACGCATGCAGTTTTGTAGTTATTTTCTTGGGACTGGTCTGTATGAGTATATTTTTCAAGACCATAAGATTCTTCGTCGCTACTGGCATCTGTTACGATTTGAGAAATGCGGTGGAGGTCCTCTTCCGTGAAGTCCTTAGAAATGGGTATTGGCGATTCACCTAAAAATGGATTATTTTTATTAAAAGTAGTACCTAAGTAGAAAAATATACCCAAATATCGTTATTGAATACCTACCTACTTTCTTAATGAATTATGATGTCCTAATGATTTGTTAGTTTGCAACATAATTTTATTGTAAGTAGTTGGATTAAAATAAGTTCAAGGAGAGAAGTAAATTAGGAATAATTATAATAATATTAGATAGGTTATATGTAGTTACATGTTGACAATTAAATTACATGACAGGGAATAATTATGTATCTGACTAGATACATAACTTTAAATTAACTATTTCCCAGTGTATAAGTATGTAAGTGCATAGATACAACTCACGAACAAACTATATCCCATCGAATAAATATGTAACTGCGTAGATACACATTTATACATTGCAAGTGAATAAATTTGTAATTATTTATTAAAATATCGTTATTATTATGCAAATCATTTCAAATTAATAATAATTGAAATACTAATGGCTTTATTAGCAGTTTTAAAATAATTCTAATAAAGTTATTTAGCTTTTAACGTTTAAAATATGATTAGAATTACTTACTTCTGTTTGGTGTTGGCGGCATTTGTTTTTCTATTTCAATAGTTCCACTACTTAAAGCAACTTCTTTTAAGTGTGTTAAAAATTTAAATCTATTCGACATCATAAATAAATGTATACAAGATTAAAAGTGCGTGCGCGCATGACAGTCGCCGAGCGTCGAATAACAAAACAAGTGGCAGTTGCCCTCATCCCGCGCGGGGTGTGACCCGCGTAGATATGTGTAAATGGCAAATACATTTTTATACGTCGTGCATTTTTGAAATGAATTGCAGATATAAACTTATACGCTTGATAAAAAACTATGTTCTGATAATATTTTGTAATTTTTTTTTAAACTCATTTATAGAGTCGAGGGCGTAGATTTCAAAAATGCAATAATCGTATAACTGTGTATCTGGCAGATACACACATATACGTAGCTGGTGTCGATATAGTATGGTAATTATTAGACTTTAGCTGAAGCGATTCACGAATGTCTAGATTTCGTATAGTACAAGCAGAATTTAAAAAATACTTACCTGTATATTATAAATCAACAATTATATAATAGTTAGCAAATCGTGCATTTGTCCACCAGTCCATAGTTCAACCGTGCGGACAGAGCATTTCTCAATAGTCACTCCAGATTCGGAAATGGATTTGAAATGTTATTCTGATTTTTCCTCATTTTATATTTAGTAAGTATACCATCATTACATAACTCACAGATCCGATGTCCGTCGGGTTAGAAGATTTTGGAGTGAAGATTCGACCCCGAATTAGAAGACACAGCGTGGATAGGCTCCCAAGTTGGACCGTCGATCAAGTAATGGTTGCGGGCAGCTGATGGACAAGGATAGCTCAAAATCGAGTCCAGCAGTATACGAATATGGGCAGAGATGGTGATAATACATATATTGCAGATACAAAGCAGAAAGCATTTACAGTTGCAATGTTTAGAAATTAAAAGTTGCAGCTTAAAGTAATAAGCGAAGCAAATAAATCATGTTAAAAGCAATGTCTAAGAAGCAACAAATAACCTACTTAATTAAAAGAATAAAAGATTGTAGGACGTAATCCTTACTAATATTATAAATGTGAAAGTTTGTGAGAATGGATGGATGGATGGATGTTTGATACTCTTTCACGTAAAAACTACTGAACGGATCTAGATGAAATTTGGCAGAGAGATAGATTATGGTCTGGAATAACACATAGGCTACTGCTTTTTACAGCGATAACCGACATCCACGCGGGCGGAGCCGCGGGCAACAGCTAGTACTGAATAAATAAATGATTGATCACATACTTACTTTTTATATTATAAAGGTTGTATTGGCCTTTCTAATGGTAAGAAGCTATTGAGGCCTTTGGGCGTTTATAGTACTAAGAGCATAACTTGCACATTGCCACCCGTTGGGAGAGCTATACTTACAATCTAAGAGATAATCCACTCTAGAGAAGTGGCATAAACGGTAGTCGAATTGAATAGAATTCAAACGTATGGTGTTTGACGAAAGTTTACGACATTATATCGTACACTGATATCAAATCCCATACAATTGCTATCTATTCTATTCGATTCAACTACCGTTCATGCCACTTTTTTAGAGAAGCTGGTCTCTTCTCCTAACATTACAGGAGCTCACCCAAGAAGCGTTTTAATTTGTAAATTCGCAGTAAAATAAATCTTCCTGTTTTTTTTTATTATGATAGATGATAAATATTCTAATTTGAATGACTTTCTTTCCTGTGAATTTAGATCCGCTAAATTCAAAACAAAGTCTTTCAAGAATATTTATCCAATATGTAAATATAAGCGGTGGTGGCCGAGTGGGAAAGTAACCGACTTGCACGCAAGAGGTGAGAGTTCGATCCCGGGCAGTACCAATGTGAATTTCATTTTGTGGAGTTTATATGTACTAATCAAATGATTCGCCATCTGCTAACGGTGAAGGAAAACATCGTGAGGAAACCCACATGTCTTAAAAGAAATTCTAAAGACATGTCTGATTCAACAACCCGCATAAGGCCAGCGTGTGTGAATTAAGGCCTAAATCCTCTCTCTCTCTTGATAGAGGAGAGGAGACCCGTGCCCAGCAGTGGGACATATATGGGTTGCTATTATTATTATATTAAATATTTCCAGCAGTGAAAATCTGACTCAGGCGTGGTGAGTCTATGCAGTTATGTATGGATTGTTAAAGGCTGAATAATTAATGCAAAGCTACCTTGTAAAGCTGGTTAACTAGTTTGAAAATCCATCTCTACTTTTATGCAGTTTATGTATCAGATTATTTCTATCGAGAAGTCTAGTCCTCGTACTGTATTTATAATTATTATAGAACATTTACATTTCGTTAAATTTATTACAATATACATACATAACAGTTGTATTAATACAATAAACACCAGTAGCAAGATAGAACTGGCAGAATAAATATACATATTAGTTATGTATTTTATTCAAAACTAGCTTTTCCACGCAGATTCTCCTGCGATAAATTTAAATTTTGCCCCGTGTCACTTTTATTGGTCAAAGTCAAAGTATCAGAAACTTATGAATTACTTATCATTGAGAAGTTCTGGTGGCCTTCTGTGGCCTTTTTTATCAGTTTCACTTTACCAATTTACACTCTCAATGCAAATGTAAAAAATATTGAAATTGCTTTCTGTATGCTTATAATTTTTGAGGAGTTCTGTCAATTCTTTATGGATCCCAACATCAGAACTAAGTTTTGTAAGTACTGTCCTTTCAGACATAAAAAAACTTTTTTTCAAATCGGTTCATAAATGACGGAGTTCTGCGGTAACAAACAGAAAAAATACACACGAATTGAAAACCTCCTCTTATTTGATGTCGGTTAAAAATATAGAATACAAATAACGGTTTCCCGACGCAACAACGTTTGAATCACAAAATATAACGAATTAATTTTTATATGCTTTTTGTATCGGGGGTTTTCTTAAATTTTTAAATTTAATTTTATATATTAGTATATATATACGAAGCATCACAAGTATTTTTTAGATAGATAAATTCGCATATAACAAGAAACTAAACTAGATTATAACAAAACGAACGAACTCAATCAAGCGTTGCGAGCCCGTTATTTGTTCTCACAGTTCTAGGCATTGAAGGAGACCTAGGCTCGCTATTGCGACATTATTGAAGTCTAGACTAGACTGGTGTGAAATTCGCACCGGCCATAGCTTTCGCGATTTCAATGGCTGAGATTGATCGAGAGAACCGGTTAAGAACGAGGTCCGTTGCACGTTCGGACATATTTTATTTGGGAATATTTTTATTTAATCTTTATGTACCTAATAGATGCCGTGGTAGCAGATTGGGAAAGTAACACATGAGGTGCGAATTTGACCAGTCGTATCAATGTTAATTTCAGATATAAAAATAACATTGATCGCGAAAAAACACACATGTCTTATAAGAAATTCTGAACGCATAAAGTGGCATAAACGTTAGTCAAATCGAATAGAATAGAAAGCAAATGTATGTATAAATTAGCTTTCTATTCTATTCGATTTGACTATCGTTTATGCAACTTGTCTAGAGGGGCTGATTTACCAACCCGCATTGGCAAAGATCGTCTCTATTCTTTTGATAGAAAGGACACCAGTACCCAGAAGTGGGACAAAAATGGGTTGCTTGCTTGATTACAGTGTACTATCTGCTCTTGAAATACATTTCTTATAATAAAAAGCCACCTTATTTTATTTCTTTATCGTTCTTTGCGCTTCTTTTATCTCTGTAACCTACATTTATATTTGATACATGTATTTTGTTCAAATATCATTTCGCTGATATAACATACATAGATTGACTAAAAATATGTTTAACCAACATACTAACATCTCAACTTTCACTGTCAACTCTAAAAACGTCGTATATCTACTTGTTGTAATTTTTAAAGTAATTCAACAAATCTTTATTTCTTAATATTGAATAAGATGTCGCATACGGTTCGGTGTGCAGACGATGTATCAAACGGAGACAGAGCCGAGACGCGACGGTCGACACCGTCAGCCGGCCGCAAGGCGGCGAGGGGGCGCTCAGACCGGATCTCAGACCCTAAAATAAAAACATCTATCGAAATAATAATACGCACTGCTTACTCAGGACAAGTACGCGAAACGAATGGCGTTGACCCCCTGAGCATTCCCATGCTAAGTTGCGGCCCAACTGGATTTTTCTTAATGGTAGGGTGGTACTACGCTTATAGAACTGAATAGGCCTTTCAAACGTGTGTTTGGACTTATTAGCTTTTATTTCTAAGACTAGCTTTCATGGGAGCTTCGATACGGTCGCTATCGAGTATCTCTTTAATTTATCAATAGCATACTAACACAAGTGGTGACACTTGAATTTTATAATATTATAATAAAAAAAGTAACGATAGGTAGATTAATAATATCTCATTTCAAAACATGATTTTAAATAATACTGTGATACTTTATGCAGCTTTGGGAAAGACTACTATAATACAATTGCAAAATGCTGAGAAAAAACGGGATTAAGATTTCTTTGAGATTCAATTATAAAATTTCTTTTATAAAAATTACAATTCGGACATTCGAACAATTCATAAAAGGAATAAGGGGATCTAGTCGCATAATAGGTAAATAGGTGAGGTCAGATGTCACAATGATTTCAGACCTTTTGGCACTTTCGCCCTTAGTCTGGCTAGGTTCCTTTCGAACTTTCCATACATCCGTCAAGACCAGTCTTGTGAATTGTATAATTTAACCGTGCCGTCTTTTCTTCCATTCTACTTTTGTTCAAAGCAGACAAACCCGTTGCCACGGGCATAAAGGAATAAAAATTAATGGATGTCCGAACAATGAGGGAGAAATTGTGATAGGTGAGAGTAATCTTTTAGGACCAGTGACAATTCTTGTTCTTTTATTTTCCTTTAAGAAACCCCAATTGTTGAGGTTAAATAGGGTCAGAGACATGGTACGATCTGATCCCGATTTTGAATTGTAAATTGTGTTTTGAGTAATCATTTGCAATTCACACTTTAATATTTCAAATAGATTGCAGTACAGTGACAAATTATATAGGGTGTGATTTGAAACTAAGCGCTTCGTTCGTGTGATAGAAAAGGATTATAGACTGGATTTTGTTTCAGATTTTATAATAAGAGGTAAGTCAAACAAGAATTTATTCAAAGTAATATAAATGTTATATAACTTAGCACTAATATTATATATGTAACCCCAGGCTGGTGGTGTGTGAGTTATTTGCCATATTATAAAAAATATAAAATAATAATGTCGGTCCACACAAGCTAGTTAATTCATTGAATGTTAATCTGTGTGTACTTTTCCTTCCAAAGACAGCAAAATGTATTTATTTTGCTGTCTTTGGAAGGAAAAGTAAATAACAAGCAAGTAAATAACAATAAGGAATTAAAAAACATTATGTCTCAGACACATAATAATTTCCTTGAGACTACAAACTCACTAGCTTTATTGTGATAACTAGCTAATCTTAAACAAAAAAGGCTTGCAAAAAAAAGTTTTCATTATTGTTATAATGCGCGGGAAACTCGCTTTACATCTGAATACATACAGTTTTTCAGTGATCGTGATAGAAATAAAGATATTGCATAAATAAATCAGTACGAGTGACAAGAGAATGCTCGAGTAATTTCGCTAAAGAATTTACAAATTGCATTGACAAATTCTGCACCTGTTGGTGTAGAGTTTTGTCAAATTGCTTTGTCCACCATAATGGACGAAAACTTTTTAATTATTTCAATAACATGTTTTAAATGCATTCAATGTTCGTGGGGATAATTAACTGATTGTGTCACATATTTTAATGTTTTATCTATACTATATATGTATATGCTCTATACTTATTAATATTAGAATTTTTGTTTGTAACGAATAAACTCAGAAACTAAAAGTTTGATTTGTTAAATTCATTCATCTGTAGAACACTACATAACCAGTGAGTAACATAGGCTATATTATATTTTAAAAAAAATAAGGGACCAATAGGAAGACTTAATGAATGTCCACCCGTGCAAAGCCGGGACGAGGTGAGAGAATAATATACTCCTAATATATCCTACTAATATTAGTTCGATTCGGAAAAAATATTCATCTATAGAACGCTACATATCCATTATCCAGCGAGTAACAAAGGCTATATTTTATTTTAAATAAATTAAGGGACCAATAGGAAGACTTAATGAATGTTCACCCGTGCAAAGCCAGGACGAGCCAAGAGAGTAATAGGTATAGGTAAGTAAAGGTGAGACGAGATCTGTAGACTGTGTACTTTAACATACTAATCCAGATTTTTTATTGATATTATTTTATAAATCCTACTAATATTATAAAGGTGAAAGTTTGTAAGTATGGATGGATGGATGGATGTTTGTTACTCTTTCACGTAAAAACTACTGAACGGATCTTAACGAATTTTGGCACATAGATAGATTATGGTCTGAAATAACACATAGGCTACTTTTTACAGCGATAACCGCACATCCACGCGGGCGGAGCCGCGGGCAACAGCTAGTATAATATAAATGTAGCTTGGTGTTCATTAAAGGGTTCTCTATCTATCTATAAATGCAGAAGAGTGTGGCCTTTTACTTCGTGATGTTGTAAAGGAGAAATATTTTAATAATTTTAGCATTTTTTTTAAATAGAGTTTTTTAATTAGGTTTTAATGGATATTTTATGTTTGTTACCTTAGAACACCATTTACGTATAAACCAGTTTGACACTTAAGTTTGTATGAAAGTTCATCATGTTTAAATATTTGAAATTTGGGATATCAGGGTTTTTAAAAATCCAACGTGGTAGGTACGAGGATTTTTTGTCAAAATTGTTTTAGAAAGAACAGTAAAATAAGTAATTTTTTGCCTAAATCAATATTTCAATGCATATTGTTTGTTATTGACGAAAGGCAAAATATTTAGGGAAGCCTTTTGAAAGAAACATTTTCCTATCCCAGGGATACTACATCTTAAAGTCCTGGTGTAAAAAAAATGGGTTGGCGACACGCAATTGATACCTCTGGTATTGCAAGCGTCCATAGCGATTAAATATTTTAACATTTTTGCTATGTATTTACTATATTTGTAGCTCAAATATATATGACGTAAAAAGCGGTGGACAAATTTGAATTCAAGAGTCGGAGCTTGGATGGCACAATTGGTAGTGCGCTGGGCCGAAACATCAGAGGCGCAGGTTATAATCCTGCTCCGGGCTTGATTTTTTCCACAATCAATATTCCGTGATTCGAGCGAGAAAGGGATGGAGCTACACATTTTATATAGCTCCGTCCCTTTTTCTCGTTCATACGACTCACGTTTTATCACATCATCGTACGGCCTCTGGTTTCTTGATATGTGGATTCCACCTGGTTGTGCTCCATATGTTATTTAGAAAAAAAAGTGCGAAGCTAGGATAGGCCGCTAGTAAAAGTCTAGTCCGAAATTTCAACATAAATAAAATCATGTTAGTACATATACCTACTCGGTATACTTACCACAAATAATGCAACACCCTTAAACCCATGCCACACTAGCTTTATCTGCCTAAACATGTCACTAAGCACGAGATTGATTTTCTATTTCCACTTGTAAATAGCTAGTGTAGTGTAGGCATTACAGTAACTATATGCACCTATACACGAACCGATACAACTGACTACGCGGGAACTTTACAACAATAACAAATAACAAAACTTTGTGGGTCACACAAAGTTTTGTCCTGTGTGGGAATCGAACCCACAACCTCGTGCACAGCAGTCGCATACTGCGGCCACTGGACCATCAAGGCAGTCATAAAACAAGGAATTTCGTACGCCAATATCTAAATATATACCCATGGCATAAAAACTTTTTTTATACTTCTTAGGCGGCAAACAAGCATGCGGCTCGCGGTTCGGCCTGGTGGTAAGCAGTTACCGTAGCCTATGGACGCTTGCAATACCAGATGTATCTATCATTTGCTCTTTATTAACTCAAAAGGGGAAACGAAGAAGAAAAAATATCTGGATCCTAGTGGATCAAGGAGGACAAAAAAATATCCCCGGATCCATATGTGGAGCATCGACGGTGGATCGTAGTGAAATGAGGCAAAATTTCAACACCAGTTTTGGAATGGAGTATCCCTGGGATGACTTTTTTTTTTCAAATGAGCGCTGGAAATCATTGAACACAACTACACCGCTACAGTTATTTGCCTGTATACTTCTGTCAAGTCCTTCCCCTGTCGGGCTTGCTCGCTTGCATGGTGCCCTATCCTTCTGGTAAAGCACTAACATCTTTCAAGTTATAAGGCTGTTCTCCGCAGTTTCACCAGGGATTAATTTGAATTTAACGTGTCCGTGCCACGTTTATTTTATTTTTTTATTTATTCCTAGCTGTTGCCCGCGACTCCGCCCGCATGGATGTCGGTTATCGCTGCAAAAAGTAGCCTATGTGTTATTCCAGACCATAATCTATCTCTGTGGCAAATTTCATCCAGATCCGTTCAGTAGTTTTTACGTTGAAGAGTAACAAACATCCATCCATCCATCCATCCATTCTTACAAACTTTCACATTTATAATATTAGTAAGGATTACTGTCATGCTCCTCTTATGTCGTAGCGCGGTGATGTTAAATAGCCTTTAACCGGCCTCAAAGATTTTTTCAAATGTAAGTTCCAAAGATTAGTTACATATAAACAAACAAACTCTGCAGCTATATTAGTATTAACGAGAACTGTGGTTTTTCAGGATAAAAATGCTATTAATAACATATGTGCTATTCCAGACTATAATCTATCTCTATACCAAATTTCATCCAGATCTGTTTAGCCGTTTTGTAAAGTCCCCCGCGACACAGAGCTTTGATCTCTAGAGCGGGAGTTGCCTTTTTAAAAAAAAAGAGACGTAAATTACGAAATCTATGGCAGTAAAGTTAACTTAGTAACATGCTGCGTTCTGCAACGGTTCTGCATTGCTGTTAAAATCTATACCTACCTCTTTGATTATAAACACGTTAATAATCAAACACCTACCTATATTAGCTAAAATGCATGAGAATGTCAATCAATCAGTGGCTTATGTGATTGGTGTGAATAACCACTGCGTGGCGAGTTGTGGGTTCGATCCCCACACAGGACACACCCACTTGAGTGGTTATCATGAGTCTGGGTAGGTACATACCTATTTTGTATCTGTTGATTCTATGTTTGTAAATTCCACAGCGACATAGCTTGTTCCCTAGCGGGGTAGTTATTTTTTTTTTAAAGAAAAGAAAAATCTAAAGTAATAATAGGTAGGTAATATGAGCTTAAGTCCTTTGTGTAATAAATAATTATCAACAAATACTACCTATTCTGTTTTAAAAGCCAATAACACAGACAATTAGCTTAAAGTTATTTACAATAAATAGCATATGCATAACGTAAGTCATTATTGCAAATTTTAAAAAGCGCGCTGTTCGCCTCTATATAGCATTTTATAATAGGCACATCTGTGACACCAGAGCCAGACGCGTCTATAGAAAAAAAAAACAATTTGTGGTCTATTGAATATGCGACGCGCCGCGCATTTTGCAAAGCAAAGGTCGAAAACCTCCGCGAGCGACAATGGACAAGACTCTTCCACAATTTAATTGCGCTTTAGTTCTAATGTGTGTCCTCACCGAGTCTTTAGACAATTAGAACCAATTTCAAAGATTAGCTGTTAAAAGAAGTAGGTGCAGCGAATGAATAATTATAAAAACATAATATTATTTGCGACGCGACGACGCGTCGATGATTACTCGTGCGGTCGTGCCGCGAAGACGCCCTTGAAATAACAAAAAAATAAACAAATAGCAATGACCTCGGCACACATGATAGACGCGAATACTTACACTATTATTCAAACCGAGTCAGGTCAGATTAGGGCGGGCATTATAATTTATAGTACACGTTTGGTGAACACGTTATTATGAAATAGAACTAGAATCACCGGCTAGTTTAATTTGATAAGGTGACGTCATCGTCGTCTGGGCCCCCAATTTGACGTCAGCTAGTACAGTGACCCACAAATCTACAGACACAATAAATTCAGCAACGTACGATGCGAAACCGCGCGGAGGTCAATGAACTGTTGACGTATTTAAAATACGCACAAGTAGGTACCTTATCGCGAAATGTAGTACGCGGCGCGGCAAGCGGAGCGAGCTTGCTGTGCTATGTGTTTGCAAAATGGTTATTTATAGATGTGAGTGTCCGTGACGGATGGTTCGTGCTATTTCTAAGGTCCCGAGAGTTGGTGAGTAATAATATTTTATGATGTGAGTATTAATTAAACTCCATGAATGAAAAAACATATCAAACCTTCGCTAAGATTCCAATCAAATTCTTGTCGAAATAGTTCTGTTTACATTGACTCACTGGTTGATGTTGTATTTGAAAAACAAAATGATTCTATAGAAAAGCAAAATCTTGACAGATCTATTTGTTGTAATTTGTCATATTTTGAAAATAGTGATGGCCAGTTATTGCTTTTACCGTTAACCGGTTTTTTATATTATTTACGTTTCTAATAAAATGATTACACGGGATATCAATTAAAGTTATCACATAAGCGCTATCTTTTTCTCAAGACTTTTGCCAACGCCGGAAACTTGGTGAGAGTTTGCTTTTATGCTATACTTTTAAAGCTATTGATATTATGAAAATGTGAGAAAGGAAGTGTGTCTGTCGTGCTGCTACAAGACACACTACACCAGAGTTCTTTCTTTGTAAAGAAAGGAAGAGTCTGTATTTGGTGTTCGAGCGATTTTAAACTTGATATGTACTTCCATTAAGATTCATATTGGCAGTGAAAGCACTGCATTGGAACCTTGTCCGTACAAAACGAGGCACCCGCAGTAGCCGCCCTACCTACCTATCCACATAATGCGACGGATACAGATCCGAGTTTCTTACTTACACATACACGTGAAGTACGAAGGCCAGTTTTAAATATGTGTATGTGTCGCGAATACATACGGCTTCGATGATCAGCAGGTGTAAGCGAACTAAAGGCAAGGGGTTATTGCGATTAACTCTTTTATCCCTTCGTTTCCATATGAAAGAGTAATGAACCTTGTTCTACTATTGGACAACGTCGATTAGTAACCGTGTGATTTTTATTTCGCACAAAGGCGGCATTATTTTATGGTAGTAATAGTTATATTATATCTAATGCTTGGACTTTTTATGTTGCTATGTTACAGTGTATTTATAAATGTCGTGTTTTCTTATTGAAATCTAATATGTTTATTTGTTTTATATGTCCCATTAATTAATTAATAACTAATTGGTATGTAATCATTTACTACTAAAGTAAGATTCTAATTAGATGAATTTAGGGATTGGATTATTTTAAGGAGATGTTAAATTATTATAATACCCTCGTAATAGAAAAAAAAATTGTTTAGATAATATTTTGCAAAGCTAAAACTGAAGTAACTAATTGTAACAACAAAGGCAAAACTGGCAGTGAATCGATTGCGAGTAACGAAGGTCATAGGGTTTGCAAGTGTGCGTATGTATGCAAGTATGCAGGCGAGCTCGGTGCGGCGTCGCTGCTGCACGCCTGCACCGGCGGTTGCAACACCCTCCCCCCTTCATTCTCGGCTTCTCGCTCGTCGCCGTCTTGCCGCTAGCCTGTCTCACCTCGCGGCCGGCAGCCTTGCGCGACGCGCCGCGCTCTTTCACGTTCAAAATTATTCGCAACCATTGCAAAAAAACTCTCTGTGCAATAAAAATATTTTATATTTCGATGCGTTCACAATTAGTTTTAAATACAGAGAGGTTCTTAAAAGTTAACAAAGAAATTAAGTGCCTTTAAAACTTTGAATGCACTCCTCGTTGCATGTCCCGCGCGCGTCGTTATGTTATGAGAACCCCGTACTGGCGGTCACGTTGACGTCGCGCGGTGCCGCCATATCTGTCTCGGCCACCAACTAGCAAAATTAATAGGTAATTATTTTCGTGTACAGTGTTTCTGATTGATATTGTCGTTCAGTGACTGTGTGATAAAGTGTTTTCTATCTTTTACCATCCTTTGTGCTGATTCCAATCGGATTCTTTCTGGAAATTCAGGCGCGCGCCGGCCGGTTCTTATCGGGTGCAATGCAGTTGCAGTCTCAACTTATTGCAGTTTTGCATTCACCAAAGTTTCATGCGCGGAAAGTTTCTAGTGTTTATTTATTACTTCAAGAGAACTTTAAATGTGTTTTTAAAGTGATTATTTGTTAAAAGTGATATGTGTAGTAGTTTCTAAAGAGCCGTCACAGTTTACTCTGCTGTGTTATTTCGGTCATTGACCGCCGGAATTCGCATCTCCTTTATATTAGTGGTGTTGTTAGAGTTTTTGACATAATTCAGATTTTCGTTTTTTTAGGCTCAAAATTGTGTCACCTCACTAGAAGAATGCAATGACCCGCGCATTCGCTTTTTGAAATTTCACCTTCACCCGGATGGAATGAGGAGTGCACAATCCCATTGTTTCACAGTTTCATATGTTTGAACATCATTTGTTTTTTTGTTTTTCGGACGATTAGAGCGTTATCATTTTCTTCCAAAATTACAAAAATTACAAAATAAAGGTAAATATTATTTCTATAACCAGTAGTATTATAAACATAAATTTTAAATTGATAAAAAAATATTTGTTGCCATTGCTCACACGCGTGGCTTCCTTGAATCGTTGTTCAATGACATCATCTGTAGGCAAGCCAGATAGGTCCCAATTTTTTGTGTCCTAAGTTTACTTAAAATTACCATACTGTTGTATTATACTCAAAAGTTGCAGTAAATTAAGTGTAGTGTGTGTAAAATGATGCAGAATGGCGGAGGGCAATGGAGAGATACCCATTGAAGAAGTATCTGGGAAGGACTCCGATGTTGGCCGGACACCAGATTACCGCAAACTCATTGACTATGGCTTGGATCCTAAGGTGAGCATTTTAAATATTTAGTTACATGCATATACTGATATGTCTGTAAAGTAGCCTAGCTTAACCTGACCAAATATTGCAGAAAAAAAAGTAGGAATAAAAAATATTTTGCCGTTCAATATAAAACTTATGTTCACTTATTTTGTATTATAATAGTGCTCATATAGTCTCAGTATGCGTATTGTAGAGCTGTCCTAGCTGTAGACAGTACTAATTGACACATGGTATATGCAGAATCAAATTTTCAGACCTTTACACATCATTCATCACGTGGGGTCCGACGGCCATTTAAAATTTTACTTCTGAAACATGCTTTTAACTTAAAGACAAAGGCATATTATACCATATCTGAGATGTAGTAGAGGCCAAATGCTGTTAACCTTAGTACTATCAGTGTTTTATTTTATATTTTAAAAAAGTCTTATTGGAATAAGCCTGGAAAGCTCCTTAGCTTTCAGGTATATTTTATTCTACACTATTCTTCCTGGAATCTATTTATTCTCTATGGTCTGTCTCTTGTAGTTTTTATATCTTATTGGAAATTGTTTGCCCAATGTACCTACTTACTTATATCTGTTATAGTATAGGTATAGAACAGTAATAGTTTTCAAGTAGTTTGCTAGGTATGCAGTTACATTGTACATGTACATTATGTAATGAAAAGGCTTCCTCAAGCTGTCCAGTCAATGCTCTTACTTGTATATGTATTAGATTTCATTCTATGTTGTACATAATAAATTTAATAGGTATTGAATATCATGAAATTAAAATGTCTTGAAGTGTTGTGATAAACATAACTTTTTCACAATACTTGAGTCTTTATAACTGAAATAATATCTAGGTAATAAAACTGGCTTATTACTTCATGTCTAGCTATGATTCACTAGTCTTATCATAGCATGGCAATTTTCTTAGAAACCCATGTGGGTACTCTATATTTCTTATGTTGCTAGACCTGAAAAATTTTATGCTTTGAGGAAAAAAATATTATGTTGGTAACAGTATTTGCACTTTCTCTGATAATGTTGACTGTTGACCTTTGCCATATATTATCAACCCACCTACAAGCATGCATAAAGACTTGCATGTATAATTATATTTATAAAAATATGCTTACTACCTTGTAAGAACTATGTGTAGACTGTTGCACAATCTTTGCTCTGGCTATACTATAAAAATCGATTGGTCTAAAGAAATGTAGGAACTTGCCTACCTAGTCAATATTGAATGCACTATTCAAACATGTATGAGTTAATACAATTTTATCGCCTATAACTATTCCGTAATCTTAGATAAAATATACTAGATTGAATAATACATGTATTGGCGAAGTTTATACAAAAATGCATAGTTTTTGCAAGTGTAATGAATCAAATTGGTATTCTAAATATGTTCTTATTGGAATACCAAAAGGTTGCCAATTGTTTAATGTATTTAAAGCTATGTACAGGCAGATTGAATTTATCATTCGGAAATCCTTAAACGCGTAAGGTCAGTGTATGGTACGCGTCGCGGGGGCGGAGGAAACGCGTGGAGAGGGGGTAGACACTGAGTAATTTTCCTCGTCACTGTCCTTACAAGTTTCTGTAGGTACGAAATATATTTAATTGTAAAGTACTTAACTAGTCTGTATATGTGCTTTGTGCCCACCCCCTTATCTTTAAATAATAATATAATTATTGGTTACTGAGGCAAGTTGCGATGGTCAGTGCGCTATTATTTATCGTGAAAATAGTCTTGCGATAATACGATATCTCTAAGTTGCTTGTATTTTAGCTCTTAATGATATACCTATTGCCACTGCACATGCAACACGCAATAATAGGGTACCCAACATATTTCACACTTAGTTGAAAAAGGACGTAAGTAGCATTGTGCAATTTTTAACCTTATGTTAATTAGCGCAGGGTGTAAATTGCCGAATAGATGTATAGCGTTGCGGTATTTTTAAGTGTCTAGGTAGAACATACTAGTTTCCACTATAGGCTTCGCTCGTGTGTACATTCCCACAAGGTATTTTCCGGGATAATAATTAGCCTATGTGCTTTTCCAGACTATAATCTATCGATATACCAATCAATTTAATCCAGAATACGTTCCGCTTTTCTGGTGTCATTAAGTAACAAATATCCATCCATCCAAACTTTCTATTAATAGGATAAATTATATGGCCCACCCTGACTTCGCCCGGGTTAAACTATATTCAGCTTCTTATTTTTCTTTTACATAAGACCCTTCTCCTGACAATAACGAACATAGCAAAAAAATAATTAGCGAAATCGGTTCAGCTGTTCTCCATATTTGCGCATAGCAACACATTCAGCGATTCATTTTTATATTACAGATAAATTTGCTTATTATCATGATGGAAAGTTTACAAACGACATTTTATACTGCCTTTGTCTTACCCGACGAGCAAAAATGGTCATGAGTGTCGCTTTGCGAAACTTTCATTTAGAACGCTTTACTCTTGCTAATTAGACAGAGACAGCACTAGTGATGTGTGACGTAGATACGTCACGATCTGTCCAGGTCCTTGTTACAGTATTATATACATGAATCTGTGAACTAAAATTTATCCAGCTGTTGCCCGCGGCTCCGCCCGCGTGGATGTCCAGACCATAATCTATCTCTGTTTAAAATTTCATCCAGATCCGTTCAGTAGTTTTCACGTGAAAGAGTAACAAACATCCATCCATCCATACTTACAAACTTTCGCATTTATAATATTAGTAGGATAATATAATATACTAACTGTTGTCCGCGACTCTGTCTATTTGGATGTCGGTGATTATCGTGCAAGAATGTACCATATGGCCTATACCATTTACACAGGATACTATTTATCCATCTTACTAAATTTTACTAGGATCCTTTTAGCCGTTTAGTCGTGCAAAGGTAACAAACAAACATACAGTTACGTTTGCATTTATAATATTAGTACGGATATGTAACAAGTATAATTATGCGGTAATTCATATCTACCTCAGTGATGCATTAGGTGCGTGTACGATATACTGAGCTAATCAAGGTTCGAAACCTAAACAGTATAGAGATTGTCTCTCAAAACTTGCTTATTATGAATATTTGACTGCCTTGGTGGTCCAGTGGTCACCAAGGCAAAAAATATTATTCCGTAGTTTGAAATTGTGGCCGGTATACGGCATCAAGCATAATCAAGCGTTCCCCTTATTGCATGGGACTTAAAGTGCTATATACCTACCTTTAACTATTCCATTAGAGGGAAACTATACCTATAGCTATGAATTCATAGCCACTTATGCAAATAGCCACGGGTTTTTCTTTCGTGAAACGTACTTTCAGTATTATATTTGGCACTGGCTGTTGCCTGCGGCTCCGCCCGCGTTGATGTCATGTTGATGAAAAGTTTCATTACGATGCGTTTAGCAATTTATATATATATTTATATAAATTTATATAATAGATATTAATTTTAATTTTCGCTACTTTAAGCTCAATTTATTCCTTAATCATTTTATTAATAAAGTACCCAGTAAACAGTTACGCCATGCTTTGTCCTCTTTCGAATGTCAAATTACTGATGACAAAATGAGAGAATAATAGTAAAATTACACCTATTCTATTCCACATATAGCTGTAAATGTATGACAAGGCTATTTTCACCCCATGCCTTAGATATTGACAGCATGAGAATAGTTTTTCAAAATGTGTAAATTGCATTTTCCATTCTAGAATTATTTTCGAATGTTCATATTTTGTAAAGGCACTGCTATCTAACGTATTCTGTAAGTACTATGTACTTGCATGTGTCGTATCTCACGCTCTATACGTTGCATATCATATATAAATTATTAGGTAATTTCGGTATTAGTAAATTACAGACGTTTATAGAAAAAAACAGTTTTTAAACCAACTTCATTTTGAATATTCGTTAGATTGCACGTGTCTAAATTCCCATATGATCCCATACGGCTACCAATGATACCAATCCAGGAGATACATAATCGTATCCTAGGGCCTTCCCTAGGATAACTACTACTTAAGGGTTCTTTTTAGTACCCGAAATCCACACGGGCGAAGTCGCAGACAACGGCTAGTTTGACAGGCATGTTGGTCTAGTGGTTAGTGAACCTGACTGCTAAGCTTAAAGTTGTGGGTTCGATTCCCAAACGGGATTCTGATTCATAAATGTTTGTTCAGAGTCTGAATATAATTTGTGTCCGGGAATTGTATGTTTGTAAAGTCCCCCGCAACACAGGGCTTGTTTAATAGTGCAGGCATTCTTTAAAAAAATAGTTTATCCTTACTAATATTATAAATGTGAAAGTTTGTAAGAATGGATGGATGGATAGATGTTTGTTACTCTTTCACGTAAAAACTAATGAACGGATCTGGATGAAATTTGGCACAGAGATAGATTATGGTCTGGAATAACACATAGGCTACTTTTACAGCGATAACCGACATCCACGCAGGCGGAGCCGCGAGCAACAGCTAGTAATGTATATAGTCATTGTCTTCCACTTTGTTCTATTCCCAAACCCGATGAGTTTGCTTCAGATTCTTATCCTCAATCGTAATATCTCGTTATATTGCCCGACAACATAAATAATCTCGAGACGGAAGCGCTTAAATGATTTCTAAACTGGAGATAATATTTAATGGTAACCATTGTGTCGTTTCCAGGTAGCAGCCAAGCTCGACGACATTTATAAGACTGGAAAGCTAGCGCACGCTGAACTGGATGAGCGTGCGTTAGATGCCTTAAAAGAATTTCCATCCGACGGTGCTTTAAGTGTTCTTGGACAATTTTTAGATTCAAATCTTGAGCATGTATCTAATAAAAGTGCTTATTTATGTGGAGTCATGAAGACCTATAGGTGAGTATCCTTGTATTATTTTGCATGGCAACCCGATGAAAATATTGGATGATGGCCAACTGCCCGGTGTATCTAGGTCACAATGTTAAAAAATTGATTTGACATATTATCAGGCGCGCTGCGGAGGACCGTTGAATTTAAATCTCGTGGCCCTCTGGTCGAGTTTAACTAGGAAATGTTGCCGTTTTATGTACTGTACGACCTTGCCGCTAAATGGCAATGTAAAAATCGACGCAGAATTTAAAAATAATATCTTTGTTGCATTGCGTCAAGCCTTCGAGAGACCAATCACCGGTTAGGGAGTTGCCGAGCAATCTCGTTTGTACAGTCTGCCGAATTAAATATCTTGTATCGACCTTTAGTGGAAGAGGTCACTCGATACTGATCATTAAATTGCAATAAAAATTACGTCTAAAATGCGCCCTCATAATGACCCGCAATAACGTATATTATTTTGGTAATTCTACCAATCCATGTCTAATTTCTACTACAAGCCGCGTTACAGAGTCAATACGATAATTACTCTTATTTAACTAACAGTTCTGATTGTTAGTAACAGCTTGAAACTGCAGTTTCGAGATGTTCCGTTAATAGGCATAATTGTTTGACATCTTTACGCTCAAGCGAAAGGGGCTTTGTCTTGAACAACCTTGGAGGTATCATAAATGAAAATGTCATATAAAGAGGTAAACTGCTGCCCGCTGTTTGCGAACTTACTATTTTATTTTAAATCGTCATAATTTTTAAGACGAGTAATACACCTTTAGGAGTTTTTGAATCTGATTACTATAGTCGGTAGTTTTGTGTATCCATTGAATTGATAGGCCTATCTATTCAATAAGCAGAATCAAGACTGCCGGCCTGTCCACATAATAGTAATTTACTTTTAAATAGACGCAAAAAGGCCATAGCCTTATCTACGAAATAGTGATTCACTTTTAAAAATTAAATACATATTATTTTACTCCAATAATGTATAAAATTGGTGCAGTTTTGTGAAATAAATTATAGCCATAGTTTCTAGTAAAGAAAATATGAGAGAAAGTACGCCGTTGTCAATTGATACGTCTTACAAAGCCCTGCTCTGGAATGTCGTATGTGAAATGTGACAGACTAACTGACGGATCATTTCGCTTGTCCTCGTGTTTATTTGCGCCGGCGCAAGATTAGATTACGAATGGTCATTAGCCCCTGTGCAGTCGTGATGCAGAACCTGTTTGTGATATTTAATGAAATGGTAATTGGACTTAGCCTTTTGTAGTTTTTGTACTGCTTTTTGATGAACCCCTTTGCATGGATTACCTATAATTATATTTTAAATTGGATATTATAATGGGTATACTACCTGATGACGCGTAAAATAAAGTATTGGATATACAAAGAATATAACCGCCCAATGCTTTCCTGCTAACGAACGTAACTGCAAAATATAAATTTTGGTAAAAACGCGCCTATAGTTAGTATCTTAGATGCGTTTTCCCGTAGACTTCTCATATAGACGTTGTTTCTTAACATAGCAGAATTGTTATATCTAAATCTTTTTTTTTGCAAGAGGGAAAACTCGAAACAAAACCCTTTACCAACCCGTCTGGCCAGCGTGGTATAGTTGGCTAATATCCCTTCAAATGTGAGGGTGGGTTGAGATGATATTTTTTTAAAATAAAAAAAATGTTATATCGATTCATTGATACATTGTCATATTTGTTTCATTTTTTAAATTTTTTTTTATACTACCAAGGTGACAAACAAGCATACGGCCCGCCTGATGGTAACCAGTTACCGTAGCCTATTTGGAAGTATGCGTTTACGGCAAAACATACTGACAGGGATTATACGAATACACCACAGTGTTTTATTTCATTTTACTACTGCATTCTATTACAGTTAATGTATTTTCGGATACGGGCGAATAAATTAATCAAGTAGGTTTAGTCATGACGGGTTCCTGTAATTGGAACGCAGCTTTCTGAGACAGGAGTTCTTCAAGACCCATTAAAAATTCCAATCACCAAAAAGTATATTATATAATTTAAATTAACTAATTTTCCAACAGTCAGACTGGTTGACAGAATACCTGACAGGCAAGAGGTAAAGACACCCTTTTTAATATATCCAAACAATATTATTAATGGTTATTTTAACGGATTCCAGACAGAAAAGCAGAGCAGGTGTGCAAGGCACGCCTGCGCTGTCTTCTGCTGTCCAGGTGAAGGGCCCCGACGAAGAGAAGATCAAACAGATATTAGCCCGGACCGGGTACACGTTAGATGTTACTACAGGTCAGTATAATAGTTATAGTGTAAGTTCGTACGGATCCAGTTTTGTAAGCAGTTTCGCACCAGTAACTTTTGTCTAGGTTGCTAGTAGACTGGATCCGAATAAAGCCACCTTTATCTATTTCTGTCTAATCCTTTAATATATATGTACAACCTTAAAAACATTTTTTTTGGCCACGGCTTCGTTCGCGTAAAATGTTTTAAGCCAGCCTAATTCGCTCGAAAATAGCATAGCTATAATCTCGCCTCGTTTGAGTTTTAGAATATAATAATTCCATAGATTATTTCCCAACAACTCCGCCTCTAAACTTAATCAGTAACTTTACACTCTTAGTAATATAACTATATATGTGTATGTTGGTGTAAGTGATATAGACAGTAGCCATATTTATTCTGAAGCCCCTCAGTTCACGTCATTAAGTTAATTTAGTTCATTGCCGCTAGGTGGCGCTACTAGTTGCAATACGACAGTATTGCAAACAAGAAAAATGTTGCTCAATCTGATGAGAATATTTCCCAAGTTTTTTATAGTGCAAAGTAAATAGGTAACTAATAGGCATGTTCACAATTTCTGTGAGCATTTAACCATGAAGACATTCATTCATTAAGTCAGTACATAGTAGGTAATTAGAATGGGCGGGAAATGTATAGTGGGGCTATTTCATATTGAACACGTGAGTCTATAACTGTACAACATTCTTGTTGGACTCTGATAACAGATTCATTATATCCTATAAGTTGTATTGGACTACCGGACTCCGTTGTCTATGGTGTTGACCATTGAGTACTGGAAGCATATTTCGTTCTCATTAGAATCTTGCTAGCGGAGAAACGGTAAACTAATAAGAATCTTACAAGGGGAACTACAAATATAAATAGGAATAGCCGTTTTGTGGATTTATGATAGGTGAGCTTTTTGTGTATATATTAAAAGACCTTTATTCGTAGTATTTTCACTCTATTAGTTTAATTGATTTGAATTTAAAATTGATTTCTATCAAATTATTTTACCTGGTCTATTACGTCCTCATGTCCTGTCCCGGTATGTCCCGGTATTTCGCTGTTAGGTATACGGTTATAACATAGAGAAATAGTAGATGCATATGCGTCAGGTGTCAGTTAGGTAGGTTAGATAGCTTGTAATGTCGTCTGCAGTTAGGTGACGTCCTCCTATGAACATGACACAGGTCAACGTAAGTACGGCGGGCCGCCGCCCGGGTGGGAGGGCGGTACGCCGGGCGCCGGCTGCGAGGTGTTCTGCGGCAAAATCCCCAAGGACATGTACGAGGACGAACTCATCCCGCTGTTCGAGCGCTGCGGGACCATCTGGGACCTGCGCCTCATGATGGACCCCATGACGGGCACCAACCGCGGCTACGCCTTCGTGACGTTCACCACGCGCGAGGCCACGCAGCGTGCCGTCCAGGAGGTGAGACCGAGACCCCGCGTCCCCAGTGCCCACAGCGCGTCGCCACGCTCCATGTCCCGTCTCCCGTGCTCTGCTCGCTGCACCACGGTACCCGAGCACCGGAGACTTAAGTGTTGTCGTTAGAGGGAGCGGCCATTATATATGTGTTTTATGTTGCTTCAGACCTCTGCTTCGTTATTGTTTTAGCTGTATTTTTAATCAAATATCTGTTCTATTATTTCCCCGCATTATACCGTTGAATGGAAATGTTCTCTCCCTCGAACATTAGTGTACAATAAGCCGTAGAGTTGTTGAACAAAGGTTGCAACAAAGATTGGTGCCAAGTGTACGAAGCGGGCTGCGGGTCCTCGCAGCCTTGAGGAGTTTGCAAATATTTAGATAAATGAGCGGCGAGCGATGATTGCGGCACCTATCTTTGTGCGATACATGGATGTTATCGAGCACATCTGTACCAATAGCCAACATTACAGCACACTGTGTTATCGCAAGACTAAAACAATGGTGCAATTGTTCATTATCAGCATATCACGATTGGTAACACAAAATTGTGTCAAAACTCTAAAGCTTTACTGTCGATTTTTATATTGATTAAAATTGGTGTTATTAATTTGATGCAAAATTTATTCTAATTTGACGTCTACTTTCCAGGTGACTCGCCGAATGTTTAAGTATATTATCCCTTGAAAGATTAACAGTATCACAGCACTTAGTTGCCGCGCGTTTGGGGACTTGATTTCTGTGTGTTGCTACCCTCCTGCGAGACCATCACGTCCACTTTGCGTCTCGCTCTCTCTCGATACTTGCAATAGCAGTCAATAGTAATGCTGAAAAGTTCGCAAGCTCATGATGGTCTCTCCTAACGCAGTGCAAGTCTCCAAACCGCGGCCACACTTGCAAGACTACTAGTAGTCATCAGCCAGTATTTTTGCAAGGTCCCAATCATTTGCCTGTCGAATATATTCACAGTCACACTTGGGAGATTTAGATTTAAGCTTCTTCTATCATTTAAAAAGCATGTCATTAATATCCTGCACACGGCGGCCATTTGCACCCATTCGCCAAATTAATCCAGTAATTTGATACTAATACGTAGTAAATAATATAGATGGAATATTTGGAAGTATTTAATGAATGTTTCGTGGCAAACAGCCGCCGTACAATTAATATGTAATCACTGAATTTGTGTAAATGTGCAATGTAACACCTATGTACTGATCTAGCCTCGCTTGTCCTGAGATATCATCCCGTTTCTACTGTTGCACCTCGTTCAATTTTAAGTTGCTTACTTTATTTTTTGTTACCATTACACTCGTACTCGCTTCTTTTTATTTTCACTTCATCAAACGGTCCACTTACAGGGTTAACTTTGAATTGGTTTCGAACAGTTCTCCAACTGAGAATTTAAATATATCTCAGGCTCTCCTCTTTGCTCCGTACAACACTGTCGGCTTATCATCCAAATTCAGTTAACTCATTACGATTGGCTCTAACCGTCATCATGTCACGCGTCGAATGGCGGGCCGCAAGGCCGCCGGCGGCCGAGGCCCGGCCGTACGTGCCCGATGCGACGCCCTTTTTCAAAATTTTTCCCTTGTTATTTTTCCCACAGCTCGATAACCATGAAATTAAAGCAGGGAAGACTCTGAGAATTAAGATTAGCGTACCGAATCTGCGACTTTTCGTCGGCAACATTCCCAAGTCTAAAGGCAAAGAGGAGATACTGGAAGAGTTTGGTAAATTAACAGGTAAAGTGTCACTCTCGAATGAATTAAGGAGTTTATAGAGTTGTCGGGTTGAGTGCGTGGGGCTTGGTGTGGACCGCTGAGGGTGCCCCGCTTGCTCCCGCTTGCTCCCTGCGTCCCTTTCCCCGCCGCGACTCTCCAGTCATTGGGCCCGGACGCGGCCGCCGCCATGCGACCCGGCCCCGGCCGTTGGCTATTCTCCCTCGAATTGTTCTTGCAGCTGAATGATTATGAAATTCGAAAGGGGAAAAAGATTGGCGTAACAGTTTCCTTTAACAATCACCGGTTATTCGTGGGGAATATCCCTAAGAATCGAGATCGGGACGATTTGTTTGAGGAGTTTACTAGGCACGCACGTAAGTCCTTGTCGAATTCATAATAAGTGCTACTCGGTTGTTTATTGACGGCGTGCCGCGGGGCACCGTGACGGGCGCGGGCCGGCCCATGCGACCGTTGCCGGGCGAGCCGGGCGCCGCGTCACCGTGGCCCGCGGCGCGCCGGACCGACTTTACCTATTGGCCTCTGCCTCGAGAATGCTCACTGGTCATGACTGGAGAACCTTGCTGTTGTTCTCTAGAATAGACTTCTTCAGTATCGTATATGTTCTCCTGGAATATTGTTTGATTTGCTTCATAATTCTGTAGCGTTGATTGACTGAACTTGCGTCGGGCTCGAGGGAAGCTTTGTTCATAACGTTAGCCTGCCTGCGCCCCGGTGCACGTTCCTTATCCGTGTTGTATGATTGCAGCTGGGCTCGTCGAAGTTATTATATATAGTTCGCCCGATGATAAGAAGAAAAATAGAGGATTTTGTTTTTTGGAATACGAGTCTCACAAAGCGGCGTCACTAGCTAAACGTAGACTGGGCACTGGTAGAATAAAGGTAAGCATCGCAACTGTTTCTTGTATATACTTGAATACTTGTTTATAAACATTTAATGAACTGACGAATGACTTTAGGAATCCAACTTTGCGCAGGTATGGGGCTGTGATATAATAGTGGACTGGGCGGATCCCCAAGAGGAGCCTGATGAGCAAACAATGAGCAAAGTAAGTTGTATCTGATAAACATTTAATGCACGTGTAGTCTAGTTGCTTAGGCGATTACTGCGCCGAATGAAGGGGCAAACATTCCCTTAAACCAGTCGCTGGATTTATATCTAGAAGAAATTTGCTTCATGCACCCATGCTTGTATGTAGTCTACAAACTGCTGCTTATTATATTGCTGCCCAAATTTTCCTTTAATCAGTGTCCGATTGTACTCTTCTCTTGATTATTTGATTACACAGTTTATGTAATAAAAATAGCAACCCTAATATGTATGCGGGGCACGGGTCTCCTCTCTTCTATCAAAAGGGGTTTAGGCCTTTGGCCTAATGCCGGTTAGTGAGTTTTCCTTCACCGTTAGCAGATGGTAAATTATTTGATTAGTACATACAAATGCCCACAAAGCGAAATTCACATTGGAGCTGCTACACGGGATCGAAATCGCACCTCCTGCGTGCAAGTTGATTACATTTCCATTCGGCCACCACTGCTGTTTTTTCATTCAAACAAAATTCAATAAAACTCCGCATTTAGGTTGAGGGTCTCTGTTTAATGTTGGATGTATGATGCAGGTAAAGGTGTTGTACGCGCGTAACCTGACACAGGAGATAACAGAAGATGCATTAAAGGAAGAATTTGAGCGCTATGGAACCGTGGAGCGAGTCAAGAAGATTAAAGACTACGCCTTCGTGCACTTTGAGGACCGGGATTGTGCAGTAAAAGTAAGTGTCCCCAAGACTTTCAATTATATTGTCCATTTTTAGGCCAATGTTTTGAGCAAATGTGCTCAGTCTAAGATAACAGTATGAGTTACCAATGCTGGCAAATATTCACAAGCAAAAGTTGACTGGCAAAAAGGCCTTTGACATTAAGTCCGCCTTTGCACACAAATTTTGTAATAAATAATGTAATTATTTCTGTAACTAGTAATTTGAATACCAAGCCAAACTCATTACCGCTTTACTAATACAATTGACGGACAATTGGCGTTGGCGGATAACGCTCCTTTTTCACTGCGCGACGAAATATAAGTTGGTCAAGATTAGTCAGGCACATAATATCCACTGCCAGAGAGGGAAATCTCGAAACAAATCCCTATACCAACTCGTCTGGCCAGCGTGGTATAGTAGGCTAATATCCCTGCAAGTGTATGGAGGAGACCTGTGCCCAGCAGTGGGACGTTTATGGGTTGAGATGAGAGAGTCATTAACGAATATCGTCTGGTAGGCAATGCAAGAGCTAGATGGCAAGGAGATGGGCGGCGCGCGCTTGGAAGTGTCGCTGGCTAAGCCGCCCTCTGACAAGAAGAAGAAGGAAGAGATATTGCGCGCGCGCGAGCGTCGTATGATGCAGATGATTCATGGACGTGGCGGGTAAGCGCTCCCACAGCTTACTGGGGACCTTACTTGCATCGCATAGATATATCATATTACGTATCTCCATAGACTTAATTGGCGTCAGAGATTATATTGAGTGGGAAGGAGAGCTGGGCAAATTAGAGCAGCCTAATTGGCGCAGTAGATGTGAACTAAGTGTCGCCAATGTTTTGCTCGGATAACTATGGTCTATCGATCATAGCTGTCTGTGTAACACATTATACAACCTAAATTTGGTTTCTACGAGATCCGAACAAGTAATTTTGTTGTACCATTAACTTCATAAGGCGACTAATGCATCTAGCGTTAGCCGGGTTTCGAAGTTCGTGTCACTTTCTCCTCTTTCCTTCTCGTCTTAAAGCTTATCTACAAGATGTCATTTAACAGTTCAGACGTGTTTTCGTTCAGGTGCTCAAGTTTCAAAGTTAATTTGTGTCAAAATTCCCTACCAAGAAGTGTTTGCAATAACATTTTCAGAAAGCTGAGATGGCAGAGACTGCAAAACGTGTGTACTGTAAATGGCGCTTTAGCGTGGGCTGTTATTGGTTACGGCTGTGTCGAACATACCGTTCTAATAGCGTTGTTGTAGCTGTCATTCTGTAATTTGTCTGCGCTTGTACTGTTTTATGTTAACGCTTAATGATAGTTTTCCAATTTAGACAGTTTATTTCATAAATTTTCAATTAGTTCCAAATTTTGGCGCATACCAATTTGAATTACAACATAATAACGAAACATGGAACGGTATAATAGGTTTTGTCAAAAACGTTGATACGGGTGAATGCGATATATCAAGACGATGCAACTGTGGTCCCTGATTCATATTATTTATATTCTATGCATAATTTACTTTAGAGGACAATGGGCAAAATATGGTTATTGGTTTTAATCTTTACCTATCTTGAAGGCTGTTGATACCATTGAGATTTCTTAAGTTAACTCATTCTCAGTCAATTAAAAACTGTTAATTTAGCTTTTATCTCTTTTTATCCAGCGTGCTTTGTTTTTATATGGTGAGACTAAAAACCAAAAGCATATGTGCCCTCTGACTTCTAATATTAATGTTCTAATGTAATTTTTTTTACTATATACTATGTGTTAGATATAAGACTTGGTTAAGATACGATACTAAATTGTTTACGTGATCCTACCTAAATATTTGATTGTTGCATTTTGGCAAAGTAAAGTTCTTGTTAAATTTTACTCCAGTAAACCAGCAAACCAGATTGTTGTTTTGGAATGTTGAGCATCAACGCTCTCAGTGGATGTTATGTATGCAGTTGAAAGGGAATTTACTTAAGTTATGGAAATTAGTACGAAATTGATGTCTCCTCTCATTCTTACCCATTTACAAAATGCAAGATTGAAAAAAGCAAGGGTCAGCATTATTTGGCTTCAATTTTTTCATGCCATTTTATTTTTCTTGGCGTATTAACAAGGTATTAAACAATGACAGCAAGAGAAATGCCTTTCAAAACTCGTACCGCATTCACACGATATAAGTTTTAAGGCTGACTTCATTTGTGAAGTAATACAATGACACTTGCTTTTTGCGATACGTGCATCTTGTAAATGTCGCTTATACTTGAGAGGTACTCTTGCTTTATAGTGAAGCAATTGTTTGCGGATTATCTGAATTCAGACCTTGCTGTTTATGCTTGAAGGAAGACGCAGTTCTCATTTAATTCTTTGCTTTTACCTAAACACTATCACTTGTAAAAAAATCTTAGCTTCATTAATGACCGCGGAATTAATAGGTTCTCTATAAGATTTAAAAACAGCAAGGTTTATAGAATTCTATGATAGAATGGCGCATCACAATTTCGTACTAACCGCCTGATTTAATTTACTCTGGTCTGTGTGTGAAGTTTGTGAGTTTACTGGGGATTACTAGGCACGTTCACAATGTCTGTAACGTGATGTTAACTGTCAGATTGGATTGGTGCAGCTGCTCCCCGGTACTGCGTGGCCGCACGCCGCAGCCGCAGCCGCGCCCGCCGCAGGCGCGCGGCGACTACGGTTAGTATACCGCACACACATCATCACACCACACACATTACACCATACTGTCACACGTCGACACGGTGGGGTGTGTGGACGCTCGGTGGTGGACTATTCGTCTAATCATTATTCATTTATCATTTGTTCAATGTTATTTTATCATGAATTATGCAGATGGTCAGCTTCGTATAAAGCCGGCTAATATAGGTCTCAACTCTTTTACCCTTCGTCCGTGAGTAGACTCGATATTTTTTGGATAGTATTGGTGTGGCAGCAATCTTTTCTATTCCAACGTGACGAAGACTGACGCTCGTTTTACATTTGAAATTGATATTAAGAAAGACAACAGCTACGAGTAACTATGTCTGTTGTCTTCTGTAAGGTTAAGTCCTTTCCAAGTTGGGTTTGGGCTTGCTTGTTTTTATTTGGCTCCTTGCTTATGTGCGCCCGACTCTTCGAAAAATTTTACTTACGGACATGATTAAATACCAGTTAACGATGTTTCTAATGTTTTTGTTTGCTACGCTACCTATGTGACCTTTTTGTCTCGGGAGTTTTGCTAGGCAAATTGTTTTTCGGTCCTCCTTCGTTTAATGTGTTAGCTAACTTTCAATTGAAGTGACATCTGTTTTAATTTATGATTAAACTACTGTTTATTAAAGCTGCCAGAAACTGAAAACGATAATCGGTCAACTTCTATTTCTACCTATGATAGTAATTAAGAAACGTTGCGTTAAAGATTATGTATTTGCTAAACTACTGACGACGCTAGTTCTTGTAAGGGCGGATTGCATTGTATTGACGAATGTAGCGGATGTTTTGCCGGCCAATAGATTGTATTATGTGTTAGTATACGAGCCCTTTAATATCTGCCGAGCGTTTACCATACCTCTAAAACAGTACAACTTACAGCACAGAGATAGGTGAAGGGAACTCGTTGAATTCGTTGTAAGATTGATACCATTATCTTTACATGATAGCTTGACGTTAATTACTTAGTTATATTTGACGACTCTATCCCTCCGCCTCTCTCCCGTCCCCTCACACACATACAGATGTGAACACGGTGTGGTCTCCACGCGCACACTCGCACATTCCGCTACTGTTCCTTACTAACAAGATGGCCGCTACTATACACTCCCTACACGGGACTTTCCCCGCCAGTATTGCCGAACGTTTTCTAGTATTGCCAATGTGAAATAATGGTAGATGTTTGGGAGTTTTTTGGTAGTGTATCGTTAAGGCCTCAGTACATGTTTCATTAACGCTACTATCTAGGCTAGTTATTAATGAAAGCTAGGAATAGGTTCGATGCATGGTTTCGGAACAGTTTTGATCTATCGAAGAATAGTTGAGGGCTACTACACATCGTCCATTGAAATTGTAATAACAATATTAACAGACAGTGCATGCTCCAGATGTGAAATCATTCTAGACTGTTCAGGCGTCGCACTGACCTCTGGACAAGTCGAAACGCTTAGGTAGGCTCTGGTGATGGGTCGTTAGCAAAAAATATATCATTTCTTTTAAATTCTGAGACAAGTTAATTTATTAAAATATGGACATAAACAATTAGACTTATAATAATGTTGATGCATGTTGTTTCCGTGTGTCAATACTGTGAAGAGCGCTTCAGTCGGTCCGTACCGAGGTGTGATCGCTGGAGGAGCAGAGGTGTTGGATTTAACCCGTGTGCTGTACCATACCATACCTGTACTGTGTACCCCGTGTAAAGTGACAGCAGCATGTGTTCACTTGTAATCTTTTCCCGGTACGAGTGTCGTGGAGGCTCGCAATCCGCCAGCCGACATCGGTAGCTTGTAAGTTAGAGTTAGTTTAGCTTAGCCTCTAAAAGGCCTGTGTTGTGTGTTTATAGATTATGATTACGACTATTACGGGTACGGTGATTACCGAGGTGGCTACAATGAGCCATTTTACCGGTACGATGAGTTCTATTTTGATTACGCGGGGCCACCGCAACCGTCCGCCGTCCGCCAGCCTACCAACAGACCGCAACCGGTGGGTCCCCACACACACTCACTAATGTATCACTCTTATTTACTAGTCACTAGTCGCTGTACTCATTATTGTTCTCTCGATTTTGATTTGCCAAATTTTTATCATCTACTGTTTTTAATTTTTTTTATTTTGTTGTTTAATCCCATCCTCGAACGGAGTTAGTGACTCGGTAAAGACGGTAGTGTGTAGGCCTGACGGTGGTGATCGCACTGCGGCGGGCGTGCCTCGGTCTTGTCACTGATTGCCGGGAAAAGTGTTAGTGGGCGCGCGGGGTGGCTGGTCGGCCGATCTCACCATCAGGTCTATATGACTGACGCCACTCCGACTAACATGCCCGTCTATCATCTGTACCTGTTGTTTTCATTTGCCATTAGCCACTTGCACCGCTTGAGTCATTCCGCCGCGCTTGTCACCCCATGTAGTGCTTTGCTTCGCTTGATCTCTAACTAATAACACGCTATCGCTTTGCCACCCCGCACACATCCCCGTAGGCGAGGAACGTAGCGACCCCCCGATGCTTGGAACGCCCGAGTAATGTTGTATAATTTGTCGTTGTTGTAACGAGGTAGAGAATATGTTGAGAAGACTTACTGACCCGCTTGGTAAATGCCTCACTCAGGACGACGAGCTCGGTCTCGGGCCCAACTCGCTTTACTACGATCTAACCGGAGGCATTCAGGTACCGCCGATGGGCGTTCTTTATTCCAAATTATTGTATTGATGTTTAGTGAATGTCGTTTCGGTGTTAGAATTGATTAGACCAACTCGACTGTTAGATTATTGTAGAAGTTGTATACAATATTTTTCATAAGTAATTATAATATTTAAAGTATTAAATATCGTGTAGGTATTTATATATATATACATAGAAAAGTCGTATGTACGTTGGTATTTCCGTACTAGAATGCGTTTATTACATTTTTGAATGATTATTTAGATAGTTTCAGTTCAGTAGGTACCTGACTGTTTCACTATATTAATTTTGTAACGAAACATTACTTTTGTTAGCTCGTATTGTGTGGCGTTCCACGGTAAAAGTGATTTTTTTTCGTAACAATGCTTGTGACGTTGCTACTAACCTTGATGTGAGCTCATCACATACTTTTATCTTGAAAGCCACAAATGTCGATATGTCATGCGCTCGGGAACGCTGTTCAAATGTTTGTCCAAATGTTTGCATAGTCAAAAATGTTTGTACACCGTCACCGTGTGCTGTATTCATAGTGTAACTTTATTTGGTATGTTGACAAAGTATTGCGGTAGCGAATTTTTTGCAGCATGATAGTTAAATTATTAACAATAACACACGTTTTATAATCCCACGTATTAAATACCTTGGTTGTGTAATTTGGTTGTGTTATTGTTGAAACTAGTATATCTGTACAGTACATACATTTTGACCGAGTTCTGAGTTACGAATTAATACGTCGCTACGCGCATTTTAGACAATGATCGTATACCTCAGCGTAAATAGGCAGTAAACAGTTGCATGTCGGTATTGTCGAGCTTACTGAGGATATACAAGTCGAGTCTACGATGCGCCTAGACTTATTTTGGCTAATATTTAACACAACGCAATAAAACATTACATAAACAGAAATCGGTCAGCTCTATGAATTATCTATAACACTGTTTCATTCATAATAATTTTCCTTGCGTTTGTACATATAAGACTAATTATGGAAAGAGACAGTGTTAGGGTGTCATATATTCCGTCCCGCTCTATTGCATCCCTGTGATACAATGGGCGGGGTTTATTCTCGCTGTTAACAAAAAAATTGGCCCAAGGATTATTTCTCCGAAATCTATGGCTTCATTTTATGAATGCAGAAACGTCAAATAGTATTGAAACTTGAAAGATGACTGTAAAGTCGAGTTATATAGGTACAGTTTTTAGTCAATCATTGCAAGTTTGAATAATGTTTGCTTGGCTTCACTTGGCTGCAACCGTCGATATTGGTAGTATCGCTTCATTCGACTGACGGTTGCTGTCAATTTAGGCTGCCTTTACGCGAAATAAGAACCAGAAGGACGCAGCAAAATGTAAAACCGTTTTTGAAAAGTAGTTTTTATTGTCACTAATATAAGGCTGTGTTTGACGTTGCCCGTCTGTATTTGGTTCTAATTCCGCGATTATTGACCGGAGAATAATCCGTGGGCCGTTTCATGGGTTGTAATGACGTATGTCGTGGTGGTTGTGTTAGGCTGGGTCATGTGGGACGGGCGGTCGATGGGCGCGGCGCGCGGCGGCGGCGCCGGCGTCCGCGGCTGGGGCCCGTGGTGGTGCGCGCCGCGTCGCGCGTGGCCGCCGCACGCCCAGCGCCATGCGTGGCAATCCCCGCGCCAAGCCAAGTTTACCAGGTCAGTGGAACTACACGCATCCCTACAAGTAACTGCACTGGACGAGAACGAAATTGTGCTAAAAGATAATTTTCAAATGGAAGCTGGACGCAGGCCCGATATTAATGGTTGACGCACTTATCAACCATCAGTAGTCTGTGCCTAGGGGTTTCTTTTATATGTAGAATTAAATTTGTCAGTCAGAGATCGGTTCAAAACTCATTTTTCTTAATAAATACCATCGTGCTAATGCCATATCTTCTTGGCGCACAATTTTTTTCTGGTCTATTATTACTTCTACATAAATACTTCAATGCCTACACAATTTACACATTCACTCCCACCTTACGGCAATCATCCTATACCTACCTACAACGGAAGACTTCGAGATTTTGGAGGCTTTGGTGAAGTAGAATCGTCGAATATTTTTTTTTATAAATCTGTCTGTGCACAATGTCGCATTCAAAAATATGTAAAGAAGCTTTTTTGCCATCTCAAAAAACTGCACACAACCCAAATGTACGAGTTGGTGCCTTTTTTAGACTCACCAATTCACCATACACTTTGTTTCCACTAACTTTTTTTTGTTTGTTACACTTACTGACATACCAATGTATTTTATATTGTCTTATGCAATTGCAAAATTCAAAATTTCGATGTAATAACATTGGACTCTGTCTCGGTCGACCTCGTTCCCCTAAGTATCATATCCTGAAACATTTTCTTTTATTTCAGCGTGTTTGATGGTTTGCGTGTAATCTGGATTAATGCATTGTATATCGGTAACTATCCTACTCCTATGTCCTTTATCAGAGGGCTACCACAAACTTGCCAAATTGTAGTAGAGCTCGATCGAGTGACGAGTCCATTGTTACCTAATTGAAGTTTGTGGGAGACCCTTAGGTTCCTGCTATCGTAGTTAGTAGCCCCGAGTTTGGTTACTGTCCTAATTTGTTGCCAATTGTGAGTTTCCAACCATTCCATTTCCTAGTATCCTCTCGTAATGTGCTGTAGAGAAGTGTCGGGACGAGCGCGGATGTGCGGGGTGGACTAAGCGTGTGGTTGTTGCGCAGGTAAACGTAAACACGACGGGGGCCACCAGAACGTCGGGGGGGAGTGCAAGCGGCGGGTGGGCGCGGGCGGGGTGGGCGCGGCGGGCTGGGGCGGCGGCGCGCTGGCGCAGCAGCCGCTGGGCAGCTAGCGCGGCGCTGGGCCTGCCCCGGCGCGGCGCGCGCGGCCGGCCCCCGCGCCGGAGACACTACAAGCTGCGCGGGGGGGCGACCGGCCGCGAGCGCGCGCGCCCTGAGGGTACCTTCACGTCCGGTCCTCGCTGCGTGCCGAGAGGATCGCTCTACTTTTTTCTATATATGTGTTTTTTTATTTGATTTTCGAGTTTTCGATTTTGTATCGCATCGATCCGTAAAAATCTTAAAGTAGGACGTTACGAAATGTTTCGATTGTAAGTTTCCCGTTATGCTTATGTTTTTCACTGTCGTATTAGCCGTATATATTTAATATATACTTATTTGAGGGGAGCGCGCGGCCGCGGTTGCCTGTTTGCGACCGCGCGCTCGGGTCGCGGACCCGTCGACTGTCTGTTTTTTTTTAATACATGTTATTCGATATATTTTATTCCTGTGAACGCATTTTGCGATGTGATGTGTATTTTAGCAGTAATTATTATATTGTAAGGAGTTTGACTGTTGTTTTTTGACATACTTACAACTTAGGATACTTGAATGAATAATCGGTTGAATTGAACTCACGACTAGCGATTACGGCTAAAATAAAACCACCCCCTGTACTCGAACATTTCCCGACTGTGTTCCTGCTTTAGTTTTTTGCTTTATTTTTATTACATATTTCCCTTAAAATACATTAGTGTGAGGCAGTAGTATTGTAAAGTTCAGGATTTCTGTAATGTTTATTATTGCTGTACTAAACTTTTTTTTTGTATTCGACCACATAGCATGTCCATACTGTTAGAACTCTGACTTGTATCAATCTTGTATCAGTTTAATGTGGAATAAATTTGCAAAACTGTGTTTGCCTTATTATATATTTGTTTCCTTTCTATCGCTTTTATTCCTAGTATTTATTTACCCACTCCTTACTATCTCTTAGTTTTGTTTCTATATTCTCTAGGAAGAATAATTAGTATTTACTCTACAAACGCACGCATAATTGTTCCTGTGGAGATATATTGCAATTTTGTATTAGGTACGTAGAATGCCTAATAAATCCCGTATCCATCCAGATCCTGGAGTTGGTGTGAATACAAACATTTATTTGGACCTGTGTACATAAACAGGTCCTGTGAGGGATTGATTTGGACCTGTGTATACAAACAGCTCCTGTGGGGGAATTACTTGGACCTGTGCATCCACACAGATCCTATCAGGGATTTATTAATCAGGCTTATAAGCAACCCTCTCTAGATAGAGGAGAGGAGACCCGCCGGCTGATTCTTTAAGAAACAATGGCAAACTGACAGTTGTTTTTTTTTTTTTTATACTTCCAAGGAGGCAAACAAGCATACGGCCCGCCTGATGGTAAGCAGTCACCGTAACCTATAGACGCTTGCAACACCAGGGGTATCACTCGCGCGTTGCCGACCTTTTAGAAAACTCCTTTCTTGAAGAACCCCATGCTATAGTCTCTGGAAAACTTCGGCAGGAAGCTCATTCCACAACTTGCTTTTTGCGGTGGCTCGGATTTTGCTCTTACGGAATACCCCTGCCGTGCCCAGCAGTAGAACATCAGGGTTGCTATTAATAATAAACGCGAACAGGTCCTGTGCCCTCACAGGACCTGTTTGGATGCACAGGTCCAAATAAACCCCTGTTTATTTGGACCTGTGCATCCACACGGATCCTGTCAGGGATTTATATGGACCTGCAATTATTCTACATGTACCAACTTTCTAATTATTATTAATTATGTAGGTACCAACGTATTGCACCCATGTTTGCAAAGAAATAAATTTGATTTGATTTGCATATACAAAATTACAAACAGATCCTGTGAGGCATTTCAATTTGAATTTTACACAAGTGGCAATTTCTATTTAGAAGAATTATTTTGGATTTTCATCTAGAATCGTTGATTTAAACATTTAAAAAATATTATGTTCAAAAATAAGGCCAACCGTGGGTTCGGTAGACTAATGTCATAAATTTAAAATGTCCACTATAGGTACTGTGCATTGATTGTACTATTCATAAGAATGTACCTATTGGTCGTTTCAAGCTTAATATAAAGAATTATTAGATAGGTACTTAATTGATGAAAAATACAAAAAAAAATTGCATGTCCAGTGGATAACGTAGATTATACACAAAGTAGCCAGTAGGTTAGGTACCTACTGTCGTGGTCCTTTTCGTATTTTTTTTCAAAAAATACGACCTCATTAGATAGGTATTTGAGGTACCTACCTAAATTTATCTAAATACAGAATTTGATTCAAATCGGTACTTATAGTTGCACGAAAATAAGTAGTCTCTTATATCTACTTATTTTCTAGTAGGTGTCTAAGTATTTATTATACCACGAAAATATTATTTTAGTTATTATTATTCTGTTATATGACTTGGTACTTTCTGACCGTTATATTGACTTTAAAGAGGACATTTAAAGGAACATCATGAAAATAAAACAAATTGTTACGTTAAAGTGGTGTAATCAAGTATGTGGTGGTGCTGGCTGGCCGCTGCTGGAGCGGCTGGGGGCGCGTCGTCATACGGTGTCGGGCGGCGGGGGCGGCGGCGCGGCCAGGCGCGCGGCGGGGGCGCGGCGCGCGCGCGGCGGGGGGCGCGGCGGCGGCGGGGGCCTGCGCGCGCGCCGCGCCCCGCGCGCCCGCCGCCGCCGCGCCCACCACGCGCCCAGCGCCGCCGCGCCCCCGCCGCCGCCGCACACTGCCCACCACCACGCCGTGCTCCCGGACCCGCCGCCCACGGCCACCGACCCGCCTATGGATACGTCACGCCTATAACCTGCGAGGGTCACTACCGAACCTGGGGCGATCGACTCCTGCACTATATTTATGACTGAATTAGGGTTACCATCTATGCAATTTTAAAGAAGGTATTTTTTGATATGTAGGTTATAGGTATGGTCTGGTGTAATACCATACTCTACCAACATTTGAGTTGCAGATATAAATTGCAGTTCTTTTATGTATAAATCCAGCATCATTGGATTCCAAGAATTCCCGTTAGGATGTAGATGGCAGCCCTATTTCAAGCATTCATTTGATGAACGGTAATGACCAAATGGAATCGATCTCCCGGTCCTTTTATTCTGTATGGATAGCTTTACAATATTCAAGGACAACAGACTGTAGAAATGCGATACGAAATAAAGTTCACGATCATCATCAAGTTTTTGAACAAGATTCAATAGTAGGTAAGTATTTGTATCTATAAACATTAGTAGGTTCTAAATCTTTGATTCGTTATCAAAGAATATGGTAAAACTAATTTATTTTAATTTAATTAATTTCGTTTATGGTAAATGTTTTAACTTTTATGTTTAGGTAGACGTGTTTACAACATGCAACATATAAGATTTTATAGAGAAGTATTAGATAAAGGAAGCAGAGATTGATGTGTGGTGAAGAGAAGGTATATTAGCTAATTGCCTCAACTCTATCGGAATTTGAAACTTTAATGATTGACATCTTCTACACAGGTAGATCAGATCAAATGTAATGGCAGTCGTGACTTGAGCTCCGCACGATAATTCGTTCATGAATTCCTTAGAAATTTTGTTCTTACGCAGCGTTTTACTGACGTCAAATTTCGCGGTCGCCATTAGGTATTTGCATCAATTAATGGATATAAAACAGGTCTGCTTTAATTTGTTAAGGCAATTAACTAAATATTTTCTTAGACGCAGCACATGACCAAGCGTTGCGAGGCTAAAGGAGCTACATTGTGAAAAAAGTCCATCAGGACTCCTTCAGTGTTTATAGAGGAGGCAACACAAACAACAATACACAATTGGTCTACAAGCCGAATACCTGGTTACACAAACAACAACTAAATCCCTTAAGGTACGTTTTATTTAAGCTCCTTCGAAGTCCTAAGACTGACCAAAAGCAGCATAGCAGACTCAAAAACAGAAAGTCGGCTGAAACAACTTGGAAAAGGACACCACACGAGCGTGTCCCTCGTTTACAATTGGTCACTTTTTATTCAACAGATGGTCGATTTATTGAATATCATTTCCGACTATCTATTTTTCCGTACGACCGAAGCGATGGCGATGGTTAGAACAGGAGGCGGGACGAGAAGGAGTCGTGCAAGGAGGTTCGGGGGTCGAGGATGGAAGGTCTGGCTGGAGGTAATATAGACTCACGTGCGCAGCGCCCGGTCAGTGCGGGGCGGCGAGCACAAGCGAGAGCGCGAGCAGAGCGGCGCGCGCACCGGCCCGCGTCGCCGCCGCGCCGCCTGCGCACACGCCGCGCCGCGTCAGACCCGCGCCGCGGGGACTTGCACACTAACTGATGGAACATGCACGCCACTCATCCGCTTCTCTTTTCCCAATTTTTTATTGTTCGAAACGAGAGCTGGTTCAAATCTACTCTTATTGAATTTTAATTTTCCATCAGATAGTGCTTCTTTAAAAACGATAGACAAGTCCCCGGGCCCCATAGTGCGATGACTCAATGCAAGCTTTGTCCCATTGGAGTAACTAAGGCATTCAATTGCAAACGTTACGGTTACCGAGCGCAAACGATTCAAAATACGTAACAAAAATTTAGACTTAGGACAGATCAGAGATGCAACTCTCCTGAGTCATCACAGTATTTTGCAACGAACAAAAAACAATACAATATTTAAATGGAATATAAATTTATGGATGCAAAAATGATTTAATATGAAAAACATTTAGATTCAAATTATACTAGGGGGAAGACTTGGTATGTAAATGAAAATGTCTGTAATCTTTGCAACATATTCAATATATTCTGCTAATTCACCAACAATAATATGATTTATCTTTTGAAACGTTTGTCTAATACCTAAAGTCCTAGAGTACAAGTAACAACATCCTTAGAGACAAAGATTGCATTGAACCATCAGTGGTATACTGAGAAAGTACAGTGATCATAACATTATTCGTATTTGTTTAGAGTTATTAGTTAACAGTGCTACAGTGTTTAGAATACAATATTTTACAACGATTTAGAAGATAAAAGCAGGAGTAAGCAGATAATGTACGACAAGCTCACGTAACGGTAGATACTCGTGTTGTGTCGTTGTTTACTTGCTCGATAGCATACGGGGTCTGGGGAATACGCCGACGCAGATATTGATAAAGTACATACCTTGATAAAGTGATTTCGTGCTCTATAGTATCGGTATTTCAGTATTTGCCCATTCAAAAAATGCAAAAGCCTTAAATATACATTGAGTTTGTCATTGGCCTATACTTCTTGAGCACTGTTTGGAAATTCTTTCGTGGAACTACCCTCGTCATGTTGTGTTAGAAAAAATCTTTTAAGCATATTATTACAAAGAAGGTGCTTATGTACGGTTTGATTTGTGATACTTCTATAATTTACTCTGCCTGCTTGTGGGTCTGTGTCTTTTTATAGAAAGATCCTATACCATGTCAACACATGGTACGGGTCAAATTTCACAACTTGAAAATTTATTAATTCAAGCTCTATATAAAAAAATAGTTTATGGCGGTAGTTGGTTATTGTGAAGAGATTTAAGTATCTATTATATACTTAGGTACCTACCCTATATGTTTAGAATTTTTTTACTGTCTACTCACAGCAATATTTAAAAGTAAACCGGTAAAATAACGATGAAATGGTATTCTATCGATATCTGTGACGTGTTCTGTAGCACGAAAAATTAAATGTACAAAAATAAAGAATCAGTAAGGTTACATAGCCAGTAGTCCACTTACTGCTTACTCCGTGAATATTCTCAACAAGCTACATTATTATAGTCATAATTTATATATAGACTTTATTAATTATAACCCCTAGTATGCAACGACAAAATGCAACGGTGTAGATACATTTAATATCCAAGTAGAAATGCAAAGTGCAGTAAAGTGCCAATCGTAATATACAGTGTCTTAAAAATCAATTAAAAATTTGGAAAAAATTTAGCTTATTTTTTAATAAAGATAGACGTGATCTAAATTTAAACAGGAGATAATCGAATCGTCGTACTATGTTAGACCTAAAAGAGAAAATCATTAACGCCTCGATATGTAAGTAGATATAGAACAGCTACTATAAAAATTCGAATACTTTTTTAAAATTTCTTCTCGTCTCGAACGAGAACACAGCCCTTCGCTCATGAGTCGTAGCGTTACACCGTGTCGCATGCGCACGCGTGACGCGCGCATGGCGCATGCGGCACGGTGCCGCGCGTGCGCTACAAGCTCGTGCTCGTGCTCGTGCTCGTGCATACTAACAGTGTTCGGGCGGCACGAGCGCGCAGTGGCGCAGGCCGGAGCAGGCGGCGGCGGGCGGCAGGCACGCGCCCGCGCACGGCGCCGCGCCGTCCGCGCACGCGCCGGCCTCGGCAGCGCTCACCTCCGTCCACACGGCGCGCCACCCGCCCGCGCCCACCGACTTGTCTGCTATGATAAACCTGCCACGCACCCCACAACATTTACTAACGATCTTCTATAGGATTTCTAGCTCTAATTTTAGGTAGAATTACCTACTATATTTTTATAGTTAGCTAATTTTGTCGCATCTCTATTGGGTTCTGTCAAGAAATTCACAATAGATGCTTGAAGTTGGGAAATTTGTCGAATCTCGGCAAGCACGTAAAGCCGTTCTCTCTGAACCTGAACTCTCTCCGGGAGCTTCAGATTGCCGTACTATCGAAATATTACGATGAAGGAATGATGGTTAATCTCCACAGAGACAAGCCACCATCACCGAAATTCGGTTAGGAAAACATAAATCTAGTCTTAAGTAACAATTAAATACACAGTAAAATGAAAACCAAACTATTGCATAAAAGAATACATCAAGAATAGTTACTCACGATAGTCTTATCGAATTGGATGAGGAGAGATACTGCCAGCGATCGGTGGGCGCCTTCTCGCCGCACAGCTCGAGCGGTGGGCCCGGACTCTCATACCATAAACGTAGCACTGCCGCTGGACATCCGCGCTCTACAAAACAATACGTTCATATTAACAACTACGTGTTCGTTCCTTCAGGACAACCTCAGTAAATAAATAAAAGTAGCACTACTAAAAACATTGTTTAATTTTTATGAGAACATATCATGACCTTTGTTCCAAGCCACAATTCCAGCACATTTGTTACTCTGGATATTTTGTTGCTGAAATTGTGACTTTGGATGTGGAACCTAAAGATAGATAAACAAGAAAGAATTAGGTATAACGTTTTGAGTTTTGTGGACTGAGTTTTGCTCCATGGAGCTGCATGCTCCGAAGGTATGGCAACAATATTCTTCAGATTTTTACATTTCGCACACTTTTCACGTAGGTACCTACAGCTGACAGTAACGCAACTTATAATTTATTCAGAAGAAGGTCATCATTTTCATAATACAGGTCTCAAAATCAATCTTACCAGTGAGATGTCCCTCGACAGCGAAATATTCGAAATTGAGCAAGATTCTCTTCCCAGGTCGTGCGGTGACGAACCAGTTGCAGACCCTGGACGCTGCGCCACGCACGGGTGGCTCGTACTGGAGCGGGTAGCGCGGGGACGTGATCACGCCCCACTCCGCTCCGGACATGTTGCCGCCACAGTCGCCAAATATTGACTTTGCCGGCTGGAGAACAATTACGTTATAAACTAGTAGCGGTACGTCCCCGCGTGGTCATGGATTTAGTTTTCGTAGGGATCAAAATATCTTCATGACAACTCAGTTACACTTTTAGATGCTTAGACATCAAGAAGAGATTTTAATCAGCATTGTGTTTTACTTATTATACTTAATAATTTGTGTAAAGTGCTGTAATCTTACCTCAAATATGTATCTGGCTTTGAACCCAGAGGCAACAGCCTCGAGGTTAGTATGGAGGGCTAGAACAAGGCCGCTGGCGCCGCGCGGCGAGTGCAGCGGGCCCGGCGTCGCCAGCCCGCACCAGCGCCCCAGGGGCACGCGCGCCCCCTCCCGCCCCACCCACCACGCCTCCACCCAGTCCTCGCTGCAGGTTGTTCCTCTGGAAATTAAGATCAAAACTGTTTAGAACACAAGTAAATATCATTGAAGTTAGGGTGTTTTGAAAACATACGAAATAAGACATGAATACCGCCTTTACCCTATATGCCATTTACGCGATTGACTTTTAACCGATTTAAAAAAAGAGAAGGGCTAGTGCCAGTACCCACTACCTACACTATATGGCCTATAGTCATACAGCGAAGGACGCGTGCAGGCTAGGTGGAGCGAAGATCTTAGAAAAGTGTGGATGTGAGAAGCATCCAGCTTCCTGTATGCTTCTTGCATCCAGCGAGTACGAGGAGCGTGCTCAGTGGCGTGCACTCACTGCTAAAGACTTATGATGATTTTGTACTCACCCGTAACGGCCAGCGGTAGCGTTCCAAGCATCAGCTCTAACTTTAAAGTGGTCAAACACAACAGTGACTTGTTCATTCTGGGTGGCAGCCAGCGTGTACGTGCAGTTCGTATGTGAGGGGTAGTTGGAAGGGTAGCGAGGAGAATTGAACTCGCCGCGTTTCTTTGCCTCAGAGCGGTATGTGAACGCACACTCGCCACCTGGGGCTGCTGTTCCTGGCACTCGATATTCTGAAAGGCAAAGAAATGTAGGTACTGCATAGAAGTAAATGGTTTTAGACTTTTATGACCAGTAATTAGTAGACTCCTTAATATTACTCTGGATGTTTTCTATAGGCAGAATCGTAGGGATGGTGGTGGTTGATTTTAAAGTGTAGTGTATGACGTAACACCTCTCATTCCCTTAAGTGTATATTGTATCGTAGTATGTAAGATTATGCATTAAACCTCAGACTTTACACGTGACAAAATCTCTTAATTTAACAACCCAACTCCCAACATTACCCGACAACCCGACACATAAGGTGTGTTCGGTCCTGAACGGAACCAATTTTACAGTTTAATTTGTAGAATTTATATGTACCTACCTATGTCAAGGGAAATATCGTGAGCAAATCACCATGTCTAAGGATATTCTGACCCTCTAGACAAGTGGCATAAGCGATAGTCGAATCGAAAAGTCAAAAAAGCAAATGTATGGGGTTTGACGTAAGTTTACGACATTATATCGTAGACTTACGTCAAATCCTATACATTTGTTTTTTTTACTTTTCGTTTAGGGGCTGAAGGCTTTTCTTCACTGAAGTTGAGTCATTATGCATCAAATCAATAAAATGTGCACTGGAGACACGTACTAACTGACAGGATCCCAACTGCACCACATGTTTAGTTACATGGCTCTGGTCTTCTGTAAGGTAGAGGTCTTTTCCTAGCAAAATAAAAAAAATAATAAATATAATTCTCACCAGTCTCGAAAGTATATTTTGCCTTAAATCCCCTTCCTTGTAGCTCGCCAGAGCTGAACACCATAACGAGTCTGGGTCCGTCAGACAACAGTGGTGGTGGAAATGGTGGAGTACCACTCACACCTTCACCACATAGCTCAGCATCATGCTTGTCGTATGAGTCGGTCGCCTCCTGGCCGCGGAGGTACACCTTCAGGTACCCGTCTGGACATGAGACACTGGGAAAGAAATAAGAAACATACAGATAATAGAAAGAGAACAATTAGTCGATGTCAATTTACTATCCTTCCGACTATAGTCTTAACTATAATGGATTTTAAATAAGGTATTAGACAAAAATTTTTATGTTACTATTGATATTGTTTTTTTATGTTTTTTTTGTAAAACTGTTGGTTTTCCGAATAAATAAAAATAAAATAAATATATTCTTTGTCTAATACCTTACTTGTTTATATATACTTATGCATTTTTAAATTAAAATGAAAGAAGAGTTAAAATAGCAAAGAAGTATATGTAGTATATCCCTTATCTGCATTTCAAATAATAGGGGTTAAAGTATGAAATTGCCGTTTTATTGTAATAGGTACTTCGAATTGACATAGAACCTTCATGGTTTGAGATTTTTGAGTGAAACTTTTTCCTTACCTATAAGGTTTTTACCTATAAGGTTCTTCTTTAAAAAAAAAATTGCAGCATTCGATTATTGACTTTCAGTTGTTCTTTTTATTCAGCTTATACAAGAAAGATGGATACTTCCAAAATTCGAGTGATTTTTGAATACGAGTTCCGACGCGGAAAAAACGCGGCAGAAACAGTTTGCAATATCAATGTTGTGTTTGGAGAGGGGACTGCTAATGAACGCACCGTGCGATTTTGGTTTACACGCTTTCGTGATGGAAACTTACATATATATAGCAGGTACTATAAACTTTGGATGCTGTTTGTATTATGTTCGAAAACTGACGTTTTTTTGGAATTGAAGTTAGATAGGTGGCCGTTAGCTGGTGTGTGCGTGTGTGCGTGTGCGCATGTATGTGTCGTCATGTGTACTTACTCTGGTTTTGGCTTTTCTCCTTTCGGTATAGAAAAGTTTTGAAATTCTAATCGAACCCTTTCCAAATTTTGTGAATCTTGCATACCATATATAAAATATCTGAAATGAACGTTACAAATTAGTTTCCAGTTATAACGTAGATTGAATTATTTTTGGATTTGGTTGCAAACTAGTGCAGACTTACCTACAAACAACTTTTTGTATATAGGGGAATGGATAATTTGGATGGTACACGAAACCCGTTGATTCCTTTTTACTAAGAATCTTCTGGTCACACTCTGAGCCCCTAATGTGCTCGGCGTCGTGTTTACTTATAAAATCTGAAAAAGAAAATATTTTTTATCTATTTTTATTTATAAAATGATTTAAAAAAAATATATATAACAGGATTCAACAGTCACTGATAAAGTAGGTATATAATAGTAGGTTCTATGAGGCACTCGCTGTTCGGTAAACGATCAGTGGATTAAGCTACTAAGGGCGCGGTGACCGCATAGTGGTATTTCATCTGAGCGTCTCCGTGCTTCGGAGGGCACGTTAAAAGTCGGTCCCGATTATTATCAGTCGTTAGATCACGACAGAGGCCTAAATATGGGCGATCTAAATAACTCTGTTACCAGGTTGGCCACTAACCAAACGATAAGAAGAAGTAGGTTCTATGAACTAAGTTTCCATTTGAGGCAAAGTAAATATTTTTACATTCTCAGGCGAAAAATAATCATTGTTTGACATAGGCTTCCGCTAAGCATTGCCGTAGCATTTGCTTCTAAGATGACCCTGTCCATTGGCTTCCTCCTATATTCAGGCGATCGGTCCATCGTGTTGGAGGCCTTCCAATACTGTTTCTTCCATTTTGTAGTCCTTACTCTACTTATAGAATCTTTCTTCTCCAGTGGATATCAGTTCTGCGAGCGTGTATGTACATACTAGATGTCACCCGCTGCCCGCTGGTCGAAATTTGACCGTATTTTTTGCTTATTTTGATTGATCCTTCTAAGTATGAATTATAACTGTACCAAATTTTACATTCATCCGTGCGCGCTATGTGCTTAAAAAGGGGTACAATTTTTTTTCTTTACGTATTAAATTATAGCAGATGTTTTAACGAGGAAACTTGTTTTATCCTGGATACCTACTACAAACTGGCCATATTCCACATAAGGTACCTACTGTAATTAATATGCAATAGAATATCGGAGGGTAGCTGATAGATAAGGTCACGTTAAGAGAAGACCGAATGCTGTGGAATTTTGACTGCCTCGGTGCTCCAGTGGCCGCAGTATGCGCCTGCTGTGCACAAGGTTGTGGGTTCGATTCCCACACAGGACAAAACTTTGTGTGACCCACAAAGAGTTGTTCTGAGTCTGGGTGTAATTTGTGTCCGTTAATTATATGTTTGTAAAGTCCCCCGCGACACAGAGCTTGTTCTCTAGTGCAGGAGTTGTCTTTAAAAAAAAAAAATAATCATCATCATCATCATCTCAGCCAAAAGACGTCCACTGCTGGACGCCTAAAAAATAATAATAATAATTCTATAGGGAAGGCCTGTCTAGTAGTACACGTTTTTAGACTAGACTGCTAGATGATAATGCAATAGAACTTACCTAACTTAACAAAACTCTCAGAGAACTCGAAGATACCCATAAAACCACGGTTCTGCGTGTTCGCCGCTCGGGGGAGAGTGTAGAAGGTGACTAGAAGTCGCTCGTCGCTGGAGTACAGCACGAGGTTGCGTTGCTGGCCACAGTATGTTCCGATCACTGCTGATGTGTTGTCGGGGCCGTCGTACACGCGTACCCAGTCGAAAGGACAACTGGAATATATATACACTGCTCTAAGGATCTGATTTATTTCAGTATATAATAAATAATAGCAAACCATATATGTCCCACTGCTGGGCACGGGTCTCCTCTCCTCTATCAAGAGATAGAGAGGAGGTTTGGGCCTTAATTTACACACGCTGGCCTAATGCTGTTAGCAGATGGCGAATCATTTGATTAGTACATATAAAGTCCACAAAGTGAAATTTGCATTGGTACTGCCTCCCGGGATCGAACTCGCATCTCTTGCGTGCAAGTCGGTTACTTTCCCACTCGGCCACCACCGCTTTTATATCAGTATGATTGTTGAATATATGTACATACGTTTCTGATCTAAATTGGACAAAGGGAGAGCAATTTATTCACTTGTACACTGTCACAGGACAAGCCCTATAGCCGCGGTGTGTTGTAGAACCCTTAACACACCGCACCGTGGTAAATGGCGAGGTCTTTTATTTTGACAGAAGCAAGAGGCCATTTTGTTAGAATCGGCTAATTTTAAACTATTTTCAGCTCAACTTTCAAATTTTTTTTACATAAGAAGCTTATCCTGACAATAACGAACACAGCAAAAAATAATTAGCGAAATCTGTTCAGCTGTTCTCGAGATTTGCGCTTACCAAGACATTCAGTGATTTATTTTTATATTACAGCTTTATGTAGGCAATAAATGATAAAGAACGCATGCTTGTATCAATCAAAATCGAGGTTCTGTATTTAAAATATTTGTGCAAAAGACTATAAAAGTTATGAAAGTTGTATAAAAATGTTGAGGATGGACTTACTGAGGACCGCCGAAAAACAGATCGAAGTCTCGAAACTCCAGCCGTATCCTTTGTCCAGGCTGGCCGCTGAACAGGTAGTTGCAGGTCATGTTCTTTGGATAGATGCCAGGGTAGGTCGGTGAGAGCAGCAGGCCCGTCTTGCGCTTGCTCGCCTCTATCACGAACGAGCACAATGTGTTCGGTACTGGGGTGCCCACATCGAACTCCGCTGAGAACACAAAAATGTTAAATAAGTATTTACTGGATTATAAAGAACTTACATATTCAGAAATAATCCTTACTAATATTATAAATGTGAAAGTTTGTGAGTATGGATGGATGTATGGATAGATGGATGGATGTTTGTTACTCTTTCACGTAAAAACTACTGAACGGATCTGATGAAATTAAGCACAGAGATAAATTATGGTCTGGAAAATATAATGACAATTAATCATTAGACTCGCTGGGTCTGAGGAGAGGTTGCGTGTTTCTAGGGATAGTGACATCTGTGTTTTCTTTGTTGAACTTTGTTGCTTGTTATGGCGTTATTCTATTGGCCTGATAGATGACGCTACAGGTCAAAACACCGAACAACTTTATTGTGTAATGCATTAAGTATTTGATTTCTTTAGATATTTGTGCTGGAAGATAACACCACATGACACGAACAGGCAAAAGCATACAAAAGCATACAAAGACTACTTATTATATAATATCTTATAGTTAGGAATAAATAATGTTAGTTAGGTTTAATTAATGTTAAGTTTATATGTATATAGTTTGTAACTACACTATTGTATTAGGTTACCCTGTGATAATAGTTGTATGTGGTAAAAATAAATAAATAAATAAATAAGTATATTATATCCATCTCTAAGTCCCACTTTTTAGCAGACTTGACAATACAGCAAAAATGTGTACTCTCACAATACTGAACAAAGCAATCTCTTAGTGCAAATTCAGAAGAATTATTCAAAACTTGAATCAAAATGTACGGTTATTTTAAATTGAAGCAAACTAATATACTTAGTAAGAGCAGAACTAGACAGCACCGCTCAGCTATGCATTAGTTATGTGAACTTGGACAGACAAAGTTTGACGGCCACTCCAGTTATTGTACAAACAATATGACTACCTACGTCTGTAATGTACTTTCCAATGATTATGTTTTCTTACGTAAGTAACCGACTTGCACGCAAGAGGTGCGAGTTCGATTCCGGGCAGTACCAATGTGAATTTCACTTTGTGGAGTTTATATGTACGAATCAAATGATTCACCATCCGCTAACGGTGAAGGAAAACATCGTAAGGTAACCCACATGTCTTAGAAGAAATTTTAAAGACATGTCAGATTCACCAACCCGCATTAGGCTAGCGTGTGTGAATTAAGGCCTAAACCCTCTCTCTCTCTTGATAGAGGAGAGGAGACCCGTGCCCAGCAGTGGGACATAATTATGGGTTGCTATTATATGTTTTCTTAAACAACAAACAAGCAAAAACACAATTTGATGTAACAATATTTTACACAATATGTCTGTTTTCCTTAATTATAATTTGGAATACGTTAAACTTTTATGTCAGTAAAAATACATCGGTTTTGGTTTTATACTTTACTAGTAACCTGCCCTCGCTTTGCTTCGATTTATTCTGGATATCTTTATTATACTATGCATGTAATAAACATATAATTGAACTAGCTGTTGCCCGCGGCTCCGCCCGCGTGGATGTTGGTTATCGCTGTTAAAAGTAGCCTATGTGTTATTCCAGACCATAATCTCTCTGCCAAATTTCATCCAGATCCGTTTAGTAGTTTTTACATGAAAGAGTAACAAACATCCATCAATCCATTCTTACAAACTTTCACATTTATAATATTAGTAAGGATATTGCCGAGGTTTTCCCGAGAGACTATAGCATGGGGTTCTTCAAGAAAAGAGTTATAAGGTCGGGTGACACCCCTGGTGTAGCAAGCGTCCATAGGCTACGGTAACTACTTACCATCAGGTGGGCCGTATGCATGTCTGTCTTCTTAGTAGTATTAAAAAAAACTTTATCTTTTGCACATTTTATCTATTGCTGAAAACTGCATTAAATTTGCATAGTTTAAAAGATCTAAGCGGACAGGCAGCGGGAGCGACTTAGTTTGATACTATGTAAAGATTATAGAGCAATATACAATCGAGGAAGCCCGCCTAGGGAAGGATCTTCATCTTGCAGGAAACCACAGCCAAATACACCCATAGGTGGCTATTGATTGCTAGTGATGCAGTTGTGTTCCTATGCATGATAACAGGTTTCCAGTACTCATTTAGTAATGCGTATTTATTAAAAGAAACGTTTTCCTATCTTAGGGTTAACCATAACACAAACCTTACAACTAAATGTAAGGCGTCCACAGGTTACGATAACTGTTTATTATCAGGCACGTCGAAAAAAAGCATTACCTACCCATTACTTTGCTAAGCTATAGAAAGCTGGTATCAAATCAGACTAGTCTCGAGGGAAACAGCTCTCGAGACTCCGTTGTTGTTTTCAGATAGAGTCGTTACTACACACAGAGAAAAGATTCCTAGCCATCGAGTTGCCGTAATCAACCCGACAGCATACCAATAATCATCATCACGTTTATCATCAGCCTAGCGCAGTCAACTGCTTGATATAAGCCTCTCCAAGTGCACGCCACTTAGCACGATCCTTGGCTTCTCGCATCCAAATACTCCCAACCGCTTTGCGAAGGTCGTAGCTCCACCTCGCCTGTATTACGTATTTTTCTCAAAGGAATATTGTACTCACATGCATTGATAAAGCGGTAGATTCCTGTGAAGAGCATCGGCGGCGTGTACATCTTGTCTGTGAAGAAGGAGAGTGCGACCGCGCGGTGCAGGGAGACGCGGCGGCGCGGCGGGATGGGCCCACAGTAGCGCCCGCCAAATGCCGAGTTGACCAGCTCGCCTGCTTCCAGCGATGCGATCTCCGAGTATATGTCAATGTACTCGTGCATGCATCTGCGTCACATCGAAATAGAAACTGTGAGAGAGTTTTTTTTTTTTAAAGACTACTTCCCGCACTAGAGAACAAGCTCTGTGTCGCAAGGGACTTTAAAAACATACAATTAATGGACACAAATTACACCCAGACTCAGAACAATTCTTTGTGGATCACACAAAGTTTTTTTCCTGTGTGGGAATCGAACCCGTGCACAGCAGGCGTATACAGCGTCCACTGGACCACCGAGGCAGTCAGAGAGTGCGAGAGGAGTAGACTTTCTCTTTCTTAAAGAGAACTGCAGCGAATAATGCCATTACCGCAGTAACGACTTCCAAACCTAGACTTGCAACTTTTAAACGAGTTCCATGAGTTTTCATCTGTTTGGCAGCCTCAATTTGCATTATATTTTGCTAACCTATAATGCCTAGATATTGGTCTAAAGGCGAAGTGAATTTTACCTATTTTCACACGCAACTAAATCAAAAAGTACGGATACTTTCTATAAACGATGATTAATTGTTTTCTATTTTGGACTTATCGGAAGTAATGACGCTTCAAAAGACTACCCACATTTCTACGCGTGTAAGCTTAGGCTTGGTGTACATTTCCCCTTGGACATTTTAAAGCAATTAATCAAAACATTCATAGAGATAACATATTGCCATTATGAATATAAAGCCTTTTTAGGATGTATCATTAGTAGCGAATAACTGGGTTTTTGCCATAATTATATACCATAACGCCTATCTTTAAGGGAGATAAGCATAGACTGCTAAGTGTCGCGTGTAACGCTGAGTGTGGTGGTGGTGTCTGAAGTACCGTGTACTTAAATGAAAAAGAGGCTCGCAGCCGCGCCCAGGGTCCCTTATATAGGCAAGCCACTTCGAGCGAGTGCGCTGTAGGAGACAGCTAGTGCTGGACGAGTCCACATGACACGCGTCTCAAACATACCTCCTTGATTTATATTATGGTTTTGAAGGTAAATTTTTAATTTTCTTGGAACCTGAAGTTTACACCAAGGAACTTCCAAAAATCATATGGAAAATGTATAATATGTATAGTGAATGAGATATTGATAGGTTTATGACAAAAGCAGCCCATCTGCCTACTGCCAAATAGGTAGAAGGTAAGTAGTAGATATACTAGGTATCTACCTACTACTAAGGTAGATAACTAATATTTATAAATATTCCCTCTAACCTAAAGGTATTCTAATGTTTTGATTATACAAGTTAGAAGGTAACAGCTAACTTTGGTCGTATCTCTATTCCTCTAACACAATTACCCAAACGTTATTACATATTCCATCATATCTAATCAAAAACAATCGTATTTCAGCTTATATTAGATCACAAAACCATTTACGAAACGAATTTTTCGACTCTAGCCGGAATACATCAAGCGAACTTATCCAAGTCAAGGTTTCCCTTCCTGGAAAAGTTTGACCTAATTCCTAAGTCTATACTCATGCTCATAAATAATAGCTTCGTTGGAAAACACGTTATGTCTCATGTTATAAGGTAGGAGAGAAGGGGATGGAAATACTTACGCTGGAAGCTCTCCCACTGCGGCTCCACTGCAAAAAACAAACAAACAAATGAACGATTTATAAAAAATAGTATTATCAGAGGGCGCGAAGTATTTATACACGTGTGTTTGCAGACTTTATTTGATTTACTTTGTTGTATTTATTGATTGAAAGTATACACTTCAATCTTGAGAACTTCCATTTCCAATAACTCCGCTGCTGCGTCATGAGATATATCGGAACGTGAGTGGGTTTTGAAAACTTGCTTTTAATTCTAGCCTATTGTAGATGTACTGGGCTAAAAAAAAAAATACCAAATTTGGCATCAATCGCGATTTATTATTGGACCATGTGTCCTGAGATTAATGGCGTGTGAAGATCAGCTTCGTTGAAGGATCCGTCACTTGAAATTTAATATTATAATGTAATTGTTAAATCTTATCTTATCATAAGTAGTAGTGAGGAATTTATTACTATTAGTTGATTAAATGTTGTCTATAGTATACTTATATAAACGTCAAATAACTCCGACACGAGGATCGAACTCAGGACTTCAGTATGGCACGATCTCGTATACGCTTGCAACGAAGTCAAATTATTTTAGCTTGTCAACCATTACTTGATAGAGTAATATATTAGGTATATGGAAAAGTATGAAAAGTCTTACTCTGGTGGCTTGCCCCGTAGATCGAAGGTGCGCAACTCGACAAGGACGCGTTGCCCTGGAGCAGCGAGGAACGTGTAGAGGCACTGCCGACTGCGGTTGTTGGGGTTCACCAGCTCCGGAGCATGGAAGGTGCCGTTGCTCGCGCCGCCGCGGCTTACGAACGTGCGGTCGCACTCTGTCACAAAACACCAAAACAATACATTAGATAAGTTTAGTCTTTTGGTCGCATTAGCAAGGTTTTAGTGTACCAAAAGTGCATTACATTGACTTCTAAGGAGGTTAAGATTTGGATTGAACATTTAGGAATGATTGTAATTTTGCCCTGCTTACAAAGAACCACGCAAATGCAAAACAAGTATCAAAGCAAAACATGTCTTAAATCTGATAGGTTACATGTGTTTTTACCGTAGCCTTTATTATGCAGTTACGTCGTTCTTTCTTAGCAGGGCAGAATTATTATTCTTTTAAAAAGGTACATAGCTTTATATATACACGAAAATTTTATGTTGAAAATGTCAATTAAACGTTAAGTATATACTTCTATTATTTGTGTTATATTTTATTTCATGTTTACATACATATTTTGTAAATAAATATTGATTTATTTATGACTATATTAATATCTTACCTAAAAACAAAACAATTTATGTAATATCACAGTGCATCACTGAAACCTATTGTATAGTATTCCAATAGCGCACACTAGGACAGCCTACCCTGAATAACATAGTGTTTAGGAAGCTGCTAGCACTGTTCTGTACACGAAACATCAGAGAGGCAGTTCGCTTTCTTAGTATTGATTCAAAGCAATCTAATCCTAGCCTCAGCGAACACATCTAACAGTTGCGCTTTTGGATATGCATCAGATATTAATAAAGTTATTTCCAGTAAGGTTTGAGGTCAGCTCTTACTTGCATTTTAACTGTATTTTCTAGAGGTATATTTCTTGTATATCTTTTAAACTGACGTAAGGGAAAGAGGTGAAGAAACTTTTTATTTTATTTCTGTAAAAATCACAGTGAATATTTTTATACGAGTTCCATTGTATGTAGTTTGTCGCACAGATGCAATCGTCCTCGTTTCAACCTCAGTATTTATCCACTGATTGTACAACGTCGAAACCTCGTTTCATATATTTTGCTCGCTGAACTTTTTACACAAAGCGTGCGAAAAATTTTGCAAAATGAATGGAGAATGGAAGGAATGAGAGCCGTAGGCTTTGTTTAGGATATTTAGGTCATTCGTTTAAAATTTTAAATCAGAGCCTCTAGACAAGTGGCATAAGCGATAGTCGAATCGAAAAATCAAAGAATAAAATGTATGGAATTTGACGTAAATCTACGATTTAATGTCGTAAACTTACGTCAAATCCCGTACTGTCACTTGTCTAGACAAGTGGCATAAGCGATAGTCGAATCGAAAAGTCAAAAAAGCAAATGTATGGGATTTGACGTAAGTTTACGACATTATATCATAGACTTACGTCAAATCCCATACATTTGTTTGATTTTTCATTTGACTTTTCGATTTGACTATCGCTTATGCCACTTGTCTAGAGGGGCAGTTCTGTTAGACGTCTTGACGTGTATCTGATGAATTGCTATCGAAAAACAACAAGACTTTGGATATAGTAATAGCAGGTACCTACATTATCTTAATATAAAAACAATATTAATGATATTATATCTGACGTATTTTATTGTTTATTTATAATAATTATTTTTTTATGTGGTTTGTTAAATATATATTTCTTTTGTTTTTAATTTAAACATTCGATACATATTTTTAAATGTAATGAGACATTCCGTTTGGTTATACCTACTGTATACAAATAATTCTATTAAGCAGAAAATTTCATTTTTATGTATTCTACCTGAATCGTAGGTACTATGTTCTGTTTTGTGTACCTTAAATAAATCTTTTTTATTCGTTAGAAGAATCATACACTTACAAACAAACATGTACCGACCTGTCATTACCCAAATATTAAGACCTAAATACCTACTACCCAATACAAAAAACTTCGCAACCGATTATAATACCTCAAAACCGTCATCATTTCGAAAGCTAAACATACAAAAGTACCTGGTCCACTCCCATTCGAGGCAATAAACGCGTCACAAACAGAGTAACACAATTGTGTTCGTATTTCGTAAACGAACGACCCTGCCCCTAAACTGTCCTCCTTTGTTTAATTCCCGCCATTTCTGAAAAACCGCGATAACTCGGTGACGTCACAAGCTTTATTATACAAATGAGTTTGAAATAACATTGATAAAATCCAAATAAGGAATGATGGTGGCACATTTATTTGTTGGTATGAATAAAAATTTCTTAGGAGTATAGGGCTGGTAGCTTAATCAGAGCGCCCATGAGCAACTTTGTCTCCGCAACTAATAAGTCTATCACATCAAGTCTATGGGTTAATATAAAAGTGTGCTCATGTAGCGACGCGTGAGTCGGGAGAATTTGTTGTCCGCCGGTGACAGAACTGTGTTGCCCCGTCAATTGATTGCAATTTGCAATGCAAGTGCGCCAACGGTGACTGACAGAGACATAAAAGTTGGGCATGTTCATAGTAGGTATCGATGCTTTGAAAATATGTGACACAAAATCGATTACTACATTCATATTTTGAGTCTGAGTCTGCTCCATAATTTTAGTTAAATCTTTGTGTATTTTGTTATTTATTTTTATTAACTTATAATACATCATTTACAATAATTTTACTTTAAAAACTTATAAATTATTTTGCATAGCAACGGGTGGACTTATCGCTTGAAGAGATTTCTACCAGGCTGTTACAATGTATGTAGTTTACTTCATATATTTTTTATGAAGATCTTGCACTACAGAACAAGTTGTGTCTCGCGTAGGACTTTACAAACATACTATTCACAGGCATAAAATGTTCACCTAGACTCGCAACCACTGTTTGTGGACCACACAATTTTTGTCATGTGTGGAAATCAAACACACTACTTATATATGCAGTTAGTATGTTTGTTCCAGGTCAGTTTATTCAAGTTTATAGCATGGTAAAGGTGAACGACGACGTACGACAAGGGCTAGTATACTTGACCTAATTTGCACCACATGAGTGAGTGCCACCATGTCAAGAGTAAACGGTCCCTCGTTTTTAAGCTGTCTTTATTTTCACATACTCAATACCTTGACACTTTCGAAAGAAAGCTTTCGCATCAAGTCTGAGAGAATAGAAGACCTTCAGAGGTTTATATAGACACTGAAATAGCCATATTTAGCGCAGATGCTTAGGGCGTTTTGCAGAACTACTTTTACGTCAAAAGTAGAGCATTGAAAAATGTACACGGTTGGCCAAGTAAAGCGCTGAGATATTATGATGTGATGAAGAGGTAAGGTAATCAATTTTGCTTCAAAGTTGCCGGCTAAGGAAAAACTAAAGCACACATGATTACTCGACTTCTGGCCGTAAGGTGTGGTGTAACGTCGCTTCCGCGGACAAGTGCCACCTAAACGCATTGACACAATGAAGTGTTACTAACATAATTTTAAGTAATATAAAGTAACAAAAGTTATAATTAAGTATGTATATGTATATAATATCTGTAAGGTTTTTATCTATGGATTTTATTCTCTAAAAATAAACGATTTATTATTATTATTTATATTATTATAAAAGCTACGAGAGAAACGCATCCCAGGTATTTAACTTTAGATTTATTGAAGTGAAAACTCTTTCTTCTTGAAGTCTTTAGGCGCGTTGAGCACTTTTTGGTGGGTGAACAAAAATCATGCAACTCGCTTCATCGTCACTGAATGCTTTCGATGAGCTATATGTATACTGTGTATATATGTGTACTTTTTGGGTGAACAAAAAGCGTGAAACTTGCTTCATCGTCACCGCACGCGCTCGACGATACAATTCACAAGTTACTAGTTTTCACTTCTATCGACAGTCCCCAAAGACTGCGCCGATGTTTTTTTTTTCTTGACAATATGTCATACAGTTGGCCTTCTCTACTAGGGCGGAAAAGCCTTGTTAGTGTAACTCTCAAACAATATACTTAATATTTGAATGAGATTTCTTTAAAGTGTTTTATAATTATATACCTATGTATATTTTGATGATTTATACTATCTGTACTTTTATTTTTCCTTCAGTCTTTTTGATATAAGTAATAATAGTAACCCATATAACATGTCTTTCTATTGGGTATGTGTGTCCTCTAATCTATCAAGAGAGCATTCAAGGTTTAAGTTTTAATCCACCACACACATGCATAAGACATTTTTTTATAATTTTACAGACATGAAGGTTTTCTCACGATTGTTTTCCTTCACCGTTAGCAGATGGTATATCGCTTGATTAACGATACTTACTCACTCGGCTACCAGTAAATAAAATGGCGCTACCACCACTAGTACTTTTATTTACTCTGAACACTATTCCAGCTCTCACACCATTTTTTTTTCTTTTTTTTCTCTTTTATTTGCTGAACAAAGATGCAGGTACAATGGTGTTAATGGTTGATAATATCCTCCTTGCTCTACCTAGTAAGCATGCAAACATTTATCTATAATATAAGATTCACAATTCTATCACAATTTAATTATAGTAGATGTAGATGCACATGATTTTATTATTTTATTGGTTATGTTATTACGTTATGTTATATTATTACTTATGTTATTCCAAAGTCACAATTGTTGTATGTTTATCATTTTAGTACAATGTTTCAATAGTATTTTTAACATTAGCTTTATCATGGTCACCACACAGGGATTTACGTGAAATTACACTTCAAGATTTACTCCTTTCGTTGCAGGCTGTTAGCGAGGCCATTAAAAGTTTTCCACTGCCTTGAACCCCCCGGCTCTGTTTTAGAGTCGATTAAGAACTTCATTACGGTGGATTTTTTCTCATATTTTTAGTAAAAATGTGGTCACATTTTTGGTGACTTTTAACATTAAGATAGCTATAATTCCTTTAAGCGCATAAGTTTTAAGATGTAGAGTATGGACTTTCTTCTAATGTATTATTGAGAAATGAAACTTATGGATTTACATCATGGTTAAAAAGGAGGATCTATTTTATCTCTTTCTCTGTCCAAAAAATACATGCAAAATATACTTAATATGATTGTCATCGTATAGATGTCACCATTATTTTCGTTATTGTTTGTGTAAATATTAACTAATAAGAAAATTATACTTAGTATTAAGAATTTTATTCGTTTTTTATTATCTCATATTTTTGAAATTGGTTTAAAGACTTGTCAAATACAATAAGGGGTTGGGCACAATAATTTAATAGATATCAAACCTCTTTTACATCGTATAAATTCAAACTAATAAAACACAAGCATGCTGGTATAATCTGTAAAGTTACAAAAAAAATCACATCTAAAAACAATGGAAACACATTCCATTTTCAAATTTCGTTCAATTGGTGTTGACAGCAGAATGGGGGGTAAATAAAATGTGAAACGTTCTTTATCGAAAATGGGATGGCTGCGATAGGATCTACATTGTGCCAGGGTGGTGTACCTATTGGAAATACGCCAGTTTTAATGTTTTTCCATTTAGTGAGCGTCCACGCTTCTCGTCAGTTTAATATTTGCGTTATTAACAACAGTAACATTTAGGTATATTGTTCTGTGGGTTATATGCTCGACCGGCCATTTTGTGCGAGCATGTGTTGGGGTTTGTGCTGGACATCAATAATATGTGCAGTATTACGAACTGTGAGATAACTATTATGTGCAGCTAGAATAAGATCTCTTTAAGTAAGTTTTTTCTTAATTATTGTTTCTTTTATGGTTTCTGAAATGGCCGATTGTTTTATTATACCTTTTTTATTTTGAGATCTTATTGTAGCGATTTTATTTATTTATTATCAGAAGACGTACTTGGAAGTTTAGTTGGCGTGGGCTCAGCGAGAGTGGCGCGGCTCGAGATCTCCGTGGTCTCTGCCGCGAGCACTGCACAGAAATAACATCTAATTTGTAAGGACCTACTTATTATACAAATCTTCTAGAACATTCTTATAATAACTTTCATCAGACGTTTTTTTGTTAAATTATTTATGATGAAGGCTATACTTAAATACTAAATATTTAGTCTTTTAAAAAACAATGGTTGTTTATAGTTTTTTATACATACAATAAGTGGTTGAAAAATATAAGTGTCCCAATATCTATGTATATATGTATATACATTATATATATACATGTAATTGGTTGTCCTGACTGACTGACACGTTTATCAACTCCGAGCCAAAATTTATTCAAACTTAAAATTTTGCACAAATAGAACCTTTGCGCAAAATTTTAAACGATAAAATGAGCACAAAGAAGAAATTTTTGTAAAATTAATCCAGGCATAGTCGGGGCGGCCTACTAGTTGTAAGATATAGTTAAGGCAAAATGTGTTAATACCGTTTAAAAGTTGTAAACTATCTGGCTTCTCTTAGAGCGTTTATAATTAATTCATGGCAGCGCTATATTCTATCCGCTCTCTCGACGTCTTGTTCAGGTAACTTGATGAAGTATTCTCAGGCGAGAGTTATGAAGAATTTACAAATGGGTAAGCGTACTAACTTGTTCGCTCTCAAGATTCCACTTTTTGACAACATTTTGTCAATACATTAAGTATAAATGTATTTACGTTGGCATATAAACGAGTAATTTAATATGGCATATATCGAGGAGTTGCTGACATTTCCGATAATCTCGTTTAGTTAATGTTGTATTGTAAATGTAAATAAAATTCGTAATAAGTTGGTATGACGCCTTTTTGCCTAATGATATCTACTTATTCTTATTTAAAACCTTATGCAGACGTAGGTTTTTACTTATTCCATCCAAATAACTACTAAAATAAGTTGCTTTTGCAAATTGATTATTTGATTTGGATAAATACGTAGCTACCGACAGACAAGACAGACATCTTTTCTATCGTACCAGTTTTTCACCCTATTGTGTTTGTATGGTGTTTTTGGTTGCATCACTTTCTGCACTAATTGTAACACAAATAAAATTGTAATCACATATCTGGCGATTGAAAAGAGTGGCCTGAGTTTTTTGCCGGTTCTTTCCTTGGGCTCTACCCCTGTCTGTTCAGTCAGCGAATCCGGCTGTAGGCACATTAGCTGACGTCTCATTTCGCATTTTTCATTGACCTGCATAAGTGTCACAGTGTGATCTATATGAATAAATGATTTTGAATTTGAATTTGTAGCAGCTTTGTATGTAGTAGCCGCGGGGATTGATAAATATGAGGTAAAGCATGCTTGTCATGGAAAGTTTATAAATGGGTAACCGTTTCCTAAAAACACATCAGACATACACACAGGGCTTGTTTCTTAGTGCGGGAGTTGTCTTTTCTTTACAATCGAGACCTGTCCGTACCTCGGAAAGCATGTACGTAAAGTTGTTTATCGGGTTACTGTTCTTTCCGACTACGAATGTAAAACACAAATATTGCAAGCACCTAAAAGTCACGTTGCATGTAGGTTTCTCCTACCTTTTATCTATTTTACGGCTTTATACCGCCATTGATCCTTTCTGGCAAGGAACCGCCTACACACTAATCGTTCCAGGTCCTCCAAAATTCTCATGCAATCAATGTCAGTTTCCTCTTCAAATATATATAAATGTGACTGTTATTAATCATTCAGTAACAGTAAAATGTAACTAGGAAGACAGATTGTCCCGAAACTGTCAAACTTATATAAAGATAATAGCTGTCTCTATCTCCCAGAAGGCAATATATATTTTGCAAGTGAAAAACTAAAGCCATCCTGTCAGCGGTCAGAAGTTCTCTAATTACTCGCGTGGACTGTCCCGCCAGATATACAGCTGGCCACTAATGGTGAACTTCGTGAAAAAGTTAATGAGCTGTTGTTTATTAAAAACGTTAAACTATACAATTAAATTATTGTATCGGGCTAAATTTTACCAAATTGCACCGATCGTGGTCATAGATTTACGACGACTCTATGAGATACGAAATTGCTAATTAATAATTTAAAATTAAAATTGTACCTCATAATAATTTAAAATTGTACCTCAGACTAATATTAGTCTGAGAATTGTGCCTATTGTATATTGTACCTAAACAAGAAATAAATATTTTTCTCTCTCTCTCTCTCTAATGAACCTTCAAAATTATTGCGATGTAGACTCTGTTGTCATTTACAAAACATGTAAAGTAACTTTTTTTATTCTACTTGGGTGGCAAACAGGCATACGGCCCGCCTGATGTTAAAAGCCTAAAGCAGTTATCATAGCCTATGGACGCTTGCAATACCAGAGATATCACTTGCGTGTTGCCGTTCGCCGCGCAGAGGTATATGGCGAGGTAACCTTAAGCCACTGAACCAACCGTCCAGTCAAATAAAAAAATGTATTAAACATAGTTTACACTATGTTTCCACGCTAGTGTCATATATTTCCTGGAGTAGTTCTGCTCCATTCACCCGTCAATGTGTCCCCACGTTAGTTTCACATGTCACTCCATGAAAGCGGATATAACGAACGATATCGTACCAGATATTCCCTCGACGCTCTCTTATTAATTGCTACAGACTGTATATATTTTAAAATACATTTTTCTTTTAGTATTATATTCAGAATATTTTTTAAGAATCAAACAATGAATACATGGTTATCTTTCTATATACTGGGGTGTTCATTATTCCTACAAGCTACCCTTCTTTATTTACCGGGAAAGATAAGCCAGTATGATAATGTCACCAATTGACAGACCCTGACTGACATCATATTTCTGGCTTAGGTACCTGCTACAATTTGTTAATTTACGGTTGGAAAACTTTTTTCTTTTACTTTTTTATTTTTTTATACAATTTGAGTGGCAAACAAGCATACGGCCCAGTTACTGTAGCCTATAGACGCTTGCAATACCAAAGGTATCATTTGCGTATTGCTGACCCATTTCTTTTACACCAGAGCTTTAAGATGGAGTATTCCTGGCATAAGAATAAGTTTCTCTTAAAACGCACCACTGAGTGCTGGAGACCCATACTCACACACAGGAACACAACCACACCGCTGTGTGTAGTTATTTGGTTGTGGTCTTCTGTAAGGTGGATGTCCTTCCCCTGTCGGGCTTGCTCGCTAGTTTGGGGTCCTACTTCTCTTAAACTTTCTCCCACTCTTAACTGACGAAGCCAAAACCATATCGCTATTAGTGACGCAATTCATCATGTTTCTCTGACAAAGTTAGCGGTTGTGAGGACGGTTCTGAATGTTAGTGACACAAATAGAACGTCGATAACACATCGTGAGACGATGTCCTACATTCAACAACTTATTACTTGTGAGTTATATTGTGTATCTTGCTTGTTACTTGGCCTACGGTTTCGTTGGTAGTAATAATAACTAAAGTAAGCAGAATAAGTTTGCCTGTATGTATCCGGGCTATTGAAAGGTCTATTATTATTTTTTATACTACCAAGGAGGCAAACAAGCATACGGTGCGCCCGATGGTAAGCAGTTACTGTAGCCTATGGACGCTTGCAACACCAGGGGTATCACTCACGCGTTGCCGACCCTTTAGAAACCTTATAACTCCTTTCTTGAAGAACACCATGCTATAGTCTCTCGGGAAAATCAGGCTCATTCCACAACCTAATCGTACGTGGGAGGAAATTCCTCTGAAACCGTATTAGGCAAAGTGTTATTTGGATTTTATGTTAGGAAATTCTTAGCATCAACATGGAGACAGGCAGTTAGTGGTGTACCGTCCTCGTGCCTTGGAGAGTATTTTAAGCCATTGGTTGTTTAATTTAATTGTTTCTGGTGTTGTCCAGATTATCGTTCCATCGGATCGGACTATGAGAGTACACCAGGGCACTAAGCCTGCGCTGGAGTCTACTATTAGTGGTGAAGGTGGACCTTGCCACTAACACCGCATAGATTCTTGAGGGTTTGATTCCTGAATGTGACAAAACTTTGTGTTACCTATAAATGTTTTTTTTTCTGAACTTACTGTAATTTTTGAGTTATAATTTTAAAATTTACATTGTAATCTAAATGAAAAAAAGAGTTTTAAGTTCAAACTTTTCGTTTTATCCATGTTCGTAACTGATCTTTTATAATTGACTCAGGTAAGAAAGGGTGAAGCAATTTTCGGTTCGTTACACATATTTTTAATGAAAACTTTCAAAGCAGTTACTCGCAGTTTCACATCATGCATCACAATTTGTTTCCAATACAACATAGAATAGAATAGAAAACTCTTTATTATACAACAATAATATCTATTTCTTACAGGCAACCTTTGGATGGACAGAAAAGCAAGTTAAATATAATAAAGAAAAGTGGGAAAGTTTTGGTGTATTTATAATAAGGCCCCTCCTTATGAGGTAGATCAAACTCAAAATTCATTTATTTTACAAAGTAACATATAGTATGAAGGCCATTAATTATGAATAAGCCAGAAAGATCATGTCAGCTAAATTTTTCTACGGCTAGTTCGCTGACGTAGAGCCTTGAGAAGAACTAACAAGAAACTCAGGCCACTCTTTTTAATCGCTAGATAGTTATCTACAATCTTTTGCAAAATACATACATACATATGATCAAAACAATAAACAACATACTTATACTAGAAAAAATAATTCACTCGCTCACCGTTAAACTTTTAAAATATAAAGCGCTTTAATAGTGAACACAGTAAGTAGGTACACGTTCGCTAACAGGTACCATGTCACTTCCTGCTTGGGACACGCGGAGAACTTTGTACAACGTGTATCGACATTTCCGTGCTACACTGTGACTCTGTGGAATATGTATCGTTGTATACCTACCGTTATAGCTTTTGCGTATGTCTGTATATATTTAATAACTTAGCTAGCTAGCTAGCCTCTGCACGGTTGGTTCAGTGGCTAAAGGTTACCTCGCCATTTACTACTGCGCGGCGTGATACGGGTTCGATCCCCATTTTTTTTTTTTTTTTTTTTTTTTTTTTTATACTACCAAGGTGGCAAACAAGCATACGGCCCGCCTGATGGTAAGCAGTTACCGAGCCTATGGACGTTTGCAACACCAGGGGTGTCACTCACGCGTTGCCGACCCTTTAAAAACCTTATAACTCCTTTCTTGAAGAACCCCATGCTATAGTCTCTTGGGAAAACCTGGGCAGGGAGCTCATTCCACAACCTTATCGTACGTGGTAAGAAATTCCTCTGGAATCTTACGGTACGGCATGTTTGAGGTGCAAGGATGTGAGGATGAACTCCCTGTCGGTGGCGAGAGGTGCGTTGATAAAATGTGGCCGTGGGCATCATCTCGAACAATTCCTCAGAACACAGCCCATTGTACAGGCGGTAGAACACACACAAGGAGGCGAAGTCTCTCCTGAGACTTAGTGGTTCAATACCCCCTGTGAGCTTGGGATCGTCAACAATCCTAACAGCGCGTCTTTGGATAGATTCAAAGGGTCCAAGCTGGTACCCAGGTGCTCCCGCCCAAAGGTGGCAGCAGTACTCCATGTGGGGCCGGACTTGCGCTTTGTAGAGCAGCAGTCTTTGGCCCGCGGTGAAGTACCACTTTGCCCTGTTGAGCACACCTAGCTTTCTAGATGCCAGCTTAGCCTTGTCTTCCAAGTGATGACGGAACTGAACGTCACTGGAGATGTCGACGCCGAGGATCCCAATGCTCTTGGATATTGTAAGGGCTGTGTCTTGGAATCGTGGAGCCATAGCAAATGGGGCTTTCTTAGCGGTGAACGCGCAAACTTGTGTCTTAGTGGGGTTAAATTGGACTAAATTTAGTCGTCCCCAATCAGAGACTCTGGAAAGAGTGCTACTGATTTCAGACACAAGTTTTTCGCGACTTTCATCAACAGTGGAACGAGGGATATTTGCGCGGCCTGTGTAAAAAGTATCCCCGGTGCTGTCGTCCGCATAACAATGAATGTCGTCGATAGACAACATATCATTTATATGAAGCAAAAACAGCGTCGGGGACAGCAAAGAGCCTTGCGGTACGCCAGCATTGATGTCCAGGCGATCCGAGCAACAACCGTCAACGACAGTTTGTATGCTTCTGCTGGACAAAAAGCTGGCAATCCATTCGCATAATCCCTCGGGGAGTCCGTATGATGGTAGCTTCGACAAAAGACTCCGGTGCCAGACCCGATCGAACGCCTTAGCTATATCTAGGCTAACCGCCAACGCCTCACCTTGACTCTCGATGGCTAGAGCCCAGCGGTGCGTGAGATACACTAGAAGATCACCCGTTGAGCGACTGTGGCGAAAGCCGTATTGTCGGTCGCTAATTAACTCGTGATCTTCTAGGTATCCCAAGAGCCGCCGGTTTACAATTCGCTCCATCACCTTCGAGAGAAGGGACGTTATAGCTATAGGCCTGTAATTCGACGGGTCTGATCTATCGCCCTTTTTGGGCACCGGATGCACATGGGCGGTCTTCCACGAAGACGGAACTCGCCTACTGTTGTACGAAAGTCCGAAAAGACGCGTTAATACAGGACACAGCTCAGGGGCACACTGCTTTAGCACCGCTGCCGGTATGCCGTCTGGCCCACTCGACTTATGGACGTCAAGAGATAGCAACTCCCGCCGGACCTCACGCTGTGATATGCTGATATCCGGCATGGCGATACCACACCACGGAATCGTGGGCGGTACGGCTTCTCTGTCGTCCAGAGTCGAGTTAGAGGCAAAAAGAGAACCCAAAAGCTCGGCTTTCTCCTTTGCACTATAGACCAAATTATTGTCCGGCTTCCGTAGTGGGGGCAAGGACGACCGACAAAAGTTTCCCTCAGCAGCCTTCGCAAGCGACCAGAAAGCACGACTCCCAGAGGGATGGTTTGCTAGTCGCTCACCAATTCTGCCGACGAATTAGAATTTGGCCCTGGCAATTACTCTTTTACTGGACCTCGAGGCAGCATTAAGTTTGCGTTTCACATCAGAGATGCTGGGGTCCTTTTGAACTCGAGCCGCAGTCCAAGCCTTGTAAGCAGCTTGCTTAAGTAAGCTAGCTTCTCTACAAGGCCGATTAAACCACGGTCGTTTCTTAACCCCTGCAACTGGCACGACCAGGTTTGGAATGTAGCATTCCATACCCATGAGAATCGTGTCAGTTACAGCGGTTGTGCAGGACTCAACATCTTCTGATGTGAAGCAAAGCTGTCTCCACGGGTACGACGCGTAAAATTCACGCAGTCCATCCCAATCTGCTGACTTATAACGCCATACGCGGCGCCATTCCGTTGCCCGGGGCGGGTCAGGCAGCGCACAAGGCACAGAGGTCCGGATGAGGCAGTGGTCCGATGTGCCTAGAGGCGCATCCACTTTGATGGTATATCCATCCGGACGTGTAGTCAGCAGAAGGTCCAGTACGGAGCTTGTATGGTCCTCGACGTCGGGTATCCTTGTCGGAGAATCGACAAGTTGCGAGAATCCATAAGCCAGGGCAAATTCGTAAGCAGACCTCCCCGCGGAGTCAGTGGACCGGGAATTGAGCCACTCAACGTGGTGAGCGTTAAAGTCTCCCAAAATCACTAACTCCGCGGAAGGGTACTGCTCGATAACTTTGTCGGTTGTCAGTTGCAGGTGCTCAAAAAGCCTGATTATGTCCTGCTCACCGCTATGAGACCTGTAGAGGCACGCGTAGATGTAGGTGTGGCCGCCATAGTCCACGCGTACCCAAATAATGGACAGGTCCCTGTCTTCAAGGCCGTGTAGACGACGACAGCAAATATCCTCCCGGACGTACATGCATACCCCGGCACGACGCACAAAAACGTGCTCGAGCTTGTACCCGGGGTAGAGTAGGTAAGATGTATCGGCCGGGCACGATATTTGCGTCTCCGTCAGGAATAACAGGGTCGGCAAGGCAGTTTCTAGATGGTGATGGACTGCATTGAGATTAGAATGTAGACCCCTGATGTTGCAAAAGTCCACTTTTATTGTGGACGTGGGTGCCGCTGTAGAAAATTTCCTGATTTTTCGTTTGGCCATAAAATTGAAGGGGGTTATAGTAGTTTAAGACAGTTGCTGTAATGACAGTGAAAGAACAATGCGCTGTGTCCACCGCCATCCGAACGTGCAGGTTGTGCAGTTTGTGGGCACGGCGCACGGAAGGGCCCCCAGTCCCCCCCCGACGCAGCAGCCGGGTCCACTCCGGTCTCCTACTCCGGCACGACCACTACGTCAGGGACTTTACACGGGCGGCGATTCAGCCTCCCGGGGCGGAGATTAAGTAATCCCCGGGTTCGGGAATCCAACAACCCGCGGGCGATCAGCGGGCAACCGTTTCACTGGGTCTCCCTGACCGCCGCGCCCACATACCGCGCCTGCACAGTCAGAAGGCGGATTGACAAAAGCTGGTCCCCCCACTGTCACTACAGCAACCCTCCCTAGATGAGCTCTGGAGACCTTACTCACACGCAGGAACACAACATTAAATTGCTTAACTGCGGTCTTCTGTAAGGTGGAGGTCCTTCCCCAGTCGAGCCGCTCAATTCGGGCGAGAAATCTCGCTGTGCCCTACCTCTCTTAGTATTATTATCTCCATTATTATTATTATTAGCCATTACTGTCCCACTGCAGAGCAAAGACCTCCCTTTCATTCTTCCATTGGTCACGGTCGAGACCTCTCACTTGCCAGTCAGCACGGTAGGAGTCAAGCTCATACCGCCATCTTTTCCTGGGCCTGCCGCGCCGTCTATTAATATTCTGTGGCAGCCATCTGTTTGTGGTCTTTGCCCACAGATCGTCGGACATACGGCAAATATGTCCGGCCCAGTTCCACTTCAGGCTAGCGGCTTTTTGTCCAACGTCAGCGATTTGTGTTTTATCCCCATATGAGACAAAAATAAGCGTGATCCACAAATAGTTGTCCCGAGTCTAGGTGTTCTTTGTGTCCGTTAATTGTATGTTTGTAAAGTCCCCTGCGACACAGGGCCGGTTCCCTAGGGCGGGAGTTGTATTTAAAAACAAAAAATATTGTTAGAACATTGATTCAAACACTTTTATTAACGGCTATTGACCAACGAGGCTGTCAACATAACATGACTGCCCTGTTTTGGTCTAATAGTCATTCCTCCCCAACTAATGGTCGTTAAGTAAGACTACTGCCTCTCTAGACAAGTGACATAACTATAGTCGAATCGAATAGAATTGAAAGCAAATATATGGGATTCGACGTAGTGTGTCATAAACTTATGTCAAATACCATACATTTGTTACAAGTGTACGACATGGTGTCATGAACTTATGTCAAATACCATACTTTTGCTACAAGTGTACGACATTATATCATAAACTTATGTCAAATCATTACATTTGTTACAAGTGTACGACATTATGTCATAAACTTATGTCAAATACCATACATTTGTTAGAAGTGTACGACATTACGTCATAAACTTATGTCAAATACCGTACATTTGTTAGAATTGTACGACATTATGTCATAAACTTATGTCAAATACCATACATTTGTTAGAAGTGTACGACATTATGTCATAAACTTATGTCAAATACCATACATTTGTTAGAAGTGTACGACATTATGTCATAAACTTATGTCATATACCATACATTTGTTAGAAGTGTACGACATTATGTCATAAACTTATGTCAAATACGATACATTTGTTAGAAGTGTACGACATTATGTCATAAACTTATGTCAAATCCTATACATTTGCTTTTTATTCGATTCGACTACCTTATATGCCACTTGTCTGAAGAGAGGGGCTGATCAAAATCAAGATGATGCGATTCCCGGGTATGTGCAAAATTATATATAAGGACTTATTGGATTTGTCTGACAAATTTATTTTTATCAGATATATTTCTTTAAATAGCTAAGCATCAAAACAAATATTTAAATGGCGACCATTAAAGATGTAATCTATTTTATTGCTATGTCAGAAGACATAGCAATAAAATAGATTACATCTTTAAAATATGTAAGGTGTAAATAGCACTTAAGAGTAGAAACTCTTAAGTGCTATTTACACCTTACATATTTTTAAAGGCAATTCTCATGCTGCCGTTTACAACAGAACCCTTACTGTTTTTTTTTAATACATTAAGGTAACACGCAATCCTCATCACCTAGGACACTCAGTACATCCTGTAAAAGTGCTAGTATAGTTTTAATGGAGATGCGACTAAAGTATGCTTGTGGGCTACAGCAGATATGCTACTTTTAGCATCGGCGGTCTGCGATTTAGTTCAGCGAGGCAGACGCTTTTTGACACATTTCAATTTTTATTTTAAACTAGTGGCACCGCCCCGACTTCGCCCGGGTTAAACTTTTATCAGCTTAACTTTCTTTTTTTTTTACATAAGAACCTTCTCCTGACAATAACAAACACAACAAAAAAATAATTAGTGAAATCGGTTTAGCTGTTCTCGAGATTTGCGCTTAGCAACACATTCAGCGATTCATTTTTATTTTTATTTATTTATTTATTTAGGTACCACTTGCTGCATCATTCTAACAGTGATTTATTAATTCAATGATGCAGCCTATTTTTACATAAGTAATAAGTCTTAACCAAATTAAATATTTTGGTAACAAAGTAAAAACAATGATATTTGTGTGAATTCACGCCGATTGCAACAGAATAGATCTATTTTGCTACCCACCAAGTTAAGTGTTCTGTACGCGCGCGTCAGAGGCGCCTCCTGCTGCAAATTGGTGTTTGCAAGCGGCACGCACAGCAGTTGCGGCTTATTATATTATAGATAGAGAATTCCCGTGCTAAAGAATAAGCCCTGTGTCGCGGGAGACTTTACATCAATACAATTCACGGACACAAATTACACTCAGACTTAAAACAATCATTTACGTATCACACAAAGTTTCGAATCGAACCCACGACCTCGGGCATAGCAGTCAGGGTCACTAACCACAAGACCAACATTGAAACAACAGAATATTGAAATTAAAACTAAAAGATGAAAAGGATGTATAAAAAAAGTAAAATAAAACTAAGCGCCATAGTTCCCGCAGCTGGGTTCTGAACGTCATTATGCAAAGTAATACTTTCAATTTTTAAAGTATTACTCCGCACTAAAGCTATGTAAATTTTAAGAGTTTTTAACAATCCCGGTTTCACAAGGATTTTTCTAATATACAATTTACGGTCACAAGTTCAATTCAAATTCTTTATTTGGTGTAAAATGTGCTATACAAATTTGGCACAATTATTATGAGTCCGACAATTTTTTGTCAGATATTCACCCGCAAATGGTATCCTTACTAATATTATAAATGTGAAAGTTTGTGAGAATGGAAGGATGGATGGATGTTTGTTACTCTTTCACGTAAAGACTACTGAACGGATCTGAATGAAATTTGGCACAGAGATAGATTATGGTCTGGAATAACACATAGGCTACTTTTTACAGCGATAACCTACATCCACGCGGCCGGAGACGCGGGCAACAGCTACTTAATTATATTGTTGTCACAACATAGCATAATGCTGATAATGTGATAACAACACAGCGCTGATTTTTAAAGTCTTGCTGTTTGAGTATATAGCTGTGGGCTGTAGCCCTGCCACCCGGACATAGGTAGCACATGGATTTTGTCCACCTCAAACAATTCTGAGTCTCAGACTAATAGAATAAGATAGACGGAGCGTGTAGAACTCGCGCGTGAAGCCGCCAAAAGTCATACTAAATAGCAATGTCATACGTTTTCGTTTTCGCGCGCAGTCGATTTGAGCCGCTAGTGAGTACGCACGTCTAAACACGTTTTGACAAAATATTATTATAATGCCGTATTGTGTAGTAAAACGTTGTAAAAATACTTCAGAGCGGCTCAAATCGACTGCGCGCGAAAACGAAAACGTATGACATTGCTATTTAGTATGATTTTTGGCGGCTTCACGCGCGAGTTCTACACGCTCCGTCTACCTTATTCTATTAGTCTGAGTTCTGAGTATACAAGTTACACGTATACATATATATTCAAAGTTACGACGAGATTGTAAGCATCTGTGAGTATGTAGCCAAGCAAATCTTAAGCCTCTTATGTAACATCAAAAAGCTTAGCGACGAAACTCCCTTATAAGCTAACGACGAGCGAATTTATATTCATGCTGTAATAACTCAAAGAAATGTGTTTGTGGATGTGTGATTTAGTAATTAATTAATGCAATTCATAAATTTTGGTTCCGAGTCTAGTGTACTTCGTGTCCTTGATTTGTATGTTTGTAAAGTCTTCTGTTACTCAGAGCTTGTTCCCTAATTCAGAATTTGAATTTTTCTAAAAAAAAACACACCTCGTAGACCTGTATAATGCCAGGCCTGGTTCACTCCGCTGTTTAGGTATGAATCTACAAGTACCCGGCCGCAACATTTCCAGGGGTATTATTTAGTCGAGTGTCGCGCGCCGGTCGCGTCGTCGGTTCGACGTAAATTTACCTACGAAACGCACACGAAGCCGTAATTCGTCACCGATTCGTTTTCGCTTTTAAATATTTTAAAGAAAATAAAGGCATAAAAATATTCCACAGTATTCGGCTGCTTAAATAGTGATAAGGATCCTAACCTCTCGTTTTTCAATATTCCAAAGGATATTGCAAAGTAAAGAAACACGTTATCATTTAGAAAAACATAATTGGTAGGTACCTATTTGTAGCAAGATTTTGATATGTAGACTATAGGTACAGCACAGTTTTTGTAGAGACGTATTATTTATTTGTCCAACCAATTAAGTAGGTACTTATTTAATTGGGAAAATATATTATAACCGCCTATCACTCAATAGTTTTAAATTTCAACTGGACAAATGGCTCCAAACAAACTAATGACAAACTCTAATACCTATTTTTAATTTAATCAAAAACATAATCATGGGCGGAGCCGCGGGCAACAGCTAGTATCCATTATTATAATTTGTTCTTTAGTGTTTTGACCAGTCCTGTGATGTGGACACACACTGCTCGTTCTTATAATTTAATTACTAAGTACCTAGTTTACCTACATTGAATATGTCCCCACATGTCCAGATTTATTTAAAAAGTCACTCGTTTGCAAAAGTATAGTAAGTACCTACCTAAACCTAACAGGTACTTCAGATCAAAATTGATCTCTAAGTGACAACCATAATGTCCAGAAATACGCAATACAAAGGGAGCCAATTTGTAGGTAAATAAACGAGTAGGTAAGTTTTGTTCTGGGGAGCTGAATTGCGCTTTATTGTGTGCGAGCAAAGTTGATATTTGTTTAAATGATTTAGCGAAGTGAACCTTCTGTACCTGTACTATTAAGTATTCTGTGATAATGCTTAGCGTTGCATCTAAGTAGTACAATTTGTATAAAAATATAACTAACAGCACAGTAAAGCAGATTGCTACGGTGCTACAAAAGTGTAGACTTTCGTAGCACACATTATAGCGGCGAATACACATTCGCCACCATAATCCTACTAATATTATAAATGTGAAAGTTTGTGAGTATGGATGGATGGATGGATGGATGTTTGTTACTCTTTCACGCAATAACTACTGAACGGATCTGAATGAAATTTAGCATACAGATAGTTTATAGTCTGCAATAGCACATAGGCTACTTTTTATCGCGATAACCGACTTCCACGCGGATGGAGCCGCGGGCAACAACTAGTGTCATTTTTTTTTATACTACTTAGGTGGCAAATAAGCATTTGGCTTGCCTGGTGTTAAGAAGTTACAGTACCCTTTGGACGCTTGCAATGCAAGAGGTATAACTTGCGTGTTGTCGACCAATTTTTTTTATACCTGGGCTTTAAGATGGAATAATGAGTTTTTGACTTTTATAATACTACCGACCGACAAGTATCAAACTTATACCGTCGCTGCCGCCAAAAGGCAAAAAAATATAAATCGCAAACAACCGAGCCATTTTTCATTCACAATTTACAGATATAATATTTGTTTTCCTCACATCACACATCGAGATACGCACATAGGAAAGAATAATCGTATTGTAAATCCTTTCCCTTTGCCATAACTGTCACATAGATATAATTTATGGTAAAGTATATGTAACATTTGATGTCAAGTTCTAAAAGTAATAATAATATTCTCCTAACCGAAAATCGGTTATAGAGGCGAGTCTCGATAGAGACTAGCCATTTATGCGGCAGATATTGTAGTGCACAAGTCGCAGCTGCAGTAGAATAATGGCATAAGATGATATACGCCTGTTTTGCAATTTTCATTTTGTGCTTCATAGTAGTTACCTAAGGTGCAAATTTTTCAAATGGCATTTCTCAACTTACGCCTCTTTTCCACGGTGCGAAGTGTGTACAAATACAGGTGTACTGTTAATTCCCTCAATCAAAAAGTGCGAATGGGACGGCAAATTAAATCAGGTGTAGAAACAACGGCTTTACGTTTTTTGAAGTGAAAACACCGAACGCTTTCAATATTCAAACGTTTTGGATGAACAAAAATCATGGAACTCGCGTCATCGTCACCGAACGCTTTCGATATTCAAACTTTTTGGGTAAACAAAAATCATGAAACTCGCGTCATCGTCACCGAACCCTTCCATATTCAAAAATAATAATCTAATAGCTCGACGATACAATTCACAAGTTACTTAGTTTTCACTTCTATCGGCAGTCCCTAAAGACTGCCCCGCATAGTTTTTTTTATGGCACTAGGGTACAAACAACGCTAATTTCTAAACTTCGGTCATCTAAGTATTGTAAATTTTAATTTAATAGATAAAAGATGCCCGAATGCTATTTTTGAGCCAACCCGCGAATCAATACCGGCAGGGGTATTCCGTAAGAGCAAAAACCGAGCGACCGCAAAATCGGAGCAAAATATGGCTGTCAGATTGAAAATCGGTATTCCGTAAGAGCAAAAACCGAGCCTTTTTGACGTTTAGCAATCGTGTGTGCCGTCACCGAGCAATCACAACTGTCAGTTTGCCATCGCTGTTTCTTAGAGAATCAGCTTGCCAGTCGTCGAAATTAGCAGTCACACTCAACAACCGCTAGACCAACGATTCTTGAACTGAAAATAAATACAGCACTATTTGTCACTAGGCTATGGTTTTCTATATGAAGGAGGTCATTCCCCAGTCGGACTTCTCTCTCATATATTGCCCTACTTCTTTATAAGTTAGATAAAAAACCAATTATTGGTCTCCGTATCGGATTGTATAAAGAAACGTTTGAAAAAAAAAACATGAATCGGTTGAAGTGGGACAAGACTTCCCTCTTAACAAATAATAGAGTTTCTTGTTCAACTATAATGATGTTGTTTCATGTTTCAAGTTTCATCTTCTTACTTGTTTTACTTCCTTTGCGAAACATTTGTGTATTTTTTATATCGAAAGGTTTTAAATAAGCATAGGTGCGTAATTTATGCTTCAGAATATATTTTACTAGTGGCACGTCCACTAGGGCTTCATATGGGTGGACATTCATTTATTAAATATTTTTACCAATTGCAATCAGCTCAAATAAACTTAAATATTAAAGCAATGTGGAAAAAGACAAACAAATTGTGCCATTTGAACTCCTATTCCGAAGTTCGGAGACGTAAAAAGCGGTAAACAAATTCGAACTCCGGAGTAGGAGTTCGAATGGCACAATTGGTAGTGCGCTGGGCCGGAACCCGAGAGGCGCAGGTTCAAATACTGTTCCGGGCTCGTCTTTGTCACATTGATTTAATATTCCAGACCATAATCTATCTGTGTGCAAAATTTTATCCAGATCCGTTCAGTAGTTTTTACGTGAAAGAGTAACAATACTTACAAACTTTTGCGTTTATAATATTAGTAGGATTAGTTTAGAAAATGTGTTAATTATTGTCGTTAAAAATATTAATAATCAGAGAAACTAATTAAAACGTATATCAAGTATTAACAATGTCCTAGTCCTTCTTTAGATAGACAGAAGACATACGAAGAAGCCATTACCCCACGCACTATAGACATACATATATATGTATATAATAAAAGCTCGAGCGACGGTCGCGAGATTAGTTCCCGACAACAATGGCGAACAATAATGATGCCTGTCCGACTCCCACTGTAGTTATTTTTTACGACAGAATATCCAACTTGGACTTTATTATATAAGTTTCTTTGTAGGTAAATATTTGTAAGGATATATTGCGTTTTTTATACCAGGAAGCAAGAATTTGCCTGCTGTGTAAGCAGCATTATGGACGAAACGATGAAGATCGGAAAGAGAAGAAAAAGGGTCGGCAACGCGCGAGTGATACCCCTAGTGTTGCAAACGTCCATAGACTACAGTAACTGCTAACCATAAGGCGGGCCGTATGCTTGTTTGCCTTCTTGGTAGTATAAAAAAAATCCTTTCTTAGTGCTTCCCTATGTTATAAAAGGAAACCCCTGTGCCAAATTTCAAATATCTAACCCTTATAGTTTAGGCCCTGCGTTGATATGTCACTCAACTTCTTCATTTAAACGAGTATACATATGTATATAGATGTAGGTACACGTATAATAATATTATGTATATTTCATAGCTTAAAAAAATAAAGAATAAGTTAGTTTTAGTTCTTTTTTCCCCCTATGTGAAGCAATTGTCTCTTTCATTTATTATAAGGATACAGCAAAAAAAGCGAGACAGCAATACTTTTGCTAATCGTTTTCTACCATTTCTACTGAACGATACTACTTATGGTAGTTGATGCAGAACGGACTACTTAAATGTGGAGACGGCGAGCTCTAAGCGGCTTACAGTCTTTCATTGGATTTCAAAGCCACATACGAGTACTTCCGAATTACATTGACATTGTTCGGCGACATAAGTCGTACATACTGCCAATAAACCTGTGTTGTCTAAATCTGTATTATAATGAGAAGAAAATAAATACAAGCGCTATCACGCATTTTTGCAAGCCTTTATTTAACTTGCAATGTACGGTCAGCAACGGAGTTACCTGCACAGGGTGCCTATATGAAGATTAGTTTTTTAGGAAAACAAATGGATGAATTTGTGTGAAATATATTTTTATCTGTGGGTTTAGTCTAATTGTATATATGTTACCAATATCTTTCTGTGAAATTTGGTAAGAGTTGGTATCAGTGGTTTTGTTAAAAAACGAATCTTCATATAGCGGCCCTGTATAGCTAACTCCGTTGCTGTGTGTATACCTATATTAGATTTTTAAGGTAAATTGTGCAAGCAAAGTTGATCACTGAACATCTTTCCTGTGTTTTATTAAGCTTAAATTTAGTATACCAACCTAAATTTGTCAATACAATAATATGGTCCCATAGAGCTGGTCTGATGATGCAATCAGAAGGTGGTATAGGAACTCTTCTACTAAACAAGAAAGCCGCGTTGTCTTTGGGTACGTTGAATTTATCTTGACGAATACTAGGTATTTGTTGAAGGTTGTTCAATACATGGTGATGAAGTTGGAAGGTGGCTATAGTGTGTTTGGGATCGTAATATAATCATAAATATCTATTAAGATGCGTAAATATCCATAAATTACAAAAATACACAATGATAAAATGTCCATGCTCCGATCCGAGTGCTTACCTATAGAGATAGAATGTTTGATTTTTTGTTAATCACAATATGAAAATATAGTGACGCAGTAAAATCATAAAATAGAACATAAAAAGAGTATCTTTTATATACTTTTAAACGTAACAAGCTTAGTTACATGATTTCTTAGAAAGATTGTATCTGTGATAACGTAAGAGGCCGAGGTACGGCAATAACATATAAATCAATCAATATGCCAACTTCAGAAAACAAACCGGAGCTGCGGAGGGGAGAACTTCACGTGTTAAAGAAAGTTATCTCTGAAAACTTCGGTATGTAATGGGAAACTCATTTAATTTTATATTTAAGGTTATATAATAACGTACTCGAATAAGTTAACCAACAGGTGTTTAATATAAACTTTGCCTTTAAACAATACATGAAAATACACCTCGGGTTGTGAAACTTTTGACGCGCGGGGAATAAAAAATATATGTATACTTATAGTCCTACTAACCGAATTTCAAACTCAGCGGCCAATCTCGACGGAGACTAGTCATCTGCGCGGGAGTTATATAATATACAAGTGAGTCATACGACCGGAGTGAGATCAGCCCCTCTAGACAAGTGGCATAAGCGATAGTCGAATCGAAAAGTCAAAAAAGGAAATGTATGGGGTTTGACGTAAGTTTACGACATTATATCGTAGACTTACGTCAAATCCCATACATTTGTTTTTTTTACTTTCGATTCGACTACCGTTTATGCCACTTGTCTAGAGGTTCTGGCTTAGGACCATTGGCTTTACGTTCTTTCCGAGGCACAGGGGTGTAAAAATCGCAAATTCCCAAACTTCAGGCATCAATCGTAAATATCTATCAATTCACGATAGATTTCACAGAGAGACAGATTGGATTTTATTGTCAAGTATTACAAATATATCTAACATCTATTTTTGGCCAGACCCGGGAATAGAACCCGGGACCTCGTGATCAACAGCAGCACTACACTAATGAAGTATTCACTTTCAGCTACTCCCAGTGGACATTTAGTTTTCGTAGGGCGTCTATTAAAAAAATATATATAGCCTTTGTTACTCGCAGACAAATATAACATTCCATCGGTGAAAGAAATTTTAAAATCTGTCCTGTAGTTTTTGAGTTTATTCATTAAAAACAAAAATACAAATCAAAAATATAGATATACTTAGATAAAAAGATACTCACTGAGTTGTGAAACTTTTGACGCGCGGGGCATATCATGTTACCAATAAACCTTGGAGAATATTGAACCTGATATCAAACGATCGAAATGAATGAGTATTGCGTACTTTGCCATAAAGGTTGCCATTACCTTAAGAGCCTTTAGCGCCCTCGTAATGGTCTGTAGACACGCCCTACCAACGTTTTAACGTATTTATATAAAAGGACATTTTGACGTACGAAATGATATTTTCAAAGCGTTTTTTCCTAATTAAATCCCTTGTAAGTAATACAAATTATTGCTAAAAATGCTTGAACAAAAATAAGTTAAATAACCTTTTAAGTATGAAAACTGTACTAAAATCGGACTATACATAGATACACTACATCATCATTTTAGCTTGATGACGTCCACTGTTGGACGTAGACTTCCCTCATATGCCTCCACAATAATAGATACACAATGACATACATAATAACATACATTATTTGTTCATTTGTTTTTTTTTTCAAAACAATATATTTTATAATTATATCAATCAAAAAAATAAAAATCAATATAGTTTATAAGATCAAACTTGTTAAAACTAATAAATCATTTTTAATTTCGTTTTTTCATTTCATAATATCTACATATACACCCACGCGGCCACATTTTACCCTAAACTAAGCAGATAGGTACACTATGGCAACTAGACAACCGATAAACATACTTTTAAAAATATCTTTGTATTTCTTAGTGTATTAATTATCTAGGGTCACCTCATGTAGGTACTAGGTACAGAATGTTTAAAAAGACAACATTTTTATTTTTAATACTATTATATATAAATTACACCCATACACAGAATAAATAATTTTGCTCATGATAGAAATATTTTTCCTGTCGTATGGAAATGGAAATCTCCTGCGTAGCAGTCAGAGTCACTAGACCACCAGCCCCTCTAGACAAGTGGCATAAACGGTAGTCGAATCGAAAAGTCAAAAAAGCAAATGTATGGGATTTGACGCAAGTCTACGATATAATGTCGTAAACTTACGTCTAATCCACCATCCATCTTACGTCATTTGCTTTTTTGACGTTTCGATTCAACTAGCGTTTATGCCACATGTCTAGTGGGGCAGGCCAGCTGTAAATCGTATATTAGATAGACCTCCTTAAATAAATAAAGAGTGTCTTTAATATTCTCGAACTTCTCTCTTATAAATGAACGAGACGAGGCAAGGGAGACAATAGTAAAAGTTTCGTCTTGGCAAAATGCCAGAGTACAGCTAAACAAGTAAAGTTTTAAATAGCCAAGTGTTTCTAAATTAAGGGACAAAAGATGTTTGTGTATTTATATTTAAAAAACGTAACATTATATAGTATCACGCTTTTCTATTTAAAGGTGTATACAGAGTTGTTACACCTACGTTTCGTCACCTATGTTTGGTTCTATGTTAATTTTTATTTGCTATATACTTACCAGGCACAATAGGATATTTGGCAATCCATTTTTATTGATTTAAAACAAAATATAAGTATGTGTTTCAAATGTTTGTGTTGCGAAAAAGGGGCAACAATATCCCAAAAGATCGTTTAAAGGCTTCCATCTCAGCCATAAGACGTCCAATGCTGGACATAGGCCTCCCCAAGGTTTCCCCGTTCGGTCCTGAGCTGACCTTGTCCATCGGTTGCCCGCGTCCTAGCATTTAAAGGCTTGTAACGTCTTAATTAATTAGCATTTTTATAACCTCAATTAAAAGATTAAATTTATTTTACCATAAATGAGCTGAAAAAAGAAACCTACATTGTCTTAAAATAAATTCTAAAGGCAGTTCTGATGTACCAACTTCCTTCTCTGGTCTCTTGATAGAGAAGGGGAGACATATGCCCAGCAATGCCAAACATATTGGTTGCTAATTAATAGTCTACAATAGCTGCTCACCCCCAGACAAACCATGACAAACCATAGCGATATAAAAAAGTGTTATAACACAAAACAATTTCAATCCAACCTTCATGTATCCAATACCAAAATTTTATTAAAAAAGAATCCTAAACAAATATTTATAATCTAACAGTTAATTACTTTGTTATACAAACAATTTTGGTGTATCGGTGCGACGTGTACAACATGGCTACCGGAAGCGCAGCCATCTTGATTGTGCTCGCCGGATATTGGAGATCGGCGTCCGGCTGTAATTGCTCAGATATTGCATCTACTTGTTCATCAGTCATGGTATTACTCGAGTAGATATGTGTTTATATCTATGCTAATATTATAATCTATCTATACTTATATTATAGAGAGGTAAAGTTCGTGAGTCTGTAAAGTTATAGAGGGTAATCTCTGGATCTAGTGAACCGATTTAAAAAATCTTTAACCAATAGAAAGCCACGTTATTTGTTAGTGTCATTGGCTATATTTTATTGACAAAAACATTACGGAACCTCGGGAAATACCACTCGTGCAAAGCCAGGACTGACGGTTCACACACGCTGGCCTAATGCGGGATGGTAGATCAGACATGTCTTTAGAATTTCTTTCAAGACAAGTGGGTTTCCTCACAATATTTTTCTTTCACCGTTAGCGGATGGTTAGTACATATAAATCCCACAAAGTGAAATTCACATTGGTACCGCTGCCCGAGATTGAACTCGCACCTCTTGCGTGCAAGTCGGTTACTTTCCCACTCGGCTACCACCGCTGCCACCCATGGGGATGTAAACACCGCATCGGGTATCTATTGTGAATTTCTTAGCAGGAAAAGCCAATATCTATTTAGATTAACCCTTTTTTTTTGTTTTTTTAAGACATCTCTCGCACCAGAGAACAAGCTCTGTGTCGCGGGAATTTTACACACATACAATAAACGGACACAAATTACACCCAGACTCAGAACAACTCTGCGGGCCACACGAAGTTTTGTCCTGTGTGGTAATCGAACCCACAACCTCGTGCACTGCAGGCGCATACTGCGGCCACTGGACCACCAAGGCTATAACTACACCTTATCAGCAGTCGCTCTTAACGAACAACGAGAAAAATAAACTAAACTTAACATTTATATAAACTTTATCTGTTCGTAACATTTCACGACGACTGAGAACAATCTAGACGTCCAGTCGTAGTAAAGCTGTTAGAGTATTGGCTCAGAGATACGCTCCGTTAAGAGTAAGCTGTGGCAAAAAGTGCATTCATTGATCTAAGAGAATGTTTGAGTGCACAGAGATTTGGGTCTTATGAGAGAACTAGCAACCCGTCGGCTAATTCTCTAAGAAACAGCGATGGCAAACTGACAGTTGTGATCGCAAAATTGACAGTTGTGATTGCTCAGTGACGGCACAATCTATTGACAAACGTCAAAAAGGGCTCTTACGGAATACCGATTTTCAATCTGACAGATGGATTTTGCTCGGTTTTTGCGGTGGCTCGGTTTTTGCTCTTACGGAATACCCCAGCCGCTCTCGCTTCGCTTCGATTTTTCTATAGTAATATTATACACTAGCTGTTGCCCGCGGCTCCGCCCGCGTGGATGTCGGTTATCGCTGCAAAAAGTATACCATAATCTATCTGTGTGCCAAATTTCATCCAGATCCGTTCAGTAGTTTTTACGTGAAAGAGTAACAAACATCCATCCATCCATCTATCCATCCATCCATCCATCCATCCATTCTTACAAACTTTCACATTTATAATATTAGTAAGGATATAAACTTTCCTCTTGAATCATTATATCTATAGTGATTCAATAGAAAGGTTTATATGTACAATACATGCATATTACTATAAAAAAAAAGTTTGTAAAGTCCCCCGCGACACAGGGCTTGTTTTTTCTGATTGATTGATTGATGATTCTATGTAAATCTCTAATATTATAAACGCAATAGTCTGTTAGAATGTTTGTTTGTTGTCACGCAAAAACTAACTACTAACTAGACGGATTTTTGAGGAAATTTAACGATGTACATAAGTACATCGTAAAATAATTAGATTCGTATATTTAGAAAAAAATATAGCCCATGTGATTCTAATGTATAAACATTAGACTCACATGGGCACCCGTCAGAAAATTTGCCTGGGAAATTAAATATAATATTATTTATAAAATACTATCTTAATAAAAATAACAACCCATACTTTATATGCATATATTGTTATCTATGTTCTCAGGTTTATCCGTTAGCGAGCGTTTCAGCTCAGTAATGATGTTAAGTGTCGTGTAACCGCAGCGTCGCTGCTAGTGGAACGCGCACTAGGTAAGCGGTTTACATATGATAGAGCATAAACTTTATTTAGAACAACGATTTTTTAGTGAATGCCTCGGCGGTCCAGTGGTCGCAGTATACGCCTGTTATGCTCGAGGTTGTGGGTTCGATTCCCACACAGGGACAAAACTTTGTGTGAGCCACAAAGAGTTGTTCTGAGTCTGGGTGTAATTTGTGTCCGTTAATTATATTTTTGTAAAGTCCCCCGCGACACAGCTTGTTCTCTAGTGCGGGAGTTGTCTTTTAATACCAGGCTGGCCATATGCCTGTGTAATAATATTAATAGCTACCCATATATGTTCCACTACTGGGCACAGGCCTCTTCTTCTCTAAAAAGAGAGAGAGAGGGTTTAGGCCTTAATTCACACACACAATCAGACATGTCTTTAGATTTTTTTTCTAAGACGTGGGTTTCCTCGTAATGTTTTCCTTCACCGTTAGCAAATAGCGATTAATTAGTACATATAAACTTCACAAAGTGAAATTCACATTGTTACTGCCACTCGGGACCGAACGCGTACCTCTTGCGTGCAAGTCGGTTACTTGCCCATTTGGCCACCACCACTTATGGCGCCTGTATACCGACATCCAAAAGATCAAACGAAATCTAAAAGTCGAGCTTAATTAGGCTTGACCTTAACTTGATAAAGAGCAAGAAGTCTATGTACTATCAATTATTTTTTTACACTGGCAACACGACGACTACAGATAAAAAATGTCAAAGTTTAAAAAAGTTCCAAATTCGAACGAAAATAAAGTAACGTAAAAGTTATAAAACACTAAGAAAAGGTCTGAAGGGCTGGTTTAATAGTTTAATTCTTTATCTGAAACCGTTGAGGCGAGATAATTTAGGGTTGGGAACAGAGATCGCGACCCATCACACCCCTCGATTACCCCGACAAAAGGATCGCGCCCTACATTGTAGGAAAGTTTAATTTGGGATTTCTTTTGTTTTACTTTCGTAATGTCGAAGAGGAAGGCAGACACCGCACAACGTTTATAACAATAGCCCATCTACTAGACTAACAGTTACTTTCATTTCCAGTTGATTATATTCTTTGAGTAATTTTACTTTATAAATGTGGTTTTGCTGCATTCTACATCAGTATTATAAGAATTAAGAAAAATATCCTAAACTATATAAATAAGGTGTTGGTCACAACGTCTTGCGCTGTGTGTTGTGGGTTCGATTCCCCCTCAGGCTAAATAACTTGCTGTTAGCTGTTTGCGGGCATCTAATTAACACCTAACTTTTAAACTTTCCACTGAGCTACCCCTATCTAAAGCTGAATGACTGCCTTGGTCCAGTGACCGCAGTATGCGCCTGCTGTGCACGAGGTTGTGGGTTCGAGTCCCACATAAGACAAAACTTTGTAATTAAATTTTTTAATACCCATAAAGAATTGTTCTGAGTCTGGGTGTAATTTCAGTACGTTAATTGTATGTTTGTAAAGTCCCCCGCGACACAGAGCTTATTGTCTAGTGCGGGAATTGTCTTTTGAAACGAAAAAACGAATGAAAGCCATAAAAGTAAAGAATACTTAAAAGGTTTAAGAACTTTGTACAAAGAAACGATACATTTAACAAGTCCAGAGGCATGGTAAAGCCATTAATACGGGTAGGTGGGTGACACCAAGTTATCTTTACAGAACACCTGAGCAGCTGAGCTGTGGCCAGGGACGACCCTCATTACTCTTGTGTTCATTAATTTATTACTGTGTGGCATTACCGCCATCTCGTCATGAATTTAATATGAAAATAAATGGGCAAGTTGAGTGACTTGAGAAATTAACAAAAAAATCGTGAATAGCTACTCGAAACTATATCAACAGCGTTGTGCATTAAATAACGGACAAAATACATCCAGGCTTAAAGTATAAACAGACTATCGAACTTGGTTCGGGCCGAACCACGAACTTGGTGCGCTGCGAACCGTATTCACTCGTGTGGTGCACGGTCCGCCGGACATTATTATTATTAATATCATTATAATAATGGTTCGGAGCGCACCAAGTTCGTGGTTCGGCCCGAACCAAGTTCGATCGTCTGTTTATACTTTAAGCCTGGATGTATTTTGTCCGCTAGTTAATGCACAACGCAGTTGATATCGTTTAATTCATTTCGAATAATCATTTTTTTTTGTCCCGTGCGGTAATCAAAGCCACAACACACCACGTACGAGGTTACCACTTAAGGCAGTAAACAAACTTAAGTAAATTTTAATATTTGTGTTCTGAATAATAATAATATTTTTTTGGGACAATTCACACACCGCCATCTGATCCCAAACTAGGCATAGCCTGTACTATGGTAAGCAGAATACATACATATTACAGATAAATAACACCCAGACACAGAACAAACAATCGTGCTCATAGGCCAAATATTTGTCCTTGGTGGGAATCGAACCCACGACCTCCGGCGTAGCAGTCAGAGTCACTAACCACTATACCAACAGGCCAGTCAAGCGGAATTATATTAAAAGTAGATAACATAATTACTTACAATACTTGCAATATTGAAAAGAGTTGAAATTCTACAATCCATATTTTACAATCAAAGTTAATTTGAAATCGCACTCAATAATTAAATCTCTGTCCTCAATTAAGTAATGTACAATTAAATCAGACAAAACAATTTATTGTCATAAACCAATCAATTTGAACTACGCGTTGAATTACATAGTGAACTCTCCAAGGTCTTGCTTCGCTGGTCCATTTCCCTACTTCCAAACGGGTTTCATTATATCATGAATATTCATATGATCGCGGACAAAGTGCCTTTATATTTTCTCAAAACTCGCGAGTGGATGCATAATGATGGTGCGCGAAGGCCCGCCATTTTGTGATGCGAGGTGAGAATTAAGATGGCGTCGAGGTTCTCATTAGCGCGGCCGTTGCACTAATTGCAATGCTACTCAACAAAACTAGTAGCGTAAAAATATTTTTTTCTAGCCTCATTCAACCCTTCATTCGCGTATTTGTTACTTAACCATTTGAAAAACTAAAGGGAATGGTGTCCATTTTGAAAAGAGTTTTGTACTAACTTGTGAATATTATTAGACGATGATTTATAATTGCTTTATTGATCTACTGGTGGTTTAGTGTGACTGCTGTTGACTAGGTTCCGGGGTTTGTCAATTTAAAATAGATGCCCGAAGTTTAGGAATTGGTGGTGTTTACACCCCCTCAGAAGGACGTAAAGCCGTTGGTCATATGCCTAATTTCTTTCTCTCCCATCTTATCGGATTGCCGTCCCATTAGACTACGAGAGCGTGCGTCGGCTTCTTCTATTTCGAAATAAATAACTTACAAATAAATATCGATTTCTGAAGTAGTAATATTCCAAAAATAATCTCAACAATATCCAAAGTAAAATAGCTATAACTTGTTAAACAATGAATTATTAAAACTCGACGGTAATAAGCCGATTGATACTTTACATTATTCATATCGTTAATCGTTTTCGATCCGAATTCGAGCTCGAAATTCGGTTGACATCGTTATTAAAATTCTACGTACATTCCGGAGGTGGTTGATTGCTTACCTGAAAAAGAGAAAATACACTTATTATTATAGGTACTTAATATAAATTTGAAATATTGGATAGTTGAATAATAATAATATTTTCAGGACAACTCACACATCGCTATCTGATCCCTAACTAGGCAGAGCCTGTACTATGGTAACCAGACAACTGATAAACATACTTATATATTTCTAAATACATGCATATTATAGATAAATTACACCCAGACATAGAACAAACATTCGTGCTCATCACACAAAGAATTGTACTGGGTGGAAATCGAACCCACGATCTCCGGCATAGCAGTCAGAGTCACTAACCACTAGACCAACAGGCTAGTCGAATGTTTGTTACCTGATCAATTAAGTGAGGTAGGCCAAAGCAGCCACACAAGTCGAAGTGCCTCTGCCCTACCAAAGAGTACTTATTATTAAAAAACAAACTAAATAACTAACAGAGTGGTGTCGTTGAGTTCCTGTGCGTTAGAACAGGTCTCCAGTGCTCATCAGAGCCTCTAGACAATCGCTTATGGTGAATAAATTATGTCACCATAAGCGATAGTCTCCCTCTCTCTCTCTTGATAGAGGAGAGGAGACCCGTGCCCAGCAGTGGGACATATATGGGTTGCTATTATTATAAGCGATAGTCGAATCGAAAAGTCAAAAAATAAGATGTATGGAATTTGACGTGATTATCGCTTATGCCACTTGTCTAGAGGCACTTGTCAGAGTTCTTGTAGAAACGATTTTCTATCTCAGGGATCACAAACCCTGGTCTGGACGGATATAGATAATATTTGGTACACAATATTCCAAATTTCTTGAAACTTCAAGCAGTGTCTCGCGGGTAAAGTCGGACTCGGAAGATAGTACTGTCATAATTAATTTCCATAATCATATTACTGTGCCTTATGGTCGGCTGCAGATAAATTCCATTATTTTATTACAAGCGGTTCATCTCAAGACTGGTTCGTGAAATAATATGAATGGATGCACAATTAAGTCATAATTGATAGTATAGTTCAATCAAATTAAATGAGTAATTTGATTTCGATGTCATTCATTCATTGACGAATCCCTCTACACACATTTTTCAACCTTGTTTATTGCAAAAAATACGCTTCTATTCTGAAGAGATTGAGAGACAATCAGAGCAGCATCCCAAATAAATTAAAATAATTTTTGGGTTGCTATTTAAAGGAGGTGTAGTCGTGTCCCGTGGTCTTCTACATGCTTCATTCCATCAGCCTCTTCAAAGTGGTCCGTCATTTAAGTCGGTTAAACGGTTCGGGGAAGTCTAAGCACTATCCCGCCAAGATGCCTATATAAATATTTATAGTAAGGTAAGTAAGTAGTCTTTGCCCTGCAGTGAGTCAATAACAGCTACAAATAATAATAGTATTTTATATATATTTTTAAAGACAAACTCCCGTACTAGAGAACAAGCTCTGTGTCGCGGGGGACTTTACAAACATACAATTAACGGATACAAATTACACCCAGACTCAGAACAACTCTTTGTGGGTCACACAAAGTTTTGTCATGTGTGGGAATCGAGCCCACAACCTCGTGCAAGCAGGCTCATACTGCAGCCACTGGCCCACCAAGGCAGTCGAATTATATTAACATCCACCGTAGCTTACGAACGGATTCACAAAACCTGAATAAAATAACATTAAAGTAAGAACCTGCGACCTAAAAAGACTTTACTATTTATTACTTCACTTTCAATTTCCACTTCGACGCACACGAATAAGAAACTTTTTTATTATACTAAAATCTTCTATATTCGTCTGAAAGAAGTATTTGGTTTTGGACCCTCCGGTATTAGGGGGAGTAACTTATTGAAATAGACGAATCATTCCGTCGCGTCGTTCATTTTCTCATCAATACGGATCTTTATATTTACCTACTATTATCTTTTCCGGGGCTGTATTTACGAGGATTTTTCTTGAAAGTTTTATTACATAAATATATCGCCACGCCTCTTTTCCAATGGCAGAGTAATAATAATAATAAAAGTTTATTTATTTGCTCTCTCACATAGAATAATTTAACATTAGTAGACTTAATCTGGGTGTACAAAAAGAAAAAAATGGTCATAAGTTATCTAAGTGAGAGACTGGTGTCTGTACTAGGAGACCGGTATGACAGATCGCCAGCCTCTCCCGACGCTGAATAGGTAAGTATTAGGTTAGTACTTTCGAAGTAAGTCTTAATTGACAATGGCTAAGCGTGTGTGTGTGTTTGTTTGTGTAGGTGTACGTGTGGTGTATGTGGTGTATTTCACATCCACGTTTTGCTACCTATTAACCCCGAGTGGTTAAAATTTGGTTATTCAGCGACAAGATCGCCGTTTGTACTAGGTTCTTATACTTATTATAATGTATGAAGTGTATTGTATTTTTACCTACATAGTATGAAACAAAGTCGCTATCACTGTCTGTACGCTTACATCTTTAAAACTACGCAACGGATTTCAATGCAGTTCAGCAATAGATAGAATGATTCAAGAAGAAGGTTTTTATGTCAATACATGCATGTTAAGTAAACGAAGTAAAGCTACGGCGGGAAATTTAATGAAAAATTAAAGATTATTAGGGTTGCTTCTATATATAATGAGAATATTAGATGTAAAACTAATATTCTCAGGTTATAGGTTTTTTGCATTGTAGGTATTGACAGCCGGACTGATTTTTGCATATATTAGTATTTTTAATATTGAGTGTCATATTGTTTTACATTGGTAGTATAAACGTTAACAAATAATATTTTTATATATTATACCGATATATAGAAACACGTATTACATATATACGAAGAAACAAACATGCACGAGTTTTATTTGTCAAGAGCCCAAGTCTTAAACGACAGCAAACTTTATTTACGATTGTACCAGCCGATAGTAAAAGTGGAGAATATTGTGCGGTTTTATCGCAAAGCTGTTTCATTCGTTTTAGTAATCGAGTCATTCACTCGATGCGAGTATTGGCGAGTATTCGAGAACTCGACAGCGAGTGGCGTGCGTCGAGTGAACGGTAATCACTCACTGGTTCGAGAGCCACTCGCGTTGTTTCGAGTGCTGCCATTCCAATATATTCTACTTTTGAAATTGTTATGAATCTGCTGCGATTTTAAAAAACAAAACCATAACAAACAAAAGTTTGAAAATTTGCAAAGTTTTAACTGTAATAAATAACTTTAATAATTAACGTCGATTGTTACGATGTGTGCGGAAAATGGCGGCAATATCAGCCCCTCTAGACAAGTGGCATAAAATGTAGTCGAATCGAAAAGTCAAAAAATAAAATGTATGGGATTTGACGTAAGTCTACGATATAATGTCGTAAGCTTACGTTAAATCCCATACATTTCCTTTTTTGACTTTTCGATTCGACTATCGCTTATGCCACTTGTCTAGAGGCTCAGGATTCGTATCGTCCTTACAGTGATTAATTTCTGATCTTAATTTGAAATTCGTAAGATAACAACTTATAAATATGATAAATGTAATTACTACTACTACTACTACTCAATCCATAAACGTCCCACTGCTGGGCACGGGTCTCCTCCATATATTTGGAGGGATATTAGCCTACTATACCACGCTGGCCAGACGGGTTGGTATAGGGTTTTGTTTCAAGCTTTCCTTCTCTTGCAGTAGATATTGTCTGCTTGACTTACTCCCTTAGTCGACTCTTACGACACCCTCGGGATGGACTGGGTTGGTGACTTTTGTATTCTTAATCCGTCACCACACGGATATAAATGTAATTGTAATGTCTAAAATACGTAATTTTAATGGTTTTAAGAGAGGTAGGGTACCACACTAGCAAACTAGCCCAACTGGAGAATACCACAGCCAAATTACTACACACAGCGGTGTAATTGTGTTTCTGTGTGTAAGTACAGATACCCAGGGCTCTTTCCAAACGCATCCCTAATGCGTTTGGAAAAAATATATTCTCATTCCAGGGATACTTCATCTTAAAGCCCTGATGTAAAAAAATGGGGCGGCAACGCGCAAGTGATACCTCTGACATCAGGCGGGCCGTATGCTTGTTTGCCACCTAGTATAACAAAATATATTGTAATTATATGTATCTAGGTCAGTATCATCATTAACTTATCGCAGTCCACCGCTGGACATGGCTTATGCAAGTGTACGCTACTTGGCACGATCAAATGACAAAATGATTTTGAACTTTACGTAATCATCATTAAAGATCACATTCCGTTATGACATACCATTTCTGGTACAGAATGTACAGCCGAAGGGTGACCTATAAACATTGTCAGTAAATCGCACGTGTGCTGAACAAAAGGCGCTGAACAAAAGCTAGCCTTGGGTCAGCAGGGTCAAGCCGCGTCGAGCGACGCCCGGAAGCTAAGCTTGTATGTCGTGTAAACCGACTATACAATAAAAAGAAAATATCTATTCAGAAAGGTTTTTTGTAAAAGAGTGATGAATATTAGAGAGAAAGAGATAGTAAAGAAAATATGGCTGGTTTGCGTGAGAGGTGAAATATGAAAAGGCAGTGAATGTCTAGATGACGGATAACTAACGTGGGATCGGGGTAGGGAGAAATTAAAGGTTAGTTACGAATTACACTGCCTGAATTTAGACTGCCTCGGTGGTCCAGTGGCCGCAGTATGCGCCTGCTATGCTGCTGCTGTGCACGAAAGGTTGAGGTTTCGATTCCCACACAGGACAAAATTTTGTGTGACCCATAAAGAGTTGTTCTGAGTCTGCGTGTAATTTGTGTCCGTTAATTGTATGTTTGTAACGTCCCCCGCGACACAGAGCTTGATCTCTAGTGCTAGAGTTGTCTGTTTAAAGAAAAGAAATATATAAAGTATAAATAAAGATAAAGATGATGATGATGAGATATTTTGATGTTTGTTGGTAGTTGATAAACTCAAAGACATCTTAACCGATTTAAAAAAATATTTCAATACTACTACTAATCTGCGAGTAACATGAGCTTTTTGAATTTTATTTTCAAAATAAATAGAAACCCTGAAAACTAATGTTCACCCATGCAAAGCTAGAAGGTAGTTTTTTTGATAAAGTTTTTATAATATAGGTTAACATACAATTTACTTTTTTTTATTTTTTATAAAGACAACTCCCGCACTAGAAAACAAGCTCTGTGTCGCGGGGGACTTTACAAAAATACAATTAACAGACACAAATTACACCCAGACTCAGAACAACTCTTTGTGGGGCACACAAAGGTTTGTCCTGTGTGGGAATCAAACCCACAACCACATAACTTTCTCGAACCCACACACACAGCAGGCGCATACTGCGGTCAGTTAGACTGCCTTGGAGGTCCAGTGGGTGCAGTATGCGCCTGCTGTGCACGAGGTTGTGGGTTCGATTCCCACACAGGGACAAAACTTTATGTGACCGACAAAGAGTTATTCTGAGTCTGGGTGTAATTTGTGTCCGTTAATTGTATGTTTGTAAAGTCCCCCGCAACACAGAGCTTGTTCTCTACCGCGGGAGTTGTCTTTTTAAAAAGAAGTCAAACTTGTCATGACTGATTTAGCAATGCAGAGCCTAAACCACTAGACACTTAGCACCACGAGATAAGCAACCTCGCAATGTCAAAACCCGGCTTTAGGAATTTTATGAAATGCAATTCCTAAACAGGTAATTTATTTTAACCCTAACAAAGCTGGCGCGGGCCGCTATCATCGCATAAAAAATATATAAAAATAATTCAATTAAATAAAAACAAAACCCTTTTACAAGCGTATCTAAGTTAATATTTTCCACTTACATGACGTTTTTATATAACATAAGTAACACGTGAGTACTGCCTCGTGCCGCTCGGATTCGTGTTAAAGTTTTAACTGGCAGGAAGCTTAATACGTGATTTAAATATAAAGTACTTTCGCCAACAAAAAAGCCCACACGCTGAAACTCACCGGAGTTGAATCTGAAGTTATTAATACCCTCACGTATGTACAAACATATTAGGTATAATACTCCTTAGTGCTTATTATTTACTAGCTGGCAACACCGACGTCGCTCGGGTTATTTTTTTTTTTACACGTTTAAGAGCGATTGACACTGGCCATTTTTATACACAAACGTATTCCTAATTTGATTTCCTGGCTTTTGAGCCTAGAGCAATAACATTTTTACTTACGTATCTGATATTAGTATCAGATATATATCAGAGTTGACAATGACGGTTTCGTTTTTTTGTTGGATAAATAGGTTTTTATAGAAGTTATGACCAAACAAATATTTAAAAAAACGCTTATATACAAATATGGTGAAATAAAACGAATCATAGCGTTATACTCTTTGCCGAATTATAAGTGTTTTTTTTTAAATCGGTTAAGTTTTGGACGAAGAAAATCCGTAAACGTATTTTTACATTTTTGTTGGCGAAAATCGGTCTGGCCTGCAATTGGCCCTTTCGCAAAGTTTGATATATGCGTGATATGAATGAATTTTTCAAAACACTCGCGAGTGGCAAGTTTAAGATCTAGTCGATCGTGAACTCGATTCCAATTTCAAATACGATCGTGTTCAAGAGTGCCAATTATATCACACACACCTCGCAGTACAAACTGACATTCTTATTTCAAATTTTAAACGGAATCGAGAGTCAAGGATACCCCTGCAGATGGCCATGTATTAGTTGTCAGAAGATAAGATAAAAATCTTATATATAAAATTCTCGTGTCACAATGTTCGTTCCCGTACTCCTCCGAAACGGCTTGACCGATTCTCATGAAATTTTGTGAGCATATTGAGTAGGTCTGAGAATCGGCCAACATCTATTTTTCATATCCCTAAATGTTAAGGGTGGTCCACCCCTAATTTTTTTATTTAATTTTTTAGACAAAATTTTTTGTTTTTATTTTTTGTGATTCAGCATTAAAAAATACATACAACCCTTAATTTTCACCCCTCTACGATTAACCCCTATTTTAATAGCGATTATTTTAGTAGCAAAACAACGTTTGCTGGGTCAGCTAATATAATAATCAGTAATATATAAGTAGATCTCTCCAAGCAACTATCACATCTATCCATCATCTTAATTTCAAAATCTAAAAAAAGAACACAAAGACAAGCTGTATCTAAAAAATATCACGAAATAATCTAGGTCAGTAAAAATATCGCGGCCACAGCATCTTGAATGAAGCGGGTATCGACGACGGCGCATTGTATAGGAAGTCCCTCGTCTTGTTTAGTACTTCAGTGTTGAGGGCCCTTCTCAACTGTCAAAGGAACGACCTGACTTCTTTAAGTAAAATGAGAGATTAAGGTACGCTAGATTATACTTTAATATTTCGATTGTTTTACTAGCATCGAGCGAGCAAGTCTGAATAATAAAGCTTTCTCCATGTTTAATTTCTCTCTTTCTAATAGAACTTATAATAATAATTATTTAAGACAACATGATCCAATAGTGTTAGTAAAGGCTTAGAAAAACTATGTTAGTAATAGATGTTTTTTGCGACAGGTCTTAAGAATTTAGTTAGATGGCCGATAAGAGGACTATTCCCGCCGTCTCGGCTACCGTTCTTATGATACTGTTTGGGCTGCCGCGCATTCTGGTGAGCAGAGGTGCTGCCTTTTTACGCATTATAACAATAATAATGTCCTCTTAACTGAATTTCGGTCACGGCGACCAATCTCAACGGAGACTAGCCATCTGTGCGTGAGATATTATAGTGCACAAGTGCACTCTTTATTCCTTTACTCTCATAATCCGATGAGACGGCAATCCGACACAACTGGAGAGATATCAGGCGCAGGATAGCTGAAGACCAAATGCCGTGAAAATTTTTGGAGAGGCATATGTCCAGCAGTGGACGTCATCACAATACTCAAGCTTTTAATATAAAAAACTTGTTTTTTTCTTCTTAAAAAAAGACAGGACTTTACAAACACACAATTTACGGACACAAATTACAGCCAGACTCGAACAAAAATTTATGAATATCACAAAGTTTTGTCTCGTATGGGAATCGAACATACGACCTCCGGTTTAGCAGTCAGGGTCACTAACCACTACACCAACAGACCAGTCATTATACTTACATACGTGTCGTGTGTGGATGTGTGTGTTACAGATAATTTTATCTTTTTTGTCTCGATTCTGCTATAAAATGTTACGATCCTCCCCTTTGAGTTAAATGGTTATTTGTTTGATACCTACATAAAACGTTTTATGAAATGATAAAAATAAATTGAATTATGCTATTTGTATACTTAATATACGAAACGTTTGGTTTACTTATAAAGACTTAGTTGAGCTGTGGTAGTGTGTTTGAAAAGTGATTATTCACTAAAGCCCTGTGTCGTGGGGACAATCATCTCAACCCATAAACATCCCACTACTGGGCACGGGTCTCCTCCATACAATTGGAGGGATATTAGCCTACTATACCACGCTGGTCAGACGGGTTGGTATAGGGTTTTGTTTCGAGTTTTCCCTCTCTAGCAGTGGATATTGTCTGCCTGACTTACTCCCTTAGTCGACTCTTACGACACCCTTCGGGATGGAAAGGGGTGGTGACATTTGTATTCTTAATCCGTCACCACACGGACTACGTGGGGACTATGCGCGGACACAAACTACTACTCGGGACAAACATTTCTAGAAGTTTTGTTCCATAAATCGACACCAGTCCGCATAAATGTAATACAATTTTAACATATTGTTATCCTTACTAATATTATAAATGTGAAAGTTTGTGAGTATGGATGTATGGATGTTTGTTACTCTTTTACGCAAAAACTACTGAACGGATCTGAAATTTAGTACAGATATAGATTATAGTCTGAAATAGCATATAGGCTACTTTTTATCGCGATAACTGACATCTACTCGGGCGCAGCCGCGGTCTACAACTAGTATTAAATAAAGAACCGCAAGAAACTCAGGCCACTCTTTTTAATCGCCAAATAGTCACAATTTAATTTGCGTTACAATTTGTGATAGCATAGAAAGCGATGCAACCATACAAACACAATCGATAAAAACTTGAGAGGTGTCAAGGGACACCCGGATGGAACGAAGTTATTATTATTTTTTATTATTTACAAAAAACCTGTATACACTTAACAAAAATAATCGTCAATAATCGCGACACCACACTGTTCAATGCGAAATAGAAATGAAAATATCTGGCTTGCTTTCTATAAGAGAGAGAGAGAGAGAGAAACATGCGCACGCCGCACAGCTTACAATAGCTTACTATAGCAAAAAGTGTCGTGACAACTTTTCGTAAGAATTTTTTCCGTCTAGCCCCCTTTCACAGCGCACGATAAGGAACTTCGTACCAAAAAGTTAGTGCGAAAAGATGAGATGTCTCGTCTGTAATTTGCGGGACGCTTTGCTAAACATACTCTAGCATTTTAAAGTCAACATTAAATTAAATTATATCAATGTTATATGGTGATTTGGTATTTGGTTGTGTTTGTAATTTTATTTATTCTACTTGGGTGGCAAACAGTTACCGTAGCCTTTGAACGTTTGCAATACCAGAGGTATCACTTGCGTGTTGCCAAACCATTTTTTTTACACCAGGGCTTTAAGATGTAGTAATGCCTGGGATAGGAAAACGTTTCTTTCAAAACGCTTCTCCGTCGACCGCTGGAAATCTGAGCCTCTAGACAAGTGGCCTAAGCGATAGTCGAATAGAAAAGTCAAAAAATAAAATGTATGGAATTTGACGTGAGTCTACGATTTTATGTTGTAAAGTTACATCAAATCCCATACATTTTCTTTTTTGACTTTTCGATTCGACTATCGCTTATGCCACTTGTCTAGAGGGGCTGTACTCACACACAGGAACACAACTACACCGCTGTGTGTAGTTAAATATAGTGTAGTGGACATGTACATGTCCACTAGACGTATGTCTAGTTTATAGCAATAAGCTAAACTTATATGTCCACTTCACTTAACATGTGATAAATGATGTGTCAGCGCATATAGTACAAGTGCTTCATGTCCACAATGATAGATGACCTGTCTATAACTATCGAAACATTTCATTTTATACTGCAACATGTTGAGTTATATCAAATAGCGATCTATTTTAGTCTTAAAGCTATTTAAATGTTTTATAACAACCGATTTGAATTGGGATATTGAAGCTAGCTGGTGTTTTTATGGGCCTAGTAATGTTTTTATTTTAAGCTAGGCGCTTAGTAATAAAAAATCATACTCCTGACCTAATTTTGGTTAGTGTTATTATTTTGGACGGAGACTAGCAATGTACGTGGCAGATTTTTTTGACAGAAGAACTTTTGATCATCCTTATCATCATCGATCATCGATCAGATCAGTAGTTGCAATCAACGACTACTAGACTTACAAGACAGTTGAGTATTGCTAATGATGGTAAACTGGGTGGGTGATCAATTTTAAAAACATATCGAGACCCAAACCGATTACGAACAAAAAGATACAACATAGGACACCTTCCTTCCAAGTGGACAAATGACTTAATCACAGCTGCAGGGCGGCCCTGTGACGCGGAGGACTTTATAACAATCACGGATACAAATTACATCCAGACTCGGAACAAACATTTATGGATCACATAACGTTTTTGCTCCGGTTAGTAATCGAACCCACACCCCTCTGCTAAGCTACATCATTGACACTAATCGCGTAGCCGGCGGGCGTGAGTTCGATTCCCAACTAAAAAAAATACGAAATACGGTCATATATACAAAAAAATATACGAAAACATTTAATTTGACGTTATATTACAAAATGTACCCTTATTACTCAACATATAAAATACTTTTTTATTAAAGAAAAATAAAAGGAAAGAATAAAGGAAAGGATGTATTTATTTACATTCTCGAACTGTGTACCGTATTCCTGTGTAAAGAACACAAATCTATACAAAAAGTCGTGTATGCCGACTGTCATACGGCGGCCATCTTGTTTTTTGTTTATACCTATAGATACAGGTATGGGACAGATAAAAAAACGAATTAATTGCGCACTACTTTTGACCACAGAATAGAAATTGAGATGTGTGGATTAAGTCCTAAGCTATCTTGGTAGAGAACAAGAGACCCATGCCCAGCAATAATGGCCAGTAAATAATATATCCTGCTATTATTATTATTATTTAACAGAGAAAATAGGTAATCTTTAAGATTCTTTTTAGACATAACTCTACTAGGCATCAAGGCCTGCATAGCAAGGGACTTTACAAACATACAATTAAACGACACAAAATTACCCCAGACTTAGAGCAACTATCTGTGGATCAAAAAAATATTTTTTCTACGTAGATATTGAACCTATGTCCAGCAGTTGCCTAATACACAATACAATACTAAAAGGACAATGAGACTGTCATCCAAGATTATCCAATAATCACCAAAGTTCAAACATATAATTAAAACCAATTAAACAAATTCCCTTTATAACTGTAATTGAGAACATAGAAAGTAATAGGTAACGAGCAAACATTATCTCAATATCACTTAAATAAAATAAAAGGCAAATGTCCCATTAAGTGGGATGCTTATATTAAATTGGTTCAAAATTGGAGAAGTAAGGGCCGTTGTACACGATGCGCTGTTGAGAACACGGCATGACAAAACATTGCAATGTACAATGATATTATTTGACTGTTGGTTGTTTGCCTGTTGGTTTAGTGATTAGTGAACCTAGGTGTTGGACCAGAGGTCGTTGGTTAGATTCCCATCCAAGTCAAATTTCTGTGTGATGAGTACGATTATTTGTTAGCATGATTGCTCTAGCAAAAACTTTGGTAATAACTAATTATTAAATTGAACTACAGACAATAAAAAAATATAAGAATATAGTTCAATAGATATTTGCAAAAAATGACTACCATCATATTTCGTATGTACTAATCCATAATTATTCAGGCACATAAATGATTTGACTTTATATATAAAGTTTATGTGCCTGAAGGCAGTATATTGTGTAAACTATAGCTGCCACAATATACTGCCAAGTGTATACTTAGCTTAACGTTTATGAACCAACCAGTAAGTAGTAATATTTGCTGTTCCAGAATTACATAAAACTGTTTAGTAAACAACCGTGGCGAATAATATCGACTAATGTGGCATGCCGCTACGAATGCTACGGATCTTCTACGAACGCGCTACGAAAGTCTCTTTAAGTCAGTTAAGTAGTAGCACAGTCTCTTCCCTTTACAAAGACGTGATAAGATTTATTAATTTATGTGTGTAATAATGTAATTTCAGTTCGTGGTGCGTACGTAGACGATCCGTAGCACTCGTAGCGGCATGCCACATTAGCCGATATTATATTTATTTAAACTTTATACACAAAAGTGGTAAAGGCGGACTTAATGCCTGAGGCATTTTCTACCAGTTGACCTTGGGTGAAGCAGAGATAAACATAGTAGGTGCGAAAAGTTACAAAATTATGTGATAATAATATAAATTTAGCCAATAATTGTATACCTATACAATACTCAATAATATAAAAATACACAAAATAAATAAAAATATATATCTATAATATACTTAATGTATGAAGTAAAGTAGACATGAATAATGAATCTGTCATACTACTTAGGTAAAAGTAAATCTTGAGCCTTGGGATGGATAGGATGGATTGAATAGGGAAAGAAGAGTGAACAAAACCAGATGTATGAGAAGGTACATGTAGATATTATTCGCTACGAGTTTGTGAGTCTAGGGATGGGTCGAAAAACTAATACTGGTAATACTCAGGCCATACAACATTATTAACGGCAAAAATAAAACGCAACTCAATCATGATTCACTTTAAATCTACTACTACTACTCTCTACGACTACTCCCCAATATACAAAGTCTCATACATTTGGTATTAGTATTTCCCCCGTTTCCTATTTGAATTCATGTCGAGTCGCCTCCCTGAATAACCGTCTTGTGCCTACGCAAATAACTAGTAGATACGGAGAAAATCGATACATACAAAGTGGAACCTATATTATGTAGTTCTGCTTTGTATAGGATTTAATATGTAACAGAGGAGCATAAAAATGAGCATAAAAATATTTTTTATGCTACTTGGGTGGCAAACAAGAAAACGGCCTGCCTGATGTTAAGCGGTTACTGTAGCATATGGACGCTTGCAATATCAGAGGTATCACTTACGTGTTGCCAAACCATTTTTAACACCAGTGCTTTGAGATGGAGTATGCCTGGGATAGAAAAATGTTTCTTTCAAAACTCATCCCTAAATGAGCTCTGGAGACCAGTACTCACACACAGGAACACAACTACTCCGCTGTGTGTAGTTATTTAGCTGTGGTCTTCTGTAAGGTGGAGGTCCTTCCCTTATCGGGCATGCACGCTAGAATGGTGCCCTGCCTCTCTTAATACGCTTTTAAAATAAACCACTAAAGCTGGAATCTCGCTAGAAACTAGAAGAAGCGTACGGAATGGTAGAAACGCGTAGTGGAGGGTCGAAAGGCTCGGTTCGCAGCACAGTAAGTTACAAGGATTTATTAGAATGTATTTATTTAAGGGTCTTCAACGAGTGAATGACTGGTATTGCAACCATCCATGGATTTACTACAGTCTTCTTCTTATTGTTTGGTTAGTGGCCGACCTGGTGACAGAGTTATTTAGATCGCTCATATTTAGGCCTCTGTCGTGATCTAACGACTTTTAAACTAACAAAAGTTATAATTATGTATGTTAGTCTGTAAGGTATGTATCTATGGATTGTATTATCTGAAAATAAATGATTTATTATTATTATTATTATTATTTAACAGTCGGGACCGACTTTTGCATGGAAACGCTCAGATGAAATACCACTATGCGGTCACCTATCTATATGGCTACCGCGCCCTTGGTTGCATAGCTCGCTTATCGTTTACCGAACAGTGAGTGCACCTGGCTATGAGCGCCTCAAATCTATACTATATTATTGATATTATAAAGAAGTAATTTAATGTAATACTCGTATTATTATGAAGAGTTTGTTTGTTTGTTTGGTTGGTTGAACGCGCTAATCTCAGAAAGTACTGGTTTGATTAGAAAAAATATTTTTTTGTTAAATAGTGCATTTATCCAGGAAGACTTATATAGCCTATAGCTATATAAGTCACGCTATGATCAATAGGAACGGAGCAGTAGTGAGATATGTTGCAAAATCAAGGAAAATATTCCAAATTACCACGAGGACGAAGTCGCGGGCGACTCCTAGTTCTAAATAAATCAATCAGATTGTTTCATTCTACTGTTGCACAGCTCTCGATTACTTATACTTCTAGGCCATAACACTCGGTTCTCCATTTTTGTTCATATACGCGATAACTTACCCACAAAAACAACTAAAACATAAATTCAAAATATTCCACCAATATTGGCATACATACGTCATGCTTCAGTGCACAGCGCTATGATTGCAACGCTCTGTTGTCCTACCAATTTGTTCGCGTCGTACACCTCTGTTATTAGCATTCACTAAAGCTGGTGCCATACTGAAGCAAACAAGACAACATTCGCACGTTGACACTGAGAACATACTGAGCGATTTATCAATCGAGACCATGGTCTGGAATAGCACCTAAGCTACTATTTATCGTGATAACTGACATCCACGCGGGTGGAGCCGCGGGCAACAGCTAGTACTATATATATCGGCGTAAAGTACAATTAGCGGTAAGTAAGTAAGTATATAGGTATGGACTCTTAATTCTAAGGCAATATATATTTGGAATAATATAATCAGTAATTACTATTCCAATTCTCGTGTTTAACTTATCTCATCCCTACATGGCGGCCCTGCTAGGATTGTCGAATGTATTTAGTGTGTGTAATAAATGAGTTTATTTAATTTATATCTATTTACTAGCTGACCCAGCAAACGTTGTTTTGCTAGTAAAATAGTAATATCGCTATTAAAAAATTGGGGTTGATCGTAGAGGGGTGAAAATTAAGGGTTGTATGTATTTTTTAATGTTGAATCACAAAAAAATAAAAACAAAAAATGTTGTCTAAAAAATTAAATAAAAAAATTAGGGGTGGACCACCCTTAACATTTAGGGGGATGAAAAATATATGTTGGCCGATTTTCAGACCTACTCAATATGCTCACAAAATTTCATGAGAATCGGTCAAGTCGTTCGGAGGAGTACGGGAACAAACATTGTGACACGAGTATTTTATATATAAGATACTGTCACATGCTACAGTAATGTCATGATCCCGATTTCACTCATGGCTGCTATTAAAAATGCCTCCTTATTTTAGCCTAAAGCGAGCCATTCACACGCGGAACCGCGAACGAGAAATTCCCGTTAATTAATCGCGCCAATTTGAACACGTTCACAGTAATGGTTGACATATACAATCGAAGCTAGTAAATTACACCGCGCTCGAGTGAGCGAACGATTCAAATCAGTTTGTTGCTATTCATTCAACTTTTCTTGCAACTATTCTTGCTAATTTTAACACGTGTATAGTTACAGGTTAGTGGACGCATTTAAAAGAAAAGAAAGAAAATTAAATTTATTGACACAGATTATTTTGGTGTATTACAAATATTAATAAATACCTACTAATTACACACGTCTGTGCCAATGAGGTTGACCACACAGCGCTGCTTTTCAGTGGTAACCCCAAGTGACGAATAAACATTATGCTCGTCGAGCGTTGCGTGATTTTGGATATTACCCAAAATTTGCGCCATTTGATGCTTAAAAGCCAGCTTCATTAACGCCACGAAGAGTTCGTGCAACTATCTAACATGGCCACAACACGCCACATAGGAGATAAAAAAGACTGCATTTGTAGTTTAGCTTAGTATTTTTAGTGGATACCTCGCCATATAGTGTTAGTGGCCGGCTCGAAAAATATATAAATAAAATAAAAAATACGCTTTTAATCCGATGTTTTGAAGGGGGTCAAAATTATGTTCAAAGTTTCCGTTACATACATACATATGAAGCTAATAAAGCATGTTAAAAAGACAATACTATACAGTTCTAGTAACAGTTTTCAAGTGACTATTATTTTCGGTCAAATTCTAGGTTCGCGTCTGTTCGTACCGTGAATGTGGAGCGGGCCTAACAGCCAATAACGCGTCACAATGATCGCTGTACAAATAACAGTAAAATTATGTTTGTTTATCGAATGTGTTAGTAGATACTGGTTCAAATGCCAAATGCCAATAGGAATTTAATTAGTCGTGTTTGGAATCCGCACTTGCAACGCTTTGGGAAATAAATATGGTCATTATATTTCACTGGAATATTTTGGTAGCGAAACTGTTTATCTCGTCAATCGTCAAAATATATGTGAATAAATAAATTAGCATTTGATTTTTTCTTATTGAAAAATTACTGTATCAGCCTGGAGACTAAGATTGATAATTGTACTTACCATATTTTATCTCTGCACACCTAAAGGTTGACTGGTAGAAAATGCCTCAAGGTATTAAGTCCACCGTTGTACAGTGCGAAAGTTTAAATTGTGCCCAAAATATATATCTTGTCTATGGTTATGAAAAAAAAAAGATACTGTCACCAAAAGATATGTGTATATTTATTATTTTATTTTGTATGTAAGTTTATATAATATATATATTTTATATATCTATGTTTATAAGTTCGGTACGGCAGATGGCACTCGGACTAGTAACACTGGCTGTCGCTGAAAACCAGCGTTGTTATGTTTATGCATAATAACAATATGCTGAGCGGTGGCCATTTTTTGCATGCGTGTGACGTACGCCACACAAGATATTATTATTGTTTTGATGTCCTATAAGCAAATGTGTGTTTTTGTGTGTTGTGCGTCATTTGTTTGTAAAAATAAATTGTTTTTCTTTCTTTCTTTCAAATTTTTTCTCAACAAAATATTCGCTTATATACACGCAAAGGTATACGCATTATTTAGTCTGGTACAGAATTACTGTCGATATTTCCCTGTCTCCAAACTCCCTCAACTCCAAACATATCAATCTTCTATCCGTCTACAGTCCTGAACCTTTATCGCCTGGAAAATATTTTATTAAAAAATATTCTTCCCGCTTTATGAAATATAAAAAGGTGTTTATTTATGAATCTTGTTATAAGGCTGCCTTTTCACTGGAGCTTTGCGATGTTGGTAATGGAGAGCGAGGGCAGAGCTTAGTTATATAACTATGTGTCTATACTCATCAAAGTTGAGCGGTGAAAAAGATGTGTTAGGAGAGCTTTAAAAAGGGTACACTTTGTGAGTATGTAAAATAATGTTTCATCGAAATTTTTTAGCGAAACTTCACTTTATTTATTAATACAAAGTAAGAGTTATGAAAGTCTATAAGTTATGAATTAGAGTCTAAATCATCATCATCTCAGCCAAAAGACGTCCACTGCTAGACATAGGCCTCCCTCAAGGATTTCCACAACTCTCGATCCTGAGCAGACCTTGTCCATCGGTTCCCCGCAACCTTTACCAGGTCGTCGGTCCACTTTGTTAAATATAGAATAGAAATGTTACAGTAAATTTAAAAAATTAGGCTTTTGTATTATAGGCACTGAACTATATGTCAAAATATTAAAGCCTGCTTTACTCGTTAGTTCATTATGCCGACGTAGCTTTGAAACTACAAACCATTTCGAAATAAACATATATATCCCTTTTGCCCTAGTTCGTAAGCACATCAATTCGATATATGACAGAGACACAGATATAACTTATTTTTTAATACAACTATCGCCCTAGAGAAAAAGCTCTGGTAGCGGGGGACTTTACAAACATACAATTAACAGACACAAATTACACCCAGACTCAGAACCACTCTTTATGGGTCACACAAAGTTTTGTCAAATTAGAACTGTAGATCTGTGCCTACACATGAACACAACATTAAGAGTCATCATCATCATCAGCCTATCACAGTCCACTGCTGGACATGGGCCTCCCTAAGCGTACGCCACTTGGCACGGTCTTCGGCTTCTCGCATCCAACTCCCAGCCACTTTCCAAAGATCGGTATAGCATTCTTAAAAAATCACATTTCTAAATAAGCAAACACTACTATACTGTAGGATGGTCCATCCCTAAACTTGCTAACTTAAATAGTGTGCTATCTCCCTTCTAATAAATCGATAAATATATAATATATAGAAAGAAAGAAACGTTTATTGCTACAATTATAGACATGTAACTGAACATAGAGGTAATATTATACATATGTACATATATAAACTAATAATTAATAACCATCCCAAACTAGACTTATGTCTAGTTTAGGATGGTTATTAATTATTGGTTATTAACAAAGGTATGTGTCTCATAGTTGTAGCAATCAGGTGTCCAGAGCCTGTAGACAAGTGGCATAAGCGATAGTCGAATCGAAAAGTCAAAAAAGCAAATGTATGGGATTTGACGAAAGTTTACGACATTATATCGTAGACTTAAGTCAAATCCCATACATTTGCTTTTTTGACTTTACGATTCGACTATCGCTTAAGCCGTTTGTCTAGAGGGACAGTTCAGCATTAGTCAGATCTTGGGGAGCTGACGCTGGTTCTCGACTGGAACCTGTTTATACATAGGTATAATGAAATATACTTAAATTTCAATTTCATTTTACAGAAGCTTTACTTGTTAATGTATTCTTATACAAATAAAGCAGCAGTGAACACCATATAAGTACACAATAAAATACATATAAATACCAACTTGACTGACTAACGGTGCGGTATCGCACATCCATTTTAAAGCCATAAAATCTCTCTTATTGAGATCCCTAGCGACTGGAGGCGTGTACGTTTTGTATGCCAAGCGGCTTATATTATGTTAACCTACCTTATGAATATATTACTAACCCATCCTTTACAACAAAACAAATGTTTATTTTAACTTCATGGTGAAGCGCTGTTTTGATTTTTGGCCGTGGACATACCTTGAATATGTTGTATCAATTTGTGGAGTTTATATGTACTAATCAATTCACAATCTGCTATCACTTCAACCCATAAACGTCCCACTGCTGGGCACGGGTCTCCTCCATTCATTCAAGTTACAAAGTATTACTTGTAAAAGTTGGCATCTTATAAAGTTATAAAGTAAGATCGAAAATAAATCGCCAAAAGCGGCCCCAAGTCGGCTGCTTCATCTCAACCCATAAACGTCCCACTGTTGGGCACGGGTCTCCTCCATTCATTTGGAGGGATATTAACCTACTATACAACGCTGGCCAGACGGGTTGGTATAGGGTTTTGTTTCGAGTTTTACCTCTCTTGCAGCGGATATTGTCTGCCTTACTCCCTTATTCGACTCTTACGACACCCTCGGGGTAGAACGGGGTGGTGACATTTGTATTCTTAATCCGTCACCACACGGAATACTAACCTACGGTGAAGGAAAACATCGTGAGGAAATCCAAATGTCTTAAAAGTAATTCTAAAGACATGTCTGATTCAACAATCCGCATTAGGCAAGCGTGTGTGAATTAAGGCCTAAACCCTCTCTCTGTCTTGATAGAGGAGAGGAGACCTGTGCCCAGCAGTGGGATATATATGGGTTGCTATTATTACTACAATTATAAAGCTTTTAAAATGTTTTATATATTTTAAATGACAATTCCTTGTGTAACAGGTTACAAATATACATTTAAAATTATTATGAAGCAATATGTATTTTGTTGCACATTAAAGAGTTATTTATCTAGGAGTGGCTATAATATATTCCGTGCAGATCCGTCATCTTCGAATTTAGTCATATCATGACCGAAATTCGGTTAAAAGAACATTATTGTTTTTAAAAGACAACTCCCGCACTACAGAACAAGCTCTGTGTCGCGGGGGACTTTACAAACATACAATGAACGGACACAAATTACACCAAGACTCAGAACAATTCTTTGTGGGTCACACAAAGTTTTGTCCTGTGTGGGAATCGAACTACACAACCTCGTGCACAGCAGGCGCATACTGCGGCTACTGAACCACCAAGGCAGTCATTATAACATAGTATTATTCTTACATTACTTAGTATTATAACAGTAAAGCCCATTAACGTCGACACAAAAGATTCAATCCATTATACGTTATTAGGTTTTAGGACAAAAGCTATCCCTATTCCGATGCCTGGAAATCTTAGGTAATTATCCCTTTACACTTCCTTTCTCTCACGACCGATTTGACAAGGACCAAATGCCCATACACGAGCGTGCTCGTAAAATATAAGTACAATCCTTGTACAATCCAATAGGAATCGTCTTATTACGTTCACTGACGCAACGGCTCTAAGTCTTCAAACAGAAATGCTACTTTAGCATCGGCGATCAGCAATTTTGCGACTGTCGACGCTGCATCGCGATTTGGTGACTCTCTCTGCCTTCGGTCGCAAATCTTTTCCTAATATATGAAAAAAAAAATGCGACCAGCATCCGAATGTTATTATTTATTTATTATACTACCAAGGAGGCTAACAAGTACACAGCCCGCTTGATGATAAACAGTTACCGTAGCCTAAGGGCACTTGCAACACCAATGGGGTATCACTTTAGAAACCTTATAACTCCTTTCTTGAAGAACCCTATGCTGTGGTGAGCAGAGTGTAGCATTCGTCACTGTGCCGAGCTTCCTAAAAGCGACTCAATCGCCGTATTTGGCGTTGTGCGGTGTAGCATGTTTAGTCGCAACATGTAGCTTATAAAAGCTACAAAATCGCAGATCGCTGATGGTAAAAGTAGCACGTCTGCTGTAGCCCTAATACACTATCATACTCGTACTTGTCGCCACTGAATTAGCATTCAAATTAATAATACAAGATATTATTATTGACATACGGACAGCTCACACATGGTCATCTGATCCTAAACGAGGCAGAGCAAATTGTTATACAAATCATCTACTGTTAGATATAGTCGGCTCATGCCTGTATGGGTGTGCTAAAAGCTTTTTTCTTGAGGGGCAAACAAGCATATGGCCACAATGGTATGCAATCACCGTGGCCTATATCCTACTAATATTATTAACGCGAAAGTTTGAAAGAATGTATGGATCTATGTTTGTTACTCTTTCACACAAAAAGTGCTGCACGGATCTGGATTAAATTCGGCATAGAGAAAGATTATAGTCCGGAATAACACATAGGCTATTTTTATTTTTGAGTTTATTCGTTACATACAAATAAATAATAATAATATTCAATTATAAGTATAAAAATATATATGTCTCTGTACTGTGCGTAAGATTGGCATTGGCGTATCTGAGCCTCTAGACAAGTGGCATAAGCGATAGTCGAATCGAAAAGTCAAAAAAGAAAATGTAAGTTTACGACATTCAATCGTAGACTCACGTCAAATTCCATACATTTTATTTTTTGACTTTTTGATTCGACTATCGCTTATGCCACTTATCTAGAGGCTCTGATTAGCTAAAGTTAACTTCACCAGAGTATCTATCCTCTTATTATTCGATAGCAGTTATAGTAAAAACTTCCTCTGAACCGATTCCCTGTTCTTTTATTCAATTACTATAAAACCAGTCTCATAATAAAGTTTTAACTCTTCATAAAAGCCACTTGACTGAATTTCCTGGAGTCTTCGTACAATAAAGATAATATTTTTATTTCAATTCTGCTGGGAACGAGACCACTCGACTGTGGCGGAGCAAAACGAAATCAGTTGGCAGTCTGATTCGATTTTCAATGTTTGTACAGCTATGTGAGATCGTAACTTGCGAGCTGGTGGCGTACCATGAAGCTTTAAACGAGTCTTTCGAACGAGAAAGTGGGACTAAGCTATAGGTATATCTACACGCTATATTGCTCCGTTCCTCTTTCTTGGTCGAAAGACTCGCACTTTTACCAAATGGTTCATGGAGATAACACTATCACTGTTTGCTAAAGTACTAAGGTTCAAAATTATCGTATTATCCAGACAATTTACTGGATTAAGATATTATTTACGAGTTATATACACGGAGATAGTTGTTTACATTTTTGACAGTTGTCTTACACTTAATGAGAGAGAAGTTGTAGATATACGTCTATATGTAGATAGGCAAAGACAAAACAGTGCAGGGGCCGTACCATGACATCCTTAAATGGTTTATTTTTTAATCTTATTTTGAAACTAGTTTCCGCTTGCGCGTACAATGCCACGGGGACAGTGTTTTTTTGTTTCAGGATAAAAAGCTTATGTGCTATTCCAGACTAAAATCTATCTCAATGCAAATTTCATCCTGAACCGTTCAGCCGTTTTCACGTCATTGAGTAACAAATATCCATCCATCCATTTAGGTATCCAAACTTTTGCATTTCACTTTATTACCATGCTATAATGTTGTCTTTGTACGAAATACAAATTAAGATCTAAAATAAATCGCTATAACTGGTCTACAGCGATCGAAATTTGACAGTGTTTATTTTCATTATTATTATTTCTAGCCTAGGCCTAGCTCATTGCTTCTTCAAATTACCACGACACCTAAGCTAAAAAGTCTTCAACGTCACATGATCAACAAAACTAGGTACTTTTGTATGGGAAAAAATATAAAATCCCATAACCTAGCATCATGCAGTCGACTTATGAAAGGGTACGCTAAGGCTGAATGGCTACCGAAGCGGTCTGATTTGATTTCATACCGATATTTGAACGACCAGTCTATTGAGAAAACTAGGAACTGAGTTGTGGTAGAAATATGAAAAATATGTATAGGTTCCCGTCTGTACGTTTATAAGGTTTGGTATGATGCATATTGTACCTAGTAACTACGTTATTTCGACTTAATTAGCAAGATATTCACAAATTTGCATGAGTCAGGTCTTCAGTGCTTATTTAGGGGAATACCTTGGGCTTTTCCGCCTGAAGGTAAGCAGTTATCGCGTTTTTTTTTGTTAAACTACTTGGGTGTCAAACAAGCATATGTTGTTAAGCCTGATGTTAAGCAGTTACCGAGGCCTATGGACGCCCGCGATACCAGAGGTATTACTTGCGTGTTGCTAACCCATTTTTTTACACCAGGACTTTAAAATGGGAGTATCCCTGGGATAGGAATACGTTTCTTTTAAAACTTTATAACTCTTTCTCGAAAAATCCCATGCTAAAGTCTCTCGGAAAATCTAGGTAGGGAGTTCATTCCACAATCTAATCGTACGTGGTCGAAAATTCTTCTGAAACCGTACAGTACGGCACTTTTGAGGTGCTAGGACGTGAGAATGAACTCCCTGTCAGTGGCAAGAGGTGATACAAATATGCCGTGAGCATTATGTCAAATTCCTCGGAACACAGCCCATTGTACAGGCGGTAAAACACAAAAAGGAGGATGTTGTTTTGCTTTTATTGTGCTCTACTTAAGTCGTATTATTTTTGTGGCTTAAAAAGAATAAGTATGCAGGCATATCAAAGACCTCAAACGACATGCTTACATGAAGATAATATAATAAACAAAAAAAACGGTGGTGGCCGAGTGGGAAAGTAACCGACGTGCACGCAAGAGGTGCGAGTTCAATCCCAGGCAGTAGCAATGTGAATTTCACTTTGTGGAGTTTATATGTACGAATTAAATGATTCGCCATCTGCTAACGGTTAATGATAACATCGTGAGGAAACCCACATGTCTTAGAAGAAATTCTAAAGACATGTCAGATTCACCAACCCGCATTAGGCTGGCGTGTGTGAATTAAGGCCTAAACCCTCTCTCTTCATAGAGGAGAGGAGACCCGTGCCCAGCAGTGGGACATATATGGGTTGCTATTATTTATTATTATTATAATATAATAAACTCTGTCTAGTATCAACACATCATACCAACTTTATCTTGACGGCTAATTTCATCGCGTTGGAAGTGTCTATCGTAAAAACTGACGGTTTTACAATGACGATAAGGCACAGACCCGCGCACAGCTGAGCCATGCAAATAGGCGCGAACCAACCCAGATCTACGATAAGCCCACCAAATTCAAAAGCACACTAATCTCTTTCATTTTCACGACATTAATGTTATATTATATTTATTTACGACGCTTTTCGTCTTGGTTGTGTATAATAATGTTTTTATGTCGTTCGATTCGAATCATGGGTTTAGATAATTTTGTGTATATAGAGTAGAACAGGCGACTTGCACGATACATACAGTTTAACTATGCCCTGTTCTTGCTACAAAAAATATATATTTAATATTTTAAGTAAAGCGACTTTGTATAATATATATACCTCTATATATTATATCTGAAAGCGCGATGTCGCAAGTTTGCTTTGAAAAATATTTCTTTAGCCGAAAGCTATATTATTCTCGAGATATTTTTTCATCCACTTACTATGTACACTAACGAAGCAAGTTTAAACATAAGTTATTATAATAATATATCATAATCTCAGACTAATAGAATAAGATAGACGGAGCGTGTAGAACAAATCAGTGAAGCCACAAAGCGCTGTCAATGTCGTGTGACGTGGAAAACGATGTTGCCAGCAAATGAAATACTCCCAACAAAAGTTGAAACATAACTGTTAACTCGTGATAATAATATGCAATATCAATATTAAAAATTATACTTCAAATTGTTTGTTTAAATAATGTTATTATTTATAATTATTTTACATTAATATTTCAAAATAAATAGGAAACAATAAACACTAACTACATGCTTTAATTTCTGACGAATAAAATAAATCTTTTTAAATATAACATCATACATCTTAGCATTATGTTACATTAAAAATAGGTTTCTGTTAACAAACATATCAAGACAAAATACAATATTATATTAAAAAAACAAACATAAAATACAAAACATATTACTCGTAAAACAAAACTGGCAAAAATTGTATCTAAAAAAACGTGGCACTCGGGGACTGCCGCGGTAAAGTTATTGCATAGCATTTTTTATCAAGTTATGCAATTATAATTATTTATTTATTTTATTTATACAGTATTTTTTTTCCTTTGTTTGCTGATTTTATTTTTGTTTCTAAATTTAATCGTGAAATCGATTCTTACTTCAAAGTAAATTATATCGTTTAAATTATTCAATCGATATTTTTGAATTCGATATTATCTGTTAAGTTCTTATGCATATCATCATTAATAATTTTTTTACGTTTAAGTTCTTTCAGGATCATCGTTAATGATGTATTAGTTTTCTTTAAACGACGAACTTTTTGCTGTAAAGACTTTATCTTCTTTTGAGAGGTAATTCTTAATAATTTGTGTTGACGCAATATAGTTTTAAGGTGAATTTTTCGAGGTGTATCAAAAATGGAATCGGTGTCTGAAACCACTACTGAAGAAAGAGAGACTTGGAGAAATATATTCAGCTGATGTGCCCGGTAATACAGTGGTAGAACTTGATCTAGACTGGGATAAGCGTGTCTTCTTTTCTATGGAACTAGAAAGACTGATACTTGGAGAATTATGTAATGGTTCCAAAGGAGATAAAGCTGTTGAAGTATCAGCAGTAGATAATAAACTTAGTCTTGGCACGGCATCTTTGCATAACCGACGAAGACCAGTTTTGGTTAAATATAAATCATTTTCTTGAAAGTGTGCAGAGCAAATTACAGAAAAAGTTGTCGGGGTCCACGAGTCATCTTCTCTATTCTTCTTTAATATTTTTGTCCATTTACTTAGTAAAGTAGATTCCATTGGAAATCTAGAAAATAAATGTTTAACAACTAATAATGTGCTAGGTAAAGTCGATTATAAACGATATAAACATTTTAGAAAATAAAAAAGAAAAACCAAAACTAAATAACTTTAAAAATGGAACTGCGAGTTTCATTTTTAAATTCTTTCTACTATAGACAAATAAATTGTTCTGTATTTAAATCTTCTTTTCGCATTTTTAAAATGTTGCCAGTAATTTCAATTGTAGTAATGACAGGACAGTCGTTTAGAGGAAGCTGTACGATATAGCAATCCGGGACGACGACACGGCGACGTCTCGCTCCATTTCCGGAACACAAATGAGGGTAGCTCACCGTATACGGGACGCAGGAACACCCGGGGAAAAGGGGGGAGTTCATGAACCGATTTTATTGCGCCATCAACGAGTTTGACAGGCGAGTAGATAAAAGTATAATCATTTGAAAATCGCATTAAGTTTATACGTCAAGAAAATGTACAGCTCGGGCGGTATTTGGAAGAGTGCATGAAAATTCGGTACCTTTAATAATATAATTATGCATTTACTCAGCTACATACTATTTTTTTTTAAAGATTTTTCCTGCACGTAACAAAGCTCTGTGACACAGGAGACATTACAAACATACAATTAATGGACAGAAAGTATACTCGGACTCAGAACAACCATTAATGGTTCATACAAATTTTTGTCACGTATGGAGATCGATAGTAGGCTAATATCTCTCCAAATGTATGGAGAGGGCCCGCCCAGCAGTGGGACGTTTATGGGTCGTAGATGATGATGGAGATCGAACCCACAACTCGACGCTTAGTGGTAAATGGCGAGGTAACCACTTAAGCCACTGAATTAACTGTGCAGACTTCTTTATACATGGGGATCGTGTAATAAAGATAAATCAATCAAGCCTCTTGTTCTTTTAGAATATTACATCACCTCGAGCCTCTTTAGAGATTCTATAACGAAGCCTAAAAATAACCTTATTCATACATTACAGTACATAGGTATCCTAATACATTGCTTTTGTCGGCTTCACAACAAATGTACGGATAACCTTAATTAAATAGCTTCCCCAACTCCACGTTTATATTTAAAAACATTTGATGTAAAGGTTCAGTACATTATTACGGTCGCAAAACTATTTTGTGTTTCAGGCCTTGAGAATAGTTTTGGAATCAAAATTGTGTGCTAAAATACATGCATTTTTCAGCAAAAGAAGTACAATTAAAATTAGTGCTTCTTTTAAGTAAAAACAATACCTGCGAAGACTCCGCTCTTTCATGGCATAGCTCTAGATAACATAATTTTATAATTAACTAGCGGGGCGCCCCGTCTTCGCCCGGGGTAAACTATTTTCAGCGCAACTTTCTTATTTTTTCTTGCATAAAAACCTTCTCCTGACAATAACAAACACAACAAAAAAAGAATTAGCGAAATTGGTTCGAGATTTGCGCTTACCAACACATTCAGCGATTCATTTTTTTATATTATAGATATGCAAGTGTTGTACCTATATGTGTCTGAGAGAGGATTTTTTTCTATAAAAGCGCATTCCTTCCCGTACCTATAACGAACAGTGGGATAGTTGTGTTCCTGTGCAACTCATACACAGGAACACAACTACACCACTGTCTGTCCACTGTGTGTAGTTATTTGGCTGTTCTTAGACACAATAACTTAAAATATCATTTCGCACAATGAAAATGAAAAAATGAAAATATATTTATTTCTGTCATTATGTTACAGAGGATTGTCAAGCTGTTACCCACATTAGGTTTCCCTGTATCGTGGGGAACAGGCTCCTTACAGGCGACGTTAATTAACAGAAACAACGACTTAGCAATCTAAATTTTAAACAGATAAAAGAACACAAAAGAAAAAATAAAATAAGAATTACAAATGTGTGTGCGTGTGTGTGTGTGTGTGTGTATGTGTGTGTGTGTGTGAGCGTGTGTGTCAACAATCCGAGTAATCCAACTTGTAGCCCTCGCCGCAAAGGCAGTTTCTAAAGTGTTATAATATAGCTGTTGCCCGCGGCTCCGCCCGCGTGGATGTCGGACATCGTTGTAAAAAGTAGTCTATGTGTTATTCCAGACCATAATCTATCTCTGGGCCAAATTTCATCCAGATCCGTTCAGTTGTTTTTACGTGAAAGAGTAACAAACATCCATCCATCCATCCATACTTACAAACTTTCGCATTTATAATATTAGTAGGATTTAACTCATGCATATGTAGGCAAGTTATCAAACAATTCAAATACTGTACATTTCTAATATGAGTTAACACACATTACCTGGTTGCAAATGACTATGTAATTAGTTGCAGTGACTGTAAGTTTCCTCCCCAGAGACAAGTTTGTTATAATTACTTACGTACTAGTAAATTCTAATTAAAGTACATCAGTTTCCTTAAACTAGATATTATGTAGAAAACAATTTTTTAACTTAAAGGTAACAAATAATAAAATAAGAAGACTGTTGTTTTAGTGTCAAAGTATTCGTCAGCTTCATTGTCTACTGGATACATGTTCAGAGCCTCTAGACAAGTGGCATAAACGATAGTCGAATCGAAAAGTCAAAAAATCAAAATGTATGGAATTTGACGATTATAAATAGACGAGTCTACGATTTAATGTCGTAAACTTACGTCAAATCCCATACATTTTATTTTTTGACTTTTCGATTCGACTATCGCTTATGCCACTTGTCTAGAGGCTCTGAAAAGCTAGCGGCCTTGCCACGTTGGATAGAACATGATATAATATTCTAAAGACGACATTGATCTTTAAGTTGCAGCTTCCAAATGTAGGCGGTTGAAAACGCATTCAAAAAATATTTTTTTGGTCAATATAAATCGGATTCGTCGTGCGGACTTTAGAAGGCATGCTTAACCTTATACTACCAGACGACGACGACTCCGTATTAGATCCAGTCCTTAGTGAATGATGAATGCGGAACAACAGGGTATTGAAACGCAAATTAGTAGAGTCCTATATCTAGTGATGGATTAAAACAGACTGATTAATTGAAATAAAGCTTACGCTTGACTAAAGTGAGAAAAGTTTGATACAACAAAGTTTTTTTTTTTTTAAGCCATCTTCCGCACTAAAGAACAAGCCCTGTATTGCAGAGGCCTTTACAAACATACAATTAACGGACACAAAGTACGCCCAGACTCAGTACAACCATTTATGGATCAAATATTTTTGTCCCGAGTGGGAATTGAACTCAAAATACGCCGGGCAACGGTGAATGGCGAGGTAACCACTTAAGTAAAACCAACTTTGGCTTGGCTACCTCGGTGGTCTAGTGGTCGCAGTATGCGCCTGCTGTGCACGAGGTTGTGGGTTCGATTCCCACACAGGACAAAACTTAGTGTGGCCATCAAAGAGTTGTTCTGAGTCTGGGTGTAATTTGTGTCCGTTAATTGTATGTTTGTAAAGTCTACCGCGACACAGAGCTTGTTCTCTAGTGCGAGAGTTGTCTTTAAAAAATAAACTGTGCAGTTATTGTATGTTTTCTAATTAAAACATGTTTTAATCTTGTTTAATACTCAACCAGGTTTTACTTTTATACACAACCTCTACAACAGTCGTGGAACAAACTTTATAATTCCACACGAAGTACACTTTTTATTATTTTTTCCATTTCCATGGAAAGCCGCAGAAGCGTATCTGGAACTTCTAGAACTTTCCAAATAAACTTAACTTGTTCCTTATAATTCTAACATTATTCCATTCTGGTACACTCTCTAGATAAGTTGTAATCAATAAAAAAGTTTGTGGGAAAGTTGGAAGTTGGCGTCATCATCTATTTTAATCTAGTCATTCAAAATTTATGTTTATTAAGATAAAAACTTTCGGAAGGAATTTGCTAACTTGTTATAACAAGTCTTTTTTGGCTCGTCAGTTTCAGCATAATAGCTTGTACTTATATTTGCACGGTTCGATTTCCAGGTCAAGTAAATTTTATTAGATTTTTCTGTTAGAAAATGATTTATAGCAGAGTCAGATTTTGTGCCTGGAATATGGCATTAGGCACGTTTTATATTAGGTAAATGGAAACTAAGATTGCAGGTTAAACTTATATGTTATATAGTACTTGCCTTTCGAAGAAAAATACATGATCCGATGTTAATTATATTACTATGTGTTTCAGGAAACTATTTTTATATACTAGCTGTTGCCCGCGGCTCCGCCCGCGTGGATGTCGGTTATCGCTGTAAAAGTGCCTATGTGTTATTCCAGACCATAATCTATCTCTGTGCCAAATTTCATCCAGATCCGTTCAGTAATTTTTACGTGAATGAGTAACAAACATCCATCCATCCATTCTCACAAACTTTCACATTTATAATATTAGTAAGGATTTCGTGTTTCCACGTGGCATTTTTGTACATAATTTTGTTTTTGAATTCTTCAACGTGACAAATACTTAACATAGTTGGCGAAACGGTGGTAACATACACCTGTGCCTTTAAGTATAAAAGCGTGATGCTAGTTCTTAAATATCGAAAAAAAACTTAAAATATCGGAAAATTGATATATACGAAATGAAATTAAAACGCTATATAAAAGATTGTATCAGTGCATATAGAATATAACTGCGTTAACCTTCCTCTTCTTTGGCTTCCGTGTATGTATGTCTGTACGTATACTACACGTATGTATGTGACCTACAAAAGCATTCAATATTGAAGGATTTGCCGAGTCCCCACTCGCATACCTGTACGCTCGCTGGAATCTTTTAAAGAGGTAAGCAAAAACTCTCGCTAAATTTATTTGCATTTCCTCATAAGACGGAATAACTGTGTTCTTTTAACCCTTTTTCAAACTAACAAGCAAACAGACCGCTTATTTTTTATTATTTCTTTTAATTTACAGAGCAAATTTGTATACAATTTTGGTTTTACCACAAATACGTACAGCCAGCACTTGTAAAAACAAGCAAACAAATAATAAATAGCTTATGCTTTGTATGCGTAATTAATGGTAAGCAACAATGGTAGGGTCGGCAACGCGCGAGTGATATCCCTGGTGTTGCAAGCGTCCATAGGCTACGGTAACTGTTTACCATCAGGCGGGCCGTATGCTTGTTTGTCCTTAGTAGTATAAAAAAGCAGTTACCGTAGCCTAAGGACGCTTGCAATACACGCATATTTTGACGACCCAAAATCTTGTTTTAGATAACCCGATATAAGAAAACGTATTTTTTAAAACCCAAATAAGCACTGGGGACCTTTACGTACGCACAGGAACAGCTACATCACTATATCTTGTGTAAGGTTGAGGTCTTGAAAAACAAATAAATACATTGTCCCTCGTATACCTACTGGCATCTTCATGCCTCTCTATGGTAGTACCTCAACTGACTCTAGACTAAAGTGGGAAGATGCAGATACAGTCTGGTTAAGTGAGTCTATACCGCTGTAACAATTACAGGGTGCGAATGCAGTACGGTCCCGCAAAGAATGTCATACCTTTTGTCCTGCTCTTTGTGCCCTATCACTGGCACTTTAAGTGACCTCTACGGCATTAAATGAAAAAAAAAAACCTTTAAAAATGGAACATACATTAAATTATTTTTACTTTCGACAAATAAATTGTTCTGAATTTAAATCCTCTTTAAAAATACTCTTCGCGTTTAAAAAAAAGTTGCCAGTAATATCAATTGTAGTAAAGACAGGACAGTCGTTTACCGCGTAAATTAACTTATTAATAGTACCATCGACACAAAGAAGAAGAACCTTCAAGCAATTAAGTACCTATACAAATATATATGTATAATAATATCGACGTTATATCCAGTCGAATGCACCTGTCTAACGCAGTCGGCACTGAAGCGAAAATAACAAGCCGGCATACAAAGAGGATTCGGCTGGACTCTGTAATCATCACAGACTCTATTGGACACTAATTCAACGTATTCATAGGGCTATTTGGCTGTGGTCTTCTGTAAGGTGAAGATCCAGTCATCCATTCTCCAGTCGGGCTTGCTCGCTAGTCCATACTAGCAAGCCCGACTGGGGAAGGACATATTTTAAAAGAATTTTAAGAGAGGCTCCATACCTCTCTTAAAATTTACAAGCATTCCTGAGCTGATCTTGTCTACCGGTTCCCGGAAAACTTTACAATGTTTTTTGTAATTTGACAGACTTAGATTAAAAATATTTACCTCTCTTCCGCTAGGAGCCGCCTTTAACCTCCATGTTCTGTCCAACCACAATGATGAGTATGATGAAGACCAGCAGCAGCACCAGTATACAGCATATGGCGACAGCGAGCATGGCCGCGTGTTCGCCCAGTTTGGCGGCGCCCTGCGCGGTGCAGGTCCGCGCCGCGGTTAGCGTCGCCGAGACTACCCGCGCGCTTATCCTGATCACTTCCCGCGCCGCACAAATACAGCTGACGTCACGTTACTTTATTTCCGAATTCAAAATTTTATTCTAATTTCAATTTTTATTGGTGGTCACTTTTTTGGCACTTGGTAACACTAACAAATTTGAACACTCAAAATTCGAATTCTATTTATATCGTATACCACAGATCGTCAATTATTTTGAGCACTACACATGTATATATAAATATTTTTATTCATAAATTTATATAACGTAATTGAAAATTATTGTCAAATCTAATAAAACAATTTCAAATTAAAAGGTACGCTACCGTCTAACTCCCCGTGAAATATGAATTCTGAAGTTGTTTATAAGTTTATTGCTGACACGATATAAATTAAAATGCGTGGAGCACTTTTCAATTTCACCTGCCATTACCCTGGGGCGACTTTGTATTCACAGCTCCAATTAGAGCGAAAGCTGCAAAAATTTACCACCATTCCCCTGCCTACAGCGACACTCAGGTAAGAAAAAGAAACGACGGGTACATAAGATGATATCTCGTAAATTAGACAGTGATTAATAAGAAATAAGATTATTAAATGATAAGCTCGAAACGCTTAATCATTAAGTTAAAGGGAAATGAAACTTAATTTGGTTAAAAAGAAAGTCTAGATATTTAAATTTAGGCACTTTGTCTAAATTTCAACTTATATTATTATTTTCAAGACGTAGGACGTAGGTACCGCTTAAATCTTTTTTTTATTTTTAAAAGATGACTCCTGCATTTTGGCTCTAACGCTGTAGAGTAGTGTTGCGTTGTCAGAACTCTTACTACCTACTCCGTACTGTACTGAGACAAGTTACCTTCCTTCACATAAAAATAGTCAACTTTATTGCAAGTCCAAAACATTAAAATCGTGAAACCCACTTCACAAATCAATCTACGATATTGAGAAGTAATCCACCCGCTCGGGACAAAGTAGCCAGCTCAACAAATACCAACAGTTCTTGAACATTCCTTCCTTCGAGCCGAGATTACTTCGCAATCAGAAACCTGACAATAACAATTGTAGAAACCTTTTTTCTCAACAAGGCCGCGGCTCGTGTTCTTATATTTACAGTAAGTACTACTATAGAGAGTATGGATATCGGCAATATTCGTGTGTGTGTTTGATTTTTATTCCATAAACCATCATTTATGTATACTTTATCAAACCCCGACATCAATAAATTATGTCATTTCAGTTACAGTGGCCAATATTATAATCTTAATACAGGCACAGAATACTTAATACAGGTCAGGCGCTGGACCAACCGCTTCATGTGCTTTCTGTGGCGCGGAGAGGTGTCGCTGTTTTTAGAAAATGGATACCTATACCACATGCGGCTTCTGAATCTTGCAGATCTTTCCGAGCAGCTATAATTTAATGTTATTAGTTCTTAGATACATGGTTTTACGGAAATCGGTGTCCCCGTTTTACCGATACCTTAGTCGTACTTACTTAACTTACTCCTTAAAAGGCTACCTAAAAAGGCCTACTTTTACAGAATTAAAAGTTTTAGAAAAAATAAGTAACTTGCTATTGAGACTGTGTTTAAACAAACAAATATGTATATAAAAATATTTGTAACAGAAGCTACTTAGAGCAGTAACAATTTCTTATTATATAACATCATTGCTAGAATCGTCCGTTGTCCACATTTTAAGTCGTAGCACTTACGAGTATACAGTAAAGCTTTGTGTCGGTCGGCTCCGAGTCGGTAATGATTTGTGAAATGAAAAACAGAGAACCGTGAGAAATCATCAGTGGTAGCCATATTTCCTCTCATGGTTGGTAGCTTTCAATCACGAGAAGCGGACAACTGCCATTTTTATTTACGTAGAGCTTCTTTATTTATAACTTCTGTTTATTTGTACGATGATTTAAGTGCACCTTTTTGTTATTGTTATTTATTTTATACGTCCATACTTAATATATATTTTTTAAATACGACTCCTACACTATGGACTACTAGGGTTGCCAGGTCGCTAAAACTAATAGCCGGACAGACCAGCCAGTTTGACACCCTACATTATTGAGAATTTTGTGTCTCAGTATTAATAGGTACGACTAAAAAGTTATGATTGAATATCTAATATGGAAACCTGAATTTTATCTTTCTGTATTCTCGTTTGCGGAATGTTAAAAGCCTAACAAAGGCCGGACAAGCAGGACACCGTTTATTTTGGCCGGACACGCAATCAAAAAGCCTAACTATGTCCGGCTTTACCCAGACGCATGGCAACGCTATATGGAACAGAACCGGTGTCGCGAGAAACTTTATGCTTTTGTTTATTTAATTTTTCTTCATAAAAATGTACAGAGGTGATCTTAGGCATTTTCTACCAGACTAATTACGGTAACTTATTATACCCAATTTCGTAAATTATAATAATCAAGATGATTTTGTTAAAGGTGCATGGATTAAATAAAAATTGGGCTTTGCCTGTGTATTGGGCACTAGTTGGATATATGTAGGTACTTGTTAGTTACCCTCATAATTCATTAGAACTTCTCAACCACCAATAGTAAATTGAGGGACCAATCAATTAGCTTCTGGTAAAGGGCGAGAGGAGACAAAGACATTAGTAAGAAGAAGAAGAAGAAGTTAGAAATAATGGGTGTGCAGTATGGCTTGATATGTCAGATTCTCGTACCTTAATCACCTGTAGGGTAACCAGACAGGTTACACTCTGGTTGACCTCATGGAGAAACGTGACCCCATATAAAATTCTCAATATTTCTTAAATCAGCCGGTGAACCTCCACAAACAACAGTAAAGCTTTATTTTCCTTGATGTCGCTTTCGAAAGGAATCAATAAATAGCCAGCTGTGTGACAAATCAGAGCAGGCGAACGGCCCGACTAAATCACGGCTCGTGACCCGTGAGCCGTGAACCGTAATCTCTCAGACACAGCCAAAGCTAAATAAGGGAAATCCGATAGTTAAATGAGCTTCGAAAATTTTCTCCTTCATTTGTTTAAGTCGAACCGTAATGAGTATTGAGGGTAACTTTATAAAGATGGCTTTAATTATCTGTTTGTTACTTAAAAGTATTTCGTTTCGGTGTATTTGCATGTTTTAATTGGTTTTTGAAGCGGTGGTAACTGAGTGGGGAATTAAATGACTTGTATATTTGAGGTGTGAGTTCGATTTTTGGTGGCATAAGGTTTGGTACAGAAGGTACTCAATCCTTAGGGCACGAGAGAATTTCATTTTCTGAAATTTACACGTACTTCTTCTTCGTCTTCTTGTTGGCCCAGAACCTAGCTACGAGTTTTGCATTTTCAGTAACGTCCACATTTACACTCCCGGTTGGAATCGTCTATAAATCCCCACCTGAGCAGGTTTTCTTTGCTTTACTTACTAATCTAATGATTTACCAATCTTCTAGTGGTGAAGGGAAATACCATGATGAAAGTGACATGTCTAAGAAGAAATTCTAAGGGCACGTCCTTTTTACGGCGAGCCTATTGCCTTATATTTCCATCAGATTATTTTCTAACACCTTGTTTGATGTAAGTCACAAGGTTGACCGACGACTTAGTGAAGGTTGCAGGCAGCTGATGAATAAAGGCAGTTCAGGACCAAATACTGTGGAAAATCTGTCCAGCAGTGGGCATCTTATAGATTTTCTAACAGAAAAAGCCCAATAACTATTTCCGTCTCGAATCGATTTTAACAGAGGTAGGGCACCGTACTAGCGGGCAAGCCCGACTGGGGAAGGACCTCCACCTTACAGAAGACCACAGCCAAATAACTACACACAGAGGTGTAGTTGTGTTCCTGTGTGTGAGTACAGGTCTCCAGCACTCATTTAGGGATGCGTTTTGAAAGAAACGTATTCCTATCCCAGGGATAGTCCCATCAATAAGCCTTGGTGTAAAAATAATGGGTTGGCAACACGCAAGTAATCCTTCTGGTATTGCAAGCGGCCATAGGCTACGGTAACCGCTTAACATCAGGCGGGCCGTATGCTTGTATGCCACCTAAGCAGTATAAAAAAAACGATCCCAGAACCTTACCTCTGCAGTCTAACCAATGAGGCAGTATAACAATAATAATATTCCCTTTCTCATAAACTAGACGACAACGGCAGCTATTACATCATGTCCCTTCAAAAAACTAACGAGATAAGGTGGATGGATGAGCTGCTTATCAACAGCGGGGTGAATAGTAGATGATTTACGAGTTGTTCACAAAAAGTGTGCTCGTTCGACAAAGGCGGGTTTTTGTGATGGGCTGTGACGTCATTATCGGTGTGAGTGACTGTTCCAATCATAGAAATCGTAATAACATAATTGTAGAAGTGGTATGCTAGCGAGAAAAATTGTCGTCAAAGTGACAAATTCAGCGTGTAGAGAAGCATATGGTACGAAATGCCTGAAGCATTATCTCATAGACAAAATGCCACTATGCGGTCATCCATAAGGTTCCTGCGCTCTTGGTAGGTTCATTCGTCAGTAACGAAGAAAGACAAAATATAAATGTAAGAATTATATTCTCTAAGTTCACTGTACAATTGTGTGTGAAATTGAGTATGTGTTTTTTTGCTGGACATCCAATCCCCCTTAGCAAAAATCTCGTGTAGGTATATTAAAATTCTTTGTTCCTTATTAAAAAAGACAACTCCCGCACTAGATAACAAGATCTGTGTCTTGGACTGGGAGTCTTTACAAACATACAATTCACGGACAAAAATTACACCCAGACTCGGATCAAACATTTATGGATCACACAAAATTTTGTCCCGTGTGGGAATCGATCCAACGACCTCCGGCGTAGCAGTCACGGTCACTAACCACTAGACTTGCACAAACACGTACACGTACACATACAACCATGTATAATAATGTAATAGATATAGTCGGAGAAATAGAGAAACATATAGAAAGGTCACTTGCATAAAGCTTTCGTGGCGATTTCTGCCAGTTCATTCTACTGTAAGCTGCCTTATAGAACTTCGTTACAATAATTGCAAATTAGCCGCGATTTATGCGCGATTCAATACCATTTCTACATTATAGATAATATGATTTCTATGGTATGGTTCAAATGCTTGACATGAACGCGAATTGTGGTTTAGGTTTGTGCTGGGAAAGCTTTCTGTGTGCGGTTTGAGGTCGGCAACATGTCTCCGCTATATGGTTATTATATTGTACTGACTGGCGGTATCGTCATCTTTCTCATCTATATATTATGTAAAACGTTTATTAATGCACAACCAAAACTTGTCAACTAAAATAAAGAAATTTAAAGCTAAGAAAGGTTTTTATTTAATCTTTAAATGGGGATAAACTGGGCTGGGCACGGGTCTCCTCCGAACATTTAGAGGGATATTAGCCTACTATACCACGCTGGCCAGACGGGTTGGTATTCGAGTTTTTTTATCTTTTGCGGTGGATATTGTCTGCTAGATTTACTCTCTTAGTCGACTCTTACGACACCCTCGGGATTGAAGGGGTGGTGACATTTGTATTCTTAATCCGTCACCACACGGACGTAAAAACAATCATATATGGCCCAAGGTATGGCAAAGGATTTTGATGTGGTTTTTATAATAGATAGAGTGATACAAGAGGAATGTGTATATGTATAATACATGCATATTATAGTAGAGAAATCCGCTAGTTATAGATATGACATAATAAAATTTCTTTTAATTGCGGCATAAAACGACAGCAGAATAATAATGTGACTACATTATACATACATATAACCAAGAATTTTCTTAGTGCAAGACGTCGATATTAAAATTCTATAACCAGGCTGGTTTAAAGAATTTTAATGACATCGTGGAGAAATTCAACATATTCTCCATAACTGTAAGATAGCCGACACACTATAACATGGTATGATTCAGTCTTTTCCATCTTAGCCTTCATCTCTCTTCCAAGTACACTTTATTTTTTTTAAAACACAACTCCCGCTCTACGGAACAAGCTCTGTGTCGCGGGGGACTTTACAAACATACAACTAACGGACACAGATTACACCCAGACTCAAAACAACACATTATGGGTCACACAAAGTTTTGTCCTGTGTGGGAATCGAACCCACAACCTCGTGCACAGCAGGCGCATACTGCGACCACAGGACCACCAAGGCAGTCAAAGTGTAGTACTTTGTTTTATACTTACATATTATTATAAATGTAATCACTCGTAATACATTCATTACTCTGTACGAGTATATTAAGATTAACATACTCGCGTACAGTCGAATACGAATGACAGTCGGCTTTCTTTCACAAAATATTAACATTGTAGGCGAAGACTTTTGTACACTGTAATAGTTTTACTAAAGATCTCTCTCTCTCTCTCTGCATGTAAATATATTTATTTACACGCAAGACTAAGCGGTAAAACATCGTCACGTCAGCAACGTTAAAAATTTGTTTAAAACATAGCTTTAGAAAGGAAACGTAACAAGAATAAGCAAATATAACATTGCTTAAGGAAAACCAGTAGAAAAACATACTTTGTTATTGGACGCACGTACTTTTAATAAGGCTTAGAAGAACTCCAAATGAATGGTGCTGGACATTTTTTGTTTACTTCATTTTTGAATTCATTACGAGAAAAATCAATAACAATAATAGTAACCTGTATAAACTTATGTGCCACTGTTGGACAAGGATCGCATCTACTCTGCCAAGAGAGCTAAAAGGTCTACGGACTTTAATCCACACACGCTAGCTTAATGCAGATAAGTGCATCAGAGTTGCCTTTAGATCGTTTTTTATTTCCTTCAGACAAAATTTTGGTCATGGCGGCTAGCCATGATCTCGACGAAAACTAACAATGCTCAATGGTGCGGCAGAGGCCAGAATAGTGAGAGATCATACGCCTGATCTCACGCTTTTTCTAACAGTGTAAACAACAAACAATATTTGCTGTGGTTCATGTGGCGTAGATATTTTTATTGTTAATTTGGATTACTAAAAAATTACTACCCGCCATACTCAAACTCAAAGGAATGAATTGATAAAGTCACCAATTTTACCTACACATTGTCTGCAAGACAGACAAGGAAAGAGGAACTAGCATAAAACTCAGGCCACTTATTTATTACCCAGATAGTAACAATCTTTTGTAAATTACAATTAGTGTGAACTCAAACTGCCTAGGTGGTCCAGTAGCCGCAGTATGCGCCTGCTGTGCACGAGGTTGGATTCCCATACAGGACAAAACTTTGTGTGACCCACAAAGATTTGTTCTGAGTCTGGGTGTAATTTGTGTCCGTTAATTGTATATTTGTAAAGTCCCCCGCAACACAAAGCTTGTTCTCTAGAGCTACAAAAAAAAATGGGGTTAAAAAAATATTTTTCTCTCAACTAGATGAACTTTTGTTTCTGACAATTAAGTATATACTTTATTTTCTTTGCTTGATATGCGCCTTTTATGTACTTAATGGCAGTAATTTAGTACCTACCTCTCTCTAAACAAGACAAAGTTGAGAGTAATACAACCGTATTTGGCGATTCAGCTGCCACAAGTTACCCTATTACAAGCAGGTTTACTTCACTACATCAACAGTTTGAAATTTAAATTACAAGCTCGATGTAACTTCTAAGTTTTGTTGATCTTTCATCTAAATATCGCCGTTATGATAGTGTATCATGCTTTATTACTGAACTGTGGGAAGTTTCTCATTTTCACACTGGAGTTAGATTAGTATTAGATTATAAGGAATTATATTTCTGAAAATAGAAATCAAACAAGGTTCCTCAGGAAATCCTACTAATATTATAAAACGCAAAAGTTTGTAAGTATGGAGGGATGGATGTTTGTTACTCTTTCACGTAAAAACTACTAAACGGATCTGGATGAAATTTGGTACATAGATAGATTATGGTTTGGAATAACACATAGGCTACTTTTTACAGCGATAACCGACATCCATACGAGCGGAGCCGCGGGCAACAGCTAGTGAGTTATAAAGTATTTAAAAGGTCAGCAACGCGCGAGTGATAGTGTTAGTGTTGTAAGCGTCCATAGGCTACGGCAACTGCTTACCATCAGTCGGGCCGTATGTTTGTTTGCAACCTTGGTAAAAAAAAAAAACCAAAGTGTTTTTTTTCATATTTAAATTTTAGATTGGACCACTTTATAGACTACGGTAACTGCTTACTATTAAGTGGGCCGTATGCTTGTTTGCTACATAATTATACATAAGTAGTTATAGAAAGATCCTGAACTAGGCAGTAATTTAGTGCATGTAGTACTGTAGAAAAGATCACCAACAATATATTTTCTTTTTCTTTCTTTTTTAAAAGACAACTCCCGCACTAGAGAACAAGCTCTGTGTCGCGGGGGAATTTACAAACATACATTTAACAGACACAATTTACTACCAGACTCAGAATAACTCTTTGTGGGTCATACAAAGTTTTATTATGTGTGGAAATCGAACCCACAACCTCGTGCACAGCAGGCGCATACTGCGGCCACTGGACCACCAAGGCAGTCAATATTATACGGAACATCACCCAACCAAAGACCACCCCAATCCTTCACATACCAATGCAATAGCTTTCATATAAATCATATTTCCCGAACAAAGATTTTGTCCTCTTCAATAGCAAACGTGAGCCATTCGACCAGAACCAATAGATTATTCTCTATTCACCATGCAATATCTATGAAACGAACGAAATGGTTTCCTATTGAAGTAATCTATATCTATACTTAATATTATAAAGCTGAAGAGTTTGTTTCTTTGGTTGAACGCGCTAATCTCTGAAAGTACTGGTTCGATTTGAAAAAATCTTTTTTTGTTGAACTGTGCATTTATCCAGACAGATATATAACATCACGCTATTATCAATAGGAGCGGAGCAGTAGTCAGATATGTTGCAAAATCGCGGAAAAAGTCGCGGGCGACCCCCAGTAATTCATATTTCCCGAACAAAGATTTTGTCCTCTTCAATAGCAAACGTGAGCCATTCGACCAAAACCAATAGATTATTCTCTATTCACCATGCAAAATCTATGAAACGAACAAATACGCAAACGAAATGGTTTCCTATTGAAGTGATATACAATAAGAAGGTCTGTAATATATCATGGTGGGTGTCTTCAACAGCATGAATGGGCACAAACAATTCGATGTTTGGTATTCAAGATGGAGGTACCTAGTTTATAGTCGCAACGTGACACGGTTTAAGCATTCGGTTTTGTTGAAAGAATTAAACAGAGAGGTAGAAAAGTAACCGACTTGTACTCATGAGTGCGAGTTCGATCCTAGGTGAAATAATATCTATTGTTTTTTTTTCTTTAAAGACAACTCCCGCACCAGGGAACAAGCCCTGTGTCGCGGGGGACTTTACAAACACCAATTAACGGACACAAAGTACACCCAAACTCGTGACATCCATTTACGTATCATACAATTTTTTGTCCTGTGCGGGGATCGAACCCACAACACGCTACGCAGTAGTAAATGGCGAGGTAACCACTTAAACCACTGAACCATCCGTGCAGCAACACACTAATAAACTAACTAACAAACGAACGAACATAACTAACCATATTAATATAGATAAAGAGCCTACGTCACTCGGTACTAATATTGAATTATATTAGTAAGCAGAACCAATGGCCGTTGGGGCAGAAAGGTTCTAGAGTGGCGACCACGAACTGGAAGACGAAGCGTGGGCAGACCTCCAACAAGGTGGACCAATGAACTGGTAAAGGTTGCGGGCAACCGATGGACAAGGTCTGCTCAGGATCGAGAGTTGTGGAAAACCTTGGGGGAGGCCTATGTCCAACAGTGGACGTCTTTTGGCTGAGATGATGATGATGATGATGATGATATTAGTAAAATAAATATTTAAATCTAGTCTGGGAATTAAATCATTCTAAACAAAATACAAATCTTTACTCTATAATTTTTTTTTTTTTTTTTACTAGCCTATATTGTCCCACTGCTGAGCAAAGGCCTCCCCCATTGACTTCCAGTCCCGTCTGTCCATTGCCTTATTCCACCAATCCTTCTCATATGATACATGCAGAGAGAGAGAGAGAGATCTTTAGTAAAACTATTACAGTGTACAAAAGTCTTCGCCTACAATGTTAATATTTTGTGAAAGAAAGCCGACTGTCATTCGTATTCGACTGTACGCGAGTATGTTAATCTTAATATACTCGTACAGAGTAATGAATGTATTACGAGTGATTACATTTATAATAATATGTAAGTATAAAACAAAGTACTACACTTTGATTGCCTTGGTGGTCCTGTGGTCGCAGTATGCGCCTGCTGTGCACGAGGTTGTGGGTTCGATTCCCACACAGGACAAAACTTTGTGTGACCCACAAAGATTTGTTCTGAGTCTGGGTGTAATTTGTGTCCGTTAATTGTATATTTGTAAAGTCCCCCGCAACACAAAGCTTGTTCTCTAGAGCTACAAAAAAAAATGGGGTTAAAAAAATATTTTTCTCTCAACTAGATGAACTTTTGTTTCTGACAATTAAGTATATACTTTATTTTCTTCGCTTGATATGCGCCTTTTATGTACTTAATGGCAGTAATTTAGTACCTACCTCTCTCTAAACAAGACAAAGTTGAGAGTAATACAACCGTATTTGGCGATTCAGCTGCCACAAGTTACCCTATTACAAGCAGGTTTACTTCACTACATCAACAGTTTGAAATTTAAATTACAAGCTCGATGTAACTTCTAAGTTTTGTTGATCTTTCATCTAAATATCGCCGTTATGATAGTGTATCATGCTTTATTACTGAACTGTGGGAAGTTTCTCATTTTCACACTGGAGTTAGATTAGTATTAGATTATAAGGAATTATATTTCTGAAAATAGAAATCAAACAAGGTTCCTCAGGAAATCCTACTAATATTATAAAACGCAAAAGTTTGTAAGTATGGAGGGATGGATGTTTGTTACTCTTTCACGTAAAAACTACTAAACGGATCTGGATGAAATTTGGTACATAGATAGATTATGGTTTGGAATAACACATAGGCTACTTTTTACAGCGATAACCGACATCCATACGAGCGGAGCCGCGGGCAACAGCTAGTGAGTTATAAAGTATTTAAAAGGTCAGCAACGCGCGAGTGATAGTGTTAGTGTTGTAAGCGTCCATAGGCTACGGCAACTGCTTACCATCAGTCGGGCCGTATGTTTGTTTGCAACCTTGGTAAAAAAAAAAAACCAAAGTGTTTTTTTTTCATATTTAAATTTTAGATTGGACCACTTTATAGACTACGGTAACTGCTTACTATTAAGTGGGCCGTATGCTTGTTTGCTACATAATTATACATAAGTAGTTATAGAAAGATCCTGAACTAGGCAGTAATTTAGTGCATGTAGTACTGTAGAAAAGATCACCAACAATATATTTTCTTTTTCTTTCTTTTTTAAAAGACAACTCCCGCACTAGAGAACAAGCTCTGTGTCGCGGGGGAATTTACAAACATACATTTAACAGACACAATTTACTACCAGACTCAGAATAACTCTTTGTGGGTCATACAAAGTTTTATTATGTGTGGAAATCGAACCCACAACCTCGTGCACAGCAGGCGCATACTGCGGCCACTGGACCACCAAGGCAGTCAATATTATACGGAACATCACCCAACCAAAGACCACCCCAATCCTTCACATACCAATGCAATAGCTTTCATATAAATCATATTTCCCGAACAAAGATTTTGTCCTCTTCAATAGCAAACGTGAGCCATTCGACCAGAACCAATAGATTATTCTCTATTCACCATGCAATATCTATGAAACGAACGAAATGGTTTCCTATTGAAGTAATCTATATCTATACTTAATATTATAAAGCTGAAGAGTTTGTTTCTTTGGTTGAACGCGCTAATCTCTGAAAGTACTGGTTCGATTTGAAAAAATCTTTTTTTGTTGAACTGTGCATTTATCCAGACAGATATATAACATCACGCTATTATCAATAGGAGCGGAGCAGTAGTCAGATATGTTGCAAAATCGCGGAAAATATTCCGAATTACTACGCGGAGGAAGTCGCGGGCGACCCCCAGTAATTCATATTTCCCGAACAAAGATTTTGTCCTCTTCAATAGCAAACGTGAGCCATTCGACCAAAACCAATAGATTATTCTCTATTCACCATGCAAAATCTATGAAACGAACAAATACGCAAACGAAATGGTTTCCTATTGAAGTGATATACAATAAGAAGGTCTGTAATATATCATGGTGGGTGTCTTCAACAGCATGAATGGGCACAAACAATTCGATGTTTGGTATTCAAGATGGAGGTACCTAGTTTATAGTCGCAACGTGACACGGTTTAAGCATTCGGTTTTGTTGAAAGAATTAAACAGAGAGGTAGAAAAGTAACCGACTTGTACTCATGAGTGCGAGTTCGATCCTAGGTGAAATAATATCTATTGTTTTTTTTTCTTTAAAGACAACTCCCGCACCAGGGAACAAGCCCTGTGTCGCGGGGGACTTTACAAACACCAATTAACGGACACAAAGTACACCCAAACTCGTGACATCCATTTACGTATCATACAATTTTTTGTCCTGTGCGGGGATCGAACCCACAACACGCTACGCAGTAGTAAATGGCGAGGTAACCACTTAAACCACTGAACCATCCGTGCAGCAACACACTAATAAACTAACTAACAAACGAACGAACATAACTAACCATATTAATATAGATAAAGAGCCTACGTCACTCGGTACTAATATTGAATTATATTAGTAAGCAGAACCAATGGCCGTTGGGGCAGAAAGGTTCTAGAGTGGCGACCACGAACTGGAAGACGAAGCGTGGGCAGACCTCCAACAAGGTGGACCAATGAACTGGTAAAGGTTGCGGGCAACCGATGGACAAGGTCTGCTCAGGATCGAGAGTTGTGGAAAACCTTGGGGGAGGCCTATGTCCAACAGTGGACGTCTTTTGGCTGAGATGATGATGATGATGATGATGATATTAGTAAAATAAATATTTAAATCTAGTCTGGGAATTAAATCATTCTAAACAAAATACAAATCTTTACTCTATAATTTTTTTTTTTTTTTTTACTAGCCTATATTGTCCCACTGCTGAGCAAAGGCCTCCCCCATTGACTTCCAGTCCCGTCTGTCCATTGCCTTATTCCACCAATCCTTCTCATATGCATCCAGGTCGTCACGCCAGCGTTTTCTAGGTCGGCCTCGGCGGCGATAATACTCTATAATATTAGGTATAGAAAAATAATTCTGATCCCAAACCACAACGGATATCTCACTATAACCGAACACACCTATATCATTAATAATTCTCACACCTACCGAAATAAAAATGGTATTGATCTATTAGTTATTTAGGTCGTATACCAGCCTCGCGGTTCAACCTCTAAATATGATTATGTTGAGCCAATAATTGGCCCAATTTCCACATTTAACATCGCGATAATTACATTTACTGGTATCGATAGCAAACCTTTCCGAAATGGAAATTATTTTTGGATGACAATATAATTTTAATCTATCTAATATTTAAAATTCTCGTGGCATAGTGTTCAACTTTGAACTCCTCTGAAACGGCTCGACCGATTTTCGTGAAATTTTGTGTGTATATTGGGTAGGTCTGAGAATCGGACAACATCTATTTTTCATCCCCCTAAATGTTAAGGGTGGTCCACCCCTATTTTTTTTATTTAATTTTTTAGTCATTTTTTTATGTTTTTATTTTTTTGTGATTCAGCATTCAAAAATACATACAACCCTTAATTTTCACCTCTCTACGATTTAACCCTATTTTTTATTAATAACATTACTATTTTAGTAGCAAAACAACGTTTGCTGGGTCAGCTAGTCTTTATATATAAAAAGAGAAGCTGACTGACTGACATATCCACGCAAGGCCTAAACTTTAAGGGTTAGAAACTTGAAATTTTGCACAGGGGTTCAAGAATAAGCGTAGAACCAACATTTTACGTAATTTTCTAGAGTGTACAATTGAAAACTTCGGGCATAATTATGCATTTCTTAACTTAAACCTAAAATATATTTTTGGCCCAACCTAGAATTAGATCCAGGCACCTCCTGCATCTCCACCTGCGTGGATGTCAGTTATCGCGGTAAAAAGAATAGAAAACCTCTATCATTGCCGTTTAGTCGTGAAAATGTAACTAACACACAAACGAACAAACAGACTTATTATCGCATTTATAATATTAGTATGGATGAAAGTTTTGGTGACGTCACGCTGAGACGTGCAACATGCTCTTATTATATAATTCAGTGACGTAATTGAATTCCCGAGTCACTTGCAAACTAATATACAGTGATAGGACGCTCTTATCACATTAGGGAGCATAACATTGTTGATGGAAATTTTAGTATAGGATGTTTCCACCCTAATTAATTTATATAGGCTCTCATAGGCTATAGTGACTGCTTAGCATCAGGCGGGCCGTATGCTTTTTGTTACTGTAGTGTACAAAAACAAATTTTAAATAGAATTTGTACTTTCAAAGTTTTATAACTTCATAATATTCCTACAATCTAACCTATATACTAGAGACCCTCCCCGATTTTGCATGAGTTAAATTGAAGGCCCTTATCGAAATAAAATATATCCTATATTTTAATTTGGGTAAAACTGTAGTGTGTGTAAAATTTTATTAAAATCGGTTTAGTAATTTAGGAGTCCATAGTGGAGAAGCAACGTGACACATAATTTATATATATAAAGACTAGCTGTATCCCGCGGCTCCGCCCGCGTGGATGTCGGTTATCGCTGCAAAAAGCCTATGTGTTATTCCAGACCATAATCTATCTTTGTGCCAAATTTCATCCAGATCCGTTCAGTAGTTTTTACGTAAAGGAGTAACAAACATCCATACATCCATCCATACTCACAAACTTTCACATTTATAATATTAGTAAGGATTATACCAGACCTACTACCATTCCTCAAAGGTTTCACTCGCGAAAATTTATTTTTAAAATAAAATATAGCTTATAGCTTATTCAGATGTAAAAGCTATGTATAACATTGTAAAGTTTCATCAAAATCAAGATCAGTAAGGGACGGATACATTATAATGCATCAAAAATATGAATTTAGCTTCCCACTGTCATTAGAAGCTTCCCATTCCCAACCGCATAAAATTTAAACGTTTAACAAACATTTTCATAGTTGGTGCATACATCGAGAGCTATGCAAATTATCATGACCTCAAATTGCGGCTCGTGAACAACCTTCGAATCAAATTGAAAGCTTTACCGCATTCGTGATAGTTTCAGTTTTGTAGGAATTGTCTTCTGAAGCTCTTCAGGTATGAATTGTAACTAAGTATATAATAAATGAAGGTGTTACTACTACTGACTGGTATTGAAGTAGAAAGAAAAACCGCTTAAATTCTATTTTTTTGACTGCCTCGGTGGTCCAGTGGTCGCAGTATGCGCCTGCTGTGCACGAGGTTGTGGTTTCGATTCCCACACAGGGCAAAACTTTGTGTGACCCACAAAGAATTGTACTGAGTCTGGGTGTAATTTGTGTCCGTTAATTGTATGTTTGTTAAGTCCCCCGCGACACAGAGCTTGTTCTCTAGTGCGGAAGTTGTCTTTTATAAAGAAAAAAAAACTTATTTTTAAACATTTATGCGTCAAAAATAATTTTCTTATCACAGGGATACTTAATCTTAAAACCTTGAAGTAAAAAAAAAAGATTCGGTATTCTTAACGCAAGTGATACTTCTGGTAAACTACGGTAACTTCAGGCGGGCTGTATGCTTGTTTACCACCTAAGTAGAATTTAAAAAAACGTGTGGGGCAGTCTTTGGGGACTGCCGATAGAAGTGAAAACTAAGTAACTTGTGAATTATATCGTCGAGCTATTACATTATTATTTTATAACATGGAAAGCGTTTGGTGAACAATGACGCGAGTTCCATGATATTTTTTCAGCCAAAAAGTTTGAATGTAAAAAAAATCAGTTACGATGATGTGAGTTATTTAATTAAATTTAGATTTTTGTTCATCCAAAAAGTGCTCAACCCACCTAAAGAAGTTTTCGCTACGCTAATGTAAATAATAATCATAGACAATCACAATTTTGTATATCATTGATGTAAAATGACGTAAATAATTACGAGTATGATGTCACATCAAACCTGCAGGAGGCACGGGTTCCGAATAGAATAGAAAAACAATGTCCTGCCTCCGAGGATTACATTTAAGAGATTCCATTAGAATAAAAAATGATGGCTGATTCTCTAAGAAACAGCGATGGCAAACTGACAATTGTGATCGCAAAATTGACAGTTGTGATTGCTCGATGACGGCACAATCTATTGACTAAACGTCAAAAAGGGCTCTTACGGAATACCGATTTTCAATCTGACAGCTAGATTTTGCTCAGTTTTTGCGGTGGCTTGGTTTTTGCTCTTACGGAATACCCCTGCCGATCCATTGGAGGATCCCGCAGTGAATCAGACACGACGAATCGGACCGGAATAACTCCCCAGACTGCACTCTCTATAATTTAAACCATTCAAAATAAACTCATTTATTTGAAAACTACAAGTCATTTAACTTTGTTCAGTAAAAAGTAAGTGGTGGAATAGATTTATGTTATATACCAGTCTCCCACAAGGATATGTTAATAACTATACAAGTAGGTACTAGCCGACCCAGCAAACGTTGTTTTGCTACTAATATATAGGGGTTGAACGTAGAGGGGTGAAAATTAAGAGATGTATGTATTTTTTAATGCTGAATCACAAAAAAATAAAAACAATAAAAATTGTCAAAAAAATAAAATAAAAAAATTTGGGGTGGACTACCCCTAACATTAGGGGGATGAAAAGTAGATGTTGGCCGATTCTCATAGATACCGGATAAGCACAAAAAATTTCATCAAAATCGGTCAAGCCGTTTCGGAGGAGTATGGCAACGAAAACTGTGACACGAGAATTTTATATATTAGATGTAATTCTAGCTGTAAGTTGCCTTTGTGGAAGATAAATAAATAAATATTATTATTATTATTACATTACACTGGGCCTTAAGTTATTCATGCTACCGCTTTCGCCCGCGGCTTCGCCCGTGCGTACATTTCCTTTTTTCCGGGATAAAAAGTAGCCTATGTGTATGGCATTTTAGACTATAATCTATCTCTATGCCAAATTTCATCCAGATCCGTTCTGTAGTTTTTGCGTAAAAGAGTAAAAAACTTTCGCGTTTGTAATATTTGTAGGATTTTAAGTAATTCATGCTTGTCCGTGACCGGCCGTAGTCCGACCGGGGCCCGACCGTACTCCGACCGGCCGCATATAACGTAAATCATCCTTTTGTCTCTAACCGAGATTTTTCCTATAGCATTCTTCAGAAATGGACTATCTTTCTTTCTTTAATTAACTCAAACCTTTCAAAAGAATTAAGTGAAACAAAAAACTCGCCAGTGTTATGATAATCAAAGCTTTAACATAAAGGCCAATTTAATTACCGCTAGTAAGTCTTAAGAGCTTTCTGAAAGCCTATTATTATGCTAAGCAAGCGCCGGCAACAGTTGAGGGAATCCATCTTTAGCAAGGTGAATTATACTTGTACCGTTTTGTGATAGCAAGAAAACGAGAAAGAAGAGCAAAACAACAAAACGTCTTTAGGAGGGCCGGCAGGGGTATTCCGTAAGAGCAAAAACCGAGCCACCACAAAAACCGAGCAAAATCTGACTGTCAGATTGAAAATCGGTATTCCGTAAGAGACCATAGATTGTGCCGTCACCGAGCAATCACAACTGTCAATTTTGCAATCACAACTGTCAGTTTGCCATCGCTGTTTCTTAGAGAATCAGCCGGCCGGCCGCGGGAGGTCGTTTGCTTGTTTCTATTTATCTATTAAAAAATACAACTGCCGCACTAGAGAACAAGCTCTGTGTCGCGGGGGACTTTACAAACATACAATTAACGGACACAGAATACACCCAGACTCAGAACAATTCTTTGTGGATCACACAAAGTTTTGTGTTTTTGTGGGAATCGAACCCACAACCTCGTGCACAGCAGGCGCATACTGCGGCCACTGGACCACCAAGGCAGTCAAAGTCAAGTGTTTGGCCCATAGGTAGTATATTTTTTTTTATACTACTTGGGCGGCAAACTTACATACGGCCCGCCTGATGTTAAGCAGTTACTGTAGCCTATATATGGACGCTTGCAAAACCAAAGGTATCACTTGCGTGTTGCCGACCCATTTTTTATACCAAGGCTTTAAGATAGGGTTTTCCTGGTATAAGAAAAAGTTTCTTTCAAAACGTATCCCTAAATTAGCGCTGGAGACGTGTACTCACACACCGCTGTGTGTAGGTCCTTCCCCAGTCAGGCTTGCTCGATAGTATAGTGCCCTACCTCTCTTATTCATCAAAGACATGTCTTATTTAAACTAGGTAACTGAACAGTTCCCTGTTGAATATGCAATTATACATATAATTAACAGTGCCCATGACATAGAGTAAAAATGGCAATAAAAAAACATGCAAGGCAGTCTTTTGGGACTGCCGATAAGTATATATAAGATAAGTGAAAACTAAGTAACTTGAGAATTGTATCGTCGAGCTATTAGATTATTATTTTCGAATATGGAAAGCATTTGGTGATTTGAGTTCCATGATTTTTGTTCACCCAAAAAGTTTGAATATGGAAAGCATTCGAAGACGATGACACGAGTTCTATGATTTTTGTTCACTCAAAAAGTTTGAATATGGAAAGCATTCGGTGACGATCACGCGAGTTTCATGATATTTGTCCATCCAAAAAGTTTGAATATGGAAAGCGTACGATGACGATGACACGAGTTCCATGATTTTCGTTGACCCAAAAAGTTTGAATATGGAAAGCATTCGGCGACGATCACGCGAGTTTCATGATTTTTGTTCACCCAAAAAGTGCTAAAGAAGTTTTCACTTTATAAATTTGAATAAACCACAAACTTCACACCCCACATTGAGCGCCAGTAGGAACCTCTTTCAAGTAACTAAACAGCTTACAAGTCTGTAAAAGCTTCTATCTTCAGAACACGATACAATTCTTGAGACACCAAATAACTGATCAACTGCTGCCGATGTCAACATATTTTCAACCATATACCACATATAATTAAGGTTCCAATTCGCAGATTTTCACCAGCGATACATTTCTCCATGTCTTGAAGATACGACAGACTGTTTACTAACGTCACTGACACTCGCCGGAACTGCTTTGAAACCCGCTTAGCCCTCTCAAGGAAAGGCTCAAGTACGTGAACATACATAGACATGAGAAATAAGTAGCCTCCATCTTGTTATAGCGTATTTATTTCTGAAAAGAAAGTCCTTTCATACATTGTGATAATACACAAAAGGTAATAAGTTTCTTTTTAGCGAAGATTCCCGTGTTATGGAGCAGATCTGAGTCGTAGAGGACTTCAAAAACATATTATATAACCTACTTTTTTATATACTACTTGGTGGCAAACAAGCATAGCCCGCCTGATGTAAAGCAGTTACTGTAGCCTATGGACGCTCGCAGTACTAGAGGTATCACTTGCGTGTTACCAACCCATTTTTTTACACCAGGGCTTTATGATAGTTCTTAGTTATCCCCGGGATAGTCTATCCTGGGGATAGGAATACGTTTCTTTCAAAACGCATCCCTGAATGAGCGCTGGAGACCTGTACTCACACACAGGAACACAACTACACCACTGTGTGTACTTTTTGGCTGTGGTCATCTATGAAGTCGTATAAAATGTTCCACCTAAGTAGTATAAAGAAAAAACTACTTCTACGTAGCAATAAAGGCAGATATTTGCAATACCTAACAGTTTCTAATAAAGACTAAGTAACAATTTATTGCAACTTGAACTTTAATCAAGTCGTATTTCAATAAAGACTCTACTTCCAAAGTCTACAGCAATATTGCAATCTCAGCTAAGATTGTTTCGTTATAAATGAAACAGAGAAACAGCTCGGATTGAAGTAGCAAGAATATTTATATATTTTTATATTTTATTCAATCAGACTATCGCAGTCCACTGCTGGACATAGGCCTCTACTGACACGCGCCACAGCCTCCGTCTTCTGCATTCAGTCCGTAATATACTTTTGCGAAAATAATTGCGATCTTACTTTTTTGAAGATTATGAAGTTTGTTTGGCGTCGATTATGGGCCAGATTTTTTAAATAACATGTAAAAAATGAATAGCCTCCTATATAAGTCTAACTGCTTGGTACGGACCTCCTCTCCGCTATCAAAAGAGCTGATAGAGTACGCGAGTAAGCACCTAATATGGGTTGATAAACCAGACATGTTTTTCCTCCATGTAATTATATATAATCGTTATCATGCATAATCTAAACCAATAATACTTCTATATATGTATACTCTGAGAACGGCCAGCTGTGCCAATGTAATTAAATATTAAACACATCGTACAAAAGCCCTATTATAGTAAGGAAAGTGGAAAATATTTGGAAATCGACGATCATTAGGCGTAACAGAAAAATAGCTGACCTACATACAATAACGAGGGAATAATAAAATTGTATCTAGAATATTCCGTGAATGAATTGAAGAACAGATGCAGTTAGTTTCTTTTTTAACAATACAATTTAAATATTATTGGGATGGAAAATTGTGGAGAATATTTTGCTAATGGACTACAAAAGTTCCTATTTGCAATATTGTAGTTCCTTTTTATCTCAGAAAATGTATTTTGTTCGAGATAATAAAGGTGAATTGGTATAACGCTTGGTATACGACCGCCTTGGTGGTCCAGTGGCCGCGGTATGCGCTGTGCACGAGGTTGTGGGTTCGATTCCCACACAGGACAAAACTTTGTGTGACCCACAAAGAATTGTTCTGAGTCTGGGTGTAATTTGTGTCCGTTAATGTTTGTAAAGTCCCCCGCGACACAGAGCTTGTTCTCTAGTGCGGGAGATGTCTTTAAAAAAAAAAAAAAGATAACTCTTATCTCTCCCGCTGGTCGTTAAGTTAGAATTCCAGGGGGTTAAGTTACCAAAGGCGTGGTTACTTTATGGATAGGTGACATCATAGTGATATTATTCATCTAGGCATCATCCTACTTCGAAGGGTGCGTTAAAAGTCCGTCTCGGTTTAAGGCGGAGGCATAGTGTAAAGAATATCTCTCTATATAGTGTGGACTGTTGTATTATATCAAAATAAATACCGCTCATGACTAGGAGGAGGCAAACAAACATACGGCCCGCCTGATGTTAAGAAGTTACCGTAGCCTATGGACGCTCGCAACACCAGGGGTATTACTCGCGCGTTGCCGACCTAACTCCATTCTTAAAAAGCCTCATGCTGTAGTATTGCAATCCATATGCTACGGTAACTGCTTACCATCAGGCGAGCCGTATACTTGTTTGCCACCTAAGTACCATACTAAAAAGCGTGAGAATATGTGAGTCAAACAGGCCACTCATTCACAATATTCAAAAGCTTCAAAGGCTCAAGGCATCATTAAATACCCGTAAATCTTTGTTCAAAGTCCTTTATCCCTATAGACCAATGAAACCTTAGTAATTCTGAATCGCAAACGTCCCTAAGCGAATCAGTAATATGGAAATAAACGGAAGCAATTAGCGATTGTTTCTCTAATGTTCACAAACGCTCTAGTACAATGTTCCACAAACTATCAGTCTTCACATACGTACATCTAGAATATCAGGAAGTTTTGGAGGCCCAACAGTAATTAAAAATCAATTTTATCTACCTACCTAATAATAAACAAGATTTATTATTTATTAATCAACAAACCTAAACTTTGTGCTTCACTTTTATATTTATCGGCCTATGATGAGAATCTTATGTTTCCGAGGCCTAAATAGTAATGACCACAGTACACCAGTGTGCCGCGGCATATATGTATTATATTATAGTAAGTCATAGATTTCTTTCAGTTTAAAAACCAATTTCCACATTAGGGAACAAGCCCTGTATCGCGGAGGACTTTACAAACATACTATTCACGAACGTTGGAACTACGAGTAAGTATATATGTATCAAAATAAAAAACTGTCCGTTTTGTCAAGTCGGCTTTTGATTTCAATTTTTGTTTTTTAACCGACTTCAAAAAGAGGAGGTTATCAATTCGTGTGTATATTTTTTATGTTTGTTACCGCAGAACTCCCTCATTTATGGACCGATTTGAAAAATTATTTTTTTGTCTGAGAGGACATACTTCCAGTTTGGTCCCATTTTCATCAAAAGAAAGTTCTGATGATGGGATTCATGAGGAATTGAGGGAACTTCTCAAAAATTATAGGCACACATATAGCAATTTTATTTTTTTTATTAAAACATCAAACATTTGCATTTAGAAAGTATAATATGATGAAGTAAAACTGATGAAAAAGACCACAGCCACCTGAACTTCTCAATATTAAGTATTTTACGGATGGCTATTAAATAAGTTTCCATTATGGTTGCTAAGGTAGCTAGGCAACGGAACTTCATAATTAAACAATGTTATCTAGCCGTTTTTAAGGTTTTTGAAATTCTGCAACTTGCCGTAATGAAGTCGGTTTTTTTTGTTAAAATTATTTTATTTTAAAATCCACTATTTTTGTTTGTTCTTTTTTAGAATCCAGACGCTTTTATTTTCATGTTCTAAACGTTGAGCTATTTCCTAATTCTAAAATCGTAACTATTAACATAAATTGTATTTTATTTAATTCAAACCCTTCCAGATGTCTCAAAGTCCATTTGGTCAAAGAACGTACAACATGGGACAATATTCTTGTACCAGTCGTTCGTCAGTTTCGGCTGAGCGTTGAGGAGGGTTGACACACTGATTAAAGATGCGCGCCAAACTCCGCCGGTGCAGAAAATTAAAATCTAGGCCTTAAGGAAATGAAGTCAAATTTAGTAGATAGATAATTAAATATGTTTAGCATCTTGGCTATGCAATCAGCTCAAATATACTTCAATATTAAAGCAATGTAGAAAAAGACGAGCCCGGAGCAGGATTCTAACCTGCGCCTCTCGGGTTCCAGCCCAGCGCACTACCAACTGTGCCATCTGAGCTCCTATTTCGGAGTTAGAATTTGTTCACAGCTGACGTCACTCCAAGACGTGTGAAGCTGACGTCACTCCAAGACGTAAACAACAAAGGCGCAGGTTCGAATCCTGCTTCGAGCTCGTCTTTTTCCACATTCCACAAAAAAGATTTTTTCTAATCGAACCAGTACTTTCTGAGATAAGCGCGTTCAACCAAACAAACAAACTCTTCGGCTTAATACTATTAGTATAGATAAAAAGTTTTTATGTACGCCACATATACATATATAACCTTCACAATAAGGCTTACCTAATGTTACTTTTTGGTTTAACAGTTGCGAGGTCTAAAGCGGTAAGTTCTTATGAGGACCCTTACCTTTTATGCAAAACTAATTATACAGACATAACTAACTCAAAATCGCCGATTTGTTAGATACTTCGTGATTCGACCGACGAATTACGCGATAGTGTTTTACTATGCCATGAGAAAAACTGGCAAGATATACTAAGATTGTAGGAAAAGTACAAGGTGTCCCCAAGAAGGCAGTAACAGCTGTTGTCGGTTAGGAACTTTTTATGCAATTCACATACTTTGCATAAAAGGTATGGGTCGTAAGAACTTACCGCTTTAGACCTCGCAACTGTTAAACCAAAAAGTAACATTAGGAAAGCTTTGTGAAGGTTATATATGTGGCGTACATAAAAACTTTTTATTTTTTTAACACCACTTAGATGGCAAACAGGCATACGGTCCGCCTGATGGTAAGCAATTACCGTAACCTATGGACGCTTGCATTACCAGAGGTATCATTAACGTGTTACCGAGCCAAAAATAAGCACCAGGGTTTTATGATGGAAGTTCCCTCGAACAGGAAAACGATTCATTAAAAACTCAAATCTAAATGAGCTCTAGGAACCTGTACTCACACGCAGGAACAAAACTACACCGCTGTATGTAGTCATTTGGCGCTAGTCTTCTGTAAGGTATAAAGATATGGCCTGCGTAAAGTTGCTGATCCGATTTTGAAATTATTTCACTTATGTATACCCTTAACATCTATCTCCTTGCCAGAAAATGCAATAGACTGTCAGAGTCCTTACTTTTACATTTATAAAAGTAAGGATTTCTCCATATTTAAGTATGGGTGACATCTAGTTTCATAGACTAGTGAGTGATGTATGATAATCGATTAAAAAGTATAAATATTAATGTCAAATTCGAAATGAAAAAAACTCAATTCGAAAAATAAATTGAATTGTTATTCTTTTTTTATTCGTTTCAATTGTGATTTGTTCTCTTCATTCCAATGAATTTTCCATATGAATGGACTTAATCATATTTTTGTATACACAGTAAATTAAATAAAGTCTATGTGCCTCTATGATATACGAGTAGCATTCACTGGGGAACATTTTGTTAAATCGATTAAGAAGTTTTTTCTGTTTATCCATTAAGTACAAACTATAAACAAGAAATAAAATCTTTTCTTTTTACAATATTAGTTTAGATGAATGAACTCGTGGTAATTTGAAAAGAAGCCGTTGTATTTCCATTTGAAAATGAAATTTTAAACCAAACTGGTACATATACTTAAATTCTAAAAAAATGAAATTCAAATTGGCACTGTCACGTGGGATCGAACTAACTCCTTATGCATATAAGTAAGTTACTTTGCTTTACTCAGTTACTACCCTTCCTAAAACACGCGTTCATTAAAAGTAAAAAAGTATAAGGGTAAAGGAATTTGCAAAAATCAACCGCAGAAGAGGTTAGTTAGGTTAGTTGGCTAAGATCAAGTTTCAATTTCATATCGATAAAGTCGCAGGTCCAGCCTAGTATTTATTAAGAAACATCTCCCAGAGTATTGGCAGTACTAAAATTAATAATTAATTTTAAACTACGCGATAAGTACCTTCAAATATCGATACACCACACTAAAAAATATCCGAATATATTTTTAAACACTACAAAACAGCTATGTAAACACCAAATATACGTATACAACACTATAACTTTATTAAAACATCTAAAATATATTCTATCGATAAAGTAACAGCACTATAATCACTTATAATATTTTTTTTAATTTTGATTAAAATTGCGCAATATTTTTACTATCACGGAATAAATATTTATTTTTAAATATTTTTATTATATCGCGGGTTTTTTTTAAATAAATGTATGTCGGTATTTGCGCGCCGTCGCTCGTGTGCCGGGTTGTTGCGTCGGCGAGATGTGGACGCTTACTGACGCTTGTGCCCGACTCCGGCAGGCGGGAGGCGCGGACCATTTCAATCACACCCGGACATCTGCCTCCAATCACCCCTCAGATTAGGAAAAACACTTTACAACAATTTTAATGGATGCTGGATTAACACGTGGATAAATTATAATGAAAAAGTTTTAATAGACACTTTTGAGGCTTATGAGGGGTGATTTATTTGTGATGGGGTTAACCACATATTATAATATGATAAGCACGTAAAGCTGTTAGTCGTACGCCTGATCTCTCTCCGATCGAGTCGGATTGGCGTCCCATCGGACTATGAGAGTGAGAGAATAAAGACCGCACTTAAGCTGTTTTTTTATCTGTATTTATAACAAAACACCATGACTCAAAAAATATATAAAAAATCGACCAATAACTTGCCAGTAATAAAATAAACAGCTTCAAATAAATTATTTAATTTTCAATTCTAATACCATAAATCAAAACTCTATCTCACGTCATCGGAACGTGAAAAACGTCGAGTCATTCCTATTTATCGATAACTTAACCCTCCGTTACTAATAGAAACGATATTATAGAACTTACGCGACCGCTGGGGGAATTAACATCCCTAAATCGAATTCGCACCTGATTTCTTATTGAACGGACCAAGAATCCCTTCAAAAGGTCAGGATTAAGATGGGATGACAATTGAAAAAGTGACATCGCTGTGAATTGAGGTAGCAATTACCGTGTGTATTTGTAAAAATAGGCGTATTAAGAAACCCCTGGACTATACAAACTAGGAATGAAATAAAATGATCTCCAATGGATAGGTAGATAACAATTATAAATTATCATATTTATGTAACTACATATTTGTATTGTATTTCTTGTGGTTCTACAATAACTTAGTAGTTACTTGTCTTGACGTAAGTATATCTTAAGTTGGCCTAAAATAAACAATCCAAAATTCTGTTTTTTTTATACTACTTAGGTGGCTAAGAAGCATAAGGCCCGCCTGATGTTAAGCAGTTACCGTAGCTTATAAACGCTTCCAATACCAGAGGTTATCACTTGCGTGTTGCCGACACTTTTTTTACACCAGGGCTTTAAAGTGTAGTATCCCTGGGATAGGGAAACGTTCCTTTCAAAACGCTTTCCTAAATGAGCGCTAGAGACCTGTACTCCTAAATCATACTAAAATAATAGCTAGGTAGGCACGCCTATCTAGAAAGTAACCTAACCTTTAATATTATATGGTTGCCTAAAACTACGAGTGAAAATTGTCTGAAAGGAAATCGATCTAGACAGTTTAATGCGTTACTCAGCACAAAAATAACAGACCTACCTATTACTTACAACACTTTATCAGCAAACTACCTTTTGGCTGCGCCTTTGTCTACATTTTTTTATAAACTAATATCCAAATTTCGGTCACAGCAGGTAATCTTGGCGGAGACAGTCTAAGGAGAGACTTTCCACTAAGTCCAAGAAGAGACTTCGCGTCCTTGTGTGTTCTACCGCCTGTACAATGGGCTGTGTTCTGAGGAATTGTTCGAGATGATGCCCACGGCCACATTCTACCAACGCACCTCTTGCCACCGACAGGGAGTTAATCCTCACATCCTTGCACCTCAAACATGCCGTACCGTAAGATTCCAGGTTTTTTTTACCACCTACGATTAGGCTGTGGAATGAGCTCCCTGCCGAGGTTTTCCAAAGAGACTATAGCATAGGGTTCTTCAAGAAACTCTTTTTGTTCCGATCTGTGAGCCACAAGTTAAGTGGACTAATCACTCAGCGGGTTATTAACAAACCTTGTGCTGAACAAAACTAAACCTCTAATAATAAAACTATTGTAAAAGTTTTACAGTTTTCTATTTACGTTACATCCCTAACGCTTGTTTTGCTATGGAGCGAAGTGGAAACTTTTCTTTCTACCTCGCGGGGTCCAAGACAGTAGGTTTAATTGTCCACAGGACGCACGAGTGTCAAAGCTCGGTGTATCAGTTGGTTACTCCGCTGTTAATCCTGGCTCGTTGGAGTCACAGCGGTGTGGGTGAGATTGTGCCGAAAAAAAAAAGTCTTCTTTCAATAAAGGTTTAAATAGACAACACCCGCACTAGAGAACATGCTCTGTGTCGCGAGGGACCTTACAAACATACAATTAACGGACACAAATTACACCCAGACTTAGAATAACTCTTTGTGCGTCACACAAAGTTTTGTCCTGCGTGGGAATCGAACCCACAACATCGTGCACAGCAGGCGCATACTGCGGCCACTGGACCACGAAGGCAGTCAAACTCCTCCTTTTTACTTCTAATTAAATTCGTTGCGGGGTCCAAGGCAGTAGGTTTAATTGTCCATGAAACGCACGAGTGTCAAACGTCGGTGTATCAATTGGTTACTCCGCTGTTAATCCTGGCTCATAGAAGTCACAGTCACAGTTACTATCATGTAACTCGCTAACTCTTATGCCATTACTAGCAATTAGAATAAGAACAAAAGTTGATTTTTCTATCAGTCATTTAGTAGATGAGGTTACCAAATCACCAAATTACATTAAACAGTATTCTTTAAGTGTAATTTCACCCTCAATGTTGGGTGTATATAGGGTATGGTAATTGGGTCAATGTGTTGCTATCTATGTCCCACATCAACGCCTGTATCCATTTCGTTGTTCTTCATAATGTGTGATAGCAATCATCTGTTTGAAAGCTTACAATAAACTGTTTGGGGAATCATTCCTCTAATATATTAATGACAGCACGTCCCAACTTCGCAATGGTGGACATTTATTTAGTTTTCGTAGACATCCCGTTTTTTTTTTAAATAAAATATAGCCTATGTTACCCGCTGATAATATAGCTATCTAATGGTAAAAGATTTTTTAAATCGGTCGAGTAGTTTTTGAGTTAAATCGTAACAAACAAAAATTAAAGCTTTTCTTTTTATAATATTTGTTTAGATTGTCCTTAGTTGTATTTATTTATTTAGGACAACCAACAAGGTATACACCATACAGCTCCTTAAGACTAGTACTTATATCTAGTGTTTGGTGCTGTATATCTATATCTGTGGGTGCTACCTTACTTAAAGGTCGCCACGGCATGCACTTAGTTAGAAGCTATACATTATAACAGGTAGGTAATACTATACTTATAAATATTATAGAATAACAATTTTTATCGCGATAGTTAGTTATATGTACCTACATATATACCATCGTTCGAAAATATAACATACGTGAGTATAATCGGCAAATTTTTACAACTTAGGTGGTAAACAAGGCCTATCTGATGGTAAGCAGTTACTGTAGCCTACGGACAGATGCAATGTCTATATTGGGGCTGGCCCGCACCCGGCGCTCCAGCGAAACGCATCGTTTTTACATTATCATACAAAAAGCAACCAAATGCGAGACACTGAGAAAATTCTTACAAAAACGAAATAATACTTTTCAAATCCGTATATCGAAGCCGGGCCTCATGACTTTAATAAATCGACGTATATAGTGAGACATTGTACACCATATCTAAAATAAACGAAAAATAATGTCATGTTAATTAAAAGACAAAACTTGAGATTAAAACAGAACAATAAATACTTCAACAGACAAAAACAACCCTTTAAACATTATGAGTTATTATTCGCGTCTTAAACCACAAGCAAAAATAATTAACAAGGTTCCACAACCACATCGCATCCTTTACAAAAACCAAATAACTTTTTTAAACCACATTTTGCTGTCTCATGCATCCACTGAGGTAAACATATAGAGTAGGAAACCCATACAATATAGCAAAATATTTAAGCTTTTCCCGACCCGCTTTTTTATTATGCCAATGTAGCTTTAAAACCACCAAACATTGCAAAGTAAACATATATCTTTCTCTTTTACTCTAATTAGTGAGCAGGCTGACATAAATTCGATAAGACAGAGACAGTGATATTACCATCGATAAGCTCGGTGTTAACGTAAAAAACAAAACACGTTCGCGCATTGACCGAGGTCTTACATTGTATTTGTATTTTGTATTTTTAAAAAGACAACTCCCGCACTAGAGAACAAGCTCTGTGTCGCGGGGGACTTTACAAACATACAATTAACGGACACAAATTACACCAAGACTCAGAACAATTCTTTGTGGGTCACACAAAGTTTTGTTGTGGGAATCGAACCCACAACCTCGTGCACAGCAGGCGTATACTGCGACCACTGGACCACCGAGGCGAACGTTTTTGCAGTTTAAGAAAGGTAGGGCACCATACTAGCGAGCACGCCCGACTGGGAACGTCCTCCACCTTACAGGCCACAACCAAAAAACTACATACAGCGTTCGAGTTGTGTTCCTGTGTGTAACTGCAGGTCTCTAGCGTTCATTAAAATTTAAACGTTTTCCTACCTCAGGGATATTCCATCTTAAATCGCTGGTGTCAAAAAATGGGTTGGCAACACGCAAATTATACCTCTGGTATCGTAAGCGTCCGTAGGCTGCGGTAACTGCTTAGCATCAGGCGCTATTTTTTGCCACCCAAGTAGTATAAAAAAAGTTATTGCTCACACATATATAAGTATCAATGCTTGTATCTGTGTGGCTCGCTAAGAATGTTTGCTCTACGGATAGCGTTGCTCGACGCTAATCCCAGCTAAAAGCCCGATACGAAGTCTACAATTAATAAAACTGCTACGTATCACCGCACATTCTGCAAGGATTACCATGTTTTACACGTTGGCGTTGTGAGCTCTCATCTCAACTTATTTTTTTGTTTCTTTAATCCCTTGCTGACGGTTTTTTATTTTTATTCTTTTTTGTTTCAAGTTCTGCTATTTAGTTGCGTTGCGACTAATCACTCCACTTTACGTTAAGTAGATATTTAAGTCTGGGTTTTGATAAATTTACATCACAATCTTCTTCTTCATATATGAATATATATAAAAATGAATCCCTATTTCCCTTGGTCACGGCATCACGCGTGAACGGCTAGACCGATTTCGCTAATTCTTTTATTGCTGTGTTCGTTATTGACAGAAGAAGGTTCTTATGTAAAAAAAAAACAGAAATTTGGGCGGAAAATTCGGAAATGTAAGAAAATTATCGATAGGTAACAAGGCGGTACATAGTTCGCCGGGATAGCTTATTTAAATATAAATAATATATGAGAGTTTAATCATCTCATAATGTCCGTGTGGTGAAGGATTTAAGAGTACAAATGTCACCACCTCGCTCTATCCCGAGGGTGTCGTAAGAGTCGGCTAAGGAAGTCAGCCAGGCAGACAATATCCAGAGAGGGACAACTCGAAGCAAAACCTTATACCAACCCGTCTGGTCAGCGTGGTATAGTAGGCTAATATCTCTCCAAGTGTATGGAGGAGACCTGTGCCTAGCAGTGGGACGTTTATGAGATGATGATTCATCGAAAAACATGATTAAATAAGAGCATTGAGGCCCACACAAGGCTTGTGGCTCGTAGCCACAGGCCTTGTATGGGCCTCAATGCTCTTATTTAATAATGTTTTTACCTGTACGTAATTAGAATTACTAAATATTTTTGTTAAATATTTAGTCTTCTGTAAGTAATTTTTTATCCTGCTATAATGACAAATCCTGCTATAATGACGGTCGCCTGATGGTAAGCAGTTACCGTAGCCTTGAAATATCTAGAGTATTACTCGCATGATGCTGAATGTTAATTGTAGGTGGTAATATATTGTTATTCTCTGTGTTTGGTTACTTATAAAAGGAGAAACAGACTTACTGAAACTAGACGCAACACAACAAACAAAAAATTTAAGTGTGTTGTCAAAAATAATGTAGTGAATGTCAACTTCCTTTTTTTTTAAATCGGTAAAAATATAACGTTCTCAATACTCAAGTGTATTGTATGTGTATGTATCCCACATAGCATATTTTAATTCCCTTACCTTTAATTCTTCAATGTACAGAAATACAGATTACAGACAGATAAACGGAAGGTAAAAAAAGTGTAGGTACATAGGTATATTTTCCTAGTTATTCAAAAATAAATTTACTAAAACCGCCATTTTTAGCAACACCAGCGCCATCTTGTTTAAGCTAGTCTTAAGCCCACAACACACAATTTATTTCATGAATGTTTGGGCACATCGCTGTGGTTGTTTTCATATATTTTGTGTTACATCGTATATGCGAACGAGGTCTTTTAAAACGCTGAAATTCGCTGAAAAATTCGTGGCATTTTTGTGACCGACATTTATATACGTCAGCTTTTAGATTGTCAAGTGATGGGTGCTCAGTGAGGTATTTATAATAAATAATGCCTCAGTAGGCTACCCCTTACTACATTTTGAGTTTCATTTTATTTTCTTTACATATATGATGAACCTAAAGCCTCTTTCTCTCTTGATAGAGGAGAGGAGACTCGTGCTCAGCAGTGGGACATATATGGGTTGCTATTATTATTATATGATGAGTATGTATTTCTGTCGAGTAGCGAATCCTTCGAATCCTAGAATCTGACCAATCCATGAATCTGACGAGTTGGGGAATCTGCGGAATTTATAAAATATAAATTATGAATAAGCCGGAAAGATGATGTCAGCTGAATTTTCCTACGGCCAGTTCTCTGGCGTGGAGCCTTGAAAAGAACTAATCGCCCCTATAATGCGAAAATTTGACAAAAATCCTGTCCATTCCTTGATTATCGTTCTGTTTCGTTTAATCAGTCTAGAGCTTACGAGTTCACCACTACTTTATATTAATAACTCTTCTACATCCTACCATTTACCCTAGAATTGGTAAATCGTGCTCTAAATTTTCCCCCGTTGACATTTCTCATACGTTACGTATAAGTGAACCATAACTGACTCAAACACGGTGACAGAAGGTGTGAGGCAATTTCCTTTCAACTCAGTTTATATACTGCCGTTACATCCTGTTACTACCAACTCTTGCCTAACTGATGAAAACTAACGTACTTAACTGTGTGACCCATGTTTTTGGAAATCGTGTTTTAAAGTAAGTGTTTTAGATGCGATTTTCGTTTGGCATTTTTCATTCAGTTGCGTCGCTTTTCTTCAAAAGGGCAGAACTTTCGTACACACCTGCTTTTTATGCAGACTAGTTTTGCCTGCGTCGTCACTTGCAAAAAGTATAAAATTAAAATAATGTGGACTGTTTTTAGAGTAGAATTAGATTTAAAGAGAGGTAGGTAAGAAACGTTTTTCCTATCCCAGGGATACTCCATGTTAAAGCCCTGGTGTAAAAAATTGAAACCTCTGGTACTGCAAGCGTCCATGAACTACGGCAACTGCTTAACTTCAGGCCGGCCGTATGCTTATTTGACACCTAAGTAGTAAAAAAAAGAGTAGTTTTTGATAAGTAAAATAATTTTAAATACTGCTACCAAAGGCAACCTTGCCATTGAAACAGTCTCTAGTGATAGGAGTCTGGTGCCCACACGTGATTTATATTTATGTAATCCATAGAATCACACATCACATTTCAATCCATAAACGTCCCACTGCTGGGCATGGGTCTCTTCCATACATTTGGAGGAGACCCGTGCCCAGCTTTGCTTACCATCAAGCGGCTCTTGTATACCGCATAGATAGTATGTAAAATATATACTTTAACAATGTGTTCATTGAAAACTAGCTGTCCGCCCCGAGTTCATCCGGGTTAAACTATTTTCAGCGCAACTTTCTTTTTTTTTTCATAAGAACCTTCTCTTGACAATAACAAACACCACAAAAAACGAATGACCGAAATCAGTCCAGCCGTTCACGCGTGATGCCGTGACAAAGGAAAATAGGATTCATTTTTATATATAAGACCTTCTCCTGACAATAACGAACACAGCAAAAAAAGAACTAGCGAAGTCGGTTCAGCTGTTCTCGAGATTTGCGCTTAGCAACACATTCAGCGATACATTTTTACATCGTAGATTTTCGTAAACTAAACGTTGAACAACATAACAGTAGGTAACGATATTACCGCGGAGCAGCCACCGCGGTACGCTCTTACTCCCACACAAAGCCGCGGGCTAACCACTCATTATATAAAATGTTGCTTGTATTCTTTTAAATTATTCTCCCTTAACCTTTGCTATATTAAAAGGGAGTTTTTTATTAGTAATTCAAATTTAACATTCAATTCGACTGGCCTGTTGGTCTAGTTGGTGACTTTGATTGCTAAGCTGGAGGTTGTGGGTTCGATTCCAAAATCTTTGTGTGATGAGCACGAGTGTTTGTTCTGCGTCTGGGTGTAATTTATCTATAATATGTAGACATAATATGTATATAAGTATGTTTATCAGTTGTCTGGTTGCCATTGTACAGGGGCTGTCTAGTTTGAGATCTGATGGTATGCGAGTTGTCTCAAAATTATATTATTAATTATTTTTATGGTATATAGTAACATTTATTAATGAGCCAAAAAGAACTGTCAGCTAATTTAATTATGGCCAATTCACCATAAGAAAAACAAAATTGACAAGAAACTCAGACCATACTTTTTAATGGTCAAATAATTAGAATCTATAATTACTTGACTTGGTTGGTTCTGTGGCTTGAGAAGTTACCTCGTCATTTTACCACTGCGTGGCAGCAAATAAGTTAACTTAAGACTTAAACCGTAGCGCGATCTTAATCGTAAGCTGAGCTTAGGTCTTAAATCGTAGCGCGTAGCAAGCACTCGCTACGACGTAGCATGCATCTACAACGTAGACGTTAGATCTTTGGGATCTGATTTTAAAAAAATATATCAATATAAGGCCTTCTGTTTCAACTTTATATATACAATTACCCATTCTAAATTTGACTGGCAGACTGTTGGTTGGTTAGTTGTCAGAGACCCTGACTGCATAGCCAGTTGTGGATTCAATTCCCACAGGACAAATCTTTGTGAGATAAACACAATTTAGTTTTGTTCTGTGTTTAGCTGAAATTTACCTTTATAATATGTAGAAATATATATGACATAGCAGTGGTATTGTCAATACGCAGAAGGATCTGCGAATCAGATAGATATTTAGCAAATATTTAAAGAAGAATAAATGCTGCTAAAATTTCTAAATATTTTATATGTTGACTGCGTTCCTCTGTTCCCCTAGCTCTCTGCTCCCCACCCCGTTGTTGAGGCATCAGGGAATATTTCGAGGACATAATTATGTATATTAAAAACTATTTAAGTATATGTACCAGTTGTCCGGTGGACATAGTACAGGCTCTGCCTAGAATTAGATGGCCGTATGTCATTTGCAATAAGATATAATATTATTATTATCATTTCAAGTTAAATTAAATCTTATTCAAAACATCTTACAGTCTACATTACAACAACTATAATATCCTACATGACCCAAACATAATCTATTCCTGGATTAAATACAGAAATACAGGTATAATATTGAACATTTATTTACACTGCCATCATTCACACGGTAGTTTCAACCGACTTCTCTATAGAATTGAGACCAAAATCCCTTGTAGCGTTCAGTAGAATGGACATGACTGATGGCATATGATTTATCTTACTGGAACTCGAGTAGAATATCTAATGTGTGTCGTACGATAACGATCCAAATATTTACTCGGCATATTGGAAACGTTTAAAATGAGTAAACGCGATCAAACAGAGTTTGTTAGATTTGATTATACTGGCTATTGCTTGCGGCTCCGCCCGCGGGGATGTCGGTTAGTGCGATAAAAAATTTGTTACTCTTTTACGTAAAAACTACTGAATGGATCCAGATAAAATTTGGCACAAAGATAGATTATTGTCTGGAATAGCACAAAGGCTATATAGACATTTTATCGCTATAACCAACATCCTCACGGACGGAGCTGAAGGCAACAGCTAGTTAGATATATTCCGGCTCTACACCTAACTATTCTGAGATTCCGACAGAAGAGAAAATCCGACAGTAGGCAAATTAGCTAACATCTTATTTGGCATTTTAACCGACTAGCATAACTGTCACGGAGTGACCTATTAAGATTTTGATCTGTTAAGTGATTGTTAAATAAAATGCCGCAAAAGAAGAAGTTTCATAATAAATAAATTCATGAATAAATTAAGGTTTCTATAGTCGGAGGTTGAAAGAAAAGCCAATTCATTTACTTAAATTTAATTAGAACTAAGAAATTAATTACGAATACATAGATCTGTCCAACAAAAACCTGCGGTTATGGCGGCGGTTACTGATAAGCAAATTCAAATTATAGTGGTATAGTTTGTGATAATGTGCCGTGTGATGTCCTTTTGAAAACATGTCCCGAAGTTTAATACAATAATGAATAGCGAAAGGAATATTTCCCACGCCCTGCTTGTGGGATTCACGTCATTGGAAGCAATATTCCATTGACGCTGCATTTCGGTACTGTGTAGCTTATTGCGCAATGAAGACTGTGGAAACTACGAATATGTGGAATATACGTACTATAAATACATGTTCCATGCATCAGGATTCCTTAACCAATACATAAAGGATTTACAGACAAATATATACTTATATACTTACATTAATACTTGACAGAATAGCCAAGAAAAACTTCTTGAAAGTTCAAGTAAAGATAAGGACAGGGCATCTTAACGTCGACTACAAAGAGACATAGTTAGGAAAACAGGAAAATTCCATTTGGTAAGTCACCACGAACTCTGACTCAGTGATGAATGGCATTCATTTACTCGAGTAGTAATCGACTATTCGTTTTAATTTACTCGTTAATGTTGATTCAAACTATTAGCTACATCTCTATTAAAAACATGACGATAGAAATGTTTTTTTTTACAAAAAATTTTTTTTTTTTCATTTTGACAATAGCTTCAAACGACCAAGCTTTTGTTGTCGCCCGCTGGCCTTGGAGAAATCATTTTGTAGCAATTTCTGAGTAAATTGTCTCGTGTATTCTTCAGTTTCGTATCTATACTAATATTATAAAGCTGAAGAGTTTGTTTTTTTGAACGCGCTAGTCTCAGAAAGTACTGGTTCGATTAGAAAAAATCTATTTTTGTTGAATAGTGCATTTATCCAAGAAGGCTAAGGCTATATTATTACATCACGCTATAATCAATAGGAGCGGAGCACTAGTGAGATATGTCGCAAAATCGGGGAAAATATTCCAAACCCACGAAGTCGCGGGCGACCCCTAGTTGCTAATAAGAGTTTAAATAATATACCTAAAAAAGTAAGATCCCAGGGTCGTTACCTATTATAAATATATATCATGGACAAAGTGTGTAATAGTGTTCCTATGTACTAACAAAGTACGTCTATCTGCTAAGCTGGGTAGCTAGAAAGTTCACCGGTACAAAATGCGAATGATTAGTAAGAACGGGTCTTACTTAGATTTGTTCTTTCTTTTAAAAATACAATGCTACTAGAAAAACTAGCAAGCATACCCTGTGTCGTGGGGAACTTTACAAACATATTACATATGTATGTGTTCACGGACACAAAATATACCCAGACTTGGAACTAATATTTATGAATCACAAAAAGTTTAGTCCCGTGTGGCAATTGAACAAAACGCTATGGTAATTTTCGAGGTAACCAGAGGTCACGATTGTGATTTTGTTCACCAATTTGATTATCTTTCTTCATAATCAGTTAATGGAAGACTGAACCGCCAGTTCCAAAAGAGGCTTATAATCTATCCAAGGAGGTTGACAGCAAAATTAAATCTCTAAAATCAAAAATGTCCTTTTGACTTCAAACAAAAAGATACGAAGCAGAATACCTTCATTTTTCCTTTGCCCTTTAAAATTTCATTCGCTCAAAGAACGAATGAAATGTTTCAGAGGCTCAGAGGCGTGTTTATGAGTGATGACGTAATTATGTTAATGACTTTCCCGCTAAAATGAAGATGCGAGTGAAAATGCAAGAATAGTGAAGGAAAACAATAGGCCTTGACGTCAGCGTCGGGAAAATCTTGAAGAATTGAAATTTATTTGAAAAAAATTTTTTGCTTCGTCAAAAACATTCTTTGCTCATTTTTAATATTTATAATTAAGTTTATCAATTTAAGACTAGGTTAACCTATGAAACGACCTCGACATCTCTAAGCGTCCTAGTCATCGTCATAAGTCAGTTTAAGAAATCCTTATGGGAAGCCTATGTACAGCATTAGACGTCTGTTAGCATAATGAGAGCTTTGATCAACTTTGCTCACTGTGCTTATTGTGCAATCATTTTATACGGAATGTATAAGAGAAGTACACACAACTTTACTAACTGTACTATGCGCGCAATATAAGTTTGGCTATAGTTAAACATTTTTCCTACGACCAATTCGCTGACTAGGGTAGGGCCTCGACAAAAATTGGCAAGAAACTCGGGCCACTCTTTTTAATCGCCAGAATATATCTATCAGCCTTAATAATAAACGTGGAATAGAATAGGTGTAAGTTTAATTATTTAATCTCTCATTCTCTGGAAGAGATCGCTTTCAGCGATAAGACCGCCCATTGTGCCTACATATTTGATATTATGTTGTTTCTTGTTTTAGTTATAGTACTTAAGTGATGTACAGTAAAGAATATTCTATCTATCTATCTGTCATCAGTAATTTGACATTCGAAGGAAGAGAACAAAGCATGGCGTAACTATTCACTCGTTACACCACGTTTATTAATACAGCTGTATCGGAATACTGATGTAATTAAAAACTTCCTAAGTCAGACATAATTACAAAAATGTTCCTGTCTCACCCAACGGCATCTTATTCGAATTTAGAATCCGTATTCTTATTGATCGTCTCCCTACGTCTGTAGAAAAGTGCGGGGTATACTTTGGTATATGTTAGAAAAGGATAAACATATTTCGCTCAGTGCAGGCTTACCCCAGAGAGGATATCTATAGCTCGCGAAGGCCGTAACATGATTTTCGATCCTTGGAGTGTCGAGGGAATACTGAGTTTTAATAGTTTAATAGCTTTTACATTTATGTTATCTTTTTAAATGCCTAATGCGTTAATATTAGCTTTCTCTGTTTATTTTAATCGCTTTAATTTCGGTTTTCATTGCTATGCTTTAGGGTCGCGTTTAGTTTCTGTATGCCCGATTAGGTGACTAATAATACCGGCCTGGTGGTAAGCAGGATACTGCATAGATGCTTGTAATACCTGAGGCGTCATTCACGTGTTGCAAACTCAAAAAATTATGGGGTTTTTGATGGGGCATCACTGAAGACGTGTGTTCAAAGAAAAAATTGGCAATGAATAAAAAAGTTTTAAGTTGCTATGGGTTGGGGATCCTATAAATGATTTTTCCGAGTCTCGAGTTTTTCTTCTAATCTAATTTATCAACAATAAATATTTTTTCTTTCTTTAATATTTACATACGTTTCTCACAACTTATCTTCTATATAATAGACATAATTTAACACCAAATTATACTCATTGTCGTATAATCTCTTGTTATAAACCATCTTGTTCTCTAAAAGCGGCCATTAACAATGTTGTAGATAATGCACACTTAATGAGTGTACTTGATAATGATACATATAATTAATAACAGTAGCCCGCCATTTTATTTGCGCGGCAAATTTGTATATAACGCGCCCCATGTCACGTTTATTATGATAGCATAGCTGTCATGGCGCGATGTAAAATAACCTTAGATAAAAAAAAATCGATACTCGACTACAAAACTGTATAGTGTGGCTGAAGTATTGACAGTCCGTCAACTCTACATTATGTCAACTGTATTAAGGTATCATAGATATGCTCTTACGTCTACAGTCACTGATCACCGCTTTAGAAGAAATCCAAAATGGAACAAACCTACCTGCAACTTAAGTTTTGGTAACGAGACCTTCGTTTTTATGGGACCGTACTTATATGCAAAACTTAATAAAGTATTAGACATACTTCCTACCTTTTACTGTATACTATATATCGACTGGATGAAAGAGACTGGTCCCCACGACACAGGGAATCCTAGTGTTGGGTCCAGTGCCTAATTATATAACCTGAAATGTACATTTCTTTTGAGACAATAAAGTTATTATTTATTTTATTTATTATTTAAACTTCCTCAAGAATTGAGCTACGAGTATTAAATTCAAAAAGAACGTTTGAACTCCGACTAGCAATTACTGAGGTTAGCGAGTTGAAAGTTAAATGTACCAGTCAAATACTTCACCATGTGCTAACGGTGAAGGAAAACATCGTGAGTAAACCCACATGTCTTAGATATTCTAAAGACATGTCTGATTCACCAACCCGCATCAGGGCAGCATGTGTGAATTATGCCTAAGCCGTCTCTCTTGATAGTGTCCGTGCCCAGCAGTGGGACATGTATGGGTTGTTATTATTATTATTATGAGAAAGTTGTTATTCTAACAATCAATTCATGGATTGACTTGAATTGATTGTTAGAATAACAACTTTCTCATATCTACCCTTTTTATACCCATTAGTCGATGGGAAAAGTGACCTGCTCTATCCTGCCCTTAAAACTACATAATATACACACACAATAGACTCACATTTCCATTTTGGAAAAAAAAAAATTTTTAAACGAACTATGGAATACGCACTTGTTTTATAAACAATAATATCAAGGCACAAAGAGCACCCAAATTCGGAACAGTCGATTTGAAAACAGGCAAAATCAAAGATGGAATTCCCCACACTTCACGCAATGGAACCAATAAACTACCGGTTCTACTACTTCTTTCTCTTAATTCAAAATCATATTTTTTTTTTTGTTTTTTTATACTACTTCGGTGGCAAACAAGCATACGGCCCGCCTGATGTTAAGCAGTATCCGTAGCCTATAGACGCTTGCATTACCAGAGGTATCACTTGCGTGTTGCCAACCCATTTTTTTACACCAGGGCTTTAAGATGGAAGTAACCCTGGCATAGGAATACGTTTGTTTCAAAACGCATTCCTAAATGAGCGCTGGAGACCTGTACTCACACACAGGAACACAACTACACCGCTGTGTGTAGTCATTTGGCTGTGGTCTTCTGTAAGGTGGAGGTCCTTCCCCAGTCGGGCTTGCTCGCCAGTATGGTGCCCTACCTCTCTTGAAAATATATTCTTCATCAAAGCTCATCAGTTCAAGGCACTTAACATCGATTATAATAAATATGTACATACCGCTTGTGACTTGAAGAGTAGTTGCGAAGAGGCATAGCAGCGACAGCGACAGGCATCCGAGCGAGTTGAGCCAATATGCCGCGGCCATACTGTATCCTACGACAAACAATAAGCATAAGCACCTATGTGAGAGGAACACATTAGAAAAACATCGAACCAGAGCCTCTAGACAAGTGGCATAAAAGGTAGTCGAATCGAAAAGTCAAAAAAAACAAATGTATGGAATTTGGCGTAAGTTTACGACATAAAATCGTACATTTACGTCAAATCCTATTCATTTGCTTTTTTGACTTTTCGATTCGACTATATGGCTTATGCCACTTGTCTAGAGGCTCAGTTCTTAATGTATCATACAATAAATAAAACAGTAAATTGGCAAAAATATTCAGATCTTTTTGAAAGCTTGCTCGCCTAATTCTTAAAATAGTTCGCTGAATGTCCTAAATAATAAAATGAACAGTAGAATATTTATACTGGTTACGAATAAATGATGTCTCTTAATAAATTTATTCTGAGAATAACTGCTTAAAAAATTGGCTACAGTACCTATAAGTATAAGTTAGATATATTCCCTAATTAATAAATATACTAAGGTATAAGGTATTTTAAATATATGCAATGAAAAGCAATATCGAAGCTTTTACTTCTACCAACGCCACCTATTGGGTGTTATAGAAACGATGTACGAAGGTTGCGAGGAACGGCCCTCTCTCGGTGTTCTAAAAACGATTTCAATAGACACTGATGTGAGTTAGTGGTCCAGGCCAAAACGGCTAGATGGCGCTAGTAAAATAAAATTTAGAATTTTCCTCCAGGGAAAAAGAAAAATTATGTCACTACGTTACTGTCGTTCTTAACTTTATTATTTTTACGAGGCAGTATTGCATTGAAGTTAAATTACTTTAAAGCATTTTTATGTCAGGTAATGTTTCTAGACAGATCACGACGGCTATCATGAGACGGAAACTGCAGTTTAAGTTTCACGCCGTATTTCATTGACCACTTTATACGGCACTGCGGTTATAGTAAGAGATCGTAAACAAGAAAATACAGTCGCCTCTTGAACTTTTGTATTGTTTTATAGCTAGACATCAGTAAATATAAAAGAAATCTTACCATATCGTCAGCATGTGTGATTGCGACGCGGCCGTCTGCCCACCACAATTCACCTGAAACAAGAAATTTTCCATAAAAAATTGGGTGACCAGAAACATAAAAATCGTACATATTTTCCATCTCTAATATGGACATATGGGGTAAGGATATATGACAATTAAAACACAACATGAAACATGACAATTTGATAGAAATAATAGCAAAAATAGGGCGCAAATTTCAACGCGAACATTAAACGAACACCTACAAAGACACTGTAAAAAATCAACTCTATATAAATACTGCGACGTGTAAACCAAAAACGAGAATAGCCTATGAGAATAGCAATCAAATTAGTTCAACGATGTGAGTAACTGTTGTTTGCTTCAGAAAAACATTCAACATTTATTGTGACAAAGTGCTTCGATAAATGGATATCTTGGAATATTGCAAGCTTATTTTAATATGCGGTTGATTTTTGTGAAGCTGCTTATTCCTTATTTCTTTTTTTAGAAAGGAGGTTTTTTTTATACTCAAATAGTATAAAAAAAACCCTCCTTTCTAAAAAAAGAAATAAGGAATATGTTTCTTTCAATACGCATCCCCAAATAATCGCTGGAGACCTGTACTCACAGGTTGGAAGACTCAGAGGTTGGAAACTTCTGGTTATACAGTTAGAACTATTTTTTATTTTATAAAATTTGCATTAAGTTGGACCGACGACCTATTAAATGTTGCGGGCATGCGATGGACAGGGCCAGCACAAGACCGAATGCTATGGAAATCCTTGGCGAAGACCTATGTGTACACAGTACAGTGGACGTTTTTCGGTTTAGACTAAATTATAAAAAATTGCTTGGAATTAACAATTTCATTCATATGCTTATATATGCTTTTTTAAGATAACTCGCACAAGAGAAAAAGCTCAGCGGGCTTTAGCGGGCGGCGCGGTGCCGGCGTTACAAGCATACAATTCACGGACAAAAAGTACACCTAGACTTGGGAATAGAATTTTATGGATCACACCGTGTAATAATCGAACCTTTACTCAGTTAAGGTGTAGGTTCGATCGACCTACATGTGCAGTCTATATTTATTACATTTATAGAAATACTAGCTGTTGCCCGTTCATCCATCCATCCATACTCACAAACCTTTACATTTATAATCTATAATAATAATAATATAAAAATGAATCGCTGAATGTGTTGCTAAGCGCAAATCTCGAGAACAGCTGAACCGATTTTGCTAATTCTTTTTTGGCTATGTTCGTTATGGTCAAGAAAAGGTTCTTATGTAAAAAAAAAATAAGAAAGTTGAGCTGAAAATAGTTTAACCCGGGCGAAGTCGGGGCGGGCCACTAGTAGGATATAAAAATGAATCGCTGAACATCGAATCTCGAGAACAGCTGAACCGATTTCGCTAATTCTTTTTTTAGAATATTCCTTGAAGTACGAGGATGGTTATTACGCAGAGAAAAAATCCCTAAAGATGCAAAAAATACTTTACCCCGGGTGAAGTCGGGGCAGGCCGCTAGTTGAAAATAGAAATTGAAATTAGTCCAACCTCAGTCCACCTCAAAAATAATTAAATTGGTAGGTATATGTAAAGGATAACACGAGTTCTATTTACATTTTTTAAAGAGTTTTCTTTGAGCTAAAACAGTTTTAATTACATTTGGCTTTGAAATGAGAACGGCAGCAGCTATAATTGACAAGAGACATTTGGGAATAGAAACATGAATAAACTCAAAAATGAGCACTGGTGATATGTAAAACTAGGGGTCGCCCGCGTGGTAATTTGGAACGTACATTTTCCCGATTTTGCAACATATCTCATTACTGCTACGCTCCCATTGATCAAAGCGTAATGTTATATAGCCTATAACCTTCCTGGATAAATGCACTATTCAACACAAAAAGATTTTTTCTAATCGAACCAGTACTTTCTGAGATTAGCGCGTTCAACCAAACAAACAAATAAACTCTTCAGCTTTATAATAATAAAAATAATAATATTTTTGGGACAACTCACACATCGCTATCTGATCCCAAACTAGGCAGAGCCTGTACTATGGTAACCAGACAACTAATAAACATACTTATATATTTCTAAATATATACATATTATAGATAAATTACACCCAGAGACAGAAGAAACATTCGTGCTCATCACACAAAGATTTGTCCTGGGTGGGAATCGAACCCACGACCTCCAGCGTAGCAGTCAGAGTCACTAACCACTAGACCAACAGGCCAATCAATATAGATAATAATATTAGAATAGATTGAGTGAGGGAGTTAAAAATAAAATATATGAGCCTCTCTATAGGACAGCGTCAACAGCAATTTTCCAATTAACAACATTCTATTATAAGCAGTGTTGATAAATTTAGAGAAGAGAGGTAGGGCACCATACTAGCGAGCAAGCCCGACTGGGGAAGAACCTCCACCTTACAAAAGACCACAGCCAAATGACTACACACAGCGGTGTAGTTGTGTTCCTGTGTGTGAGTACAGGTCTCCAGCGCTCATTTAGGAATGCGTTTTGAAAGACACGTATTCCTATCCCAGGGTTACTTCCATCTTAAAGCCCTGGTGTAAAAAAATGGGTTGGCAACTCGCAAGTGATACATCTGGTAATGCAAGCGTCTATAGGCTACGGATACTGCTTAACATCAGGCGGGCCGTATGCTTGTTTGCCACCCAAGTAGTATAAAAAAAAAAAAAAAAAAAAAAAAAAATTCGATTCAATTATTCACTCGGTAATGGATGCATTATACGCCGCTGACGGCAGGTGGCGCTTCATTGCAGCTTTACTGAACTAATTAGGTAATGTCTAACGTTATTTTAAATACTTCGTGTCGAGAAAGGGGATATAAATAGCTGGATAATAATAATAATAACAACCCATATATGTCCCAGTGCTGGGCACGGGTCTCCTCTACTCTATCATGAGAGAGAGAGAGAGTGTAGACCTTAATTCACACACGCTGGCCTAATGCGGGTTGGTGAATCACACATGTCTTTAGAATTTCTTCTAAGACATGTGGGTTTCCTCCATTAGCAAATGGAGAATTTCTTTAATAAATATTATTATAAACTTCACAAAGTGAAATTCACATTGGTACTGCCACCCAGGATTGATCTCGCACCTCTTGCGTGCAAGTCGTTTACTTTCCCACTCGGCCACCACCGCTTTTTGCTGGATACCAGCAGATATTTAAGTTAAAAGTAGGTACTGTGAATTCCCCGGTCCTTCTCGTTTCTTCAATGAATGTGTATGACTCGCTTGGCATGCAAGAGGAGTTGAGTATTGCGGCAGTAGGACTCCAGCTTTCTCTTGGGAACACTTCCTTGCACAATGAAAACACCAGTTAAACTTTCATACGTGTATTCACTTTTCAATAAAAAAAAATCAATCAATTTATTTAAATAAAAACTAACTTTCAACTTCTCTACTTCAAATTATAATCACACATCTTTATATATATAAATCTTCTGGGCGTGAGTATGTCACTGAACTCCGTCTAAACGGCTTCGCTGATTTTAATGAAATTTTGTTAGTGTGTGGGTAGGGCCCTGGACGGTTTAGATTCAGCAGATTTATTCCCAGCAGTTACACAACCCATCATATTAAATTAAATAATCATAATGTAAGTTGGTGCAGATTATAACATAAAGCTTATAAATAAATAAACATGTACTACAATTTTAAGGTGCCTGTACTAGGATAAACCTGTATCACAAGGCGATAACAGCTAAAATTATACTAATTAAAGGAAAAAAAGACAAACAATATTTAACTTTAGAATATTAAAACGGAATAATTACGATAATATATTTGACTTAGCTTACGTACCATGTTAAACCTAATTTGCGTAACAATTTATAAGTGTGTCGGTAGATTGTTAGTGTCAGCAGTATTAAAACTATGTTATAATCAATGTTACAGAACTCACAACCCATCATGTGCCACCACAATAGCTACCCCCAATTGACTATACAGTCTTCTCACAAACGTTCTTACTCCCACAGATCAACACATCCTATTCAAATAGATAATGATACTAAATAAAAGCTTATCTAACAAAGGTACCTAATAGAAAATCACCAACTCGAACCGGAAGGCGAACGTAAAGCTGACCTTCCAAATTGGGTCAGCCAACGAGCCACGACGGCCGTCTTTATCGAGTTTATTTTACATGGTGACCTCTGCCGGGACATGCCAAGAAACATAAAGTTATTCGCGACTACCCCTCTCCATAGTACAAAAAGAGATAGTAGAGAATCTCTTTTTAGTTGCGACAAAAAGCCGAGAACAAAATACCTAAAGCGCGTCTTACCTTGTAAGCCTCCTCGTAACGCATAAGGGTTGTCACAGCCCAATTATGTAACAATAATATATAATAATAAAATACCATTTTATTGTTAAAATGAGATTTCTTCGTTTAAATAAAACAATAAAGGTATACTCGTCATTCAAAGACGTAAAAAAGCGGTGGACAAATTCGAATTCATGAATAGGAGCTCGGATATCACTAGTGGGCTGGACCAGAACCCGAGAGGCACAGGTTCAAATCCTGGTCCGGACTCGACGTTTTCCACATCGCTTTAAATATTTCAGCTAATTGCAAAGCAAAAATGCTAAAAGTATTTAATAATAAAAGTAGATTCCTATAATCCCGATGTACCTATATAGGCACAGATTACTAAATAGTTACTACGTAACAGATACATCACTCCCATACAAAAGCGAAAATACCTACGCCATAATAGCCTACAAAATCTTAATAATAATACCTGCTGTTAGCAGCGAAAAGAAATGTACCATAAGTACGCGAACAAACAGTCGAGCTTGAGTTGCCCGCCGTGCGACTCACGTGCAAGCTCGTCATCGCACGAATGCGGTAGGGTGTCTTTCTAACTTTCTCGTAATTTTTTTATAAAGAGTACCTACACACAAGAAGCATTTTAAAATTACTAGGTACTACTAACTGAAGCCAGCTGAAATGCGTACCTACTTTCAAATAACGTAACGTACCTTTCTTCATCTTTCGGCAATGAAAAAAAGACATTTTTTAATTTTTCTTTTGACTATACTACTACAACGACTTCACAATAATTAACCATCGTGTCGTTAGTCAAAACTTAATATCAACTTAATATACGTAGTGTACGTAAATATCGTATGCGTTTTGAGCGGGAAACGTGCTGTGCGCGCTCTGTGTCGCGTGCGGCAGCCCACTGGCGATCGGCTCGGTTACGAGCTACATAGCGGTAGGCACATAGCGCGAGACCTTGAGCGAGTGACGGAGGCCTGATATAGGTAACCACTTTTATTGTCTTTACCTAAAATTATATTAAAATAATAATATCAATATAAGTTGCGATAAATCTATGTGATGCCAACTATTCACAATCCGGCGAAGCGTGCGGCCCGCACTCGACATTGCCAGTCCGTTAGGTTAATTATAGGATCAATTGTTTAATTTGACATTTTATGTCAGTTTCTTTACTACTTACTTATATATACTATGCCCTTACTTCTGAACTTTATGTCAAGAGCCGCACATCGATGAGTAGTAAGTAAATATTTTAAGGGCGGAGCAGCTATATCTTTTTATGCGCTTTTTAAGGCTTTGGGGGTGACAAACGTAATGTTACGATCATATTCGATCTATTGTGTAGCACCTTTATTATATTGCCGCCTCACCCTTGCTCGTGTCGAGGAGATAAAATGATACGTTCTTAAAGCATTTCTTGAGGCTTCTTTATCAAAGGGTGAAAGAGTTTTTGTTGACAAAATGAGTCGTTTTAGAATGAGTGTAGCTTTTATACCATTAAAGTAATTATTATTTATTTATTTTATACTACTTGGGTGGCAAACAAGCATACGGCCCGCCTGATGTTAAGCAGTTATCGTAGCCTGTGGACGCTTTCAGTACACAACAGTAGCTTGCGTGCTGCAAACTCATGTTTAACACCAGGGCTTTAAGATGGGAGTATCCCTGGGGTAGGTATAGATTTCTTTAAAAACGCATCCCTAAATGAGCGCTGGAGACCTGTACTCACACCCAAGAACACAACTACACAGCTGTATGTAGTTATTTGGCTGTAGTCTTCTGTACAGTGGAGGTTCTTCCCCAGTCGGGCTTACTCGCTTATATGGTGCCCTAATTCTCTAAAAAGTAATAAAGAAGGTTGCCTAGGGGTAAGCAGTTACTGTAGCCTACTGTTATCCTGCCCAGTGGCATCATACCAGCGTTACCTTAAGTCGTGTTGTGTCTTCTTCTTAAGTAGCCCACGAGCAACTTTGTCTCTGCAACTTATTTGTCTCATCACATCAAGTCTATGGGCTAGTATGAGTGTGCGCCCACGTAGCGACGCGACAGCCAGGAGACTTTTCATACTAACCCTTAGACTTGATGTAATGAGACAAATAAGTTGCAGAGACAAAGTTGCTCGTGGGCTACCTTAATCTACAATCTCATTCTAAAAAACGTTATTTGAAAAACCTTGTTCATGTAATATTGGAGTGTTAGCCATTAGCGTAGTCTATAGACGCTTGCAATTGGTCACACTCATGTGTTATATAACAACTCATATACGTCCCACTGCTAGGCACAGGTCTCCTCTCCTCTATCAAGAGAGAAAGAGAAGAGAAGAGAAAAAAATAAAGATTAAACCGAACTTAATTTTTTTAAGAAGGCAACTCACGTGTTGCCGACTTAAAACCTAGTAAAACTAGGGTTAGTATTGTGTGGAACCAAAAATAGAAAAGGGTTTTTTCTAAACGCATCCTTAACAGATAGATACAAAGTTCAGTTTAAAGTTAATTCCATCATCGGCTAACTTCTTCCGAACACTTTCGGGTTAACATGAGCTCTACAATGCTTGTGTTAACTCGAAAGTGTTCGATCGAAATAACTGAATCCTACTAATCTTATAAACGTGAAAGTTTGTAAGTATGGATGGATGGATGGATGGATGTTGGTTACTTTTTTACGTAAAAACTACTGAACAGATCTGAATGAAATTGGGCACAGTGATAGATTATGGTCTGGAATAACACATAGGCTCCTTTTTACAGCGGTAACCGACATCCACGCGGGCGGAGCCGCGGGCAACAGCTAGTAATATATAATGCACTAGCACTTCCGCAAACACGTGTTATTCAAAACATAACACACACACACTGGCCAACATACTGCTCATAACGACCCAGTTACTGATAAGTTCTATTCACGCTTTGGTTGTGGCAACAATAGGTAACAAATGTGTATGTGTTGTACTATTATTAAAGATACTGCTTTACTATAATAGAGTTTTATCATATCGTCATAATAACCTCTAGAGAGTAAGAAGGGAGAAGGACCCCCGCCGGCTGATTCTCTAAGAAACAGCGATGGCAAACTGACAGTTGTGATCGCAAAATTGACAGTTGTGATTGCTCGGTGACGGCACAATCTATTGACTAAACGTCAAAAAGGGCTCTTCCGGAATACCGATTTTCAATCTGACAGTCAGATTTTGCTCGGTTTTTGCGGTGGCTCGGTTTTTGCTCTTACGGAATACCCCTGCCGGTTTATAGAAGACCACAGCCAAATAACAAAACATTACACACAATTGTATCTGTGTGTGCGTGAATAGGTCCAAATCTCCAGTGCACATTTAGAAACGCGTTTTTTAAATAACGTTTTCCTTCAATGCTACTTCATCACAAAACCATATTGTATTTTTTTGGGTTAGGGATTAGCTACAATTGGCAAAAGATAGACTATCATGGAAAAAGGAAGGAGAGGCCTTTGCCCTGCAGTGGGACAGTATAGGCTAATAATAATAATGTGAGTGGCGACACTGCGGTCTCGAATGCCCCAGAGAGTCGCTCAGGGCCTCGTCTCCGGCTTGCCTTTATTGGCTGTCCGGAGTGGACTAACAAGAGCGCCCGCAGGACTCTCAGCTCTGGCTTGCCTTGATGGCTGATCAGAGAGGGGTCGCCAGAGCTATATGCTCGGGGGTAGAAGTGTCATTTTCAAGGGCATAACTACGGGGAAACCCGCTCTCGGGTCTCAGACCCCCGATGGTGAAACCGGCGCCGCACCGCTCGATACCCCTAGCCGCACACTATGGTGTTGCCCTTATGCCTGTGGGCTGTTGCCCATGTCAGTTGTTTCAAGGGGCCCATCTAGTGTATAGGCGAGTCACCGTCTGCCTATTTTACATTTAGAGTATATCCCAACTTTTAAATGATGGCAGGCGACGTTTTATCCCATAATCATTGTAAATCAGTCCATCGAACACCCAATCCCATAGCCCAAAATTATTTGATTTCTCATGTTGCAATAGCTCTACACTTACCATAGGCATGTCATGGCTGTACTGCAATAATGCAGCTGTGGCATAACTATGGTAAGCGTCTCATCCCATTTTAAATTAAAATTCTCTAAGGGCCTCTGCGTGTTGGATCTATGTCCCCGCGTAAGCCTTCCAAAGGCCCGGGTATTCTCCTTCAATGATGGGAAAATACCCGTGATAAAGAGAGACATAATAATAATAGTAACACACTATTAGTACACCAGATATTACAAAGGCTGTAAGTAACTGCTTACCGTGAGAAGGGGTGTATGCTTGTTCGCCACCTGAGTAGTATAAAAAGTATACCATTATACAATGATATTACTTATTATTATATAGAAAGATATAGCACACATTTTAAAGGTTCTGAAGTGGCGACCACGAACTGGAAGACGAAGCGTGGGCAGGCCTCCAACAAGGTGGACCGACGAACTAGTAAAGGTTGCGGACAACCGATGGACAAGGTCGGCTCAGGATCGAGAGTTGTGGCAATTCTTGAGGCTTATGTCCAGCAGTGGACGTCTTTAGGCTGAGCTGATATAGAAAGATGTAGATATCGCATTAGCCAGCTAAATTGTTACTGTCAACAGTAGATAAGTAGCTTTATTTCATCTATCATTATCTCTTTCTTTTTTTTTTATAGACAACTCTAGAGAACAAGCTCTGTGTCGCGGGGAACGTCACAATCTGGGTGTACCAGACTCAGAACAACTCTTTGTGGGTCACACAAAGTTTTGTTCTGTGTGGGAATCGAACCCACAACCTCGTGCCCAGCAGGCGCATACTGCGACCACTGGACCACCAAGGCAGTCAGTTTCTGTATCACTACTTTCCGTAATATCAATCTATATGCAAGTACACTATAAACATAGGAACAAAACTGAACGCCACTCAATATGACGGTAGCTTATCTATCTTCAAAATACCATCGCCACTATACCTGAATGCTCGCTATTTCAAATAAATAAAACTTGGCTTGTGTAACGGTGGTCGAACATCACACAATAAGCACCTTATTTTGATTGTTTTGGCAAGCTGAGCACAAAGTTAACAGACGCTGGTTTTGTTCAAGTTGACTTGGCTTCGGCTTCGATGGACAGACATAGTTGATAGTAGCGATATATAGAGAAGAAAGGTTTTTACTCAACATAGTAGGTATAGGGAAGACTATGTAGTAGCGTCACTATTTTATATTTGCTCAAAAATCTAAAAATAAATACCTAGCTTGCTTCGTTCCTCGCAAGCCCGCGTATATAGGGTTGCAGACTGTACGAAAATTGCGAACGCTTGCCGCCTGCACGCGGGCTCTCGCGCCAGTACTTGTTTACCAATTAAACAAGTGTTTGAGCGATAGGTATTTATTAACCGACTTCAAAAACGAGGAGGTTATCGATTCGTGTGTATTTTTTTATTATTTTTTTATGTTTGTTACCACAGAACTCTGTCATTTATGGACTGATTTGAAAAAATCTTTTTTTGTCTGAGAGGACATACTTCCAGTTTGGTCCCATTTTCATTAACGGAAAGTTCTGATGATGGGATCCATGTGGAATTGTGGGAACTCCTCAAAAGTTATAGACACATTTAGCAATTTCAATATTTTTAAAAACAATATTTACAAATTATAATATTATGGAGTCGTGTATCCAAATCACCAAATACCACATATGTGTATGCGTACTATAATAGTACGTAAGAAAGAGGTAGATATCGATGTTAAAAGCAATAATAGATAGATAGATAACTCTTTATTGTTCACCAAAATACATATTGCTTACATATTGTTGACTGCCTTGGTGGTCCAGTGGCCGCAGTATGCGCCTGCTGTGCACGAGGTTGTGGGTTCGATTCCCACACAGGACAAAGCTTTGTGTGACCCGCAAAGAGTTGTTCTGAGTCTGGGTGTAATTTGTGTCCGTTAATTGTATGTTTGTAAAGTCCCCCGCGACACAGAGCTTGTTCTCTAGTGCGGGAGTTGTCTCTTTTAAAATAAATAAAATAAATAAATAAATAAATAAATAAATAAATAAATAAATTGTCGACGTACTAACAGTTCCGAACATTATAAAAACTACGACCAAGTGAGGGTAGATACTAATCCTCTCGCTTCGCAACGAAGTCGGCGGCACCGCTCACCCGCACCAGTCAACCCGTGACCACGGTCGGTGCAATTCCACCGAAACGTCGGGAAACAAGAAGGTATGAAAACCTTTAAAATATTACGCGATTTAGACCCGTTGTCCATTATAATATAATATGTGTACAAATCGTGAAAGTTTAAAAGAATTTATTGCTTACATAGTTTTGCTTAAATGGTAATGCACAATGGGCGGCCTTATCGCTAAAAGCAGTTTCTTACAGAAAATAATTGTAGTTATTTGATTTTAGTCGACCAATAGCTATCTATTTCTGTAACATACGTTCCGTATTGTCTATTGCATTCACACTTGAAATCTATTATACATCTATTTTCTTCTTCTTCTTATCGTTTGGTTAGTGGCCAACCTGGTGACAGAGTTATTAAAATCGCCCATATTTAAATCTCTGTCATGATCTAACGACTAATAACAGTCGGGACCGACATCTATAAGTAAGTACGTGTAATAACGCAACAAAACTGAACTTTATATAGTATAAACATAGTTTCTGCTTCTTTAAAATATCGTTGCATTTCTATATTCCATTCCAACAACCATTTATGAATCTGAACAACATTTCCGTTTTGTATGGGGATAGAACAACACATCGAATCATACGAATTTCCCCTTTGTAACTATTATCATAGGAATGGGAAACAATGGTACAACTTTCAAAAATATGCGGGTCAAATAGCCGATTGTCTATCGGGGGATTACTGGACAATTTGGACATTCAAGCTATAAAAGATTTATAAAACATTTATGTTGGTATTTTATTACTAAATAAGTATTTCTTCTTTGTCAACCCTTATCCACCCACTGCTGGGTATACCCACTGCTGGGTATACCCAGCAGTGGGTATACCCAGCAGTCCAAAAGAGGAGACGCGTGTGCGCCATCTGTTCCGGTCCTGTGCCAAGCTCATCCAATGGATTCCCGCCGTCCTTCTTATATCGTCTGACCACCGGGCGGGTGGTCTACCCGGCAATCTCTTCCGTTTCGCGGCCACCATTCTGTGACTGATATAGTATTGGTAATAAGTATTTATGATAAGTTATTGGACGACCAAGTTTGTATAAGTAAGGCACACACTGCGATCTTTTGCACCGCTTCTGAATAAAGAAAGAAAGAAAAGACAAAATGCAAAAATGCATACTCGATACCACAGGTATGGTGACGGCCTAGGGCGCAAGGCATGAAGGCGCCTCTTTCAGTTTGGTCAAGTCCAAGAACAAAAACCGGCCAAGTGCAAAGCGGACTCGCGCACCGAGGATTCCGTACAAACCTGTAGTACCTACATATATAAGTTTTATATGATGTAACTAAAAATTACGGTTTTTATATTTTTTCCGCTATAAGACGTTGCTTCGTACCAAATTTCAAGATTCTGAGTTCACGGAAAGTACCCTGTAGGTTTTGATTTCTCTTGCGAATGTCGAAAATTTGCGGAAATTTGCAGAATAAACGGCTGTATTTTTTTATTGCGTCAGCTAAGAAGTTTGATTCACAGCTTCAAGGGACAGTAGATCTGAGTATTTGATATAAATTTCAGCTTGATACCTCCACGCGTTTCTGAGAAAAAGGGTCTTGGCAGACAGACGGACGGACAGACTACAAAGTGATTCTATAAGGGTTCCATTTTTTTCTTTTGAGGAACGGAACCCTAAAAACGATCAAGATCAAGATAAATCTAAATCAAGCCTAACAAATTCTATACCGGGTGTACCTATAATTTCAGGGGAGGTGGGGGAGACACCATATATCTTTGCCCCAGGCAAAGCCGGCAGTGCTCACACATTCGGTTACTTTCCCACTTCGCTAGACTACTCGCGGCAAACACACATGCAATCAAAATCATACATATCCAGTACATAAGTATTGAATTACCATATTTTAATGGCACGCTCGAAACTTCGCCATTCTGGTAATAATTGGAAACGGTACTGGGGCGTTAAGACTCATTATAAAGTTAGAAATGGTTATTACGTATGCGACCCATACGCCTCGGGAACACGTTACCCGATGTTTTTACTAACTTTGTATGTATTAAGTGACTAACATAGCTAAATAGAGCTTATAGGTGAACACATAGTACCTATTCCTCGCACCTATACAGCTGCCTTGGTGGTCCAGTGGCCGCAGTATGCGTTTGCTGTGCACGAGGTTGTGGGTTCGCTCCCACACAGGACATAACTATGTGTGACCCGCAAAGAGTTTTTCTGAGTCTGAGTGTAATTTGTGTCCGTTAATTGTATGTTTGTAAAGTCCCCCGCGACCCAGAGCTGGTTTTCTAGTGCGGGAGTTGTTTTAAAAAAATAATATATAGCGAATTTTAGATGACTAGCGGCCTGTTCCGGCTTCTCATATGTGGACATTTATATAGTTTTTTTTAAGGATTCCGTTTTTTTAAAAATAAAATATAGCCAGTGTTACTCGCTGATAATGTAGCTTTCTATTGGTGTTTTTTTTTAAATTAGTTTTGTAGTTTTTAAATTAAATCGTAACAAACAAATAATCAAGTTCCTCGTTATAATATTAGTTAATGCATCCATAATTTAGTGAGGTAAGGCACCATACAATGGAACAAGCCCGACTGGGGAAAGACCTTCGTCTTACAGAATACCATAGCAAAATAACTATACACAAATGTGCGTGAGTAACAGGACTTCAGCGCTCATTTAGAAATGATTTTTTAAAGAATCATTATTTTCCCTACTCCACTGATACTCCATCAAAAAACTCTGGTGATGAATCATTTAGACCAGTAATATGCAAGTGATATCCCAGGTATTGCTAGCGGGTAACTGGCAGGTCATTGTTTGGTGCTCATCTGCATCTAACTCTTCACTTTGCTTACGTTTTAATCGACGCTGAGTATTTTGTACGAAAAATAAGTATTATGAATGCAAAACACAAATTCACAATATTAACTGCATTGAACTTAATTCTAACAGAGCTAACACAATTCCTACAGTTATTTGGTTATGTTGATATTTCATTAAAAAGCGGCCGAGGGCCGCGCCAAGTCCGCGTGGTACAAACGTACGAGCCCCGTCTACATCTCTTTGTACTACTAATGATCTTTAACGTTTGATTCGGTCCCAGGGACGGACAAAAGTTTGCTTTTTATGCACGAATGATTAAGGGTTTATTGGTTTCCTTTTATCAATCAGGCTTGCTTGTTCCTTCTGGACCCTAAAACGTAAGCGAGCAAAAAGTTCTTATTATTTTTAAGTAGCGAAACGCATCATTCAAGTGCGCTAGGAAATCATAGCGCACCTGAATGGTGCGTGTGCGTTTCGAGGAATACTTTACGTGCGCTTCGGTTGGTGCGTTTCAAAATGGGTGCGCTTTGAGGAATACCTACCCCTATGTTTGTAAAGTACCCCGCGACACAGAGCTTGTTCTCTAGTGCGGGAGCTGTCTTTAAAAAAAAAGAAAAAATAATTAAGTAAGTAACTCATTTAAGGATCACAAAAAGTTTTGTTGCGACTGAGAATCAAACCCTTACTACTAGACCAATACGCTAGCAATTGACCAGTCAAAGTTGTGTTCCTTTGCGTGACTAAAGATTCTTCAGTGCTTATTTTACTAAACTTTTTTTTAAATTGTTTATGCATGTTTATGTACACTTTGATGCAGTTTATAAACGTGTACCCCTATTTTTCTGCATCAAAGTGTACATGCATGTTCATGTACACTTTGATGCAGTTTATAAATGTTCATTTCACAACCTTATCGTACGTGGTAAGAAATTTCTCTGGAATCTTACGGTACGGCATGTTTGAGGTGCAAGGATGTGAGGATGAACTCCCTGTCGGTGGCGAGAGGTGCGTTGATAAAATGTGGCCGTGGGCATCATCTCGAACAATTCCTCAGAACCTAACCTAAATGAATAAATTAATCTTGAGTTTTGAGTTTTTTTGAGTATGGTGCCCTACCGTTCATTTCTTTTAACTAGAATAAACACGATGCAATGAAAAGCCAGTATAATTTACTGTTTAAGGATAATTCAGCACATTTTCCGCCTTCTTCCACTTGACTATCGTTTCGCGACTATCATTAATTCCCGCGCCATTGAGGGATCCCTAAACCCTCCTCTTTACATCACTCACGAGTCCAACTAATACTCGATTCGATAGGTTTTATGGTAATCGACGACGGTTTAACGTGGAGGACGTTCAATGAAAAATTATTGTGACGTTGAGTATCGTTTTTCCATTCTTCTTTTGTCACCAATTTAACCTAGGCGGGGTTCGCCTAAATGTATTATAAACATTTATATTAGTAAAATATTCCGTGTTTTCAAACAGAATAAATAAACAGACTGAAAAAAAAATTGTGGTTCGTGACCCTGAGTGATAAGCCAGAGGTCCAGATTCATAAATGTTTGTTCGAATCTGGGTGTAAATTGTATGTTTGTAAAGTCGACTGCGACACAGAGCTTGTTCCCAGTAAACAATATTGACTTGTAAAAATAAAAATATTGCGTATTAGCTTTTCTCATTTAAATTGGCGTATGCTTTGATTTTTGACTCCCGCACTAGAGAACAAGCTCTGTGTCGCGGAGGACTTTACAAACATACAATTAACGGACACAAATTACACCCAGACTCAGAACAACACTTTGTGGCTCACACAAAGTATTGTCCTGTGTGGGAATCGAACCCACAACCTCGTGCACAGCAGGCGCCTATTGCGGCCACTGGACCACCGAGGCAGTCTAGATTGTAGGTATGCTATTATTCATAAAATTAATAAATGAGTGAATACAATCCTAATGAATACTTCGATGGAACAATTGGAACTGCATTGTCAAAGTTCAGTCTCTTATCTGCAGCAATGCGACAAACGGCACACTGGGATTAGATGCCTTTTGTGTTACAATCTTGTGAGCAAATATTATTAACTTAGCTATTATCTGTGTACGTACTTATATACTGAGGTATTTAATTATTGGATTAAGTGTTCATTATTATTTATTGACCACCTGATCGAATTAAATTACGTAGACACATTATAGTCTATTTCACATAGCATGGGTACTGTGACGTGTGGCATTTGAAGATAAATATCAATGCAAAATGAAAGAAACTTAAATTTAAACCTATCATTCAATTATCCAATGGGTAAGAGATTGTTTCAATAATTTCTTTCATCTTCATCGTAAAATGTTAAACGTCACAGTACCTATGCTATGTGAAATTGAGTATAGAAGAAGATAAGAGGAAACACTGAACAGCACAGTATTTTACACAGCTTGGGCACTGACATTTAAAATTCAAAAATAAAAATCAATGAAAATATTAGAAAATTAAATTAAAACCTAACTCCTCATGATTATTCTATTAGCCAATTGATAGCAGAATAATCCAATCATTTTCATTAATTTTCATTTTTGACAGGCCTGTCGGTCTAGTGGTTAGTGATTCTGACTGCTACGCCGGAGGTCGTGGGTTCGATTCCCACCCAGGACAAATCTTTGTGTAATGAGCACGAATGTTTGTTCTGTGTCTGGGTGTAATTTATCTATAATATGTATGTATTTAGAAATATATAAGTATGTTTATCAGTTGTCTGGTTACCATAGTACAGGCTCTGCCTAGTTTGGGATCAGATAGCGTTGTGTGAGTTGTCCCGAAAATATTATTATTATTATATTAATTTTTATTTTCAAATATACCCGTATGTACCCGTGTTATAAAAATACCTTACCATACCTCTATACTCTTGATGGCAGCACTGTAATTAATAAAACTGACGTTTGGACTTTGTCTTTATTTATTTGACTGCTGCTCACGGGGTCCCTGATTCGATTCTCAGATCGGACCAAAAAAATAAATATTGGGTTTTTCTGTCAAGAAATTCGCAATTAATGCTCACAGATTGGGCCCTGTCATAGTAAGGGAATGGCGCACATGTGCTTGCGCACACACTTGTGTTCTATAATATCCCCGGCGCAAATGGCTAGTCTCCTTGGCCGCCGTGACCGAAATTCGATTAAGAGAACCTTATTATTATTATAAATCAAAACTTATAAACGCATCCAGCAAAAATTTCGCCTTTCTGAATTATTGGTACGATGCTGATGGAGCACGGCCATAAATCAAAAGTTGTTCAAACTTTCTTATACAGACTACGCATCTATTGATGTCCCCGCGGTATTAAAATAACCCCGCAAACCGATATTGTTATAACTTTGTTGCTACGTTTTTAGAAGGGTTATCTAATGAATTTAAAGGGTTAAGTAAAAAGTAACACTACGAAAGTTTTAAGCATCTGGATAATCGTGATTAGTGTTGCTGTATAAATAAGTAAATTGAGAACAAGTAAAGGTCACTTTGTATAGGCCGTCTTATATTAATAAAACCACCAGATTTTTTTGAGTCTTGGCGATCAATCTCGATGTAGTGCAGGACATAGTGCAGGAGTGTACGACGCGCAAATACATTTGCACTCTTCATTCCTTCATATTACAATCGTACTACTATTATATACTACTGCAAACCGATACACCGAAGATCAGACGTAGAGCCAACAGCTTTGCGTGTTTTCCGAGGCACGCAATTTGCAGTGTTTTATTTAAATGGTTACCAATCTATGGTATGACCGCTGCAAGCTTACTTAACTTTGCAGATCTATCCATCCACGCAGTACTTAGCTACGAGTCCCTCTAGTAGAATAAGTAGCTAGTTTGATTGATTGCAGTACTTTCTAATTTCAATAGGTAAGTTTTAGCAGTCCCACCCCATGTAGTTATACAATACGATATTAACGATTGGCACAATGCAAAATAAACTGATCTAATAATAGAAGTGTCGGCAATATGTCGAAGAGATTTGAAAATAAACATGAGTTTACGAATTCTAGGAACCAAAGCGTTTATATGGTGTTGGAAATTTAATTGGTCATCAATAACAATACCTAAGTATTTAATAGTATTTGTTTTTGAGATATGGGGACAATCACATGTATAGTTGTCAAGTGGTGAGTTACAATTGTGTGAGATAATAGAATGCTTTGGTTGGTCTTGATTCCTAAGCGCATAGGTCATGACTTTAGTTTTCTCTACATTTAGCGTAAGAATATTGTCGCTTAGCCACCTAGAAACTTCATTAAAGCCATTCTGGGCGTACTTATAAACTTCATCCCATGTGTCTGCACTGAACAGTAGTGCAGTATCATCGGCAAAAGTTATTATTTTTCCATTAGGCAAGTTAATATTACATAGATTGTTAATGTACACCAAGAATAAGGTCGGACCGAGGATACTGCCTTGTGGAACGCCATATTCAATCGATAGCTCATCACTAACATAACCATCCAACCTAACAACTTGTTTTCTATCGTTAAGGTAGTCTGCAAATAATGCCAGTGGTAAGCCTCTTACTCCCAAGTGTTCTAGTTTGTTAATCAAGATGGGGACAGATACTGTATCAAATGCTTTGGCTAGGTCAAGGTAGATGGCCAGAGTCTTATTTTTACTGTCTAGATTAGAGATTATAAATTCTGTCAGTTGATGAACAGCATCAGCGGTAGATTTGTTTGAGCGAAAACCAAATTGAGATGAAGATAATAGTTGATTTGTTTCCAGAAACTTAACTAATCTGATATTCATCAGACGTTCTAAAATTTTTGACAAAGTAGGGAGAATAGAGATAGGCCTATAGTTATTGACACAGCATCTATCCCCATTCTTGAAAATGGGCACTATTTGAGACCTCTTAAAAGCAGAAGGAAAGACACCGGTAGAAAATGATAGATTGCATATATATGTTAGAGGCGGAACTATAATGTCAATGAATTGTTTTAAGAAACTGCCTGAAATATTGTCAACTCCTACAGCACAATTATTTTTAAGGTTGTATATTAATAATTTTATTTTAACTTCGTCTGTAGGTAATAGTACTATAGATTTATCAAAAAAGTTAGTGGAGTGAGATGTGATGACATTTGATGTATTATTTTTATTAATTGTAATTTTTTCTGCCAGTGATTTACCAACACCTGCGAAAAATGTGTTAATGTTATTTACGGAAGTGTCGGGGTTTTTAGGGCAAATTAATTGTGTAGGTTTATCCTTTGTATTTGAGATATGCGTTATATTTTTAATAACATCCCATAGTTTTTTCTTGTTATTTCCCGCTTTATTTATCATTTCTTTTTCATATTTGATTTTAGTTTGTTTTAGAACATTATTATATTATACACATAAGGCTATCACGCCGCTTACTTAGTATGAACTTTTAATCTCTATTTTTTAAAAACATACCTCTAATTCCACGGATCAATAACTAACAATCCGAACCAATTTTAATTACAGCACTAGCGCACCACAGACAATCGATGTTCAAATTTCGAAGACTGCGCCAAAAAGATGGCGGCGGATTCCCTTCCATTTCTTATTACACCTTGTAAAGTAAAGGCTGGACACGATTTACAGCTGCAATTTCCCCCGACGGATATCTAATCTTCTTGTTCTATTTAAAATTTTAGCTTGCACTCACGTTCTAACGTTCACAAATGTCCGTCCCGACGCCATCGTATTAAAATTTCAAACAATTCTTTGCAATTTATGCGAGTAAATAAACCCATTTACATATAGACGTATGTGAATGAATAATATAATACATGTATTTAGAATGCTGCGCGTTTCATTGAGTATTCTATGCGTTAATAATAATAGAACAATACCTAAATATTTTGTGTATGTATGAATCAATAACAATTTTAAGACCATAACCACAATTTTAAGACACACAGTAGTATAAACATTGATATTATGTGTTAGCAAAATAACCACGAAAGCGTGATACCAAAACAATGTTAGACTCCGGTCATATACCCGAGCTTATTTTGATTTTTTTTTAAAGAATGCAACATCGAGATTGTCGATGCAAGTAATATCACTGTCTCTGTCATATCGAATTTATGTCATCGTGCTAACGAACAAGAGCAAATGAGATAGATAAATTTTTACTTCGAAACGTTTAGTGGTTTCAAAGCTACGTCGGCATAATGGAATAGCGGGAGTAGCAAGCTTTAATATGTTGACATAATTATATAGGTTTGCTACTCTAGTGATTAGATTTACAGTGCTAATTTAAAATAAACTTTAAAAATAAATAACATTCTTATTCTTATTCCATATTATTGCATTCCATAATTGTATTTCACAAAAGATTGTAACTATCTGGCGATTAAAAAGAGTGGCCAGAGTTTCTTGCTAGTTCTTCTCATGGCTCCATGTCAGCGAACTAGCAGTAGGCAAATTTAGCTGACATTTTTCTGGCATTTTTCTGGCTTATTCATTATTTATGACCTTCATAAGTGTTACATTGTAACCTAAATTAATTTTGAGTTTGAATTTTGAGTTCAGGGTTAACTTTAAAACATATCCTTGCGCCTATAAGCTACGGGCTACGGCTTACCATCAAATATAAAGACTACAGTTGGTATTCTTTTTGAATCTAATTTCCCATACAAAAATGAGCGCCATGAATAACGCATTAGTTTTGAATTATGTATAGGTATCATTATCTTGCCATTTACACCTAAAAGTGTTGTTGGGTCACAGAATAATAAATTTATACACTATAATCCGATTTGTTCTTGCCGCTCATAGAACCTTCTGAAAAAAAACTTTGTACCTTGTTGTACACCTTTTAAGCAAATTGTGCGCACGGGGTAGTGTAAGATTTGTTATAGTTATAGTTTATACGTAGAAGGATTGCAAAAAGCAAAAACAGTCGCATTTTTGACCAACGGACGACCTCTAGTATTTATTATTTTCCTAACCACAATATGGTATAACAACGCAAAATTGCACATTGTCTACAGGTACACAATAAATTCATAAGTATTTTTAAGGCAATTTTTATTGTTAGTCTAACTTAAATATTATATTGAAACGATTTTTAATGCTTCAATTTGATTGACAGTCTGTTCAGATGTAGACGGTTAAAAATCATTTACGACTTAGCAATTGATCAACTAAAACTGAACCGTGTGAACCAGCTATAAGACTTTATTACATCGTAGCATTACGTGGCCTATCGCAGCGTGTTCGTGGCGTGATATGTGGCACCCTTATCTCTGTTCTCAGGGCATTACACACGTTAAACTATTTTATAAACGTGGAACGTGCCTTTCCTCGTTACGATTTCTTTTCCCCATTTTTCTAAAGCTGGTCGTAATTTGATTGTGTTTAAAGATAAACCATTAATGTTACCAAGAAAAGATTAAATTCACATTTTTTCATTTTATTTTGCTGTATTAGTGAGTAAAACAATGTCAACATAATTTTGTTTTACATACTAATGTGGTAACAAATAGTATAAGCCTGTATCGTCAGATGGCCGAAGTCTCTGAGTAATCAATATTTTTTTATAGAAATGTATAATAGAGGTTAAAAAAAAAGCATTAAATCATCAATTCTTGGTATAAACAATACACATTCGATAATCCCCGAGAAATCAAAAAACAAGATGGCGTATTGAAATTGAAATAAATTAAGTTATGGACCACTGTTCTATATTCAAAAAGTGACAAAGAATATTAAGTAGAAGTTTGTTTGAAAAATGAGCTTTTAATCTGCGAACGTGGCGGAAGAATTAATGAAAAATTTATATTAAATCCGAATTTGAAGCCCTCGTGATCAGGTGTCGGACCAGGACGTTAACTAGAAATCAATTTAAAAGAATATTCTTATAAAATGGCATTTTCAAACCAGAGTTTTAAGTTAGTTAGGGCACCATACTAGCGACTAAAACCCGACTGGGAAAGAACCTCCACCTTACAGAAGACTACAGCCAAATAATTACACACAGCGGTGTAGTTGTGTTCCTGTGTGTAAGTACAGGGTCTCCAGCGCTCGTTTAGGCATGCGTTTTAAAAGAAACGTTTTCCTATCCCAGGGAGACTATATCTTAAAGCCCTGGTGTTTTGCACCAGGGCTTATGGGTATGGGTCGGCAACAACAAGTGATGCCTGGTATTGCAAGCATCCATAGACTATCTGCTTATCATGTCTCATTCTCATCTAACTAACTATATTATATATAAGAAAGTTGTAGTTTCTGTATACTTATACCATTAATAGCTATAGTAAGCATCATAGATATATTCCCATTCTGTACTTTTTCATATGCATGCAGAGTTTACCTGTAAGTGATTGTTACACTTTTGCTACATTTTATATTTGATGTAACCATTGTTATAATACTCCGTGTAAACAATTGTTGGTGAACCAATAAAATAAAAAAATAAAAATTATCATCAGGCGGGCCGTATGCTTGTTTGCCACCAAAGTAGTTTAAAAAAAAATACCACCTACAAAATGTTCTAAAAAAACGAAGTAATAGGTACTTACCTACAGTAACTAACTGTAGGTAAGCATTTTAAGACAGGGTTAAAAGTTTCCCAAACCCTTTTTACTTTCCACTTTGGCTTTGAAGTTTACGGAAAACTTTGTATTGTGACCCTTAAAATCACTTTTTGAAGTCTAAAATCGTAAGTAAGAGACATTTTCAATGGAATGGATTATTGTTTTTAAGTATAGCCTTAAGTTACCTATAGCCTTAAGTTATATACATTTTTAAATGTGTTAACAGAGCCTAAACCCTCTTCTCTCTCTTGTTAGAGGAGAAGAAACTCGTGCTTAGCAGTGTGACATTAATATATATGGGTTGCTATTATTATTATTAAGTTATAACATACTAGCTGTTGCCCGCGGCTCCGGATGTATGGATGGATGGATGTTTGTTACTCTTTCACGTAAAAACTACTGAACGGATCTGGATGAAATTTGGCACAGAGATAGATTATGGTCTGGAATAACACCTATGCTACATTAGGCTTTTTACAGCGATAACCGACATCCACTTGGGCGGAGCCGCGGGCAACAGCTAGTAGGCTATAAATCTTTCTTTTTAAAATATAAGAATCCGTTAGAATTGCATGCAAATGAAACCGCGGTTATAAGCTAGATAAAAATAAACTATAAAATACTATCAAAAAAAGATATTCGTAAGTTCCAAAAACGATTCTCAATAAAAAACAAAGCTAACAACTTTCCAAAGGTATCTCTCCGATTCCATTTATTCGGGATCCACCGTCCACTTAATATCCGGGGGACAAGTCCTGCCTCTCGTTGGCCACGAATTATCATATAAATGGAGAAGAAATCGGTGCTAGTGTCCTTGTGGGAACGCCCATGATAACGTGCCGCTTCGAGACACTTATCTATTCACTGATTAACCTTTCTGTGCTGTATACAGTGTGATACTTTTACTATTATTACTTTATTCATCGGAGTTTTATAGATGTTTTTTTTTTATTTAAGAGGGAATTTTCACAGCGGTTTCCAACGCTCATTTAGGGATGCTTTTAGGGATGTTTTTAACTAAACGTTTTTCTATTGAAGGTTTGCTTAACATCAAGCGGGCCGTATGCTTGTTTGCCACCTAAGCAGTGTAAAAATAATTAACCTTAAAACCCCTAGTCTAACGTAGGTATTTAAACAGAATGAACTTTCATAAAAACTCTTTTTCTTTTTAATCTGATAATTTACAGCTATAGTGCATCTCATGACCATTCAAATAAGCCTTAACACGGCTAAATTACATTGTTTAATTATGAAGTTCCGTTGCCTAGCTACGGGCTTTATCGTCAAATAGTTGCTTAGCAACCATAATGGAAACTTATCTAATCGCCATCCGTAAAATACTTATTATTGAGAAGTTCAGGTGGCCATCTGTGGTCTCCTTCATCAGTTTTACTTCATAATATTATATTTTCTAAATGCAAATGTTTAATGTGTTGTTAAAAATATTGAAATTGCTATATGTGTTCCTATAATTCTTGAGGAGTTCCCTCAATTCCTCATGGATCCCATCATCAGAACTTTCTTTTGATGAAAATGGGACCAAAATGGAAGTATGTCCACTCAGACAAAAAAAAGAACTTTTCAAATCGGTTCATAAATGACGAAGGTCTGCGGTAACAAACATTAAAAAAAATACAAACGAATTGATAACCTCCTCTTTTTGAAGTCGGTTAAAAAAGGGCAACGAATGCATCTTAGACCATTTTGTATTTAAATGGTTTATAAAAAATGTATACATACAAACAACCTTGTCGGTCTAGTGATCCTTGAGAGTGACAGTTGATCACGAAGTCACGGATTCGATTCCTGGTTAGGGCCAAAAATGGATACTGATTTTCAATAGATGATCGAAAATTTGGAGCTTTGTCCCTTGTTGAAATCGAACCTACAACATTCCATAGTAAATGGCGAGGTAAAAAACCAGTAGGTCACAAGACATAGATACAGTCTGAATTTATGATATTATGGTGCCAAATGGATCATTATAATTTTAATTCGTTCTCTTGTTTAATAAAAATGGTTCTTAGTTATGTGCTTGTTCCGGGAGCATCTTTAATTAAATTTTGAATTTAATATCTTGATCCAGTAAACGTGCTATTAATCCTTATAAGTTATAAACACTGATTATAATCAAAATACCCGCCATACTTCCCTTTGACGTTAACACCGACATTGCATCAAACTAGATATTCTAAATTCCTTCGCAATCTCTCCTTAGTTATAGCGATACCTACGGCATTGCTACGAGCGTCTAACTTCGTAGCTTCGTAGACGGCTCGTAGCACCTCGAATATCCAGCATAACTTCTAGGAAACAATTCAAAGAATTTCTTTATGAAACCAAAACATTTGTACATTGGTTTTAACGAATTTCAGTACAGGTGTACACACGGCAACGGAGATAGCTATACAGGGCCTCTATATAAAGATTAGTTTTTTAAGAAAACCATTGTATGAATTTCTGTAAAATTTACCAGTTAGAATATTATACCAGTTTACAATTGGACTTAACTTACAGATAAAAATATATTTCACATAAATTTATATATTGGCTTTCCTAAAAAAATAATCTTCATATAGCGGCCCTGTACAGCTATCTCCGTTGCCGTGTGTACCTTATGCTGTTTAATTTGTAATTATTTTATTAATTCTACTTTCTGTTAATGTTTTATATCAGTTTTTAGGCTTGAAGCCCACTTGCTACATTTAGCATCGGCGATTTTTCGACTGTATCGATGCTGCATCGGGATTTGGCAACTCTTTGCGTTTTGTCGCTGTGTCTAGCTTTCGAAAAGCGACTATTTGACTGCCTTGGTGGTCCAGTGGCCGCAGAATGCGCCTGCTATGCACGATTTCCTTACAGGACTAAACTTTGTGTGACCAACAAAGTGTTGTTCTGAGTCTGGGTGTAATTTGTGTCCGTTAATTGTATGTTTGTAAAGTCCCCCGCGACACAAAGCTTGTTCTCTAGTGCGGGAGTTTTAACGAAAAGCAAAAAAACAAGTAATCGTCGTGTTTGGCGTTTTTAAGTGTGCGCTGTCGAATGTTTGGTCGCTGCATTTAGTTTATAAGAAGCGACAAAATCACAGATCGCCGGTGATAAAAATAGCACGTCTGCTGTAGCTCTTATAAAGACTACGTTTGAAAAACGAGAAATAGAAACATTTCTCAACCTAGATGTTTGAATGATTGTCTCATTGAGAGGTTGCAAACATATTATGCCTGCGTTTGCAGCTGATTATGAGATCTTAGGTTTGTTTTCTGGGTCGAATATAATATTATTTAGTTTTCATTATTGGAAATTCTCAGTAACAACACAAAGTATAGGCTAGCCCTTTTATAGCCGTTGAATCGTAGTTATCATACATATCTACCTACCCATTAGGGGAAATAGGCGTGAAGTTTATGTTTTTGTATAATGATTTTATAAAGATTTTGCTTTTGCGAATGATAGGTATTGGTAACAACGTTAGAATGTTTAAAAAATATAAAATTAATAATAATTATAGTAGGTATTATAATTTAACATTTTTTTTTAAATCCATACTAATATTATAAATGCGAGAGTAACTCTATTTATTTGTTAGTATGTATGTTTGTTTTTAACCATTTCACAACTAAACGGATCTTACTGAAATTTGTCAAGGAGATGGATGGTATCCTGGGGAAGGACATACGATACTTTTTATTGCGATAACTTACATCTGCGAACGGTGAAGGAAAACATCGTAAGGAAACCCACATGTCTTAGAGGTAATTCTAAAAACATGTTTGATTCACCAACCCGCATTAGGCCAGCGTGTGCGAATTAAGACCTGAGCCTCTAGACAAGTGGCATAAGCGATAGTCGAATCGAAAAGTCAAAAAAGAAAATGTATGGGATTTGACCTAAGTTTACGACATTAAATCGTAAACTCACGTCAAATTCAATACATTTTATTTTTTGACTTTTCGATTCGACTATCGCTTATGCCACTTGTCTAGAGGCTCTGAACCTTCTCTATCTCTCTTGATAGAAGACAGGAAACCCATGCCCAGCAATAGTACATATATGGGGTGCTATGTATATATGTATTGATAGCAGGTACAAATCACCGCAGTAAACAAATACGATACAACTTGTAAAATTATCTGTAATCGTAGATAAATGCCCGCAGTAAAACCTAAGCTATGACCTAAGCTGATAAGAAAAATGTTTTAAGTTCCTAGTCAAAGAAAAACTTCTTTGAATTAAAAAATATCTTTCTACAACATTCTTTTTAAATAGGTGCTATAATTAAATCGAACGACTGAGAGAACAACACATTTAAAAACTTCCTTTCTCATTTATTATATTAAGTAAGATAAGCATGCAAGGCAGCCGATAACTTATAAGCGCCTAATTAAACGTAAAATTCGCTCATCATGGAAACATGGACGATTCAACTTGCAAAGATTACATGTCAACATTAAGTCATTGTTGACTTAAGTTGTTATTTTCCCAAAATAGTGTCACAAAAGCTTGGAATTTAATTTTTTAACGTCAAGTTCCGCAGCTGAATGTTAAAGAGGCTGCGACAATACATCTAATTGTGTCTCAGGCTACTGTAGCGAGAGAGCCGCTGGAACGCGAAGCGAAAATCAATAGATACACGTCTTCGAGATGTCTCTCTACTACCACTCGTTTTTATGATCATTTATAAGTGTCCAATGTTTTATAGAATGTAAAGGTTTGTTGACAGTGGGAAGGCTGCAACGTTATCAGACGGCGCGCTATCGCCAACACGCCGACTCAGTGCCCCCTCCCCACTCGGTGCCTTACCACGCCCTCAGGGATCCTCGCGGATGCTGCGGCATGGACCACTAGTTATCTCTATGAAGCATGAAGACATTGTGTTACAATAATATGATTACGTAATAGACTTACCCGCGTGAGCGAGGTCCCGGTTTGGGCGCCATTTAGCGCGTGGTGAGAGCGCGGGAGGGACAGGTCGCGCGGAGGTGCGAACGCGGTCACGGGCGGCGCGCGACTGCCGCTCCGCTCACGAGCGCGTGCGTGCGCCGCGCGGCGCATGTGCACATCTACCCGCTATTTGTTTTGCTCTGCGACTCCGTATCGGGCTTTCGTTAAAAGCCGCAGAAAACGAGATTATTCTCTCGTATAGATACGGTACGCGTTGCGGAGCATTCCAATGAACGGCGTCTAAAGTTCTCTGAGATATTGTCAGCTTTTATTCACGTCGCTTGACATGAATTGCAATGGACATCGTGCGGATTTAAGAGCCGGGTAAAACGTAAACAACCTCTTTACAGACAACGGAGAAAAATGTTAACTGGATTTGTTGGAGTTAAAGGGATAAGTAAAATATAAATTAGATTTTTGATGAGTTCTTTCTGCTCTTTATTCTTAGGAAGATGACTGTTGGACAAGCGACTTAATTGCGTGGCTTTGTTTTACCTCGTAATGCTAAGAACGTAGACAGAGCCGCTAAATTAAAATCTCCGCTTCTAACATTGCTTTTAAAAACATTCATTTTCACGGATTAACTTTTAAAAACTACAGTCTATGTAAGAACTAAATTCCTAGTTTCTACTTGCCAACTACAATTTGTTTAAGGCTGGGTTGACTAAAAACATTTTGAATATAATCTTTCTTTTTTTTTTTTCTTTTTTATAAGACAACTCCCACACTAGAGAACAAGCTCTGTGTCGCGGGGGACTTTACAAACATACAATTAACGGACACAAATTACACCCAGACTCAGACCAATTCTTTTTGGGTCACACAAAGTTTTGCCCTGTGTGGGAATCGAACCCACAACTTTGTGTACAGCAGGCGCATGCTGCGACCACTGGACCACCGAGGCAGTCTATGCTAAAACTTTGGCTAGATTCACACACACCTTCGTATTATGAATGAAGCTTTCAAATTTGTGTAAGAGTTTAATCACCTAGTTTCCGCTGCATAAGTTTGCTGCCGATCATGAGCTATTTCGATTCCGAGGTCGGGCACCATGTTAAATTTATTGAACACTAGTTTTCACCCACGTCTTCGCCCGCGCGTACAATTCAACAGCAACAGTGATTTTTCCGGGATAAAAGTAACCTATGTGTTATTCCAGACTATATAGATTATGGATGAAATTTGGCATAGAAATAATGCCAAATTTCCTACGAAAATAATCGGAATACCTATAAAATCTAAATAGGTAAATGTCGGACGCGTGCAAAGCTGGGACTGGCCTGACTATCAACGCACAGTCAAAACTACTGAGTCTGAAAAGATTAAAGTTTATTTTATAACTAACTAGAAAGAAAGAAAGAAAACATTTTTATTTGCTCTTACATTCAATTAAACGTAATTACTACATTTCATAAATATAAAAAAGCAAATAAGGTCCCTGCGTCAGCTCTAATGTTGTGGCCTGGTACTAGGCCTAGTACTGGTACTAGGGGTCGCCCGCGTGGTAATTTACGTACATTTCCCCGATTTTGCAACATATCGCGTTACTGCTCCGCTCGGATTAATCATAGCGTGATATTATATAGCCTATAGCCTTCCTGGATAAATGCACTATTCAACAAGAAAAAATCTAATCGAACAAGTACTTTTGGAGATTAGCGCGTTCAACTAAACAAAAAAACTCTTCAGATTTATAATATTAAGTATAGATTATCCCGGACGAAGTCGGGGCTAGCTAGTATCCTACTAATATAATAAATGTGAAAGGTAGTGACGATGTATGGATGTTTTTTTTTTATACTACTTAGGTGGCAAATAATCATACGACCCGCCTGATGTTAAGCAGTTACCGTAGCCTATGGACGCTTGCAATATCAGAGGTAGCACTTGGCTTTAGGATGGCAGTATCCGTGGGATACGAATACGTTTCTTTCAAAACGCATCCCTAAATGAGCGCTGGAGAGCTGAGCCTCTAGACAAGTGGCATGAACGGTAGTTGAATTGTTGAAATGTCAAAAAAACAAATGTATGGGATTTGACGTAAGTCTACGATATAATATCGTAAACTTACGTCAAATCCTATACATTTGTTTTTTTGACTTTTCGATTTGACTATCGCTTATGCCACTTGTCTAAAGGGGCTGTACTCACATACAGGAACACAACTACACCGCTGTGTGTAGTTATTTGACTGTAGTCTTGTGCTTTAAGCTGTAAGGTGGAGGTTCTTACCCAGTCGGGCTTGCTCGCTAGAATGGTGCCCTACCTCTCTTCTTGTTAACAAACAAGAAGAGAGGTAGGGTAAGCTCACTCATTTCTGAGTGTAAGAGTAACAACTCTTTCACTCGGAAATGAGCAAACGAATTTGGATGAAATTCGGCACAGTGATAGATTATAGTACTGGTACAGTACAGAAGCTATTTTTTATCCCAGAAAAATGTTCGGTTCCCGTAGGATGGATTTGTTTTAGTTTTGTAATAGATAATCACGCTACTACCCAAAGGAAGCATGATGTAGATTTCAATAAATTCTGACGAGGGACAGAATCCAAATATAAGAGAAGATACAGGAGAGACTATTTCGATTCGACAGGCTTGATGGTCCAGTGGTCGCAATATGCGCCTGCTGTGCACGAGGTTGTGGGTGCGATTCCCACACTGGAAAAAACTTTGTGTGACCCACAAAGAATTATTCTGAGTCTGGGTGTAATTTGTGTCCGTTAATTGTATGTTTGTAAAGTCCCCCGCGACACAGAGCTTGTTCTCTAGTGCGGGAGTTGTCTTTAAAAAAAAAAAAGAAGACGAGAGGTAAGGCACCATACAAGCGAATAAGCCCGACTGGGAAAGGACCTCCACATTACAGAAGACCACATCCAATTAACTACACACAGCGCCAGCGAGTATAGGTCTCCACCGCTCTTTTAGAGATACGTATTTTTAACCAACTTCAAAAAGAGGAGGTTATCAATTCGTGTGTATTTTTTTTTAATTTATTTTTTTATGTTTGTTACCGCATAACTCCTTAATTTATGGACCGATTTGAAAAATGAATTGAGCGCGGATTGCACTGATTAAATATTGCTTTTAATACCTACTTGACCTGTGTTCAGCCCGACGCTCAGTCGATTTTATTCGATTGTAACAAACAAATATTTGAAAATTTTACAACTTGCCGTACTGAAGTCGGTTTTTTTTGTTAGAATTATAAGAAGCATTTTTCTATCCCAGGAATATGTAAAAAAGGGTCGGCACCACGCAAGTGATACCACTGATATTAATATAATAATAATAATAAATAGTCTATTTTCAGATAATACAATCCTTACAGACTAACATACATAATTATAACTTCTGTAAGTTTATATTGATATTGCAAGCATCCATATGCTACGGCAACTGCTTACCATCAGGCGGGCCATATGCTTGTTAGCCACCCAAAGTAGTATCCTAATAAAATATTAAAACTGGACTTTAAGGGTCGAAAAGTTGGTACCGCGTCATAATACGAATTTTAATTCGTTTGTGGTGCGGGTGCCGACTCATAGTTTCGACACATTCTTCAAGGAAGAGTTTTGGCCGCAGGGTGTTGTGTATCGCCGTTTCCGCGGACGTTTGCACAACACAACGCAGTGTAACACAACACCGGTGAAATGTGTTTAGTTATAAGTTTTATAATAATATATATGTTAGTTTGTAAGGTATATATCTATGGGAATATGTAATCTACTTGTATTTTAAGTACTATGTAAAATATGTAATTCCTGAAATAAATGATTATTATTATTATTATTATTATTATTAATAATATTATAAAAGCGAAAGTTTGTAAGTATGGATGTTTGTTACTCTTTCACGTATAAACTACTAAATGGATCTGGATGAAATTTGGCACAGAGATAGATTATGGTCTGGAATAATATATAGGCTTTTACAGCGATAACCGACATCCACGCGGGCGAAGCCGCGGACAACAGCTAGTAGAGAAATAATTAAACAAAATTGAAATGGCAACCGCGGCGAACGGCTAGTAGGTATATATTAATAGCTATAGATAGATATAAATGTGTAGGTGTAACAAGATATCGTATGCTCAGTAGAAAAATGGCGTAACTTGAAATATTTACTGGGTAATTTTGAACCTTAGCTGTTAAGAATAAGATGTAAATTGCAAAACAAACATGCATAACCTTAAGTCATTTTTCCACTGTGGGTGCGAATATCGAGAAGGGCCGTACGTTTGATCCGCGGAGACAGCGAAATCCTTCTTCGATAGAGATTATAGCTATGATGCTCGCTCGAGGCCATTGTAACGATGTTACCGTTTATCGGTTTTGTGTATCTCCGTAGCTTTGTTTGAATTATGTAACGGACTTTATTATTATCGAGATATTTTTTTTATTTTACATTGAGAGAGAATACATAACTTTATTAAATTAATTATTGACTATGTATAGTTTAGGCTGATGTGTTCACATTTAATGAAACCTCTGACGTCTATCTAAGATACAGGATGACTCCTGTATCTCAGACGTTATTTATTTAGTGCAGTGTAGCCTATTTTACTAGTTATGAAAAAAAAAATCTTATATTTTACTAGTTAGTATGTAGTATGATGATAGAGAGAGAGAGTGTGTGTGTGTGTGTGTGTGTGAGTGTGTGCTTGCGTGTGTGTATGTGTGAGAATCTGAGTGCCTGCTCGGAGTGTGTATGAAAAGTGGGATTAATTTTTAAATTACATACCAATATGTTACATACAAATAATACACAATACACTGAAATGGTTTGTAATGTGGTACGCGCGGCCCTAACGGTACTTTCTGTTAGGTGACCATAAGTGTGCAGGAAAAACTACACAATGAAATCAGTTTATAACATCGTGAGTTTTTTTTTTTCATCATCCAGGCCAAAAGACGTCCACTGCTAGACATAGGCGTCCCCCAAGGATTTCCACAGCTCTCGATCCTTCGACCTTGTCCATCGGTTGCCCGCAACCTTTACCAGGTCGTCGGTCCACCTTGTTGGAGGTCTTCCAGTTCGTGGTCGCCACTCTGGAACCACTTCTAATAAAAACAAATTTGGTATGCTTCGGTATTTTACTACACTTACCAAGAATAGCTTCGTATAGAATAAGAATAGAAGAATAGATTATGCGGTGAAGGTATCACCTAGAATTACTTAGAAAAGAGTGTAAAAATAAAATGTTTTAGTCTAGTGGTGGGTTGACTGCGACTATAAAGTCTGTCATTCACAAAAGATGACCTAAGTTTTGAAATTAGCAGTTTCAAATTTAAAAAAAACAAAATCCGTCGGCCAACTGCCGGATTCGCTAATACAGGGATAAACCATAAAAAAGAACCGACAAGAAACTCAGGTCACTTTTTCGTTTACAACCCTGTTGGTTAGACTCTTTAAGGGTCAAAACAATGCACCCGTATTTGCGCACACACTTGTGCATCACAATATCCCCCGCGAAGGTGACTAGTCTATCGGTTAGGAGGACAACATTAACATTATGACATAAAGAAATGAAATATATTTACATAAATAGTTATTAAAACAAAAGTAACTTAACCTAAACTACTTAGGTATAGATATTGTATTAAAAATGTATTTACCTATAAATAAAATATCTGATTGAGGTCGCAGTTCTGACGAAAGGTGCCCAAAAGACTGGCCACATTACTACGCTGGATCGCAACGCTAATACATTGACCCAAGTAACCCCAGCCTTAGGATCGTGAGATGACTTAACTTGATGACGCGACTGCCTTGGTAGTCCAGTGGCCGCAGTATGCGCCTGCTGTGCACGGGGTTGTGGGTTCGATTCCCACACAGGACAAAACTTTGTGTGACCCACAAAGAGTTGTTCTGAGTCTGGCTGTAATTTGTGTCCGTTGATTGTATGTTTGTAATGTCCCCCGCGACACAGAGCTTGTTCTCTAGTGCGGGAGTTGTCTTTTCAAAAAAGAAAAAAAGTTTGTAGGCACTTGGACCCCATAGTTATATAGATACATACATGACCGAAATTACGGCCTTATCAATAAACTGAAGCAACCTCACAACCAGTACACGGTCTACACGACCCAATCGCAATAAGTTTATCGACCACCATAACTCAATCAGGTGCAAAGCGAACCCTCATTTACGCAGATATCCTATTTTTCACGAGGAGCACCTCTAATTTTTCTACTCAAACGTATATATACAAGTGATACAGAGAAGTTATTTTAAGCACGAAGAACTTAGAGTCACGTAGAATTACGAGTGCTTTTCCCAATTCCCGTTGAGGTCGTCCCGTCCGCGCTCGATCTGGTCACGTACGTGGAGCATGTATCCACCCTTTTACTGAGCCCTACGTGATATATGTGTGAAATGTCAGCTTCTATGCGTTCTATGTGTGTAAGTATAGCTACACTCATTGGTACACATATAATTCTTAATTCGTTAATTTATTGTTAAAATCATCCTTATATTATAAACGCGAAAGTTTGTAAGTATGGATGGATGGATGGATGTTCGTTACTCTTTCACGTAAAATCTACTGAATGGATCTGGATGAAATTTGGCACAGAGATTAATTATGGTCTGGAATAGCGTATAGGCTTTTCAACATAACCGAAATCCATGCGGGCGGAGCCGCGGGCAACAGCTAGTAATAAATATTAGGATCCTTATGGGCTCATGGCTACTCTCGGGCTGGGGGCTTGTGGCATTTGTCTATAATGCCACCCTATTTTTACGCCATTCTAAGTAACCACTGAACTAACCATTTTCTCCATTAGAAAATAATATTTTACACCTGAGATCTACTACGCGCCGAAGATGTTGGCCAAACAGTAAAAAAGAGTACCTAGATTGTAGGAGTAGGTACGCAGGCAGACAGGCGGGTGTATGTACCTACGTACACCCGCCCAATGCAGGCGACATGAAACGTTAAAGAACCGCCACAAAAAACGGCCAGAATAAAACGTTATGCCAACGCTATATGGCTCTTGAAATAATTGATTGGTAAAAATACTCATGAAAACCTAAAAAAAAGGGCATATTAAAATCCCATGAAAATGATGTATTTCTGGGCGTGAATCTCGTATAGGTATACCTACAGACAATAATTAGATCTTACATATTTACAGACTACACGGTTGATTCAGTGACTAACATGGTTACATCGCCATTTACCACTGCGCGGCGTGTTGTGCTTTTGATACCCACATGAGACAAAAAAATGTGTGATCCATAAATAGTTGTCCCGAGTTGGGTGTTCTTTGTGTCCGTTAATTGTGTTTGTGAGACCCCTGCGACACAGGGCGTGTTACCTATTTTTTAGTTTATTTTTTTAAGAAACAAAAACTTTACCTACCTAAATATTATCTATGATTTTACAATTGTTGATAAGAGCACGATGATGGATCTCAGTGTAGGTACCTATGTTAATTTTAAGAAACTATATATTTATTATATATAATTTAGGGACATCTTTTAAGGCAAACATCTACCTATGCTACGGACACCCCATCACAATAATGTTATTTTAAACATACCTAAACGTTGGGGACGGCAACATGCTAGTAATGCCCCAGGTATTGCACTGTTACTAGCGTTCATAAGCTGCGGTAACTGCTTGCCATCAGGCAGGTCACATGCGCGTGTCAATGTAAAATGGTAATAAATGAAAAAAAAAACTTCATTCTGAGCCAGAAAAGTTAGTTAGTTATGTAAGTATAAATAAGTTTGTTAACAAATTCATAACCTCTGAGTAAATGGTAAAAAATGAAACATGTGAAAATGGTAAAGAACAAAGTCGATTGCTGGTCAGATTCAAATCATGTATCAGGAAACACGAATTGACAATCCGACTTAGAATACCGACCAGCAATCGCTTATATTGCAATTTATTATTAGATATAGCAAGATTGCACCTCAAATCACTACACTATGATTTGGTGATAAAAATAAATACCAAATTCAACACTATAGAGGTAGCACCATATTAAGTAAAAACCACAAAAATAAAGTATGGACCAGAACCATTTTTGCTTAATCACGGGAGATTATGAAACCCGTAGACAGGATTAAACCAATTTATTTTTTCACCGCAATTTTTTTTGTTAATACTTTATTTCGACACTGGCAACAAACAATGAACTGTCATTTGTCATTCATTTCCTAAAGTTGGCAACATTGTGAAGTCCTTCCAGAATTAAAAAAGTGTGACGGGCGTTTATTTTATGAATATTGTGTTAAATTTCTATTAAAAATGTCGACACTCGCAGTACCATTATCCGTCGCAGGGACCAGATCATCAGGGGCATCTGTCCGAACACAAAATGGTAATGTTTATAAGATAATTCGCACGAGGTTTTTGTACTCCGGTAGATCACATGCATCGCGACTTATGGTTACATTTTTGTAAATATCTCTGTAAAATGAAAAAAATGAGATAAAATTTATATGCAAAATGGTTTTAAATTCGATAAACAATCATTTGGGTAGTGCCGGATGATCTGACAGCGAAAATTTTTATATATGAAAATAACCTATTCTTTATTAGGTGAGAGACAATGCATATTCTGATTTGATTTACAGTAAGCGCTGCGGCGGCCATCGCCAACATAGTGAAGAGCTCATTGGGTCCTGTGGGCTTGGACAAAATGTTGGTGGATGATATTGGAGATGTCACAATCACAAATGATGGGGCTACCATTCTCAAGTAAGTACCAAGTTTTTACAAAAGTTTTTTTATACACCTTTAGAAGAATCATACCACCTGCCTTATGTTAAGCATATAATATATATATTATATAGACTATGGATGCTAGCAATAAGTTTAAAAGAAATAGCTTTTAGTTCTTATTTGAAAGTGTATAAAAATATTCCCTATATAGTATACTATTTCAATATAATATAATAAGTCCCTATTCAAATTCACAAAAAGAAACTACTTAACACACACTTAGATTGACTTTTACAGCACTTACACATAAATTAGGAAAGTTCCAGAAGGTATTACGAGTAAAAAAAAGTTTTTGCTGTTTCACAGAAATTTGCATTCTGACTGCCTATTATAGGACAATGGTAAATAGATGGTCTATGATCAACAAAAATCTCTATATATCTCAATCTATAATAACAATACTATAAGACTGGTTGTTACGGGTTGATGACGGGTTGTTAGTACCCATGGGAATTTCACTTTGATGAATATGTACTAATCAAATGATGTACCTATTACCTAACAATAAAGGAAAACATTTTCCGACACCCACATTCTTAGTCTTAGTAAAATTTCTAAAGGCATGTCTTATCCAGCAACCTGCTTTGGGCCAGTGTGTATGGATAAGTCCTAAGCCCACTCAGCTCTGTTGATATAGGACCCATGCCCAGCAGTGGGACATCTTTAATTTGCTATTATAACAGCTTCTCAATAATTTTTCTCTGTTTACTCAGAATGTTGGAAGTGGAGCACCCTGCAGCTAAAGTGTTAGTAGAACTGGCCCAACTACAAGATGAGGAGGTTGGAGACGGCACCACATCAGTGGTCATCATTGCTGCTGAGCTTCTAAAGGTTTCAACTTTTATAGTATATTGTGTTACCATGGCAACATAGTAAACAATCTTTCGTCAATTATATGTCTCAGTTATTTTGCACAAAACTCTGGTGTGTAAAGTGCCTATGCACAAAAATTTTCGATAAAAAAAGTTTTATTACAATGAATTTATTTTTTAATTTTAGAATGCAGATGAGCTAGTGAAAAACAAGATTCACCCAACAAGTATTATATCTGGTTATCGTCTGGCCTGCAAGGAGGCTGTCAAATACATTCAGGACAACCTCACAGTGACTGTGGAGTCACTTGGAAGAGCTTCCATTATCAATGCAGCCAAGACCACCATGTCTTCCAAACTTATTGGAGCGTATCCTTTTTATGAATTTATATTAGTCTATAAAATCAAATAAACACCCAGAGACTTATGTAGGTAAAAATATTGTAATCTTTCATTGGCATGTCAAGTCAGCTTATTTGGCAAGTACTCAGATTCACTGACTGAACAGACAAGGACCTACCTAAAAGGAAAGAACTGGCAAGAAACTTGGCCACTCTTTTCATTCTCCAAATAGTTACAATTATATAGTGGTAATCTGTAACTTTTAAAAACAAATCAAAACTTTTTTTATTTTGAAAATGTAACTGACTATTAAAATATCATTAACATATATTATACAACTTTAAGTTTTTTTTTAATTTTTATACTTGACCGATTTTGATAAAATTTAAATGGGTCCAGCTGGGAAGACTCTTTGACCCAAAAAAACTAATTTTCCGAATCGGTTCAGATGTCTTCAAGTTATCAGTGAACATACATAAAAAGAGATTTTTTTTTAAAGTCTGTTAAGAAATCAAATAACTTATAAAATGGATTGTCTACCTACAAATGTACATACAATACATTACACAATACCATACAATATATCCTTAACATTAACACCAGTGATGCAGATTTCTTCTCTGAAATGATAGTGGATGCTGCACAGGCCATCAAGATCACTGATTACAAAGGCAACGCATCCTATCCTATCAAAGCAGTGAACATTCTGAAGGCTCACGGTCGCAGTGCTCGGGAGAGTGTGCTTGTCAAAGGCTATGCTCTTAACTGCACAATTGCTTCACAAGCCATGCCTAAGAAGATCCTGAATGCCAAGATTGCCTGTCTTGACTTCAGCCTGCAGAAGACTAAGATGAAGATGGGTGTTCAGGTATGTAGTATTTTTAGCTTTCAATTTATTCTTGCCTTACCTTCATTATCATTGTAACAGTATAATATTTATTAAAAAAAAACTGCCTATTTGGTTTTTCAGCGGATTTGAAGTCCAGAGTTAGGCAGTGCTTTTTAGTTTTTTCTGTTAGAAAATTCTAGGTAGGAGCTCATAGTCAGAAATTCCATTCCTATGCTTAATTTTTTGCACACACAGTTGTGCACTATACCGGTCTCTGTGGAAGACTGGCCTCTTTAGTCTAAATTTGGCCAGTACCATAGAACAGTAGTCAGCTGTTTGTGGTTCACTCATTATGAGCATGCAAATGTCTGTGTAGATTTTCTTTGTAACATTAAATATCAAGAATCACAAATGATACATTGACTTTTAATGCCATAGCCATTATGTAATGCATTGGTTCAGGCTTTGTTATTATGGACACAATCACAATAAGATGTTTGTCAACATTTAAAGAGGCGCTCATAGCTAGGTGTACTCGCTGTTCGGTAAACTATCAGCGGGTTAAGCTACCAAAGGCGCGGTAACCCTATAGATGGGTGACCGCATAGTGGTATTTCATCTGAGCGTCTGTGTTTCGGAATGCACGTTAAAAGTCGGTCTCGACTGATAACAGTCGTTAGATCACGACAGAGGCCTAAATATTGGCGATCTTAATAACTCTGGTACCAGGCCACTAACCAAACGATAAGAAGAATAATAAGTCTGATGCATGCGACAACATAGTACTTATCTATTTAACTGCACAATTAGTTCAGTGGCCTATAAGGTTACCACGTCATTAACCACTGCGCGGCGTATTGTGGGTACAGTCCTCACACAGAACAAAAATATAAATGGTTGTCCCGAGTCAGGGTGTACTTTGTGTCCGATAATTGTATATTTATAAAGTCTCCCGCCACACAGGGCTTGTTACCTAGTGCGGGAGTTCTCTTTTAAATAAGTTTTAAACAAACTGCAAAAAAAATAAAAGTACTTTTTTTTTTCAAGGTACTCGTATCAGACCCGGAAAAGTTAGATGCCATTCGCGCAAGAGAACTGGACATCACCAAGGAGCGGCTTCAAAAAATCCTATCAACTGGTGTGAACGTAATTCTTTGCACAGGAGGTATTGACGACCTCTGTCTAAAGTACTTCGTTGAAGCCGGTGCTATGGGTGTGCGTAGATGCAAGAAGGCAGATTTGAAGAGAATTGCAAAAGCCACGGGAGCTGCTTTCCTCACTTCTCTGACCAATATGGATGGTGAAGAAGTGTTTGAGCCCAGCATGATTGGTGAAGCTGCTGAGGTTGTTCAGGAACAGATCTGTGATGACCAATTGATTCTCATCAAGGGGTGAGTACTTTCTTTACTAAAAATAAAAATTTCTTAAGATACCATGCCAGCTGTAATATTTTTCAAAATTGTGGTTTGACTTGCTACCAAGGTATTGATACTCGTTGATTTCTAAATTGCGTGGTTGCGTCATCCTCCTTTAAACTAGGTATTAAAAATGCCAATAAAAAAATAAAACCTTTCCACAAGACTACAATTTTTATGTTTTTATTTACATATAAAAAAAATTGCTGGCCAATTTGAATGGTTGCGTGAATGTGCCAGAACACAGCAAAGTTGTAGGAATAGTAAATTTTACAATTCCAACAGTAGCTCTTAGACCTTTAGCAGGCTTTTGCAACCAACCATCAAATTTCATTGATATTTTTTATTTATTTATTTAGTATATTTATTTAGGATACAGATTATAGCAATAAACAAATATATAATTTTGTATCTGAAGCCCAATTACGACTGTACACAGCATCCTATAAATACATAGCTTTAGTGAGTCTTCTTTTTATACATACATATAGCTTAAATATTTAAAAATAAGAAATTGACAAAATTGAACTCATTTACCTAGTATGGTAAAATATTATACATGTTTTCTAAGTTTTTTAATTTTTGTTTTACATACATGATCTTCATTTCTTACCATTCTCTTGATGGCATTGAAATTATCAAAAAATATATTTAATTACATGTTGTTTTTTTGTGTTGTTCAGTCCGGTAGCGCGCACGGCAGCATCCCTGATCCTGCGCGGCCCCACGGACGCGTACTGCGACGAGATGGAGCGGTCCGCGCACGACGCGCTGTGCGCGGTGAGGCGCGTGCTGGAGTCGGGCAGGCTGGCGCCGGGCGGCGGGGCGGTCGAAGCCGCGCTCTCCATCTACCTTGAGAACTTCGCCACCACACTCGTGAGTACTGACATTCATTGGAGTATAATAATATGAGAAGAAATTCATTTGAGTATATATATCCCGTCTGGCCAGTATAGTGTAGTAGGCTAATATTTGGAGCCAAATGTTTGGAGGAGACCCGGGCCCAGCAGTGGGACGATTATAGGTTGAGATGATGATGATGATATATGTCCCACTGCTGGGCACAGGTCTCTTCTCTATCAAGAGAGGGGAAGGTTTAGGCCTTCATTCACACATGCTGGCTTTATACAGGTTGGTGGATCAGACATGTATTTAGAATTTCTCGTAAGACATGTGGGTTTCCTCACGGGTTTTCCTTCACTGTTAGCTAATGATGAATCATTTGATTAGTACATATAAACTCCACATAGTGAAAATTTCATTGGAATATTATAGACTTACTAGCTGTTGCCCGCGGCTCCGCCCGCGTGGATGTTGGTTATCGCTGTAAAAAGTGTAAAAAGTAGGCTATGTGTTATTCCAGACCATAATCTATCTCTGTGCCAAATTTCATCCAAATCAGTTCGGTAGTTTTTACGTGAAAGAGTAACAAACATCCGTCCATCAATCCTTCCAAACTTTCGCGTTTATAATATTAGTAGGATTTAACTATGTTTGCATATAGCGAAGCAGCATATCTTATATTTCGCAATGTATCGAGACAACCGCAATACCTGTGCAATTGTGCTACAACCAAAGAGCCTCTGTAACTGTATTAAAAGTTTAGATGGTCCTTTGCATTATCAACGAAAACTTAAAACTATATGTTTGTTTGCAATGAATAAATTTAAAAACTACTGCACCAATTTTACAAATCCTTTCACCAGTAGTAATAATAGAGAATAATCAATACAATATATTGTTAGTAAATGACTTAACTATGTTAGTGTTTTGTAAAATGTCATAATGCTATATTATCTATCACTGAGTAACAAAGTTAAAAGACAGAGATTATTTACAATCCCTATCAACACTATCTTACACTTCATGTTCACATTGCAGAGTTCCCGCGAACAGCTGGCTATAGCTGCGTTCGCGCAGTCGCTGCTCGTGATCCCCAAGACGCTGGCGGTGAACGCGGCGAAAGACGCCACCGACTTGGTCGCCAAACTTCGCGCATATCACAACTCATCACAAACAAAGGTAAACCGTCTATTCTTTTTTCGAGTTCGAGTAACGTCTTTCTAGTACCCCCGAATACGGGCTAACGACCAAGTGTAAATACGCGAAAGCTGGCCTAGATTGTTCAAAGATGCGTACTTGACTTTAAAGAAATTAGTGATCCATAAATGGTTGTCCCGAGTCTGGGTGTACTTTGTATCCGTTAATTGTATGTTTGTACAGTCCCCCGCGACACAGAGCTTGTTCCCTAGTACAGGAGTTGTCTTTTTAAAAAGAAAAAAGAACCGTCAATACTTATAAGATTTTTATTCGTTATAGGTTGAACACGCTAACCTGAAGTGGGTTGGCTTGGACTTAACAGAGGGCGTACTTCGTGACAACTTGGCGGCCGGCGTTCTTGAACCAGCCATATCCAAAGTGAAATCGCTTAAATTCGCTACTGAGGCTGCGATCACAATCCTACGTATCGACGACATGATCAAACTGGACCCTGAACAGAAGGGCAAGACCTATGAAGACGCGTGCCATGCAGGAGAACTGTAATAACGTGATACAATAATGTTACCACTACTTGCGCCTAATATAACTAACATTCTAGTGATCATTAGTGTCCGAATAACGCTAAAAACGGTCCTAATTCAGCACCACCGAGAATTTCTTCGGTCTAACTTTAAAAATAAACTCTTATAATATTCACAAAAAAAATTCTCAAATTTTATATGACTTATTTGGCTGACCGAACTAACCCTCCACTTGCTAGCCAAACTTTTATAAACGAATTGCGATCCAAATACGAAAGTAACTCGTGCACATTTGAATAAGTTCATTTGTTTTCGGACAATAAAAAAAACACCTTGTAGTGTTTCTTTTTGGCCGAAGTATAAAGTTAGGTCGGACATGACTGGTCATTATGTTAGACGCAATTGGAGTAACATTAGGCGATCTCAGTACTGCGTCAGACTGAAATACACCACTCCTGAAACGTACTATATCATGTTAATAATGGAGAATTGCTTGAGTACCGATAACTGTCAGGTGTTAGCACCTTGGTTCGTCTAAAATGTGCGTCTTACAAGCAACCACAGAGGTTTTTAACAGTGACTGTTAGAATGAGCTTTAAAAGAATTTTTCAGTAATGAGCACAGCCCATTTAGTAAGCTAGAAGTTTTGTTTGCAAACTATCAAAGAGATTTGTCAGCTGTAGTTATAAGAAATCTTAGCTGAAAGACTTCCACAGGACAAGGATTTTTACAGCATTCAGTCCTGAGTTGAAATAATTCATATATGGCAATGAATTTTATATTCTAAAGCTCATTTTCAGTTGACCTTGTTAGGACCACTATTTAAACTATCCTTTGTATAATGTGGTCTATGTAAATGCTTCTTTATAAATGTTTGCTGTAAGGACGCACCTAAACACAGTGTTTTATCAAATTGTTGTGGTGCTAATTCAATTTACATATTGTTATTCAAGATGCAATTAAATCACAAATAAAATATTTTATTATAAAACTTATTAGTATGTGCTGAGATCTATACTCGCAGAAAGCTTGAGGTGCCTGTTTATCTTTTGTTTCGTACATACACCATGTATCAACTAACAAATTGACTATTTAGGAAAATAAACACAATATTTGCGATGCCTTTATTATTCAATAATTTTACTTGTAAGCTATAAAATAGTATTATTGTTAATTTTGTATATCTTCACTGCAGATATGTAATCGAGTGATATTTTGGTTCGACATTTACGTCAAAACATTTTAGTTAAAAGGTCAGTATGAGCTAACCAATTTGGTTACGCTAGTATTCAGGATGTGATCGTTTTATTGTATGTAACACAGGTGGAAAAAAAGTTGTCATCTGTTTGCGCAGGGTTCGCATCACTGTCACTATGTGGTGCATCAATGGATGATTTATTTATTTTAAGTCTGTCGTTGCTTTTAACATTTAATGCTAGTTTATTTGCTAGGGCGTGTCGTGCGTCACACTGATAATAAAATTTTAATACAATCTGTTGGTTTTATTTTAATCATGCCAGTAAGTTAAAAATGGTAAATTATTAATTTGAACACTGCCTATCCACCAGTAATATGCATTTAATGAGCTCATAACCTGGAATGGCTGCGCACACGCAGCGAGGCTTTTGGCTGATCGAAGCGAATAAACTAGTGTCGAATTAGGGAAAATAGCGAATTAAATATAGTATCGAATTTCGGAGTGTCGACCCATTCCCTGACTCATGTGAAAGTCCCAAGGATAACAGTAACTGGATTGCCTACTATTTGTTGCAGAACTTAAGTTGTAACACATGAATAGAAAAAAACATGCATCACGAACATAGAACCTTTTTACAAGTCGGTTAAAAATAATGCTATTTTCGTTAGCCTAAAAATAGATGAGTAACGCGGCCAAATTTTTGTATAATAAGTAGTAGGTGGGTTAGGTAGGTACTTACTAAACATTAAACAATCTCAGAATAACGACTATTTTTTTTTCTTCCTGAAACGGGAAGTTTTCTCTTTTTCTAACACTTTTTTTGTGTTATGGCTCTATCCGTTTAGTTATACCGATGATTCTGCCCTTGAAATTTCAAAACACGCTCTTACACTAGCGCTATGTCAGTATGAGTATTCAGTATTGTATTGTCACTGTCATAAATTTTTATTTGGTTTGAATTTGACATTTGCTATGATAAGATTTTATAATATTTTATGAAATTGTAAATATTATAAAGATTCATATAATAGTATATATCGCAGTCACAAAACAATACCTGTTGTTTAACATAGATAGTACTCGAACCCATTATTGTGAACCACACAACATGATAGGAGCAGCTAAAAATATCATTTCGCCGATACGTTACATTAGTAAAAATGTTTTTCGTGCATTTTTAACGTCGACAGCTATGAAGCCGGAGGTATTTCATATTTTTTTATTATTATTATTTAGTAACCAAGTAAAAACTATAGACAGATTCTTTTAGACCATCTTTTTTTTGTAGAAAAAAATCATCCTCACTTTGTTGATAACATAAGTAATAGGTACTTTATGATAATCAGCTATATGTCAGTGACATGCAAGCGGGTCATCATAATAAAAGCCAAATTATATTGACCACAATATACAGTGTTTTTTTTATCTGTATCGTTACTGTATAAAATGTTTCAGGAAGATATAATTAAACTTCAAAATTGGAACATTAACTATTTAAAAGTTGGGACTGGACCTCACAATGTACTGTTCATGCCTGGTGCCTTGGGTACAATATGGACAGAGGCCAAACCTCAGATTGAAGGGTTTGATCAAGATCAATTCACCCTTGTAGTTTGGGACCCACCAGGCTATGGTAAAAGCAGACCACCAGAAAAAACATTTACAACAGACTTTTATGAAAAAGATGCTGATATGGCTCGGGAATTAATGTTGGTATGTTGTCTCTGATTACACTTTCAGTGCTATAAACCTTAACTTGATTACTTCTCTTGTTTTGTATGCATAACTTTAACTACCTTGGTGGTCCAGTGGGCACAGTATGTGCTTGCTATGCACAAGGTTGTGGGTTTGATTTCCACATAGACAAAACTTTGTGTGACACACAAATTGTTGTTCTCAGTTTGAGTGTAATATGTGTCAGTTACTTGTATGTTTGTAAAGTCCCCCGCGGCATAGAGCTTGTTCTCTAGTGCGGGACTTATTTTCATAAAAAAAGAGAGAAAGATAAAGAAAAAAATCCATTAACACTTTTAGTGCCACGAAGCCGGCTACCGGGTTATTTGATACGCTATACGTCTAGAACCCGGCTACCGAGTCTATCTATAGATAGTTATTAATTACTTACCTAGCACTCGGCTACCGCGTCCTTTGTTAATTCGCAAAATAGTAATAGTCAATACTTTTCTTAAACCAATTGAATAAAATTATTTTTTTGATAGTAAAAAGTTGTAACGGCTTTCTTGGCACTGAAAGACACATTTATTGTTACTGCCATTTTCCTCTTAGGTCAAAACAAACTTTTTAGCTTTATAGATAAGTTTAAAACTTATATTTTGTTAATTTTAAAGTCTTTAGGGATTGGCAAGTACTCTCTCATGGGATTCAGTGATGGTGGAATAACTGCATTGATCCATGCTGCTAAATATGCTCACCTTGTAAACAAACTAGTAGTTTGGGGAGCTAATGCCTTTTTAATGCCCAAGGAGCTGGCAATATTGAAACGTAAGTTTTAATTGTTAGTGCTTTATTTCTATTTATTATTTATTCAAACAATCATCCATAGGCTATGGTAACTGGTTACCATCAGATAGACTGTATGCTTGTTTGCAACTTGTTTTGTTCTACCATTTTGTTTTTATTAAAAGACATAAAAACAAAATGGTAGACCTGCAGACTGCCTATTAATACAGATTAAATATTTTACAGAAATCAAAGACATAAATTCATGGTCAAAGAAAATACGAGATCCATTAGTTGCAGTTTATGGAGAAGAACTTTTAGCCAAATATTGGGTGGAGTGGGTGGAAGGTATGGAGGCGATCTGCAAGGAAAAGAATGGAGATATTTGTACAGATATGTTAAAGGATATCAAATGTCCAACGTACATACTGTATGGTGAAAAGGACCCTTTGGTTGATAGTGTGCATGTATCTCACTTGCACACAAACATTGAAAATTCCAGGTAATTCCTTTGGTTCTTATTATCCAACAAGATGGTTATGCGGTGAGAAGAAGTTACTCAGGAATCTCATTGAAAGATGTGTATAAAAAAAAACTTTTTAATTCCTGGGATAGTCCATCAAAAAAATCTGGTGTTAAAATGTATTGGCAACACGCCTAGTGTAGCTGCTTGCCATCATGCGGGCCATACTATAGGGTTTACCACCTATGTAGTAAAAATTCTTGTTGGTCAAACATTATTCTAAAAAAATTTTTTTTTTTTTGTCAGTTTTATATCATGTCTCTGTCAAGGAGACTTTACTGTTGATATACATACTTAAAAATATACTTAAAAAAGATTGAAACCTTTTTTCTTTTCTAGAATTAAGCTGTACCCAGATGGCAAGCACCATATCCATCTGAGCTATGCTGAAGATTTTAACAAAAGAGTTCAGGACTTCTTGTTGCAGCCTTAGCCAAACATTATAACTGATAAGTATAAGTTGTAAACCTTCAAGGAAACTATTTACTATGTTCCTTATATTGGCTTGGCAAATAGGGTGATATGATAGTATACTTATTTAATTGGCTGAACACAACTGGATTAAACTTTGGTCAAAGAGTTACCAGACATCAGGGCCCCAAGTCTGCTAATTTACGGATGGCTCAATTGAATCTGAATTGATTCTCAATTGAATCTCAGTATCATTTTTAGTATTCTGCTAATAAATTTAAGACCAATAGTTAAAAAACTATTGGTCTTAAATTATTATCATTTTTGGTATAACATTATTGGTATTCTGCTAAATAATTTAAGACCAATAGTTGAAAAACTATTGGTGTTAAATTATATCATTTTTGGTATAACATTATTGGTATTCTGCTAAATAATTTAAGACCAATAGTTGAAAAACTATTGGTGTTAAATTATTATCATTTTTGGTATTACATTATTGGTATTCTGCTAAATAAATAATTTAAGACCAATAGTTGAAAAACTATTGGTCTTAAATTATTATCATTTTTGGTATTACATTATTGGTATTCTGCTAAATAAATAATTTAAGACCAATAGTTGAAAAACTATTGGTCTTAAATTATTATCATTTTTGGTATAACATTATTGTTATTCTGCTAAATAATTTAAGACCAATAGTTGAAAAACTATTGGTGTTAAATTATTATCATTTTTGGTATTACATTATTGGTATTCTGCTAAATAAATAATTTAAGACCAATAGTTGAAAAACTATTGGTCTTAAATTATTATCAATTTTGGTATTACATTATTGGTATTCTGCTAAATAATTTAAGACCAATGGTTTTCCAACTATTGGTAATAAATTTATTAGCAGAATACCAACAATGATACTGAGATACAATTGAGAATCAATTCAGATTCATTTGAGCCATCCGTAACTGAGCAGAATTGGGGCCCAGGATTTGCGCTGACCTGTTTGATGCAATATCTATATAGTATATGACTTTTCATTCTATTTCTCTAGTTCACGCCATGACTTGACAACGTAAATGTGACTTTACTTTGTAATCTTTCTTTTTATTGGGAAATTTCAGAAAGAAATAGTTTAACCCGGGTGAAGCCGAGGCGGGATATAATATATGTTCTGTTATATAGTAATATATGAAAAGAACATTTTGGTCGGTTTTTATTTTTACTAAAAAGTAATGAAAACTAAATAAATAGATTGTACCAAATGAACCAGCCAGGATTTTTTGTCTGAAGCTCAATTCACACCGAGAGTGACAGAGGCGCGGTGCCGCAAACGCTGCTCCACGGTTTTAGGCCTCATTTACGCAAGCGTTGGGCGTCGTGCGTAGCGATGGGCGGCGCGGGCCGTACTGAATTCAAACACAATGGCGTTTTATGAGTGTGTTTACGAAGAAGCGATTTAACACGCGTTGGCTTTAAAGGGAGGGTTTCTTGTGATCTAGCCCAGGGGTGGCATCGATGCGTCAAACGCGATGTTTCACGCAGCGGAAATTCTCTAAATCGCACAACGCAGACGTAAGTCACATATGATCCTACTTTTTTTATAAGAAAATTCTATGTTAAATATTGATTTGTTTAATATTATTTTAAAATTCTTATTATAAAATTCAAAACATATTATAAAAATATATATATATATTCGCTACACGCTTGAGGATTCGGCGCAGGCGCAGCGGCGGACACCGCCACTCTTCCCGTCTCGCATCTCATTAAACATCATCTTACATTACCATAATGTTTGTGTTTACGCGTGCAATGATAAGTGCTGCTTCCCGCGCCGCTAGACGCCACGCCACACGCGACGCTCGACGCCCCGCGTCTACGTAAATGAGACCCTAAAAACGGTTTATTTGAACTTGGTTATTACAACACTTTTAACTACACTGGGACTGTGTTCTGTCAAAATCGATAAATCTATTGATTTGTTATATTAAAGATTTGAATTGAATTTGTACACTGACACATGCTGCAACGCTCTCGACCGCCACCACCCTGTGTGAATTGGGCCTAGTCGGATTACTCGAAATAGATAATAATATGGTGACAATAATCATCTTCTAATAATTTGCCTGTTTGTTTTTTTGACATTGATAACAATTGTATTCTAATTAATTTATCCATAAGTGCCAAAACATTAAGACTGCAATATTTTATTAACCTTTTAACCGCCGTAGCATTTTTTACTGAACGTGCCTCCACCGCCGATCATATAAAAGCAATCTAAACCAATTAGTGCTTACAAAAATTATCTACAATCGATATGATTTTGTTGATATCTGTCTTACTGTACAATAAACATTGTCCCATCTCTAAAATTGTCAGTTGCCTATCTCTGACGTCATATGCGGTCTTATTTATACGACTACGGCGTAGGTACCTATTACCACAGTCGTGATACAAGGGACCTAGTAGAGATGTTCAACATGTTGACTTGTACTTGTTGTACCTACTAGAAATAAAACAAGCATGATAGCAAAAAGATAGTATGTCATTGTTCAACCTCTTTAATGAAATGGTCACACGATCTAATGCGAGACGTAATTATTCTAAGTCGAAAGCATAAATTACTAATATTAAATTTAAAAAGCAATTGTTATGATTTGAGCAATATTTACTTTTTGACGACTTTTGTGGTCCAATAGCTTACACGTTGGACTACTGATCTCGAGGTCGTGGGTTCGATACGGTATTTTTGTGTTTTCTTCGGCCTGGTTGTGTGTATATATGTACATCTTTACATAGTATAAAATTATGTCGCTTGCGCTGTCTGTCCGCTTAGATCTTAAGCGACTAAACGGATTTTAATGTAGTTTTCAGCAATAGAAAGCTTCAAGAGGAAGGTTTATAATGTATAATAGATGTTTATTGCGCTACGAAGTTCGCTGGTTCAGCTAGTATAGATACAATTAAAATTTTTTAGTATTAAACTATTGTTACTTTGGAAACAAATGGTTTCAATTTTTCAAGTTGGAGTCAAATTTGTATAGGTAAAATTCGATATAAAATTTCAAATGTTGTCACATCACTAAAGACTTACATATAAGACATTGGCTAGGAGGACCTATAACAGAAATGGAGAGCTTTTTCATAATATGTTGCTGGTTTTCATCACGCAGAAAATGTAATAACACAAAATGCAATTTATTTTATAGGTATTTAAAACAATTGTGGAGAGTCCTGTATTGAGATAACTTTGAAAATACAGACAATCACTTCAAAAATAACAGTCAGAAATTGGTCTTATTTATAAGATGGCGGCGGTGCCGGCTAGATGTTGTATGTCTTATATTTCAGACCATGGCGGTTAAAAGGTTAATACTTAGGTACAGAGCCTAAGATTCCACCGTAAAATTTACATCGGGACTTCGTAACAAAATTTGAAATTTCTTATCTTAACTTCGAGCATTTTTCGAACATTCCCTCTCGTCATAATCTCGCATTCTATTGCTATTTAATTTCCTTTTATATTGTTTGATACGTATTTTATGTTTAGTGGGTTCTTTTTATTACTTAATGATTTTATTTAGTGTTTGTTATGTTAATATGAATATACATATTTTTATGTTTAAACAGTCGTTTTATATACCTACTTGTCCCATAAAATATCTACGCGTTAATACTACGTACGGAACCAATAGCATCGAGACGAGATCTGCAGCTTGGTAGTCCATCAGCCGTACGATGGTTTTTATTCAAGGTTGGTATAAGAAAAGATGTACAAAAATTCCCATATTTTATTTTCATTCACTTATAAGCATGATTCATTTCAGAATAAAACAATTTACATTCAATAACACATAATTTAAGGTTGAAGTGACTCATATTTTACTGTACAAGTAAAAAACTAATGGCGCGCTTATAACGACCACAAACAAGCAGAATTAACATAGTATGGCGGCGTAACGCCCTTTGTTCAGATATAATTTATTGTAATGTTATTTACTTTGCAACTATATACTTGTATATTGTTAGTTAAAGGATAGTTACTAAAACTTGCATATTTTAAACACAAAAAAAAATCGACTCAAAATGTGCTCTACAATATGAAAAATACAATTTTAAATCGAAGTGAAACTTCAACAATAGTAAACGAAGTAGGATACGACTTTAGTTAATAAATATGTATTGCACTCAGTACATAATGTCGCGACATATAACTTATCTACCATGTTGTAGTATACGACAAAACTGTTCAACATACAATATTATTGTACAAATGTTAATATTGAATATCTAAGGCACATGTTATGAGCTAGTGTCCTCTAGACAAAATGGAAGCACGTAGTACGATTCCTTACATATGCCAATGTTGGTATCACGTTAATGAATCATAAGTAAACGTTTTACACGTATAAACACACATAAGCGACCTACCTCGATAAATACATAAGAAAATATAGTGACAATCATTCGCTAATTCCAGTAAGCTTGTTCTTATCTCATAAATAAATTCTCTAGTTACAAAAAATAGTATACACTGAATGGAGATAACACTAGAGTGGCGGCCGCGCGGGCCTACAGCACCATAGTTAACCTATGCACTACTGTGATCCATCCGTTACATATATTACACTGAAATAAGATTACTCTTACAAATACATAACGATACAATTTTACAACATTATCACCGGGATTATTAACAATACGGCTTTTTAATTAATTTTAAATACGTTTTATTCGTTACGTTTACAAAAAAACTAATGTTTTAATAGAGAGAGTCAAAGGCACACACTTTGTAAAAAAATCCTGCAAGTTAGTCTCAGTGTCTCTTTTTATCACTGTCAAGTCACGGCGCTTGTTATACGTACACGGAGCCCTGGTTGTCGTTGTCGTCTAGGTTGATTTTGTTCGTGTAGCCGTCGTCGAAGAACCTTCGGAAGGTGAACTCGAAGAAGCCGTGGAACGTCTTACCGTTGTCGAGTAATTCACTGTCCGACTTGTTCGAGTCTGAACTGCCAGAGTTCCGCAGCTTCTCGGGATCGACGGGGTCAAAGTTGGAGGTATCAGTGGCGTACTCGATCCGAGGTATATAGGGCGCCACCTGGCGTCGCAAACCTTTATCGAAGTCGATACTCTTGAGGAACGGGTGGTTCTTTACTTCGTTGGCGTCCTTGCCCAGCCGCGTGTCCTGCCCAGAACAGAGCTGTAGGATTAAATCCTTGCTCTCTGGTGACAAGTTTGCCGCGTCCGGCACGTGAAGTGTACTCTCCCAGTTTATAACCTGTGTAAAAAACGTACAATATTCAGTAAATATAATTCTGCACAACTTATCTGTGGAATACACCTTAATAATGGATTATGAAGGAACTAAAAAATAAATGATGAAGATGCTAATCTTTGATTTGCGTTTTTGTAATGACTATTACTTATTGTCTTAATTACGGTTATTATTATTTTAGAAGACTACATAGTTTCATATTACAGCAGCAGCAAATTAAATAGATACAAAATCCTTTTTGTAGCTTTATAATACAGCGCTAGAAGGTCTCCACTATGAGCTATGTAAGAAAGAGGCCTTTGCCCTGCACTGGGACAAAAATGTTTATTAATAACAAAAATTAGCAGCGTGGGCAGGCCTCCAACAAGGTGGACCGATGTCCTGGCAAAGGTTGCGGCACAGATTACTAAATAGTTACTACGTAACAGATACTTCACTCAGAAGAAAATTACCAATACCTACTGCTATAATAGCCTACTCTGTCGCGTCAGCAACTAAAAAAATCTTTAAAAGTTACGAGTTTTATTTTTATATAAATTTCTTACCCTTTCTAAATTCTCGGTTATTAATTTTTAGTGTAGAAAAAAATAATAGAACGATTAAAATTGAACAACGTGCGTGCGCTTCGCTTGCGAAAACCGCATTGAATTTGGTCCGTCGGGGGTACGACGAGCCGTAGGTAATTATAGCGCGCAAGTGACGTGGAGTGACGGAGGCCTGGTTGCGGGCAACCGATGGAAGAGGTCAGCTCAGGATCGAGTGCTGTTAAAATCTTTGGGGGAGGCCTATGTCCACCAGTGGACGTCTTTTGGCTGAGATGGAATAACAAAAATAGCTTAATAGGAAAAACTTTATATTATAAAATCACTTTAAATCCAAGCTGTCATTTGGTGTCGTGTATCAATAAGAAACTTGTCTACAAGTACATGAAAAGCGTGTGCATACAAACCTTAAGTTGCGTCTCGGCCGGCGTGGCCGCTAGGAAGGGCGGGGAGCCCACCAACATCTCGTACAGTATAACGCCGACCGACCACCAATCACAGAGCTGCGTGTACCCCGTGCGCGTGAGCACCTCGGGCGCGATGTAGTTGGGCGTGCCCACCAGCGAGTGAGCGAGACAACGCTGGTGCTCTCGCTTGCGTCGCCTCTCTAGCGGCTTGAGCTGGTGACACCGGCATTCTCCCATCGCGCCCCACTCTCCGTCCACCGGATCCATTGAGTCTTGTCTGCCGTGATCTGAAAATGAAACCTCATTGGTATATCATCTCGGCCAAAAGACGAGACGTCTACTACTGTACATCGACCTCCTTCAGGGATTTCCGGATCGTACTTTTTATAACTTTGATAATGGCTATCTATCCGAAGAAGTCTCATATACAAAACATTCGCGGGCCACAAGGAGAAGGCCCAAGGACCGCATGCCGGTCCGACCGCTGCACGTCTAGTACCTATATTTTATTTAATATTCTTCAATTAGGATTCATAAAAAGTATTACATACAATACTAGTTTTCGTCAGTGTCGACGCCCGCGCGTTCAATCCAATGGGAAAAGTATTTCTTCCAAATAAAAAAATACTTATGCGCTATTCCAAAGTATACGCTATTTCTGTGCCAAATTACATCCAGATCCGTTCAGCTGTTTTGGCGTGATTAACATTTTATGAAGTAACATTTATAATAATTATTAGTACAGTATAAAACCCATTGTCTTGTATGTCATTGTGGGAATAACATTATGTAGATCAACTTAATAACTCAATTGATATTTAAATTTTTGTAACAAAAATATAAATAAAGATATTAGGCAACAAACAAAACTATACTTACCATTTCTCTGATAGTATTTCGAGTTATGTGTCCACCTGAAACCTGTACACAAACCGAAATCAGTCAGCTTGATATGACCATCCCGGTCTATAAGAATGTTATCAGGCTTAATGTCCCTGTGGATGAAGCCCATTTTATGGACACTCTCCACCGCACACGTCAACTCTGCTATATAAAATCTAGCGAGACTCTCCTCAAATATACCCAGCTTAATTAACAAAGACATCAGATCACCACCAGGTATATAATCCATCACAAAATATAAGTTATCTTTATCTTGAAAACTGTAGTATAATTTAACGACCCACTCGTTGTCGGCCTCCGCCAATATGTCTCTCTCGGCCTTCACGTGCGCCACCTGGTTCCGCTTGAGCACGTCAGCTTTCCTGAGGGTCTTCATGGCATATAGATGACTAGTATCAATCTTTTTCACTAACGTCACTTCCCCGAACGCGCCCACACCTATCGGCTTTATTTTCGTGAACATAGACTTGTCCATCTTGGCTCGCTTTAGCCTGATGTAGTTGGACTCTTTCTGAGATAACATCTTCCTCATTTGACATTGCGCCTCCGCACTTAGACCTATTTTAGTCATTTCTTTCTCTAACTGCATACGTCTAAACGTTCGTTGTTTATACGATTTCAAAATGTTTTCAACATGTTGCTCCATAAAAAATTTAAAAGCTTGAGGTGAATAATTTCTGACTTTGCAGTCCCGTCGCTCGTCCTCCTTCTCTTTGCTGATGTTCTTTCTCTCCGGTATGGGCGACTGGTGCCTGATTTTTTCCATACCCTTCGGCCGACGCTCCGACGAGCCGTTCGAACTTTTATCTGAACACGACGCTACATTATCTTTTAGAAGATTATTAGAGCAATTTTGATTAGGACACTTAATTTCTACCTGTGACGATTCACCATTATTCGAAAACTTCTTATGTAAGGGGGAGTGGTGAGAGTTGACCGTGGTCGTGTTATCGACCTGGTTGCCGTACGGCGGTGGGGGGACGGGGTGCATGCCCCGCTGTACCGCCAGGGCCTGCATCGTGATCGCATAGCTCGGCGGCTCCGTGGTCGGGACGGTGGGAGTGGTGGCCGTCGGTATCACGGGAGGCGACGGGCACGGCGGCTTGGGTGCCAGCGGGTAGCTCGGCGGCGTCTGCGCTTGTTGCTTCTGCTGGATCGAGCTCGCGTACGACGGCGGAGGTGGCTGCGAACCGGAGCTCGCCACCGGCGACGGCGCTACGGGCGCGATAGCCGTCTGCAGCACCGGCTTTTGAACTTGCGTACTCTTGACGGACTGCATAATGATGGGAGGTTGCACCGCTTGTCTCGCGGTCCACGCCTGAATAGGTGTGGGGCGAGTCATACCCGACGACGAGCCGGTCGACTGCGTCACCGTGATGGGACTCGGTGAGCCGGCAGAGGTTCCGCCAGAGTAGATCCCCGACGACGGACTCTTCCGATAGTCTTGGGACTGCGTCGGGCTCTGCCGGTTCTGCATCGAAACCGAATAGGACGGCGGGGGCGGCACGCCCGACATGGGGTACGGAGGGGGAAGCTCGGCGCCGCCCGAACCCGTTTGATAGATGCTGAGCGCCTGGAACTGCTGCGTGAGCTGCTGCTGCACTTGGGGGCCGTTCTGTACGATCATGGGCGTGCGTGCGGGCGGCGTGGGTGCGGCGGCCACGGGTGACGTACCTCGCGCCGGAGGCAGGGGCGGAGCGGGAGACATACGCTTCATGAGCTGCTGCACAGAAGGCATGACGGGCGGCGTGGACGGACATCGCGGAGGAGGTGGGGGCGGTGGCTCAGAGAAACCGGAAGGCGAGTACTGTCTACTCAGCTTCTCGTGGGGGAGTGGAGGAGCGTCCGACGGTCGCGGACTGTCGGACCGAGAGCTCCCCGCGCCGGAGTCGAGTGCAGGGCTCCCTCGGTGAAGATTAATCTCGCGCTCTAGACTAGGTTTTCTAATTAGCTTAGTGCTCAAAGCGTTTAAATTGCTCGATTTGAGGACCCCATTGAGAGATTCTTGTTGCTTTGACAGGTAGTCGAGAGCAGCATCGAATCGCCCTCCAGCATATTTCAGTGCTCTCACTGCTGAATCCTGAAATAGGAAAATAACAGTCAAAATTAGCTAAAAATAGGTATACACCTAGATAAAACAAAGGAGGTATTGTTGCCTACAGTGTTAATGAATGCACAATAGAGACAGATGGCTACTTCAAAGGAAATCTTAATAGGATATAATATAAATAATTATGATACATAGTAATTTATTATTCTATAACTACATGCTCTTAGGACAATGGAGAAACATATACACGTAATATTATATATACCCATTGTCTAAATAAAATGTAATACACATATTTATAAATTTCTACTATTTATTTATACACTAACTACTCATTAACCCAGTCTAGTATATTAAAATTAATCTTGTTTTTGTTATTATTTCAATCATTAGAGCACCATACTAGCGCGCAAACCCGACTGGGGAAGGACCTGACTGGTGTAGTTGTGTTCCTGTGTGTAAGTACAGGTCTCCAGGGCTCATTTAGAAATGCGTTTTGAAAAAATGCTTTTCCTACCATCTTCAAGCCCTGGAGTAAAAAAATGGGTCCACAATACGTGAGTGATATGTCTGATAAGCAAGCTTGCAATCTGCAAGCATCCATTGCAAAGCTATGTTTACTGTAACTGCTTAACATAAGGTGGGCCATATGCTTGTTTGCCACCCAATTCTAAACTTGATAGTAAGTAAATCTATTTAGGTATCAAGGTAGTTTTTATTAATAATACCTAGGTGGTAAACAAGTTTTCAAGCTATCATAGCAGTTACCATAGTCTCTGGATACTTGCCATATCTGGAAAATTAATTCATGTTGCCAACCCAAAAACTTTTAACACCACAATTATGTGTAATGGGTAACACGGGGATAGGAGAATGATTCTTAAAAAAAAACGCATCCCTAAACAAACACTCCATACCTATAATCACTTATAGGAAGGAATAGGAACACCACATAGAGTTATTATTTAGCTGTGGTCCTTGGTATTTGAGAGTAAGACTAAGAAAGTATGTGAGATGGATGGATGTATGCATGGATGATTGTTACTCTTTCACAAAAAACTACTGAAGAGATCTGGATGGAATTCGGCATAGAGATAGACTATATAGTCTAGAATAGCGAATATTTTTTATCAACAGCTATAAGTTCATATAGAATGAATAGCAATACAGTCTCCACTATTTGTTATGTCTATTGAAATGGGAGACAACAAGAGTGGATGTGTCTTTGGATACAAGTGCTTTACTCCCAGGCACTACCTGTCTGGTCATTCATTCATTGATTCATTTTTTTAAAAGAGAACGTCCCGTACTTGCGAACAAGCTATGCAATGTTGCGGGGGACTTCACAAACATAACAATTTTCGGACATAATTATCACTCAGATTTTGACAACCATTTATGATTCACACAATTTTTTGTGGGGATTGAACCCAAAACATTTTAATCTTAAGAGTCGACTAAGGGAGTAGGTCAGGCAGACAATATCCACTGCAAGACAATACTAAAGATACTGTCCAGCAGTGGACGTCTTTTGGCTGAGATGATGATGACTTTTTCACTTTGCATGGCTGAGGCATTTATTGAGCATTTAATTCAAATTACAGGACTAGGTGTATGGCATGAATTAGGAGAGACCTTTGTGCAGCAGTGAACTGAAACTGGCTTAATAATTGATTGACAAAATGGCTAGTAGTATTGGCAATGTGTGGACATTTGTAGAGGTTTATTAAATCCTTACTAATATTATAAATGTGAAAGTTTGTAAGAATTGATGGATGGATAGATGGATGGATGTTTGTTACTTTTTCACGTAAAAACTACTGATCGGATCTGGATGAAATTTGGCACAGAGATAGATTATGGTCTGGAATAACACATAGGCTACTTTTTACCCACTTGAGAGGCCAGGTGTGGAAAACGCCCCGTCTAACTAACTAACTATGGCAACCAGACAACTGCTAAATTTAATTTCTAAATACATACATATAATTAGCTAGCCATTCCGGCTTCACATAGGTGGCCATTTATTTAGATTTCATAGGGTCCCTAATACTTTTTCAATAAAATATAGCCTATGTCACCCACTGATAATGTATCTTCCTAATGGTGAATGATTTTTTTTAATCAGACAAGTTGTTTTTGAGTGTAATTATAACAAACAAAAAAAAACCTATTTTTCCTCTTTATAATATAAGTTTAGATAAATAACACCCATACATAGAACTAATAATCATGATGATAATCATCACACAAAGACTTGTGCTGTGCCCAAAAGGGTCCACAATTGATGCTCACTATAGTTTCTTACTGTACCTTATCACATAAGAACATGGTGGAATGCAATAAAGTATTGAGTATTAAAGCAATGTGGAAAAAGACCCCGGAGCAGGACACGAACCTGTTCTGCTCCGGGCTCGTCTTTTTCCACATTGCTTTAATACTCAATACTATATTGCATTGATTGCATAGCAAAAGTGCTAAAAATAATTAATTAAGTATTATAGTCTTGGGTGGGAATCAAACCCACAACCTCTGGATTAGCAGTCAGGGTCACTAACCACTTTAAAACAATTTTTGCAAATGCTTGTAAACCCCCCTTAACTGTTTAGTGACAAATAATGATAGCCATTGTGAGTAATATCATTCCCATATGTATTAGAATTAAGATAATAATACAGATTACACACAATCCTATAAACAAAAGAGTGTTTCCTTGATACTCTTTTCATAGTTATGAAACATTTCCTTATTGAAGTAAAGGGTTAATATGTATGGCAACAGCAACTGTAATTGACTTAGTTTCTTCATTGTTCTCATTACAATGTTAGCAATATAGTCCATTGATAACTACTAGGATGCTCATGAGACATAACTATTATGTTTCTACCTAACACTGTCCACTATAAAAAAATAAATGTTTGATACAAATTCTTACCTCATCGTATCCCAGAGCAATCAGTTGATTTAAAGACTGTGGTAATGCAGTCAAATCTTTATCTAAACCATTTCCCGATGACGAGCTAAAGCCAGAGCTGACTCCTGAACTGACTGTGCTCGCTGCTGATGAGCCAGGGGGCTCCGAGTTGCCATTATTAGCAAATGGCAATAGTGAGTTGCGTATCTGGGCTAGCGCCTTCTGGTGATAGCCGGAGCGAGCGGCCGCCTGGCGGGGCGCCGGCGGGTTCATGGCGCCCGCGCCCGCGCCCGAGCGCCTCACCTCTCACCCGACCCCTCCCATCACATGAGCACACACCACCTTCTAAGCACACTCATGGTCACTATTCACCATTCATTTAATATACACTCAATTATTTTGCTGCAACTTTTAGTCCAGATGTGTTCAAATTCGTTTGTTATTTCCTTTTCACTTCCCTGGTTTGTATCACAGTTTCTTGGTCCCAGTACTTTCAAAGTTTTGATAATAAACTGAAAATAAGTAATAAATACTTGTATTTCACTGAAAAACTCTTTGAATTCTTATAAGCTAGCACCAATAACATTCAAAGTTGAAACTGATACTGAATTTGATTTGTTATGTATTTGACATGGACAGTACTAATAACATGAATAACAACAATATCATTAGAACGCCAACTATAACCAAAAATGACATGTAAAGCCTGTAAAATCGCAATAATATTGGGTCTTGATCAAATATAGATCCAGTCAAAGCTGTAGGTTCAATTCAAGCCAAAAGAATGTTCAACACGAATCAATCATGACATAGTACTGAGGAATGCCAAAATTAGAGTCAGCTTTGTTTCTTCTATAATTTGTTATAGGCACTGTTTTAGCAAATATCTGTATTATCAACAAATTACCAGGTTATTTCTCACTTTCTGCAAATCCGAATAGGAATCACAAACGTCATAATCGCGTAAAATAAAAATTCTATCGGAGAGCTCTCACATTACCGATGACATCTTTCTTGGACACTACAAATTAGGATTATAATAGCAATGTTCAAACGACACAACTGAGGATTTGCATAAACTTTTCCTTAGATGCAATAATATCAGATGTATTACGAAAACAAAGAACTCTGAAACACAGACATGCAAGTTGGCAAACCATACAAAGCGACCATTTTGAAGAATTACCACATTCTTTTGTATGTTCCTAAAAGCTACGGCATAGTGACGTTTACAGATACTCAGTATTTTATTTCGTTACTATCTTTGTTGTTTTTCGTAAACTTTTCTCACAATTAAATATTGTTTGTGATGTGAATTATATTAGAGAAAAAGATTGAATTTAAAAATTTGCGATAAATTATTTACTTTTATAAATTTAAATATTTGTTTTTAAAAATTCTCGTGAATGGGAGATTTACAATACAGACTATCGTGAATAGTTAGTTAAAATACTAAGTACTAAGTATAGTCTATGGAATGTATGAAAAATAGTTGTCTATAGTTTATCGATTTTCGGTACCTATAATATTTACAAGTTTTGTGTGTAATCTGTAAAAAAGTTTAAAAATACAATTTGTTGTGAAGTTTTCATTGGTGATTTCCTAATTCATGTGATTTTTTTTCATGGTTTTCCAATACTATAATGTATTCAATTTTTTTTCTTTAGAAATTACTAATCACTAAAATTAGAAATATAGTAGAAGTATCTAGTAACAAAAGTTACGAAATGTTTCGTATAATAGGAATCTTTTACTTGCTATTTTTACCGTATTTCGTCGCATTAGAAGAAAGCTCGGTTTACGAATATAATGCCAATAACTTTAAATATCAAATAGAAGAAATGGATGGCAATTTTATAATGTTTTATGCTCCTTGGTAAGTAGTATTATCTATCTCATCTTACTATTCCAAAACCTATTTTTATGTTTGTCGGCATTCTTATGTGCGATACATTTTGTATAATCATTGGAAGTAATCTATTTACTTACAGGTGCCGTCACTGTACAGAATTCCACCCTATTTGGGCAGAATTAGCTGAGCTAGTGAACACTAAAGACTCTAAATTTGCAATTGCCCAGGTTGACTGTACAGTACATTACAAACTGTGCAATGAAAATGACATAACAGGTAAACTTTGATAGTAAATTTTTAACTAGTTACTATTTCATTCATAAAAGCAATAAGCTGTCAGAGTGTAGCGAAGGGTATTGAAAAATTTACAAAGAAAAATGTTGTTTTATTATTGCTTTTTTGATATAATAAAATAATGAAAATAGATTATGAAAACTTCTTTAAAAAATCTTTGTTCATGCTTTGCTGTACATATACATTAGAGAGTAATTTCTTTTTTAATGTTATTTAAGAACCTGACCCATATATTAGTTGTTTTTTAAAGATAACTCCTGCACTAGGGAATAAGCTCTGTTAGGGGGGAGAATCACTGAATACAAAAATAAAAAAAAAAAAAATAATTTAAATTAAAAAAAAGTCTAAACACTTTTAGTGCCAAGAACCCAGTTCTTGGTTCTTTGATACGCTATACACCGAGAACCCGGCTACCGAGTCTATAAATAGTTATTACCTGCCCTTGTTTCTAGCACCCGGCTACCGAGTCCTATTGTTAAATAGTAGGGGTTGGTAATTTAATACTTTTCTTAAACCAATTGAATAAAAATATTTTTTTGACAGAGTAAAAAGTCATAACGGCTTTTTTGGCACTGAAAATGTTAACAGATTATCTTTTTAATTTCCAGGTTACCCAACACTCCTATATTATCATAAGAATACATTTATACCTATAGAATATAAGGGCACCAGGGACCTCCCATCCCTAACATTATTTTTAAGTGGAATCTTCACATTGAAATCAGAGGTAAGTTGATATGACCTCTAAACATCCACTATTAAAGTAAGACTGACCTTTACAGTTCAAAAAGGTTGCATGGATAAGCAGTGTTTTAATACATTTTTGTATAAAATTGCAACTGCTATTTACCTTAGTCTATTTTCTACCTTCATTTCTTTTGTTTTCATTTTCTTTGCCTAAACCGCTTTATTTAGGCAAAAAAAATGACACCTGCATATTGTCTAGATCATCATCAGCCTATTATACTCCATCTACTGCTGGACATAGGCACCTCAAAATAGACACTACTGGGCACAATCTTTGCCTTCTTGCATTCAGCTGCTCCCAGATGCAGTATTCAAATAGTTCCTTGTATGTGCAGAAGCGAGCATACTTATGTAAAAAATAAATATTAAATGCAATCATAAAGTAAAATGATCTTTAAATCCATTTTTTTTTCAGGGTGCAAATATAGAAAAGGACTCGACAGAAGTAAAAATATACAGTGGTATGGCTTATTTGAATGACTACAATATTGAGAAGTTTGTATCTAAAGGACAAAACTTCATTATGTTTTATGCCTCATGGTGTAAGGCTTCACAGGTACTTATAATAAAATATATTTGAAACTAGTGACCCACCCCAACCTCGCCGGGGTTAAAATATTTTCAGCTAAACTTTCTTATTTTTTTTTTACATAAGAACCTTTTCCTGACAATAACGACGAACATAGCAAAAAAAAGTCTTTCTCGAGATTTGCGCTTAGCAGCACATTCAGCGATTCATTTTTATATTATAGATATTATTATTATGCCTTTCTGTTACACTGGTATTTTCCTATTATCTATAGAGAAAACATTGGTCTTTGGAAGATTTACAGTGTGCGTTGCCCCAGCGGAAAAAGTTCGAATTTCGTAATTTGAAATATACAGATTTTCAGTGTATGACGTCGTGTAATTGTGTATGGTAAGTAATCAATTGTGTATCCAGCCATTGGGAAGTTATTGAGCAAAAACTGATTCTGCCAGGACAAAGTTGCCTCACCGTTTTTTTTTTAAATGGGGCTAGTAGAAAAAAATTAGGTTCAATTACTTTTTTGTGACGAGAGGTAATTGTGTATGCCTAAGGGATATTTGTGTGTCCATAAACACCGAAGATATTCAAGTTTCCGCTGGGGTAACGTTTGGCCATTTGCTAGATTTCATATAAAACGATTTTATACAGAGCTGTCAATTTTTACATCCGTTGTTATGCATTTGTGTATAATGTTAGTGGAAATAGATTTTGAAAAAAACATACTGTTCAGTAGATAAAAATCTAAACATAAAATAAGCTTATTAGGTCCTAGTACTTCAAGTATGTACTTCTGGGTCCAGTTTATAGTATTTATACAAACCTTGTAAGAATTTGCAATTTCTTGCCAAGTATCACTGATGAACTTTTAGTAATTAATGAGTTATGGGATAATTAACCATTTCTCGACCACTGTTTTTAAGCAGTCAAATTACATGAAATTCTAAATGAAATGTATAATAAAACATATACCAATAAGTTGTGTATTAATTCAATTATTCACATGCCAATGTGTATCTCATTACACTCAATAATTAACGAAATACTGATAACAATCGATAACTACCGTAATTCGTACATAACTCGACCGAATTCGGAAGGCTACAAAAAAGCGGACGTACAATATATAGAGTCAACGTACTTAAACATCCAGTATAGTATTAAGCATTTTGTACAGTTGCGTACACAAATGTAAAAATAAAACAACTGTGTTAGTGAAAAAATATTTATTAAAATTAAAGGACTATCCACGATAAAAAATAATCAACATTAACAAAGTAGGTACATTTCTAATAAGTAAAACTTTGTCCCGGCGGAATCAGTTTTTGCTCAATAACTTCCCAATGGCTGGATACACAATTGATTACTTACCATACACAATTAGGTACACGACGTCATACACTGAAAATCTGTATATTTCAAATTACGAAATTCGAACTTTTTCCGCTGGGGCAACGCACACAGATTTACATGAAGATATAGGCGGAACAAGCAGTAATCCTTAGAGAATGTTAATTTAAATGGGATAAGACAGGTAACAGGGCAACACCATAGTGTGCGGCTAGGGGTGTTGAGCGGTGCAGCTTCAGTTGTCCTGTGCTATCTCACATCTCTCAGTTTCTATCACAGACGGTTTCTAGTTATAGTTTAAAAATTCCAGATAAAACAACATTAGCAGTTGTTTGAACTGCTTGCCTGTTGTCTTATAATATCATTAATATTACTCCACTACAGGAATCAGACCTTCAACTTTTTTAATCATCACCAATCGCAGTCCACTGTTTGATAAACACCTCTCGAAATGCCTCAGAGCTATCAATATATAGCATCTACACTATAATTACCTATTTAAATTTTTTTTTCTTTTCAGAAACTAGCTCCTATTTGGGCAGAGCTTGCAGTACAGTATGCTCATAATCAGTACATACAAATAGGTAAAGTAAACTGCATGGATAATGAGATGACTTGCAAAAATTTTGATATCAAACAATATCCTTACTTGATGTGGATTGTAAATGGCAGAATTGTAAGTATGATCATAAATAGCAATTACACAAAAAAATAACATCTTATGACAATGACTACAAATAGGTATCAGTTTATGCCACACCTAAAAAAAAATTGAACAGCCGCTAGCCGGGGCTGCTGTTAAATAATTATATTTATACTTTTACTTTTTTTTGTAATATATTGGTAGCAAACAAGCTGGAACGCCTTCTAGCACTAGGCACCTGTATACGCTCCATATTTTCTTATTCGTATTGTTATGACGCACAGGTTGGCCATAAAAAAAATACCGCTATTCGAAAACAATACCCATTCATAAAGTGTCTCGAATAGTATAGAAAAAACATCATAAAGAAAACAAAGAATGATTAGCAGTCGAACGGAACGTGCGAATATGAACCTTAGCGTATAGGCGCAAGGTTTATGGCACTTAGCACGGTGACTTGTTTACACATAAATGGAGCGTTCGAGTATCATTGTAACGGATTTCTATGGAAGGACGTTATCTAAACCTTACTATACGATCATCTCATATATATTTTCGATTCATTGACGAGTTATATATAAGGGGCCGACGTGCGGCGGACAGTCAGTCTTGGTTGAGAGTCTTCGTTGAGCAGTCAACGAGTCTACACTGAGAAGAGTAACTGAGTTGTCAGTTGCGAAAACAGTGATCATACAGCATACAGGCGATATATCGGGCATACGGGCGATATATCGGGACGATATTAGAAGACTTTAGTGAAGTGTTTTGTGTTATAGTGAGAAGTTAGTGAACTGTTATAGTGTGTAATTGTGCTTACGGTGTATTGTAAGTGACATTGTGTGTTAAAGTGCTAATATACTCGTTATAACCTAGCATTTTAATCGAACCCTATCCTGACGAGTAATTATTGTTGTCGTCATTAAACATAAAAAATAGTGTCAGCGGTCGCTCGTAACAACTGGTCTCAGAAGTGGGACGTAACAACACCACATGTTTATTTATCAAATTACCTATTTTACTTTCGTGGCAAACAAGCATAATGAGATGCTTGCACTAGAGACTAAGGTCTTTAGTGCTTGAAATTGAATGTTATTCTTTTCAAGAATGAACCCTGGTTATTATTATTATTTAATCAATGTAACTAACTTTTTGTGACTTCTTTCTCCAGATGGGTGTAGCAGAGGCCGATACTATTGAAGGACTAAAAGCATACGTCGAGAAAATGTTACTAACTGAAAACCATGATCCAGAGAAATTCATGAAAAAAAAGAAAGCATTGCCAGTTGCTAGAATATCAGAGGAGACCTTTGAAACCTTCTTGGAAAAAGAATTCGTATTCATTAACTACTTTGCACCGTGGTAATTATTATTAATAATAATAATTACTTATAATCCTTACTAATATTATAAATGTGAAAGTTTGTGAGTATGAATGGATGTTTGTTACTCTTTCACGCAAAAACTACTGAACGGATCTGGATGAAATTTGGCACAGAGATAGATTATGGTCTGGAAGTCATAGGCTACATTTTACAGCGATAACCGACATCCACGCGGGCGGAGCCGCGGGCAACAGCTAGTTACTTATAATTTGTAAAGTCCGAATGACTGGAAATCCTTGGGGAAATAAATGTTCACTGATATGTCCAGCAGTAGACGTTTTTCGACCGAAATAAAGATGATAGTTTAGTCATAGTTAGTTTAAGGTCACCACACAATTTACACTGTGTTGTGGGGGGTTTGACGCATTTGGTGCACATATCAACTTGTACACCATGCTCAAATGGTGAACTTAGCAACTGGTGCACTTCTCAAAAGGAGCACTTTTTAAGATGAGTGGAGATATAGAAAAATTGACTATAAAAGAAAGAATCTTTGGTTTTGCGTAGGTAATTTTCTTAAAAATACAATCAACAAATACCTTTCAAGTAGGTAGTAACCAAAGATTCTTTCATTTTTAGACATTTTTTCCACATCTCCACTCATATTAAAAAGTGCTCCTTTTGCGAAGTGTACCATATGAGAAGTGCAATTTGAGCAAGAGGAGAGGAGACCCGTGCCCAGCAGTGGGACATAATGGGTTGCTATTATTTACTAGTTGTATATCAGATAGGCCGTGGACTGTTAAGTTTTCCCAGATCCTAAGATAAAATGTTGGTTATATTTCAGGTGTGCACATTGTATGCAACTAAGTCCACTATGGTTAAAACTTGGCGAGAGGTTTCTAAACGAGAGCCGGGTTCTAATAGCTGACGTAGACTGTGTACAGTCTAAACCTATATGTGAGACGGAAAAGGTATAGTTATTAGTAATTTCTAAAGAATTTTAGTAGTCAAGTTCTATCTGCGCAGTTTGACAGATTTGGAAGGATTAGGATGGGCGCGGTCGATGATGGTGACATTCTAAAAACACATGGAGACCTCCCCTTGCCTTGGAAAGCATGAAATGTCGCTGGTCATGTGCTTCTCGATCTCTCTCCAGTCGTGTCTGATTGCCACTCTATCAGACTATGAATAAGAGTGAAGGAATAGAGAAGAGACCAATCAGAATAGAATGCAAATGTATGGGCTTTGTAAGTTTACGTCATTAAATCGTAAACTTATGTCAAATCCCATAACTTGCTTTCTATTCTATTCTATTCGAGTATTTGGCGTCACTCATATGTTGCTCACCCAAATACCCGGCATTTATGTTACGCATGCCCAGTTTTTTTTTTAACTCAAATATATTTTTATTTCTAGATCAATGGTCTGCCAACCCTAATTCTATACAAAAAGAAAAGAATTGTAAGCATAGAATATGGAGGACGGCCCTTGGAGAGTTTAATTACATTAGTGTCGGAATACCTAGAGGATCAAAATACTTCCAACGATGAGACAACAACCAAAGATGAATTGTAATATGTTAATAGGTAGATCATTAAACAAATTTGTTAGTTATTGTATGTACTGTTTTTTATTATTTTTATGAAACAGGATCCTTTCCACAAATCCTTCAATAATCTCCACAAGAACTGCAAGGAGTTCAGTCTCCATGAGCGAGAGGATCGTAAGTTTTATTACCATACTGTTTATTACTTGGTGACTAATGACACAAATATGCGACCATAAGCCGGTTTCTTTATAGTTATTATTATTATCGTTTGGTTAGTGGCCAACCTGGTAACAGAGGTATTTAGATCGCCCATATTTAGGCCTCTGTCGTGATCTAACGACTGTTATCAGTCGGGACCGACTTTTAACGTGCCCTCCGAAGCACGGAGACGCTCAGATGAAATACCACTATGCGGTCACCCATCTATAGGGTTATAGTGATTTGCACAATGGACAATCCTTGTGTTTCGGGGGACTGACTTTTCTAACATAATTCAGATAGTACACTAGGATCAACCATTTGTGGATCAAATAACACTAATTTCAAATGAAGTGATCATGTGGGGACCAAACCTACAACATGTCATTCACCCCAGTGAAATAGTAAATGGTGAGGTGAAGTTCCCCAGCTCCTCATAGGAAGCCAGCTGTTTCTGGAGTAGAGAGCAAAAGCTATAACAGTTAGGTACTTACTTCAGTTATAAATAAAAATAAAAAAATCAGGCAGGAGTTTTCACTCCTATAAAGAGAACATTTATTTAAACTTACAACATTGTAGTTATAGACTATATAGATAATAAAATAATGTAGAGGTGTAAGTGCGGTGCAACCATAGACTGCAAGTAGGAACTTTGTGAAGATATTGAAATATAAAAAAAATAACTATAAATGCTTTTTGTCCACTGTGTGTAACTGAAAGAATGCTCCATCAGCTTGTGTGGCTTGCCTATTGATCTGCTTGTGTCTGTCTCTTGACACTATCTCCTCTAACACCTCTCCATCACCTTTTATTAACCTGAAAACAATACACAACTGAGGGATGGTAATAAAATACCTATAAATCAGTCTGCAATAGACACTGCAGATGTTTCTACACCAAGTTTGGTGGTCATCTTCTCGCAGCATAAGAGCACAAGCATATATCTCCTTAGACTGAGTTCCTATTATCTTTTCTGTTCATGCATATGTAGTCTGTAAGAAAATACTTTTAGCATACATAATATAAGTACATACATTACAACATAGTATAAGTTATTTTGTTACTAACACTATGGATCTCAGGTTCTGAAAATAAATGATTTTTATTTATTATAATTAAAACATGAATAAGTCAGTCAAGTAATTATATAATATGTATAGATAGTAATATCATCAGCTGTAATAAATGCCTCTGTTCACCACCATCACTTAATTTTGAATTATATTTATAAGTATAGCATCAATAATGGTCACCATGAGGTTAATAGTGAAGCATACTTGACTAGTTTTTTTTTTATACTACTTAAGTGGCAAACTAGAGTATATAGTACTATGGGGGCGTGCAATACAGAGGTATCACTTGCGTGTTGCCAACCCATTTTTTACACTATAGCTTTAAGATGGGAGTAACCCTGGAATAGGAATATGTTTCTCTCAAAAGCATCATGAGCGTTGGAGAACTGTACTCACACACAGGAACAACTAAACCGCTGTGTGTAGTTATTTGGCTGTGGTTTTCTGTAAGGTGGTTTTCCCCTACGCATGACACATTTAAGCCATAATGTCAAAGATATTTTTGTCCTATTGTATAGGTATAGTCTCATGATAAGTATATAATAAAAAAGATATTAGAATGATAGGATAACCTGTATCTTCCAGACTCTTCATCCAGAACTTTCCTAACAACACTCTGTTTCTTCTCCCATTCCTCTTTGGTCATAGGGGCCATGGCTTTGGATTTCTCCATAAGTTCTAAGACAAAGATTGTAAATTAGTTTCTGTAATGCAACTTGATAATATAGGATAAATGAGGAATATGCTAGAAAACAGAGATCTCCGATAGTTCCACACACTGGGTTAAAAAATACAAAATAGCTTACAATTTCATATAGATAAATTACCTAGAGGTATATCAGCCGAGGCGTTCTCTTCCTTTGCATTGCTATTATCCCGACTTCGACTTGAGCTCTTACTCCTGTGCTTCTTTTTCATTTTTTTCTTTTCCTCCTTTAGCTTCTTTTTAAGTGCTTTTTCAGTCTTCTTTTGTTCCTTCTTGAGCTTTTTCTTTAACTTGCGAAGTTTCTTCTTTTCACGCGACGAATCTGAACTACTCGAGCTTGAGCTATCGGAACTCGATCTTCTACGTTTTTTAGCTTTTTCTTTACCCATAATTGAGTTTTATTATCACATATTCAATCAAGATAATAAATTATTTACGATTGTTTCGCCTTCTTGACAATCAAACACTAAACAGCCGCAAGGAAAATAGCCAAATAGCGACGTGACAGATGACAGATTGAGAATTTGAGATTTTTATTTTGACATATTTGACAATTCAATCCATAGATTTATATGTTTCACTAGATATGCAATAACCGCGAAAACACACTACCACCTAACACATGCCCCGGGGCATGTGTCCGACTGTCTTTGTTTTGTCATAAGCATGGCGTTCGAATGGCGCGAAACAAGAAAATAAGTAAATGTATGGTGAAATTTTGCGATTTCGAAACGCACGTTTCGCAAAAGTGTAACAAGGCAAACGAAATTACTTTTCACATGTGAGATAAATGTGTTTTCAATTAATTATTGTTGTAAATCATAAAAAAAACTAATTAAAAATATTGGCGGCTAACACATAGTACAGGGTTGTCAGTTAAAACCACGTTCGGTTTCCCTGTGTTTATGGGAGGTTGTTGTATTGAATGAAATATATTTAAATTTAAATGAAATATATTTAAAATAGATTTGTTTCATTTTTATTAAATTTAAAATTAGTTAAAAAAATGATTTAAATAATTAAAAAAAAAATTACCAATTTTTTAAATTAGTTAAATCAAATATTAAATAAGAAAATAATTAAATTTATATTGTGAAATGAAAAACAAACAAAATAACAAAAAAGCTACTGTAACAAAATTTTCCTGCTGACCTCCATAATATGTAGGTTGAAAATTATAACATTCAATGTAATTAATCCAATTGAATATGTTCCAATTTCAATAATACAATTATTTCAAAAATTAAATTACATCTGATCAAAAAAATTAATTAAATTAAGGGATTTTTTTTATAGAGTGTGCAACACCGAGCTTGTCGATGCGAGTGAAAAGCTGACTTCAATATTTTGACATAAACTGTATGGAATTGCATCTCTATATGTTTACCTCAATGATTCAATCATTCGGTTTTTTTTTAGTTCGTGATTTTAAGTATGAAGTAAAAATAAAGAAATCCTAAATTGATTTAAATTCTAAATCAAGTTTCCAAAACATAAGTATGAGTTGGAAATTGGGTGTTATGATAAAAATAACAGTAGTTTATCGCTATCCCACCCTCTTACTAATTGTACTGTGTGTTCCAATATCATTACCTTTATCACGCAAATCTCCTTGGTATGCTTCTCCCTAGGAGCGGGTCTTTGACCAATTCACTGGTCTCCCATAGCTCGTGTTGACCGCCCTGGCACTGTTAAAGGGGTCCTCTACCTTTTAACTCATCCACAACGGCCGATGCTCTCCGCCGTCGATTAGGTACATGATGAACAAGTTACCTACATACCTACAGAGCTACAAATTTGCCTTCAGACGCATATCTCTGACTTTAATACTGGTCTCTTGCCTGCGATAAACTCTCTAAATCGATTGTCCTTTATTTAGAGGTGGTTATGCAGTCTTTATATGCATCAATTAACGCATTACCTCACCATTATTAATTGTTATTTCAACGCTTAGTTGTTCTGTGCAAATTACGCACTACTATTTCGATTTTAAGGGTACCTAGCGGGTCCATGGGATCGAAGCCTAATTTAAAATAAAATATGGTTAAATGTGGAACAATGCGTATAAATGCCGTACTGTTACACATATTTTATATTTATTTTAAAAAATGTGAATAATAAAATCAGTTTATGTTAAATGTTTATTCTACTTAGTCCTAAACCAGTTATATGACTTTACTATAGTCTTGATCCATTTTTTGTTATAGTAGGTAACTATTTACTGCCTAAATGTTTTCTTTGTATGATACCTCATTTATTATTTCGATGACCTAAAATTCAAGTCACATAACATAAACACCTACATATTATCATCATACCTACTATTTAAACTAAAATATTTTTTTATTTACGCATAGGGTTGATTCATAATTGAGCGGTGGGTGACACATTATGGGAGTCCCGATGAATAATTGAGGCATTTTAACGCATGCGCGTTACGCCGCGCCGGTAAAACGAGACGTAGCCCCTGGCGGCGCATCTTACTAGAGCTCAGTGCACCGATGCTAGCTCCCCAGTATGAAGTAAAACAGTTTTGCGCGACGCTCGTATGTTACGCGTTGATTTTTCATACGAGATATAGGAATGTACGAAGACACATCGATATAATAAGTACATAGATATAGTGAATGTCGCAACGAAGAATAGATATAGAGAGCGCAGTGTGTACAATGCAAGCCGGGGGGCCGGATAGCGCGGCGGTCTCTGAGGCTCCCAGTAGCGGCAGTGAGGAGTCTGACTGCGAGCCGGGCCCTGAGGCAGACGCAGATGCAGCTCTCACTGAAGAATGGGCACGGGAGTTGTTAACTGGAGCGGGCGTGGTCGCACCGAACGAGGTTTATCTCTTTAATTATCTAGTTTTGTAATTTTTTGCAAATAATTTGTATTGAGATGCTGCATTTTCCACATCGTTAATTGTTTGTTTATAATTTATAGTCTTTTATCACGATACTAAACTATCTGAATGACGCGAAAGTTTGGTTTGAGTTGAGTAAAATACTAATAAATAATATACTAAGTAATTATCATAATATTATATATAGGTAGGTACTTATAATAAATAATACTTAATAATAATCATTTATTTATAAAACACAAATAAATTTACAATAAGTGTTTTAAACCAATTAACAAATTCATTACATTATATTTCTTACTACCATAGTCCATATAGATAGACGATACCTACTTTAATTAACTATTTTTTACTTGTTATCCACCAGGTGCGTGTGGAGTCGCGTGCTGGAGTAGCAGGTGCTCTTAGTCGTGTCTTGGCTGTCACAGTATGTTATGAAAGCGACGGGGAAAGCAGTTCTTTACCCCTCGTGGTCAAACTGCCTCCTCGCGATCCATTTGGCCGACTGTTCGTTGCTGAAGCACAGTTTGACACTAGAGAAATCCTATTCTACACTGAATTAGCACCTGCCCTGAACAAGTTGGCTGAAGAAGCCCTTGGACCCGGCTCAGGCTTACCTGTACCAAAATGCCTAAAAGCTAGATTACCTGGTGAGTACCTACCGATATTCAAGAGCGCGATCTGATATTTATGCAATAAGTAGGTATATATTATTACTCGCGCGTTCGTATGCAAAGCGCGTCGAATCTTCGCTCATTGACTCAAGCAATTTATTTTTATATTTTCAAGGTCTTTGAGGATTCTAAAGTGTCATCGCAAATACCCATATAATATTCTCTACATATACAATACTATACCTACCAAACAAAGATGTCAAAATCTATGATCTAACCAATTTAGTCAATTTGTAAAGTTATATATTTATGAGCGTGTGCAGTTCTCCCACTTGACTTTTCACCTTTGCGCGTCATTTGTACTGCCACCGCCTGGCCCTTTCATCCCGCGCTCACACCTGTATGACCTGTTTCAAGTTTCTTTTTGCAGAGTTTCAAAAAGTGGGTCAGGCTTTTTTGTAGCCTTATATCGTTTCGTTCCTCATACCCGTATGTATGTATTACGTGTGTTCATATGTCAAATAGAAAACTATCTAGACAGCTTATATGCAGGTACTTTGCTAATTTCAAGGTGTCAATTCACACCCTTATTATTATTTGACACCATCGAATAATACTTGTTATTTAAGTCCCTCTTACATGTTCGACTGAATCGATTTTTATAGAATATGGCTAGGGAAATGCATAACCGTTTTAAGTATACAAACTTTCGAAATATCGATGTTAGTGTGATGTTAGTCCATCCGTTTGTGCCACAGATATAGTTTGTGCATTATTACGATGCCATGAATAAAATACATTAGGTTTAGATGCACAGTTAGAGATAGATGTATCGGCACACCTAGCTTTTGGTTTATATAAGGGGTGGGCAAATCAAAAAATATTTTTTGGTCACAAGTCGTACATTAGCTTTAACCATTTAGGAGCCAACACTGAGTTAAAAATATTATTTTCCTTTCAGATGAAATTGGAGGAGATAGTGAACTTGTTTTGGAAGATGTTACGTCAGTTGGCTACGAAGCTGCTGACTTTGCCGAGGGCTTGACTAAAGAGCGTGCTAGATCAGCATTACACGCTGCTGCGAGACTACATGCTCTTTCTTTAGCACTTCGTGATAGAGAAGGACCTTTAGATCAAAGATTCGATTTTCTGTTCCCGTGCGAAAGAGCTGCGGCTGGATATCTTCGTCTAGTGCGGCGAGGTCTTCCGCAACTAGAAGCATTCTTACGAGGACGTTCAGATTGTGTTGAAGAAGCTGCCGCAGTGTCCGCTTTGAGCGCCCGGGCACCATCTTTACTCGGCACATTATTGCGACCAGCTGAACCAGCGCCACTCGTTCACGCCGACTTCTGGAGTGGGAATCTTCTATTCCGTGAAAAGGAAGGTGTTAGTGAATGTATAGCTCTGGACTGGCAAATGGTTTCTCTGGGAAGGCCAATGGATGACGTCGCACTGTTATTGTTATCATCATTGACTCCAGAAATGAGAAGATCAGTAGGCGATGATCTAATAGAAGAATACGGTGAACGATTGGAAGCTGAATGTGCTAGATTAGGTGTGGCTTCTGCAGGAGCGACTGTTAGACGTGCACTGAGGCCAGATTGGCCGAGGGCAGCACTTAGAGCTCTACTGTTGTGTGCTGGGAGCGTTGATGTAGCGTTAGGAGAGCCTAGAGCTGAGATGCGCCTGTTAGAGGCGGTTCGAGATCTTCATTTACAAGGTGTCCTCGCTCTGAAACCGGACAACGAAGCGTAAGTGCTGCAAAAACATTACGTGTGCCAAGAGCGTGCTAAATATTTTAAATCAACCGTTCATTACTTAACAATGCAGTCCAATTTCATAGTGTTAAATTTATTTGGTAATAATTTATGCACAAATTAAAATTTATTCATGTGTGACATTGTTATTCGTCTTGGTTAACAACGATCGGATTCGACGGAAACGCCCCTCGCCGAGCTTTGAGTGCTGGTGACGGTCTAAAGCCTAATCAAAGACTGAATTTACGTATAACTACTTACATCGTGTGTCTACGTACGTGTTGTATCGTACCTACAGTAGATGTTAATTGCTCATCGTATCAAAAGCTAGAAATTCATTGCGGTCTATTGACTATTATTTAAAACAGAATAAATTATTGACAGTAAAATTGTATATTTTATTTGATATTGTCCATGTTTCATGTAATACCCGACCTCGTAAAATACTTACTAAAAATCTATTTTTGCTAAATAGATTTTTAGTAAGATATTGTACTAAAAATCTATTTTACTAGATAGATGAGCTCCCTGCCGAGGTTTTCCCAAGAGTCGTTAGCATGGGGTTCTTCAAGAAAGGAGTTATAAGGTTTTTAAAGGGTCGGCAACGCGTGAGTAACACCCCTGGTGTTGCAAACTACGGCTACGGTAACTTTGAGATTGTACTTACCATCAGGCGGGCCGTATGCTTGTTTGTAAAAAAAAACCCTTTAGTAGGTTCCACTTATGAGTCCTCTTACATTGAGCTCAAAAGCTACCCACATACATGTTGTTGTATGTACACGAACAATCGGTACTTGTGCGGTTGGATTGAATGAAGCAAGAGCAAGCGCGACCACCTATAACACTGTACGTTAAGCATACACAGTGTCTTAAAAGCTTATGGTGTCCCACATCTATGCCACTGGAAATAAAAGAAAATTAAACAGTTAAATAAAACTAACAAACCTAGTTACAGTAGTTATTGTAGATAGGCAATTTAACTGAATATTCTTTCAAAGACATTTAAAATATAGCATGCTGGCTTGATCAGGAAATTGCACCGACTTAAAGCAGGGACCGTCCGGATACTCGTATCGGGGTATTATTAACAAAACCCTTTGATATGTGTAACTCCTTGAATGAATTTATGCGGTAATATTTTAAAGGACTGTGTAATCCAAAAATCATGCTGCAAGCACATAATTACGCCGTATGAGGGTATGATTAGCTTTACGATAATTTAGTAACGAAATATCCTTATGAAAGTTTGTGAGAATGGATGGATGGATGGATGTTTGTTACTCTTTCACGTAAAAACTACTGAATGGATCTGGATGAAATTTGGCACACAGATAGATTATGGTCTGGAATAACACATGGGCTACTTTTTGCAGCGATAACCGACATCCACGCGGGCGGAGCCACGGGCAACAGCTAGTATTCAATAAACTAACTAATTTTTAATAGAGAAATGTTAATACACTGGTAAAGGCTTCTTAGAAGACAAATCTTAAGGTGCTGCAAGGGTGAATTTATTGTCATATCTGTAGAATTAATATTTATCTTTGACATGTTTTTTTATGTATGTTTGTGTCCTATTATTACTATAATTATATTTGATTTGTTGGCTGCATTGTTATGATGTTTTAAATAAATAAATAAATTCGTTTATTTCCCTTTCACAAATTAAACTTACGGCTATACTATAACTATAGTGTTAAATAATTTAATCTTAGAATAATTATTGTGAAATTGACATTTGTTTACCAATATTGTATGCCTTAATGGCGGGACATAGCTGGGCATTGTATTATTATAACTGTGATCTTATGTGTAACCTACGGTCCACAATAAATTAATTTAAATTTAACTTTTTTTTTATCACCATAAACTCAAACATAATTTAGATTCTGGACTGTAACTTCAATACTTCAATTTTGTAGCTTCTGGACGCATGCCTAAATGTCATTCGCTAAATCAGCCAAATGTCAAAAGAGTTGACCTTCGTTCGTGCGATGCGATATGCTCATAAATATTTGGAAATGATAATTTTTGCATCAAGATTTTACACACATCTACTTTTATAGTTGATTGATTTATAGTGATGGCTCAGCCAAATCAAGTGACAGTTGATATAGAAGACGAGGAGCCGGCGGAGGTAACGCCGCGTCACAATGCACTACACAGACTCGATTCTGTTCCCAGGCCAGCACCTCCAAATAGAAATAACCTAGGGTTTGGTGATCGCCTTAACAGTGTTTTTAGGGAAATCAGACCACTCGTCGAACATGCGCGTATGGTGAGTGACAATTAAAAACTTACTTGATGTGATGCAATAGAAGATAACAAAAAAATGATAGCCTTGGTTTTGTTTTTATATAAATTATCGTCAATTTTAGTCATTTGACACAGTTCAAGTACTCCCCATATCAATAGATAAAACAACAAGTGTAATTGTTAATGGTTTTTCCAGGGCAACAATGCCAGACTTTCTCTTCCTACATGGTTGCCGAGGAATACGCCAGCGACACATCAAATCGTAGAAGGCGGCATACAAAGACCACAGAGTTCTATCGCACATGTGAATTTAGGGCCTACTGCTCAGACATATATAGTGACAGAAAGAGGCACACCTCCCATTCAGAGGGCACAATCAACTAGTCATGGGATGAGCAATAGTGCTTCGAATGACTCCAACTTATCAGAGCAGGGCCAGGAGCAGCCCGAGATCAATGTGTCAGTGAATCCTGCCAATAACAACAATATACATGACAATGCTGATAATGACAGTCAAAGTGAAGATGGTACCCAACAGGTCAGTTTTTACTATTATTTATTTTTTTATACAGATAGTGTCTGTATAAAAAATTACATACCTACATATTAGTTGTGTGAGTTGTGTAAGAACAATGTTTTATTTTTTGAAAATATATCAGGACATTTTGAATTAAATTAGTTTTATGTGTGTCATCTTTTATAATTTATTTTTAATTTTGGAATAAAATATTGTAGTTATTATTTTGCTTAAGTTATTCATAGATAAATAGATATTAATTTATTTCATAAGAAATCAACATTATGTTTTTTATTATTTTTAGTTACTTTAGTACTAGTATGTTTTTATGCAACATAGAGTTAGCTAAAGAATGCTATGTATATATCTTAGAGTTTGTAGCGTAAGATTAGACGGTGTCACTCACCAACGCACACACACACAATACCACAGCTACTCCCTGGCTCATACTGAAATGAGATACCGATTACGGGTCTTCTTCTTATCGTATGGTTAGTGGCCAACCTGGTGACAGAGTCTCTGTCATGATCTTACGACTGTTAATAGCCGGGACCAACTTTTAACGTGCCCTCCGAAACACGGAGCGCTCCAATGAAATACCACTATGCCCATCTATAGGGTTACCGTGCACGGGTGACATGTATGGTGATGCATGTTACCTGTTAGTTCATAAAAATGATTGGAAGCTCCAATTGTGTGTACGAAAAACAAATATCCTCTATTAGAATATGTTGTTACATAAACTTATTTAATTGTACTGAACAATAATTGTGCCGTATATATCTATCATCGTCCCAATACTACGGAATAAGGACAATTGTTCATATCCTGTGTATTGAAACAAGGTCAACAATACTGTAAGCAGTGTTGTTTACCTCTTACTTCATACTGCCACCACTCCGTTTAAGTTTTCATGAAAAAAGGCTTACCTTTTTACCAAAAACTGAACTACCTACTTCAAAATAGTAATTAAGCAAACATTCTATTACTTAACATTTTTAAGTAATTTTTTGGATGATTAACTTATATAATTACATAAAAGGAGAAGCTGACTGACTGACATATTAACGCAGGGCCTAAACTATAAGGTTTAGAAACTTAAATTTTGCACAGGGGTGCCTTTTATAACGTAAGAAAGCACTAAGTTGAAAATTCACTCCCTAAGCGGGTAAAACGGAGGTGCAAAGTTAGTATGAAACTTTGCCGTTTTTGAAGTTATTCGAGTGAAGTTCAGTATAAAGGTTCTTCATTAAAAGTCATGCGACACATATAAAATATTTTTTCGAAAATTATCCCTTAAGGGAGTAAAAGGGGGATGCAAAGCTTTTTGTTAGTTACGCTTTCACGACTAATCGGCTCAACGAATCTTAATGTAATTGGGCAAGGAGATAGATCCTGTCTATCCTGTGAAGGAGGTATCCTGAGGAGGAAAATATTTTTTATTGTGATAAATAACAAACACGCGGGCGAAACCACGGGCAACAGCTAGCTTAAATAAACGACCTAATCAGTGCCTAATTATCATATGCCTACACTGTTTCTACTTTCTGTTTCCCTTACGTATTGAGCAGTAGTAGTCTCTCGCTATGTTCACATTGCACTTCACTAATTGCAGGTATCTCTTGTTCACATTCTCTCACTCTCATTCAAAAGTAAAAAATCACTTTAAAAAAGCTTTCATCTGGTCACGTTTTTGGCTTAAAACGTAATATTGTAATAGATATAATTTAATAAATTTGGCGGCAGCAGTTGGTCGCAGGTCAGGGTCCAAGCATTGCCACGCTGCGGCCGCGCAGCGCCTCTGCTCCGCGGCGTGGCGCCCGCCGACGACGCAATAACACTGCTCATGCGGTACCACTAATTCTTTTTTAAATAGCACTTCGTACAAATTAGGATACACTCACAACTGTTAAGCTGTTTAGAAGACCACAGCCAAATAACTACACACAGCGGTTTTTGTGTTCCTGTGTGTGAGTACAGGTCTCCAGCGCTCATTAAGGGATGCGTTTTAAAAGAAACGTATTCCTATCCCAAGGTTACTTCCATCTTAATGCCCTGGTGTAAAAAAATGGGTTGGTAACACGCTAGTGTTACCTCTGGTAATGCAAGCGTCAAGGCTACGGTTGCTGCTTAACATCAGGCGAGCTGTATGCTTGTCTGCCACCCAAGTAGTATAAAAAAAGAAGGGTAGATGGAGACTAGGAATTTTCACTAGTTAACGATCTTGATGTAGCATATGGTGTAGCGAGCTGTTCTCCGCAACTCCAAGTCCGGGCGCCTATTTTGCGTGTACTATCTTGACATAGGTACTTCCTTCGCGTCATTCACACTCATAACATTCTTTATTTATTTATTAGAATGTCTACAAGCCACTTACACTTATCAAGACCCACTCATAACATTCTTTATTTATTTATTAGAATGTCTACAAGCCACTTACACTTATCAAGACCCTTACATAAATTTCACTTAATAAACAAAATCACAGCGATATGCATGGTTATTTTATGCATGGTTGTCTGCTTAGGCTACTCTTAACCTGCCCTTTTGCCAGAATGACAGTTTTTTGGTAAATTAGAATATAATATTTAGTTTAGTTTCTATGTTCTAACTAGATACCTACCAAATTTTCTTTCTGCATCACCCAAAGGTTGACTAGTAGAGAAGTTAAGTCCGCCTAGTACACATTATTTTGTGCTAAAGTTTTAAATAAAATAAATATATTCTATTTTATTATTCTCGATCTACTTCTATTTATAAAATTAAAATTATATGTCTGCTGATTATGTGAACAGCTAATAGTTGGTTATTTGGCTTTAGTCATATTTCTACCCTTGGTCCCATTATGCTTACACATGTCCTCATTTGGGTCCTGTTCTAATCAAAGTAGAGTAAAGAAAAAAATAATTTGTTTTTTTGTCTGTAAGTGAAACCTTTTTCACTAATTTTGGCTGATTAGTGGCATTGTCATTAGTGTTGACAATGTTGACATATTCATATGGATATAAAAATATTGTCAGAGGTGACTTTTATTGTACAAGTTTAATTCTTTTTTGTTGCTCTGTCTCTGTAAAAAGCCTGCGTGCATTTAATTTATTTTAAATAATTCTTCATATCAAGTGGTTAGTAGCCAACCTGGTGACAGAGTTAGTCGGAACCGAATTTAGCGTCAAGCACGGACACCCTTAGATGAAAGACCACTTGGTGGTCCGACCCATCAATAGGGTAACCACACTCTTAGTACAATAATACATTTTACAATATTACAATACGCCACAATGTTACAATTAAATGCTGATAGGTATAAAGAACGCTATTTTAAGTCTTCAATATTACAATAAAATATTTTCGGTAAGAAAGAACGAAAAGAAAGAAATCATCATTTAATTAAACAAAATTTTTATTTCCAAAATTTTAAATACATTATTAAATAAGGTTTTATAGGGTTGGCGCGCTAGTGATGATACTGTTGTTGGAGGTATCCATAGGCTGCGGTAACTGCTTACCACCAGGCGGGCTGTATGCTTGTTTGCCTGCGGTCTCAGACACACATCCTTATGAGCCTTACTAGTACCCACAAAGAAAACTACTTGGCCATTTAAGAAATAGTTGATCCATCGATCATTATTTGCATGGGTGTACCCAGTTTGTCGTCTAGATGGGAAACCAAGGCTTTCCTGTTCTTTCCTGTACGCATATTTTAAAGCCGATCCAATCCAGGGGATGGGGCAGAATGCCCGTTGCTCCTTAATCCTACCTCGTTAAGGCAAAATATAACTTGCCTCAGATTTTTCTTTGAATTGTTAAGTAAGAATAATATAATAATAGTTTTATTTTTAAGTTTGTCATTACATCACTGGTTACGATTTTTCCTTAAAGAAACGTCTCAATGCAAGCTGAATATTTCTGGGCTATATATATAGATATTGTGTTCTCAAGCCATTGCTGTGTAATTCTGGAACATCCACTTGAGCAAAGTAATGAGTCTACGACTTTTTACTTCGTGTTGTATACACATGCACATGGGCTAATCTTTATACGCGATCACAAGAATTGCCAGCGCTGCAGTACTCCTTCTGCTGTTAAATTTTCGATTTGTATAAAGCTGCACCTAAAAATTATATAATTCCCTGGATATTTGAAAGTTTGCTGCACCTCTCCCAAACTAAAAGCTTTTATTATTATTATTATTATAAAAGCTGGGTATGCTCATGACTAAAGACGCACGGTGGCCGTGGTGGTAACTAAAAGTCTCAAGAACAAATAAAATTACAGCAATCTATGGTAGGAGTTGTTTCAGGTAGTTGACGTGAGAGCGACACTCAACCTGCTTATACGATACGCGCCGTTCTACTTTTTGCTATTCATCAAATTCATGTACGACAGCCGAGAGGGGATCTTCACCTTCATCATACTGTTCTGTACATTTACGCACAGTAATAGTCTTGTAAGAAGGTCAGTATTCTTTCTGAATTATTGTTATTAGCATTAGACACTTCCAGATTTGTCCAAAAGGCGCAGAAATATTGGCCCTTTGCCGGAAAGACTTGGGTAAAATTAACTGAATTTGCTTTTGAGGAGGAACCAAAACCGATCGAGTAAAAGTGTTTTTGGGTGGAAATCGCGGATCAGCAAATGAAGTGCAGGACGTCCTCAAGCTAAGAAAGGAATATAGATCTTCGCTAAGTGGATGGGAGCACTAAGATGCGAGAAGCCGAGGATTGCGCTAAGTGGTGTGCACTTAAAGAAGCCTATCTCCTGCAGTGGACTAATATACTGATGATGATGAAGTTAAAAACTTCAAGATTGATGTACAGAAAGAGGATGGAACGGGCAAAGTTCAACCGTAACAGATTTCACACGATTTTAAAAGCGCCCGATATCTCAGTTTTAAGTCAGTTCCGTCCGAAATAACTTTATATGGTAGTGAATAGAAAAGAACTCCTGGCTCGGACGGCAATCTGGCATAACTGGTCAGTTGTCTCTCCGACATAACGTGAAGAAAACCGCTAAATATTTGCAGATCCATGATTTATTTTAATTTATTTTCAGGGAACACGGTAAACAAATGAACCGGAGTATACTAGCATTGCTTAGTGAATTTGTGTTCACCGCCAGTTGTATTGTGATCGTGCACTTCTTGTTCGGTCATGGCAAGTTGTTGCCTAACGTGGTGATGTTCCCGGGGTACACAGAGCTGGACGTGTGGGAGCTGCTGTGGCTCGTGGTGCTCACCGATCTTATAGTGAAAATCATTACTATAGATATCAAGATACTCGTCACTATGATGCCGGCGTTCATTCTACCGTTTCAGAAAAGGGTGAGTTTTATTGATATCTATAATAATATTATAAAGCTGAAGAGTTTGTTTGTTTGGTTGAACGTGCTAATCTCAGAATGTACTAGTTCGATTTGAAAAAATATTTTTTTGTTGAATAATGCATTTATCCAGGAAGGCTATAGGCTATATAACATCACGCTATTATCAATAGGAGCGGACCAGTAGTGAGATATTAATGTTGCAAAATCGGGGAAAATATTCCAAATTACCACGCGGACGAAGTCGCGGGTGACCCCTAGTATTAAATATAAAGCAAAGCTGTTTTGAGTACTGTATCTGTCCATCAAAACGAGATTAGTAACTAGCCTAGATTTTGTGTAATTCTATAATTCAGATTTGACCAACTCCATAACTCGCTCCACTTCTCTATTTCAAAGGGCGGGCAGTATAGGTATCCTTGTAATTACGCGTATCTAATAGTAAAGGAATTGTGCTGCTATAATGTGATAAATTTTTAATTTTCCATTTATTTTAGTAAGTTTAAAATAGTACAACTACATACTCTGTAGTATAGTAAATCACCCAAAACTTGTCAACATTACATAGATATCAAATGCCGATTTAGGTTGACCCCAGAACGACGACGTGGCGACGTGAGCGAGTACTTTCTTGTTGATTTGTAAACTCAGGTTTTGCATTCATAAAGTTTCAATGTGACTTGGTATTAAAACATCTGTGGCGTACGCATGCCGCGTACAACACCGGAGCACCCGCAGCCCTAAAAATCATCAACGTGCATCCGCTCGCGACGCGCTACATCAGCCGACTACGATGCAAGTTACAGAGCCAAGCAATTTATACGTGGCATATTTATACGTCGACAACGGTGCCGTCTGGTGGCGAATAGCAACTCCAATCTCAACACACGCTGATTGGTTCCCGCCAAAAATATATCTGTAATCTTAAAGCTAAATGTAAATACGCATCGTGATTGGCCAATGTTCAGATATCGCTCCTGTAATGTTTAGATGTTGCGTGACCTTATTTGTGTATAAAGATCGATCAAATTTGTAAATAAATCAGTTCAGTATTGTACCTCGAAACGTCTTTACTTTACCATACTAGCGACGGTCTAAGGGCTCTCAGCCCATCCGGTCTAGTTCTTCAAACCTACCTACTCTTACTAGCGACGGTCTAAGGGCTATCATACCCGTCCGGTCTAGTGCTTCGAATTACCGACCTCTAGGGTCAGCGACCTCACACTGATCCTAAACATCTATCTAACTATTACCAGCTCTCATTGTACTGACATACAAACGAATCGAAACCTATTCATTAGTATTCGCGAACACGTTGAAAAACAAGGTGAAAGCCAACTTTGCATAATTTCCCGTATGTCATGTACCTATTGATATTTGCAAATATTTAAATTATATTGTATGGAAATACTCGTAGGTACTAATAGTGATTTGTTCGTATATCTTTTTTAAAAAGACCACTTCCGCACTAGGAAACAAGCCTTATGTGGCGCGGGACTTTACAGACGTACAATTGACTACCTTGGTGGTCCAGTGGTTGCAGTATGCGCCTGCTGTGCACGAGGTTGTGGATTCGATTCCCACACAGGACAAAACTTTGTGTGACCCACAAAGAGTTGTTCTGAGTCTGGTTGTAATTTTTGTCCGTTAATTGTATGTTTGTAAAGTCCCCCGCGACACAGAGTTTGTTCTCTAGTGCGGGAGTTGTCTTTTTAATGAAAAAAAAAAGGAAGACAACGAAGTACTCCTAAACTCTGTTCAACCATTTATGGATTACACAATTATTTGTTCTTTGTGGGGAATTGGATATCGATGCCGCACAGTGGTAAATCGCGAGTTAACCACTTAAGCTACTGCGCCCTGAACTAATTACCTTTTTTATTAGTTATCATAATATTTACCATATTCTACGTATTTAATCTGACCGCCGACTCCCAAGATACGAGCATGTCTCAGTTTAGGAATCAGTGTGTCACTTCATAACATAAGCTTTTGTACATTCACCCTGGTCAAATGTTAATGTTTGTGTTTAAACAGTGTAAATGTTTGTACTTTTTTGGAAGAAATAAAAATTATTATTATTATCTCCAGGGTAAGGTATACCTATTCACTGAAGCGGTGTCCCAGCTGTACCGCTCGTTACTCACCATCCAACCTTGGATCTTCTACCTCATGCAGTCTTACGAGGGCTCGGAGAAGATGGTGGGAATGTTCCTCACGTCCGTCTACGTCATCGCCAAGGTTATTGAGGTGCTGGTTAGGCTGAGGCTGTTCAAGAATGCTACGTGGACGCTTCTGCAGAGTGTGGTAAGTTTATTAAAAAATGTAGAAGCACGTCCCTAATCGAAATTATAAAATTTTCGTAGGGTCCTTCAAATTAAAAATATAGCCTACTAGCTGTTGCCCGCGGCTTCGCCCGCGTTGATGTCGGTTATCGCTACAAAAAGTAGCCTATGTGTTATTCCAGACCATAATCTATCTGTGTGCCAAATTTCATCCAGATCCGTTTAGTAGTTTTTACGTGAAAGAGTAACAAACATCCATCCATCCATCCATTCTTACAAACTTTCACATTTATAATATTAGTAAGGATTATAATATTAGTAAGGATGTTACGCACTGATAATGTAGCTTATTTACCAAAGAACAATTGACTAAAGTTTTATCGCAATCGGTCGAACGGCTTAGGAATTCTAGAGGACAATTTTTATTTATAGAAACTTCCTATAAATAAATTGAGGAAAATCATCTAACAATTCTTATTACGCTTTACGCTAATTCAAGTTTAACAAAGTTAGTTACTACGTAGTTTTTTTTTCTTTTTTTTATACTACCAAGGTGGCAAACAAGCATACGGCCCGCCTGATGGTAAGCAGTTACCGTAGCCTATGGACGCTTGCAACACCAGGGGTGTCACTCACGCGTTGCCGAAAACCTTATAACTCCTTTCTTGAAGAACCCCATGCTATAGTCAAATATATATTAGTTTTGTAAACGTTCAATTTACAAACATAGCAAGAAGATCATGAGACTCCTGAATAAGTTAACTGACTTATTGCAACATTCGAAAGACTGCACCGTCAGTCTTGCTTCCTATTAATATTATAAACGCGAAAGTTTATAAGAGTGTATGGATATATGTGTTACCTACTCTTTCACGCAAAAACTACTAAACGGATCTGGATGAAATTTGGCACAGATATAGATTATAGTCTGAAATAGCATATAAGCTACCTTTTATCGCAATAACAGACATTCACGCAGGCGGAGCCGTCGGCAACAGCTAGTATGTTATATAGTTGCTATTGTATCGGGTTTTTTTTTTTTTAAATATCTCTGTAGCAGCCTGTAATCTATACTAACATTATAATTAAAGAAAATCCTTTTTTTACTGCCAATGAGACAAAGATGGAGGCCTGTCTGATGGTAAGCAATTATAGTAGCCTATGGACGCTTACAACAGGGGTTCGCAACTCGCGCATGGCCGCCGACACTTTAAAAGCATAAATCCTTTCTTAAAGAACCTCATGCAAATAATTAAATATATTTATATTTGGGACTTCAAATGTAGTTATAAGTAATAGTAATAGCAAATCTTTGAACACATTCCTTTTTTCTCAACAGAACCTCGGCACGAAACCTACATGCGAACAGCTGTTGTCAGCCGGTGACTCGTGTCCCATCTGCCACGACGACTACACGACACCGGTGCGACTCGGCTGCACCCACATATTCTGTGAGTTGTGCATCTCTGCGTGGTTAGACCGGGAGCATACCTGCCCCCTATGCCGCGCTAAAGTTGCCGACGAACCCACGTGGCGGGACGGCTCTACAACATTCGATTTTCAACTGTATTAGTTGATTGTCTTAAAGTTAAAACCCATGTTGGAATGTCCACGGCTTTCCAAGTTGGCTTCTTTTGACATTCCCATCTTTTTCATACAACATATTATTATAGCTGAGGGATAGGTATGAGAAGGCTACATTAGTGCCTTCTGGTATCGAATTTGCTCAATAAGATATAGCTGTATCTTTTTCGCTCATTTTGGAAAGTATTCGGTGTGAGTGAGAGAGAGAGAGAAGTAAAATATATGTCTAGAGTACGGTGTGATTCAGAGAGATCCCTATTTCATTTCATTTTGTCTTTGTATTAACTCTGCGATTGGAAATAACATAAACATTTCTTAGCAAATCTTGCTTGGTCTAAGTGACCATTGCCATGCATTCTCGCTCTGTCTTTCTACTTCTTAATATGCGAGAATGAGACGTATATAATATGTTTACCGCTTCTAAGGTGTATAAAATCCTTACTTCACGATCACGTGTGAACATTTTCTTTGGCACATTTCATGCTGTCTGAAGACTCACAAAGAATGACAGGAATAGCTTGAAATTTGCGTTGCAAATATTTAACTTAATAATATCGCATCGTTCATAATATAATCTATCCAGAATTGAAATAGCATGCACTAGGCTACGTATTGTTCCATTTGATCGTTTTGATAGCCACCGTTTAACTCTAACTATAGTTATTTTAATGTTACCGTTACAATAGTAACATCTTCGTTTTTAAAAAAATCTATAGCAAATTCCATTTTTATTGTCAATTCTTCTAAATTGTATTTTAAATCCAAAATGTATTTAAGTATTGTAAATATTTGTTGTTTTATTATTATATAAGGTTTATTATTAATGTTGTTTGAACCTGTTTTGAGGAGGTTTTCAAGAAATTGGTCTGGCCTAAGAATTGAGGTCGGCCATTGCGGGGCACGGTGCGTACATTTTGCGATACTTTAAGTTAGTGCACGATGGTAGTTTCTAGAAACAAGTCTAATGCTGGCTCTTTTATTCTCTAAGAGTAAGACAAAGATAGCATGAGTGTTGCTTTAAGAGAGTGTCACCATGTAAGTTGTGGCAAAGTTTTTGGAGAGAGTAAAATTTTGTTACTGACGCCATTGTTGACATATTGCCATGACAACATCAACTGCCCAGCGGAACATTGTCTGTACTCGATTTATTTCCGTTCTCTAGTATTTGCTGCTTCGTCAGTTCGGTCGGAATATGCGGTTAGGCTTATTTAGTACACGCAAAATATGCGCAGCGTTCGCCGCCATAAGTGAGTGGCTTTAATTTTATCATTATTTAATTAATAAATATGAAACAAATTGTGTACATATTGTAAGTACATGTTACATGTAAAGCCGAATTATATTTCGTTAAAAACAAAATAAAAATGTAAATAAATATTTAATAAAAATATACTTAAAATGAAATATTAAATCATGATAGCTGTCTTTAATCTCTGCTAGTTAAAATAAAGCTAGTTAGTATATTTATAATGTAATGAATATTTAAAAATCACTATATGGGAATAGTTTGTCGCAAAAGTTAGCCATCATAGTCGTACATCATATTCTTTGGTAAATTATTTATATAATTATACTTTAACGTTTCTACTCAGGAAGCGACGTTTTCTTAAATATCTATAATATTTTATTTAATTTAGAAGGTAAAATGTATTGAAATACAACATTTTCAAAAATAAATCCATTTTATAAAATAATGTATTAGCAATAATTTGCTCATTAATAGGCTTAAAAGACCTGTGTCCAAGATCCAAGTCGATCCAAGATGCAAATTAACAAATAAAAAAGATCATTCTTTAAATTTGCGTGCAATTTATTTTTAAATGTTGTCTTCTTTCATACAAAATTATTTATATTTCAAATACAGTGCATGAATTTTGAGAATTGGTATTTATGGAATTTATTTGGCAAAAAAACCCGCTCTAGTGTACCCAGTACGTAAAATGTTACTACTTTTCACCTAGAAAATACTTGAAAAAAACATTGTAATGAAGAATGTCAAAGCCCTGATTTACCCATATGGATGGAACTGCGATGGTTGACTTATGCGACAAAACCTAGACTGACTAGAACAATAAGAAAAAAACGTGCTTCGGAAAAATAAATTATAAGACTAAAAAAGGTATCGTCTTATGAAATACTTTAGAATCATGTAGCCTACTACTCAAAATAAGATAACTGTTATTGATGAAGAAAAAATATATAATTAATCTAAATGATAATGAAATCTTTAAAATATTACGATTTTTACTACAACCAGTCTAAATTGTGTAACATTTTGGGTAAAAATTTAAAAAACTTAATTACATGATTTAGACCCGTTTTGTGAAAGTTAAAAAGATTTGATTATCGTTCAGATAAATTCTCATTTGTTTCCAGTGAATTGATATTTTTTTCAACAATGGCCAAGTAATGGTTTATTTTTTTATTTTTCTAGTCGGTCAATATTATTTTCGTCTGACAATACATGATAAGTCGTCCTTTATAATTCGATATGAATGAATTTATTAACTAACGTAAAGACATTTAATTATATTTTTAAAATTAATTATTTTGGTGCCGACTTTGTCATCTGTCACGCTGAACTAATTTAATTATTATTACATCTCTCTTTAACTTAGGCTATAGAAAAAAGAAAGAATAACACGAAGCCGGCAAATTAGTTCAGTTGTCTCGGAATCGACACCACTATGTTCTAAGTATAAGTAATGTGCTTGTAGCTAAAAACAAAATGCTTTTAATAAATGCATAAGGTGTAAGTGAGCCAAATAGCATAATTTATAAATATTCCATACAAAGTATTTGTGTAAATAACAATAATAATATTATTATATAAGATACATAGATAAGCGTAATGTGATAAATTAAACCAGCCACAAAATGTGTGTATGACAAATTTGGATACTTTCCTCTTTACATATGCATAGTCTATATATCGCTTTTTCCTTGAGAGGGGGGGAACGCAAATCTGGTATTACCTATTGATTTAGGTAACGGAATTTTGCAGTTTACTCCCCTTCTCTATATCTTTATGTAATTATACTATATACAGTAGTTGGCAAACATCTTGAATAAGAGTGTTCGGTGTGCGTAGTTCGCGCATGTGCAGTGATGCAGTCGTGCTGCAAGGTGCATAGTTTAGACAGTATTAACCAATGACGCGAATTCTTCAATCCTGTGATTGGTTCGTTGCCACGCCCCACCACTCGCGCCCCGCACATGCCACCAAAGAGACCTAAAAATCGCTTTCTGCGCATTTATCCAGATGTTTGCCGGCTATACCATAAGTTGTACCTCTCCTTAATTGACACAGTCACGCACATAAGGGTTGCTTTACCTATATTCTAATTCAAAAATCGTATACTTATTCAAAGTACACTACTGGCCCAGTAGTTACATACACGCACTAGGCAGCTATGCTGCCGCAGTCAGGCTGACTGGTGCGCGAGAAGACTACAAACGAAGGATTGCACGTTCGTATAACTCAAATCAAATCATTTAATCATAATGTAAGTTGGTACAGATTATAACATAAAGCTTATAAATAAATAAACGTGTACTACAATTTTAAGGTGCCTCTACTAGGATAAACCTGAATCACAAGGCGATAAGAGCTAAAATTATACTAATCAAGGAAAAAATATTTATCTTTAGATTATTAAAAGGAATAATTACGATAATAAATTTGATTTAGCTTACGTACTATAACTGTAGTACTTTAGATATCTCAAAAGCTAAATAATTGTGTCGACTTAAAAATATATAATATTTTATTTTGTTTTTCTATATTTTCATCCTTGCTAAAAGTTCATTCTGTAAGTATAATTTGCTTAGGCTCGGCTTGCCTTACAAATACTCCGTAGGATACAAATACTCGTATGTGCGTGCTGTGTTCAAGAGGAAATTTAATACTGCTATTCCATTTTGTTCCTCTTCCTCTAAAATATATTATGGAAAAAATAGGTTGAAATGTATAATATTTATAGTGACAGCTAGTACCTACCTTATGCGAGTGCCATGACAGAATTCATGTTTGAAAATGGCGAGCACACTACTACTATTAAGTACTAAGTCATAATGTAAACACCACAAAACCGCTGATGTGAAATGTTCTGCGCGCACGCAGCGCGTTTAGTGTGTTACGTCATTCGGCGCACGCGCAACGTGCTTTTTCTTAGATGACTCTGCTTCACTTTTCTCTTCTTGTCCGCTTTTCTGGTGGAGCAGAGCTCAGTGTTTGAATGAAGGGATGGAGCATGTACATTCTATATCCCTCTTTCTCGCTCTAGCGATTCACATTTTATACGTCATGGTAAACCCCCAGTTAGAACCACCGTCTGATCCGTATTCCTTGAATTCTGAACGTCTCTTAAAATTAAACGGAGAGCCATCAATTGAATCTTGTATGCTATAATCATGTTAAAAATAGATATTACTGCTATGCCTTTAAAACTTTCATGCTCTTAAGTGAAAGGCAAGTTAGATATAAATTGATTGTTATCTTTATTTAACAAATATAAAAAGACAGTACATATGTTTTGTGAATTTTGCGAAAAATATATATTTTGTATATACTGTTCGTTTGTGTGTTTAGTCTTGTTGTATGGGTTGTATGAATTGCGGTTGTTTTTTTTTGTATCCAGGGTGAGTCCTGGATATAAATTATGGAAGTTAATAGAATTCACTCAGAAAAACTACATTCACATTTTTTTGTAAATTCATTTGCCCTGCCCTGCCTTCATATCGACATCATACATAGATGAGAAATCAAACTTAAAATATTCTCTGTTCGCTATATAGGGTGCTAGTGAAGCCTGTAGTGAAGAAGTGTGTGAAGCGTGAAAGATTACAACAGTGCCATTGGGGGTATAGATCTTATAAGATCAAAAACTTTCCATGTACAACAAGTACATGGAAAGTTTTTGATCTAGAAAGTGAGGTATGCAGTGGTATATAAAAATGTTAAAAGTTTGATTCATTCACAATGCTTTAGTAATGTTTGTCGGTTCTTTGAAACGGCGCAATAAACTGACAGTGACGCATCGTGAGTTTCGTTATGAGCTTGCTGAAACTCTTGTTGGTAAGCACCGCCCCTGCCAACCAGCAATCAGAAGGCCCATAGGGGAACTTAAGAGGTTGAGGAAGGGTGTTGTGCATGTTTCAAAGTACATGAATGGAATGAATAATAGGAAACGTTGTATGTTTTGCTTGAGAGTGAACCAGTTTTGTAAGGAGACAATAAAACAGATTCACTCTCAATGTTGTGCTTGTGACGTTTTGTTGTGCTTCGAAGACTGTTGGCAGAAGTGGCATTCTTCCGACAATTTCGGAAGCATCAGAAATACGTGGGCGAAAAAAATTGTTATAGAATATTAAAATTACCAAAAATGTATTTAACAACCTGTTGTATCTAACTGTTAAATCTATCACTATTATTTTTATGTGTTGAGAAAATATTTATATTTGAGAACTAAATAGCTACTTTAAAATGTGTTGTAAGACTGTTGGGCTCTACTTTATTAACTACATTATTGTCTGTAAATTTATTTATAATCGTATTCCGACATCTTAAAATTAAGGTATCTATGATGTGAGAATCTGTTTGAACTGTATTGTTTTAATATAATATAATGAGTGCCTACAAATGACAGTAGGAACTATACGTTACAGTAGCATTGTTTTAATAAAATATAGAACAAACGTTTGAGTTTTATTGTTTACAATATAATATAGAAACAGTTGCGGCAGCGAGAAAATTATTGCCGTCGCGAGTAACGATATTATAAAGTTTAAAAACTAAAACGCGACTACTTAAAAATCGTCCTCTGAAAAGTATGAAATAAATAAATTTTATATAGGTACAGAGGGTAGCCGTGGTCGTATGCATATAATATAATATGGCAAATGAAAACATATTTCAAAACTATATATTTATTCTTTTTTTGTCGGTCATCAGACTTTTATAGTCTATGGCACATGAGTTTTATGCCTAATCATTTTTATTATTTATTTTTGTAATTTACAGATTTTTTATATTCCTATCTTCCAACTTCAACACCACATCCTAAGCACCACCTAGAAATATAGTTCTCGTCAAGATAAATCCAACAAACAAGACGCGGCTATTTTGTTTCGTTAGAGTTCCTATGGCCAGTTTTCGACTTCATTATCACACCCTAAACACTACTTAGAAGTATTAATATGCTTCTAGGTCACAACTTAGAAGCATATTACCCGTTTTGGTTTGATGGGTAATCCCGTCAAGTTAAATCTAATGAGCCCAAATACGGTGCTTCTACGAGTATCTTGTTTAATTAAAAAGTACCTATGGCAACCTTCCGACTTTCATCATCACAACCTGAACACCTAACTAGGAGTATAGTACTAGTCAAGATAAATTCATCGCACCAAAACGCAACGCGGCTACCTTGTTTCGTTGAAGAGTTTTCATGGGCACCTTCCGACTTCATCATTATATTATCCTGAGCACCCATCTAGGAATATAGTACTTGTCAAGATAAATCCATTGCACCTAAACACGACGCGGATATCTTGTTTCGATGAAGAGTTCCTATAGCCACTTCTCAACTTCATCACCACGTCTTGAACACCCACCTAGGTATAAAGTACTCGTAAAGATATATGTAACGAACCCAAACACGACGTGGCTATCTTGTTTCGTTAAAGAGTTCCTCTAGCCACTTTCCAACTTCATCACCTCGTCCTGAACACCCACCTAGGATTAAAGTACTCGTAAGATATAGGTAACGAACCCAAACACGACGCGGCTATCTTGCTTCGTTGAAGAGTTCCTATAGCCACTTCCCAATTTCATCACCACGTCCTGAACACCCACCTAGGTATAAAGTACTCGTAAATATATATGTAACGAACCCAAACACGACACGGTTATCTCGTTTCGTTGCTGAGTTCCTATGGCCATCTTCCGACTTCATCATTATATCCTGAACCCACCTAAGAATATAGTACTTGTTATGATAAATCCATTGCACCTAAACACGACGCGAATATCTTGTTTATTTTTTTTTTATCTTTAAAAAAGACAACTCCCGCACTAGAGAACAAGCTCTGTGTCGCGGGGGACTTTACAAACATACAATCAACGGACACAAATCACACCCAGACTCAGAACAACTCTTTGTGGGTCACACAAAGTTTTGTCCCTGTGTGGGAATCGAACCCACAACCTCGTGCACAGCAGGCGCATTCTGCACCCACTGGACCACCGAGGCAGTCATTTGACGAGGTCATTTGCTCACCTTCTGACTGCATCATCAGACCAGCTCCATGGTATTACATCATTACATTGTCACCAAAGTGCCGTCGGTGTACCAAATTTCAGCTCAATCATTGAAAAGTGGTTCAAATCTCGCAAGCAAGATTTGACCTAAACCTACTAACAAACAAACAATGCAGGCACACCAGCGGGCGAAAGCTAGTAATATTTACATATTCGAAACCTGCAAATAAATCCTATCATTTGATACCCATCACTGGCATTTTTTAAAGAAATTTAGTTTTTATTTTTAGGTTTCAGGTCCCACAGAGGACTGCCATACTGATTTTATTGTGACGTCACATAGCCTATAACCAGCAGATAATCAAGACGTTTCTAACGATACCTCGTTTGTCAAGTTATGATAAATAGTTTAGAAGTTATGCGGGAACAGATGAACATACATATGTACATACTATTAAACACAAATTATCTCTAACTCTACCAACACGCTTGCCTACGGGGCCTACATAGCGTTCACCTAAGTGCTTGCTTACGGAGCCTTATAGCACAAATTATCTCTAACTCTACCAACACGCTTGCCTACGGAGCCTACACAGCGTTCACCTAAGTGCTTGCTTACGGAGCCTTATAGCACGAGAATGTGCAGATTAACTATCAAACGCTTGCCTAGCGGGGCCTACACAGCGTTCACTGAAGTGCTTGCTTACGGAGCCTTATAGCACGAGAATGTGCAGATTAACTATCAAACGCTTGCCTAGCGGGGCCTACACAGCGTTCACTGAAGTGCTTGCTTACGGAGCCTTATAGCACGAGAATGTGCAGATTAACTATCAAACGCTTGCCTAGCGGGGCCTACACAGCGTTCACTGAAGTGCTTGCTTACGGAGCCTTATAGCACGAGAATGTGCAGATTAACTATCAAACGCTTGCCTAGCGGGGCCTACACAGCGTTCACTGAAGTGCTTGCTTACGGAGCCTTATAGCACGAGAATGTGCAGATTAACTATCAAACGCTTGCCTAGCGGGGCCTACACAGCGTTCACTGAAGTGCTTGCTTACGGAGCCTTATAGCACGAGAATGTGCAGATTAACTATCAAACGCTTGCCTAGCGGGGCCTACACAGCGTTCACTGAAGTGCTTGCTTACGGAGCCTTATAGCACGAGAATGTGCAGATTAACTATCAAACGCTTGCCTAGCGGGGCCTACACAGCGTTCACTGAAGTGCTTGCTTACGGAGCCTTATAGCACGAGAATGTGCAGATTAACTATCAAACGCTTGCCTAGCGGGGCCTACACAGCGTTCACTGAAGTGCTTGCTTACGGAGCCTTATAGCACGAGAATGTGCAGATTAACTATCAAACGCTTGCCTAGCGGGGCCTACACAGCGTTCACTGAAGTGCTTGCTTACGGAGCCTTATAGCACGAAAATGTGCAGATTAACTATCAAACGCTTGCCTAGCGGGGCCTACACAGCGTTCACTGAAGTGCTTGCTTACGGAGCCTTATAGCACGAGAATCTGCAATTTAACTATTAAACGCTTGCCTAGCGGGGCCTACACAGCGTTCACTGAAGTGCTTGCTTACGGAGCCTTATAGCACGAGAGAGGTAAGAGAGGTAGGGCACCATACTAGCGAGCAAGCCCGACTGGGGAAGGACCTCCACCTTACAGAAGACCACAGCCAAATGACTACACACAGCGGTGTAGTTGTGTTCCTGTGTGTGAGTACAGGTCTCCAGCGCTCATTTAGGAATGCGTTTTGAAAGAAACGTATTCCTATCTCAGGGTTACTTCCATCTTAAGGCCCTGATGTAAAAAAATGGGTTGGCAACACGCAAGTGATACCTCTGGTAATGCAAGCGTCTATAGGCTACGGATACTGCTTAACATCAGGCGGGACGTATGCTTGTTTGCCACCCAAGTAGTATAAAAAAAAAAAAAAAAAAAAAAAACGAGAATCTGCAATGTAACTATCAAACACTTGCCTAGCGGGGCGTCACTGCGTTTACTAACGTGCTTGCTCCCGGAGCCTTACAGTACGTATACGTCAACCAATAGACGATTGCCTACGGGGCCTAAATTGCAGCCATAATACCTAAATCTTGCCTAAGGGGCCTCTCTGTCGGGTATTCAGTCTTTGCCTTCGGGGCCTTTGTTTTACGCTTGCCTTCGGAGCCTCACAGTATTAAAATCTCTTGCCGGAAATGGTGAAGATCGCCGGTGGAATCCTGCAGCGAGCATACGGCTGAGCTGGCGTGCCAAGCTGAGGACAATCTCCTTCGGGGACCGAAGGATTGCAGGATGGCCGAGCTGTTAGATGAAGAAAACGATCTACGTAGAACATCACTAGTTGTCGCGCGTTATCGGAACATCACTATGACGTTTAACAGTAGTCTGTGGTAGTTGGTGTTCCCGGGTCTTTTTTGTAATCGTTTTTTTTTTTTTATTTTTTAATTATTATCACTGTAATTAGTTTAGATTTGCATTGTTACAACTTGACACCGTCCTTTACATAATATAAAGTCAAAATCACAGTCTATTTCATAAAAAGTATGGATGGACCTCACCAAAGAATTGAAGCATCTGAAGATTGCAAGCGGGTAAAGTGGCGTGCACCACACAATCCTCGGCCTCGGGGATTATCAACCAAAGCGCAAAGACTTGGCTATCTCACCCAAAATCGGAACATTCAACGAACAAGCCGGTGCGTCAGTAGCGCGACTAGTCACAACTTGTTCTGTGCGTAAGCGTTTCACACCACACAAAATATTTATAAATATGTTAGATTGGGCACTAAAAGAGTTAGATAAGCATATTTACAATAAAGAGCATCCATTTTTGCAATCCGATATTAACATTTTTCCACTTTTACAAGCAAAATGCAATTGTAGGTAACAATATTCACAAAGTAGTTTTCTTTAGCAAAAATCACACCAGACCGTATGAATTACTTTGTAAGAGTAAGTAAATCGCACTTCTGAATACTATTAAACGCAAATTAACTCTATTACAGATTTATTCACTCTAAAGTAAACTTTTTACACATTCGAAAAAAACAAAAAAGACCCGGGAACACCAACTACCACAGACTACTGTCAAACGTCATAGTGATGTTCCGATAACGCGCGACAACTAGTGATGTTCTACGTAGATCGTTTTCTTCATCTAACAATACATACATACAAACATACATACAGGTCAAAATCATAACCCTCCTTTTTGCTTCGCCGTAGTCGGGTAAAAACGGCATAATTTTTCGCTGTCGAAATGTGACTGCGCGAAAAATAAGACAATTACTCTCTAAGCTCGTATTCGATTATCTGTGGAATTCGGTCAAACGACTAAGGGCTGGCGCATATATGGCGAAAAGCAGCTCAGAGCGTGCCCACGACTCTGTGATACTTTCGCGAGCGAGCGCGTGTGACGCAGTGCGGCGACCGAAAGAGGATGCGCGCGAAATAGTGCGAATGCTTGCTCAAGCGCATTCCCGCGCTACCATGCCCCTGTAGTAGCCGGAAGATTGTGTTGTGTTAATTCATTTTAAATCTTATTTACATGTAATCAAAGATTATCTTTTGGCTGTGAAAAATGCTCTGAGCGTAAATGAACGGAGTCGAGTACCCGATTTCGAACAATCTACTCCAGTTACCGTTATGGTTACCCGGACTCCGTTTGTTACTCTCCTGTTGATATGTACTCCCAGACCGCGAGCGCAGGGTTGTTTGTGTGTGATCGAATACGATTGCGTGCACTCGAATACGGGCTAACAACCAAGTGTAATTGCGCCTTTAAGAGATATTATGAAATATAAAACAAGCCATAAATTTAAATCACATTTTATTTATAGTTTACACTTTATAGATTCATATAACATAATTATTATCGCTTAAGTTTACTTTTTGCCTACAAACGTGAAAAATTAAATAATTTAGATCATTAATAGTAATTATTATTCAAAGTATCACAAATATTGGATAGAGTAACACTGCTGCTCTGAAAGCGCGAAGCATCTATCGTATATCTAGGAGTGGCGCCCCCCGCGGGTGGGCTCGCGGCTCACGAACACCGGTCGATACAAAACTTTCTACATTTATCAAATAATTAAATCACAGAGTTGCTTCAAAGTACTAGATAATCACACGCGATTGGCACAAATCTTCAAATCAAAGGAGGTGTGAGGCCTCGCGACGGGACGGACGAGTGCGGGTACGCTCCGGACGTACTCGCGTTACGGTAAACTAATCCAAAATATACAGTAGAGTCGGCGAGCGGTCCTCGTCCCGTCGCGCGGGCCCGTGCCGGTACAGCACGCGCAGCGGGCCGCGTCACGCGCGCCACGTTCGTTACGAGCCGCCCGCCGCGGGGCTGCCGGCCCGCCCGCGGGTCTCGCACGCCGCGGACAGCTCGGCCGGGCCCGGCGCCGCGCCCGGCCCGCCCGCGGGCAGGCACGTGCCCGCCTCCGGGTCCGCGGGCGGGACGGCCGAGCCGTACAGGAACAGGCTGCGCAGCTTGGCCGAGCGCGACGTGGACGTGGAGGGCAGGTCGTCGGGCCAGCTGGCGGCGCTGGTGTTGTCGGACGCGGCCACGTCCGCCGTGACCTCGAGGCGCGTGGCGGCCGGCGACGGCGCCTCGTGCCCGCCCAGCGAGCCCGCCAGCGCCGCCAGCGACGGCGCGCGCGCCTCCCGCTCCACCTGCGAGCCCGCCGACAGCGACGCGTCTCCTGGGGACAGGCGCACAATGCCAAACAGTCATACACATCATTCAAGTTAAGAAAGTAAATCACAAAAAGACCAAGTAAATCCATTACATAGTTAATGATTTAATAATAAGCTAGTTACAAAAGAACTTATAACTTATACCCGCATTACATTATTGTTCATTGAGAACCAATTTTATTAGATTTTATGTTGTGTTAATCATATCATCAATTTGTTTTTTAAATTTACCTATACCAAGTGAGAAAATGTCGACAGTTACAAGGTGGTCATTATAATATCTGCATGAGCGCCTTATGAATGTATTCCTGGCGTAATTTGTAGAATGACTAGTTATGTGAAAAGTATTGCGAGAACGTGAGGAGACTCTTGGGATGTTAAACACGATTTTTCTAAGTAAATCAGTAGAATTAATTTTATTATTTATAATTTTGTAAAGAAATACTTCATCTAGAAGAAAAGTTAAGTTATGCCTTTTTGAAGCACTTTCATAATCTATAAATGAGTGTCCAGTTCGATAGTCTAAAGATTTTAGGAACTTATTTTTAATTTTTTCAATTCGTGAAATATGAACGGCATATTGGGGATTCCATATAACCGATGCGAACTCTAAGATACTACGGACAAATGAATTATACAGAACTTTATATGTAAAAGATTGTTTAAATGGTCTAGCAAGAAGAATCATTCCAAGTTGCTTAAAGGCTCTAGATGTTATATCGATATGAGTATTAAATTGCAGCTTGTTATCTAAAATAACTCCCAAATGTCTGATTTTTTCAACGCGCTTAATTTCTTACCGGATATAGCATAATCAAACTTTATTTGGTTCCATTTACGTGTGAAGGATATAAATTTTTTCAAATCATTTTGTAATCTTAGACAGTCGTCTGATGTAGATATTACTTTGAAAATTTTCGTGTCATCTGCATAAAGAAGATGATCGGAATTCTGGAAGCAAGAGCCTATGTCGTTAATATAGATATATATTATGTGTCTGAACACTACGTAACTATATATTGTAACTCTGTATTCGAAAATGTAATCCTTACCTATGCTGGGTTCCAGTCGCCTGGAAGCGGCGTCTTGATCGGGCGCGTGGTCGCGCTCGTCATCGAAGTGCGGCGCGGGGGTGGGGGTGGGGGGGCCCGCACAGCCGCCCGCGCGACACAGCGACACGGGCACGACGCCGTACACGTAGAACAGTAGGATGGGCACGCCGATGCCCACGGCGAGCCCCGCCACGAGCGGCGACACGAGCAGCGCGGCGGCCACGGCGGCGGCCACGGCGGCGCGGCGGCGCGGCGCGGGCGCGCGGCGCAGGCGCCGGTGCGCGCGCCGCCCCGCCCACAGCGGCAGCCCCACCAGCAGCGCGGGCAGCGCCACGCCCGCCACCACGGCGATACCCAGCGGCGCGCCCGCCAGGGTGCCCAGCTGCCATAACAATTTCTTCTTCCGTGACCATGGTTTCTTACCCCAGAACGTGCATCCGCTCGGACTGGAACATACAGGTAACATGTTAAATAAATACTGCATAATTGTTGATATAATAATAATTCTACTCTACACTGATCCCTAGTGCGTTTGCCCCTTAAGCGCCGTGTGAGACTAAAGTCGATGATAAGCACTTTATAAAAAAGAGTGCACGCACGCACGCACGCAGGCACACACTAAACGACGTAAACTTGAATAAAATATAGTAGTATTTTTATATAAGTAATTTTCTTCAATCATAGCAAACATTATCTTAAAATTGGACGTTTAACAATAAATAGAGGAGTTGTAATCTTTCTACATTTACATGGAAAATTAATATTAACATGTTAAAATTACTATTATATATGAAATGTAACGTAATGTATAATGAGGTTATAGTGTGCTCACCTAAGGTAGTGCAAGTCTGACACCTCTTTCATACAAAGCCAGCAGAACTCAGCGCCGCAGACGCAGCACACCATGTGGTTGCACGAGCCGTCCTCCACCTTCACTATCAGCACAGAGCATCTCGGACATGGCTTCACTTCACCTGTTACATGAAACAACAAGTTTATTATGGAGATGCATTTATTCAAAAATTCGTTCCTATAAAATAATCTAAAAAACAACCGATTTGGCATATTTTTTGCTGTAGGTTCTGGCTGTAGTGCTAAAGGACATGACGGTGTATGGCTTTCGAGGTCGAGGTTGAGCACAACGAAATGGCATAGAATGTCACGGATGCAGGCCACATTTACTCTTGTTGGTAAATACTTCAGAGTGACAATTGATGAGGTAAATTTATAAGGTGTTTTAGTTAAGCAATTTTGGCAGCTAAAGTAGCTGTACTATTAAGTATTCTGTGGCTAAAGTAGAAATCGCTCGTACAAAGCTCCGCCTTTGTAAGAGTCTTTTAAAAAAATGCCATCTATCTACGGAGTGACCACGACGAGCTTAATCTTGCAAATATATCGATCCTACAGCTGCTTGTATGCGTCCATCAGACGATGGTGGTGTACGTACCGTGGTCGATGTCGGAGTGCGGCTGCTGCTGCGCGCGCGGCGGCGGCGGCTGGCGCGAGCGGCGCGCGGCGTCGCACGTCTGCGTGGGGTGCCACGGCGCCTTGCAGTGGTAGCAGAACGACGCGCCGCACCCCGGCGCCAGGCACGTCAGCTTGGGACAGGACGCGCACCCTGACGCCACCACCGCAAAACTGGAATCACAACCATCAATTTATTTATTTATTTATAGGACAACTTACAAAACATACACTATCGATAGCATCATTACAATGTTTTAAGTGGCTCAAGCAATAGTGCTGTTTCAATTATGGGGTAGTGGGGTTCTTCAAGAAAGGAGTTATAAGGTTTTTAAAGGGTCGGCAACGCGTGAGTGACACCCCTGGTGTTGCAAACGTCCATAGGCTACGGTAACTGCTTACCATCAGGCGGGCCGTATGCTTGTTTGCCACCTTGGTAGTATAAAAAAAAAAAAAAAAGTTGCCACGACATGCATTAAAGTTAACAAGGTATTTGAGCAAACAATGTTATTGAAATATTTTTTAAGAAACACTTCACTAATTCCATATAATCACTTAAAAATAAGTTGGTAACATATAACTTATCAGTTGGAGCAAAAACTTTCATATTCAAATCTTTTACATCGGCTGTTTAGACAATTATTCATAGCGGAACAAAATAAGGAACAGAGTGTATTGTAAACAATAATATTAATTGTAGGGTATACAGACTTGCTAATGTTGGAATGTATAAACAGTAAATACATAATAATCTCAAAGCTATAAAATAGAAATAAGTTGGAAAATTATGAGGATATAATGATAAATTTACACAATTCTTTTTAATTCGGCTTTGTATCAATTATGAGAAGAACATTAAATTTAATACTCAATACTTTATTACGTTCTACAATGTTTATAAAAGGTCTTAAGATAATACAATGGTAAGTTTCAATTGTGGACCCTTTCGGGCACAGCAAAGTTTAGGAGAGAGGAGGACGGTGGTGGTATACTGGTCCAATAAACGATTGGTTTGACGCAGTATCTTGTAATTTGTCGAATTCAGCGATTACAACGTAAATCTAACTCGTATTTGTGATGGCATGCGGCAGCTATTAGACCGAGAGCCAGCAACGTATTTACTTTTGTATGAAATATTATTTCAAAGGTCATGAAAATTCACAAACTAACTCTTAAGGGGCTTTCAGACTACGCTATAATATAATAGCATATAGTATATAGCTCATAGCACAACAATATCGCGCACCATAGATTGTTATGGACACGTTCACACTGTTCTCTATTATTGACTTACTATACGCTATAAGTATTAATATAATATTAAAACACATAGGTCTTTCTTTGCTATACTATATAGCACAATAGTATAGCGTAGTCTGAAATAAGCTTTATTATGTCTGCAGAATACGATACTAGCTCTCCCTCAATATGGCCCAGTAAAAGTATTACTCAACGGAGATAAGCCAATCGCGCAATCTGACAAGACCGGAAAGTGATCAGGACCGCTTAAAATTACTCGGTTTGATAATTTAATTTCTTATGTTAATTTCTGCATTGTGTCAGATTTGCCAACATTCTTTAAACAACTTCTTCTAAACGGTACTAACCTACAGTCAGGCGCGGGGCACCACCTGGTGTCAGGGTCGGCGGCGAGTGCGCGTCGAACACTAAATTCCTCATACTTGTCGTAAATCACTGGATTATCCACTATTCGACGCACGTCTGCAACAAAAACATTAAAATACATTAGTCTTTAGCTTGTTTGTCCCTACTAATACTCCGTCGATTTAGGTACTACCACTTTTAATAAATCTATATTAATACGGGAAGAAAAAATTGTGACCCCCTTTTAAGCACACTGCGCGCAGCGCGCACGGAGTGGTGTGAGATTTGGCACAGTTGAAATTTATACTGAGGAGTATGGTAAGCTAAAATTACGGTCGAATTTCGACCACCGGTTAATTAGTAAAAACAATTAATCAAGTATGAAATTAAGACTAGAAATCAATTCTTTTAAGTTACAACGTAGGTAGGTACCACTTCTGAGTTCCTTAAGAATGCATACCAAAAACGTATGCCACTCTCTTTTTAATAGTCCGATAATTACAATGACGAATAATTTCAATACAATTATAGTAGGTAGCATAAAAACTGAAACAGTTAGTGGTCAATGTTGTTTATGTACATACATACATCTCAACCCATAAACGTCCCATTGCTGGGCACGGGTCTCCTCCAGTAATTTGGAGGGATATTACCCTACTATACCACGCTGGCCAGACGGGTTGGTAAAAGGTTTTTTTTTCGAGTTTTCACTCTCTTGCAGTGGATATTGTTTGCCTGACTTACTCCCTTAGTCGACTCTTACGACACCCACGGGATGAAATAGGGTGAATGGCATTTGTATTCTTAATCCGTCACCACACGGACAGTTGTTTATGTATTTCAAAGCATATCGCACAGTGTATCTCAAAGTAGTAAGTAATAATATATTACATAAATGAACTATTTCTTGTTAATACTGTATGTATAATATTGTTCTTTTATTATATAAATACATAACACAAGAGTGAGGATAGGTACCTATACCTACCTACATATTATAAATATTACAGATCTGACGACCTACTCTGAAATGCATGTGACACGTGATTTCTATAGGAAAACTAAGTAGGTACCTGCATTTTCTATTATTGTAAAATATGTAAACAATGATGGATGTTTGTTACTCTTTCACGTAAAAAATACGGAACGGATCTGGATGAAATTTGGCACACGGATAGATTACGGTCTGGAATAACACATAGGCTACTTTGTACAGCGATAACCGACATCCACGCGGGCGGAGCCGCGGGCAACAGCTAGTACATATCTATAAAAATATTAGGTAATTGATCACACTTATCTCTGGAGCTACCAGACAGATTTAGATATTTGAATATCAGATGAAGAGTGCCTATTCCTCATTTGATATTCAAATATTTATTAAGAGATATGTTGAACCGACGACTAATCAAGGAATCCCTGAAACTATATTCTTTTTTCTGTATATTGGCAGGTTTTTATTTTACCCCTAAATGTAAAACGTGGTTCGGGCATTGTCGAGCCAACTTCATTGCCCTGAAAGAAAATAACCGTCTGAATCGACGAAAAACAAAATTTTGAAAATACCTTTTATTTATTTCACGGTTGGATTTAAAATAAATACACCTACTTACTATATTCAATGTCACACCAAATCAATGCGATACTAGTAATTATGTGCTATTTAAAATTAATCAAGGTAGACCGTACATGTGCTCCGAGGTAATAGGTACCAAATAAAACAAATATATTAAGATATATATTTGTTTTATTAGCTTATCCTACTAATATTATAAACGCAAAAATTTGTAAGTATGGATGGATGGATGAATGTATGGATGTTTGTTACTCTTTCACATAAAAACTACTGAACAGATTTGGATGAAATTTGGCACAGAGATTTTTGGGTTTGTACAAAATAACATTACTTATTTGAACATTTATTATTTGTTTAATCCGTTACGAATCGCCGAAAATAAATTGATTTGCATACCTACTTAATAAATAAATAAATGATTTTTTGTAACACTTATAGGTATTATTTATAAACTTTAGATACTCGTTTCATTAGGTACTAGCTGCTGCCCGCGGTTCCGCCCGCGTGGATGTCGGTAATCGCTGTGAAAAGTAGCCTATGTGTTATTCCAGACCATAATCTATCTCTGTGCAAATTTCATCCAGATCCGTTAAGTAGTTTTTACGTGAAAGAGTAACAAACATCCATCCAAACTTACAAACATTCGCGTTTATAATATAAGTAGACCATAATCTATATCTGTGCCAAATTTCATCTAGATCCGTTCAGTAGTTTTTACGTGAAAGAGTAACAAACATCCATCCATCCATACTTACAAACATTCGCGTTTATAATATAAGTAGGATTAAACGAATACGGATGTGAAGTGTAGTAACAGTAAATTCTGTTTTGGTATTAAACATTGTGCAATAATCACAAACGTTATTGCAACACTCTCACTTGACACAAATCTGTTTTACGACTTGTCAGCTTTTGCAGTTCACGATAATTATATATCATTTATCATCGTTCTTGGAACAGTAATGTTATAAATTGAATTCGCATGTCATCACATCTGTTACCCTGAAATTAGGTGTAAGGATAGTTATATTAATAGAAAGAGTGATTATATGGAATTAGTTAAGTGTTTCTTAAAAAATATTTCAATAACATTGTTTGCTCAAATACCTTGTTAACTTTAATGCATGTCGTGGCAACTTGTAATTGAAACAGCACTATTGCTTGAGCCACTCAAAACATTGTAATTATGCTATCGAAGTGTATGTTTTGTAAGTTGTCCTATAAATAAATAAATAAATAAATAAATTAAAATTTAACCGATGGAAGGTAGACTGAAGTAGAGAATATAGTGATTTTGTAAACTTTCACGATTAACGCACTCGACCGAAGGTACTCGACACATTGCGTTGCAATATCGCATCACAGAAATCCTTACTAATATTTTATAATATTATATTTATATATGTGAAAATTTGTGAGAATGGATGGATGGATGGATGTCTGTTACTCTTTCACGTAAAAGCTACTGAATGGATCTGGATGAAATTTGGCACACAGATAGATTATGGTCTGGAATAACACATCGGCTACTTTACTATAGGTCGCTTTTTGCAGCGATAACCGACATCCACGCGGGCGGAGCCGCGGGCACCAGCTAGTCTACCATAATTCCAAATGGTATCTAAATTGTTGCGATGGGATATCTTACCGCATCGCAATAATATCGTATGTGAGCCCAAAAGGCGACTAACAACATAGCTGGTAAAACGTGAGTGCCATACACCTCGTCTTACCTGTTCGGGGGAATGGCGTGATTTTATTTTAATTCCAAAACCAAACTACCAGGTAACTCAGGCTACATTTCCAATTTTTTTTGCCGTCGTCACAAAAAATAATCAAAATTCATGTTTTAAACGTTATCTTGTTCAGTGCTATGCAAATATTGAAGCAACTCGTTACAAAATTTATTTAGGTCCTTGGATCTAGAATTTTAATATGCACTGCCCTAGTTCCATACATCATCTGTTGAATAAACGAGGGTAGGAAAACGTAATGAGTTAAAAAAAACCGCATGGTGATATAAAATATACATGCTTGATTTACAAACTTGATACCTACTTTTTTTTTCTTATCTCAAACAAGTGCCATTCATATGTAAATATCCTCAAAATGCAAAAAAAAATACTCGATAAAAAAACATGGACTAGTTTATTGTATACCTATATGACGATATTGATACTTAACTTTAGACTCGTCAACTTATCGGAGCGTATTATAGTGCAAGTGTGAGCAAATAAAGAATGACCATGACCGCAAACTGATAAAATGCAGGACCAACACAACGACTGTACGTGCATATCCTTACTAATATTATAAACGCGAAAGTTTGTAAGAATGGATGTTAGTTATTCTTTCACGTAAAAACTACTGAACGGATCTGGATGAAAGTCAAAGTCACACTCATTAATTCATTTAGATCATATACATGATACTTATGAACGTCATAAAAACAAATGCCAGCATACTATTTTCCTACGGCCAATTCGCTGACTATGGTAGGGCCTCGAGAAGAATTGGCAAGAAACTCGGGTCACTCTTTTTAATCGCCAGAATATAACATTATTTAATAAAATTTGGCACAGAGATAGATTATAGTCTGGTCCTGTCTCTAATAGCATATAGGCTACTTATTATCGCGATAACCGACATTTACGCGGGCGGAGCCGCGGGCAACAACTAATATAACCTAATTTGTAAAACTACACAATATTAGTTCGTTTAAAAAAGCTTTCCCACGCCTCAAAGTGACGGCTAAAATGGAGTTATTTGATTAATTGTTTGTAGGTAAAGTTTGTGTACGAGTTCCCGGGTGAGGAAGTGCGAAAACTATTCGAATTAGTTGTGACCTGGTAAACCAAATGCTGTGGATTTGTAGATTAAACAAGGAAAATGTGAAAATATGTATTACTAGCTGTTGCCCGCGGCTCCGCCCGCGTGTATGTCGGTTATCGCTGCAAAAAGTAGCCTATGTGTTATTCCAGACCATAATCTATCTGTGTGCCAAATATAATCCAGATCCGTTTAGTAGTTTTTAAGTGAAAGAGTAACAAACATCCATCCATCCATCCATTCTTACAAACTTTCACATTTATAATATTAGTAAGGATACCTACAATTCAAAATACATAAATGCATGTTGGTGCATCGACTCGATCAACAAGAACCCCTTGACTCGAGCTGTTGATTCAATATTTAGGTGTAAAAGGTCAAACGTCAGGCGACTAATAATAGTGTCGTTAAAGTTTTAAACTGTCATACATTTATGCGACATAAATATGTTAAGGCTAAATTCTAATTCTGTTTATTTAAACGGATGCAATGAATTAGCCTTAAAAATGGACAAATAATTTGAATATTACGAATGTGAAGTAAATCGCTATATTTCTCATCTCCATTTGAGTCTACCACGTGACCATTTGATATGGCTTTTTGCTTTTTAGGACCTACTATGTCATTAGTCTATAGCCCTTTCAGCATGTAATTGTCGTGACCTGTCTAGTTTCAGTAAAATATAGTTACCTAAATGCTGAGGCCGAAGAAAGTCAGTGATATTGATCTGACTAACTTTTAATATTTCAGTTGTGACTTGGAAAATCGAGACAAAGAGAAACATCAACGTTCGCATAGTGATACACATTATAGATGACACGCAAAGAATTCATTGCGTAATCTGACTATATCGCGGTCGAATAACAAATCGAAAGACCTGTTTTTAACAGGAAGTTGGCTCACTATTATGCAGACATAAAAATTTCTAAAACAAGAAGCAAATGGTTGCAGTAACGCGAATACGTACAGCTATCAACTTGTTTGCACCATGCGTGTTGAATCTTAATAGAAATATTATTGTATGTTATGTCAGATAGTTGTGAATAGATGTGACAATATGGCGGATACTTCTGCGTGTCCGTCATGGATGTCAACTAGCATGGAAGAATGAATATTGTATAGAAAACAACACTGGTAATAAAACTGCGTTAACGACGCTCTTTTTATTTTAATAATGCCATTCTAAACACAGCTGCTGTTTCTCTTGTTTGAAAAATATGGAGTGATCTCTGTATCGCGAAGGTTTTAATAACGTGGAAATCACGGACACAAAGTACATAAACACTCTGAACAACCATTTATGGATCATTTAATTATACTGCTCCATTCAATTTAAATTAGAGTCGAGGTTTCTTGAAAAAATGTTTGGGCAAAGGTGTAAGTATGACCAACGTTTCGAAACAAACATACCTACATAATTATTGTATGTCTCTACTAACATAGAATAAGATAAATATATTACTAACAAATATGAGTAGGTACTGACCAACTTGAAGCTGTACTAACTTGAAAGAAATAACTAACTTAAAAACCAATGCCGCAGCACAGAGCTGAGATTAGGATTTAGGACCCTTTCTGACATCACACAGGATATATTTTATTTTTTGTATTCTCATGTGTCTATCTTTTTTCTACCAAAGAAAAGCATTTATTCAAACATACACAGGATTGTGTATGTTTGAATAAATGCTTTTCTTTATTTCTTTCAAATTTCAAAACTGTACTAACTTGAAAGAAATGATTATTATTATTATAACATCATCAACACACATATCATGTCGGCCTTATCTCCAAAAGGTAAGCCTTTTGAGAACAGACGAGATGATTAATTGATCACAAAATACGTTTTAAGCTACCTATTGGCTTTGCTAAATTGATGGAAATTATAGATAAACTTTTATGGGTAACAGACACACTGACACAGATGAGGATGAGCCAAATTTCTAGCCTTTATAGAGTTAAGATCATAACACTGCAGTAATAAATAAATTCGATATCCAAGAACTGATCAAGTATACCGATGTGGAAAGTTTACCTGATGGGTGCATATTCTCGTGGCACACTGGACAGTTGACGGGCACTCTTGCCTCGAAGATCTCGATGGCAAGGTACTGACGCAGACAAGACTCGCAGCATCGATGCGCGCACCACGCCAGCCGCACCATAACGCTTGTGTTGTGCATCGACAGGCATAGTGGACACTCCAATATTTCTCCCTGGAAAGGGACAATTTCTGGTATTATTCCACTTGCTTTACTTCTGAAATAATGTAATCTTTGGGTGAATCTTATGTCTAACAATGGACCTCTTTCAGCTAAGATGGCTGAAGGCTTTGGTCGTGAAGATCTCGTTAATGATAAACCCTATAAATGTTTTCGTAGCTGTTATTTGCCTCTATGTACTATACTATGGACGGAATTTAGTTATATTATGGATTAATAAGTTCTGAGCTGTGGCAGTATTTTAGATGAGGAATGTGCTACTGTAACATACATAGTATGGAGTTAGGTATGTTTCCGACCACATGGGCTAGTTGACTCGTTTGTCCTGTCAAGAAGACACAAAAATAAACACTTATATGAATACGGAAAGAACATTCAAGGTGTAGGTTTTAGGCACAAGATTTGTTGAGGTGGCCCGCTAAATAACATCACTTTTCCTTTTTTTATTGTTATCCAAAAAAATATACAACTTAATAAACTTAAACTAATTCGCCAAACTGCAGAGCCACAGCGAAAGAGGATGAAGGAATAATTTAATATTAAGAGCCTGATAATTCAATTAGCACTTTAGAATAATTGTCAGGATATCTTAAGGTACCATTGACAGGACTAACTTATGTGTTAATACATATTTCAAACGCATCCATTTGCTTTCTAGTAACTCATAATTATACTGGACTCTTTCCAAGTGTGTTGCGGCTTCCAGGCTAACCAGATACAGCTGATTTACGCGAAACGTTCTAACCTAATGCAACTAAGAACTATAAACTGATCAATTTTTCAAAACACGAGGTACAATACAGATATATTAACTCATTTAAACTTTCACGATTTGTACACATATTATAACTATAATGGATAACAAAAAGGTATGAAAACCTTTTAAATATTACGCGATTTCCACCCGTTGTCCATTATAGTTATAATTCATTAACTCATTTAAACTTTCACGATTTGTACACATATTATAACTATAATGGATAACAAAAAGGTATGAAACCCTTTAAAATATTACGCGATTTAAACCCGTTGTCCATTTGATTATACTTATAATATACTAGCTGTTACCCGCGGCTCCGCCCGCGTTGCTGTCGGTTATCGCTGTAAAAAGCCTATGTTATTCCAGACCATAATAATCTATCTCTGTGCCAATTTTCATCCAAATCCGTTCCGTAGTTTTTACGTGAAAGAGTAACAAACATCCATCCATACTTACAAACTTTCACATTTATAATATTAGTAAGGATTAACTCATTTGCTGTCCCTAGTTAGATACAATTGAAAATTTATTGTTATGTATCAGCTATGATTCACGGGGCAAGCAACCTGTTAATACAGTTTCCCAATCACTGGGTTACCCATTACATAAAACCCTGATGTCAAAGATTTAGGGTTGGCATCGCACGAGTAGACCTCTGGTATTGGAAGTCCTCATAGGCTACGGTAACTGCTAACCATCAGGTGGTCGTATGCTTATTTGTCACATTAGCCAAACAAATCTAATAATTCTCTAAAGTTATTAAGAATTTAAAAAAAAACCTGATTTCGATTCTATCATTTAAACTAATATTATAAAGACGAAAGATTAGATTTTTTGTTTGTGACTATTTAACTCAAAAACTACGGGACCGATTTAAAAAATTCTTTCACCATTAGTAAGCTACACTATCAGCGAGTAACATAGGCTATATTTTATTTTAAAAAAAATACGTCTACGAAAAACTAAATAAAATATATAATATACTTGTTCTAGTCTAAGGTAGATTCCGCCAACGAGTTTACCGCTGTTACCGGTCCATATGACGTCATTTACTTAACAATAACATATTTAAATACGGGCAGGTTATAACAATATGCGTCACAGAACAACTATCCACTCAATATTTTATGTAACAGCCTTGGTATACTGGCCACTTTAAATTAAGTCAAATCAGCCGATATTGTCACCAACGTCGATGGCAAATAAAAGATATGATTATTTTATTCATATGAATTTTATTTAATCGTCCGCGACTACGTCCGCGTGGTAATTTGGATTTTGCAACATATCTGACTAATGCTCCGCTCCTATTGATCATAGCGTGATGTTATATAGCTTATAGCCTTCCTGGATAAATGCACTATTCAACAAAAAAATATTTTTTCTAATCGAACCAGTATTTTCTGAGATTAGCGCGTTCAACCAACCAAACAAACAAACTCTTCAGCTTTATAATATTAGTATAGATTGACGTACCTACACATAAACTGCATCAAAATACAGAATGCCTTTCGAATCAAAGTATTTATTTATACAAAATAAATCAAATTGGAGTGTCTGTTTGTAATATTAAAATAATCTTTTTTTACTAAATGCATATGGATGGACACGGTACATAAATATACCAAAATATTTTTTTTACAGTTTTTGTCTGTTTGATCCGGCTAATCTCTGAAACGGCTAGATCGATTTTGACGGGACTTTCACTGGCAAATAGCTGATGTAGTAAGGAGTAACTAAGGCTACTTTTATTTTAGAAATATTGAATATATGGATGGACTTAACTTAGGTTGATTCATTAATGTAAAGCCAGATAGTTTCATTCCACCTTTATTTCAAGCATGCACAGAGATACATGCATATAATACAGATGCCCATATATCATCATCTTATGTCAAGGTTAAGAATGTAATTCTATCGACTACTCGATGTTTTTTTTTTTCCTATAATAGACAAATCTTATCAAAAAGGCCGTGACATTATCTTGCTTATTTTAAATGTGCTATTTTTATGCTATAAGGTTACAGCGCAAATATTTTTATGTTAATTTTTGTTTTTATATATATTCTTCCTTGTTTTTGTATAATCTGGTAATCCCAGGTACCTATATCTAAATCTTAAACAATTCTGTCCACGTGATCCATCCATTTGCTCATGATTTGCTGCGACACCGACCGGCGCGCGCATCGACCACACAAGGCACAAAATAATAAAAATTACCTTTTATGTACTGTGCAAGCATGCACACACTGGCAAATGATTGTGTAAATTGTAAGTTGTAATCTTTATATATAACGAGCTGTTGCCCGGGGCTCCGCCCGCGTGGATGTCGGTTATCGCTGTAAAAAGCCTATGTGTTATTCCAGACCATAATCTATCTCTGTGCCAAATTTCATCCAGGTCCGATCAGTAGTTTTTACGTGAAAGAATAACAAACATCCATCCATCCATCCATCCATTCTCACAAACTTTCACATTTATAATATTAGTAAGGATATTTCTGTACGTGTGTATGTCACAGAACTCCTCCTAAACGGCTGGATTACTGTTTTAGATTCACAATTGGACCCGGTAGGTGGCGCTGCTGTCGGTATATCAGCTTTTCCGGGTAGGACGACGTCTGCCAGGACCGCTTATTTTATATATATATATTTTTTTTTTGTAGTTCCATACACAAAATTTATTAGGGTTGTAAAGTTTCATATAAAAGTTATAAATTATGAATGTAAGGTAAGCTAGAAGGATAAGAAAAGACGATTAAATTAAAACCTATCGATTAAATACTCTCTTGATCATTCTTCTTCTTCTTATCGTTTGGTTAGTGGCCAACCTGGTGACAGAGTTATTTAGATCGCCCATATTTAGGCCTCTGTCGTGATCTAACGACTGATAACAGTCGGGACCGACTTTTAACGTGCCCTTCGAAGCACGTAGACGCTCAGATAAAATACTCTATGCGGTCACCCATCTATAGGGTTACCGCGCCCGTGGTAGCTTAATCCGCTGATCGTTTACCGAGCAGCGAGTGCACCTAGCTATGAAGCCTCTTGATCATTCAATTAGCTAGTTGGTAGAGTTTGATTCAATCATTTTCTTTCATCTTCATCGTAAAATGTTAAACATCACAGTATCCATGCTATGATTGTGAAATAAACCATAATTAAGGAGTTTAGTTACCTATTATATTACACATGACATTCACCTTATCTCTCTCTTCTTCTACATATATGTATAATTTCTTGTAGGTCTTCTTCGAGCTCTCTTTAAATATTATTATTATTTAAGGTCATGTCGTCTAAGGTAATTAAACAAGGCAGAATATAGAACAAGTTGGCGTTTACTTCACACACAGTTAATACTATATTGTATGCAAATCGTTTAACATAAAAAAAGATCTGTATTTATTTTAATATAATGCCTATGTTTATTATCTATCTATTAAAATAAGTTATCTCATTTACATTTTAGAATAAACGGTCTGACTGGCCTGAGCCTCTAGACAAGTGGCATAAGCGATAGTCGAATCGAAAAGTCAAAAAATAAAATGTATGGAATTTGACGTGAGTCTACGATTTAATGTCGTAAACTTACGACTTTTCGATTCGACTATCGCTTATGCGACTTGTCTAGAGGCTCTGTTGATCTATAGTCACATAGCATGGAAACTGTTTAACGTTTTTACGATGAAGATGAAATAAAATGATTGAATCAATCTCTACTAATTGAATGATCAAGAGCCTAGAGTATTCAATCAATATACTTTCTTTTAATCGTCTTTAATTTTCATTGATATTTATCTTCAATTGTCAAGCGTTACAGTACCCATGCTACGTGAAAAAGACTATATTATAATTTATACAACAATTTGAAAAATTCTATGAAGACAATGTATTAAATGAACAGTGCCCATAAGGTTAATTTTTGTGAGACTCAATCTATTGTAAGACCATTATGTACGACCAAAAATTACGCAAATAAAGGATTTGATTTGATTTTTATAGTAGTTTGTGAACCTGACTGCTTAGTCGCCTCCGGCTTAGCAAGTAGAAGAAGATTACGTTTACCTTAGGACGGCAAAATCCGACTTTATCGACTATCTGTATAGGAAGCACTTCATCAAGAAGTTAGGAGCTTTACATACCGGCAAGTTAGTTAACCCTTTACTGCATTAAATTACGATTTGTGTTTGTATTTATTATGTATTACAATCTAGATTATGTAAACAAGTTACGAACTTTGAATTATTGTGAACACCTGGGTATTAATTAAGGCTGTTTTGTTTACTACATTCCATTTGATTGGTATTCAATTATAACTTGAGCATAGCCTAAGTTATTTAGAAAAGCAAACATTCGTGCTTTTTTTTAAAACAAGCTATTGCATTTTTTGTAGGTATGGCTATTTTCTACTCCCGCTCCAGGGAACAAGCACGATGTCGCGGAGAACTTTACAAACATATAATTCACGGACAAAGTACATTCAGACTAGAAACAAACATTAATAAATCACACAAAGTTATGTCCCGTGTGGGAATCGAACTCACAATCACAACAGGCGCGTTGGTTGTGGCGTAAAGAGCACCTTCACCACTAAACCTTACGTGCAGTAGCGTATTACAGACCTCTTCTGTAAAGGGTTATCAATCCGAGAGGAAAAACGATTCTATAAAAGAAAATATTTGGCTGTGATCTTCTGTAAGGTACTTATCAAGCCCAACTGGAGAAGGACATTTACCTAGTCAGGCTTGCACGCTTGTATTGCACTACCTCCTTATAATCTTATAGACCATGTTTGTGAGGGTACAAAATGCAGATACTTAGCTACGAGGTCCTAAACTCGGAATGTACGATTGTACGACTACAAAAGTTAGACTAAAGTGTTAATTAACGCAGTACGTGTATGATACGAACTCAATTACTTTATGGTCGGAGCACGAGGAATTGGATCGAATCAATTGTAACGCTTTGTTGTAATAACAATAATAAATTAATCAAACGCGTTTGGTACGCAAGTTCGTTAGCCGGTCACCACGACCAATGCACTTTTTATCGGTTAGTTGGTAGCGGTTCGTATGTAGGTATTTCACCTACTTTTGCTATAGGTATTCCTCGAAGCGCTACTACCATTTTCAGGCGCACCTAATGAGGCACTCCTTTTTTATTCCTCGGAGCGCACCTTTTAGGAGCGCTCCCGATAGCAAATAAAAATATTAAGATTTTATTCCTCCTAAAAGGTGCGCTCCGAGGAATAAAAAAGGAGCGCCTCATTAGGTGCGCCTCAAAATGGTAGCGCTTCGAGGAATACCTCAGGAAACTGACTAAACTGACTTACCTACTAAATAAGTTAAAGGCGTCTCAATGTAAGTAATAAATTAAATGATATATGTATCATTTAATTTATTACTTACATTGAGACGCCTTTAACTTATTTAGTAGGTATGATCCGATTAGCTAAAAGTCTCAGTTGCCTGTCATAAAAGTCATAACTTTTATGACAGGCAACTGAGACTTTTAGCTAATCGGATCACTAATCGTACCGAGCGACGCGACGATCTAAAAAAGGTCGCTGGGACGCACTGGATGTGGAAGGCGGAGGACCGTGTGCTGTGGCGCGTATTAGGAGAGGCCTATGTCTAGCAGTGGACTGCGATAGGCTGATTGATTGATTGGATCACTAACAACAAGAATTAATAATCCAGTCAAATATAAGTTATTTTAAAGTGTCTTTTTATTAGTGTAATAATTTTAATAGGTACTATGCAAATTTAATTAACACTTTTGGGCGTCAAAAAGGTAGGTTGCCGTAAATAGCCAAAGACAACGCAATCTGGTAAATATTTACCGTATATTTTAGGCAACGAAAATTTGCAGTTGATGTAAAAATGTATACTTTGTTAATAAATCGTTCAATATATAGTTACTATTATACCGATTGTGTATACAAAAGCTTTGACATCTAACACATGGGCAGTAGCCATTATTTCCTAAATTAAGAGTAATGATCTCGAGTAGGGTTGCCAGGTGCCTTGATTTACGCAGGAGAACCCAATCATCGTAAGTGGAATAAACGTCTTCAGTACTCAATTACGATTTACATTCTTTTATGTTGGTAAGTCGCGCAAACTAAGCCTCAGATATATCGCAAGTCTCCATAGGCTAAGGACTGCTTAGTATTAGGCAGGCCGTATACTTCTTCTGCCACCTAGACGAAACAAAAAAAACAAATGAAAATAGTTTTTGAAACCTGAAATTTTAAATAAAGAATCTGGAACTTGTAGTGTCGAGAGTGTAGACAGGGCCTCATGAACTTGTAGGCGCTAGGGAGTAATGGGGGGAAAGGACGGAGAAAGGGAAGGGCGTTAAGCGAAGCGAAGCTTCGTGTCTAATTAGTAATTTACGGGCTGTTGACATCTCTTTCAGTTGGAACAATGGAGGTCGGTCACCCGGACGCTGACGCGAGCAAACGTGCAAGATGAAGCATCGTTCCTACTCGCTACTAGTTGCTCTATTCTATCTAACTAAATATTATAGTACTACTAATGCCCTGTTTACATTATGCGAATGCTTCACAAAGGTGCTTTAGTCTAGTACAAAAAAAAACTTTGCGTGTCCTTCCGTTCAAGATCGTATACAAGTGCTCTGTTTGTTGAATATTATTATATGACGAAAATTACATCACTAAAACAAACTTTACTTCCAAATATTAAACTATAATGTGTGTTGTGTTTATTTTCAACTAGGTACACATCTACGTGATTTCTGAAGAGTGTAAATAGTTTTAAAATAAACATTATATTATTATTACTAACACAACATGTAATGATTGAAACCTACTTTCTTAAGGGCTTGTCGTAGCAGTTAGTGCATGTTCTAGGCGTAGGATGCCTATGTCAAACGTAATTTTCTAACACGTACCTAGTTTGTGTCAGAAGCATGAATTGACTTGACAGTGCTACTAATTAGGTAACTGTTGCGTAGCCTTTCAGGAAGCGCGTGTAAGTCTTCTTGTTCACACACGTTTCTAAAAAAGGTGTGTGAACGTGAATAAATAAAAACGTGCCAAATGACGTCTAGTTACGGCCTTGTTAATTATTGCTTTGTGTGTCAAAAACAACATGTTTTCTGTCTTGTTTTAGGTTTGTACATCTAAATTAAGTGTGTCAACAAATGGTTTCGGTAAATGCAAAATTCGTAAAATACTAAACTTCTTATAAAAGACTAATTTGTTATTATGCCTATTTTCAAGCCTAAACGCACTATAAGGCGAAGGATTTACTACTTGTTAGCGATATAAATAAATACTAATAATACTGTTTTTTATGAAAGCGGTGGTGGCCGAGTGGGAAAGTAACCTACTTGTACGCAAGAGGTGAGAGTTCGATCCCGGGCAGTACCAATGTGAATTTCACTTTGTGGAATTTATATGTACTAATCAAATAATTCACCTGAAATATTAGACTGTGTGACGGGTGTCTTAAGTATACACACGACAATTTTTTAGTGTCTTAAGTGACATTGACATGACATGACAATTTTTTTAAAGGTCTCGTTTAAAATTGCATAATTAACAGTAACGTAGGATTAGGCCATAGAACGCCACCTTGAGTTGAATTATAATTTTTCGACACGACAATTAACATAAATATGAACATCATCTTATGTTAATATTGTGAAGGTAATGCTTGTGATGTTGCAAGCGCCCATAGGCTTGCAGTTATCTGATGGTTATCAATTACCGCAGAAACTACTGGCCATCTGGCGATTGATAACATTAAGGACACCAGGAATTTAAAAAAAATGACAGCAAAAATCTATAATATAACAATGAATAAGTTGCTAAGCGCAAATCTCGAGAACAGATGAACCAATTTCGCTAATTCTTTTTTTGCTATTTTCCTTATTGTCAGAAGGTTCTTACGTAAAAAAAAAAAAGAAATTTGAGCTGAAAATAGTTAACCCGGGCGAAATCGGGGCGGGCCACTAGTTATAAATAAATAGATACTGTCTGTAAGATTATGAAACTTAACCAAGCCGTATTATAAAAAGATGAAGAAGATAGATGATGAAGAGTGTTTTAATATACGCTGGCCTAATGCAATAATATGTCCTACTGGACTTATACAACTTCTTGCCTTACCTACATTGACACAATGATTTACTATTTACCTAAAAATGAATACAATATCAATAAATAAATGGACGTAACACAGGAATTACGTCAACCCAACTGAGTCTTCCACATAAAATCACAATAGGTAATAACAATCAAATCGTAAACTCATAGCTGTATTTACCAAAAGATACCTACTTAGATTGCATAATGTACCTAACTCATAATGATCAAGAAGAAGCAGTGACCAAGCCAAATGTGTGACGTCATAGAGTGAAGATGGATCATAGAAGATGGACGATGGAAAAGAATTGAAGATTGAGTGGCTGACCACTCACCTAATAGTCAGGTGACAATAATTTAATAATAATTTTCATCGTAGTTATGAGAGTATAGCGGAATTCCGAAATATTATAATGTAAGAAGAACGATTATTAATTAGAAGAAATTGTTGGTCGTCAAACCGCTTTACCGAATAATGATAGATCGGAGAAATAATGTTGAGATCAACTTTACTGCCTTGGTGGTCCAGTGGTTGCAGTATGCGCCTGCTGTGCACGAGGTTGTGGGTTCGATTCCCACACAGGAGAAAACTTTGTATGACCATGACCCACAAAGAGTTGTTCTAAGTCTGGGTGTAATTTGTGTCCGTTAATTATATGTTTGTAAAGTCCCCCGCAACACATAGATTGTTCTCTAGTGCGGGAGTTGTCTTTTTTAAAAGAAAAGAAATAACTATGCATCGACGAAAAATCCTTCTGCGATGAACTTTAGTCCGAAATACTACGGATACTAGTAACAATTAAGTCAAAACAACGTCTTTACGATAAAGTTCATTGCGAAGGATCCTAAAACAAAACCGAATCCCAATAAGGTCGGAAATAGTTTGAAACCGATTTTAGCCCATTTTTTTCGACATTAAATTTGTAAGCAAGCAGAGCTCTTTAAGAAATAATATGATAATAAGGAAATACGTAAAAAAAACAATCATTGGAAAATACTTAACAGGAAAAGACTGACCCGTTTTAAGTTTAACAAATAGCATAAATAATAAAATTTATAATTTAAATGAGAAATTTATTTAACACTTTATACACAACACATCTACGAGTATAGGCGCCTATGACATTCTCTACAAATCAACTATAGATAGGGTGATGATAGGTGAAATCTGATATTTATAATATAAAAATGAATCGCTGAATGTGTTGGTAAGCGCAAATCTCGCGAACAGCTGAACCGATTTCGATAATTCTTTTTTTGTTGTTTGTGTCAGGAGAAGGTTTTTATGCAAGAAAAAATTAAGAAAGTTGCGCTGAAAATAGTTTACCCCGGGCGAAGTCGGGGCGGCCCGCTAGTTACCTAATAATAATATACACTAAAACATTATAATGCGTTGGCTCACATATGTAAGTATTGGTAAACAAGGCGTAATTAAAATTGCAAAACGCTTGTTATTACGACCCGGATTTGTTTTACAGGGCCACAAATCCGGCTCGTATGAACAAAACATAATCTGCACGTTAAATTAACATACGTAGGATAACGTATGTATTATTAATTAATATTTAGCACAGACTTTGAGCTTATTATTGTAAACAAAAATTGTCGAGAGACATTTTAGAGACAAACTTTTTTAATCATCATCAGTCGCCTTCTTATTAATCGTCGTTTCAACCAGGTTACAACAACCTGGGGCCGTACTATGACGTGTTAAAATATAGATATACTAGGGGTCACCCGTCCGTGTGGTGACGGATTAAGAATACAAATGTCACCACCCCCTTCCATCCCGAGGGTGTCGTAAGAGTCGACTAAGGGAGTAAGTCTAGCAGACAATATTCACAGCAAGAGAGGGAAAACTCGAAACAAAACCCTATACCAACCCGTCTGGCCAGCGTGGTATAGTAGGCTACTATCCTTCCAAATGTTTGGAGGAGACCCGTGCCCAGCAGTGGGACGTTTATGGGATGAGATGATGAGGGGTCACCTGCGACTTCGTCCGTGTGGTAATTTGGAATATTTTTCCCGATTTTGCAACATATCTCACTACTGCTCCGCTCCTATTGATCATAGCGCGATGTTATATAGCCTATAGCCTTCCTGGATAAATGCACTATTCAACAAAAAAAAAAATTCAAATCGAACCAGTACTTTCTGGGATTAGCGCGTTCAACCAAACAAACAAGCAAACTCTTTAGCTTTATAATATTAGAATAGATATGTATGTGTTTAACTAGAAGAGCAATAACACGTCATGGTGCAGATCCTCGTTTAAACCACAAGCATTGTCTTTTTAATTCCAATGACTGTAATATCAAAAGAATAATAATTTATAGCTTCTAACTAAGTGCATGCCGTGGCGACCTTTAAGTATGGTAGCACCAAACACTAGATATAAGTACTAGTCCTAAGGAGCTTTATGGTGTATACCTTGTTGGTTGTCCTAAATAAATAAATAAGCTATAGGTAGCAATATGTCATTGTATTTAGCAATCAATATTTACGTGCATTCGCTAATCGGTAGTCACCAAGAGTGAGGTTACCCTGATGAGTAACCGCATGGTGGTGTTCTCATCTAAGCGTCATTGTGCTTCAGTCATACAATTTCATCATCATCATCTCAGCCAAAAGACGTCTACTGCTGGACATACAATTTTATATTAAATCAATTCATACATAGTATAAAACAAAGTCGCTTACGCTGTCTGTCCGTCCCTATGTAAGCTAAGATCTCTAAAACTACGTAACGGATTTTGATGCGGTTCTTTTAATAGATAGAGTGATTCAAGAGGAAGGTTTATATGTATAATTCATGAATAGAAAAGTCCAGTATAAACCGAAGCGAACCGAGGGCGGGTCGCTAGTGAAAACTAAAATTAAAAGTTACATAGTTTTAAACCGCACAGAACAATTTGTACGAGCATTTTAGGACTTTATCGGCTAATGAATTACTTTTCTATTCTAGATAAAGAGGTTGTCTAACTTTTACAATTTCTTTAAGACAGACCTTGGAAAATTCACTCAATTTGATGTCTAGACGATACTTAATTATATATAATACCTACCTTTCAAAGTTAAACACATTTAGACGAAAATTTCTGTGAAGACTGTTCTTAAAAACTTCGATTTACTTATCTTCAAGAACTCTTTGTTTACAGACAAGCTCTCCAACTTCGATGCCTACGCAAAATACTGGGCGAATATTTTATAGAATAGAGTTCTAGAAGGATTTGGAATACTCTACAGTATTGGGACATAGTAATGCAACAGAATTAGTTACTTTCGCATTTAAATACCAAGCTGAAATAAAATATAATTATATCAACCTTTCTTCTGACTTTTTATAAATAAAAAAGCATCCTTACTAATATTATAAATGTGAAAGTTTGTGAGAATGGATGGATGGATATTTGTTACTCTTTCATGTAAAAACTACTGAACGGATCTGGATGAAATTTGGCACAGACATAGATTAAGGTCTGGAAGAACACAAAGGCTACTTTTTACAACGATAACCGACATCAACGCGGGCAGAGCCGCGGGCAACAGCTAGTAATATACAAAATTTCCACATTTTAAGTAAAAATAAAAGCTTGTAAAAACGAGTTGAGATTATGACAGCGCACGCGATTCATTACTGTCATGTTATTTATTCATTACTGTCACTTTCAAAGTGAATCTTCTTAATCGTTTTTTTTTACTCACAAAATATATTCTATTTTTAAATTTACATCAATTTAACGGATTTGATTTTGAAGGAAAGAAAAGTCATTTGTGTCTTAGAATTTCGCAATAGAACCAAATGTGGGTGCCTTTTTATCTTTACTTAAATCTTTTTATAAAAAGCCTACTCGCGCCCTAGTAAAGTCGTCCTTAACCAACATAATATTTCTACAAAGTAAATCCAGACTCCAAAACAAATATTTATGGAACCCAAATATTTATTGAACCCACAACATTCGACGCCAGTGGTGAGGCGACCACCTTCTTCTAGACAATATTCAACACGTGCAGTCAAAATCGTGTGTTAATTGCGTTCGAATCACGTACAACAGTAACGTGCAGTCAGTTGTTAACCTCTAAGCCTACGAATGATAAGAAAACTATATTCACAAGAAACACATGCGTAAATATAGAGCAGTAGTTCGAGTAAATTGGCGATTAAGACGTGAACTGTTAAAACTATTTCTAAAGGCGATTTAGAAAACAAGCTCTGTGTCGCGGTGGACGGTACAAACATACAATTAACGGACACAAATTACACCCAGACACAGAACAACTCTTTGTGGATCACACAAAGTTTTGTTCCGCGTGGGAATCGAACCCACAACCTCGTGCACAGTAGGCGCATACTGCGGCCACTGGACAACCCAGGAAACCAAAAATTTTAAAAAATGGCGATTAAGGCGTTACCTGCAAAACTATTTCTGAAAGCGAAATAAATAATAAGGTTAAAAATCTAAAACCCCGACACCGAATGATGCTATATCTCTAACATGCTATGGGCGTCATGAAAATGAATATAATTACAGAGACACCATATTTAAATTACACACTACACGCACATAAATGAAAATACATTCCAGCACAAAATACACACGTACACACGCAGATACAAAGTAACTATATTAAATTCTATTTTTCAGCAACAATACCAGAGTATGGTTTAATGGGTCCGTGGCAATAGGCTCGTTGTTGCCTTAAAATGGCCTTGCCTAAATAAGCTTTGTCGACGAATCCTTCTTTGGTGAAAGATATTTCGTCGATTCACTCCGTTCTGTCGGCGAAACGATCGTAGAGAAAAGGTTCTGCCCCTCTAGACAAGTGGCATAAGCGATAGTCGAATCGAAAAGTCAAAAAAACAAATGTATGGGATCTGACGTAAGTTTACGACAAATCCCATACATTTGTTTTTTTGACTTTTCGATTCGATTATCGTTTATGCCACTTGTCTAGAGGCTCTGTAGTCGATTCGTTCGTGAATATATTGTTTTGTCGGCGAAACGTTCGCATTGGCAATGTTCTGTCGTTGAACAACTCATGAATGAAACATTCTGTCGATAGCAGACAAACTGTCCGTGGGAAAAAAAGTATGCTGGCATTTGTTTTTATGACGTTCATAAGTATCATGTATTTAATCTAAATGAATAAATGAGTTTAAATTTGACTTTGTCGGCAGACAAACGTTTGTCGGAGAAGTCGGAGGTCAGTTTCAGAATCGGCAAAACGCCTATCTCTTCAGGAAAAAAGTTGTGACGTAATATTTTTTTTAACTTGTCATCTGTGGCCGTGTTTCATGCGTTGTTATGAAGAAAATACTGTTATGAAGAGAATACTCGCAAATAAAATTGTATGTACAATGTGTCATGTCTTGTTATGAAGAAAATTCTCGCAAAGTTGTATGTACTATCGACAACGTTGGCGCTTGCCCACTCTTAACATTTAGCCAAGCTATTTTGACCGCAAAGGCTAAATTGTATAATTTAAATATCTATTTTTAACTTATACTTTTTTTATACTTCCATGGTGGCAAACAAGCATACGGCCCGCCTGATGGTAAGCAGTTACCGTAGCCTATGGACGTTTGCAACACCAGGGGTGTCACTCACGCGTTGCCGACCCTTTAAAAAACCTTATAACTCCTTTCTAGAAGAACCCCATGCTATAGTCTCTTGGGAATACCTCGGCAGGGAGCTCATTCATTTATTCATATTTACCAGTAGACCATATGGAATATTAAGACGTTTTATAAGGAGAGATGAGATTCAACTTACTATGGTTATATCATGTAATCCTACTAATATTATAAATGCGAAAGTTTGTAAGAATGGATGGATGGATGTTTGTTACTTTTTCACGTAAAAACTACTGAACGGATCTGGATGAAATTTGGCATAGAGATAGATTATGGTCTGGAATAACACATTAGTTTTTACGTGAAAGAGTAACAAACATCCATTCATCCATCCATCCATCCATCCATTCTTACAAACTATCACATTTATAATATTAGTATTCTATGAGTGATCGAACGCCAACTTTATCAATAGTACAAATATACCAAGAAAACAACACTGTTAACAAGCTGAAAGTTTCTTTGTTGTCTGTCTGAAAGTAGTAGGAGTTAATAACGTCTAGGTCGACGGCAAGTCGTCTGGTCCAGTCCGGGTCAGGTCGAGTCAAGTAGCACTGGTCGAGAGAAAGGCGATTTTGTCAACATGTTACGAAACGAGAAGCCGGTTTTATTTCGATAATATAATGTGGCATCATTAACATATTATAAAATAAATATATTATTATAAATTTACGAGTTACGTATGAATTTAAATTATCTTACAAAATCTCATGTGAAATACGTCAGCTTTTTTGTAAATATGCTTCAATCAATCAATCAGCCTATCGCAGTCCACTGCTGGACATAGGCCTCTCCTAACACGCGCCACAGCACACGGTCCTCCCCCTTCCGCATCCAGTCCGTCCCAGCGACCTTTTTAGGTCGTCGGTCCACCTAGCTGGGGGCCGCCCTACCTTACGCTTAAATATGCTTACTGTAAGTTATTTCATGAATTACAACATCACAATAACATATCCATCTCAGCCATAGGACGTCCACTGCTGGACATAGGCCTCCCCCAAGGTCCTCTACATCGTTCGCTCCTGAGCTGACCTTGTCCATCGGTTGCCCGCGACCTTTACCAGGTCGTCGGTCCACCTTGTTGGAGCCCTGCCTAATAAGATATACCTATACCTAATTTAGAAATGAACTTACAGAGTTTTTATTTTTAGTTTTATATCGTCTCAGATAGCCAATACCACTTTAGGCGCCAAATTGGTACTTTTGGAAAAAGAGCTCTAGATTAATGAACTAATCTTACTTCTCGTAAGTAACATTTTATGGTATAGTTGACAAATTATTATTTGTCCGTCCTTACTAATATGTGAAAGTTTGTGAGTATGGATGGATGGATGGATGTTTGTTACTCTTTCACGTAAAAACTACTGAACGGATCTGGATGAAATTTGGCACAGAGATAGATTATGGTCTAGAATAACACATAGGCTATTTTTTACAGCGATAACCGACATCCAAGCGGGCGGAGCCGCGGACAACAGCTAGTAATAAATAATTATACAAACTAAATAGGTAGGTATCTAAAAAAATACCTATAAAGGTTTAATATTCTAATTCCGATTCCGTAAATTGCGTAATTTTCCCTTCCACAGACGATATACTCAACAATTATCGGACGGCGGTATTGTTTTCCAATTACCCAATACTATTGTTTTCAATTTCTAATTACATTCGAATGAATGATCATTGTCAATATTTAGACAAAGGTGACATAACGCAATTGTTCATTAGTCTAAATTATTGTTTAGACTAACGAACGAATGTCTAGTCTAGTGGTGAACACGTGACAAACTATCGATGCTTGTTTTGGTGGATGGATAGATGTTTGTTAGTTCATTACTAAACCATTCGAAACGGCTGAAAATATAGACTATAGAGGTATTCCTCGAAGTGCTACCATTTTGAGGCGCACCTAATGAGGCGCTCCTTTTTTATTCCTCGGAGCGCACCTTTTAGGAGCGCTCCCGATAGCAATTAAGAATATTAAAATTTTATTCCTCCTAAATGGTGCGCTCCGAGGCATAAAAAAGGAACGCCTCATTAGGTGCGCCTCAAAATGGTAGCGCTTCGAGGAATACCTCTATAGTCTTATTCACTGTTCCCGCGGGATTGTACGCGCAGGCGAAGCCGGAGCTAGGATCTTTATATAATTCTTATACGCGTATAATTATGTCACTGACCTTACTCCTAAACGGCTGAGACGATTTTAATGAAATGTTATGTGTCAATCAGTCATCAGTTAGAATTAGACCCGGTATGTGGCGCTACGGGACAATGTATGTACGATGCGCTAGTTTTTGCTTGGATCTTTTGTACATGCCCCATCCGTTCAGCTCGTCTTACGTCTAGATCCCTAAATATCCCTTGCATGCGTGCCAGTATATCCCCGATGGAGATAGACCTGAACTCTTCTAGTTCGGTACATTATTTCTTAATGCTAAAGACTTATTTTGATCGATATACCACGCGAGCGAAGTGGGTGGATGCTAGTACATTTATATATAAATTGATAAAAACATCAGTTTAATTTAGCCTTAACTTTTAATTGAATATTCATTTTAAATGCTGTTTTTCTAAATATATATACCGCGAACCGGTCTTGCCTGTATTTAAATTAAATACATTATATGCAATATATTTTAAATATTATGTATCATAACTTTAAGTATACAAGTTCAGAAGAAATAATAAATTAAACTTAAGGATATGATTCTTTTTTGGCTTATGTGGTGACGTCACTATTCAACATTTTGAGAATTCAACCTAACGGTCCGAAAGGACTGTGTGGCATATTCTGGCTTTGATCATCCCACGGGACAAAAAAATGTTTGATCCACCAATTGTTTCCAGCATGGGTACAGTTTGCGTTGGGACGCAAACTTCCGCGGTAGGTCTGTAGATGGGTGACCATTTTCTAAAAAAACACAGGAAGATCCCACCGTGCCTCGGAAAGAACGTAAAGCCGTTGGCCCTGCGCGTGATCTCTCTCCCGTCGTGTCAAATTGCCGTCCCATGCCGTAGCAGCCCTGTGTCGCAGGGGACTTTACAAACACAATTCCCCTGAATAGTGTTTCGCAGGGGACTTTACAAACACAATTCAGGGGAATTGTGTTTGTAACGACACAGATTAGTTCCCTTGAGGAGGTGGGCGGAAAGGGAGTTGTCTTTTAAAAAAACAACGTGCTTTTTGTATCGAACGATACTTCGGTTTTTCCATCATTACCTTCAAACACACATCTACAAACGTGAGAACAAAGAGAATATTTCAAGGAAAAACGTACTGAAGAACAATAAAATAGTACACATTAGTAGTTGTGATGTTTTATCGAACTTGTTGTTGTTACTACAATGTACTGTGGTGTTCATAATTATATGTCGTTTGTTTTGGCTGTGGTGTTCTAAAAGCGGTGGTAGACAAGGGGGGAAGAAATCGACTAGTACTAATAAATACTAGTCGTCGTCCAGACCGATTTTGGTCACGGCTTGCAATGTCAGCGGAGATTAGCCAACTGCGCAAACACAGGTGCACTCTCTATTCCTTCTCTGCCATAGTGCGATGAGGCGGCAATCTGACAATCTAATTTCTTTTGATTGCTTAACGTAGCAGATGAGCTAGCGGTTCACCTGATGGTAAGTGGTAACCGCTCCTCATAGACTTCACCAATGTCAGGGACACAGCGATGCTGTTGCCTACCTTGAAGTTAGTTCTCTTTTTAAACCTCGTATAAAGAAAGAAATGTACTAATCTTGTGATTTACTGTCTGCAAACGGTAAAGAAATAACATCGTGAAGGAACCCACTTTTTTAAAAAAACAGCTCCCGCGACAATGGGTAAGCCCTATGTCGCGGGAACACGCACTCGAAACAAACATTTATGTATCTCACAAAGTTTTTTTCCCGTGTGGAAATTGAACCCATGACCTCCAGCGTAGCAGTCAGGGTCACTAATCACTACACCCACAGGCCAGTCAATGCTTTATTTGAAATTCTAAAGGCCTAATCCGCTAACCCACATTATACCAGCGGCCGTCGATTAAGACCTAAACGCTATTGGCTCTTTTAATAGATGAGAGGACATCCTCTAAACGACGAAGTTATATTTATTTGAAAAAAAAAAAAAAAAAAAAACTCCCGCACTAGGAAACAAGCCTTGTGTCGTGGGGAACAAACAAGCAATTCAAGGACATAAATGACACCCAGACCCGGAACAAACATTTATGGATCACTCAAACTTGTGTCCCGTGGACTTTAACGGTCAGGATGCTCAACCAATGAGCCAGTCAAGTGTCCTTCACTTTAGACGTATATTCCTGAATCTTCGTTTTTTCATTAGCAGGGTATTATTTTCTTAAGTGACTGCAGTCTACAGCTGTTGCGACTGCAGTGCCCCTGAAGAGACCATGACACACCTATTGAAGTACCTGAAGACGTCGGCAAGGGCACAAACAAAGCGATTGGTGTTACTACATACTATGTAAATGTTGTTTTATAAATGTATGTCGACACGAAAAGATGAATTGCATAGGTTTTTTTTATACTACTTGGGTGGTAAACAAGCATACGGTCCGCCTGATGTTAAGCAGATACCGTAGCCTATGGACGCTTGCAATACCAGCAGTATCACTTGCGTGTTGCCAACCCATGTACCTATATAGAGACCCCTGGGATAGGAACACGTTTTTTTCAAAACTCATTCCTAACTGAGCGCTGGAGACCTGTACTCACACACAGGAACACAGCTACACCGCTGTGTGTAGTTATTTGGCTGTGGTCCTCCTAGGTGAAGTTCCTTCCCCAGACGGGCTTGCTCGGTAGAATGGTGCCCTACCTCTCTAAAATTTTTCATTGTACCTGTTGTTTGCTTTTGTGATTTTAATATACTGAGTTAAGCGAACAACAAGTTGTCGGAGACATAAACGGCACCAAAAACTAGTCAGCCTTTGCATCAAATAATATAATAAACCTGTGACATAGATTGTTTTACAGAGGGGTGGGCAGATACAGTTTTCATTGTTGTTTTTTTTTATATGAGTCGTTTCGTACTTCGATGCAGTTTATGTTCGAAAGTTATGGTTGATATAATAATAATAAACTGACGCAATTGACATGGAACAATATTTGTATGTGACGTCACTCATAACGTCAAAATGTAAGCATCTGTGGTCAAGTAAGTGGAATAAAAAATGATTGGTTTTATCGCTTTTTGTAGCACTCTTCGGGATATTTAAAGAGGTTCTTGAGGATACACCAGCACCGAACGTCACTGGCATGAATGAAGACCAGTTTTTTTTATATACCATCTTGGTGGCAAACAATCTGCTTCATCATCCTGATGGTAGGCAGTCATCTTAGCCTATCAACAGGTGCGGTGCTTGTGGAATTGCTCGCGTGTTACTGACCCAGAGACTTATAACACGGTTTTGTGTTATATACACAGGAAATTTTCCTAAAATAGGCACTGGAAATCTTTTTAATCCTCCCATCTATCACAATTATTAAACTTACCCGTTGGTAAGTTGGTAAAGGTCTGAATGCATGAAAGCATGAATTTTTGCATCTGTAGTACAATACAAACACATCCATGGATTTATTAAGTTTTCAAAATATCCCTTTTTATTGCTTAAAATATGAAATAAATAATAAAGCAATAAAAATGGATTGTTATTAAACTTAAAATGGGGGCGGCCGTGTGTCGCTCGGATTCTTTATTGCGCACATCGCGCATACTTAAATAAAATATTAAATTATATTTTTGTCTTTGACATACATACGTAGGTAACGTATAATGTCAGAAATTGCATAATATTCGTTAGCCTTTATATTGCATCATGTCAACATAGACAACATAATATCAGCTGCTGAGTGCTGATATAAATAAATAATAAACTACACCTGCTATTCAATTGAGCTGCAGCCATAATCCTACTAATATTATAAACGCGAAAGTTTGTAAGTATGGATGGATGTTTGTTACTCTTTCACGTAAAAACTACTAAACGGATCTGGATGTTATTTGGCACAGAGATAGATTATGGTCTGGAATAACACATAGGCTACTTTTTATAGCGATAACCGACATCCACGCGGGCGATGCCGCGGGCAACAGCTAGTCTTCTATATATTAATACGTGAATATAAATATGTGTACGCAGCACATTGCGGGCACGAAGAAGTGTGAGATTTGACATAGTTAAAGTTCATACGGAGAAGGACTGCACAAAGCAATATCGGTCGAATATCGACCATCGGGCGACCTCTTATTATAATAATAGCAAGCAAGTAATAGCCTCTCTCCTCTATCAAGAGAGAGAGAGAGGGTTCAGGCCTTAATGCATACATGCTGGCCTAGTGCGGGTTGGTGAATCAGACATGTCTCTAGAATTTCTTCTAAAGACATGACCACTAATTATAAATAACATAAAATGTCCACACAACAAACAAGCATACGGGTAATCTAATGGAAAACAGTCACCGTTTCCCGAAGACTACAAACGCTTAATCACCTGTGGTAACCCAATAGATGGGTGACTAAATAGTGGTAATCCATCTGAGCGTCTCCGTGCTTCTGAGGGCACGGTAAAAGTCGATCCCGTCTATTAACAGTCGTTAGATCACGACATAGGCCTAAATATGGGCGATCTAAATAACTCGGTCACTAGGTTGACCACTTACCAAACGATAAGAAAAAGAAGATCATCTGTGGTTGCACTAACAGAGTGCTGCTGCAGGAAAGCCCTTTTTTATAGCTTGTCACCCACAAACAAACGCACATTATAGATTGGTAACATACTGTAACATATATATTACGTCATTATGTATGTAATACGAACGTGTCTACGCTGATGATAATATAGAAAGTGCTTATCGTCAATTTCACTTGGCAATCAACTACTAGAATATTCACCACGCTTGATACTAATACAGGGAAAGTACGTTTATTAATGTGTGCTACTATTTTTCTGTAGCTATCATCATCATCGTCTTAGCCTAATCCACTGTTGGACATTGGCCTCCCGTTAAATGAAGCGGGAGGTCCATGTGCCAATGGCCCTTAGCGGAGCGAGGCTAGGTAAATGAAGCGATTCTATTGGTTCCAAATGACATATTTTTCACTACACATCTCTGGTGGAAAGGCAGCCTAAGAATGACGACAGCATTCGGTTTTGAGCTGACTTTGTGTTATCGACTGTCCGCAACTTTTACCAGGTCGTAGGTTTACCTAGTTGGAGGTCGTTCAGCCATTTCAGAAACTCTCTGCTGTAGCGGCGATTGTTTCTGTGCTTTACTCATTGCCTCTTAATTAGCTATAGCTAGAGTAGTATTTAATCTAGTCTAATATCCTGGTCTTGATCAGAGGGATAGTGGCGATTTAGACCAATCAATGTCAAACTTGTCTTGTGTCTTTTCTTGTGTCTAAACACCTACACAAGAGCTAATATTTATGCGGTCAACCTAAACGTTACTACAATTTAACTGGAACTGCAAAACCCAGAATCTTTGTTACTGTAGTACTAAAGATTATAATAATATTATATTATCTAAAACAAAAGGAAAAGATTGTTAAAGTAATTTCGAGGCTGATTTCTAAGGAACGATTAGGTAACGGTGCGAAACATAATATTTTAGTGCAAAAATATGTGCACAGACACAAGTGTACTCTCTGTTCCCTTACTTTTTAATACATTCACTACAAAATATTATTATGCCGTGAATCTGATATCATTGCATATCATAAAATAAATCTCTCGTTGCATTGGAGAAATACTACATCTCATCCCGATATCAAAGAGTGTATCAATGTATTCTCATAAATAAAATGTAGTGCATACTTCTTGGGAAATAGCTTCTGGATTTAATCCAGTATCAAGATTAAAGTTAGGTTCCGTAGCTAATACATGAAAATGACATTTTTATCTTGCAGAAGCAAGTCTGTGGGTATTTGGCAGATCGCCACTACTTTTCTTAAGTCAAAATATACGTAGGTTATAACAGTATTTCACTTTTTCCTGTGTGTGGTTATGATTCTATCAAGAGTATCAAGACGGAATTCTTTCAAATAGACCTTTTTGTAATTACGTTGATTCATTTATAGTAATTTAAGTAACTTATATCATTAATCTCTCTTAATTTGCCAGTAACAGTAATATAATTAGTTACAATTCACAATAGGTATTATCGTAACTGATGCAACTAAAACACCATACAAATAAAACATACATTAGAATCAAAACTATCTTGATAATTTAATGTAGATTATATATTTACTGGCGCTGTTATGTTCATAAGACGATGTACTGTATTTGATGAACCTCATCATATAAGAAATTTCTCTGAGCGATAGACCGCCCACAGCGGAAAATTTATTATTAAGACAAATGTATTTTTGTGTACAATAAAATTGAGGTGCTCGTAGCTAGGTGTCAGCGGGGCGGATAGATAGATTTGCAAGGTTAAGCAAGCTTGCCACGGTCGCTCCGTAGATGAGTGATCATTTTCTAAAATCACAGTAAAACCCCCCGTGCCTCGAAAAGCACGTCAAACCGTTGATCCTGCGCCTGATCACTTTGCGGTAGTGTCGGATTACCCATCGGACTTTGAGAGTAAAGGAATGGTGAGTGCACCTGTGTTTGCGCAACCCCTTGTGCACTATAATATGGCCTGCGCAGTTGGCTATCTTTCGTTGAGATTGGTCGCCGTGACCGAAATCAGTCTGGACGACTATTACTATTATCAAAGTTGATTTACTCGTTTTTTTTTTAGTCTACGGAACCCTTTATGAAATAACCGTGTCGAACTGTATCTTATTGAAAACGATATCAAAATATTTTCTGATGAGTTGCCAATAGCCCACATTTTATTACGATTTTGTTTATCTAACCCAATTTCGTCTGATGAATAAACATTTTTAGTAAGTTACAAATCAATCAAACGGAATATACATACCTATAAGAAATATATTTTATTGCTGTGTAACGAATGTGATTAATGAGTAAGCTTAGGGTACTTTTAAATTTGTTGAGGAGATACTTGATATTTTAGATTGTACTTTTCACGATGATGCAGCTCTAATACTGCTAAATAACGGGAAGTGACTCTGAGAGAAATTTTATAGCCCCCATTTCACAATTTAAAATTCATTAAATTGACACTAAGGGGAAAATGATTGCGTTCAATAATATCAGTGAAAGTGCAAATTTTACATTAAGTATATATTTTTCTTTTACGCTTCAACGCGTAATCACGCGCAATGGCTTATTGTAAATGGGAAAGTGTGATTGTTTGTTATTTCTTTAAGATAAAAACGGTCAGGAAAGCTATACGAGGTTCATGAACAGATCACAGTAAACTACAGTAACTTAGTTAAGAAATTCTGATATTCATGACATCCTACGTGACGTAGTTGTACTAAAGTCCCTCTTTGAGGGGCTCGACTTGCTACGGTTAATTTGTAGATGGAGAACAAATATAGAATGCATCTCTGTTTGCATGCATAATTGTGCACTATAAATGATGTCTTTATTATCTGCTCTTATTGTCAAATCAATGTTCTGTTAGACATAGACTAGTAGAGACGTGCTTCTTCTTTCAGTCCATTTGAATGAAGTATCTTCTTCGGGTTTCGTAACTGGCTAAAGCTGACCAAGCTTAAGCTCACTCAGTGACTTTAAAATTGATCTACCTATCTATAATACTTTATGATATGTATACCAAACCAGTCCCGGTTTTATTTCAAGACTCAGCTTCAAAATTAAACGTCAAAATGGCGAACGGGAAAATTAGTTCGGGAAAAAAACGTGATCCTCAAATTAAATAAGGTAGACGTCCATTGTGTCTAAACGTATGCCGCGTACGTCTTTATTCTTCGAGCTTTCAGAGTCCGTTTCTGAATACTAAAATCTTGGTTTTTGTTTTGCACGTACACGAACAAAACAGAGGTGTTTATTGTGCTTGCTCGAATAGTCGAGACGAGTTTGAATAAGCCGTGTTATGTCGTAACTTCAAACGAGTCGCGTCTACAGCCACTTGTGAACGAGTAGAAAGTGTTTTTGTTCAGTACATGCAACGCACGGATTAAGGCATCTGAGACGTGATCCGGCGCACCCCGCGCCTAGCCTTGCCCCGCGACTCTTGCACAATTTTATTTTGTCGCTCGGTGAACATTAGCAACGGTTTATCAAGGCCGCGTCAGACGATATGGATTAATGTTCGTTTTGTTCAATCCGATCTGAATTGTGATATACTATCTCAAAATAATGTTGTATAAAGTAGCCATCTATGGAAATTCTATACACAAAACCCGGTTATGTCACACATTGTAAGAGTTGGAGTCTCTTGGTGTTGCAAGCGTCCATGGGCTACGGGAACTGCTTACCAGTTACTCAGGCAGGGCGTACGTTTGTTTGTCACCGAGATAAAGAATAAATTGTAAAAAATCTGTTGCGACCTACGTATTTTAACCAATACAAACTCTGATAATACATAGAGATAGACAATATATTTAAATGTCTACCAATCCTAGCCATAACACCTAATGTGCAAATAATGTGCCACTATGAACGAAAGATCAAACACTCGCTGAAAGCAGCTCCAAACCCAATCACTCTAAATCCAACTCAAGACATTGGGATCGAGAAAATTAAAAAAGTTAAATCGATAAGACGAATGAAACGATCAGCGACTGAGACTAAAGTTATATGAGCAGCGTGCAAGCAAGTCCCACCAGACTACATAACGGCCAATTCCACTAAAGTGAGAATAAAACACACGACAACGCGGTAGACATATCGATTACTTTCTCCCTCGTGTTTTCATTATCGTGACCATTCAACACGACGTCTAACTAGCCTATTTCATTCAAGTTAAATTAGTCATTTTCTTTAGAAACAAAAAAGGATAAATAAATGGTAGTTGCTATGAAACTACGACCGAAGCAGATAGTAGTATCAACCGTGGGTGTATGCTTGTATGATTTATAGACAGACGCAAGTTTTCCATGGGCTGCAATCCTAACATACTTCTTCATGAATGCTCATGGGTTCAGAGTAATGCTAAGCCTGGACCTTCACCCGAAAGCCAGTTATTTGGTCCGCGATAGTTCGATGTAGTCTTACCCCCAATAAAATTAATCATTTTAATATATATTTAAAATATTGGAAAAAAGCACGATGTAGAAACCAAGAAATTTTTCCAGATATTATTAATTTGATATACACATTACTATTTATTGTAAGTATTTTCTTTTAACCAAATACGACATTTTTATTATTATAAAATATCTTCTTATAGGCAAAGAGAGTTTAGATTATATTTTATGCGGTTTGTTTTAAATTGGATAGCTTAGTCTAGAAAAACGAAGAATGAAAATGTATAAAAAAGTAGACAAAGAATAAGAATACATTTTAATAATACATACGAGTACGTGTATAAAACAGGTAAAGAAAACAATAGTATTACCTCTTCATCTTCAGCTATAAATTCTACTGTAGTTTGTTGCCTACTCTGCGACTGTTCCACTGTGTTTAGTTTCACCGGCCGCGCGTCTCCTTGATCCAATACTGAAACAAAAACAAAACTGTTAGTCACGTTAGAAATAACATTTCTCAGCATTGCTAATCATTTTTTATGTAATGCTTTATTACTTGTAATAGAAACAAACAATTTTATTTGAATCTCACTGGAAAAACACGTAAGATGAAAACTAACACTTGGCTATAGTTACAAGACTGTGTTTACTAATAAAATTAGTCCCCTTTGAACCAATACATCGAATGTATTTGTTCACAATAATTACCCGCTACTACGTCCGAGATATCCTTGCGTGTTAAATGCACTTAAATGGTTAAGAAAAAACAGCTTAAAGTTGACTCATAGCTTAGGGTACGCCCTAACAAGAAGAAATCATGTGTTAATTATCATAGTGTATAGCAGCTACGTGGCCTGCGGTGCCAAACACAAACGCAAACATATCAAACGAGAATTCTAAGTAAGAGGAAAATCGTGACACAATTTTAAACACAACAAGTTATTTGTTCAAACAATCCCAACTTTGTTTAAAACACAATCACAACAATACCTATAGGAAGAACAATTTTTTAACCAGAGTTCGTACACTTTTTGAATACTAAGGAAGGAAGCGAAATAAAATTGTATAAAAGAAGATTATTATAAGGCAAGACAGCTAGTCCCGTTAGTAATCTCCGTTTAAATCCACCACGTTCCGGTGTTCTTTCAACGAAATGTTATCTCTGAATTAATTAGCTTTTTGTTCTTGAAAGAGGGAAGCTTAAGTTAACAAGAGATTTGTTTTGGATAGACGACACTTGTTCGTGATTTACTTTTTAGAACTTTATAGTATGAGTCTCGCATGTAATAGATCAGCTTTATTTACAGTTTAGATATAGGTACGTTACACATATAATTGCGCAGATAAACGACTGAATGGCCTGTTTAATTTCCTTTCAATTCCAGAGTCAGTATCATTTTGGGAGTATGGCACTTAACCCAATGTATGACAATAGAATAGGCGTGCAATAGGCCCTATTCTATAAAACTAGCTGAAGACAGATGTGAGATGACACATCCTATCCTACTAATATCATAAATGCGAAATTTTGTAAGAATGGATGGATGGATGTTTGTTACTCTTTCACGTAAAAACTACTGAATGGATCTGGATAAAATTTGGCACAGAGATAGATTATGGTCTGGAATAACACATAGGCTACTTTTTAGAGCGATAATCGACATCCACGCGGGCGGAGCCACGGGTAACAACTAGTACAGTATATTTTTAGAATGATTTAAAACCAGGAGACAATATACACAGCCATATAGTTTGACTGCCTCGGTGGTCCAGTGGCCGCAGTATGCGCCTGCTGTGCACGAGGTTGTGGGTTCGATTCCGACACAGGACAAAACTTTGTGTGACCCACAAAGAATTGTTCTGAGTCTGGGTGTAATTTGTGTCCGTTAATTGTATGTTTGTAAAGTCCCCCGCGACACAGAGCTTGTTCTCTAGTGCGGGAGTTGTCTTTAAAAAAAAAAAAAAAATATATATATATATATATATATATAGTCCCATACGAGGAAGAGCCTAAACTATGGCAACCAGAAAACTGACGAACATTCTAAATAAATACTTATCTTTACATAAAAAATGAATCCCTATTTCCCTTGGTCACGGCATCACGCGTGCTGGACCGATTTTGGTAATTCTTTTTTTGTTGTGTTTGTTATTGTCAGGAGAAGGTTCTTATGAAAAAAAAAAAGAAAGTTGCGCTGAAAATAGTTTAACCCGGACGAAGTCGGGGCGGGCCGCTAGTTACAGATAAATTGCACCCACACACAAAACCAACAACCCGTGTTCTTCACATAAATATTTGTCCTAGTTGTAAATCGAACTCACAACCTCCACCTTAGTAGGCAAGATCACTAACCACTAGACACAAAACACACAAGACAATGAACACAAATAGCAAAGAGTCAATCGAGGACAAAATTCCATCGTCTACAACACAGAACCGTAGACGACAACGTTCTGCCAACCAAACAGAAAAAAAGGAATAGTAGGAACATTTCATTATCGCGTTGGACAAACAAGAATCGGCCGTCTCCACCTGAATCATGTTTATAATAAGTTGATAACTTCATTCTGCATTAACTACGCATTATCTACACCTGGGAAGTGTTTGGACCAAACGAACCAAGAGACTATAGCATGGGGTTCTCAAGAAAGGAGTTATAAGGTTTTTAAAGGGTCGGTAACGCGTGATTGACACCCCTGGTGTTGTAAACGTCCATAGGCTACGGTAACTGCTTACCATCAGGCGGGTGCTTGTTTGCCACCTTGCTAGTATAAAAAAAAACTATTGTATACCTAAATATATACATATATAAGTATTTTATGTAAAGATAGGCTGCATCGTTGAATTGATAAATTACTGTTAGAATGATGCAGCGAGTGGTAAATAAATAAATATATACATATATCAACTGATTGGAATACTGTTTTTTATACAACTTAGGTGGCAACAAGCATACGGATCGCCAGATGGTAAACAATAACTTGCCTAAAGACTATTACTATACCTGGGGTTCTGGACTTGGAGTCAGCCTGGGATAGAAAAACTTTCCTTAAAAACGTCTCTATCATCATCCCTGGAGACGTGTACCACTGTATGTAGTTATTTGGCTGTGGTCTTCTGTAAGGTGTAGGTCCTTTCTCAGGTGGACTTCATCGCCTTTATAGTATTACTAGACCAAATTAAATATCGAGTTTCACTGCATGTATAATACCAGCTATAGCTATTTCATTCACTTTGAGTTATATTCGTATTAAGTGTTTTATACGAATGCGTTAAGCAGTACCTAAGCGATAAACACGCTAACTCATTAACTCGTTATAAAAACGGTGTTTAAATTAAAATTGCAACATTTCATAGTTAATCACATTATGTAGCTATTTAGAATTACTGACACGTTTCAGAATTGAAGAAATAAGTTTTATAATTTATTATTTATTCTACTTGGGTGGCAACCAAGCATAAGGCCCGCCTGATGTTTAGCAGTTACTGTAGCCTGTAGACGCTTGCAATACTAGGGGTATCGTATTAGTTGCTGGCAACACGCAAGTACCCATTTTTTTTAATAATGAGCGCTGAAGACCTGTATAATATAATCTTCAAATAAACAAAGGCGTGCATAGCCCTCTAGGTAATTAGTAGGAGATGAAGGGCACCGTACCAGCTAGCAAACCGAACAACAACAAACTGGGAAAGGATACACAGCGGTATAGTTGTGTTTCTATGTGTGAGTACAGGTCTCCAGCGCTCATTTAGGGAAGCGTTTTAAAAGAAATGTTTTCCTATCCCAGGGATACTCCATTTTAAAGCTCTGGTGTAAAAAAATAGGTCGGTTAAAACGCAAGTTATGTGATAGTGGTATTGCAAATTTCTAAAGGCTACGGGAACAGCTGAACATCAGGTAATCCCACCAAAGAAGTATAAAAAGGTGCAATTTTGAATTTCGCAACGATCAAAAAAATTGAGATGTTTTAAGCAATCAATGATTACGAAAATTGGTTGTTACGATTCCTATTATGTAGCCTTTTGCAATTGTTTTAGGATTATCGTACAGATTCATTAACTCCGATGTATCCTACTGCATAGACATGTCTAACGATTAAGTAAGAGTAACTCGAGTATCAAAATAAAAAAATATATAATGACGAATTGGGCACCTTGTTCTTTTTTGAAGTCGGTAAAATATTTCCAATCGTTTTATATCATTTGCTGACACAATAGAGAATCAATTCTGTTTGATGTAGAATTGTGACAAGTAGTGACAAATGTATTGTGTATCTTCTGAGATAATAATGTACTAATATAAACAAGTGCCGTAGTAGTGAAATCATAATGTGACGTAATTCTATTTACAATGGGTAAGCCCGCAGTTTATTCATCAAAAATTATCAGCATTACCTGAATAAGGTACCTTTATTACAAGTACTTTACTTATGTATCAGTTGTTAAGATTTTTAAAACGTCAAACATTTGTTTTATAAAGTTTATTTATTTATTACAAACTAACTACTTTTTAAATATAAAATATAGCCTATGTTACTCGCCGATAATGTAGCCTTCTAATGGTAAAAGAATTTTACAATCGGTCCAGTAGTTTCGGAGCCTATTCAATGCAAACAAACAAACAATCAATTTTGTCCTCTTTATAATATTAGTATAGATATTGACAAGCAAACGGCTTGCTAGTAGGTATGACAGAATAGAAATTAAGTTAGATACTAACAATATGAATAATTATAGCGCAAAATTAGTGTCGTCACCTGGTAAGTAATAAACTGAGCTGAACATAATACCTGCCACGTGTTATATAATCAATGGGCCAAACTAACGACCTAGGGGGAGAGACCCTCTGAGTCGAAAGTATACGGGAAGCGATATCGCGGTAGGCCCTGACAGAGATAACAGCATGAACTAGACCCATGATATAAAACTAGTCCTTAGAGGCTCAAGATAGAGATAGATGAAAGGAAAATAAAGAAGCCTTAGCCCTATAGTCGGACAAGGCGACCTTATAATCATTTTCTCTACGTGTTTCGTAAAAAACATAATAAAATAAAAAATGTAGTGTCCATTTTATCAAAGTTCTCTCCGAGAACACCGGCATAATTCAAAGACCGTAACGGATTGTAGATTGAACCATGAAATCACCGAGATTTAAAATTCTTAGTAAACTCTATTGAAATAGGCACAACAATAACTTGGTCTTTCCTAATGACGAACAGGGAACATAAAAACGCACTGTGGGTTTATCCCGAAAACAGTTTAGAATATAAATAAGTTTTATAGGCCTAATGGTCTGGAACTAGAAAAGAATTATTACGCCGCTGCTACGGGTTGCCAAAACGGTCTGTATTTTGGCAAGCAAACCCATGGTATGTTTACCATGCATAAATACTGGTTGTCCCAGATTTCTGAAAACCATCGTGATTCCTTTACAAGTGTTGACTTTTCCCTTAAAAGACGAGAACTTAGCACAAATAAAGTATAGTACATTTACATTTATTTTTTTACTAGCTGTTGCCGCGGCTCCGCCCGCGTGGATGTCGGTTATCGCTGCAAAAAGTAGCCTATGTGTTATTCCAGACCATAATCTATCTGTGTGCCAAATTTAATCCAGATCCGTTCAGTAGTTTTTACGTGAAAGAGTAACAAACATCTATCCATTCATTCTCACAAACTTTCACATTTATAATATTAGTAAGGATATTTTACAACTCATAAAAAATGCGTGACAATAATGAAATCTGGCTTGTATCTTGACAATTGACAAGTGGAAATCATGACTGGTAACCGCAAGCGAAATTAAATTAATATTATAAAATGCATAAAAATACAGGAAAATAAACATATTTATTTAAAGGTAAACAATACGTTTACGAATGCCCACTTCCTTCCTTATGTGGGATTGTGCGATTATGGACTGTGACATCTAGATGCAAACATACTGCTTCAAGTATTACTGGTAAGCTTATGTGAATGTCACCTTAGGTGACACTCACATAAGCATTCACATAAGCTTAGGTGGACACTAGTGGACAGATGACCTGGTCAGGGTTGCAGGCAGGCAGCTCAAGACCGGCCTTTGTAGAAATTTATAGGGAAGGCCTACGCTCAACAGTAGATAACATCGGTTTAGCTAAGCCCTGGCACTGTAAATATCTTTGCGGTAGTTACAACTACCATAAGATAGGCTGTTTAAATATTAAAATACTAGCTGTTGCCCGCGGCTCCGCCCGTGTCGACGTCGGTTATCGCTGTAAAAAGTAGCCTATGTTAGTCCAGACCAAAATCTATCTCTGTGCCCAATTTCATCCAGATCCGTTCAGTAGTTTTTACGTGAAAGAGTCAAACATCCATCCATCTTTACTTACAAACTTTCGCGTTAATAATATTAGTAGGATTTATTGTATATAATTCAAAAACTACAACACCTATCTATGTCACAATAACAAACAACTTACAGTTAACACACAAGTAAAAAAAAGCAATAGATAAGTACTTGAGGTGTAATCAATGCAACAGTTCCGGTCGACAATCATAAATTTGTACTACACCGTGTGCATCCAAACGCGACGGCAGAGAGCGTTCATGTAGCGCCTCCACCTCCACTCAGAGCTCGGTACACAAGTCATCCACGCGATATAATTTTGGATACAAATAAATATTTATTAAGAGTGAAAAGAAACGAATTAGCAACGAATTTGGCAGAAGCGATAGTCGAATCGAAAAGTCAAAAAAATAAATGTATGGGACCTTTAGTCGCGTTTGGTCCAATACGCGTTTGGTCCAATTGTCAAAAACAGGCAAAAATCGCAGTTGGTCCAATTCGCGATTGGTCCAATTCGCGATTGGTCCAATTCGCGATTAGTCCAATACGCTATTGGTCCAATTCGCGATTAGTCCAATACGCTATTGGTCCAATTTGAGGTTTTATTTAATAAAACGTACCAGGAAAATTTTAGAACCCACACTGGTTAATGCGGAAGTGTTGTGTAAGACTGATGCAGTAAATGCTTGGAAAATGACATGTCCAAATACTGTCTTGCCAAACAGCCTGGATGGGCCGTTGTGCAGCATGAGAAGAAATTATCTTATTTCTACTGCTTCCAGTGCTGCGGAACGCGCCCGTTTACTTTCTATGGGTAAGTGGGAACCTGGTCTTTGGCTGCAGGCATTGCCATCGCCCAACATAGGCACTATGTTGGACGACACTACATTCCGCCTCGCCACTTGCCTCCGTTTGGGCGCTCCTTGTGTTTCTCCGCATCATTGTCTTTGTGGAGCAGCCGTCGACAGTCTCGGACACCATGGGCTATCCTGCAGCAGGAGCGCTAAGCCCAACTTAACGACATTATCCGTCAAGCTCTTGTCACCGCCGATGTATCAGCCGTACTTAAACCAAATGGTTTGGTACGTGACGATGGGAAGAGACCTGATGGTATGTCGTTATTGCCTTGGAAGATGAGCAGGCCTTTGGTGTGGGATGCAATGTGCGTTGACACCTTTGCACCATCACATCTTCTAAGTACAGCAGGTTGTGCTGGCGCTGCTGCTGAAGCTGCAGAGTCCCTCAAACGGCGAAAGTACAGCAATTTAGTTGGAAACTACATTTTTGAGCCGTTTGGGGTGGAGATTGTAGGTTCAAGGGGTCCGAGTGCTCGTTTCCTTTACAGAGACCTAGCGAAACGACTGATCGACGCTTCTCGTGATCAGAGGGCTGGCTTGTTTCTCGCACAGAGAATAAGCATTGCCATTCAACGTGGCAATGCCGCCAGCCTTCTCGGCACGTTCCCAGTAGACAGTGATGTTGTGAACAACAGTCTTCATTAGTATTATGTTTTTCCTTTTTTTGTATTTATGATTAAATTAGTTTTAGGTATATAAAACGTACATATTGGTACATATTTTTTTGTTATTATTTATAAAATGTTAAGAATCATATTTGTGTTACACTCTCATAGAGTTAAAATTGTATGTCGAAGTTGTACCATACAATAATAATATTTTTTTAGACAAATCGAAAAACTAAAATATACTGAAGTAGATAAATGTCGAACGCGACATAGATTTCCTTCCTCCCTACATAATTTTCTTTTGGTGCATCTCCACAACGAACTTCCATTTTTATTGTTTATATTTAGGTTATACCGATATCCATTATGAATCACTGCCACTTTTTTGAAAATTTTAAAGTTTCTCTTGTTTCGTCAATTTCAAATAGCAGATTATTTATTTTCAATTTCGAAATCAATTAACTACACAAACGCGGAACTAAACAAACGTCAAACGTAACAAACAACTATTTTTAACCGACGAAAAAAAAAAGAGAGGTTCTCAAGTCGACCCGTATATTTGTTTTTTTTTTTTTTTTTATTATTTTTTTTTTTTTTTATGTATGACCACGCATAACTTTTTACAGGGGCGGCCGATTTCGATAATTCTTTTTTTATTCGATAGGATATACTTTGAAGTTGGTCCCATTTTAACGACATTCAGCTCTTATGATGGGATCCATGAGGAATTGAGAGAACTTCTCAAATATTATAGGCAAACATATAACGATTTTGATATTTTCTACAATAAGTCAAGCATTTGCATCCAGAAAGTATCATTTGGTGAAGTAAAACAGATGAAGAAGACCACAAATGACTGCCAGAAGTTCTCAATAATAAGCATTTTGTGAATGGCGATAGGATAATATAGATATCGAATAAGATAGTTACAGCGACTGTAATAAAGTAAATTCAATGTTTTTGATGAAAATGGTACCATTAAACTAATCTGATGATGAACTTGGAAGGCATAAGCATCGGAACTCCATAAATAAACAATGTATTCTAGCCGTGTTTGGGCTTATTGGAGTGGTCATAAGATGCACTCTGATTGTAAATTATTAGATTTTCAGAAACTCCGTATTTTCAACTAGAAATAATACCCCTCGGTTAAATAAATAGGGAATAATTGATTGTTCACTCATAACATTTACATTTGTTTACCGTCTTTGTTAAAATTTGTTAAACATATACAGTTTTAATGACACTACATCATCAAGGAGACCTTAAATTGATCTACAACCGACATGGAAGACAGTTAAGGGCACTCTTCAATAGTTTATAGCAGCTACTTAACTACTAACAAACCATCTAACAAACAAATTATTTATTACGTAAAGTGAAATGGCAATAAATAAATGTTTAGCGCCGACTTAAAATAAATTAGTTATTTTCCATTAGTGCAGCAAAAATCAAAATCTTTGTTTGTAATCATAGAACATGGTTTATGTTTTGCATTGAAGCGTACAAATTTAAATTCTAAATCTAAGTACTCTGATTATAATTAAAACATTCATTGCCTATATTATTACAGATTAGAATAAACATATTTAATAAATTTTGTAATAAATATAAAAATAATAATAATAATGGTAATTAATTCAAAATGTTCGATTATAAAAAAAACCTCGGCCTGTCTACTGAAAACGCGGCCAAGAGACTGGCAGCATTGCCACGCTGAATGGCAATGCTTATTCTTTAAGCCAAATATAAACCAGCGTTCTGGTCACGTGAAGCGTCGATTAAACGCTTTGACAGAGTTTTGAAAAGACCGCGAGCACTTGCACCCCACCCAAACGGCTCAAAAACATAATCTCCGATGAGAATGCTGTATTTGCGCCCCTTGAGAGTCTCTGCAGATGCAACAGCAGCACCACCTGCTGTGCTTGGGAGATGGGATGGCGTGATGGCGTAGATACATGCTGCATCCCACATCAAAGGCCTACCCATCTTCCAGGGCAGTAAAGACATATCATCAGGTCTCTTACCATCGTTGTGTACACAATATAAATACCTACACAATTGGGTTCCCGTACAGCTGTAACGCCAGTGGTGACAAAAGTGCGTCGGAGTATGTCATTTAGGTTAGCGTGCCGAGATATATTTTAAGAGAGGTCGGGCGCTATAGCGCCCGTGTGTCCTACCCCAGTCGGGCTTGCTCGTTAGTATACTAACGAGCAAGCCCGACTGGGGTAGGACCTCCACCTTACAGAAAACCACAGCCAAATAACTACACACAGCGATGCAGTTGTGTTCCTCATTTAGGTATGCGTTTTGAAAGAAACGTTTTCCTGTCTCAGGGATACTCCATTTTAAAGCCCTAATGTAAAAAGGTGGGTCGGCAACACACACAAGTTATACCCCCAGGGTACGGTAACTACTTAACATCAGGCGGGCCATATGCTCGTTTGCCATCCAAGTAGTATAAAAAATATATGCGGCCTGCACTCCTGCTGCATGACAGGTCGTGGTGTCCAAGGCTATCGACGGCTTCACCACAGCAACATCTATGCAGAGAAATATGTAGAAGAAGCACCTAGACCAAGGATAAAAGTATTAAATATTAATGTCAGGATATTTAAAGCAGCTTCGTTAGCCTAAAAAAAAATTGTTTTGTGAACAATAAGACGATATTTGGTTCAGTGGCATAAGTGGTTACCTCGCCGTTTACCACTACGCGGCGTGTTTTAGGTTCGATGTCCATACGGGAAAAAAGTTGTGTGACCCATGGTGGTGCCAATGGTTGTCCCTAGTATGAGTGTACTTTGTATCCGTCAATTGTATATTTGTAAAGTTTCCCGCGACACAGGGCTTGTTACCTAGCGAGGGACTTGCCTTAAAAGAAAAGGAAAATAAAGATTTTGATTTTATTGTTTAATCAAAGGTACAAAAATAAGGGTAAGTAATAAAAAAAAAATTAAAACTTCTAAAATACAAAGATATATTGACTTTTTAGAAAAAATCGCGTTCTCCATCTTTGACCACGAAATAGATATAATATTCGTATTCAACACCCCCGAAAAGCTCGAAGTGGACACCATAACAGGTCACTTGTCAAAAGTAGTAACTCGTTAAAGGAGGTTACTCGCTAATCGGATTCGGCTGGGTAGTGTTTGAATGGCTTAGCCATATCTCCCTGTCCTAAATATCGCAGTATCTCAAGACAAAAATGTTTGACCCGTGTATGTTACCAGTGATGAACATTATACATCTGAGACGTGGTCGTATACTAACGCTGCACTGTGTTCATCATTTCAGCCAAAAGACGTCCACTGCTGGAAATAGGCCTCCCCCAAGGCTTTCCACAACTCTCGATCCCGAGCCGACCTTGTCCATCGGTTGCCCGCAACCTTAACCAGGTCGTCGGTCCACCTTGTTGGAGGCCTGCCCACGCTTCGTCTTCCAGTTCGTGGTCGCCACTCTAGAACCTTTCTGCCCCAACGGCCATCAGTTCTACGAGCTATGTGCCCGGCCCATTGCCACTTAATGGAGGCAATGACACTGTGTTAAACCTTAATAATAATAATATTTTCGAGACAACTCACACATCGCTATCTGATCCCAAAATAGGCAGAGCCTGAACTATGGTAACCAGACAACTGATAAACATACTTATATATTTCTAAATACATACATATTATAAATAAATTACACCGAGACACAGAACAAACATTCGTGCTCATCACACAAAGATTTGTCCTGGGTGGGAATCGAACCCACGACCTCCGGCGTAGCAGTCAGAGTCACTAACCACTAGACCAACAGGCCAGTTAATGCTTATGTATACATAAGCATAAGGATTTATTTGCGCTGTGTAAATCTTTATGTATAGTAAGCTTAATGCTTATGTTTACATAGCATAAGGATTTACACAGCCCAGTGATCTCAGTCAAAAGACGTGCACTGGTAGACCAGTGCGCGTCTTTTGATTGAGATCATAAGGACTTTATAACCAATTTGTGATGTATAATTATTGATTTGTATATGTAAGTCACAAAAAATTAAAAAATAATATCTTTTTAACAAAAAATTGAACCGACGAAAAAAAAAGGATTTGAAAAGTAAAAAATAATAAAGTTTTGAGTCGGCGCCAAACTAACGAATAAGCAAATTAATCTATACCTACATATATAATACTTGCCGTAACTGATTCACCAACGCAGAGCATATACATAAAGTGAGATGATGGCTTGTTTGTTTGGCGCCGACTCAAAACTTTATTATTTTTTACTTTTCAAATCCTTTTTTTTTCGTCGGTTCAATTTTTTGTTAAAAAGATATTATCTTCAACCTACCCTCAATACCTGCAATTATCCTATGCATTTTGTTTTTGCGATGGGCCCAATTGTGCTTACAACCTTACTTAAACCTACGTACAATAAATAGGTACACACTGTTTATAAATTTCGTTTTGATTTGTGTATATAAATATAGGTTAAATACATAAACAATATAAATATTGTGTTGTTTCATGTAATTAATGATATATATGGTGGCCATTATTACAGGAAGATTCTGCGTATATAAAACTGCCAATACGACCTAAGCGGACGGATAGGTCCCCAGGTCACAACACCCTTCTCACCAGCGCCATCCTTGTGCCACACCAACAACAAAAACTAACCCTCAACCTACCACCATAAAAAAGAAAAATTTGACCAATCGCGTATTGGACCAATCGCGTATTGGACCAATCGCGAAATGGACAAATCGCTAATTGGACCAACCGCGAATTGGACTAACCGCGAATTGGACTAACCGCGAATTAGGTGGATTGGACCAAACGCGTATTGGACCAAACGCGACTAAAGGTGTTCTTTTGACAGTGTAATGTACTTATGGCATATAGTTCGTCAGTAAACAATGACAATATAATTAGGTCATCTTATTCCGATACTTGTTATGATATAAAACTTTACAGCTAATAATCCCAGTACAGTTAAATAAATCAAAATAAATCAATCCATAAATATATCTCACGGCTAGACACGGGACAAGAAGAGCTGAAAGAATTTAAGCCTAGAGCTGATGTGTAGCGAGGAATGTGTTTGTTAGAACCAATAGAATCGCTTCATTAACCTACACAACGAGGTAATCCGACAAAGAACCAAAGTTACCGACATAGCTCGCAGACTTAGCAAGCTGAAGTGGCAATGGGCTGGTCACATCTGCAGAAGGACCGACGGCCGATGGAGCAGACGTGTCCTAGAGTGGAGACCGCGACTCGGTAAGCGTAAGGTAGGGCGGCCCCCAGCTAGGTGGACCGACGACCTAAAAAAGGTCGCTGGGACGGACTGGATGCGGAAGGCGGAGGACCGTGTGCTGTGGCGCGTGTTAGGAGAGGCCTATGTCCAGCAGTGGACTGCGATAGGCTGATTGATTGATTGATTGATTAACCTACACTCGTTCCGTTAAAGACAAATGAAGCGATTCTATTGGTTCTAACAAACACATTTCTCGTTACACATTTCTGATAGAAATACTGCCTTAATGAACACTTGCTATGCTCTAGCTTTTTAATAAATTGCACCAGCACGTCGTGTGAAGCCGGGCGAATCGCTAGTTTGCTAATGTATCTTTATTGTTATTAAGTAAGTAATGTGCTAAAAAAGGGCCTAATTAAAAGTACCCACCCGGAACCGACGTTCATGCATGAAGAGGTCGATGAATGTTAAAGAAGCTAAATAAGTAAGTCTAAATCAAAGTAATTGGCATGCCTTCCACAGTGGAAGATAGAAGTGATGTAAGTACGTAAAGCCGTTGGTCCTGCGCCTTACCTCTCTCTCTCTCTCTCTCTTAGGCCATGTCGGATTGCCGTACCACCGGACTATGAGAGTGAAGGAGTAGAGTTTGCACCTGTTTATACGCACACACTTGTGCACTGCCGATATCGGTCTGGACGACCATTACACGTAATTCGATTGCGTTACCTCACTATTTACCACTGCGAGTCGCGGTGTGTTGTGGGTGCGATCCCTCCCCACACGGGACAAAAAATAATGGTTGTCCCGCTAGTTTGGATGTACTTTATGTCCCGCGACACAGGGCTTGTTCCATAGCGCGGGCCTTGTAAAAAAAAATCGAATAAGATACTTGATCCAAATTTATTTCATCCATCTCAGAGTCAAAAGACGTCCTGGACAAAGGTCTTCCCTATAACAAAATTATCAAAACAGTATTTTAATGAACATATTGCTTAGATAAATATTGTGTCCGGTCATTATCATTGACAGTGTCAATGTAATCGATGTATGCACTTGTCTATGTTTTACATCTCATCAAACAGTGTTGGAGTGGCCACTACACCCACAAGGCCGGACGGAGCTAACGTGATCAAAATGTTAGGCAACATTTTATAGGGCAATAAAATTTAATGATGTGCATAAAAATATACCACTAATCTTAATATTTTCAAACAGACAATTTAGCTAAAACTACTGCAAACCACGCTGATTAAAATGATGGGATAATATAATACTAGCGGACCTGGCAGACGTCGTCCTACCCGGAAAAGCTGATATATCGACAGCAGCGCCACCTACCGGGTCCAATTGTGAATCTGAACCATCCGGGGCCCTAACCGAAGACACACACAAAATTTCATTAAAATCGGTCCAGCCGCACACGCACATAAGAAATAAATATATAAAGGTAGCAAAAGAACAATTCATAAAACGCAAAAAAAGAGATAATGCAGTGTTATTGCAAAGAGGCAATATAATCACGATAAATCAAATCACAATTTTGATCACGGTGGTCAATTTCGGAAGCGAACGGATGATCAGATGCAGGACCAGCTTTACATACTTTCTGAGGCAAAGGCATGAGATTATTGCATAACGTACAAACGGACAGTACTATCTCGACAATGTACATATTGTACATGCATAATAATTGGTGGTTTAATTTATGTGTTTATGCAATAAGCGGTTAATAGTACAGATTTTTGATTAATTATTTCTGAGAGAAGAATACGGATGTGCTGTAACCTACAATTTATAGCACTATTGACTATAGCCACTTATTCACAAGGGAGATAAAGTACATAGCATTGCTGCCAAGGACTTATTTCACTGAGAATCAGACGAGCACATTAGAACTGGAACAGTCAGTGCTACATATCTACAAAGCCCTCTTAATATCCCCGGATAAGCGGCCAATCCTATAAATATTATAAATGTGAATGTTTGTGAGGATGTTTGTTACTCTTTCACGTAACAACTACTAAACGGATTTAGATGAAATTAGGCATAGAGAGAGATTATAGTCTGGAATAGCAAATAGGCTTTTTTTTTTTGCGATAACCAACATCCACGCAGGCGAAGCCGCGGGCATTAGCTAGTAATAATATAAATGAATCAATTAATTTATTTAAATAAAAGTGAGTGATTAACAGTGATTATTGAATTATACCTAAAAATCAAAACTTTAAACACATGTTTAAGCCTTTATTTGGTCCCAAACTAGACCAATTCGGGCTTGAGCGCTCCACTGATGGAATCTCTATCAGGTCGAAAATACGTATACGTAGCTCCATAACACATTTATCAGCTATAGGCAAACAAATGACTAATTCTGAAAGTAAGTTAAGAGACTATAAAAAATGAGTCATGCCGGACGCTACAAAAGGCTGTGTCCGCTATGATATTTATCTTATGGTGACCTACAAATGGTTTTTTGTCTCGAGTTAAATGGTGAGACATAACAAGCAGTGGAGAAAATCGTATTTTGGTGATCTCGGATAGCATCTCGGATAGAGTGTCCAGAACAGAATCCAATACTTGAGATTGTTGTCCCGCTTCGAGGTCGACACATCGTACACATTACTCGATTTCTCGTATTTAAATCTTTGGATTTTCGTAGGACACTACGACACGATACGATCGACTTGTCAAATGGAACATGGAACAGCAATAAGTTTTTATATTGGCATTAGAAAGCGCTGGATGCAAGCAGCTGAAGATCGGCCATTGTGAAAACATATGGAGTAAGGCCTATGTTCAACATCATCTCAGTCTGCTCACATCCATCATCAAGCTAGTGACGATGATAAGAACATAGAAAAAGAGGGGAAAGTTGAAAGACGTAATTAAATAATTATAATTATTAAAATGCAATTTGGTGTAAACGCAGCAACCATAATTAATTTTGCAATAAACAATAAGTAAATTCACATGTACAACCAACTATAGTAGAATGGTGGCGGGTTTCCTTCGACCTTTCGCTATACTCGAAAGGGAACGAGGACAGGTCACACTACTGTAGTTTATTAATATAGTATCGAACAGTATAAGCATTATAGCATTTGTCTTCTACAAAAGGTTAAGTTATGTCTCCACATGTTACGTTGGCCCAACAAGCGCAAATATTGGTCAAAGTCAATTGGTCAGTTACCGTAGTATATGGACGCTTGTTATACCAGAAGCATTACTAGCTAAAATATGAAAGATACTACAGAAAGTTTACGCAGAATGACAATGTAATGTGAAAACAATGTTTGTCGATGTTCTTATTGACCAAACAAGTTAAGTTACAAAGAAACGCATACGAAGGTCACAAGCAATAAATGAAATAGGAAATCCAGAAAGATGATATCAAACTACGTAGCTAAGCCTTGGTCTTGGCAGTGAACTGGTAGTACGTGACCAATAGAAATGGGTAGAGGCTTTAGAAGAACAGACAAGAAGCTCAGGTAACTCTTGTTTATCGCCAAGTACTCGTAGTTACAATGTTTTTCACGTATTTATAGTAAGCATGCAACTAAATCATTCTATTTTATTATCTCACATTAATTTTACTGCATGGTTGGTGGTTAAGGCTTAAGTGGTTACCTCGCTATTTACCACTGCAGAGGGACCGCATTGTTCTAAATCTGGGTGTACTATGTTTCTGGGTGTACTATGTTTTGTAAAGTCCCTTGCTACCGTAAAGGATATGTTGCCTAGTACAGAAGTTCTTTTTTTAAAAAAGGAAGAATAATTACAATAATTTCTGCACGACACAGAACTGTATTAGAACTGAAACTGATACAAACTGGTTGTAATTTGTAACCATAGAGTATATTAAATGAGTCGTTTTAAACTGGAAACCAATTTGTAATAGACGCCAATCGACCTTTAGAACCAATAAAGAGACATTGGATAGATAACATAAATTATAATAATATGACGACAACGCTCTTATATTACCTAAGTATTATTATGCTGACTGCTTCATTGGTCTAGTGGTCGTGCTTTGTTGATCACAAGGTTCCAGGATCAATTTCTAGAGCTGGTCAAAAATAGATATTGGAATTCGCAAGAGATATTCGTGCGATGTTTACACCGCTGTGCCTCTGAAAGCACGTGAAGCCGTTGGTCCTGCGCCTGATCTCTCCACTCGTGTTGGATTCCCATTGGACTATAAGAAGGGATGGAGAGAGCACCAGTGTTCGTTCATTCCATCGAGATTAACCGCCGTGACCGAAATCCGGTAATGACGATATTCTTATTATTAGTGACACAAATGATCTTTAATTAACAACTTGTTTTAAGATGCCCCTACAATAATAGTCATCACGCCGTTACATCGTCACGCCGTTTGTTTTATTATCGATCTTGAAAGATTATTGGAGTGTGAAATCGATTCCGTCGTTGAGTTCGGTTGTTACTGCAACAATAAAGTTTCAATTTGTGTATCGTGTTTCGATTAGTGATGTCGGTAACCTTTCAAGTATTGTCTTTAGGCGAGATCGGGTGAATCAGTGAAATTAGTCGCTACTAAATATAATTTTGATGTTTTTCTTTTTGTCTTATCTAAGTAGCAAACAGGCATATACAATGCCTGGTGGTAAGCAGTTACTATAGCCTATAAACGCTTGCAACTTCTAGAGCTAAACTTTTTACACCAGGGTTTTATGCTATGGGTAATCCTTGGATAGGAAAAGGTTTCTAAAATAAATGTATTTCTATATAAACAGTAGAGACCTGTCCCACACACAAGAACACAACTACTTACATTTTGATTGAACAGTGCAGGAAGAGAATAAAATGAATTTTCTAAAGTTTTTGCAAACCTATCTAGTTGGTAATTCTAATAATTTGTTTGTTGTGACATAGCCGCTATTTATGAACAAGCAAATCTATATATCGCCACTAGTTACAAAAATAACGAGCTTTCACAACAATCACACACTTGCAAGTAAGCTATAAACGTCAGAATTGTAACGTAAACCTAGTTACGGTACAAATTACACAAAAAACTGTTTCGAATTTACTAAATTATCACATAAATTTTATCAAAATCATTATTAGCAGTATACATTTACACATATTAATTAAATATGGTCAATGGTCATGACAATTTGACATTTCGCGACTCTAGATTGCTGTTTTGTGATTGGTTCGTTCTATAAGTTCTCAACCTATGTCTTCGGTTACCAGTCCGCCATATTTCTTTACACACTGCCATTTTTGCATCGATTCAAATGCAGTAGCGATGCAAACGCGATATAGTTGCATACCGTCAACCTTTACACACTGCATCTTTTCGCATCAAACAAACGCGATGTTGCGCGTCAACCTTTTGCAGGAATACATTCAATGCGATGTAGACGCGTTACAGACGCTTGCTGTCAGCCTTTACAGGCTACGTCTTTTAGCATCGATACAAACGCCATGCAAACGCCTTGAAATCGAAAGTGTATAGAAGCATAATACTTTACTTAAATAAAAAAAACAGCGGCTCAGCCACGTCAGAGAACGCCCACGCCTAGATCAAATAACAGCTCATACGACAAATAAACACATGCCATAATCAAGGTAACCGCTAAATGATCTCTATAGTTACAAAAGCCCTGATGTTATCTTGGCCGAATGCTATACAAGCAGCGTGGATCGCGTGGTTGCCGCTAGGCACAAGCGGTTACTATGACATCATGCCAAACCAGTCGAGTGGGATTTGTACTTCTGCATGGCGTGATGACCAAAACGGTATACGTAGGAAATATTTGCAATCATCATTATTAAAGCTATCACGATGTCAGTTATGGCTGTATAAAGCCACTCTTGCATCTACTGATAGACAGCAGGATCGTGGAAAACTACCGGGCGATATCCTAAGAGCATCAAGGTTACGGTCGAAATAATCGGTTGGTTTAATTAACCATAGTTTGACATTGTATCATTATTATATGTCATCGTGTGTCGTGAGGCTAAATGCGGAAAATACCTCAATAAACTCATTAAATTATGATTGGCAGTTCTGCATATAGATAAGGAAAGATTAACGGTCTGTATTCTGGTATTATAAACAAGGTTGGATCCAGTTATTATTTATGAGAAAAATGTTGACAGACTTAATAATAATTGTGTCAAAATAATACTGATTGTAGCTATCCATGTAAGGATCGTTAGACAGTGGAACAGTGATCGTATTCTAACAAAACAAATCAAACCTCCTTTATGTTTCGGCGACGACCAAAGAGGGATCAGGTGCAGGACCAAAAGCACATTAAGCCATTGGTCTCACAGGATCAGCCTCTTCGACATCCGGACAGGGACACGACCAGATAAGGATAAGGTGTACCTGATCCCTGTCCGGTCGTGTCGGATGCCGAAGGAATAGAGATCGCCGGGACTGAAATCGGTCTGGAGAACATTATATCGAAGCAAACAATAAAGCTAATGCTATATGGCGTCACTCCAAAACGTAAAAAAGCGGTGGACAAATTCAAAGTTAAGAGTAGGGGCTCGGATGGCTCAATTGGTACTGCGCTGGGCCATAACTCAAAGAGGCGCAGGTTCGAATACTGCTCCAGGCTCGATTTTTTTCCATATTCCTTTAAATATTTCATAGTTGATGATATATGATCAATCAATTTTCATTCAATACTATAAATTTAGCATTCAGACGACCACATAGTTGCCGACAATAGGAACGTGATCTGGAAAGATTACATCTTTTAGTTATCTCACTTCCATGTTAAGTGCACTATGTCTGCAATGTTTTACATGTAAAACTAATGGTACGTAAAAAGTTTTTATTACTTTCTGTATTCGTATCTCTTAAGATACTTTGTTGCTAGCTATAAAACACGCTGAGGAACAAAAACTAGTTGTTATTTTACTGTGAAATATTCAGATTGATTCAACTCTGATTAAGTGCAGACTAAGCTAGTCTAACTCTGAATAATCGACGCATCATGACTGAATCTCATTAGCCTCTTAAAGTTTTTGTCACTGGGCAAAACAGCTAAACAGCTAAAAAAAGATAGACATGGCAGCATTGATATAAATTCGCAGATCGAACTAAATATTCCCACTAATACACAATCATGCTTTAAATACCAATCAGCAACGCAAAGGTAAATAAAGGATAATTGTGGTAATACCCGAGGTATGTATATTGTATATTATGCAACGCGATTCTTTAAAAGTTAAAATTCAAACTATAATATTATTATAACAGCAGTTTCAAGTGATCCCTACTTTTAGGGAAAATCGAATCTCGCTAGCAAGTCTAGCAACATTAATTTTGCACATGTGTGCGTGTCGCCGAGTATAAGCAGGTGTGCTTCATTTGTACCGGTTATTGGGAAATTATTATTCTATTATAGGCGGAATTATTTTAAGTTTGCCTGCTGAGAAAAAGTACATTGGCTTCTTCCAAAATACGTATCAAAACTTTTTGAATTTATATTGCGATTAATTAATTAGATATATTTCTGGCAATGACACTATTTGCAAATTAAGGCCAAGCAGAAGAAAATGCGGCTCCGATTTAAAAAAAAAGAATGACACATTCTTTATTTAAATTGTATCAAATGTACAAATAATTATGAGCAACTGAAGGTGAAGGCCATGACGCGTCTAAATTTCGATCAATCAAAGAATTGGGGACGGCTGGTCTTCAATTATGGAATAATATTAAAACATCTTCTAGACTCTTGATTTATATGTATGTATAGACATATAAATCAATTGTCTGAGGGTACGTCTAAGGAGGAATGCCTATTGTCTTAGAGGCTATGGGCCTAAAAATAGATGTTATCTTGGTGGGTTTACTTATTTTTTGTGGAAAAGAATGATCTTTTAGAGACGGGTGGATAAATAACTATAAATTCAATGTTGGAGGCAGTTGAAAGGATTTTTAATGAAAGAATAAGTCATTTTGCACAGCCTACAGTGTTGATTGTGGAGTCAGACAATTTGGTCATAAATAAGCATTCACCTTTTTTATATTTCTCTAGCTACAGACATCAGAATATGTCTACGTTTTAGATATAAATTGTCACAGAGTTATTATCACATTTATATTTACTAGTTCATATAATAAAATCATAATGCACACAATGCATGATAATAAATTCGTCCCTGTTTTGGACGTGGCCCGCTGCGTTCACTGATGAAAACCAGATAATCTATTGTCTGCCAGGAAACGAAAAACATTCAATTTATGTTACGGTGGCACTTGACGTAATTGTATCCTACATTCGTAAAAATAATTAGGTAAAGTTATAACAAATAAAATGTTATATCATCTTATATGCTGATGGCAACAAAAAACATGTGATTAATAGTTTAGGAAGAAAATGGAAGTATCTGTGAAAAAGAGAAACACATAACAGAAATGTTGTCACGACCCAGTAGGTAGGTACAGCTAGCAACGACACTAAGCTGAGAATATTTGAAAATTAATCCTAGAGTAATTAAATTGGGACTGTTCGTCTAGTGGGATTACCTATTAGGTATATCCTACTAATATTATAAACGCTAAAGTTTGTAAGTATGGATGGATGGATGGATGGATAGATGTTTGTTACTCTTTCACGTAAAAAATACTGAACGAATCTGGATGAAATTTGGCACAGAGCTAGATTATGGTCTGGAATAACACATAGGCTACTTTTTACAGCGATAACCGACATCCATGCGGGCGAAGCCGCGGGCAATAGCTAGTGGGTGAATAATATTAAAAATCAATAAAGATTAAAACGTAAGCGTAATGTAGAACGCTTTTAGGTAAGGTGAAGCGATGATCTTTGCAAAGCGGCTGGTAGAAGCTGAATGCGAGAAGCCAAGGATAGTGCTAAGTGGTGCACTCGGAGAAGCCTATGTCTAGTATTGGACTGCGATAGGCTAATGATGACGATGGACATTAAAACAGATAATAACAGAAGATAAAAATGACGTAAAGAGTTGTTAAATATAATTACATAAGTTGACCTACGATACGCCGCGCCTCTTACCACATTAATAATGAAAAGTAAATGTACTAAGATAACACAATATCCGTGTTAATTAAAACCTATCATAAAAAATCTGTAGCAATCACAGGTATAATTATACTTGGTCTGCGGCAGAAGTAGTTCTTAAATTTCGACAAAATATGTAAGTTTTCTTCGATAAAGTGACAAAAACGGTTAGTAAAATTTACCTATTGCAAAGGTTCGCCGATTAAACAGACATGGATAATTAAAATGGTGTGTAAGTCAGGTCGTTCTTTAATTTCAAGATAGTATAATATGGTAAATATGTGTAGGATGTAAGTGAAACAACGAAATTAGCTAGTAGATAGACAAGACTGTCAAATTCTAAAAAACTAATGCTTACAGTAAAATAAATTTTAGCACACTTTTTCCCAGGCTCATGCAGGCAAAGAGACGAAAAATTACAAATATGATTACATACCTACGTATACAAGCGGGCAACCTATCAGCAGTTTTGGGGGTTTACCATTACATTAACTGTTGAATAAATAAGCAAGACTTGATTAAATTAATTCCAAACACTAATATAAAGACTTTATTTTACTTTTAGATTATTTATTTACATTGTATTAAGTATAATAATTTGTAATCACCACTTGCAAATAATTGACCAATCTTTTATTAATCTTATTCTATCCTGCTAATAGATATTATATATTTGCGAAAGTTTGTGAGGATAACGCGAAAACTACAAAACAGATTTTAATGAAATATATGACATAGATTAATTTTTTAAACGTGCAAACCCTGATCACAAAATAAGTCAAAAATCTTAAACGTTAAACGCAATATTTCCTCTTAAATTCAGCGTGTCCTCGGTCAGGAATACCGGAGTGGCATGCAGCACTCGCGACCGGTTCCGTGGCCACACCCATACAATAAACATCTGGTCTACAACATGTACCACGAAATTCTTGCAACTGAACTTTATCGTCCAACACTATACATACTAATTAAAATCCTTTTTTTATTGGAAGAAAGAAATAATGCTTTACAATTTTGCTCATTTAAAATTTGTATTTTTAATATTTTACGTATACAAAGATTATATCGGCAAGGCAAGAGTGAAGAGGTATTATTGCAAAGATTCAAATTAAGGACAAAAATTGCACTTATAAAGATTAACACAGAAAAATTAACGAACAATGGCAAATTTTAGTTTTGAGAGGGCATTGAACCGACAACACGTTGTGCGGAGCAAAATATCAAATTTACTACCAACGCCACCGCACCAACCTGTGCACTTGTGCAGACAGACATTAATAAGGAAATAGCCTAATGTTATATCTTACACAATTTATTCTCAATTGTTCCGATACATAAGTATATTTAGGTTTCACACGAAGATTAAGACAACTATGGTTTAAATAATCTGGGATATTTGAGCACAGTGGAACTAGCAACTATTCATAATACTCAGAGCAAGAATAAAAGATTCAAAGATAGTATTAAGAAGCATAATACCTGTATTCTGCTTCCCTAATTTAATTTACTTATCTGAAATTGCGTCAATTTGTTGTCAGTTGTGTACGGCAGAACTGAGATGCTAGAAAGCCGCAAAGCGACATTCTTCGAAATACGAAGTAAGCGAAGTTGCAAAAAGATGTTTATATTAAAATACTTTAGAAAACCAACGATATTAGTCAAAATGTTATCTTATGTAATAGCAGATAAGCTAACAAAGGTGGAGAGAAACGAAAATTCTTCGCGCTTACCTAAATAATTAATTAACATTCTTGCAGAAGAACGCCGAGGTTAATTTTATTTGTAAGGCTGGAAATGCATTGCTAAATTAACTTGTGAACACTTCATAATGGGTCTGGCTTTACTACAATATGCATTTATTTGTGATAAGTTCAACATTATCATATGACATAATATAAAATATCATGCCTGTATGTAGAGCAGGTTGTTCCCGTTCTCTCCAAATCGGTTAGCCTTTTTTATTTTCATATTATAATGCCAGGAGTTCTATCATTTTAAACATGGTCGACAGAGCTTCGCTCTACGTTATTTTTTAGGAATAGCACCTAATTTAATATGAACTTAAAAAGCAAAACCTTATCTAAATACAACATTAAAATATCCTTGCATTTGTTAGCTAAAGATACGGAAGAGACTAGATCCTACAACACAGGGAATCCTAATGTAGGGCTTCAGCCCATGTACTGCAGGATGTTTGAGACAATAAAAAACGTTTATTATTATTTTTATTTAAGCAAAATCTTTAGAACCATTTTCAAGATAACCGAGAGCTCGTTAAAAATGATTAGATCATTAGATTTAATTTAAAGCCCTGGAGCAGATTATAATCGATAACAACAATTACTTTATTATAAAAACGTCAACACAAAAACGAATACAATAAAAAATAAATAGACTCAGAACCATATTTGAACAGTTTAAAACTTTTATATTAACACAATGCCATTTGCCAGTTTTGCTACTAACTGTACCGTGCTACAAAATATTTGTAAGTCACGGTTAGTCGTATGTTTTGTTTGTTCCAATGATTTATCTATTAAAGATACTGTTACTAATCAACTATGGAGTTAAGATAAAAAAAAGTAGGCTACGTGTCAACAAATCTGAGACCATTATACTATATTATGATACATGATTTCACCCACACATGTAACATAGTGATAAAGGTAACATAGAAAGAACTGGAGCGCACAAATAGACTCAAGCTCATATGTAAGACTCAAGAGCTAAAAGATACTTTAGTTCTCTAGTCTTGGATGGATTCCTGTGGTAAATAGTCTTGAAATTCATTATCTGAGTCCATTCATTTAGATTCTGCACTACACAAGGCGCTCATGAGCGCCACTCGGGACACATTTATGTGGCCGAGTCTGGGTACAGAATGCCCGAGTTACAGACCATGATTTATTGTCCGGGATTTATTTAAAAAAAACATTTTCAAACCCCAACGAATCGAATAGCTTGGTTAATAAACAACTGGTTTAGAACTTCGACAACCGTTTCAATAAACACACACAGTCGTAAATCATATCAATCAAATGAAACGTACGCTGTACAATTGCATACGTGCAACAAGTACGTATAGGTCAGTTAGCGTGGTGTGTTCGAGCCAGTTCGAGGTCAAGATTTACGAGTAAGTCTACCTATGTTTCATTACTCATTACGAAAACGAATACCGCAGCGGTGTTCCAATTGAATCTAACGTACGCACAAATGCATCTTCGTTCTTTGGTTATTGCATTCTTTCCAATATTGACTTTTAATGTTAGGTAATATTCTATCTTCTCTGTACTGTTTCTGAAACAAGTTCAAACGAGCAGAGGCAGTTGATTCCGAAAATTAAAAATTTTGAGCAGTTTCTAATGAATGCGTGCAGCGGAAGAAATGCGACCGTAGAATAATAAAGGATTGAAATTGATTATTCATGAAGCGAATAGGAAACAAATCGTGGAGCAGCTAGAAACAAAATCAGAGTGAATGGGATTTAAATCATGGAGCGGGTAGGAATGCAATCATGGGAGTGGATGGGATTGAAATTGTGGACCAGATAGGAATGAAATCATGGATTGGATGGGATCGAAATCGTGAAGCGGTTAGAAATGATGGGATCGAAATCTTGGATATGACTGAAATTGTAACAAAAACATTGTCGAGCGAGACTTTGTTTAGAAACATTAATTTAATAATTTACAACCAAGCTATGACTATCTTAATTACTATGATTTATTAAAGACTTATGATGTTAGCGTTCTACAAATCCATATTATATTCAACACAATCACGACAATACGTGACCGATCTGAATAGTTAACAGATTTTCGCAACATAAACGTTGCACTAACATTAAACATACAACGTTTATGCTAATGGTGCAAAAGGCCGCAACTTTCACATTAAACCGCTTAAAACAACATTCACACACAGGGATTTTATTTATTCATTAACTAGCGACGCGCCCCAGGCCCCAACTCGCCCGTGATATTAATTTTTTACTGTTTGAGGATTGAATTTCTAAAAATCCCTTCTTAGTGCTCACTTGCGCCATTTAAGAAACCCCCGCGGCGCTCCTTTTCGTAGGTTACAACAAATTCGTTGCGGAGTCCACGGAGTTGCACGAGTGTCAAAGCTCGGTGTATCAGTTGGTTACTCCGCTGTTAATCCTGGCTCACAGCGGTGGGCATAAGCGTAGGATTGTCCCGTTAAAAATGTTTGTAAGTTTGTAGCACCAGCGCTTTAGGCTATGCATTCATGAATCTGTCAGCCAGGACATTTACTTACATATCTGAACTAATTTTATAAAGAGGAAAGATTTGATTTTTTGTTTGTTACGATTTTACTCAAAAACTACTCGACCGATTTTTTAAATTCTTTTACTATTATAAAGCTACATTATCAGCGGGTAACATAAGGTATATTTTATTGAAGAAAATATTCTAATTACACAAAAACGAATCCCTATTCTCGAAGTCTTACTATAATCATACGATTTTCTAAAACATTTAGTGTCAATAACACTTAGATGTTTACTCAGAGAATTGGACAAAGATATACGTCTGATACGTTTATTGATTTTCTATGTACGTCTATCCGCCGGTCGTGACATTTGCGTGTATTAAAGATCTTGGTCATTACCCCCTTTCTGTTGTGTGTATTTTAAGCTTAAGGTTGCTTTACCCTGTCATTGGTGAGACAGATGACAAGAAATAATCCCTAGAGAGTTATTTTTATGCTAGTTAGGCAGCAAATTAGCTTACGGTAAACCTGAGAGTAAGTAGTTACCGTGCTTGCAATACCACTTGCGTGTGCCGACCCAAAAATTTTAAAGCAAAGTTTTGAAATGGAGTATATAGAGTATATAGGAAAGGAAAACGAATTTTTAAAAACGCATCCGTAAATGAGCATTGGCATTTGGTACTCACAAAGGAACGTAACTATACCTCTGTGTGTAGTAATTTGGCTGTGGTCTTCTGTAAGGCGGAGTTTTTTTTATACTACAAAGGAGGCAAACAAGCATACGGCCTTATGTAAAGCTGATGTAAGCCTATGGACGCTTGCAACACTAGAGATATCACTCGCGTGTTGCCGACCCTGTAAAAACCTTACCCCTCTGTCTTTTGTAAGGCGGAGTTTTTTTTTTATATTACCAAGGGGGCAAACAAGCATACGGCCTTATGTAAAGCTGATGTAAGCCTATGGACGTTTGCTACACTCGGGATATCATTCGCGTGTTGCCGAACTCCTTTCTTGAAGAACCCCATGCTATAAGTCTGGGGAAAACCACGGCAGGGAGCTCATTCCACAACCTAATCGTGCGTGGAGTCCCTTTAGTCGGGTTTGCTCGCTTGTCTGGTGCAAAATGAAATAAAATACCTACCTAAATATAACACTGTCCTTGGTTGAGTTAGAGGACAAGTACGGCAATCCCCAGAGAGTTCATCGCTAGTATGGTATGTGAAGTATACATGACATTGTAATACTGAATAATTTAATTTTATAATAACACATGTACATAGCATTTACGAATGATTAGAATAACGAGGCATAGGTACATGTAATTACAGTTCTATACGTCGTAATGTCCTCATAACCGAGTTTCGATTACAGTGCACAAATACAGATATGTCTTCTTATAGTCCGATGGGACGGTAATCCGAAGCGACTGCTACGTACTTTCCCGGTTGCCATCATTTTTTTTGGAATTAAAGTATTTTTTTTTTTAGTTTTTAAAAGCCAACTCCCGCACTACAGAACAAGCTCTGTGTCGCGTGGGACTTTACAAACATACAATTAACGGACACAAATTACACCTAGACTCAGAACAACTCTCTGTGGGTCACACAAAGTTTTGTCCCTGTGTGGGAATCGAACCAACAACCTCGTGCACAGCAGGCGCATACTGTACCCACTGGACCACCGAGGCAGTCAAAACATTGGTTATATTACGCAAGAAAAAAAGTACACAGTATCAAAATAAAATACAATATATTTTTCTTTCTGGCGCTGGCTTTCTGTGTATTGCGCCAATCGATAAATACCGTTTAACGAAAAAATATTTACAACTAAACTTTTCAAAAGCATCAAGAAATCACATCATGCGAAATAAAGTATTTTCGTGTACTTTATTGTTCTCATAAAGTATAGAGTACAATTACCTGAAATAACGTACAATACTTTATTATAAAGTACGGGTGGCAACCCTATTTCCCAGGCAAACACCGCCAATATCCAAACATCGGGCACCAATTCCTAATTTCTTGACAGAAGAATCCAACTCTGAACAGTATGTGTTGGTTAAACTTCTTATCATTTGGTTAGTGGTAACATGGTAACAAAGTTATTTAGATCGACCAGATTTAGGTCTCTGTCATGATCTAACGACTGTTGGTACCGACTTTTTAAGTGTCCTCCGAAGCATGGAGACGCTCAGATGCAATACCAGTATGCGGTCACCCATCTATAGGGTTACTGCGCCCTTGGTAACTTAACCCGCTGATCGTTTACCGAACAGCGAGTGCACCTGGCTATGAGCGCCTCCTCTTCCTGTTGGTTGATTAAACATTTTTATATAATTACTAGCTGTTGCTCGCGGCTCCGCCCGCGTGGATGTCGGTTATCGCTGTAAAAAGTATAGCCAATGTGTTATTCCAGACCATAATCTATCTCTGTGCCAAATTTCATACAGATCCGTTCAGTAGTTTTTACGTGAAAGAGTAACAAACATCCATCCAACCATCCATACTTACAATTACAAACTTTGGCGTTTATAATATTAGTAGGATGTTATTTTGTGACACGATAAAAAGCTTTAAGATTAATTAAACTGTCATTCTATGCGTAATTATATTCAAGTACATGCACACAAAAATAGTAGTCGAACAAACATTATCGTTACATAAATAGACCTGTTTATCTATAAATAACATGTTTGGATAGTTTTTAGTAACGGTAACATCAATCATAGAACTATAGTGGATCTATTACGGCCCGGCCACGGCTTCGCGCGGTAGCGTCAGCGACGAGCGGCGGCGGCAAATGAATGTACTAAAACCGCGCGTCATAGAACGTTTTAGTACATTTTGTTCTCACCGCTCGCCGCCGCCGTTTGCCGCTGTCGCTGCCAACCACACCAAAGCACCTAGTGCAGTTGGTGGTGGTATTTGCCGTGCTGATGGTCAAGGTGATGACCTTGATCTTCATTATCATCATATCAATTGGTGGTGATGATGATGATACAAGCATTACACTATTAATAGGTGTTTGCCTCTGAAACCTTTTAATCCATCAGAGCCGCATTTCATATTCTAAGATAATGAAGGCGTAGATACGGGAGATGCGTTTATTAGCAACTTTAATCTTATACTAATGGGCTTAGAGTAAGAAATGCTAAGTATAGTATTCTCGTCTTACGTCTTTATTCCACTGAGGCTTAAGGGTATGCATGCTATGTCTATTATGAACGCGCTGCGGCGAACCGCGGTCACTGGTGAGCGCCAACAATAAGATTTTCTATTGTGTCTGCTGCAAGGCGTTCAATATGATAAGGAGGGTTTTACTTCAAGAACATTTGACTAATATAGAAGCTACGCCCCAAGCCTGGTGGTAACTGCAAGAAATAAATAACGATAATCTAAAGATAAATCTGTGCGCATACCGAATGATTCAATTGGCAAAAGATAAACTATCATGAAAAAAGGAAGGGGAGGCCTTTGCCTTGCAGTGGGACGGTATAGGCTTATGATGATGATGATACCGAATGATGGGACTTTCGGTCTCGGTACACACGTCGCAGTTTTTGCAACAGAAATAAAATGCCTTTGTTCCAGTTTGCTCTATGGATTTGTCAGTGTCACCATAAACGGCAAGTCACAACATCCTGCTTAATATGTCAAATGCGCAATTTAATTTATTTTATAACTAATTTTTTTTTTGCAAACCGACGCGACGGTCAATTTTAAGAATTTATATTATGTAATTTGTTAAATCGGCGCAGCACTTTTTAAGTGATTGATGCCCTTAATATTATTGATAATAGCGAGAGATACTGCTAATGGAAATGGGACTCTATGGCTCGTGCAAATCAGCGCGAATATACTACGAATATTATAAATGTGAAAGTTTGTAAGGATATAAGAATGGATGTTTGATACTCTTTCACGAACGGATCTGGATAAAATTGGCATAGAGATAGATTATAGTTTGAAATAGCAAATAGGCAATTTTTACCGCTATATCAGACATCCACGCAGGCGGAGTCGCGGGCAACAGCTAGTACTATATATTGCAAAAATCCAAAAAAATATTATAAAGATGGAATTTTAGGTCGTTTATTTTGAAAACAACCGGACCGGCCAGTCTTTTTCATATTCATATAAATGCGACACGACCTAACTGTTATGTGTGAAAGCTATAAGCAAACAAGAGTACTAAGCGACGTTATAAACAAAGTTAATGTATTGTACAATTTCGTATCAAGCTCCCCGGTCTCCTGGCGGTCCACGTGCCTGTCACATAACTCTCTCCCGACTACGAGTTAACGCAGGGTTAATTTTACACATCGTGCTCTCCAACCCGTAGTGAACAATAAATTGTTGTCAAGAACTAATCAAGAATCAATGTAGCTTAGTTATCGAGTAATTAGTATTCAATATTAATTAAGGAAACTAATCATCGTTTGTAACAGTGAGTTCATCAAGGAATTTATTATATTAATATGTGAAGCGGAAACTTTGGATTCCTTTTTAAAAATATTGCGAGCACGGATTACCAGTTCCACTTCAGGCTAGCGGCTTTTTGTCTAACTTCAACAATTTGTGTTTTAGAGCACAGCTCTGAGTTTCAGACTTCCAGAATACTGCGCTCCATGGCTGGCTGGCATACACCGAGTTTAGCCTTTTGTTGAACAGATACATTTAATTAAATTAAAAAAAAAACATTTAATGTTTACATTCATACTGCCATTGTCAAATAGATGACGTATTTGTATACGCTAGCAGCTGACGTGAGCACAATTCAACAAACATATTATAGTGGTATATGGTATAATACAAAGTCAAAAGAAATTCAATAACATTCATCATCATCATCATCTCAACCCATAAACGTCCCACTGCTGGGCACGGGTCTCCTCCAAACATTCGGAGGGATATTAGCCTACTATACCACGCTGGCCAGACGGGTTGGAATAGGGTTTTATTTCGAGTTTTCCCTCTCTTCCGGTGAATATTGTCTGCTAGACTTACTCCCTTAGTCGACTCTTACGACACCCTCGGGATAGAAGGGGGTAGTGACATTTGTATTCTGAATCCGTCACCACACGGATTCAATAACATTCAAGCTTTAAATTTTTATAAATTACTGTCAAGTCGTGGAGCATACGACTGCTGTGCACGTCCTGGTTTCGAACTTTGAGTAGGGTAAAAACTCTTTAGTAAGCAACTTGTAAAACTTTACCCTTGTTAGTATAAATTCACAACACTGTATAAAATAAAAGACGGCACTGCAACTACATTACAATTAAAACATTATTTATACATCTAAATATAAGTTAGTATATAAAAAAGTATTTTGAATGCCCGCCTAATAAAACAAGGCGCGTTCATCGTTTGCATCAGTCTTGTCATTAGATCACATCAACAGGTAAGCAATAAAACAAAACTATGTGTTCTATAAATAAAATGTGTGATTAATATTCTGTGCATACAATTTCCTTGTCTCGATACGAGAATACGATGAACATCGTTATGTTCAACGTGTATGAATGCACACACAACTAATAGTTCACGTCGGATTGTAAGCCAAATTGTAAATCACTCCGAGTCCGCGAGTCCGCCCACAGACTGACTACAATTCCATTATGAGCCAGATATTCCAGTTTTATTTACTGTGTTTATATCTGGGTGACATACTTATGTTATAAAAGACAATTACATTTTTTTAATAATAATATTCTCTAGAGCGATATCGGTCACGCCGCAAGTCAACAGCGCGAGAAATATTATAAAGCACATGTGTTATACTCGTATATTACAGCGATGGTATTAGAACGTAAAGAAAAGACCACCAGACTACGTCGGAAACTTGACACTACTGCTTTCCCTCTCCGGTCGAAAATCCAGAAACAAACCCAAGACAAGATGGAAAGATGTAGTAGAATATATGTATATTTTTTTTTAATTATAATATTTAATATAATATATAACGAAGGAGGCAACCCCGTAGTGTTTTTATAAAGTGTGACGTCAGCGTCGATGACGTCACTATTTGTTATCTTCATGAGGATGACTCATTTTTTGAAAGAAAACTTCATGAGTTCTTAAGAAGCTTCGTTTATTCAACCGGCAGCGTTATGACATCTTAGAGAGGTCCGTACTGTACGGGCTCGAGTGTGAATGTTCGAACGCCGACAGTGCGACCGTATTTATACAGTGCACGTGTTATCAAGTTTTTAGGTTAAGTATTGAAATTGGAATAATGACATGCTGTTTAACGTTAATTTTACATCGTAATAATCACAAAGTGACAAACTTGATGGTTTATGAAGTAATTTTAGAACAATCAAATGATTAAACTTAATTATTCTAGTTTTTTGTAGACGAACTGTTGTAGTCGCGCCGACACGGCCATACTGACAGGCGGTGCGCGCTCTGCACCAGCCTCGTAGCTTCTCGTAGATTGTTGTAGATTCTCGTAGATTCTCGTTGATTCTAGTTGACCTGCAAGACAAGAAACAACTTCCTCTGAGTAGCGCACCTGTTATCAACTCGCATAGCTTTATCTTTTGAGAATATTAGTAGGTTTTATTGAAGGGTTCTCGGAGTTTCTCGTAGAGTTCTCGGAGGTTCTCGGAGGGTCTCGTAGAGTTCTCGGAGGGTCTCGTAGAGTTCTCGGAGGTTCTCGTAGAGTTCTCGGAGGTTCTCGTAGAGTTCTCGGAGGGTCTCGTAGAGTTCTCGGAGGTTCTCGGAGGGTCTCGTAGAGTTCTCGGAGGTGTTAGTAGGGTTAAGGGTCTCGTCGTTTTATTTGAAACTATTGAATTGAGTAACTTACTTATTTATGCTGATGGTTCATCTTCATCATTTGTATCAGGAATTGTGGTGGTATCCCTCCCATCTGCACTCCATGGTGAAGGTACGTTTGCGGTCTTGATTGTAGTACAGCTTAAAATGATCCATGGGTGACCAACACAGGTTCCTGCTGCTGGGTATTGGTTGTTCCCATTTAATCAGGTGATGAGCGAGCTGATGAGGAAGTGGCTTGGGTAGGAGCTTCTTGCAATCCCACTTCTGATAACGAAGGAGGCAACCCCGTAGTGTTTTTATAAAGTGTGACGTCAGCGTCGATGACGTCACTATTTGTTATCTTCATGAGGATGACTCATTTTTTGAAAGAAAACTTCATGAGTTCTTAAAAAGCTTCGTTTATTCAACCGGCAGCGTTATGACATCTTAGAGAGGTCCGTACTGTACGACGGCTCGAGTGTGAATGTTCGAACGCCGACAGTGCGACCGTATTTATACAGTGCACGTGTTGTCAAGTTTTTAGGTTAAGTATTGAAATTGGAATAATGACATGCTGTTTAACGTTAATTTTACATCGTAATAATCACAAAGTGACAAACTTGATGGTTTATGAAGTAATTTTAGAACAATCAAATGATTAAACTTAATTATTCTAGTTTTTTGTAGACGAAAATTTCTAAATACATACATATTATAGATAAATTACACCCAGACACAGAACAGACATTCGTGCTCATCACACAAAGATTTGTCCTGGATGGGAATCGAACCCACGACCTCCGGCGTAGCACTCAGAGTCACTAACCACTAGACCAACAAGCCAGTCTATGTAGTGTCAATGGACATGAATGTGTTTTCAGTTTCCGAAGACTATGTCAAGGACGGAGTGAAGTGGAAAAAAGAACGACGAAAGGATGCACTATACGGGATATACGAGTACTTATAGCCAGGAAGAGATAGTTTTTTAACTTGATCGAAGTTCGTACCTCCCACTTCAAACAATTTACTTCACAGTATATTTATATAAGACTAGAGTGGAATACTCATATTTATCTGTACAATACGTCAACAGTAATAAGTATAAATGTAAATACAAAGTAAATATCGGTTAAGTGGAAATACACGATCACGGTGCGATACCGAACTGTTATCGGGAGCCGGAGCTAGCAGAGATTTGCAATCCGGAACATTTTGATAACGATAGTTCATTAACTTATGAACTCAACCATTACAATTAGAATTCAAATTCAACTTCATTTTCAACAGGTTGAGTTAATCATAGTTTTAAATGGCGGGCTACCGTGCAGTGGATTTTGTTTATGGACGCTTAAGTTGCCAGTTTTCTTTTTTATAGACAAGTAACTTCAAACAAGTAAATAAGCCAATTCTTGAGAATAGTTAAAGGTTTTTATCACGCTACAACCTACGTGGAGCATGACAGTAACAATGAACGAGACACTGGCCGGAATACAAGTTGAACTCCGGTGAAACCACGCGGAATAAATAGTTCTTTATTTAAAAAGGACAATCAAAAGAAAATAAGAAAATGCGGTAGCGATATTATTGCGATATTAGAGTTGAGATCACGAAGGTGACGATGGCTGTATCTATTGTATGTTAATTTTTCGTCGACAATATTCGTATTGAGGACTATGACTCTATAAAATATGCATAAATACCCGTAAATATCCCTTGATTGATATTCAAACAACAATTTAAATTTTGTACTGCTTTTTCTTTAGTTTCATATATAGTATATATTTATACCTATAAATGTATTTAGATATATACAAAGTATGTTGTGTACCAATTGTCTGCTTGCCAAAGTACAGGCTATGCCTATTTCGGGATAAGATAAACATATAATTACATAAAAATGATTATAGCTTTTCTTATTCATGCATGTACAGATTAACTATATTTAATTTCAGCAAATTGAAGAAATAGTCATTAAACTAATTGTTTAATTCATTTTGCATGTACACCGTCAAGTCGTGACTGATGTATTAAAAACACACACAAGATTATGTAGCTCTTAACAATCGTTATTAACGCATCGCTCACGCTCGCATGCAACATTCTAAATATGACGAAGACTCTCCAACTAATGATCAAACAATAACAATATAAATATCTAAAGAATGGACAATAAAATTAGTTATATTATTATACATACATTACATGCATATCATATCATCACGCCCGTTTCTCATTGGGGTAGGCAGAGACTATGGTACGCCAATGCTTCGATCCAGACATACTTCTTTCTATTTCTCCACATTCATCAGCCTTTTCATGCATAAACATCAATTCAGGATACTTTTAATTAAGACCTTTTGCTGTGCTAAAAGAGGCCCAAATTAAAAGTATCGACTAAGTGGTCTACGCGATGTATAATTCGCCAAAGACGGTCCCTGCCCATCATCTCAATTTATTTTTGCACGATATACCTCTTTTGTTTATTCTTCTTTATTGGTAGTTTATTTTCGAATGTTCATGTTTATTTGTTACACATATTAGTCCAAATTAAAATTGATTCTTCTTACTTTACTGCTATCGGCAACTTTAGGTGTAGAAGAAATGTTCGAATCTCCATAACATTACTCGTGTTTTTTATCACATAACGATTTGCCCTGGGTGGGAATTGAACTTACACCGTCTTAGCAGTCAGTCTCACTAACCATTAAACCAACAGGCTATTCTTAATAAGCTAGTTCAACTGAATATTGCACGTTATTTCTATTTTTAAATCTGGCAAACCCTACGGTACTTTATTAACGCATGCATAAACCAAGTTTATCGGTAGACATAATTTTTATAACCGACTAAACATAAGTACCTATCGTGTCAGTAGATAACAGCAGTTATCTAGTGCTTATCTAATTACCTCAGATTGCTTTTACCATTAATTAGCACCTACCTAACGGTTGAGATGGATTTCCGCTCTCTCTTTGTTTCGTACCTTCCTAAAATGTCGTTACGATCACAACTGGCTTCTTTAGCATTATCATCTGTTTCCCCAAATGGGTAGACAAAAGTGTATATCCTACTAATATTATAAACGCGAAAGTTTGTGACAATTTATGGATGTTTGTTACTCCTTCACGCAAAAAAACTACTAAACGGATCTGGATTAAATTTGGCATAGACATAGGCTACTTTTTTTTTTTTTTCTTAAGCTACTTTCAGTGTTAGGTCTTATGCAATAGAAAGCAACCCTGTGCCAGATGTAGTTTCAGACTTCACGCTGATACTGAATATTTTTTGACGGAATAATTCAAATACAGAACTCAACTGATGCATAAAATAAATAAACAAATTAAAGAGACGGCAGTCGTAAGTAGTTCCCATGCTTCGCCGAGACAGTTTTCTTTGAATAGAGATAGCATAACTACTATAACTTTCCTAGTTTAGCCTGTTTCGACTAACGAGGAACTTTGGACTTTCAAAAGCCGACTGCGCAAGTTGCTTGCAGTCACAAGTATCTACTTACATTATACTAAGTATATAGTATCTACTATACTTCTCCAACAAATTAACTAACTCTGGAGATCTATGGTTTATGGTTTAAGATCTTTATTTCCTCATAAGAATTCACAATGATTCACTTACTGAGAAACAATATTGACATGATAAGCTTTTAAGCGTGTACAGAAACATTATATTATTAATTTATTACTAACTTAAAAGTAAACTATAAAAGAATGTAGGTAACATAACACAATATTCACTAATAACTAAATGCTACAAAGTGGGTATATTGCAAACTATTTCTATTGAGCGCTCGCTCGAACGTTTTCAACAATAGTTAGTTAATTTGTTGGAGAAGACTAGAAATAGGATAGTTTCATTCGAAGATACCTGATTATCCTTGCTTACATTATAAATGTGTAAGTTTGTGAGAATGGATGGATGGATGTTTGTTACTCTTTCACGTAAAAACTACTGAACGGATCTGGATGAAATTGGCACAGAGACAGATTATGGTCTGGAATAACACATAGGCTACTTTTTGCAGCGATAACCAACATCCACGCGGGCGGAGCCGCGGGCAACAGCTAGTATAAAACTAACAGGGAGTCAACCGCCTGAACAGACCTATCTATGGCCGCCAGATCGTGAGTCGGTGAATAGACTTCTAATGTGCATATGGATTTTTTTTAAAGAGTGATCCTGGCTATACAAACGAGTCAATGCCACACTTGTTAGTCTGTCTCTATTACTGTCTGACCACCGGTAAGAGGTCTGATATTTATGCACTTTAAACACTGTCAAAATGGCCAAACACTACGCATATAAAATTCAAGTGCTGCGGAATCCAGAACCATTAAAACAATAAGAACAAGAAGGAAGGTACTTACTTATCTTTATCTTTGAATGTTTGAGAACGTACCTGAAATCAAACAAGAAAACTATTAATACATATATAATATACTAGCTGTTGCCCGCAGCTCCACCCTCGTGGATATCGGTTATTTATCGCTTTAAAAAGTATCCTATGTGTTATTCCAGACCATAATCTATTTCTGTGCCAAATTTCATCCAGATCCGTTCAGTAGTTTTTACGTGAAAGAGTAACAAACATCCATCCATCCATACTTACAAACTTTCGCGTTTTTAATATTAGTAGGATTATATTAGTTTTAATAATGCCTGCACGCGGCAAGCCGATCTAGAAGTCATTCAAAAGTTTCGATACCGTTTTCATCCAGATTCCAGATGTGTGTATGAACGAGAATTGTCCATATTTAAAACTTAAAAAGCTTATTTAAGTAGTTTCAAAATAAATTCAAATTTAAATTCTTTTCCTTTGCGTTCTGACACTGACAATATCGTTAGAATTTACATTGTTGCTGCCCAAAACGCAGCCACATTGACTGCATTGACGGAGGCACCAGTTCTTAAAATATACGAGTATATTCTATCTCAATTCTCTCTACTACTATTTCTATATATATACTTTACATCAGCCAAATGATGTTCAGCTAATAGAATACTTTTTTATCACAGTACAGTTTGACTCCACAAAAAATGATGACATTACTGACCTTATACGGTCTACAAGAGCAGGTAGCGGTAATATTTGGGATGGCAAGAAACTCGTCTGAGAATTCCGTGGTCATGACGTCAAAGCACCATGTTCTATTTATAATACCTGTGATTTCTTTTATGGTATTCATTCAAAAACGTAGTACTGACTCATCTCATGTGTACAAGGGCGTAAGAAGATAAAATGTACGATAGGCCAGGTTGGCTCTCGATCACTCATAATACGTTAAGTTATTTATTAAACGATATGGTAAAGTGACAAAGTAAATTCGTAAAATAGTTTAGTTAAGCAATTTTGTGCATTAAGGTCAAAATCGTTATGAAACTGTTAAGAGTTTTCGAGCGCCAATTTGACTAATTGTACTTCGCAATTTTCAACTTTATGCTAATTAGAACAGGGTGAAAATTGCTAATTGTCTTCGTGTACTAGACTTGATTTATTAGTTCACACATAATAATACATAGAGGAATATATACTTGGACCGGTTATTGTTTACTTGCTATTTATACCACGTGTACGAAGTCGGCAGAAAAGTTTAGTTTTGTAGTTTATTCAGGAAGGCGTGGCGTTATCGTGAGATATGCTGCAATTTTTTAATTACCACGCGGACGCAGTCGCGGGCGACCCCTAGTATTATATAGCGTGTAAATAGATCGGCATATTGTCTTAAATTGGGGCGGAAAGGTTCTGGAGTAGCGACCACGAACTAGAAGATGCAGCGTAGGAAGGAGTTAGAAGGAGGACCGATGGCCTAGCAAAGGTTGCGGGCAGCCGATGGACGAGGTTAGCTCAAGAACAAATGCTGTGAAAGTCCTTGGGTGAGGCCTATGTCCAGCAGAAGACGCCTTTCGACTGAAATGATGAATTAGTATTGTAATAGTATAGTCTTTATAGTTATAAAAATCCAGCAAAATTCAGAAAAACGTAATTTTAGTGTATAAGACAAACTATATAAAGAGTTTGTCTTTTACACTAAAATTGCGTCAGAATCAAATTATCCCAAAAAAAGAACGGGTACATGAAGGGACTGAAAAATGGTTCTGCAAAATTAACAGTTATTTGGTCAAAATTGCTTGGGCCTTTATATCGTTTGTTTGGATGATCAGGGTTGTAGGTTATCTCAATTATACTACTTTGACATAATAAAACAGATTTAATTACAAATTGAGAGCTTCCGAATGAACAGAGTCTTATGTAATGTCACGTGAAGATGTTTAGACTAACTTTTGCCTGCAGCATCGCGTGTGGATGAAGTTTCCTTTAAATTAAATATAGCCTATGTACCTAGAATACAATCTATCTCTGCTCTATATTTCATCAAAATCAGTTTAGTAGTTTAGCCATGCGAGCAACAAACAGACAGAGTTACTTATAATTTATCGAGAAATAGTGATAGCAAAAATAACTTATTAAAAGGCACTCTTGAAACACAACTTTTGAGTTGATGTTCTTCTAAGCTAGAAATGTGTGTGTGACTCAGAGAAAAATAACTATTATTCAAATACGCTTTATGCAAGAATAAACAGTAATACAAGCGAAACATTCAATATGTTATTGTTCCGAGCTAAAGATGAACAAACGGCGCGTTTTCCGTTAACGAGTTGGCCTTATGCCTATTCCTTAGAAAAACGCATACAGTATTACGAATTTATACACAAAATTTTTCATCAAAGCTTAGTTATTGTTGTTCGTTTAATATCTGTTTGATGGCCAACTTTCTGAACGATAAATTATATTTAAATGTCTATTCTTCGAAAGAAATATTTTTGCCGTCATTCATTTTTTATTTACTAGCTGTTGCCCGCGGCTCCGGTCGCGTGGATGTCGGTTATCGCTGTAAAAAGCAGTAGCCTATGTGTTATTCCGGACCATAATCTATCTCTGTGCCAAATTTCATCCAGATCCGTTCAGTAGTTTTTACGTGAAAGAGTAGCAAACATCCATCCATCCATACTTACAAACTTTCGCGTTTATAATATTTGTAGGATTTTATGACAACTGCACTATAATCAGTTATGCGGGTATTTTTGTCGTATAAAAATTCAGAGCCTTAGTCGAGGCACAAATGGAAAAAGACCAATAGTTAGGTAAGACTGATATTTAAATTTTTAAGGTAGTTAAAAAGACAAGGACAAGGTTAACTCTAAATAGTAATAAATGACCAAAAAAAGGCTTATTTTAAACAGTTTATGAAGGTTTCAGTACTTTCATTATAATTTAAATATATTATCCAAGTATGTTTAGTAGTATGTGGCGTGCAGCACAACATTGAAATTTTATAGCTATTTAAACAGAGTGGCCTTGAGTTTCTTGCAAATGTCCTTCTTATAATATGGGCTTTTAAATTATTGCGAGCTTAACTCATCCAATACTATTTAAAACCGTAGCCTATGAACGCTTGAAATACCAGAGGTCTTCTTATGATATGGTCTTTTAAATTATTGCGAGATTTACTCATCTAATACTATTTAAAACCGTAGCCTTTGAACGCTTGAAATACGAGGAGTATCAATTCAAAAATGAAACACCAAAGTTTTTGTACAGGATATCCTTTGAAAATAGAAAAAAGATTCTCTAAAAACGCTTCCCTACACGAGCTCAGGAGCACCACCAATTTGTGTAGTTATTTGACTGTAACTGTACACTAAAAGTCCTTCCTCAGTCGGGGTTGCTCGTTTATATGGTGCCCCATCGTGTATAATACCTAGCCGACTCGATAAGGAAAAGAAGACGGGGAGCGAACCAATTTAGACGCACCAGGTATTATTTAGACTGATAAAAATGTAGGGAATTTCCTGTAGGTCACACGTGGTTTTCTAAGAAAATGTTAAACTAACCAGATCCAGCGGACGGCAGCTCAACTCCATCACTCTCATAATATAAATCGAACATAACTATTACTTATGACCTATTTGCATTCGCACGCGCATTTGCCCGCACGGTGAACATTATATTACATAAAAACCGGTTCAGCGGTCCATCCATCAAGACGTAATATATTATACAGCAAGTTACCTTTGCATTTGTAATAAGTTAGTGTACAATAGCAACCCATATGTCCCACTGCTGGGCACAGATCGCCTGACCTCTTTAACACTTTTAGTGCCCAAAGAACCCGGGAGCCCGGGTTATTTTTTTCTTTAAAAAAGACAACTCCCGCACTAGAGAACAAGCTCTTTGCAGCGGGGGACTTTACAAACATACAATTAACGGACACAAATTACACCCAGACTCAGAACAATTCTTTGTGGGTCAACACAAAGTTTTGTCCTGCGTGGGAATCGAACCCACAACCTCGTGTACAGCAGGCGCATATTGCGGTCACTGGACCACCAAGGCAGCGTCTTTGATACGCTATACGTCGAGAACCCGGCTACCGAGTCCATCTATAGATAGTTATTAATTACCAGTCCTCGTGCTTAGCACTCGGCTACGGAGTCCTATGGTTCGTTCGCAAAATAGTAAGGGTTGGTAATTCGATACTATTCTTAAACCAATTGAATAAAATTATTTTTTTGACAGAGTAAAAAGTCGTAACGGCTTTCTTGGCACTGAAATAGTTAAGACAGCTTATTAAGTGTTTAAAGACATGCCCTTAGAATTTCCTGCCAGACATATGGGTTTCCTTACGATGTTCTTATTCAACGTTAGCAGATAGTAAATAATTTTGATTAGTATTTGAGATGGAACTCACTCGTCACATTATGTACAAGGGTAGTATATTATATACTGGGTAACCACCACAAGGCGATCACCACTATTTTAATAAGCATTGCTAAATAAATGAATGTAATTGATGTACAATAATTTTAACAAAAAAAAACCGACTTCAGTACGGCAAGTTGTAAAATTTTCAAATACCTTTAATCTTTGTTCAGTTTAAATGTACCAGTTTTCATTTGCTGCATTACATTTGAAATACAGAAAGAAAAACATTTAACATTCAACACGAATTGATAACCTCCTCTTTTTGAAGTCGGTCAATAAAGAGTTTTCTATCTATTTAACTATAGATTTTGTATATATTATATTTTGATTCTATTGTGAAACAATAAACTGTGACGTCATCATACAGTCCACCAATAGTTACGTCGTGAACGTCACTGGTTACTTTTGGACGCTTACGTGCTCTATACTTAAGAAACATTAGTAGCATAACATCTGAACGTCTCCGTGCTTCGGAGGACAAGTTAAAGTCGGTCCCAACTGTTAACAGTCGTTAGATCACGACAGAGGCCTATATGGGCTATCTAAACCAGGCAGGAATATTCCGTAAGAGCGAAAACCGAGCGACCGCGAAAACGGAGCAAAATCTGGCTGTCAGATTGAAAATCAGTATTCAGTAAGAGCGAAAATCGAGCCTTTTTGACGTTTAGTAATCGTGTGTGCCGTCACCGAGCAATCACAACTGTCATTTTGCGATCGCTGTTTCTTAGAGAATCAGCCGGCGGGTTGGCCACTAAACAAACGATAAGAAGAAGAAGAACATTCAAAAAGCGATTATCTATTTTATACATTTTAGTTTATATGCAAACAAGTAGAGGCAAGTGAAGCGCAACTGGGTCAGAGTTGCGAACTGACCGATGGTTCATTTGCAACGTCGACAGTTAGAAAGTATGTTACAACGTATTGTTATTACATTTCATCATACACATGCTTAGTCGGCAATTGGCATTAGGAAGGTGGAAATAATTTGTTGCACTTTTTTTATACTACTTGGGTGGCAAACAAGCATACGGCCTACCTAATGTTAAATTATACAGTTACCGTAGCCTATGGACGCTTGCAATACTAGAAGTATTACTTGCGTGTTGCCGACCTACCTTTCTTACACCAAGGCTTTAATATGAGGTAGATGAGTAATAGAAATACGTTATTTAAAATGAATTAAGTAATTTTAATTTATTTTACATTAAATGTTACCCGTGGCGCCGCCCGCGTGGGTGTCGGTTATTGCGATAAAAATACCTGTATCCTTCCCCAAGATACCATCATTTTTATCTGCTTGCTAAATGTCATTACTCATTATGATCCGTTCAATCGTTTAGTCATGAATAGGCAACAAACAGACAGAGTTATTTTTTAATTTTGTCACTGTCGATGTTTATGAGTGATGGATTTTCACTTACCGTCGGATGATTCACGCAATACTTTCAGAAATAAAATTCACTGTAAGTTGTAACAAATATAAATGCTACCTAAGGCCGTACGTATGAAGTTGATATTAAGATTTATTTTCGATCTTAATTTAAATCTCTTACAATCTTTAAGTTAGGTGAAGTGAAAAGATCATGTTTCTTATTATCCAGCCATCGGAAAATTCGTATACCTTCGCATAACAAAGATTAAAAACTCTTTCGAAACACCTAACATACTTTACATTCATCCCATGTCAATCCGTGTCATCGAAGTAATGAATAAAAATTCTATGCCATATTTGTTATATATACCCATGGAAATTTTTTGTTCTTATAAACTAGGTTTTATGCTCGGCAACGTGGAGTGATACCTTTTGCAAGCGTCCATAGGCTACGGTAACTGCTTACCATCAAGCGAGCCGTATGCTTGTTTGTCTACTTAGTAAGTACACGTTTATCATTATTAAATTTGGACCTGTACAAGTAAAGTAGTATTTGGTACTATTTCCTTCATATTAGTTTATCTTAAAATCTGTGGATAATTTATACGTCAGGTACTGACGTAACTGACGTCTAAATACTTTGGTTCGATTATTATTTTAGAAATGCCAATAATTTAGACAACTCGATCTGGATTCGGGAGTAAGTCCAGTTCTATTGGAATTTGTGCCGAGTAGTCTGGACTCTCTAGACTACTCGGCACAAATTCCAATGGACAGTTAGATGGTTTATCATTTCACATTGCGAACTTTATAGTATATATAACACTTAAAAAATAATGATATAAAGTTACACTCTTATTGTTACTTCACGTTATTAAAGAGGAAATGCTCTAGCTAGTCTCCTAAAAGCTATCCAGTATCTCAATTTACTTGTTGCTTTTTTTTCCACAAAAGTAAAAAATCAATATCTTTTTTCAATTTGGTTTCTGTGAATTGCTAATCGCAGATAGCAATTCACAGAAACCAAATTGAAAAAAGATATTGATTTATCTGCGATTAGCAATTCACAGAAACCAAATTGAAAAAAAATATTGATTTAAGGAGAACGAAAAGATTTTCATTTCATGCATTTAGTATTTTTTTCAAGTTTGTGTGTTTCATATACTATATATAGCATTCGACATCAGTAAGGGAGATTGGCCTCATTAGTGCATTGCGTTGCGTCGTCGCAGCGCAGCATCGACGCTGCATCGTTTTCCATATATTTTTTGTGAGATGCCACACTACAGCGTCGTCGCAAGTGTAGCGTATACAAATGTATGATGATCTGCTGCGACGACGCAACGCAACAGACTAATGGGGCATATCCCTAAGATGTCATTACAGAGCGCAATCTTCAGAGTTATTTCTAGTTAACGCACACGTAAACATGTATAATTACTGTATGTTATATGTACTCGTTATATGCGTATCAGAATACAAATTAACGTAAGTAATAACAGATCACTAATGACATATATAGGCGCTCATAGCTAGGTGCACTCGCTGTTCGGTAAACGATCAGTGGGTTAAGCTACCAAGGGCGCGGTAACGTTAAAAGTCGGTCCCGGCTGTTAACAGTCGTTAGAACACGACAGAGGCCTAAATATGGGCGATCTAAATAACTCTGTCACCAGGTTGGCCACTAACTAAACGATAAGAAGAAGAACGACGTATAAATAATTCATAACGCTCATGTTTCACTAAAGCCTTGGCCTTGGTGGTAGCTTATGCTCCCTCTACACGTTGGCCCAATAATCACCAATATTGACCACAGTAAACCCATATTATAGCAAGCAATTGGTAATACAATGTTGAAATTCTAGCTTTAAGGCCCCTCTCTCAAAAAATGATGAAAAAGAGGTGTAAATGAAACCATTTTCTGTAGGCATATAAACAAATTACTGCCAAAAAATACAGTAATAATCTACAAGATGTGTTTCATAGTATGGTTTTTTCATAAATTATATAGTAATTCTAAATAGTTTGTAAAAAATCATCGAATCAGCACCAAATTATTGAGATGTAACCACTTTATGACTTTAATTTTTATCAAATAATACGAAAAAAAGACAAGATTTGAGGAAAACATACACGAATAATTTGGTAATGTTATATTTAGAATAAGTTTAAATTTTAATTTATTAAAAATACGTCCATTCAAAGAGTACATCTGTTTGGCGCGGGGATACCGCGCTCGCCTAGAGAGTTAGGTCGTGTTTGCTTTGCCCAAATGCTCAAGGTCGTTGGCGATATCACAAGCCTTAAGAATGCTGTGGTCTTCATTGGCTTATGTTAGCCCAACGTGTAAAGGGAGCAAAAGATTATAAGGTTTGCTTACTTACTGCCCGTTGTCCTTTCATACAAACAAATGCTATTGTTTATTCAAAATTTTATTGATGTAGTTTTATGATCGCGTGACATCACCATATTTGTCCGTTCTCTCGAATATTGTTATAACTATAACAAATGACTATTAACATAAAGAAAAATATTGAATGTAGCTTTAAAATACTTCGGTGTATTTATTAGTTATTTATTTATTTAATACTTTAAGCACAATATTGTACAGAGATGGGTTTAATGCCAACGGCATTGTTTACCAGCCGATCTTTGGTGATGGACGAAGTAAGAGCAAGGTGTAAAAAAGAATTGAGAGGAAATCAAAATGTATAATACTAAAAATGGAAAAGTAAAACCCTGGTGTAAAAACTACAACGTCGGCAACACGCAAGTGATACCTCTGGTATTGCAAGCGTCCATACGCTACGGTAAAAACTGCATATATCATTAACATCTGGCGGGTAGTTATGCTTGTTTGCCATCTATGTAGTATAAAAATGTCAAGCTTAACTGGGCCACTTAAATATCTAAACACCAAAATTAAAATGTGGTTAAGTTATTTATACGTAGGCTCTGATTTTCCTTTAGTTACATAGCATATTTACAACAGATTATAAATTAATAATTCGCTTGTTGCTTGTTGCATCAAAACAGATGTTTTGCATACCTATACATACATATAAGCATAATATTATTTACTTGGAATAAGATAGTGGCCCGAATAGATTGTCAATCTTATCGACTGAAAGATAAAAAACTACCTATACAATTTTAAAGTACATTTTGGTACATATTTTAGAAAAAATACATATTTTATTTTACAGTCATGGCGACGACCAATCTTAGCGTGTGACATTTTATAGAGCAGAAAGGGTGTAGCGGGATAGTCTTTGGAAATGTGCCCCCAAAGCCTGGACTTCGTATCTACGACCAAACGATGCCTTATATAGGGCGTGTACAATGTATACAGTTTCAACCCCCCACTACCCCCCAATCGGCTACGACACCCAAATGTATCTAAAACTGTATTTTTTTTTTTCACTGTATCTATGACACTGACTGATCTCAAACTTAGTACAAATATTGCTGTGACATAAAGTAAAAATCAACAGCTCTTGACGACACCTAACTTCGAAAAAAAATAAGAATAAAAAATTGAAACAACCTGTAATGTGACTTTCTTTGGTGGTACAAACACAGTTTTTTTTTTCAAACATGCACTGACATTCAACCTACGAGATCCTCAAAATTCGCTAATCTATTAAAGGTGGAACACTGGTAAATAAATCAAAGACTGAATACGAATTTATTTTATAACTAGCAACTAAACATTTTTACTTATGTAATCGTACTTGAATTATTCTATATAGGTTGCATAGCCCACGTTCTTATTTTAAAATAATAAAAAGTAAAATTGCTGACCAATATATTTCATTGTAACCAAGATATATCTATTGTTATTAACGAAGATAGTGATGAGGATTGAGGATTATCAAATGGATTATTTGCTTTTAAGTATATACATAGGTATGGGTAATAAGATTAGATTTTTTTTTTAATTTAGTCATTATTTTTTTCATAGTTAAGAACCTATTTAGAATAATTCAAGTACGATTACATACGTAAAAATGTTTAGTTGCTAGTTATAAAATAAATTCGTATTCAGTCCTTGATTTATTTAACAGTGTTCCACCTTTGATAGATTAGCGAATTTTGAGGATCTCGTAGGTTGAATGTCAATGCATGTTTGAAAAAAAACCTGTGTTTGTAACACCAAAGAAAGTTACATTACAGGGTGTTTCAATTTATTATTCTTAATTTTTTTCGAAGGTAGGTGTCGTCAAGAGCTGTTGATTTTTTGTAGTATTACTTTATGTCACAGCAATATTTGTACAAAGTTTGAGATCAGTCAGTTTCATAGATACAGTGAAAAAAAGTTTAGTTCAGTTTTAGATACAATTGGGTGTCGTAGCCGATTGGGGGGTAGTGGGGGGTTTAAACTGTATACATTGTACACGCCCTATATAAGGCATCGATTGGTCGTAGATACGAAGTCCAGGCTTTGGGGGCACTTTTCCAAAGACTATCCCGCTACACCCTTTGTGTGTAATCACACGCATCCACATACGCTTACCATAGGTCGAGCCAAATGCTAACCAATGACGACGCTAAATTAAAAAGAAAGGTACGAGGCAAACGACCTTGGTGAACGTATACCTGTATGCATTGTTTTAACATTAATATTCAGAAAACCATAAAAACAAAATGCGCAGCTGTTCGCCGGAGTAAACATGGCGATATTATGTGGATTACGTTGGTAAAGCAAACATCGACTCGTTATCATAGAAACACGACGCTTCGAGCCAACGAGACCGCGAAGCTAGTTATATTTTCAGCTGAACGCATCGCAAACAATCGACAGAGAGCCGCGACAAAACACCGTATCGACTACTATCGACACAACTCGATTTACGTCGATTATTCGATTCTATTGCCTATAACTGGAGCAGACAATTGCACATCCAGGTCAGTCAGCAACGTTACCAACGTCATAAACAAATCGTTCGCGCACAACACATCTCTGTTTTATTCATTATGTTTGCATACCGAGTGATGACGCCGATGACGGTGAGGAATAGAAATCGATAATGCGGCTTACCTACTAATAGCTGAGATTCTTGCAGTCAATGAGCGGTTTATGTATCAATACGATGAGTAATTTATTATGTTCAAAGCAAAAATTGTGGGAAAACCTTTAAGACCTACCAGCAGAGGTTTACTTCTATACAATAATGTTTGTTGAGTCATTTGGAATGTCTGCACGGAGCCTTAACTGGTTTAAGTGGTTACCTACCCATTTTTCGCTGTACGGCGGCGTGGTGTGGAGAAAAAGTCCACGGGATTCAAATTTGTGTAAAACTGGTTATTCCGAGTCTGGGTCTTTGTGTCTGCGAATTATGATAGAAGATGCAAGTCCCCGTACCTTAGGGTACTTGACTTGATTTAAATATATAAAGTTAACTTGAGAGTAATATAACAAGAATTCATAATATGCGTGTAGGCTTAGACCTAAAGTAAGATTGACGTGACATTTCTTAGCAAAATAAGGAAATTCAACACACGCATATTATGAAGTCTAGTGACATCACCCTCAAGTCAACTTTATATCTTTAATGCAAGTCTCATAAGGCACATAGTCTCTAAAAATTGCTATCTGTAACGTGACGTGTTAATAATAACTATTGTTTATTATTATTCGTCTTATGTCAAATACAAGAGAATAATAATAATAGCAACCTATATATTTATGTTCCACTGCTGTAGACGGGTCTCCTCCCCTCTATCAAGAGAGAGAGAGAAAGAGAGGGCTCAGGCCTTAATCCACTCACGCTGTCTAAGAGGATGAAAACAGGAAGGATAAAAAAAGGAATAAATAGCAACAATTCATTCAATTTTGCTGCGAAGATGTCGAATGTTGAGAATTGCGGATCAACAGATCAGCGAGGTTAAGCAAGCTTGCTGCGGTCAGTCGGTAGATAGGTGACTATTTTCTAAATACACATCAAAGGTATGTAGCGCTTCGGAAAGCCTTTAGTCCTATGCGTAATCTTCCTCCAGTCGCTGAGCTATGCTAGTCTCAGGGTTTTATGTAACCCTGATACAGGAAAAAAAATTACTCTCTTCATCTAGAGCCACTAATAATAATAGCTAAGTACCAATATATGTCCCACTGCTGGGCGCAAGTCTCCTTTCTTCTATCAAGAGAGAGGGTTTGCCTTAATTCGCACACGCTGGCCTAATGCGGGTAGGTGAATAAGACATGTCTTTCAGAATTTCTTCTAAAACATGTGGGTTTCCTCACGATGTTTTCCTTCACCGTTTGCAGATGGCGAATCATTTGATTAGTACGCATAAACTCCATAAAGTAAATTCGCATTGGTACTGCCACCCGGGATGGAACTTGCACCTGTTGCGTGCAGGTTGGTTACTTTCCCTCTCGGCCACCACCGCTAGAGCCACTAATACGTCTCAACCCATAAACGTCCCACTGCTGGGCACGGGTCTCCTCCAAACAGAGATATTAGCCTACTATACCTACCACGCTGGCCAGACGGGTTGGTATAGGGTTTTGTTTCGAATTTTCCCTCTCTTGCGGTGAATAACACTTACTCCCTTAGTCGACTCTTACGACACCCTCGGGATGAAAGGGGTGGTGACATTTGTATTCTTAATCCGTCACCACACGGACAACTAATAACAGTCTTTATTAAACAATTACCACCATATGGCGTTTAAATTCAATTTAAACTAAACTTCATTAGTCCGCATAGGACAATGTGATAACAAAACAATTGCATTACAAGTATTAACAATCAACTGTGCAACGCCGCTAGCGAGTTGATTAGATCAGCGCTGAATGTCAGCAGTCGACACGACCACAGCGTGGCGCTGCACTCACTATTGATACAAGGTTATGGGTGCCATGTCCTCGCGAGACGTTCAGTATTAGTTTATTAAATAATAAATAACCTCCATGACTACGTTCAACAAAGAGAATCATTTAATCTATGAAATACTATTTTTATTTAATTTATTTGAAAAAAAAAACAGTTGTATATAATCGTATAAAGCATAATACAGTAGGTTAACAAATAAGCAAACATAACTCACACCATTGTCCGCGGATTGACATAGAACAGAAACAATTAAAAGAAAAGTCAAATTATCTTCATAAAACTATAGTGTGTAGAAAAGAAAAGTTGTTTGTATTTATGGATCTGAAGATTATAGCTCAATTCACTAATTACCAACTGATACGTCATACATAATTAGTAACAGATAAAATCTCTCGACTAATGGATAAACGCAAGTTACAAAAGAAGTTTCTCCAATCTTTAACACGATATACATATATTCACTGAAACGAATTTCCTAATCATTTGACTGCAGACCGCACACGCTATCGGAATGTAAACGAAATGCAATTGGTCGTGTCGTTAAAAACAAAAAGTTAATTAGCTCGAGAAACAATAAGTTCCAAAAGTCGAGAAACAACTTCGTAAACACGCGTCGTGCCAAAAATTTGAACGAGCTGACCTAAATTTATTTGGAAAGCTTACAAACAAAACGCATTCAGGCAATATAGCATTATGTTTAATACGCTACTAACTGTACTTGTAAGTAAAATATCTCTTTAAATATCTGTTTTAAAGTTTTATCTGTAGAGAAATTTACTGAAACTCGATAATGGAATACAACTTTCAAGGTTTCTGTACTTATAAATTCTTGGCGAATTCTCAGAAGACGTACTAGTCGAGCAGTACGTACTCAATCTTCGCTCTCAATCTTGAAGAATATTTACGACTCTCTACAAGACTCAATAGACAAAGTTAATGTTTAAAATTAAGTGACTGTCTCAAGCCATTACAAATAACTCATGACACCAATTGAGGTTACCCAGTTGAGAGGCTTGAGACTCGCAACGTACAAAATATTATTATGAATTGTTCGCATCACTTTCACCAGCATCCCACTTAACGACAAAGCGTCTGAGAGGTGATTAAATATGAAATAGCACTGTTAGGCCATCAATATACTGACGTAACAATGACGAACGAGGCAAAAGGAAGCTTTATAGAACAAAATTTACCGCGGTTTTTTGTACAACAATAAAACTAGATACAAAATTAAATGCAAAATTGTAAAGTTAGTTACATAGTGAGGAAATTAATTAATGTTGTGCAAGCATTAACAATGTGTCAGCTTTTCTGTTGAAGTCTACTAACATAGTTATAATAAACCCATTTATATTGCTAGACAGGGATCTTCCCAAAAAAGAAAGAAAAGATAATTTAGACCTTAAAACACATACGCTGGTTCAATGAGCGGTTGATGGAATCATGCCTTTAGAATTTCGTTTAAAACATAACAGGTTTTTTCTTGATGTTTTTCCTTCATCGTTAATTTAATTAGGTATATAAAAATTCCACAAATTTAAATTCACATCGGTACTGTTATCTGTGAGGGTTGAACTAAATCACTCGGCTACCACTGCCTCCTTGCAAATGTTGAATACAGGTATGTTAACTTCAATATATTATCGCAGTCGACTTTGATAGGTACACGGTTACACACCGAAACAACGTGCGGCTCTTTAACCCGGAATAAGTAATGACCAACAATGCAACACACACAAGTTATATTGCAGTTGGAAAAGTAGATTCCTGGAAGCAATAACATATAGCTAAGGTACACTAGGCTACACTACACACAAGGTACACCGGCGTCGGGAAGTGACGACCCCACCGCCCACTGGTGCAGGTATACGTAGTTATTTAACTGCCGGTACCTGCACTTGTGCAAGCAGTCAACCGAATAATGGCGGTCAAACCATTCCAATATGGCGGAAGCAAATAGTAGACATAGGACGGGCAGCAGCGTCCCTATGTAAAGACTTCCGCCACTGCGATCGCCAACCCGCCTGCCAAGCGTGGCGATTATGGTAAATCCCCCCCAAAATGATCCGCACCAATAGAAATCGGCCCCTAGTCCCCGGCAGTCCCGCTATTCCTGGCTCAGGTAGCGGCCATGGTAACGGTGGGACGGGGGGTGCTAAGAATCTCCGGCAGAGACCAGGCTACCAAAAACGACGACAGCTGGCCCTGGCAACATATAACACGCGCACACTGCGGACCGACGAGAAGATTGCCGAACTGGAGGAAGAATTGAGCAAGTTGCGATGGGATGTTATAGGGCTATCTGAAGTCCGTAGAGAGGGGGAGGACTCGATAACGCTCAAATCCGGCAACTTGCTCTACTTCCGGGAGGGCGACCAACAGTCCCAGGGTGGTGTCGGGTTTATCGTCCACAAGTCCCTCGTGAACAACGTGGTCAAGATCGAGAGTGTGTCGACAAGGGTAGTGTACCTTATACTCAGAATCACCAAACGGTATTCGTTGAAGGTCATACAGGTATACGCTCCAACATCGGCGCACCCCGATGATGAGGTCGAAGCTATGTATGAGGATATTTCCAGAGCCATACATAGCACCAAGACCCACTTCACCGTTGTCATGGGGGACTTCAACGCAAAACTGGGCAAACGGAGCGGTGATGAGCTGAAAGTGGGGCAATTTGGGTATGGGCATCGGAATCCCCGGGGCCAGATGCTGTTCGATTTCATGGAGAAGGAGGGACTCTTTATGATGAACTCCTTCTTCAAGAAACACGAACAACGCAAATGGACCTGGGTGAGTCCTGACGGTGCAACCAAAAACGAGATTGACTTCATCATGTCGACGAAGCGGCAGATATTTAATGATGTCTCTGTGATCAATGCGGTGAAAACCGGGAGCGATCACCGACTGGTAAGGGGCACATTAAATATCAATGCCAAGCTGGAAAGATCTCGACTGATGAAGTCAACGCTCCGACCTGCACCTATCCAAACCCAAAACCCCGACAGCTTTCAGCTCGAACTGCTGAACCGCTTCGAGAGCCTAGGTGATTGCGTCGATGTGGACGATTACAACAACAGGTTCGTGGAAACTGTCCGTTCGGCTGGGTCTAACAGTTTTAAAACCCGCCGAACAAAAGGAACGAAAAAGATCTCCGACTCAACCATCAAGCTCATGGAGGAAAGGCGAGAGATGGTTTTGCAGTCCTCAGATGATGCTGGCCGATACCGGGTGCTCAATAGGCAGATCTCTAAGTCTTTGACTCGCGACCTTCGCCAATACAATACAGACTGTATTAAACAGGCTATAGAGCAGAACAAGGGCTCCAAAGTGTTCGCTAGAGATCTGTCTATCGGGCAGAGCCGACTGACCAAGCTGAAGACTGGAGACGGCAGAATCATATCGTCCAGGCCCGAGCTGGTGGAAGAGATTGAAACGTTTTACAGGCAGCTGTACACGACAACTCGGTCACCTGTTAGCTCTTCGACAGACGACCCAAGAGCTAAGTTGTCCCGACATTATACCGATGATATCCCGGTCGTCAGCCTAGACGAGATCAGTATGGCTCTCAAACAGCTAAAAAACAACAAGGCGCCGGGTGAGGACGGAATCACAAGCGAATTGCTAAAGGCTGGTGGAAGGCCGGTGCTAAAGGCACTGCAAAAGCTTTTTGATTCCGTCATACTCGCGGGCAAAACGCCACAGGCATGGCACAGGAGTGCGGTGGTGCTGTTCTTCAAAAAGGGTGATAAAACCCTGCTGAAGAATTACAGACCCATCTTACTCCTGAACCACGTCTACAAGCTGTTTTCGAGAGTCATTACGAATCGTCTCGCGTGCAGGTTTGACGACTTCCAGCCTCCCGAACAAGCCGGTTTCCGAAAAGGGTTTAGTACCATAGACCACATACATACGCTGCGGCAGGTTATACAGAAGACCGAGGAGTATAACCAGCCTCTATGTCTAGCGTTTGTGGACTATGAGAAAGCCTTTGATTCGATCGAGACCTGGGCTGTGCTACAGTCTCTCCAGCGGTGCCAAATTGACACTCGGTACGTCGAAGTGTTGAAGTGCTTGTATGAAAACGCCACCATGTCGGTCCGTTTCCATGATCAGAGCACGAAGCCTATCCAGTTGCAGCGAGGTGTAAGACAGGGAGATGTTATATCCCCGAAACTCTTCACCGCTGCACTGGAAGATGCTTTCAAGCTTCTGGATTGGAATGGACTCGGCATCAACATCAACGGCGAGTACATCACCCACCTTCGATTTGCCGACGATATCGTGGTCATGGCTGAGACCATGGAAGACCTTGGCGCAATGCTCGATGGCCTCAGTAGAGTCTCACTACAAGTGGGTCTTAAAATGAACATGGACAAGACTAAGATTATGGCAAATGTCCATGTCGCACCCACCTCTGTCACAATTGGAGGCTCTACACTCGAAGTTGTTGACGAGTATGTCTACCTGGGACATACAGTCCAGTTAGGTAGGTCCAACTTCGAGAAAGAGGTCACTCGTCGAATCCGACTCGGCTGGGCAGCGTTTGGGAAGCTACGTCTTATCTTCTCGTCCCAAATACCGCAGTGTCTCAAGACGAAAGTCTTTGACCAGTGTGTGTTGCCAGTGATGACATACGGATCTGAGACGTGGTCGTTCACTATGGGCCTCGTGCGAAGGCTCAAAGTCACCCAACGAGCAATGGAGAGAGCTATGCTTGGAGTTTCCCTGCGAGATCGAATCAGAAATGAGGAGATCCGTAGGAGAACCAAAGTAACCGACATAGCTCGAAGAATTGCCTCCATTAAGTGGCAATGGGCCGGGCACATAGCTCGCAGAACTGATGGCCGTTGGGGCAGAAAGGTTCTAGAGTGGCGACCACGAACTGGAAGACGAAGCGTGGGCAGGCCTCCAACAAGGTGGACCGACGACCTGGTAAAGGTTGCGGGCAACCGATGGGCGAGGTCGGCTCAGGATCGAGAGTTGTGGAAAACCTTGGGGGAGGCCTATGTCCAGCAGTGGACGTCTTTTGGCTGAGATGATGATGATGATGATGAAGGTACACTGTGATGAGATAAAACGGATAACGTCGGAAAAACAACAAAATAGTTTAGACCAGCGTTTCTCAACCTGAAGTCCGAAAAACCCTTAACAGATAGTCACATAGTGATCATTAGAGAAAAAGATAGGTTCAGTAATAGAAATTAAATGCGAAAAGCCGAGAATCGTGTTAAGTGGTGTGCATTTGCACAGGCCTATACCAAGCCATGAACGGTGATAGACTACACAATGATGACAGACAATAGAATACATTTTGTGAACCGAGAGTCTAACTGTTACTGACCACAATATTTATTACCAGTATTATTGCTGAAGAAGTCCAAGACGATCTCAGTAGAACCTCTAAAGGCTCAGTGTTGAAAAAGTTTGAGAAAGGCTGTTATAGTATATTATTCAGCATGCAATAACATTTTCTGCGGGAGAAATAATTGGATAGGTCGTAGCGAGAAATCCCATATCCATCAGATTCAATTGACCTACAGACTCGATTCTCGGAATCTCGAATCTACACATAGGATAAGAATAATGAAGTTTGTCGGCTCGTGAAGAGCGCTATATCGCACTTATCCCAATCAAAATGGAACGTACGTGGGAGGAGGTTTTAGTCGAGATTTATTATAATAGGTGCGCAGATGTTCCGTAAATTTGGTAACGAGTATCCCGACAAGGGTATATCATACCTACAGGTAGCTAAAGTATTTATAAAATGACATAGCATCACGCTTTTTATTGGAGAGGGTAAGCATAATTGTAACCTAACCACGTTTAAGTAGGATATTATAGGTATATTGCTAACTAGCCGCCCTCTCCGGCTTCGCACGGGTGGCATTTCCCGGGGTCCTGTAATGTTTTTGTCAATAAAATATGGCCTATGACAGTCACAAATATCGTGGCTTTGAATTGGTAAAATAATTTTCAAAATCGGTTTAATAGATCCAGAGATTGTCCCCTACAACTCACAAGCTTTACCTCTTTCTTTATATAGTATAGATAGATAGATAAACGGGCCGGCTGATTCTCTAAGAAACAGCGATGGCAAACTGACAGCTGTGATCGCAAACTGACAGTTGTGATCGCAAACTGACAGTTGTGATTGCTCGGTGACGGCACAATCAATTGACTAAACGTCAAAAAGGCTCGGTTTTTGCGATTACGGAATACCGATTTTCAATCTGACAGCCACATTTTGCTCGGTTTTCGCGGTGGCTCGGTTTTTGCTCTTACGGAATACCCCTGCGGGCATATATTTATCGTCAGAAAGGCCCATAATCACGTTATAGAAATCCGAGAGTTCCTGCATTATCACAGCCGCACCAAGACAGCATTTATTTGTTTTATCCCTTTAATGGGTCCATCTGTTATAAGAATTATCCAGGCAACGTGTAACGTGATTGGTCGGTCCGTTATTGTCTTTGATGGCAAAGCCAATCCAAATATTAGGCAGCATTGAGCATTGTTCGTAAATTATAAACACAGGCAAATTGAAAGCGATTTCTAAAATTAATTATCATTTTTGTCATTTATTATTTATTTATTTATATTAAGAAACTCGACAGCTTGTTTTTATTACACATTGATCAAAGTGTAGGTGCTACATATATAGATTTTTTTTTTTTTTTTTTTTTTTTTTTTTTTTCTTCGTGGGTAGTTTAAGCAATAAGTCAAATTTCAGTTTAGCTCTACAAATAATTGCAAATAAAATAATAAACCATACTATATACACATTTTAATGATCAAAATAGCAAGCTACACAATCCAAAGTCTTTAACACAACAATCACAACACAAAGAACATGGCCACATTTGAAAGGCTCAATCCTGGACATGCAGACATATTTTGAAGAGCGGATGGCCAAGTTTGAGGCAGATCTCCAGAAGAAGTCCCCATCTGGAAATACTGGAGGCCTGGCAGAGGATTTTGCTGCATTCAAGACATTTGTGCTCATGATGTTGCAATCCTTTTCAGCACAATTGCAGAGTGTTGCTCGTGAGGTCGACAATATTGAGACCCGCAATCGCCGTAAGATCCTGCTACTTCATGGCATCCCAGAGCAGGAAACTGAGAAAACTGCTCAAGTAGTTGCTGAGATGGTCAAGGAGCGACTGAAGTTGGACAGTTTTGTGCCTGAGGATGTTCAACGTTGCCATAGAATGGGGAGGCAAAGTTCCACACAGAAGCCCCGACCTATCCTTGTCAAACTTCAAAGTGTTGCCGTGCGCGATAGTATTTGGTTCTCCAAGACCAAGCTGAAGGGTACCGGTGTCACAATAGCTGAATTCCTGACCCGGACACGCCACAACATCTTCATGGCAGCCCGAGAAAAGTTTGGAGTGTCGAAGTGCTGGACCAGAGAAGGCAGTGTCTATGTTCTGGACGCTGATGGTAACCGACAGCGAGCCTCTTCACTCGGAGACCTGGGTAAGATCAAGTGCATAGCCACTGAAAAACCCCCAGCCAAAACAACAGCACCGAAAGTTAGACGAGCGGCTGTTTCTAAGAAATAGTAAACTTTCATCGTTTATTCTCATATTTTTATATTTCCGGGTGATTTGTTTTCTTTTCATTCTCTGTACCTACTTTGCTTGTAAAATGTTACTTTTTATTCTTCTACCTGTAACTTTATTACTTTATTTTCCTTGATCTCAAACTTTTTTCGTCATCTGTCAACTGTCAACCTGTTCTGTCACTTTAATTTTAAATACGTTTCGTTCCTACATTACCTTATTATTCTCACTGTTTGAGTAAAAGCATTTTAAGTAAAAGAATTAAAATTATTTAGTTATTATAAAAATATTTTATACGATTTCTAATAATATTATATTCTAATAATATAATAATATTGCCCGGCTACGTAAATATTTTACTTTATTACTATAGTTTTGTTTTTTGTTTTTATTCTCGGTTGTTTTGAGTTAATTTATTTGTATTTGTTTTTCTGTTTTGTGTGTATCTCTTATTTGTGTAACACAACTGGCAGGTGGACTAGAGATGTAATAAGTTGATCTTATATTTTATAATTTTTGTAGTATATTGGTTATAGTATCTTATTATTATATTATATATTATAATTCTTTTAGATGCTAGATAGTGACAATGAAAGCTTTTTCTCAGCAAGTAGTGATAACAGCTTCATTAGTATACCATCTCTAGCTGAAACATTAGAAGCGCAGTTTTCTGATGTATCTAAGAATTTCAATGTTGTTCATATCAATGCCCAAAGTATTCCGGCACACTTCTCGGATATGCTGGCAAGCTTTGACAATAAGAACATACATGCTGTTCTTATTTCAGAGTCTTGGTTAAAACCATGTCTTCTCTCCACTTCTTATTCCCTTCCAGGGTTCCACCTTATAAGAAATGATCGTGCAGTTGGTGGTGGCGGTGGTGTTGCCATATATATCCGTTCACAGATTTCCTATAATATAATTAATGTGTCATCACAGCCGTCACCGGCAAACGCTGGTGAGCATCTTTTTATTGAGGTACTGCATCACTCTAAAATCCTACTCGGTGTATATTATTGTCCCTCTTTACGCATAGACTATTTTTCCTCTTTTGAAAACCTATTAGAAACTCTTATCCCATCCTACAGTCATACCATTGTTATGGGTGACTTCAACACCTGCCTCCTTAAAAATGATTCCCGCACTTCATCCTTTACTGCAGTAGCAGAATCCTGTAACTTGCATATCCTTCCACTTAGTGCCACCCATCATTTTCCAAATTCCGTTCCTTCGCTTCTTGACCTTATGTTGGTTTCAACAAGAGAGCGTGTCGCTAAGCATGGACAATGCTCAGCCGATGCGTTCTCTTATCACGATTTAGTTTTCCTTTCCTATAAAATTCGCCCACCAAAGGCTAAATCTAAAATCCTCATGCAACGTAATTTTGGTGGTATGAACGTCGATGACCTTCGTGGAGATGCTAATAGTATTGACTGGACACCTCTTCTGACAACTGATTCCATCGATGAAAAGGTTAATCTTTTTACCACTTCCATCATGCATCTCTATGATAAACATGCACCAGTTCGGCCAGTTAAACTGAGACATGCTCCTGCACCATGGCTAACAGATGAAATTAAGTCGCTCATGGCGAAGAAAGCCGCAGCAAAATTTAAATATAAGACGAGGGCTAATCAAGTTAATCTTGAAAAATATATCTTAATCCGTAATCGCTGCAACAAGGTGTGTAGGGACGCACAACGCCAACATATTCACAGCTCCGTTCAAAACGGAGATCCAGCTAAGGTATGGAAATTTCTTAAAACATTGGGAGTTGGAAAGTCTTGCCATAATAACATTCCTAAAACTTTGAATATTAATATTCTCAATCAATATTTCTCTGCTTCGTCCAATTTTGATAGGATAACTAAATTAAATACAATAAATTATCTTTCATCTTTTCCAACTCCTAACTATAGTCCATTTGCTTTTAATCAATTTACTGATTGTGATGTTAAGAAGAGTATTATGGCAATTACATCTAACGCTGTTGGAAGTGATTGTGTCAGCCGTAATATGATCCTTCCCATCCTTGATCAAGTCCTTTCTGTTATATGTCATATCCTTAACTATTCCCTATCCAGTGGTGTCTTTCCATCTATGTGGAAAGATGCCCAAATTACTCCTATACCCAAAAAGGCCAATCCCACGTCCTACTCCGACTATCGTCCTATATCCATCCTTCCCTTCCTATCCAAAGTTATCGAACGTCTCGTCTCGTCCATAACCAGCTCAGTACATTCCTAACAAGAAATAATATCCTTAATCCCTTCCAGTCTGGTTTTCGTCCTGGTCATAGTACCGTCACATCCTTGGTGAATATTACGGATGACATAAGACTCGGTATGGAAGCCGGTAATCTTACTGTGCTTGCTCTTTTAGACTTTTCTAATGCTTTCAACACAGTAGATTCTGACATACTTATTAACATCCTTCGCTCTCTTAACATATCTCCAGCAGTAATTGATTGGTTTCGTAGTTACCTGTGTGGTCGTCGGCAATGTGTACGCGTTGAGGATTCACTATCCTCTTGGTGTAATACGTTTGTCGGGGTACCCCTGGGTGGCGTTCTATCTCCTCTTCTCTTCGCAATATTCATAAATTCCATTTCAAATCAACTTACTTCTTCTTACCACCTTTATGCAGATGATTTGCAGATATACTCTCAAGTGCCTTCTGAAAAGCTGTCAGAAGCAATAAATACTATTAACGGAGATTTGGCTCTGGTTAGTAACTGGAGTAAGTCTTATGGACTCCAAGTTAATCCACTGAAGACACAAGTTGTTATTGTTGGGAGCTCCAGAAGGGTGTCTTTAATTAAATGGGCACAATTGCCTCAAATTATCTTTGAGGGTACTATTATACCTTTTAGCAAAAAAGTTAAAGATTTGGGTGTACTAATAGACTCCGATTTATCCTGGGGTCCACAACTACAGGAAGTTAGCCGCAAGATTTTTGCTGCAGCAGGCTCCTTGAGGAGATTGCGAATTGTTTAACCCTTCAACACCTTCCTATCTTAAAGGACGTTTCGAGTTCCTGCATAACACACATACGAAACTCTTACGATCTTCAGAAAACCTAAAGTTGAAGGTACCACAGCATTCTACATGTTTTTATGACAAGTCTTTCACAGTTCAAGCTGTACGTCTGTGGAATGTACTGCCATTACATATTAGACGCGCACAATCTTTGGCCACATTTAAAACGATGGTTAAAAATCACTACTTGTCACTATAACGTATTTATAATATTTTATATGTATTTCTTTGCATATGAATATATATATATATATATGAGTATATATTTATTATATTATTTAGTATATATCTACATTTATGTATATGGTATATATTATTATTAGTACGCCATAAGCTACCATCTCCTCTTTTAATAAGTCCATCCTAAGGTTGTCTGGAAGAGATCGCTCTTAGCGATAAGACCGCCCATTGTACCTACTTGTTTAATGTTTAATTAATTCTTATTGTAATTAGTTTTAGTACTTATGTGGTGTACAATAAAGAATATTCTATCTATCTATCTATCTATCTACCAACAATAATAAATCAGGGCTTATTTATTAAAGGCGAATAAATAGTTCTTGCTGGTAATACCTATTACAAAAAGGTCTTAAGCCAATTACTGAGCTTCCTGACATGCGAATAACATAGAAGTGTAGGTCAAATACAATTGGGAATCAAAAATAATACAGTATATAAGTAACTACGGAAACAATATTTGTTTTGTTGATGTCTGCAGCACGGATATAAACTGATAGTCAACAGTTAACAAGTGTGTCTACAATTTGCTTACGAAAACTCTTTTTGGAAAGGTGGAATAGATCAGTATCAGAAAAGGTAGCGTTATAAGTCCGAGGTAACCTGGACATAATCGCATTTTTACCGTAATTGGTGCGGTGATGGGGGGTATCAAATAGTTTTGTGTTTCTGGTGCGTTTCTTGGGAATATTAAAATTAACTTTACCAACCAAATCAGAACAATCAATATTGCTGCGCAGAATATCATAAAAAAATAACATGTCTAACATGGTACGCCTATCATTAAGAGAAAGCAAATGATAATGTTTACAGTCATAGACATAAGAATCATGACGCTTTTTAGTTTTGAAATTAAGGAACCATACAAATCGTTTTTGGATCCGCTCCAATCTATGAATATAAATTTTGTATTGGGGTGTCCAAATGGGGCAGCAGTATTCCAGAATACTGCGAACATATGCAAAATACGTCACTTTAATACTTTGACAGTTACGAAATGGTGCGCACGTGCGCATTACAAAACCAAGGTTACGAGTAGCTCGGTTAATAATGTTGTCTATATGCTGTGGAAAGAGCATTTTGGTATCCAGGGTTAAACCCAGGTCTCTAATATTATTAACCCTATTAATTATATTATTGTGAAACTTATAGGAATACTTTATAGGATTTTTAGATTGGCTAAAAGTAATGCACTGACACTTCGAAATATTAATTGTGATATTGTTACGCTTATAGTAAACAAACAATGTATTGAGATCGCGTTGTATCAACTCACAGTCTAGTCTGGATTTAATACGCATATATATTTTCATATCATCCGCGTACATGAGATGATTAGCATATTTAAAGCATGAGTTGATGTCGAATAGGTAAGCGCAGTAAAAAAGAGGACCGAGATGTGATCCCTGGGGGACACCAGAGGGGATGTCCAAGAAATCCGACCTGAATCCACCAACCACCACAGCCTGAGAACGATTACATAAATAGGAACAAACCCATCTTAGCAGGTCACCATGGATACCAAGATTTTGTATTTGTCATCATCATAAATGACATCAATAATCTCGGTATGACATGATGTCATCATATAAGTCATAACACTAATACATAACACAAAAACTCGCGCCAATGAACAAAACAAACAGCTTGCAAGACAAAATAGGCATTATTATAAGTACCTAGTAAGTATTTTTATGCATTCCAAATAACACATATACTATAATCTGATGTTCATTTGCACTAAAAAAAGCAATTTACATAAATAACAAAATACACTTTGAAGCGTGATTAGAAAACACCGTTCACGTCATTCCTACCAAAGACATTTTTTTGTTTTTTAACAACACAACTCCTGCACTAGGTAACATTTAACAAGCCCTGCGTCGCGGGGGACTTTACAAACATATCATTAACGGATTTAAAGTACATCCAGACTTGGGACAACCCTTTATGAATCACACAATTTTTTGTCCCACTGCCACTGAACTAACCGTGCAGTCAAGTTTGTGTAAGAAGCACGTTTAGTGTCTGGATGTATTAGCCTCAAAGCCATGTTCGGCTTTAGCCACCGGTTCTGAACTCTTATCGAGTTGCAGAGCTGCGGTGTGCAGCTACGCAGCCTACATAAAATTATAATTACACATTCAAATATAAAATAAATTATGATAAGATTGCTAACGTAACTTGCTCATGACTATCGCCATCATACTTTTCTTGTCATATTTTGAATATTTGAAAGCATTTCTTTTCTAAACACTAGAGACAAACTATGGACACACAGTGCCTACATAAACAGTTATCTAAGAGAGCCTCCTCGTCTCACTTCCCACTACAAAGGATGTGATGTAAAGTCATAGACGTTCAGCTGAGAGCCTTGCTCGCTTCCTCTTGTAGCAAACCAGCTGCGTGAAGGTTTCCAAATTGTTCAATTAAATCCTTGAAAGTAAACATTGCCACTGATGTACTGTTAAAGAAACTGTTATTGAAGAATCCAAGAATTTCCTGTTGTCGCAACTTCCATTATTACTTTCTAGTTTTTTTTATACGTATTTATACTAATTAGAGGTCACCCGGTGGTAAAAATTTACTGTAATTCGTAAAAAAATAACATTTATTGTAAAGAGAGAGCTACTAAAAGAATCTGCGAGGTACGGGTACGGGTACGGGTTTGATCTCTAGGTCAGGCAATGGGTTATTCCGTTAGAAAATTTGACCACCCCTGTATTACACCCCAGTGCCTAGTAGATTGCTGTATGCTGTCGTGTTGGTCTGGGGCCTGAGCCTCTAGACAAGTGGCATAAACGGTAGTCGAATCGAAAAGTCAAAAAATGTATGATATGTTAATATTTAATAATTTACTATTTTATTAAGTACCTACTATGGTTAAATGCACCTACCTAGTTTTCTCTCTGCATCACCCAAAGGTGGTAGAGTGAAAAAGTTTTAAATAAATAAAAAACAAATGTATGGGATTTGACGTAAGTCTACGATATAATGTCGTAAACTTACGTCAAATCCCATACATTTGTTTTTTGACTTTTCTATTCGACTACCGTTTATGCCACTTGTCTAGAGGGGCTGATCTCCCCCGGGCGTGTCGGATAACAAACCAATCTTCCTTTATTCTAATTTAGCAAACAGCTATTGCATAATATATTAAAATTACTATCCGCTAACAAAGCCCGTATTCTCAAGTTAATAACGGTTGAATTACAACATAACCAATTACTCCTCATTTCGTAATCCCTGCTCAGGACAAAAAGGTCAGAAAAATTAATTAGAATACAACATTAAGCGTCCTAAAATTAATATACGAATATTAATAAAGGTACAATATATACTGCTTGTCTGGATACAAGATTCAGAATATAGGTATAAATACTTGTACTCGTATATCGTCGTTGTCAAACCAAAATCTGCTGATTGGGGTCTCAAAAGTTCCCTACACGGGAACTTTTGAGACCTTCGATCAAATATAATTAAGATATTGTTTCCAAATCCTGGCTGCTGTACAAAGCATATTTAAAAGGAGGTCGTATCGTAGATCATCGAACAGTGCTCATAGCCTCTTAACATTTTTTTAAACGGTAAATAGGGCACCGAACTAAATGCAATTCAAAAAGTAGTAATATGAAAAAAGTGCACAAAGGAGATCAGAAAAGTCCTTCTGAACCGAATTTCGGTCTTATGTTTAGTTTATATGTAATATTATTTAAGAGATTGTGTTCTAAAGTTCTTATGTAATGAATCATGAGTTATGCCATTTCTAATGTTGTTATAATAATTTCTATGGTACGTAATAATATTATCAATGCTTTTTATCGTACTATAAATTAAACAATTAAGTACCTACTTACACATACAATTCTTTTTAATTAATTTGCTGAGGTAAGTACTTACTACTTAGAGCATGTAATTATATCTTAATATATATATTTCTTGTGTGCGTGTGTATGTGACTGAACTCCTCCTAGACGGGTGGACCGATTTTGATGAAATTTTGTGTGTGTGTTCGGGTAGGGCCCTGGATGGTTTAGATTCACAATTGGACCCGGTAGGTGGCGCTGCTGTCGGTATTTCAGCTTTTTCCGGCAGGACGACGTCTGCCAGGTCCACTAGTAGTAGTTGTATATAAATAACGGTATGATTATTGGTCCCGATACCTTTATTGTAATTAGGTTGGTATTACATAAACGCCACTCGGATATTAATTTATATGCAGGATTTATTCTAAGCAACATTAAACCAAAACTTAATTCTTTATTTGAGTTATTAAATAAATTAACCTATTTCTAATGGGTAAAAACGCGATTACGCATTATTTTTTTAAATAGCATCCCATACTGTGTCTGAAGTTCTGTAAGAAGATTGTGTGAATAGAAAGTAGTTTTTTTTTGTTTATCTATCTATGTAAAATTTGTTTGACTTGATTAGTGTAAGTGCCTTAGTATAAATAAATAAATACTACTGGCACTGCTATCCTTAACTCTATAAAGAGTGCTTAGAGGGTTTTTTTAGGATTTGATCCACACACGCTACCTAATGCGGGTAAGTAAGATCAGACATGCCTTTGGAATTTCTTCTAAAGCATGTAAGTTTTCTCACAATGTTTTCCTTCACCGTTAGCAGATGGTAAACCATTTCTTTTTCTTTTTAAATAGCCTATTATTTTATAGCCTTCCTGGATAAATGTACTATTCAACAAAAAAATATTTTTTCTAATCGAACCAGTACTTTCTGAGATTAGCGCGTTCAACCAAACAAACAAACTCTTCAGCTTTATAATATTAGTATAGATAACAATAATCATAATATCTTGGGAAAAGTCACACACGGCCATTTGATCCCATACGATGCAGATCCAAACTATGGCTATCAAACAACTTGTAAACATACATATATATTGGTACTGTACTGATTTGGTATATTGTGAGAAATCTATTGTTCATTTTATATACTTTACATAACAATAAGGTTCTGGGCAATAATAATAAACGTCTTACTGCAGTGAGGTATGAGGAAGACGCGCTATTATGCTCTGTCACGTGTTGAAGGTTAAGCCATATTCCGTATTAAGAAGACGCCTCCTATAAAATGTATTGTTCCGTAAAAAAAACAAGCGGTTAGTATTTGGTATTCACGTCGTTATTGTGACACAAAAATGAACTAAAGAAATCTTGACAAAAAAGTTTGGTTTAGAAATTAAATTTCAGGAAACAGTCAAAATAAAGTTCCATTGGACTGATGAGAATATTTTCTAGATTATACGTTACTGTCGTTATAAAGCCAACGTTGGCATTGAATAAAGAGGTGTGACAGACTGAGATGTGGTACAAAATACGTTTTACAAAAAACAATAGGTTACCTAAGAAATTTATCAATTTACATACATAAATATCATCACGCCCGTCTCCCAGTGGGGTAGACAGAGACTATGGTACGCCAGTTGCTTCGATCCAGACATACTTCCTTCGCCTCCTCTACATTCATTAACCTCTTCATGTATGAACGTCGATTTTGGGTACTTTTAATTTGGCCCTGTTTTAGCAAATCCCTTCTTGGTCGCTGTATCAATTTGTTATAGGTTTTTCTAAGTTATCATTATGACATTTGTTTTTAATTTGTTCGTGAAACGTCTTAACTTACGTATTCGTGCACATGATTTTGCAGACTTGTTCAACATAGAGGAGGCTTAAAGACGCTTGTAATCAATTCGTAACTAAAGTAATAAACTTGGAGGTATAGACTATAGAACACACGCGTGCACTGCACGACGCGCTTCCATGAAAGGCAAACACATCTTACAAGGTTCCGATCCCATTACGTCTCCTTTTACTGACAAATCAATGAGACAAGATAGGAACACCAACGTAACAACATTACCGTACACAGCAAACCTCCGCTGAGCTGATCAGATTTCACTACAAAAGTAAAGTTTGCAATATTTAACACGAGCTATATTATTACTATGGAGTATGGACACATCTTTAATCATAACCCAAGTAATGAAGTTAAATAATAAGTATAATGTCTGCAGAATTGTAGCAAAAGTTCGATTGAGAAAGGACCTTACAAAAGACCACAGCTAAAATATAAACTTATATATATTTAAAAATCCCTATTTCCCTTTGTCACGGCACCACGCGTGAACGGCTGGACCGATTTCAGTAATATTTTTTTTGTTGTGTTTGTTATTGTCAGTAGGAGGTTCTTATATAAAAAAAAGAAAGTTGCGCTGAAAATAGTTTAACCCGGACGAAGTCGGGGCGGGCCTCTAGTATATTATACAATGGATGTGTTTCTGTGTGCGCTTATATTAAAGAAATGTTTTGGTACTCCCATAACTACCCATCACAAAACATTTGATGTAAAGCTCTTGGGTCGGCATCACGCAAGTGATGGATACATAAGTAACTAACTGATAACCATCAGACGGTCTAAAATATGCATGTTTGCTGCCTACGTAACGGAGAAAAAACGTTCACAGGCAATGAAATACAAAATACATTAAATCCTTCATTGCTAAAAATAATTATGTTTAAAGATGTCTGTGACTGTATTTAGCAATTAAAAGAAGATGGTATAACAATACTTACGAGTATGTTTAGAGAGCGACCACCAAGGTGCAATTAAACACCGTGCACTGTATCATTTAGTTTTTTAAAAATTGTTACGGTTTGAGAAATCGTTCGACCGACACGGCGATATAGCGACATTCACACACATACATGCATGCTATGCCTTTTTATTTTTTATTCTCTTTTTTAAGGGGCTTTGAGCCATAAATGACTAAGTATGTCAGTCCCGTAAAGTTCTTATAACTACACAATCAAATTTATGAACTAAAATTACTACCTAAATACTATTTATATAAAAATGTTAACCTCCTATAACTAACTATTATCTAACTTATCTATGAGTTTATATAAAACAACGGCTGCATCCGACATTGGTTCTGACAAAATACTTACAAAAACTCCAACATCATATACATTAACATTAAATTGAGTAATTAAATGAGCTCTTATACTATTAATTCGAACACATTCTGTTAGAAAATGATGTAAGTCTTCAGCAAAATCACAAGTTAAACAATTTGGTGACACAGATTACCTAACTAAAAATTTAAATTTATTTAACGGTATATGACCGGATCTTAATTTACAAGGATCTAAATACACAATCAATTTTCTACATAATTTCACATTTGTAAACCATGGTATCAGAAAAGGCTTGTTTTGGATTGTTCGATACCATATCCCCTTGCTAACCGAAATATTACTAAATTCTAATTTCCAAATGCCAGAAATAAGTCTTTTATATTTTAATAATATGTCACTCTTGTATGCCTTGCTAACAAGAAGGAAGTTTCCACGGAGACTAGACATCTGCGCGGGAGATATTATAAGTACAGAAGTGTCTGCGCAAACCCAGGTGTACTCTTTATTCACTTACTCTCATAGTAACGGCAATCCGACACGACCGGAAAGAAATTATCTAACTAACATAACAAAACGCTACTAAATGGCAGCAGATTTGGAAAACGCTTCTTATTTTCCATAGCGCGGCGTGTTGTGGGTTTCTGGGAATTGGACACTTCTTCGACTTGTTGTTGAAGTGTGGTAGATCTTACAACAAACTGCTTTTAGTCAAATAATGCTTAATTCCATTCAATTTAATTACAGGTTATCAAACAACTAATAGGTTTTCTCATGAGCCTTTTTAGATAAGGCACGATAAATTGTTATTAAGAGAAAACATTACAATGTTTCTTTTTAGTAGGTTTACTAACATACGTAAACCTACTACTTGCATTCGATTTCATCATCATCCCAAACCTGCGGCACTCCACCATTGGGCATACAATGCGCGACATCTTACATTAAACTATTAACATACTTGCGCTATATTTTTCATTCTTTTCTATTTTCTTTACTTTTGTGAACTTGAATTCTCAATTGGAAAAATTGTTAACTGATCGCTTAAAATCTATGCACTTAATGTAAGGGAAGGCTCCAGTAACCTGTTATACAGGTTTCTTTTACACCTACATCAGGCTCAAGTCTCTCACAATATTTAGTCATGGCACTTGTATTCTCAAATTCTAGTTTGTTTCCACTGTTGTGTTTTTTTGTAATTCATGTCATGTGACAAATCCATACAGGGGCCGTACCATGTCGTGTTAAACGTAAGTCTTTCGAGAGAGAAAGAGGGACAGAGCTATACAGACTACTAGGAGTCCGCGTCTTCGTCCGCGTAGTAATTTGGAACGTACATTGCCCCGATTTTGCAACATATCTCACTACTGCTCCGCTCCTATTGATCATAGCGTGATGTTATATAGCCTATAGCCTTCCTGGATAAATGCACTATTCAACAAAAAAATATTTTTTCTAGTACTTTTGAGATTTTAACCAAACAAACAAACAAACTCTTCAGCTTTATAATATTAGTATAGATATAGCTCCGTCCCTTTTTCTCGCTCGAACTACTCGCTTTTTAACTCGACATGGTACGGCCCTTGCACTGCCAATAGATGCGTCATTATTTTAAGACAAACTATAAAGGCGGTAACATACTATTAACCCATACGACGACACGAGTGAATGCTGTACATTGCGTGGGGCGCTGATAGTGTGATACTTCTTCTTTTTCTCAGCCTGTTGATGTCTACTGTTAAACGTAGGCCTCCTCAATATGTTTCCACAAAGGCCGGTCTTGAGCGGCCTGCATCTAGTTGCTGTCTGCAGCTTTGACCATATCATCTGTCCATGTGGGAGGTCGTCCCACACTGCGCTTTCCTAAACGCGGTGACCAGTATGATACTGGTCATACAAAATACTCAAAATAGTATGATTTGATGCGAGGCAACACGCGACGTGTATCATCGGCTTTCAATAGCATGTTTTCACCTTGTTATATCATTCAATAGAATACGAATGTAACTCTGAACTAGTGTATGTAGGCGTAACAAAACTGGTTTATACTCGAGCCTAGGGACCGGTGAGCAAGTGAAATGGCAAAGTTAACACAACGGTAACATATACATGACATCTTATTACTATTCTTTTGTGACGCTGAAACTGTCTCTTTGTTTGAATATTTTGTATGAAAAATTCATTACAGTACGTAGGTACGGCTCATACGCACTAGGCGGTCATGCTACAGCAGGTAATTTTAAGTAGATAATTGAGATATGAGAGAGAGAGATATGCAACTTACCACATTTCCTCTTTTCTATTTATATATTTCTTCTAAATGTGTTTGTACCTAGCGTTACAAACAAGATGAGATGTTATATAGATATGTCAGGCAGTGGAAATTTTCCAATTCAGACCAGCCCCTCAAAAACTAACATACTGCGTAGAAGAACTCACAAGAATACTAAAAAAATTGTGACTCAAAAATAACGCATCATCAGTAAACAGTCAAAAAATGAATTTATAACAACAAAAGTGCTCTTTAGCGTTGGCAGCTATATCTAACGCTCAACGTTTAACCGCCGCAGTCCACCCGCCTAGTACGTATAAGCTTATGACAACTGTATGTAATTTCTTTTAGAAATGGATCATGTTCATGCAAATGTTATGAGGCAGACGTTCAACACGCCGTCGAGCGAACGTAGCTGCTCTGTATTAAATTATCGTGTAAATAGTCTGCCTACCTTAATACGAGACGAGGGTGATGGATGTGTATACTATAAAGAATCTCGCTCGCAGATAGAGAATACATCTAGAAGATTTAATTATACGTGTGTAATTGATTAAAGGGACTATTTTGGTCACAGTTCGGCACTAACAGTGGGTCGAGAATGGTGTTAATTGACCACCGTTACATCGGTGGTGGAGAGATTTGGTTGAACAGATAACTAGGCAGGTAGGAAATGAGGTTGTATGTGTTAAGGTTGACAATGCAGAGTCGAATCTAAGATCTTTTCCTGCACGTGAGTAACTTATAGACACTACTAGAAACGTAAAGCTCGTTGCTAAATCCTGGATCGCAACAATTTAGATTGCCATCAAAACTCTTAGAAAAATAAACTGAGATGAGAGGAACGGGATCAAGAGCAAAGCTTCCTTGTTCTGCTAATAAACAAAACCAAAATATTACAAGTGTAATACATACATATATCACAGCCCGAATTTGTACTGGCTGTACCTATACAAACTATAGTATTAATACAACAGGATAACCATAGAGTACCTAAACTTCTATAGCATTATATTCTATATGTCACTGACCTATACCGTATGAAGTACATAGGTATTTATCACCTAAGCAATTAATAACGCAAACTATCAAGCATAGGCCTCTCCATGTAGCGTACCTAGCGGGATCCTCGGCTTCTCGCATCTAGCTGCTCCATACCGCTTTGCAAAGATAGACGTTCCACCTTATTTTTTTGTAGAGGATAAATGCTTTACGCATACCGCCCCGCCCTGGGAAGCGAAGCGAATATGTCCGAATCTCCGGCCTAAAGGTGGTAGGCGGCTGGCGTACCGACTAAAACCCCCCTGGGCACCTACCTGCCTTCACGGATGGACCACCGGAACCTGATATAACGTCAGTGATCCACCCAGCGGCTGCCCGCGAGATAGTCGCTCCACCTAATCTAAGGGTGTCCAACTCTTTACCCAAAACCCACCTGCATAATATGTCTCTAAAAATACGACGGTAGCCGAGAGTAGAGCCGTAACACGTAACGTAATACCGACCTTGGTACTGACCAATGACAATCATACCTCTATCATTGTGATTAGTCAGTACCAATCGGTACTGACGAATCACAATGATAGGGATAGAGATGCGTCCAAATTCTAGGCCCTTCTATCTCCTCAGGAAGAAGGGTCTAGAATTTGGACGCATGGTTGATGTTTGTTACTCAATCACGCCAGAACGGCTAAACGAATCTGCATGAAATTTGGCACTGAGATCCTTACTAATATTATAAATGTGAAAGTTTGTAAGAATGGATGGATGGATGTTTGTTACTCTTTCACGTAAAAACTACTGAACGGGTCTGGATGAAATTTGGCACATAGATAGATTATGGTCTGGAATAACACATAGGCTTTTGCAGGATAACATCCACGCGGGCGGAGCCGCGGGCAACAGCTAGTAGATTATATTTTGAAATTTTTAATTTCGGAAAATGTTACTGTGAGATTGTACACGTGGGCGGAAGCGGAAGCTAGCTAGTATTTAAATAGGTAAGTTCGGTTCTTTCCCGCGTGTAGTCGCCACGTTATCTTCTTGACGTCACCACCGTTGTCGCATCGCCGATATTTTTATTTCGTATTGTGATTTGATAAGTGTCACGATGATTTGATTATTATATTGAATTCTTTTATCTATTATGTTTGAATGCCCTGAATAGTACTGGCCTTTATAGAAATAATTGTACTATGTAATTGGTGCACAATAAAGAGTTTTCTATTCTATTCTAATTTGCTATTGCTATGCAGAAGGAGTAAACAATATGTTTAATCAAAGACATTATAGGCTTTCAAAGATATAATCTGACAGCCAGATTTTGCTCCTATTCGCGGTTGCTCGGTTTTCGCTCTTACGGAATACCCCTGCGGAACACAATCCGTTACATTTTAGGAGATCTAAGGGCGCCTTCAAATTAGTCGCTCTGCGGCAGCGCAACTGCAGCGCTGCAGCCGCACTGCCTCCGTGCGATACTACGGCAAATTTAAAGGCGCCCTAAGTGTACATAGGTGTACAGACAGCTGGAAGCGACTTTGTTTTTATCTTATGTGAAGATTCATCAACATACTTTTAGGGCACTGTCCTAGACTGTTGATAAAACATCTAGCCTAGTCATGAAATCATATTTGGCTATTGTAATAACAGTGTTATAACTTACATTACATAACATTAAGGTTATTTGTTTACATTTATTTCATTAGATGATTCAACACATCCTGCTTACCTCATCAACATATTATAATCTAGTAGTTTATACACAGCTTCACCAGCATAAAATATAACCTATGTGGCATTCTAATGTATAAACTATAACATTGTTACGTTGCATCAAAATCCATTCAGTAGTTTTTGTATGAAGGAGTAACAAACATTCATCAGCCCTCACAAACCGTTCCGTGTTTCTTTAAGTACTAATTTTAATGATAGCTTGGCTTATAGTTTACATACTGGCATAGAACAACGACTATATTTGAATTAAAGTTCTAAGGGCAGAGCCTCTGGCAACATCTAATCTAAACTAAAACCTAATTGCAAAAAAGACCAAAAAATCACACAATTATAGTCAAGGTAACTAAAGTTAATTTATCTATCTAAAATTACATAAATAATTAATTGATAATAATATAATTAACTTAAGGTTAACTGTACCGACAATCACTGTAAAATAACCCTGTCATTATGAGTTATGACAGGGTCATTAGTTTGATGAATCATTTGATTAAAATTAAAAGATAAACTATATGCAAGCAGGAATAACATTGTTCAACAATATTCTTAATTTATTCATTTTAGTTTTAAACATTAAAATGTCTCCGTTCATAAAGTACAGTGCCAGCTTAAGGGGCATGCGCGGTAGGGCGACGGCCCTAGGGCGCAAGGTTTGAAGCCCCTTGATGCCTGGCGCCTTTCTAAGTTTGGTCAAGACCAAGAACAAAAACTGATCAAGACAAACTTGGTGGGACCAACTGACAGATACATCACTAGTCTTAATTGGCCAGCTGCTGGCTAGCTATTGCTACCTCAATGCTGACGACTCTTTGGTGATTGAGCAGTCAAATAGCTACAGCAGTATAATATTGTTTTACTGCCAAGTAGTAGTGTGTACATGGGGCACTATTTAGTAAAATACTTAGTCAACTGTCTGAGTCAATATGAGTCGGAGGAGTACCTACAAGTGAATGATAGGACTTATGTTGTAGGTGTGTATAGGCACTATACATTTGCATGCAAAAACATCTCAAAATCCATGTAATAAATCTACAGTATTGTGTACTTGTATTAACATAAACAAATATGGTATATCATTATGTTATATAATATGATTATTTACTTTCACAGCCAGTTCTCAATAACAAATAGAACATGGCAATGTGTTATTATATACAACTTTATGAACTATAATTAAACTATAATGTACAGGATTTAAAAAGAACAAAAAAGTCCCAACAACTAGAACATAAACTATTTAATTAACTATCATAAAACTATATTTACATAATTTAAAAAAAGAACAAAAGCACACTACAACTAGAAAAATAAAATAAGAACTAACTCAAGTTAAATAAACTAAAACCTTTTTTGTGTAACATTGCAAACTAATGCAATAAAGGTCATACTCCCGATTAGTCTAACATTGACCCATATGATTGGGGACCTTAATTCTTAAATTGGTCACACTCATAAAAAATTAATGAGGCTGATGACTAATTAATTACAAATGGTTTGTTATTCTTTCTTTTGTTATTGATGTTTGTCTATTGTCATTGTTGGTATAAACAACTGCTGCTTGATTAATAGCAGAATAATTGTAAAATATATTATATGATGATTGCAGAAGTAATTATCAAAGACTTAGGAGATAAATTATTATTATAAAATTGAACACACAAACAAAAATAATAATAAATAAATAAATCTTGGGATCCTCATACATGACCATCTGATACCAAACTAGGCAGAGCCTGAATACTGATTAACATACTTATGTATTTCTAAACATAATAGATAAACTACACCCATATACAGAAAAAATAATCATGACCATTACACAAAGATTTTGTAGTTTTTTTTTTTTTTTTGAGTATAAAAGTCAAACAGCCAACCTTGGGCTTAGCAGTCAGGGTCACTGACCACTAGACTGTCACTAAAAACTTACAGTATTCTTAATAATGACTTCTAAGCTGCTGGTAGACCAGACCATAAAATTATTGTTTCATGACTGCACTAGGTATCTTAAGTACATAGTACATAAAAAATATATGCAAGGTTACTTAAAAAATACTAATATGGCAATGTAAATAGTAACTGACACACATAAAGCATTAGAACCTCTTTTATATTAAAATATTCTCAAGGTAAACAAAAACAATTGAACTGGAATTTATTTTGTATTGTTATATAGTAGGGTTGCAACTTATTTAAAAGTTTTTTTATAAATCAAATTGTGACACAGAAGGATCACCATCATGATACAGGTTTTAAAATCTATGGGGTTCAATATCATTGTATTATGCCATCTTTTAGATAAATAATATTGATTGTTTTTTAAAGTAAAACTAATAAGAATTTAAATTTACAAAAACATAACCCAATCCATATCCAACACAAATAGAACAACTGAACATCATTATAAGTAAACTCAAAAAAATAATATCTAACATCATAAAAAGTTTTTATTTAAGAAAAAGTTAGCCAAGTTTTGAGAGCACATTTTTTAACAATTATTTACCTACTTACCTAGTTATTTTTAAAATAATTTTATCTATAGAAAAGAACTGGACAAAGTTGGTATATTACAGAGGGATGTGGAAGGACATATAGAAGGCCCATGGCCAGTGGGACAATATAGGTTAAAAAAGTACCTGTATGTGCAAGTCTTCTCCCAACGAGTGGGCTGTCCAGCAGCAACCGGCGCAACGACCAGCGGCCCAGCATGCCGCCGCCCCAACCACAACCACCGCCGCTACCTCGCCTCATACCGTCCCGTTCCACCATCACATAAAACTAATACACATTACACACTCAACACTATATTTACTACACCTAGTCTCAGCTTCACACGAGCGGCATTAGCCCCGTCAGATTATGGACTACCGTTATGAAATGAACGACATCTACTCGCGGACTAGTCTTTGCACAACGCGTATTGAGTAACCGACTCAACGCATCAGCGAGAGAAAGTGCCGATGGCCAGCCAGATCGTACGAGCTCGCGGACGCGTTACAGATGCTGTCTCAGGTGGGGAACACTCGCTGTTACTGAGTTCCCATTGTGCTGACTGAGCTAACTTACGTATAAGGACTAAGATCAAAAATCACAACTTTAATGAAAATGTCTTGTAAATTTTTATCAATGTTTACGAACTATAACCAGAAAGATCGTTTAAGAAGAGCACTTAAACTATGCCATTTCTTAAAAATAAAACGAACTGAATCAAGTGACTACAAGAAGGAAACGACGAATAATACATTCACAAAACTACAACTGTCAAAGTGGACCAGCAGTATGTACTTCATGTTTACGAAACCAACTCACACTTTTCTCACCGTTATCGGAGCAATAAGAAATCGAGAAGTACTAAGAATTATCTATAGTCTATGCTTGTAGACTTTTTGTCTCTGCGGCTGCTGAACCAGTGACCTTCAATATAGTATGTTAGTGGTCAGTGTTCAGTGCTGTTAGTTGGATGCGTTATATTTGTATTGTTTTACTAGATTGTTGAATGGAAATGGTATTGTGTCTATCATATTATATTATTTTAAACAATGTAGGCACATACTTACACGTATATCGAAATATTGATGCAATAAAATACAATAAAATAATGATAGATGTAATTTATTTATATAAAAAATAGATAACATTTATTTTAGCAAATCAATTACATATTTGCATTTTTTAAATATATTAAGTATGCAAATTTTAATGTGAACAAAATGAAATGTATGATGGTATCAGCTATTTGAACATATTGAAATTACAATATGTAGTAAATTTCAGAATGTCTACACTAATAACAAACGCAGTACGAACGTTGTTCTCCATCTCTTAAAATTTCCAAGTCATTTGAATATTTACATTAAAAGTTTAAAAAACAAATTAATTTATTCGTCTCCGAGGTTATTTATCCTTCGACGTTTAAGGACATTCACCCAAAAAAAGTACCTAATACATACGTATTGTCACATCAATAAATAAAATGTATCTTTATATAAAACTAGCAGGCCCGGGACTTGGCCCGGGTTAAACTAATTTAAGCGCAATTTTCTTTATTTTTTCTTACATAAAAAGCTTCTGACAATAACAAACACAACAAAAAAAGACTTCACGCGATTCGTTTTTATATTAAAGATTTTGCAATATCAAAACGCGAAATGCCAAAGCTGCCAAACTGACAACTGTTTACTGTTCTGTCGGCGCGGCGGCTGACGAGAGTGACGAGCATAGATTAGAATACTGTTCTGACGAGCATTTAACTCAACCCTGAACCCAGCATTCATTCCATTTTATACATTTACTTGTTGCGGCTAGGTGATATTCGTAATATCAAAATGAATGTTTATTCACAAGTACTACTGTATGTTTTATTATTTGCCAGCACTGTTTTATGTGAAAACAAATACTCTCGCTCAGCGAATGAGAAAAAAATAAAAAACGATGTCGACTTTCGAAGTTTGGAAAAACCATTTCGAATGAATAAACTAAATTTATTATGGACTAAAGCTCGCCAGGTAGGAATTTACCTATTATATATATATATCTTAAAAAAATTACAATTTATTTTGGTAAATTCAAATTATTATTTTTGTTGCAGCGTTTAACAGAACCAAAACTAAAATCTTTGTACAGTGATTTAATGATACAAGACAAAGAAGAATTGATACAGAAGAAAGTTAAAAGTGAAGGTGGAGACAAGGAGGGATTAAAGGAGGCAGAACTGCGACGCAAACTTAACAACATCATGTCTGCCTATGGGTTATTGCACCACTTTGAACCTGGTGCATCACCACAGAAAGATCACCCGGTAAGATAACAAAAGATAAGACTTGAAAATTGCATCAGGCTCATAAAGTCGTAAAAATTAAATGGTTTTTCAGAGTTGGGAATAGTTTAATAGTGATACCGCTAATGTTGCATATGTCCATACACTATGGTAACTGCTTATCACCAGGCAGGCCATGTGCTAGTTTGCCTCATTAGTAACAACTACCATTAAAACCTAACTTGTACCTTGTAAAAATTACCATTTAAAAAAAAATAACATTTTTTCCAACAATTTTATTTCCTTCCTAGTAAAACCGCCTACATTCTACAATAAGGTTTAGGCACAAGCTTTACTCTAATTATTAAAAGAATGGTATAGATAGTAGGTATCTTAAACATCACATTCCAATCATAAAATATGATTAGGTAACTAACATTACTAAAAATGTCATGCTATATGTTCACACACAATAATAATTAAAACAATAAGAATTGTTAAAATTTTTACATTATCTAATTAATTATTTGATTCTTCAAAACATATAAGAACTGTACATTGACTGATAAATACATTAAGATAACACATAAATTGTTTTTATAGACTATTGACACAATTGTGTTTTAATTTATGTTTTTGTTTAGATAACTTTACTGCTATTGTTATTAATAATGTATATTTATCTGCAGAAACATTTAATATAAGACATGTCTTAGTAATGCAAGAGAAACATATAGGTTGTGTCAGTCAAACTATTCAACCCAAATAAAGAACACTTAATTGGGGTTTAATTTGAAGTTTTTATGACTTAAGAATACTGCTTTAAAATGTGAGTTTCTTTAAAAATGAAAATATTTTATACTAGCTGTTGCCCGCGGCTCCGCCCGCGTGGATGTCGGTTATCGCTGCAAAGTAGCCTATGTGTTATTCCAGACCATTATATATCTCTGTGCCATATTTCATCCAGATCCGTTCAGTAGTTTTTACGTGAAAGAGTAACAAACATTCATCCATCCATCCATTCTTACAAACTTTCACATTTATAATATTAGTAAGGATAGATACTTAGATGGCAAACAAGTATACAGCCTGTCTGATGATAAGAAGTTTCTGTAGCCTATGGATGCTAGCAATAACTGGGGCACCACTTGCATGTTGCCAACCCAAATTTAAACACCTTAACACTTACAGTGCCAAGAAAGCCGTTCCAATTTTTACTTAGTCAAAAAATAATTTTATTCAATTGGTATCGAATTACCGACCCTTACTATTTTGCGAACACACAATAGGCTACAGTAGCCAAGTGCTAGGCACAAGGACAGGTAATTAATAACTATCTATAGATGGACTCTGTAGCCGGGTTTTTGGTGTATAGCGTATATCAAAGAAGCCAGGAGCCGGGTTCTTGGCACTAAAAGTGTTAAGTATCCCTGGGATAGAAAAAGGTTAATGTCGAAATACATAATTTAACCTGTTGTGTCAATATGTACATTATTGTTTCCTTTCCTAATATAATTATAGTACTGTATGTTTTTATTTTTCAGAATATTTTACTAATTTCGTAGCTGTCTAGGTGTAAAAATAAATAAATTTATATAAGGATACCAAAATGGCTCAATAATAATAATGTTTTTATTTTTATACTACTTGGATGGCAAACAAGCATACAGGCTGCCTGATGGTAAGCAGTTACTGTAGCCTATGGACGCTTGTAACACCAGGGGTGTCACTAGAGTGTAGCTGACCCTTTAAAAACCTTATAACTCCTCCTGGAGTAGCACTACTAATCTACATTTTATCCACTGTTCCTGGAGGACAGTTATTTTATATGTTTTATGTATCAGGCTTACAACTCAGCAACAGATGACTACATAAACAAGAGCATATTCAAAGACAAGAAGCTGAACTACCTGTGGTCAAAGGCAGAGTCATCGGGTTTCACTCATGAAGAGCTATTGGCTTTGAGAGAGGAGTTCACACATCACCAGGAGAAAATAGATCAATATTATGAACTGTTTGATGATGACAAGAATAAAGATGATGGCTTTAAAAGTATGTATTCATTCTGTATTTATATATAAATTGGTTAATCACTAAATTGCTAAGAAGATTGCAAAAACCCGATAGTAGGAAACTAACAAAGAATGTCGCTATCATCCTAAATATTTTTTGGATTATTGCAAAAAGCGAGGTAGCTTAATAAGATTGACTAGAAACTAGAAATCGTAGTGATTCAGACAACCAGCGCTTAGTTGTTATGAAAACGAGGCGAATTTTTGCAAAGATCCTGAAAATAACTCTGATGATGGTGAAATTTTTTGTAATATTGCAAGTGTCCATAGGCTACCTACTGTAACTGTATGCCTAACATCAGGCATATGTTCATTTGCCACCCTAGTATCATTAAAAAAGTATATTTTCAAAAAAATTACTCGTTGCCCTAATACAGGCAGGCTCTAACTAATTTGAAATCAGATGTCTGTGTGTGAGTTATCCAATTATTCTGTTTCAGATGTAATAAATGAAGATGAATTGGACCAATTCAATGAAATCAGTGCACAAACAAATGATATGACTAAGGACTACATAGATAAAGCGAATCTAATCAGAGATAAGCATGTAGGGCTCAGAGATGGTTACGACAAATTGCAGAGGGTCATTGCTAAAGGTTAGAACAGAAAAAAATATTGTTTAATATTTTTTTATTCAGGCTAGATACTTTAAGAAAAGAGCACATGAAGGAAATATACAAAGAGGGCTAACCCAACCACCATAGTAAAAATATTTGGCGAGGAATATAATACAAAATAATAATTCAATGCCAATTTCTAAACTTCGGGCATCTATTGGGAATTTTTTGATAGAAAAATCCAATATCAATTTTTGGCCCGACTCGGAAATCGAACCCGGGACCCCATGAACAGTAGTCACACACATCGCCCACTGAGCCACCGAGGCAGTTATACCTACATAATACATACATATCACGCTCGTCTCCAATTGGGGTGGGCACAGACTATGAAACGCCAATTGCTTCAATCCAAACAAACTTCTTTCGCTTCCTCTACATACATCAACCTCTTCATGCATGAACCTACATAAAAGTGACCTCCTAAATTTCGGTCACGGCGGCTATATGACAAAGGCATCAACTGCTCGGGCGATGTATTTCGTAGATAGATACCATGTTAAAAGTCATTTTATCTTTTACTACATGACTGTTTTTTACATCTAGTTTAATGATCGCTCGTGTAAATGCAGTGTAATAAACTATTTAATTGATTCGTCTGCTAAAGCTATCTTTATATACGAAAATATACTGTTCTAGGTCAAGTCGTTAACTCCATCAATGTTTGTACGTAGTTCCCTCCCATATTTATGAAATGAATCATCTTATCGTTAAAGTTTTTGTAGAGTTTCATAATACGAGACTTGCGTTCGGAATTCGTATAGATAACACCCTGCACCACGCAATAATAATAATAATCATTTATTTCGTGTCGCATAAACACAGAGATAAATACCTTATAGACTAACATACATATAAGCAATACCGCTCATCAGATGATTGGATGCTTCGATCACACTACATAATAATATCAGTCAGTTTCAGTAACTTCATCCCTCAGACTAATAGAATAAGATAGACGGAGCGTGTAGAACTCGCGCGTGAAGCCGCCAAAAGCAATACTAAATAGCAATGTCATACGTTTTCGCGCGCAGTCGATTTGAGCCGCTAGTGAGTACGCACGTCTAAACACGTTCTGACAAAATATTATTATAATGCCGTATTGTGTAGTAAAACGTTGTAAAAATACTTCAGCAAATCTCAAAAAGAGTTCTGGAGTATCGTTCCATAGGTAAATAATTTTAACATTATAGATTTCTTATTGTTTTCGTAAATATTTTAGTTACACAAACTAGGAACACAAAACCTCTACCATGTTCTACAGTGCTGCCATTCTTAGCATATCTTTTTCCCTAAAATATTTTGCAACGTGTTAGTGGGAATATAAAACAATATTAATCAGTCTATCGATATACTATTTAAAATAAATCTGAATGATAGTTGGGGATCCACGCGAAAAAAAAAGAAATTGTTGTTTGCATTTAGCGAGTAATTCCGTATTTTTGTAGTGATTTTAAGAGGTACTTAGATAATGTTTTTCTATGTTATTCATATGATGATCAATTAATATTAATATAATAATAATAATTGATCATTTAAATTCATAAAATAAGTAGATATGTAAGGTTTATGATTTATTTAAAAAAAAGTATTTACATCCTAACCACGGCTGTGAGCGGCGGCGGCGAGCGGTATGAACAAAATTTGTTCTTACCGCTTGCCGCTAAATATATTTTTTTTTTTTATACTACTTGGATAGTAAACAAGCATACACCATATATATACATTTTTTTAGATACAATTTTTGCCAGTTTTGTTTTACGAGTAATATGTTTTGTATTTTATGTTTGTTTTTTTAATATAATATTGTATTTTGTCTTGATGTTTGTTAACAGAAACCTTTTTTTAATGTAACATAATGCTAAGATGGATGATGTTATATTTAAAAAGATTTATTTTATTCGTCAGAAATTAAAGCATGTAGTTAGTGTTTATTGTTACCTATTTATTTTGAAATATTAATGTAAAATAATTATAAATAATAACATTATTTAAACAAACAATTTGAAGTATAATTTTTAATATTGATATTGCATATTATTATCACGAGTTAACAGTTTTGTTTCAACTTTTGTTGGGAGTATTTCATTTGCTGGCAACATCGTTTTCCACGTCACACGACATTGACAGCGCTTTGTGGCTTCAAAGATTTGTTCTACACGCTCCGTCTATCTTATTCTATTAGTCTGAGCTTCATCCCTATAATTGTGCAGTTGGAGCTGTCAAAATCATGTTAGCCCGGTTGGCATGATTGAATTCACCTCCCCACTTCCCTTTCTATCTACCTCCCCGCAGGCGCCAGTCCCTGTCAGTACGGTCTGGATTTTTGTGTCATCTGCGCTATTTGAGTATTTTTATAATTAAAAATCCTTTTATGCTTGCAATAACCAACGGTCACTGGTAACCGTCTTGCGTACTGTAGTGTCTCTGCCTTCCCCAATGGGAGATGGGTGTGATGATAATTATGTATGAATAACATTTTCCATTTTTTTTTAGGTCCAAACAACAAAGAGTTTATAGAGCCCAAAGTACAAGGATTATGGAAAATGGCTGTAGCTGCCAATTTTACAGTTGAAGAACTTACTTCCTTGAAGGTAATTGTATACGTTGTGCATATCTACCTATTTCTCTGCTCCAAAGCAGAAAGAATGACCATGATTATTATTGTTCTGCCTTATTTATTTATCTACATCTAATGCTGGTCACATAAAGGGATATAAATTCCTTGATAAGATACATCTAAACCACAGTAGGCATCAAAATTATACTCCTTGCATCAAAGTAAGGTGAGGCAAACACTTTCCTCATGCTTATATACTCATGCGAATACCTCGGCAGGGAGCTCATTCCACAACCTATTTTAACACGCATCCTTAAATTAGTTCTGAAGACTTATACAGGTCAGATCCTTCTCTAACATAGGAATTTCGTCCTACTTAAATGAAATGTTTTCCTATCCCAGGAATACATCATCTAAAAAAAATGTCTGCAACGCCTCTGGTGTTGCAAGCATCCATAGGCTACGGTAACTGCTTAACATCAGGCAGGCGAAAAATGCCTTGCATTTGCACGGTTTTAAATTGCAACCGTGTTATTGATTCAAATGGTCCATACTTTTGATACAGTGTATCCATAATACCTACCTATATGATAATTATTTTAGTTTCCATCCTCTTCTGTTCTTGATCGATGATTATTATTTCAATGATGTTACCAGGTGGAACTGCAGCACTACGAATCTCGCCTGCTGAAACTTCGCCACTTACGAGCGGATCATGTAAGCAATCGTGAAAAGTTCAAGAGCAAGGTTATTTTCAGTTTCTTTTTATTTTTTCTTTTGGCTTTCAGTCATATTCCAAGTCACTGTATTGGTTCTCAATAACCATTGCCTAAACATAGGTGTTGTAGATAGCGGTAAACGGTTCCCTATTCTTTTGCATAAAATCTTAATTTATATATGCGAATTTAAATTATGCCGAAAAAAATAGCCTAAAAGATAATTATGTCAACATGAACCAAAGTATTATTATACCAAATATTATGCCAAAATAGTTACCTATGCTATAGTATATTATTAAAAAAACCATGCTAATAGAAGGAACCCCGTTAAACACCTAGTTGTTTTTTTTATTTGCTGCTGTTACCACTGTACTTTGTATGCAGTCAGCAGTCACTAGTCCAAGCCATCGTTGCAGACAAAGGTGGTCCTCTGCCAGAATGCATCAGCCCGTAGCACGATGATGTTACTGTACAGTGGTAACAGTTTCATTTTATTTACCAAATTTATGCTTCGATTTTCCCTTTAGTCCATACTCTTAACTATGTTTCTTAACTATCCATGAAACAAGAATTTTTATTCGCTTTTAAGTAACTGGTTAAGGAATAAGAATATTTTATCCATTTTCCTAACTAGTTAAGATTTCGGAAAATGGATAAAATATTCTTAAATATTTAGGAAAATGGATAAAATATTCTTATTCCTTAACCAGTTAGGAAAGTAGACAAAAAAAATCTTATTTCCTAACCAATTCTGATAAAAGTTATTCATAGATATTTAGCGCCTACCTATTCAGCCAGTAACATTTATAAATGTATTTTGTCAGGTTGCCGGTGCTGGCGATAAAATAAATCATTTTGAAGAACAGGAACAGATGATCAAAAAACATTCCAGAAAGGTCGAGAAGATGCACGAGCATTTAGAAGGCAAGATACTAGAACGCCATTCGGAGCTTTAGTGTTACCTATACCTAAGTCATATCACTATCGTATAAGTTGTAATGCATTTAGAACAAGTGTGAATAGTTAGTATGTTGTCTATATACTTTGTTTTTTTTTATTTGTCCTATCATTTGGTAAATTATTGTATTTTTGTATTTTGGGCAGCTTAACTGACAAATAATGAAATGAATTCTTATTAATTTTATATTTTTACTGTAATGTAATAAAATTATAATAAAAATAAGGAAATAATTATGATAATCGTTACATACTATGAAATATTTTAAAATTAATAGTAAATAATAATGTAATAAGAAAAAAAAAATGTAAATATGTATGAATCTCAGTAAATCTATGTTTCTAATAAAAATGAACACGCAAAAATAATGTGTTGTGATTTAAATATTCGAACAGTTTATTTCAGTCATTATTAGGCCCTATTCAAAAACACAACGCAACATACTTTGACAACGGTTTATTTGCGTAGAACTTACCGCATATTCTGCTTTTAATCATATTCGAGACAAAGTAAGCCCTCAATAATAATTTACTTATAAATATACACATTACCCAAATAAACCTATTAAAAGAATTTATTGAAAACAGGTGGTATTATTAAAAAACACCAGTGGATACAGTGCATCAATATATCGATATTTAATCTTCATGTACAAGCAAATTTATTAATACATGTTTAATAATCCGGCTCGGTTTGCGAGCGTACCGATCATCAAAATTAATATCGCATTATGCCATAATATAGTGTAAAATATGTATAATAGACGGCGGCGGGCGCACATCGGCCGCGCAAGGCAACTCAAAACACTCAGCGGCACTTCGGAATCACATTCCAAGCTACCTACTATTACATTCGTTTACGCGTATATCTACATCAGATGAACCGGCGACGCCGGGTAACATAACTATAATTCGTCTAAACGCAACGTCGCGATCGGCGAGCGGCAGTAACAAATAAAACTACATCCGACTCCCCTCACGAGTTTCATTATAATGAATCGTTTAATGCTCACTTCAGTCGATCGTACAGTATAAGTAGTTCTCTTCTCGATAGGACATCTTCTCTATTATGTATATAGATAATCTGTATAATATATTCTTTCTCACTAATATCTACACCGTTTCCAAGGGTTACAATTATATATAATCCTCGTCGGCTGGGGCGAGACGGGCGCGCGCGACGCCCCGTCCGGCCGGCGCCTGCGCCCAGCGCCCACTAGTGAGTCCACTTGCTCCAGGCCTGCCGACAACCAGAGCGTTAGTGACGAGCGCGAGCGCGCGCCTGCCCGGCGGCGGCGGGACGCACCTGCTTGTCGGCGGCGTGGTGCGGCGCCTGCTCCCAGTGCTGGTGGTGCTCGGGCGCGGGGCCGCCCGCGGGCAGGTAGTGCAGCGGCAGCGCGTGCATGAGCGACAGCGCCGCCGCCGTGGCGCCGCCCGCACCACCCACGCCCGGCCCGCCCACCGCGCCGTACCCGCCCTCCATCCCGTGGCCGACGTTCACGTGGCCGCCGACGCCGCTCATACCGCTCACCCCCTGTAACGACACCACTTATTAGCAACCAATACTGCAGCTGACGAGGCGACTAATCTATACCGCTTTAATGTTGTTACAAATGCGAATATTCGTATTTCTCCACGAACCGAAGTACCGACCGACGCCTCGCATCGTCATTTGACATTTTCATAGCAAACAAAAATAGAGGACGTCTGTTCGCATTCAAAACCCATCGTTCAACAAAATAGTGGCAGATATTCGGTACGAATAAAATGAGATCAATCAACAAAAACAAGTAGATGGAATATATGCACGTGCCTGGTATCTGTCATGATCGGGCAGGTGCTGGTGGTGAGGCATGTGCGCGTGTGTCCAGTCGTCGCCGCCGGTGAGTTTCCAGGCGCGCTCAGTACCGATAGGTCTCGGCTTACGTTCTTCCTCTTCCCCCCAGCCCCCGCCACTGTTGCTGCCCACGGCACCGACTCCGACGCCGGTGCTCACGCCCACACCAACACCACGCTCCAGAAGAGACTAGAATTCATCAAATAAAATATATTTTGTAAAATATTGCCATTGTAATAAATTTCATGCGTTACTTACTGCTTTCTGGAACATTTCCCCTTCCAGTCAATATACCCGAAATTATAATAATATTAGTGGTTACCTAAAATATTCGACATCAATTCTTCAAGTAATATTTTGACAATATGTACTTTGTTTCAATGTAAAAAGTAGAGAATCAGGTAACAAGGGGATTTGTACCTGATAGGCATGGTGTCCCTGCGGCGTGTGCTGCATGGGTTTGGGTGACTGGTTCATGGGTTGTTGTTGGTACGACATCAGCAGCGCGCTCAGGTTGCCTGCGTTGCTCGCGCCCGCAAACAACTGCAAGTTATAAATGATTCTTATTGAAGTATACTATGAATTTAAAATGATTTCATAGCGGTGCATATTCACTTTCAATTAGGACTGTAGCAAACTCTACAATAATAGTTGTAGGTGTAATATAATAATGACCTGTGCGTTGTGTTTCTGTTGCATGAGCGGATGTCTCTGCGCGAAGTCTGGCGCACGCGGGTTCAGTCTTGACACTGTCTCTACGCCCACGTAGCCCAGGCCCAGCGCTGCATTGCTCATGTTCACGCCGCTCGAGATCGATACCTGTTGCTGAAAATTAATACATACTTTTAATAATACTATATTCACAGAATAAAAATGTTATATTTTTTTTACACATTCTAATCTATAATTAATTCAAATTTACATAAAAAATATTAATGGAAAAAAAAGTTAAGAAATACACAAAAAAAAAGAACAAAATGTAAAACAAAAAAGGCTGTTGTTTAGGCGTTTATTTTATATTTAATTATATATCAGAGATCACGGCTGCTCGCACACCATCTGAGCTAGTACGCCGCCCTCGTGAATACCACTTTTACAGGGGAAGAATTCAACTATTATCCTAGTAAATGTGTACTTACCATCATATTATGTCCATTCCGGGAGTTATCTTGATAGATAGGTCCATTCCGTGATAGCCCGCTCATGTCCATCGTGTTTACATTATTACCTGAAAAAAAAATAGAATTAGAATTAAAGGGAGGCTGTGCACACTGCAGATTATTTTGGTATGAAAACAAAGCTGTGATTAGCTGATGTCTTGATAGTTATTCGATTGAATACATTTTTGTTTTGCCAGAAATGACATTCGTTACCAATAGGCGTCCCTGTAACGTAAACCTAATTCCTGCAATGATATTGCGTAATATTCTTGATTGTACAATACTATTGAATGTGTAGAAATAATATTGAAGGGCAGCTAAATAGATAAAAAGAAGTTTAAGTAAGCTTAAATTGTAGGTGTATGGGACGAATAAGTATTAGAGATACGTGTGGGTACTGACCGATGGGCATAGGTTGGTGGTAGTTGGGCTGCTGGTGCATGGCGGGCGCGTACGCGGGGGGCGGCGTCGAGCCGTGCGACGACGTGCGGCTGCACGGGGAGCACCCGCCGCCCGCGCCAGGGTTGCCCGCGCCACCCGCGCCGCGGTAGCCCGGCGCTTTGCTTGCGTCCACTTGCGATACCAACTGAAATACACACACGAATTATGAGCATTGCACGAATTACGAAGTAATTTACAGAGGCACTCTAATATTTACTGGTAGTCACGAAAACTGACAGTAATGTTTTTATTACTCAATATGATAAATAATGGACATAATTGTACAATATGGTGTAGGTGTGTTGTACCTGTGGTGGCGGCGGCTCCACGTTGTGGTGATGCGCATCTCCCGCCGCGCCCCACACGCCCGCGGCGCCGGCGCCGGCCGACAGGTCGTTGAACAGCGAGTACTCCTGCGCACCGCCTGTGCCGCCCGCGCCGCTGGTCCCGCTCGCGCTGCCGCTACCCGCACTCGACTGTACAAGTAATACCTTTATTTAAATCGTTTTACTCTATAGAAGGCGAAGGTTGTAGACAAAAATAATACTACCGGTAGTTATTTCATTTAATGAATAAGAATTCTAAAAATTATTAAAAAAATACTGTATCAGCTGAGGGGACTACGTCTCTTAGGTTGTGAATGCAGCTCATTTTGTAGCATAATAATGTGATGCTTTTGTTATTTATTATAAAAGTAATGAGTAAATAAAAAAAATATGTATTTATCCGTATTTTAAAGGTTTCAACTTATTAATTTATCAACAATATTAACATTTAGTATGTTAATATTGTTGATAAATTGTCGTACACACGTCGTTATACCACTAAGGTAAATCACTTTAGTGGTATTATGACAAAAGCATTTTACAAGTTTTCTTCTATGAACAAGTTTAATATGTAAATATGGCACTAGAAACGTACCTGCGTCGTAGTGTTAATGTGTAGAGCTGCTGATGGATTAGATGTGTTTTCTTCACTCCAAGAACTTGAATTGTCTGGGCTCAGCTGTGAACCAAAGATTTATTTTGTCAGGATATTTAATATATTATTGTAAAATTAGACGTAATATCAAGATGGAAGCAGATGCGCTAGCAGGATATCTGATAAAAGTGGTAACTACCACTCATGGACTTTAGCTATGTCAGAGTCAGTCATGTCATCATCATCTCAGCTAAAAGACGTCTACTTCTGAACATAAGCATCTCCCAAAGACTTCCACAATTCTCGAGCCGAGTCACGTAATAGCCTAAGTCTCTTTTTAAACTTCGATGTAAGAAGGACATGTCCTAACAGTCGGTAAACACTGCAACAAGGTAAGTAATAATGAGATAGAAGTATTTCTAACCTGCATGGTACGTTCTGTGGCGCGGTGCTGCTTCGTGTCGGTGTCGTCGAGCTTGTGCGCGGGCGGGGCGGGGGCCGGGGCCGGGGCCGGCGCGGGGCTGGGCTCGCGCGCGCCCTTCAGCGGGGACACCGCGCCCGGGCTCACTCCTCCACCCACCGTCTGGGACACACGTTATATCCTATAGCTTATGTGTTACAAAACCTATGCACACACACACACACACACACATCTCAACCCATAAACGTCCCACTGCTGGGCACGGGTCTCCTCCGTTAATTTGGAGGGATATTAGCCTACTATACCACGCTGGCCAGACGGGTTGGTATAGGGTTTTGTTTCGAGCTTTCCCTCTCTTGCATTGGATATTGTCTGCCGGACTTACTCCCTTAGTCGACTCTTACGACACCCACGGGATGGAATGGGGTGGTGACATTTGTATTCTTAATCCGTCACCACACGGACAAACCTATGCACTATCAAATAAAGCTTGTAGAACGAAAACGAGTCTAATTCAATTAAACTCAAGACAATAGCATACAATGACTATAATTATAACATTTTTGTTAATAAATATAGAGATTTAATATACCAAAACATATGCTAGTACAATAGAAAACTGTTTATGGTAATCGATTACATTTTGATAACAAAATCCATTTGATAGGAGTATGTACAATTGAAAACTCATTTTTAACCGACTTCAAAAGAGGAGGTTGTCAATTCGTGTGTGTATTTTTTTTTTTTTTTTTTTTTTTAATGTTTGTTACCGCATAACTCCGTCATTTATGGACCGATTTGAAAAATTCTTTTTTTGTCTGACTGGACATACTTCCAGTTTGGTCCCATTATCATCAAAAGAAAGTTCCGATGATGGGATCCATGAGGAATTGAGGAAACTCCTCAAAAGTTATAGGCACACATATAGCAATTTCATTATTTTTAACAACTAATCAATCATTTGCATTCAGAAAGTGTAATTTGGTGAAGTAAAACTGATGAAGAAGACCACAGATGGCCATCTGAACTTTTCAATAATAAGTATTTTACTGATGGCGATTAGATATGTTTCGGTTATTGTTGCTAAGCAACTATTAATAAGAAATAATGACGTGAATGAATTGAGCGCGGATTGCACAGATTAAATATTGCTTTTAATACCTACTTGACCTGTGTTCAGCCCGACGCTCAGTCGATTTTATTCGATTGTAACAAACAAATATCCGAAAATTTTACAACTTGCCGTACTGAAGTCGGTTTTTTTTTGTTAAAATTATGTTACTTCAATTTTATATTACAAAACAAAAACTATTAAGTGCTTACCTGATGTGTGGTTCGTGACTTAGCGGTATCAACGGACACGGAGACGGGCGTGGGCGCAGGCCCAGCGGTGAGCTTAGCCGCGAACGTGTGCGGGCGCGCGCCCACGATCACGCCGGTGTACGACAGCGCGCCCGTCGTCTTGGACCCGCTGTTCGACGTCGCCGCCGTCGTGATAGTACTCGAGCTCGGTACTCGTTTCTCGGTGGTGGATGCTATGAAAATAATAAATACTAGTTAGAATATTAATAATTATTATAGCATTTCATTTCATTTATTCATAACAAAATTACATTTGTGTCGAATATATAACTATTGGCTAATTAAATTAAAATAATAAATAACAAAGATCACAATACCAAAAATAAATTTAAAAATGATGTCAACAATGGTGAAATGTCAATATAAAAAAGGAACAATGTCAAAATAATTAAATAAGGTTAAATTTAATGAGGAATAACAAAAGGATATTCAAAAACAATAATAATATAATTAATCAATAAATAATACTAAAACTTATTTCCTAGATATAGTTGGCAATCATCACTGTTTACATTTAATGTCACAAACATTTATCTTCTAAGTACTCCTCTATGCTATAGTAACATTTTTCCAGAAGTAATGCACGGAGTTTGTTTTTAAACTTATACAAACTATATAATGTTTTAAGTTCTACTGGCAATTTATTAAATAAAATTATAGACTGCACCCCTGAGCTATGCTTTACAATATTTAACTTATGCTTCATAAGATTGGGTAGAGCCTTTCGCCGAGTTGCTTCTCTAATCTTTCTCTCATCTACAGTTTCAAATTTATTAAAGTTTTTAATTAAATCACTCAGTAGAACAAGAATATACAGGCATGGTACAGTTAAAATTTTTAGTGACTTGAAATAGTATCTACATGATTCAATTTGGTCGATTCTTACCATGGTTCTTATAGCTCTCTTTTGCATAATGAAAGCAGAATTTAAATTGTACTTATAGCTATTTCCCCAACACTTTATGCTATATCTAAGTTTAGACTCAATTAAGGCAAAATAAATAGGTCGAATCTGAGCAATAGTTAATTCGTCTCTAAGACTTCTGATGGCATAACACGCACTGCTAATTGAGTTGGTAATGGCTGTTAATTCATGCTTCCAGGTAAATAGATTATCAATTTGAACACCTAAGAATTTATAGTGGTCGACTAAACTAATTTGGTTCCCCAAAGACTGTACTTTTAAATTATCATTTTGTCTAGCAGTAGATTTAAATAACATGCATTTGGTTTTACTAGCGTTAAGCTTTAAGTTATTTTTGGCAAACCATTCTTCAAAGATACCTAATAATTTGTTAGCAGCAATTTCTGTGTTTACAATATTATCACTAGCGATCACAGCACTTGTATCATCAGCGTATATTACAAGGTGAATATCAGGCATAATGCTTTTTACATACGCTGACAGGTCGTTAATTAAAATAATGAAGAAGATAGGGCCAAGTATTGAGCCTTGAGGGACTCCCCTATTTATAGTTTTAAGGCTAGATTTATAAGTTGTCTCATAATTGTCAACCACTGATCTAATCTCTACAAATTGTTGTCTGTTGTTTAAATATGAGCAGAATAATTTTAAAACATTATCTCTAATGCCATAGTGTTCCAATTTCACTAATAAGATACTATGTTCTACGGTATCAAATGCAGAGCTTAGGTCGAGAAATATGCCGGCAACTTTTAATTTATCATTTAATTTTTTAACTATATCACTAACCAGTGAGTCTATAGCGTCTACTGTTCCTAAACTTTTTTGGTAACCAAACTGGTGGCTATCTATAACATTAAAAAGGTTTAAATGTCTTACCAGTCTCGTTTTAATAACTTTTTCAAATATTTTTGCCAGTATCGACAATAGTGAAATGGGTCTATAATTATCTAAATCAGTCTTAGAGCCCTTTTTGTGTATTGGTAGCACTCTAGCAATTTTAAATTGATCTGGAAACTCCCCTTGTTTTATGCATTCATTTATCATATTAGCGATTGGATTTGCAAGAATATGAGCACTATCCTTGAGCACGGTGAGTGGGATTTCGTCGTAACCATACGAGTTTTTACTCTCCATACCAATAATTATCTTTAAAATTTCAGATTGTGTAACCGGTTCAAATGTCATACTATTATTTACTCTAGTTTTATTCTGTGTTAGATATTCTGTTGCTAATGTCTTATCGTAGCTATCTATTAACGTGCTACTATCGAATTTTTTAGAAAATAAATTGGCGATTTCGGCCTGATCATCTATTATTTTGTTGTCAATTTTAAGCATAATTTTATTACTTTTAGGTTTTTTATATTTATTCATGTGATTGTTTACGATTTGCCAGATAGCTTTGCTGGAATTAATAGCTGTTTTAATTTTTCTCAATTAGCCAATTCTATATATAGTCTAATATAACTGGCGTAACATGATGAACCACCTGCCTTCGAAGTAAACGTACGGAGAAACATATGTCAGTAACGTTCAGTGTACCGATTTCAGAGTAATAATTGAAAAATGTATATTATTTTTAAGATACTAGATATTGTCCGCAAGTCCACCCGCATGGATGTTGGATACGCGATAAAAAGTATCATGTTTCCTTCCCCAAACCATCTATCTGGTAGCCAAATTCCATTAAATCTGTTCAGCCGCCTAGTCTTGAAATGAGTACTAACAAATACTTTAGCATATAACATAATTAGAGATACTGACTGTGTATTTGTAGACGTGGCGGCGCCGGTCTGGCGGTGGTCACGTGTTGTTTAGTGGGCGCCCTCGTCGTGGGAGTGGTGCGACTGCTCGCTGAACTACTGCTACTGCTACTCGCACCAGCCTGGAAACAATTACATTAATTAATTCACTCCTTAACCAATGATAAATCCTATAGTGCACGTGTATTAATCTCGTACATCATTCTATAACTTATTTAGGGTCTAAAATAGGAAACTATAATTGCTCTCAGTAGCTATTATTTCTTTTCTATTAAGCCATATTCAGAGTAACAGTATTCAACAAAAGTGAGTGAAGGCTTCAAATGAGTGCGGTGTGTACCTTGGGCGGCGGCTGCTTGGGCGCCTTGGGCTGCAGCGGCAGCGGCAGCGGCGGCGGCTTGGTGACGGCGCGCGGCAGCAGCTGCACGATGTCGGCCTCGGGGTCGCGGATCATGGCCGCGATCAGCATGCCCGCCTGCTTCGTCGCCTCCGCCGAACCTCTGCGGACATCACTTAGCATTAAAACCGCATTATTATCGCAGCGCTTCATACAACATTAAGCAGTGAACTATGCAAACAATGATAGCTATATCAAATTGACAAGATATTGTTAAAATTAAACACTATCATCATTCAAAAATACAAACGACAAATTCTCTTGCCTTTCAATAATTCTAAAAAAAATACGGAACGTAACGCGAATTCGCAGCCACAAATAAATTATTTATGTACAGTGTTTCATTAACCCTAAATATTTGCAAATGTCCTACTTATCATCAGAATGTATACTTAATTGTTACATAAATAGTCCAAAAATGTATTGTTACATAATAGACTATAGCATGGGGTTCTTCAAGAAAGGAGTTATAAGGTTTTTAAAGGGTCGGCAACGCGCGAGTGACACCCCTGGTGTTGCAAACGTCCATAGGCTACGGTAACTGCTTACCATCAGGCGGGCCGTATGCTTGTTTGTCACCTTGGTAGTATAAAAAAAAAAAAGACCGTACTGACAGGCGGCACCTGCGGAGAGGTAGGAAGGGAAGCGGGCGGGTGAATTCAATCATCCCAACTTAATGATTCTGGCAGTACCAACTGCACAGTTACAAGTTATAATCCAGTGTCGAGACTCACTTGATAGTAATGATACGTTCGCCCTGGCCCTTGCTCTGCTTGTCCACCTCGATGTGCGCGCCGGTCGCGGAGCGGATCGCGTTGATGTTGCTGCCGGCGCGACCGATGACGCGCGAGATCGCGTGCGACGCTACTGACACTTTCTTACAACTGGAAATAACAATTATATATTAACATATTAGTCATTATAAAATATCTCAAAACCTATATATATCAGTGAATAAATAAAGTACGCTCTAGTATACAGATTTTTTATTATTATAAATAAATAAAAACTAAAAAAAGCAAACAAAACTTGTAAGTGATACAGTTCTGCCTACGCCTTACGAGAAATGATGAATAGCTCACCCAGGTTCGACAGTGGAGAGCGTCTGCACGCTGGACTTGCGGACGACCTCCTTCCAGCCTTCCTCTCGTCGACCACCCACGCATCCGCCTTTAGGAGACGTGCTCTTACCTTCCAGTTCCCACCTACAACAGTAACATGAATTTTAACATCTAATTAATTTAATAATAAGATGATTAAAGTGATTATGAATCTTGTATGGCGTGTGAGGATTGACTCCGGTTTATACTATTTAGAAAGACAGGAGTCCACAAAAATACACATGTATATAAATAGGTAGGTAATTATTTTGCCGTGTGTTCGATCGACAAAATTAGCCTTTGACCAATCATAGAATTTTATTTTTCCAAATAGCGTAACCAAAAACCTTTACGACTTAGTGCAATATGTGGCATTTTTGCGTAGTTATACAGTAGAGTATAGAGGATTTTTGTTTGCTATGAATTAACTCAAAAAACTCGACTGCTCACAAAATTAATAAATAAATATTCTATGAGCAGTCGAGCGGCAATTTAACTAATCACTCGTATAAAAAATAAGCCGCAGCCTATCGACTATTACAAGGTGAAAATCGAGTGAATCAGACATCTGATTACTTAGCTGGAGATATTATAGTGCACACACTTGTTCGTTATATAACTCCTGCGCAGATGGCTAAATAGACATCGTATACATCGCCTTATAAGGGTTCCAACAAAATAAGCAAAAAATAATAAATCATTCAAAAACCAATGTCAATGTGAGGTCATGCAAAAACAAATCGTACCCTCAGGGGAAACTATGGCATTAGATGAGACATAAGTTTGTGTCTAGAAATTTTAAATTTGTTCACAACAGACTGAAAAAAGGAGTAGATGCTTATACCTACTCCTTTTCAGTGCGCGCCTAGTTGCATCGTGTCTCCTGTGAGCTGACCCTTAGGTTAAAATGTGTCTAGTATATCTCATATTACGTAGTTTTCCCTGAGAGTACGAAGAATTGCCGCATTACAATCGGAGAGCATGCAAGTACTGTATATAGCTACAATCGTATCTATAATCAGACGGTGAGGACAAAACAACTTTGACACTGATTTTATCACAATAATGATACCGCGTGACGTTTACATGATGATCGAACTTACTGATGCGTGTGTTGTGTCTTTTTAATTTTGTCGCTTGTGTCAACATCGTCTTTATCCACATTGTGCCTAGTGGATTCGAATACTTGACTCTTTCTAGAGTTATTCCCATATTTGTTAACATTCTGTACTGTAATGCTCTTAGGGTTATCCTCTTCGGGTTTTCTGCAAGAACAATATTTTATTTTTAACCCCCCTATATGTTAATTTTGTCAAATAAATTTTCCGCCCGTAGTCAAGTAACAACTAGTCATAAAACAAAAATGTATCAAGCCATATTACTCAATCAAACATTAGATAAAAAGCATGCAACTAAAAGTGCGGACATGTTGAATTGTATTACTCGAATCTTTAGCTTAATCTTTTTAGCACTAACGGCCAATATTTAGGGAACCTGTTATTAATTATAAGGCTATAAGTAAATGGCAATTGACTCGCCTCATATACCATGGGACAACTGATAATATTATTATGTGGATGTGGAAAATCTCTGCCTTTCATTTCAAGGCAAAAAGGCGCAACCGAGAAACATTTTTATACATATATTTATTTCGGCTGTATGACTAATAACGACTGTCTTAGCGTCAATAGGTGCTATTATTGACTGGATAACAAGGAACGTCCATAGCAAAAGTTTTCTTAGTGTAAAAAGTGTATAAAATGCATTATATTTATCAGGCAATTTTCATATTGCGCAAATTGCCAGTGAGCATTCATCCTCTTACGATGTTTTTCTACTAAGAGGGCGATGTTGGGAAATATTATTTGAGTATACTAATTCAACAGTCCGCACATATAAACAACTACTAGGTTCTGGATGCAATGCAACTCACTTCTCCTTTTTCTCTGCCGGTCTTCGTTCTGGTTGCGGCGGAGGCTTGGCAGGAGTGGCGGGGGGCGAGCTCGGTGCTACATTCTCTTTCTCCTGTTTCTTGTCAGGTTTAGGAGTACTCTCTTTTTCTGGTTTTGTCTCTATTTTGGTTGGTTTGCTCTGAGGATAAAGAAAATGAATTTATATTAAACTTCGCCCTTGTCATTCACACCTTTTCTTTAGCACTGGAAGAATTGCCTACTCTTTCACTTTGCTGGGCCTGATAGAATTTAGAATGACTTATAATCTATGCCCCACTTAAGTAATCATTGTGCAATTGTGAAGTTTTAGAAAGGGTTGGCAACGCGCGAGTGATACCCCTAGTGTTGCAAGCATCCATAGGCTGCCTTAACTGGTTACCATCAGGCGGGCCGTAAGCTTTTTTGGCTTCTTAGTAGTACAAAAAAAAATGCAATAACAATTTAGGTCAAATTAATCATGTTAATTATACTAACTATTAAAAAACTCAAGAGTTTGTATATTTGAATGTATAATACACATCTCAGAAACAACATTTTAATACTAATCAAAAGCTTCTCTACAATGTATCAACTTACTTTGTCTGGTTGTTTTTTAACCACAGGTACAGGGGGAGGTGGTGCTGCCTTTTCCTCTTTTTTCTTCTTCTTCGACTTCGTACTCTGGACTGGAGGTGCTTTCACATCAGATGATGAACAGGAACCCTGTCCATAATATTATGAGTTTAGAAGCAGATCTTCTGCTACCCACTAACTAGACCAAACATGTCACACACCCAGACAGAATAATACAAAATATCATGTCAAATATATTTCCTGGGTGTAACATTGAAATTTTGGCTAGCACACGAGCGTCGGAATAAGAGCACCTGCGTAGCGGGATCTTTACCTACATTTCTATACTTTACACATGTCTAGATTTGTGAATTCATAGTCTTTTCGATAATGTTGTGTGAAGAAAACTTTTTTCTTAGTGAAGTTGTTGTGGAATTAATTCCCTGCCGAGGTTTTCCCGAGAGACTATAGCATGGGGTTCTTCAAGGAGTTATAAAGTTTCTAAAGGGTCGGCAACGCGCGAGTTGATACCCCCGGTGTTACAAGCGTCCACAGGCTACGGTAACTGCTTACCATCAGCCGGGCCGTATGCTTGTTTGCTTCCTTGGCAGTATAAAAAACACAGACTGACCTGTGAGTTGGCGTCGATGCCGGAGTCTCCCTCCTCCTTGGCGACAGGCTCGTCGTCAGGCTCGCCACCCTCCGAGCACTCTCCCAGCGCCTTCTCGCAGTACATCGAGTTCTTGTCGTTCTCCGCCTGTAACTTGCGTCGCTCCTCCTGTACATACACGATAGCTTACTCTTTTAGTACTAGCGGGCTTTTTAGAGCGATGTGGAAGAGAGAGACGCGGGAGGCTAACCACATCACTATGTAGGCTAAATTACCAGAAAGAGAGTGAGCGAGAGAGATATATAATTGTTTGCTCAGTTTATCTTTCGTTTAGCCATTCATAAATTTGATCTAGAATCTACTGTGTGTGTTACATCGGTCAACAGTTTCCTACAGTACGATATATCAGAATTGTGATCAATTAATGCGCTGAATCATAACTTAGTAACGCATTAGATAAAGAAGTGTGTGTTACCTTTTTCTCAAGTTTCTTCTTCTTCTTCCTCTCCCGTCTCCTGGCGGCGGCCTGCCTCCGCGACTCCTCCCGGCAGCGCTCGGCGTCCAGCTCCTCCAGCAGGATGGTCGCGTTTTGGTTGGCACGCGCCGCCTGTGTCTCCTTGGCCGCGCGGATCACTCGCACGCACTCCTGGCACTTGTCCAGCAGCTCCTTGTCCGATATTGTGCAGATGTACCTGCCACACATCACCACTATTAGTCTTACCATTATTGTTACGTTCTACAAACGAACCAATAGAAGTATAAACAAAAACTAAACCGACTAGCATAGCTACGAATTAATGTGAGCCTTAGTGTAACGGCATAAAGTTGAAACTCGTTTAGTCGCGGGTAGTTATTTAGAAACAATATAAAATTGATACATAAAGAGCTGACCAGATATAAATTAAAAAAATGTATGAAAAACTTAATACGGAGTGCCATTATTAAATTAATTAGATTACCTTGTCATTTCTTGGTCTGATGGGAACTGCGTAACGACTCCGACCATCCATTTGACCACTTTAGTGTGGCCTTTACGGAAGGCCGCCATCAAACAAGATACCTAGAAATAAAACAATTATTAGCTGCAAGTAAGGTGAACCATTGATAGAGCCAACACGGGTATTCTGATAATCCTATGAAATATATCTCATTTTACTGACGTCTAATAATATACTATCTACATTTATTAGAAATCTACCAGGCTTTTAAGATAGCACTATTCCTGGGATAGGAAAACGTTTATTTCAAAATGCATCCCTAAAGAGCGCTGGAGATCAGACAATTAACTTTTACTTATTGAGTTTTAAGATAGTGTATGTACATACTTTTCTATTGTCCTGTGAGTCGATGTCGGCTCCGGCCGCGTACAACATCTCGACCACCGCGAGGTGGCCGCCGTTGGCCGCCAGCCACAGGGGTGAGTTGCCTTTTTTGTTCTTCACTTCTACCGCCGCTCGCCTATAATATTATTAGTATATATAATATAATAGTCGGGGTTTGGATGAATGACGACGAATTCACAAATTAGAAAGAAACCACTTTCTTTTACACCAAGTTACAATTTTGTTTTAATAATAAATGTATAGCTATGTCAAATGAACGGCTTTATCGCCGAAAGCAATTTCTTACTGACAAAATCTTGTAATCAGTAAAGGTAAAGTAAAGGATTATTATTACAGCATGTAGTACTATCAGCAAACTAAGGCGCTTGAAACGATTACTTGACTACACTGATTGCGGTTATTTCTGAGTAATAGTAACCGCAATCAGTGCTGCTGAAAAAAATATCAGCAATAGAGCCAGGTAGTGAGAGTTGTAAGAATGATATAATAAATGATACATACCGCTGTAGCAGCAGTTCGACGAACTTGGTGTGTCCCTTGTCCGCGGCGATGGTGAGCGCGGTGTCCCTGGAGGAGGGCACGGGCGGCGCGTTGACGTCGGCGCCCTTGTCCAGCAGCACGCGGCCCACCTCCACGTAGCCGCCGCTGGCCGCCTCCATCAGCGGCGTCAACCCTGTCTTCGCCCGGTGCTCTACGTTCGCCTTACGGTCTAACAATAAACTGACGACCTCGTGTCTGCCTTGGAAGCACGCGAGGGTTAAGGCGGTGTTGCGGTTAGTTTCGATTTGCGCGTTGATGTCGGAGCCGCAGTCCAGCAGTAGCCGGACGGCTGCCGTGTGACCGTTCATAGCTGCTAACATGAGGGGGGAGATGCCTAGCTTTGAACCGGTGCGGGAGTTGATTTCAGCCTGTAGAGTGAACGGTTGGTCAGTATTCAATATTTTTACATTATTACGTTTGTCACCATTATACTGCTTTTTCTTCAAAGATGTGCAATGTCGCTCAGTGATAGGATCAGCTCAGGATATTTAATACAAGTTATTCCTTTCTCTCAAGTTAAAATCTATTTTTGGTGAGCCCTGTTCCACCAGAGCCGACTATCAGAGCTATGACGATGCCTTGCACATCTATGATAGTAAGGCAGCCTTACAGTGGTATGTGAAGTTTACCTGATGCGTGAGCAGCAACCGGATGATATTGACGTAGCCGCCGGAGGCAGCGAGGGAGAGCGGCGTGTAGTCGGACACGTTGCGATGCTCCTTGTTGGCGCCGCGACTCAGGATGAGCTCGACCACCTCGTACCGGCCGCCGCTGCACGCCAGCGACAGCGGGGTGTCCTTCGTACGTTCCGACTGCGCTTCGATGTCCGCGCCGTGGTTTAGGAGGATCTCTACTATCTTCTCGTGGCCTGCCGTCGCCGCTAGAATTAGCGGAGTGAAACCCTAGGACGGAAAAGAGAAATTAGCCCATTTGTTTGTATAATATTGATACTATACTAAAATAGAAAAATAAAAAGATCTTTAGTTCTACTTTATTAATACTTAAATATATGAATGTCCGTGTGGTGAGGGATTAAGAATACAAATGTCACCACCCTGTTCCATCCCGAAGATGTCGTAAGAGTCGACTAAGGGAGTAAGTCAGGCAGACAATATCCACTGAAAGAGAGGGAAAACTCGAAACCAAACCCTATACCAACCCGTTTGGCCAGCGTGGTGTAGTAGGCTAATATCTTTCCAAATGTATGGAGGAGACCCATGCTCAGCAGTGGGACGTTTATGGGTTGAAATGGATATGAATGTGCAAAAACTAGATGTTACAACGGAATTCGGGGCCTTTACGCCTCTAGGGATCTATTTAAGTTACTGTCCCAAGTTAAAAGGAATATATCAAATGAATATTACGAAATCTAGACATTAGCAACGTAAAATGATAAATAGTACCTTCTTGTCCCGGTGCTCGATGTCCGCCCCCCGCGACAGCAGCAGGTCGACCAGGTCCTCGTGGCCGCCGGCGCAGGCGAGCGTGAGCGCGGTGTCGTGGTTGGAGTCTGTCTCACCGTCCACGTCCATGGCGCAGTAGGCGGCCGGCGCCGGCGCGGGCGGGGTCGCCGTGCCGTACGTCTCGCTCGCCCGGCACCCGCGCCCCGACCCGGAGAACCGACCCTGGTACACACAACAATCCGTAAAATTAACAACGCACAATTAAATTATAAGAGAAGAACAAGAATTGATGGGCGAAGAGATGATAGGGCGTACTTAGTAGTATTTAAACAGGTTGAACGAGATATTTTTAGACTTCAGGCTATATTGTTAATAAGTGAACGGTTAGCACAAACCTTTACCTTCTTCTTGACGGCGACGGAGCTGTTGTTGTGGTGGTGCGGCTTGGCGTGCGGGGCCGGCGCGGGCGCGTGCGCGTGCGCAGGGGCGGGGGCGGGGGCGGGGCCGGGCGGCGCAGGGGCGGGGCCCACGTCCGCCACGCCGACGGCCAGGCCCGTCCCCAAGCTCGACGCGTAACCGTACCTGCGCGTCGTCACACATGACGCTTCACTATATTCAAAATCATTTATTCATATAGATCACACTGACACTTATGAAGGTCAATGATAAATGCCATATGAAAAAGAAAATTAAATAAAAAGATGTAAATGTAGCCTATTGACATAATCAATGTTACCTAAAGTTTTCACAGCTCAGGTTGAGATCTTGCTGCGGGTGCAGGACGAGCGCGGGCGCGGGCGGGGAGGGCTCGTCCTCGGGCCGCGGTAACGTCAGCCCGCCTTCTAACGCGCCCGTGGGAGATGACGGCCGTACTCGGTATTGGCAACCGTTGCCGGCTTGCTGGAAATCAAAATATCATTTTTATCAGACTTTACATAGGACCTATTTTTTTGGAATGGGTAATATATAGAGATCGGATATTCGAATGTATATTTACCTAAAGTTTAGATGATGGTTATTATGGAAAGCTAATCCCGGGATTAAAAAAAAAATGTGCAACTCTCCGTGATATGTAATAAACTAAATTTGTATAGAGACAATAACTTAACTGTGATTCAGTAAAATATACAGTAATCAAAAGAGAAACTGTGTAATATACAAAAAATATATGATATTAACGAATACCATATATTTTTTTGTATATTACACACGAATATGTACGTCTCGCGCCGAACCAACAGTGCGAGTGTAGACGCAACACTCGCGCACACGGTTGATTCTAAAAAAGTTTCGTAAACTTTCTCTTTAACTCGGCAAATGGAAATAACAACTGATGATGATGTATACGTTAGGAATGAAAAAATAATCCATTTTGAACTTATAAATAAGAATCATGTGTTTGTACCGTTAATTCATGGTGGTGGTGATGATGGTGATGGTGGTGGTGGTCCTGGCGCGGCCAGTCAGCGGTGAGTGCCTCCTCGAGCAGGCGCCGCGCCTGCCGCTCGTGACCCTCGCCCTCGCCTTCCACCTCCACCTCCTCCACGCACTTCGACGACAGGATCTCATGCGACTTCTGTTGCATCACCTGGGACCGTCAACGATGAATTACTTAGAGAGGTATTATAATGAGAACAGTGTGTAAGATCTCATACTTACAAAACACATAGATTCATTCTAATTTGATTATACACGAGAGAACGGATAAGGCGCACAATGCCACATTCGCAAAATGACATACTTATGCAAAATGATTTTGCGAAAATAACATTTCACTAATGTGACGTTTTGCAATGTGGCGTTTTCAGAATATGTCGATTTGAGAAAATTACAATTCGAGAAATTCCAATATGTCATTATGCGTTTGTGGCATTGTGCGCCTAACCCGAGAGAACTTTTCTGGCAAAATTATAAAATTAGCAAAAATCTCGTAATCGCATATCAATCCCTAAAGCTTGAGACAAGAAACAATTTGTTATTTATCCATTTTTTGAGAGTCCGTGGCAATCACATTAATCAATCTTTCATTGATAAACGTCAAATAGCATGGACAAAGGCTGCATACAAAAGCCGCCCGCCACGGTCACGCTTGCCACATCCAGGCCCGGGAGCCCTTCGGTTAGGTAGTGGGCGCTATTATGTACCTGCAGTACGAGCGAGCGCAGTTCGTGCGGCGGCAGCGCGACGAGCGAGGGCACCTCCCGCTGCAGGTAGGCGAGCACGGCGCCCAGCTCGCGCGCCTCCACCCCGCCGCCCGCCACGGTCACGCTCGCGCTCGTCACGCCCACGCCCGGGACCTCTTCCACGCCACAGCCCTGCGACCGACACTCCTGTTAAAACGTTCACCGGTTAGCATATACATACATACTCGGGAGCATAATAATGCATCCCTATCAAAAAACTAAAAGAAAAATCCCAAATTCTTTTCAATTTCGTTGAAATAAATATAGTTCTAATCATTAAGTCATAGTACACAATTTTTTAAATTACTTCTCAGTTTCAATTAAATTTCATCCATCCTCTTTCGAGTCCGACAGGGTTTTTGGTGAAGCCGTTCCCTGATTAACTTGATGTTAGCTGCCGTTATAGCCCAGCGTGGACGGACACTTCTCGGACTTATCAAGAGAACATCTTTCCCTGTGCCGTTTCAAATTCAAATTACGGCTGGCTCAAAGACATTTTATTTGGCTAAAAATCTCCATAGGCTATTTTCCAGCTTTATGCAAATTCACTGTTAAACGTAAACGTTTCGTTCCCGCCATTTCAACAAAGAATAACAAATAACATTCAAATTTATTTTCTTCTAATTGATAACGTTCTAAATTTAAAAAGGTTTTTATCAGGCAACTCGTCACTCCTTTTGATTGGCCTTTTAAAAATCGTCTCAAAACTTATGAACACACTAAGTAGGAAATGTGACTTATTGTGATAGTATTTGCAATCCTTTAGTAAGAATTTGTTTCAGATTAATAATAATGGCAATATAATATTAGTTACAGCATCATGAAGTATAATCAGATTAAATGGCACAATCTAACCTGAGCAACATAACCGTCGGGCCTCTGCTGCAACTCTTGCACATACTGATGTTGATGCTGTTGCTGGTGCTGTTTCTTATGTTGTTGCACTTGCTGTTGTTGCTGTACTTGTTGTTGCTGCTGTTGTTGTTGTACTGCTAATTGCTGGTATTGTGCTTGCTGCAATTCTTGCAGTTGGTGCTGTGAATTTAAGAAGATATCAGTTTTATATACCTAACCACAAAAATTACATTTTAAATTATTTCGTTTTATAATGATCTATTTTAACAAGGAAGATGTAATCACACAATTCTAAAAGAAATTCTAACGAGATTTTAAAGGAATGCCTACAATATAGCTTATTTATCGATTCGAGTTTAGAGCATTATATTATTTTTACTTTTTTCTATACATCTATCTATATTATACATCAACACCTTAGACATATGATGTATTACTTTAATTATAAAAAGTACATAATTAATCAGTTAATTACAAATAAGACAAAATGCTTCCAATATAAATAGTGTGCACTATGTGTGAACCATATTTTACTCTATACTTTGTACATGGGACACTACCAAAATACACTAATTTATCCAAAAACTATTGAAAAATACTGTCAATTTTAACTAAATAGAACAATAACAAGATCTCTTAAAATACCTGCTTTAAACTTTTAAAGATAATTAAAACGTGGCTAAAAACTGAAGTTTTTCTCATTTTTCATGACATGACAAGTTTGATTACCTACCTTGTTTTATGATATTTTATTTATATGTCCAATAATTAGTAATAAAATATGATAATCCGGTTAACGTTAAATTATTTACTTCATTTAAAAATTCTACTTTAGTGTACGTGTTTAACCATTTTTTTGAAACTGTGCTGTTGGAGCTGTCAAAATCGTTAGGTTGGGGTGATTGAATTCCCCCGCCCGCTTCCCTTCCTACCCTCCCCGCAGGCGTCTGTCCCTGTCAGTACGGTCTACACTTTCGTGTCGTCTGCGTTATTTTAGCATCCATATCCCTCTTTAATATAATATAAAATTTATATTTACTCATATTACTGTACATTAATGATTATAATTATCATTGTAATTTTATCGCAATGCAGCCAACATGGTAAAATTTTGACAATTACAGCTGCACAGTTAGAATATTGGAATTGTACATATTGAGATACATTTAAATGGAATGTCATCAGTTTGAACATATTTTGATTCTAATATATCTTTCTATCATAATGTGAGCACAATTGTAAATAGTAAATAATATTCTGACGAAATACACAGAATGACTATTATCGATAAAAATCGGCATACATCGCCTGAAATAAACTGTCTCTGTAACTATTTTGTTTTGCTTGCTGATGAGTGAAATTGATTATTGTAATAGCACTCTAGTTCAAGATGTTTGTTCAAAATATCGTCAAGAAGTTTGAAGCAGATATTTTTAGAGATGAACAGGTAAGATGAAACGAACGAATCGCGAAGATTACCGCGACGGCACCCACTTCACTAATGTGCTGGCCGAGTCTCTGCAACGCGTCCAGTAGAAGGAACTTGCATCCAAACTTGGAGCATTTACGAGATACCTTCGCGCGAGGACGGTCTTGGATCGAAGTGTTCTATAACCGTTCAGTGGTTAAGACAACTATCAACTGTTTATTAAATAAATAGGTATATTTATATACCTAGAGTTATTAATCTTTGCAATGGGAAACAACTCAAAAGAATACAAAGTTCTACACTTAAATGTTGCAAAGAAAGATAAAAATCTATTGAAGAATCATAATGTGTATTATGTAGGGATACATGACTAGGCTTGCAGATATTATTATTATTAACAAAATATACAATGACGTCAAATTCATTTAGCAACATCAAGTTCTATTTTTAGAACAGACAATAATTAACCTTATTAATAAACGTTGGGTAGCGAGTGAATAGTTACGCAATGCTTTTCCCCCTTGTTTCAAATGTCAAATTACTGACGACAGAATGAGAGATAAAATTATTACACTCCGCGTTTATTAATAAGGCTGTATAGTTTTTAGCGTTGTTATCATTTTTATGACATGATACGTTTAGTGTGGCTTTTCGAAAAAGCTTAACATTATTCTGTAAAATAGACGTTCTAGAGGTAGTTAATGTAAACTGACCTGATTAAGGTTAGTTGCTAGCTGCTGCACTGGGAACAACTGTTGAGGCGGCGGGTATGGAGGTGTTGTAGGGGACTGGTGCACTGTTGTTGTCACACCTAAACACAAAACAAAAAATATTAACATATATGTATGAAAGCGTTAAAAGATTCAGTACGGCACCATAACAGCATTGCTTTTATTTCGAGGCTATGCCGTTATAATAATGATAAGTAAGGCGCTGGGCAGACGAAAGGCAAAGGCGTCCAATTTGTCAGCGACGATAGAGCTTATATGCATATACAACCAGCAGCACTTAAAACATATCAAAAATCACGTCGTAAAAATGAGTGGCTTTCAAATAGAAAATTATTGATGGCGCCTGTCGATAAGGACCGCTGCTGCTTGCCATAGAATCAAACAACACGCTTATGCAAAAGTAAATCGTATAAATGCAGTGTTGTTGAAAGTGCCAAATGGCCGTCGTCTGTCCAACGCATACAAACATATTATAACAAAGACTTATGGTGATAAGTTAAATATTTTAGCATTTTTGCTATGCATTTTAGCTCAATTATATTTAAGTATTAAAGCAATGTGGAAAAAGTCGAGCCCGGAGCAGGATTCCAACCTTTTGACGTCACTCCAAGACGTAAAAAAGCGGTGGACAAATTCGAACTCCGAAGTCGGATCTTGGATAGCACAATTAGTAGTGCACTGGACCCAAGAGGCGCAGTTTCGAATCCTGCTCCGGGCTGGACTTTTCCCCACATTACTTTAATATTTAAATATATGGTGATAAGGTGCCGTGCTGATACGTAGCATTTACTATAAGCACAAGTGACTTACCTTAGCAGTAAATATGTATACAAAAAATAACGAAAGATAGAAACTAAATGTAACACAAACATAAATACCTATAAATGATACTGATGATATTGTTATTTGTAAACAAAACCATGATATTGTGATTTTTACATTGGGGTTCATCATCATTTCAGCCAAAAGACGTCCACTGCTGGACATAGGCCTCCCCCAAGGTTTTCCACAACTCTCGATCCTGAGCCGACCTTGTCCATCGGTTGCCCGCAACCTTAACCAGGTCGTCGGTCCACCTTGTTGGAGGCCTGCCCACGCTTGGTCTTCCAGTTCGTGGTCGCCACTCTAGAACCTTTCTGCCCCAACGGCCATCAGTTCTGCGAGCTATGTGCCCGGCCCATTGCCACTTAATGGAGGCAATTCTTCGAGCTATGTCGGTAACTTTGGTTCTCCTACGGATCTTCTCATTTCTGATTCGATCTCGCAGGGAAACTCCAAGCATAGCTCTCTCCATTGCTCGTTGGGTGACTTTGAGCCTTCGCACGAGGCCCATAGTGAACGACCACGTCTCAGATCCGTATGTCATCACTGGCAACACACACTGGTCAAAGACTTTCGTCTTGAGACACTGCGGTATTTGGGACGAGAAGATATGACGTAGCTTCCCAAACGCTGCCCAGCCGAGTCGGATTCGACGAGTGACCTCTTTCTCGAAGTTGGACCTACCTAACTGGACTGTATGTCCCAGGTAAACATACTCGTCAACAACTTCGAGTGTAGAGCCTCCAATTGTGACAGAGGTGGGTGCAACATGGACATTTGCCATAATCTTAGTCTTGTCCATGTTCATTTTAAGACCCACTTGTAGTGAGACTCTACTGAGGCCATCGAGCATTGCGCCAAGGTCTTCCATGGTCTCAGCCATGATCACGATATCGTCGGCAAATCGAAGGTGGGTGATGTACTCGCCGTTGATGTTGATGCCGAGTCCATTCCAATCCAGAAGCTTGAAAGCATCTTCCAGTGCAGCGGTGAAGAGTTTCGGGGATATGACATCTCCCTGTCTTACACCTCGCTGCAACTGGATAGGCTTCGTACTCTGATCATGGAAACGGACCGACATGGTGGCGTTTTCATACAAGCACTTCAACACTTCGACGTACCGAGTGTCAATTTGGCACCGCTGGAGAGACTGTAGCACAGCCCAGGTCTCGATCGAATCAAAGGCTTTCTCATAGTCCACAAACGCTAGACAAAGAGGCTGGTTATACTCCTCGGTCTTCTGTATAACCTGCCGCAGCGTATGTATGTGGTCTACGGTACTAAACCCTTTTCGGAAACCGGCTTGTTCGGGAGGCTGGAAGTCGTCAAACCTGCACGCGAGACGATTCGTAATGACTCTCGAAAACAGCTTGTAGGCGTGGTTCAGGAGTGAGATGGGTCTGTAATTCTTCAGCAGGGTTTTATCACCCTTTTTGAAGAACAGCACCACCACACTCCTGAGCCATGCCTGCGGCGTCTTGCCCGCGAGTATGACGGAATCAAAAAGCTTTTGCAGTGCCTTTAGCACCGGCCTTCCACCAGCCTTTAGCAATTCGCTTGTGATTCCGTCCTCACCCGGCGCCTTGTTGTTTTTTAGCTGTTTGAGAGCCATACTAATCTCGTCTAGGCTGACGACCGGGATATCATCGGTATAATGTCGGGACAACTTAGCTCTTGGGTCGTCTGTCGAAGAGCTAACAGGTGACCGAGTTGTCGTGTACAGCTGCCTGTAAAACGTTTCGATCTCTTCCACCAGCTCGGGCCTGGACGATATGATCTTGCCGTCCCCCGTCTTCAGCTTGGTCAGTCGGCTCTGCCCGATAGACAGATCTCTAGCGAACACTTTGGAGCCCTTGTTCTGCTCTATAGCCTGTTTAATACAGTCTGTATTATATTGGCGAAGGTCGCGAGTCAAAGACTTAGAGATCTGCCTACTGAGCAGCCGGTATCGGCCAGCATCATCTGAGGACTGCAAAACCATCTCTCGCCTTTCCTCCATGAGCTTGATGGTTGAGTCGGAGATCTTTTTCGTTTCTTTTGTTCGGCGGGTTTTAAAACTGTTAGACCCAGCCGAACGGACGGTTTCCACGAACCTGTTGTTGTAATCGTCCACATCGACGCAATCACCTAGGCTCTCGAAGCGGTTCAGCAGTTCGAGCTGAAAGCTGTCGGGGTTTTGGGTTTGGATAGGTGCAGGTCGGAGCGTTGACTTCATCAGTCGAGATCTTTCCAGCTTGGCATTGATATTCAATGTGCCCCTTACTAGTCGGTGATCGCTCCCGGTTTTCACCGCATTGATCACAGAGACATCATTAAATATCTGCCGCTTCGTCGACATGATGAAGTCAATCTCGTTTTCGGTTGCACCGTCAGGACTCACCCAGGTCCATTTGCGATGTTCGCGTTTCTTGAAGAAGGAGTTCATCATAAAGAGTCCCTCCTTCTCCATGAAATCGAACAGCATTTGGCCCCGGGGATTCCGATGCCCATACCCAAATTGCCCCACTTTCAGCTCATCACCGCTCCGTTTGCCTAGTTTTGCGTTGAAGTCCCCCATGACAACGGTGAAGTGGGTCTTGGTGCTATGTATGGCTCTGGAAATATCCTCATACATAGCTTCGACCTCATCATCGGGGTGCGCCGACGTTGGAGCGTATACCTGTATGACCTTCAACGAATACCGTTTGGTGATTCTGAGTATAAGGTACGCTACCCTTGTCGACACACTCTCGATCTTAACCACGTTGTTCACAAGGGACTTGTGGACGATAAACCCGACACCACCTTGGGACTGTTGATCGCCCTCCCGGAAGTAGAGCAAGTTGCCGGATTTGAGCGTTATCGAGTCCTCCCCCTCTCTACGGACTTCAGATAGCCCTATAACATCCCATCGCAGCTTGCTCAATTCTTCCTCCAGTTCGGTAATCTTCTCGTCGGTCCGCAGTGTGCGCGTGTTATATGTTGCCAGGGCCAGCTGTCGTCGTTTTTGGTAGCCTGGTCTCTGCCGGAGATTCTTAGCACCCCCTGTCCCACCGTTACCATGGCCGCTACCTGAGCCAGGAATAGCGGGACTGCCGGGGACTAGGGGCCGATTTCTTTTGGTGCGGATCATTTTGGGGGGGATTTACCATAATCGCCACGCTTGGCAGGCGGGTTGGCGATCGCAGTGGCGGAAGTCTTTACATATGGACGCTGCTGCCCGTCTTATGTCTATAATTTGCTTCCGCCATGTTGCAATGGTTTGACCGCCATTATTCGGTTGACTGCTTGCACAAAGTGCAGGTACCGGCAGTTCGATAACTACGTATACCTGCACTAGTGGGCGGTGGGGTCGTCACTTCCCGACGCCATTAACATTGGGGTTACAAGTGTGAATATAATTGGTATATACAGGGTGAGACAAAACAATGGCTTCTGGTTACGAGACTCGTGTCTACAGATATTTTCGGGACAATCCCAACCACATGCCCACCGCTGTGACTCCTGTGAGCCAGGATTAACAGCGGACTAACCAATTGATACACCGAGCTTTGACACTCTTGCGTCCCGTGGACAACTAAACCTACTGTCTTGGACCCCGCAACGAATTTAATCAGAAAGGAGGAGTTAGAAAGAAAGTTTCAACTTCTGTCTACAGATATATACAGGTGTGACAAAACAATCGTCCCTGGCAATGATATTATAGAACGAAAGACGTAGATATCGTACTGGCGTGCGGGAACTGTTAGCTAAGTAGCGTTATTTCATGTATTCATATTATATTTCATATAATTACGTTTTGTATTATCGCATTTATACTTGAAAATTATAAGCAAGTACGCACAAAACATGGGAACACAATTAAACGCCACTCAGTATGAAAGTAGCTTGTCTTTGTTTATAATATCATTGGTCTCTGAAGACAGAGTACGATAAATACTGAGAAGCATAATTATTGTTACAAATAACAATTCATGGGAACTTTTCAATGCCCAGACACTCTTTTATGTCCAATGCTTTGGAGATAACAAACGATATTACTAATGGTAATGACAAATAAAGCTGAAAACATAAATACTACGCGTCAACCAAAGAGAACACAGCCGTATTATGATGTTCCTATAGCGATTTATTTAATAACAAACAATGAAAATCTTAAAAGTAGGGTAAATCGAAAATAAATCGTTATAGGGACGTCGTGATACGACCTCCTTATCCATCAGTTATTTAAGATTAGATACAGGATGTACTAAGTCTCATCATTGGTGAATATTAGATACGTATAGATAATTTAACTACTTTCCGTAAATTGAGGGTATTTGACAACAAAGGACTTATTAATTTCGTCTGTTATTAAATTAAAATGGTATATCTTTATACAATAAAAACTTTTTGCAATATAATGGATACTTTAAAACTAGGTAAAACTATATCCATAGATACCTATGACGTTGCTAGCTCGCAGCTAGTAAACTGTCTCAAAAAAGTTTGTCATTTTTATTTACATTTAAACGATGAAAAAAAATTTTCAAATACCCATTCTTCAAATTTCGCTCCTTTATTATAATATGTAATTTATAATCAATCAGTAGAAGTTATTTATTAACAATCTCACGCCCACAAAGTTGAACTATCTGTACGTATAAATGTGACGTGTACGTGATGAGAACGTGCGTGCGAACTTGCCTTGAGCGCAGAACTGTAGGTCCAAGGCGTGCAGCGCCGACGTGGCGAGCGTCGGCGGACCTTTATAACAACGTCATCGTTTAGCGTTACTTACTTATATTTACATACTCATAACTTCATTCGTTACGTGCATTTTTGTATGATAGATCATCCATTTACGAGAAAGCTTACCAGAAAAGTTTATATTTGATGTCATAAAAAAAATTGAAGCAATGTGGATTGCCGTGTACTATAAGTCGTTTTTAATATTCTGTCAAAATTTTATCAACGCTCATCGATTTGGGTATTATCGACAACGTTGGCGGTCGATCATTTATTATATGTTTTACCATTTATTGAATGTGGTATAACAACGCAAGATTCACAGTAATAGGTAAATAAACTGACACAATGAACGCGTATAAATGGTCGAAAGCCAACTCCAAAGTTTAATTCATCATAAACAAAATCTTTTTATTTTTCAATGAATGATCTATACATATAATCTTGATAAATTACAAAAACAAAGATATCAAGGTAATGCCATGCACTGCGTGGAATGTATCTCCGTGTCTGTCTGTACCCAACACGGAAGTTTACAAGCGGCGAGAACTTTTTTTTTTCATATTGATAAATTATATTATTTCTTAAGACCTGCGCAAACCAATTTTTTTCCATAGAGTGATTTAGTCGACAGCAAACCAAAGGCTTCCTTCATTCTTCATTCAAAGGCGGAACGAAGCCTTTGGTTTAATGTTGTATGCAATGTTTATTTTTTGGTTTGTGGAAGCAAATGAAGGTTCAAAAAGAAAAGTTTTCTTAGTTCGGATATGCAATATCTATGGTGAATTAATATAACAATAGTATAATTACCTGCTGGGTCGGGCAAGTCGAGCAGAGTGCGGTCGGTGTCGGGGAGGCAGTCGGCGCGCGGGTCCCTCTGCAAGCACAGTACGGTCAGCGTCACGCACTACAGCCGCACACATACATACTAACACAACTCTACGCTACCCAACACGAGCCCTCTACTCCTACACCGCAGCTTATAGTACAGTTGAATCCATTGTGATTGTCGAGCCATTTTGAGTCTAGAGTTAAGCTATGAAATACTAACTGAGCGTTCGTCAATCTGAAAATGATTGCATTTAGAATTTTAATCGTATATCGAGACGTAATTTAAATTTCATAATTTTCAACACTAAAGCTGGCTAATGACAATAATAAATATAACACAATCTCAGACTGAAGACTTCTTGCGTCTCATTACTTTTTAATTTAATATTGATTCAGTTCATCATCATCTCAACCCATATACGTCTAGTTTATGGGTTGAGATGTGATGATAATGATCGTGCCGTGGCTGGGCATGGCACGATTCAGTTGCGAAGAGCAAAACGCAGATCTGTAGTCTTATTGAATGAAATATGTGTAGTACTATTTTTTTTATAGTAACGTATAATCTTGTTTTCTTGTAAATTTTCAAAGTGGCTAAACAATAAATGCATCCGACTGTAGCACCCTGTATCACGATGTTGATTCGGTTTAAGACGAACAGAAATAGCTTTTTCTTTCAAGAGACTAATGAGAAATGCCGCTTAAATGAAAATTTGTCAAATACGTATTTCATCAGACGCCCTTTGCTCTCCTCTGAAGGTGTGAGATGTGAGAAAGCCATAGTTGATAGCGTACATGCGTTTGCAATAACAGGACCATTCCACGCGTTGCTAACCCTACAACTTGTAACACCAAAACTTGCTACTTCAGAAAACGATTCTCTTAGAGCGGTTTCAGACTAGCGTTTTTGGAAGTGCATGTTTGCGCGTATTGGCGCGCCTTATGCCAAACGTGCAACTCGTACAAGCATTCACGCGCTTATAAAGTTGTTTGAGCGCGTCAGAATCCTTGCTGATACTGACTCAACACTACCGGCGCAAACGAACACGCCGGAATAAAGCCATGTTCGCGAATCAGTTTTATGAAGCACAAAACATATCGCGTGTAAGCATGAATGCCGAAACAACCATATACGCGCAGAAAAAAACGCTAGTCTGAAACCGCCCTTAAATGAGCACTGAGACCTGTCGTTAAACCTAGAGCTTTGTATAATTCGCCGTGACATTAGATAATGTATCGTGCGACATACGACTCAAAGCTCTGATTCCAATAACAAGTTGATAACAGTGAGTAATAAACATTCATACAGCGGCAAATATTTTAATAAGAATATTACGATTATGAAAATTATTCTTTATGGCATTCGTTTTAAAGGTGAAATTGCTTAATTGTTTAAATAGTCGTCCTTTGTATTTCTGTTCGTAGTGAGCCGATTCCTCATCGGAATTTAGGTGATTATCTTAGACAGTTAGCTATTGACCCAGGCGTACGACACCTCTACTTAGAACTTACATGACAGAAATGTTAGTGAATGTAATTTATTTGAAGTATGACTCACGTTGCATTTATTTTTAATGTGGCATTTAATTTTAACTTTCTTGTTAACATCCTTCCACGTAAACCCCGGCGGGAGTGATACCTTAGCCATGGCGTGGTGGCATATCTACACCGTGGGGAGCAAGCAAAGAGATATGAAAATGATAGTTATGTGATATAAAGCCGAATATATAATATTAATAATATTATATATGTCAGGATTTAATTGTTGTTAGTCAGAAATATTAGTATAGGTGAACAGCATGGTGTGCAAAGCATCTGTTTTTCTTTCACTTTATTAATTAAGAAGTTTACTGTGATATAATTATATTTGTGATACTTATCCAAAAATTATATTATGATTACATAAATTAATAGAATAAAATGAGTTTCTTTGGATTATCAAAGTTAAAATTGAATTTTCGGTAGCGATTTTCTTCCACGGAAATAGTATTGCGCATGCGCAATTTTGACTCGTCGTTTGTCTTATGTCGCGTCTGCAACACTAACGCGGGCGAAAGCCGCTACGCACCAGTAAACTTCATAATTATTTGTTAGTTATTAGATTTATTAGGAAATGAATAAATATGATGCATGGTGATACAGCAATAGCCATATTGGCACTGTTAGGGATGCCACCGAATTTACAACATGAGGAATATAAGTTTATTGTTATATGTTATAAATGAGTTATACGTTCGCAAAATGATATACAACTAATAATTTAATAAAAGTTGTTGAAAAAAGTGTATACCGTAAATGAAAGTTTGTTCACAGCTAAATAAATTGAAAATATTTTAAACAACATTGCATATTAACTATACTTATTGCAGTAAATAGTGCCAAACAAAATAAAGGAGAATGACTATAATTATCTATCAAATTCTCAGCAGCGCAATGGGAATATAGATATTGTTATAATAAGGTGGCAACCCTACCAGGTGTACAATTTAATTTCTTATGAATAAGGTAAAAGAGTTTTATTGCTTGATTATAAATGTAGATGAAAATAACACAGTGTGTATTGTGATATAGTGGGCGCATTGGAAAATCCAGGGTTGGGTTAGGTTCGTTGATTGCATTATGATGACGAGCATAGAGGAAGGAAAATATAGTTCTCTTCTAGTGTGACGTCGTGATGTTTTTCGACAAATAATTGTTTTTTTTTGGCAAGCGTTTAACAATGACCTTGTTCGATGGATACATACGTTGTCATCGAGTATGTCCGGCGGCGGCGGCAGGTGGTGGTCGGAGTGGGGAGGCGCGACGCGTTGTTTGCGCGTGCACTTGTGCTTGCTGCTCGCGTCCGGCGCCGCGGGGCAGGGCGCGGGCGCGGGGCCCCCCGCCGCGCCCGGCCCCGCGCCCGCGCCCGCACTCGCCGGCGCGCCCGTCGTCGCCGCCTTCTTGCGACCCGCCACGCCGCGTTCTGAAATACACACTAATTAAATTAACTTGTTTATCTCCGCGGCGACAACTCATTGTCCTCAATAGAAATCAAGAGGTTAGTAAAAAGTTGTCATTAAACGCGACTCTCAAACGAGAGCTTACGAATAATAATTACGTGGTATAAAATATCGTGGCGGATACTGACCGTCCAGGTAGACCTTCGAGAACTTGGTGGGCAGGTCAGCGGCAGGGTGGTGGTGTGGGGGGTGGTGCAGCGCGGGGTGGGGGTGCGCGTGCGCCGGCAGCAGCGCGCGCGCCGCGCCGGGGGCGGGGCCCGCGCCGCCCGCGCCCGGCCCGCCCGCGCCCGCCGCCGCGCCCGCGCCCGGCGCCGCCGCGTGGCTCAGGCCCAGCGCCGCCGCTTGGGCTGCGCTCAGTCCTGAACTATCCTCGGCGGTCGCGTTGCCTGCGAAATCATTTGTTACTTCTATTAAATTTGGAATCTGCCGATTCATCAAACATTTTGGCAGTCAGATTTATAAAATTGCTCGATTTTAAAACACATCTTGAGATTATTGCCGTTGCACGATTTGCTCGGACGCCAGACGGGCATAAACTCACCTAGAACAAAATGTATATGCATACTCACCTCTAGGCAACATAACCGAGTGGGGGAAGTCTAGCAGCAGTTGCACGACGGCGGTGTGGCCGCCCTTGGCCGCCTCGATGAGCATGGTGGAGTTGTCCTTCAGCTTACGGAACGGATCCGCCTCGCAAGCCAGAAGGAACTTGACCACGTCCACGTGACCCCCGGCGCAGGCCAGCGAGAGGGGAGTATGATCGCCCAGGGCGGTCATACGGTTGACGTCGGCACCCTGAACCGATCAGTCAAAATAAGACAAGTGTCGCTCGGAACACAAGTACAAAGGTGCGGGTGCGGCGCGTACCTTCCCGACGAGGAACTGCACGGTGCACACGTGGCCCGCGCGGCACGCCTTCATGAGCGGCGTGCGGCCGCCCTCGCTCTCGTGCTCCAGCTCGGCGCCGGCGCGCAGCAGCAGGTCGGCCACGTCCGTGTGCCCGTTCTCGCACGCGTACGTGAGCGCCGTGTCGCCCGTCTGCGTCTGCGCGTTCACGTCGGCGCCCGCGTTCAGCAGGTACCTGCGCTCGAACGATCATATCGCTTACGTTCCTATACTTATATTGCTAATCATTTCTGTAATGTAGGGCTGATTAATATTCTTTTAACGATGTCATCATTAATTTATCAATATTTTCTTCTTTTATGTATAAAATGTGCAACATAGATTATAGCAAAAAAATTAAAATGTAATATGTCGTAAGAAGGAAACTAATCATAAATAGTATTACCGTTAAAACAAATGATGCTATAGGTACTGACCGTACGAGTTCAAGATGGCCCTCCTGCGATGCTTCCATTAGAGGGGTGGAAGCGCCGAGCTCGGCATCAGCTCCGGCCTTGATGAGGAAGTCAGCCACTTCGAGGAAGCCGCCGCAACATGCCAGGGTCAGAGCTGTTTCTTGTGTCTCCTCCGTCTGAGCGTTGATCGACGCACCTTGTCCCAGTAGTAACGCTACCATTTCTTCGTGACCTACATTATATTAATTAAGTATGATAATATGAGAACAACTAAAAGTTTATACTAGCTATTGCCTGCGTGGATGTCGTTCATCGCGATAAAAAGTAGCCTATTCGTTATTCCAGACTATAATCTATCTCTATGCCAAATTTCATCCAGAGTTCTTACGTGAAAGAGCAAACAAACATCCATTACATTCATCTATCCTCACAAACTTTCACATTTATAATATTACTAGCGGCCCGCCGACTTCGTCCAGGTTAAACTATTTTCAGCGCAACTTTACATTAAGACATTATACATAAGAACCTTCTCCTGACAATAACAAACACAACAAAAAAAAAAGAATTACTGACATCGGTCTAGCCGTTCACGCGTGATACCGTGACAAAGGGCTTTTTCCCTTCATTTTTATTTATAGGATTAGTAGGATATAGTCTCATTAGTCTAGTTATGTGTACTTCTAAAACACTAAAAATATAAGGTTTTTCTTTCACTCTATGGCTGGAAGTAAGCAAGTTTAAAAACGGTAAGTACCTTCTCTGGCAGCCTCCATGAGTGGCGTGTACCCCTCGTCGTTGACCTCCTCGATGTTAGCGCCTCGCTCTAGCAGCAGCATGGCCAGCTCCACGTGTCCGCCGCACGCCGCCAGCGTCAGCGGGGACTCGAAACTGTCCGTCGGCATGTTCACCTGGAACAACGTTTTAGTGAACACGAATTTAAGATAACAGTGAGAAAATCTCATATATTTTTGTTTGGATAGAGCTTTGTACAGAACTATGTAGGTTTTGAGAGGTTATAAAATTTTAAAATGCTGGAGGGTCAGCCTTTCGTATTCGCTATTTTTTGTGATAAAAAGTTACTGGTATCACAACATATTCTTTTGGTGATGATGTTGTGATGATTTTATGACGTACAAACGTTCGGCCTGTCTGATTGTTAGCAATTATCATAGTTTAAAGACGCTTGTAATACGAGGATTTTTAATTATTTTATATATACTACCAAGGTGGCAAACAAGCATAGGGCCCACCTGAGGGTAAGCGATTACCGTAACCTATGGACGTTTGCAACACCAGAGGTGTCACTCACGCGTTGCCTTTAAAAACCTTATAACTCCTTTCTTGAAGAACCCCATGCTATAGTCTCTTGGGAAAACCTCGGCAGGGAGTTCATTCCACAACCTTATAGTACGTGGTAATGTTTTAAAACATGTTTTAACACCAGAGCTTTATGCTATCGGTAAACTCGTACACAAATACACTAAGTGTAGGTGGCTGCAGACTTCTGTAAGGTGAAAGGGTCCTTTTCCAGTCGGGCTTGCTTGCTTGTTAGTTGTCTTACCTCTCCTACATTTAAAGCATTTTTTAATTCTTTTTTATACTATCTAGCACGCCTGATGGTAATCAGTGACTGTAGCCTATGGACGCTTCATCATCATCATCTCAACCCATAAACGTCCCACTGATGGGCACGGGTCTCCTCCATACATTTGGAGGGATATTAGTCTACGTTACCACACTGGCCAGACGGGTTGGTATAGGGTTTTGTCTAGAGTTTTCCTTCTTTTCTATGTACGCTTGCATCTATTTAATTATTGATAAACCTGTTAGTAGCTAACTACCATTTTCCGGATTAACTAAAACAAAATTGGTACAATATTATATAATATATGATTTGTACAAACATTTACCTGTGCACCGGAGTCTAGTAGCAGCCTGGCGACTTCCACGTGTCCATCCATACTGGCTTCCATAAGGGCGGTGTGCATTTCATCGGTCTTGTGTTCTCGGTCAGCGCCCGCCGCCAATAAGAACCGCACCATGTCGAGGTGACCTTTGTAGCACGCGAGGGTTAAGGCGGACTCTTTGAATTCGTTCGAATGCGTGTTGATGCCCGCACCGTGTTCTAGAAGGATCTTTGCTACTCCCACGTGGCCCGCTGATGCTGCCTGTCAACACAATTATACCAAAGTTAGTCACTAGAAATAAAGGGTTCTTCCAAGGGACTATTTAAGGTCCTATATGACATAGACAAGACTACCGTTATAATAAGGGATTAATACTCAATCGTTTATTGAGTACTAGTTACATTATTGGGCATTTCGACTAATTCTGCTTATGCGATAGGTTATCCCGATTATCAAGGGGTAGCCATCAAGCATACGCCAGCCTGATGTTAATCAGTTTCCGTAGACTTTGAACGCTTGCAATAGCATCATCGTTAAAAAAGCATGCTTAAATGAGGACTGGAAACCTGTACTCACATACAGTAACAAAATAAGAAGGGCCTACGCCCTTCCCCAGTCGGGCTCGCTCGCTTGTACGACGGTGGCAGTGGTACGTACCTCCATGAGTGGCGTGTGTCCGTTCTCGTTGTGGTCCTCGACGTTGGCGCCGTTCTCGAGCAGCGCGCGCACGCACTCCTCGTGGCCGCCCGCGCACGCGTACATGAGCGGCGTGTTGCCGGAGCCCGACACGGCGTTCACGTCGGCGCCGTGCGCGATCAGCAGCCGCACGATGTCCACGTGGCCCGCGCTCGCCGCCTCCATCAGGGGGGTGCAGTCGCCCTGATTATTAAACACATATTATCTCACTTGGCGTCAATAAAATCCTAAACTTTAATCATATATTTAATACATTTGTACGGCTATTATTATAAATCATAATTTTATAAACTATTAATGTTGCGAGGAATCCAACGTCCCTACGGCTCTTCAAATGGTAAAGAGATACCGTAGCTTTTGAAAGCTGGTAATCGTTAAGTCATATCACTTACTTAAGATGATCAATTCATCTCTTTCAATTGAGTCATATTTTAGACTCATCTCTCGCTCAGTCATGTCTAAAAGTTTTATAGAATTTCTGGGCAGCATTCCTTACATAATTATAAACGGCTAAACCTTTTGATTTGCATTACATTTAAATAAAACTTATCCTTTCTAATTTTATTAAAGCTGATGTTTACCTTGATGCCTCTGTCTTCGACACTGGCGTGCATGGCGAGCAGCACCTGCGCGAGCTCGTAGTACCCCGCGGAGCAGGCGAGCGACAGTAGTGACTCGCCCTCCTCCGTGGTCTCGTGCACGGAGCGGCCCTCGGTGAGCAGCTTGCGCACGGTGCCCACGTCGCCGTCCGAGCACGCCTCCGCCAGCGACGGCGCGCCGTCCGCGCCCACCGGCACCAGCGCCGTGCCTGTCGTGCCCGTCGCCGACGACCCGCATTGTTGACTGTCACACGTATAAATCAAACATCAAACAAGCGTTACAACAGTACCTACAACTAAACCGAACCAACTAAATAATCAGATAAGATCAAAGCTTTATGAGTCACAGGCGATTTACGAGACGGTCTCTATCGAGTCGGCGAGAGGATCGTTTACGACCACGTCATCGACGACTCGAGAGGCTTCCCGTTCTCGTGCAAAAGTGCCTCAATTCTCGGTGTATCATCATTAATTATTTTGTTTAACAAATTGTATATAATTATTATATACATTAGTAACCACGAAATCTACGAAAGTATAAACGTATTTTAAAATTTGACTCGTAGATTATACATCATAGGTACTAAGGTATCCGCTTGGAAAGGGTTTTTAAAAATTCGACCCCCAATGAAATAAAAACAAGGTTGGCAGTAACAATAAACACGACACGGGACTAAATCTAAATTTAACGCGGAAATAACCGGGAGGAAAGGAAACATCTATTATGCATACATGCTTAATAATACAAACCAACAAGATATATGTTTGTACACGCTAGTCGCAAAAACTAAGAGTCCGATTTAAAAATTAAAGCTACACTGTTCGCCCAAATAACATAGGTTGCATACTTCTTATCAAGAAGCCACGCAAGCAAAGCAGCTTACAAAATAAAGTATGGCTACAATATAATATTATTACACCACATTGCCAAGAATTTCGACGGCACTATTAGACACGTGGTTTTCAATCATTCAGCTGTTAATCTTATTTATATGTTTATATTTACGTTAAATCAATGTTGACGCACTTAGCTTGACAACCGATAATGATTAGCTACAAGTACTTAATGTAAACGATAGCGATGGTATTATTAAAATAAACAAAACAAAAGGCACGACACAGCGAAATTTTCTTTAATAACGGTCACAAAAAAAAAATATAACAGTAACTGACTGCACGTCTAGCGTAGTGATTTAGGTAGTTTAATAATGTCTTCCTAATCCAATTTCGGTCATGGCGTCTAATTCACAGAAGGAGACGAGCTATCTGGGCCGAAAAAAAATATAATGCACTAGTGTTTGCGCCAACACATGTGAACACTTTATTCCCTTACTAGATAGATAGATAGAATATTCTTTATTGTACACCACTTAAGTACTATAACTACTAAAAGAAATATGTATAGTTACAAATATGTAGGATACTAATCTGATGGGACGGCAAACCGACATGACCGGGTAGAAATCAGGCGTAGGACCATAGGTTTTCCGAGGCGCGGAGGAGTAAACAGCGTCAATTTTAGACATCCATTGTAATTTTTTATCAGAAAGAGATCAGCGAATTTTATATTTGTAATAAGGTACTTAATAAATGATACACAGTAAATAAACAGAGTCGGAAAATCAAATAGCTATGCAAATTAAACAGGAAAACTTTGTTACTATGTATATGAAGTGGCAACATAGAGAAAGGTGAAGGGATGACGTAACATTTGATATTTTAAGATCAACAAACGCCGAGCAAAACGAAGCACGTGCTTAAAATAAGAATAAAGGGCAAGAAAATTTATATAGATTTTTGTTTTTCTCCCGCACTAGAGAACAAGCTCTGTGTCGCGGGGGACTTTACAAATATACAATTAACGGACGCAAATTACACCCAGACTCAGAAAGAATTCTTTGTGGAACAAAGTTTTGTCCTGTGTGGGAATCGAACCCACAACCTCGTGCACAGCAGGAACATACTGCGGCCACTGGACCACCGAGGCAGTCTAACTAAGATGCTGTTATTACTTTATTTTCTATATTATTAAGTGGTTTAGTAGTCAACCTGGTGACAGAGTTGTTAAGATCGCCCATATAGGTTTTCTGCCATGATCTACCGACTTTTATCAGCCCGGATCGACTTTTTACGTGTCCACAGAAACACTGAGACGTTCATATAAAACACTCTGTGCGTCCACTGAAAGCATAGAACACGTCTTCCATCATCCATCTAGATTTCCCATCAGAGAGTGTTCATGTTCTACGCCTTACGATATCATTATATACCACCCGCTGGTGAGCAAGAGTCTCCTATTCTCTATCATAAAGGCCGAGATGGTTATCTTATCTTGTGACGGGGCTGTCCTGCGCACTTCGACCCTTGGGGTCTTTTGTGCATGCCCCTACCTTACCGCTCACCCTACGTCTTGGTCCCTGAATACTTCCTGCATGAGTTTCAGTACACCCTTGACGGGGGCGCGCCTGTAATCCTCTGGTTCATGCCGTGATGGTTAATCCACAATTTAGTTCAATGGATCAGACCCACTCTTTATAATTTCTCTAGGACATGCTAGTTCTCTTCATCACCGGTAACAATTGTTTGACTAAAAAATAATGATTTCCACAAGTATTGACAGCCAGGATCGGTCGGTTACTTTCTCGGCTACAAATGTTGCTCAAAAATAGCATTTTCTATATATAAATAGGTAAGCAAAAAACATTCAAATACATATTTTTTCTCTGTTAGTCAACCGATTTTCTTATTTAAAAAAAAATACCTTGTTGATGAAATCATTATACATATGACTCATAAAAATATGGAAATATACAGATTCGTTTTTTTTATGAGTAATTTATTATGGATTCTGATAAGTGCCTAATGGATCAACAAGGGTTTTTGTTATTTACATATAGTATAATGCAAACTATAGATTTTACGATACAGATATTACACAGATACAGAGACGTTATAGATAAGCATTGATTGAAGTCGTATGATATATTATATTTTGTTATTTTCGTTTGTCTCTGGGTTGTATTGTAGAATATGATAGGTTGAATCATTAGACGCTATCATATGTCTACTAGTCTTAGGCTTCTTTTAGTATTTATTTCATCATTCATGTTTCTAGTCTTAATAGTTGCGGTGATGTGTTTGTCTGTCACTTTCTTATATAAATGAACCATGGTCATGTAAGGAACCGAAGAAACAACGTGGCGGACCATTTTCCTAATGTTTCTGCAAACTCGCTAGGTTAGGAGTACCCATAAACGAATGAGGCGAGGCGTCAAAAGTGACAGACAATTGGGCTAAATGCACCTACCTAGTTTTCGCTCTACATTACTCAAAGGTTGACTGGTATAGTGCCTGGTATATATATATAATGCCTTTGGCATTAAGTCCGTCTGTATCCATCTGTGCAAAATGTTTTAAATAAATTCAGGTCTTCAGCGTTCATTTAGGGATGCATATTTATAGAAATGTTTTTCTATCCCAGGGATACTCCATCTTACAGCCCTGGTGTAAAAAAAATGGGTCGGCAGCAAGTGATCCCTCTCTGGTATTGCAAGCGTCCAAAGGTTTTGGTAACTGCTTCACATCAGGCGGGCATCAATGTTTATAAAAAAAATCGTACTCACCACTTATACCTCTGAAAAATATGTCTATGCATATTGTTTACGAATAATAGAACTGACTAGTTGTCAACGACTATAAGCAGGTGGACACGCCTAATTCCGTTTAATTTTGATAGCTTGTTGGCTTAATAATTTCGTATTTCTGGTTAATTAACTTGCAATATAAATCCACGTAAAGGCTTGAACAAAGTTTCGGGAAAACTGTCCTTCAATGAATCCATATAAGCGAAACTTTTGTTTTTAAGGAAAAAGCTTTGCGCGCGCACCAAGTTTCGTCATAATCAATGCGCATGAAGAAAGATTTCTTTCAAAATAAAACGGTCCTGACGGTTTTCATCGTCACCGTTATAGAATACTAGTGAGGGATTATATAGGGATTGAATTTTCAAAAATCCTATTTTAGCGGTGCTTACATAAAAAAATAAACTCCAAATTCAGCTTTCTAGACTCAAATAAGGTAAACAAAATAGAAAGGCTCATAGTAGAAAAATGTGTGTACTTTTTGTCCAGGATTTGTCGGTGCGGTGGTGGTTGGTCGCTGCGCATCCTTGTGAGCGCAGCGGCCGCCTCGTCGAGCGCGCTCGACACCGACGACGTCAGCCGCCGGAGCACCTCTGGGTCGGCGAGATGCTTGCCCTCGCCGGATAGTTTGCCGATGCCTGACAACAAAACTTTCTGTCATTAATACATACTAACATGTATACATATGCATGTACAACTTGGGGGTTGCTTCAACGATGTGTGTACTTGAACTTAATGTAGTATAACCGGTTATAAACATCAATTTAAGATGAAAAAATTTTTCTGTATTATTTTTATAATCGAATGCGCAATATTTGACTGTTCACGACTGCCCGTGCTCAGGTCTTGACTTCGATTGCCAACTTGTTTTTTTAATATTGGGGTTTTACTGACATAAATGTTTAATATCGAACCGGAGTCTATAAGTTTAAATGATACCTAAAATATCTGGAAAAAAAGTAGGCGGTAACTCTGTCTACCCTTATTGGAAAAATGCTAGATGATATATTATGACTAACAAAGCATTGAATAGTAAAGTAAAATAAAGTAACTTCGACATCTATAGGAAGGTAAGAGAAAATAGTTAAGTGACTACCTACACTTCCTACGAATACCATTAAAGGAACACGATTAAGCGTCAGATTGCAAAGCAATCAATGTGCGCACCGCGATATATGCACTTCATAAGACTTGCTTTAGTACTATAAAAGTGAAAATATAAAATAGTGACGAACCAGAACGTACAACTAGCCAGTTAATAATTGAAAGCTCAGAGTTCATTAACTTTTATTAGACCAAGTGTCTGGTTAGTTTAGCAATCACAATGATTACAATAGATAATAGTGTATTACAAATGATCGTACGTACCTAAAGTCTAGCATAGACGTTTACCGTCTCAGCGGCGTGTGAAAGTCGAAAGAAAACTTTAAGACTTAACTTATTTGAAGATCAAGGTATATTAAAAAATATTTACAAAACAAATTAAATTTATACAATCTCCAACTGGAGGCAAATCCATAAAAATTAACAACAAAAAGAGGTACTATTTAATGAAACTAGGCGTCATAATATTATCGAGCTTTACTGTCAACTAGCAGCATTGCCACGTTGACTGACAGTTCTGATTTCCAAATAATTTGTTCCAAATCTAGTCAGACCTTATAATTAGCTTATATCCCTACTAATATAATAAATGTGAAAGTTTGGATGGATGAATGGATGTTTGTTACTCTTTCACGTAAAAACTACTGAACGGATCTGGATGAAATTTGGCACAGAGATAGATTATGGTCTAGAATAACACATAACAACACTAATTTGTAGCGATAACCGACGTCCACGCGGGCGGAGCCGCGGGCAACAGCTAGTATATTATAATATCTTGATTTTTTTACAGATAAACTCAGTGCATTTTAAATACTAAGAGAACAACGCATCAGGCCCGTCAGAGATGGACTTTATACTGCGTATTCTAGACAACAAAAGTCCTATGTGGTTTGTGCATCATCTACGTAGGGCCTAAATGATAGTAGTCGCGTTCCTGCGGCCAGGAAAAGCGGCACGTGTTCATTCTGATAAAGGGTTATTGGGTAGAGCTGTACGCTGCGGTTATTGAATATGATCCGTTCACATACGAATCCGCATAATTGTAACACATTCAAAAGTTTATCGCGATGCTTTGGTTTTGGTCTATGCATGCCGGATATGTTAATCATGCAAGACTATGATGATGGGTTATAGAAGGGGGGGATGGATGTAGTAAAAGTAAGGTCATTCATGTCGGTCTTGTAATAGGGTCGTTATGATTGTGCAACAGTACATGACTGTATGAATCCGCTTTTTCTTTAATCGTTGTAGAATTTTTTGCTGACGTATAAGTTTATGCTAGCTTTCTATTATGATTAACATGCTTACTAGTAATTGCAAACAAGCATACGACCCGCCTGATGCTAATCGGATGCCGTAGCCTATGGACGCTAGCAATCCCTCATTACCTAAAACATTATTTTAAACTAGCCGTTGTCTGTGGCTGCGCCCGCGTGGATGTCGGTTATCGCGATAAAAAAGTAGCCTATATGTTATTTATAATCTATCTCTGTGCCAAATTTCATCCAGATCCGTTCAGAAGTTTTTGAGTAAAAGAGTAATAAACATACATCCCTACAAACTTTCGCGTTTATAATATTAGTAGGATAACGTTTTAATTAGGGGAGCACTGAGGACCGTAACTACACTTTTGTGTGATGTTATTTGACTGTATAGGCTAGAGGTCTCTGCAAGAACATACTCGTACCTCTTTTATTCGTAGCAACATTTTACTTTCTCATATCCCATTATCCTCATCAATTTCCAAAAAAAGGTTGGTATCAGGCAGGTTACCAAAAACACAGAAGTCAGGCAAGCAGTATAGTCCGACTGGATTATTTACAAAATATAACTTATTTTTAAACATGTGTGTATTTCTGTTCACATGCGATCTTTAGCACAATAAACTATGCCATCTGATTCCGTTTAATTATGCTGCATGTGGGTATATTATGCGACTTGTTTAGATATACAACAATACGTAATTGAATTAAAAACTCCTTTTACAGCTTTTTGTATTTTAGATACTTTTCTGTGTTGTCAGATTGTGACAACACATTTAGATATTGACAACGACCGGCACCACCGCCGTTGTTGTTGTCTCAATATCTTAACACTTAAGATGTTAAAAATACACCTTGTCTGATGGTAAGATATAATCCTAGCTTGCTCTCTCTGCATTGAAGGACAATAAACCAGGCTAGTACATTGCAGACATTTTACAATCGTCATACTTAGAGGGATTGCCAGTCGCAGGTGTTTTTAAACGTTTTTTTAAATTTGGTCTAAACTTCTATAAAATCCTGTTTATCCAAAAAAACCTAAACCATGTGTCATTAAAATTTGAACCTGATAACTATATCAGGTTTAAATTTCATTGCTCTAGGCTCAAAATCCAGGAAGGAAGATCAGGAATACGTTTGTATGAAAAAATGGGCAGTGAAAATCGCTCTTAAGAATCATACTCTATCAATCGTAGACATAAATAAGGAAAACATTCTCACTAAATAGCTTATCAAAAATTATAATTAATAGCATTAGCGTGAGCGTAACAAAAACTAATACAACAAAATAATAATACGTCAACCAGTAACTTAACTAGTTTTTAAATAGCTAGTACATTCCCAAATTCACAATTTCAAGATTGCAACGGCAAAGTTTGAAACAAGAAAATTGATAAATATATAAAAAGCCAAATAATGTCAGTTGACTAACATGTGACGTAGAAATAGAATTACAATAGAATATGGTCAAATGAGTCAAGTTGAACCTCTAGGGCGCGAGTTCAAACAATTAATTCAAAACATCAACAATGTGTTCCACAGTTTATATTGTAAATTAATTAAATCAAATAAAGTGTTGCGTGTACGCATACCAAGTTTTTTGTCACGGTTATCGAGTCTCGGAATGTTTATACGTATACCGTTATCACACGGTATAGAATCCCTAATTTAGGAGCAAAACAATTAAAATATTTGTCTAGAAAAGAATACAAAATGAATGGAAACTATAGTAACAAACAATTTGGGAACTTTTGAATATGAACGTAGTTTATTAAGAAAAAACTTAATTCCGTATTAGTATTTTAATAAGGAAAAAAATAAGATTCATTAATTACTGCACGTAACACGTTACCTTGCCATTTACCACTTCGCGACGTATTGTGGATTCGATTCACACAAGGGACAAAAAAATGTGTGATTCATAAATTGTGGTCCCGAGTTGTACTTTGTATCCGTTAATTGTATGTTTGTCAAACTCCCCCGCGACACAGAGCTTGTTCCCTAGTGCGGGAGTCGTCTTTTGTTTAAGAAAAAAAAATGCTTAGCCAGGACGTACCTACCTACTTATTCTGATTGATGTATGTATGTATAATACAAAAGTTACAGCCAAGATAACAAAAGTTAGACTTTTCTTGGGTAATGTAGGCAAAGAAAATATTACGCAGACGAACATCTTACTTCTAACAGTTTTCAAGGAATTCAATTGAAAACAAAAACACACAATGGGGCCAAAAGGAATGTAGTATATTTCATTCATTATTTACCGCACAAGTTTCTCGACGATTTCCAACAGATTTCTTACTGTTTGAATAACTTTAAATGAAAATGAGACGCCTGTAGAGCCGATACGCGAATATACTGATTCTGTATGTAGTTTTATGACTTTTAGGATCGCGATCTTATATTTAAGTATATAATTAGTTATATTATAAATTCTTACTTTTTTATACTACTTGTGTGGCAAACAAGCATACGGCCTTGATGTTAAGTACCTAGTTACCGTAGCCTATGGACGCCTGCAATACCAGAGGTATCACTTGCGTGTTACCGACCCTTTTTTTTTAAGATAAAGTATCCCTGTGATAGGAAAACGTTTCTTTCAAAACGCACCCCTAAATGAGCGCTGGTGACCTGTTCTTACACACAGGAACACAACTACACCGCTGTGTGTAGTTATTTGGCTGTGGTTAGTAAGGTGAAGGTCCTTTCGCAGTCCGGCTTGCTCGCTAGTATGGTGCCCTACCTCTCTCAACAATATTTACGCTTTAACTACCCTAAACGTCCAATTAGCAATACGTTTGTCCTTTCTTTACTCAAATTTGGACGTGTGATCGTAGTGATTTTGTGAGCAAAGATGGAGGGTCGAAAATTGACTCAGGCTATTGTAACTGACACGCAAGCAAATCTGCGGGCGGAAAATACTAGTTACTGAGAACCGTAGATCGCATTTGTTTTAAATAATACGGGCTTTATTTACAAGACAATTATTTTAAAATGGTTTTTAAAATACTTGAGACCATTTTTCAGGGAAAAAAATATATTTATATAATGCTGAGGGATGAATCAGAGTATTTTCGCGAGACGGAGACGGCTTATAAATAGCGGCTTTACAGAGCGGCTATAAATTATCACCTGAATGAAATCAGGACTGGCCGGTTTTAAACATCCCATAACAATAATGTAGTCTATCTACACGTACTTAGCTCAAATAATATATATCGTCGTTGTCAGATTGCGTGGATGTCGATTATCGTTAATAATTAATATAAAGTATGTCCCCATGTCCTTCCCCGGGATACTATCTTACTTCTTGCTAATTCTCATTAAGATCTTGAGTTACTTTTGCATATTTAAAACATGTAAGGGTTGATTTTGAAGGTATCAGATCTTAAACTGACAGCAATTTGCAAGCGACACAACTGCATTCTGACAATAATGCCACACCCGGGACACGACATGACAGCCACAGACCACCGCCACCGACCTGTTTTCATACATTTTATTTGTAGAGAGTGACGACCACCGGTGTCAACGGTGTGGGTCTATATAAAATGTATGAAAACTACAAGAAATAGGTCGATTTCGGCGTTTTGTGGTTGTATCGTGCAGCCCATGTACGGTCACACCAAGTTCTGGTGTCAACTGGTTTACAACTTTTATTCGTGTGATTAGTAACTACAAAGGCCTTTGACATGGCTTAGCAGCCTGATAAATACATATGCGTCAAGATATTTGACGATTGAGTCCACGATCGACGTTCAACTTTCTGTCCAAAGGACATACTGCATAATAAGCTTGTTAGTTGTAAATTGAAATGCAGCTATTCGAATGGCTGGCTAAAACTATTGTGGCGTTCCATCGCCTCCAAAAGGAGTCTTGCTTCTTTAGAAGTTTTGACGTATCCATGACTAATGTAAAAGCACAACGAAGAACGGATACAACTCAAAATGTATTTCTAGACATTTCAAGAAGGCTTTTGTTTGATAGAAAAAAATATTGTTTAGATTGTTATGAATCATGTGGGCGCTATAGTATATTGTGTACGCACTTCCCACTTAAAATGATAAAAATATCAGGAGAGTGGTTCGCCAGGCGCGGTCGAGGACGGTAAGCTCTCTGTATAAAACACAAGGAAGCCTTTTAATAACAATCGATCAGACGAACCTTTCTGTAAAGTATTTCCCTAAACACGACACGTTTAGAGTCGCCTACGCCTCCATGTTATTATTATTATCATTAACTACTACTTTGGTCTAGTGATTGTTGACTACTACTACTCATCCCGAGGCTTCAGATTCGATTCCCGGGTCGGGACAAAAGATAACATTAGTTTTTTTTAGAACTTGCACGTTAAGCCGTTAGACCCACGTCTGATGTATCTGATTTATTTGTGTGTGATTCACATTGCTCTCTAAGAGTGAGGAAATAAAAAGTGCACCTGTCTTTGCGCGCACACACTTGAGCACTATAATATCTTCCGCATAGATGTCGACGCCATCTAGTATCAAGTCAAGTCAAGATTAGCCGCAGTGACAACAATTTGATAAGGACTACATTATTTATATTTTTATCTATTATTACTATCACCTTGGTATCGTCAATTCACTGACATGACCGAACCCAAAGGAATTGTGCTTTGATCTTCCTGTAAACATCTTCAAACATTCATTTGCCTATAGCTAGCGGTACTAGTTATACCACTTAAGTCGGTCCTATTGTGGGCGGTTGTTTCATCCGCTCACGGGTGTACTCAGCTTTTGTGTGAGCCAATCAAGTATTTCACCCGCCTAAGGCAAATCAAGCCTCTTGATTTTATTTTAAAAATTTGAAGCTGGCTAGATACAAGGGGGGATTATAGCCCTGGCGCGCGCATGCGTCAGTTTTTAATTGTGAAATTGAAGGTAATCGGCAACTTTTTTTAAACTAACAGGGAGGCAAATAAGCATACAGCCCGGCTGGTGGAAAGCAGCTTCCGTAACCTATGTACGCTTGCATCCATCACTTGCTTTACCGGAACTGTAAACCGTTTAATTCCTTTCTTAAATAAATGCCATGCTAAGAACTACATACTATACGCTTTTAGCATTAATATTAAATGGTCTATACACGGCCATGAAGTTAAGGCCATCTAGGTATATAGAACGACGGATTCAAAGATGCTTCAATCGTAGTGATATTTCTGTGACCGAGGGGCATTAGGGAGGGAGAATCTTTTACTGTGGCGGTTCGGTGCATAGTTACGTCACGACTCGCAGTATAGGTACTTGGGTTGCGACGGGCGATCACCCGTTCGCTGTTACTATAACGAGATGCGAAATGACATGTCTTCGTACTCACAATATTGTATTCAAGCTCTCAAAACTATATTTCAGATAAATTATAGTTGGTATAGTCAATACATTTGAGTAGGTATCAAGTTTACATATACCTGCTTAGATTTATATAATCAATTTTTCCAAGAATTAAAGGACGTACGAATGCCATAAAAACATCCAGGGTGGTATTGGGTTCTTCTGGCATAGAAAGTTTAGTATTAGGCACACCTTTAATTACATGGGAATGGGCACTAACACTGCTTACCTCGTCGGGGAAAAAGGTATGTTGCTTTGTTAGTCGTACTATAAAGTTTTAAATGCGAATGTAACTCTGTTATTTGACAGATCATAATGGAATTTAGCAAGCACTACCTGCTTTCTGAATCCTTGGCATTTTTAATTTAAAAAATCGACATCCGCGAAGCTAATTTCTGTACACTTAGCTTATGGAATACACATCTAATGTCTATACTGGGTGTCCCTGAATTCTCCATAAAATAATTTTACACAACGCAAGCGTTGATTATATAATAGTTGCCCAGAAAGGTAGTTAAAGTATTGATTTTGCAGAGTCCATTTACCTTTCCTGGACACCTTATTTATAGTTCAACAATTAGGTCACAAAGTTGTCTGGTATTTTATTAAATTTAATGGCTGTATATCATTAAACGTGGAGTTCAAAATTGTTGTTGGCAGCTTAGTAACATGGGTGTGTTGCTTTTTTTTTATTTTACTTTTAAATTCTTTTCGGTGACTGTGTAGGTGTAACAAGGACATATTAAGGTATTTTTTCCGTCTGTCTATGTTGTGGCATTGGTGGTGATTCTGACAAAGCATATTGATTTCATTACGTCACTTTTAACAACCGTAAAGGTATTAACCGGGTAGAGAACATTCGTAGAACTTATTATTTCGCTATAATTAATGTAGGTACGATAGACATAGTTGGCGCCAGTTATGGAATACTAGACGTTGCTGCCCGCGGCTTCGCCTGCGTGTGTCTGTTATCGCGATTAAAAGGTCCTTCCAGAAATTTCCTTCAATTGAATTAAGATGCGGTCAGATGTTAAGTCATGAAAGGGCAACAGACATAGCAACTTTTTATAACATTAGAAACTAGGGGTCGAACGCGACTTCGTCCGCGTGGTAATTTGCTTACACGTGGTAATTTTCACTACTGCTCCGCTCCTATTGATCATAGCGTGGTGTTATATAGCCTATAGCCTTCCTGGATAAATGCACTATTTAACAAAAAAAAAAGAAATATTCTAATCGAACCAGTACTTTCTGAGATTAGCGCGTTCAACCAACCAAACAAACAAACTCTTCAGCTTTATAATATTAGTATAGATTCATTTTGATAGAGTATCCCTGGAATAGGAAAACGTATCGTTAAGAACGCATCCGTAAATGAGCGCTTGAAACCAAGACCACAACTACACCGCTGTACTTAGTCATTGAGTCTTTTATAAGGTCTTTCCCCAGTGAAGCTTGCTTAAATTGTATGGTCCTATCTCTCTTTTTATAATATTACACATATTAATGTACATCAGAGACCACAAAGATAACTTCTATAGAATAGAATAGTACTTACGATACCTATGTTATGTAAAATGAAGAACCTCATATAAAATGTGTTGTGTATATACCTGGTGTCGGTCGCAGACAACGAAAGTTATCGATTTCAGTACCTACGTACCTATAGATAGACATAATAAAGAATGCAGCTGTGTGCGAAGAGGTCAAGGCGGGTTGTGCTTTATTTCACTAATGTTCACCAGACATGTTCATGTTTTATGTTAACATTAAATATTAACACTATTGTTATTCAGTTTAGAATCAAGCATACGGACCGCCTGATGGTAAGCAGTTAAAACGTAATTGGTATATTAAGTTTCCTATGTAGATAAGAATCTATTAGTGAACTTTGTGAGTGTCCTAAATTTAGGGCACAGTGCACATAATAGGAATAAGTTGCACCAGGACATGCATCGTGCTCAAAGTAATGGGTAGGTACGCCTCTTGGGTTTTCAAATTTATCCAGCATTCCCAAACATCAAATTTAATTAATGGAGGGGTCCATAAGGAATTGAGGGAACCCCTCAAATATTATAGGCATACATATAGCAATTTTGGAATCTATTTTTTTAAATATAATCAAAATACTGCCCTGAGCCTCTGTGACGCAGACAATTTCAATGTATTTATTAAAATAACAAATACATGTTTCAATACTGAGTTTTCCTTTGGCCCAAAACTCAGTTAATGCTTGTAATGCAGTGGTATAAATTATGACTAGTTCGGGGTTTGATCCTGTAGAAATTAAACACACAAAACTCAGCGCGGTGACCAACCAAACGCACGAAAAACTTTCACCAAATATTGAAAATTACCTAAAATCCAAACACGACAACAAAATGAGAAATCAACCTTGAAATCAAAATCATTGTCACTAAATAAAACTACATAACAAAAATATACAAGTACATTTTTTTCATTATGTACTACTATGTGAACAATTTTATTTTGTTCAAAAAAATATCCCCGATAAAACTCATTAGTAAATAAAGATGATAATAATATGTGAGATCACGTTAACATCTGGTTGGCACGACCGCGGTATGAATGTAGCGTTACTTCTAACCAATGCGAACATTATATGAACGTCCGAAGTTTATCAATTGCCATGGGGCACTGAACGTGTGGTACGAGTGAGTCGAGCGGAGCGAACTAAACTATGACGTCATTTGTTTTGTATGGCGACAAAGCAAATATGTATACGGCTATGTGCAAAGTGGTTAGCGTAACCTATTGGTGCTTGTTATTCCAGTGGCATTCAGTTGCCGGGCTGGAGACATTTTGTTTTTAAGTGTCATATGTATAGGAACTCCGGCAAGGCAGAGGAGTTGCCACTGCCGGAAGTTTGGAGTCCAACCCGTTTAAAAAAATAATGCTTACCAACTGAGAAAACATGTTGTGCGGAGCTTAGCTTAGTGTGCGTTAATGTCAATATTGTCATTTATACAAAAATACGCGTGCTACAGTAACCGGCATACTAAACCAACTGAAATAGCAATCGCGCAGTCCGACGTCATTCAAATCCTCTCGTGCCTCTTTTAGCCCGAGAGATACTTAAAAATCTACTTTTACGCATTGTTTAAGATGTTTGCCGCTTAGCGCTCTGTGGCACATTTCTAGACTAGTACGGCACTCACGTGCTCCGGCGCAATGTGTTCTCCGCGTTAGTCGCTATCGCAATCTCTATTACATTAGTCCAAACAGCGCGTCAGTGCGTCGTAGAGTGGCGCGACTGCTTAGTAGTGACGTTGCACATTTCGGGCGTCAAGTCTACCAGCACGATGCGATACAAAGCGGTGGAAATCGTGAACAACTATTCATGCAAATACATATATCAGTTGTACACAGAGTGTTGTAGATGCCACGAGAACACGCGTTCTAGTCTATTGATATTCAAAAACATTATCATAATTAAACGTATCATTTACGCTAGAATTAACACAGAGATATTACTACATATTTAATGTGTCAGCAATAGATATTAATTATTCCTTACCAATATTGTATAAGGGAAAGCGTGTTTTGACAACAGGCAAGATAGAAATGCGGAATTATTGTCATGTAAAAGCGACATCTAATTCACTTTTATTTTATCCGTTACCGTAAAACTACATACATGTCATACATGTCAATCTAAAAAATATAAGTAATAGGCATTAGCATATTTAGCTATTGCTAATTTCGCATGATAGCCAATGTAATTCGCAAATAAAACCGCAATTAAACCCCTAGTTTACTCAGGTATATCTATTAAACAATGGCATATGTAGAAAAACCAAAGGCACTTTGCCCTTAGTTTTCTACATACGCCGTTGTGTACATAAGACAAGAAAGTTTTGATGAATGACATACACAAAAGCGATCCATCACAATTACTGTAAAATTTCCTATGAGAAGTTATCGCAATGAATTTTTAATACATACAATATTTATATAAGACGTTGTGAACGCACATAAAGACGTAAGATGTATGAGAATGTTAGGGTAAGTAATATATGATTACAAAATCCACTATTTATTTACAAGATATTACAACTGAATCTATAAACTTATTTGATATGACGATCAGTTAATATAATTAACGATTGATATATTTTATAATAACTATTTTTTTATAAGCATTACATAGCTACATTAGTATAAAATCATTTGATATATCACTCAAAAGACTAAAACCTATTTAGTCTACTAGACGGACTAGGCTAGGAGATGCGTTTGCCCGCGAGCCAATTTGTACGTAGCCTGACTGACTGCCTGCTCAATGCGAGAACTAAAGAAGAAACTTCGCGAAGCAGCCTCGCAATGTGACTTTAGAGATTATTAAAAGTTTAATAGTAGTATTCCTGGCCTAATTTCGGTCTCAATGGAGTCCAGCAGCTAGCCAACTGCCCGTGTCTTTTCCTTTACTCTTATAGTTATGTTATATAGACAAGATGGTAATCAGAAACGACCACTCGACCGGTAAGTTTACAGGCGCAGAGTTGACGGCTTATCGTGCTTTCCGAACCAAGGGGGTATAAGTACAACACCGCCTACGTCGTAATTCCGAGCTGCTTCTGAGAGATTTCTACCAGAAAAATCCAATACGAGTAATTGGAGTTTTCAGTGACTAATTGTTGACGAACTTTAGTACACGAGACTGTAGTGATGGTAGACTATGTTTAATGCAGTTCTTGAAGTGTGGAAGCGTTCGTGTTTATCCTTACTAATATTATAAATGTGACAATGAGTATGGATGGATGTTTGTTACTCTTTCACGTAAAAACTACTGAACGGATCTGGATGAAATTTGGCACAGAGATAGATTATGGTCTGGAATAACACATAAGCTTTTTACAGCGATAACCTAGATCCAAGCGGCCGAAGCCGCGGGCAACAGCTAGTCTATCATATTTCCAGAGCATCTGTTTTCTTTTTTTTTCATTTCTCGCATTGTCTACGCCTCTGAATATAGGGAAAACAAGTATTTCGATGACTCTGATTTGAAGTGCCTTCAATTATGTCGCGATTCCACCATTTTTTCCAAATTAATTTTAATGACTACCATGCTTCTATGCTTACGAGTATTTAAAACTAAGCCACGTTGATTTTCAGACGTCTGTTGACTCATGAATACGTCATGCGTGTGTGTCAACAGTAAACAGCTGCAGATAGACAAAGTACTATCCGTAATTTACTTAAACCGGCAGTGCTAAATGACCGAACACTGACTTCCTGACTAATATGCATAACTTACCTATGAAGAGATATATCGTATAAGGAAAACTACATTTCCTTGGTGTTAAAGTTTGGTAAACATTAAATTCTTTAGATTCTTGTGATAAAATAAAAGCTTAAGTGCAAGACGTGTTTTGTATGCTGTGGCTTTTAAAAAGACAAATCCCACTAGGAAACAAGCTCTGTGTCGCGTGGACTTTATAAACCTACAAGGCACAGACACAAATTACACCCAGGCTCGGAAACAAATACCTACTTATGGATCACATCAAGTTTTGTCCCATGTGGGAATCAAACATACAACCTCCGCATTAACAGTCAGGGTCACTGACCACAAGACCAACAGGCCAGTCAAATACTACTAAACAATATTCTGTTCCAATTTAATATTTGTGATAGATCCTTACTAATATTATAAATGTGAAGTTTGTGAGAATGGATGGATGGATATTTGTTACTCTTTCGCGTAAAAAACTACTGAACGGATCTGGATGAAATTTGGCACAGAGATAGATTATGGTCTGGAAGAACACATAGGCTACTTTTTACAGCGATAACCGACATCAACGCGGGCGGAGCCGCGGGCAACAGCTAGTAGCCCATAAAGTGACGACACTAAAACTCCACACAAACTTTCAATCAATAAAAAATTTGCCCCCTTTAGACAATTGGCGTAAACGGCAGTCGAATCGAATAGAATAGAAAACAAATGCATGAGATTTGACGTAAGTGTACTACAATAGTTTACGCTACCCCTACACTGTATTTAAACAATATTTGGTTCAGAGTTAAACACACCTTAAACAAACAAACAATGTCACATAAGTAGGTCGTAAAGCTAAAATGTCTTTGCAAATAAATTGTTTCATTCTACATTAGGTCAAGGGTTAAGATAGTTTTAAAAAACGACTTAAAACTGATTTATTCAAGACGCGCTTATGTTAGTAAATAAATATACATAGATACGGGATTCAATATAATGATGATGATGCATACGAAGAAGCGGTGTTGGCCGAGTGGGAAAGTAACAGACATGCACGCAAGAGGTGCGAGTTCGATCCTGGGTGGCTCCAATATGAATTTTACTTTGTGGAGTTTATATTTATGGACTAATCAAATGATCGTGAAGAAAAAATCGTGAAGAAACCTAAATCTCTTAGAAGTAATTCTAAAGACATGTCTGATTCACCAACCCGCATTAGGCCAGCGTGTGTGAATTAAGGCCTTAACCCTCTCTCTCTCTCTCTCTCTCTTGATAGAGGAGAAGAGACCCGTGCCCAGCAGTGGGACATATATGGGTTGCTATTATAATTATTTATTAGAAAGCTACATTAACATGGGCTATATAATATTGATAAAAAAGGGGGATCCCTACGAAAACTTAATAATCCTACTAATATTATAAACGCGAAAGTTTGTAAGTATGGATGGATGTTTGTTACTCTTTCACGCAAAAACTACTGAATGGATCTGGATGAAATTTGGCACAGAGATAGATTATGGTCTGGAATAACACATAAGCTACTTTTTACAGCGATAATCGACATCCAAGCGGGCGGAGCCGCGGGCAACAGCTAGTATTAAATATTTTAACGAAAGTCTCGTTTACATTTGAAAGGGATGCTGCTTTATATTTTCACATTTGGCGCTTAATATAGAAAATCAACCATGTGCTATTATCATGAAGTGAATTTATATTGATCTAGTTATGCAAATAGGTATATGCATAATCAGTGGGCATCACGGGTTTATATTTATGTCTATATCAAAAACTAGTTATAAACGTGAAATTACAGTTTTTAAATAACAAATAGTAAAACATTGATTCATAATATACGTTTATGAATAAGTTGTGATAAAAACAAATCCAAGACGTTACTCCAAGACGTAAAAAGCGGTGGACAAATTCGAAATTCGAACTCCGGAGTAGGAACTCGGATCGGTACAATTAGTAGTGAGCTGGGTCGGAACTCAAGAGGTTCGAATCCTGTTCCGGGCTCGTCTTTTTCCATATTGCTTTAATATTTAAGTATATTTGAGCGAACCAAATCCTTTAACAATTGGTATGTTAATTTTTTTATTCTTTTAGTCACTTTTAAATCTCTATTAGATTTTAATAAACTGATAAAAATAACCCACATCATAAACTAGATGTTAAAATCATAGTAGTAGAAATGAAATCATTTTCAATCAAGAATGATACACACACTCATCATTAATGTGTCTCATCAAAGCGAAGTGACTGTTTGCTATTATATCTTAAAAAAAAAAATAGTAATATACTAAGGATGAACAGTGAACAGTTCTAATGAAATTTGACAAGGAGATATATCGTCTCCTGAGAAAGGATTATAGGTTGTATCTATACTAATATTATAAAGCTAAAAAGTTTGCTTGTTTGGTTAAAAGCGCTAATCTCAAAAAGTGCTGGTGTGATAAGAAAAAATCTTTTTTTGTTGAATAGTACATTTATCCAGGATGGCTATAGGCTATATAACATCACGCTATGATCAATAGGAGCGGAACAGTAGTGAGATATGTTGCAAAATCGGGGAATGTACGTTCCAAATTACCACGCGGACGAAGTCGCGGGCAACCCCTAGTATTTCTATAAAAATGCATACATGCAGACAAAGCCATGGGCAAAAGCTAGTATTTACATACATACATATCATACACCTGTCTGATATTGGGATAAGAGACTATGGTAAGTCATTTTCTTTGATCTGGACAAATTTCTATTGCTTCATACATGCACATCGGTTCCAAGTACTTTTAATTTGACCCTCTTTGTATAATGTTCATTTTTATATATATAATTTACTTTTCATATGTAGATCTTACAATTTCATATATTTGAACATCAACAGTTCTGGTATTATGATACCTACTATGAAGTGACATTATTGTTTGTTTACATACTGCTAAGCCAACACACCAAGTTCATTCAACTCTGATTGGAGCAAGTATTGAATTGACACTGATAAAATTTCGACAGCAAACTATTCTACCTGTGTCCTACATTTAGATGAGAAGAAACTTTTATTTTTAAAGTCTGAGATACACAAAATAAGTAAATGATTTATCTTTTAGAATATAACCTTGGCTAGCCAGTTATGAGCATGTGTTGCATGATTTTGACTGCATGGTTGGTTCAATGACCTCTCAATTTATCAAGCATATTGTGAGTTTTATCCACATGCATGCATGTGATTTGTGTCTGTTAATTGTATTTTTGAAAAGTTCTCTGAAGTACAGGCCTTGTTTTCAATTATGGAAGTAGTTTAAAAATATAATTATATATGTAAAAATATGTAACATTTCAATCAACATATCCCTTATCATATTGACCAACATATGTAGCTGGTTTAATGTGGGTGTAAAAGATCAAACATTACAGGGCCGACAATATATTTGTCACAAACTTTAGGTAAAATGGTGATATCAGATTTTACAATAAAAGGAAAGTGGGCGTACTCTGTGCCTACCCCTTTGGAGCTAATGGAGTGGTACTACATAATAATATGTATGTTAAACATGAAAGAATATTGCTACTCTATCTATACTAATATTATAAAGCTGAAGAGTTTGTTTGTTTGTTTGGTTGAACGCACCAATCTCAGAAAGTACTGGTTCGATTAGAAAAAATCTTTTTTTGTTGAATAGTGCATTTATCCAGGAAGGCTTTAGGCTATATACCATAACGCTATGATCAATAGGAGCGGAGCAGTAGTGAGATATGTTGCAAAATCGGGGAAATGTACGTTCCAAATTACCACGCGGACGTAGTCGCGGGCGACCCCTATAGAGTATATAATAGAAATATATTTAGTGAAAACAGATCAGAAGCATTTTCTATTTATACTATTTAGGCGGCAAACAAGCATATGGTCTGCCAAATGGTAAGCAGTTACCATAGCATATGGGTGCTTGCAGTATCAGATGTATTAGAGATTATCATATTGCCCTACATATTGTACATATTATTTTAAATAAACAGTTTCCCTTAAATGAGCACTGGAGAGTCATACGCTGTGGTTTTTTATAAGATAGAGGTTTTGAGAGGCCTTTTTAGGGCTTACATTTTTCCATAAACAATGGATATTTACATAACAAGGCTAGACACTTATAATTAATACTAACTAAAATATTGTTTGTTATGATCATGGTATAATAAACAATGTTTACTTAATATAGGTATTTATATCCTTACTAATATTATAAATGTGAAAGTTTGTGAGAATGGATGGATGTTTGTTACTTTTTCACGTAAGAACTACTGAACGGATCTGGATGAAATTTGGCACACAGATAGATTATGGTCTGGAATAACACATAGGCTACTTTTTGCAGCGATAACCGACATCCACGCGGGCGAAGCCGCGGCCAATAGCTAGTAAATAATAAATGAAGAAGAATTGGTTGTAAACCAGGGTGGAGACAATCACAACGATTGCCCCTTGGATTTGCACACGGAACTTTTTGCACAAAAGTAATTGCAAGAAAAAGTACACGGAACTTTTTGCACAAAAGTAATTGCAAGAAAAAGTAGTTATGTAGGTTATGTTTATAAAGCGGTTTCAGTCTTTAACTATATCTTTTATTACTTATAAACTATGCAAATCAAGCCTAAACTACTTTAATTTATATATTGCTTTTGTGTTAACTAGGAAACAAAGCAATAGACATCAATGAATATGTTAATAAGTAGGCTATTTTTGAACTCAATAAGATTCATATGACTTAAAAACTGTAGCTGATGAATCATTAAAACCTAGTTACTAGAAATTATAGGCTCAAATCTATCATTTTGGTAAGGACAACAAATTTTGATAAGACATGCATTAGCCTGCCTGGTGGTGCATAGTTACCATGTCCTTACTTATATTATAAATGTAAAAGTTTGTGAGTATGGACAAACATCCATCCAGTCAGTACTAAACTACTGACCGGATCTAGATGAAATTTGGCACGGAGATAGATTATGGTCTGGAATAACACATAGGCTTTACTTTTTACAGCAATAACGGACATCCATGCGAGCGGAGGCGCGGGTAGCAGCTAGTATTATATATATTTACAAAACTGGAAACTAAAAACCTAGCTGAATAAGAATTGATATGTATTTAAAGATGGGCAATATGCCGGGAAGATTGGGTGTAAGGGGCAAACTGCCATCTATATAGATGGGCTATTGGCTGAGAAAGATTGGACGTATTGGGCAGCTTGCCCATCTCTACATTTATTGTAACTAATTGAGTAGAAAGTAAAACAAATCATAGCTTTTCTTGATTACACAACAAACATTGTATAAGCATGTGTTTTTGTATTGTAAACAATGTAAAAAACTGAGCACAATACTTCAATCTACACACTTCTTTTTTTCTTTGAGGTTACAAAGTAACAATTATGATAGATGTAACAGAAAAACTAAGTAAATGATGTCAGTTATTAGTTTTACCAGCCAGTTGAATGCTAAAGCTAGAATCATGTGAACTGGCTCTCAGGACAAATAAAACATAAAACCTTATGAACAATGTGTATCAATCTTTATATAAACAAATAAGTTCAGTATGTATGTGACCTCAAAACTGAGGGAGTACTCTATGGATTGTCTCGATGTTCCATTTTTAAATCATTTTACTTGTATATGCCTTTATCCTATAGCTCCCAGAGTAATGGGAAATTTCTAGCACACCAGACTAAGCCATAGCAAAGTGTGGCTTGATTTAGTTATTAGAATGATATTTTTTGTGGGTTTAAATTTAATATAGTAGTAATATATAGTATCGCAATGATATGTTTACTTAATATATAATAATAAATATATTGATAACTGACCAGCTGCTTCAAGCAAAGCTTCAAGCCGTGCTTGCATCTCAGGGTCAACGGCCCGATCTGCATCCTCATGGGTCAGGAGGAACTTTGATGGTTCTGCGCTACCACCTTCTTCTTCCATCTCCGCCTGGCACACAAATTATAAATTGATCAAGTATTGATCTTTACACCAAGTATCATAAATTTGAGTTAATATTTTCATAAAAGAATATCAGATAGGGGAGTTTTATTGAAATACAAAAGCCTTTTGAACGCCACAGCATAAAACACCGGTAAGCTCTGTATGCCAAGCCACAGTTAAATAGAAATAATAGTATTTATATATAGAACATATTTATTTTTTTAATGTTTTGCTAGACTGTATTTTTGACACATATTTACATTGCTGGCATACAGGGCATTCACTAGGCACATGTAGATGGAAGTTCAAAAGGTAAATAATTGGAGATATAAAATGTTTGTTTAAATTAAGAAGATCATACATTATTATTAAAAAGCTCACTTTGTACTATTATTGTTATTACAATGTTATCAATATACACTTTATTATGTAGCTTAGTCATATGATTTTAAGGTTAAAATTTAGCAAACCATTTGTTATGATACACTGATAGTCTCACAACACCAAAAGCAATAAAGGTTAGTTATCAAATCGGACATTCCACTTCATCAATAAATCCATTTTGTATAATACTGGATCATTTTATTACATTAGGTTACAGATTAGTAATGTTAACTTGTTGGAATGTTGAAACTCAATAGTATGTTAGAATCACAAGGACCATTCAACATAGAGAAAACAATATTATATGTGGTAACTGTCCATAGCACACACATTATGCAGGTTAATGGTAAGAGTCACTCAAACTGCAACAGCAATTGTTGTTGGTGAAGCTCTGGCCACTCAGTAATGTTGTCTTCAACTTACCAACAGGTCTGGCCTGCTAAGGCACAAACAAGCCAACAAGATCTATAACACCAACGAGAAACATGTGAGCAGTACTGACAATGTGGTGCATAAGGACGAGTTTACAGCTAATCATTACTGTCAATGGTCCTTGCAATTCACCAGTGATCGTAGTTTTTGCGCGAATGTCACTAGGCATTGAACACGGCCCGACCGTTCGTGACGACACAAAACATTCCATCATCGACAACATTTGTGACGAATGTAATAGAAAATTATATAATTCGCACATTCGTAGTAAAATAACGTCATGAAAATCCATTATTCAGAGATTTACATCGACTGAATGCATGTGATCCGAGAAACATGGCCACCGCACATCAATCCTTATCCAAAACACAAATAGACAATGAAAACTATCTTACGGCGGATTAGCCCTTACACATCGCAGAATTACAAAGAATCAATTGAATACTGTCTAGGAGCGGCTGGCATAAATAATTTCATGCATTACTCAGTAGTACGTATGTACTTATGACTTTCTGACGTTTTACGGAATATTTGGCAAGCGACGTACTATATTCAGAATGTAAAATAGATTAGTCCGTTTCAGCGTGCTACGCACGATTTCAAGTTATTATTGCTGATGGTAGAGTAGTTTCGGTAATAGAAGAAACTGTACGGTTAGAGTAGACATGTACAAGATGTCCCTTGCAGTATTTAGAGCGGTACAGATAATCACATTCCCTCACTGCCACCGCCTCTACCGAAAACAAAACACGTTTTACCTCGGACACAGAGTCATCCTCGCTTTCCGAAGAGTCCGTCATGTATTTAGCAGGCGCTCCTGAATACGTTTCGGTTTCAGATTTGGCCGGACTCGAAGCCGAACTTTGAGGAGTGGACGATTTTACCACATCAAGTTGCACATTCACCTTATCGATATTTCGGTTTTCAGACTGTCCGACATTCTGCATCTTTGTCCTAATCCAATATAACTTAATTAGTCTTTTAGTATCAACACTTTTACTACGAAATTAACACGATCTTATATTAGCAAACAAAATTTATTTCGTCATTTAGCCAGGTTGATACCCGCCATGTCTACTACTATGGCGAGGTTCCCGGATGCTTCAAGTAGGCTAACCAATTATCTCCCTCTGGCGATGATATTCTGAACTTTTCAAGACGCCATCTACCACCAAAAATGTGGAACTGAATTCATAGACAACTATTTATTGTTTTTTTTTAACTTTAGGAAAGGATACGTCTTCTGCCAATACAGTAATAAAATCTGTAAAACAATATATTTCTAAAATAATCTTACTTTTTCTTTCCTTTTTTTTTGTGTTGGTGCCCTTTTATCGATATGATCATAAATACCTCTACCGAGTTTACCAACTAGACCAATAGGCCAGTAAAATAAGATATTGTAGTCCTAAATAACTTATTCATTGAAATCACGACACATGGGTAATATTTTCAATTTTCTGTTCACATCATGAAACAATTAGTTATTTTCTATGCTTATTTTTGCATAGAAACGAGTAGGTATTACCTAAAATATATTCTTGGTCAAGATCAAACTTAGACAAAATGCCAAATTTTCAATGTGCATATCATATTGGAAGATGGGTATTTTGTCTACCGACCTACCGGCCATCCTGGCTGGCTTATGGTTAAAGAAGAAAGCTTAACAGCCAAGGCTATCTTGTTTAAATGTATTTGGTGTAACCTTTAATGTCGTAGTTGTGTGTAACAATATTATTGATAATTTTTAAAGTATTGACAATATTATCCTTAGTATGTATGATAGACAATGCCGAAACCATTTTTGGTGGTTCTATATTTAATTCTTTTTAAATTCTCATGATTCAAATTTATAAAATTTTCTTTGCTTCGCCGTAGTCTGATATACAAAATTATATCTTGTAGTATTAATTAAATGACACAATGAATATTCTTGTGAAAATTATGCTGGCAACAAGCTAAAATTAATGAATTTGTCTATGGATCCAACCAATCTTTAAGCAGGAAATAAATTTCTTGGCCAATAGGATTTGCGAGATTTTCATAAAACATTTTGACAGTTGAGTAATGTTGCCATGGTAGTCTGCGTGTAGCACCATTTCATAGTCATAGACACAGAATAACTAATCACTACGTTCTTGAAGATAATCAATCCACAATCAAATTATCGCAAAATGGGCTTGTATAATTTAAATATTTATTATATCATCAACACACGGAAAAAGAATGACGAGCTAACGTTATGCGTACCATTGTCTTCTACGGTCCTTAATATTCGAAAGTTCGACCCAGGTAAGCCGTCAATAAGGTGGACCGAGTAAAGTTTGCAGGCAAGGTTAGTTCAGGACTGAATGCTGTGGAAATCCTTGCGGGAGATCTATATATTTTGGCTAAGAAGGAAGGCAGTCCGACCACGGATGGATCAGATTAACTATTACCTGTGGTCTGTCCATAGACTACAATAATTTCCCTTGATTTTCCCAATATGTTTATTGAATAGTGTTGCCAAGTGAAAGAATTTCTAAAAAAAAATTTAAAAAGAAAAATGTATGAAAATTGAAAATGAAAATATCAGTTTTATTACATTGAAATGGATTTACATACAAGTTGACTTTACTTTTCATAATAATATAAATAAACAAACAGTCATGAGTTTGTAAAAAGCAAGTATAAATAAGTAAAATGAAGTAAATCTATGTATATAATATGTGGCGAAATGTTTTTTTATATTCACGTAAGAATATGAGGGCAATTAAATTTATTCGTATGTTAAATGGTTGTGGTCAATTCTAATAATGTGTAGTTAAGAAATAACTACAACACGATGGCACGGGACGGTGATCTGCCGACTATTTTCAATCCAAGGCGAGTTCGCGCTCCGTCTGTGATAATAACAAGTGAAGAAGTGGTAGAAACTGAGCGAAACGTCGGTGACGGAGACAGAGACCGGCCTAATGGCCCACCAACACCGCTGAGTCCTCGGGCTCCACTCACGCCCCAAGCTTCTGTGTGTTCGGCGCCGCCTTTGACCACCCAGCCATCATTACAGCAGGCTTACAGCGAGTCAGCTGCTAGCAGCCAGGATGAAGAGCGTCAGCTGCGAGACAAAAAATGCCCTCGATCTTGTTGCTCAAAATTTGCTAAAAAGGTGAATTTATTATTTCCTAAAGATATAATCCTTAGCCTTATATAATATTATTTTATTGGAGAGACAGAATAAAAAGGATAGGCACCTCTTTTAGGAGTGACTTGATTTGAAATTGAGTAAGACCTGACTTACTCAATTTTCAACAAAAATGTATTTCCAAACTATCTAGCATTTAATACCCGCTAAGGTGTTTCTTATTTACTGTGACATATCCTTTATCAAACACAGTTTAAAGAGAGTGTTAACTTCACAACACCCGCTGCTGATTTCCTCTTACCATGTGATGTAATGAGTCATTAGCTAATCAGCCACCAATCAAAAAATAATACAGAAGATTAAATTGAGAGCTTGTGTTATTCACTTGTTCACCTCACCACTAATAGTGCGTTATGTGTTTGATTCCTTGTTTAAAAAAACTTGTTATAAATACAACTCCCGCTCTAGAGAACAAGCTCCGCCTTGCGGGGCACTTTACAAACATACATTTAACGGACACAAATGACACCTAGTCTCAAAACAACTCTATGTGAGTCACACCAAGTTTTGTCCTGCATGAGAATTGAACACACAACCTCGTGCACAGAAGACGCATACTGCACCCACTGGACCACCAGGCAGGCTCTTGATGTTTGTTTTTAATCAGAGTTTCTACCCATAAATTTATGTCTGTAAAGTCCTTGGGCTTGTACCCTGGTGCGGGACTTGTCTTTGAATTTTAGAATATTACTTACGATTTTGTTTATCTTTCAGATATATTATGGCATATGTGTGACATTAGTTCTCACAGTGAGTTGGGTGACATCAACTCATTGCATAAAACATATGTATTTGGAGGAGTACCCACCTAACATACATGGTTTAGTTTATACTACTGAGTCTTCTTCTCTAGTCAATAACTATACATCAAGAATGCACACAAATGTAAGGAGAAATACTTTGTATTTATTAATGATTCTTTCGTATGTCTAATTTGTACAAATTATAATATATAATAGATAAATGATGATTCCTACTGTTTCTTCCCCTCTCCTTCTTAATATTGTATTATGTAGAGGGTACCTTATCAAGTAAGTCTGTCTGCCCTGCCGTGTTATAACTTAAATGCCGTTATCTGACATCTGGTCGTTTTTAACTTTTGATGCTATATTAATGAGAAAAAAAAATCGATCGATCTGTGTTTACGAATTTTTAATATCTTGAATAGTTTTATATAAATTTAAAAAAAAAAGTCGTTAAGTATATGTTTCTCGTGTGAAAGAGGCAAAAATGTCATTAAGTAACAACGTGATCAGATGTCAGATAACGGCATTTAAGTTATAACACGGCAGTGCCTATACGTCTGTCCGGTAATTGGATAAGGGCAAGGGACCCCTGAAGGTCCAGGTAATAATATTAGAAAAAAAAAATTGAGTTAAAATGTAATGAATTTTTTTATTCCATACTGGCTATTTATTACCTGGCTATGCTTCACTGTGGCTCAGAAATAACTGAGATCTCTCCATTCCCATAGAAACATAATAAATTAAAAGTATATATATAGCTGGTCTAATGCGGGTTATATATATATAACCCGCATTAGACCAGCGTGTGTGAATTAAGATCTCTCTCTCTCTTGACAGAGGAGAGAAGACCCATACTCAGCATTGCGCATATATCTTCATATATTATGGGTTGCTATTAGTTTAATCAATAATTTTTTTATTATGTATGTTTTTATAAATTTATTGTCTAATATGTTTTTATAAATGTTTAATAATGTTATCTATCTGTTTGTGATATAAGTCATAGGCTGCTATAAGTCTTTGAGTTCAAAGACTAATAGCAGCCCATTACTTTAGATCGCAGGCATATGGAAGCAGAAGCAGGCTTGCTGAATAATTTTTACATATTGTAATTTTTTCTTTCAGCAACTGTACAATGCACCTTTCTTCACGGCATGGTTCTGCACCAATTGGCTAATATTATTCTATCCTCTTTACTTGATAGTAATGCTCATACACAACAAGTGCAAGTCAGCTAATGACATTGTATTTGATGCATTCAGTGATTTTAAAGAGAAGGGATTCACTTTTGGTAAGCATTTTTTGTAAATTTAATTTTTTTTCTTGTCTGTGTGGTGACGGATTAAGAATACGAATTTCACCACCCCGTTCTATCCCTAGGGTGTCGTAAGAGTCGACTAAGGTAGTGAGTCAGGCAGGAATATCAACTGCAGAAGAGACAAAACAAAACAATACCAACCCGTCTGGCCATCGTGGTATAGTAGGCTAATATCCCTTCAAGTGCATGGAGGAGACCCGTGCCCAGCAGTGGGATGTTTATGCGTTAAGATGATGATGAATTTTTCTCAAACGTGCAGGACGGGCTCAGTTCCATTTAAACTGTAAGAGCACTAGGCGCACGATGCTATTTCTTCTTTTTCTTGTTTGATTAATGGCCAACCTGGTGACAGAGTTATGTTGATCGCCCATATTTAGGTCTCTGTGATGATCAAACAACGGCTACCAGTCAGGGCTGACTTTTAACGTGCCCTCCGAAGCACGGAAACACTCCGATGAAATACCATACCACGGTGCTATGATACGTGGTCTATTGTATTGGTATCTTTACTGATATTATTGTATTTGTAAATGATTAAACTGAAAAACTATGGACCTGATAGTATGCTAATATATGCTAAAATTATAAATTTATAATAATACTAAAAATTCTCCAGGCTAATTTCAATCACGGTAGCCATTATCAATGGAATTAAGCCAACTGGAGATATTATAGTGATACAAGTATGCAAAGACGATACAATCTTTTCCTTCACTTCAAAATGGCACAACTTTACTATTGATTTATGAAATCTAAGTTTGTAACTTAATAAAAAATGTAAAAGTATCTTCCAAGTAATAGTTATTGGTTCGTCAACTTCTATGTGTGTATAGTTAGTCATTATTTATTGAATTATTGATTTTCAACCACCTTAACTGTAACTAGTTGTGAATACTTATGACCAATAAAAAAAATCAATAAGTTTACCTTTTGGCAATTCCATTTTGTATTAAAAACCTGTTACTATGTAGGTATACTAGCTGTTATTTTTCTTTCTTTTTTAAAAAAGACAACTCCCGCACTAGAGAACGAGCTCTGTGTCGCGGGGGACTTTACAAACATACAATTAACGGACACAAACGTTGCCCGCGGTTCTGCCCTTGTGGATGTCGGTTATCGGTGCTATTCCAGACTATACCAAATCTCTTTACCAAATTTCATCCAGAACATTTTCTTTTAATAGCAAGGTTTATAAGCCGCTGCGGATTATTCTGCCTTCTTTGGGTACTAACAATCTACATGTACACGTATGCGTTGAAGATATTGCTCTCCACTGATGTGATGGCGCTGTTCGCCACCAATGTCTCGTGCATCTATCTCCTATCGTGGGTTATACTACATGAACAATTTGTTGGTGTCAGGGTGAGTGTCTTTACTTATAATAATAATATTCTTTATTGTACACCAATCATAGTTAGCTTTCGCCCGCGGCTTCGCCCGCGCGTACAGTCCCTCGAGATTTTTCCGGGATAAAAAGTAGCCTATGTATTATTCCAGACTATAATCTATTTCTATGCCAAATTTAATTCAGATCCGTTCAGTAGTTTTACGAGAAAGCATAACAAACATACATCTATACATTCTTACAAATTTTCAGGTTTATAATATTAATAGGATTCTGAGACAAAATTATAACAAGCAGTACCTATGTAAAATTGGAGTGATCTTTTCCAGACAACCTTCGGATGGGTTTTGTCAAAAGAAAGAGCGTTAGTTACTATAGGGTTCTGAGTACTGGTAGTATTTCTTATTGTAAAGGCCATCTAAGGTATCAGATTATTATTCTGATGCGCAGTAGACTGGTACGACACCATACTAAGAGGCAGCCTGAAAAAGAAACCGATAAGTTGTGGAATAAGCTCCTTGCTGATGATTTCCCGAGAGAATAGATATGATGGGTTCCTTCAAATAAAGTTAAAAGGCTTTTACAGAGTCGGCAACGCGTGAATGATACCACTGGTGTTGTAAGCATCCATACGGCTATGATAACTGCTCACCATCAGGCGGGTCGTATGCTTGTTTGCTCTAGTAGTTTAAAAATTTTGAACGGCAACGGAGTTAGCTGTACAGGGCCGCTACAAGATGATTAGTTTTTTAGGAAAACATGTCATGACTTTGTGTGAAATATATTTTTATCTATAGGTTTAGTGTAATTTGTACACTGGTACCAAATTCCACAAAAATATATAGGTACAATGGTTTTACATAAGCTAAATAGGAAACTAAATAGGCCCTATGTTTGTTTTAATAAAAAAATATACTGATCTCGTAGTGTACCGTTTGTTAAATGTCAATTATATTGTACTAGCTGTTGCCTGCGGCTCCGCCCGCGTGTATGTCGGTTATCGCTGCAAAAAGTAGCCTTTGTGTTATTTCAGACCATAATCTATCTCTGTGCCAAATTTCATCCAGATCCGTTCAGTATTTTTTACGTGAAAGAGTAACAAACATCCATCCATCCATCCATCCATTCTTACAAACTTTCAAATTTATAATATTAGTAAGGATTATGACGTAATAATGTTGTAGATCGTGGCGGCAATACTGTGCGACACTGGTATAGCCCTCCTGGCATATATGGACGGTATTACAGGAAGCTCAACTCTTGGTGGTGTGGTCTTGGCTGCTTGTGCTGCAGCCGGATTTGCTATCTTCAAGGTATGATTGATTCGAATCTGGGTGTATTTTTAACTGACTTCAAAAAGAGGAGGTTATCAATTCGTGTGTATTTTTTTTTTTTTAAATGTTTGTTACCGCATAACTCCGTCATTTATGGACCGATTTGAAAAATTCTTTTTTTGTCTGACTGGACATACTTCCAGTTTGGTCCCATTATCATCAAAAGAAAGTTCTGATGATGGGATCCATGAGGAATTGAGGAAACTCCTCAAAAGTTATAGGCACACATATAGCAATTTCAATATTTTTAACAACTAATCAATCATTTGCATTCAGAAAGTGTAATTTGGTGAAGTAAAACTGATGAAGAAGACCACAGATGGCCATCTGAACTTCTCAATAATAAGTATTTTACTGATGGCTATTAGATAAGTTTCGATTATTGTTGCTAAGCAACTATTAATAAGAAATAATGACGTGAATGAATTGAGCGCGGATTGCACAGATTAAATATTACTTTTACCTACTTGACCTGTGTTCAGCCCGACGCTCAGTCGATTTTATTCGATTGTATGTAGCAAACAAAAAAATTCTTTATTTCTTTATTTAAACATATTTATTCTCTAAATTTTTTCCTAATATTCTCAAACACGTATTTAAAGGTATATTCGATATATTCTGTATCATAAATTTGTGGCGTACAATAAAGAGTTTTGTATCAAATCAATTACCTATATAACTGACCGTGACTTCACCAAGGCCTGATCAGAATATCAGCGCTGCAGTTTTAAATGCCACAACACAGAGCTGAGATTACGACCCTTGCTGACATCACACAGGATATTTTTTTGTTTTGTTATTGTGTGTCTATTGTTTTTGTTTATATATGTTACCCTGTGTATGTTCGAATAAATGCTTTTCTGTCTTTCAAATGTAATGCAGCAAATGAAAACTGGTACATTTGAACTGAACAAAGTTTAAAGGTATTTGAAAATTTTACAACTTGCCGTACTGAAGTCGGTTTTTTTTTTGTTAAAATTATGTATTCGTAATTTTAAGGACAACTTCCATAGTAGAGAATAACGGACCCAAAATAGGTACACTGTCACAATGAGTAAGTGAAGAGGTAGGTTTTCAACCACGTAGGCTAGTTGACCCGCGTGGCTGGTACGAAAACACAAGAAAAGCACACTATATGTATATACACTGACGGACTCATAAACTGCATCAAAGTAATAGACGACTTTGAAATAAATATTTTAACCAAGTAGTCAAACTTTCTATACAGATTTAAATTGAAACCTCTAGATTGGTTCGTGAACTTTAAAACAGTGTAGGGTCATATCCTTAAGTTTAAGTTTGTGTACTGGAAAGGACCTTAAGACTTTTTTTGAAGAAAAACAGAAATTTAAGGAAAATTGGTTTAATAAAAAAAATGGTTTTAACAATAGACACAAACTTTATGCAAGGGTTTATTTATGTTTTAATAAGGTGTATTACCTCCACGTGCCCTTATTACGGATTCTAATCTGTTCCGCATAGATTTTATTAGGGTTATTAAAAGATCTTGCGGAATATTGTCCCATTCTTCTGAAAGTGCTGTTCTTAGTGCTGCCACTGTCGTGGGCAAAGGGTTTCTCGCATATACAGCTCTTTTTAAATTGTTCCAAACATGCTCAATGGGATTAAGATCCGGGCTGCGTGCTGGCCAATTCATTGTACGTATCCCAACCTCTTCGCAATATTGTCGAACTTGTGCAGCAGCGTGCGGCCGGGCATTATCCTGCATTAAAGTAAAATTTTCGCCTATGAATCCCATGTAAGGCACCACGTGATCTTCTAAGATCTCTGTTATGTAGCGATGTGCAGTCAAACCCCCTCTATTACCGTTTTGACGGACCATGTCTATGAACACAAGTTCTGTTCGCCCGTTCATCGATATGCCACCCCAGACCATACACGAACCGCCTCCAAAAGGAACACGCTCCTCAATGCAACTTTGAGCATATCGCTCCCCACGTCGACGATAGACTCTTCTGCGACCATCTGCACCATATAAAAATGTCCTACACTCGTCCGTGAACAATACGGAGGTCCATTGCTCTTCTGTCCAATTCAGGTGATCACGCGCAAATCTTAAGCGAGCTTGTCTGTGAGCTACAGACAACTTTGGACCATTTGCTGGTCTAAAAGGGGTGATATCCGCTTCCTTTAACCTTCTTCTTATTGTTCGTGCACTCACGTTTACTCCACGCACTTCATTAAGCTCTGTTTTGATGTTAACAGACGTGAGGAAACGATTTCGCAGGGAAGTTGTAACAATAAATCGGTCATCACGACCGGTGGTTGCTCGAGTCCTGCCTGTACCACGTCTCCTTCTGTAAGAATCTGTCTCCACAAACCTTCTGTATATTCTAGAAACCGTAGACTGGTTTAAATTTAAATTTCTACCAATCGTTCGTTGATCCAAGCCCTCCCGCACCAATGCTACAATTTGAGCCGCTTGTTCGGACGAAGTATCCATATTATGGTTCAAAAACTCTCGATGAGTTAAAAAACTAACCCAACAATTCTGCTGGTAACAATAATTCAATTGACAAAAGAATAAAAAATCAATGATAATCAATTTAAAACTTTGCTATAAATAACACGCAAATCTGATACTACGAGTAAATTTTCTTTTCCCGGCTATATTCATTTGTTTTGCTGCAGTTCTATTTTTAAATTTTCCTTTTTTTTGAGATTAAGAGCCAGTCTTTCCATATTTATATAATTTAATCTAAAAAGTTATCATACTTATTAAAAAATCATTTTAAAAATAATCCTGAACTTTGATGCAGTTTATGAGTCCGTCAGTGTACATATTTATATTGATATACGAAAACAAACCGTTACAATAAAGAAACAAGATAGACTAGATTGCGCGTTTTGGGAGGGCAGCTGGTGGTAAGCGACTCGATGTCACAACATCCAGACTCGAAACAACTATCTGTTGGTCACCTAAATCTTTTGTACAGTGTGTTAATATTGAACCCACAAAACTTCGTGTGATCTATAAATGTTTGTTGACTTTGACTTTAATAAATCATTCATTTCAGGAATTATTTAGATAACCCATAGATACCCATAGACCTTACAGTCTAACATACATATATTATAAAACTTATAACTAAAAACTGTTCATCGGCATCATGTTACGCCGAATCGTGTTGTGCAATCGTCCATGAAATCGACGATACACAACATCCTTCGGCCAAAACTCTCCTTTGAGAAACATCTCGAGATATTAAGTCGGCGCCCGCACCACAAAACAATTGAAGTAGCTGCTGTGACGTGTTTCAACTTCTCGACTCTCAAAGTCCAGTTGCTCTTTATGTACTTTACAATCTTCGCAGCCCTTGTGGAATAATGCAGACGGGACACGTATAGCTGCGTTTTTAAAATCTCCACCGACAAAAGCCTTGTTTCCTAATGCAGAAATTGCCTTCATTTTAAACTGAAAAAAAAAAATCAATTTTCACAGGTCTTATTCAGAAAGGTGATGGGTGATGTAAACTGTGGGCAACGTGCGTTGTTCTTCTCAATCCTGGGCGTGGTGAACGCGTCGTTGTTATGGCCGCTGTGCCTGGCGCTGTACCTCACCGGCTCGGAGATGCTGCCCTCAAATCGTATGCCGTGGATATCTCTGCTGGTAGCTAGCATCGCTTTGCTCAGTGAGTTTTAATATAATATAACCTTTTTATAGTCATGCTGACCTTTTGAACTCCTAGTCACGACAAAACGCCAAAGGTCCCTTGACGAAATCATAACATCACCATTCACACATATTTAAAATTTTACGCCAATTCAAAATATGTTATCTGTGACTACCGACTATAAAGTATCGTACCTATAATATAAAATTTTGAAATATGAAAATGCTGGGACTGATAGATTATAAGAAGATTCCGATTTTAAAAAAGGTAGTATTCTAGCAAAAAATGAGGCAAAGACCTCCAATTAGATCAAACATCTCAGTGCTAAGGAAATACTGTGATTTATGGCAGTAAAGTGGCAATAACAATAGATAAGACATGGTCGCAGAAATACTAGATTCTCTACAAAATTAATAAAGCCACTGCTAAAAAAAGGCTCTCAGTATATCTTCTACATGTAAATACTTTTTTCTTCCAGTTTTCCACTTAGTGTTTCAGTTCGGCAACGTCATTACCTACAATATATTCGTCTCGCTCGCACTTATTACAGCTGTTCCTGTATCTGGAGGTGAGTACAAATTTTTCTGCAATTACCTATCTGGATAACTGATATTCTTTGCCTCTGTGAAAACTGATTGGTAAAATTTCGGAGCTAAATTTCCATGCAGATAACAGCCGGTGGATGGTCAATTGGTCAATAAAATATCAACATTATTACCTTTGAAATAAAGTTGAAATTGTTTTTTAAGATTACGTCTTACTACAATAAAATAAATTATTTTTAGCACTGGACGTGGTGTTGTATGGCGTGCAATTTGAGGGTATGAACTTGGCTGGGCTGATACTTATCGGTGTTGGCTTTTTCCTGGTCATGTTTCCAGACAACTGGCCCGATTACATCATGAGACTTTTGAGGTATGTATGCGGCGACTAACTTCTTCACTTGGCTTCGTTTGATATGTCGATAAAAAAGGTTTTCACCACCAATTTTCGTTTTCGAGAGCGATTTCCTTCCACCATATATATAGTCGTTGATTAATAGACAATTGAATAAAAGTAAGGTAAAGCAACCTACAAACGACTAGGTATGGACCTCCACCTCAGGAAATCACAGTCAAATATCAACACAATGTTGAATGATGGCCCAGGTAATGCAAGCGTCTATACGCTACGGTACCAGCTTTTGCGCCGTATTGGCAATAAAAATAAAAGTAGGTTTTGAGATTTAAATCAGATTTTAACCCGTGCCCAGCAGAGGGACATTTATGGGTTGAGATGATGATAATGAGATTAAAAAAACTTAAAACTATGCTGAGCTGTAGCCTGTTAGTTACACAAAACTGCGCCATATCTAACTCGATTGAAATAATGATTTATAATATACATATATAGGTATTTATATTTGTATTTTTTGTTTTAATTGTGTCCTCACTGTTAATTTTAGTTTCTTGTTTTGTTCTTTTTTTTATGCTCCATATACTATTGTACCTATGTATATTATTTTCTAATCTATCCTAACTGTTAACTTGTTTTGTGTGTGCTAATAAACGCTTATTCTATTCTATTCGAAGGTACTAGATTTTGTTATTCCTTCGTTTAATGTACGTTTGATTTTCTTATATTCTAACTTTGTTACTGCTATTGTTTTTTTTTTCTCTCTTATTTTATTGTACTCCTAATAAACTACAGACCATGATAACAGGATTCTAATCTATGGCCTTGATTTGATACTGGCTCTTATAGCACAGGATTTATCCTGGTTTAAGTTGCCAGGGATAAATTTGTTAATACACCTAAGTATTATGTTAACTAACACATATTTTCTACCATATTTGTATTAGGTTCTTCTGTGAAATAAAGATTTATTATTATGTTTCTTCCTATTTTTTCTCGACTAAGTCGGTAAATCTGATGGCACGGGCCTAAGCCAAGTGTACATCAGTACATCACTATGTGATTGTTTGTATAGAAATAGTGGGTGTATCGGTTGTGTCCTGTGTGCATTGTAAAAATTTTCTGACCAGTCTACATGTGTTCAGTATCACTGCTTTTTGTAAGAGGTGGTAAGTTTTAGGTGGTATGTTAAGCGTTTTAAGGGATTGGTGTAACTGAATCAGTATTACACCTGTTGTGGAGAGAACTATGGGAACTATAACCACTTTTTCTAGATGCCAAAGTCGGCTTATTTCGTCTTTTAGTTCAATGTTATTATTATTATTCTATTCTATATCAGATGGAGCCGCAGTCGTCAGCGCGGCAACAACGGCGGCGGGCGGCGCGGCGACGCCATGGACTACCGCACGGGGTACATCCGCTCGCACCTGCGCTCGCCGTCCGGCCGCGTCAGGTGACCGCCCGAGCCCGGCCCCGACAACTAGCTAGCGCTCAACTACGACCTGCTGTGGCCCGATGCGCGTGCGCTCGTCGCCACTAGAAAGTCCGTTTGATTCCAATCATACGTGACTGCAGTTCGTATCATATAAATTTAGTGTCATCTAGAAAATTCTTCCTTTACTATTCAACCTCTTATTCCCATCTCCTTCACTCCTGCCATAGCTTAGATTAGAATAGTTAGTTCACTCTGTATACTTGGTAGCGTTAGCACCGAAATATAAGTTCCCACACATATAAATTTTGTAGACAGAAGCCAGTCACACTTACAAACAATCTACATTAGTACAAAAGATATTCTCGTAGATTTATCACTCGTCGTCTTTGTTTGTCTATATGAGTAAGACAGAGAGAGAATGATATTTAATTTGAAAATTGTGTGCTGACGTCAATTGTTACGTTCCACTTGGCTTAAATTAGCTAGTCATTATACTTCCAGACATTTCGATTCTTTTAATTACCATAAATCTCGAAATTTCTCGAAGGTTCGCAAGCCATCTGGAATTTGAATAGTAACGCATTTTTTTGTATTTATTTAGTTATGTGTTAGCGCTACTTTTTCTATAGAATGAACCAACTGTTTGGATCTAAGCTATGCTCCTATAGTGCAAGCCAAAAGTGAACCAGCCTATTATTATTAAAAGGTGTGAACGCGACAATTTTTCCAAATCTTATAGTGAATTAGTGGACCGAACTCAATAAGGTACAGTGTGTGACGTCACTCGAGACGGTGTGTGACAAATATATACGTAGGAATATGTGATGGAAACGTTTGCGCTTACAATAGTGGTTATTGACAATTTAATTATAATAATTCGATAATAATGTGTGTTTGTGATATAAAGATCGGACCTCACTCTTCAGTACACGCATCGGTACATATATCCATCTCTTACTTCCAATAGTAGTAAGTGTTATCGTATCCTTTTCTCTGTGAATAAGAAAATACATTATGTAAGTTCTCTTGTAAAGTGAGGTAAGTGACTTCTGTAGTCTGAGTGACGTCATTTGTGTGTTTATATCGTTAAGGCTCAAAATAAAAAGTAATGATAGAGTGTGATGGGCAACGAGCGTATTAATTATACTGAAAAGTGAAGTTCAATCGTTAGAGTCAGCTTAGACCAAGACGTGACAAGGCGCGTACTTTTTAAGATTGCGATACTACACTTTAAGATATACATTTCTGTGAGAGAATTCGAATAGGCCTCGGACGCAGCGATGCTTCTCCGATGTTGACGGCTTTATCTTGCCCGCTGTCCTTATAGTGAAGCGTCGCATAAGTGCGCTACACGCGTGACCGCTTTAAGCATCGTCGCGTCTCAGTGTGAGCTGACCATTAGTTTAAATTGTGTTAAAAATAGTGTAAAAATATTTCTGTATCTATCGAAATTTTATTCTTGCTCTCTAAACGAAATGTCTTGTGTGTCTATGTTCCTTATTGTCACTGGTGCTAATAGCGCTATAACATTGATTTTTAAGCGCAAACATGACATCTATCCACTCTAAATTCTATATTCCTAATCTTACCCTGGGACCTGAAAATACTGTCCAATGAGTCCGGTATATTGCCAATATATCGAATATTTTATAACTTTAAGAAAATATATAGTTAATGTTGATATTGATGACAAATTTAAGATAACTTGGCTACAAAAAGTTAAGAACCAAAGATGTGTGAGTAGTAGTACTCAAAATCAAACGTAGATGGCGCCACAGTTACTACTATAGCTTAATGTTTAAACCTATATACGCTTGCTGGCTAAAAATGTAATAAAACCAGCGTTTTACGTTATAGGAACACGTTTCTAAAAAAATACATCCCTAAATGAGCACTGGAGACCTGTACCCATATAGGTACAAAACTTCACCAGGGTTTTTGGGACGTGGTTTTCTGTAATTGGTGTGGAATAAATAGTATGCAATGAAGTTATAACTAAGGTTCCGCGCAAACGGGCCACCGACGAAAGCCACTATAGTATTTCACATAGCATGGGTACCGTACCCATTTAGCATTATAGCAGCCATTTAGCATATTAGCAAATATCTAGAGATGCAGTAATGATAACATCGAATTTAAAAATTTTTTTTTTTTTGGTGATAGCTACAATTTGTTTTACGCTCCTGAAGTAGCGAGTCTCTCGGCCACGGTTGCGTGTGGTTGACACTAAGTCGTACGCGTGTGCGGTGAGTCTGCACTAATTGTATGAAAAATCTTTTAAACTGTTTGTCACTAGCCACCAGGTGTCGCCACTGGTGGCTCGTTTGCGTAGAGCCTAAGTCAAACCAACCGGCCGATTCTCTAAGAAACAGCGATCGCAAACTGACAGTTGTGATTGCTCGGTGACGGCACATGATTGCTTAACGTCAAAAAGGCTCGGTTTTCTCAATCTGACAGCCAGATTTTGCTCCGTTTTCGTGGTCGTTTGGTTTTCGCTCTTACGGAATACCCCAGCCGTTAATCTAGGTCCTACATAATATTCTCAATATCAACATAACTATCAATACTATAATATTATCTTCTTACAATGTGTAAAATTTAATTCAGCACTCAAGTTGTAGCAACATATTTATTTATCACTTTCCATTCACTCGGGCACTCGTAAATTATCCTTGTAATATTAAAGGCACTTGCATACTTCTCTCGGTGTTGTGATACCCACCTGTAGACATTTAGCGTAGGTATTGGACCGTAATATAGAGGTATGAACGTTAACTTCAAATATATCATCACGCCTGTCTCCCATTGGTGTAGGCAGAGGCTACAGTAGCCAATTATTTCGATCCAGACATATATCTTTCGCTTCGTCTTCATTTATCAACGTCGTCTAAAATATTTGTAATTGCAAAAATCAACGTCATCATAATGATAACTGTGATTTGTTGATCATCATTATCGCAGTCCACGGATGGACTAGGCCTCTCCAAGTGCACGTCAGCACGATTCTCAGTTTCTTTTTCATAATGGTAATTATCATGGTCCCGTTTGAAGACAAATTTTTCAAGCATTATTACTTTAGCTTGCTTATTCAGCGAGAATGGTCTTTAAAGAATAAATTTCTTACCAAACGAAGTTTATTCTTCAAATATACTCTGATTTTGGAGCTTTTAGTTCATACCTTTATAGTCCCCCAAATAGATGGCTTCCGAATTTGTAATTTATTACTTGATCTCAAAGAATCTAGTCAAATATTATAGTCAGGGTAAATTTATTATATTAGTGGTAATAATAATTTTGTAATACTTTGAAGGTGAGCACATGGAAATACAGCCGAAAATGCTGAATCGCTTTTGAGAAGGTACATAATGCAATGCTAACAGTAGGCTAAGTAAACAGTAAATGGAGTAATTCGTCAAATCACATAATAGATGGTGCAGAATAATATTTAAATAATCGACTAAGAACAATAAAGCTAAGGCCACACTTGCGAAATGTTTAGTATTTACTAGGAACGTTCGTAATCCAGTAACGCGAATCCAGATGTACCAGCAACCTATTTTAAAAAACGGTCTCGGTTTAGGCTCTGCCAACAACATTTAGGGCGTTATATTGAAAAAGTATATCATATTAGTTGTTAAGCCTACTACATAGTTTAGTCCAAATGAAAACTAAACAGTTATCAGTATTAAAATTGTAACGTCCATTCAAAAATCTACAATAATGTTAATTAATGCGCAAGTACATTGAATTGCAAATATTCGCTTACATCGTTTGTCGTATATTTTGTATGAACCTAATGCATTTTGAAGCAAGCTGGAATGCATCTATAGTCTGTAATTATCTATATCTGACTGCCTTGGTGGTCCAGTGGCCGCAGTATGCGCCTGCTGTGCACGAGGCTGTGGGTTCGATTCCCACACAGGACAAAACTTTGTGTGACCCACAAAGAATTGTTCTGAGTCTGAGTGTAATTTGTGTCCGTTAATTGTATGTTTGTACAGTCCCCCGCGACACAGAGCTTGTTCTCTAGTGCGGGAGTTGTCTTTAAAAAAAAAAAAAAACCCAATAAGTGTTACGCAATGTAACATTAGACAAGTGTGGCCGTAGCATAAAAGTATATAATATAATATAAATTCTATAAAATCCTCACCTTTTCAAATATTTATTTATAATCTCACGATTAAATAATGATCTAAGTATTACAACCGCCCCAACGTAGTATTAATTCATATATATATAACATGTATGTAGCACATTATTTATCATGTCTTAACTAAACAGTAGTGTAGTATGTAGTGTATAACGTTGTCCGTATTCGGATGTTTTACACCGATAATGTGCGTTCAGACAATTTGTATTGGTACTAGATTGTAAAGTACAGACAGCATATAAATATCAGAGTGCCTATACTAAACGCAAAGACTCGTGGCAGTCGGTGCCATAAATCACTTTTGTAACAGGGATGCGCACGCGCAAATTACTGGACTATCGATAATACGGAATGCATGCGCTTCATCGATGGACAAACATGGGCTCATTAAAGTGTTGATCGTTATTGAGAATTTCTATACTTATATTTACACATCATGTAATGAAGGTAATTAGAAGTAATTAGATAATAGGTGACCCTCGAGTTGAGTAATTGTTTTGTATAAAACACCAAGTTGCTGGTACGTCATAATCGATATATCGATAAACGCACGTACACAAACAACGCGCATCTCTGAGTCTGTGTGACGTCATCCATAAGCAGTGCAAGTGTGAGAGAGAAAATGATGTGCGTTGTCTCTTGCACGTTTTATTGCTCCGCCTGCCACGAGTCTATGCGTTAAGTATAGTGCGAGTTTGTTTTACGTCAACGCGATCGACGCGTTCATGACGGTCGACGCCGGCGCGCGCTCCCATTGGCCCGCTCCAAGTTCTTAACCAATCAGAGAGCCAAACGCGGTAACCGTTTCGATCACGTTGACGTCAATATAACTTGCACTAAGCACTCAGTTTGATTTGTGTAAAGATTTTGCATTTAAGTGGTAATAGAAAGAAAGAAAAACGTTTATTCGAACATACACAGAACATTTTGCTATCCTGTGCGTTGTCAGAATAGGTCTCAATCTCAGCTTTGGGCTGCGGTATTTTCAAGCTGCAGTGCCGATTTTCAGATTGGGCCTAGTGAGACCACGATCAGTTATGTAGGTACTTACAATTTAATAATATTGGTTCTGGTATGCTGGTATACAGTGGACAGGCTTGACGTGCCTCCATATTTAATTTACCATCAGACTGCATGGTGGGTTAGTGGCTTAAGTAGTTTCCGAACACCACACAGGAAAACGAAACTATGCAAACGGAATGTAATCAATGGCATACGAAAATTCGTTTAAATTTAGAAGCCACGTGCGTGGACGGGACTGGTTGGGCCAATATAAAAATATTCAAAAAATAATCTTAGCAATAGTTTAAATATAAATGATAATTAATTTGCAACGTTTATTTTGATTAAACTAAAAATGTGGATTATTTAAATATAATCCTTGCTCAATTAAATGTTAATACTAAATAAATGTTGATTTTACTAAAATGTCTGAGAACCGCCCCGCACGCAGCTTCATTGTTGTGTACAATCTAAATTTCGCTAAAGTAGCCGGCAAACATCTTGAACAAGAGTGGGTGTAGTTCGCGCATGTGCAGTGATGAAGTCGTGCTGCAAGGTGCATAGATTGACAGTATTAACCAATGACGCGAATTCTTCAATCCTGTGATTGGTCCATTGCCGCGCTCTGCCCCTCGCGCCCCGCACTTACCACCAAAGAGACCTAAAAATCGCTTTCTGCGCACTTGTCAAGATATATGCCGGCTATTAAACCAAGCGTAACATGTAAACGAAATCTGTTACAATTTGTATAGATAGTATAAAATGTCGTTTAAATAAAAAACAAAATTAAAACAATAAATATTATAACACATGTTAACCATTGTTTTGAATGGTTTGTTTATAGTTCGTGCCTTTACCATGTTGAAGTATATAGTATCTTTGTTAGTTGTTGATATTTGTTAGTTGTATGTGTATATTCATTGTGTTTAGAGCTGACCGCGCATAGGTTACTGTTGCTGGAGTGACGAACTAGCTCGGGCTTTTGAGCTACGGAACTTTAAGGCGCGTAGGAATGAATGCTGGCATAGTAGCGTTTGCCTCTATGGTCATATAGGCAGTCAAGGGCGTAGGGTTACCTCGCCATTTGCGCGGCGTGTGGTGCATTCGATCCCTACATGGGACAAAAAATGTGTGAGTGTCCAGTCTGGGTGTACTGTGTTTGTAAATTCTAACACTGTTAGTTATCTTTCGCGGCACCAATTGATGGATAAATCGCCTATGTACGGGGAGTAAAAATTGTTCGATGGGGTTCTTGTTACGCGACCTATACTCTTCTAGCAAGAGTAACCAATGTGCAGTCAGCCTAATTTATTATTAATCAATATGATATTAAAGATCTCAATCGTTGTATACTGTGTTGTATTATGTATGTAGTAGTTTATAGTTGTATAGATTCAAAGTTTAGTTTAAGTTCTCAATTTATTACAAGATTATTCTTTCTACTATCACTTTGTTGAACGTTTATTGCGATAAGCGGACTTAGATTGTGCTAAATACATTTCGTAAGAAATAAAAGATTTTTTGCTGCTAAGGCGGAGGTAATAAGTGACATTCCCAGTCGGGACAAAACATTATGTGATGAGCACAATTCTCTGTTCTGTGTCAGAAATATATAAGTATGTTTATCAGTTGTTTGGTTGCCACAGTACAGATTCTGCCTAGTTTGGGATGTCCCAAGATATTGTATTAAATGACAAAAAACGAAAATGTTCGGCAAATCCAGTAAGGGGAAATTAGACTCATTTCTTAAGGACTGGAAGCAAAGGAATAACTACCGCTATCAATTTTGGATATCGAGACCGTTTTCCTTCCACCCAACAAACGTAAGCCTAAATTTAAGGCAAAGTATTTAGCATAGTCTAGGTCTGTTAAAATCTTGTGACGTTGCATAAGTAGGTACTTTACGGCCGGTATTATATATTTAAGTTTGATTGGCGTGTGTGACTGTATTTCTTATCGTCTTAGCTCAATGTCTCTGTTGTGACTGATGTTTTGTACTTTATGTACTGTAGATACATTACCTGTATATTTTATATCGTCTCTCTTCTTTTATATATTTGTAATTTACGCCTATATTTAAATTGAATTTGAATAGCCAAAATTAATAATCAGTATTATTATGTTTGAAGGTTTTAGCATTTTTATTAAGCTCAAACTATCTTACAGGATTAGGTTTATTTGTTTCACAATCTCTAGTCAAAGCTAAGCGTATTTATAATAAGAACTAAAATATAATTCACATTGAGAGAAGGAAACGGAAGTGAATTTTTATTGAAAAAATGTGCATAACATTTTGAAGTAATGATCGAATTACGAATTCTCCATAATTCTCGCGAGGGAGGAGGTGCAGTGCAGCGTATTATAAACATTCTTGTATATCGAGGCAAAATTAAAGTAAATTGACCTCTGGGTCTTTCGAAAACTGCTCCATAAACACATGAAATAAGATAGAATTGATTGTTAATTTTGGCTCTAAAGCGAGATAAATGTAACAATAAATAAAAATTAAAACTTTTGTAAACACGATCTCAAATTTTGTACATTGGTTATTGTTTCGAAATTATTTATTAATCGTTTTAAATAGTGAAAATTTAAAGACTGAATTAAAAATGGAAGTTGACTAAAATTCAATTATGCAGTCATGGATGTTAGTCTAATATTAGTTTATAGGGTTTAACGATTTTATTCGGTACGTAGAGGACATAGTGTAAGTCGGTGTCTAGTTGGTAGAATGTATCAGAGAACTTGTACGTTAGAACTCACGTGGTTACGAAGTAGAAGCAACCTTGTATGTGTGTGTGTCTAATATTACAGCGAGTAGTGAACACGAGATAACACCTTCGCCCCTGTGATTCATTTTGTTAATTAAACGTAGAAGTAATTTGTTGGTCATTAAATAAATTTGTCATAATAATGTCTTTTTTTATCCTTTTGCGAAAAATATATTTTTACACAGGAAAGCGGATCAGCCTGCGTTATATGCGTATACGCACGTTATAGTGTACGTACTTACGTACACTCGCACTATAGAGCGCTTAATTTCGATTACGTGCATGTATACGATACAATACCACGAAGGCTCATCCGCTTTTATGAAATAAAATATGTATTTTATAAAATTTTATGTTCACAGCTGAGCTGGTTATGGAGACTATACCAAATGCACACACGGGTGGGTCTTATAGCCTATTATGAGAAGGTACCCCTGTGTTAAACGTCTGCTGATCTTAAATTAGACACAAGACATACGGCTTAGGTCTTAGCCACACGACGGAAACTTGTCGTCGATTTTACGCATCGGTATAGTACATTTACTTGCATATAAATGACGTGAGAGGGCATTTATATGCTAACAAATGTACTGGCGTGCCGCTGTAGTGTGTATGGCCAAGTCCATAATGTAGGTACTCTCAAAGGTGCGAGGGTGTAACCCTAACAGGACTCTGGGCTCACTTCTTAAATATGATGTAGTTTATGCTTATTATGAAATTTTTAATTAATTACAAGACCAAAAAAGTCTTAATTTCTTATTATTTTTTATTCTTTAATACGAATATATGTAGTTCCAATGTATTTTTGTTGTTGTTGAATCATTTGTGATGTCAGTTGGATCACTTAGCTTCTACACTATCCACATGCAGCAGAAGCAGAACCAATGGAGCAATATTTTTTTTAAATAATACACATATTACATTGACTAAGGCAGTCTTGTTTTATTGTGATCATCACACAGTATGAATATATAAACTAATAAGTCGGTTAGAAGTCCTTAACAAAATTAATCTAATTTACGTCAGTTATTACAATTCATGAATTATCATAAACTTAGTGTGTGCGTTGTTTCTCGAAGGCCTATATGTTCGAATTTTGAATATATTTTCATAATCTCAGACCAAATATTTTTGTATGATGTCAGACCAAATATCTTGCATGCTTACATAGCTGTTTATGATGATACTTTTTTGTTAACAGTTGTAACATCCCTTTGTACCCATATCCGCAAATAAATAAATTGAATTGAATAATGCAAGTAGTCTGCATTAAAAAAAAATCAAATTCGAACCAACTCAATAAAAATTCACAATCACCGGTACATCTTTACATAGTATAAAACAACGTCGTTTCTGCTGTCTGTACGCTTAGAAACGGATTTGAATGCAGCAATAGACTGGAGACGGTTTGTACGTATAATACATAGTATAGTTGACCGAAGCTAAAACCCAAAGCGAAGCCAGTTCGCTAGTATTCTTATATAATAACTTGTCTTAACTGATTTTCCAACGCAGAGTTTAAACCACTGGCGCTACAAACTTTAAATATTACACAAGGGTTCCTTAAATGACGTATAACAGCTGTCAATGTCAAAATTTTGCTATGTTAGCAACAGTGGAACTACATTTCAATGATAATTACAAAGATCGATAGGTATGTATAGTAATGTGAATAAAAAATACATTTTATTATATCAAAGAGGGATACTCAAATAGTGCAGACCGTATTGACAGAGACAGGCACCTGCGGATAGGTAGGAAGGGAAGCGGGGCGGGTAAATTCATTCATCATCATTGACTGGCCCGTTGGTCTAGTGGTTAGTGACTCTGACTGCTACGCCGGAGGTCGTGGGTTCGATTCCCACCCAGGACAAATCTTTGTGTGATAAGCACGAAAGTTTGTTCTGTGTCTGGGTGTAATTTATCTATAATATGTATGTATTTAGAAATACATAAGTATGTTTATTAGTTGTCCGGTTACCACAGTACAGGCTCTGCCTAGTTTGGTTTCACATAGCGATGTGTGAGTTGTCCCGAAAATATTATTATTATTATCCCAACCAAACGATTTTGACAGCTAGCAACACGTAAAGGCCTTTTTGGAATTTCAATCTCTAAACTTTTGTTTAACTCAGGTGAAGTCGGAGCCAGCCGTTAGTCATACAAATATGCCCCATTCACAAATTTGAAGTCCTGCGCACGCGCACACACACAAGCAAATACAACAAAATTTTACTATAAACATAATAATATGTCGCGCTTACACAGCCCCGGATCTTCATTTTTTTTAGGCGGGGCAAAAACTTTTTAATGGTCCTTGTACGAGAACATTGGGAGGAGGTTAAATGATGAGTTGTGCATTCGTCTGTTGCCCGGGGCGTAGGCCTCGGCTTGCCCCTCCCTAGATCCGGGGCTGCACTTACATATCATTGCACTATTGTAGTATAATAACTTGGTAATATGTTTTGTCACACACGAGATTCCGCCAATCACAAACGTCAGTTGTTGTTGTTGACGCGGTCCCACCGCCAGACGGTGCCGTCGTCGCAGCAAGTTAGTAGTATCTTGCCGTTGCGAGACAATGTCACCTGAAAACAATGTTTTGAATAAGAATTTGATGCTGTATCGGTGATGTTTTTTTCTATACTTCCAATGAGGCAAACAAGCATACGGGTCGCCTGAAGCAGTCACCGTAGCCTATGGACGCTGCAACACCACGCGTTGCCGACCCTTTAGACACCTTATAACTCTTATGTTATGTGATGTCACGCCCCGTCCAGCACGAGGCTATATAAACCTCGGTCGCCGCCGCCGCCCTCTCTCTCCTGCGCATCATCAGCCAGTTAAGTGTTCCGCTTCTCTAAGGGCTCTCGACAATCTTTGTGCCTAAAGACCTACGTCCCTGAGTGTTTAGTATTTTCTCTTGTGCTGTAATATATAACTAATAACGTAACAGTTATGCATGTTACTTCAATTTAAACTTAACTATTTCATATTTCGTTGATATTTTTTTGTCTGCATTCAGCTACAAGGTTACCTGATTCTGGTTTTGGTCTTTGCCCACTGTTCGTCGGATATACGGCAGATTCGTCCGACCCAGTTCGACTTTAGGCAAGCGGCTTTTCGTCCAACTTGTACCTGTTAATTGTATATTTGTAAATTTCACCGCGAAAGTTGTCTTTTGAAAAAATAAAGTTACCTGTCTAACAGCAGCGACACACCGTGGGTGCACCAGTTGTGATACCCTGGAGCCACCTGCCACGTTGCCCAGCTCCCACACCATCGTCTTGCCACATTGGTTACCCAGTGCTATCACCTATCACACACACATACACACTAAACAATTCTGTTTATTATATAAGAAAAAGTAATTTAATTAACATATGTTCAATAGCAATTGCTGTTTGCAGAGTTACATTGGATACCTTTTTAAGAAGATTGAAGAGTGTGATTTGGTAATTAAAGTTTAAATGAATAAGGAATCTGGAAAGAATTACAAATATTATGTAGTAGCCAATTGCTACATTTTTTTTTTATACTACCAAGGTGACAAACAAGCATACGGCCCGCCTGATGGTAAGCAGTTACCGTAGCCTATGGACGTTTGCAACACCAAGGGTGTCACTCACGCGTTGCCGACCCTTTAAAGACCTAAATAATTTGCGATTTTAGCTTTTTATGTGTGTATGAATTTGATGTTTTTTTTTTCATACAAAATATGCCTGTTCATTGGCGCATATAAACAAAATGTGCATTTGTTACGCATATTCGGACTCTCTTCCCGTGCCTACTCCTCACCGTTCCTCCTTTAAAAAGTGGCAATGCTAATATAAATTTAAAAGCATAGTAGTAATATAAGTATGGTACTCACTCTCTGGCTATAGTCGACAGCGAACCGTATGAACCATATCTCACATTCCTTGTAGTCAAATCTGTGCACAGGAGTGACAAAGCTATCTCCTGGCCGGATCTCTGTGTCTTCTAACCGCCCTGGCTTCCAGCAGATTATTGCATTCTCGCAAGACTGTAAAAATAATAAAACTATAAACAGTACTAACATTACACATTCGTTGTCAAGAAGTGCAGTGGTGTAATTATACCTTTTTAGGCACTTGGCAAAGTTGTAGTAATAAATATTAGGATCTTTCTGTGCTCAAGGCCACACTTCTGTGCCGAGAGTGGACACATGCCCATAATGCCATCGGAGGAGTGTCTTATATTGATTCCAAAATATCTCTCGGATATCTTTGAATATTGTTAAGTAAAGTGAGTTTTTTGTAATGAATTTCAGTGTCGCCAGTTTTTGATGGAGAGGATTTTTACAGTGGGAAGTAGTTATTGTTACATTTTGTCTTTAAACAAACTAGTTTAAGTACACTTCATCATTTAGCCTATCGCCGTCCATTGTTGGACAAAAGCCTCTCCAAGTGCACGCCACCTAACTACCAGCTACTTCCAACCTGGCAAAGATCATTGTATACTTACTTTGGATAAAATGAGATCACCCATCCATCTAACACAATCAACATAATTCCTATGAATATCTCTTGTAGAAAAATCCGGAAAATGTTCCTTTAAAGAGTTAAAAGGTCTCAATGCTCTATGAGGATTGAAATTGTAACTTTGTTTGATAGCTTCATGCATCGATGGCTTATCCAGCCTCCACAGTTTGAGCGAGTGATCCATTCCACACGACATGATCCTCTCCCCTTTCAAATCAAAATCAGCACTAAGGACTTCATCTCTGTGACCTTCCACTCCACCGAAGATCGCAATACAAACATCCGTCATAATATTCCATAGTCTTAGCGCATGATCTTTGCTGGCTGATAGAAGTAAGTTCGGATCTCTTGGGTGGAACTTCACTTCGTTGATTGCATGGCCATGGCCGATGTAGTGCTTCGTACATGTCTGGGTTGCCGGGGCGAATATGCGTACGACACCGCGCGATCCAGCTACTGCTAGTAGTGGTAGACCAGTATCTTCTTCGTAAGACCAGGCACAGGTGTAGAATGTTTCATCAACCTGTGAAAATGAGAGTTATAGATTATATGATACTGGTAATGTTTGAATTGACTTAGTGGTTACCCAACCATTTAGTATATAGTTAGGTCTTCACGAAGGCGTGCCTAGTGTGAAGACCACAGAATTGTTACGTGTGTTCATTATATAGATATAATGAACACACGTAACAATTCTGTGGTCTTCACACATTTTAGTATAATCACAATAATATATACTAAAATGTAAGTTTATTAGATAATAAGTTGATGTTCGTTAAACGCTGAAGTAAAACTTTTTTCATTTTCATGGGTTACATTACCATTGGGCCAAAAAAAATGACATGTAAACATGATTCTTTTGAATCTAGGTTATATTCAAGGCCCTGCAAACCGGGCTTGTGGTGTGAGCTGCTAGTGAGTATGTGTCTCAAGAGCTTCTTGAGAAACCACAGTTCTAGTAGCAAGCAGAATTTTGTATAAAATTAAATCACATAAAAGTGATGTTTGTAAGGGATTGTAAGATTGTAAATTGTATTATAATATTATCTGCTTGTCAAATAAAATATATAAAAATGACAACTTACATCAGGATCAGCATAGCATTGAAGAAACTTAAAGCCCCCAGCTTCTGGACATTCGTAGATGGATACTCTGTTGCTGCCCACTACAGCAAACACTTGAGGTTCACCCTCCCCCAAATGGTGGTTGAATTGACAACCAAATAATGGCAAGGCATGGTCTTCTTTTGCACTACAACTAAATAGGTAAACATTGGTTCAGTAATTGTAAACATAAGGCCTCATTCTGCATCATATGCTTTATGCGATTTTTAAATGACTGGCAGAAGGTTCTGCTGCGGGCATCGCTTCGAGCATTGTCGCTGCGATAAACGCCACGTGAGATGCGTCGTTGTAATCTGCGGGCTCCGCTGCGAAAAACGCTCTATTTCAAGTGAATGCGTGTAAAATCACTTCACACAGTAAATGCACTCCTACAACGCGTCGTAAATGAGGCCTAACCAACCATATTAGTGGTTATCTTTGTGCAAAATTTCAAGTTTGCAGCCCCCAGCAGTTATAGAAATGCAGAAGCATTGATGAATTAGTCAGTCAGGACAAGTATTTATATTGTATAGACAAGGGGTCGCCCGCGACTTCGTCCGTGTGGTACTTTGGAATATTTTCCCCAATTTTCCAATCTCACTACTGCTCCGCACCTATTGATCATAGCGTGATGTTATATACCCTATAGCCTGCCTGGATAAATGCACTGTTCCACAAAAAAGCATTTTTTCTAATCAAACCAGTACTTTCTGAGATTAGCGCGTTCAACAAAACAAACAAACTCTTCAGCTTTATAATATTAGTATATATAATAATAATGTTTCCAATAGATGTTAAAGCAGGCAAATTTTATGATGCCTATGAAGCAGTCCCCCCCCCCTTTTTAAATTAGCGTAAATATAGTTTTATTTGGTGGTATAGTAGGCTAATATTCCTCCAAATGTATAGACAAGACCCATGCCCAGCATTGGAACATTTATGGGTTGAGATGATGATAATAGTTTTAGTGCATAGATGAATCTATCAAGAAGACATTCTTCACTCCTTTTATCCTACTAATATTATAAATGCGAAAGTTTGTAAGTATGGGTGGATGTATGGATGTTTGTTACTCTTTCATGTAAAAACTACTAAACAGATCTGGATGAAATTTGGCACAGAGATAGATTATGGTCTGGAATAACACATAGGCTACTTTTTACAGCGATAATTGACATCCACACTGGCGGAGCCGCGGGCAACAGCTAGTTGGCAATAAATAGATGAGCCCACAGGCCATCTGAAGGTAAGGGAGAACACATGGCCTCAGGTTTGCCAAGGACACACAGCACATAAAAGTGTGACTTCACAATGGTGTGCACCTTACATCATTCTGGCACTACAACAAAGTCAAACTTCTGTGTGCAGTTTGACTTTGTTGACACACTCATGAATATGAATGTCCAAGCTACAACAGAAGTATCCTGCGCCATGCTCACCGATTCAAGGTACTTATAATCGTGCCTTTCGCCACAACGCGAGTTATTTGTCCACGAACATTCAGCGTGGTCTTGATGTATGCATCAGGACCGAAAATATATAAATGCTTACTTGAACTTATATGGTGGTTTGACATTTTGTTTAGCAGCCTTTTTCTTGCCGCGGCGTCGTTTCTTGAAACGTGTGTTTGTAGGAGTTTCGCTTCGGGATGTATTGTCAGTGTTTGAAGTACTTTCAACACTCGATGTTTCATCCTAACCAACATGAATTAAATATAAACATTTTAAAGTCATACGTGATAATAATAACCAATATAGATTCACTTGTTTCATTGCTATAATATTATATGTAAATACATAATACAATGTAGAACAAAGCAAAGAGTGTAAGAAGTCACATTGTCGAGTGATAAAACTACCAGATTAAAAAGGTCAAACTCACATTCTCATTGTCCGAGAAATTCATACTAGTTCCTTGCTAGACTCCGAATGTTTATCACAACAATTGCATTTAAACAAATTGTAAAAACCACTAAACCTAACAAAATTCTCAGCCTCTGAATTCGTTATCAGCTGACAGAAGCGTCATAAACGTCAAATGTCGAATTTTCGCGGCTATCGGCCGTTTTGTTGCCAGGTAACTTAAAACTTTATGAGTCTTTGGTTTTAAACAGTTAAGTATTCAAGTATGATAAGGTGTTTTCAAATGCATATATTAGAGGTCAGTAATTTCTTTGTCAATTTATGTTTTGTAATACATTACATCAAGGATGAAAATAAGAACACAAAATATTTCTAAAGCAGTTTTATTATCTAGTTTTTTCTTTTACCATCATAAACTACATATTTATAAGCGGAACAAAACACAACTGTGCTCAATAATATTAAAACATAGGTATATCTACAGCCTAAAACTAATCACAGCCGTCGCTATAGTAAATTAAATTACTAAATTATAATACTGATGTGGATTTAACTTCGTTATGCAAAAATAACAATAAAAATCTATAAAATTATTGTAAATGCTTTTAACCTAAGAACAACGTACTTACAACTACTTCTACTTTGATATATAATATAAACTATAATATTTTACTATTTAGGCGGCCTGACTTCCAAAATGTAATTTTAAACACACCAAACCAAAAAAATGATTTTAGAGACCCGATAATAAGTCCAAGCGTCAGTAATATTTGAAATAACGATGGCATGACAACGCATTCATTCTGAACCATCATCATCATCTAAGTAAGTCCTTAAACTTTTAATGGTACTAACTTAAAGTTATGGTCAATATTTCTGTTATGGTAGCTAGTTGAAATTCAACCGGAACGGGGAGGTTGACATGTGCAAGCGTGGCGTAGTGCTACACGAAGCCACGGCAGGAAACGGTCTACCCGCGCGTACACTCCTGGATATCCTGGTCTTGCACAACCTCGACCCCATGAGACGATTCCTAGCAAATAAAAAAAAAGTTTATCAATTGTAAAAAAAAATAATGACAATTAGCTAAAGATGGAACATATTTAAATTAAGTAAGTTCCCACTTAAATCTAAAATTGATTGCTCCAGGTGCCTGCACTAATAGGTACTCTGTTCTGTCATCGAAAAGACTGTTAATTACTTACCGACAAGTGTAAAATGAGGCTGCGACACTAACAGAGGACCACCGGAGTCTCCTGTGCACGCGTCACGGTCGGGTGCATTCGCACACAACATGCGAGGTGTCACCTTCCTGCGGCCGTACCCTGCACCTGAACATTCTTCTTGAGCCCAGATTTGCACGTCAGCCTAAAAGAGAAACAGTCAATAAATTATTTCATTTTATTCTTTGGATTAATTCAATGCCCTCGCATAGTAGGTAACCTCTACTTTGCAAGGGCTGCCTCATCATGGACAAAACAGGGCCCCAATTCTGCTAATTTACGGATGGCTCAATTGAATCTGAATTGATTCTCAATTGAATAGCATTTTTGGTATTACATTATTGGTATCCTGCTAAATCATTTAACACCAATGGTTTTGCAACTATTGGTCTTAAATCTATTAGCAGAATACCAAAAATGCTACTGAGATTCAATTGAAAATCAATTCAGATTCAATTGAGCTATCCGTAAATTAGCAGAATTGGGGCCCAGGCCCTGGTAAATAATGACCTTCTAACCGAATTTCGATTACGAAGACAAATCTCGACTGATATTAGTCATCTTCGCGGGACATTATATGACCACCATCTCGTATATGATTGATCCATCTCGTATATCATGTGTTCATTAAATAATTAAATGACGTAAATCAAATGAAAAATATAGGACAGATATAAAACATAATTAAATTTATGAAATTTGAATCCTAAGAAGTACCTTTATCGGTATGTTGGATGCAGGTCCCTTTTCAACTGTACTGCCCCAACCGGAGACTATGGCATCTTCACCTTCAAGAGCATCGTCGTCATCGGCATCTGCAATTAATTACAAGTTTTATTTTTAAATGAAGCATATTTTAGTGCTCAAGTGTTCTGAACTCTGGGACCATCGGGGCCCAAGTGCCCACAAATTGTATCGTGAGATATCAAGGTGTTTGGTCGAGTCATCTCACGATCCTAACGCTGGCCTTTACTTGGGTCAACGAATTAGCCTTGCAATCCAGCGTGGAAATATGGCCAGTCTTTTGGGCACCTTGCCTCAGTTAATACCTTTAAATACATTAACTAATTTTTTAGTGTTCTTTATTTCCTTAATATTTATATTCTGATGTCCCATGAGACGGGCATGCACGACCAGAGAGAGAGAGAGATATATATGGTTTTAGCCATTATGTCTATAATGAATCAGCCAAAAGATGTCCACTGCTGGACATAATATTAGGTATCTTATATATTAAATAAAAATGAAACCCCCAAATGTATGTACGCGCATAAATTCGGATCGACTGCACCAAATTTTATTAGAGAGGTAAGTACTTCTGTAATTATTTTTTGTGTGTTTGTTGTTGTCAGGACAAGGTTTGTACAGAAGAACATTAAAAGAAAAAGATCTTTTTTTATATGGCGGTACGAAGGTCGCCGGGTCAGATAGTATATTATATTTCAATAAATTATATATTTAATAATATTATAATGTATATTAGGTTTTTATCAATAAATAAATTTTAGAAGAAGAGAATTATAAATTAAAGAAGATGGAAAAGATGGCGGGATGAGCTTAACTCCTACCGTGCTGACTGGCAAGTGAGAGGTCTCAACCGTGACCAATGGAAGAATGAAAGGGAGGCCTTTGCCCTGTAGTGGGACAGTAATGGCTAATAATAAATAAATACATTTTATTTATTTCTTACCAGGTAAACAGGCAGGCCTGTACAGTTTATCGGGTAGAGGCTCTGCCAGCCTCAACACAGCGATGTCATAGTCATAAGTATATTTGTTAAAGTCTGGATGCTGTACAACGTGTATCACCTCGTAACCATCAGACCTTGACGAGTTCACGTCGTACTCGCCGACGAGAACTGAGAGACGTGATGCCTCTATTCTGTAAAAAAGAAAAAAGGTATATCACACTTATTATGTACTATGTCGTATATACACACATAGCTCCCTGAGTCGATGGCCGTTGGAGCGCAGACGGTCTTGACGCAGAACGTCACTTTCGCAAAATGTCATCGTAAAAAATTTGGTCACTTTAGCACAATGTCACTTTCGCAAAAATGTAATTTTCTTAGAATGTTACTTTCGCAAAAATGTCACTTTCTTAGAATGTCACTTTCTCAAAAATGACACTTTCTTAGAATGTCACTTTCGCAAAAATGACATTCACGCGTTGATTTCGCAGCAAATTATGTGAGATATAAGTAATTAATATAACTACTTTACTATTATTAAAGATGTTTATGAAAACATTTTTAATAATAGTAAAACTAATATAATATTATCATAACTTACTAAATACGTACTGTCTATTACTTAAATAATAATGTCTTGATGAACTTAACTCATAATATGTGTTATTATTATAATATTTACATAATAAAAACAACGATTTATTTATGTATTCTCCAAATGATGAATAATGATGAATTATGATTTAGTTTTATTATGTATTTTATATGAAAGTAGCAAAATTAAAAATAAAACAATAATATTATTATTATTTTTCAAATCACATGAAATACATATTGATATTTGCATTACTTACGAATTCGCTTTAATTAATACCAACTCTTTTAAAAAAACCAATCAACTTAACTAATAATAATATATGTGTTATTATATTATTATAATATCAATATAATAAAAACCACGATTTATTTATGATTATATTACGATGAATAATGATGATTTTAAAAGTCGTTTATTTAAAAAAATTGCAAAAAAAATATTTTACGCATTAATTCAGGTAATGTCAATGATTCGCGGTCAAATTTCTTCAAAAGTTTTTTGTATTGCTTGTCAAAATGGATATCTTTCGGTCGATTATTTAAGTAATAGACAGTACGTATTTAGTAAGTTAATATTATATTAGTTTTACTATTATTAATGATGTTTATGATTTTTATATATTTTTTTATGAATTACCGATTTTGTAAGGTGTATCTCACATAATTTGCTGCGAAATCAACGCATGAATGACATTTTTGCGAAAGTGACATTCTAAGAAAGTGATATTTTTGAGAAAGTGACATTCTAAGAAAGTGACATTCTAAGAAAGTGACATTTTTGCGAAAGTGACATTGTTCTAAAGTGACCAAATTTTTTACGATGACATTTTGCGAAAGTGACGTTCTGCGTCAAGACCGCGCAGACAGGTTCAGGAGCGCATTGGAAGATGCACCGTGGACAAGCTAAAACCAAATGCTGTGGTAATCTTTTGCCCATGTCCAGTAGTTGGCATATTTCGGCTGAGATGATGATGATAAAGTACCAGTGGTGACAATTTTAGTGGTGCCAAAACGGTCGAAAGGAAAATGTTCCTACATGCATTTTTAGCAAATGTAACGTCTAGAGTAAAATGATTAAATATATTTTTATTATTTTGTACAGTGAACGAACAAAATAAGCAACATGCTAGTAAATGCGCACGTCTTGTTATAGAATATTTTCATAAATCAGTAAAGCATCGATTAAAATTCAGCGCACAAGTTATAACGTAGCGAAGTAATTGATTCTCAGCGTTACATTACGTGGCTATTGGTTTGAGAGGACAAAAGGATCGGGCGCATCCATCGTGACCTTAACCTCATTGGAGTGATGTAACACCGTGGCTGTATAGTTCATTTTCTTTTGTCAACGGTTGCACATGAAAAAAAAGATAAAGAAAAATGGACAGACGAAAAAACGGCGCGCATTTTGTGTACCTATTTGAATGTTTGACGTGTAGTTTCAAAAGAAATAAAAAGAAAAAAAAGAATAAAGAATTTAATTATATCTTGTATGCACTTTAATATAATAAAAAAAACCGAGTGGTGTCGTGGGACACCAGATAGAAACGAAGTACTTTACAGAGTTATCTGATCTACACATGCTTGAAATAATTCCTTAAGACTCCTTATATTAGCCCGTGGTCGAAATTCAAACATAATTCATTAAATTTGAAGCTTCTATTTGACTTTTAATTTATTTTTTACTTATTTTACTCTTAGATCAAAAACCTCCTTACACAAATTTGACATATTATTATTGACCGTTTAGAGAATTCGCCAAAATAATAAAAAAATCTAAAAGTGTCGTGACAACTTTTCGTAAGAATTTTTTTACTAGCGCGATAAGGAACTTCGTTCCAAAAATACTGCAGTGATTATTTGTGATTGCATTGGGTATCCGCTATCCTTCAAGTACCTATATAGGTGAAGTTCATTATTTCTTAACATTGCATTTGTATAACAACTGCGACTGCATCATAAGACTATCAGTTGAATTAATTAAATGTGTGTGTCATGACATGCGTCGTCAAGGTAAGTGTGACATGGACATGGTCTAACATTGGCCTAATACTATGTACTTGGTACCTATGTCCACTTCTACGTTTCACACATACAACTTATTTAGTTTAATCAGTGCGAAGGTTCTAATTTATTAAACTTCAAGGCAGTTCGGCGTCGGTAATTAAAAATATTAAATACCAACTGAAAATTCTTTGATTTTTTAACTGCCGATGGACCACTAAGGTAAATATTGAAATATAGGTATAGCCTATAAAGCAATATCTATATTATAAAGCTATATACTAATATTATAAAGCTGGAGAGTTTGCTTGTTTGTTTGGTTGGTTGAACGCGCTAATCTCAGAAAGTATATTAGAAAAAATCTTTTTTTGTTGAATAGTAATCCAGGAAGGTTATATAACATCACGCTACGATCAATAGGAGCAGAGCAGTAGTGAGATATGTTGCAAAATCGGGGCAAATATTCCAAATAACCACGCGGATGAAGTCGCGGGCGACCCCTAGTAATAAAATATATAGCAAACCCATACAATAATGGCAAAATTTTATTGAAGTCGAAAAATGGAAGCAACGTATCTTTGAAACCACCAAACGCTTCGAAGTAAACATATATCTATATCTCTTAACTTTAGCACGATGACATAAATACGTACGGGGTTACCACTGAAAATCAGCGCTGTGTTGTTATCACAACATAGCATTATGCTGAGTGGTAACCTCATTGACACAGTAGTTAATAATTAACTTTTTATTAACCTTAATAAGGTACCCACAATGTACTCATACCAAAAAAATTTACTGTGTCAATAAATGTAATTTTCTTTCTTTCGATATGATCGAGATAGGTGATATTACTTGCATCTACAAGCGCGGTGTTGCATTCCATATAAAAACAAAAGAGGCTCGGGCATATGACCTTGTAAATCGTTTGGTATTTTCGCGGTTATTGCTTATCTAGTGGCACACGTATATAATCAAAGGTGAAAATACACAAAAAATAACCGTTTCTTGGCTTTTTAGAGTTCCGAAGTAAACAAGGAACCCTTATTTACCACTATGACAACAAAATCAAACGATCTGCTATGTTAATGATAAACAGATACCGTAGTCTATGGACTGTAGGTACTTGAGCCTATGAGACAATATTATGATTACAAGTAGTGTGCTTTTCTAAACTGGTCCAAAAACCTTCTGGATACTACCAAGGTAGTGTTATATGTGTAATGTATATATGTACATACTTATGTAATGTATATCTTATGCTTACTTACACATGGTAGTGTTATGGATATTTGTGAAAAAAGTGTTCAAACAAAGCTAGATGCATCAATAGTTGAACTATATATTAGTCTTTAAGTAAAATGTAGACATCGAACACTCTCTCTTATGCATTATGGAGAATAGGTATGTATTGCATGTACTTAATTCTAATGCAATGTAAAAAAGTCAAGAATATTTATACGACATGATTTGTTAATGTTGTTAAGTAAAATATTTGAACAAGGAAGTCGTAGTTTATGGCAACACAAAAAAAGAAAAGGAAATTTACTTGTTTCCGCCTGCGGCTATGCCCGCGTGTATATTTTTACTGAAACAAAATAAGCCTCTGTGCTATTCAGACTATAATCTATCTTTGTGCTAAATTTCATGCAGACCCTTTAGACAAATGGCATAAACGGTAGTCGAATAGAAAATCAGACAAGGAAACGTTAGTTTATTTTATTTATTTATTTAGGGATACCAAACAGTTACACAAAATTATTACTTAAATAGTTTTAACAAAGTATTATGTACACATGTGTAGCTCACAACGATATCCACGTATTGTTAAATATAGTGATAATTCAAAACTAAAAATCTAGAGTGAACCAATTTACAATTAATATGGGCCTAACAAAATATACAAAAAGTTGAAATACATTTAAACTAAAAGTAAAATAAATAATAAAAAAGAAAAGTCTCTACCTAATACATATATTATTGTAACAATAAACTCTCTTGGAATTTTCCAATCAAGGCAGTTCTAAATTTTGCAGTAGACAATGATAATATATCTATGTCGGTAAAATTATTATTATAATTATCAGTAATTCGATGCAGAGGTGCGCGGACACCTGCATTAGTACGAGACGAAGAAACCGCAAAAAGTGGATGTGCGCGCACCTTACGCCTTATTATAGTTCTAGGAACAATATAACACAGTTTATTAGTAATGTTTGAGCAATCATATCTGTTACTGCACAAATCATAAAGATTTTATTAGTTAATGTACGATTTAATGTCGTAAACTTACGTCAAATCCCATACAATTGCTTTTTGATTTTTCGACTCGACTACCGTTTATACCACTTGTGTAGAGGATCTGACGTGACTGAGTAACAAACATCCATCCATATTTTCGTATCTATAATATTACTAAGATCACTACAGATACACTTCTACCTTAGAAAAATCCTATTTACTCTGTTGGAGGATTAAAAAAAAAATCATATAACAAGTGTCTTATAAGTGTATCAATTTTCAAGTCAATCGACCCAGATAATAAACAGTTTCACAGAAAATTCAGGATCAAAAAGAATGTAGATATTTAAGATCGTTTTGTTCAACGCCTCCATAATTTATTTTCACGGAAGTAATAAATGAATAAAATATTTGAAACTCATCGATGATTTAAATGATTGTGTTGCGGCGATTGGATAAAATAAAACTGTCGGTTTATGTTAATTTTCATTATTGATATCACCTTTTGATCTTATGGCGATTGTGTTACAATAAATTAAGAAAAAATATCGTGTTAAAGCGAACTTTCACACTTCTACTACAATTCTTGAATGCACAAAATATAGATAACTAGATGCTGCCCGCGGCTACGCTCGCGTAGGCGTCCGGTAAAAAGTATGTCGTCCTGCCCCAGGAGACCATCTATCCCATTACCAAATTTCATACAGATCCGTCGATCTTAGTACGCGATACATTTTTTTTGCATTCTTACAAGAAGATTATACTGGACACGGCCAGAATAGCAAACAGTCTACAGCTTATGAGCTTATTGCCATAACAAAAAAAAAGAGAAGAAATCAGATACATAATTATATTAGAGGCTGTGCCTCGTTATCTATGGGTCTAAATAGGTAAAGAACGCGTTGATGTCTTACATAGGTGGCAATTCGTTGCTGGTTATGGTTCAAATTAAAAAGTTGTTAATTAAGTATAACATCATCATCAAACTGGCCTGTTGGTCTAGTGGTTAGCAACCCTGACTATTAAGGCGAAGGTCGTTTTCGAGGTTTGATTTCCACACGGGACATTGACGGGAATTGTATGAATAAAACGTAGTGATTAGTTACTCTGTGGTATGAATGTAAAGTCCCACATGATACAGGGCTTGTTCTCTAGTGTGTGAGTTGTCAACACAAAAAAAGATAATTTAATCAATTGACATTGTTTAAAACTCCGTATCTTGGAAAGCACATAAAAGAATATTTAAAGGATATTTGTAAAAGCTAAAAGCGGTTTCTTCTTTCATCATAAAAACAACTCAAATATTTTGTAACCTGACTAAATAAAAATGGTATTTTATGTAACCATTATGAAAGTGTGTTGGAATGTAAAGGTCACGTGTACCTACGTATTGTACTCTGGGACCTTAAGGGTTATTTGTACGTTATTTAAATGTTACGTTATTTAAATTAATACTGTGGCCAAGTGCATGATCCTTCATGTCATAAGACTTTTTAAAGAAGACTGGCTTGATTACGTAGTTTTGAAGTATTTAGGTGTTAGCGTAAAGGGGTGTTGATTTTTACCGCCGAAATAAAAATATTTGCTATAAGCCTGCAGTGTCAAATTGTCAACTGTATAGTACAATAGGATTATCCTATAAAGAATCTATGAGAACCTAACGTAGATAGCTGCACCATTGCTAATCTCTTTGGAGGAAAAGTTAGTACATGTAAAAAAATAATCTAAAAACTTATGTTTGAATATAAAATGTATGTTATCTACTACGATGATCAAATATTGATTACATTGTTGAAGACAAGATTGTAAGAAATTAATATTTTCTTGTTTCATAATTTTTAGAGCAAGATTTTTACGTAGTCGGTCAGTTATAGATTCTAAACTTATTTTTATCAACTGCTACAGGTTGAAAGCTATATCTAAATATAATTGTTGAAATGATATGCCATAATGACAGATACACCTAAAAAACTCACACCAAACATAGTTCTTTTACGATTACTCACTGAAAATCGTATACAAATTATCGAACGAGAAAAGAAAGTAAGCAATGACATTTGCAATAAAATACATGAAGCAAGTAACATATTGGAAGAAATAAACATTGTTATAACAATATTTTATAGTATTTTTAATATAAGGAAGTCTGGAAATAAATTAAGGGTCATACGAAGCAATAAAGCATACCCCACAAAGAGGCAATGTGCAGAGACACACACATGTGTGCGTATACGCATTAAAATACACACAGTTATCAGATTTTATAACAGTTATCTTTGGTTGCATGGAATTAATTAAAACATCACTAAAATCAAACTCCGTGAAAAGGTTTTACTAAATTACATTGCTTTCAATATAACTGTGTTTCGAATTTGAGGGTTCCATAAAGGATCAAGGGTTCCCTATATGTTTTAAAGATATTTTTTGTATTTTTGCTTTTGCCCATAAATGACTACAGTGACAAGGAAACGACTGTGTTTTACTATACAACCTAATTATATACACAATAAAATTAATTTATATTTGGCATTTTCATTAGATAATTATGTTCGTTAAAAAAAAACTAAACGCTGTAATTGAAAATGTTAGAACTGATTTTATAGGAAATATGTCATAGGTCACTCACAGCGTAAACCTAGAAAAACAACGTAGAGCTGTAAAAAATGCAGGCTGCAAATAATAGCTACCTAAATACAATAAAAAAAACAAGTAGGCTTTTTAAATACTATTATTTTCGGCCAGGAATTTAAATCTAATATTGATGAACTATTTAATACTGATAGATGGACCAGTTTTTTTTTAGGTACCAGTCTACAACAAAATTATATTATATAATCTGTGACAACAATTAAAATACATCTTAATATGAATCAAAAATACCGTACGCATGCATTTACATACTTACTGTAAAAAAATGTATTCGTCAAATCACCTTTAATACATGTGATTAATAACAATTAAATTATAAAAGAAAACAGTATCTGTACGTTGAAAATTAATTAAGGTGATTTGTAATGCGAGAATGAATATCAATATTGTCCGTTACGTTCCTTACGGTACCCTCGGGACACAACATCGGTTTTGTACCGGTTTTGGCCTTCCGTACAAAATCGTTGTTAAAAGGACTACCGCTACCGTACTGATTAAACAGCTGGATAATTTACTCAATACATACAAGATTTTGCTACCAAATTACGTTAAACGTCCTTAATTTTGAAACTTGAACGGAAATATTTCAATAGCTTGGGCAAATGCAGCAAATGTATGGGATTTGACGTAAATTTACGATATAATGTCGTAAACTTACGTCAAATCCCCTACATAAGCTTTTTTAATATTTAGATTATAAGATAGATCGACTACCTACCGCTTTTCTTCACTTTTCTAGAGGGACTGGTCGCAAAGTTAAATATTATAAAGGTAAATAACGGCGTTTATTAATATGATATTGCATATACAACGAGATAGTTTAAAAGTAAAGCAGTATTTTTTTATACTACGTAGGTGGCAATCAAGAGTATGGCTGATGATGAGTTTAACCGTTTATCTTAAATGCACCCTGTTGCCAAATGTTTTTTTTAAAGATGTATATGAAGTAGGTTATTATTTTAATCCTGATCAAAACTTCATATTGTACAAATAGAACAGAATAGAGTTTGTACGAAATCAACTGAAATATTACTTAACAGATTTTAAAAAAGCCTCACATAGGCTAATTTATATTTAAAAAAAATGAACAAAAATTATTTTTCAAACATTATTTTTTTGCAATTAAATTACCTTTGCAAAAAATGTAAGTGTCCACCGTACGAAACCCGGACGGGCCACTAGTAATTAATAAGTAGGTATATAGAATTCGTGAGGTCAACATGCTAAAAAATGAGGTGAATTGCATTCTTATCATGATGGCATCAATTAATGCTCATTTAGTTAATGAAAGTGGCTTATTCAACTCACATAAATATAAATATACGTCCGTCTGTATTTAGATGGCTTTGAGTTATCAAAGCCAACCAAATACAGACGGACGTATTTTAGATATAGATATTTTATATAGAATAAAACTGCAACTAAATCTACTAACACACTACAACACTGAGTGTTAACTTCATTAGTCGATTTTGTTGCAGTTTTATAATCAAGTTATGTAAAATTAAGCAAATAAAGAAACTGGATCCGAGTAAACCGAGGAACGAGACTTTAGTTTATTCAATATATGAACATGAAAATCATAAAAACAAATGCCAGCCATATTTCTTCCCCTTTTTTATTTAAACGTTAGTAGAGTACCTAATAAACCCTTTTTTATCAAATAGCACGAAATCTGAATATAAATATAAATTTATTTTCAATCATTTAAGCTTCGTGACATGACTCGTTACATGCTAGAACCTCAATATATAACACAACACAACTAGGAAAATGATTAGGCTTGACCTCATCAGGTGAATGAATGGAGACTTGAAGCATTCATAAAGATTTCCGTCAACACGCTATTGACCATTAATTCTACGATGACATGACATTCTGATGCCACCTCAATGTAAATAATATACTTTCACCAATTAGATGTTCACCTACATATTCTATTGTTTGCTGATTGTACTAAGCAACGGCACATTTATTTAATTATTATTAGCATATAAAGTATACATTTCGATTGTGTTAGATAGTCGTAATTGTTTTTTTTTATAATTATATCTTGTGGGACAACTCACACACGACCATTTGGTCCCAAATTAGGTCGAGTCTGTATGGCCACCAGATAGCTGGTAAACATATACATATAAGTCTGAATACCAGTGCTAGGCAGTTTTTGAATGGCAAATATGTATTGGTTTTGTAATTTAATTACGTCCCAAAAATTTTATTTGTATTTTTTTAAAAGCGAAAAAGTATTTTGTAATTTGGATTTTAATAAGATCGACTGCCTTGGTTGTCAGTATGCGCCTGCTGTGCACGAGGTTGTGGGTTCGATTCCCATACAGGACAAAACTTTAGGTAACCCACAAAGAGTTGTTCTGAGTCTGGGTGTAATTTGTGTCCGTTAATTGTGTGTGTAAAGTTCCCCGCGACACAGAGCTTGTTCTCTAGTGCGGGAGTTGTTTTTTTTAAAACAAGAATAAGAGCAAAGCATGTATTTTGCCCAGCCCTGCTAAATCATAAAATGTTACTTATAGATGAATACACCTAGACACGGAACAAATAACTGTGCTCATCACACAAAGAAATTGTCCTGTCACCTTTCAGCAGTCAGGGACAGTCTAGTGTCCCTGACTGCTAAGGCGGCAGTCAGAGTCAATAACCACTAGACCAATATTCCAGTCAGTTTTTTTTTAAATAATCATTTATAGAGAGCGTCGGCGTCGCTTAAAGTACAAAAGATACTCAATAGTCTAATCTACGGTTAGATGAGTAACCGACTGGCCTTTGACCTCCTTACGTCTAAATGAAATGTAGGCAACATATAAAAGAAATGAGCACATTAGCACATATAAATCACGAACATTAAGGTTTTAATTATTTTGATCGTAGGTCACTATTAATGTTCTAAGAGGCCAGTGGGTATTTAATTATAGTTAAATTTGATAAAAACATTCTAAAAGTTTAGTCAATTTAAATAGTACTTACGAGCTTAACTCAATTTTGAGTTAAGCTCGCCTTTGTACATGACATTATTAATACCTATGTAACACTATCTGTATTTCTCTTGTGTACATTAAAAAATTAAAGAAAGAAAGAATAATCCTAGGCATATCAAATAATTGAGATAAGTGTTTCTACGTCGATGAGATCATATTTAGGTACTAGGTATATAGGGATTTCTCTCAATTTTCATCAAAAATTATACGATGTCCAGATTTCTGACAAACTATAAAAGCACTCGACAAACAGTTTTACAATTACTCAGGTGCAAAATAATATTGTTTTGTTATTGGTGAGCTTTTTAACTCCAATCAATTATTATTGTTACTTATGGTACATATTTAATAATTATATTTCGCCCTAACATTTTGATAATTTGAGCCTTTATCAATATATATAGCTTTAGCAATAGTTAAAAACGGAGCGAGTGAAAATGCTTGTGGTGATTATGATTACTTTAGGTATGTAAATCATAGAGAATTTTTGCGCTATAATGGGACCTAATATATTGGAGAAACACCTTAACCCTACATTTAAGACTGCAGCGTAAAATAATACTGCCTGTGTTGTGTTTTTGCTGGTGAGTAGTTCCAGACCTCTTCGGGAAGCGCTGTACTGGCAACTAACTAGAAAATTGCCTTGGTGGTCCTGTGGGTGCAGTATGCGCCCGCTGTGCACGGGGTTGTGGGTTCGATTCCCATATAAGACAAAACTTTGTGTGACCCACAAAGAGTTGTTCTGAATCGGGGTGTAATTTGTGTCCGTCAATTGTATGTTTGTAAAGTCCCCCGCGACACAGAGCTTGTTCTCTAGTGCGGGAGTTGTCTTTTTAAAGGAAAAAAAAAGAATTGATTAAACGACGGTTCTTCTAAAGTTTATTTGGTTTAAAATAAATTTGGTAAAGGTAAAACCTCTATATACTTACAGTTAAACGGGATGGCCTGAATTCCACACGGATGAATTTCACCATGATATGTAACAGTAGGTTAATTTAATAAAATATCCTTGTGATTCTTTACAGTTTCAAACTTTCGTTTTCTTCTTTCGGAATTGCTTTCTTACAACCAAAAATGGTGGTGATACAACGGTATCGGGTTTGATCAAATCTTTAAGTAAATTTTCGAAAGCGTTAAATTTTACAAATTTTTATGTACCTACCTTACTAAATTGTACCATACTTGTAGGTTTTTATCGTTAAAGATATTCAGATAACAGCAGAACATGCTACCGTGTATAGCTACACTTTTAAATGTATACCGAGAATTTCTATTGGATGTTCCAGATGACTGCACGGTTGGTTCAATGGCTTAAGTGGTTATCTCGCCATCGGCGTCTTGTGGGTTCAATTCCCACACGGGACAAAAAATTGTGTGATCCATATATGGTTGTCCGAGTCTGGGTGAATTTTGTGTCCGTTATTTTTTTTTTTTAATGACATCTCCCGCACTAAAGAACAAGCTCTGTGTCGCGGGGGACTTTACAAACATACAATTAACGGACACAAATAACACCCAAACTCAGAACAATTCTTCGTGGGTCACACAAAGTTTTGTCCTGTGTGGGAATCGAACCCACAACCTCGTGCACAGCAGGCGCATACTGCGGCCACTGGACCACCGAGGCAGTCAAAGTTAATTGTATGTTTGTAAAGACCCCACGAAACAGGGCTTGTTCCCTAGAGCGGGAGTTGTCTTTTTAAAAAGAAAAGAAAACCAAAACTGAAATATCGCGTACTACCTGAATCCGTGCTGCTACGGATTTTTTTCTAAATAATACAAATTCCATTAACAGTTTGCTCGACTTAGAAATCAAACCCGGGAACTAACAATCGAAGGCAATCAACTTGAGTATGTATTTCTTTATCATTTTTTTTTAAAGACAACTCCCGCACTATAGAAATAGCTCTGTGTCGCGAGGGACTTTAGAAACATACAGTTAACGAATACAAATTACACCCAGACTCAGAACAACTCTTTGTGGGAGACACAAAGTTTTGTCCCTGTGTGGGAATCGAACCCACAACCTCGTGCACTGCAGGCGCATACTGCACCCACTGGACCACCGAGGCAGTCTAATATAGTATGTATTTCATAGGTATAGGGTAAATGTGGGAGAGTCGCCTCAGTGGGATAGATGCCTCAGTAAACACACTGCGACATGTATAAGCATTAGACTCGTTGTGTTTTGTTTAAATGTAACCTTACCCCCGCCCCTCCTTCAGTCAGTGCCGCGCACTTCAATCGAACGAATGTATGATGAGTTGTGAGACAAAACATTTTTACGCAAGAACAAAATGACAGATTTGGTTCGACTCAAATTTTGTTGCGCTTGAAACTTTTGATTTTGTGAAGTAAGTACCTATATTTTCGTTATTTTTAAGTGTATATGTATCAAATAAAAGTTTTTAAAGGTTATTTAAGTATTATTTCACATATTTTATTCAATATTTTGGAGGGCGTCTATCCCTTCACAAAAGGATAGATGCCCCAGGGTTTTGTGAGTATAGATGCCCTTAGGGGCATCTATACCCTTCATCTATCATCTAACTCAGTATATTTTTATTTTCTAGATATGCCACGTAAATACGTGCGCAAAGTAGGATCACGTCCTTGAGGTGTGAGACAGAAGAATTAATAAAAAAGAAATAGAAAAGAAAAATATTGCTGCTAAGAAAATTAAAGGAAAAGCTACTCCTAACATACCGTGCAAAAGTAGTAAAGCACCAAAAAAGTTGACCGAAAAAAGGCCAAGAGCAGTTTCAGAGGAGACAGATTCATGTGCCTCATATGATTCTGATGATTATTTTAAAGAAAATAAATCTGATGTTGCAATGAAAAAGAAAACAGAAAAGAGAGCTAAGAAACTAAAAATAAAAGAAACAAATGATGCTAAAATTCAGCGTTCTGTTCGAACTGTTCAGAAACAACGAATAACCAAAGCTATCGTTGAGAGGGATGATTCAGACTCTTCTGAAAGTCAATCAAATTAATGTCTGGAATGTTTTGAAAATTATGAGAAGACAAAATCAACGGTAGACTGGATTCAGTGAGTCATGTGTAAAAAGTGGCTAAAGATAATATTTATTAAGATAATAAGATTTTTAATATTGACGCCTATATTACGTAGAATAATACGTGACTTAAAATTAAATTTTTAAATAAACCAAAGATGATTGTGATTATATATAATTATGTAACAGTTAAAGTTGATTAAAATTTATAAACCTAAAAAAACCTTTAATTATTTACATAGGGCAACTATCCCATAACTCAAAACATCATTATGGCATCTAACCCATACATTAGGCATCTATCCTCGGTTATAAGACTTTTGTATTTTGATTGAAACTAAACAAATACAACATATTAATGGTAAATTATTTTAATTACTTTTTTCATTAATAGGTACACAACACATCACAGACATTTAACATTTTTAAATGCTCATAGTCTATAAGTTATTTGCCAATTTCAAAAAGTGTGGCAACTATCCCACATTTACCCTAGTTTAGTCATAGTTATCGGTAACGGTTGTCGCCAAACAAACCGTGGTGAGTTACGATAAGTCACGCATATGTTACGAGGTCAAAGTCGTAGTTGTCAAGGTTACGGACTTACCTTACCTGGTAACGTGACTCGCAAAACTGAAGTGCTATACGGTCAAAACGTAGGTCTCAAGTGTTGTGATTGTGACTTATAGGAGTAAGTAATTATAAATTTATAAATGTACTAGCTGTTGCCCGCGGCTCCGCCTGCGTGGATGTCGGTTATCGCTGTAAAAAGTAGCCTATGTGTTATTCCAAACCATCATCTATCTCTGTGCCGTTCAGTAGTTTTTACGTGAAAGAGTAACAAACATCCATCCATCCATTCTTACAAACTTTCACCTTTATAATATTAGTAAGGATGTGAATATTTTGTTTATTTGGAATTAGGCACCATACTAGCGAGCAAGCTTGACTGGAGAAGGACCAAGTTGTGTTTCTGTCACACACAGGTCTCCAGCACTCATTGAGAAATGCGTTTTGAAATAAACTTTTTCCTATTCCAGGAATACTCCATATTAAAGCCCTGGTGTAAGAAATGGGTTGGCAACACGCAAGTGATACCTCTGGTATAGCAAGCGATCGCGTCTGGTCGTAGGGTTGTTTGTCGTTGATTTTGTTGATTAAAAATCAGATTATAAAAAAAAAACATTTTGAAAAGCCGTTGTCTAGCAGTGGATTGCTATAGGTTTATATAGGTACCCGTAGTTTTTCGCTGGCCGCAGAGCGATATGCATAAGAACTAAAAAGAGTCATATTTTCCGTCCTCAAAAAAATGGTACCTATATAGAGCGCGGTTTGAAAGACCATGGGAGAAACCTTTGCCCCTACATTGGGACATAAGGGGCCAAAAAAATGTATATATGCTGATATTATTTTTGATAAGTTCTGTGAAGTTTTGAATGCACTAATATTTACTAAAAATTACTTATGTAAAGACAAAAAGTTTAGAATATTTTCTCCTTTGTTCGATAGTCTTAATTTTTAAAAGGATCAACTTAAATGACATATATATTATGAGAATACTTTAGTATACTTATATCATGAGTATAAATCCAGATTGTGGATGTGTGTGTGTTTACAATGATACAATATAAATTAATATTTATGACTGCTTTCCTTTTCAAGAAAGAATTAATTTTAAAGCATAATTTTATTGTAATATTTTATGAAAGAAATGCAGCTTTGGTGTAAGGATTAATCCTACTTACTGTTATGCATGATGTTTGGATGTTTAATAATTAATAAGGAAAAACATTTTTAACGCATGAAAAATAAAAAACATTTATTTATATAGGTCACACCACTGGCCGTACCATGATGATGAACGTGAGTCGTTCGAGCGAGAAAGAGAGACGGAGCTATACACGCCTTCCTTTCCTCGCTCGAACGACTCTCCCCAGTAGTCGAGTCGAATAGAATAGAAAGCAAATGCTTGTAAAGTTTTACATTACATTGTAAATTTCACATAAGTTTACGATGTAATGTCGTAAACTTACATTAAATCCCATACATTTGCTTTCTATTCTATTCGACTACCGTTTATGCTACTTGTCTAGAGAGGCAGGTAAGAACCGGCAAGAATCTCAGGCCAGTCTTTTTAATCGCAAATATGTGACAGCGCAAAAAGTGAATACATTTAGTACTTACCCATGCACGCAATGTGTAGCTGTTATAAGATGGTCCCTTGCGACGACAGTTGCTCCGCAGATGACCTTGCCATCTCGTTTGAGTGCTGCAAGCCAGGGGAACTCGCCAGGCGTCACTGCTGCTCCTCCAACAACCCTGGCACCGCGAGCCACCCCACAAGCTGGAATATCAGTTTGGTTAGCAAGCATCAATATCCTATTTTTTCAGCTTGGACCGCCTTAGTTTAGGACCTCCTTAGCTCCCCTATGGCGGCCATATTATTATAACTACTTTCATATATTGCAAATAAACTATGTTATAATATAAGTATATTATAATTATACTTTATAAAAACATATTTTTTTTGTTTATTACCTAACTATTGTTTTAGCAAGTATTTAGGTACCTAAGTATATAGTATATACATATAAAGTATTTTCAGTAAAAATAATGAAAGGTTTCATGACTCCTTACGCGCTTTTCTCTTACGCTCTTAAAGCGGCTTTCAGACTACGCTTTAATATAATAGCATATAGTATATAGCTCATAGCACAACAATATCGCGCACCATAGATTGTTATGGACACGTTCACACTGTACTGTACTATATATCATTGACTTACTATACGCTATAAGTATTAATATAATATTAAACACTTAGGTCTTTCTTCGCTATACTATATAGCACAATAGTATAGCGTAATCTGAAATTAACTTAAACACTTCCCTAGTTTAACTTAGCGATATTCCATGGCCGGCTGATTATGGTCGATTATATTTAAAATTATTGTAACCCAACGTGGCCTGTCTGTGCTGACAGTCTTTTGGACGTATAGTTAGTTTCCTTTGCGTGACTATAGGTCCGTTGGAATCATCTGAATACTAGAACGGATGGAGCCAAAATACATTTAAAAAAAAACTATAGGTCGGCAGTGTTCATATTATTATAGGAGGAATGATTTCAAAATAACGTTTTTCTTTTTCAGGGTTACCCTTCCCTAATACAAAACTTTGATGTTACATAACGTACCTACTTATACTCGATGTAAATAAGTGAAAAATAATAATTGTGTGTGTGTGTGTGTTTTATTTTGTTTTTTAAGGTTCACCAACAATTGTTTACATTAATACTTAAACTAATACATGGCTTAAAACTAATAACAATGTAACAATCACTTGTCTTATAGGTAAACATCGTTTCTATATTTAAAAAAGATATATAGATAAAGAAAGAAGAAAAACAAAAAAAAATGTGACTTATTCACAAACTGACTTGACTTTGTGTGTTGTAGGTATTTTCAGACTGACTTCTAAATATGACCACTTACCATCGAACCCCTAACGGTAAATATATTATATTGTTTGATAATTTGATTTTAATACGCATGAATCACTTGTCAGTTATAATGATAACCAAATTGCTCATATGACAATGTAAGGAAGTTCAAGCTAATCATAAAAGTAAAAGCTGCTTTGCTAATGTTTTAATTCAGTGCATTAAAGTAGAAAATAATAGCGTAAGTAGTTTAGTATTCTATAGTACCTATTTTTTCACATAGCATGGGTAGTGTGACGTTTGACATTTGCAAATAAATATCAAGGAAAATGATAGACGATTAAATTAAAACTTATCGATTGAATACTCTAGGCTTTTGATCATTCATTTAGTCAACTGGTTAGATTTTGATTCAATCATTTTATTTCATCTTCATCGTAAAATTTTAAACGTCACAGTATCCATGTTATTTGATATAGACTATAGACCAATGTTCCGCAAACCTTTAGTCTTTAAGGTTCATCTAGAAAATACGGCAATTTTGACGGAACACCATAATTAAAAATCTATTTTAACAAATATAATAGCATATTTATCCAGGAAGGCTATATAACATCACGCTGTGATCAACAGGAGCGGAGCAGTAGTGAGATATGTTGCAAAATCGGGGAAAATATTCCAAATTACCACGCGGATGAAGTCGCGGGCGACCCCTAGTATTATCTATATATTACCGTGCTTTTACTGAACTATATTAATTAAGTTTATGTTCACTACGAAGACCGCGCGGAGTAATTAATTTGATACGGAGCAAATAATATAATCGGTTGGCACTTCGTTGTTTTGATTATGTTTGTAAAATCTTCCTCGACGAGGAGATTGTTTCCCAGAATGGCAGATATATTTTTAACAACAAAATTATTTTTATGGTCGCTATTAGTTTATTATTCATTAGAAATGAAATAAAATAAAATTAAAGGTTAAGTTTTTTTTTTCACGTGCATGTATCGAAGACAGATCGAACTTGTGAAGATAAAAATAAATTAATGAAATGTTGAATAGTGTAATTATATGTTATTGTTAATATTATTGTTTATTACATGTCTCTAAATATACTTACCTGATAATAAAATAAATTATTATTATAATACGAGAAGATACCACTTATATTTTCCGGTAACAGAACAATATTCATAAAAATATATATTGATTTTTTACAAGCTTTTATTTACTTATAAGAGAGGTAGGGCACCATACTAGCGAGCAAGCCCGACTGGAAAAGGATATCCACCTTACAGAAGACCACCGCCAAATAACTACACACAGTGGTGTAGTTGTGTTCCTGTGAGTGAGTACAGGTCTCCAGCGCTCATTTAGGGATGCCTTTTGAAAGAAACTCAAACTCAAAATTCATTTATTCATTTAGGTTACAAGGTAACACTCATGAAGGTCATAAATTATGAATAAACCAGAAAGATGATGTCAGCAAAATTTTCCTACGGCTAGTTCGCTGACGTGGAGCCTTGAGAAGAACTAGCAAGAAACTCAGGCCACTCTTTTTAATCGCCAGATAGTTACAATCTTTTGTAAAATACAAGTATGATAGCATGCAAGCTGATGCAGACAAAACACGATACTAACTATATTGATAAAATATAATAAATATAAAATAACGTATTCCTATCCCAGGGATACTCCCATCATAAGCCATGATGTAAAAAAATGGGTTGGCAACACGCAAGTGATACCTCTAGTAATAAAAGCGTCCATAGGCTACGGTAACTGCTTAACATCAGGCGGGCCTTATGCCTGTTTGCCACTCAAGTAGTATAAAAAAAAACTTAACTTTCAATATTTGTTTACGTCAAACAGTGTAAGGTAAATTAGAAATAAGCAGTCGGAAAATGATTAAAAGAACTTCGCAACGAAACAAGTTTGCCCCATCGTGTTTGGATTCGGTGGAAATATCATAGGTATGAGTTAAGAATGTTTAACGAGTAGAAACAGCCCCTCTAGACAAGCGGCATAAGCGATGGTCGAATCAAAAAGTCAAAAAGCAAAAGTATGAAATTTGACGTTAATTTACGACATTATATCGTAGACTTACGTCAAATCCCATACATTTGTTTTTTTGACTTTTCGATTCGTCTATCGTTCATGCCACTTGTTTAGAGGCTCTGATTGACTACGAAAATCTTTACATAGTTAAACTAAGCCACTCTCGCTGTCTGTACGCTTAGATCTTTTAAACTGCGCAAAAATTCAAGAGGACGGTTTATATGTATTATACATACCTATTATAGTTGAGATAGGCAAAGAAATTTTCCGTGTGGTGACGGATTAAGAATACAAAATGTCACCACCCCTTTCTATCCCAAGGGTGTTGTAAGAGTCGACTAAAAGAGTAAGTCAGGCAGACAATATCCACTGCAAGAGAAGAAAAATTCGAAATAAAACCCTATACCAATCCGTCTGGCTAGCGTGGTGTAGTAGGCTATAATATCCCTGTCTATAGGGGAGACCCGTGCCCAGCAGTGGGACATTTATGGGTTGATATGATGAGGCAAAGAAAACCGAAGCGAAGCGAGGGCGGATCGCTAGTCTACGATAAAAACTTGTCGAAATTGTTTTTTTTTCATATTACAAACTTATTATGCACTATAATAATTTAAAAACGTAGTTTCATTTATAAGTTAGTAAAGCGGGCCAAATCCTGTTAACATGTTGTAATGGCTGTCATTTCAGCAATTGTTACGTATCCTCATACTACTTGAGACTTTACAGATCGAGGATAAACAATTATTATCATTGATATTGACCTGATGACATTATCAACAACTGGCTCGCACGATTTGCCCGCGTTTTTTAAATACTAACTAGTTATAGATTTCCTATTGCCGTAGAAATATCGGATAAGAAGTATACCAAAATATTGTTTTTTATATATAAAAATGCAACAATTGCTGAAATATTTTTGTTTACTTATCTAATCCGCAAAAGAATTAAATTCGACCATTTCTATATAAATACCATATATTACCTATCTACAAGGTCTTATTTATTATGTTTTTAAATGATTATCTAGATTTCTATAACCATAAAATTATAATTAAAATACAATTATTATAGATACTTGCATAAGCAATCTATAATAATTGGCCCAAATATTTAATTTGGGTCGAAAATACCTGATGCAATAATTTTACAAATCTGCATAAGAGAAATTTTTCATTGAAATAGATATCGATCGAGAATATTTAATTATATTATACTAGGCAGCCTACAAATGAGAATAATTTGCATAATTCCAATCGCTAGGAATGTTTGTAAACAAATGTTCGCGCCAAAAATCTTCTAGCTAACAATGCATCGATCGATAGCTACTCGGAAAAAATATTCTTATCGTGAATATGTATCTGCACTGTAACCTTTTTATTTTATTTTTTGTAGCTGAAACTTAAATTTTACAATCACTAAACTGGGTTGATATCACACGTATCACACGATAAATAAGGATAATCTTTCCCTTTCACGTCCATTAAAACGGTACGCGCCAGAATCCCGAAGTTTTTATCAGAAACTTGCGGATATTTAATTGTTAATCGGGTGTTACAGATAATAAATTCAACATTTCGAAGACGTTCTTAACACATCCGGGGCACTTAACATACTTGTGAAAATATCTTAGCGGTTTTATTGCAACGGACTTACGTGCGAGTAAGCATCGCCTGTAAGTGGGCACTCTCTAAAAACACTTGAAACTATTAGCACTTATTTTATGACATAACTAAAACTGAAGTTTTGCCTATTGAATAAGATATTAGGAATTAAAATTTGTGTAAATCACTTTGTAATAACAAATACGTTTAAATGAAAACAGACGGTTACGAAAGCACTGCAGCGATATCACTTATCGCAGTTAATTAATTAATTATACTTACAGTGTGTTATAAGATAGTAAATAACAAAAATAAACACAAATCTTTCCTAAATTTTCTTACCACCATAGACAACATTTAAAATTTTCAATCACTTCACAAGTGAACACTAAAATTATGAAAACTGCTGAAACTTTTTTGAAATAATCATAGATTCACTCACTGCAGGGTTTACAGGCGCTGGCGGCGGCAAGAGCCGCGAGGAAGCAGAGGACGCGAAACATGTCTGGCGGTGTCAGAACCTACTCTATAGTCAGGGGGAGACGCCGGCCCAGCTATTATAGGCCGTGGGCGGCGCCTCCGATAAGCCCTCGGGGCCAGTGTGACGGCACCAGATCAGGCCAAGTTCACGGCAACGCGGCGACTGAGCGAGTGACGTGATGGTAGGAGCGCAGCGTCACCCCACTGCGCGCGCGCCTCTCGGGGATTGTGGAAGGATCGTGGATTAGATAATGACCTTCACGTGGAGGAGCTTAGTCAGCTTGTTGATGCAATACTTGTGATTGATTTTTGTTGTGTTCTACTTTCATATTCTCAAGTGCATACGATGCGTTTATTTTTAGCCTCCTTATTGCAACTTTCAGCTCTTTACTTGCGTAAGATGAGTAATATTTTATTTAAATACGTGTACTACATGTGGCGTATTGGTTAAGGTTGCCTCGTCACTAAAAGCTCATTTAGTGTTGTGGATTCGATCCAGGAGGTATTCTATTACTGAATCGTTTAAGGTAATTGAGTACATACTTACTCATAAAAATTGTCAGCAATTGTTTTGAAATTGAATTTCAAGATGAACAATGATCGAATGGGAGGACATTTTTAAATGGGGTGTTCTCGTTGTGTTTCAGACGGAGCATACGTGCACAAAAAATACCGTAGCATTCTTGAAAGCCTTGAGGTGCTCTTAACCAGGTGCATTCACTGATCGGTACTCGGTAGTAGTACCTATATACCTACTTATTTCATCTGAGCATCTCTGTTATTATGACTTTCTTAAGTATCGTGCATTCGATCTAAATGAATAAATGCGTTTGACTTTGACTCTGTGCTTTGGACCCTCCAAAGTTGGGTACTTAGATCGCGGGCAATCTAAACAACTCTGTTACCATTAGATAAAAATCCAGAAATTATCTTTATCACATCCACGCCTCGTTTTGCTAGCTATATTATGTCTCATACAATAGGAAGGTAAACCCATAACCACGCGGCAGTCGACAACTGCGCCACCGCGACCGAGCCAGTCAATGTTAAATGATCTCTTCCGCATTTTTGATTTAATTTAAAAGAATCTTAATTGGAATCTTAGTTATCAACGAGTATCTTGTTCATACGATCAGTTTAATTAACAAATGTTAAGCATATTCAATGTTGACTGCAAATGAACGTAGTGGCTTGACTTCGGTATTCATCATCCAACTGCCTCTTACTGCCAAGCCTCCTTTTTAAAATGCATAATTGAAATACTACAGAAAGCTGACCATTCACGCGCGACCAGAAGCCAATAATCAAGCACCATAATAAGTTGCGTCATATTATTTTGGTCGAGTTGTTGTCATTAATTAATGGAGACACACCCATAAAAGAATGCTGCGACTTGTAATGAGGAATGGTTTAACTGTATAAAATAAGTTTTTGGAAAAAACGGTCTTATAATGAGAACACATAAGGTGCGTTTTTCCCGTAGCGTCTGTAATGCAGCTTTGACGTTCTTTCTGGGTAAGTACGGTGTTGACTTCCATAAAAGAGTGGAATACTTTCTGATAATGAATAAAATCGCATTCAAGTTCAATTATTTTTAACTGATTCAACATATCTTTGTCACATTACATTTATTGTTTTTAAGGCTTGCAATACGAGAGGTGAACTTGTTTCATCTAAGCGATGAACCCTGGAACACAAACATTGGTTCAAGAATATACTTAATATACATATTATATATGAACACAGGCTAAAACTTTTAAGTATTCCGAGCTTGTAATAAAATCTGTGATTGATTAATGACGTTCGTACTGTCGCTAAGTTAATGTATAATTTTTGTTTTCCTACTAAGTTGTATCTCAAAGTTTAAAAATCGGCCAGAACATCCACGATTTCAAGAACCTTAGTACTATATATATTACTTGGTTTATTTCTTGGTCCTATCTAAACTCAGAGAAAATCAGTAACAGCTGTTTGTCTCAGGATTTACTAACATCATTGCAATCTTTTAAACAAAAAGATGCGATTTGTTTAACACAGAAAGTACAGTACACTCGTAAGTACACAATTTCTTTTCGTCATTGGATTCACACTAACTTATAATTTTGTGCTATTTACATTACCTTTTGACATGTCTATGAGATGATTAGCCAGCATATTTTAAAAGTATTTTTGCGTCTTAATATGGTGGTATTTAGGTTTTGTGTCATGTAGAAAGGATGCTGCGATCGTCGGTCGGTACTGCGTGGGCCGCCTCCGTAGTCCGCATATTATTATTATCCTTGCAGAAAGTCGAGCTTGCGAGTTACGCAATGTGCATTTAATTTCACCTGCTGACGGATGCCCCGAATGGTTCAATTTTATTCTTTTATATTTGGACAATCTTACTCAACTTTTTACGTAATGCCAGGATTAAAACGCTGCTTTTTGAACGTTTTGCAATTTATATTTCGGAACAAATATTTATAAACGTAGTGTATGGTTCTGCCATGTCGTAGTGGTCATCAAAAAATATGGCGGCGCAGCGCCATTCCACTTTCTTGTTTACTTTCTGTGCCGTGGAATAATACTGTAATTGAGTTTATGATTTATTGTGTGCGTAAAACCAGCATGAATAAATACCGTTGTATAATAATTTATTGTTTCAATGTTATTAAGTGTCGTATGGGCAATAAAAGTGAAATAAATAATGTAAGACATGTTCAAAAGAAATAAATATTTTTAAGGATGGTTGACCTGATTCTGCCTGTAGAGCTCAAATTAATTATCACTGTTTTTAAGAAAATATTTATCAAAGGGATTTCCAACAAAGTTCGTCTAGACAAACATTGATGACCTTGTGACTGTTTTTGAAGGTGAATTTCATGGAAAGAGTTGTGTGGAGGCAGAAGATTCGTGCAACGGTGCCAAGGCGACGGTGCCACCCGTATACACAGATAACGATGCAGCCTACCTACATTATTACTATTTTCATTTAATTCACTTTTAACTCGAATATAATCAAAGTGAACACTTACAATCACCTCGTCACCTTTGGAACTCTTGACGCACAAACAAATGATTGATTTGTCCACTCGATGAAGACTTCAGTAAGATAACCTTATATTAATGAAACCTGTTTTAGTTCTTACTACAACATGGCCATGCCATCGTAAAATCATGAGGCTACATAAAAAGAGAAGTTTAGGTAGAGATGAAAAAGGAATGCATAGAACCACGTAGGGCTCAATGAGTTCATTCTTTACGAACTGCATTCATCCAGATTGTACCTATGCTTATTGTCCCAAATTTAGTAGAAATCCACCATACAAATGAGCGAGCCCGAATGGGAAAAGACTCGTACAGAAGACCACAGCCAAATAACTATACACAGAAGTGTAGTTGTATTTCTGTGCGTTAGTACATGAGCCCAGTACTAGAGTGCTTAGGAATGAGGTTTAGAGCAACGTTTTTCTATTCCAGGAATACTCCATTATAAAATACACGCGTAACACGTGAATTTCTAGACTAGGGTGACTACTTACGAGACAGGCTGTACGCTTTCCCACCGTGGTATTATAAAACATAAAAGAATAAGAACAATTCACTCTGTTTAACGGTATCTACCTGTGTACTAAAAAAATATGTGTAAGTTAAGTATGTGGCACAGTTTTGCAGTTTTATAGATTTACTTATGAATTTTTATGTTTAGCATTTTTACGATTGAGTCGTGGTACACATAGTCGTAAAAGATTAGATTGTATTTTAAAATTAGCACCATTTAGCTAGCTGTTGTGTGTTTATACTTATTTTTGGTCAGAAGAAAGTAAAATCACTTTCTTGTCTATAGTTATAGATAATCGTTATTTTTGTCTTATTCATTTACTTATTTACACGCTTTCTCTTTATTTTATTTATTGTATCAACTTTTTTGTTAAATCTTATATTTATTTTGGGGTTTTTATCATACAAGATCCCCGTCGTACCTTTAAAAATTGTATCAACTTAATATACTTTTAGACTACATACCTTTATTTTTTTACACCAAGTACATCTTATTTTATCTTGGCTTATCCGCCTGATGGTGGGCAGTTACTGAAGCCTATCTTTAATTATAATATCTGGCGTATTACTTAAGTGTTGTAGTATAAAAACGTAAATCCATCCATCCATCTCAGCCATAAGACATCCACTGCCGGACATAGGCCTACGTAAATATACTTAGTATAAAATACCATATTCAGCTAATGAAATATTTTCAGTTACACTGAGTTACACAGGCCTATCTGACATAGGCTATGTCACATATACTTACATACTTATCTATCTAATAACACTTTATTCTTGTTTCGTGTATCTCGGAAACGGCTTGAATGATTTAAGTAACAATTTATATTTGGATCTGTAGCTGTACCACGTCGTACTTAGCGATCTGTTTTTAACCTTAACTCTTACTTAGATGTCAACTTTATTACCTAGCTTTAAGATTGTCATTGATTGAATGAAGAATCGGAAACATGATCGCTATAAGACCGCCATGGTACGGTCCAAGATCTTTTCTAAAAAAGACAATTTTACAAAAAAAAAAGAAGAACATGTAGAGCGCTCAGTCAACAGATACTAATTGAATTTTATTTTCCTGAGCTCACCTAAGTGTTAAACTTTGACTTAGTTTCAACTCGAATGTCGATACGAGTACATTGAAAACAATAGTAGTATCCTTTTATCATATTTATTGTTACATATTTGAATAAATCCTATGCACCGTTGACATAGATATCGGAGCCGTGGCCGCGTGGCCCCACTTGGGCCTGCATACCACTTTGTCCATGTAACGTTCCACTTTTTGATTACATTGAAATCTCTCTGAATTCATTACGACACAATAAAGGGCGAGTACTGTATTTTATCTTTCATGTTTATTATTATGTAGAAATAAACAGGCGTGGCAGTTTGTTTATCAGTAAAGGCAACAGCAGACGTGCTACTTTAGCATCGGCGATCTGCGATTTTATCGATTTTTAGCAGAGCAGCTAAATATTGCGACCAAACATACCACACACTTAAAAACAGCGATTGCGTCGCTTTTTGGTCACCTCAACACAGCGACGAACGCAACACTCCACACACATACGGATGCTACTCGCATCGATTTGGTTCATTGTTTTGTACGAATACCTATATTCCGAAGAGATCCGCGTTCGAACGCAGTCGCCAAATTGCGATGCAGCATCGATACAATCGCAAAATCGCACGATTCCGATACCACAAACAAACGTAGTCACCAAAACGCGATGCAACATCGATATACCTAGTCACAAAATTGCTGATCGCCGATGCTAAATGTATTTGGTTCGTACCATGATGTCTTTATAGCGATTTATTTTCTACTATCAATGACAATTCAAAAGCTAAGTAATAAAGTTAAATACATTGTATTATGAGGTAGTGAGGAAGTGGAGTGACACCACCAGCCTATTGTTGATCCAAAAATTTTAACATCAGGTTTTTGTGTAAAAAAAAGTTAATTTTTCCTATACCAATACCAGTTATACTCCTCTGGCATAAAAAGGTTACTTACAAAAAGGTTCCTCTGGATGAGCACTGGTGATGAAGTTACTTGGCTGTGGTCTTCTGTAAGGTGCTCATGCGACAAGTGCTCTCCTTTTCTAATCATATTAATTAAACCATCACATATTTTCCCATACACCCACATTTCTCCAGCTAAGTTAGATCACTTAGACTCAGCATTTCTCTACAAAATAAAAGAATCCCATACCGTTTAATCTAATCTGAAAATCGAACTTTAGACTCAATAAAATAGTCCATCAAGAAGGTTTTACATCATACAAGTTAATAAATATATAATAAATAAATATTTTAAAAAAATAATCTGAAATTTCGTGGGTAGATAAGTATTTACCTATACCAAATTTCAGCTCTATCTCTTGCTTGCAAGATTAGACCTAAACAAACTCCTTAAAACAGATACATTGCAAGAATAAAAGCTTGTGAAAATGGTTACACTCTGTCTTGCAGAGAAGGAACGAAGCAACTACATGCAAAAAGTTATAGGAAAAACATATCTAATGTGTTTATTTTAGAAGCGTTTTTTCCCCAAATTTCTTTTATCTAGTTGTGTCATTACTCGATAGCAGAGTAGTTATGCACTTAACATAAGTTATGCAAAGGACACTGTAATCTATGTTTTGTTTTGTAAAACAGTTTTGGTCACACCTTGTACAGATTTGATGTCATTGTCACTGTCGACGAATAGTACTTAAATGTGATTATTGAACACAATTCAAGGTTCCCTCTATGACTAAAGCTGTCCTTGCTCGTAGCTAACTAAAATTTAAATGAGTTAAGATAATGTTTAAGTATTTATTTATTTAAAGGACTTTGTCGCTGAGCGATTATACGATGCGCTATGTGAATAACAATCAGATAATTCAGTTGAAAATTAGCATCGAACATCAACTTAGATGTTTAGACCTATGCTGAACTGGACCTATTTGGCACAGCTCTGAGGCATACACAGCATTTATTAAACTTGTCTTATTTTGTCTATTTTTTTTGGTTCTTCTTCTTTTTTTTAAATTGTTATATTTCTGTTAATAAAGCTTGTGTTGTCTCCGTCTGTGTTCAAATGAATACTTTTTCATTTTCACTTTTTCAGATAGATACGAAAATTTTCTGATTAGGATTTGTACATCCTGTGATCTCTTGATTAAATAACCTTCCACTGTCTGTACGGATCTAGGCAATGGATTTGAATGCGGTTTTCTGCAATAGATATACATAAATGATTCAAAGGAAGGTTTATATGATAATAATCGTTTTATTTTCTTACCATAGCCTAGTTACAATATATTGTTTCTTACATGCTACGGTATAAATCGCTGGTGGATCGCTGGTGCCTGTGATAGGTAAAATATTACCTGTGTTACAGGTCGCCAGGTTTCACTCAGAACTTGGATATACTTTAGAAGAAACAGTAGGTATATACGAGTATATGTATAAAACATAATATTTTTTATATTATTACTACTTAGGTGGCAAACAAGCATTCGGCTCGCCTGATGTTAAGCAGTTACCGTAGCCTATTGACGCTTGCAATATCAGAGGTATCACTTGCGTGTTGCCAACCCATTTTTACATTAGGGCTTTAAGATGGGAGTGTCCCTGGGATAGGAATATGTTTCTTTCACACATCCTAAATGAGTCCTGGAGACCTGTATTCACACACAACAACACCGCTGTGTGTATTTATTTTGTTGTGGTCTTCTATAAGGTGGAGGTTTTACCCCAGTCGGGCTTGCTCGCTAGTACGGTGCCCTGCCTCTCTTAACAATTAACAACTCTTCATTATTCACATAAAATCCAAAAAAAATCGAAGCGTAGCCGGGTCGATCGGAAGTAAAATTTAAGATAACGTTAGGATAATTAAACTCATGGTAGCCTCATGACGTTGTTCGAGAAAGAGGGATGTAATAGCTATATAGCGTGTGTTGCTCCGTCCCTTTCTCGTTAGGCCATATCATAACGTTCTTATATGTTTTAATTAATTTAATTATCATATGTTTTTCTGTTCAAATTTCTACTCGTACTAGGCTACTAAGCTTGTACATGAATATCGACTTAAATTGGACTGTTTTCTTTGGTTGCATCAAATATATGTTTCTTTCTTTCTATCTTATAACGATTGATTCTCGATCTTAATTTGAAATTAAGTAATTTTTAAGGCCTATGTCCAGCAGTGGACGTCTTTTGGCTGAGATGATGATGATGATGAAGTAATTATTAAATATATCGTATTACTTACATAGTATTTATGCTCATATTGTTGTTGAAAATAATATAATATTGTAAATATTTTGATGAACTTGCGGGTCTGATTAGTTATGCGTCGTTAGTACTATAGGTACCTATTCTATGTGGGTATTTATTATTCTAAAATACTAAGTAATGCATACGATATGCTTGAAGGTAAGCAGTCACTGTAGCGTACGTTGGGAATACCTGGGGCTTTCATCATCATCATCATCACAACCCATAAACGTACCGTCCCACTGGTGGCAAGCGTGGTATAGTAGGCTAATATCCCTCCAATTGTATGGAGGAGACCCTGGGGCTTTACTCTACGATTAACTTTGATTGATTGATTGATTGAATTTAACTGCTGTGTTTACCTCGGGAATTTATCATTACGCGACATGTTGTGGGTTCGATTCCCATACGGGACAAAACTTTGTGCTTTTTATAATATATACTTATCTACTATTAAGGAGGCAAACAAGCATACGACCCATAAAAAATATTGAATTCCGGGTCTGGATGTAGTTTCTTTACGTGAATTGTTTGTTTGTAAATTCTTTGCAACTCAGGGTTTGTACCCTAGCACAGGAATTGTCTTAAAAAAAATAAGAAGAAGAAATATCAGGGACTATACATACTGCGACGACGTTGAGCTTTTAGTGGTTTGCTCTTGACCACTTGGTCAAGAGCAAAACACTAAATAAAATATTGCTGGTATATTTATATTATTTCTTGTTTTTCTTTTCTTAAAAAAAAAAAAATCCCGCACTAGAGAACAAGCTGTGGGTCGCGGGGGACTTTACAAACATATCTACAATTAACGCACGCAAATTACACCCAGACTCAAAACAATTCTTTGTAAGTAGGTCACACAAATTTTTGTCCTGTGTAGGAATCGAACCTATAACCTCGTGCACAGCAGGCACATACTGCGGCTACTGGACCACCAAGGCAAGTTATGCAACAACGATGCAAATAATTAAAAATACAGTGCAGAGCAGTGCAAAATAAAAGTAGAAAGGAATCTTGTACAAACAAGTATCGAATTTATTGTCTTAGCAATGGTACGTGGATGTGGGATACATGTGGAATGCAACACCAATTCTTGGGTCGGCCTAGTTACAATATTGTGAGATGAGACAATCTTAAGATATTAAAAAAAAAACTGAAACTGACTTCAAAACCTAAAAATAATTGAAAACAGATTAAAGTCGGTGCCAAGCTATAATTAGGTGACAGGATGAACCTAGCACCGACTTCAATCTGTATTCAGTTATTTTTTAGGTTTTTGAAGTCGGTTTCTATTTTTAATGATACAAACACGACCTAATTCTCTAGGCGAGCGCGGGGATACAAACAGATGTACTCTTTGAATGGAGTGTATTTTTAATTTTTAATAAATTAAAATTTAAACTTATTCAAAATATAACAATACCAAATTATAGGCGTATGTTTTCTTCAGATATTGTTTATTTTTTCGTATTATTTGATAAAAATTAAAGTCATAAAGTGGTTACATCTCAATAATTTGGTGCTGATTCGATGATCTTTTTAGAAACTATTTAGAATTACTGTATAATTTATGACAAAACCATATTATAAAACACATCTTGTAGATTAATAGTGTATTTTTTGCCAGTCATTTGTCTATATATGGTGGCTGGTCAATCTTGGCATGTTTATTTTTAAATAATAGTTTTTAGATTTTACTAAGATTGCAATGTGATCTCGACACGTTTTACATAATTTACAAAAAGAAACGATCCGTCATTACCATACTAAATTCATTCTTTTATTTTTAACTCATATTGTTTCTTAATTAATTAAATTAAATACTTATCTTAATTTTATTCTGTATGGTATATTGCCTATATTGGTTTCCGTTCCTTTTCGTTACCACTAATATTGTAACCTATACCAAATTGTAAATGTTATATTCTGGCGATTAAAAAGAGTGACCCGAGTTTCTTGCCAATTCTTCTCGAGGCCCTACCATAGTCAGCGAATTGGCCGTAGGAAAAAAGTATGCTGGCATTTGTTTTATGACGTTCATAAGTATCATGTATTTGATCTAAATGAATAAATGAGTTTGACTTTGACTATAAATGCCAAGAAAAAATGGTATTTCTGGGATAGAAAATATATTTAAAAAAAAGTAAGTATCCTAAATTAAACAAATACTTATACAACCAGCTGTGACTCGCGGCTCCGCCTGCGTGGATGTCGGTTATCGCGGTAAAAAATACCAGCCTGGCCACAGCCAAGAGCGGCGTGTATTGCGGCACGGTTTTAAGGCGCATCAAGCGGTGAGCGGCGAAAACATTTCTTTTTTTGCTATGTTCGTTATTGTCAGGAGGCTCTTATGTAAAAAAAAAATAAGAATGTTAAGCTGAAAAGTCTAACCCGTGAAGTCGGTGCGGGCCACAGATATAGATTTACATAGATAACGCAAGTATCACAGTTTGTATTGAAATCAACCGTGCCGATATCTGTGGTGCGGGCCATTAATAAGGAATACAATATTTGTAAAAAGCACGCGTACAGCGTAAGAGGTCGTTTAAGTGAGAAAATCGGTTTGCATATTTACTTCACACATTTAAAGTATGTAAACTGTTTTTTGTAACAATGGATAACAGTTATACAATATGACCGCTATGTTTAATCATACAGTTGGAAAACAAAATACTTTTTTGCCTAATTTGGGATCAAATGGCGTTGTCCCGAAAAATATTATTAATATTAATTAGGAATTAGTAATTAAAACTTTATATATGAATTACATAGTAGGTAAATTTAAGATTTTTTATTCTACTTAGATGGTATACAAGCATACGGCACACCTGATGTTAAGCAGTTACTGTAGCCTATGGACGCTTGAAGTACCAGAGGAATTACTTGCGTGTGGCCTATCCATTATTTTGCACCAGAGCTATAAGATGGAGTATCCCTGGTATAGAAAAACGTTGCTTTCAAAACGCATCCCTAAATGAGCTCTGGAGACCTGTACTCACACACAGGAACACAACTACACACGTCTGTAGTCTTCTGGAGTTGGGCTTACTCCACTTGTATGGACCCCTAACGTCTTATTGAGACAGCACACACACGCACACACAACGCAAGCTGTGTCTTTTTTATTGCAGGATTTTTCCTTCAAATAAACAAGATAAAATCATAACTCTGTTCTTGCAAGCGTCCATAGGCTACGGTAACTGCTTAATATTAGCCAAGCCGTATGCTTATTTGCCACCCAAGAAGTATAAAAAAAAAACCATCAACGTTTTGGTGAAAGGTCTAAAATCTTCTCATATCAAAATATTGTCAAGCACTTAAATAAAACAAATTTATTTTATTATTTTTAAATGTCCATTAACAATTACGTAAGTGCTTAACGAAAGTCATAGATAAGCAAACCATTCAAAAATAGAAATCTAAGTAGGTATGTAAATACAAAAATTTAATAAGTGCGATCCGTTGGTAAAGCGCATCACTTGAAAAATATTGGTTCGAATTGTCTGTATTTTTCAAATGTTCGTAGTAATGCGAAGGAGGAAGAAAACATGCACAAAAGTTATATAATAAATCTAGACATATTGTAAACTGTCGAAAAATTATCAGTTGGTTACTCCGCTGTTAATCCCGGCTCACAGGAGTCACAACGATGGGCATGTGGGTGGGATTGTCCCGAAAATGACAGTACCTAAAACCAGTATATAAGCCAATGACAGTACCTAAGACATACAACATAAATAACGAGTTAAAATATTTGATTGTTTTAAATCTATCCGGTCTACTACGTTGATGAATTAGTCAAGATAAGTATTTTATTTTAGGAATACTACTTAGAACCGTAAGGACGGTACCTATTGTATATGTTTTCAATATTAGTCAACATAACTTTTACAGGTACGCGGATAAATACCACGAAAATTTGTCTTGTTGCGTCAGCTAGTCCTTAATAAATAGTACCTGGATGACCGTGTAAATTAATGTTTTCTAAAAAACCTAGCTAGATCGGGACCCACCAGTGAGGCGTAGCAGTGGGACCCCGGGTAAAGCTCAGATTCATCGCCCTCTGCTAAATTTCATGAAAATCGTTGTTTGCCGTTTCCGAGATTTAGATTATATATAAGAATTGCTCGTTTAAAGGTTTTAGATAATGACAGAAATGACTTTAACACTTACCTTACACGAGTATAGAGACATATAATCGTGTAAATTGATATAGAAATCGTACTATAATCCTTTTTAATATATTTTTGTCTGTACGTTAATAGGTCCAGGGGATTAAAGCTTCTTGAGTCTGTCAGTCAGTCACTACTTCAGCCACAGAATATCTATACGATTCAGCTCTACAGAAGTAGCGCCGGTTATAAAATTATAGCAATACTATTAACGCTGTCTTATTTATGTGTATGTCGATGGTACGTCAATTATTTAAAATGTAGAAATTTAGAATCAAGCTACATCTAATGGGTTATAAGTTATAAGCTGGGCAGAAAGGGCAAGACAGGGAGTTCAGACAATGTTTGAGGGTCAGTGGCACATCCGAACTTTGTAGTTGTACCGCCATAGCACGTAATGCGCGCGAAAGCTGCTTCTTATAGTCTATTTCACATAGCATGGGTACTGTGACGTTTGATATTTGAAGATAAATTAAAACCTATCAATTGAATACTCTAGGTTGATGATCTTGACCATTCAATTAGCCTATTGGTTAGAGATTGATTCAATCATTTTCTTTCATATTTATCGTAAAATGTTAAACGATACAGTACATGGGTACAGCTATGTGACATAGAGACCTCTCTAAATTAACATGGGGGTAGAATGTGCCCTGAGCCAATCAGGGAAAAGAATATTACGGTAGTTTGTTTTCTTTTGCTCGTTATGGCGGGAAACAAAGCTATGTGCGTTATTTTTAAGCGCCTGATAATTCTTATTTATTTGTATGTGGAAATTAACTAAACAAATAATTCAGGCACTATAAGCTTTGTATTACTGCCTAAGCTTCGATGGTTTAGTGGTGTTAAATATGAGATCCTGGGTTCGATACTAGTGGGTAAAACAAGTATTTTCTTGTTTTTTTTTTTAATTCTGAACAATACATAATTTTTATCTATCGTTAATATCTAAACGATTTGCATTTATGGATTTTTGTTTATTGACATATTCATAAAATCAAAATACGAGTTACACGGCTGATGGCAAAATTTGTGTTAGCCCAGAAACTTATAGAATAACAAATTTGTTTATTTGCCATAATACTGTAAAGTAGAATCAGAATAAAGTCACGTCTTTCTCATGGTTTACTTATTCTCGTTATTCATAATACATAAATAGAAGATATATTATATGTACAATGAATGTTACTATCACAGTGGCGTGGTGGTAGTACAAACGCCTGCTGTGAATGAAGTTTCTGGGTTTGATAGCTGGGTCGGTTGGTATTGGGTTATTGCAACGAAGAATGTTTAATTGTTCAGTATCAGCTCGCCGCCAAAATCTGCAATTGTGCCCTGTTTATGGCACGCAGCTTTCCTATATACTTATATATTTTTTTTATACTACCAAGGAAGCAAACAAGCATGCGGTCCGCCTGATGGTAAGCAGTTACCGGAGTCTATGGACGCTTGCAACAACAAGGGTATCATTCACGCGTCGCCGACCCTTTAAAAACCTTATAACTCCTTTCTTAAAGAACCCCACGCTAAAGTCTCTTAGGAAAACCTCGGCAGGGAGCTCATGCCACAGCCAAATTGTACGTGGGCGGAAATTTCTCTGAAACCGTACAGTGCGGCACGATATACATAGGTTCTAAAATGTGAGGCTGAACTCCCTGTCGGTGGCGGGAGGTGCGTTGATAAAATGTAATCTAACACCGCTTGAAAAGCGTGAGTGTGATACAACTATCTACTATGCCTACCCCTTCTGAAGAATAAAGTTTAATACATCAATTTAATACAAAACAGTATACGTATTAGCCAGTTTAATTAATCTTATTAAAAACAAAAAGAATGGATTTTTCTAAAATCCTACTGAACCTCAAAAACTATCATTATTAAAACCATAAAATACCTATAAGTGGCTAAATACCAGTATGTTACACATGCCACTCAGTTATATAACTCGATCACATAAATCATCTGCGTGTAGGCATCTAGAGTCCCTCATGATACGCAAATCTGCAGTAATTACCCTATTAGTAGATAATAGTTTCATAGTAAATAATGTGGTGGTATTTATGACGAAGTTTTTGAGCTGTTTATAAATTAATGTGCGGGTGTAGGACTCGCGCATACCATCGACAGGACTAAGTGGATCATTGAGGAGAAAGTATACTGCTAGTTGAGCTCTCCGTCTGTCTGTAGTGTGGTCACGGCAAGGCAAGTCGTCAGCCACTCATCTACTTGTCCTTCCATATCCCGTGAGTTCTAAATCCGTTTCTTGCTATTTTTTGTGTTGTGTATTGTGTAGTGTTGGAGTTTTTAAACGGTTGGTAGATATTATAATTATGTTGTTTTGTATGTCTTTGATAGGGAATTGATTAGGCCGTAATTAATTAATATTAAAATTAAATATAGGCTTCGCTAGTGAGACTGCGTTGAGACTAGGTTCGAATCCTACTAGCGTCGGGGTCGGACTAATATTTGTGTTATTCTTTCGAGTTGTACTTTATGTCCATTAATATTATGTTAGTCAAGTCCTTGGTAAGTGTCCATGACACACGGTGTCACATAATACTGGAGTGCCTGGTGCTGGAGTCAACTCAAAAAATTGTTTCCGTAAATAATAAAATACCTTCCAGGTATGTTAATTTTTGAAAAACAGTTATGTTTATTAAATTTATGTTTTCCTCGTTTATCGTGTTTACATTTTAGGATAAAAATTATAAAAAAAAGATATGTAAACGATTGATTAGAAAAATATGATTAGATAGGTTACTTATATAATATTAAACAAATACGCATTAAGAAATGTTCTAGTAGTTTATCTCACAAGCAAGAAAAGGGGTAAAATAAATAATAAAAAAACGGTCTATTTGCCACTTGTAATCTCAAGAAAGTCTGCATAGAGTCCTCCTTTGATTTTTTTTTATATCAATGTGAGGGTTTAATATAATTTTTCTCGGTGCAAAAAGGAAAAATAAAAAAAAATTTTTTTGCTGCTGGTGCCCTGCCTACCCCACCAGGAAAAAAACATGATACTACTTATGTTATATTATTCAGATTAGTTAACAATAATACGCGGCCTAATAACGCGTGCTGTTGTTAATATATAATTTACTACACACTACTTTCATTTCCGATAAAATGTTGGGGAACAGGAAAACGGTCAGCTCTCTACTGCTAGAGCCGGGACCAACTGACGCGACGCACTGCGCATACCAAGCGGGAAATTTCAATTTTATTCCGTCACATTCAACAGATTAAATTATTTATAGCCGAACATAAGGCGATTTCTACGACACCTATATTTCTTTTTTTACTACTAAAGGCGGGAAACGATATCCTGACTCGCGAGCCAATTTGTACGTTGTCTAACTGACTGTCTGCTCAATGTGAGCACCAGGTGAGTAGAATCGCGTGCAGCCTCGCAATGCCGATACAGGGTTTAAGGAGGCAAACAAGCAACTGGCCGGTCTGATGCTAAGCAGTTACCGTAGCCTATGGACGCTTGCAACTCCAGAGGCATCACTGGCATGTTGCTTACCCTTAAAAAACCATTTCTCAAACCAACTTCTTTGCTTCAGTCTCTTGGGAAAACATTAGCAGGGAGCTCAAAGAAAAATATCCATCCTTAAGTAATCTTAAGGATGGATATTTTTCTTTTAGGCAGGTACGTTTTATTATGATTAATAATAAAACTAAATAAATCATAATAAAACGTACCTGCCTAGATAACTAACCAACATTTTTTCAAATTCGTAGGTAATATTTTTAACTCGATGCCTATGCTCAATGAAGACAAACAAATACGATATATCACTAATAACCTTAAAATTAAATATATCTATACTTCTATACTAATATTATAAAGCTGAAGTTTGTTTGTTTGTTTGGTTGAACGCGCTAATCTCAGAAAGTAGGTAGGTACTGGTTTGATTAGAACAAATCTTTTTTTGTTGAATAGTGCATTTATCCAGGAAGGCTATATAACATCGCTCTATGATCAATAGGAGCGGAGCAGTAGTGAGATATGTTGCAAAATGGAAAATATTCCAAATTACCACGCGGACGATATCGCGGGCGACCCCTAGTATTCAAATAAAACTTTCTTTTATAACAAAAATTAAGACCGTAAATTAAGGCCTTTGACCGAATCGAGGTCGGTAGCCACCATCACTAGGTGGATGATAATTCCTGCGTTTAGTCTTTCAACCATTTTCTTGTAGATATTAGATAGGAATCTACCTTTTCATTGTCGTAGGCTAATATAATATCTGCATGTTCAGTGGCTAAAGAAGTTTCTTCGATATAGCATTGCGCGGTTTGATTTCCTATATTGATAGAGATGCGTTTTGAAAGAAACGTAGTCCTATCCCACGGATACTCCATCTTAAAGCCCTGGTGTAAAAAATGGGTTGGCAACACGTCTAATATTGCAAGCATAGGCTGCGGTGATGCTTGTTTTCCACCCAAATAGTATAATAATAAACACGGAACAAAATTTTGTTATTTACCTACAACTGGTTGAATATTTGTGTAATTTGTGTCCGTTAATTCTGTGCTGTAAAGTCCCCGGTGATACAGAGCTTGTAGCGCGGAAGTTGTATTAAAAAAAGACGAAGATGTTTGTCCACATGGTTAGTTCCTCTCTAGAAGAAGAGCTGTCTTTTAAAAAAGACGAAAAGTTAACAGGATAGGCTAGTAAAAACTACTGGTATTAAGATCAAAATGGCCAGTTTTAATCATAATTCCAGTAGTTTTTACAAGCCCTCCACCTTGACGTTGGCAGAATCATCGGAACAACGAAACGGACGGAGTCAACATAAAAAAAAAAAAACAAAATAAATAAAAAAATAGTCAATACGGCCAATAGGTTAAACTTTTAGTTTCATATACTTACCCTTTCTAGGACAATTTGTATAATGTTAATAACAGAATGTTGATAAAATGAGTGATATTGAGTTAGCGGTACAGCGGAGCAGCGGGTTTTTTGACCCGGTTACATCGTGTCCTTGATTCTTCGTCAAGATCAACAGTGCAATCTCATCAGAAACTTGATAAAACGGCACATTTGCTCATGATTTTGTATCGGTATTAATTGTACTTAATTACCTTCATTTGGTTGATATTTTGAATATTGGTGATGATAAAACAAACTGCTACACTTGCCTGTTTTAAAAAATATTATAGTAAACCTTTTCAAGGCCTATTACTTATGAATGATTCTGATGCAGTAGGAAAACAAAAAAAATAGATAGGTAACCTTGTTTTAAGGCACTAGGTGGAGTTAGCATTAGGATTAAAACAATAGCTTATTTTATATTAATAACTAATAATAGTAATATAGATTATAAGCACAAATTGTTACTAACTTGACTCTAACAATATATGGAAATTTGTTTCTTAAATAAATGTTTATTATTATTATTAAAAAAGACAACTCCCGCTCTAGACCTTATAAACATACCCCAAAGTGCACACAGACCCGGGACAACCAATTGTGGATCACACAAATTTTCGTCTCAAGTGAGGATTGATCCCACAACACGCCGCGCAGTACTAAATAGCAAGGTAACCACTTAGGCCACTGAACCAACCGTGCAGTCGATAGGTGTGTGAGGATTGTAGGTAGATGATAGTTCTGACTCCAGATCAGGTAGCGTGTTCAAATCACGTCGGGGTCACCAATATGAGGATTGTATGTAGATTATAATTAAAAGATGGTATATTTATGTAGGTATGTATTCACTTAGTACACCCTACGTGCGTCTACAGATCGGCGTTACAACGGACTGACGATTTACTGACCCGTGGCGAGTCAGCCCCTCTAGACAATTAAGTGCCATAATCGGATAAATAAATGTATGGGATTTGACGTTAGTTTACGATATCATGTCGTAAACTAACGTCAAATCCCATACATTTACTTTTTTGACTTTTCGATTCGTCTACCGTTTATGCCACTTGTATAGAGGGGCTGACTGGCTTACTGGCGACTAGTGGCGACGTACCGCATTGTCAGCATTTAATTGTATCCCTACAGGGGCTAGGTAAAAAAAATGCTGGCAACACACCTCTCCCTATCCTTGAGGGTAAGAAGTTGTGATGCTATTATAATGTTAGTTTCAGTGCAGTGTAAAATGAACTGGTCAATACTGGTGGTGTGCTTCTGTATCGCAAGCTGTCAGGCTGCGAAAATCGACGTGAGCGACGATGCGAACTTTGTTGAATCTGACAAAAAGGAGAAGGGCTTCATAGAATGGATCAGCCAACTGCTCGGAGGAAGTAGCACTACGGCTAGTCCCATCATTATCAGTGATCCTCCTGCACCGAAAGAGTGTTCCGCTTGCCGTAAGTACCTAATCATAACTTGCTACCTATTTACTAACTTTTTTTATTATTTATTTAATCAACCAACAAGTATACATAAGATCATATTTATACTTTTCGCCAAATTGCATAGCAGTTTGTTGGTAGGTACTCTCTGTGCACATTAGAAGTGCATACTTCGTAAGGTCTTAAGTTTGAACTGATCAGCCTCTCAAGAGTCAAGACAAGTGACATAAACGTTAGTCAAACGTCAAATCTCATAAATTTGCTTTCTATTCTATTCGATTATCGTTTATGCCATTGTCTAGAGGAGCTAAACTGATAAAGTTTAGTGACAGCGGGTTCCTCTTTCAAAGAATGCTATCAGCAAAATGAAATCGTGCTCAGTAGATATTATGGTACCTAATAAATTTAGCCGTGTTATATATATACATGTGACACTTCTGCTATGCTACCCTTTCGGAGTAGGGGAGGGGAGATCGTGATGCTATGTCATGTTGAAGAATTACATACATATAAAAAAAGGTAGGGCACCATACTAGCGAGCAAGCCTGACTGGAGAAGGACCTCCACCTTACAGAAGTCCAAAGCCAAATAACACACAGTGGTGTAGTTGTGTTCCTGTGTGTGAGTACAGGTCTCAAGCGCTCATTTTTAGGGATGCGTTTTGAAAGAAACGTATTCCTATCCGAGGGAAACGCCCTGGTGTAAAAAAATGGGTTGGAAACACGCAAGTGATACCTCTGTTATTGCAAGCGTCCATAGGCTACGGTAACTGCTTAACATCTGGCGGCCGTATGCTTGTTTGCCACCCTAGTAGTTTAAAAAAACACTTCAATAAATAAAGCAGTTACAAAAATATACTTACATAAAATTATTTCATAAGTTTGGAAATTGATAGTAGTAGTTGGATTATAATGGGTTCATAATTTGTTTACAGAATGTGGTATACCGCGAACCAAACGGCGGATAGTAGGTGGCCATGAGACGAAGGAGAATGAGTACCCCTGGATCGCTATGTTACTGTACAATGGCAGGATATTCTGCGGCGGATCAGTCATCAACGACCTTTATATCATGACTGCTGCTCATTGTACTGGGTAAGTAAATAACTAAGAAGTATTAAGTTATAAATGGAAGGTATTTGTAGCCTCTGTGGGTAGCAAAAAATCACATATCACAGTCAACTGCTGGAAATAAGCCTCTTTAAATGTACGCTCCTCGGCTTTTCGCGTCTAGCTTTGCTATCATTTTTTTTTTTGCACAACTCCCTCACTAGAGAACAAGCTCTGTGTCGCGGGGGACTTTACAAACATACAATTAACGGACACAAATTACACCCACACTCAGAACAACTATTTGTGGGTCACACAAAGTTTTGTCCTGCGTGGGAATCGAACCCACAACCTCGTGCAGCAGGCGCATACTGCATCCAACTGCTTCCAGTTACTTTGCAAAGATGTCGCTCCACCTCGCTCCCTCCGTGGTCAAGAGCTTCGTATTTTAGAGAGGCAAAAGACTGGATACGGCATACATATTAATAGTACTTAGCTACTTTATCACAGTGTATTCGTACATTGCCCAGAACGGTATTCGAGATCAAAAACACAATAAATTGAGAGCAGTTGGTGCCAAATGCCATCGTAGGTTACATACCTACCTACGTACCTAATTGTACCTATCATATAACTGAGTATGTAGATACAGGTGAGATTCGGATAGAAACTATGTGTTTTGTTGGCTTCGCGCCATGCACTGTTTGCATCTGATTATATTGAAGCTTTATTTAAATATAAGTAGGTGTAATGTAGCATGGAATGTTAAATCGTAAATTGGTTGTTATGAATAGGTACCTACATCATTCATCAAACTATGCCCACTTCGCGACGCCTGAAAAGGGCGCTAAGTAATGTGCTACCTAAATATACGAGTAAGACATATGTACATTTAGCTGACCAAAAAAAAAATTTGAATTATACCTACCCAGGTATAGTATTCTAGAAATGATATTTCATACAGTCATACATCAGTGGATCAGTTGGTTCAGAGGCCTTGCCATTTATTTATCATTGCGTTGTGTTTTAATTATGGGTTCAATTCCCACACAGGACAAAACTTTGCGTGTTCCATAAAATATTTGTTGAGAGTCTGAGCGTACTGTGTGTGTCTGTGCGTATTAATTGTATGTTCGGTAAGGTTCCTATTCAGGACTGGATGCAGAAGGCGGAGGACCGTGAGCGGCGCGTGTTAGGAGAGGCCTATGTCTAGCAGTAAACTGCGATAGGCTGATGATGAAGTGCTTGTGCCTTAGTGCGGGAATTGTCTATTTTTTGCTAGGTATTCATATCTACCTATTTGCTATTTCGCAGTTTCCGGAAAGAACGTATGACAGTCCGCCTGTTGGAGCATGACATTACTAAGGTCAGGGGTAACGATACCAAAACCATAGACAGGAAAGTGTCTGCGATTATTCGTCACCAGAGATATAACCCTGGCACTTACGACAACGACATCGCGTTGTTGAGGCTTGACGAAAGGGTAGGTTATTTGTTATTTATTTTAGAAATAAAACTTATCAATCTCATAGTCCGATGGAAATGACAGCAATCCAACACGACCGGAGAGAGACTAGGCTTCGGCTTTACGTGCTTTCTGAAGCACGGAAGTTTGAAGCACGCTTTTAGAATATTATGGCTTCTTTGACCAAAACCTGTTCAAATTTGGGTCAGCAACACGGAAATTATGGTTCAGGTACCTATCGCAAACGTGCATAAGCAGTGGCGTAACAATATGGTGGCATTATGGGCAAATGCCAAGGGCCCCCGTACTGAGGGTGGTCGTGAGCCCAGAAGGATCCTTATATTTTTTATTACAACATTGCCACGGGCCTCAAAAGGTGTAGTTATGCCACTGTCCATAAGCTATGGCATCTACTCACTATCAGGCGTACCAAACGGGTCGTATGCTTGTTTGCCACCTTAGTAACTATGAAATAATTGAAATAAGGTGCCTATGTAGATATATATCGCAACGATTCATCTTTAAATTCTACCTTGTTCACACGTCTTATAATAGCAATTTATTGAGAGTTGCGTGACAGAAAAAGAAAACACTTTCTCGTGTTAAAATTGTTTCGCTTGACAACTTTGTAGCTAACGAATTTCTTTCACTCTCGATATCGGTCGGTGATATACCACTCGTGAATTGGTCAGTAGGTAAATGTCTTCTGTCATGGTCGCCTCTGAGGGATTTTAAATAGGTATAACTCGGAACAAGCCGTCGAAGCTTTTGTCGACATTCAAGCCGAGAATAATCTCGGCTTGAATGTCGACAAAAGTGTTGAGCTTGCACTTGTACAGTCGAGTGCGTTATAATTAAATAGAACAAGAGTTTGGGAGCTCCACCTACATGTACCTAAGTACCTGTGTCTCGAGGGTTTCTAAGATTTTAGTTACCAGCGACTTGCGCTTAAAAGTATAACGCTGCCATAGAACAGTAACAATGTTTCGTATGTTTCTGTTTTTGTAAACTATGGACTCGGTCTAAGCTTGTGTTTGAAATCTAAGAAGGAAAGGTACATTCTTTTGTATAATCTTTCCCATTTCAAACTTCAGCTAGACCTAAGCAGCGCAATTAAGAAACGTGCGCGTAGTGACAACGAAGAGACAACTACTGAAGCCGAAGCGACTACAGTTTCCGAAGTGACTACACCAGCCACCACTGAAGAGGATGACGTCAGGGTGCGCCCCGTCTGTCTGCCTACTTCAGGACTCTCCTTCACTAGAGAATGCGGCGTGGTTATAGGCTGGGGAGTTACCGAACAAGGAGGTTTCACGTCAAATACCTTACAGGAGGTAAGAGTAGTAAAAAAATAAATTAACATCTAACATTCACATCAAGCTAGCCATTATTGCCACTAATGAGCGTATCAGCAGCTCCCCTTACCCCAGAATCCGAGCTGCCTCCTGGATATCGTTGGCAGCGCGTAAAAAAAATGATTTAACACCACGCATATAACGACAAAACGTTGTCGCTATAAATTAGCGATAGGTAAAACATGAAAAATCAAAGACACGGCCAATTGAAAGGTGCATAATTCGACAGTAATAACCAATGACGCGAATCCTACAATCCTGTGATTGGTTCATTTACGCACCCCGCCCCCCCGCGGCCCACACATACCACCAGAGGCAAAAAGTAAGTACTAAAAACGCTTTCTGCGCAATTGTTCAATCAAGATGTTTGCCAAGCATAATACCTACTTATGAGGTTTTCCCTCGCAGCCGCAATAAGCACTGCATTAATTCTATCAGCCCAAAGGTAGACCGAGACAAGACCTGCATTTTGTTTTCTGTAATCTATTGATTCTAAATGATAATGTTTATATGGCCTACAGGTGAAAGTCCCGATAGTATCAAATAAGGAGTGTCGAGACAGATCATACGGCAGACGCGTAACAGAGAACATGATCTGCGCGGGAGAGCCAGAGGGAGGGCGTGACGCTTGCCAGGGAGACTCTGGCGGTCCGCTCCACGTATTCAATGAGACCAGTGGGAAGTACCAAGAAGTCGGTAAGTCTAAGACTAACAATATAGTCCAATAGATGTTGTTATGAAATCTCTAGGCATCGTTGCTTGTCATGGAATATTTAGATAAAAACGGCGATCTGGGCTTGATACCCAGATCACAGGTTACTAAATAGTTACTACGTAACAGATACTTCACTCAGTAGAAAATTACCAATACCTACTGCTACAATAGCCTACTCTGTCGCGTCAGCAACCGCTGGATGCTAAAATGTGCTTTAATGCTCAAGCGTACAGTTGTGATTGTATTGCACCGCGCGATCCCAAAGCACTGAATTTGGTCCGCAAAAATCCCGGATTCGTTGCACGGTTAAATAGGTTTAGATAAACACTTTTCAGCCCGGAGTGCCTGATAAAAAGTAAGAGGCTCGCTTTCTATTAGGTACATGGCACATGCGACCAAACGGGGATGTAGGGGCTGTACCATGGCATGGCGTGTTAAACGTGAGTCGTTCTTGTCGTAAGAGAAAGACGCTATATAGCTCCGTCCCTCTTTCTCGCCCGAACGAGTCATATTTTAACACAAAACGAGGAAAATGGCGTGATATTGATACGATTTTTAATAGAAGCTTCATAACTGTTTACAGGTGTGGTGTCATGGGGCGAAGGATGCGCACAACCTGACAAGTACGGCGTATACTCAAGGGTCAACCGTTACCTCACGTGGATCAAGACGAACACGGCAGACGCATGCTACTGCGACTGAACTCTCTTACTCACTACCCACACTCAAAAGTGATAATACAAAAAAGGTTTTCTATTCAAATGCATCTATAGCCATAATGTATATGTACTTATATATTAACTATGTACAAAAAACTCATCATCTCTAGTGTAGGAAGTGTGATTTTGTGATACCCACAATAATTTAAAGATATTTGCATAACTATATTTTACTGCTCGTTAGCTAGCAGGTCTTAATGTGCAACCTTAGTGATAAATATAATCTTTATATAAGTACATAGGTACCTATGAGTGAGCGAGACATTACCATATTTACTTCTGATTTCAAACAAGATATGTGACTCTCTCTCTCTCTTGATTGAGGAGAGGAGACCTGTGCTTAGCAGTAGGACATATATTACATATATGTAACTACAATTTTACATAGTAGGGCGCATCTAACAAATTAAAACTTGAACATTAAAAAATATTTTAAACTAAGGGTGTTAGGGAGATCATGTGTATGGATGGTCTCCCTAAGTACACCCTTCCATAGGAGGTGGAGGTTCCTTATACAAAACACTAAATTGTTTCTTATGGCTATATTAAAAGTAAGTATACAAGTTACTAAAACAAACTTTGCATTTTTTAAACATATTTTTGTAATATTACCTTTGGTTGTGTATCTAGGCTTTCTATATTTTACATAAGCATAGTATTTATTAAATTAAATAGTAAAATTTTATACCGCTTTTGTTTTTCAAAACTTGACATCCTAAATCTGCACGGGTCATGGGCACAGGTATATTGTTTGCTGCCTCGAAATCTTAAGTAATCATTTGTTTAATATTCATTTTGGAACAAAAATATGATTACAAAAGACAGGGCCGTAACTAGGGCGTGGCAACAGGGGCATGGTCTGGCAGGGGGAACCAGTCACAAAGCACCCTGAAGGCGCAAAGCTACAGCCTTGACAACAAACACTACTTGTGGTTAATATATTCAATAAGCAAAATGTGTCATACCTTTGAATTATTTTATGTCAAATAAATGTTATATTTACTGGTGCCTAGACTATTCACCTAGTAATATAAAATGTTCAAAGAAACTATTGCTTAGGAGTAATCCAGATCGGCTATTCTTATTGTATTTCGGGTTCTTTGGGTATTGCAGATGGTTCATCAGTGTTCTGCAAAATAGTTACAATTGTCATTATTTGTCTCAAATAAGTAAAGTGTATCTATACAACTACATTTATTAAACCTATAAAAATAATATAATAATTGAATTTAACGGGAGATGATACTCAGTGGAGTATCAGCCCATCAAGTGATCTAAGTAAGAGAAAAGATCTGATTATGGCTCTGAAGCCGATTACAGATAGAAGTATTAAAAAAAAAAAAAAAAAAAAATTTTAGATAGTGGCAGCTTAGGGGGCACCATAGTGTACCTATTGGTATTTAGCATGTTTGATTTTTAAACCAATTTTTGGTTATAGTATTTTTCACATAATGTGGGTAGTTGGGACGTTTGAAGATAAATATCAATGAAAATGATAGACAATTAAATGAAAACCTATCGATTGAATACTCTAAGCTCTTGATGATTTTATTAACCAGTTGGTTAGAGATTATTTCATTTTCTTTCATCTTCATCGTAAAATGTTAAATGTCACAGTACCCAAGCTATGTGACCGTAGTTGGGACCGTAAGATAGTCAAATTTAATACTGATAAACAGCAATATTAATATTTTTCATTAATATTATTATTGTACTTTAGTTCCAGACTATGTTGGGAATTTGGTATTACTGCATTCTATCCCCAGTCAAAAATCGAGACGAAAACACAAAACGAAATGGAAATATAATGCTAAAGGATTTAAGTGAGTGTTAGGTATTGGTTTTGTTTTGGTAATAGAGAAATGTGGAACGCTGATATCGCACCAACATGTGGGATATATAGCCAGGAAAAGAGAGAATAGTTTTAACATTGAAATATCTTGTAATTTATATTATATTATAAAGAGGTAAAGTTTGTGACGTTGTCGGGGATAATCTTTGGATCAACTGAACAATTTTGAAAATTCTTTGACCAATAGAAAGCCACATTATTATTAAGAAAACCCCAAGAAATACCTCCAGTGCGAAGCCTGTCCATCCAGTGCAGCTAGTTTATTATAAATATAAAAAAACCCATTATGTTAGTAGACTACAGTAGTTGTAAGTGTTATACCAATACAGAATAAACTGTTATGTTATTTGTTATGTCCAAATGTTATTTACATAATATGGAAACAGAAATAAAGATAAAAATAAATCCCTAGCACATGTATATAGATAAAATGCATTATCATTATGTATTTCGTAGTGTAATCTTTTTGCGTCAGCATAAGTTGAATCTATAGGTACAAGAGATTAAATGTGTATGTTTGTTACAGGTTGTAACTTTGAAACTATTGTGTATAGAAAGCTACACAGCTATCCTGTAATGTAGGGTATACGTATTTTTTAAATTTAGGTGAAGCCACTAACGGAAGCTAGTGTTTAGTCGTCATTATTGTCTCAGCCAGACACTGGTGAAATAAAAATTAGGATGGCATCACGTAAGGGATATGTCTGGCGCCAATAGGCTCCAGTAACTGCTTACCATTAAGTGGGCTGTTTGTTTGCCTCCAAAGAAGTTGCTGGAGTTAGGCTTAGGCCTCTTTTATGGATTTCTGTAGCATTTGGTGTTAAGCTAACCTTGTCCTTCAGCCTAAATGCCCTTGCCCATTCTAGCATGATAAATAAAACTACAAAATTTAATGTTTAAAGATATATTAAGTTAAATAATAATATATGATAAAATTCCAAACTGTAATATTAATAATAAGATGAATCTCTACATTTTAATGAATGGGACTAATAATTTACAAGAGTAATATGCCTGGATTAGGACTATAAATATAATGGCATAAACGCCTTATATGTTTAAGTGTTTAAGAAAAGTTTTAGGATTATTAAGTACTCCTTACAGAAGTTACCATGAGACCTATCTTTGGTAAAACAATTGCAATTCAATAAAATTTTTTAGACTGAGACACATATGTACAACCAAGAAAACATATTATCTCAATGTTAAATATCAATATCAATTGCAATCTTTTCATCAATCATCGGTCTCAATGTAGCTTAGATTCAGCACAAGGAAAATCTCAAATCTACCAGATAAAATAGCAACATTGAAGTAGATAGAGAATAAATATATCAATTTTATGAAAATCTTATACTAGTGGTGATATTGAATTTTTTTTTCTAAATTATAATAAGTTCTATAAAATGTCAATGTTAGTGATAATTACGAAACAAAGACGATAGCTCTGACATGACGTGGTTATAAATAAACCCTGAATTGGTTAATTGGTCCAAACCTGGTGATCCCCGGGGGTCTGGTCCTATCGAGGTGGTCTCATCAATCACCTCATTACCATTCTTAATAATCCTCCTTGTTTCTACAGTTCCATCAGCTTTAGTTACACTTGTTGTAATGATTGTTTGGCAGAATGACCTGCCTGGAACCAAATTACCGTTGAATGGCACTATAGGTCCAGGTTTGTGCGAATCTTTTTTGTGTTTCAGCATTCCAGATATTTCATTAGATGATATTTTTCCATCCAAATCGATATCCTCTTCGCCGTGATTGTGATATCCTGGTTTCAGATAGTAATCTCTGATGCTCGTTCCAGTGTTCGAATCGTATTTTTCCAAGTCAGGATCTTCTGGATTAGACATGGTCGTGAACGCATCGATATGATCCTCGTTGAAGAAAGATTTGAACTCACCGAAAAGTGAACCGAAAGTTTTAAACATATCGTTCATTTGTTTTCTGAATTCATGATGTACGTCCACGGCCTCATCAAAAACATCTATTTGCTGTCTGGAGTAGAGATCATCGTCATCATCATCATCCGAACTCCAAATTGGATTTCGAAAATCATTTACGGGCGGATTCGAATTGAATCCAAAAAATGTCCGGATATTGTCCATGAAACTGTTAGATGCCATTATTAGAAAAACTGGTGATTTTTTTGGATATTGATCAGAGGTAAATGTGTTTATTTTGCCAAGTGAAATGTGATAATTCCAATAATTGCGCAACAAACAAAAAACACAGACAGCTGTTTAAAATCCAGCGACGCGATCGATTATTTCTTTAGCATAGCATGGCGGGCGGATGATGGGGCGCGGGCGGTAAGTCAGATAAAGTCAGATTTAAGCTGTTCCAGTCACACACGTACAAAAAAATCGTGTTTTAAACATTCATGTACATATTATGATAAAATCACACCGGAACGCGCCGTGCAGTAAAGTGACAAGGGATGAAACGTTTGTAAACTCGTGGAAAGTACTAGAATTTTTAACATCAATGTAGTAATTTAAAAAAAATTACGTCACATATTATGTGCTATATAAATAAATAAAAAAACAAATTAATTATTAAGTTTTTGAGTGCTTATAATAAAACGTAATAATCAACAATAAGGTAGATATTTAAACAAAATCAATCATGAACGAAATAAACTTTTTTTTTATTTTTTATTAATTATTTTAAGGACTTTGTCACCGAGCGATTATATCGTCCTATGTGGACAAGAATTAAATAAAAACAATACAAAAAGTAAATGAAATCTTAAAACTAACTTAAGCATAGATCTGCCAACATTATAAGGATTTGTACATCCTGTGACCCTGAGATAACATACCATTCACAAGACCAACCAATATGGTCTTATTTTTATTTAATTTGGACATTCTGAACTGCTCATTTCGGACACATTCCATCAAATGTGTTGAACATCTTCTATCACATCACAATCATTACAATTGGGTGAGGAAACTTTTTTAATTAAAAACGCAAACTTATTGGATGGAATGTGTCCTGACTGCAATCTAAAAACAGTCTTTAGACTATTTCTATTAATTGGAAATAAACTTGAATGCCGGCAGTTATCGACTTTAAAAAAAAAAGGTTATCAATTCGTCTTTTTTTATGTTTGTCCCGCTGACCTGCGATTTTTACCGATTTTTAACTCCCAGTTTGGTCCCTTTTTTATCAAAAGCTGGTACTGATGATGGGATCCATGAGGAATTGAGGGAACTCCTCGAACTTATAGGCATACATAATACAGCGATTTTGATATGTTCTACAACTATTCAAACATTTGCATTCAGAAAGTATAATTTGGTGAAGTGAAACTGATGAAGAATAATGGTCACCTGAACTTGTCAATGTTATGTAATTCACGGATGGGGATAAGATAGATCTTAAAAATTATTACAAAGCAAATGTAATGTACTTAGTAAGTTAAGACCTGATGATGAAGCTGGAAGGTGCCTACCTTCCAGCTCCGAAACTCCATAATCATAAAGCAATGTAATCTATTCGTACATTGGCTTATTGGCTTAGCTGTAAATGATCAGATTAAAAAAAACGTGTGTGTGTGCACCGAGGGATAGTAGGGCTTTTGAAAATTCTACAGCTTGCCGTATTGAAGTCGCTTTTTTTGTTAACATTATCATACATTTTATATAACTAAAATACGCATTACAGTTCGACTCGCCGCATCCTGACACTAAATTAATATTGATAATTCCTGACGACTCTAATAATCTGTGTCTGGTGGGGGCATGGGAGTGCCCCCGCGCCAAGACGAGATAACGGAAGCACAGGGCCTACCTACCTTTCCTCGAAGCGTTTAATTGTATTTTTTGTACCCTTATTGATTTGGTCTGGATACTGCTAGAAAGTCCAAATTAAGAATAATATGATGTCAATAGAGTATATTAAATATGTCTAGTTTTAAATGTAAAGCTTATATACTTTATAGTAAGCTTATTCAAACTGAAACTCAAAATTTATTTATTTATTTAGGTTACAAAGTAACACATAAGAAGGTCATAAATTATGAATAAAGCCAGAAAGATGATGTCAGTGAAAAATTTTACCTACGGCTAGTTCGCTGACGTGGAGCCTTGAAAAGAACTAGCAAGAAACTCAGGCCACTATATAGTGATGAGTATGAAAATTATTAGGATACTTCCTGAAGTCTTAGAAAGCTGAATTAGCCCACAAAAATTCTGTACATTTTGCCCCCCATCCCTTAAAACTGGGGCGATGAAAGTTTGTATGGAACTTTCGTAAATTTTCAATCTTAAAACATAAAACTTGGTATTTAGAATATCGATTACAAATAATAGCTATTTTCGTATAGATTTAATATATAATCAATTGAATTATGAGCGCTTCGCACCTCATCTATGAGATATTAAAAGTTAATTGTGCGAGAAACATTTTACAGTCAAAGCGTTAACGTAAAGATTTTGTATGTACCAAAAATATAGTTATTAAATTTTGCCGCAAAACTTCCATACTTCTGTAGCTGGCAACACAGATTAAATTACATTTATCTGAGTAAGGTTGGCATACTTGGCAAATGTCCATTCTCTGTCTTTGGTTGGCAAATCGTTAGCGCACTTTGGCGTATATAGTGAATGATTGTTTTAGTTATTTATTTATCCAATTTAATAATTTAGTAAGACGATTGACGATATTTATTATGTCCGGCACATTTATAAGCAATGTATGATATATTTTCCTAATACCACATGAACATGTCCTCGTGATATTGGAATATAACAGTTGGGCTCGTACGATAACCTGAGGTATGTTTAATTTATTATTTATTTATAAACTAATATAACTATTCTTGTTTTTCATAGTTTAAGTATCTCTGTGACAATATTTTCTTGGGTGTAGTGAGTAGTGAGCTCTAGAAGATGCGTTATTTATTTAAAAATAAATCGAAATATACAATCGCTTGCGGCAGTATTAAATGTTTTAATCACACTTATTGCAACAATTTGAATCGCTACTTGTGGTTAAAATTCTAACTCGGATAATGTTTAAATTGATTTCAAGGCTTGTTTTGCCTGCCGAGATTAACATCTAAGTTTAGTGGTATTTTTAGCAACTTGTGTGTCGTCGCTAGAAGTGTTTAATTCACTGCATTAATTTCCGCGCGAGTATTGCCTATTCGTAAATCGATTTAAAAATGGAATTTGAGAATTCACTAGTGGCCCAAGAGCCAGTGACCTTTTTACTTTAGTCATTTTATAAGTCATGAAAATTGGCACACTAACTCTCCTTAACCTGTAGAATTATGAACTGCTGTTCTGGCAACCCTCCGCGGCCGGAGTGTTTAACCCTAACATGACAAAGATGGTAAGAAATAAAGTTCAATTTAGTTATAGTATCAGTCCTAAAAATTTTAGTATATGATATTGGCACTATTCTCTATATAGAAAAATGAATGCCAGAACATTTCTGACCCTCCTACTGGCCGCCAGAACGCTGTAAATGTGTATAAAAATGAAGTATAATTTTGTCATTTCATCAGTGTTGATTTTTTTACAGAATTATTGGAAATATATGTAGGATATATAATTTTAAAACGCCAGAACAAAATTCCATCACCAACTATTTGCCAGAACAAAAAATGTTTCCACATGGAAACATTTTTCGTACATGTCTCAGGACAGTTTTAAAGGAATATCAAGCAATTCTTTAAAATAAAAAGATCACTCCCGCACTAGGGAATAAGCCCTGTGTCAGGGGGGACTAAGTATACAAACATACATTTGACTGCCTTAGTGGTCCAGTGGTCGCAGTATGCGCCTGCTGTGCACGAGGTTGTGGGTTCGATTCCCACACAGGACAAAACTTTGTGTGACCCACAAAGAGTTGTTCTGAGTCTGGATGTAATTTGTGTCCGTTAATTGTATGTTTGTAAAGTCCCCCGCGACACGGAGCTTGTTCTCTAGTGCGGGAGAATAGATGAAATTGAGATCCGGAATTCAGAACGCTCGTCAGTATCATTCTTACAGATCGACCCGAGAAATAATCTAAAAATAATAAAAATAATACAATTCACGGACACAAACTACACCCAGACTAATGTCCAGAGAAGACAACCATTTATGGACCACACAAAGTTCTGTCCCGTGTCGGGATACAATCCACCACCTCTAGCTTAGCAGTCAGGGTCACTAACCACGAGACCAACAGGCGAGTCATTCAATTCAATTAGGTATCAACTTAATAAATGTAGATAACAATTAAGTAGATTGAAATTAGTCTTTGTTAATTTTGTGGAATGCATTTCTTTATTTTTTTATACTACTTGGGTGTTGTGGGTTCAATCCCCAAAAATTGTGTGATCCTTAATGATTGTGCCGAGTCTAGGTGTACGTTGTGTCCGTTAATTGTATGGTTGTAAAATCCCCCGCGACACATGGCTTGATCCCTATATAAAAAATCTTACCTACTTACTAACCAGAACTGCTCTCCATGCGATTTTTTAAAGCCTTATTTCACTGTGTTAGGGGAATAATAATAATATTTTTGGGACAACTCACACACCGCCAACTGATCCTAAACTAGGCAGAGCCTGTACTATGCCAACCAGGCAACTGATAAACATGCTTATATATTTCTAAATACATATCTACATATTATAAATAAATAATACCCAGACACAGAACAGACAATGTCTCATGGACCAGCCAGGCTGTGGTTTGATATATATAATAGGGTCTAAAGTATAAACTTGCTGTTTTATTGTAATAGGTACTTCGAATTGACCTAGAACCTTCATGGTTTAAGATTTTTGAGTGAAACTTTTTTCAAATGGATGGTATGTCTTTACCGCCATGGAAGATGGGTAGGCCTACATTTATTAAGTTTTATACCTAATTCTCTACCTACGTCTCACACTTCTACTTCACAACCTAATTCTCGTGGTTAGTGACCCTGACTGCTAAGCTAGAGGTGGTGGATTGTATCCCGACACGGGACAGAACTTTGTGTGGTCCATAAATGGTTGTCGTCTCTGGACATTAGTCTGGGTGTAGTTTGTGTCCGTGAATTGTATATTTGTATACTTAGTCCCCCGTGACACAGGGCTTATTCCCTAGTGCGGGAGTGATCTTTTTATTTTAAAGAATTGCTTGATATTCCTTTAAAACTGTCCTGAGACATGTACGAAAAATGTTTCCATGTGGAAACATTTTTTGTTCTGGCAAATAGTTGGTGATGGAATTTTGTTCTGGCGTTTGAAATTATATATCCTACATATATTTCCAATAATTCTGTAAGAAAATCAACACTGATGAAATGACAAAATTGTACTTTATTTTTATACATATTTACAGCGTTCTGGCGGCCAGTAGGAGGGTCAGAAATGTTCTGGCATCCATTTTTCTATATGGAGAATAGTGCCAATATCATATACTAATTTTTTTAGGACTGATACTATAACTAAATTGAACTTTATTTCTTACCATCTTTGTCATGTTAGGGTTAAACACTCCGGCCGCGGAGGGTTGCCAGAACAGCAGTTCATTATTCTACAGGTTAAGAAGAGTTAGTGTGCCAATTTTCATGACTTATAAAATGACTAAAGTAAAAAGGTCACTGGCTCTCCCTCCATAGGACTTCTTCGGAAAAATAATTATGGTTAGCTACTTTTGCTATATTGTTCTATCAATCTAACTTCCTCTACTTATCCTGTTTTCTCTCCTGTATTTTGCAAACACTTTTACATTTTTTTATGCCTGACATAATGCTGTTAAAATAAATAAAAAATGTTTTCAAAGAATTATAGAGATTACATTTTATAAACAGCCAGGCATTCACAATATTTTTTTTATGACTGTTTAATATAAATTGAAGAGTTGTGAATCTTTTATATGAATGGAGTGTTCATATAAAAGATAAAATATAGATGTGACAATCTTGCTGTATAATACATACAACTCAATATTATTCTTAAAAATAATATTGAATCCTGTGAACTGTATACCTGCACTACACCTTGTTGTCTTTACACAAATGCTAAAATAAAATTACCATTTAATACACAGAGTACAACAAAAATGCAAATTTAATATTATTTCAATTAACTAAATATTATTTAGGTTGATAATTACCTACTTCATTTGAACACCTGTACTTTTCCATGGCTCCTATTCAATAATCATATCTATATTAATATTATACAGAAAAAATATTTGTATATTTCATATATCTGTAATGTATAGACTCAAAAAGTACTAGACTATTTTAAAAAATTCTTTCATCTATTACTGAAACTAAGAAAGCTACATTATCAGTGGGTAACATAGGCTACATTATATTGAAAAAAAAAAAAAAAAACCAGGCCCCTACAAATACTAAATAAATGTCCACCCGTGCTAATCCAGAACGTGCCGCTAGTAATCGATAAACATATTGACAGCCAAATGCATCAAATATTAATGATTTCTTATGTTATATCATTCTAGTGTGTGTATAAATAATAATTTACTATTTTACCACACATTTAACTATAAGCTGAATTGACTTTGCACTATAAGATTCCTGTGGCAAAATTACGACGAAGTCGCAAAAATTGTTTAAAACTGCCCGCAGCATAGTGGTAATCCATACAATGAGCAGGTATATAAATATTAGTTTTTTGTCCAAAAACACTTGGTATCAACCTGTTATCTGGGGTTTTGCCTAATATTTTAAAAGAACTCAAATCTGACTGATAATAACTTTGGATATGCCCAATTGCAAATGCCCAAAAAAAAAAGAGATTCTAGTTCAGCTGTCTGAATGTTTCATATTATGAGGGTAAAGAATAAACTTTTTCTTTAATAACAACTTCTGCACTAACAAGCCTTGTGTCACGGGAGGCTTTACAAACATACATCTAATGGACAAAACATACATCTAGACTCGGATCCACATAAATATATTATGTGGATCCCCACTAAAAATATATTTATACTAACTGTTTTTTTAAGTCTTATGTAATATTATTATGTGCGTGTTAAATTTATATAAAGTATATTATGTGTAACGCATGGTATTTAAATTTATCATGGTGACACAATGATTAAAGTAATCAACTTTATGAAATGCCTTCTACGTTACTTGTAAGTTACAATATTTTTCTTATGCAATTCACACCTACTTTCTCACTCGCAAGTATATACTCAATATTATTTTCTGATGTTCAAAATGCTATTATGAACCTAAAGTTAAAAGCCGTAGGTCACATCTCAGACCTAGCGGGACTAAAATCATACATCAGATATGTACCAAGATCTGGAAGACAGTGAAGAGTTATAATAAAAATGTTATAGTTATTCACTCAGTTATTCCTAACAAATATTAACTTAATAAAGCAGAGATGTTAGATGTTTCGTGTAATGTTTAGTAAAGTTTTAGTTTTTAAAAAGACAACACCCGCACTAGAGAACAAGTTCTGTGTCGCGGGGGACTTTACAAATATACAATTAACGGACACAAATTACACCCAGACTCAGAACAATTATTCTTTGTTGGTCACAGAAAGTTTTGTCCTATGTGGAAATCGAACCCACAACCTCGTGCACAGCAGGAACATACTGCGGCCAGTGGACCACCGAGGCAGTCAATGTGACGTGGCTGCCTACGATTCGGTTTTTGTAATCCACAGATAAAAAATCGCAAATTAATTTTGGAAATTGCATGCATTTTTAAGCAAATAAAACTGTATAACTTTTGTTGCTGTCATACCTAGGTATTTTATATTTTTACTAGCTGTTGCCCGCGGCTTCAACCACGTGGATGTCGGTTATCATATCAGACCATAATCTATCTCTGTGCCAAATTTCATCTAGATCCGTTAAGTAGTTTTTACGTGAAAGAGTAACAAACATCCATCCATCCATACTCACGAACTTTCACGTTTATAATATTAGTAAGGATTATAACAACTATCAAGTAGCCAATTCTCCGTGAACGCATGCGGGCGCGATAGAAAATCTCTTTTGTTTTTGATTACTTATTTTCTTTTTGGTTTGTACATACAAAGTGAAAAATTTCTTAATTTCGAATCTGAATACGATAGTTTTATGATATCGTTGTGTTACTTGCCCTGAGAAAAGCAGAGAGAGCAACTTGCTATCGCGTAAAGTAAACTGTACCTCCTTGATCTAATGACAGCAATAAATTAATATATACATTTTAAATTATTACGTTGTATTGAATGCTATCTGTAAAGTGTTTTTAATTGTTGTGTCTGGTGTTGTCTGTTTGTCATCACTGCAAGTCATTGCTCCCTATAATGGGAGCCATTAATGTACGTTTAAGTAAATAACGTTACCCGAAGGAATACTTATCTAGCCATGCAATGTTTTTGGAAGGGCATAAAGCGTATAAATATGCCATGTCATGTTTTGTTGATGAGCACTGCGTGCATTACAAGATAATAATAGTATCCTCCTTACCGAATTTTGGTCTCGGCAACTAATCTCGACGAAGACTATCCAGAGCCTCTAGACAAGAAAATGTATGGGATTTGACGTAAGTCTACGATATAATGTCGTAAACTAACGTCAAATCCCATACATTTTATTTTTTGACTTTTCGATTCGACTATCGCTTATGCCAGGATTAACAGCGGAGTAACCAACTGATACACCGAGCTTTGGCACTCGTAAGAATCAACAGCTTTACGTGCTCTTCGAGGCACGGCGGTGTCAACACCGCCAATTGCTAACGTCTGGCATCTTTTGTGATTTTTTTTGACAGAAAACCTATAATCCATTTTTAACCCGACACCGGGAATGTAACCTGGGATCTTGTAATCAGCAATCTTTTTTGACGACCACTAGACCAATAAGGCCGTAATATAATATGGCTATTAAAAGATAGTGTTATTGTACGTAAATGCGTGGTCCTTCACTGCTTATACCATCTAGCAGGCATTAAATAGACTTGAAAATAATTTGATTTAATCTGTAATCTCGGTTGTCTTTTAGGTCAACTCAATCAGACATTTTATTTTCTCGATCACAAATAAAATGGGTCGCCGTAGGTAACCGAGGAATTTATTGGAATTCCTCGACACTTTGCGGTTGAACACTTGCCTCGATAGATTTCTATTGAGCGGTGTTCGTGACTTCTGATAAGATTCATGGCTTCAATAGAATAAGCAGTAAAATGATTGTGTATTGTGTTTAATAAAATAAACAAGTAGTCTTTATTTATTTCGTTAAATAAAGTCTATATAGTAAATGTTTGGTAAAAAAATCTCAATTTACGCAATTCGATTTTAGTTTATTTAGTTTAGAATTTATTTATTTATAATTTATTTATTTTACACTTTATTGTACACCACTATAAATTACACAAAATTTAACTTATGCTACAGAGTACAGTACAATGGGCGGCCTTATCGCTAAAATCGATTTCTACCAGGTATTTAGTAAACCAAATTATTTTTATTTACACAAATTCATACTTTGGTAAAACCTAATCTTCATATAGCGGCTGTGTACAGCCATCTCCGTTGCCCATATTAGCACGAAGATCAGCTGATCGTCTATACCCGTTAACGCTACCCGGTACTTACCTTCAACTAATTTTCAATTCAATCAATTTATTTGAATAAAGTACATGTTTTTTTAAATACTTCTTGGGTGGCAAACAAGCATACGGGCCCGCCTGATGCCTTTGGACGCTTACAATACCAAAGGTATCACTTGCGTTGGCAACACGCGAGTGTACACACGCACCCATTTTTTATAACAGGGCTTAAAAATGAGACTGTCCCTGGGATAGATGTTTCTTTCAAAACACATCCCTAAATGGGCGCTGGAGACCTGTACTCACACACAGGAACACAACTACACAGTTGTACTTTCACAGTACTCGTTTATTCTTCCACAATTATCACATAATAAAATTATTCCAATCTATGTTAACTGCAGACAACATTGCACATTTACATACTTTACATAAACACAATAGAGCAGAGCACTTTTCGCGCAGACATGTCGTTTTCCGCTGTGTTTTCCACCATTGTCTTAGTGAGCATAGTGACGCCCTTGGACGTATTTGAATTGAAAGAAAAGTAAATAGATTTTTAATATATCTGTCTACATAATGTAATATAGTCGTCATTAACAGTCTATATCTGCATCAAGTGGATGGAAGGAAAACGCTCTCGAATTCGAAAATTGACTGTAGCTTGAAAAAAGTGCACTAAACGCAATAGAAAATAGAGTTATTTACGATCTCGTTTTATTCTTCAAATATTTCACTATGATTGGTATTGATTTCCAACATCTTCATATCATTGGTCTTGATTTCGGTTATCGCTGTAAAAAGTAGCCTATGTGTTATTCAAGACCATAATCTATGTCTGTGCCAAATTTCATCCAGATCCGTTAGGTAGTTTTTACGTGAAAAAGTAACAAACATCCACCCATCCATGCTTACAAACTTTCGCGTTTATAATATTAGTAGGATATATAAGTTTATTAAGTCATACAATGGAAACATGGTATATTATTTATTTATTTGTAATAGTATTGTACAATGTAGGTTACATCGTTCACAGCTGAACTTTCCCGCATGCATCAGCCATCACTACTAAAATATTCATCATTGTTCATTATCTATTTGTGTTGGCACCTATTGACGTCAGTAGTTTCACTTTACTCCAATTTTAATGGAGTAAACGTTACTGATAAAACTGTATAGCTATATACTAGTGTGCGCCCGCGCGTACTATCTCACAGGAACAGTCATTTTGTTAATCCAGACTAAAATCTATCTCTGCGCCAAATTTTTTCCAGATCCGTTCAGTTGTTTCAGCGTGATTAAGTAACAAACATCCGTCCATCCAAACATTTGATAAAAATGTAATCTGCATAGTAAGTATATGTACTTACTAGCAACAATAACATGTCGCTCACAACAATCCGATATTTCATATGTGTAGCTTATACACAATACATGCAATCAAGTAAAATAGACATCCATCACAAATAATCACAATAGTTTCAATTTGTTATAAAATACATTGATTACAACGTGGTTCACCAATATCATAGTCCACTTTTTATGTAACTACTAAGGCTTTACATAAACATATGAGTATATTATATTTCATTTCTTTTCTGAACATCTTTATATCTTAGGAATTGGCCGCCTTGTTTCCGCTTGCCACCCTTGAGTTCAGAAAAGATAATGCGCCTAGCAATATATCGTTACTAATATTATAAATGTGAAAGTTTGTGAGAATGGATGGATGTATGTTACTCTTTCACGTAAAAACTACTGAACGGATCTGGATAAAATTTGGCACAGAGATAGATTATGGTCTGGAATAACACATACTTTTTGCAGCGATAACCGACATCCACGCGGGCGGAGCCTCGGGCAACAGCTAGTAATAATATAAATACGTTATGTATAACCTATGATTGTTGTGTAGTCTTCACAACCTGCTATGCATTAATCTGTAGTCTTTGTCTATACCTAATACATAGAAAAATAGTATAAAGACCTTTTGATATCCCCAATGTCAGATCTTAACAATGTCGTAGGTCGTATCTCCACAACATGCTTTGTTCTTAAAATGTGGTGAAGAAAGAACAAAGCTATTGTTGTTATTGTCAATCCTGCTAAAAGCAAACTGACGCACGCGTCAAATAGACTCTAAACAGTGTAAATAATACTTGACATATACTCGTAAAGCCTCGTGCACATCAGCGTAGGGTGGGCCGTCTGTGGGCCGATATTTGCATGCGAATCGGAGCTCGTAGTGCAAAAAGTGAAGCCACAATGAAATGCATCCGAAATACTATTAATTTCGTTCGCAATAGTGACGAGCCTTGATGTTAGCTGCCTTGATGTTGCCGAGATTTTTAGCCAAAACATATTAGTAAAAAAAAAATTGTTTTATTTTATTTAGTCTAAACGTAAGGAATAGAATTCACGCATAAAGGCCCTTTAAGTGCGGTAAACACCCCGACTTACTAACTAGTCTAAGCGTAGCTAAGTCCTTGTTACGTTGCGATACTTACGATTTTCCGCCTCAATGTGCATTTATTGTGAATATTATTGCTATACGATGGCCATATCTGACGCAGAACGAATGACTGTTAATGTTAATATTCTTGAGTGTAGATCGCGTCTCGGCAAATCCTTAGATTAGGTGCAGTAATGATCTTTGCAGTTGTTGGGAGCAGCTAGATCACGCCTAGGGAAGTATACTTGGAGAGGCTCATGTCCAGCGGTGTACTGCGATAGGCTGATGATGCGGTATCCAACCCGTCTCCTTAATATATTTTAAACAGCTTTGCAATGCATTGTGGCCCGGCCCGATGGAGGTATAATGTGTAGAAAGCCTTAGACAAAGTGATCGCATTGGCGCCTAATACCTTTGACGCTTTGACGTCATTAGATCGGAGACATCACATTCCAAGACGCGACGTGGCGTGGGCGGAATGAGACCCCTTACAACAGGCAGCTATGTTATATGAAATTTTATATGGCGTCTGACTTTGTTCAATACATCCCTATGTTATTATATGATAGATAATATCTAGTATTAGGACTAAGTCTACGAATATTTGTGGATGTTGCAAACCTAAGTGGGAAGATAGATACAAGTACAATCTGGATTAATAGGGCTACATACATACAACAACTTTAGGATGCGAATGTAGCACTGACCCGCAAGCGATGTATCACTTTGTTCTTTGTGACTTACCAGTTGTTCTCTGAGTGATCTATGCACTGCCGTTGGTGACATCATAGAGGTTGCAAATTTTAGGCTTGTGTAATTAAAATATTTGACTTAGGGTACTACGAACGATCGACACAAAGAAATGGCTAGTGACGAAGTCTTCAAGTCGGCTATCAGACTGCCTGGCCGTATCTGTTTGTCACTTTTATTGGTATAAGAAAGTTTATAGCTGTCTAAAATACGTTTCTGATACATACTCTCAAGAAATTTGACTTTGTATTAAGTAGTTGTATGTTTGACTGCCATGGTGGTCCAGTGGGTACAGTATGTGCCGGCTGTGCACGAGGTTGTGGGTTCGATTCCCACACAGGGACAAAACTTTGTGTGACCCACAAAGAGTTGTTCTGAGTCTGGGTGTAATTTGTGTTCGTTAATTGTATGTTTGTAAAGTCCCCCGCAACACAGAGCTTGTTCTCTAGTACGGGAGTTGTCTTTTTTAAAAGATGTCAGTGTTGTATAAAACATTGTTTTGTTATTACGAATGTGTATTAGCATGCGCGATCGATTCAAATTCATTTATTCATATCCGTAACACTTATGTACGTCAGAGATAATATATTGGGGCATAAGATGGCAGTTGTCAAACAATAAGTACCTACATACTCTAGTAGTCAACTTATTTACCTTAGTAAATAAATTGTTGACACGAATTTGCTTAACCATATTTTAAGAGTCATAAAATATATTGATTGGTCATAAAAACAGAGTTATTGAAATTATAATAAAAACAGTAATGTAGTGAGTACTAGTAGTTTATGTTATTTATTTACTTTTGTCGGTATTGCGGTTGATCACGCTTACCTACGACTGCGTTCATTGGAAAAACCCAAAGGAAATGCAGGGTTCTTCGAGGGGTACATACAAAGTGTATTTATTGACCCGTCACGCTCGCTGTCTGTAGAATATAATCATATTCAGCATTCATTATGCCTCATACATAATGTATACAGTCTACCCAAAATCAGGGTTGCCAGTTTAAGTAAATCAAAAGGGTTTAAAGTTAAGCATTTTAATTACTAAACAAAAATGATTGGGCCATAAGTTTGAAATACTTACTTTCGCTTCATTCCCTAAGTATATTACAATATAAGAAATGGGAAATACTACTCCTACTGATTGATGAAGGTATATTCTAACCTAACCTACTTTACCCCATCGGCCTCTCGCCATATTTTGTAGGGAACCGCTCTTTGGCTGAAATTATAGAACCTAGTTCATCTACCAGTCATGGGTTCTTCCACCAACTCTACTACTCCATTACCGGGTCTTCGTTGTTTTCTTTAAATTACAGTTTTGTTTATCGGTTCCACTATTTTTTTTAAACAACTTCCGCACTATGTAACAAGCCCTGTGTCACGGGCCCACGGGGGACTTTACAAATATACATTTAACGGACAAAGGACCCCTCCGGCCACATTGGCAGCTAGGACAACCATTTATGGATCGCACTAGTGTTTGTTCCGTGTGGGAATCGAACCCACAAGACGTCGCCCAGTAGGTAAAGGCGAGGGATTTCATAGGGTGAATTATTTTAGTTGCGTCATTAACCATGATGTTAGGTAATAATTGACCACTGGCTCTAATGCCGTATGCAAATAAACTGACATTGTTTTTCCGAATTTTCGGTTTTATTCATATAAGATTTTCATAAACGTCTCTTTGTAACGGTACTAAATGAATAAATAAGTTTGAGTGTCGTCTTGTGGCAACCCTATTTACGTCTGCAATGAACCATTCACTGTGTAATCTTTTGTTGTTTAGGTGACGAATGTGGTTAATTCGTTGTGACTATAAACATAAATTATCGTATACTGACTTAAAGTTTCATCAAAGTGACGTATTGACATCACAGCCACGCAAACAAGAACGCGGGCTTATTTTTACAAGCTTGCACTGTCTATACGTATGTAAGTTGCTCGCTTCAAAACTTGCAAACCATATTTCGACCACATGTTGGTATCTGATGAAGCTGAAATTTGGCATATTTATGAAACTTCGGTGATAATGCAATAATATAGTATCTTGGGGCTGATCTGATGATGCCGTCAGTAGGTAGCCATTGAAACTCCGCAACGAAGAACGAGGCCCACCTTGTTTGGGCTCGTTGGATTTGCCTTGACAAGTACTATATCCTTAGGTATAAAAGCTTGTATTTAAAATTAAAGACTTATAAGTATTTATCTTTTCGCTTTTTACCATTCATATTGCATTTTTGTGACGTCACATCATCAGTATTTTGCCTCATTGTTTGGAATATTTTACTTATTCTGTAGACCCCTCACTATCTCCAGTGTGAGTCGCAGTTCGCAGTATATCTTTGATGAGCCTAAAGTATTCTGGTTTTAGCTACACTTAGAAGGCAATTTATTTGAGGTATTCGCTTACAGAATAATACCTTTATTTTTCAGCAGAAGACACTCTCCCTTAAATATTTTAAATTTAGTTGTTGTTTTCTGTAATCCTCTGTTCAGTGGGTTTGCTTGTTAGTATTAACTCTTTTAGACAGTTATGTTAAATCTTTTACATGCATAAATTCGTTTGCAATTATGAAGATAACAGCATAGAATAACATTGTATGGTTGACTTGACTTAACTTGAGACGTCTTCAATCTACATGATTCTACATAAACATTGCCCATATTTACATAATACGCTTATCAGTGTTAGGTATTATTTTACTAAGAATGTTGATTTTAAATTGTTGAAAATAAACTGCTATGTGGGTGTGATAATGTTCTACAGTTTGTATTAATGATGTTGAATATTTGAATCTGTGTTGTCATGAGTGTGTGTCATTGGTGGTCCAGTGGCCGCAGTATGCGCCTGCTGTGCACGAGGTTGTGGGTTCGATTCCCAAACAGGACAAAACGTTTTGTGGTCCACAAAGAGCTGTTCTGAGTTTGGGTGTAATTTGTGTCCGTTGATTGTATGTTTGTAAAGTTACCCGCAAAACAGAGATTATTCTCTATTGTGGGAGTTCTCTTTAAAAAAAAAAGCGGCGTTTAGTTATATTCTAGCCTACGGCCATATCGTCATCATTTGTCTTGTCATCTTTAAGTTTCAATAAATATTTTTTTCTTTTTTTGTTTCTTTTTCATAGTGATTTATTTTCAATCTTAATTTGAATGTTAACTTGACTGCACAGTTGGTTCAGTGGTTACCGTTGTCCCGAGTCCTGGTGTACTTTGTTCCTCCACCACACAGGATTTAAATAGTGCGGGAGTTAAAAATGTATCTACCTCTTTTTCTTATCAACCTGTTACGGCCAGTGTTCAGTGCCTTGAAATGCCATGAAGGTTGAAAATAATATTTATATTTGAATGATAATTTTGTTTTTTTTTTTAAATGATACCCAAGTATACTACTACCCTACTACTTGGGTGGCAAACAAACACAGCCCGCCTGATGTTAAGCAGTTTCCGTAGCCTTTAAACGGTTCCAATACCAGAGTATAATTTTTTTTGCACCCATTTTTTTTACACCAGGGCTTTATGATGGAATATCCCTGGGATAGGACAACATTTATTTTGAAACGCATCCCTAAATGAGTGCTGGGGACCTGTATTTACACACAACTACTGTGTGTAGTTATCTGGCTGTGGTCTTCTGTAAGGTGGAGGGTCTTCCCCACTCGGGATTGCTCGCTAGTATGGTGACCCCACCTCTCTTAAATAAACATGATGCTATTGACCAGAAAAAAAGTAACAAATAAAATACCTTTTATGTATCTCTTTTAACAAAATACGTACTTGTTACTTCAATAGGCTAATTATACTAATTCAATCTTTGTGATGTCTACTAAGGATCTACGAATGTATATTATTAGACGAATATTGTTCATGACTAAGTATAGAAATGTGTCCCATTTTATCATTATCTGGTAATTCGACCGACACGTGGTGGTAGACATATTTTTTTTCTGAAGAACCAATTACCTTACAAAGAGAAGGCAAGAAAATGATTGCTATATTTTGATCACTTTCATATATCTATCTTTTATATTAAACTACTTTCATCTTGACTGCCTCGTTGGTATGACTGCCTCGGTGGTTCGATTCCCACACAGGACAAAACTTTGTGTGACCCATAAAAAATTGTTCTTAGTCTGGGTGTATGTACGTACAAAAAACCCAAATTAAAAAATAAATCATTCGTTTTAATGATACCTTTATAAGCAGGTATTTTTCAAAGATTTTCCTAGACAGGCCATGGAACACGGAAAACCGCAGGTGTATGATTACCTTCGTCAGCATCTTTAAACACCATGACGTGTTAGATAACTGCCAACGAACTTGAGAATTAAATAGTCATTTGGTCACTGTCGATCAATGTTGATCTGAATGAAAGTGAAACAAATAATACATACGAGTCGGCGCACCGTTGAAATCGAGTTCAAAATTAAAAAAAAACTAAATAGGTACGTAGTGGCATAATTGAAAATATAATACAGCAATATTTTAAAACGTGTTATAATAATAATAATATTTATTTATTTCAGAAATATTCAATATTTTGTTAGTTAATAAGTTAATCGGCTAATATCCCTAATATTAAATTCAATAAATAAACGAGTTTATTTTAACTATAAATCTATTTTAAGGGGTGATGTTGGCATTATTTATGTGTATCAATTAAATTCAATAAATAAACACTTATTTTTTTTCTATAAATCAATTTTAAGGCGTGACATTCCCTTTATTTTTATCCGTGTTTATTTTAATTAAATGTTTTTTGAAGATAACAATATTATCGTAAATATAGTAAAAACAAAATCTTTAATTTTTATTGTGATAAATGAAACTGATTTTGCTAAAAAAGAATTTAAGTTAGGCTATCTTTCAGATCAGCCGCTCTAGACAAGGGGTGAAATCGATAAGTCAAAAAAGCAAATGTATTGGATTTGACGTAACTTTACGATATAAACTTACGTATAATCCCATACATTTGCTTTTTAGGTTTTTCGATTCGACTGTCGTTTATGCCACTTGTCTAGAGGGGCAGATCCGCATGATACTATCGAACGAGCTACAAGCTTCTCATGTTTTTATTTATAATACTACTAAGATGACAAACATGTATATTTTTTCCATCTACGAGTATGAGGTCCATGAAACTGGTTAACAAGTTTGGTATAGAATTAAAATAAACAAAGTTGTGTTTATTTTAATTCTATACCAAACTTGTTAAATGACTTAAGCATACTGTAGGTATAATTATTATGTGTAAATGTGTTATATAATAATGTTTTTATATACCGATTTATTTTAACAATCATAATAGGCATTTTGCGTCTATATAGGTAACAGTAGTGGCAAACGTTCTGAGAAGGTTATTGCCTTGATTGCCTAGGCCGTCAGTACTATAAATAATTACAGTTATAATATTAACTAGTTGTTCGCCGCAGTTTTACCCGACCGCGTTGAATTTTCTTACTTTTTTTTTAAACAACTCCCGCACTATAACAAGCTCTGTGTCCCGGGGGATTCTTCAACCATTAATAGATTACATATATTTTTGTCTCGTGTAGAGTTCGAACCCACAACACGCCGGGCAGTAAACGGCGAGGTAACCACTTACGCCACTGAACTAATCGTGCAGTCTATCGCTATAAAGACGTCATGGTACTGACCTGGGAAAATCGTGAGTCGTTCAAACGACAAAGAGAGACAGAGCTATACATGGTGCATAGTTCTTTCCCTCTTTCTCGCTCGAACGACTTTAATAAGCGCTCTGTCACACTCGCGCACAGGGACACAACTTCACCGCTGAGTGTAGTTTTGTGGCTATGGCCTTTTATAAGCAGAAGCCCTTAAATATAGCACGTAGGTACTTAAATATTAACTACATATTATGAAAGATATGTATTTAGATTTAATGACCTAATTTATATATCTACTGACTATAAAATGTATTACATTTAATGACTTAATGGTCATTAAATGTACACCGATTATGACAATGTCATTATTGTTACAATATACATAATGTGATGCGTTTATATTTTAATTAGGTACATAAAAAAGCAAGATGAATACAATTTTTATAAGCAAATATAAATATACTTATCAGATAAAAGAAGCTTAAAACAGTTATTGCTAACAATAAAAAATATGTTAGAATTCTTAACATGAAACGCATTCGAAATAGAAGAGTTCCACAAATTAGAAGTAGCAATTGTATGTCTGTTGTCTTTTCACGATTTGAAATTTGGCTAGGAGATTATGCTATCCTGGGAAAAAAGGTACTTTTATCGGGGTAGTATTTAAACGAGCGAATATAAATTCAATTTATGGGTGTTAAAATTACTGAATATGGCGTACAGAAATACTAAGTGAGCGAAAAACTGAGGGCGAACACAAATTCAATTTATGAGTGTTAAAATTACTGAATATGGCGTACAGAAATACTGAATATGGCGTACAGAAATACTGAATATTGCGTACAGAAATACTAAGTGAGCGAAAAACTAACGGCACACAATCCATCAAAATTAGCGCTTCGCCGGCCGCTGCCGCGGCACGCTCGCTTCGCTCGCTCGGCACGCGCGTTGCTGGGGTCTCAGTTCTATTCTAACCTAACCTACTTGTCTGGTAGCATCTCGTTTCTGGTAGCAAATGCGAAATTTTTTGTCGCACGGCTAGAATTTACAGTATCTCATCATCAGTCGCTTAAGTTTTTTTTTATTCGGTCGTTTTATAATTTCCCTTTTATCGCAATAACCGACATCCACAAACAGGTTGTATAATGTAGATATAAACCTTATCCTGGGCCCGTACAATGACGTGTTAAACGTGAGTAGTTCGAACGAGAAAGAGGAACGGGCCCTGGATGATGTTAAAAAATCTGTGCCTTTATAGAGATAAGACGCGCCGAGAAACTTTATGTAGAGATTAAGATTAATGTTATCATAGCTACTAATCAAGGTTATTAATTAACCAATCATTTGATAACAATAGATAACGCTTATACATCAAGATTGATTATCAACTCATTGATTAAAATATCAACACAGTCAAATAAAGTTGAAAATGTTTGTGGAGTCAATATGGGACCTGCCCGCGAAGATAGGATAGCCCAAAGTTCAACAGGAAAGGGGTGACTCGTGATTTCATACGCGTAGACATTTCTACGCGGATGAAATCACGAGAAAAGGCTAGATCAACATCTCTTGAGAAAATACTTAGGTGGTGATAATCTATTATTTGAAGATTAATACGTTAAACAAAATGTACCTCTTTCTAAGCACATTGCGCGCATTGAGGAGTGTGAGATTTGGCATAGTTAAAGAGCATACGGAAAAGGACTGCAGAATTTTAACCATTAGGCGGCCTCTAGTTATAATAATAAATATAATAATCCTTTCTTGGCTTGAAGCATGGGTTTTAAAATAATTGGTTTAGGTTTACATATATGTATTATGTTCGATAATGATAATGGTGAAAATCTTTCGTCTTCATAGACAACAAACTTACAGTTTATGATTAATGTTATAGAAAGAAAGAAAGGAAAACAATTTATTTTTACCACAAATGACGCACAAGACAGAAGATATCAAAACAATAATATTTTGTGTGGTGTACGTCACACGCATGTTAAAAGTGGCCATCGGTCTGCTTATTGCTGTTATGCATAAACAGCCACAGCCAGTTTTAAATCTGAGTGCCATCTGCCACGTATAAATACTTACATAAAAATCATTTAAAATACATATTTAATGGGTAACAATTAATCTAAATAAAAAGAAGTATATAATACAAAAAAAATAAAATCAATTTTCATCATTGGCAACATATAAATATAAATGGTTTCTAGTTATATAATCAGTCAATACTGTTTGTTTTCCGAACAAAATAAAATAAATAAACATTGCTCAATACATCCACAATCCAAAACGGAATAAAATTACCTCAAAATGAGGTTATTGGTCTACCAATCATCTGACGAGGAATTAATTGCCTAGTGTTTATAAATTACTGTTTTATTGTAGAAATAATATCCGTAGATAGATGAATAAACACGAGGTTGTTTTTAATACTACTTAGGTAGCAAACTCTTGATGGTAAGCATTTTTTTGAGCTAGATAGTTTATTTTTGTTAATTGATTGTTCCGGTAGTAGTGCAATCAGAAGTCTCTTTTTGACTATGGTTATTGTTCAGACGGGTAAAAGTGGTTTTCTGTCCGAGAATTCTTAGTATCAGCTTGTAGACTGGAGTTGTTTCTGACATAAGAAGGCCAATAGGCTCATCCTCCATTGCGGTCGGGTTTTGCTTTTCAGTACCTAGGTACTGAATTGCTTGAAAACCTATGTAATTAACTCACGTTTTGGTGATTGTGACATTTTAGCGTTATTGAATTTTGGTAAGTAACTTTTGAAAATTTGGCGTTTCTGACATTTTGAGAATTTTAAATTTTGATGGTTTTGACAATTCACGATTTTGACAATTTAGCACTTGATAATTTGAATCTTTGACATTTTGTAAAGCCTATGTCCTCTTGACATCTTAAGAGTTTGACCTTAGACTGACAAAACATGGGTGTGATACACCCGTGCCTTGCCTACTCTGTTTCTTTAGGGTAAATGTGTGATGATATAATGTATTTTAACGCTTTTACTTGTCACTTACACAGTAAAAACATCAGAAACGCTTAACGTCAAAAGAATTTTGTTTGTATGCCTCCGTAATATTAGATGGGTGTGAGAACTCTGCCAAGCTTTACTTACCCAGCATAATAGTTTTATCTTTATTTCAAGATAAGATCTATGCTTACATCTAAGATAAATTTAAAAATACAGAGCTAACTTGAAAAAACTGTTTGACAGCAAAAGTAAACTCGATATTTGAAATTATGTACAGACTTTTCTTAGGCAATAATATGAATATAGGCGCCCATTTTGAAAGGAATTTTCTGGAATTTGAACAGGTGGAAATTTGAAATGAAGTCATAGGACAACGTTACTGTCTGTACCTATGTAAATTATTACCTCCCGTTCGCCTATTCTTTTGAAGAACAAAAAAAATGTATACAATACTAATGTCCACTTAAACTTATTGCCCACCCATAAAATTGCATACAATGTCAAGTATCATCACATATAATGAGACAAAAAGATTAACGATTGTAATATAATATTGTAATTAACTACCTTCTTAACTTGTAGATAACCCCCACGCAGAGCAAATACAATACTTTGCACCTTCATTGAAAAGAAGTATTTAAAAACACGTCTGTTCGACAATTTTCATCTTATGACAATAAAAATAGGGCTTATAATGCAGGTGGCAAATGTTTTCTTAAACCTTTATTCTCCTGTGTGCCTTGTCAGGTTGAAGTTAAAGCTTGCGCGTCCCGTAGTGTTGTGAACGACTAGACTATCAGAGCTAGCTTGAGCAGTCAGTACGCTACGCTCCGTTGCCTCAGACGTACCGTTGTTCCTACCACGGCTTGTAAACCACACGTTTTCTTTATTGATAGTAACGTGTATATCTTTTTTATAATTTAGTGTTTAATATCGCGAGTGTTTGTTGGATTAAAGTATAATTAGGTAAGCTGTAATTGTTGTTATGCTCTGTGTAACAGGTTTTTGTAACTATAAAAAGTATCACCTACTTATAAAGTCCTTGTAGTTGCCTTATTTGTTTCTTTTAGTAGTTTAAAATAAAATTTACAGTCAATAAAGTACTTAGTTGTTTTGCAAGTATTATTCAAATATTCATAAGAATTACATTGTTAGTGTTGTGAATATTTTAATTCGTAAATAAAGTGTTGTTTAATAAATTCTTGTGCTTTAATGTCTAGTTATGAAAGCTGGTATCTATATTCACTTTCACCTGATCTGTGATGCAATTATTTTGTTTACTACTTGACGAAGGTATAAGAATTGACATTGTTAAAAGAATATGGAAAACAGATTCGTATATTTACAAATAATGAAGATTAATGTTCTATTTAAGATAAATTATCTTATGATTATTTTGTCGTTGAAACAAAGTTAAGACTATCGTAAATCGCTTTTTTTAAATCAATATCAGATAATAACTAACCTTTGACAAACAATAATAAACTTAAAATCTTACGAATTTCAAATTAGGATCGAAAAGAAATTGCTTTATAGACATCATAGTAGGTACGATATCTGATATCAAGTTAACGTAATGTTATGATTTCTTTGACCCTGGAAACAAACGTCTAGCTAGACTGCGCCGCTATAACTGTTCATTTGTCACGGTAAATGATTTTGTTTATTTTCAAATGTTTTAGTTATACTAAAAGTGAAATGAAAACAGGTAGGGCATCATACCGAACTGTAGGCATCAGGTGGGCGTTATGCTTGCTTGCACCCAAGTAGTAAAAAAAAGTGCTTTTGTTGACAATTATATACTTATGTAGGTAGGCAGTTAGATAAACCGTTTAAGAAAATTGTTATAGAAACATATCTATTACTAATATTATAAAGAAGTACTTCAGTTAGTGAGTTTGTGAGACTGTTGAGGGTAATATCTGGATATTATTTTATTTAAATAAAATAAAATAATATCTGGATCAACTAAACCGATCTAAAAAAATATTTTACCAATCAAAATCCACGTTATTTGTGAGTATCTTAGGCTGTATCTCACGGGTCAGTTATAATATATAATACCTAAAAAACGACCTAATTAGAAGTTTCCAGAACCGACGTTCACGATTAATGTATCTGGATTGAAGCAATTGGCGTATCATAGTCTCTACCTACCCCAATGAGAGACGGGCGTGATGATATATATGTATGTATATAATAACTACCTTGAGACAACTTACACACGGCCACCTGGTTCCTAACTAGACAGAACCTGTACTATCGTAACCAGACAACTGGTAAACATACAATCTAAATTATAGATTATTATCTACAAGTTAAGTAATTATTTACAATATTAGATTATAATCGTTAATGATAATGATGATACATGTTTAAAAAATAGATATCATGTTTTTTAAACATTGTAGTCGCTGGGCCTGCAGTAGACTAACTAATGCTTCTGTGATAACCTCTGATACATGTTCCACTGCTGGGCACGGGTCTCTCTCTTCAACCAAATGAACTGAAGGGGGCCTTCATCCACACACGCTGGCCTATGATTTTTCAATCAGCGAATGTTTAAGATTTCTTCAAAGACAATAATTGTTTGCTCACTTTGCTCGTATTGCTTGGCTTCGCTAGCGTTTGCTTTGAAGCCAGAGGTGACCTTATTGTTTTATAATATTAGAACTTATTACAGACTATATACTTACTTTAATTTACATATAACTGTCTCTATGGCCTAGTGGTCGTTGAATGCGACGGCTGACGAAGTCCCGGGTGCCGTTCACGAATCGGTTCAAAAATAAATGTTTGTTTTTTGTCAAGAAATTTACAATAGATAAATACACGCGCACTTTGCTTTTCGGTGTTTACACCCGTGCCTCGGAACGCACGTAAAGTGTTCAGTCCTACACCTGAACTCTCTCCGGTCGTGATGGATTGCAGTCCCATCAGACTATGAGGGCACACTTACCACTATAATATCTCCCGTGCAGATGGTTGGTCTCCGTCGATAATATACCATCGGCACTAATTCGGAGTATGTTTAATTATTATTTTGTTGTCCCAAGTAGGGAGGCTCTGTCTTCTTTGGGATCAAATGACCGTGTGTGAGTTATTCTAAGATAAAGATGTTTTTCTTCTTATCGTTTCGTTAGTGGTCAACTTGGTGACAGAGTTACTTAGATCGCATAGGCCTGTTGTGATCTAACCACTGTTAACAATCGGGACCGACTTTTAACGTGCCCTTCGAAGTACGGTGACACTCAAATGAAATTTCACTATGCCATCACGTAAAGGGATACCGCGTCTTTGGTAGCTTTACCCGCCAATCTTTTACCGACCAGCACCTGGCTATGAGCGCCTTAAGATATAGATTATACTTAAATATGGCTGTAGAAGGAAGTAACGTTTAATACATGATTGGCGGTAGTGCTGATGTAACTACTTATACTATTAGGTATATTGAGCTTATTATATATGCATGCATCAGCCTTGTGTTGGAAACTCAATTTTGCGACGTAATAGCAGAATAATTAGCATTAACATAGGAAATAAATAACCAGTTTGTTGAATTGATACTGAACCGTTCACATGTTTTTATAAAAAAAATATTTATTTAATGTTACGAAAAACACCACTTAGATAATATTTTGTTTACTAATTAAGTGATAGATAAGTATTCAGTAGCGTTTAGATGCAGTATAACTTGCATGTCGCCATTTTGAAAAGAGGAAAATATTTGCAGCCTTAAACATAGTCTCGCTTTCTGTTGGTACTTACGAGTATATATCTACTCTGTAGCAAAAATAACACTGCTCAGCCAGAGTTGTCTGCAACTATAACATAAGCTATACATTTAAATATTTTTAAACAATGTGAAAAAAAATTGAGGTCGGAGCAGGATTCGAACCTGCGCCTCCCTGGTTCGGGCCTAGCGCACTACCAATCTGCTGCGTGCTATCCGATTTGCACTTTGTCCACCGCTTTATACGTCTTGAAGGAACGTCAATATTTAAATATTTTTGAGATAATTGCATAGCGAAAGAAATTTAGTAAGCCTGTATTTCAATAAGGATTTTCCTGAAGTCGCAATCACGGACTGACTGGAGACAGTAAAACAGCGGAGAGACAGGCTGTTCTCATTTCCCAAGTGTATGACATAGTAACTCTTAATCAAGATACACGTAAAGATTTGAATTTAGATTTTTAAAGACGTTCCCACTATGTCGCGTCGCGGGGTACTTCACAAACATACAACGATAAAATACACCCAGACTCTGCACAAATAGTTGTGGATCTTGTTATAGGAATCGAAGCCACAACACTCGGCACTTGATTAGAACTCGTTTCGATTGATTTATAGATACATCCCTGTCTTAAAAATAATCGTATTTCATGCTTTTCTACATTATTGATGATATAGTTTCTTCAAGTCTATTTAATTTTTTTATTAGGTAGGTACATCTTATTTAGTTGTTTTCCTTCAAAATAATGCTTGTAAATTGTAATGTGGAACAAATTATTTCGTCTCTGTTTAATGTTTTCTGTTTTGTTTTGTTTTTATCGTTGCAACATCAAAACTGTTTTTGTCAACATTGCAAATATTTCTTTTGTTAGCTCTTTGTATGCAAGTCAGTTGCAGATTTTACAGATTTATTGTAATTTTGTAATGGCAAAACAAATGTCTCGACTTTTATCTTTGCTTGCTATGGTTCGAATTTCGCAAAATGTTTGAATGTAGCTGATGCGAGAATCTAAAGATCGTGCTAAATGGCATGCACTTGAAGAGGCCTATGTCCAGCAATGCTATAGAAAAAAAAACTATTAAATTCTTATCTACTTATTTTGACCAACAGTTGGTTTTTACGCTTAGAGAGTAGTGTGAGATTTGCTATAGTAAAATTTGTTACAAAGCACATTACGCTCAGAGAGTAGTGTGAGATTTGGCATAATAAAATTTGTTACGGAAAACGACTAAAGAAAGTAATTACGGTCGAATTTCGAACACCAGGCGACCTCTCCGTGTTCTTAAAATGTCTTACCGCTTGCATTTCATCATTATGAATCGTCCTTTAACCTGTCTGACTCATATGTTTTCCAGTTTACCTCAAACACTTTATTCTGACATACATCGTAATAAAACAATTTTAGTCTTATTATCCTATTGTGCGATTTGCGTGTCGTTGGTAATTATATACAGCGGCGTGTGTTATGTCCTTTTTGTTTCAACTGTTGAGTGATTTGTTCAGATTTGCATTTAAAGTCATAATACATAAATGAAAAAAGATAATAAGTCCATAATGCAATATAAATAAAATTTAACTCAAGTTTTAACTCAAGATTCTGTACAAAGCGCTAAGTGGTTCATGCCTCTATAAATAATATATTGTGTATTTAGTAATGAGATAAAAAGTAATAATTATAACAACCTATATATAGCCCTGATAAAAAATTGTTTTAATAATATTTCAAAAGTGAGTGATGTCCTGTAGCCATTGCGCAGCGGATAAGTGAACTGCGCGGGACATATTATCGGGCATAAATGTGTGCGCAAACACAGGGGCACTCTTCTTCTTGTCCTCATAGTCCGATCGGCAGGGGTATTCCGTAAGAGCAAAAACCGAGCAAAATCTGGCTGTCAGATTGAAAATCGGTATTCATTCCGTAAGAGCAAAAACCGAACCTTTTTGACGTTTAGTCAATAGATTGTGCCGTCACCGAGCAATCACAGCTGTCAGTTTGCCATCGCTGTTTCTTAGAGAATCAGCTGGCGGAAGCCATTCCGATACAGAAGAAAAGAGGTGCAGCACGAACGGCTTAATAATATACTTTCCAAGGCATGTAGTGATATCGAAGTGTTTAAAAAATGGGCATACATCAACAAAGTGACGGTGGCCAGTTTTTTTTGAAAAAGAAAAAAAAAACATCTTTCGATTGACCGCGGCAACTCTTAACTTCGCAGATCTATTAAGTCGCGCAACTACTACCAGCCTCAAAGTAGATATATATTAAAAACGATAGTAAATACTGGGCATCAGATTCAGCGACAAAATTCGGAACACCATCATACGCTCGCAAATAGCAATAGGCACTCGCAGTAAGACTATGGACAGACGGGATTGGAAGTTTATGGGGGAGGCTTTTGCTCAGCAGGAGATTTGGGCTAGTACAGGCTAATAAAAAAAAACAAATATAGTTCATAAATTATAGTACAAATCTATTCGGTCTCTTTTTTTTTTAAAGACAACTCCCGCACTAAAGAACATGCTCTGTGTCGCGGGGAACAAACATAACATACAAATAACGAACACTAATGTTACAAACATACAAATAACGGACACAAATTACACCCAGACTCAGAACTCTTTATGGGTCACACAAAGTTTTGTCCTGTGTGGGAATCGAACCCACAGCCTCGTGCACAGCAGGCGCGTACTGCGACCACTGGACCACCAAGGCAGTCAAATTAACTATATTATATTAACTATATATGAATATTCGTGCCATATTCATATATAGTGTTTCCTTATGTCATAATATCGACATGTCTGAAGATTATCATTATCAGACTATTGTATTATATATGTTAGGGTTATCTCAAACACAGATCATATTTGTTATCTAAACTTGTAAAGAAATGATAAAGACTTCGTTGTGTTAGTGACTTGCACTACTAGTACTATTCAGTAGTTCGATATGGTTGGAGACGTATCCCTAAAGCAAGCTCCCGGTGAGTTCTTGTAATTTTTCTGGTTTATAATAGACTAGCGTTATCGCGATAAAAACTAGCCTATTTGCTATTCCAGACTATAATCTATCTGTAAGGCAAATTTTATCTAGATCCGTTCTGTAGGTTTTTCGTGAAGGAGTATCAAACATCCATCCATCCATCCTCACATACTTTTACATTTATAATATTAGTCGGATAATAATAGGAGGCGGTAGCTTAGTGTTAGCTGATCGATAGATCTGCAATCTGAAGCAAACTTGTCGCGGTCGGTCCGTAGATGGGAGACCATTTTCTAAAAATACAGCAAGGTTTCTCCGTGTGTATCGGATAGCACGTAAAGTAATTGGTCCTGCGCCTGATCGCTCTCTCCAGTAGTGTCGGATTGCTGTCCCATCGGACTATACGAGTGAAGGAATAGTGAGTGCACCTGTGTTTGTACACACTTGTGCAATATAATATGTCCAACGCAATTGGATTGATGGATGGATGGATATTTGTTACTCTTTCACGTTAAAACTACTGAACGGATCTAGATGAAATTGGCTACAGAGATAGATTATGGTCTGGAATAACACATAGGCTAAGCGATAACTGATATCCACGCGGGCGGAGCCGCGGGCAACAGCTAGTTACTAATAGTAGGTAGGTGATATTAGCCAAATGGGTAACTAATTGACTTAAAAAAATTAGGCGTTAGTTTTTTTATATATCTACTACTTAAGTTGCAAACAAGCATATGGCACGCCTGATAGTAAGCAGTTACCGTAGCCTATAGACCATAGGCATGCAATACCAGACGTGTAACTTGAAACACAAAAATATGACACCTGAGCCTCTAGACAAGTGGCATAAGCGATAGTCGAATCGAAAAGTCAAAAAAGAAAATGTATGGGATTTGACGTAAGTTTACGACATTAAATCGTAGACTCACGTCAAATTCCATACATTTTATTTTTTGACTTTTCGATTCGACTATCGCTTATGCCACTTGTCTAGAGGCTCTGGGGTTTTCTCTTAAATTACCTGATTTTGTCTACTCAAATAGTAGATTCTGTGGCAAATTAAACAAAACAACATATAAAAAATAAAAAAGGTTTACTCGAAGTCTAGATCGCCACGCGGCCCACCGGTGACCTCCAAATAGTAAATAGATTTTCTATTGTGTTTGCTGGCGGGGCGTTCAACGTAATAAAAATAGAATACATTTTCATTATATATTTGGCTTATAAGAAGACCAGGTGACACAGAAACGCATAATACGTTCAAACGATCTTTTCCATTTTTGAAATGTTAAACTATTTTCAGGTCAACTTTCTTATTTTTTTTTACATAAGAACCTTCTCCTGACAATAACGAACAGCAGAAAAAGAATTTGCGAAATACGCGAAATGCGCTTAGCAACACATTCAGCGATTCATTTTTATATTATAGACTACCTGTGCCCGCGAATTTAACAAAAAGTTCTTATTCAGCTCACAGAGTTAACGATATTGTTTTTTTTTTTTTTTTTTTTTTTTTTTTTTTTTTTGTTTTTTTTTTTATAAACATCAACTATCTGCCAGTAAAAGTCCTGTCAAAATCGGTCCAGCCGTATCAGAGATTAGCCGGAACAAACAGACAGACAGACAAAAATTGTAAAATATGTTATGGTATATATACCATGTATGCATCCATATGCATTTAGTGTAAAGAGGTTATTTTAATATTACAAACAGACACTTTATTTGTATATTTTTTTATATCATCAGCCCTTATCCTGACACTGCACTCTTTGCGCCCCATTGTTCCGGTCCTGTGCTAAGCTTATCCAATATTAAAAATATATAAATATTCAGTGCATTTGTATAATGATGGTTTTCGTTCCGCTGTGAAGTATATCAGCGTGGTAAATGTTGAATATTGTTCCGTCGTATTGGCAAACACGTTTATTTGCACTCTGTTATTATATTAAAAGTCAATATGTGTCGCAGATGACTAATGAAGGTCAAAGGCTCATTTAGCGATAGATTTTTCGAGAACACGTATCTATACTTCTATACTAATACTAGTGGACCTGGCAGACGTCGTCCTGCCGGAAAAAGCTGAAATACCGACAGCAGCGCCACCTACCGGGTCCAATTGTGAATCTAAACCATCCAGGGCCCTACCCGAACACACACACAAAATTTCATCAAAATCGGTCCACCCGTCTAGGAGGAGTTCAGTCACATACACACGCACACAAAAAATATATATATTAAGATTATAAACGCGAAAGTTTGTAAGAATTTATGGATGTTTGTTACTCTTTCACGCAAAAACTACTAAACGGATCTGGATTTAATTTGGCATAGAGATAGATTATATATATAGTCTGGAATAACACATAGGCTACTTTTTATCCCGGAAAAATCTGTTCCCGAGGGAACAGTAGAGAAGCTAGTGTTATTCATATATTTTATTAGAGACTAGCGGCATATCCCGGCTCCGCACAGGTCAACTTTTATTAAGTTTTTGTAGGGTTTTTTTTTTCAATAAAATATGGCCTATGTTACCCGCTGATAAAGTAGCTTTCTAATGGTAAAATATTTTTTAAAATCTATAAATCTTGAGTTCAATCGTAATAAACAAACAAAAAATCTTTCCTCTTTACAATTTTTTTTTTTTTTTTATACTACTTGGGTGGCAAACAAGCATACGGCCCGCCTGATGTTAAGCAGTATCCGTAGCCTATAGACGCTTGCATTACCAGAGGTATCACTTGCGTGTTGCCAACCCATTTTTTACACCAGGGCTTTAAGATGGAAGTAACCCTGGGATAGGAATACAATTACAAAACGCATTCCTACATGAGCGCTGGAGACCTGTACTCACACACAAGAACACAACTACACCGCTGTGTGTAGTCATTTGGCTGTGGTCTTCTGTAAGGTGGAGGTCCTTCCCCAGTCGGGCTTGCTCGCTAGTATGGTGCCCTACCTCTCTTAAAAATATTAGTTTAGACTAGCGGTGCCGTTTTTATTCGCGTGGATTTTAAAAACAAAAACATTAATTATGTTTTTAATTGAAAGTAATTATGTTCTTTTATAATTAAGTAATTATAAAACAGTACTGACCTAAGTAAACATAGAAAGAAAAAGAAAGAAAGAAAGAAAAAACATTTATTTATGGACTGCAATGACAGGATATTTACATAGTAACATTACAATTTATTTCGTTGGTCTGCAGGCCAAAAAAAATGGTGCCTACCTCAGCATAATGCTACGACTAATTATAAAAGCCGCAGCGCTGGTTTTCAGGTAGGCCCAGAGACAACACAAACAAAAATAAATAAATAAAATTAGATAAAATTATACGAACTCACATAAATTATACACAAAATAAAAATAAATAAAATAGAATAAATAATTACATAATATTATACTTAGGCTTTTATAACATTAAATTAGCAGAGGCAATTAGGGCGCAGAAAGTTATAAACTTTGTGGTCGATGCTCCGACCATAGACAAAGTAGTGCCTCGGTGCCGCCATCCTCTGTCAAATTGACAGACGCCACGTCGTAACACGTGTTCGCCACGCCCTACTTCTGATATCTTCTACATAGTCTTCCTTCGTTCAAGAAACTAGTATTTGTTTGCATCTATTACGTATTCTATGTTTAATGTTTGTTTTTGGTCTTATTTCAGAGTCAACAAAACCCAACATGTGTGGCATGAGGATAACACGCCCGCTGCTGTACTCAGTGGGTGCAGCTGTGCTGGGCATGCTGCAGTTCGGCTTCAACACCGGCGTCATCAACTCGCCACGGAACTCCATCGAGACTTTTATAGCACAACAATACGATGCAAGCCCTAAGATAATATTTGGCTTGATCGTCAGTATATTCGCAATAGGCGGTATGATAGGCTGTCCCTTAGCCAGTTGGACGTTGGAAAAATACGGGCGCAAAAGATCTCTTATCTACAATGCTGCTTTCGGGATTATCGGCGCCGCATTAATGGGCTTCAGCAAGTTAGCAGGCTCTGTTGAAATGTTAATTATCGGGAGATTTTTAATCGGTATCAACTGCGGTTTTGCCACTACCGCTTCACCGACGTACGTATCAGAAATAGCACCTGTGCCGCTGCGAGGGGCTTTCGGTACCGTCAATCAGTTGGCTGTTGCATTCGGCTTGGTCGCTGGACAGATCCTGGGTATAAACAATATATTGGGAAACGATGAAGGCTGGGCATGGCTACTTGGACTGGCAGTTGTACCGTCAGCCGTTCAATTCGTCATGTCATTTTTTATACCCGAGAGTCCTCGCTATTTATTACTCGTTGTTCGTGATGATGAGCGATGTAGAGCTGTGATGACTAATCTCCGACAAACGATGGAAATAGACGAAGAAATGCAAGATATGCATGAAGAGGATCGTCAAGCAAAACAGGAGAAGAAGTTCACAATACGAGATCTGTTTGTGACCAAGTCTCTAAGACAGCCCCTTATAATCGGTGTCGTGATGCACTTGTCCCAACAACTGGGAGGTATCAACGCTGTATTGTATTATTCCACATCAATATTTGAAAACGCTGGCTTAACAAAGGAGAACGCTGGTTTGGCTTCGATTGGTGTCGGCAGTGTGCTGTTTTTAATGGCATTAGTGTCTATTCCGTTGATGGATCGGTGGGGCCGACGTACCCTACAGTTGATTGGACTGGGTGGTATGGCGGTGTTCTCAGTGCTCATGACTGTTGCCTTCTTCACTTATAAACAAAATGCAACAATGACTGTATTCGCCGTCATCTTCACTTTCTTATACGTGGCGTTCTTCGGTGTGGGCCCCAGCTCGATCCCTTGGATGCTATTATCGGAGTTATTTGGACAAGGTGCTAGGAGCGCGGCTGTTAGCGTTGGAGCTCTTGTCAACTGGCTGGCTAACTTCGTCGTAGGGTTAACTTTCATTCCGATGTCGGATGCGCTGGGCGACTACGTGTTTCTACCTTATACTGTACTACTGATACTGTTCTTCACGTTCACTTACCTAAAACTGCCAGAAACTAAGCACAGGTCGATCGATGAAGTGACCGATCTCTTTAAGAAGTAATGACAAGTAGACTAATAACATTCCTTAGATATAAGAGTATCCATTTGCAGTAAGTACCTACTGCAATAAGTGAACACAGAATATTGTGATAGAAACTGTATTTAAATTGATTATTAATAGAGTAAAAAGCTGTGCGAGTTAAAACTCTTTTCTACCAGATTTGAATAAAAAGCAAAGACTGAATGAACATTTTGCTTTTAACAAATGAAGTTAGATTCTTAATGACCAGGAAAATAAGAATCCTTGCCAAGTAGCGGCAAATTAGCACTCATTTATGTCGAGTCATCTGTCAAATGTTTCTATGAAACAAACACAAATCGCTCGCGAAAGAATTATCATTACCTTGGTATGTCTTGATATTATAAAATAAACTTGTATGTACTTACTTAAACGATAAAATGTATAACGTATGAGCATCTTAGAACATTAATACAATTTACGAAACACTGTTAATTAGTCATAAAGTAAATGATACACCATTAGAATACAACTAAAACATGTATAATCTCACATTTTTATTAGGTATATTGTTATAATGAATTACACTTGAAATGAATGAATTACACTTAAAAACAACAAAATACACAATAAGTATATTATTGATATTATTTCCAAAGGTTTGAGGACCAGAAGGTTATTTTTATTGTTAAGTAATATTGTTTGTTGGAAAATATTATTTTTACACTTTAATTTATTAATCATAGCATTTTTTACACTTTGTTTTATTATTTTGATGTATCTATTCTAGTGCCTTAGATTTATTTATTCAACTCAATTCTAATGTAAAACGATTGTCAAATGTTCAATTGAGGACTTGTTCCTCTTTATATAGTGTTAGCGAATTCTACGCACTTTTACATAAGTAATATACAAATTAAATATTTACACTTTCAATGATACTAGTAGGTAGTAGATGATACGCCTTATAAACTTCGAATGTCGGGTTTCAAATTAGAAAAAAAATGCAATATTATGGTTTACGCTGTGACAACCCTGCGCCATTGAAGCGACTTGCATTCTGCAATTTTAATTTTATTGAGAACCAATTCTACCGTACGTACTTCTAAAAATAATTAATTGTTTTTCATAATTTAAATTAGTGCTAGACTGCTTTTAAGCAAAAACAATGCTTGTGTTAGAGAACTCCGCTCTTCCATAGCATAGATTAACTTTTAGTTTAAAAAATAATATTAATGATGATTGTTGACAACCCTGGCAAAAAACCGAATGCGCAAACACAAAAACACTGCTTCTTAAATTAAACATAATTCATTTTGAAGTAAATTTTGCACTTGCACTGTTACATCATTATTTTATGTATTTTATCTAAGCATTTAGTCGTGTCATCTCACGAACCTAAGGCTGGCCTTAACTTGGGTCAACGTATTAGCCTTGCAATGTGTCCAGTCTTTTGGGCACCTTTCCTCAGAACTGCGAGTTACTTTTATTTTAATAACTATTTATGTAAATATCTTATGAAATAAATTTGCAATGAAAGATTTTGAATTTATGATTAATATTATAAAACAATTTAAAATTGTAGCCTGTCAGCGTAAAGCCAGCTCAAAAATGTACATATTTCAAACATTAGTTCCTCCATATGGTTCTCCGAATACCGTGTGTACATATGTATGTAAATGTGTTGAATCTAAACAATGCCGCACCATAAAAGAAACATACTTTTAATATTTATTATAATTATTGAACCATATACACCTATATGTTCTGGACATAATAATAGGTTTAATAGGAAATGTCAGTTGTTAAGAAAAAACATGCGCAGCAGTCTTGGGACTGCCGATAGAAGTGAAAACTAAGTAACTTGTGAATTGTATCGTCGAGATATTAGATTATTATTTTTGAATTATTATTGGTTTGTCTCATGGAAAGCGTTCGGTGACGATGACGCTAGTTCCATGATTTTTGTTCACCTAAAAAGTACCCGAGTAAAGAAGTTTTCAGTTAAAAAATGTTTTTGTTATAAGCTTGAAGATTTTATAAAGATAAGATCACCTATTGTTTCTCCTAATAATAATAATAGCAAGCTATATCCTACTGCTGGGTAGCTCAGCTCTTGATAGAGAGAAAACCAGTCTCTATCAAAAGAGCTGAGATGGTTTCTCTTAGTTATTATATTTTATGTTTTTTTTATTATTAATGCGCTAAATACGTCAGTAATAAGTAACGCCTCAATGACATGCTGTGGTTGTTTAGCGCCATCTAGGAACAGTATATACCATTCGAAATCCTTTTATTGTAGAAACCTAAGGCCATTCTATATGTAGTACCGTCCGGTTGTACCTTAGTGCCAATTGTACATTTGTACTGTTATTTATTGTGTGTTACTATCCTACCTGTTATTATGTACAACTTGATGGGTATTGTGCCTCCAGGGTAAAGCCGTTTAGTAGCTATATGATGATTGTCAATCTGTCAAGTGCAAGGGGATACTTGACTAAGCATTCGTTTTATTAAAAAAATATATATTAATTCAAATAAAATTTCTAATTAATGGAAAATATTAATAATAGATATTGATACTTAGATTGATATTATTTTCTAGTAGTAATATTTATTAAAATAAATATTTTTTTTGTTTCATTTTCAATTTTCCTCGAATCCAAATTCTATCTAAATAATTTCGATAGAATTTATGTCAGTACACAGAGATCTTATAAAGTAAGCACTTATGAATAATTCTATAAATTATATTATAAATAGTGAAAAATCTATTTTGATCGGTCCTTTTGTTTAGGCTACCACCAGCTCAATAATAACAGTATTCTTAACAATTCGGTCGTGTATATAAGTAAAATGTATATATAATATATTCCAAAGGAATTCATAAATGTATCTATTATGTAAACAATATTTCACGTATAGAATAAAAATAGATTCTATTTTCTAACTACAGTAGGTATTTAGTCATAATGCACACTTTTTATAGATTTATGGAAGTAGTTCAGTACCTATGTAAGGATTCAGTAGGTATATATGATCATGCCGTGTAACCCAAACAATGTCCCACCTCACATCATGTCTTGCATGCCCTAACACCTGCACTCAAGAGGACTTGATGGCTGCCTCTGACAATGCAGTCAATGTAGCTGAATTTTAAGCCGCAATCATGATGTTTGCTATCGAAACGCTAAGAAGAAGAAGTAGGTATGTAGCTCTAACAGGCGCGGCAATACATGTGGATGACGTGCAAAACGGAGTATCCTCTCTGCCGCGTAGCGTAGCGCAGCAGTGTGGCCATGGGAGCCAGCTGTTCTGCAGGAACTGCCCCCCCCCGTCCTCTTAAAATTGTCATCAAAAATAATGTTTGCCCAGTATGCTTGATATCATTAACTATGTAATAAATCTACTTGGTCTTTTTGTGATTTACTTTCTCAACTTGAATGACGTGTATGACTGTTTATATCCTGAATAAATAAATAAATCATACGCCACCTCTCTCTAAGGCCAAAAGCTGGATGAAATTGTTATGATGAATCTTCATAAATTATTATGATTGATATAACAACACAATTCAAATTATAATGTATTAAAATTGTAATCATTTATTAATTAGGATCACTATTTAATCAATTGTCTATTAGTCAAATAATGTAATTAATGTTGTATGTGATTTATTAGTGGATTACTTCATTTCAATGACCAATAGTTCATTTGTTGAGGCACCTTATTACGCGAGACCTATTTTTTAATTTACAACATACAACTATAATTACAGGTAATTAATGACCTAATGCAGGATGCATGGTAGTGCAGCACAATATTAAAAGAACTTATTCTAATTTCATTTTAGTCAACGCGCACGAAAGCAGATTAATTTGTTCTGCCACTTCTTAAAAAACATTAATGCCTTTTTTGCTACTTATAACCATTGCATGTACTATTGTATTATAATATAAGATAATTAATTAAGTTAATTTATATTAATTTATTATTTCAAACTGTTTTTTCTCATGGCATGGAAGTGTTTTTGTTTTTCCATCTTAATGTTGCCACAATAAACGGTACTAAATGTTTATCGTCATTTTTAAATACAGAAAAGCTGCCTATTATTTTTTTTAGTGTAGTTAAACGTAAGCATAACAACGTTTTTGTGATCTTTTTTAGTTTTTTTTATTTAATTACTTATTAAATTTTGTTATAGTGTTTAAGTTAATGTTTGTAATGTTGTATAAAAAACTTCTCATTATATTTATACAACATAATATTGTACCTAATTTAATCAAAGTATTAAAAAAAATACAAAAAAATAACGAATTTAATTCGTCTGTTGATAATAAATCATTGATATTCATCATGTGCATTTTATTTTTTCTTTACATTGCCTGGAGGAGTAATCTATATACTTAGGTATATAAAATTCAAAGTTCTGACTGACTAACTGACTGACAAAACTATCAACCCACAGCCTAAACTGCTGGTCCGAGACACATGAAAATTGAAGGTGTTTTTTATGAAGTGTACGTATCCACTGAGAAAGGGTTTTTCGAAATTTCATCCCAAAGAGCCTTGTCTTATTTTCTGGTCTATCCTTATTGTTTGTTGTTATTTTCTGTGTAGTAAACGCTTATTCTATTCTATCCTATGTAGTTAGGTAGCCACCCGATATAAAAGATTCATATGCATCCGACTCCGCGACGTCGCACTACATTGCTGTAGTCTTGCTATTGTCATATTTGATCGGAACAGTTGCTGTAGGTACCTAAGTGTACACACAGCAACGGAGTTACTTGTACAGGGCTGCTATATGAAGATTCGTTTTTCTAAGAAAACTATTATATATACTTCTATGGAATTGAGTAACAGTGTACGATTACACTAGGCGGTGGTGGCCGAGTGGGAAAGTAACCGACATGCACGCAAGAGGTGCGAGCTCGATCCCGGGCGGCAGTACCAATGTTAATTTCGCTTTGTGGAATTTATATGAATTAATCTAAGGATTTACCATCTGCTAACGGTGAAGGAAAACGTCGGGAGGAAACCCACATGTCTTAGAAGAAATTTTAAAGACATGTCTGATTCACCAAACCGCATTAGACCAGCGTGTGTGAATGCCTAAACCCACTCTCTCTCTTATAGAGAAGAGGAGACCCGTGCCCAGCAGTGGGACATATATGGATTGATATATAATGTACAATTAGACTAAACCTATTTATATTTAGATATAACTATATTTCACACACAAATTCATCCATTGGTTTTCCTAAAAAACTAATCTTCATATATATATATATATAGCGGCCCCGCAAAGCTAACTCCGTTGCCGACCGTACCTGCATATACCTATGTACTAATTATCGCCACATAACGCCGAGAACAGTTGTAAAGCTTCATTTTGTTCTTCTTCTTCCACTTCGCCTTCCAGCCAGAATGTCTCCATCATTCCTTTGCCCTACGATAATTAAAACAGAAGTAGGTAAGGATATTATTGGATATAGCTGCTGGATAGTAACTTCCCGAGTCACACTAAAAGCTGTACCTTTTAATAACTAATAAGACTGTGGCGTACGCATGCCGCGTACAACACCGGAGCACCCGCAGCCCTAAAAATCATCAACGTGCATCCGCTCGCGACGCGCTACATCAGCCGACTACGATGCAAGTTACAGAGCCAAGCAATTTATACGTGGCATATTTATACGTCGACAACGGTGCCGTCTGGTGGCGAATAGCAACTCCAATCTCAACACACGCTGATTGGTTCCCGCCAAAAATATATCTGTAATCTTAAAGCTAAATGTAAATACGCATCGTGATTGGCCAATGTTCAGATATCGCTCCTGTAATGTTTAGATGTTGCGTGACCTTATTTGTGTATAAAGATCGATCAAATTTGTAAATAAATCAGTTCAGTCCCTCCCTCTATCCCCCGACTCCCCTACCCCCTCTCGCTCCCGAAGCCCACTTCCGCTCCGCAACCCCAACCTCCGCACCCCGTCGCCTGCGACATTCCGCACCCTCCGCACCCCGTCCCCCCCGCGCGCTCCCCGCGCCCCCCGCCCCAGGGATGCCTCATCCTCCAGCCGCGCTAGCGCGATGGAATTAGGCGGTGACATGTGCGCCGCCGACTCCTCCTCCGACTCCTCAGACCACGGTGAGGGGTTCACCGTGGTTCTCCGCAAAGGGGGAAAGAGACGAACTCGTTCGTCTCCCAACCCGGCGCCCTCCAAGACGCCTAAGACGTCGCAACCCGCACCGAGGCCCGCCTCCCCCGGCGACCGCCAGCCCTCTTCTCCCTCCCCCCCCGCCGCTCGTAAAGAGCCTCCACCTCCGCCCTTGTTCATTCAGGACAAGGACAAATGGACCACCGTAGCTGGATGGTGCACTCAGCACCATATCAACTTCTCATCGGCCCGCTCCACGCCCCAGGGCATTAAGGTCCAAGTGACCTCTTCCAAGGATCACAGGGCCCTAACCAAACTGTTGAAGGAGACAAAGGTCTCCTTCCACACATACGCTCTCCCTGAAGAGCGCCTCCTGCGCGTAGTCATACGCGGTGTCCCTAAGGAATTGGCCGTAGACGCCATTAAGGAATCCCTTAAGGCCCAAAACCTACCAGTGCACAACGTGCATCGTATGGTACGTGGCAAGCACCACGAACCATACGACATGGTGCTAGCATCGCTGGACCGGTCCGAGACCGGGAAGGCAATATTTAAAATCAAGTCCATATGCCACTTGTCCGGCATATCAGTAGAGCCCCCCCTAAGGAAAGGCATCATCTCCCAGTGCCATAGATGTCAGCTCTATGGTCACTCAGCGCGTAACTGCTTCGCGCGACCTAGGTGCGTCAAGTGCCTAGGTGATCACGCCACCGCCGAGTGCAGCCGCCCTAAGGATAGGGCCCTCTGCACAGAGCCCCCGTCATGTGTCCTATGCGGACAAGCAGGGCACCCCGCCAACTACCGCGGATGCCCTAAAGCTCCCCGGCCCCCCCCAAAATCATCATCTGCCCGCTCCTCATGGGCCACCAAAGCAGTGGTGCACAACCCCCCGCCCCTCAGGCCACAACGCTCCTCCCCATGGAACGCACTCAACTCCCAGAGTGAGTTCCCCCCCATGCCCAACACCATACCTCCCCTTATGGGACTCACAATTCCCCCACCTCCCCTTATGGGACTTTCAATCCCCGTACCCCCTACCCCAACTCCTAACGCCGCCGTGGTTAATAAACATCCCGCGCAAAATATTAAAACTGTCCCGACACCGGTCCGCACCGGTGTCAGTCCCAAGAACCCACCGGGCGACTCCGATCTCGCCCTGGTGGCACGCTTCGCTAGCGTAGTTAACTACGCTGAGTTGCGTGAAATGGCGGCTCTCATTAGAGAAAACGAGGGTAACCCCATGGCCCTCTTTGAGGTTTCGATTAGGTACTCGACCGTGTTCGAGAGATTAGGGAGTTTTAGGGTTCACCCGTAATGGATTTAGGCCACACAGGTAGAGTCAAACCGAGATCCCTCCGCATAGGGAGTTTCAATGCAAATAGCATTAGAACGCAGCGCGACGAGATCGCTACCTTCTGTAGCGATCATCAATTAGACATTCTTCTAGTGCAAGAGACATTTCTAAAACCATTTCATAGGAATCCTAGAATTGCGAACTATCACATAGTTCGTAACGACAGGGTTCATTCTGCCTGCGGGGGCACGCTCATTTATTATAAAAGGTCCTTGCACTGTTCGCCTATGGATCCTCCAAAGCTTGACCACATTGAAGCTTCGGTCTGCCAGATTGGCATGACAGGACATCAGTCTATTGTTGTGGTGTCGGTCTACTTACCGCCAGGCGGATCTGCCGACAACCCTAGGCCGTTACTTAGTAGTGACGTCCAAGCCCTCCTCGACCTAGGTAGCTCCGTCCTTCTGGCGGGCGACCTAAACGCTAAGAATTCTCTTTGGGGCTGTCTCTCGACAAACTCTAAAGGGAAAACCTTAGAACTCTTATCCGGGTCATTGAACTTTGATATTATTGCGCCTTTAGAGCCAACTCATTACCCTAGTAACGTCAATCACAGGCCAGATATTCTAGACGTAGCACTTCTGAAGAACATAAACCTACGTTTGTGTTCGATCGAAGTGTTGCAGGAATTGGACTCTGATCACCGACCTGTTATCATAGACTTTGCCCCTAGGTTAGGTCCCCCTGGTACAGGTCAGCCCACTCAAACTAGGAGATGTACAGATTGGGGTCGACTCGGAGAAAGCCTGAAGTCGACAACCGCTGTGCATCTTGACGGGATACCCGATAGCATACTGTCTGTGGGTGACACGGTGGGGGCGATCGACTCTCTTACAAGTCACGTGCAATCGTTAATTAACGATTGCTCGCGAGAAGTACCAGTGGCAGAAAAAAATAATCGCTGGCGCCTTCCCGACGACGTACGTGATTTGATAAGGGAGAAGAACGCCTCTATCAGAGCCCATGACCGTTTCCCCTCCGAGCCCAATAGGGCACGAATGCGCACACTTCAGCGTGCCGTCAAAGCACGTATTGACAAAAATATCGTCAGATACAATGGGAGACAACCCTGAGCGAGCTTGAGCCTACTCATCTCGCTTTTTGGCAGTTGTCGCGCGCCTTAACTAAGGACACCGTTGTTTCACTACCCCCATTAAACAGACCCAACCTCCCTCCCGCATTCGACGACGTCACGAAGTCCGAATGCCTGGCGGACAGCCTGTCGCTTCAATGTACGCCTAGCTCACTTCCAGTCGACCTAGATCACGTCCTTGATGTAAACACTGAAGTTGAACGGAGAGCTTCCCTCCCGTTACCAGAAGTGCCAGAAGGGGATGAAAATCCCCTACCCCCCATTACGTCCGATGAGGTTGAAAAGATCGTCAGAGGATTACAAACCAAGAAAGCCCCTGGGTCGGACAGAATCACGAATCGAGTCATCAAACTCTTTCCTCCGATTCTCATCTCCCTCATGACCGCGATCTTTAGCGCGGCCATGTCCCACAACATATTCCCACAGCAGTGGAAAGAAGCCACCGTCATAGGCATTCACAAACCGGGCAAGCCCCGCGCCGAACCCACTAGTTATCGCCCCATAAGTCTACTCAACGGCTTGGGTAAGATTTATGAAAGACTATTATATAGTCGCCTGAAAGCGTACGCCGATGCAAATCTCCTCATCCCACACGAGCAGTTTGGCTTCAGAACCAAACACTCGTGTGTTCAACAAGTCCATCGTATAGTTGAACACATCAGCGATCGGTTCCAGAGGAACATGCTAACAGGAGTACTCTTCTTCGACGTAGCGAAGGCATTCGACAAAGTGTGGCACAATGGCTTAATTTATAAGCTATTTACTATGGGCGTGCCTCACAGACTCGTGCTCATCATACGAGACTACTTGTCGAATCGCCAATTTCGTTACCGAGTGGAAGGGTCACTATCCTCTCCCCACCCCATTCAAGCCGGGGTCCCGCAGGGATCAGTACTCTCGCCCCTATTGTTTGCACTGTACACCAGTGACATACCTTTGCACCGGTCTACGCAATTAGCTATGTTTGCAGATGACACTGCTATCTACTACTCTGGTAGATGTCCTCAGGCCATCACTAAGACCCTCCAATCCGCGGCCAATGCACTTGGTGCTTGGTTTAGGAAATGGAGGATCGAGGTGAATCCCGTTAAAAGCCAGGCAGTGCTTTTCAGCAGGAGAAGACATAATCTTCATCCCCCGCAAATTAAAATGTTCGGTGATCCGATCCCTTGGGAGAAGAAAGCCAAATATTTAGGTGTAATCTTAGACGATCGTCTCACCTTCAAACCCCATATTAAAGCCGTCCGCGACCGCGCCCGACTCGTTCTAGGTCGGCTTCATTACTTAGTCAATAAAAAGTCAAAACTTTCCTTACGTAACAAAGTCAGATTATTTACAACTTGCGTTAGGCCGATCATGACTTACGCGGCGCCAGTTTTCGCACACGTAGCGCCTTGCAGGATCCAACCATTACAAGTAGTTCAGAATCGCTTCATGCGCAGAGCCACGGGAGCACCGTGGTTTATGCGTAATGAAAATTTACATTTAGATTTAGATCTGCCGACCATCAGGCAGTTCATTAAACGCTGTTCTCGCAGGTTCTTTGACTCAGCCGCCACACACATCAACCCTTTGGTAGTAGCGGCAGCAAATTACACTCCGTCAGGGATTTCACGCACACGCCGCCCTAGGCACGCTCTCGTTGAGCCCGACGACGCCATCACACTCCTCCAGTTAGAGCGAAATAACACTCAGACCCACACTGCACATAACCGCCCACGGTTCCGCCCCCGCCGCAGGGGAGTTAACAAAAAAAGGGAACCGTCGTCGCGTAATAATAATGGCCGGCCCATTTTGTTCAACAACGCCCTAAGCCGAGGTCCTAGCCCCACTTAGGGGGTGCCCTTAGGCAACGTTGTTTAGTTTATTTACGGTTGAGAGCCTTCCGCTCGCCGACAGACCGCGTAAAGTTGTGAAAGCCATCTGAGGCTAACAACTACACACACATAAAAAAAAAAAAAAAAAAAAAAAAAAAAAAAAAAAAAAAAAACAGTTCAGTATTGTACCTCGAAACGTCTTTACTTTACCATACTAGCGACGGTCTAAGGGCTCTCAACCCATCCGGTCTAGTTCTTCAAACCCTACCTACTCTTACTAGCGACGGTCTAAGGGCTATCATACCCGTCCGGTCTAGTGCTTCGAATTACCGACCTCTAGGGTCAGCGACCTCACACTGATCCTAAATTGGTGACCCCTACAAACCCTATCCAAGATGTTTGAACACATCCGCATCATCGCTCAAGTTACCAGCGTATTACCTACTACCCAGCTGACTGCGTGTATCTACATAACACGATGTCGAGCGAAGATAAACAGCTACTTAGCGACGCCCAGGGAGTTACAACCGTTACGAGCGACGTAGCTACTATATCGCTGCCTGCACGACTACCACCATTCTGGCGGCAGAACCCCCGTTTATGGTTCGCACAGTTTGAAGCCGCCGTCGCTGCCAGCAAGATAGGAGAAGAACAAAAATTCAACCTCGTCGTCCCGTTACTCGGCTGCAGCGACCTAGAACAAATTGCTGACATCATTTTAGACCCACCTGCTACCGGTAAATACATCACACTGAAGAATAGGCTCATCTCCACGTTCCAGGAATCAGATCATCGCCAGCTACAAAAGCTACTTGGTGGCCTAGAGCTCGGCGATTCAAAACCCAGCCAGTTACTTCGCAAGATGCGTGACCTAAGTGGGAAATTACTAACAGACGAAGCGCTCAAGGTTATCTGGCTAAACCAACTACCATCACAAGTACGTGGCGTGCTATCTGTCAACACGGAATCATCACTAGAAGTCCTAGCTGCGATGGCCAACAAGATGATGGAACATTTCGAACCTGCCACAGTCGCCGCGATAAAAAGTGAAAATCCCATAAATAATAACCTAAAATTCGACCTATTAACGAAACAAATCGAAAAATTATCACTAGAAGTAGCCGAATTAAGAAAATACAACCTACGACCGACGTACCGCTCAACGCAGAGATCACCGCAACCGCACCGTCCGTCCTTACAAGGTCACGGTCGCTACGTAATGCGCCCGCGTTCCCGCTCTAATTCAAACCGACGACAACCGGGCGACGCCGACTGGTTATGTTTTTATCATTACCGCTATGGGGATGAAGCTCGCAAATGTGAATCGCCTTGTTCGAAGACTAAGACAATTAATAAAGAGGAAAACTAATGAAAACATCGACTATGGCGGGCGTCGATGTTAATCAAGGAAGCCACCGCCTATGTAGGTATAATAGATAAAAACAACCAAGAAAAGTTCCTAATCGATACCGGAGCTGATATATCAGTACTAGCTGCGAAAAACAAATTTGCAAAATCAACGCAAAGTACGAGTACATACAAGTTACACGCCGCGAACGGCACAGAGATACGTACCTACGGAGAGCGAACACTTCAGCTCAACTTAGGCTTACGTAGAAGTTTTAAATGGACATTCACCGTCGCCGATGTGAAGACATCAATACTGGGTGCAGACTTCCTCGCAAAGTACAAGTTAATAGTAGATTTACATCAAAGAAAACTTATCGACCGAATCACCGACCTAAGCGTAAACGCAATTATACATAAATCAGAAGAGACCGTCTACATAGTAAATCGCAACCACGCTTATCACGACATCTTAAAACAGTATCCCGACGTCCTGCGACCTATGTCACTCAAGACTACAGCGAAACATGACGTCGTGCACTGCATAGAAACAACCGGACAACCTATCTACTCTCGACCACGCCCTCTACCGCCGGACAAGTACAAAGCTGCGAAATTAGAATTCGAGAGAATGATGGAAATGGGCATATGTAAACCATCCAGCAGTCCTTGGGCTAGTCCACTACACGTCGTAAAGAAGAAAGATGGTTCACTACGTGTATGCGGCGACTACAGACGTCTTAACGCCGCGACTATACCCGACAGATATCCCATACCTAGACTTCAAGATTTTACCTACCAGTTACAAGGGAAGACAATATTTTCTAAACTCGATATGAAAATGGCATACTACAACATACCCATCTCGAAAGAAGACGCTGCTAAGACCGCTATCATCACACCGTTTGGATTATTTGAATTTAATTGCATGACGTTCGGCTTACGTAACTCAGGACAAACATTCCAACGTTTCATGCATGAAGTACTACGCGGACTCGACGACATCGTATTCTGCTATATAGATGATCTCTTAATATACTCCACCAACGAAAAGGACCATAGACAACATCTACAGCAGGTTCTCGAACGTCTCAACCACTTCGGAGTCACTCTCAACATCGATAAATGCGAATTTGGCAAAGACAAGACACAGTTCCTCGGTTATGAAGTTACAGCGGAAGGAATCAAACCCGCGAAAGAACGTATGGAAGCCATAGTAAACTATCCCAAACCTACTACAGTACAAGAATTACGAAGATTTTTAGGCATGATAAACTTTTACCGCAGTTGTTTACCACATCAAGCAGACCATCAATACCTATTAAACAAGTATCTACACAACACTAAGAAAAACGACAAATCACCTATACAGTGGACATCGGAGGCAGAGAAATCCTTTGAACAATGCCGACAAAGCATACTCGAAGCGACCACGTTAACTCATCCTATACCTACCGCACCGTTATGCCTACTCACTGACGCGTCTGACACTAGTCTCGGCGCCGTTTTACAACAGAAGATCGACAATATTTGGAAACCACTCGCATTCTACTCCAAGACGATGAGCGACACACAAAGACGATACAGCGTGTATGATCGCGAATTATTAGCTATATACACCGCTGTCAAAAGTTTACGACGTCTGATCGAGGGCAACGACCTCACAATATATACCGATCATAAACCACTGACCTACGCACTTACAAGAACAGCGAGTAGCAGCGACACACCGAGGCGAGAGCGACAACTTCACTACATTAGTCAATTCTGTACTAATATTAAGTACATACACGGAAATCGAAACGAAGCGGCCGACGCGTTATCACGTATCGCAGAAGTTGAAATCTTAAACAACACAATCGACTACAACAAATTATCCGCCCAGCAAGAGAACGACACAGAACTACAATCATGTATGAAACAGCCCAACCTGAACTTTACGCGCGTTAATCTACCTGGAGTTCAACGACCGATATGGTGCGAAACATCGACAGCGAACATTAGACCATACCTACCGCCGACTTATCGTCTAGTAGCCTTCAAAGCACAACACGAATTAAGTCACCCCGGAGTACGTACAACAAGAAAAATAATCATAACAAAATTCTTCTGGCCGAATATGAATAAAGATATAACTCTATGGGCAAGATCATGCATTGGCTGTCAGCGCGCGAAAATTCAAAAACACGTTATCAGTCCGCTCGGCGAGTTTCAACAATCATCGCGTTTCGAACATCTACACGTCGACATAGTGGGACCGCTACCTCCATCGAACGACTATAGGTATTTAGTTACGATGATCGACCGCTGCACTAAATGGCCCGAAGCAATACCTACACGCGATATCACCGCCGAGACAGTAGCGAAAGCAGTATACGACGGGTGGATTACAAGATTTGGCTGCCCATTACGAATTACCACGGATCAAGGTAGACAGTTCGAGTCGTCACTTTTTCACTCTTTAATGAAGAAACTTGGCGTCACTCGAATACGTACAACCGCATTTCACCCGCAATCAAATGGACAAATAGAACGATGGCACCGTACATTAAAAGCTGCATTGATGGCAAGAGCAGTGACTATCAAATGGAGCGAAGAACTACCTACTGTTTTACTAGGACTACGTACAGCACTATGTCAAGACACTTCAGTCAGCCCCGCATTGATGACCTACGGATCTACACTACGCATTCCGTCCGATTTCTTCGTGCCTACACAGCCGAACATCGAAGACGCAGAGTTCGTTCGTCAGTTAACTGAAACAATGTCGTCACTCACACCGAAGAAAAGATCTCATTCATCAAATCTACATACATTCATTCACAAAGATCTCGAAACATGTACATACGTATTTGTACGCAACGACACCGTGCGACGACCGTTGACCCCACCTTACGATGGCCCCTACAAGGTCATTGAACGCAGTACGAATGGCAAGCAATTCACATTACAACTACCACTTCGCACTGCAGTCGTATCCATTGACCGACTGAAGCCTGCACACCTGTATAATCACGAAACATCGCCTCTTTATTCACAAACGACTGCTACTGCGAAGAATACAACGACAGATGCAAATCCAAGTACAACAACAGCCCCGGGTGCATCAGTTCCAGTCACACAGCGAAGTACCTACATTACCCGCACCGGCAGAGCTATCAAACCCAACGTACGTTTCACTTGAGGGGGAGTGATGTGGCGTACGCATGCCGCGTACAACACCGGAGCACCCGCAGCCCTAAAAATCATCAACGTGCATCCGCTCGCGACGCGCTACATCAGCCGACTACGATGCAAGTTACAGAGCCAAGCAATTTATACGTGGCATATTTATACGTCGACAACGGTGCCGTCTGGTGGCGAATAGCAACTCCAATCTCAACACACGCTGATTGGTTCCCGCCAAAAATATATCTGTAATCTTAAAGCTAAATGTAAATACGCATCGTGATTGGCCAATGTTCAGATATCGCTCCTGTAATGTTTAGATGTTGCGTGACCTTATTTGTGTATAAAGATCGATCAAATTTGTAAATAAATCAGTTCAGTATTGTACCTCGAAACGTCTTTACTTTACCATACTAGCGACGGTCTAAGGGCTCTCAACCCATCCGGTCTAGTTCTTCAAACCCTACCTACTCTTACTAGCGACGGTCTAAGGGCTATCATACCCGTCCGGTCTAGTGCTTCGAATTACCGACCTCTAGGGTCAGCGACCTCACACTGATCCTAAAAGACTATTATGCGAGTCTTTAGTTACTGATATAGCTTTTGTAGGCTGGTCTTCTATCAGAGATGTGCGAGGATGCGTAGCGAAGGATGTGATTGGTAAGAACCAATAGAATAGCTGCGCTTAGCGAAGCTAGTAAATGAAGCGACTCTATTGGTTTTCAACAAACACATTCCTATGCGTCCTCGCACATCTCTAGTGAAAACGCAGCTTTTTAGTACCTACCTACATAAGTCTAGTTAATATCGAAACGGACACTAACGATTAAGAAACATAATCATTCTTATTTCTCATTCATACCAATGGTTTCAAAATGTATCAAACTCATTGCTATTGGTATTATACCATTCTCACATTTTGGACATTTTAGGAATTAGATATTTTGAGAATTGGAAATTATGGGAATTGGACTTTAAAGAGTTGGACATTATGGGAATTGGACATTTTAAAACCGTTGGACATTTTGAGAATTGGACATGTTGAACCTGAACGATAATTAGATAATGGTCTTTTTTATCAACATACCAAGCGAGAGAAGTTGCGAGTTGAAGATAGATGAAGTTAATTATCAAATTGTATCCAAGTCTAAGCAAATTTACCTTGACTTTGATAAGTCCCCTCTGGCGCAATCTAAATCTACCGGCTGGTAGTTGAGCCGCAGCCGAAGCTGTTATCTGGATACGTCCAGGCTGCAAGTAAAAAAGAAAAATCTTTTATTTTAAGTCTTATCTATCAGCCATGACTGTAACCGAAACTATTAAATAGGTACAATACCTTCAGGTGACTAATATACTAGCAATTTTATAAGCCATACATTTGAATTAGCCGCATATTGACATTTATTTGACTGGCCTGGTAGTCTAGTGGTTAGTGACACTGACTGCTAAGCCCGAGGTCGTGGGTTCGATTCCCACTCAGGACAAAATTTGTGTGAGTCTGGTGTAATTTGTGTCCGTGAGTTGTATGTTTGTGAAGTGCCCCGCGACACATGGTTTGTTTCCTAGTGCGGGAGTTGTCATAAAAAGTACCTACCCTTAGTATATCTGCCAGGAAGGAACTAGTGCCCTGTCCTGCCCAGAAAAGTCCCAATCAACAAGGCTGGGCAGTATGTTCCTCTTTCTCAATTACTACTATGGGTAGGTGGTTGAGAGGTTCTAATTAATAAAGATTCTCTGGAGATCTTGAAAACAGCCAGGAAGGTAATTTAGTCACGGTGGTAATTAATTTAGAGAGGTAGGGCACCATGCTACCGAGCAAGCCCGACTAGAGATGGACCTCCACCTTACAGAAGACCACAGCCAAATAACTACACATAGCGGTGTAGTTGTGTTCCTGTGTGTGAGCATCGCATCCCTAAATGAGCGCTGGAGACCTGCAGCGCTCATTTAGGGATGCTTTTGAAAGAAACGTATTCCTATCCCAGGGATACTCCCATCTTAAAGCCCTGGTGTAAAAAATGGTTTGGCAACACGCAAGTAATACCTCTGGTATTGCAAGCGTCCATATTTAGGTTACGGTAACTGCTTAACATCAGGCGGGCCGTATGCTTGTTTGCCACCCAATTAGTATTTAAAAAAATGGTTGAGTTCTCCAGAGTAAGTATTGCGTTGTAAGGTATGTTGGTACCAACCTCAGAAGTCGTTTGCATCCTACTGGCAGTGTTAACTGTGTCTCCTACCAGACAATACCGCGGCAGACGTAATCCTAGCACCCCAGCCACTACCGGCCCTGTGTGAATACCTGTTGACATTTCACAAATGTAATACAAACACATATTACAAGGAAATAATTAATACATATAATTATGAAGATCTCAAGTAGGTACAACTCTCAATAAATACATTCAACCTCCTTCACATATACACATCACATTCACACACATAGATATTAAGATGTTGCCTGATCTTTATCTTGTTTTATCCTAGACGTACGAGTAAGCCAAAAGGAAAATCGTCAATCCGTAATTGGCTGTAGAATTAGTTAAGCAAAACTGTAATACTCACAGATATCGATTTTGTGAAGAAATAAATAAATAAACTTCTCTCAATTGGGAGTACGCATTCTTCTATAATCGTCTCGGTTGGTGAGGTGAGCCTACAGTTTTATTTTGTTACCTCAAATTGTCTGGCAATAAAAAGAATGGCCTAATTTGTTGCCAATTCTCAAATCAAATCAAGTTTTTTTTTTTTTACCTGTATAGGTAACCTGTGGATAATTAAATTTAGGCCCCCTAAATATACAGCTAACATAGATATGTTAGCTGTACCTATATTTAGGGGGCCTCATATTTTTGCCACTTTAGTGATAGGTATAAAAATTAAATGACATCTTACCGATAGTAAGTACAGGTATAGCTTGAGAAATAGCTAACGCAGCGCTGGCAGCTGCGGCAGTGTGTGCGCGCTGACGTCCTGGAGCTCCCGACACCAGCATATACACTGTTCCTACGGTCTCAACCTGTAAAGTACAGTGAAGTGAGAAAATTAAAAACTTAATTTTCTGGCCGGTGACTGCTGAGTTGAACCCGAGATATAGTACCTACCACCCTTGGACCCCAGGCCAGATGAAACAATGGCCTGAAAAAAAGTGGCTAGAATAGACAGACTGGATATGAAAGTCCAATCTTTCAAGTATTATTAGATGCCTACGCAAAAAAGAGAGGTGCATATTCTGCTGAGGATTTAACCGTTATTTCTAACATGATTCCATTCGCTGTATCACACAGTTCATCAACCGCATTTTTATAAGGAGGTCATGGATATATCAAGCTTTCTTTGGCTTAAGGGACAAAACGGGAATCTAAAAATGGAGGTGGCACATCAAATGCCCATCATCATTTTAGCAGAAAGACTCTTCCGTCCACTGCTGGACATAGACATCCACGAAGGATTTCCACATTTGGTGTTTCCACGATGCGTCTTTGAGTTTAGTATTAGCCTACCTTATAAACTCTATGTATGTCAAGGAGCCTGTCGATCCTGGAGTACACATCGTTCATGTAGTCAACAGTTTGCATCACGTCGGTGCGCGTGTCTGCTTGAGCCAGTTGCACGCCGCAGAATATTATTGTCACGTTATCGAACGCCTGCATTCAGATAATTTTACAAGGTTTAGGATGGTATACAATGGTAACTAAAAACATACTTACTAATAATAATTAAGGCATTGCAGGTTGTTACCTCACAAGCTCCCATAGGGTCCTTTCCAGCTCTCAAATGATCTGCAATAGCTTTAGGTATCATAGAATACAAAAGCTGATCTCCCCTCTTCTTCCACTGGTCTAGAAGCCTACAGGACTTCTCTAACGAGAGACTCCTGCTTTCTGCCTTCTCGAAAAGCAGCTCTAATCGTGAGAGGTGTTGCCAACCTTGCAGCAGCATTTCTTTTGAGAGGCCGTGGCCATTCATGTCGGCGAGGTATAGACCGGCTTGTCGTAATTCATCTAGATCGTTGAAACTGAAACATTGGGTAAAAATATGCTTTACTTACACGCACAAGGAGTTGCATATTGCTCTGTTACAAATAAGTTTTAAATAAACATTTGTTTGTCAAATTTTAATATTACATTAAGATACTCAGATTGGGGTTTTATGTAGTTTAAAAAAAGAGGAGAGACTTCTAATTATATTTTCTTCAATGTCGCGACCAATTGGCTGACAAAAAGTTATGTGCCATGAAGAGAACTGGTATAAGTCAATTACCTACTAGTTTGTTACAATTAAAATTGACTGCACGTCCAGTTTTGTGGTGTAGCTGGTGGTTTTGTGGTGGATATTAACACCATGCCATTCCACAAGAGACAAAACTTTGTGTGATCCGTAAATCTTTGTAGAATTTGGTAGACTTGATTTAGTTTGTCTTTATCGTTTTTTGCTTCTGGTCTTGCTAAACTTAAGGAGGCGCCAGGCATGAAGGAGCCTCCGAGCGCCCCTTCATGCCATGTGCCCTAGGGCCGTCACCCTACCCCCCCCCCCCATTCGAAATTTTTCGCATTTATACTATTAGTACCAATAGATGGAATGTATTGGTACGGTGGGCAACGGAGTTAGCTATACAGAGCCGTTAGATGAAGATTAGTTTTGTACGAAAACTAATGTATGAATTTTTGTAAAATATATTTTACACTTTTACTAAATTCCACAAAAATATATACAATGGTTTTCTTAAAAATGAATCTTCATATTGCGGCCCTGTACAGCTATCTCCGTTGCCGTGTGTAGTGTGTACATACATAGGACTGCACAAGAAGATAAGTGCATCGATCTCTTCCAGCAAATAGATCGGTCCCCGCAACAATATCGATCTTGCGCCGTGCGAACCACGCCTTGCTTCTGCACCGCCACGTCCCCTATATCTCAGCAACTCCAGGTCGAATATCATCGTCTGCATACACACCACCTAAGCCACAAATCAGTCATACGTCACAATTTTCGTAGTTAACGAAATATAAGTAACTAGCTGTTGCCCGCGGCTCCGCCCGCGTGGATGTCGGTTATCACTGCAAAAAGTAGCCTATGTGTTATTCCAGACCTTAATCTATCTCTGTGCCAAATTTCATCCAGATCCGTTCAGTAGTTTTTACATGAAAGAGTAACAAACATCCATCCATCCATTCTTACAAACTTTCACATTTATAATATTAGTAAGGAAGTAGGGATTCTTAAAGTAAGCAGTTATCGTTCTCTAGCTCTTTAAAGCTTTATTGCATTAAGAGAGATAGGGCACCATACTATGGCTAGTATGGTTGCTGGGTTGCTGGCGCAAGCCCGACTGGGAAAGAACCACCTTACAGAAGACCACAGCCATATAACTACACACAGCGGTATAGTTGTGTTCTTGTTTAAGGATGTGTTTTTAAGGAAACGTATTCCTATCCCAGTGATATTATACATCTTAAAGACCTGGTGTAAAAAAAAATTAGCAAGCAAAACACCCGAGATACGAGTCACTTGCAATGCCAGAGCATTGCTAGCGTCTATAGGCTACAGTAACTGCTTAACTTCAGGCGGGCCGTATGCTTGTTTGCCACCCAAGCAGTATGAAAAGAAAATATCAATAAAATAGGTAATATTCTTATCAGTGTACCTTGTCCCAAGTAAATGCTACTTTTGGTTTTCTCAGCCGCAATATTTCTGCGATGGGTGATTTCTCCATGCGGTCGTATGGTCCTCCCCAAGCGGCCACCAGCTGAAAACGAAACAAAGAAATTATTAACAACGTAGGTACTTAATAAAAAGATCTAAGTTTACTAGGTAGATAACTTAATTGCATTGTTATTTATTTCATCTTCCTGCAAACAAATTGCACAGGGCGGACTAAATTAATTAAAGGCCTAAGGAATTTTCTGCTTGCCAACATCACCCAAAGCTTAGGTGACAATATAAAAATTTAAAAGGAACGAAGAAATGGAATACAATACAAATTTTATAGCCTACGGTGACCGCCTCGGTGGCTCAGTGGTCGATGTAAATGTCTGCTGGTCACGAAGTCCCGGGTTCGATCCCCGGGTCGTGCAAAAAAATTATATTGGTTTTTTTATGTTAATAAATTCACAATAAATGCCCAGAAAAAATAATGGGTCGGCAACACGTAAGCGATACCTCTGGTAGTGCAAGCGTCCATAGGCTGCGGTAACTGCTTAACATTAGGTGGGCCGTATGCTTGTTAGCCACCCAAGTAGTATAAAGAAAAAGATGGATTGGCGGTGTTTACATCCCTCGTGAATCTAAGATCACGTAAAGCTGTTGGTCCTTCGCCTAATCTTTCTCCGGTCGCTTCGGATTGCCGTCCCATTCTGATGACGATCCCGACTCTCATAGTCCGCTATGAGAGTGAGGAAATGAAAAATGTAGGTACTTGTGTTTTCGCACACACTAGTGTACTAATATCTCTCGCGCAGATGGCTAGTCTCCGTTGAGATTAGCCGCCGTGACGAAAATTCGGTCACAACAACTTATAAGTAGCCATCTCACCCATAAGACGTCCTCTGCTGGACATAGGCCTATGAAATTTTCTATAAAAAATAATCTTTTAATGATCATTGGAGACCTGTAATCACATTAAATACCCCAACCACCGCTGCGATTTGGCTGTAGGCTTCGGTAAGATGTAGGTCCCTTTCCCAGTCAGGATTGCACGCTTATATGGCGCCCTATCTCTCTTGCTTACTCTACATCAGAGTCTCTTTTAATAAACAGTTGTATATGTTTTATCTACTTTTACTTCGTTACCTTTTCTCCAGCTGTGAGGATCTTCATTCTCCTATCCAGTAGTACTCCAAACGGGAAGAGTTGCAGCAGCAATGAAGCTGGAACCGCTGGTAATGGACACGGCAGACTCTTTCGTAGCATTAGCGACTGGACCTGTAATTAGGTACAAAAAATAAATAGGTAGGTATTCATATCTTTATCTTTTTTTTTATTCTAATTGGACGGCCAATTTGAGCAAGCCCGTCTGGGGAAGGACCTTACAGAAGACCACAGCCAAATAACTGCACACAGCGGTGTAATTGTGTTCCTGTGTGTGAGTACAGGTCTCCAGCGCTCGTTTAATGATGCGTTTTGAAAGAGACGTGTTGACACCCAAGTAGTATAAAAAAAAACAAGCTTACAACCCGCCTGATGTTAAGCAGTAACCGCAACCTATGGACACTTGCAATACCAGAGGTATCATTTGCGTGTTACCGACTCTTTTTTTATGCCAGGGCTTTAAGATGTGGTTAGAAAAACATTTCTTTCAAAACGCTTCCCTAAATGAGCGCTGGAGACCTGTACTCATACACAGGAACAAAACTACACAGTTGTGTAGCTGCCTGCTTTACGCGGGCTTCATCCCCAGTGACAGTGTCTGGGCGCACCGGGGACACTGTTCTACTGCCCCAGTCTCCCCGGCTTCTTTGAACGAGTATCCAGTGGGTAATCCCCAAGGACGGGCGGTCCTTGGGGTAAGGTATCTTACCGGGTACCTGGATAAGTAAGAATAAGGTGGAGGTCCTTCCCCAGTCGGGCTTGCTCGATAGTGTGGTGCCCTACCTCTCTTAATATATATATTTTTTTAATAATAATATTTTGGGACACCTTACACACCGCCATCTGATCCCAAACTAGACAGAGCCTGTATTATGGCAACCAGACAACTGATAAACATACTTATATATTTCTAAATGCGTACATATTATAGATAAATAACACCCAGACACAGAACAAACATATATGCTCATCACACAAAGATTTGTCCTTGATGGGAATCGAACCCATGATCTCCGGCGTAGCAATCAGAGTCACTAACCACTAGACCAACAGACCCGTCAAATTTAAATTTGTTTTTAAAAAACTTAAAGTGTTATTATACATTACTTATAGATGTTTTGTAGTCATCATCTCAACTCATAAGCGTCCCACTGCTGGGCACGGGTCTCCTCCATAAATTTGGAGGGATATTAGCCTAGCGTGGTATAGTATACCACGCTGGCCAGACGGGTTGGTATAGGGTTTCGTTTCGAGTTTTCCCTCTCTTGCAGTGGATATTGTCTGCCTGACTTACTCCCTTAGTCGACTCTTACGACACCCACGGGATGGAATGGGGTGGTGACATTTGTATTCTTAATCCGTCACCACACGGACCAATTTTGTGGTACAACAACACAGTTATTAACCGTGTACAGCAGATTAAATCATTTAACTTAATCTCCCTCTTGTCGCTGTACCTAATTGTCATAAAAGTAATCTACTTAAGATCAATGATCTCGAACTGTTCATTTAATAAAGTGATGACGCCAATCGTGAGGCGGAATGTATTTGTTAATTAGATAAAACGATTGTTTTGTTGTTCTTCTTCTTCTTCTTATCGTTTGGTTAATTGTTAACCTGGTGACAGAGTTATTTAGATCGTCCATATTTAGGCCTCTGTCGTGATCTAACGACTGTTAATAATCGGGACCGACTTTTAACGTGTCCTCCGAAGCACGGAGACGCTCGGATGAAATACCACTATGCGGTCACCCATTTATAGGGTTACCGCGCCCTTGGTTGCTTAATCCGTTGATCGTTTACCGAACAGCGAGTGTACCTGGCTATGAGCGCCTCTGTTTTAGTTTTGTTGTTATAACTGTACAAGTCACGATATTTTCTGTGAAGGGGTAAGCAGAGAGGTATGACACGACTGTTTTATAAAAAAAAAATATTTTATTCTATCACTATTAAGAGAGGTAGGGCACCATACTAGTGAGCCCGACTGGAGAAGGACCTCCTCGTTACAGAAGACCACAGCCAAATTACTACACACAGTGGTGTAGTTGTATTATTGTGGGTAAGTACAGGTTTTAAAAGCATATTTAATATATTTAGCTCATTTTTCCATACCAGGAAAATTCCATCATAAAACGATAGTGTTTATTTTTGGGTCGGCAACACGCAAATGATAGCTCTGGTATTGCAAGCGTCCATAGGCTACGATAACTGCTTACCGTCAGGCGTAACCTTGTTTGTGAACTAAGTATTATAAAATGTGTTTAGTAAGTTAATTCATCTAGAATCTTGTATATAGGGCGCGGTGTCGCGGTCTTATCGCTAGCGGCGGCAATTTCTTCCAGTTATTTCGTCTGCTATTTTAGGTCCCATGTAAAAAAGGGGTGAGCCTATTGGCACATATTTATTACAACTTTATAAGTAGGTATATAAAGTTGTAATAAATAAATATGTAGTTGTGGAAATCCTTTGGGGAGGCCTATGTCCCACAGTGGACATCTTTTGGCTGAGATGATGATATATTAGGTTGGGGAAAAAGTCTTTTCGCATTATAGTATGTATGAACTTGTAATAAAATCTCTTTGGCTATACTATTTGTATCTGGCTGGTTTTGGTATCATCAATTGAAAGTTTAAATTTTAAAGAACGTAATTCCAAATTCAAATTAGGAAAATGTATGATTTTCATTAAAATTTGTTTTTCGTACTGTCAAGATGAGTGAATCTAATGAAGAAGTTCGATACATTTTAAAATTTTACTACAAAAAAGGTAAAAATGCAACGCAAGCCGCGAAAAAAAATTTGCGAAATTTGAATACTGAACCTGTACTCACTATCTCACTCACAGAAACATAACTACGTCACTGTGTATTGTTATTTGGCTGTGGTCTTTTGTAAGGTGGAAGGACCTCCACCTTGCTTTTTGTTTTATATGGTGCCCTACCTCTAAAGCAGGGCGCCCGCGAGCAACTTAATTGCACGGCAACTTCATTGTCTCTGTCGCAGTCACAATTCAATAATACCGTGAAAGACAATGATGACTGCCTTTTATAATATAAATTTGACAGATTGAAAACAAAAGAGAGAAAAAAAGCAAAAAGTAAAACACGTGTGATTTAAATTTATTACCAAATTCGAACTTTTGTTTTTTTTTTTTCCTTTTACGTTTTAATTAACATTTAAGGTTTTATAGCAAACGATATTAAAATTCTCTTTATTATAAAGTTAGCTTCATGCATGTAACATTATTAATTTGAAAGATACAGAGGATTTTAGCGCCGACCCGAATTATTTGTCCACGAGTGTATGTATATCTAGTTTAATTTCGCGACCTAGTGACGTGATAAATAAAATTACATGTTTTTTATGTCGATGTACGAAAGTCACGTAACATGACAACACATAAAACCTTCATATTTCACCCAAGGTCATAGCTTAATTTCGCAAAGTAAACAGTCCTTGGGTAACGAACTTCAAGGGCCTTGGGCATGTACGTGTACCGCTATATCTCTAGTGTTGTAACTTTTTATAATATAGGTAGAGTGTTGGAATTAATCTATGTGACGATATTATACTAGGTACAAATTTGAAGATTCTGATGTCACGGGAAGTACCCTGTAGGTTTCGATTCCCTTGCGAGTGTCGAAAATTTGCGGAAATTTGTTTTTTTTATTTGTTTTATTAAAAAAGACAACTCCTTCACTAGAGAACAATCTCTGTGTCGCGGGGGACTTCACAAACATACAATTAACGGACACAAATTAATTACACCCACACTCAGAACAACACTTTGTGGGTCACACAAAGTTTTGTCCCTGTGTGGGAATCGAACCCACAAACTCGTGCATAGCAGGCGCATACTGCGGCCACTGGACCACCGAGGCAGTCAAGTCAAGTCAGTTTGCGGCATAAACGGCTCTATCTTTTGATTGCGATTGATTTTTTCACAGCTTTAAGGGACAGTAGACCTGAGTATTTGTTATAAATTTCAGCTTGATACCTCCTCCACGTGTTCCTGAGAAAAAGGGTCTTGACAGACAGACGGACTGACGGACAACAAACTGATCCTATACCTAAGGGTTTCGTTTTTTACTTTCGAGGTACGGCACCCTAAAAGGAATAGATGGGTTACCTATACAACATTCGATCTTCAAAAATGGCTAACTAACGAACGCTTAAAAACTTAACATTGCAATGCCCTATGACGCATGAGGTACCTAATTATCGTAATCGTGCCTTTTTTTTTTCATAAGTGCCACACATATAATAGTGCCAAAGAGACCCAAAAAAACGCATTCTGCGCAGCAGTAATTTGTTTTTGGGTCCATGTATGCGGTTATATTATAAGTTACAACCGGTATCTAACCGGTTTTATGAAAATGAATGTCTTTTTTTTCCAAATTGGTCATTAGTGCATTTTAAGTTCATAATAATATTTTTCCTAGGTATTACCGTAGTAAAACCCAGTGACGGATCTAGGTCATTGAAAAAGAGGGGGCAGACTGCGTAATTGCCGCCCCCTAGGCAAAATTACCGAACAAATAATATAACATTGTTGTCATTTTTTTTGGCAATAAAAAGAACAGCTAGACTCTAGTGACTGGCGCCTCCGAGTCTTTGCCGCCAGGGGCGACTGCCCCCTCCCCTACATCCGGGCCTGGTAAAATCTCCTGTAATGTTGTTTTGTAGATACTATACTCCAATACCAAATTATCAACCTGTTATGGAGGATCATATCCATTAATGCCATTAGTTCCAAATCTGTCGTATTGACTGTCTATTGTTGTTATTAGGTACTAGGTAAGTAGGTACTGCCATTGTGTTTAGACCTTGGTGGTCATACTTGCGTAACACTAGCAATACCTGAGTACAATCAGATAAATAAATAGGCTATTGTTGACATTTTTCACTAGTGTACCCGTGTCGCGGAGGACTTATCAAACAATATAATGCAATTAACGGACAGAAAGTACACCCAGACGGTATAAGTACAACTCCTGCACTGATAAATATTTGTTCTGTAAACAAATATTTATCAGTGCAGGAGTTGTACTAATACCGTTTTTTTCTTACAAATTAAATTAATTAAATATAAGTAGCTACTTATCAACACCTCAATGCATACTTAAAATTATAAAATTGACATGGAATTTTATAAAACTCCTCAATTGAATAATAACATTCTTGTAAAAGCCACATTCGCAGCGCAATGCAAAAATGTTTATATGGCAAAAGAGTTATTGCCCTTGGTAATGAATTGTAAATTAAAGGAGCCATGCTTACGCAACTTCGTCTGAAAAGTTCTAGTTTAGGAACAGGTATATCAAACTCTAGGTGATTTGCTTTTCTTTTATTTGAATTATTAGCTGTTGCCCGCGGCTCCGCCCGCATGGATGTCGGTTATCGCTGTAATAAGTAGCCTATGTGTTATTCCAGACCATAATCTATCTCTGTGCCAAATTTCATCCAGATCCGTTAAGTAGTTTTTACGTGAAAGAGTAACAAACATCCATCCATCCATCCATCCATACTTACAAACTTTCGCGTTTATAATATTAGCAGGATGTAGTCATATAAAGGAGATGAGAATACCTACCTATTATGAATAATCAACTAGTAGAAACGCACAATTGGGGACATTGCTTCATTACGTATGCTTCTGTTTTATAGAACATTCAATTCAATCTGTACCTATTGTTAAAAATATTACGTTTTATTGCTATCAATTTAGTTCTGTGAATGTAGCCCACAGACCAATAATGGCATAGCTAAAGTACCTATACATGCTAGTACCCCTAGTATCTATTACTTATTTAACTGCCTCGGTGGCTCAGTGGTCGATGTGTGTGACTGCTGATGCTGGGTTCGATTCCCGGGTCGGGCCAAAAAAAATATTCTGGCTTTACCTATCCTAATTTTTGCTGTAAACGTGCGCCACGATAGATCACATTAGATTCAATAATTTAAATTTAAACGGTCAACATTTATAAAATTAATTAATTTATCACTTCTTTAAATCTAATAGTTTGTCATATATTGTTTTATAACTATGTATAACTGTTAGATACACTTTATTTCAATTCACATTTAGGTACCTACTCTTTTACTTAGCATAACGCAGTTGCTCAACCTTTTTAGTATTGTGACCCTTGCGAATTACGTATCTACTTCATTTAAGCCAAATTCAATCTCTTTACAGGATCTATTTTCATATTAGTGACTTGTTTAATCTGTTCGTGAATTATTAGCGTTAGCATCTATAGCCATAGGTACATAATAACAACTCTGTCACCAGGTTGGCTATTAAACGCTATAAAAAAAATAGGTACCTACGTAAGTATGACGCTTCTTAAAAATACTTTTTTTTATACTACTTCAGTAGTAAACAAGCATAAGACCCGGCAGTTACTCTATGAAGTTAGACTATGGACGCTTGCAATAGGTACCAAAAGTAGGTACAATTTTTAACACCAGAGCCTCTAGACAAGTGGCTGCATGAACGATAGTAGAATCGAAAAGTCAAAAAAACAAATGTATGGGATTTGACATAAGTCTACGATATAATGTCGTAAACTTACGTCAAATCCCTTACATTTACTTTTTTGACTTTTCGATTCGACTATCGCTTGTGCCATTTGTCTAGAGGGGCAGGGCTTTAAGATGGAGGACGCATCCGTAACTGCAAATACATCTTTTAACATTAACGTGTACTAATGTATACCTGAGTTGATGATAATATACTTAATATAGGTATATTATCATCAACATAGCTAGTGACGAATTTCTACAGTATTCAGTCTCGAGCTAACCTTGTCCACCGGTAATATTATCTATGTCTATGCTACTGTATACTAATATTATAAAGAGAAAACATTGTTGATTCTAATGAACAATCTCAAATTGACTGATTTAAAGAATTCTAACACCTATACAGCGACTCTCTTATAATCTATTCGATCATCAGAATAATATACATATGTATACTTTTTTTTTATTAAGTAATAATCTTGCGATTTTCATCATCATTATCAGCGAGTAACATATGCAATATTATATTATAACAAAAATTAAATGACTCCTAACAAACCTAAATACATGTTTACCCTATGAAACCGGGTCGCTAGTATTACCTACATACCTATATGTTAATTCTAGCAGAAAAGCTGATACACCGCCAGCGCCACCAACCGGGTCCTTCATTAAAATCGGTCCACCCGTTTAGGAGGAGTTCAGTGACACACATGTACGGAAGAATTATATATATAAAGATATATAGTTCAATTTTCCTTTTCAAAAAAGACAACTCCCGCACTAGAGAACAAGCCGTGTGTAGCAGGGGCCTTACAAACATATAATTAACGGAAAAAAAGTGCACTCAGACTTGGAACAATTATTTATGCATCACACGATTTTTTGTCCCTTGTGGGGATCGAATCCACAACACGCCGCGCAGTGGTTAATAGCGAGGTAGCCACTTAAGCCACTGAACCAATTGTTCAGTCAATATAATCATGTTTTCAACTCAAATGCAGATGTATCTGCACCCCATTAGGTCGTCGACCCTAATGTTGAGAAACATTGACTTTTATGAATACATTTCATTCTCATAACAAGTCCCATTAATATCAAGGTTTCAATTTAGTTAAAACGATTGTAACGAGAGACAGTTACGAGTACATTTACAGGCCAATACCAATTTCAGATACCTTCGGTAAAAGGATTTGTTATTTATTCAGTAGTTTATTATTGGGTACAACGTAGACGAGCTTAATAAAGTAGCTGGAAAATGGCTTGCACAAACAAATTATTCGCAGCAATCTTGAGTTCTTTTGTTTTTCGAGAAAATATATTATTCTACTTCTGCTAGGATAAATGAATGTAAGCCGAGTAGAAAAACAATCGACATGTAATGTACGTAAGTTGCAAATTCGATCTCACCTATGGAAATATTAACCAACTGCTGAAAAACATGGTGACGAAATCATCATGGCCAAAATAAGTAGGTATCTACACTTAGTGTGGCGTTAAACCTCTCACGTATTCTATCTAACTTACTAACGAGGCAGTAAATTGTTTCTCTGAGCAAGGACACTGTCACTAAGCAACTGTTTGATTGAATATTTGTTACCCGCTATCGAATGTCGCAAATAATTGCCCCTAATTATGTGTATAATTTAATCCATCAACAAAATAACAGTGTTAGTCAGAGATCTTTGTAGGTACACACAGCAACGGAGTTAGTTGTACACGGACGCTATATGACAATTAGTTTTTTAAGAAAACCATTGTATATATTTCTGTGGAATTTGGTAACAGTGTACAATTAGACTAAACCTACAGATAAAAATATATTTCACACAAATTCATACATTGGTTTTCCTAAAAAACTTATCTTCATATAGCAGCCCAACCCCTCTAGACAAGTGGCATAAGCGGTAGTCGAATCGAAAAGTCAAAAAAGTAAATGTATGGGATTTGACGTTACTCGTAGTTTACGACATGATATCGTGAACTTACGTGAAACATTTACTTTTTTGACTTTTCGATTCGACTACCGTTTATGCCACTTGTATAGAGGGGCTGTACAGCTATCTCCGTTGCCGACCGTACCTATTTAAAATTTCAATGGCATGTATGTATTCCATGACGGTGGTAACTAAGTATTAGCGTCACGGATCGATAGATCTGCAAGGTCACGCAAGCTTGCCGCGGTCAGACCGTAGATGGGTGACCATTTCCTAAAAACACAGAAAGACCCCGCCGTGCCTCGGTAAGCGCGTTAAGCCGTTAGTCCTAGTCCTGGTCTCTCTCCGGTCGTGTCGGATTGCCGCCCGGACATACAAGCATCAGACAGAATTCAATTCAATTCAAATTATTTATTTCAGATTCTTTAAAAATATTAAAACAATCCATAACAATTATTCACACAAATAAAGATTAATCAAATAAAATAAAATACCACACAATTAAAAATATTATAAAATTATAAAATTACCGAACGGTCACAAGCCGAGAGGAGTGTGACACATGGACCTTTGTCCAGTACTCCATAAAGGCACAGTCTGTGTCCATTCGATCTACAATAGGTTTCAGGACGCTGTTGGGGCCGCCCCGCAGGCGGCGCATCAGGGACGCTATTCTCTTGCGATGTATAGCTGTGAAACCATCTACTTGAGCATCTGCAAACATACCTGATGCGCTACAAAAGCGTGGCAACCCCATCAACATCCTGAACGCATTATTATATTGGACCCGCAGGGCATTATAAGCCTAAGAATGATACTTGTGTCTCCTTTAGGTTTACCAACCGTTCTTATAGAAATACAAGCTATATTAAATAAAACTTACGTAATCACTATTGTCGAACTCGAGCCTCAGAACAGCCACGTAGTAGCTGCCTTCCATGCTCTCCTTGACTACAGACACCTTCAGCTTCAAAGAGAATATATCTTCAGCTATTTCATACAGCTGGCCTGTGACACAGAAACATAAACGAATATTGTTAAATTTTGACTGCCTTGGTGGTCCAGTGGCCGCAGTATGCGCCTGCTGTGCACGAGGTTGTGGATTCGATTCCCACACAGGACAAAACTTTGAGTGACCCACAAAGTGTTGTTTTGAGTCTGGGTGTAATTTGTGTCCTTTAATTGTATGTTTGTAAAGTCCCCCGCGACACAGAGCTTGTTCTCTAGTGCGGGAGTTGTCTTTTAAAAAAGAAAGAAAGAAAGAAAACATTAATCACCTGAATAGTAGGCTGGAAAATAGATTAGTTAGCTACAAAAACTCAAACCAAGTATGACTATTGTAAGACGCCCTAGAGCCATTACCACTAGGCGAATTTCATGAGGCAATTCTCATGCTATCTCAATATTTTCCTTTCAGATAACCCAGAGTTCCACTTTCTCATGTCTTTTATTTCAAGTAGACAACGGCATGACTGTGACCCCTGCATACACGACGTCCAGGAGCAGCGGTCACCATTAAAGTAAGGTAAAGTGGGGAAGAAAAACACATGCATCCCTCCCAGGTGAATCGGGAAGATACAATATCTTGATGATTATTCAAGCATCACGCTTCCTAGTTCCGTCTGAGACTATGAGACCGTGAAATGAGTCCAAACTACGGCAAGTAATCCCTCAGATAGAAAAGCTTTAGTATTAAAACTCCACTAACCCATAAGATAATGAGTGAAACCAGTCCTGGTGCTGCTGTACACTAGTTCAGCTCCGTGACGATGCGCGCGCGTCAGTTGCATACTAGGAGAGCGCATGCGCGGAAATGTGAAGCGCATGCGTTGATGGATGTTGTCTACTGACTGCAGAAATGTACAGAAGTACCGGCCGGTTGCACGGATCATTGTGTCGTAGCTGCACAAAAAAAACAACATAAAATTAACATCTTGCATTTTCATTATTGTATATGTTATCTCAAAGTTTACGAAATAAAGTTATTATTATTATAAAGGAAGACGCTCCAGCTAACTAATACTCAGCAGTATTAATAGCTAGTTTAGATCCTAACTAGTTGTGGGCAAGTTTTGCTGTACGCAAGGCATATTTCGAGGCTAATGAGGTGCCAGCTGATACTAAGATTGTTCAAGATCCAATCCACCTTAATGCAGTCATACACACTAACATAATCAAAGGCGGCATAAAGTATGTTCGATATACAAATATAGAACATGGCCAAACGTATCTGAAGTTCTACGCTGATTATAATAATGGCATTGGTTTTTTGTATGACCATATTGTCCCGTTTAAATGTACTGTTCATTTATTGTTAGTAAAACTCGAAAAAATCCATATACAAAATCCTCTCTCAATAATTTAGCACTTTTTTCAAAATTTTGGATATTTTTTACTATATTGTGGACCTTGTCAATACACCGTACGCATCTACATCGATTGATAAACCATCCCGTGTGGTTTAATATTTATTACCATTTAAACCACTACATGTGCAGTCAAAGGTTATCTAATAAAGTAAATTGATACCGTATTCATTTGCAAGTTTTGATAGGTTTGGTTACAAGTTATCTATTCCATAAATCGGTAGCCAAACCTAACATCAACTTGGCTCTGATATTATTCGACACGTAATGCGTAAACAATTTGAGTGACAGCAGGGTTATTGGCAATTTGGCGTAGTTTGAGATAAGATTTCTGTTGGCTTTATGTTGGGAATAAGATTCCGATGGTTATAATGTAAGGCAAGGACGTTTTATAGCTTTAACTTAGCTATAAAGAGAAATGTAGCAATTCGAATACAACTATTTGAAACTAGTAAAGGCTAATTACATTTAAGAGTTATCCGGTCGAAGTAAATGGCCGACAGATTAGGTACCTATAGTATTTGACTATTTTTATCACAGATGTTCATTGACATTGCTTGAAAAAGAACGCAGAGTTTTTTGATTGTATATCCAATAACCATACTTAATCAAATTACAACTTATGAACAGATTTTAATGATTTACACAAATGTTAAAATCCTTTTATTTTAGACATTGGTAATAAAAGCTCTATTTAGACTGAAAGAAGTCGTCAAGAATAATAAGCGTTGAATTCACGACATCATAACTAATGGCAGTAACACTTACCCATAGTTACTGAAGAACTTTACGAAACATCTGCCGAAGAAATGCATGACCTTCTCAGGAGTAGCAAACTTCTCTCTCAAAAAGTTTAGCTTGTCACTGCCGACGAGACTGAGACTGTTCAGACGTTGTCGAGCTGGAACCATGGACCCTCGGCGTTTGTATACGTCAATAGCAAGTGTACAACTGGATTTACGAGATACTGGCTTTCGTATCGAACCCCTTTTTCCACATTCAGATTCAGGTGAAGTTGGCTCAGATGTAGGGCCTTCAACTGGTGTTGTCTCAGGTATTACTTCGCCAGTTGTATCCTTAACTTTGTGACTATCAAGTTTGATTCCTAAACTTCTTCTTTGAAGTTCTCTGCAAACTACTTCCATTTCCTCGTTGATTCTACTTGTGGATGCGGCTACAGTTGGTCTGATCTCTTCTAAAGAATTGTAATCATCAATTTCCTTTTTCGTAACAGCTGTTAAAACATTTGTAGCAGTAAATGGGCACTTGTAACTTTGGGTTCTGTTGTCAGTATGCACGGATGCACTTCGCCAGCTCTGCTTGGACTTTAGGGAAGGTTTGCGAGGTGCAGGACTACTGGGCCGTGAGGCTGCTGGGCTGTTTGTATCTTTAGTCAACAGTCGAGCTAATGCACTTGCGAGCCGCAGCATGAGCGCATCAGGATATTGCTAAAACGAAGAGCATTATATTAGAGAATGTTTATTTGTTTTATTTAGCTCTATTAATAGAGGATAAGAGCCGTGCCTAGAAAAACTGAAATAAACATAAAACACAAGAAGAACTTCTAAGTGAGTCGACATAGCCTTTAAAGGTCTTATAGATTGCTTTCGATTTCGATTTTTATTGTATTGCACTATTTTCACACACTATTGTTATAGTAGAATGTGATGGACTTTATTAATTTACCACCTCTATGTACCGCATTTCTAGTGAATAAATGAATTTAAATTTGCTATTTATACTAACACCCCCGAGTTTACCTAAATTTAACAAATATTTTACCTGATTATGAATTCAATTTGCATAAAACCTTTTTATGCAAATTTAATTTTACTACCAGGACAGGGAGGCAAATAAGCATACGGCCCGCCTGTTTAGAAACCTTATCACTCCTTTCTTGAAGAACCCCCTGCTTATAGTCTCTCAGGAAAACCTAGACAGTTGCGGTTAGTGCTTACTTGGAACCTTTGCAGCTTCAGTTAAACCGCTGCCTCTATGTTGATGAGCCTGTCAGTCAGTCAGGAGAATAAACATATAGATTAGTAAAAAGCGTACCTGTGTAGCACTGAAGACCGTATTTCTTGCACCTGATTCTCTTAGAATAGTCTCCCATATTTCTTCCCCACATTCTTGCTGTAGACAATAATAATAAAAATAATAACAGCACAATTACGACATATGGAAATCAATGTTATGGTAGCAATCAGATTAGGTTTGAAGAACAATGATATACTATTTAGTATTCTGTGTACGATGTCTAATAGACTACCCACTATTAATTTTGTAATTCGTCATGGTTATGACACATGAGGATCATAAAAATAAAACCATTGTTTGTTAGTGTTGCCTGTTTGATTTCAAATTAAAATATTGATTTGCTAGCTGAGTGCACAGTTATAGGTCTTATATTTGGGAAGCACATGACTTAGCGCCCTTTTCAGACTTCGTCGCAAAGTGGGTTCCTAAATCTAGGCAACATTACATTTTATGAATAGGTATCCTAATGGTAGGTAGCGAATTGTACATTGATTGAAATCAAATTCTTTTTTTTATTCTTCTTCTTATCGTTTGGTTAGTGGTCAACCTGGTGATAGAGTTATTTAGATCGCCCATATTTAGGCTTCTGTCGTGATCTAACGACTGATAACAGCCGGGACCGACTTTTAACGTGCCCTCCCAAGCACAGAGACGCAATTTTTTATTAACTCATATGGGTCTGTTTATTATATACAACATAATGAACAATAACACTTATATTTACACAATTTAAATAAGAACAAGAAGAAAAATTGAGAAATACATACTTAATAAAAATAAATGATGACTAAATATACTTTTGTATACTACCAAGGAGGCAAACAAGCGTACGGCCCGCCTGATGCTAAGCAGTTACGGTATCCCATGGATGCTTGCAACACCAGGGGTATCACTCACGCATTGCTGTACCCATAAAATCGTTATAACTCTTTTCTTGAATAACCCCATGATAATCTTCTAAGATAATGTAAGAGAAAAACCAATATGCTTTTCTCCTCCAGAAAAAAGTACATATTTATCAGGTCTGTGGCTCACGCGCTGCTCTCAAACTTCTCTTTGCACACTGAACCTCAGACTTATTAATTTACATAATCATAATATCATCAACAAACCAACACTTCTAATATATTATATGTACCCGGCGTGTGGCATGAGCTGAACAATTAATTTATTGCGTTGAAACTTGCAAATGGCGTCTCGTGCTTTTGCAAACTTTCTCGTCATTTATCTCAGTCCCGAACGTGTCCTGTATCTAATTATGTTTATTTTCACAGCGTTTTAATTACTTCGGTAGGTACATTAAAAGTTGTTGGTAAATTGGGTAAGTATATGTGCGTTATTCCAATTTTATTTTTAACCGACTTCAAAAAGAGGAGGTTATCAATTCGTGTGTATTTTTTTTTTTTTTTTTTTTTTTTAATGTTTGTTACCGCATATCTCCGTCATTTATGGACCGATTTGAAAAATTATTTTTTTGTCTGACTGGACATACTTTCAGTTTGGTCCCATTATCATCAAAAGAAAGTTCTGATGATGGGATCCATGAGGAATTGAGGGAACTCCTCAAAAGTTATAGGCACACATATAGCAATTTCAATATTTTTAACAACTAATCAATCATTTACATTCAGAAAGTGTAATTTGGTGAAGTAGAACTGATGAAGAAGACCACAGATGGCCATCTGAACTTTTCAATAATAAGTATTTTACTGATGGCGATTAGATAAGTTTCGGTTATTGTTGCTAAGCAACTATTAATAAGAAATAATGACGTGAATGAATTGAGCGCGGATTGCACAGATTAAATATTGCTTTTAATACCTACTTGACCTGTGTTCAGCCCGACGCTCAGTCGATTTTATTCGATTGTAACAAACAAATATTTGAAAATTTTACAACTTGCCGTACTGAAGTCGGTTTTTTTTTGTTAAAATTATTCTATCAACTTATTTATTTTGAACGCGAAAGTTTTGCCGTCCCGTGCCATTTCTTAGTACTTAACAGTTAAATTACACTCAAAAATTATAGTTTAGGGTACTATTAAGTATTCTGTGGTTTAGGTATGGTAGCTGATGGGACTGTCGATAACTTCTACGAGTGACCGACAGTCCGTTCTGCAGAGCCTGCATGATAGAGGACAAGACGGGGCGGCGCATCTGCTTGTACACTGCACGAAAGTCGCCGCATAAAAGGAGAAGCACCTGGGCAGCCCAGTCTCTAGACAGAAAAAACAAATGTATAGGATTTGACGTTCCTGAATCTAGAATTAACTCTTTTCTTGAAGAACCCCATGATAAACTTGTAAGATGTAATGTAAGAGAAAAACCAATATGTTTTACTCCTCTAGAAAAAAAGTACATATTTATCAGGTCTGTGGCTCACGCGCTGCCCTCAAACTTTTTTTTTCACACTGAACCTCAGACTTATTAATTTACCAAATCTTAATCTCATCAACAAACCAACACTTCTAATATATTTACCCGCACGAGCTGTACAATTAATTTATTGCGTTGAAACTTGCAAATGGCGTCTCGTGCTTTTGCAAAATTTCTCGTCATTTATCTCAGTCCCGAACGTGTCCTGTATCTAATCATGTTTATTTTTACAGTGTTTAATTACTTCGGTAGGTACATTAAAAGTTGTTAGTAAATTTGGTAAGTATATGTGCGTTATTCCAATTTTATTTTACTATCTACTTATTTATTTTGAACGCGAAAGTCTTTCCGTCCGGTGCCACTTCTCAGTACCTAACAGTTAAATTACACTTAAAAATTATAGTTTAGGTATGGTAGCTGATGGCTCATTGCAGAGCCTGTATGAAAAAGGACGAGATGGCTGCGCATGTGCTTCTACACTGCACGAAAGTCACCGTATTCAAGGAGAAGCACCTAGACAAGTGGCATTTACGGTAGTCGAATCGAAAAGTTAAAAAAGCAAATGTATGGGATTTGACGTAAGTCTACGATATAATGTCGTTAACTTACGTCAAATTCCATACATTTGCGTTTTTGGCTTTTCGATTCGACTACCTTGTATGCCACTTATCTAGAGGCTCAGGCTTGTTTGCTCGCCTTCTTCGACCAGCTGGAGTGAATAGAGAGATCCCTTTGCCACCCACCCGCATGAAAAGTACGCGTCTCAACGGAGTGCGGAGTTGCGGAAAACAGCTCGCTATACCTCACCAAGGTCACCTTGCTACCAAAACCACTCTAAATGTTCTGGGTTCAATTCCCACACTGGACAAATATTTGTGTTATACACTTCGTTCTGAGTCTGGTAAGCGTATCTATTTTCGGGTCCGAGGATCCAAAAATGTGCAAAGATTACACAAAAAAATATCCTTGTACATTCCGTCTGTCCAATATTACCCCCCTACTTATAGGTACGTCCTTGTGTAGAATATAAAACAAATTGTAAACAAGTGAATACAAATTGCATCATTATAACACGTTGTATACATATATAATAATGGATGTAATATAATAAAATATAATAGATGTAATATTTCCAACTCATCGAATGTTATTTGCTTTGAGTATCAACTCGTAAGAACGCATAATAAAGAGGAATCAGCTTTATTATATATATATTATAGTACTTTGTACGAAACATTCTACATTTGTATAAGAAAGTAAATATTATTATAGAAGACTAGCTGTTGCCCGCGTGGATGTCGGTTATCGCTCTAAAAATATATATATATGCCTATGTGTTATTCCAGACCAATCTATCTTTGTGCCAAATTTCATCCAGATCCGTTCAGTAGTTTTTACGTGAAAGAGTAACAAACATCCATCCATACTAAAAAACTTTCGCGTTTATAATATTAGTAGGATACTTTAGTGTTATGTATGACTAAAAAATAAATTACGCTCTAAGCCCTGTGTCGTTGGGAAATGTTCAAACAAACAATTATAAATGTTCAATCAAACAATTATAATTTACGAACCCAAAATTAAATACCATCCAGCGTATATTTATGGATCACTCAAAGTTTTGACTTTTGTAAAAATTTACAACACTCTGAGCGGCAATGAAAGCGATTTGTCATAACGAGTATCCGAGTTGTTCAGCTTTTATAGCCATCTGTCTATTTATATTGCGTTTTATGTACTTTTTTCAAATGTATTATTATTCAAATAATCATTTTACGTCCGTGTGGTGACGGATTAAGAATACAAATGTCACCACCCCTTCCATCCCGAGGGTGTCGTAAGAGTCGACTAAGGGACTCGAAACAAAACCCTATACCAACCCGTCTGGCCAGCGTGGTATAGTAGGCTAATATCCCTCTACATGTTTGGAGGAGACCCGTGCCCAGCAGTGGGACGTTTATGGGTTGAGATGTAATCATTTTACATCAGTTGCAAAATTGGTCTCAAAGTAAGTAACTTTAATTTGTCAAACTATACGATTAATTAGAACCCGTCTCAATTGACTATTGTTATTTGTCATACAGAATGAAGTCAGATAAACTTTGTCTATTTTTGCGTGTTCTATATAATATCCTACTTCCTACTAATATTATAAATGCGAAAGTTTGTAAGAATGGATGGATGGATGTTTGTTACTCTTTCACGTAAAAACTACTGAACGGATCTGGATGAAATTTGGCACAGAGATAGATTATGGTCTGGTGTAACTTTTTACAGCAATAACCGACATCCACGCGGGCAGACCCGCGGGCAACAGCTAGTTAAGTATAAACGTAAAAAAATACTTACCACAATAAAGTGTTGAACACTCTCGAGCAGCCATCCATACATTTTTATAAGAAAATCTTTAGCTATAATATTCACAAATACTTATAAGTTATAAGAACACTCGAAGTATTTCAACAGATTTAATAATTAGATTTTTTATGATAAGAACTTAAAGTAAAAAAATCAAATAAATTCTTTTAAACTTTCACGATTTGTACACATATTATAACTATAATGGACAACGGGTCTAAATCGCGTAATATTCAGTCAACCCGTGACCACGGTCGGTGCAATTCGACCGAAACGTCGGGAAACAAGAAGGTATGAAAACCTTTAAAATATTACGCGATTTAGACCCGTTGTCCATTATAGTTATAAAAAAAATCCAAATTCGTTTGTTTAGAAAAAATATTCTTTATAAAAATGTTTATTTTCACAAGTATTCCATTGATGAACAAAGTACAATTAGCTAGCAGGTATGGTTGTTTGTGTCCTACGTTTAGAACGTTAGGGCTGCGTAAACCCACTAAGGCTTTCGCGCGACTACTGAACGTATAAGGGAGCGACTTGTTTATTATTCTGTACCAACCCTCTGCCACCCGCTATGGTGTGAAATCTTGACTAATATTTTTGTAGATATGTTGATAGCATGTTGCAAGCAAACGGTAAAAAATTTATAAGGTTAAGCAATCTTTTGGTGGTCTAAAGATGCATGGGTCACCAATATTCTTTATAACTAGCTTTTACGCTCGGCTTCGTCCGCGTGTATCTACAATTTTACGGGAACAGTGATTTTTTTGGGATAATAATAATCCTTGACTACATGGGTGATTCAGTGGCTTAAGTAGTAACCTCGCCATTGACTGCGCGGCGTGTTGTGGGTTCGATCCCCACACGAGACAAAAAATTGTGTGATCCATAAATGGCTGTCACGAGTCAGGATGTACTTTGTGTCCGTTAATTGTATATTTGTAAAGTCCCCTGCGACACAGGGCTTGTTCTTCAGTGCGACAGAAAACAATAATAATTATTACAGAAGGTACCAAGTAATCCGTTATTAGGATCCGAAACTAAAGTAAATTTATTGTTGGATTAAGTAGGAGTGTTTTATTACGCAGACTCGCATTTTCTTTCCATTTTCTCGCAAACATTTACTGTACCTTTCCTTATACATTGCCTTTAACACCATAATACTCTGTCCAATTGAGATATGCAAATGAATTGTTGATTATTTAATACTACTTAAGTGGTAAACAAGCATACGGCCTTTCTCATGGTAAGCAGTTACCGTAGCTTATAGACGATTCCAATGCCTGGGGCATTACTTCTTTAAACAGGGATACCCATATTTTGACTGGTCATATTTTAATTTTCCAAATGCACAATACATTGAAATGGTTTGTAGGTACTCTGTTAGACGCTACTCTAGCGGCACTGTCCGCTAGAGTAGCGTTTTTATTATTATTTTTTTGGTAATTCTCATTATTATTTTTCATATTTCCTAATATATTTTTTACAGCTGTAAAATATTTGCCAATTTTTTTTATGACAACATAGGTAATGAATTTCTACAAGAATTTCTAATTTTTCCTTCATTAAACTCTTTCTTATTTCTATTAACTGTGATACTTCTTTAGGTTTTTATAATTGGACGGAAAAACTACACACTGAAATCAGCTTGAGTTTTCTTTTTATTTTATTCTTACTCTTCTAATAAAAAAATTGGGCTGTTTCGGTATTTTACTATACCAAGAATAGCATTTTAATTTTGATTAGCAAGAATAGCATTGTGGTCTATCTTTAAGTTCTTCTAATATATAAAATTCTCGTGTCACATTTTTAGTTACCATTACCATACGCCTCCGAAACGGCTTGACCGATTTTGATTAAATTTTATGTATATTCAGTAAGTTTGAAAGTAGGTTGTTATCTATTTTTTATACTCCTAAGTGATAAGGATGGTCCACCCCAAACATTTTTTTGTGTATTTTCGACCAAAATTTGAAATTTTACAAAAATGAGGCATAAAAAATACATATACCAACCCCTATATTTTAATAGCGGTAATACTATTTTTACTTTATATGGCAAAACTACGTTTACCGGGTCAGCAATAATAATAATAATGTAATATTAAGAGTCTGCCTATGGATCATAATATTCATTGCGAGGAAGCGCTCATTTGGGAATGCGGTTTGGAGGAAACGTATTCCTATCCCAGGGATACTTCCATCTTAAAGCCCTGGTGTAGAAAAATGGGTTGGCAACACGCAAGTGATACCTCTGGTAATGCAAGCGTCTATAGGCTACGGATACTGCTTAACATCAGGCGGGCCGTATGCTTGTTTGCCACCCAAGTAGTATAAAAAAAAAAAAAAAAAAAAAAAGGTGGAAGAAAAGGACTGTGTATAATTCTAATGCAGTTAATTTCAATGGTCATTCGCAGTGATGACGTCAACACGATTGATCAATCAGCCGGTTGGTAGTGAACTAAATTGGTTCAGACTTCAGTGAAACGCATTCGGGTCAATTGTTTGTTTCGACGCCCTTTGAAGGACGCGTGCCTGAGCCCGTGCCTGTCCAGTTCACATTTATCTTAATTAGCTATTTATTGTTGACGTGGATGCGAATATACAGGCGCAATTACACTTCGTTGTTATTCCGTATCTTAGACATATAAATGTTCGGCTAAATAGGTGAATTGTGATATGAATAATAAAACAATCTTTTTTTGTGTAGTTTTTTTTTTAATGTGTAAATATTTATTTGTACAATTATTGTATTTAAGTTCATATTTTGGAATTAAATAATATAATAATTTTGCAGTTGCGATGTCGCATATTTATTTCTTTGATATTAACTTGTAAGTTTTTTAACTTCTTCATCATTTAACACCATAATTGACTTCGACATAATTTCAGTAGCAAAATCCTCGTCGTCAAGGACTTCTCCAATAATATCGAGGAAAGGGTTTCCATGAGCCAACATGTTACGTAAATTACAACCAGCCAGTAGCTTTGTTGACTTCTCAATTAAATGTTTTATGTCAAATGTACGTAATATATTAAATATATCTTCTAATAACATATATATTACAATACGAAACTTTTGATCATGTTTGTATCTCATTACTTGTGGAGCTAAAGGCTTGTCTTCTAATTGATTCCTTAATAGATTTATTCTATTCTTTAAACATGATATTGTTATGTCGCGTTTAGAGATACTGTCAGATTTATTTGCATTAGCTTTAAAAATGTTTAGAAGATCTGTTATTCCATTAAAGCTATATTCTTCAGCTATTCTTAAAGTTGTGGCTGAGGGATACTGACGTATACCTCTGTATAATATTATTGTATCACCGACACGAAAAGAAGGCGATGAACGTCCCGAAGCATTTTCAATATGTTCGATTAGTTCAATAATAGCGTCGATGGTAGCTGCGTCATACACACTATTTTCATTGATTCTATCTTTAAATATTTGAAATTCCCAAACTTCTTTAACACAAAATAACGATAATGTTTTTATGAGTTTAAAGTCGGCTGAAAGGTCTTTTATATCTTTTATATTATCAACCAATGATTTTATATCGCCATCTTTATTTTGTTTGGCTTCTAATCTACGAATTATCTTCTTTAGGTTATCTTCATTTGGATACTCAGAAATCATTTTAGTAAGTTTGAATTTATATTTCAAATCGAGTCTTTCGAGTTCAGGTTTTAAGTTATTCCAATTCTCATTATTATTTTTCATATTTCCTAATATATTTTTTACAGCTGTGAAATATTTGCCAATTTTTTTTATGACAACATAATGAATTTCTACAAGAATTTCTAATTTCTCCTTCATTAAACTCTTTCTTATTTCTATTAACTGTGATACTTCTTTAGAAAGTTGTTCAGAATTTGGTTGCGAAAACCGCCAAATCTGTGCTTCGACGGAGGAATTCTGGTACTCTTTGGGTATTTCTTCTAATCTTTCATTTAAAAGTGATACACCTTTTTCGATTAATGATTTATCGAGTATTGGCTTATAAATACTTTGGACAGTTTTAAGACAATTGTTGATATTGATTAAATCTTCTAGAATTAATTCATACTTATTTATATCATTGTTAGCGACATCAATTCGTGTATTTAGTGTTACTTGTCCTTTATAATTTATATGACAGATGAAGTCTCTTAAATCATGCAGATTTTTTATAGTAGCTTTAGAAAGTTCGGCTTGTACTAAAGCTTTCGTGGTTTGAGATAAATGGAATGATTCTTCAGAACTCTTTAACATTTCTCCAATCGTTTTTATTGCTTTTTCTATCATTAACACTTTTGTTTCGTCAAATACTTCTTTGTCATTAATTACAGTTTCTATAATATGGCTGATTTTTTTTAGAGAATAATCATCTCTCATATAAGGTAGCAGAGTTAAACAATGCATACTAGTAGATACTGGTTGTACCACGACTTTGTTGTCATCAATTTGTACTCCATCAAATAACTTTCTAAAATGTGTTAAGCATTCATCGAAGCGTTTTCTCTCTAGAAATAGTAGAATTCCATTTTGAAGTTTATCATAAATTTGCTGATCAAAATTAATATCATGGTCTTCACAAAAAGTATTAAACATTTCTAGCAAATGAACATCACTTGTTACCTTTTGTTTGTTGTCAGGCAAGTAAAGTCGCCAATTTTCATTAGTTCGGTAAATGTAATGGTAAATTGTACATTCCATTTCTTGATATGCTTCGTCTGTGAATGTTAAATGTTTCTTAAGAAAATCCAAATTATCTAAAATTAGCAACGAAACATTGAAGTCCAACTTACGAAAGTATAGCTCGTAATTTATGTATATCAGACTTTTGTAATATATATTATTTTCGAAAGTCAAACCTTCCGTTATTATTGGATTTAGCTCGATAGTACTGGTTGATAGTACCTTATCGATGCTTGAATATTTTATATAAATACATAATACGGCTCGGATCACATCCAGCATTGCTGTCACCTTATTTTTGATATCATTCAATTCTGTTTGAATATCATTATCTGTTTTCATATTACTGGAACTTGTTTCAATATTTTTGGATATCTTCTGAGTTCTTAGTTCCTGTAGTTTCATGTAAAGTTCAATTTGAAATGTATTATATTGACATAGGCAATCTATATCTGTGTTTAGTTGTGCCTGTAGTGGCTTTAGCAAATAGATTTCGCAGTCTTTGCGAGCGTTACTTAGCGATAGTCCGACTCTTCTTATAGTGTCGATAACATTATTTTTTTCGTCATCAGCATTATAACCTGACCAGTGAATTTTATTACACCAAAAATCATACAACATTTCAATCATGCGACTAGAATTTGATTTCGAGTATATTGCGTGACAGAATGCTGTAGTTCTTTGTCGATCTACTTCATCTTCGGTGGCATGTGGATTATTTAGTAAATGTATAATAGGTTTCCCTTGTAATAAATAGTGTAGGGCATCATAGTTGTTCAGTTCACATGCAGTAATTATCAATTCATTTAGTGTTACACATTTGGTGAAGTCTATCGCTTTAGAATTTTCCGGTAATTCTTCGTTGGCTTTTATAATATTATTTATTTGCTTGTGTAATTTTGATGTTATTGTTGTATTATTTTCAGTGTTATTTGATGCATGCGCTGATTCCGAACTTGGAGCATCACCGGTTGATTCCATTGCTATATGTATCTGTAAGCAGAATGAATATGTTTAAATTAATTTGTTGCGAAAAATTGTATATACACCACATAAATACAAAAACATTTTGTTTCACACAGTCACAAATATGAATTTTAAAATACCAACTCCGATTATCATTTATCCTATTTTTAAAACTCCGAAATTTCAATAATCCTTACGTTTATAATTACTATTCTGAAAATACCAAGTTTCAATAGATCAAATAACAAAAAAACAGATTTAATGATAATTAAAAATACGAATACCGATTGCTAAAAAACGATTAATTAGAATTCTGAAATACTTTCTATCGAATAAAAATATTTTCTTTCGCTGGTCCTATTCGAACCTAACCTCACTCAAAGGATTCAATAACAGTAGATGGTATCTGACTCAGGTATAAACATACATAAAGAGAAGAAGGAAACACAAAAATAAAGTAGGTACACAGGTAGGACAGTTAGATTTTGCTCCGATTTTCAATCTGATAGCTAGATTTTGCTCCGTTTTTGCGGTCGCTCGGTTTTCGCTCTTACGGAATACCGCAACCGGTTACCTTACTTGAATCTGTATTATCAGATACGCGGCCCCGGCTTCTCAAGACAGCGGTACTTATGTCTTTCTCCAGCATTCTCCCGTTTATAGTGGTTCTATCTGGAGTTTATGATGCCAAATAGATGCCAAGCACTATATATAGAGCGAAATAAAAATATATCTCTTACCTAAATTATTTAAGTTCACAGCACATTGAATTCGTACACCGACAAATCTGACTTGAATAATAAATTGATACAACTAACGTGTATAAAAGTTGTTTACTATAAAATATTGTTATTCGTTTACTTTAGCAGTATAGTATTATTATCTGTGCTTTAGTCAACACACATGTGTTGTACAATCTCCTTGGTTGGAACGCTAATGCGATAACCAAAAAATGTCTAGTGTTGCCATGCCTATAGTGAGTAATCGGTTTTAAAAAAAGGTGTGTATGCAACTATGATGACAAATGCATTATATATAGTTAAGTATAATTATAATAATATGAACAACATTATTTAAAAATATATATATATATATATATATATGTATAAATTAGTATTTGATGCCAAGAGTTAATAAATAATAACGTGGTATTGATTGAAATAAATGAATAATTCTAGAAAAGTTTAACTGCTTAGCGGCTACAATTATACGATTTTTCGTTAATAATATGAGTTTCCTCACTAACTTTATTAAATTGCCATCTATAATAATAATATTATAGATGACAATAAAGTATAAATACAGTACACAACAGACAAGTAATATAACTGGTAACACTGAGATAGGACGACTGAGTAATATACATACCTATTTATAGTTTGATAACTTAGTCAGTGAGGACATGAATCATATTGATAAAGACATGTGGTCGCGATTATTTTCGTTATTACAAGCTTTTGTTTGCCTTGCAATGTAATAATAAGCTTGCAATAATATAATTGTGTCCGTGTGTTGACGGATTATGAATACGAATGTGAACACCCCTTTCTATCCCGAGGGTGTCGTAAGAGTCGACTAAGGGAGTAAGTCACGCAGACAATATCCACTGCAAGAGAGGAAAAACTCGAAACAAAACCCTATACCAACCCATCTGGCTAGCGTGCTATAGTAGGCTAATATCCCAAGTGTATGAAGGAGACCCGTGCCCAGCAGTGGGATGTTTATGGGTTGAGATGATGAATATAATTATTGTAATACACGTTTAGTAATCTTGTAAGCTAGATTTGAAGCTTCTTTCCTGAGTTTCATTGAGATGAAATTTGGTATACCGACGAAACTTCGGTGACCAATGCAATAGTATGGTATCATATATTAGTCTGATGCAGTCGGAAGGTGGCCATAGGAACTCTTCGACGAATCAAGATAGTCGCGTCGTATTTGGGCTCTTTTAGAAATATTTACAGGATACAGTTATAGTCTGCAAGTGCTATTGTAATATATACAATTAAATGATGAGGTAAGGCAGCATACTAGCGAGCAAGCCCGACTGGGAAAGGAACTCTACCATACAGAAGACCACAGCCAAATAACTACATATATACACAGTATACATATAGCTCATGGGAAGCGTGCGGTGACGATGAAGCGAATTCGCGATTTTTGTTCATTCAAAAAGTGGTCAATGCGCATAAATTAAAAAAAAAATGCTATAATAGCTCTAGATTGTGTGTTTGAAGGTCTATTGTAGCTACTTCAAAATCCATAGTGGTAAATCATAATCCATCCACAATGTATGCTGAAAAACGGTCTAAACCCTCTCTCTCTCTTGAAAGAGGATAGGAGACCCGTGCCCAGCAGTGGGACATATAATAATAATATTTTCGGGACAACACACATCGCTATCTGATCCCAAACTAGGGAGAGCCTGTACTATGGTAACCAGACAACTGATAAACATACTTATATATTTCTAAATACAAACATATTTTAGATATTTACACCCAGACACAGAACAAACATTCGTGCTTACCACACAAAGATTTGTCCTGGATGGGAATCGAACCCACGACCTCCGGCGTAGCAGTCAGAGTCACTAACCACTAGACCAACAGGCCAGTCTGGCCATAATGGATTGCTATTTTTATATATAACATGAACCGCGTCTCCAACATAATGGCACATAGCAATAAGAATCAGCTCGTTCGTCTCTTGACCCTACCAATTATAAAATGCTTGATTCCTTTTAGGATCGACGATAGCGACGGGCACAACACACTAAATACACATTACTTCGCGGCCTAGTTACTAGCTGAAATTAGGAGTGCTCAACAGTTGGACGAATAGGTAACTATTAAATTTATTTTAGCTGCCTCGTTTATTACGACTGCTGAACATGTTCGATATACAGGTCAAACCAAAAACCAGGTGATACACCTGAAATCAGCGCTGTAGCATGAAAATACCGCAACCGAAAGTTAAGATTGAGACCTAATCTGACATCGCACAGGATAACAAAATAATTTTTGAGTTCTGTATTTAATTGAATTTATAATATAATTATTTTTTACCTATTTACTGTTTCTCTGTAATGTCCTATGTATGTCCGAAAAAACGTTTTCCTTTCTGTAAAAATATTTTGGAATTGGAATTTTACGGTGTTTACAACCCCTTGCCTAGGAAAGCACATAAAACGTTGGCCCTGCGCCTGATCTCTATCCAATCGTGTCAGATTGCCATTCTATCAAACTTTGAATGTTAAGGAATACAGAGTACATCTGCGATTTAATACAAATTTTGAACAATTACAACGTTAAAGCTACTTTTACTAAGTTGTAATCTTTCGAAATTCAAATGAAGATCAAAATTGAAACGCTGTAATGACGTCATGTTACATAAATGAACGGTAAAAGATCGTAAACTTATGTCAAATCCCATACATTTGCTTTCTATTCTATTCGTCTACCGTGTATGCCACTTGTCTATAGGAGCTGATCTTTTTTTGTAAAATATACCAACAGTTGTGGTTCCCTGTATTCATAGATCTCGGCGCTAGGAGGTCATGCGTGCACGCATATTTATTGGTATCCCGGGCGGGAGGCTGCGCATTCGTCGCGGCGCGGGCGGGCCGCGCTACCCCCAACTCTACCACGAAAAAAATTGGTATGTCATGACTTTATTATATTTTTAAATTTATTTACCGGATTGGGGAAGGTGTTTATAACAGTAATCAATACAAAAAGGTGATATTACCGATTTGTGTAAGTAGGTACGAATATGGTGGCAGTGCCAATGTGAACTTGCTTTTATGGGGTACTAGCTGTTGCTGTCGGTTATCGCTGCAAAAAGTAGCCTATGCGTTAATTCAGACCATAATCTATCTGTGTGCCAAATTTCATCCAGATCCGTTCAGTAGTTTTTACGTGAAAGAGTAACAAACATCCAGCCATCCATCCATTCTTACAAACTTTCACATTTATAATATTAGTAAGGATTCCTTGAAGCGCACCCATTTTGAAACGCACCTAAAGAAGCGCACCTAAAGTATTCATCGAAACGCACCATTCAGGTGCGCTAAGGAAATCATAGCGCACCTGAATGGTGCGTTTCGAGGAATACTTTAGGTGCGCTTCGTTAGGTGCGTTTCAAAATGGTTGCGCTTTGGGGAATACCTCGATTTTCTTGATTTTATACGTACTATTCAAATATTTATCATCTGCTAACGGTCAAAGAAAACATCGGAAGGAAACCACATAGAGGATTCTTAAAGCATGTCAGATCCACTAACCCATGTCCCATAATTTGGGACTGAGCCGCAAGTTATGGGACATTTGATATCACGTCCCGAGTGCCCTAATATATGCAACTTAGAGTAGCTTATAGACGCTACTGACAATGCAAAACTCGTAGCTAAGTGATATATATCGCATCTAAATACAATTTAGATTGCCATCGACACGCTAAGGCGACCTACATTGGGCATAGTGGTTTCCTTTTCTTAGAGACCCATAATTGCGCTTAAAGGATGGTAGATAGGGAAGGTAGAGAATTTTACTGCACGTGTTGTCTAGTAGTTTTTTTTACTACAATTTATCGACACAAATTACACTCAGACTCGGGACTACCATTTATGGATGAAAAAATATTTTTGTTCCGTGTGGGGATCGAATCCGCAAAACGCCGCATGGTGGTAAATGGCAAGGTAGCCATTAGACTAACCGTACAGTTAAGATATATCAAAAATATACTGGCGGACAGATTAACTGCATTAAGATGTACTTTCAAACAATATCCTTTGCATCAATTAATTAGCCTGTGTCTTATCTTAGCACAGCGACCTTTATATCTTCTAAGATTAAGTCGTTAAGTAGACAACATTAATCGCGAAATGAATAATAGCAATGGGTCGGCAACACGCAAGTTATACCTCTAGTATTGCAAGCGTCTATAGGCTACGGTAACTGCTTAACATCAGGCGGGTCGTAAACTTTTTTGCCATTTAGGTAGTATAAAAAAAATAGCGCTGTAAAGACATCATAGTGAAGCAGGGCGCCCACGAGCAACTTAATTTCACGACAACTTTTTGTCTCTTAGTCGCCGTAGGCGCCGCACTTGAATTACAATCAATAGACGGGACGCCGGTTGTGTCACCGCGCGCCGGCCCGCTGCTGGGGTATTCCGTAAGAGCGAAAAACCGAGCGACCGCGAAAACGGAGCAAAATCTGGCTGTCAGATTGAAAATCGGTATTCCGTAAGAGCGAAAACCGAGCCTTTTGGACGTTTAGCAATCGTGTGTGCCGTCACCGAGCAATCACAACTGTCAGTTTGCGATCGCTGTTTCTTAGAAAATCAGCCGGCCGGTTTACCGGCGGATAAAAAAATCTTCCGATTGTCGCGTCGGTACATGGGTGCACTTACATTATAGACTAGATGTGATGGACAAATTAGCTGCAGAGACAAAGTTGCTCATGGGTGCTCAGCTTAACTTAGCATAGTGCTTTCCTCGCTTCTCATTTCAAATAGGCCTTAAGAAAATAATTCTCTGGGTTTCCTTATGCAAAAGGAGTATGCATAAGAAATTTATGCTTTTATGTTATTGTGAGAAGTAATTTCTCTAAAACGAAAATCGCCTTTAAGCAAGTTAGAAAGTAATAAAAAATATGTTATATTTTGTATAATGTCCGTCGATAGGAGTACAAATATACACAAATAGAAATAAATGCCAACAAAGATCATCAAGTAAGGTAAGACGTCGACACATGCAAAAAAAAAAGAAAATTAAATTAATAACGGTTGCATGACTGCCCATTATGGTCTAATGGCTGTTCAGCGCTGCAGCATGCAAATGCCGCAGCCCAAGTTGAGATTGGGACCTATTCTGACATCTCACAGGATAACAATATTAGATTTATACTTAGTTATGTTGTAAATTTAGTTTTTTATTTAATACCTATTTTGTACCTTATTTTTTTTTCCTCCATAATGTCCTGTGTATGTTCGAATAAATGTTGTTCTTTCTTTCTTTCTTTAATGGTAAGGGTGCCTCCGAGTGTTGTGGGATCGATCTCCATATAATATACAGGACAAAACTTCATAGGATCGATTAATGTGTTTCTATGTTTTCTATATACCTACTTATTTTTGTAAAGTCCCTCGAGAGATAGTTAGTTAGTCCCTCCATAGTGCAAAAGTTGTCTAAAAAAAAAATATCGCATCCAAAGAATACAATTTTAAGTCAAATGAACTGGAGCTGTGATCCTGTGTGTGCGTTCAGGTCTCAAGCGCTCATTTAGGGATGCATATTTAATGAAACGTTTTCGTATCCTAGGGATATTTCATCTTATATATAGCCCTGGCGTAAAATCATGAGTTGATAACACGCGGGTGATATTGGTATTGCAAGCGTCCATAGACTATGGTAACTGCTTAGCATCAGGCGGGCTGTATGCTTGTTTGCCACCCAATTAAGTACTATAAAAAAGAAGGATAACCACAAAACTATAAGTTAGTTTTGTGATAATTTATCGAAAAAAATAAATCATTCTCAAAAAGAAAGTCATCGACAGCTTATCTTGTGAAGTTTAGTTTTCTTTCCTGCCCCTCAAATATTATCAAAGTCAAACTCATTTATTCATTTAGATCAAATACATGATACTTATGAACGTCATAAAAAAAATGCCAGCATACTTTTTTCCTACGGCCAATTCGCTGACTATGGTAGGGCCCCGAGAAGAATTGGCAAGAAACTCGGGTCACTCTTTTTAATCGCCAGAATATAACATTTACAATTTGGTATAGGTTACAATATTAGTGGTAACGAAAAGCAAATGTATGGGATTTGACATATAACCACCTCTGAGGTCAATTCTTTTATTACCATCTAAGTATTCCGTTAAGTTATCCATAAGTTTCTAAGTTTTTGTAAGATTCCATTCACATTCCAATACCATTCATTCTAATCAGGGGACACAACGAAAGTGTAATCATAAAACATTATGTTCAATAAACAAATTGGTTCATTCACGGAGTGGACAATCGCTAAAATTAATTATTATGTTCAATTGTTATTGTCATCTACATATAGACAGATGTGGTGGCTAAATTGTACACAGATGGGGTTAGTGGACCGTGGCCCGCGAATTGTTCATGACATCGTTTATTATTGTGGCATAGGCGCCGTGTCGATGTCCTGGACCCCAATTCTGCTAATTTACAGATGGCTTACTTGAATCTTAATTGATTCTGAATTGAATCTTTGTAGCATTTTAATAAATTTAAGACAAATATTTGGCAAACTATTAGTCTTAAATTATTATCATTTTTCGTATTACATTATTGGTATTCCGCTAAATAATTTAAGACCAATGGTTTTCCAATTATTCGTCTTAATAATTTTAATTTTATTAGCAGAATACTAAAAATACTACTGATATTCAATTAGGAATCCATTAAGATTCAATTGAGCCATCCGTAAATTAGCAGAATTGGAGCCCTGGTCTAATAGCCTTGGGCGGACTTTTGACACTAATGTTTGACTACAACATTGATTTATATCTGTTAGTTGATATGATGACGTATGTTGTACACTTGTTGATACATTCTTTGGTGATCTAACCAATTAAGGAGTTCAATGTTCGTATTCTGAACTAAAAGATTATTTGGTTTCTATTTTCAATGATGATGGCTATCTAGCCAGAATTAGCATTTTTTATACTACTGGGGTGGCAAACAAGCATAAAGCCTACCTGATGTTAAGTAGTTACCGTAGCCTATGGACGCTTTCAATACCAGATGTATCACTTCCGTGTTGCTGACTTAATCTTTTTTTACACCAGCCCCTCTAGACAAGTTGCATATGTGATAGTCTAATCGAAAAGTCAGAAAACTAAATGTATGGGATTTGACGTAAGTTTACGACATTATATCGTAGACTTACGTCAAATCCCATACATTTGTTTTTTTGACTTTTCGATTCGATTATCGTTTATGCCACTTGTCTAGAGGCTCGGGGCTGCAAGATGGAGTACCTAGAATCTCAGGGATAGAAAAACGTTTGTTTCAAATCGCATCCTTAAATGAGTGCTGGAGACCTGTACTTACTCACGCAAAGGAACACAACTACACCGCTGTGTGTATTTATTTGCTGGTGGTCTTCTGTAAGGTGGAGGTCCTTCCATAGTCGAGCTTGCTCACTAGTATAGTTCCTACCTCTCTTATAAGATCTGCCCCAACAATTTTCCTTGCCCACAGTTGCCTACACATTAACGTTATTGCTATATGTTTCTAAGGTCACCATGTGGGTGTGGAGAGCCACCACCGTGGCACTACTGGTCGTAACGACGACCGCCAAGGAGCTGTCCGAAGGTCGAGAGGTCGTTACACCAGAGCTGCCATCTCAAGTGAACAGTTTCCAACAAGATGCGCAGGACCAAGACCTTATTAACTACGATGATTACAACCCTAGTTTCGGCGAAGATGACAATGGTACCTATTTAATTTATTTATTCTAAAGGGTGTAAAAGTATATTATGTTACAAAAACTAAAAAACTTTTAAATCAAATCAAATTCATCATCATCAAACATTTTAAGCAAATCTCGCACACAATGTGCCTAAAAAGGGGTATATTAAATTTTACTTACATACCTATGAAAACCTTCAGTCAATCCGAATCTGTGCGCTTGAATTTCGGCTAACTACGAAACATGTACAACGAAATTGATTTTACTGGGTGGTAGGGAAATGCTGTCAAAAGCAAGAACTGGCAATAGTGCTTAAACATTGTGGTAGGAACCTGCCTTATATTATACACTCTTTGTCACGGGTATTTTTCCATTATCAAGAAGAATACCCGGGCCTTTGAAAGGCTTACGCGAGGACATAGGTCTAACACGCAGATGCCCTTAGAGAATTTTAATCTAAAATGGAATGAGACACTTACTGTGGCCATACCATAGCTGCACTATAGCAGTACAACCATGATACGACTAGAGTAGGTGTAGAGCTATTGTAACACTATTTTGGTATCTAACATTGCTGGGCTATGGGGTTGAGTGTTTCATGGTTGAGTCCTGCGGGCTCTCTTGTTAGCCCACTCCGGACAGCCAATAAAGGCAAGCCGGAGACGAGGCCCTGACCGACTCTCTGGGGCATTCGAGACCGCAGTGTCGCCACTCACATTTAGCCCGCCACAAGCTGCTCTGCGGGACTTATTATTATAATTGTAATCTCTGAATGTGTCACTGACATTACCGCAGTCCATAAAAGGCGGTTACCACTTACCACGAGACACTTATAATTTTTTATTGTTGCAGCGGTAATTGCAGGAAGGGATTTTGCAGCAGCTCAGTCGAGCACCAGTAAGTTTTCATTTTTGTATTTATAATTAGGTATACAAAAGCATTAAGTATTTGATTTTATTAAAAACTAGCTGTTGCCTGCGGCTCCGCCCGCGTGGATGTCGGTTATCGATGTAATTAGTAGCCTATTTCTTATTCCAGACTATATCTCTGTGCCAAATTTCATCCAGATCCATTCAGTAGTTTTTACGTGAAAGAGTAACAAACATCCATCCATTCTCACAAACTTTCACATTTATAATATTAGTAAGGATATAGCGTCTGGCACATGCTGAATTGGGATTTATATTATTAAGTATCCTACTAATATTATAAACGCGAAAGTTTGTAAGTATGGCTGGATGTTTGTTACTCTTTCACGTAAAAACTACTGAACGGATCTGGACGAAATGTAGCACAGAGATAGATTATGGTCTGGAATAACACATAAGCTACTTTTTACAGCGATAACCAACATCCACGCGAGCGGAGCCGCGGGCAACAGCTAGTATAAAATATAAATCGTAATCCTAATATAATATTATAAATGCGAAAGTTTGTGAGGATGGATGGAGGTATGTATGTGACATTTGGCATAGAGATAGATTATAGTCTTGAATAGCGGATAGGTTACTTTTTATCGCAATAACCGACGTATTTTTTAATTACCGACGCGGGTGGAGCTGCGGGCAACAACTAGTAGATTGTAAAGTCGATACACTTGATTTATTTGAAATATCCGTCTGTCAACACGCCAAGTATAGTGTTACTAGCTGTTGCCGGCGGCTCCGCCCGCGTGGATGTCGGTTATCGCTGTAAAAAGTAGCGTATGTGTTATTCCAGACCATAATTTATCTCTGTGCCAAATTCCGTTCAGTAGTTTTTACGTGAAAGAGTAACAAACATCCATCCATCCATCCATTCTCACAAACTTTTACATTTATAATATTAGTAAGAATTATAAATGCCGTGGCCGTGTCATACCTAAGTATAAATGCTTATCATTAATTATATTTTATTGTTTTCAGTGACACCGACACCAACAGCGACGTTCAGGCCCCTAAGAGGTACCCATAATAATACGTGCATGTTAATACTGCGTATCAAATATTAAATTTATTCTTGCATTATATACACTATAAATTTTGCTATATAAGACCTAAGTAATGCAACTCGACAGTTTATACTAATAGATACTATTAAACGCAAATTAACTCTATTACAGATTTATTCATTCTCAAGTAAACTTTTTACACATTCGGAAAAAAAACCGGGAACACCAACTACCACAGACTACTGTCAAACGTCATAGTGATGTTCCGATAACGCGCGACAACTAGTGATGTTCTACGTAGATCGATTTTCTTCATCTAACAGTATTATAATGCTAAGTGTTTGTATGTTGTACCCACAGCGCCTGCTCCCAAATGCGTGGACAACGGTCGTACGTGGTCGGATGGGGACACGTGGAAGCGCGAAAATTGTACGCTGTGTCAGTGCTTCGCCGGCAGAATCAACTGTTCTGTAATCGCTTCCTGCCTTACAGGTATAAAACTTATTTACGATCTAGGATCCAGCGCATTTGATTAGCGTTAAAGCAAATAACGAAACATATATGTATGTATAAGTACGGTAAACTAATTAATTAAATTGGTTTAGGCGTAACAATTAAAATTCAATTCACAATCTCAACCCATAAACGTCCTACTACTGGGCACGGGTCTCCTCCAAACATTTGGAGGGATATTAGCCTACTGTACAACGCTGGCCAGACGGGTTGCTATAGGGTTTTGTTTCGAGTTTTCCCTCTCTTACAAAATTCAATTACTACTTAATTATATCTAAAATAGAACAATATTTTATTTAAAATAAATTAAATAAATACCTTCTTTCCTACTTATTTAAATTTCCCAAAACTCGTAGCTGTCGCGTAATAAATTTGAATCCAGTGCAATTGAAGAATGTCAAATATTTTGTTTATAAGCATCGTCCTCCGGTCGCGGTGTATACGTACCGACGGGTGCAGTGCGTGGAGTTCCCGGTGACCAGGGTGAAGACGGCCCGCCCGGACCACCTGGCTATCCTGGCGTTAATGGCATCCCAGGAGCTCCTGGCATACCTGGACCTCTTGGTCCCATGCCTGATGTAAGTTCTGTCTCGATCTCTTTTCAGACATCTTTATGATTGCAAGAATTTATACAGTAGACAAGATTATCTATTTATGACAATATTGATCGTTATCCAGAAATGAAAGTTATTTATAAAATACGTTACAAAATTTGTAAACATAACTTTTAAGATTCACATATTCAGTGCACATGCACTGGATAACGTGTGATTATCTGATCTCCAGCAATTAAGACGTTTCACGTCTGCTTTTTGTTTTCATTGCAGGTTAATGCGTACTTAGCACAAATGGCAGCTTCTGCTGGCGGCAACGAAAAAGGACCAGCTTTCGATCCATATCAATATATGCAAGCTTCAGTCGGTGCTCCAGGCATCAGAGGAATTACAGGTAAGCTTTATCCTACATCAAAATAAACGCAATCATAAAAGGAAAAAATGGTCTATCAAATGACTATCTTGGTGGCCCAGTGGCCGCAATATGCGCTTGCTGTGCACGAGGTTGTGAGTTCGATTCCCACACAGGACAAAACTTTGTGTGACCCACAAAGAGTTGTTCTGAGTCTGGGTGTAATTTGTGTCTGTTAATTGTATGTTTGTAAAGTTCCCCGTGACACCGAGCTTGTTCTCTAGTGTGAGAGTTGTCTTTAAAAAAAACCATCTTTCACCAGGTCCACAGGGCCCGCCTGGCCCTCAAGGATTCCAAGGACCAAGAGGTGAACCTGGAGAGCCAGGTTTGCCTGGACATTTAGGACCACCGGGTGAAAGAGGACCACAAGGACTGCCAGGAAAAGATGTAAGGATTTAAAAAAAAACGTTAAAATGATTTATGTTACATAAATATCTTAACATTTTTAATAACTATTTATTTAGGGAGCTCCAGGTGAAGATGGTGAACCAGGACCAATAGGAGCAGTAGGACAGCCTGGGACCCGTGGTACCCCTGGAGTGCCTGGAATACAAGGCTTAAAAGGACATAGAGGTTTTGATGGCAAGGACGGTGCTAAAGGCGAACAAGGATTACCTGGAGAAAAGGGGCCTGGTGGTTTACCCGGGCCAATGGGTCCATCAGGAATAGCGGTAAGCAAAAAGCATGTACAAATACAATTTTGTTTAAATGTACATTATAAATAACAAAAGTATAATAAATTGTAATATTTTAGGGTCCTGTCGGTGCTAGAGGTGAAAGAGGACGTGAAGGTCCCCCTGGGTCTCCTGGTATGCGTGGTGCTGATGGTGCCTCAGGACCGCCCGGCATAATGGTAATTTTTATAAATAGATATTGTATAAAATAAATTCGTTATTTAATTGTGTCGTCAAATTCAATTTATTCTTATATCCTCTTAGGGTAATATTGGGAAACCAGGTTCACCAGGATTTCCAGGGTCCCCGGGTTTGAAAGGAGAACAGGGTTTAATCGGACCGAAAGGAAGTCAAGGATTACAAGGACCGAGAGGCGAAGCAGGTCGTCCAGGTCAACCTGGTGAAGTTGGTGCTTCAGGTATCCCTGGACGTGACGGCATACCTGGAGAGAAAGGCGTCCAAGGGCAACCGGGTACCTCTGGCCCTCAAGGATTCCCAGGACCAAGGGGATTACCTGGAATATCTGGCGATCCAGGAATAGCTGGTACAAAAGGAATGCCGGTACTTTTTTATCCATATTGATTTTTACTGATGAATATTTGAATTACTTAATCTTAATTAAACTGTAATGAGTTTTTACTAATCTATCCATTAAAAAATATCCATATACTAATTGCTTTATATTGCATAAATTTACTTTTATTATAGGGTCAACCAGGTGAAAGAGGTCAAAAAGGTGATTCTGGAATTAGGGGAGAGTCTGGTGCTCCTGGGCCTCGTGGTACCCCAGGTAATTTTGGACCTGAAGGAAAACGTGGTAAAAGAGGTCTGAGAGGACCTGCTGGTAACGTAGGTCCTCAAGGCGATAGAGGTTTACCCGGAGCAAGAGGTTTACCTGGTTCAGACGGTCCTATGGGATCTAAAGGTCAACTTGGAGAAAGAGGAGGCGTCGGATTACCTGGATCAAAAGGAAGTTCAGGAGATCCTGGAAGACCTGGCCCACAAGGTGTACAAGGCCCTAGAGGGTCCGTAGGACGACCTGGAATTCCCGGTAAAACTGGACCTCAGGGAGAAAGAGGAATACCAGGAGCAGATGGTAGACCAGGTGAACAAGGATCCCAAGGACTTCAAGGCCCACCAGGACTTATGGGAAGCCCGGGAGAACGTGGTTTACAAGTAAATACTTTTGCTATTATTGTTATCTTCTAACTTTACTGATAAGTACTTACATATTCTTATTTTTATATTGTAGGGTGAAGCTGGAAAAGATGGAGAACCAGGTCAAATTGGTCCTCACGGGCCAAAAGGTGATGCAGGACGCGATGGAAATACTGGAATTCAAGGACCTCAGGGTATCGCAGGACCACCAGGAGAAAGAGGGCCAAGTGGACCAGCAGGACCAACAGGCTTCCCTGTAAGATTAGTAAAATGCACATAGTAATCACATTTTCGTGTTCATCATCATTATTATTCTATGTATTATTACTCTCTGTATTATGCCTCTTTTATTAATTTTCAACAGGGAATGCCTGGTACAGCTGGTTTGCCCGGGTCGCCAGGTAAAGAAGGTGAACCAGGTGTGGCAGGACCTGCAGGACCACCCGGGCAATCTGGGCCTCATGGAGAGAGAGGGTTTACTGGCGAACGAGGACAGCCTGGACAGCCAGGAACACCGGGCGAAAAAGGAGAAGCTGGTGCTCAAGGAACTGATGGACCTCCGGTAAGAAAAATATAAAAATATTTTTCAATTAGGTACAACAGACTGCAATTCTTATAATATTTTATCAAACTTCATACACAAATTTGTGTAAAGGTGGACTGAACGTGAGGGAATTATATATTACCTTAAATTTTTAATAGGGCCCTGAAGGACCCAGAGGTGCCAAGGGGCATCCAGGCCCATTGGGAGCAATGGGTATGCCTGGATCACGTGGATTAACTGGTGCACCAGGCGAAAAGGGTGAAAGAGGTGCATTGGGACCACAAGGAAACGATGGCCCTCCAGGTAAGTTAAAAATATTTAATATTTTCTTATTTTTAAACGAATTTCTAACCATACATCTATTGACTTACGCCTGTTTCCCAGAACCGTATACAGAGACTACAAATTTCCACTTTCGCTGAATATTGTTCTTAAAACAAGTATTACTATTATATATTTATACATTAATCTAATAAAGATTTATTATGTTTATTATTAATACATGTTTCCAGGTCGTCAAGGCGAACAAGGTCCCCAAGGTCCAATAGGCCCAGTCGGTCCAGCGGGAGAGCCAGCCGAGAGAGGAGAACCTGGCACTCCTGGTCTACCAGGTGAAACAGGAGCTAATGGATCACCTGGAGAACGAGGGCAACCTGGTTTGCAGGGAATGCCCGGATTATCAGGTCCACCTGGTTTAACCGGAATGCCAGGGCTAAAAGGTGATAGGGGTTATGCTGGTTCTAAAGGACAGCAAGGATCTACAGGAAGTCCAGGTAATTTAAGTAACATATAAAATATAAGTTGTTTATATTCTTGTGTCACATAATGGTATGACACCATTAAAAATTACCAAAAATATTCATACATTTTCTTTCATCAGGTGTACCTGGTGAGACTGGTCTACGTGGTTTACCAGGCTTAATTGGAGCTAAAGGCACACGTGGTGAACAAGGAGCAAAAGGAGAGACAGGTCATGCTGGATTACCAGGAAGACCTGGAGATTTGGGACCACCTGTAAAGTCATTTGCTTAAAATTTAAAACTTTATCAATTGAAAAACTAACGTGAAATATAAAAGGGTTTATTCTTTCTTAAAGGGACCACAAGGCAGCACCGGAGCCGCTGGTCAGCCAGGTATTCCTGGTGCTAAAGGTGCAACTGGAGATTCTGGTAGACCTGGTGCTCCCGGACCTATGGGTCTGACAGGAAATCAAGGTCTTGAAGGTCCTAAAGGAGAAAGGGGTAGTGAAGGAGATCAAGGTCCACAGGGTCCCAGCGGTCCCGCTGGTCCAGCTGGTGATAGAGGTCCGATTGGACTACCTGGAATTGTTGGACCACCTGGACCGCAAGGACTTCGAGGACAGCAGGTATATACTTATTTCCTTTCTTTTAATGTCAAATAATGAAAAATGATTGAAATAATAATTATATTATAAATTTATTTTTATTATACTTGTAGGGAGAAAGTGGTGCTCCAGGTAAACCTGGATCAGACGGTGTTCCTGGACAGGCTGGAACACCTGGCCTTCAAGGACCACCAGGGCCCATGGGAGAACCGGGTCTGGAAGGGAGACCTGGTAAACAAGGACAGCCGGGTATTTCTGGCCGACCAGGTGATAAGGGACCAATTGGACCTCCAGGAGTATCAGGTCCAGCGGGCCCACCAGGATTGCAAGTAAATATTAATGTTTATGATGATCGAATATTCTACATAGTATGTTTTATGTTTTTAACAAAAAAAAATGCTAGTACTAATAGATATAATTACGTTTAACCAAAGATAAATTAGCTGACATCATCTTATTAAATTTTCTGTTTCTTACATTCATAATAAATTATGATGTTCATTATTATGGTTCAGTAACCAAAATTAATGTTAAGTGTGAAAAACCAGAAAAGTTGGTAACAATATTCATGACTTAATACATTTTCAACTGTTTCTATAGGGTTCACCAGGCCCATCAGGCCCAGCTGGCCCAGCTGGAGAAAGAGGGCCTAGGGGTGAAAGTGGGGCACCTGGAGTCGATGGTCCTCAAGGACCTTCAGGAAAAATTGGCCCACCTGGACTTGATGGAATAAAGGGCGAACGAGGGGAAGCTGGTGCCGATGGACCTAAGGGACATGCTGGCTTATCAGGATTGCCTGGAATAATGGGAGCTCCAGGAAGGGCCGGAGAAAGAGGTTTTCCTGGACCCATGGGACCACCTGGAAAAGATGGTGACACTGGATCGCGAGGTAAATATTTATCGCGTGTTTAAAATGTGTTAAATTTCTTCACTGCTTGTTACATCTTGCACGACTTTTTTCCAAAATGCATATTTTTAATATAATAGATTAATTAAAAATGTAACGTCACTGCCAATCAAATTTATGCTAAATATTTATAGCACACACTATGTGATTAATTATTGTTAACTGTTATTGCTTGTTTAAGGTTTGCCTGGACGTGATGGAAACCCTGGACCGCAGGGTCCTGCAGGGCCACCCGGAGGTCGTGGTCCACCTGGTGAGGCCGGCAGACATGGTACTCCTGGACCGGCTGGACCTCCGGGACCGCCTGGTCCACCAGGCGAAGGTCTGGCTTATGACGCTGCTGCTATTGCTGCCATGCTCCAACAAGGTATTGCTACCTCATAATACTTTATGCCATACCAGGAACTAGACGCCTTTAAAGCACATTGAATAAATGGTAGATTCCTTTAGTTCAAAGCTGAAGGAAATTTCTGAAGATCTGTAAACCTATTGGTAAAGACTTGAGACCTTACTAGCAATAAGATATGCAAATGAAAATAGGCGAACTATACGAGTTATACTTTGACTGCCTCGGTGGTCCAGTGGCCGCAGTATGCGCCTGCCGTGCACGAGGTTGTAGGTTCGATTCCTAAACAGTACAAAACTTTGTGTGGCCCGCAAAGAGTTGTTCTAAGTCTGGGTGTAATTTGTGTCCGTTAATTGTATGTTTGTAAAGTTCTTCCCGACACAGAGCTTGTTCTTTAGTGCGGGAGTTGTCTTTTTTTAAAAAATACCAAAATCTTGTTCTAATATCTCTTCTTTTTTCCAGGTACAGTCAAGGGTCCAGAACTGTTAGGTGATGATCCCCGCTCATTACCTGCTCGCTTCTTCAAAGACGATATGAGCCCATCGGAACGCAAGGAGATAGTAATGAAAGCTTATGAACGTCTGAAGGTGTCTTTGGACAAGTTCCTAAAACCAGACGGCTCTAAGGAAGCTCCGGCAAAGACCTGTGCCGATATTAAGTATCATCATCCAAGCTTTGAGAGTGGTAAGGAAAATACTGATTGTTGTTTTGTTACTTAGTTATTTATAATATACATTTACAGAATAAAGAAAACTTAGTCCAGATTTCTATTGGTATTGAGAGACTGCCTCCGTGGCTCAGTGGCCGATGTGTGATACTGCTGATCACGAGGTCCCGGGTTCGATTCCCGGGTCGGGCCAAAAATCGACATTAGGTTTTTCTGTTAAGAAATTCACAATAGATGCCCGGAGTTTGGAAATTGGCGGAGTTTACACCCCCGTGCCTCGGAAAGCACGTAAAGCTGTTGGTCCTACGCCTGATCTCTCTCTGGTCGTGTCGGATTTTCCGTCCCATCGGTCTTTGAGAGTGAGGGAATAAAGAGTGCACTTGTGTTTGCGCATACAATTGTGCACTAAAATGTCTCCCGCGCAGATGGCAAGTCTCCGTTAATATTAGCCGCCGTGACCGAAATTCGGTTAGGAGGAACTTATTATAGATGAGAGACTGGTGTAACTAAAAAAAAAAGTAAAGTAAAGTTTAACCTATAGATTTTTTTTTGCTAGGTCAATACTGGATCGATCCCAACGGTGGGGAAACCAATGACGCTATAGTAGTCCATTGTGACATGGATACGGGCAGTAGCTGTGTATATCCTAAGCCGATGCTGTCGAAGGACATTACTTATGCTGGCAAGGAACATGAGCCCTGGCTCAGTGAGATGGAAGATGGGTTTACTGTGAGTACACATACATTTTTTTCCAAATTAAAACCGATTTTTGAATCTATACTAATATTATAAAGCTGAAGAGTTAGTTTGTTTGGTTGAACGCGCTAATCTCAGAAAGTTCTGGTTCGATTAGGAAAAATATTATTTTGTTGAATAGTGCATTTGTGCATTTATCCAGGAAGGCTATAGGCTATATAACATCACGTCAATATGTTGCAAAATCGGAGAAAATATTCCGAATTACCATGCGGACGAAGTCGCGGGAGACCCCTAGTTCAGTATATTTTGTGACCAAACTATTTATTTTATTTCCAACAAACAACCAAAGTATGTAGAAGTATGTACTGTAGAGGTTTATTGGTGGTCACTAGCTGGCCGCATACCGTGACTTTACTAATGGCCAAACTGACAATAAGCGCAGAACTGAGATTGCGACTCATTCTGATATCGGTACAGGATAACTTAAACGTTTTTGCGTTAATAATAATTGTCCCACTGTTGGGCACAGGTCTCCTCTCCTCTATTAAGAGAAAAATATGGTTTAGGCCTTCATTTACATACGCTGACCTAATGTAGGTTGGTGAATCTGACATGACTTTAGAATAACTACATGTGGGTTTCCTCGCGATGTTTTTCTTTTTTTTGTGTTATAAAAAGAAAAACATTTATTTAAAAATACACAGGAAAACAGACAAAAACAATAAAAAGAAGTTGACTACTAAGTTAACTTCTTTCTATCTAAATATCTGCTTAGGCAGATATTTAGATATTTATCTTAAAATGTTTTATTTTATTAACTGTTGAAGTCCGAATTCCATCGTCTTTAAAAAATTGTCAACTTAACTCAGTGTTAAGGAGCAAGCCCTGTGTTGCGGGAAACTGCACAAAATATACAATTAATAATTTTCTCACGTCTCACTCATTCTTTTATCGTATTATTATTCAGGTGACATACAAAGCGGAACATTCTCAATTAACATACCTCCAGCTGATGTCAGCCAAAGCTGTTCAGAACGTAACTCTTCACTGTCGCAACACAGTCGGTTATTACGACCCCGTGAGTAAAAACTACAGACGTGGCCTCAAGTTGTTGGCCTACAATGACGCCGAGATTCTGCCTAAGGCCAACAACAGGCTCAGATATAAGTCATTGCTGGACGAGTGTCAGGTATTTAACGCATTTCTTTATTTTTAGATAAAATATATTAGGTTTCTATTCATTTGAAAACACGAGTTATAACGAAGTTTATTAATTTTTAGCTCAAATGAACTGACAATGAATGTTAGTTAACATTTTCGGAAAAATTCGCAGAATCGTCAAAATTTACTCAGTTGTTTCAATTAGTAAATGAGAAGTCTATTGATTTAGTAAACCAAAATAAATAGTTGCGTTTCATGAGATTTTAAAATAAATATTTGAAAAATTGCGAATTTCATGTCACCAAAGATATTTTCTTTCTACAGTAGGTAGGTTGTCCCCATGGCCAAGATGTTCCCAGGAGACACATTTTTGTCTTTTCAATTAAAATAACCTTGTTTTTCATGAATAGCACAAGAGTCAAGACTGGGCGAGGACTGTTGTGGAGTATGAAACAGACAAGCCGGGTCGCCTGCCACTCCTCGACGTAGCGATCCGAGACGTTGGCAGACCACGGCAAATGTTCCGGATTGAACTCGGACTGGCATGCTTTACTTAACTTAACTTACAATAACTAAATCAAACGTTTATCAATTTTACAAAAGACATCATAAACTAAATGAGTTGTACTCCTAGGTATAATGGACAACAGAGCCTCTAGACAAGTGGCATAAGCGATAGTCGAATCGAAAAGTCAAAAAAGAAAATGTATTGAATTTGACGTGAGTCTACGATTTAATGTCGTAAACTTACGTCAAATCCCATACATTTTCTTTTTTGACTTTTGGATTACACTATCGCTTATGCCACTTGTCTAGAGGCTCTGGTCAGCGGATTTTACCTTTCGATCCACCCGTGACTACGGCCGGTGCAATATGACCGAAAGATTGAGTAACAAAAACTATGAAAACCATACACATCGAGTAACTTCTTCTTATCGTTTGGTTAGTAGTCAACCTGGTGACAGAGTTATTTAGATCGCCCATATTTAGGCCTCTGTCGTGATCTTACGACTGATAACAATCGGGACCGACTTTTAACGTGCCCTCCGAAGCACGGAGACGCTCAGATGAAATACCACTATGCGGTCACCCATCTTTAGGGTTACCGCGCCTTCAAAACAAATTCGTTGTCCATTATACATAATAAGAATATTGAGTGTACATTGAAATTTACAACATTTCAAATAAGTTTTGTTTTTCCGTTCGTCTAGCAATTTGACATCTTGTACTTGTATGATGATATTATGATAAATAACAACAATAAACAGTTAAACTATCGTAAATAGCGTATCTACGCATATTTCGATATTTTGTCTTGCTTGAAAGAAAAAGATATTGCTTTTTTCTGCTATTGCATACATCCTATCTAGCTCGTAGCTTTTAGTTGTATCAAAATAATATTGTATTTACAACGAACAGAATCCTATAACACATGAGTGTTAAGTTCACTAATGAGTATTTCTAGCGTTTAAATTAAGCTATGATTTTGCGTATTATTGCGTTTAATGCATTTATGTATGCTTATTAGAATTAACCTATCGTCTTTGCTCTATTGTAGAAATAGAATATAAGTTAAGATCTCATAAATTCGAATCAATTTTTGCAACGTGGGGCATTTGGCATGTATATCACATACAACATTTAGAATGGCTGGTTTATTTGACTTTTGAAAAAATATCAATTGAAACTACAAAAAGACAAAATGTCTGACTATTATGAAAGTTATAAGATGAAGAAGACTTGCTTTATCTATTTCTGGAAAGGCCCTTGCTTTATCTGAGTCATAACTCAGCGTGCAATCGAATTAAAAACAGTAACAACCAGTAGTAAGCATTTATTACCTGGATATTTTATATCTATTAGAATAAACACTAATCAAAATAGGTACTAAACATTTATTTAAGTACTTTAATGTTTATAAATATAATTATAATCTTTCCTATTTTTATATGTGATTCACTATTCATAAGGAACAATTTTTATAATTAAAATTTAAGTACTTAATTATTAAGTGTAATTAACTAAGTCGTCACAACATAGTTTAAATAATTACAATTAATTTATTTTAATAATTTACAAAGGTCCAAAAGGCTGTGTAGCTTTTAAATTGTACATAATGTAAATATCCTTATTTTAAGCAAATGTCATGTGATTCCTCTATGCGTAATTAAGTAATTAACATAAAGTTTATTGTATTTACAATAATATTAAATAAAAATAAATCAATCTAAATAAAAAACAATACATTTATATTTTAACATTTCCTTATATTTACAATAATTATAAACAATTAATTAAATGAAGGAGAAGAATGAACATTCAAAAATAAAGCGCCAATTAGACGATGCAGGTCTTGCAATTTTTTTGGCATCTCTATTTTACTTGGAGTCACAAAGACAGCAAAAACAATTTTCGATTCTTGTACCGTGTAAATATAACACTCATGACTTGTTCAGACAAGCGTTAAAAGACGTTGAATTTGAAGTTTATTGAATTCTAAGCTCTGCACGGTACCGGATAGCGCTTAAAATTCAACACAGCTTTATAAAATGATTCAATACGGCTTTTTAAACGAATTTTTTTAACGCTCGTCCGAATCTGCCCCTCTAGACAAGTGGCATAAACGGTAGTCGAATCGAAAAGTCAAAAAAACAAATGTATGAGATTTGGCGTAAGTTTGCGAAATTATAACGTAAACTTACGTCAAATCCCATACATTTGCTTTTTTGACTTTACGATTCGACTACCGTTTATGCCACTTGTCTAGAGGGACAGGCCTAATACATCTCAGGGTTATAAATAATTACTTATCAGACATTTTACAGAAAGTCACTATCACTATCTTCTTTTTGCTACTGACGTCATGGCGTCTAGTTTAAATACTTATTATTAAGTACCTACTTTACTATAGTCAGTCCAAGAAGAACTCAATACCTGCACCAAACTATCTTTTTACATGACGCCTTTCATATTACTTACGTAAATCTCGATTTATGTAAGGTTCCTTCAATGTAATAGCGGTAAGCTGATTCATATCACTTTAGTCACGACTCACAAATACCGCCCCAAGGCGGCCATGCATTTCAATATTTTTGAAGATTTTACAATATAAAATAAATAGTCATTCTGCTTCAGTGCCTCTCATAAAGTGCTCTCTAGACGGTAATGCATTATGTCATGCCTTACGTGTAGGCGTTGTGATATATTATCAATAAATGTAGTGCGCTAAGCACTATGACATTTCTCTCTACCTAGTGGTACGCCAACAGCAAGGAGTTTGTACTTACACTATAAACTCCTTGGCTATAGTTACCGATTATAATTATACTCTGTGGTAAGATATATCGGGGGCGGGAAAGGTCACGGTGAGAGCGGTGCAACTGCTTACTGATTATATTATAGTTTTATTCAATAAACCCAACTTCTAAGTTGTGAACACCACAGGCATGCTTGCCAATCTTAATGAGCGAAGTGCAGTATTACGATGCAATGTCGCAGCAAAAGCCGACGCTGGTCATCGAAGGCCAGTGTTCGGTCCTAGCCGAAGGTAAGAAATTTTATAATACCGGCTATAATCCATAATAATTTTGAATGCAAAGAGGAACGCGTTTAGGTCGCGTACGAGTCGTGTTCCGATTGTAATCCCTTGCAAAGCACTTCGTGAGCCTGTTTTCGGTGTTGACACAAAAAGCTTCGGCTATGGCCAAACTCGATTTTTATATGTATATAAATATTAAGTAGCTAATGTCTGATGTCTAATTTTAGCTTTAAGTATTCTGTGGTCTATTTTGGCTTATGTTGGCCCAACGTGTAAAGCTAGCTTTAGACTTGACATTGGCACAATAAAAACATGAATTATAGTCTATTTCGCATAGCATGGGTATTGTGACATTTAACATTTTACGATGAAGAAGAAAATGATTTAATAAATCTCTAACCAGTTAGCTAATTGAATGATAAAGAGCCTAGAGTATTCAATCTATAGATTTTGATTGAATCGTCTATCATTTCCATTGATAATTATCTTCAAATGTCAAACGTCACAGTACCCATGCTATGTGAAATAGACTATAGTTAAACAATCATGCATGCACGACAGTATGTACCTAATGCCTCATTACCGTCTAGGGAGGGCTTTAGTCACAGTCATCAGTCAGATACTGAATTTATGGGCAAGAGTTCTTCCTCGTACAGTTGACAAAGGGTGGCACGTTGCAAGTGCATTTGGTACAGGTGTCTTCTACAGTGACCTCGTCACCGATCGACAGTGTCATGTTGCCGAAGGTACATTGGGTGCTTAAGTTCTTGATGTTCAGGCCGCGGATGACCTTGGTTGTTGGAGTTGCTGGAATTATAGTGATGTTTTTATTTTACTTCATTTTGCACTTATACACTCTAAATTATTAATACAATATACAGGTACAGTTAAAACTAATGTTAATGTTTAAAAAAAATGGGGACTGCCGATATAAGTGAAAACTAAATAACTTGTGAATTGTATCGTCGAGCTATTAGATTATTATTTTTGAATATGGAAAGCGTTCGGTGTCGATGACGCGAGTTCCATGATTTTTTGTTTACTTAAAAAGTGCTCAACTATTGATTAAGGTATGCAACCTTAATCAATAGTTGAGCACTTTTTGGGACACCGGGACCGCGCAGATCGCGTAGATCGCAAGACTTCTACGTGCTTTCCAAAGCAATCAAACTCAAGCAAATGCCTTGACGGAAAAACCCAATAACTTCTTCTTCTTCTTTAGGGTTACCGCGCCCTTGGTAGCTTAACCCGCTGATCGTTTAATGAACAGCGAGTGCACCTGGATATGAGCGCCTCAATTAATAAGCAACCCAATAACTATTTTGCCCCGAACTGGGAATTGAACCCGGATCCTTATCACAACAACCATTAGACCAAAGACGTAGTTATAAAATGATGCTAATAAATACTCACGACATTCAAAACCGATGGGACAAATGCGCACATTGGTGGCGAACACAGGAGCGCAGTTCTGCTGTATGTAGTTCTGGAAGTGAATCTCTATGCCACAATTAATGTCACGGCAGTACTGTGGGTTGTCGATGGTTCCGTTCCACTGTGCCGTGCAGATGCAAGTCTTCATAGTGTTTAGAGGTTCAAACATCTGACCCTCGCGGTACATTTTGCCATCAACTTCGCAAGTCTTCAGATTGGCGATTGCATCTTTACCTAAAAACATTTAAAAATAAAGACATTTAAAAAAAGAATATATTTTTCTGTACGATCGATTCATTGGTTCAGTAACCAGCCCTCACTTTTATTCTGAAAAGAAAATTAATATTGTGTAATTTTGCCTCCAAAAAAAAACCTGAAAAGTTCTCGATATTTTTCATTAGCCGCTTATCTATAAGATATACCTATATATCAGATAGAATATAACATGATGAGTTCAGTTATCACTCTATTGAAATCAGATTATGTTGCTATTGATTGACATTTCATGAAAAAAATCTGATAGTCATACTTTTCTTTCTTATTTCAAAATGTAACTATAGTATATTTCACATAGCATGGATTCTGTGACGTTTGACATTTGAAGATAAATATCAATGAAGATGACAGACAATTCAATTAAAACCTATCGATTGAATACTCTAGGCTCTTAATCATTCAATTAGCCAATTGGTTAGAGATTGATTCAATCATTTTCATTCATCTTCATTGTAAAATGTTAAACGTCACAGTACCCATGCTATGTGAAATATTCTATAACTCATGTTTTTATTGTGCCAATGTAAAGTCTAAAGCTCGCTCGACACGTTGGGCCAACATAAGCAAAAACAGACCACAGAATACTTAAAGCTAAAATTGGAACATTGTACTACCGTCAGTTTCGGTAAATTACTTGCTATAATTTGCACGTTTACTATGGCCAGTATAGGTGCATATGAGCCATCGTGTAGAGGGAGCATTAGATATTCTGTTAGTTATATAAAAGAAAAATTCCCAAAGATCAAAGGAAAAGTCAACCATTATCCAAAAGCCAAAAATACGATACCATTTTTGACAGCTTGTATCATATTTACAGACATTTTTTCTGTCCTTTGTTACTAATACAAATATTGTAACTCATATCAAATTGTATATGGCGATTAAAAAGAGTGGCCAGAATTTCTCGCCAATTCTTCTTCTGGGCCTACCCTAGTCAGCGGATTAGCTATAGGAAAAAAAATACAGACATTGGCGAAACACCACGTACATGTGACACTTTTTAGTGGTATTTAGACCTACTGCAAACTACAGATTTTAATCATCCAATTTTATATTGATCAATGAGTCGGTTGCTTAATAATTATGAAGCACTAGCTATTGCCCGCGGCTCTGTCCGTGTGGATGTCGGTTATCGCGATATAAATAGCCTATATGCTATTCCAGACTATAATCTATATCAGTGCCCATTTCATCCAGATCCGAGTGCCTAGTGCGAGTTTGTTTTACGTCAACGCGATCGACGCGTTCATGACGGTCGATTACGACCGCGATACGACGTACGATTGGCCCGCTCCAAGTTCTTAAGCAATCAGAAGCCGGTTTTCCACCGCGAACGGAACGGACCCATTAATGACTTCGTTAAACTCGCAAACGCAAACTGCATACTTGTATTTCCACCAACAAATAGTCGGACGGAAAGAGCCGAGCGTGTAGAAAGAGTAGAGCTCGCTCCTGCCTCGAAAACGGAGTGGAGTCATTAATGAGTCCGCTTAACTCGCAATTAAAAACTGCATAGTAGTGTTTCTACTAAGAAAGAGGTGAGCGGCGCGAGTTAAACGAGTTAAAATGAGTCCGCTGCGTCAACGCTCGGCAAATAGTTTCAAAAAGGACTCGCTACACCTCCCCTTGCCGCCGCGCGCCCCTGCGCCAGCGCACCACCTTCGCACGACATTGGAACACACCGGCCACCACAAGATCTAAACAGAAACTGAACTCTTTTCCGGTGGGGAAAGCTTATCACTCATTTCCCGCTAAGCTTGCTCCGCTCATTTCCCAATTGAAAAGGGCCCTTTTTTAGTGGAAACACAATTTTAAAAACGCTGTTGGTGGCAACAAAAACCTATTTCATTTAAAAAGAGTCCGTTCCGTTTTGCTATTTTCCCGCTCATTTCTCATTCGCGGTGGAAAACCGGCTAGAGAGCCAAACGCGGTAACCGTTTCGACCGCGTTGACTGGCGTTGACGTAAACATAACTCGCACTAGGCACTCCGTTCAGTAGTTTTTGCGTGAAAGAGCAAAACATACATCTATACATTCTTACAAACTTTCGCGTTTATAATATTAGTAGGATATATCGCTGAACACCTGAGACAAGCTGATACAAAACATTACTTACAATAAATTAGTGTTTAAACAACTACACACGTAGTTTAAAATGTCATCATTATAAAGATACAATAGATCGTTCATAATAATCATGGCATTGCAACGATGTTTGCAACACTTTATATGGCAACACTATTGTATACTGTACTGTTGTCAATATTAAACCTTATTAGTTATTGTGTCATCTAAATATACGTTTGACGAAGCAAATTAGTTTGTAACAATTTTGAAGCTACATTAAAAGTATAAACAGACGATCGAACTTGGTTCGGCCCGAACCACGAACATGGTGCGCTCCGAACCATATTCGTTCGTGTGGTGCACGGTCCGCTGGACATTATTATTATTAATATGGTTCGGAGCGCACCATGTTCGTGGTTCGGTCCGAACCAAGTTCGATGGTCTGTTTATACTTTAACTTACTCAATGAAAATATACTTAACCCGTTGGCCGCGACTCCGCCCGCGTGGAGGTCGGTTATTGCGATAAAAAGTAGCTTATATGCTATTCCAGACTATAATCTATCTCTGTGCCGAATTTCATCCAGATCCGTTCAGTAGTTTTACGTGAAAGATCCATACATCCATTGTCATAAACTTTTAGATCCTACTATAATAATATTATAAACGCGAAAGTTTGTAAGTATGGATGGATAGATGTTTGTTACTCTTTCACGTAAAAACTACTGAACGGATCTGAATGAAATTTGGCACAGAGATAGATTATGGTCTGGAATAACACATAAGCTCACTTTTTACAGTGATAACCGATATCCACGCGGGCGGAGCCGCGGGCAACAGCTATTTATAATATTAGTAGGATAATGTCTTTGCAACCAAATTTGAGGAAGACGAGCCACGTACGTCAGATATTGGAACGAGTGTAAACACCTCCTATTTCCAAACATCAACATCTATTGCGAATTTCTTTGTCAGACAAACCAAATACCTTATTTTTTGTTTAAACCAGCAATCGAACCTGGGACCTCGTGATCAGGAGTCGCTTTCAACGGCTACTAAGTCAACAAGGCAGTGTAACTATTTACATAAACCTCCATAGAATTTTAACCATTCATTACTTTACTAATTAATCGATAGTCATCTTTTATTTCTTACCACAAACGCTGCCAGTACTGCAACATGAGTCAAGTTCAAATGTCGAGATACATTGCTGGTTTAGATCACCGTAGAACGTTTCAAAGCAGTCGACGGTCGCGCATTGGAACTGCGGTTCACCGTTGTATACGCTGCAACTGCATGCTTGTGAACACGGGTTTGCGACGAGGTTTTGTGGTACAGAGGCTCTATCTCCATAAGCTACGCCCCTGGAATTAAGAACAGCATTGGTTAGTGATTAGAGGTACGTGAGAGAATTCTGTTTGTATCTAGAACTTTCTGGAATTTTGTAGAAAATGCTTAGGATCTGTTTGGGGTCTGGAATTTTTCTTGGTATACGGCAATAGCCTAGTTTCCATACTAGGAGGCGAGATTGCCGCCATAAAGTGTTTTCCGAGGCACGGAAAGTCTCGCTGTATTTGAACAAAATAGACACTTAGCTTCGGACTCATTGCGGTAAGTTTGCTTTACATTGCAGATCAATCAAACTCTGCTTATATAGTGCTTTCTTATTACGTACGAGACCCCCATAGAACTACGTATATTTAAAGGTGAAATTCTTTTTTTCTTTTTAAAGGAAGAATAATTTTATCCTTATTCATCGACATCGTATCAAAACTCTAGTGTTACTAGATGCAGGATATTTCTTGCTGTCCAAAGGCTGATCTATCAACGCTATGTACGCTTATTTATCAACGTAGTAGAATAAAAAAATAAATGAGACAGTGGTATTAAATTTATTCTTCTTTTTTATACAACTTGGGTGGCAAACAAGCATTCTGCCTGATGTTAAGTTACCGTAGCCTATGGATACATGACCACTGACGTCATATCAGGTTCCGGTGGTCCACCCGCGAAAGCGGGTGTAGGTGCACAGGGAGGTTATAGTCGGTATGCCGGCCGCCTACCACCTTTAGGCCGGAGAGTCCGACATATCCGCTTCGCTTCCCCGGGCAGGGCGGTATGTGTAAAGCATTTCCTCTCTATAAAAAAAAGCCTATGGATACATAGCAATACCACACTTGCGTGTTGCCAACCCGTTTTGTTACACCAAAAAAACGTATTCCTATCCCAGGGACATTTCCATCAAGATGGGATACGTTTTTTTCAAAACGCATCCCTAAATGAGGGCTAGAGACCTGAACTCACACACAGGAACACAACTACAACGTTTTTTAGTTAAAACTCTAATAAAAGACGGTAAAATGTAAAGATCACATAAAATTTTAATGTTAAAAGCGTTGTTCTGTTAAAGGAGGTGCCATTTCCTGCTCTGAGTGACTTTATGGCCTCAGTATAACTCGCCACTAAATCAAAAGTTACGTTAGAAAGTTTATAAGTATATATTGGAACAAAGAGAAGTGTCCTTCTCGCTACTATCTGCCTATAGCCTCAGTGGCGAGGTGATTACCTTAATAATACCAATGTGCATTCGTAACTTATAATACACTTATCTATGTTCACTATTTTACCTATTTCTGTACTTACCTACAACTAAGTTTTAAAGCAAATATAGAATATAGTTTTTTTCGCGCGGCTCCGCCCGCGTAGATGTCGGTTATCGCGATAAAAAGTATCCTATATGCTATTCCAGACTATAATCTTTCTCTGTGCCAAATGTCATCCAGATCTGTTAAGTAGTTTTTGCATGAAAGAGTAACAAATATCCATACGAAATGTGAAAGAAAACATCGTGAGGAAATCCACATTTCTTAGAAGTAATTTTAAAGACATGTCACCAACCCGCATTAGGCCAGCGTGTGTGAATTAAGGCCTAAACCCTCTTTCTTGATAGAGGAGAGGAGACCCGTGCCCAGCAGTGGGACATATATATGGGTTGCTATTATTATAAGTACATAAATTTGTGTAGGTATAAATCTTCATATTCTATAGAAATATTCAATAATTGCTAATTGTACCTATAATTTTAACGTTTATCAATGAAACATGCTTAATTAGGTAATGTAGTTTTAAACACAAGTAACATGAATATAAACTAATCAACAAACATTAATAAGTTCATTAATTAGCTTTATCAACAACGACGTTACGCTGGCTTTACAAATTAAACACGCGGCTACAATGCGGCTCGTTTTATTTACTTAAATATTACAATGACAGAAACACTGTACATATTATTATGGACACTTTTTTTTCAGGACAACTCCCGCACTAGAGAACAAGCTCTGTATCGCGGGGGACTTTACAAATATACAATTAACGTACACAAATTACGTCCAGACCCAGAACAATTCTTTGTGGGTCACACAAAGTTTTGTCCTGTGTGGAAATCGAACCCACAACCTCTGCACAGCAGGCGCATACTGCGACCACTGGACCACGGAGGCAGGCAATTGTCCACCTATGAAACAAAAACCCGTTTATTTCAGACGCAAATGCTGACAATACACAAAATTACTCTTTAATTCTTAAATCAAACTTCCATAAAAAGCTACAAAAGCAATGACCATTCTGGGTCTGGCGTAGATGTAGGTATGTATGTATCTTTATTAAGAAGAAGATGACCTAGACAGGAGGATTTCAGGCGAATCCCCATATGATATGTAGGTACTGGACTACTACTTACGTCGGAGATACCTTTTAAATAATCTGAATGAAGGATTAGCAGCAAGGAAACGACAGAAGAAAAACGACCTACTCTTCTACTCATTTGACTTCTACTCATTTGGCTCTTTTCTTTCTTTCAATAGGACAAGGTAAGATATCAGCCCCTCTAGATGTCAAATCCCATACATATGCTTTCTATTCCATTCAATTCGAATACCGTATATGCCATTTGTCTAGACGGGCAGGACATTTTAGCTTTCCATTACTTAGCATCTTACAAACCTTAATTACGTTCGTAGTTGTACATCGATTCATCAAGGAACTATTTTTTAAGCAAGTATAAGAGAATAATAATAAATATAAGTAGAATTTAACTTTGTTTTTATATTTATCTTCTTTATTGTTATGTAAGGTCACGGTATTCCCCGACGCGACGGCGACGGTCGTGTCTTGAGGTCACGCTATGTTTTTGTTCGTCACTTCTTAAGTTGTGTCATTTCTGGGTATTGCACGAGGTCGATAGTGGGTGCTGCCGAATTGTTATTGTATACGTAAAATAACATTGATAACCGCTTTTTTGGCGCATCTAGGTTAAATGTTTTTTAATGTACTGTTGTTATGGACTTTTTGGTTACGTTTTTGTAGGGCTTTACATACATCTGCTTTCCTTAAGCTTAGCCTAAGTATCGTTGTAATAATAATAATAATCTTAGAACAGTCTCACATCGATAAAGCAGCATCAAATAAATGGCTTACAACCGGTAATCTTTTCCCTGAAACTGAAGGATTTATGATTGCTATACAAGATCAAATAGTAAATACCAAAAATTACAGAAAATATATTATTAAAGACCCAAAACTTAGTAATGACAAATGCCGCAGATGCCACACCCAACCCGAAACCATCCAGCACATAACCGGAGCATGCTCAACACTTACACAAACCGACTATACACACCGACACAACCAAATTGCAAACATAATTCACCAAAAACTAGCACTCAAACACAATCTCATACAGAACACAAACACACCTTACTACAATTATACACCACAAACTATACTAGAAAACACTACACACAAACTTTATTACGATCGTGCCATACTAACAGACAGGACCATCCACTACAATAGACCAGATATAACACTACAAGACAAAACCAATAAAACTACTTACCTAATAGATATTGCAGTCCCTAACACTCACAATTTACAAAAAACAATTACCGAAAAAATTAGCAAGTACGCAGAACTTAAAGAAGAAGTGGCAAGAATTTGGAGGCAGGATAAAGTATATGTCGTACCCATAGTTCTTTCCACCACCGGTATCATTCCCAAACATCTTCACCATAGCCTTAAACTACTACAGTTAAATGAATCTTTGTTCATAACCCTACAAAAAGCCGCAATACTAAATACCTGCAGAATAGTCCGGAAATTTTTGCAAATTGACGAAAACACAACACCTACATAACATTACACAACACACGCTGCATTTACTTGGTTACCACCCGTAAATGTAGTTATGACCAGCCTAAAAGCTGTGAAATATAAACAAACATAATAATAATAATAATAATAATTTATTTAATAAAACATAAAATACACAAATAACAATAGTGAGCTTTACTTCGGCCCCAAACTAAGCGGAAGCTTGTGTCTTGGACGCCGTTGAAGATGCTCAGATTACAATATATACCTTATATACTAACATACATACATTTAATTATAAACTAAACAATAATATTATTTATATTGTTTTGCACGTTGGGTCTGCGACGCACTACGCTGTTGTACGGTGTCATGTAACGTTCCACGGAACCGCCGAAACACGACACTCCTCGGCCAGAAATCCTCCGTCATGTAGGTTGTCAGCTGTTCAGTTGGGACTCGCACTACGAATGAAGCGAAGTTTACATTGTGACGCGAGTCCAGCCTAGTAACCCTCAGTCGGTTACCGGTCTTCACACGTATATACTCCACAACGTCTTCCATCGTTGTATTGTACATTAATCTTGAAACATACAACTGCGTCGTTGGAATAGCAGGACGCAGCAGCATGTTAGGTCCGGCCAATGCTGTACCGCATTGATTTCGGCAGTTGGGCTTTTTACGTTTACGTTCTACAACGATAAAGCCTTCCTGGTCAATCTTGCTCTTGGGTGTAGACGGCACCAGTTGAGCATTTTTCGCTTGCCGCTCTGGTTGTTGGTGAAGTCGGCTGGCAGCTGTAGCATATGTACGCTTTGGCGATGACGTACTTGCATTGTTCGGTATCGGGTCATTAGATACGGGGCGCGCGGGGCAGGGCACTACGTCACTCGCAGAGACGGCGGCCACCGTCGTGTCAAATTTTGCTGATGCAAAACTCGCCTGCGACATATTGCCTGCATCGCAACTTGGGTTAACGTTCGATGCCTCGTGTGACCTACTTGTTGTGATAATGTGACGCAAGTCCATTACTTCGGCACGTAGGTCACTGATGGTAATTTGGGAACCTTCGAACTTTAACTTCATATCTTCTAGACTTGAGTTGATGGTCGAGATATCGTTCAGCAGTTTGGCGATGTTGATATCATTCACATCAGCAGGCGGAAGCCTGCGCAGATCCTTTGCCACGAAAGTCGGTATCAAATCAGTATCGGTCTCCTTTAAGAACTTCATGATGTCTTGGAGACTTTTCTCACCTTTGACATCCCTTCTTCGAGACGGCATTTGGTCTGCCATATTTGCTGACTTATATAATAGAGTCTTGGCTTCATGGATATCATCTTCATCGAAACATGATGTGCAGATTTTAACCAGGCGCTCCTCGTCCTTAAAACCACACAACAATTGCTTGTCCTGCAGGTATGCTAACAGCTCGTTAACCACATAAGTTTTCCAACTCATTGTGACGTAGACGGCAGCGGCTTATGCCGCGCTAGGCGCGAATTAAAAATTCGTACTAGTAATAAGGTGCGTCCGATTACGACCGCAGTCAGAACTCCTATATTATATTAATCCTTACTAATATTATAAATGTGAAAGTTTATAAGTATGGATGGATGGATGGATGTTTGTTACTCTTTCACATAAAACTACTGAACGGATCAGGGTGAAATTTGGCACAGAGATAGATTATGGTCTGGAATAACACATAGGCTTTTTACAGCGATAACCGACATCCACGTGGGCGGAGCCGCGGGCAAGCTTTTTACAGCAATAACCGACATCCACGTGGGCGGAGCCGCGGGCAACAGCTAGTCATTTATAAACCAGTCCACCAAATACCCAATCCCATAGCCCAAAATTATTTAATTTCACATGTTAAAATAGCTCTACACTTGCCATAGGCACATCATGGCTGTACTGCAATAGTGCAGCTATGGCATGACTATGGTAAGCGTCTCATCACCATTTTAAATTAAAATTTTCTAAAGGCCCGGGTATTCTTGAATGATGAGAAAATACCCGTGATAAAGAGAGACATATGGTATTACTATAGATACTTACTTGTAATAACACTTAGTAGGATCGGGATGAAGATCGGGGCAGTCGAAGGACTCAGGACAGGAGGCGTTGTTGGCTGACGGTACTGGTGTACAGCCCAGCTCCAAGTAGAAGCCAGCCATGTCACACTCCCCTGCCATGTCTGTTAGCACGCTGCCCAAAGCTGCAATGAAAAAAACAATTATATAAATATACGTATAAAGAAAAAATAATAGAACATACACAAAGAGAAACAACAAATATGCAGCAAATTACATTTAAACAATATTTAGGACATTTAGATGTATAGTTATTAAAATATAAGTAACTTAACCTAAACTACTTACAAGCAATCAGAAAAACATATTTTGTTAAACTTCAAACTTAAATATGTAGTTTTTATATGACCTTTTTATGTAAATACAGGAAAAACTAAGTATATTTTTAGAAAATAGTCCCTGGCTCTGTCGTGATCACACATAATGTCGGTCGGTCCGACTTTTCAGCATTCGAATGGTGATCGACGATGACCCGATTTTAAAATATGGAATAGCTGTTATGCCTGATATCCCAATAAAACTGATATTCATGGACGTTTAACTTATAAACATTTATTTATCGAACATTTTTTTTAAATTTAAATTTATTATATTGAATAGTTTTTAAATTTAAATTTATTATAGTTTTAAATTTAACTGTCCAAAACCGAGCTGTTCAAATGTAAGTCAGATGTCATGTAAGTATTACAATCAGTAACAGAAATTAAAATTATGTATTATATTATAAATTTATTAAAAACAATAACATTTAATCCAAGCTTGAGGAACAAAGTAAAGCTACACAAGGGGGTAGAAGCAACACACACCGCTCGACTCTCGGCTAAACAATAACTAATATATATATATGTCATCATCATCATCTCAGCCAAAAGACGTCCACTGCTGGACATAGGCCTCCCCAAGGTATATGTATATATTAGTTATTGATTTTATACGAGGAATTTTATTAGACTATTTAAAGAATTTGTATGTAACGTATGGCTACGATACATAGAAGTAAAATAGGCTGTATCGAAACCACATCAGATCATATTTATTTTATATTATAGAGTATCTATAAAATATGATCTGCTTGTGGTTTGTTCTAGCTATTTACCTAGATAAATGTTTACTTTGAAAGAAGTAACTACCTTCTAGGAGTAAGTATTGCTATATGTCAGTTACTCGACACAATTAATACTTTCGTCCGAATGCATTTGAAGAAAGGGACAATCTGGTCGACCACCCTTGGTATCCCGATGAGAAGGTACTTTTATAATACTACTGTTGGTTGGTGGCAACCAAACGAACATTCCACTTATTATATTAAGAAGAACTATATAAGGCCACTTATGGACATTGACAATGGCAAGGCCATACCGCAGGTCAACCCGCTGTCAACCGTGAAGAACTTAAGCGTGGAGGAAATATGTAGCTGTAATGATTGCAAACTTGGTGCGAAAATTTTCTTGTCGAGGATCTTGGAGGATCTCTCTTCGGTCGGAGAGTAAAGAAATAGATAGTGCATCTGAGTTTACGCACTCTCTTTTGCACTTTAATATGTCTTACACAGTAGGCTTCTAAATCTACATTAATATTGGCCTTTATGAGCGAAATCAGCCTAGACGGACTATATATCGTGTGATTCCATAAGAAACAGCTAGATGTCGCCGGTGCCGTCACTCATATGGGACGCAAGTTATTAATGGGTGAAATTTAATCACAAAATTAATACCTTTCGATGAAATGAAATCTCCATTAAAACTGGAACGATTTTTCCACATGATAATCCGTTTTATTCCGCGTATTGATAACAGTTAACACGCACAGAATGTACTTACAGTGGCATTTTGCGTGCGTTGCGGGGTATTTCTTGTACCTAGGTAAGCACCTACTATTGTTTTGAACTTTAAGTTTCAGGTCATACAGCTCAAAATCACTAACTACCGGGCTGCATAAAAGCATGGATGAGATACAATAATAAATATAACATAACCCACGCAGTGAATATTTCAGGATTTTAATACAATAAAGTTTTGTTCCTATGTGTGAATACAGGTCTCCAGCGCTCATTTAGGAATACGTTTTAAAAGAACTTTTTTTCTGTCATAGGCATACTCCATCTTAAAGCACTGGGCTGAAAATATTGAGACGGCAACACGCAAGGGATACCTCAGATCCTTTAGACAAGTGGCATAAACAGTAGTCTAGTCGAAGTGTCAAAAAAAGCAAATGTTTGGCATTTGACGTAAGTTTACGATGTAATGTCGTAAACTTGCGTCAAATGCCAAACATTTTCTTTGTTGACTTTACGATTCGACTACCGTTTATGCCATTTGTTTTGAGGGGCTGTTATTGCAAGTGTCCATAGGCTACGGTAACTGCTTAACATCAGGTGGGTTGTATGCTTATTTGCCTCTTAAGTTGAATAAAAATATTTAAAAAATACACTCTAAAGCTCGAACCACACCGGGAACTACTTAGGCAGATCAAAGTTAAATCCATCTGTGCTAAATCCATGTGAGTGAAATAATTTGTCATATCGGACTGGAAGATTTAAGCCGTATTATACGGCTAAAAATCTTCCAGTCCGATATGACAAATTTAGTAGATGTTTTCAGCAATTTAGTAGAGGTAATAAGTTAATTCATTTGTCATAAATTAAAAACTTGTAACACATGTTCCTGCGAATAAATATCTATTTATATTTCTAAGATCATAATAGCAACTCGTATTATGTCCTACTGCTGGACACCAGTGTCTTCAAGAGAGAGAGAGAGAGAGAATTTGGGGCCACACATGCTGGCCTAATGCGGGTTGGTGAATCAGACATGTCTTTAGCATTTCTTCTAAGACATGTGGATTTCGTAATGATGTTTTCCTTCACTGTTAGCAGATGGTAAATCATTAGATTAGTAGGTAAATATAAATTACCACAAAATGAAATTTACATTGGTACTGCCACTCGGGATCGAACTCACACATCTTGCGTGCAAGTCGGTTACTTTCCCACTCGGCTACCATCGCTTAATTAAAAACAGTTCGAAATTAAAATAAATAAAAACAAAAACTCACTGAATATCACAAGACCGATGACAACCTTCATGCTTGATATCATTGTTCTAAACTACGAATAAAACGGCACTATTTTTGTTGATTCAAACACGTCCACCGCGGCGTAATGTTGACAACACAATGAATGATCGACAGCGGGCGGGAAATCCGCGCGGCGCACGCGCATGGTTTGTCTCGCTTGTATGGTATCGATTAAGGCCGCTCACAGATTCACGATTCACGTGATTTTTCTTTTGCATTGTTTACAAAACTAAAAAAGTATACAGACGTAGATCTATATAAAAGATTATAGAATTGCTATCCTCTGATTTGTTCCTCTTCTAAGGAGTAGAACTGTCCTCTCCGCTGCATTCAATTCCACTATGCTATAATGAAGTGGTTTTCCTTACAATTTTCCTTTTTTCTGTCCATCTTAATAGAATATGAATAAAGAATCCTAAACAATTTCAATGAAAGCCTGTCTCCACCTACTGCTAAATATTTACGCTCAATGCAAGAGCAAAAAAATATGAGAGATATGTTATTTTTATCCAACTAATAATTGTAAATGTAAAAGTTTGTGAGGATATATGGAATTATCGAGACTCTTTCACGTAAAAACTACTGAACGGATCAGGATGAAATTTGGCATAGAGATAGAATATAATGGAATAGCGAATAAGCTACTTTTTATCGCGATAACAGCTAGTAATTTATACCTCATCTTAATATTAATGATCTAGTATCATTAATATTAAGATATATAGATAGATAGATAGATAACTCTTTATTGTACACCAAGTTACAATTTTGTCTTCATGATAATTTTATAACTATGTACAATGGGCGGCCTTATCGCTAAAAAGCAATCTCTTACAGGCGACCTTAGGATGGACAGAATAGATGGGAAATAATAAAATGTTAACAGTGGGGAGTTTGGTGCTTATAAAATAATAGTAGAAAAATTGGATGTTTGTTTTATTTTTGTTACTGTTATTGTGTTATCAAAACTGTTGAAGTTTTCGATCAAATCGCAAATTATATTATCTCATCTCTCGTATGTAGCTGGCCTTAGCGCCTGATCTTGAAAACTATATTGCACAAGGTAACCCACTATGGGTAAGATAATTTGTATAATTTTATAATATTAACTGCATACATCAGTGTATTATATATATATTTACATTGTTGTCTTGAGATTTGACCTTCGATTTACCGTGAACAAACAAAAAAAACATAACGATACATTTGAATCCATTTCATTCAGTTGTCAGCATTTCAGAGAGGAAGGCATGATACTAGTGAGCAAGCCCGACTGGGGAAGGACCTTACAGCACAGCCACAGATTACTAAATAGTTACTACGCACAGCGGTGAAGTTGTGCTCCTGTGTTACAGTTGTAAGTACAGGTCTCTAGCGCTCATTTAGGGATGCGTTTTGAAAGAAACGTATTCTTATCACAGGAACACTCCATCTTAAAGTACTGGTATAAAAAAATGGGTTGGCAACATGCAGGTGATACCTCTGGTATTACAAGCGTCAAAATCAGGTGGGCCGTATGCATGTTTGCCACCCAAATAGTATAAAAAATGTAGGGAACAACCAGTCCGAATTTAAATAATGCTTATTGGCAATTTTACATATTGACATAAGACGTTTTACACTCCAAGGGAACCTTGAATTGCGGTGGATAAACATACAATATTTACAGACCCCAAAGTACAATGTGGGTCATCTGTGGGTCACACAAATATTGTCACTCACTCTGCGTCACGTTTAAAGTTAAAGTGCGTTAGGTATACTTAGCAGTTTCTTTTCCGACTTGTGCAATTTGTTTGGGGAAGTTTAAATCTTTATCCTTACTAATATTATAAATGTGAAAGTTTGTGAGTATGGATGGATGGATGTTTGTTACTCTTTCACGTAAAAACTACTTAACGGATCTGGATGAAATTAGGCACAGAGATAGATTATGGTCTGAAATAACACACAGGCTTCTTTTTACAGCGATAACCGACATCCATGCGGGCAGTGCCGCGGGCAACAGCTAGTATATATATAAATTCTTCTGTGCGTGTGTATTCTGTGCGGCCGATTTTAATGAAATTTTATGTGTGTGTTCGGGTAGGGCCCCGGATGGTTTAGATTCCCGACCCGGTAGGTGGCGCTGCTGCCGCTATGTCAGCTATTCCGGGCAGGGCGACGTCTGCCGGGTCTGCTAGTATATATGTATATAAATTCTTCTGTACGTGTTTATGTCACTGAACTCCTTCTAAACGGCTGGACCTGATTCTTTATGTGAGTCCTCAGGTAAATTCAAGAATGATTGAGATTTACAATTAGACCCGGTAGATGGCGCTGTTGTCGGTATTTTTTCCCGGGCAGGAGATGTCTGCCGCGTCCGCTAGTAGATAAATAAATAGTTGTTTATTAAATATTTTTGCTATGCAATCAGCTCAAATATACTTAAATATCCACTCCTAGACGTAAACAAGCGGTGGACAAATTCGAAATCTGGAGTAGGAGGATGGCACAATTGGTTTGGTAGTGCGCTGAGCCGAAACCCGAGAGGCGCAGGTTCGAGTCCTGCTCCGGGCTCGTCTTTTTCCACATTTCTTTAATATTAATGTTATTTGTTCAATGTTGGGAAAGAATTTAGAATACTCAGCGCTGTAAACGTGATCTGAAAGGCCATGTGCAGTAATATATATCGAGTTGGCTCATGCAATACTGTTATCGTAATCGTAGCTATGTAATAACCGTGAACATCGGTAACTATGGACACTGTAGTAAGACCTCCAACTGATATCGGTCACGATGGCCTATCTAATCACAAATTAGCCAATTGCATGGGAGATATTATAGTGCAAAAGTATACTAGCGAGCAAGCCCGACTGGGGAAGGACCTCCACAAGACCACGGCCAAATAACAAAACACAGCGATGTACCTAATTGTGTTCCTGTGTGTGAGTACAGGTCTCCAGCGCTCATTTAGATGTGCGTTTTGAAAGAAACGTTCCTATCCCAAGGTTACTCCCATCTTAAAGCGCTGTGTTAAAAAAATGGGTTGCCAACACGCAAGTGATACTTCTAGTATCGCAAGCGTCCATATGCTACGGTAACTGCTTAACATCAGGCCGTATGCCTGTTTGCCATCCAAGTAGTATAAAAAAACACAGGTACACACTTATCTAATTCCCTCACTTGACAATCTGATACGACTGGAGACAGATTAGTCACAAGACTAACGAATTTAAATTCAAATTCAAAACCCTTTATAAAAAATGCCAAATGAGACGTTAGCTAATTTGCCTACTACCGGATTCGCTGACTGAACAGACAGGGCTAGAGCCCAAGGAAAGAACCGGCAAGAAACTCAGGCCACTCTTTTCAATCGCCAGATATGTGATTACAATTTATTTGTGTTACAATTAGTGCAGAAAGTGATGCAACCAAAAACACCATACAAACACAATAGGGTGATAGAAAAGATGACTGTCTTGTCTGTCGGTAGCGGGGCGCTTTGCTTAACATACTTTAGCATTTTTTAAGTCAACATTAAATTTAATGATATTCTATATAGTATGGTATGGTATATTAATTTTAATGATATTCTATAAAGTGCTTTCTTCCACGTACGATTAGGTTGTGGAATGACCTCCCTGCCGTGGTTTTCCCAAGAGACTATAGCATAGGATTCTTCAAGAAAGGATATTAAAGGGTCGGCAACATGCAAGCATTGCAAGCGTCCATGAGTTACGGTGCTTAACATCATCTTTGCTTGTTTGCCACAACAATAGTTTAAAAAAACACGAGTCTGAACGTTGTGTCGCAAGTCGTATGTCAGAAAGCAGTGCATCGAATTTAAGTACCTATTTAGTATGGATATTAATATGTCGCGGTGTATTGTGATAAATGTCTATCAAAACGAATTCAATGCCCTTCTGACGCATTACGATACTGCCCGTCAGAGTATGTAAATCTGGCGTTACACTACTTAACGATAAACTACTAGAATCACTATTTTTTAAGACAACTCAACATATTATTAATGATATTCATATTTTTAAAATAAATTAAATTTAATTATTTAATCATTACGTACTAAAATATTTTATATTTTAAAAGATTGAAACCAACCTGGCTCATACCGGTCTGAACTCAGATCATGTAATATTTTAATGATCGAACAGATCAAAAATTTAAACCCCTGCATTTAATTTTTCAAACTCAATTACTTTTTTTTATTTGAACTAAAACTATTTTTTTTTAGTTCAAATAAAATCATTTTACAGACATTTCGATTTTATATAAAGTGATCTAGGCGAAGCCTATCACAGACTGTATGTGTAGCGAAACAGGAATCTGTCTTCTTGAATATAATCTTCTGTTTTACTCTATCGGATTTGTCATTATCAGTATCGCAATAAATCCACTGCTAGACATAGGCCTCCCTCAAGGATCCATTCATTGCAAGGAGCATTCGGTCTTAAGTTAAGCTTTTATTAGATCGTCAGTCCATCGACATCGGACTTGACTTTTAGGTTAGGTATTGAAGAAACATAGGCATCTCCTACATCACATTTCAATAAAGTTGAACTTTGTGATCGTAGCTTAGAAAAAAAAATCTTCAAAACTTTTTTTGTAGATGCCTGAAAACTATTATTTGGTGGCCATCGGATGGGAATTATATTTGAACAGGAATAATAGTTTGATGTTTGGGAGACAGTTCATAATAATAATTATGTCAAACAGCTACGTAAAAAAACAACACACAAACGTAAATCATAGGGCGTAAGGTTACACCAATAAAATGCAATTACCATTATCTTGGACTTTAAAAAAACATTTATTGTACTGTGCGTAAATCATAATTGTGTTTGTTGATATACAAAACATAATATTGCTCTAATATAAACAAACCTACATAAAGTAGCTACGTATAATTTACACTAATAGTTAGATGGTAATAAAATAGTTACTATGAATAAGAATTGTCGATGCGAAGAAGGAAGAAAAATAAAATAGAAAACATTATCTATCACACAAATCTATGGAAAATGCTTTTAAAGAAATAGACAAAATCAAATAGGTAACACAAACAATAAGCTTTATATTAGACTAGTAGGTACATATTTAAAACTTTAGCCTTTCAAATTTTGTACAATAAATCCCGACTGTTAACAGTCGTTAGATTGCGGCGCGAAAAAACATTACACCACGTTGGCTAGAAACTCACTCGATAAGAAGAAGAACATTAAACAAGGTAACACAAAATTGATCTCGTAGAAATACAATTTCTCCAGTTTGTTGACTTATATTTAAATAAATTGGTAACGTTTAGAAAAGAACAAGAACTTCGTATTCAGTTGAACTCTTCTCTTCACCGTCGAAAGGATAGTAGCAGGCACCGTGGCTTGCCTGAATCTGAAATTGAGAAGGGCACGTGTTACATTACTCCATAATATTACTTATATAAATATGAGGGAAGAAACTTATGTCCCGTAAAATCTTAAGGGAATATTTTATTTTCGCTATTTTTGCACAATCAGATATCATTTATTTTCAACGAATGTTGATAACAAATTTAAGGTGCTATTGATATTAGATACAATGAATCCAGCACATTCTACCGCATGCAAACTTACTAATTTCCTTCTACATATGTTATTCAAATTCTTTGTCTTCTGTGACAGGAGGCAAAGAATTAAGATAAAGAATAATAAATAAATAAAAATAATACAAAATTAGTATTTTAATATAAGTATATATATCTACTTAATACAATGAACATACAATCATTTAGTATCCATCTATGGGACTTTTTGTATTTATAAAAAACTGATTGAGATGATATGATGAGACCTTATGTAGCTGGTAAAAAGTTGATGACTCTGCCTTCTCCTTCTGGAAAATAGGTATTAAGTTCTCACCTTGCCCGGTGTAGTACACCCGTCATGTGTGACTCTTCCGAAGTACAGCTTCTCACCGTCAGCTGTAACTCCTGCCTCTACAGCGCCAGGGGGAACCGCGCCATTTGTTGAAAACTGCCACGAGAACATCGCAGGTACCAGCACCTGGAAATCCAAAAGCAACATATTTATTATTAATAGTGGTAGCTGAGAAATAAGTAACCAATTTGCAATAATGTATAAAATTTATGGAATTCGTATGCAACTACTATTCATAAGATTTACCATCTATTACAAGTGAAGGGAAATATTGCAAGACACACATATCCTAGAAGAAATTCTAAAGTCATGTCTGATATCAACCCGTATTTGGGTTTTATCGATAACGGAGAGATTTGCTAGCCTAGCTTAGCTGTTAGCCTAATGTTTATAAGCCTTAGTTTAAAAAAATATTTGTACCGTGGATCTGCTGATATCTACATCTTCATAGTTTTGATTCTTTGTAACAATGTCATTCATATCTTCGGTAAGTCAGCAATTTTATCCCAACGCGAACTAAGTTGCCCAAAATGAAAATTCTTCAAACCATGTTTGATAAGTATAGTTTTAGCTACCATTGCAGAATATTGGATCATATGCGACACGACATGCGTTCGTTATAAGTATACCAAAACCTGTGTAATTGATATCAAGCATACCTCAAACTGATCCTTGACTATTTCTTCACCATCATAGGCAACGTAGCAGACATTCTTGGCGGGGATAACCTTGGCGGGAAGAATGTCGCCCTCATGGGGAGCACGTCCAGCGTAAATCTCCTCGCCATCTTGGTCGGTGCCCACGCGCAATGCACCCGGGGGAATGCTGCGCTGGCTCAAGCAAGCGGGAACCCAACGATATGTACCTGGAACCAAAAAAAATATCAATTTCTATACTGAGACCTATCTATTGTGGTTTATGATTTATACCTCTTCAAAGTAGTTTATTGTGAGAACAAGAAGGAAGATTAGCAAAAGTATTAGATGGTTAGAAGAAAAATAAAATACAAAATGCAGATTCTGAAGCGCGAACAGATCGTTAATGGTCGGGAAACAAATATAATGATATAACAAACGATAAATGATTTTCTAATATTATTTTTACACATGTAATGATATAAGTAGCGACGGCCAAAACTCTATATGGGATAAAGACTTGAAATTACGAAAGAGTAGATAGATAGCGACGCGTATTGAAAAAGTAAGTCTGGATTGGAAAGTCACCATAAAGAGGATTGGCCCAACATTGGCGTACGACACAAACAAGCTGCAACTCAGAGATAACACCCTTACTACCAACATATCTAACATTATATAAGGACAATATTATATCTGTGAGGTAGAACGAAGCCAACATTATCAGACCATGACATATTTTAACCAGAATTGCTACAAATGAATCATAGTAAACTATTTTATCACACGTATTTATCGATGATACCAATGTCTTGGATTAGATTAATGATATTACGGATATTATGTACTTTTGTAAGACTCAAAATAGACATTACTTCATTATTTTCGCAATACAATTCTTAACTTCTTTTAATGCTTTCAGATTTTTTATGAGAATGATAATTATGACGATATTAATGATAATGATCGTTCTAGGAATCATTTGACAAATCTGATTAATTGACAACTATAGCAATAGTTTCAAATATTGTAGTAAAAAGGTGCTATCTCCGAGAACCCAATCCAGACTTACTCCAAGGTAACTCGACAGTTTCTCCGGGCAACGTCGGTTCATTATCCACGACTGTAACCGCCCCTCCATCGTTATCCACGACTGTTACTGCCCCACCGTCGTGAGGTGGCGGTGGATAAGGGTAGAAGTACGCGGGGTGCACGGGGTAAAACATTACCCCAGGGCCTGGTGGCGGGTACATGTGTGGAGGGTGACCACCTCCAGATCCGGGTGGACCAGGAGGGTAGCCGTGTGGTGGCGGTGGAGCGCCATAACCGTAATATGGCCGACCTGGACAGTTAAAGCTCTTTCAAATCTACTTAGGAACACATAAATAGGTACGATGACGATGGTGGTGATTCTAAAGGGTTAATCTAATTTTGGGTTAGTATTTAGTGTTAAATAATAATTACATCTAGATCTAGAAATAGAGATATTTCTGCAGCAAGTACATTAAATATGTAAGAGAACACAAGTGAGAACTTGAAGCAGCTTTACTAATGCACTAACTTGAGTCCAGGGCTCTTTGGAGAAGCACTGGGCTATATGTACCTACTGGCAGAATTTAGACTTTGTGTTTTAAACTAGAACGCTTTTATACGTACTATAATATGAATCAAGCCGCAAACAGAAGCTAGACTAAGGCGATAAGCACACTGTCTCGCTCTACGCTGCGGGGTGCGTGGCCACGTGGCGTCAGAACAACCACACAGCGCGTAAATGCATTTTCTGTTGTAAGTTCTTCGCGTATTTTCAATGCAAAGAGAGATACTTGCAAGCAACGCAAGAACACGCACTGCCGCGGTACGCTGCGTGATGCGATGCAGTGTTCCAATCGCCTAATTATAAGCGTTGGATTACGTTTTTGTAAAATTATCCATTTTGAAAACTTGTACTATAAATAGTTTTTTTTGTAGAAATTCTTTGAGTGTTTCATAAATTATCTTTTGATAATTATCAGTGCCTATAACAAGAGTGTAACCACTTTACTGGTGCCTAATGATAAGATAATGATAAAATAATTGTTATTTTGTGCTATTGTTGGGCATTAATAATATTAACAAAGTCAATTCATAGTGACTTGCTATTGGTTTTTACAACTAGCTTTGGTATATTCCTGGTCGTGAAGCTGCCATTTCCAAACTTGGTCCTTCATCTATGGTTTGCCCCAATAAACATGTTATATTTATAGAAAATGTTCTAAAACCGATACTCAGATCGTACCTAAACAATATTTCTAATGAACTATGATTGATAACATTCTGATACGAGTACACACTAAATGCATCACAATCTCCTGGATCCAGGCTCGGAACAATATTTTATGGATCACGTGAAACTTTTGTTCCTTGCAAGAATCGAAGCCCCGACGCTATACAATTGTTAATGGCGAGTTAATCAAGCAACATGTGCAATATACTGTAAGTTAACATTAATTTGTCATAAAGATAAGTGATTAAGTTAACAGTAACAACGCATTACCAATTAGGTACAGTAATTAAAAAAACTGGAACGTCAATTAAATCATTATTTACTTGTATTTTAATGGTTGTTAATGTTTCTATCCGTTTTCAGAACCTCGTTATTGCGTCTCAGGCTTTTTCATCGAAAATATTATCAAAGAATATTTATAGATATAAAAATAATCTTGTAGTAAGTAATCAAACACAGTTTCTTTATTGATAATAATTCAACACTTGAACATAAAGAAAATAATAATGTTTTTTTTTTATATTTTTGAAACATTTCTTTATCTTGTGACTTAACTAATCCATATAGATTAGATGTCAGATACTTTGTTCATTCCTTTAGTTGTTAACATTGATACATTTGTCGTCGTCACATTATCTTTGAGGCAACACCTTAATTATTTTGTACAAAACTATTTCCTAAAAGAGTAGAGCACACAAGGGGGTAAAGGGACGCGACGGTACAAAGACGCAGATTTTCTCGATTTTGAAAGCAGTCAGTTAAACCCCAGCTATTTTGAACTATCATCATTTGAAATTTATAAATTCTTGTATTTTCATCTTAGTCAGAACAAGAAACTGAATGGAATTCTTGTTAAAAACAATCCTAAAAGTAAAGAAAGTTTAAACAGGCTATATTATTGCTGTCTTTTTAAGTATTGAAGTCTAAGAACATTAAAGGTAACAACTAAATTCACGTTATTAGGTTCAGCAGTTTCATTATGGAGAAATGACAAATAAACTAACGTAGGTACCATGAAATTAAGTGTAGTGTAGATAGTGAATCAGAATAAACAAATCCATGATTCATTATGAGATCTGTATGCTAAGTTTATTATACTGCATTGTTCACAATGAAAACGTCAGGGAGGCTGCGCGTGAGTTGATTTACATGACAATCACTCGCACCAACAAAGGACAAGCAGATGTTTTCTAGATCATTGAGATAAAGTGACTTATAACAATTGTACCACATATTTAGGAATTTAGAAGTTATTGATATACCTACTTTTTCTTTTATACTATTCAATCATTGATTAAGTACTATCTTCTTATCATTTGGTTAGTGACGAAGCTGGTGACATAGGTATTTAGTCCATATTTAGGTCCCTGTCGTGATCTAACGACTGTCATTTGGTTAGTGACGAAGCTGGTGACAGAGTTTTTTAGATAGTCCATATTTAGGCCCCTGTCGTGATCTAACGACTGTTAACGACTTCTAACTTTTACTATGAAAGAAGTAAATGACTAAAAATACTATTTAGCTACCTAAGATCTTAAGGAAAACAGCTTGTTTACATCAAATATTTATGAGCATATTATAATACATCCTACAAAGAAAACCCAAAAAAATAATTATAGTTTAGTATTTCTTGAAACTATTTTCTGAATATAAAACACATGGACACATTGACAGTAACCTACGTTATTATATCTAATCGACGCACTGTGAGTCTAAGGTATGGGAAAATAGTCTTGCACTACATTTAGCTGCACTTTTCCTGAAACTTGTGCCCTATTGTCCTTTATTATGAACATATGACATGAGACTGGCCAACTTTGCTATTTCACTGTATTTCACCATGTACTTTATTGCTCTTTTATGATTAGAAAAGTATAACCTATATCGAAAATTAGCTGCACAATTAAAATCCATGAAAACGTAAAATTCTATCTACGCCTGATAAGCACATTGTTTTTACATTTGAAATATCGAACGTAAAACAGTATTTTTATATGAATAAGTTTTGTTACGACTATAATTACAATCAAAACTGTCAAAATTACGGAAAATGATGTAAAATTATCCATTAAATATGAAACAACTAGATTTTTCTATGAAGCATATTGATGTTATCAGTTATCTTATCGCTATCACTAACCTGCCATGTTGACTGTACTGCTACTCAAGAGAGACTAACTCAGTGCTGTACTAGAATTGTAATATAAAAGAATTCAAGTGATTCATTACCTTTACTTAAAGATAATAGACTGGTGATATTAGATATCATTGTACATTGTGATAATATTCACTAATTATGAGTTAAATTGAGTTTGTCATTAATAATGACGATGGATTTCGTCAATATACCGGACGGATATTTTGATATATTAATCATAATAAATCCAATTCACAATTACTCAAAATTTTCGTAGAATTACATTTCTTTACAACTTTTTCATGGGATTACTATTATTTTCCTTATATTTTATGTGGACTGTGGGGTCCTGGTGATGTTCGAAACTACTGTTTGCTGTGCCTCTCGCTCAGTTGATGTCGTTTACCGAGTGAGTATCATAAAGGCTGCCCGTCGGCCATCTTTAGCAATAAATAAAAATATCTTACATAGAACACATTTATTCTTTATACCCTGCTACTCTAAGGATACATTGCCTCGGTGGTCCAGGGTTCGATTCCCACACAGGACAAAACTTTGTGTGACCCACAAATAATTGTTCTGAGTCTGGGTGTAATTTGTCCCCCGCGACACAAAGCTTGTTCTCTAGTGCGGGAGTTGGCTTTAAAAAAAACAAAAAAAAAACCTACCAACAAAAAACTATGCAGTCAAATGTTGTTAAAGGCACTTAAACAAAATATTTTTGAATAAGGTTAGTAAACAAACTTTATTATATTTGGTGGCGCTCTATCGACAATAGATCAACATTATTTGATCTTTTATAAAATAAACTTATAATACATATCTATAGGTATGTTAAATGAAGCTCTCTAAAAATATGAATTATAATCTGCTAGAAGAACCGAAGACCGTGTCAAGTGGTGTACTCTCGGGCAGGCCTATGTTCATCAGTATCGGACAACTATAGGCTGATGATAATATAGATCCATAGATATTTCTAGAGTATTATTAAATACTAGCTGACCCAGCGAACTTCGTACGGCCATTATTTTTTCTTGAATATTTTTTTCTTAAATACAAACCTTGTCCTGACAATAACAAATACAAAAAAAAGGAATTATCTAATTTGGTGCAGTCCATCGGAAGTTATGCGCATACATTTGGGGGGTTTCTTTTATATTTATATAGATTTTAATTTCCGCAAGATTTTAATGTTTGTTTAACAATGTCAGACACATTTCTAAATTCACCAATTGTAACATTGGTATTGATTCTTCTAGTTTCTTCGACAGATGCGTATGACGTCACCAGGTCACGAAGAATCTTGATAATCAAATCTTCTATCATCTTATGGTTTGGCCTTTCATTACTTTGAGCGATTGTTAGGGAGGCCATTACCTGAAAAGAGCCACGATTAGAACAGAACGTAATCTTGTAAAGGTAAGCATTAAGCTGTTCCGGGTGCTGATGGGACTGCCGCGCCACTTCAGCGCCTCCGCGATGTTCACAGATGGTTTTGCGGCCATTATGCGCAAGCGGTGCGCGTCTATCATGCGCCGCACGCGCGACAGTCCCAACACCATCCTGCGTGCGCTGGCGGACCAGTAGGACTCTCCGAAGCTGACTCGCTGGATATAGCTGCACGCAGTCGTATAGTGAGTTGTTACCATCGTGGGGGAATCCACCTGGCACTTATCTAATGTTATTGATATTATATATATGTAATATACAATTAATTTATTACTATTAAGTATTATTAACACTAGTTTGTAAGCTCGCAATTGTAATAACAAATATGAATGTAAAATGAAGCCGAAATAAATGATTATTATTATTATTAATTAATAAATTACTTTACTTTTACCTAAATAGTATGGCAGATTATTTATTCATGTCTACTTTATTTCATACATTATATATATATATATATTATATATATTTGTATATATTTTCATTTATGGTATGTATTTTTAATATTATTGAGTATTGTATATATCGGCTAAATCTATATTATTATCCCATAATTTTGTTACTTTTTGTACCTACCATGTTTATCTCTGCATCACCCAAGGTCGACTGGTAGAAAATGCCTCAGGCATTAAGTCCGCCTTTACCACTTATGTGTATAAAGTTTAAATAAATAAATAAAAATAAATAAATGTAGCTACCCTAGCCTTCCATTTGTCGAGTGTTTCTCCCAAAACAGTGCCTCTTTGTGACATTCCTGCCTTTTGTAAATTATGTCGTAGTAGAAACAAATGATGAGACCGACAGACATCTGTAAAAGATAAACAATAAATTAGGTACCCTCAGTATAATACTTGCACGGGTGGTATTTCCCGGGGTCCCGTAATGTTTTTGTCAATAAAATATAGCCTATGACACTCACAGATTGGGGCTTTCCAATGATAAAAGAATTTTCAAAATTGGTTCAGTAGATTCAGAGATTACCCCATACAACGTCACCAACTCACAAACTTTACCTCTTCATAATTTAGTATACGAGTAATATGTAGTATCTAATAGTCAGCCAGACCGATTTCGGTCACGGCGGCCAATCTCAACGGTGATTAGCAGTTGGCTAATCACCGTTGAGATTGGCCGCCGTGCGCAGGAAATATTGTAGTGCAATGCGCAAACACAGGTTCGTGGTCCAGTGGCCGCAGTATGCGCCTACTGAGCACGAGGTTGTGGGTTCGATTCCAACACAGGACAAAACTTTGTGTGACCCACAAAGACTTGTTCTGAGTCTGGGTGTAATTTGTGTCCGTTAATTGTAGGTATGTTTGTAAAGTCCCCCGCGACACTGAGCTGGGTCTCTAGTGCGGGAGTTGTCTTTTTATAAAAAAAAAATTTTCTTTCATAATCAAGGGGCGGTAATCCTACACGACCGGAGAGAGATCAAGCTCAGGACTACCGCTCACCTTCACGTGCTTTCTGAGGCACAGAAGAGATTGGTCTAAACCAGAGGTCGGCAACCTGCGGCTCGCAAACCGCATTCGGCTGTCTTGATGTTAAGTAACGGCTCTTCAGTTTCTTACATCCATATATACTATAGAGACGAAATGCCTCTTTAAAGAATTTCTCTTTGGAAATTAAATTAATTGTAACTATTATCACTTAGTGGTTATCCCTCCAAATGTATGGAGTGGGACGTTTATGGGTTGTGATGATGATGATGATGATTAGCACTTCTGTCTCAAAAGGTTGCCTACCCCTGGTTAAGAAGACTATATTATTATTATCATCTCTTCTTTACTTACCAACACTACAATCTTTTTCATCTTCTTCACTTGGACAATCCTTTTTACCGTTACAAACAGCTTTGATATGCACCGAAGTATTATCAGCGCTACAGTAATATTTTGTAATCATAGGTTCTATTTCACAAGTAGCAATACACTTCTTAGAACATCGAACAATAGCACATGTTCCATTATAGCAGTAACATCCAGCGGGAGACAGATGACTTTCATTCCCCGAGTGTGACAGTTTTAACGCAGCAACCATTTTCTGACTAATCATAAAAAGAAAATCATAGGAATGTTCTAGTTCTACTAAATTTGATGTTTGCATCAAATCTACGTATATTTGGACGAGTAATTTGAAAAATTCGTCTCTAAGTAATTTAATAGCGTGGACATCTGCGTAGCTTTTTGTTGTCAACTTCTGCAGTTGTCGTACCACAGTTAACTGAGCTGCTATCTTGTTCCGACTATGCCCGTACTCCATAGATAAAGATTTCAGCGATAATATATCCAGCAAGTCTTTGTACAAGTTATTAGCTTCATACTTGGTATAGGATGAGACTAAAATGAATAATTTTTAGTTAGCATTTTGATTAAGTAAATATATACAAGAAAGTTAGGAAATCAAACAACTAATCAATCCCGATTGGGAAGGACCTTCGGATCACCTTACAGAAGACATGTCTATGTTCCTGTGCGTGAATAGATACAGGTCTCCAGTACTCATTTAGGGATACATTATTAAGGAAACGTATTCCTATCCCAGGGATACTCTATCACAAAGCCCTGGTTAAATTATTTTGGTTGGCAACACGCAAGTAACACTCCAGGTATTGTAGGCGTCCACAGGCTATGGTAACTGCTTACCATCAGGCGGACCATATGCTTGTTTGCTATTAAAGTAGTATAAAACATAAGTGTACTTTGTGTCCGTATAAAACACAAGTGTATTTGTATGATTGTAAAGCCCCCGCCACATAGGGCTTGTTCTTTAGTGAGGAGTTGTCTTTTTAAAACAAAAAACATCAATGTTTCTTCCAATAAATACAATTATTTGTATCTTAAGCGGCACATACGGAATTTTCATTTTTGTAACATTGTAACCGTTCTTATATAGGCTACGGTTAATTGATTAACATCAGGAAAACGCATGCTCTGTTACTACCAAGGTAGTTTATCAAAAGAAACAAATTACCTGTCGTACACGATGTCTCATCAGATTCGTCGTAACAATCTAATTTACCATCACAAATTAAATCCAATGATATGAACGTATCACCACCGATAGCTGTGCATTCCCAATGATTTAAACTGTGTTTTTGATAGCATATACGTTCACAACGTGGATCACACTTTTCTGTTTTACAATATTTATTTTTACAAGTGCAGGTCTTAGGAGACCAACTAGGTGTTCCTTCAGGACTTTCCAATGCGTCATAATTAAATAATCTACGGCTACTGTTAAACCTTTTGATTGTTCCTGCATGAGATATACAAAGATTAGCCTCAAATGCGTATGATAATGTGCTTATAGCCTTACGGACATCAGTGATCGAGTTTTTAATAAAAATCGTATCAAATTCATGGTCGACTGGTATTAAATCAGTATTAGGTGGTGTGTATTTCACGAGGTATTTAATTTTGTCCTCCAGCATAACTCGAAGTAGTTTATTATGATATGACAGAATATCATGTTCGGCTATCGACTGCAGACATTTTCCAGGCATTGTTTCATCTATTTCGGTCATTACAGACATAGCTTTTTGAATTTTATCAATAGCTGCAACAGAAAATTTAAATGTAATTCATATTAATTATATTTTGGTTATTTATTACTCACTTGTACATTGTCCCGGCTTAGCGAGGACATTTATTTTTTACGTATGAATCCCGCATTCTTTTTTCAATACAATGTAGCCTATGTTACCCGCTGATAATGTAGCTTTCTAATGGTGAAAGATTTTTTATAATCAGTCGAGTAGTTTTTGAGTTAAAACGTAACAAAAAAAAACAAATCTTTCCTCTTTTTCCTCTGCCGTGATATATACGACTGTTAACAGTTGGGACCGACTTGTAACGTGCATTCTGAAGCACGGAGACGATAAGATGAAATAGGACAAACAAACAATCAATATTAATATTACGCTACCTTGATTTGTGCAGTTTGTTTCATCACCTTCGTTCCAACAGTCTGATACACCATCACAAAGCTGCACTAAAGATATAACTTGTCCATCACCACAACTAAGTTTGTGCAGGGCTCCTAAGCGAAGACAAATTTCTTCAGTTATCTCATCACATCGTGGATCAATTGAAGATTCTTTCCAAACTTCCGAGAAAAATGCTTTATATGCGTTGACATGATCCATAATAGTAGAGTCAGGCGTGAATGTAATATTTAGGCCTTCAGGTAGTATTAATTCTGTATTGATAGCAGAGATATCAGGTGTATTGCTGTTGGAGCGTCGATTATTTGTATTTAATAGCCTCCTCATTGACAACTCAAAACCTTTTGAAATAAGATCAGAGTAGGCTTTCAGTTCATTGTGTTGATTATGAATCTGCATGTGTTTTCTATTAGATGTTTCTACAATTCTATCCTTAATTTTTTGTAGTATAATTTCTTTCTGTTCCATTGTTTGTGATGCTCTCAAGTATCCTTTTGCCACCATCTCTATCTTACTTGCTATCTCACTAATAAGGCGTTCTTTAGTTTGATTATCAAATATTTTACGGCTTATCTCTGGCTTTTCGACGACAGGCAAATCAACAATATTTTTACTAGCTCGTAAATTATCTGTGTTAACGTAATTGATTCTTTTTGCATTGGCACTACTTTCATTTGGTTTCTGGTTGCTAAATGCTTTTTTTCTAAATTCTTCCATAATAAAGTGGACATATTTCTGTCCATCTGTTAAACTCTCTGCAGTTTTTGACAATTTTAATTCAATTTTGTTTAAAACTAATATTTTTTTGTCATCTGGCACATTAGCTAATGAATTAAGTGTTATGTTTGATACTTTTTTCATAATTTCACGGACGATCATGGCTTTGATTGGACTGGTAGTCTGATCTTCTTCTGCTAAAATAGGAGATAAATATGATAATATTTAGTAGGTATAATGTCACTTTTAGTGCCAACTTACAAGCTAGTTAACGAGCATGGCTTTTCTATTTAAATACAACTTTTTTTTTAAATTTCCCTCTAATCCCAAGAGAGCTAAGAGGGTTTGGGCTACTATAGATATCACAAAGTTTTCTTATCGTCTACAAGACAGCGAATTAGGTACTCTTTTATCACAGCTCTTCAATTTAACAAAACTAAATACGTGGTAAATAATGTTTTGAGCATTTACACCTATTCGTAATCGAACCATGCTTCAAATTACACAGCTTGCTCCTACGGGAAGTTCTCGGTTTGACTAAAATCTGTGTAAGCATACAACTGAATCTCTAGACTTTGCAAACGTAAGATTGTATTTCTTATATTTACCATAGCTGTAGTATGCAGAAGCGAATATAACTGGAAGAACAAAATATAGTTTCATTAAGTTAATTTCTGTGTACAAACACATCGAACCGATACAGGCGATGGTATTCAAAAAATGTAATTACCGGTACCATTTATCGAAACGGTAAAATGGCCGTTAAAGAACTCATAACTATGGTTTATGAGATATGAATTTAATTAATTTTTAAGTAACGATAACGTAACTATAAATATTAGTTGCATTTCTTAGTTATCATTAGAATCTTTAGTGGAATCAGGGTGATTGTCCAATTTATATTAAAAATGAAAACTTCATTAGCCGTATTAAGTACTTATATTCTTCTTGTATGTGCACTATTATTGTGATATTTAGAATCTTCAATCTTCTCTAAGCCTTTGCCTTCTTGTTAGGATATCTTCAGAATACTATTTCCTTGATTTCAACTACCTCTCTCAACAAACAGCCAGATCTGAGTGTTATACATGCTTTATAATATAAAAACAACTTCCATTGTATATACTCTACGTATTGTGAATAAGTCTTACATAGAATTTAATACGCAATTCAATTCTATCACACAAACTTTGCAACGTGCGGGTACCGAATCCACTTACCTATGGCGTAGTGGTAGTTGCAAAATAACCACTTAAACATTGCGCCATCAGAGTACTCGAAAGTACAAGCAATAAACTGAATTAAGTATATTTTTATAGCAAAACTATAAAAACAAAAAATAATAGGATATTATTTCATACTAGCTGTTCTCCAAGTGTACTACGTGAGGTCGACAAATGGAAGTGTGATTAACGCTTGTGCGACAAAACTGCCCCTATAGACAAGTGACATAAACGGTAGGAGAAACGAAAAGTCAAAAAAGCAAATGTATGGGATTTGACGTTAATTTACGATATACGACTACCGTTTATGCCACTTGTCTAGAGGGGCTGTAGGTACTGCGACTAGCCATAGTTCGAATGCACGCTTATGCGACAAGCGATTGTGCGACAGTAGTTCGACACTACGGTACTGCGACTTGCTACCAGAAAAAAAATTGTAAGTTAGGTTAAAACTGCGACCATACAACGAGCTAGTCAGAGGAAATATGTCAGCCGGTCAGAAACAAATTGACACAAACAATGAATAGGTACAAATCTAATTCTTCATGTCAATATTGTCCAGGGCCCCAATTCTGCTAATTTAATTGAATATAAATTGAATCTCAATAGCAGTTTTAAACATGTTTTGGTATTCTGCTAATAATTTAGGACCAATGGTTTTCTATTGACGCTTCATTAAACTGCCACCGGAATATTTGCTATTCTACTCTTCAATCGTGTCGCAGTTGTGTGCAATATCGGTATTCTGCTCTTATTTGACGTTTGTTTGACATTTCAATTTTACAATTGAAGTACGATCGTGCAACAATACGTATTGTTACGATTTTACAAAGGGACATTGACTTAAAGACATCATTTTTCAAACATTTGATCGATTAAATGCTTATCTTTCTTACTTAAATTTTTTTTGGAAAGAATTTAAGTACTTTTAGGTTTGTATCTCAGACTAATAGAATAAGATAGACGGAGCGTGTAGAACTCGCGCGTGAAGCCGCCAAAAGTCATACTAAATAGCAATGTCATACGTTTTCGTTTTCGCGCGCAGTCGATTTGAGCCGCTAGTGAGTACGCACGTCTAAACACGTTTTGACAAAATATTATTATAATGCCGTATTGTGTAGTAAAACGTTGTAAAAATACTTCAGAGCGGCTCAAATCGACTGCGCGCGAAAACGAAAACGTATGACATTGCTATTTAGTATGACTTTTGGCGGCTTCACGCGCGAGTTCTACACGCTCCGTCTATCTTATTCTATTAGTCTGAGATACAAACCTAAAAGTACTTAAATTCTTTCCAAAAAAAATTATTAAAGCTACTTTTTATCTATATATAAATTTATTGATATCATAATTTATTGATACCTACACCTATTTAATTTTGATTGCCCGCTCCACATTAATTTATTTTATTTCATCCGAATAAAGCCCACAATCCATACAATCATCTACACTTGACATTAACCTCACTTTCATACATATTCACAAGATGTGGCATAACACACTTATGTAGTGCTTTGATTAATTTACTTATAATAAACAAACTGGTCCACATATGATAGGCACGCCTAGTTTGACGACTCAGTACCTAGTTACGTTTAAAACCTACTAATGTAATCTAGCACCTAAGTCTTTTACAGCTGCAGAGAGTTGTAGGGTCTATAGGTACCCCGACCAACCCATAACATAGGTTCATCCCTAACATGGGATTGGATGGGGAACGAACTGACCACCCCTGCAGATATGTCATAGTTTCATGAATATCAGTTATCATTCTATAGAAGTAGGCGCATTATAATAAACTTTTCTTATAATTACTTAAAAATATGCAAGAGTTGTCAAGGTAGGTATAACAATAACAACACACACATGAATGGGTATACCGTCTTAGTAACATTATAATATTATTATATCAATATTGTGCATAGTTTTTGTAGTTTGTGGATTTCTTGTGCATGTACAATAAGGTCTCAGGACTATATTATGCAGTGAGTAGGTAATATAATATATCAACTTACTAATCAATGTTGCTTACCTCCATCTTCCCAGGGGGTATTATATAATACTCCATTTTTTCTACATTATATTCATCTTCTCATTAAAATAGTAATAAATAAGTATTCGTGTAGTAGTCTTGATACGAATACGTTACGATAATGTTAAATGTTTGTGGTAAGCGTAGTGCACATACTTATTGGCTCTTATTCTATTGATTCTATGCCACGGGATCATACCAGACTCTGGTTGGCCAGAGTATCTTCACAATGTCTCTCAGATTACTGTCTCTCGGGCCATACGGCAAGTTGCTGAGGCACTCAACCACCCTAACATTTTTAATAAGTACATAAGTAAACAAACAAGTAAACAACACGGCTCACTCCACCTTGTTTTTTTTCTTTTTGATCTGACATTGACATGACAGTTACTTTTTTAATTATTGTCTTTGTCATAGACAATTGCGTAACACAGCCATGATGCGGCCACCGTATTTACAAAAGTCGTGTTTAAGTGACATAGCGCTTCATTGCGGACGATATAATTCATAATTAAATAAAAGAAAATAAATAAAACGTTTATTTTAAACAAAACTATAGTTCGTTTAATCATTCAGTCTTCTGGTAGATTTTGAATGGCAGCACTAATGAGTTAGTAGAATATAAAAGGCAACACATGTAACCATTCAAGTGACGAGAGAGTTTCAATTCCAATACGACCCCATTGAGCTTCCATACAAGTTTTTGCAGAATACCATATACGTTTCAATCGTTGTAGATTCGTAATTGAGTCTCAGCGTTAATATTATTAGCGGAATTGGGGCCCAGCTTTAGTGTGTCGCATGAGCGAGCATTTGAACTATGGGCAGTCGCAATACAGCCCTCCTAGACAAGCGGCACAAACCGTAGTCGACTCGAAAAGTCAAAAGTAAATGTATGGGATTTGACCTTAATTTACGATATAATGTCGTAAACTTACGTCAAATCCCATAATATTCGTTTAGTGAGTGAAGCGAGAAGCGAGCGTGTCGCTTCGCCCACTCTCGGCTCGCGCTCTGTTGGGGTCACAGTTCTAACCTAAAATAACATACTTTTTTATGGAATATATTTTTTTACAAAATAAAGCATTTGCTTGATGTTTTGTTGACTTAAGAAAACTTGAGCAAGCAAAAAGTAGCCAAATGAATATTTGACCAAGAGAATAAAATGCGAAATATAAATTTGCTAAAGATTGTTTTGGGAAATGAAACTAGTGCAATAAGTTTTTTGGGAAGTAAAATTAGACGAAAAATATTTTACCAAACGGAAGGGTACGGAGAAGAAAATTCTATTACATGCGTTGCCTATGATTCAACCGGCATTTTATACAATGCCTAGGTATTCTATAGATTTCCTAGGTAAAGTGTAAAATAGTTTAAACATTCAATATCATTACATAAAGTTGTGAGATGTGTGTCGTTGTCGCCTGAACGACCCTGCCATTCTATACATTGCCTAGGTATTGTATAGAATGCCTGCATTATACACATTGCCTATAACATATACATACATATTACATAAATATCATCACGCTCGTCTGACCGTCTCCCATTCTGGTAGGCAGAGATTTACGCTTCAGTCAGTTATGGGTACTTTTAATTAAGCTCTTTTTAGCTCATCACCTACTTGATCGATGTAATATAGGCTGCTATTATATTAATAAATACATATTTAATAAGTTCATTTTTCCGACAAAAATAAGGAATTTAATATATGTACCTAATATATATAATTTTAACAAAAAAAAAACCGACTTCAGTACGGCAAGTTGCAGAATTTCAAAAACCTTAAAAATGGATAGACTACATTGTTTAATTATGAAGTTCCGTTGCCTAGCTACCTTAGCAACCATAATGAAAACTTATTTAATCGCCATCCGTAAACTACTTATTATTGAGAAGTTCAGATGGCCATCTGTGGTCTTCTTCATCAGTTTTACTTCATCATATTATACTTTCTGAATGCAAATGTTTGATGTGTTGTTAAAAATATTGAAATTGCTATATGTGTGCCTATAATTTTTGAGGAGTTTCCTCAATTCCTCATGGATCCCATCATCAGAACTTACTTTTGATGAAAATGGGACCAAACTGGAAGTATGTCAGAAAAAATTTTTTTTCAAATCGGTCCATATATGAGGGAGTTCTGCGGGAACAAACTAATAACAAAAAAAACACGAATTAATAACCTCCTCTTTTTGAAGTCGGTTAAAAAAATACACATGAATTGATAACCTCCTGATTTTGAAGTCGGTTAAAAATATATTAAAAGTAGGTATAATAACAAGAATACAATCTTATTCTATTAGTCTGAGATGACAAGAACCTCGTATTCTGAAGAGCTTTCTTCTTTTCCATCGTATGGATAGTATAAAACGGAGTGGCTTGGGTGGACCTGTAAATGAAAAGATAAATAAAGTCGATGCCAAGCTAAATGGTAGCAGGTGTACAAAATTTCAATCATTATTATCATAACGAAGAACGAGGCGCTCATAGCCAGGTGCACTCGCTGTTCGGTAAACGATCAGCGGGTTAAGCTACCAAGGGCGCGGTAACCCTATAGATGGGTGACCGCATAGTGGTATTTCATCTGAGCGTCTCCGTGCTTCGGAGGGCACGTTAAAAGTCGGTCCCGATTGTTAACAGTCGTTAGATCACGACAGAGGCCTAAATTTGGGCGATCTAAATAACTCTGTCACCAGGTTGGCCACTAACCAAACGATAATAATAAATAATAATCATAACTATATAATAATAATAATATATATAATATAACATCATAATCATAGGTAGTACAAAATGAGAATTAAAGATGTAGAATAATAATAGAAGATAATATAAGTATAATAGATTTAATGAATTAGAATAATAATATAATTTACAAATTTGAAAAATATCTTACTAACATAGCTTAAGTTTGTATTTTACTAACATAAAATTGTATGGAGTATTTTTTCCGAAATAAAAGTTATTATTATTATTATAACGAACCGAACGGAAAATTCAATAAGAGATTCATTACAATCGGTTCATATTTATACAAAGAAGTTAATGCTCTCTGTATGTGTAAAGGTCTCACCTTGCCTGGTATGGTGCATCCATGAATATCGACCCTGCCATAGTACAGGGCCTCTCCATCAGATGTCTTGCCCACCTCCACAGCGCCAGAAGGTACATTGCCATTTTGCGAATGGACCCAAGAAACCATTGCTGAGGGCACCAGAACCTGAAACAAAAATCAGAATCAAGGCCATTTACGATTGTAGTTACTTAACAATCATTTACAGAATTTCTGCGGCTCCTAACCAGCTCATAACTGATTCGTATCGTTTGCATGCTACCATAATATATTAATTTTGCTTGTTATATGAGAGATAGGCAGCAATATGTTGATTACAATGGATACCAATCTAAGCCTTATTACACTAGATCAGGGATGAGTCAGGGTAGCAACTTGGGGCCTCTCGAATTCTTAATAATGATAAACGTCATAAACGATTTACCGAAAGTAGTGCCAAATGATTCATGTTTATTATTTGCAGATGACCTCAAGTTGCTACTTGAAGTCAAGGATAATTCTGATTGCAAACGTTTGCAGGAGGATATAAATAGAGTGGTAGAATGGAGCCGCAATAACAAGCTTCAATTTAATGTTTTGACAGATTAAATTGAAGCTCGTTATTGTGTTTATTGTGTTCAGCAATGTCGTTCACCAGGGCGCGCGCAACCCTGCTTCATGAGTACACGATTGGTGATACACAAATACAAAGAGTGTCACAGGTGCGTGATCTTGGCGTTAATCTTACGCCGGATTTAACGTTTCGCAGTCATATTACCACCAAAGTGGGTGTGGCTTGTTGAAATAGTGACACGCGCGAAATATATGCAGAAAGGTGTTTATCACCATTCTATTTCGCTCTATTTCTGTGGTGCAGTCCCTACAGAGCGTTGTGAGTGCACTGTGTTTGCGCATATCCATGGGCATAATAATATGTGCTACGTAATTGATTAATCGCCGTAGAGACTGCTGAAAAAAAAATCCAAATCTTGGCTACAGCTAAGAAGCACTGTTATTATCAAGCGGGCAGTTCCATATTGACTTACGTATCTACTAACATTATGAAAAAATAAGTAAGTACTCGTAGGTACCTCATAATCGCTTTTAGCTATTTCCTGACCATCATAACTGATGTAGCACTCATTCTTGTCGGGGATGACCTTGGCGGGAATTAAGTCTCCAGCATGGTATGCTCGACCGGCGTAAGTTACCCATCCGCCCAAGTCTGTGCCCGCACGTAACGCGCCGCTGGGGATGTCGCTTTCGCTGGTCGAAGAGGGGACCCAATTGACTGCTGCATATAACATAACACATTCCTATTAATTTATACTAATATTGTAAAGCTGAAGAGTTTGTTTGTTTGTTTGGTTGAACGCGCTTATCTCAGAAAGTACTGGTTCGATTAGAAAAATTTTTTTTTGTTGAATAGTGCATTTATCCAGGAAGCCTATAGGCTACGTAACATCACGCTATCATCAGGAGCGGAGCAGCAGTGAAATATGTTGCAAAATAGGGGAAAATATTCCAAATTACCACGCGGACGAAGTCGCGGGCGACCCCTAGTATTACCAATAAAAGCGAAAGAAGGTAACTGTGTCTGTCTCCCTGTTGTCTTTTCACGACTAAATGGCTAAACGGTTCTTAAGGAAATTTGACTAGAAGGTGGGTTCAATCTCCATACGGAAAAAAAATGGGATTTATAAATGATTGTCCCGAGTTTGGGTATACTTTGTGTCCGTTAATTCTATGTCTGTAAAGTCCCCCGCGACATAGGGGTTGTTCTCTAGTGAGGGAATTGTCTTTTAATTTTTAAAAATCATTGTAACACCCATAATTTACTTCTTGACGTTGGCGCCTCCTTGCCTTATTTGCCAAAAACACCCTCTGTCCTCTGCTTAACGTATCCTTTCTTATTTATCACAATTCACTGTTTAATTCTCACATTTATTTCTTATAATATAACACTGACCTGCCATGTTAAATGTGATATTGCTTGCTAACTGAAGACAACTGCTGTAGGTACTTGAGAAGAAACTGACTGTGTTCTACACGAGTATCGTCCTTATACTAACGAGTTTAAAATGATTTTAACTCTACTAGATCATATAGAATGGAATGTTTTTACTTGGGCTATTCTCTATTGCGATATAGTTTAGTAACGTTTAGCAAAGTGGCCAGTTACTGTCAGACAAGACAATCATTAAAACAATCAAAGAGGAAATACTTTGAGGAAATATTTAGATATTTCCTATTGTATACAACCGCATTGATAATAATAATAATAATACATTAATTTGTCAGAATATTGTTACAATAGTGTTACAATTATGATAATGTCCATAATACTCTACCGTTTTCAGCGTACAAATGTTCTATTAATCTGATAAATTGATACAGGCTATTATTATACATAAATATAACTGAAATGAAAAATAATAAGATATTAAGCTAATTACAATGTCAAAAGTGATGTCATGTTCTAATTTTAATTGTAATTATATTATTAATACAGGGTATCTAATAACTATTACTATACATAAAACTATGTCAAAAAGGAATAATTAAAGCTACTTTCAGTGTCAAGAGTTAAGTTATCGCCCTTGGTTGCTTAAACCGCTGATCGTTTACCGAACAGTGAGAGCTATGAGCGCCTTTAGTATTATAAAATACGAATACCTTAGGTACATAAAAATCAAAGAGAGGTCCTTGCCGAATCGGTCACGAGAATGGTGCCTATTCTAGTGGCCGATTCTGCAAGGACCTTCACCTTACAGTAGACCATAGCCAAATGACTACACACACACACACACAGTGTGTGAGTAGAGGTTTCCAGAACTAATTTAGCGATGCGTTTATCGTTTTCCTATACCAGGTATACTCCATCATATAACCTTTGTGTTACCATTTTTGGGTCGGCAGCACGCAATTAATTGTTTTGGTATTGCAAGCGTTCATTGGCTACGGTAACTGCTTACCATCAGGCAAGCCGTAGGCTTGTTTGCCACGTAAGAAGTTTAAAAACAAAGAATTTTAGTATAATTTATAAAATATACATAACAGTTTGCAACATTGATGACATTGTCTTGATGATGTTATTGGCGATAGTTTTTTAGAATGACCCAGTCTAAGTAATACTAATAGAGAGATGACCTAGACTGCAATGATCCTTTTATTACTTCAGGGTCATGTATGTACACCCACTGACTTGTCAAGTGGTGGTATGCTTGATGCTAATGAATTGAGACCTATATTTGTAAGTAGGTATCTACTTAAAGGCAGCAAGTTTAGTCTAGTCTTAGTCTTTTTTTTTATCAAATAATAACTAACTAAACCTGGTCTCTGTGGTCTATCTAAAAATTTTGAGCACATCTTCATGGGTATTCATTTTTTACGCCAAAGTAGCCAAAGTACTTCGCATAACATCAGTTATCTGCCAGCCGTGGAGATTACCCGGACAATTTTTTTTTATTTAAACCAATTAACAGAAGAAAATTTTAGGAATGACGTAGGTACATCGTAATTCTACTATTACTTAGCATCTTTTCAAATTATAAAACAGTACTTAGGAACCCACTTCATTTTAAAATTAAAATGTACTCTCCATATGTACGGCGTAATATAATAAAACTATAATAACGTACTTAAGGAAAAACATTGCTGTACATTACATTACATTGCACATATAAAATATATTTGTTTATTATTTCTTTTTTTTTTTGGTCTTTAAAAAATATTTTCGATTTTACAGAGAACGAAACGCGATACGCGACTAATTTCTCGACGACGAAAACTAGTCTTCGAAACGGTCTCCGTTCGCAACTGGTTAGAACTTCGAAAACTGCTTAAAAGATGAAGCGATTCAAACAAAATACGATGATAATATGACACGTTTTATAGACTTCATTTTTTATATTGAAGTTAATGCTTTTATACATTAATTAACAATAATTATTTTTAATATTTTTAGTTTAAATTAATAACCAATAAACTACTGTTTGTGAACGTAGATAAGAGTTGCAACGAACGTGATAATTAAATCACTGCATTCTCGACTGTATTTTTTTGTAGTAAAGCAAGAAATCGCAGCATACAATTCGAAGACTAGTTTCTGCAATGAAGACTGCTTTGACGCAGGACGTAAAACGGTCCTATCGTCGCAGACTACAACAACAAAACTTTGTAAACGGTTCGTCTTCGAAACGCTCTTATTAAACGCTCACTCCTTTTCTTCCTTTGTCACTGTCAGAGTGACATTCGATTTGATAACATAACCTAACAATTATCCGATTTTAAGTTTGCAAATTTTATTAATACTGATACAAGATTTATTAGTAGATAATTATGAATTCTTCTATAGTTAAATTAGCACAAGTAAGTTGCATTTTGAAGTCAAATACCAAGTATGGAGTAATTAGTCATTCATCCCTTTAATGTTTACAGTCCAGTCTTGGTACGTCGGGTATCATAGCACAATGTTCACCAGTATTGGCATCTCAACTACACACTTCGGCTCCCTTATGCAGGGTAGTGTCAGGAAAGTACAGGATCACAAAGAAAAGGGACCGACCGTTAACCTATGAAATGGCGAACCCACCTCATTACATCGCTCACCGTAAATCCTGGAACTCTTGGAATACTTGTAAGTACACTGCATAATGTTACTGAATGAATTATTACACGCCATCTAGAAGCTGTTAAGGGATTTATGCCATAACTGCCAGGAACATAACTTGCTATCGTCACACAGTAATGATAGTCTAGAGACTTGGTGTTGTAGTGCATTCAAAAGAGCTCTACTCTCGTACATCATTCATATTCTGCCAAACATTGTATACATTCAGTCTGTGGACCAGTTATAGTTGGCGCGTATACAACGACCTACGGGTCCAGTACAATAACGCGCTCAGGGTGTTGTTGGGGCTGCCGTGGCGCTGCAGTGCGTCAGGCATGTTTGCCAAAAACGTATTGATAGTTTTTCGGCAATAATGCGTAAAAGATTAATTAGAATCCTTCCTCGCACGCGTACGCAGCAGTACTAACGGTACATTGAGTGTGTTTGTTGACAAATGGTAGTCTCCTCAGAGCTCAACACTAGCTTTAATAAATAATGTTTTACTTACACTAGTTTTATAAGATATCACTAAAACTATATGGGCTTGCTTGAAATAAACATTTATTATTATTATTATAGCAAGCATGCTTAGTCAAGCAAGCTGACTGAGAATTATCGCTGAGCTTATTTATTAGATATATCGACACCTCCTACGTATAAGTGTGTAACTGAAAAAAGCAAATTTTACAGGAGAGCGTTTTAAAGATTTCGATAAATTCAAATCGCAATTACTACGTAATTATAGGTACTAGATTTATGAAATTTCGCACAGGGCTTAGAATTAGGGTAACATTTGTTAGGAGTTTAAAAAAAATCTAAAATATCTTTTATTTATTGATTTATTGTAGATACATACTTTTACGTTGTTTTGATCAGAACTTTACATGTAATATGTGGCAGATACATACTTATACTAGGAATTTGATAAACACAACATATTCGTAACTGTATACTTACACAGTTTTACTCGGTTTTATAGCGATTTGTTCAGTTCGGTATCTGAATATTGATAGGGAGTACCTATTATGATTTATTAGAAAAAATAGCGGATATTATTTTGTTCTAAATCTTATGAGGTCTTGAATGATAAAATGAAACAATGAAATAAATAATTGAATGTTATATTAAAATTCTCATGATGGCACGTCCAAAGAATCACAAAAATAACATAAATGCAGTTTGGAAAAAAATTTAACATAATTCTCAAAAAAATCCCACGTTCATAGAATTACAAAAATAATTAACATTTAAAGTTTTTAGACTAAAAAATTAAAAAGTACGTCACGTTAATATTAAAATTTGTTAATAAAATCAAACACACGTCCAAAGAATTACAAACATTATCTAAAATTCAATTCTAAACACGCCGTACCGTAAGATTTCAGAGAAATTCTTACCATTGACAATTAGGCTGTGGAATGAACTGCCGAGGTTTTCCCAAGAGACTATAGCAGGGTTCTTCAAGAAAGGAGTTATAAGGTTTTTAAAGGGTCGGCAACGCGTGAGTGACACCCTTGGGGTTACAAACGTCCATAGGCTACGGTAACTGCTTACCATCAGGCGGGCCGTATGCTTGTTTACCACCTTGGTAGTATTAAAAAAAAAGATAATAAAGAAGTAAGTAATTCACCATATCTTCTCGTCCAAAATACCGCAGTGTCTCAAGACGAAAGTCTTTGACCAGTGTGTGTTGCCAGTGATGATCTATGGATCCGAGACGTGGTCGTTCACTATGGGCCTCATGCGAAGGCTCAAACCCAAAGAGCAATGGAGAGAGCTATCCTTGGAGATTCCCTGCGAGACCAAATCAGAAACGAGGAGATCCGTAGGAGAACTAAAGTAACCGACATAGCTTGAAGAATTGCCTCAATTAAGTGGCAATGGCCAGGGCATATAGCTCGCAGAACCGATGGCCGTTGGGGTAGAAAGGTTCTAGAGTGGCAGACGCAGCGTGGCCAGGCCTCCAACAAGGTGAACCGATGTATGGTAAAGGTCGCAGGCAACCGATGCCAGGACCGAACGATGTGGAAAACCTTGGGGGAGGCCTATTTCCAGCAGTGGACGACTTATGCCTGAGATGGAAGTAATTCACGTTTTCTAAAATAAAACAATCTCTTAAAAATATCAAGTAGTAAGTATTTTGGCATGCTTAATAATAGTCTTTGTAAAATTAGTATGTAGTTATTGTATTAAAAAGTTCGGGTAGAGGTAATTTGCCCGGATACGCTTTATTTAATTGTTTAGTAAATAATGTTGGACGCGGATATGGAAGTAAACTATTGCTGAGTCTGTTGCGGTATCTTGTTCTTGGTGTAGGATTGTTTTATTTATTATTACTTTATATACACAAACTGGTATAAAGGCGGACTTAATGCCAGAGGCATTCTCTACCAGTCAACCTATAGGGTGATGCAGAGATAAAACAATGTAGGGGCACGAGTCTGAAATTGAAATATTAAAATAAAATCAAACAATAATATTGTAATACATACAACATACATATTTAGAAGGACATATTAATAAATTAAAGAAATAACAATTAGCAATTTGTTGAGCAATATATAATGAAAAGCTAGGTGAATTATACCCGATACATCATTCCTACAAGTAGAAACGCATGCAGTTTCATGATTATTACCTCCAGTACCTTCAGAAGAAACGCATGCAGTTTCGTAGTTATTTTCTTGGGACTGGTCTTTATGAGTATATTTTTCAAGACCATAAGATTCTTCGTCGCTACTGGCATCTGTTACGATTTGAGAAATGCGGTGGAGGTCCTCTTCCGTGAAGTCCTTAGAAAAAGGTATTGGCGATTCACCTAAAAAATGGATTATTTTTAATAAAAGTACCTAAGTAGAAAAATATACCCAAATATCGTTATTGAATACCTACCTACTTTCTTAATTAATTATGATGTCCTACTGATTTGTTAGTTTGCAACATAATTTTATTGTAAGTAGTTGGATTAAAATAAGTTCAAGGAGAGAAGTAAATTAGTAATAATTATAATAATATTAGATAGGTTATAATGTAGTTACATGTTGACAATTAAATTACATGACAGGGAATAATTATGTATCTGACTAGATACATAACTTTAAATTAACTATTTCCCAGTGTATAAGTATGTAAGTGCATAGATACAACTCACGAACAAACTATATCCCATCGAATAAATATGTAACTGCGTAGATACACATTTATACATTGCAAGTGAAGAAATTTTTTATTATTTATTAAAATATCGTTATTATTATGCAAATCATTTCAAATTAATAATAATTGAAATACTAATGGCTTTATTAGCAGTTTTAAAATAATTCTAATAAATTTATTTAGCTTTTAACGTTTAAAATATGATTAGAATTACTTACTTCTGTTTGGTGTTGGCGGCATTTGATTTTCTATTTCAATAGTTCCACTACTTAAAGCCACTTCTTTTAAGTGTGTTAAAAATTTTAATCTATTCGACATCATAAATAAATGTATACTAGATTAAAAGTGCGTGCGCGCATGACAGTCGCCGAGCGTCGAATAACAAAACAAGTGGTAGTTGCCCTCATCCCGCGCGGGGTGTGACCCGCGTAGATATGTGTAAATGGCAAATACATTTTTATACGTCGTGCATTTTTGAAATGAATTGCAGATATAAACTTATACGCTTGATAAAAAACTATGTTCTGATAATATTTTGTAATTTTTTTTTTAACTCATTTATAGAGTCGGAGGCGTAGATTTCAAAAATGCAATAATCGTATAACTGTGTATCTGGCAGATACACACATATACGTAGCTGGTGTCGATATTAGCAACTGTTGTGACATTATAGTTGGAATGTTAGTATTTACTCTCTTATCTCTAAAAAATCATTCCAGTATCATGGGAGATTTTACAATGAGAACAATCATTTGGAGATTACAAAATACAGTCACAAACTAATAACTAATTATTTTTTATAATACTTACTTTATTTTACAGCAAGCTTGAAGGATGGTCTCCGTCGTTCAGAAACAGCCCTAGAGGATGAGTTCATTAGAAGATTCATGACTGGCACTTGGCATGGACTTGTCTGTAGTGAGGTAAGCCTTATATTTTACACACCACTCTTATTTATACATACTTATGTTGACAGAAAAAAAATACATTAGTGACACCCCTAGTGCTGCAAGTGTCCATAGGTTACTGTAACTGCTTACTAACAGGCAGGCTGTTTGCTTGTTTGCCACCTGGGTAGTAAAAAAAAAAAACTAAGGTTGTGAGGTTGATTCTCTGGATAAATTGCTGTGTGAAGAACATAATTCTGAGGTTGGTTTAAAAAAAAATTAAGATCAAAGTTTAGTGATGGCCTATCTGTGGAATAGGAAAATGTTTCATAAAAATACATCTCCAAATAAGAACTGAATAAGAAGAATAAGAACTTTAATAAGTAATAATGACTTATTTATTTCATATTCTTGTTTTAACTCTATTACACAACTTGGCTTCAACGAAGCCCGAACCTGTCTGCCTTTTTCCAATCTTCAAGACATTCACCTTTTTTCCAAACTCTCTGAATTCAAATATATATTTAACATTTACTTTTATAACGCGCTAGAGGTTTTACTATTGGTATGCGGCCAGCTAGTGACCACCAATAAACCTCTACAGTACTTATGCATAGGAACACAACTAGACTGCTCTGTGTGTAGCAATTTGGCAGTGATTTTCTGTAAGGTACTCAATACTTTATTGCTTTCCATAATGTACAATAGTTGGTAGTTATAAGTTTAGTTACAATTATGGACCCTGTCGGGCACACAGCATAGTTTAGTTAGGAGAGAGCAAGAGGGCTATCTTTAATCTTTCCCAGTCGATTGTACAGTACCTTGCCTCCTTTAATTAAGTACAATGGTTTATAAAATAGCATTAGCAAATTAATACACAATCATAACTAATGATGAACAAATATAATAATTGCAGGTGATTATCAAACGTCAGTTCAATCATATACGAGTGGCAGCAATCATCAGGCGCGCCGTATCTCCTATCAAGATGTACTTCCTTCTTGGCTATACAGAGGAACTTCTGGCAAACTGGCTACAATGTCCTGTAACGCTGGAGCTCCAGACAGTCGACAGTTTCAAAGATGTTGTGTTCAAATATATCTAAAGGTTTTATGTTCTTTTGTAGTGCAAATCTGTTTAGCTTTAATATAATATGTATATAGTCAAATTTCTGGTTTTGATTGCTAGCATATAAACCTTGTTTTGAGGATATGGCCCGACCCGGAGAAGGGGAATGGTTCTCCAGCATACAGACTAAAACAAAATTGTGCCTTAGTACTGTGATTCACAATTTGGAGAAAACTTTTGTAATAGGTACATATATAAAATGTATTCGATTTCAGGAAGCATGTACCAAAGAGAATTTTACTTTGTGAAGTTTATATCTGTTGTGAAGTTTTGTACCTAATATCATAAGTCCAAAGATCTCTTTTCGATCTTTCTTCTGTGCTAATATATTATAGGGCAGACTATAAAAGGCATTCTTCCATACACTATGTAGCTACTAATCAAATTATTTACCATCTGCTAATGGTAAAGTAAAAGATCCTGAGGAAACATCTTGGGATGATATCGCTCTTAGCGATAAGACCGCCCATTGTACCTACTTATTTGTGTGTTTAATTAATTCTTCTTGTAATTAGTTTTAGTACTTATGTGGTGTACAATAAAGAATATTCTATCTATCTAAAAATTCTAAAGGCATATCTGATCCACCGACTTTTATAAGGCCAGCGAGTGTCTTAATAGAGGACAGTAAACCCGTGACATAATCACACAGCAGCGGGACATAATCATATAGGTACCTAATGTACTTACATAAATATCATCACGCCCGTCTGACCGTCTTCCATTCGGGTAGGCAGAGATTTACGCTTTCGTCAGATCTGGGTACTTTTACATCTACTGGGTAGTTATCACCTAGGTACTTGATCGATGTAATGCTGCTATTATATTAATAAATACATATTTAAAAAACAAAAGAAAAAAGTTCATTTTTATGACATAAATAAGAAATTTAATAATAATATGTAAAGTTTATTGAAAGTAGGTATCAAGAATAAAATAAATTTGTCTTTGATTGACGCATGTGTATGTGCTGAAAGGTATTTTAGGTAGGCGGTTATAATGGAGACTGTCTTAAGGTATGTCTCCACGGACAAGGACGTTTATATGACAAGAACCTCGTATTCTGAAGAGCTTCCTTCTTTTCCATCGAATGGATAGTATAAAACGGAGTGGCTTGGGTGGACCTGTAAAAGAAAAGTATCTCATAAATAAAGTCGATGCCAAGCTAAATGGTAGCAGGTGTACTTAGTTTCGGATTCGACTTTTTATCTGTATCTAACTCATTTATTTTTCCACTTTTTTTTAAGGTAAGGTAGGTTAACTTTTGTTTTTAGATTGTCATAAACCTACTGATATTTCAATCATTATAATTTGGTTTTGAGGAGTTTGTAGCGGGTCCAATACAATGAAATTATTATAACGAATCGAACGGAAAATTCAATAAGAGAATCATTACAATCGGTTCATACACAAAGAAGTTATGGCTCTCTGTATATGTGAAGGTCTCACCTTGCCTGGTATGGTGCATCCATGGCTATGAACCCTGCCATAGTAAAGGCCCTCTCCATCAGATGTCTTGCCCACCTGCACAGCGCCAGAAGGTACATCGCCATTTTGTGAATGGACCCAAGAAACCATTGCCAAAGGCACCAGAACCTGAAACAAAAATCAGAATCTAAGCCATTTACGATGGTAAGCAGTTATTTACCAAAAAATTACACAATTTCTGGGGCTCCTAACCAGCTCTTAACTGCATCGTATCGTTTGCATGCTCCCATAATATATTAATTTACAAAAGACTGTAACTATCAAGAGATTCAAAAGAATAGCCTAGTTCTTCTCATGGCTGTCCTGTCAGCAAGCTAGACGAAATTGGCTGACATGATAGGCTTTCCAAGCCGGAAAGCTGATGTCAGCCAATCTGCTACATTCGTAATTTATGACCTTTATATTTTTTACTTGTAACCTAAATTTCGACATAGTGCAGTTTTTAAGAACAACTTGCATCTGATGTTCTTCCAGTCGTGTCGGATTACCATCCCATCAGACCATGAGAATGATGAAATAGAGATTTCACTGTGTTTGCGCACATCTATGGGCATTATAATAATAATAATAATAAACGTTTATTTCGGGCTAGCCCATATAGTGTTAGTAACAATGATCTTATAAAACTAGTGTTAGTAATAGGTACATTATTTATTAAAACTAGTGTGGAGCTCCATCCAATGTCGCATCATTGGTGACTCCCATTTGTCAACAAAGACACTCAGGGTACCGTTAGTACTGCCGCGTAGGCGTGCGAGGAAGGAAGCGCACCTTTTACGCATTATTGCCGAAAAACTATCAATACGTCTTTCGGCAAACATGCCTGACGCACTGCAGCGCCACGGCAGCCCCAACAACACCCTGAGCGTGTTATTATATTGGACCCGTAGGTCGCTGTATACGCGCCGACTATAACTTGTCCACAGACTGCATGTATATGTATATTATAATATGTGCTACGTAATTGATTGATCGCCGTGTAGAGATTGGCTGCTGAAGAAAAAATCCAAATCTTGGCTACAGCTAAGAATCACTGTTATTATCAGGCGGGCAGTTCCTTATTGACTTACCTACTTATATATAACGTAGTTATATTTCATTGTAATGTTACTTTTAATTTAAATTGTTTGTTATAATTTTTTTTGTGAGGAGAAATAAAATAAACATTATTATTATGAAAAATAAATAAGTACCTCATAATCGCTTTTAGCTATTTCCTGACCACCATAACTGATGTAGCACTCATGCCTGGAGGGGATAACCTTGGCGGGAATGAAGTCTCCAGCATGGTATGCTCGACCGGCGTAAATTACCTCGCCGTCCAAGTCTGTGCCCGCACGCAACGCGTTGCTGGGGATGTTGTTTTCGCTGGTCGAAGTGGGGACCCAACGGAATGCTGCATAGAACACAACACATTCCTATTAATATTACCTGTAAATGTGAAAGTAATTCTGTCTGTCTTTCTGTTGTCTTTTCTCTACTAAACGGTTCGAAAATTTGACTAGAAGATAGATGGTAGTGTCTGGGGGATAGACAAAGACAACTTTTCATCGCCATAGCCAACATCATCGTGGTTGGAGCCGCGGGCAACGTCTAGTTGTTGAAAAATTAAAGAGAATAAAACTATATGAGCATCCTTCCTAACACACTGCACTGTTGCACAATTGGTTCAGTGGCTACCTCGCCATTTACTACTGCGCGGCGTGTTGTGGGTTTGATCCCCACACAGGACAAAAATTTGTGTGATCCATAAATGGTTGCCACGATTCTGGCTGTACTTTGTGTCCGTTAATTGTATGTTTGTAAAGTCCCCCGCGACACAGGCCTTGTCCCCTAGAGCAGGAGTTGTCTATTAATTTAAAAAAACATTCTAGAACACACAATCAAAAATAGCAGTACTTAATACCTAGTAGTTTTTTTTGCAATTTATTTATTTATTATAATATAACACTGACCTGCCATGTTAAATGTGATGTTGCTTGCTAACTGAAGCCAACTGTTGTAGGTACTTGAGAAGAAACTGACTGTGTTCTACACGAGTATCGTCTTTATACTAACGAGTTTAGATATTTGATTTTATCTCTACTAGATCATAAATAGAATGGAATGCATTTACTTGGGCTATTCTCCATAAGCATTTGCAATATTGTTAAGTAACGTTTAGCAAAGTGGCCAGCTACCGACCAACAAAACACTCATCTTTTCTATTCTACCAGTTTTTATCCAATTGTGGTCGTTATCAATAGTAGGTAGGTATAATGTAGTGATTCATATCTCAATATAATAATTAGGTACCTAAGTAGGTACTACTATTGTTTGTTGTTTTTATAATTTGTGTTTTAATTTTTATACCTTGTTTTTACCTAATCTTGTTGTACTTTTCTGCCTTCCTTATTAGGTAGATATAATCATGTGTCTTGTTCAGCAACATAAATGTTCTTTCTTTCTTTCTATATCTAAGTAATAATCCGACAGATCTGCAGTTAGATTAGATCGCCTATATTTAGGTCTCTGTCGTGATGTAACGACTGTTAACGCTCGGGACCCCCTTGCCTTTCGAAGAACGGAGGCGCTCAAATGAAATACCACTATGCGGTCACCCATCTATAGGGTTAACGCGCCCTTGGTTGCTTACACCGCTGATTGTTTACCGAACAGCGAGAGCTGTTTTTGTGCGATACCGGTATATTAGTTGTTCAAGTACTTATTTTTAGTGTTTTAGAATGGCCCAGTCTAAGTACTAGTAGATAATAGAGAGACGACCTCGACTGCAATGTTCCTTATATTACCTACTTCAGGATCATGTATGTACTTACACCCACTGACTTGTCAAGTGGTTCCTCTACCTTGACCATTTATATGCTTAAATGAATTGAGACCTATACCTATTTGTATCTACTTAGAGGTTAGGCAGCAACTGCAGCAAGTTTATACCTAATAGACGAAACGCGGAGGATTGCGCGGCCATGGAGATCTCAGCAACTATTTGGGTTAGAGATCTAATTATTGTTGTAAACAAAATGTCAAGATTTGTCAAAAAAACAATTGGAAGGTCTCGATGAATATTTAACGTAATATTCGTCTTGGTTTATGGCCGAGCAATCCTCCACTCGTTGCTTCTTTAAAACTAAGACTTTATACAGCAAAACTGTTACAAGAGTAAAGGTCTTATTTAGTTGAAACTAATGACACCAATAAATACATATACAGCTAAGTTAAAAAGCAAAATCAGCACAAAAAACAAAAAGCACGTGACCGCGCGATCGAAACGGTACTTTGTATGCTGATAACTCATTATGTATAATAGCTAGGATTTCGGTGTTAACATCAATATATTCAACACACTCACCTTATTAAAACGACATGTTCTTTATCACTCAAGGTAGTTTAAAATGCATATAATCTCAAAAATAATGTGACGTCATACTAATAATGTTCAAGTAGGGTAACCATAATTTCGATTTTATTTAGGAATACCTTTAACTTGTCTCAAAGTAGAAATAAGTTTCGTTCGCGCGGCCACCTTAAAAACATTCTAACTTTTTTATTTTTGCTTTGACAAAATAATTTTTGCACACATCGATCTTGACAAACTTCGTCAAAATCATTGTCGATTTTTTTTTCGGATTTTATAACTTGGCGGAGCAATCGAAACGCACCAAACTAATTGATACACAATCATAACTAATAATTGCAGGTGATTATCAAACGTCAGTTCAATCATATACGAGTGGTGGCAATCACCAGGCGCGCCGTATCTCCTATCAAAATGTACTTCCTTCTTGGCTACACAGAGGAATTTCTGGCAAACTGGCTACAATGCCCCGTAACGCTAGAGCTCTAGACAGTCGACAGCTTCAAAGATGTTGTGTTCAAATATATCTAAAGATTTTATGTTCTTTTGTAGTGCAAATCTGTTAAGCTTTAATATAATATATGTTTAGAGTTAAGTTTCTGGTTTTGATTGCTAAAATAAAAACCTTTTTTTGAGGAGAAAAATGCTAGCGGGCGAGACGGTTAACCAGGTAGACCGGTCTAAAGATGGTAGGCGACCAGCATACTGAGTAAAATGCTCTGCTCACCTTGCACAATTGCTCCGTCTAGACAGTCATGTCCGCTGGACCACTGTAAGAGACGTTGTCTAGCTTCCGTTACAGTGTCACTCTGTCCGTCTGAACAGAGTATTTCAAGGTTGCTACCGTGGCAACTTGATTGTGTAATGATCATCTTCTCAAGTTATATTTTAAAAAAATATAAGGTATGTAAAAAATAAAAGTCGAGTATTAAAATTCATCTTATAATTTTTGATTCCTTCAAATATACATAATGTATCAACAAACAGAACAGCGAGACGCGGGCCGCGCGGCCGCACAGACACAACAACTGCCTCAGCCGGCACACATACGCTCCAACACTGTATCGAGCCGCGAACGAACTTCTGCACATACGCTTTGTACTTTTATAGATCTTTTTACACTTACACGAACCAAACACTCATTGGTTTTGGGATACCTCTGATTTATTATCATTTCTGTCTGTCAAAACTGTAACGTCAAAATGTGGTCAGTATTCAGTAGTAATATAGTCCCAAAGTCAATCAGTGTTTGTTACTAAAACTGAGAGTACATGCAATGATGCAACATTTCATTTTCATAAGACAATTTCTCTAATTTTTCATAAATGCCTATGGTGTCTCTCTCAGGTAAATTTGTATTGTCTATCACAGTGTCGTAAAGCATTTGTCCTTACATACTAGTGAGTTAAACATTGCGATCTTATCATTAAATCACCATAAAACACATTTTGTAAACTCGTTAAGGTGCATCAGAAAATATTTCTTTTCATTATCATGATATTACTTTTTAAAGTCTCAAACAGTCTTTATTATTGAGCTAATTCGGTGTCTGTGGAATGTCGAGAATCGAGATACACCTCGCTATTGTATTGAATGCTAACTGACTGTTCCGTGGCTATGTCTGTTCAGTTGGTTCTCAGTGTGCGCAGAAGTCCAAACGGCTGACAATATGCGACGGCTCGCTCGTTGTTTAGCATTAATTGTTATCGAAATTACATATTTACAAATTAAATATACACACAACATGAAGGCTTCTCGTGGTTAATTCGAATCACTATCCAAAACTTTTAACGACATCGTTGAAGCTTCCCAAAAAGGCGCGAGCGACACAACTAAATTGTATAAACACAGAAGCCTGAATATTTACATAATGGAACATGAAAATATATTACACATATGTACAAATAAAATGATTCCAAAAGGAATAAACGTTGAGAGTGATATTGAAATAATTAAAAAAACACGATTCAAACACGTCAAGTAACTGGGAGGTTTCAACGACGCGAACAAAAGCGATTTTTACAATTTTGGATGGCATCAGTTTTTTTGTAAATTAATAAATATACCTACAGTGTAATATAACAAATGTAATGTGCGATATAAATTCCTATTTCAACGCTACACACTGCTAAAACTATTAAGTAAAATGTCCATCAAAATTCTATTAAAAATAAAGAGATCATATATGTTCTACAAATAAGATAAACTTGTTGCAATAAAGCTCTAGATTATTCATAAGCAATGCTTACGCATCGTGGTGTTCTGTTGGTTTTATTTCAATACTGTATAAGTTATGTACACGTATACGTCACGGCTTCGTGCACGTATATGTGTACGTACACGTCTGACGTCACTACCACCACAAGACGCAAGTATAACTTACTATTATGAATCATGTAAAGCCAAATCTTAGAAGTTAATTGTTGCCTATTGTTATATTGCTATTATTCCGAGGTCGACTGATTGCAGCTACATAATATTATGCTTCACAAGATATTGTTATATAATTACTGACAACACGGTAAATGCAAAAATACTCACTACTATTTTATTTAAATATCTATACGTGATATTTTTTTGAGATGAAAACATTGGATCGATTCGAATACTCATGCCAACTTAAATTTAACATATGAAATTGTAGAGTGCGAAGACATAATGGATGACGAACGTTGAAATTGTTCCTGGGCAAGATTTAATAGATACAATAAAGTGTAGACTTAGGTAACCAATCTCCGTATTTGTGCTTGCAAGCCCGGACCACCTTCAACGTCGCACTCCACTCACAACACTCATAAAATACATACCTACATTAATTTACACGAGTACTAGAAGATCATGATATGATTTTATAATCTACTGTACTTAGAAAAATTATACAGCGTCAGTAGTAAAATTTGATTCGTATAAAACTTCATTTTAACTCCATTTATCCTAAAAGTAATAATTCAATATACCCTTTTTATGATTTGGCTTAATTTTTCTTCACAATACATCAGATAGATTACAAGAGAGACGTATCCCTATCACAATCACATTAGTAACATTAAAAATTAAATACAACAGCACCTGTCGTTTGATATACATAATCATAATAATATAATATACTGAATAAAAATATTCAAAATCAATTATTCGATATAAATAATTCCGATGGAGATGACAAAAATAAGCGTAGATACAACTATGCAGTGGTCCAAATAGTTTATCCTTTACAATAATATATATGTGATTTGATTTTTGTAAATATCACTAATTATTCCGATGAAACAACTAACGCTTCACAACGAGAAGAGAGCGCGAGGGAGATGTCGCGGCGACGTCACCAACACTACTGACACCACCGACACCGGCTCACTACACTATCGATACTCACACCAACATTTGTACTACGCCAGTATGCTATACCCGCTATCACTTCGCGTGGAGCGGTACACCGCCACCGTCGGACGCCTCCGGAACATCAATTAAACAACTTACTAAAACTAAACAATCAAATGCATCAACGTCGTTTCTCAAATTTAGATCGGACCTCTCGTGACAACTACGCAAATACTGAATCCTTTAGACCGAATCAAACAAAACCTTAAGTCCTAAACATAATTATTTGTGAATCGTAACAATTATACTTTTTTTATGTGGGGTAAGGGTCTCGATCGTCACATAATATAACCTACTTAGAGCTAATGGGGGCGTCCGGCGGTGACTGTCCGCTGAAGGAGACCATTCGTAAAAAACTCAAGACTTACCTACACTAAGCTAAACAACTCTCCACTTACATACGCAGACAGACTAACAAACTCACGGAGAGGGGATGGATGGAAGGGGGGATTGGGGTATACTTGTCTCGCTGAGTAGTTTGTTGGTACACTCGATGCCAAATTAACCTAACACCGACCGTCCGCCGGCCTTTGTTCAACGCCGACACCGCACGATTGTACCGCGACAACTGAACCGAACGTCATCGAATCTTACTACACCATTAGAAATTCCATCTAATACCTACTACACACATCTATCGATCAGTGAGACAGCCTTGACGACCAAGAAGTTTACGTAACACTGGAGATTTACGATAACTATGTAACAATTATACGAGAAACCAATAACTGTATGTAAATATGTAAGTCAGCAAAAGAAGTATCTGGGCACACATAACAAAGATTTAAATTTATTTTATTGCCTTCTATCTAATAACAAGTATATATTTCTGATTATCATGATGAATATACTATCTGCTAGAGCCGTCTACAACGAAAAGAAAGCAGTATTATTGGGTCTTCATTAGGCCAGAGACCCACGTCCTACACGCCTATATGGGTAAAGACAGAACTGACCATCTTTTAAAAACAAATGTGATATAAAAAGATCCTATTCAAACAGTATTTATTTCCGTGAAGACAAACTCGGCACCTGCGGGCGAAGGCACTCAGTAGACTCTTAACCGACTCATGTCTTTATATTACCTCTATTACTATAAATACTTCTGCAGTTTTACATCAAACTTCTTGTTTTATAGACTGTGTATAGACACGCAACAACTTACACAAATAAAAGAGAACGAATAGATTCTAAACATCACTATGTGTACATTGTTCCTGTAGATACATAGCTAGTGACGCGTGACCGTACACTTACAACAACTTCTATGATACACAATCGTCATCACATAATATTATCACTTAAGATATTAATTATTATCTATTGCACACACGTGATGTCTCACAGGCAGTGTTAGATTTAACAATGGTCTCTATATAAAAATTTATAATAGATAATTAAGTATCAAAAATAAATTCAAATATTCTATTACATTATTAAAGATTTACGATAGCTATGTTACAGACCCGGCCGCGTATAGTACTAACTAAATCGCGTTTTGTATATAACGAGAACATTCCACCGTCAATACAACTTGCACACCGTCTCAACACTTAAAATGCTATGTAATAACTACTAGTCAATGTTAAAAATAGTCGCATTATCATTACGAAAGAGTAGATAGGGAATTACCACTTAGCAATTTCAACCTTATTCAAATCATCATAAGATTAAAATTGGCAAGCGCACGTATCTCAAATGAAGTCTTTCTTCCACTGAGTGTGCGTTTATAGTTTAATTGAGATGGTTGTATATTTAGCTAAAAGTTTGATTATGCATCTCTTTCGCACAATGCCATGTAGAAGAAAAAAGAGAACGCTATACTGTAAACTAGCACGTTCTCCGAGTACAAAGGATGCACGTATGCGTTTAAAGTGGTGACTATTGAAATGTATAGCAAATCTATTAATTGATATCGGACAGACACGAATCCGAATACAACTGATTCTTCGTCGTAAACAATAATATATAGCATTTCACGTAAAACTTACAACCGTATCAAGAAAATGGAAAAAAATATATAGTATATATACTTTAGAAAGTATCAAAACATCTTGATACATCGTATGCAAGTTGTACTGATGATTAATAAAAAGTGACAAGCGATAAGCACCGCTCGTTCGCACATGCCAACACATACAACAGCGTTGGCACACGACAAATAAACAAACAAATCGAGTGTTAAGTTTAAAGCGAAGTCTAAACACAGAACACATTGTCTCACTGATGCCCACACGACGTTAACAAGTCGCGACGATCGATCGACCGACCAGTCGACCGATCACCACGACTCGACACCACACAATCACGTACATTGCATAATTATCCCAGATTTAAAAAATATCATCTAAATACTATACAGTGGAGGAATTAAGATCATTAATTGGTAAATGGACGTTTGGAATACTCACACAGAATAAAGACGTTTTAAATAAGTTTGCGATTAATTGAAATATCTACAACTACTAGACGCTTATATATATTCGAATAATTCATCACCTAGAAATAAAAGGAAGCGTAATGCTCTATTCTGATTGGTCATTGGTGATGTAAATTACATTTTCACGTATATACTACAAATATGCTGAACTTTCCGTTTCAAACTGTCGCCGAGTCCGTCAACAGATGGTTTGTTTGGTCTCTCACTGCACTATGACATTAAAACATATAAATAAAATATCCAGTGCACGTGTCCTTAACATTACAAGTGGTAAGTGCACGCGTTCTGGATGTCTATGTAAGATGTCATAACTGGACAAAGGCGATGAAAACGATGATTTGGAAAAATTCTGCGGTTTGTGTAGTTGAAATAAAGAAAAGCAGAAAGAAAGAATTCTCTAGAAATTGCTGTATTTTTATTAGCAACAGACTCTGAAAATTACACTTATTGATCAGAAGAAAAACGTTTGTCCTGCGTGAATAACGAAGTGGCAACGCGCCACAATGATAAATAACGCGGTGACCACTTTATCTCAAAACGTCCTTTTATCCAAATAAATTTATTATGTTACTTACCAACAACATTGCTCATTATATCCTCTATAGAATCAATGTACTTTATATTACATTCCTCGACTGTATAATACCTATAATACATCGAAAAACTAAGCGTAAAATTGTTTGTCATAACGACTGAAAAAATATCTTTTATATTTATTTTTCTATTACAATTTTATTGACACAATAAGCGTAGATCTCAATTTAGTTCATATAACATTTTATTGAATCGTTATTTAAAAAATCACTACTAGGTATATAATTTTAATCAGATTCGTTATAAACAATTGCACTCACATAATTCACGTACACTACTCACATACATGCACAATCATCACCAGAACATTATTTTATTATCATTATTAAACTTTCATGCATTTTTTTAACTATTATAATACTACACTAAGGCCCGTTATCTGTTCACTGAAACAAATATTAACTACAATTTACAGTGAAAGTGCGGAACACTGTTGTTCGCGAGTGTACCGCATTGTGTACGATTTAACTTGCACATAGAAAGCTTGAGACCGTCGTTGTTGCTAAGGTGACGAGTACAGTCAATCGCAGTACAGCCTGATTCACACTTTACTTCGGTTTGTATCGTCGCGCGAGTCGATGCGCAGAACACAATATTAAGTATTGAAGGGCAGTAGGGGAACGCGGCGGTGGGGGATACCCCCACCCGTCCGCGCTTTCTACGACCCTCATTCACCCCACGCATTCGCATATACCCACACTGTATTTTTTGTTGTGATTTTGACAAAATTGCTTAACTAAAACATTATATAATTTTTCTGTGTTTAATTTATCTGTAGACCATGTTAAATCCTGCGTAGATATATTGTGTTTATTAAATAAATAAACATTATTTGTGTGATCGAGCGGTAACTTTGCCGCTCGGCATGCACGTGTACGTATACGCATAGGTATACGCACATTCCGAGCTGCCTTCAAATTAGAATCGGACTGTACACAAATCGGTCTACATTTGTAAAGATTTCTATGTGCGAGTCTTATGTATCGGTATAACAAGTAATATATTTAACTAAGTAAACTATCCAATTCCGCGCTTTCATTTAAACTATAGGACTAAAATTGATTTATCTAATAAAACAGGCTAGTTAAGTTCACCTATAATATTGAGCAAAACAAAATGTACATTATTCGCATATGTCGATAGAAATAAAAACATTGTACTAGGTTATACTATTAACAAGTAATAATTATAGACTGGGCTTTGTTAAACACTTCTTGAAGAAAACACAGTAGCTTACTTTGTTTATAATTATTGAGAATTTCAAATATTGTAAATCAATCTATATAGAGTCCAATGGTGACGAAGGAAGCTTATGCCAAAAGGCAAATCGAATCAAGTCATATTTTATTATGAAATTAAGAACTATTATAAAATCTTTGTAAAACCGATAATAAATCGCCTATTACTGTTAATTATGCCTATGTATAGACAAAGTGAGCCGTTAAGTTGCCTTCAAGAAACTTTTAATGGCCTGTCTATATTTATTACTCGCTCGAAGGATGTACTAATAGTTCAGTGAAAAGAGAACGACGTTCGGTATCAACTTGTAACGGTATACAAAATACATTTGAAAATTATATACTAATTAGTCGACTTAGAGACGGATTGTGTCCAAAAAACAAAATTAAAAACACTCTATGAGATGGATTTTAAGTAAGTACTTACAAGACTAAGTTATTTTGTACATAAACGATTCATAAGCTAGTTACTGATATATGTATATTGTTAGTGTTCATTTGTTAACGACTATTGTAATCAAGGGCCGTCCGTTCTTATACTTTTTAAAGGATTTTTAAGCGGGAACCGTCCGGCTACTCTTTCAAAGGGTTATCGAAGAGATATTGTTAAGCGCTTAACAACAACGCTCATACCTACCACTTGGCGGGGTTATTTAGACCCGTTCAAGAGGTTACACGTATCAAACTGTTAAATATGATCCTACAAATGAGATTCCGGACTGTTCCTGCTTTAAAAACTCTTTAAACGAATATCCGAACGAACGGTCCCTGATTGTATTTATAACAGAGATATTTTGTTACTTAATAACAAACCGGTTAAGTTTCATACGAAACATTGCACCAGACTAAACGTACTGTACTAAAGGTAGAACCGTCTCAATAGACATGTTATGGTATACGATATATTGCAGTCTCAGTGGAAAAATGACGTAAGACGAGAAATTACATTTGGCAATTTAAACTTTATGCCTATAACTTAAAGATAAAAATTGCCTAAAGGATATCTCTTGTCTTTAAGTCTTTTAACACTGAGATACAATAAGCGACATTTACAAGATGCAAATTTCTTAACAATTGTATTTTTCTTTTCTTTTGTATAATTTGCATCGTGTAAATGAGACTAGGTTTGAACCACACTTGGCGAGCACGTATGAACATCAGTTCGCTGTATCTTTATACGAGCAGCCAAATGGATTCAATTCCTTAGTGAATTGCCAATGATTTGGCTTCGCATTTAAAACCATGAGACACGAATTGGAAAATACGAACTCAAATCTTTGAACAAATTCACCTAGATCGTTCCCAGTAAAGTACACGCCAAATAGTTATTACATATTGCTAATTATGTAAACTGTTTAAATAACAAATTATTTATTTAATTAACTGAGAAAGCAGAACAATAAGAACTGTACACAATGCAATGGAAGAACAGAAAGCAAATATTATGTTATCATTATTAAGGCAAAGATAGCATATAACTGGCTATTTAAAATTTGCATCGTGTAAATTAAAGATTATAGGTTTTACACAGATTCGTTTAACATTTTTGTTTACACAGTTAGCAATATATACTAACGTTGAGCTACGCTGTTTTTTTTCTGATAAACAGCAACAATTGGAAGAGAAACTTGGAAGAAATGTTTGTTGACTACCTCAAAGGCAGTGACGTCACACTTTTGTAAAGCAGGTTACAATTATTGCACAAATATGTAGACATCTTAGATGACATTTATAGACTGCCAGGGACGGAGGCGACTGACATTAAAAAAGAGAGTGGTATACTGGTTAAGTCAAAAGCGCACCGTATATCTATTCCAGGCTAGATTAAGGTTTATGTTTAGCTGCGAAATGAACAGGGCATGCTAACCACATATCAAAAAATACTTATTTCATAATTACATCATAAAACTAGGTTAAAACAACTATCAAAAATGGCAAAGTTCGACCTGGTTTCTGCTCTGAACAACTGGTATCGTGTCCGACTCCGGCCCTGCAGTCTGTGACGTCATCACGAATTGTCTACAAATATTTTGAGAGGCAATTTACATGGTTCTAATAATAATGTATGCGTGAGAGAGAAAGTACCCCCGGTGAGACACAATCCGCTCGGTCACTAGTGCTTGTGTGCGGGGTGTGTGTGTGTGTTGTGTGTGGCGTGTGTGTGTGTGTGTGTGGCGTGTGTGTGTGCGTGCGCGGGGTCGCGGTGCCTGCGCGGGCGCGGCTCGTGCTACCTGCGCCCGATCAGACCGTTCGAGTTGCCGCTCGCGGTCGGTGACATCTCCAGCTCTACCAGCAGAGGGAAGTGATCTGCAAAATTCGATAAATAAATCAATTAGAAATATTTGTAATGTTTCCAATTAAAATTGTATTTTAGTCTCAGAGGTGTTCTTAAGGTTCAAAATCAAAATAATATAGCCGAAGCAAATTGAAAATTTCAATGAACTAAAAAGACTCGCTCGTTGGCAAACGTGCACGTGCACGGATGATTACGTAATACTGTTTCTTTAGCCTGAAAGTATTACCTGAAGGTACGTGAGGGTGCGGACAGCCAACGACCTTGTGTTCTCGGAACCAGTCTTGAGACAGTGGCCCCAACAGGCCGAGCGGCGTCATCGACTGTTTACTATAGAATATGTAATCGATTATGCCTTTGAAGTCAAACCTGAAAAAATAAAATGTTATTAGTGTTAATACTTTTTATAAAGGTCTAGTAATTTATAGTGGAAAATGGCTCGCCGATTGATCCGTTAAGAAGTTCGATGGATCACTCAAATTGCGAACTAAGGTCTAGTCAAAATCAGCAGTGCTTATTCGCCGAATTTGCTGCATCGACGGTCAGATGTAGTCTCTGGCTTGGAAGCTCGTGGCCGCCATCTTGGTGAACTAAACATCGGACTAACCGTTAAGTATGCCAGTGTAATTTAATGGAAAAACAAATAAATAAGGAAATGAGTGGTAGATTTGAGAGAATAATAAGTATGTTTTCTTCTTTTCATTCACTAACAGGTCCAATTTGAAATGTTTTGGGATTGGACTAGACTAAACGAAAATAATATATTTGTGTGTAATCGAGCGACAATTTTACGAGATGCGGCACTGTGTCATATTTCATACGATATAATAGAATTGCTTAAAACATACACCAACTCACGAGACAGAAAAAAAGGAGATGGCATGACAATTATCTAGAGTAGCAAAAACTATAAATATAGTACGACGTCGTTCAACATTGCCGTCATAACATTTTTAAAAAGTCACCAGCATAATGTGGTTGTGGGGACCTATTGCAATATGCCAGACAAAATTCCAAGCTCAGTGCTGATATCAAGAGCATTCCCCAAAAGAAGAATCCAATATCACTTTTAATGACTCGAGAATAAGGGGATAGAATAATGCAATCGTCCAAACTAAGCGGCTGAAGGTAGTCGGAGGATAGTATAAGTAGTTAGTACTAACGTATAATTAGTGTAGGGCATGATGTCTTCGCTGTACGCGGAGGCGAGTTTGAAGTTGTGCGTGAACTCGTGCTCGGAGCCGGGCATGCGCCGCAGGGACGCCGCGTACCCGAGTTCCTTGAAGTCGCGGTGCTCAGCCGACACGCGCCCCGCTGATAAGAACTCCACCACACCTGGAAATATTTGAAAAATCATATGAATATAATAACATTCTGCTGGTAAGGTTTAATTAGAGAAATTTGTAAATATGGTGGCAGTGATAGGCTCCATGCCATTTGAAAATTTAACTGACCGGATAGATGTAACAAAGATAATTTGTGTGACAAGCTTGACGATTATCTATCTATTGTGGTAGCAGGTAATTTTGACATTGTAGTTTTATTATTATTGACATTTTGACATGGTACTTTAATGATATTCTTATTATTTGACATTTATTATTTATGTATGCCAGATAATTGTTATTGGCTTTGTTCGTTGTTCGTTTTTATCTCAATAAACAAATTATTATTATTATCTGTCGTCCCCCTACACAGGTTACATTTAAATCATGCTCTTTTTCTCCTCAGACCAAAACCTAGGTACACACATAAGAGATTTGTAATAAGGGTAATCAATAAATAAATACGTTTTAAAAATGTAAAATGATTGTCATTAGGGGATTGTTAGATACCAGGTACATATTAATTGAAGATAATTAAAATGTATCTACTGTAATGTTTATATGCCAAAACTTTTTGTAACACCTTCATTAGTACCGCTTTTCTTGCAAATAAATAATTTCTGATTTCATATATACGTTAAGAGTAAGAAAAAAAAGGCATATATATACTTATCTTTACATAGTGAAACAACGCCCCCCGCTTTCTGTAAGCTAAGATCTTTCGAACTACGTAACGGATTTTAATGCAATTTTCAGCAATAGATAGAGTCAAAGATAATTCGAAGCGAACCGGTTCGCTTCGGTTAGATACTAATCTTAATATATATATTTCTTGTGTGCGTGTGTATGTGACTGAACTCCTCCTAGACGGGTGGACCGATTTTGATGAAATTTTGTGTGTGTGTTCGGGTAGGGCCCTGGATGGTTTAGATTCACAATTGGACCCGGTAGGTGGCGCTGCTGTCGGTATTTCAGCTTTTTCCGGCAGGACGACGTCTGCCAGGTCCACTAGTCTATACTATAATATTATAAAGCTCAAAAGATTCTTTGTTTGTTTGTTTGGTTGAAAGCGCTAATCTCCGAAAGTACTGGTTCGATTAGAAAAAAATCTTTTTTTGTTGAATAGTGCATTTATCCAGGAAGGCTATATAACATAACGCTATGATCAATAGGAGCGGAGCAGTAGTGAGATATGTTGCAAAATCGGGGAAATGTACGTTCCAAATTACCACGCGGACGAAGTCGCGGGTGACCTCTAATTGTTATATATTACTGACCACTATCAGGCAACGAGTTGAAGTCACCGCATAACAACAGTTGCACGTTATCCCGCTGGCCGGCGATACGCAGCGTCCGCGCAGAGTCGTCCAGTATGGTCCGCAGCTCGTTGCTCAGCATCATCGTCTGGATCAGCTTCACGTCGCAGAACTCAGGGTCCCAGTGAATGTGTGCGGTACACACTAGTATAGGTTGACCGAGCATTGATGAGTCTGTTGGTAGTCCTGCAGTAGTTGGAATGTTTCAGGTTAATTTTGTGTATTTGTTATATCAATAGGTATAATAGATTACAGCCACTAATACCAATCTCCTAAAATCCTGAAGCGCCAAAATCTCCTAATTCTTATCATATCACAATAAATAAAATTGGAGTGTTTGTAATATTAAAATAACCTCTTTTTACTAAATGCATATGGAATATGGAATGCATATGGAATATGGATGTATACACGGTAGATATACCAAATATATTTTTTATCAATTTTTGTCTGTCTGTCTGTCTGTTTGTTCCGGCTAATGTCTGAAATGGCTGAACCGATTTTGACGGGACTTTCACTGGCAGAGCTGATGTAATAAGGAGTAACTTAGGCTACTTTTATTTTTAAAAAACATTTATTTTATTAATTTACGACATTCACAGCGAACAACAGCTAGTTAAAAAATGTATTAAGAAATTTTTAATAATTAATTAAGAATTTTTTAACATAGGTAATAAATACGCTAATTTAACTTTGTGGATTTACATATTTATATGTATCAAACGATTTATTATCTGCCGGTGTAGAAAAAAAAACGAAATTCATCTTAAAAAAAAATTTTGCACAAACTCTAGATAGAGAGGAGACATTCCCATTAATGGTGCTGGGTTGTTATTATACGATAATTTCTCAAAAAATCGAAAAATGACGTAAGACGAGGAATTACACTTGGCAATTTAAACTTTATGCCTATGGATAGATCTTATCTTTAAGGCTTATAATACTGAGAGTATATAATAATAAGTATATAATAAGTAACATTTACAAGATGCAAATTTTATAACAATTGTATTTTTCTTTTCTTTTGTTTAATTTGAATCGTGTAAATGAGACTAGGTTTGAAACCACACTTAATAATGTTAAAAATGTAACAATTATGTAAATAATCATTTACATGAAAAACCAAATGATGTTGCCCCACATGTCTTAGTCGCACACGTGTTCAACAGCGGACAGGAATATGTTAAGTATGTCTTTAACGCAATCTTATATTTATTTTAATCTGAGATTGTGTGTCAACGGTATACATCTGTAGTGTGTAGTGTTAGCTCAGTGGTTTCCTCGCCATTTGTTATACTACTTAGGTGGCAAACAAGCATACGGCTCGCCTGATGTTAAACAGTTACCGTACCCTATGGACGCTTGCTATGCCAGAGATATGCATTGCGAGTTGCCGACCCATTTTTTTTACACCAGGGCTTTAAAATGGAGTAACCCTGGGATAGGCAAACGTTTCTTTACAAAGCATCCCTAAATGAGCGCTGAAGACCTATACTGACACACAGGAACACAACTATACCGCTCTCATCTCATCTCAACCCATAAACGTCCCACTGCTGGGCACGGGTCTCCTCCAAACATTTGGAGGGATATTAGCCTACTAGGTATACCACGCTGGCCAGACGGGTTGGAATAGGGTTTTATTTCGAGTTTTCCCTCTCTTCTGGTGGATATTGTCTGCTAGACTTACTTCCTTAGTCGACTCTTACAACACCCTCGGGATAGAAGGGGGTAGTGACATTTGTATTCTTAATCCGTCACCACACGGAAATACCGCTAATACTATACCGCTGTGTGTAGTAAACTGAACCATCCGTGCAGTCAATTGATGATGAATTTGACTTTTTTATGTGAGAATGAATTTGAATTGAATGTCTTTTGTTTAGCAACAAATCAAAAATCTAAGCGTCTTCATCTCTTAGGTATATGTATGTCGCAATAAAGTCATTCGATATTTGATACCTTCACCAAATTGTTGGATTATTTTAGAAGTAAGAGGGAACTACAAAATGATTCATATTGTATCTTAGTCATCTAATCATCATCATTAATCTACATCATGTATGCGGATAGCAATTTCGTTTTTCATGTAAATTACCATCTAACTACCTTTTCCATATATTTTTTAACTAATCCCAAAGAAAAATGTTTTGATTTAGTGTGTTTATTTGTAACGGATAAACTCAAAAACTACTTAACCGATTAAAAAGAATTGTTAATATAAAGAGAGCTACATTATCGAGAGTAACGTAGGGTGATATTTTATTTTGAAAAAGTTTGGCGATCCCTACGAAATTGCAACGATATAATAGAGATATATAAAAAGAGAGAAAGGGTTGAGGCCTTCATTCACACACGTTAGCCTAATGCGGGTTGGTGAATCAGACATGTCTTTATAAATTTCTTGCTCACGATGTTTTCCTTCACCGTTAGCAGACAGTAAATCAATCGACTGGTACATATAAATTCTAAAAAGTGTAATTTATCTAAATCTCTGACAGTATATTGTGAACAAATTACAAAAACACTCATAATAAGCTACAATTTTTAATAAAAAAAGACTTGATCTGTAAAGATACTTACCATTTTCCCATGCGGCTTCTTTCGTTTTAAGTAAAGCCGCTAACCCAATGTTGTCCTTCGGCATGACACGATTTAACATGTTATCTGACCCTTCACTATTCGCCATCGCCAGTTGGTTGAACTCTATTAGGTGTTCTTTAACTAACGAGAACCTGTAAACAAACCAAATTATTTGGTTAATTAACACTTTCGCGGACAGTACCTACTGTAGACACAATAGATGTTTTATTGTCATGACGTCTATAGGCGTTCACTGTCCTTCAAAGTGTTAATATGTACATACGGCAACGGAAATGGCTGTACAAGGCTGCTATATAAAGATTAGTTTATTGAGAATACCATTATACCTATATATTTCTATGGAATTTGGTGACAGTGTACAATTAGACTAAACCTACAGATAAAAATATATTTCAAACAAATTCATACATTGGTTTTATATTGGTTTTTTTTAAAAACCTAATCTTCATGTAGCAACCTTGTACAGCTATCTCCGTTACCGACTGTACATAACAGTAATTTCATAATAATATCCGATTAATCTCATTTATATAGTGCACAAGTGTGGGCGCAAACACAAGTGCTCTCTTTATTCCCTCACTCATAGTCCGATGGTACGGCAATCCCACACGACCGAAGAGAGCTCCGGCGTAGAACCAATGGCTTTACGTGCTTTTCGAGGCACGGGGGTGTAAACACCGCCAATTCCCGAACTCTGGGCATCTATTGTGAATTTCTTGACAGGAAAATCCAATATAAATTTTTGGCCCGATCCGGGAATCGAACTCGTAACCTCGTGGTGAACAGTCACATACATCGACCACTGAGCCAATGTGGCAGTTATTATTAGAATCATAGATATCCCAACACAAAGTACACATTCTGAATCGTCATTTGTGGTTCGATAATATATTTTTATGTGTGAGGATCAATATCAATAAAATTAACGTAATATAAATATTTATATAATTAAATTTAATTAACAATTAATATTACTTAAAATATCTTTCATTAGGTATATAAATATATATTTTAAGTGTAATGTCTATTTCAATAAAGTACAGTTTACCATATCATGTGTAAGTAGGCAGAATTTTATATTAATATAAATTGTGTCCACATTAAAATTCAATAAACCGATTAGCTTTAAGCTTATCCGTGAGAACTTGCACTAAAGATATGTAAATATACCTAATTGGTATAATTTACATTATCTTTAGTGCAAGTTTAGCTTATTGCTCCGAGAAAACAGTCTTGCGAGTGGCGTTCCCAGACTTAAAAACTTAAGTCAAAACAAAACATCAGAGCCCCTTAGACAAGTGGCATAAACGGTAGTCGAATCGAAAAGTCAAAAAATAAAATGTATGGGATTTGACTTAAGTCTACGATATAATGTCGTAAACTTACGTCAAATGCCATACATTTGCTTTTTTGACTTTTCGATTCGACTATCGTTTATGCCACTTGTCTAGAGGGGCTGGTATTTTAAGCGAAATAAATCACCATACGAGAGAGTAAGCCCGATTCGAAAAGGAGCTCCACCTCACAGAAGACCACAGCCGGATAACTACACACAGTAGTGTGTTCCTGTGTGTAAGTACAGGTTCCTATCCCAAAGATACTCCATCATAAAATTCTGGCTTCAAAATTATTTCGTGTGCAAATGATTCCTCTGGTATTACAAGCATCCATAGGCTACGGTAAGTACTTACCATCAGGCGGGCTGTATGCTTGTTAGCCAGTTAAGTAGTTTAAATAAATAAAAGTGCTTACCATCAGGCGGGCTGTATGCTTGTTAACCAGTTAAGTAGTTTAAATAAATAAAAAAGTCATGACTTTTGCTACAAGCACTCCTACAAACATGGGTCTGTGGTGTATTGAATATCTGAGTAGATTTTTATTACTAGCACTTATCATATCAATAAAATAGAATAGACAAGTGGGTACTGCTAGCTTAGATTATGTATTGGATATTGAAGTAGTCGACATCCAATACAATCTTTATATATAAAAATGAATGCGCTGAAAATAGTTTAACCCGGACGAAGTCGGGGCGGGCGCTAGTCTTTATATATAAAAATGAATCCCTATTTCCTTGGTCACGGTATCACGCGTGAACGGCTGGACCGATTTCAGTAATTACTTTTTTGTTGAGTTTGTTATTGTCAGGAGAATTATGTAAAAAAAAGAAAGTTGCGCTGAAAATAGTTTAACCCGGACGAAGTCGGGGCGAGCCGCTAGTCGTATATAATATCTTTATTGTGTTACCTACAATCATTGTAAATAAATGATTTGTGATTCTGAATATACTGACATATTTAGGCAGCTATGTAAAGTCCCTAAGAGTTTTTTTTATACTACCTGAGTGGCAAACAAGCACACTGCGACATATTATCTACACGACACAACGGCCAGGCTTGTGTTTTTCTATACTATTACGGTGGCAAACAAGCAAAAGCCGCCTGATGTTAAGCAGTTACCGTAGCTTATAGACGCTTTCAATACTAGAGGTATCACTTGCGTGTCGCTGACCCATTTTTTTACACTAGGGCTGTAAGATTAAGGGCTGCGTGAGTACAGTTAGAGACGTTTTCCTACTTCAATGCCATACTTTAAATCTTAAATCCTGCTATATCAGAACAAATCCTAACACCATGTAACCCTACATAAAAGAAACTTTCCATGCATCAAAAGTGCCTTAAACAGTAGGTATACGCTTCGATTCCACGTACGGTGTCTCGATATCAACATCTCGTTTCAAATCGATGTACTCAACAAATAAAATTTTATAGCATACTTTATAAACTTGGAATGAAGTAATAAGCTTTCGATATTTTTTCTTGTGACAGTAAAGAGTATATTGACTCTTCACCTATCCGTATAATAGACGATATAATATAGGAGGCGTATTAACTACTTACGTATTATATTGTAGATAAATCTAAGAAATTATATTCTGGTTAAAATGTTTCAAAGTAAAAGTTCAACAATTATTATACATTTTAACATATATTTTTTAATATCATATATATTAATTCAATAGTTTACGTTTCCGTTGTCAATGATGATCTTGTAAAAGTGACAACTGTTACTGCTAAAATGTCAAAAAGACTTGAAATCGAAAACTATAAGATCGAAAACTATAAGATCGAAAAACTCAATATTTAAAATTGCAAAGTTCAGATTGTATTACTTTCTATTAATAATAATGTGCTCCTAACCGAATTTCGGTCACGGCGGACAATCTCAACGGAGACTTGCCATCTGCGCGGAAGATATTATAGTGCACAAGTGTGTGCGCAAACACAAGTGCACTCTTTATTCCCTCACTCGGTCTCGGCTCTGTCGGATTTGCCGTCCTATCGGACTATGATCCGATGGGACGGCAAATCCGACACGACCGGGAAGAGATCAGGCGTAGGACCAATGGCTTTACGTGCTTTCCGAGGCACGGGTGTGTAAACACCGCCAATTTCCAAACTCCGGGCATCTATTGTGAATTTCTTAACAGAAAAACCCAATATCGAGTTTTGGCCCGACCCGGAAATCGAATCCGGGACCTCCTGATCAGCAGTCTCACACATCGACCACCGAGCCACGGAGGCAGTTAAGTTTCTATTAGAGGCGGTTAGTGGCCATATTTCTGCTAGGTACGAATTTCTTTCTAGAATAACCTAATATGTATTTTAGGACCCGAGAATCCAACCCGATCTCATGGACCATGGACAGACAAAATGCTAAGAGTAAGTGCTATCTAAGTGCATCTTTTAGTCTGACCAGATCGCAAGTCGCTGTCGCGTAAGACGAATAAGTCAAAAACACATATATTTTTTTACACATAAATCCTTCTGAAACTCCTTGCGGCTTTATAAAATTGCTAGTATAAAATAAATCGCACACTGGCACGATTACGTCCGGTACGGATTCGAACCCGGGACCTGATGTGACGCGTAATTTGAATTTATGATAATACAGGCTCGTTGCACTTTATTACGATGTTGCTCCTACGCTGGCTCGCCGGTAAACAAAACGTACAATATAAAGTAAATGCAGCCGATACGTTTGTAGATAATACAAGACCATTATGTTTTATGGGAATTGAGTCTATTATATTTAAACTCACGTATTATTTTTATTTTATATATTACTTAGGTGGCAAGCAAATATACTGCAAGACAGATAGTAAGTATATATACTTTTGTTTACTTATTATTTCATCATCATAATCTCAGCCAAATGACGTCCACTGCTGGACATATGCCTTCCTGGGTTCATAGTTCCTGAGCTAATCGTATCCATCGGCTACCCACGACCCTTACAAGGTCGTCGTATTCTTGTTTGCCACCCAAGTAGTATAAAAAAGTACTTCATGCCTTATTTATATGTGCTCTAAACTTAACTTTTTTATACATTTCTTCAAAGAGTACTTACTTGGCAGATCTAAAGAAGATGGCGCATCCGTCGACGTACTTCCTTTCCGACTCGGACATTGTTTTCGCTCGTGACTTTGGAGAGAAGATGCCGTCGTATCCGTCCCCTTTCAATTCCGGCAGGAAAAAGTTGTAGAACTGGTCCGTTTCAACTTCCTGGTGAAGCAAAGGTGTGTTATACAATGTTGAGGATACTTTGTTTAATAGATACTACGTTTATAAAAGAAATCATCAGTGGTAAGCACCAAAGTAGTAATATTAGGAAAAAAGGTAAAACGTTGCTTTAGACAAAACAGACATAGACGAAATAATATACATATGTATAATTAACTGTCAACACATACATAACGAACGAAACGAAAGATTAAAGTTTGACTGAGTTTGAGACCAATGTTTGTTTAAAATCTTTATATTATATATCAATAAATCCCTATTGTCATTGGTCACGCCATAACATGAAAACGACTTTGCCGATTCTATTCATCATTTTTGTAAAAGTTTTCTAATACTTTGTAGAAGAAATAAAATTGCAGGCGGAGTCGGGGCAGGCCGCTAGTCCATAATAAATAATCAAGATTTGAAAGGAAAAAACGAAACAACACTAGATTTATTAGAAACTATGGTATTTAATAATGACAGCCGAGACCAAGGACAGGCTTTGGCATAAAACAAGGTCGAGTGGTGAAAACGGGAGAAAGCTTTCAGCAGCTTTTTATTACTAAAGTAACCACGTTTTTTTAAATAAATATCGAGAACTTTAAACTTTACTTCCCAAAACTACCATATCAGCTTTTTTACGGTTCTGCCTTTCCATTGTCAATATGTGTTATGTTTGCTAATGGCTAAGGAAAACATCATGAACAAACCCAGAAGCTTTCGGAGAAATTGTAAAGGCAAATCTGATTCATTGTGTTAGTTGCTACAGTTAGAGAGGAGAACTTAACGAACAAGTGATTCAGAAAAATCCGGTATCAAAAGGACTTTGAGCTATAAGATTTCCTTGTGATATGAGGAAACAACTATGTCACGAAATCCTAACTGGAAATTCCCCTTCAAAAATACATAGGGTAAAAAAATCTAATTATAAATCGATATCCTTACAAATATTTGGTCTTAAAGGAAGGAATAGGTAAAAGGGATTTTCCGATAACGATATTACATCCTAATTTGTCTGAGGCGGATCCATCGTAATTTACTAGTTCGGTTCCAGTTTCATAAATCAGATTTATGAGATAAAAATACCTTTTTTGGGTATTATCCTATAAATTGATCAATATCGTGGGTGACCTATGATCTACTTAATACATTGGAACAGTTGTTCGTACAATCAATATGATTAGTTATGTTATGCGGCATTTAGAGCGGTAGAACTAAAACAATTTTAAAAATTAAACTACCTATAATACCGTTCAGAAGAGGATGAATTCGTGGTTAGTGGCCAACCTGGTGACAGAGTTATTCAGATTGCCCATATCTCTTTTGTGATCGTACGACTGTTAGCAGTCAGGACCGATTTTTACCGAGCCCGTTTATCCGCGCTCTGACGTTTTACCACTATGCGGTCACCCATCAAAAGGGTAGCAGCACCCTCGGTAACTGATCATTTACCGATCAGCGAGCGCATCTGGCTATGAGAGCCTCCCCATAGAAGTGTTATTCAAGCAACAGAAGGATCTCTGTCTGTTAGGCTTCCAGCAAAGGGATTCATATGCTCAACGAACAAATTACTGTCTTTCCATCCAAAAAAAAAAAAAAAAAAATTAACATAACATTTATCTAGCCTGAGGGCGTCCTACACTACGTTTTAATTAAACATTCAGGCGCTCATAGCCGGGTGTACTCTCTGTTCGGAAACGATCAGCGCGTTAACCTACTAAGGGCGCGGTAACCCTATAGATGGGTGACCACATAGTGGTATTTCATCTGAGCGTCTCCGTGCTTTGGAGGGCACGTTAAAAGTCGGCCCCGACTGTTAACACTCGTTAGATCACGACAGAGGCCTAAATATGGGCGATCTAAATAACTCTGTCACCAGGTTGACCACTAACCAAACGATAAGAAGAATAAATTACTCACCTGTAAACTAATAATGTCCGCAGAATAATGTCTGATTTCGTCTAAGATTCCCTTCTTTCTATAGTCCCATTCTAACGCCCAGCTAGGGCAGTAGCCATACATCTGTCTTGTCGCATACTTGTCACACAGCACGTTGTAACACATCACTGTGAATATACCTGAAAAAGTAAATTATAACATAAATAATTGCTATCAGACAAGTGGACCTCCACCTTACAGAAGACCACAGGGACCGAACATTTAGGGATGCGTTTTGAAAGAACCGTTTACCTATCCTAAGGATAAGTACGGCATCTTAAAGGGCTGGTGTAAAAACAATGGGTCGGCAACACGCAAGTGATACCTCTGGTATTGCAAGCGTCCATAGGCTACGGGTGACTGCTTAACATCAGGCGGGCCATATGCTTGTTTGCCACCAAACTAGTATAAAAAAGACAGATTTATTACAATCGCCAATTTCAATATCTATATATGTAAAAAAGAATCCCTATCCGTCACGCCATAATTTGAGAATAACTTTACCGATTTCATTCATTTTTTTTAAATGTATTCTGATACTTTGTAGAAAGTCTTAAGAACAAAAAAAACAGACACGGCCATAGTAAGCTCAAGCACAGAACCGACAGCTTTATATGTTTTTCGAGTTATAAAAGGACATGGAATTTCTCTACGGAAATACCAAGTCTTGCCTAACCTCGCAGATCAATGATACGCACTGCTATTTCTTAGCTGCAAACATTTTTGGATAATTAACTAATAATATAAGCTCCGAGGCATAGATGTATCAAACCCACTTTCGCCAGCTAATTTCCAGGTACTATTTCATACTGCTTCAGTATGAAGCCAAGCACTCAGCATGGCAGCCGCGCTCCTACTACTATTACACCGAGGTAATTGATATTCAAGAGTAAAATATTCATACCTAGTACTTGTATGATATGCGTGAGTCATATGTACAATATTGGGGCAGCATGTTTTGTGTTTTCTTTTGAGAACAAAGGATTTTCAAGGTCACATGTATTTACTAGCTGTTGCCCGTGGCGATATCGGTTATCGCGATAATACGTAGCCTATTCGCTATTCGAGACTATAATATATTTCTATGCCTATAAATTTCATCCAGATCTGTTCAGTAGTTTTTACGTTAAAGAGTAACAAACATCCATTCATCCCCATAAACTTTCACATTTATAATATTAGTAGGATAGGCCGCATAATGTATGATATCAAATATAGGTTTAAAGCACTAAGTAGTACTTGTTTGGAAGTTATGAGTTTTCATTAATCTCAGCCAAAATACGTCCACTGCTGGGTATCTTTTGGCAGAGGAAAATCTGCTTCGATTTCCACAGCATTGGGTTCTTGTCTATCGTCTACCTGCTGTCTTAGGTAATGTCGTCTTAACCGAATTTCGGTCACGGCGATCAATCTCAACGAAGATTAGCCAACTGTGCAGAACATATTATAGTGCACAAGTGTGTGCGCAAACACAGGTGCACTCTCTATTTCTTCACTCTCATAGTCCGGTGTGACGGCAATCCGACATGACCGGAGAGAGATATCAGGCGCAGGATCAACGGCTTTACGTGCTGTTTTAGATAGTAGCTACTGGACGGTGTAGGCTTTTGGAATCTTGCTAAATGGTAGAGAGTTACAACAAGTAAGGTTTTTTGACTCCCCGTTAGGACAGTGTTATTGTGTTTCTTTGTAACAAAATTCTCACAATACTTCACGCAGTGATAAATATGGGGAAGACAATTCAAACTTCAAAGCCTCACTTCAATCAATTTATCTCAAATTTATGTGAAAAAAGTGTGTAATAGAATTTTAATGTAATATACCTATTGGAAATAGATACTGATATGAAATGGCCACTAGATTTGTATTCCCTTTCCAAACAAATAAAACAGACTCTCAGTGTGATATATAGGCACATATACCTATTAGAAGCAAATTTTACTGCTAAGTTAACTGTCCCAACATAACTACTGTAGTCAAACATTTTCTAGACAAGACCACCACCGACTCAAGGAAACATTTAAAACCTTTATATGTTTTCTGTGACCATGTGACTTATTGCTGTGCCGGAACATAAACCGACACTGATCTGGATAAAGTAGTGAATGAAGTTGTAATTCTCTCAACACTAGTGTAGCAGTTTATCTCGGGACACCATGTTGAGTGAGCATCAGACGCCAATTAGTTGGAGACGCTTACTCAGCAATGGCCGACCACTTGCGTGACGGATAAAAAAATATCCAATTAAAATGAGACTCGTATTACGCTCTACATGCAAGAGGCACGCGACACAATGCGTTCGCTTTTTCTAATCACACTGTAAAGAAAACATGATGTTTCGTGATCTGAACATGCTCAATTTGGTTTAATTTTTATGCGTATTTTCCCACCTTTTTAAATACACGTAAGTATGTAACTACGTGTTAATATTTTACACGTAAAATAAGTAACAATGGCCACATTATGGAACTATTCCTAATCGCGGAGGTTTAACAAACAAAACCACAAACAATATATGCCCAGAAAAGCATCCATTTGTAGATCACAAATCGCCGCTCAGTTGTTGATAGGTGCAGCCAAAATGAGTCACTTATATTTAAAATGTCAGATAAACACACTTATATGATACCGATGCAAGGAAAGGAAAATTATCGAAATTCGGGTTTAACGAGGAAATAATGCTTCATAATTACTGTGAACGTAGAGCGACGGATTCATTTCAACGTATCCACCTTATTACGTAAACTAACGTGGCACGACTGTGCTCTCTCACGCTCCACACCATTATCTCAGATTTATGCGGACGCAGCGCGCTCGCACCCGTCTCATTACGCGAATCAAAAGGCGCGCTGCGCAGGAGGATGAGGGCCGCTCGTCTAAATGTCAACTTCGTGGAAGACCTTGGCGATGCAATTATCTAGATTTAATCGAGCCGGTCCCAGTCAATCAATAGACAAAGAACCGGGAGTGGAGGTTGTAAGACAAAGCGGCGCTGACGGCCACATGACAGCTAGAAGGACAAGACAATGCCTAGAGATCGTCCGCGGAGCCATACTCCGGACAAATTGATAACGATCGCGCGGTGCGCTAGCGCTCATGCTAATCGACGCAAAGTCAAAGTCACCTGGCGACACTCGGCGACGATCAATACGGCCGCAGCACGTGCTACAAATACGTCCATTGTATGCCCGATGCGAGCGGGCGCGACGCGGCGCTCATGCCAAATGTCGCGAAACAATACACGCATCGATAATCGCTCGTTGTTTAAGGAACTACGGGCGAAACGAAAGCTCAACACTACTCTGAACATGACTGCGGGCGCGTGTCTTCATTTCAAATAAATCGACGACGATGATGAAATAGTACGTGTACAAAGCACAAACAATGGGGGAAGGTGACACTAACTGCTTGTGGTTACAATATTTCTGATAGCTACGACCATTGTGTGCTGCACGTTATGGTTTTAGCGCCGAAGCGTAGGCATATCGAAGATGTCCTACACACGTATACACAGGTAAACTTAGTAGTGCGTGTAGTAAAATATAAAAGCAAAAAGGAAAAGGCGTGGCGACGGATGTCGGTCGACTAGTGAGGCATGTCACGACGAACCACCTGGTATCCGCACTGCTCGTGCAGGAGCGCACCGCTGCGCCGTGCAACGTTGTGCATTTATCCTAAACTAAGCAATATTTTCATATATACCATGTAGTATACACAAAGATACAGATCACACATTTTTATTGATAAACTAGGAGTCAATTCTCAACTAGCTAATGGTTACCGTTAGCGTGGTCAGTTATAGTCACGGTCGTGTAATGATTTCTAATATCAATACGATTCGTGAGAGATCAAGACATGCCTTTTTTGTGTTGTGAACACAGCTCATTAAAATCGATTTAAGTATGCAAAGATTTCCATTTGGATTGGCGTTGTAAAGAACTCATTAGATCGGGTTCGGTCAGAACTCGGGTGTGATCGACAATATGACGTAAGAAGTCTCAATAGGTGCTAACAAGACGTTGTTAGTAGGAGTTAAGACGTAACATCGGTACTCGTTGCGGACAAAGTTGCTCTATAGATTTCACCTTCGACTAATAGGGACAAGTTAAGTGACTATGCGCGCAAATACTAATTAAACTTTTGAACTTCTGGCGTGACAGTTTCATAATAATTAATAAGTTTTAAATTGTGTGTGTATCAGTGAAGGTTGAAATTTATTGTGTATAAATAGCGGTTGCAATTTAACTGATAAATTGTATTGATATAAATTGCATTTATATAGGAGTAGACGATCGGGCGCACTGTACCTGTCTAATTAAAATTAAGTGCTCACCTACGTTGTATAAGAAACTCCTGAGCAAAATTACATAATATCCGCCTAAGTGTCCGTGAAATTCGCCCAACCGACGGAATTTCAGTTGCCAGTTCTAGCCTACCCTTGTAGAGGACTATTGGTTTTTATTACGTTCATAAGTATCATGCACTTGATCTAAATGAATATATGAGCTTGACTTCCTAGTCACCTACATTAAATAAGGAACTCATATGCAATATTTTATGGAGTAATTAAACTGTTCCATTATAATAGCATCTACGCTAGCATTTATAAAACGGAGGCTACATTAAGTATTGAATATGAAAGTATCGACATATGGCGGCGGTTGCATGGGATCGTCCGTATGCTGTGGCCACGTCCTATAAAGGTAATGCAACTCCAACAGCTCAAGGTATTCGTAATGACGCACTAAATGCATTATTCATTCTAAATTAAATCGATCAGTATCAATAGCAAGATATAATATTCAATCGATCGCTCATGAAGCTTTCACCACTACATCAACTTTAGTCCTAATTGGCATAACAAAAGTCATCGTATCATATTTGTTCTGTGTGACTTATCTGATTGCCTAATTCATCAACGCAGAGCCTAAACAGTTGGTGCTACAAACTTGAAATTTTGCGCAAAGGTTCCATAAATGACGTAAGTGAGCAATAATTGGGCATTTTTGGAAATTCAATCCGTAAACGAGTATAAAATTGTTTTTTAAATTCCGTGCGAAGTCGGTACGGGCTGCCAGTTGTATTATATGAATATATAGATATATGAAGTACAATAATTGTTAATACCTACAGCTAATATCAGCGTTGCAGTATAATAAATAATACACGCGAATGACGTACAAGACTTATGACGTTAGCTTACCTAGAATGCCATTATTATAACAATAAGAGTGTCAATCGATAACATCACATCGAGTGACAATCCTTACCGTAATTAGCTCAATTTGCTTACCTGAATTACAGAGAACACGACACAATGACGTAGATACTAAGAATCTAAGACATGTTTGAAGTTTATTAGTTAAAAAGATAAACAACGTAAAGGTCTCAGAGTTGAGATACAAGTTATGAATCAAATCAAATGTGTTTGAGTCAGAAATTTCTCTTAGAAACGCTGACAGGTGTAGAGAGCATAGATGCATTCGCTAAATCATGAGCATTAATCAACGAGTAGGGGTAACGGCTGTCTTGGGATCGATGTTTGCAAAACGTATATGATGTAGGGAGAAACGGTATGAATAAAACAGTTATTACGTTGCAATAGTGTCGATCAGAACATCTCACTTGGCAGTGTTTATCTCTGGAATAAAAAAGAAATAAAACCAGTTGAGTGGTATCGCATCTCATCTGAATATAATGGGGGGAGGCGCACAGCCGTCTGTTTATCGTCGATGCCATTACGTGGGCATTTTGTATCACGTCAGACTATGAGAATTATTTATTCAAGTGTTGTAAACGTCTATTGTGTTTGATTAACTTTTACATATATTGACTTAGAAAGGTCGCCTGGCTGACAAGAAAATATTAATGTAGAACACTCTGGCACTTTATCAACAGATTATCGTGATGGTAGACTCGTGACAATAGATTTATTCATAAGGTTTTACTTAAAAGATTTGTCTGTTGCAATTGTATCTACAAAATTGAAGCTATAAGTACGAGTACGAGTAAGTTTTTATTAGAAATGTAAAACTAAAAAAAAACCCCGCCCATTCTTTGGCTGGACGTCCACTGCTAAACATAGGCCTCCAACAAGGTGGACCAACAACCTAATAAAGGTTGCGGGCAACCGATGGAATTTGAGTATTCCAATGAAAAAAAGCGTTGCGTTACAGATTGTTTTTCGGAGACCAGGTTGTGGATCATCGGATGCTACTGTAAAATCATAACCCTACTGGAACGGCGTCCATTATACCCTAACGAGCGCCCTAATGCGAGATTGCAAGAAACTATTCGTAAGGAACAATATCCACGCGACAAACTGGCATGGCCCTAGTTCAGGTGCGGATGAAAGCGAGGAGTACGTTACTGAGTATCATTAAATCGTAAAAACTTGCGTCGAAATCGCATCTTCAGCTGAATAATAGTCGCGACTCATAGATAACGTGTTGATGTGTGATGACTCGAGAACCCAGGCTCATGTACCCGAGCCACCTCTAAAGTAACCGGAGAGGCTATTAGGCAGATCGCTTGGATTGAAACTAATCTTCAAAAACTTTTGTCTGAAGGGCAGGTAAGAATCATTTAAACACTTAACTTAGAAAGTAAAACGGATAAGTAAAAAGGACATTTTAGAAAATTTCCAGGTTCACGGATGCTTTGAGGTCGCAGCCAATGTTTCTCATTGTGCATTGTTCATCCGCGAATGGCGAGACGAAGGGCATTTCCTCTCCTCTCGTATCTGACCATGAGGGCGACTAAACGCGATCGACTGTATCGTTTCTCTGTCTATTGTAGATCACTTCCTATTCACGCTCGAATGGTTCTTGAGCAAATATATAGTAGATAACCGTCATATAACTACGCCGCGTAATGTCGTTGTATAAGTGTCCAGCTTTATGGACGACTGCCCCGTTTTACGCAACAGAACCAGCAACGTAAATGTTGCAAGTATTTTAACAAATCAGGAATGTTGAATGTGCAACGATATTAATTATTTGCCAATAGGTGTAAGGTCTTGGTGAGGCTGGCACGCTCGAGCGTCCGCTTTGATTTATGTAAATTGGGTACGCGCTTCGTGCGTCGGGAAGCGGCATGAGTGCCGGCCAGAAACGCGTGACGGGATCTAAACTACGACTTGGAATACGCTTCACGATTAGTTAGTCTGGAACTCAATACTTAAATAAATTTCAGAGGAGTTAATAAGGTGCTATGTGAGAAACCAGTAAATTTTATGTGAACGCAGCTACACGGCACACGGTGAGACGCGCTAAGGACGACGAGAAAACATCGCTTTAAAGATAGATTTTTAGGCACGTCATGTTCTATACTTTTGATAAATTTTAGATGACAACATTATATTGTACTGATTTTAATACAATAGCTCAATTACGACTTCCAGTTTTTAGCTAAAACTATGTATCCTTTACATTGTTCAGGTGCGTGATGGCGTGTAAGTAATCATATTGCGACACAGATGATGTTGTCAAACGAATGGCAATAGAAGCTGATAAATGATAATATGTGTGAAATTAGTACGCGTCGATTTTTTATTTTCAATAAAAATACACGCGTCTACATCTAATTTAGTTTTCAAAATTATAGATACATGCAACGCTTTTTAAAGCGTTGCTAAATTTTGATAAATATACCAGCATCTCATTAGCTTTTTGAGGTGCAACTTTTTTAACAGTTCTCGTCCATATCACACAAATTTATATTATCTGTGGGATACAGATAATATAAATTTGTAAAAATCTAGATTGCCCGATTTGTTTATTATACACTAACCTACATTTATATGTAGGTTAGTGTATAATAAACAAATCGGGCAATCTAGATTTTTACATAACATATACCTGCATGTAGGTATGCAGTTTATACTGCATACCTACATGCAGGTATATGTTATGTTCATGACTATATTGTGTGTTAAAATGAGTGTGACTGTAATTTATATTCCACAGACAAACCGATCATTCGGTTTTGTGGAGCCTGTATCAATACACTGCCGTTTATATACCTAAATAAAGATTTTACTTCCTTAGCTACATATGTACCTTTATATACTGTGTGGAATATATGTTAAATAATAATAATCATTTATTTCGAAAATAATTCCATAGTGTTTACTGCTAGTGTTAGTGGATTTATAAACACCCGCGAAAAACACGATCCTTCTTTAGCAGTGGTAAAAAAAGGAGTTTACAAAACATGTGCAGCAAAATACATTTATTCGTAGTCGTAACTTGGCTCAAAATAATAAGATACATCTATGTCGCAACGAGGAAGCTCCACCTCTTCAAATTATTCAAATGTCATAGAACGTAACTATGTAACGGTATCAGATGAAAGGGTACAAGTTAGTGAGGGAACCAGGACCAAAACTAGTATCCCTAAGGTCTTCCTACGGGTGGATACATTACCGTTGCAGTGGTAGGGCGGTCTCTGGTTGATTATTTATGAGACGGGCCGCGTGCGCCGCGCCCATACGTGCCATCATGACACTTTATTAATGACAAACTTGTTGGTGAGCTTTTTGTTATCGCTATTAAATAATCTTGCACCGTTCTAGCTTACTTTAATAAAAACTTACTGCGGCGATGGTATCGTTTAAATTAATGTTTGGAACGAGAAATATTTGCATACACGTGTAGGTCGCCATTTATTTGATTTGGGCAAGTAAATCAGGTAGAAATTGTACTTACAGGTCGGACGAGTCCGGTTTGGTCGGGTCAAAGGTATCCAAGGCCTCTGTGGTGGTAGAGTGGCGGAAACTGTAACAAAGAAATAAAATCGTTATTACATTTAGAAAGAATGTTTCGTTTTCGAATACAATTTCATACTGATTTAGAAAATACAGGGCAAAAGATTAGCCGTGTATAAAATAAATAATACATTATTTTTATTGAAACAAATATGATGATATATTTCGAAATGTAAGTCGTGCATAATATTTTATTCGTTGTTGAAAGCAATCAACAACAACGTCGACAGTCTGATATTTCGACGGTGGGTACAAAAAGTTCCCACTTCATTTGCATCGTTGGTTAACATCTTCTACACTGGTGTACGAACAAAGACACCTAAAAAACCTATTCCATTGTTCTGTTGAGTATAAGCAACGAAACATCAATTCGAGCGAAAAATCAACATCAAATCAACAAGCGTGCGGTGGTCTACACCACAACGGTATCAGAACCGCATTTGCAAATACTGCTTTGAGCAAAAACTTAATGACTCGCCTCGGAAAAGTCTAAAAAAAGAAAACATTGAAATCTTTGATAGAGAACAAGCAACGGAATCTCGTAACATTATAAAAGACCAACTAGAAGTAAAAAAAATAGGTACCTATCTATTATACTTAACAGCAACCTATGTCCCAGCTGGGATCACGCCTCCAATGTTTTATGGTAAAGGCCTAAACGACAGAAGATCTTTAGGGCTTTAGACATAAGGGTTTGGGATTGATGGTTTAGACATGCCTTTATAATTTCTTCTACGAGATATCGTTAGAAGATTGTTTTAAGGTAAGTTCAATCTCGACCGGCAGCAGCAGCTACCAATCACACTACCCTATATTGACCGAAATGTATCTTACATACAATGGTATTATAAAGAAATGTATGCTATCTTCATGCTGAGCGGCGTTCAGTTTGACAAAACTTACTTTTATGCTTATAAATTTCAAGTATGAGTCCGATAATACGAAACTTAAAGAAACAGAAAGAGTTAGTGATATTTGAAATTAAGCTTCTTAGCTACTGTTGACGGCAACAGTTTCCGCACGCTAGTGCGATCTACGTCTTTCTTACTATAATGTGATTGCTTATTAGTTACTTTCCCATTTGAGTGCTATCGTGTCACTATAGGTAAGCACAGAAGTATACACGCGTTTCAAAATAAAAATGTCCCACGTATGTAGATATATTGTAAACTAATTTACTGTAACGGCTTAGTTAAGATAAAAAATAAATTGTCACCGGCCGGTTCAGTAATTTCATTAACATACTGATACTGTTGAAATAAATTGATCATCAGCATAGCTTGTCATGTAACTTGTCCAGATGATCGAAGTATTTCATGCCGTTCAATGAAGATTAATAAAACATAATTTTGTATGTCCATCACTCACCATGTGACGACACTTTGTTAGCAAAAAAAAGGTTCATTTACATAAGTTAATGTAGGTGGACTAAGGCTGTATAAATTGTTCTCAGGCGAGTGATGGTTATCATAGTTTGTTCTTGATTAATTGCTCAATGGAATATTGATGACAATTTGCTCACAACTACATTATGTTAAAGACTTGATTGCTATATTTATAAGCAAAAAATATAACTGAGCAAATAGATAGCAGGAATTATTTTACGAAGTGATATTCAACATTCAAATGCGATATTAAATAGGATCGCATTTGTGTTTTTGCTAGAGTTGCGCCCGCGTCTTCGCGTCGACCTCATAGCAACTGTCCGACTGCGTCCACTCGTGCGTGCGTAAATCACAATATGAAAACGTTCGTCTCCATGTAATTATGTAATGGGTTACCTCTATGACTGTGTTCGATTTTTGATTCTTAGATAAGCACCTATTGAGCGTAGTAATGGAAATATTATTAATACGAACACAGCCTTCGTGTTCTTATAACTTGCTATTGAGATTCGATTTCAGATTAGATTGTTATGTGCTTATTTGTTATACCTAGAGTACTCACGTGCGATTCTATGTTTGATTGCATGTACCAATGATCATGTAATTATAATATTTTGTGTTTATAATTCTTTTCTTAACATAAAATAATTAGAAACTAAAGGAAGAACTGTCCGCCTATTAGGTCATATATTAAAGCGCGTCAACGTTGTCAGAGACTTCGATGATCGAGGAATGATCTTCGATGGCAAACTGCGTTTGCAATATCTGGGTAGCCAGGGTAGGTAGTAGTGGATTATGCAAGCGTTGTCTGTAGTCTTTATGTGCGGTGCACGTAAAAAATCTTTTTGACTAAGACATTTAATACAAAACAAAATTTATATAATTGAACTAGATAAATAAGGCTACGCATTAAACGGTATTATCACCTCAACGACTTATGACTTATTGTAAGGTTTTAGTCAGCGGCGGGCGGGATTCAAGCGCGGGCGTCGGCGTTGTCGGCTCATTACACTTTGTAATTAGACCCTGTCACCCGTGGGCTGCGTACGAGCCGCGGCATTGCACTAAATCACGACACACCGCTTTAACATGCGCGACCAACATCGGCGGCCTCTCCCCAACACCCATAATCCATACCGACACAATGGACGTTTATGGATGTGTTATTGAATATTAAACGCTAAAAAAGCTGTTCCGTCTGTTCCAGGAGTGACATATTTTGAGGTAAACAATGTTGTATCTACACGTATCACGTACATTGTTAAAGACGACGTATGAAACAGTGATGGCAAGAAGTCATCGATTCTCCACAGCTCATCATATATACCGATACCTGACAGCGCTAACAAGGCAGGCATAAACAAAATGGTGTTAGATCTGGCGGCGAGTGAAAGTCTACAACACTAGAGCTACTAGATAGGCTGACTGTGATAAGCATCGACACGCTCTTCACATTGTTCGCGCTCCGATACATTAGATAAGGCTTTCTCTGTTCTCCTCTGAAAAGCTACCGTGAGAACACCTCTTGAATCATCCGACTTGACATTTGCAAAACAGGAGCATATTTTATCTGATTTAATATTAGGCATAGGATTTTATCGTTTATTTCAGCACTTTGGAATACGGAATTTTATTGCGTAGGTCATTATATAGCTTTATACAACACGTTTCTTACTTCTCTTTATTATGCAGCTACAACATCTAAACGGTACATTGGCAATATGCACTTATGCAGTAAGAGAAAACCTTAAAAATAAACACACCAATATTATAACACACATAAGTAATAAAAAAAGATAAGAAATTCAAACGCGCCGAGGTCTCAGGGTTAATCAATTCCATGCAAAACATTTTCAGTCCATTGACTATGGTATGGTATCTTCGCTAGACGACGGGGAGCCGATCGAGCAAAAACCGGTACAGAGACTGTTGCATCACATTCTAGAGTAAATATAATACTGGAGCCTGTTTCTTTCGTTCCACACAACATTAACGTCGTAACGAAGAATCAACAATTTAAAATCATTTTCAATATTTGGCACACGCTTCGAATAAGGGATCTCTTAAGTACATACGTGATCGTATGAACGTTCTGCTCACCGGCATTGTCCCTTCGCATTACTTTATAAGCGAAAAATACTCAGTCCCCGTGAATATCATGTACTGCGTGACATGACTTTACAACTCCGATAAGTTCTGTGTTCGTAGACATTTATATGATGTTGGTGCATTTATCCATTTTCGTAATGTGACAGTAATGAATGGTATGTTTTGCGCATTCAATAAACGCACGACATTAAATTATATGCAGGACAAATAATTCTTTTTACTATCAATCGAGTTGTTTGTGATGATTACAAAGTTATTTTGAGGCAAACAAACTTTAGTAAAATATAAAACGATGTAAAAAGTACTCTATCGAATACGAATTAGGTTCGCACCCTAGGGTTCCATACCGTTATCTTGGCCCAACAATCATTTGATCAACCGATCACGTTTATAAGAACTAAGTGCAAAAAGAAACTAAATTCGTTTACCTCTGTATTAAATTTGCTATTTACACAGCAAGCCTACTATACAAAGTTTATTTTTTGTATTCCTACGTTTATTGCTATTATGTTTCTATTATCTGAACGAACGCACTAAGAATTTCACACCTAATATCATTGCTTAATGGTGTGAACTGCTGTGGAATAAAAAAATATTGTAACATATGAACAGACGACAAGAAAATTCTTGTCCGAGCATTAGCGTACCTAATCAATCAGTAATCTCCTCATTGGTTTTCTAAATTAAAGGGACCTAAATATATATTTTTGAAATGTCTAAGAACAAACACAAAAGTAAATTTATATTAGCCTGTCGCAATTATGATTACGCATTACGATGATTGAAGTCAAATCGAGACAAGCTTCGTCACTTTTGAACGAATGAAATCATGGTCGATACTATGATATGAGATTTAAAGCTTTCCATTTTTTTATAAAAAATATGAATATTTACGATAAGGAAAATTATTGTGTAAGAACTAGCCACGAAAACATCTCACACAATAAATTTTCGTAAATGTATATTGTACTGTATACAGATCGGTACGGTGAACTCAGTCGCAATGTCGTCGGTGATGTTATCACAAAGGCGACAACATTGTAAATTACATATTTTCGCGAAAGGCTCATGATGCAACATTAAAATCATTTTGTACAATAAAATTTGATGAAGATAAACGCCATAAAGACTACAAGGGAGACATAAAGTATGTTTATATGGAAACGTGTGTATTGTACAAATAAGCTGCGGTTCAAAGGGCTTGCAGTGCGTGTAGCAAATAGCTGTGTGGCAGTGCATGTACCGTGATGTATGGTTTGCCCGCGGCTTCGTATGTGTGACGCTAGCAACAAAGTAAAAAGCTTAATTTTAAGACTTAGTAACATCAAATTAGTAGCAGCCTAAGAACTTACGGAACAATTTTATACGTTTCCATTGGCCATTAACAACGAGTGTTGTTCCGGGTTCGGTCGAGTGGAACCTGTCTCTAGCGCGGACGCCGTGTGTGCATATTAATAAACCCTCAAAATCGACAATTGCTCCATGAGTAAGTTTTTTCGTTTAGGGAAGACAACCCAGAGCCTTGGGCCTCGTGCTAAGTTTAAGAAGAAGAAATTTCTGCAGTTCATACTCGTATGCTTTGCAAAAGGGGTCAAACGTTGTGCTCTTTAAACCTCATTTCAAAAAGAAGAACAGAAATTTCATTCCAGAGCTTACACGTAAGTTTTAGAACTTGGAGAACGCTGACAGCAAACCGTACTCGGTGAAATCGTTTGCTGGTTATTACTAAGAATAGCGGATAATAGGATGTATGGATTACCGGATTATTAAGGTTAGTTTTTTTAGCAGCATATAGCTAAAATTAGGCAGTTCCACAGGGGTTTATACGTTGCATATCTATCCAAATGTCTGCTATCAACTGAATCAATAACACAAACATTTGATCCAGCGCGCCAAATACTTCTATATAACATGTTGGCATAATTGCTTATGAGGATGAAGAGGTAAGTGTTACGCAAGTGAAGATCTGTATGTGTGTTTATGAGCACGCAAACGGATGTGGTATCGTGGATTAGGTCGACTGGCGCGCGCTTGACGGCGGTGGGCGGTCTTAACAACCCACCGATTGTTGCAATTGACCCAAATGGACTGTCCGACCCATTGGTCACTTGTATCAGTTAATTGTATGTTTTAATAGACGTCAATAGATGTCGTCGATCCACAAGGCTTATATTGTCTGAACAGTTATAAATTGTGCTAGAATGGAGCAGAAGGGTTAAAGTTAAGGGTTACTCGAACGATCGTTTGTCTTATAGAGTATCAGAGCTTTATTTAACGATTGCCTATTAATAACGTTTTATTTGAAATGAATACTGCATTAACGTGGGTGTGCTCACGTCCACAAATTCGTGTCACATGCATCGGACGGATCATATCGATCGAATTCAGAATTCTTTGTATAGTTTACAATGCAAGAGTGACTACCGATACGCATCGAACCGACCGTAGGCATCGGTCATCAGTATTACTGATGACGTCATACGGATGGCCGAGTTGAAAATCCGAACGCTGTGGATACAGTAAACGTGGTATCACGTAGGTACTGCACTGCAGCACTGTTGGATGCGATCCTACCGATGCGGGCGTGTGATGCGGTACTGATGATATTATCAACATGGATACGTAGGTAAACACGGTACACATTTATAAAGAGCCATGAAAACTGGGCAAATTTTGAAATAATTCAGTCTTCACCATCGTCTTCAGCCTGTCATACTGACTGACCTGTTGGTCTTATAGTTAGTGACCCTGACAGCTAAGCTGGAAGGTCGTGGCTTCAATTCTTACACGGGCCAAAACTTTGATTCATAAATGTTTGTTCCGAGTAAGAGTGTAATTTGTATCCGTAAATTGTGACATTGTAAAGTACCCCGCGACACAGAGCTTATCTTTTAATGCGGAATTGTCTTATTAAAGAAAAATGTCTCCAATTACGCGTCACTTGACACTATCCTCAGTTTTTGCATCCAACTCAACTTAAGAATAAATATTAAACTAATAATAATAACTTTATGTGTTAAAATCTGAAACAGAATATAAAACGTTAAACTACATGTCACACGCTGTTTGTCGTATATGTAATCAATCATATGCTAACACACACAGCGGGAGATAGAAACGATGTTTTTGTTTTTTTTCCTGATCCCACATCTATTTTCTATCATTGTATACATTTCTTTAACATAAAACTACTTAAAAACTAAACAATATAAAAAAAATATTATTCTAACTACGTTTAAAAAGATGTAGTACTTTAATTTAATATTACTAGTTTTTTTAGATGTCAAGTAAAACATTTCTTAGTATAGACACAATAAGTTTTTTTGCTAAGTTAATTCAAAATTCTGCGGTACGTTGTATAGCCACCGTATTTGCCCACGCGCAAGTGTGTCCTGCGCGACCGTTCACGGCCAAGGCCAAACAGATAATAAACGCGTAATGACGAACGATGTGCTACCGAGCAAAAAAAACAACGCGCGCGCATGCCCACGTGGTGAGCCTTTATGAATCTCACACAAGCTTTAATGACTCGGAAAATTACAACGCTGCTAATAATTATATTACAAATGAAAACAATTGCGTGATACTACTTTTTATGTTTTATGTTACTTGAAAAAATGTTTCCTGTATAAATTTAACTAACGCGCATTGCAGTAGGCATGTCATCCACCTGAGTATTCAAACGTCCATCAGATAAATGTTGTTAGTAAGTGGAGGCAAGAGCAGCTACTGTCTGTATGTTTCATTTAGAGATACAAGAAGCCATCAAGGAGGGCGATGCCCGTCATAAATCACCGGCGGGCTACAACTACCTACACCTCTGTCTGTCACTAATGGATTCCTGTCAACAAGACAATCGTACACGATGATCGTTGAGTAAATTGAACATTGACCGCCGGTTCTTGAAACACTAAATCTAACTAGTTTCTAACCCCGGCGTGTCGCATAATATCTAAATATAGTAAAAATTTAAATATATACTTCCTTCTAGACTGACTTCGGTCGTGGCGGCCAACTGCGCTGGAGATATTATAGTGCACAAGAATGTGCGAAGAAAACACATGAAAATTTTGAAGCCTCTCTTATAGTCGACAATCTAAACTAATATTATAGAGAGGAAAGATTTGTATTTTTGTGTGTATGTTTGTTACTCTTTCACGCCAAAATTACTGAACAAATCTGGATAAAATTTGGCACAGAGATCGATTATAGTCTAGAATAGCACATAGGCCACTTTTTATCGCGGTAGCCGACATCCACGCGGGCGGACCCGCGGGCAACAGCTATTCTCTTAAATAGAGAGAAGAGAAGAAGAAATATTGATCCGGGCAGCTATATTAGCTACGATAACCCGCTCAAATAGAAATGTTAATACAAAAGAGAAGCAGGAGAAAAAGACAGCAAGATCACGCATGTAGCTTCCTTACAGAAGACCACAGCCTAGATAGTGTCCTGTTTTTGCTGGCGAGTCAGAACTTCTTGGGTAAATATTGTAGGTACTACTGCCAACAAAGGGACCTTTTTCTTAAGGGCTTGGCATTGTTTGGCAAGTGCTTACTTTTAGGCAAGCCATAATCCAGTTTGCAAAAGATTCTCTTCGGACTTAATCTCTGTACAAAAAGATACGTCCGATGATCCGCTGCTTCACGAGAAAGAAGGACAAGCAAACAAACTATAGTTAAGATAGCTATCAGTATCAGATAGCTATTATTTTATATAAAAATCAATCAATCCAGGCGAGTTAGAATGTTCGCTCTATATCATAGATGGCCCGCTGTGAATACTTTGTTACCAAAGTGATTACATGGGCCTGCTACGAGAGAATTAAATTTGTCCGAACCGTTTCACGAGGGTGTGGCGGGATTCCGCGAAGGTATTTACGTACTGATAAAATCTATACTAAACGGATAATAATCATTGGTGTATTCGCATCACGCGCTCTCATTCCTCCAGCCTAGTGCATCGTACTTGGAAATGTGCATAGTAGTGCGTGTGTGGGTCGACACCGACGCTAAAATAATGCACGCTTAGGCCTTGAAAGGCGAGGTGAACGAACCGACTGACTAATAGGTGAACATTATGTTGATTGATTACCAAATACAACTAATGGTAGTGGTGAAGTGAAAAGCTACTTTGTTAACGTGAGGAGATCGTTTATCTACGATCAGACAGTTTTGAACGCTTCATTTGCTATTCCTTTCGTAGAAACAATACAGAATGGAGTCATGACCGAAACGGTGCGTACTTAAGATGTACGCAAAGGATAAGTTGAACAAATACACAGTTTATAGAAGGTGGGCATAGACATAAGTATGTAAACAGAATAATCTACCATCAAAATGTCACAAATGGCCGACGTCAATGTATCCATGGCTGTAGGGCTAGCTTGAGAACGGCTCATGTCATTCCAGCTGTGATGGTTCGCCGACTTGCACAGAGCTTGGAATTTACTTACCAACAATATTTATCTACCTCTTTTTTTATCAATTGATTTAAGAGACTGCCTCTCTTAAACTTAAACTGCTTTTTTATACTACTTAGGTGGCAAACAAACATACAGCTCGTCTGATGTTAACGTAGCCTATGGACGCTTGCAATACCAGAGGTATCAATTGCGTGTTGCCGACCCATTTAAGATTGAGTATCTATCCCTGGAATAGGATTTTTTTTTCAAAATGCATCCCTAAATGAACGCTGGAAACCTGTACTCACACAGAAACATAACTACAACGCTGTATGTAGTATTTTGGCGGTGGTCTTCTGTAAGGACCATCCCCAGGCGGGCTTGCACGCTAGTATGGTGCCCTACCTCTCTTAAATATAAACCATCAGCAGGGCCGTATGATTGTTTATCAGCCTCAGCTGTATAAAATATCAAAACTATCACTTTTAAGGACAAAATTAGAACAAGCAGGCCACAAAAATATAAAAATATTACTTCAGTCCTTGTATCTGACCCGAGACATTAAAGTTACAAAAGTGGGGCGACCTTAATTATAATAAGGTTAACGATGGTCACTGAAGGAAAGAGGTAACGTAAATTACAATTAACATTGCCGACTTCAAGTGGCTCTGAGCAATGTTCATATATTAAGCGACAGATGGAGTTGTTATCGTTTTATCAACAGTCAACACGGTACTCGGAAGCGGTCAGGTGTCGCTTATAAAATAAATCGTCAGCAACAAATTGCCGCCTCCAATCCGGCTGGTATCAAACAGGAGGTGGTATCGGTGCTTCGCGGCACGACAAACAAGGCAATTGCTTGGTCGCTCAGTCAGATCGCTATCGCACACGCCACGGCGAACAGCCGTCGACCAAACATCGCCTGCGTACCTCGCGTTATCTGAGGGCCAATATGTCCACGTTCAAACTATCCATTCATTTTGTATACTCTTATTTGCATATCGCTACACATTTAAAATGAAACATATTTGTCAATTTTGTAGAAATATTATAGTTTATATACCTATATTATTATATTTACTTATAAAATCATCACGATGTCTTTTATGAACTCTATTTATATTTCCTATTCTGTATTATTAAGAATTATGCTCATTACGTCATAATATAATTTTACCCATTTACCAATACTCCAAGATTTCAAAAGGACTTAAGTGTCAAATAAGTATTTTGTGCGATTAACTGTCTGAAGTTGTGAAATGAGTTCCCTGCCTAGGTCTTCCCGAATAACTATAGCATAGAGTTCTTCTAGAAAGGACTTTAAAAGAACCCTGGTGTTGAAAACGTCCGTAGGCTACATAGGCGAAATCTCGACGGCTTTCCTCGTTAGTATTATTTAAAAAAAAAAGGAATATGTCAAATCTAGAATTGTGTTTAATAGGCTATCAACCTGTGTGTGATTAACCTCTACCTACCCTTTTACACGAAAAAGGCGTGTTATACACATTACATGTAGGTAATGTACAGACATGTGGGCCATAACATTTAAAATGCAATAGAATAGTAATGACACATAAAAATGCAATAAAACCGTGACCACCATAAAGAATTAAGTTCAACAGTTGAAACTGAAAACTGGCACAGTAGTACTAAAACATGCATTATAAGGTACATTAACTTATATAAAAACTAAACATACTATATATACTTACATACATATGTATGTAATATAAATGATATTCGGTAAGTGACGCACTTACACTAATGTCTTCGTGAAGTACACGAAAAGTATGTCTAAACTAATCTTAATATATTCATATATTTCTTGTGTGCGTGTGTATGTGACTGAACTCCTCCTAGACGGGTGGACCGATTTTGATGAAATTTTGTGTGTGTGTTCGGGTAGGGCCCTGGATGGTTTAGATTCACAATTGGACCCGGTAGGTGGCGCTGCTGTCGGTATTTCAGCTTTTTCCGGCAGGACGACGTCTGCCAGGTCCACTAGTATTACATAGAAAAAAAGATTCGATGTTTTGTATGTTTGATTCAAATCAAATCACTCAAAAATTACTAAATCGATTTTAAAAATCCTTTTACCTATAGAAAGCTACATTATCAGGGAGTAACATGGGCTATATTTTATTTTTAAATTCATTAGGGGTACCTACGAAAAGAACATTAAAAAGCTGGGGTCTGGCCGCTAGTCGCTCCTACTATTAAAATAAATACTAAAGAAAATCTGTTAGTCTATCTCTCTGTTGCCTTTTTACGGCGGCAAAACGGCAGAACAGTTAATGAAATTTTCAAGGAGAGACATAGGGTAACATAAGTTAAGACCAACATCCACGCGGGCGGATCCGCGGACAACATCTAATACTAAAAATCTGAAAGCAAATATAGAAACAATTATCTTGTCGTTTTCTGTTAACAACTACCTAGTTCTATTTAATGTTTCGACCGCCAATCATACTTTATGTCGACAATAAGTTAGTACATCGGCGTGGAAAGTAACAATGGGGCATTAGTATGCATTTGCAACTTTTACTTCATCAAGTCTCGTTAGCTATTGTTGTAATATTGTATGAATGGTAATAAAATGAGTTGTAAATGACAGTTTGAATAATGATGACGGATAGAAAGCGGTGTGAATACTTGCCTAGAGATACGAGTAATTGTTTTATTGATTGTACTGCCTAGAACTAACGGTATTTTTGTTTCTAGGTAGGATAGGAACAAACCGTAATGTAGTAGGTAGTTTATATTAAAATGTAATGGTATAATAACTCTTTTAACCCGTATGCTACTGAGATAAACTATTGAAAAAGAATTACTTGTATGAAATGGTTTTAGTACAACTCAGTCAAAGTAATCAGCGGGTTAAGCTACCAAGGGCGCGGTAACCCTATAGATGGGTGACCGCATAGTTGTATTTCACCTGAGCGTCTACGTGCTTCGAAGGGTACGATAAAAGTCGGTCCCGACTGTTAACAGTCGTTAGATCACGACAGAGGACTAAATATGGGCGATCTAAATAACTCTGTCACCAGGTTGGCCACTAACCAAACAATAAGAAGAAGAAGTCAAAGGAGAGAAAGCTAACTCTCACGGATCACATAGAAAAGTGCATGACTCGTATTATTGTCGGCCAATTTTGCAACAAGTCACAACACCACAAAGCCATTGATCTTGATACGCAAGCCTTTTGACACGACCGTCCAAAAAGGAAGTGTTATGTGTGTAAGTGGTACTAATTTACATAAACATCATCACACTTATCACAGTCACCATTTTAAAAGGAAGAGGATACTGGATGTCAAACGAAAGGTCACTAAAAGAAAAATAACATAGATGTGAAAGATAACATTTGACTTTAAATATCCATTCAAAAACCAATATTTCGATATTGCAACCGAGAAACTCGTAAGTATGGACAGTAATATCATATAGTTGACTTTGAAGCGGAAAAAAAAGAACGAAAAAGGACGAAATGAAGCCCTAAAACAATATAAAGCTTAATAACTTTCACGATTAAGAAAAACACGATTGTAGACCCATTGTGTTATATAACAATAATAACGTAATTTAGTTACCAAGAACAAGGATGAAGATCTAACAATTAACTTTTCGGTTAGTAGCAGTAGCAACTACCCTATTACATATATGTATGTAATCATTATCTACGGCACATTAACAATATTGACACAGGTAAGGCCACGGCAGAACGAATCAAATAAAGTGAGAGTAGTTGTTTCAAGTAATGATATTTATGTAAAGGTCAATTGAAAACTTTCCCGTATCGGCTGAACACCGGTGGCTAAGGTTCTGTGATAATCGTGAACTATGGCCGGTCGTGACCACGAAAGGCGAAAGTGAACAACCGAGGCTTATTGTATCTGTGAGCTAATGTGATCGCACTACGTGAAAGTGCCTAGCGATAGATTCTCTATTCACGAATAGCTTATTCATCAAAGCACGTACAATACATTCATTTATTGATATAATTATATACAAAGTATGACATTTTGAAAGTTTAAATGATGTTGTTTGATATAATGATAGTCATGCTTACTTTACTGACACATTATAACTCTTTAGTTGATCTCATAAAAAATCGTTAGATCGAAGTAATGTGAAAAATAAACAACATTAACACATTTATAATGCTTACAGCGAAAGTGATGGGTGAAAGAAGATTACATACAACAAATATGGGAATTAGGAATGTTGAAAAGAGTGCGTAGTGTGATATGAACCATAATGTACAAAATGAAGAAATGAATACAACTATATCAGAGGCAGTTTAAAAGCCCAGCCATAATAAGGCACGAATAGAATATGTGAGAAAATATTGTAGTGAGTTATTTGTGGTTGGGATTTGTAACAGCATCTTGGCTTTCTTCGTATTGGAGGAAGCCAGTATGTTGATCAAAATTTTGAATATTGGAATTAAACGTAGAAGATGATTTTTAAGTGCATTGTTGAGGGTGACATAATCTCTGTATCAAACCCTCTATAAAAAAGTATAGCCAGCGGCCGACAAATGCGAAGCGTAAAATTGCCTTAGTAAGAGCAAGTGATGGTAATAGGTGAAAGAAATGTTGTAAAGAGAGTACTAAATACGAATAAGTGAAAATCAAAGAGTAGAGATAGAGAAAGAAAGAAGATTTAACTTATTTATAATTTTATTTGAGACTAAACTACACTAGCATAAACGGAGAAAACTATTCAGTACATTTTCCTCTGTCAACCGATTTTCTTACGATGTTTAGTAGCCATTGCCAAACTTCAGTGTTATCAATAAAAAAAAACTGTTCACTCCTACTTGCTACACGAGTCAATATAAACTGCATGATTCTTAAATCCCGCTACAAAGGCAAGATAGTGAACGATATTATTTTAAAAATGTTCTATCTATTAAAAGTTGTCTATGTAATTTTTGTGGCTTTCTTTCACAATAAAAAAAACATCGTGTAACGGAAGCTTTGAAAAGCGGGCCGCTTATGTAGTTTTAACTTCATAAAACATATCTAGTGCTAGTGTTATCTGCCTTTGTAATTATGTAAATGTTTACTACAACTCCTGTTTTTTTTCCTACCTAGTTAAAACGATAGTGGCAACGGAAGCCCGCTTAACACATTACCGAGATGTTTATTGGCTGCTACCGCTGCTCCAGTTATTACAAGCTTTTAACTTAATTACAGTTTAGTTGATAAACATCGTTGACAAACGTCGTATTTACATCGCTATGTGCCTTTATTTAAATAATTAAGTAATTGAAGTTATCGTAAGCGAATTTACTAAGTAACATGTAAAATAAAATATGTTGATTTTGGATTGACTTGTTTTGAAAATGGCCGTGCATCTGTCATAAAAGAATTGATAAGATTGGAAGATGTGTTGTGGGTTCGATGAGTCCAGTAGCTGTGGTTTAACTAACTTTTAATTATTTACTATATTAACAAAAAACCTATGTATTTATTTTGGCCCGATCGAAGCATCGAACCTGGGTCCCATAATAAGCAGTCACACTGTACGATCTCTATACGGTCAAGACAGTTAAATTAAAGCAGTCATGTGTACGTTGTCAACGAATTGACCGAATGATTCATAAGTAGGTATGTACCTACTGACCTATTCATTAATATATTTTTTAAATCAAAGATTTTATACAATCTCAACGCTACAATGGTGATTATTTAGAAATTGTTCTGTAATTACTTAGTTTATTACCATGACGAATGATTTTACTAATTACCGTAGAATAGGAGCTTATCGTACACATGTCGCTTGTTTGCTGTCGATTTCACGGGCGACTAACCATAGGTAGAGGTGACAACAATGAGCGTGAACTCTACTGTAACCTGTAACCTTTCACTCGGCGGGTGACGCTTAATCAAGTGAACATGCCACGCTCGCCACTGTTACAAATTGGAGCATGCATTAAGAGTACGTCACACTGAGACATGAGCTTAGCTTGTATATGTTACCGTTTGGTCTCGTGTAGATTTGTATGCGAGTAATTGTAATCCCATTGACAGATATTTTCTGACTAGTCTTAGAATTGCGAACTAACACCCACTGTTGGATATAAGCCCCCTTTCTGTCTATCAGGCACCAGGCAGGGAAACAGGCTGACATGATGATAAAGATGAAATTTCAAAAGCATGAAGATTGATTTACTTGTGTTTATTGTAATGGAATACTAAAATTTTATTTATGAGAGTGCACGCCTGAATTCTCTGTAATATATTCAAAGTTAGACTATTCTTTTTTTAATTGTCGATTTCCAGCCTGTGTTGCGTTGTCCCACTGCAGGTCAAAGGCCTTCTTTTTCTTTTTCAACTAAACCCAATCCTAAGCTAAAATAGTCCAGTCTCTTTTGTATGCATCAAGCTCGTCCCGCTATCTTAGCATAGGTTAAAAAAATACAATTACAGCAATCACGTTGAAGCGTAATTGCTTGAAAAGTAAGCATAAAAAGTAGGTAAATATTTTGATATTGAGAATTAGACAGAGACAACACTGCAACTTTGGGACTAGGCACGACATTTTCACCAACTGATAAACAAATAAAAAACATAACAGTAAAACAAGTATACAAAAACAGGGCTGATTTGATTTCGTTTTTTGTATAACAAATCGTGCTAGTCAGACAGCCACGTGCCGCTAACTTCCCGCGTTCACTGTGACGGATCCTTTACACGGTAACGAACAACATCCCTGATTCGCACGTCTCACTGACATACACCAGGGATAAAGGGCTAAATGACGGTAGCTTATCATTATGGGCGCCGGATTATTTCTAGAAAGGAAATGATATTTAAAGAAAGATAAGCTACCTTCGGCGTTCAATTTTGTTGCTATACTTTTACGCATACTTGTTGATACTTAAAATCAAGTATGAATGCGAAAGATAATACGAAACGTTATGATACAGAAAGAGATAGCTAGAAGCCGAATGGCAACAATTAACCGTTTTTGTCGGCATCAACCTCCGCGCGCTAGTGCAATCTCTACCTCTTTCTTACTGTAATATTATTGTAGAAAGGTGCATCCAGATCTATTGGTACTATCGACAAAATTGGCGCTCGACCACTCTTAACATTTGACCGCAGACCACCAAGCGGTTGGTAAAATTGTTTATTATAATATCTATCCACTATTTAGCGCCCAACTATCAACACGGGGTCTAAAGAGCCGGCACAGCTTTTTAAAATTTGCTGAGACTCTACAATCTCTCACCTCCTGTTCAGCTGTTTGTGCCGTACCACCTGCACTCTATGTGACCTCTGCGCAGCAACTGATAACGCTGTAGAGGTGGCAAAATTCTGGGCTTGATGTACAATTTAATTATTTATCGTACCACCGACACGAAGAAGACACACTATAGTAAATAAATTAAATATTCTATGAGTGACAGAGTAGGTATCTACTTTCTTAACGTCTATTATTTTTCTTTGCAGAATACAAATTTTCTGTGTGCAATCTGTGTATTGTTGAAAACGTTCGAGCGAGCGCTCAATAGAAATAGTTTGCAATATACCCACTTTGTAGCATTTAGTTATTAGTGAATATTGTGTTATGTTACCTACATTCTTTTATAGTTTACTTTTAAGTTAGTAATAAATTAATAATATAATGTTTCTGTACACTCTTAAAAGCTTATCATGTCAATATTGTTTCTCAGTAAGTGAATCATTGTGAATTCTTATGAGGAAATAAAGATCTTAAACCATAAGTGCACCCCATTGCACTCCTCTCCCAGCGCCCATGGTTATCATTCTTTCGTTAGTCAAAACGCTCCATTACTTAATTACTGCGTCAAAACCGAATGATGTTACACAAGTAGGCGTCAAACAAAGACCTACTAACACATATCGTGTAGGCATACCTATTAACAAACGGATGAGTTTTACTCAATAACAAACCTATTTCGGTTAGCAAAGGAGCATTTTTTGTAGTTGTTGATGAGTTATAAACAAATCTTTGATTTTTTTGTTGAAACAATGTGGCCAACCTGATCAAAGTAAAAAGCGACCAAAAAAAAACTGATTAATTTAGTTTGGAAAGTTACTTTTTGAATAAAGAAGTTAAGTTACTTCTTTATTCATAAAGTAACTTTAACGTTAAGAAAGTAGATACCTACTACCGACATGGCACTCTGTCACTCATATAATATTTAATTTATTTACTATAGTGTGTCTTCTTCGACATTAAATTATAATAATAAAGAAGATTATAACAAAAAAAAGTATTCAATAAATATTCTTCTACTCACTCTCGAATATAGTTAAAACAGTATATAAATGCTGCGAATATCGCTAACTATGCCTTAGTTCTGGGCACAATTTAGATTTTAAAAAAGTTGAAATTATGTACTAAAACGGAAGTTTGGTAAAAACGGTATAAATTTGCTTTATTTACCAGGTTACACCGGACTTGGTCACAAGCTGATTGAGAGATCAGGGTCAGAAAGAAGCATGATCGTGTTAATACCCGAAGTTTAATGTATTAACGTCAGGGACCTTTTAAAATGTTATTTTATTTATTTATTTATTATATACTTTATTGTACACCATTAATAATACTATTACAAAGAACTGCTTATAAATAGGTTTGTACAATGGGCGGCCTTATCGCTAAGAGCGATTTCTACCAGGCAACCTTTGGATGGACTTGTTGGTTGGATTCAGTGGTAGTTGTTGTGTAAGGATTTATGTATTTTGGTGTACAATAAATGTAATAATAATAATGTGGTGTATCTATCTATCGATATCATATTGTAAATCTTGCAACGAGATAGTTTTAAAAGTAATATTTAAAAAAGTAACAGCAATCAAGTCTCACCTGCTATTGGGCAAATTATGTAAGCCTTGAAAAAAATATCTTTAATGGGGCATAGCTGTGTTCAGATCCACTTAACTCGATTGCAAAAGCATGTTTAACCTCAACCTTAATCTACACTACAATAAGTAAATGCAGTTTTTAGTGAAGAAGCACCTATTGTCATTATGTGAATAAAGTTAATGGAAAGAAACGTTTCTCTGTTTGTTTGAGAGTAAGAACTCCTATTCAGCAACTTTATGTCAATTAATACTGTGGGATAATAAATAACAAGAAAAAGTGTAAGTATGTAATAAATGAATGTCAATCAAATTTCGGTCACGGCGGCGACTAATTTCGACGGACCCTAAGGTTGCATTTCCATCAGTGATGTGCTCGTTCCTCGTTCAGCGACTGAAGCGATTCTATTAGTATTGAACAAACATGACCCTCGCTACGAATCCTCATGTGCGAACCCAGCCTAACATATGGTAGGTTATATAATTGTGCTCACTCTTATAGTCTGATGGGACGGTGATCCAATGGGGCTAACGGCTTTTCGAGGCACGGGGTTGTAATCATGGGCAGCCTAAAACTTCGGGCATCTTGTAAATATTGACAGAAAAACTCAATATCTATTTTTAGGAACCAGACATCGTGATTCTCATATGCACTCAATAGCCAAGATAGACCACCGAGGCAGTTAAGTATGTAAACAAAACAAAAGTTAATATATTTTGTGAAGAAACATGATTAAAGAAATAAATTTTGGTTTCATGTCCAAATATCACATCCAGTAAAATGTTTATATCTTAATCAAGACTAGTCAGAAAGTTAGAAATATCATATAAACATTCCAATTACAAGACATAGATAAGGTTAGTACGTTGAACTTATAGTGAAAGGTTCACAGAATCACAGAATATCACCGTATATTCCACAGTGCAAGAGTTCACAAGTCAGAGTACAGAGGTCGCTGTTGCGTCGGGAAAATGTTAGAATATGTCATCTGTTCTTGATTATGTCATTTGATTTATTATAAACCATTAGCCATTGTATACTGAGTTTTATATTATGTAAATGGGATTCCTTATATATCAGAAACGTGATAAAAACATACTCTGGGGAAGTTTAAGTCGGACGCCAAACTTTTAGCTTTAGCAGCGTAGTAGAACGATATTGGCTTATAATAATTATTACATTTCTATCCAATGGGATACATTTTATCAAAGACAATCCCTTATAGAGTAAGTAAACGTGAATAGTCTCACCAATAATATTCTTTTAGGTCGGATCGAACCAATTGTCCCTTTTCTATTTGCGAACTGATATTTTTTATCTGGTAGAAAAATTTGGTTACTTTGGAAACGCGACGACAAGATTGATTTTTTCATAGCACGCCTTATTTTCTCTAGTAGGTAGGCAGAGGTGCATTCGACGCTTGTTTCTCCGACTATGTCAGACTCTATGTAATAAGGGTGCGAGCTATTTTCATATAGCGGGCACAATTATTGACTGCCTTTGTGGTCCAATGAATGCAGTATGCACCTGCTGTGCACGAGGTTGTGGGTTCGATTCTTAAACAGGAACAAAACTTTGTGTGACCCACAAAGAGTTGTTCTGAGTCTGGGTGTAATTTGTGTCCGTTAATTGTATGATTGTAAGGTCCGCCACAACACAGAGCTTGTTCTCTAGTGTAGGAGTTGCCTTTTTAAACAAAAAAAAAACAATTACTCCATTTTTTGACATCACATTTTTGTTGCAAAAGGTACTAGACGAGGACTTCAGCAACCCCAGAGATACAGCCAACCTGCTACCTACAGTAGTTTGTGACCCTGACTGCTAGGCCGGATGTCCCGGGTTAAATTCCCACACGGAAAAAAACTTTGTGTAATTCATAAAAGTTTGTTCCGAGTCTGGGTGTCATTTGTGTTCGTAAATTGTATGTATGTAAAGTCTCCCGCGACACAGAGCTTGTAGGAAGCAAGCCCGCTGTAGGGAACAAACCCGGTGCCGTGAGTGACTTAACATAATACAATTTACGGACACAAATTGGCAATTCAAAAATAAAACATCGTTTGAAGTACATAAAGAATGTGTTACACGAGACATTAGATTACACATTACACGCGTATGTACTCAGCCTTTGATAAACAGTTGTGTAATAATGGCAAAGAGAAGCAGACTAGCGTATAATGGATTTTAATCGATATAAGTAGTAAACGTCGCGCATTAATGGTAAAAATCGATAATCACGTGGTCTTTGATTAAACAGAAGATAAGAAATCAATGATACTAGTTATACATGTTCATGTAATAATTACTATAATAGCTTTTAACCACTGATTGAATGTGTTGGTTGTTGATTGGGATAGTAATTGACTTGTCTAACATGGGGTGTGAGTCAATCCCCACTGACGGCAACGTAAATCTACAAATGTGAATTTCAATTCGTGTCGATACCCTTGCGCCATCCCATGTTCCAAGTACAGCAGGTTGTGCTGGTGCTGCTTCTGCATCTGCAGAGACACTCAAGTGGCGCAATTACAATTATGTGTTTGAGCCCTTTTATCGTGTATTTTCGATCATTATTTTTTTTAAGTGTAAATATAATTATATTGTATGATATAGATGTATAAAATAATATGTATAAATATAAAAAATGTGCTTACAGTAAAGGCAAACATCATGAGGAAACCCACATGCCTTAGAAGGCATATGTGTACCCGCATTGAGCCAGTGCATTATTGCGAGTGCTCATATCGCGAGACCGACGAGGCATCATACTAATAAATTGTCACACGGTTAGGTTCTGCTATTATTACATACATAGGTATATATTTTATTATCCTGAACTCTGCAGGGCAACCCTCTCCCCTCTACCATTTCCTCGTATAGCAATTCTAAGTGTATTTACTAATTAAGCCTATAATTGTCAGCTCTTACCAATGTACAAATCCTTGATTATGTAATTTGTGGAGATAAAATAAACTATTATTATTATTTATTATTATTATTTAATATCTTAAAGCCCTGGTGTAAAAAAAAAGGGTTGGCAACACGCAAGTGATACCTCTGGTAATGCAAGCGTCTATAGGCTACGGATACTGCTTAACATCAGGCGGGCCGTATGCTTGTTTGCCAACCAAGTAGTATAAAAAAAAAAAAAAAAAAAAAATATATATATATATATATAAAATCCTTACTAATATTATAAATGTGAAAGTTTGTAAGTATGGATGGATGGATGGATGGATGTTTGTTACTCTTTCACGTAAAAACTACTGAACGGATCTGGATGAAATTTGGCACACAGATAGATTATGGTCTGGAATAACACATAGGCTACTTTTTGCAGCGATAACCGACATCAGCGCGGGCGAAGCCGCGGGCAACAGCTAGTGATTTAAATATATTTTTTACCCGTAAAATTCTCACTGTCTTCATTAAAACCGAAAATGTATCTTCATGTTACTACCCAATTATAAAACAATTTGAGTAATATGCGAACGTAGATAGAACTCCCAACATCCTAAAACAAGTCTGCAAAGTTATCTACTAACTTAATCCTCTTTGATATGTTAATTTTAAATATGATAGCCATCTGCCTAACTAATGACGCCACAAACTGCTTAGACTAAGGCCATAATCAAATTCATAACAGCGTTCTACGTGTCGGTGCTTCATAACTCGTGTCATTTAAGCTATGGTTTCATTACGCAAACAGAGGATGTTTGCTGGCCAATTCTATGCTACGTTAGAGCACGATATTGCTCGTAAAACAACAACTAGTATTAAACTCAATTGAAGTATGGTCTTGATACAGTCTGCCTAGAACACTAGTTAAGTATTCCCGAGAATTAAATGAGTTATTCTCATTCGACATTACATGTTTATTGTGCGATTCATAAGTATATTATGAATAAGAAATTACTATCATAATTTGATATGTTTGCAGTTTTAATTTTGTGTTCAGTGTACACACTGCTATGCACAACACCTGGGTGTATAAAATTTTAAAAAAAATAGACTTATCGTACTAAGGACTCGAGCTCAAGTGCCGACGGTAGATTTTCTGTCAATTCTTTTTGAAATTCGAACAGTGAATAGAATATTATGTTGGCCATCAATTGAGCGAATCGTAGTACACCTGCCTACCTAATCGAAATACGGTTTCTTTTAAAGTAAAGTAAGAACTATCTACCCCCCAAGAATATCTTAGACTATTTTTTAAAACAGCAATTTGTGTGATAAAATGAGGAAGTATTCTTTTTTCAAAATTTATCAATGTGTAAAACTTGTATTAGTCAAAATTACGTAAAGTGCGCGTAACACATAATTTATTGGAACCGTGCCCTAACTCATGTCGACTACTTTGTAATTGCTTTGTCTACATAATAGCATAAAGTAATTAAAACGCCGAATATAGAATCCATATCTATTGTGTAGGGGCAACCCACGCGCGATTCAATTATCATTATAACAAGATAAAAGCGGATAATCGGCTGTAAACAATGTAGGGGCAATAACCTTTTAATAATACTGCAATACATGCACTCGTCATTTAGCTATACGATATGTGCAGAGGACAGTTTTAACTGCTTTGACGTAGCATGCCAAGAACGAAACAATCAAATAGAAGTTTAAAATAAAACTAAATTTAAATATGAATAAAATAAACTTTTTAAGAAAGATTCAAGCACATCAAATTAAACTTCACATTTTTGCTCCCGTTTTAGCATATAGCTCTAGTGACATAATCATAGAATCATTTTATACTTACACTAGGGGTTGCCTGCGACTTCATCCGCATGGTTATTTGGAATATTTTCCCCAATTTTGCAATATATCTCACTACTGCTCCGATCCTATTGATCATAGCGTGATGTTATATAGCCTTCCTGGATAAATGCACTATTCAACAAAAAAAAGATCTTTCCAATCGAACCAGTACTTTCTGAGATTAGCTCGTTCAACAAAACAAACAAACTCTTCAGCTTTATTATATTAGTATAGATTAAAACTTTTTTGGATTAATATGTACCTAAGTAGTCGAATAAGGAAAATGCGATCAGTAGTTTTTGAGAAAATCACACATTCCTTTTTTGAATTCGGTAAAATAGAATGCTCTCAATTTCATATTTTAGACGACATTGTTGACAGACGACTGATCTCAATCGTGGTGAGTTTTAACGTGAGAACTATTTTATCATTTTTGTTTCGGTAGAATAACATCGACTGTGGTCACGAATAAAGGAAAGTAGTCACAGAAAATTGAACGGAATTCGCAGATTCAGAGTTGAATCAATGCAGCGTAGTCTCATCGCCATAATAAACAAAATATGGCAATAAGAATTTATGAAAAATATTATATTGCTTATACAGAATGATGATGCTCCTGGTATTTATTATAAGCGTCCATAGGCTACGGTAGCAACATACCATAAAACGGGCCGTAAACTTGTTTGCCAGTGCTGCCATAAAATGCCAGTCATCTCTCAGTTCCGTGTCAACGAAATAATGCAACGAATTAGCTTCATTGATTCCCCAAATAGATATAGTTAGTACATTCTGAGATCAGAAGTAATGCACTTGACCTATAACCGTACAAATCCATTTTGTACGCAATATCTATTCACAAGGCGTAAAGGAATTTACAAGCTTCAATATATTCTAAGATAATGCTTCAGATAGAAGAAATAACGAACAATAAAATAGTCAGTCCCTTGATATAGAGTAAGTACGAACGCAATGTATTTTTTAAGCGTGACAGTTGAGATTGATAGTTCGCTAGCGAAAGTGAACTTCGTGCGGCGACTGCAAATACGCGATAGGCTTTTGAACAAATCCGGGGTCGGCGGCGCGTCGTCGGCACTAAGCCCAGCCATTTTGTCAGAATACTTTAAACTTTCGTCGGGACTATGTCAGTTTGGAACTTTATAAGCCTGAATTTGTTATTCAAACGACTGTCCATATTCTTTTTTGTGTCATATTCAAAAAGATGTTTATTTGGTCGCCTTTTCATTCAGAAAGATCGTTGACCGTGTTTTATTGAATTATGGAGACTCCGTTCAGTAATATTTCACAGTAAAGATTTTACGCTTCCAAAAATGTTGACGGTAACAGGATAAGACAAAAATATCTAAGCGCTTCTTAGAATAGTCGTTCGTACCGATGCCATTCTGATATTGGAATATTTATTAGTCTAGGCATTGATGACAGCAGAACAAATACCTAGTAAACTTGCTGTTCTGAATAAGTATTTATTTAGTTCGTGTCAGTTTTCTTGTAGGTGTAGTGAACCCTGCGTGCAGTGTCTGATAGAAAACAACCCAATCGTTAATTACTCGGACGCCAGAGCGGACGTGAAATATTTAGAAAACGTCCTCCTACGTCCAATTTGCGTGAGAAAGTTCATAAAGAGCGAAGTTAAATTAACTTTGCAATTAATGTGGATATTCGAGATTAATCTGTACATTGTATAATTTGTGACGTAGGCGTTTAGCGTGAATCCACACATTTAATTAAATGCACGTGAACTTAGCAAATGCATCGTACCTTAGGACGTGCGCTAATGGGGTCCGCCATTTATTTTATGTACAGGAGTTTACGTTTCACACATTTGTAACGTTGAATATCTTGTTCCGCCACATCATTCCTTTTGACTTGTAGGTACCAATCATCATTTATAACGACTGTCATGTGGTTTTCTTGTTTTATATGTCCACAATTACGAACAGTGGTCTGTCGGTATCAGTAAGATCTGAAGCACATCATGCCCTAGCAATAAATCTCCTACTTTGAATATTTATACCCGGCGTAGGGAGTTTGCCAACAAATACCTTAACTGCTGAGCGTGTATCAACATTTTGAACTCATAAATATATCGGAACGTTTACAAAGCAATAGTTCGCGAACTCTACGGTGTACTTTGTACTTTTGGCTTTCAAATTAGGAGCAGTGAATACACACATTGTATTTTGTCATGCGATGCTCCAACTAGTACAATGAGCCACGTGGAAGGTGAATAACCTAAAGATCTCGTTATCTCCACAAGTAGACACACTACATTAGACATGTGACATCATTATTGTGACAGCGCGGCAAACATTTGTCCTGTTCGTTGTTTACTCTGTTTATCAGTATGGATACAACATAATCTTGTCATTGCCCTTTAGGATGTACTTTGATACATTTAATACGGTTGTAGATATAAGATTTTGTCTTGTAGCTAACATAAATTAACTTGATGGTTACCGGTCCTTCTCATGGTCAATAGACCAATCAACATAAAGCGTTGATCTCGTTAAGAAACGTGTAATAAACAAAATGTCGCATTCGCCACCCATTTAGAAGCAATTGTGAGGCCAAGTCCCTAGTGGAATTTACTAATCGTAATGAAGTTGTGGAGGGTTTTGGCAAACGATCCTCGGTATTGGCAGTAAAGACGTCGGTATTACCAAGATGTGAGAACGGTTCATTCCGTTCATTGTCGTACGATAGCCACCTCGCGAAAAAGTACTACAGTGCGTTGACTTGATGTTGAGCTCGTCTCGTATGTTCACTTGTAAGAGTATGGAGTTCGTTGCTTAGATTTGAACTTTTGATCTCAACAAAATGTATTTTCTAAATGAATAAGAGTTACGACGAGGACGTTCACATTGGTAGAATGCGTTGTTAAGAAAAATACAATTCTCTTAAAAAAACGACGAAGAGTGGTCTGTCTAATAAATTAAAATTGCTAAAATGTTCCATACAACACCTAAATAAGTCAATTACCTACATTTAGACTTCTCAGAATATAGTTTCCATTAAGTACACTCTGATAAAAAATCTGCACTTAGGTACCTAATAAAAATTATATCATGGTTCCCAGGTAGCATTTCAAACGCTTTTTGCTAGATTATTAATTACGAAAGCGTGTATTCAGAAATCGATCGAAAGGACTTTTATTGATAAAAAATAATGTATGGAGGAAGCTGAGCCTTCGTTTTTGTGGCTCGCTATTAATCGTGAAGCATTGATTGCGGGCGACGACGCGTCGACTGGCGTGGAATGGCTATGAACGCAGGTGTAGCCAGGAAATAACGCCATTTATGGGTAAGTCAGCCGCTCTTGAAAAAAACAAGCCGCCGCCGCGCCGGTAGGCACAGGCAAAGCTCGTGATGAGAGAAAAACTGATAGTAATAGTTGAGTGAGAAAAAAAAACAACATTAAACATGCAAAATCGTTGGCAATTTGAATTGAAAGGCGAGTTGAAAGCTTATGATTAAATAAAATTTTAAGCGAGCACAGTGAACGGTGTATGTTTTTATGATGTAACAAAAAACGTGACGACCACAATCTATAAACGTAAGCATTGTATTAAAAAACTTCGAGCGGTTTCTATGGAAGATTTACTTATGGGTTCTGATGATTTTAATTATCATGTAGGTATTGGTTTTTTGCAATATCATTTTATCTAGTGCCAGTTATATAACATACTAAGTATATTGACTTTGATTACTTGTTGCCAGATGTAATAAAATCATTATTTTCACACGATGCGTCACGACTTATATATTTTGGTCTAACAATTTTCTACGTTCCTATATTGCTTGCAAAAGAGTATGACATTGTAAAAATATACGCAAAGTACTTAACAAAAGTTGAAACACTTTACTGAAAACACTTTACTGTGCTATGATTTACTCCTTTCTAAGCAGCTTGATGTCAAACCTTTTTAATACATACATGCCAAAGATCTCATAATAACCTGTCACTAGTATTTTAAAGGCATCATAATTATGAAGAACCCAAGTCTGCAAGCTTAGATACGAGGCATTTCTCTACTTATGGCATGCTTCTTGATCCAATCGATTTTCCTCTTTCGTTTCGATGGTATTACGTCGAGAACTCAAATTGTTGAAGCCGAGAGTTTTGCTACTTCTATGGCGTGTCGTGTAATTATAGTTATACAAGCCTAAATACAAAAAGTGCTACCTGGTTTGGTGTTTCTTTCTTAAGATGGGAAATATAAAGTTAACATCTAACACCCACGGTCGCGAGAAATGATTTGCCCATTTTATTTCAAAACACAAGCTTCCGTTTTATCCCCACAGAATTCTAAAACGTTTGATATACTCAAACAACTCAAATGTATCGTGTACGAAGTGTACGTACCCACTTATCATTGCGCGTGTAACCTCTTAATTTTGGCAACCGCACACATCCAAATGACTGTAATCACCGCGAGAGTCGTCTCGTAAATCTTCAGCTAAATTACAGGTTACCATTTCACGTCACGACCGACGCTTCGTTACCGATGACTCACCATCTAAGTCTGTTACGACTTACCTATACGAATTAATTAACTTAAACACTTCTTGAAAATTAAGCACAGAATAATATTAAATTTGCCTAGTGTGTTAGTCTGTTAGTATAAAAAAGTATACGACTTGCCAGTCCATGTTACTTAAAAGTGACTAAACTGCTCATTATTATTGTAACTAGCCATTCTTTTACTTCTTTTTTGTGGTAACTTGGAATCAACGCACTCATCTCATTAAGATTAACTGTTGTCAGTCGTATGTTTTTTTGTTATTTTCATTAGCCAACTAGGAGATGTTTGATCACGCAGTGATAATAGCGTTACTGTATAAGAGTCGAACACTCATATATAAATCGAATAATTAGGGATCGTTTAATTTTATATTTACGTCCTCGATTTGTAAAGATGAAGCAGCTGCTGTTGACGAATTAAGTCGAACGAACACAATAAATTGTAGAATTCGAAAAAACTATTGCAGACAGCCTTTGACCATTAACAGATAAAATAAAGTTTAAAACAATATCAGAGATAACTCTAACAAGAGTTATAAACTCTTTAGCTAAAATTCTACATACATCAACTTTTCCAGAGAAGTCATAAAGAATTATGTTATGACGAAAATCGTAATGTAACGGATGCAAACGATTTGTTGACCTCAAAAGTTGTTAATTGCTCATCTAAATGTAGATCAATGTCAGTTTATATAGCAATAAAATGAATATATATAAATAGGTTACATATGTATATTCAGCACAAAGTGTGTCTGATGCAGAAACTGATACTGTTGCACCGTAAAATATGGAACTCGAGTGATACCTTCGTATTCATATCGAGAATATTGAATATTGCAATGTAGTTGACGGTTATCGTGACACAAATAACGGAGACATGTATCCAATGCACGGATATAAGTAGCGAGTTCAATTTCATGTCTATATAATAGACTCATCAAGGTAGAATGTAATTTTACAACGAACAGCGGTATTGTGCCAAATACCAGATAACAAACGAACCTTTCCAGCCGCTTTAATATCTAGGCCTTAAGTAACGGGCGAGGAGTTAAATTTGCTTGATATCATTAATGAATATATCGAGGCAATTTTCAGATGGAGAATGTAGACGACAGTAACGGTTTGAATATCAATGAGCCTAAACGTATGCGAGCTACTTATGTTATAATAAAATCAACAATTTTAGTACTAGAAAATGCTTAGAATTGTAATGCAATAGATAAAGGTTAAAGTTGAAGACAGACAGTATATTTAAATATTCCATTTGACGTTTTTAACAAATTTCTTCAAGTTTATAGTAAAATACAGAATAAAATATTATATTTTCTTTTAAAACTTAAAATATTCTAAAAGAGTTATTGTCATAAGGTTTCCAGACAACACAAAGATATTAAAATAGATAAAAGAAAGATGATAATAGATACATAAAGTAATATCAAATTTTTTTTAGCGTAAAGAATATAATCGAACTTTCCAGTAACAGAGTAGATATTTAATTGATTTGAGAGTAGCTAGAATAACAAACATTCCACTCGTAATGTGTTATTAAATATTCATGTTATAAACTTAAATCCGTTTATAATCCGACGTGACCCTCTTAGTTGGAGAAAAGTAAGTAGTTAAACCTCACTTATTAAGTAAACTTAAGTTAATTAGTGAGTGTGTCAAACCTGACGGCAGCGGATTCGTCGCGGACGTGAAGATCGAGTGAGCAAACGAGGCTGAGCCAACCTCACAACGAATTTCAAATTGAGTTGTCTTTAGGCCACTATTGTAGTACTACACCATAATAAAAATTTGCTTTAATGACTATCACCAATTTAAATCTTCCATCTAACAAACTTATCTTATGATCTTAACTTGAACACGTTAAAGACGTTGCTCTTTCGTGATTGAATTATTTAATAGGACATCTATTTTAGAAGCGGCGACAAACAAAACAACACGGTGGGCGATTCCACAGATAGGTCGTCGACCCACAACATGTGTGCATCGAAAATACTATCCAAGAATAGTTGACGTGCATCAGGCACCACACACTCATTGCCTACTTTCGAGGCAGCAGTTACAGGCCAGACGTGCCGCTGAGCAGTCAGCCAGGCGATGGAAGATAATTAACAACGAAATTGTCCGGAGACAGCTAGGCGCCTTACTTCTGTGGCCCGCGTTGCATTACGCTCCGCAATAATAACATACCACACAACCGACACAAGGCAATTAAAAAAAAGTTGGAACGCCCCTTTCCCACACATTACTGGGTGAACATTGCGAATGTGTTGCAATATGAGCACTTAATGTTATAGGGTACAGCAGGACAAGACGAATTTAGACGCGGGGGAAATTGTTTGAATCGAGGTGAAAGCCGTTGCTGTGGATCCAACAATTACCAGATAGTAATGGCTATAATGACAACAATAATGCAGCGACGGAGTGCAGCCGTCTGCGAAATGAGGCGTTGATTAGTCAGTTTCCAAACAATTTTATAGTCGGTGTAGGCGCCGACTGAGTACGAGGCTCACGCTCTGATTTGCATATCGCCAACGAAAGTGTAGCATTGAGTTAGATCGACCTACATACTCATACAGAAGCACGCGCCGGTAGCAATTGCAAATTTTACAAACATGTTTTAGAGGTATATAAAATGTTTTTAAATGTTGTACATAATAAAAAATGAATTGTATATTGCAAGGTTAGATTATAAATGAACTAGAAAACTAGTACTACATGCAGAACGGCGACGAGACAAGCAACAGGTACTAGATGATCTAAAACCGGTCCATTTGTATATTAGTCGCTCCAGTTGGCGCGTCGCGCTCCCGATTGTCGTGCGAAAAGATTGCATGAATTCCCGTCGCGAATCAGCAGCTCTCTAATAGACCCTCGAGACAGCGTGTAAATTAACTTTTATGGGTAAACGCGTTACTAATCGGTAGCAAACAAATTATAGATTGGTAAATTCAACAGCGCGCAGTGAGGTAAAGTGGGACGGTGAAAAAGTGAAGTTTCGTCAAATGCACCACTTACCCAATTCACGAGAGCGGAACCGAAGCAGTCGGAAGCATTGTGTCGGAGCGCTCAGCGCGCTGATCCATTGTGGGAAGTGTATTAGATAACGTGTTCGCGAGAGCGAGCACGAAACAATGACAACGATTTCGCGTTCGAAATTGAAGAGTGAGAGCGATTTCTCGGTACAAAAACAGTGGTACAATTAGAATAACCAGACACGGGTCAGATCATACAACAAGCTTGTTATTGTCATACAGATATTCTCCATTAGACACGTAAAGATCAATGATTAGGCGAGGTCGGAACGCGCAGTTGGATCATATCAGAAACGCGTGAGTCCGATACATCGCTGGTAGTCTACCCAGGGCTTATCACTGTTCACACGCTCTGTAAACTTTATGTTTTGTCATACACCTTCGCAATTTTTATAGTGAATCATGCCCGGAATGCCTTTAAAATGACTAATTTTCAAAATAATGTATATAGTCCAAACACATATTGCATAAAAGTCTATCTGGGAATATCGGTGGAGTTCATTGTAATCGTTTGATGTTACAGCTCATAGGTAATCCTGTCAGTGCTCCATTAGGTGCCCGCGTAGGGCTCGGCGTGGGTGCCACAATGCCACTAACGAGAGCCCGATATCATCTGACAGACAGGGGACATTAGTTAATGCTCGAGAACCAACACAAAGCGGGATAGATAAGAAAAACCGTACAAAAAGTTCAACTGTGGTCTACAATGAAAGAATGATGAGCTCTGCCGTGGCATATACAAAAGATTGTGAAACGTCATGCGGCGCACAATAGAGAGAGCGACACGAAGAGCGAGCATCATGCATTACTAATCATGGTAGCATGCGTCTCATAACAATCTGAGACAACTCCAATGCATCGAGCATACGATCACTGCTAAACAACATGATCAACGTCCATGGCTATAATTTGTCTATTAGACAACAATTTATAACAAATCATTCGAACTAAGACGTAATTATTACCAACGCTCGCTTTAATAACTGTTACAACACACGTTGAGGCAATCCAATCTATTGCACTCAATGAGTTTCATTCATTAGCATAGTTATGTGGAACAGGAATTTGGTTCATGTAGAACAAAATCTAGTTTTGTGTGTTCTATATTGCCTTAAGCATTTTTAAATTTTAATTGGAATTGTCGACGTAGACAAACACCGAAGAGGGAAATTTAATTGGAATCATCTTCTCATCTTTATATTTTATCAAAATTTGAGAGAGGTAGGTAAGCCACCATAGTAGCGAGCAAGCCCGACTGGGGAAGGACCTCCACCTCACAAAAGACCCCAGCGAAATAACTACACACAGTGGTGTAGTTGTGTTCCTGTGTGTGAGTATAGGTCTCCAGCGCTCATTTAGGGATACGTTTTGAAAGAAACGTATTTCTATCCCAGGGATACTCCCATACTGCCCTGGTGTAAAAAAAAAATGGGTTGGCAACACGCAAGTGATACTACTGGTTTTGCAAGCGTCTATAGGCTACGGTAACTGCTTAACATCAGGCGGGCCGTATGCTTGTTTGCCACCTAAGTAGTATAAAAGTAAAATACTGGTTTTACAAGCGTCCATAGGCTACGGTAACTGCTTAACATCAGGCGGGCCGTATGCTTGTTTGCCACCAAGTAGTATAAAAATAAAATAAAAAATAAGTTAGTAAGTTAGTTACAGATGAACTAAATTGCTTAGTCTACGATGATAATCGTATTTAAAAGAAATCAAATGGTGCATTGTCGTTGACAAAATGCGATTTGTTGCAACATTCATATTCATGGAGTAATACAAACAAGCAAGACGTTAAGAATACAGACTGAAAATGATAGCATGGGCATGAGCGCCCGCTTTGTACGAGTACAGGCTATAACGACACGTTTCATAGTCGCTTTTAGGATAATACAATGTCTAATGTAAAACAGAGCGGTTCTAAATTGTCTTGATGGAAGTTTCCATCTAAGAGATTGCTGCGTTGGCATTCCATTTTATTTTACGTTAAGATACACTGCTTCACATATAATTTATACAAAACGTTCATTCTTCTTTAACAATATTATAATTTTAGGAGTTTGTTGCTTATCTGATGTGATGCAATTTGGTAGTGGGCTTTTTGAACAAGTACAAAGGATAATTGCAATAATGATTGCGATATCGGTAAGGCTGTTATTACAATTGGACACTAGTTTAAAGGTAGATTTTATACAAAAGATGTCTCAATGTGATGATGCTTGTAGTTTTTATTTTAATTAACTTTATGTCCTTGCTTCGTTTAGAGTGTAGCTGTGGTAAACGAGTGGGAAAGTAACCGAGTTGTACACATGCGGTTTCAGTTCGACCGATAAGTACCAATGTGTATTTTGGGTGGTGGAATCTATACGTAATAATCAAGTGGTAACCCTACATTTCTTAGAAGTAATACTAAAGGAAGCCTGATCCACCAACCCGCATTGAACCAGCGTGTGAACCTTCTCATATCTGTTGATAGAGTGAAGACCAGCAGCAGACCAAGCAGTGGAACATATGTATATGAGGTTGATATTATTATTTATTATTAGGCCCCCGGCCATGCTTCATTGTGGCTTAAACTAAAATAACTTCGGATAACCTATTCCCGAGCTTTCTTCACAACTTTAGGAGATGTATTTTTTTTCGCCCGGAGCCTTAATTTGTTTCCTAAAATAAATGTAGAACGCTGATTCGCTTATTAGTACCGTCAATCCGTCCAGCAGTTACGGAGATTAGCGGAAACAAACAGACAGACATTTTTTTTTAATTGCAATTTTTGTTGTGACTTGTAAAAAGACATAATATGCATTTGGTAGAAACCTGTTATTTTAATATTACAAATAGGTATTATTCATACGTATAGATTTGGCTAAAATCACCAACGTATAAATGGAGGGGATTGTGTCGCGGCAGAGATTAAAGCCATATTGGACGTGCAACGATTAGTGATGCTAAAATATTATTATCTCTTTCACCATATTTCAACGCGAAGGATGTTTTACTGCTATGGAGGTCGCATCGCAACGCATCGATCGCAGCACAATTACATGACTCGACGGCGACGCGGACGGTGCAATCATTTACTGTCATTATTCTCCTATCTGCAGAGGGTGTTCCAGAAAGGTGTTGTAGTACTTATAGTATGTGCAAACTGCAATTATAAAACACGTTTAAAAGTTGCCTTTCTGTTATAATAGCAACCCATATATGTCCCACTGCTGGGCACGGGTCTCCTCTCCTCTATCAAGAGAGAGAGGGGGTTTAGGCCTTAATTCACACACGCTGGCCTAATGCGGGTTGGTGAATCAGACATGTCTTTAGAATTTCTTCTAAAACATGTGGGTTTCCTCACGATGTTTTCCTTCACCGTTAGCAGATGGCGAATCATTTGCTTAGTACATATAAATTCCACAATTCTTCCTGTTATTGGTTTTTAATTCACGGGAACGTTCGTATGTGTGACTTCTATCATCTTTCTGATTTACGTACCGACCTTCATAAGAGTTATTTTGTAATCTAAATTAATTATGAAAGTCCTTTATAACTGTTATTTTGAAAGTTCATAATATATAATCATTCGAAGTAGAATCGTGTTATTGGCAATAAGACATATTATTGATTGACTAGATACAAAATAATAGATGAATTATGATTTTAAGTTACAAAGTTACACTAATAAAATTTATACTTCCATAAGTATTACTTTGAAAGTTAGTAAAATTACTTCTACATTATCATTTTAATATTATAAATTAATTGACATAATCTTCCTGACTTGCTTACGTTCTTTATGTACCTAACATTATATTTGTTACTTGGTAACCTAAAACTTGCTGTATATATATGACTAGAGGACGCCCGCGACTTCGTCCGCGTGGTAATTTCGAATATTTTCCCCGATTTTGCCACATATCTCACTACTGCTCCGCTCCTTTTGATCATAACGTGATGTTATATAGCCAAACCCCGGGTGGGGCCAAAGATGGTTAGACTAGGCTTTTTGTCAATACATTTTTAATAAACGTCCGAAGTTATTATATTATAAAACAATTCATAAGTGTAGTTAACAGTGACAGAGATAATAAATATGTTAGATTTAATACGGAGCCAATTAATGAGAAAAAATCCGCTACTGAGCGCATTCATCGCACGTTTAATTCATTTATATGTATAGAGCACATAATGTTGGAAGCGCTAGTGTACGGAAACAACTGTCGGACTGCGGACCACCACCACGCTCTAGATACAACATTTGCAAAACCGACAGTTTGCGTATTCTACTTTAGCCTACGTTTTTTTACAGTAACGGCGTAACTTCTATCATTTAAAACATCAAAGTAGTGTTTTATCTGAGCGTCGCAGTGCTTCGGAGGGCACGTTAAAAGGCTGCAATGTTGGGACGTTGGGTGGTCAAAGTAAAAGATGTTATTACGTTCAATATCCGAGCTTTAATGCTTCAACTTACTAGCTATGTTACACTTATATGAGTGAATGAGGAGCGATGCGTCACACACTACAAGGTGATCTCCAGTGTTGACCGTCGTTAGATTGTGACAGAGGCCTTATTGCAGCGATGTGTCACCAGGTTGGTTACTAACTACTCGATAAGTGATCATCGAATCAAAATTTGCAACACCGAAGAGCAACTAATTTTAATACTAACTTTCAAAGCTTCAAGCTACGCAGAAATTTCACAGTTAATATTTTGAATAAATCAACATTAACTAATCGCGGTAAATCAATACTAATGATTTATTAGAAAGCGGTATCAATTGTGAGTAGTAAAAGTCAATTACTTTAAAAAAATAAATGTAACTTAATAACCGGGTAATAAATCTAAAAAGCGCAATATATGGTTGGTTTTATAGACAGTATTGCTAGTTGCGGTGTGCAAGCGCATTCGCCTCACTTTCACACTTTCACTGGGGCGACGCCCTCACAGCCGCACGCGCACGGCTCACCAACAATGCGACTGAACGTTGCCAAACTGATTATTCAATACACACGTCAACAAATATCAACAAACGAAAACGCATTCGCAAATATGGAATACCTACATTTTTCACACCCGGATCTTCTAAAGCACATTTAATTTGTCGGTGTTTTTACAAACTTGCCATGAAATTGTGAAATCGATGAGCTGAGTCACGACCTTTCTAACAAGAGTAAATAAGACTATAATCCAATTTAGATAACTGCAGATTGAATTTTTGGAGATACTCTTAATGCTCACGGAAAATAAATATTGCGACCGAATTATTGTTGACTTGTATCTATTTGATATAACAGTACATGTTCGTGATGGCCGAGATAGGCATCATTTGGGATTACACAAAAACAAAGACATCGATAAAAGGTACAAAGCTGGAAGCATACAATAAGGTTTGCAGTGAATGGGACCATTGAGCAATCAACGGTAAAAATAAGCGAGTAACAACAAAAAACAGATTGAACGGTAACAGCAGTACAGTAAAAAAAATATAGATCCTTTGTCTTGTGCATCTGAAGCGCAAGCATCTCTCGTATGGTGGCAATTAAGCTGCAAAACGAACCATATTATAATGTTATTAAATACTGCATTTACATGTACTCATAAGACGAGCAAAAACACACATGGCGTTCTTATTGCAGATAATCGCGATGCATCCGAGACTTCCAAGTGAACGCGGTATCACGCCGCTCTGAATCATACCCTCTGTCGGTATATAACCTTGTTTAGTTCGAAGGCTTTTGGTGTACCTATTTATTTTGACTACATGTCGGCTGCGGTCGACCGGTGCGGCATCGCTTCAAGGCCCACTTGTCCCTTCAGTTCTGAATACGGACCCGGTTAACCTCCAAAGATACAAGTTTTTCAACGTACTGCAGTAGCTTTTTAAGCTTCATTATTCGAAAAAAGAAAGAGTGATATGAGGAAGAGCGCGCATTGAGCTGTATTTAAACCGTACTTAATTTTATATTAACTTTTAAGAAGTCTGTTACTCTGATTTGATTATTTTTCATAATTTCTTTTATTGGCTTGCATGGCATTAAAACCCATGCACATTTTGATTAGCTGCCCAATGTCATTTATTTACCATTATATTTTTATTTTGACAATATTTTATTCTGTTATTTTTCATTTAATTCATCTTTTGTAACAAAGAATATTCAAAATTCTAAAGTTACAAGTTGCAAGTATTGTAAAATTCTTACCGCAAGATTAGTGATTGTCTTAATTGTTACAAAAAGCAAATTGAAGCAAAAATAAGAAACGATTTAGAAAGTCTTATGACTATTATATTATCTAAACTCGTGTTACGCGCAGTAAACGCTTTCGTTGCACCTGAATTTGAAATCGACTTTCAATTACTACGTAAATTGATGTTGCTTTTAAGACTTTCCACTTCTTCGCAGTATTAAAACAATTAATATTCATAAAATTATAAATGCGAAAGTTATCTGTTGTGTTTTCACGGCTGAACAGATGTTAATAAATTTTGGCAAGGTGATAGATAATATCCTGGGGAAGGACATAGGGTACCTACACGCAGACAAAACCGAGGGCAAAATCTAATAGTATTAAAGAGAAATAACATTTTAAGAAAAAACATTAACAAAGCTTACATAAAATAACGATAGAAGCAGTGCAAAGTATTGACTGCCATTGAATACAATAATCCAATCATAATACATGTACCGTTAACCATTGGGGAGTACCATGAGCATGTTTAAAGTTCAAGGTCAGATTCTGATCACATTTAAATATACTTTTTTCAAGAATGTACTGGATTGATGCATACCTAATATTATATGTATAGCCATTCTACTAAGCATTTTATTCTAGTTATCGATCGTTCTAGTTACGAGTAGAACATGCTTATCACCACATGCTATTTTCCCGCCATAAGATCCTTGCATTGTTATACATAATTTGCAGCCGTATGTTTGAAAATACACGATACATTTCGATAATTAGATGGTGCAAGATAAGTAAATTATGCAAACGGGTCTTTTGTGTACAACCGTGGCACAAGGACAATAGTGCTATGGATAGGTTAAATACAGATCATTGTGCTGGCATCGGCATCAAAAGGATCTCTTTGTATACGGAAAACAATAACACACGTCTGTTAGACCATATGAATGGTAAACAGAAGACTTTAATATATAATCTTAATAGTTCATCGTGTAACAGAATATCTAGTGTATATTATCAGATCGATCAGTGCTTCAAGTTTCTATTATAAGTTTGTTCGTATCAATATCCCCTTCGACATTGACTAAGGAAACTCGTTTATTTTGTTAGTTTTGATTCTTGTGGATATAATAGCTTTTGTCAATAGTCTTTGGTCATGCAATGTTTTAAATTGGGCACGATTTGACACGGAAATATTTTTAAACAGCTTTATTTTTTTAAGATAGATTGACGAGATAGCCATAAAAAGCTAAAAAGCGTTTAAGGCAAATATGACAAGTTGATTTACTAAGTAGAATAGCGCTTAGAAACATAAATAATTATTTATGAACGGCTGAAATATAAAAAAAATAGGTATGGCAGGTAGTTTACAAGTAAGCGTGAACATTGAAAGAAGGAAAAATCGACTACAATACAGTCTGAAGACAACAATTAAAGGTTGTTTACAAGATCGCATGAAGAAGCCATAAAGCAGGATAACAAAAAAAACTGTTCTCGTTTAAGAAATTGGATGCGCCAGTTCACTTAATGGTTTAGCCGGACGATGCTAATTGCGTAAGAGGCGTATATAACGAGGTCTTAATTGGAATGCGCCCCAATTAATGTGGACTACGTTCGTTCGGTGAGAGTCCATTTTGGAAATTGGAACGTGTGTTTACGCGCTGGTTCCCGGGTGAACGGCCGCCCGGTGAAAGTCGGGACGCGGATATGGGTCAGGTGGTCATTTACCCTCAGGTAACAGGCGATGTCGCGTCTCTTTTATAAATACCCCACTCAAATCGTAGAATGGTGTCAAATTATAACAGCCGTCTCTTTTCAAAGAAAAATTTGCCTAAAAATATTTCAATAGCTTCCACGGCACATATTTAATAGTCATCTTATTCAAAATAAGGTCTTTGGCTTTTACTAAATAAGCATTCTTAAGGTTGTTTTTATTTGTACTTGAAAGGTTTTATAGTGAAATCTTAACCGGGTTTGATACTGGTAAAACCAGATATACAATTAGACACAATATGGCATAGGTGTTTACCTGCATTTAGTGCGACTTTACGGACCGTGTCGTCGGCTCGGCACAAGAAAGCTTCATACATAACAGTATAAACCGAATGTAACTGTGCATATACCATTTACTTGATTTTCAAAAATTCGTCCCAATAAATTAAGCAAGTGATCTTGCTTCGACAAGATGTCACATTCAGAGGCGCTAACATTATGCTACCCTTCCGCGAAACAAACTTTTCTACAGTACCTTCCTAATTAGAGAATACTTCGGAGAATCAAGCAGTGACAGCGAGAGTACAATAAATTTATTGATCATAATTCTATGAACCAGTTGGGAAACAACCATTCGATTCGTTGTTTCTAATTTCGTGTGCATCTCTGAACATTCTGGACCCCATGCGGCGTCGTTAAAAGAATTGATTACCATAATAGTGACGGTAATTATTCTTTCTGTCCGTTTTTGGATCCGTCGACCATGAAGGTGTATGTATGGCATAAGACCTTGGTGCAAGCCATACGCTCAAAGCAATTATACTGTTTTTATAGTATTAAGTGGCTGCTTTCCATTATAAACTGATGCTTTATACTTTCATTCAACACTGTGGGAAAAAATACCATAAGAACTATTTCGTATTGTCCCACCAAGTTTCTAACTTACATAAGGGACTCCAAGGACAAGTCGACTTTCACCTCCCACGGTGCTACAAGAGAAAGCCCACTATTTCGAGCGAGGTTTTTTTTACATCCTATGACCCCTTTCACAAGCTGCGTACAAACCGGCGCGTCAAGGACGCTTCCACAAAAGAGGTAACTACGAAACAACTCACACAAATTGAGTTATTGCCGGAACGTTTTAAACAGAAACATTAAATAAAGCAAATGGTAGGTTACCTTTGAATAGAGAGTGATCAAAGGATAGATAAAAAGCGAATTCCGCGTGAAGGATCCAAAGGCTTGAAAGCATTCGTGCGTGCGATCGCCTTACATCTCGATAAGGATATATTGAATACATTGAACGATGTTTATCTCATAGACGTAGCCTTCTAATGAGCAATGATGACTGATAGTAAAAAATACAGTCGCATTTCGGTTTATTTATTATTTGGACAAGCAATAACTAGACGAACCCTTACAGTTATTTTTTAGAACAACGTAAGCTCAATTCTGTTTCTATTTTTCTTTCGTTTGTAATGGACTGTCTATAGTTATAACTTCTTCAAAGCGTTTATTACTAACAAACAAATTAAATATATTGAATGGCTTCAAGGTCGTCGGTAAATGGAACAGCGTTAATGGACGGTTCATTTGACCTGTTTATTTTAGTGCATATTGCTACCGTTTTTGGAAGTCCTAAGGTCTTCCTTATTGCAGTCACGTATTATGATGACGATTCCATAGTAGGGTCGCGTCATCTTCTTAGAGTTTCCTGTATTACTTATATCAGATATTGTCTGCTTTTAAGAATTTTGGGTGACATTGTTTTATACAGCAATACTTTGTGAAAGAAGAGTAAATAAACATTACAATTTAGTAAGTTACCCTGACTGCTAAGTAAGAGGTTGTGGGTTCGATTACACCCAAGATAAAGTTATGAGCTTAGTGTGATGAGCACGGTTCTTTGTATGTCGAAATATATTTGTATAGTTACTAGTTGTCTGGTTACCATCTTACCATAGTACAGACTCTGTCTAGTTTGGGATCAGATGATCGTGGGTGTGAGTAGTCCTATGATATTAATAAAATTAAATTACTTACTTAAGTATAAAAACAATGGCTTCCAAATCAGTTTTAAACAAATTTCGATCGATTTATTTTGTTTATTTTGCAAATTGAAAAGCGCTTTGCATAAGGACATCAAAAGAAATCGCAATAATAGATAAAATAATAATATACCTGAAATTAGTACATGTAGTATAAAATCTAAACCAAGGAAAACTTTAAACGCAGTAGGTATGTACGCAATACAACTTAGAAAATCGATTTAAGACTCAAGACGCTAGACTAAGAACCGAACAAACGGCACAATTTGTTGGAAAGTTAATAGTAAATAATCGAGTATTTGGCGCCAACACTTAGAAAGCGTGGCTTAAACCGCAGACGTTGGGAAATAATTCCTTGGGAATTTATCAACACTATAATATAACATTGCATTAAGCAATAATAAAAACTAACTTGATGGCAGAAATTCAATGGAAATTTGTGTATGCTATTGAGTAATTAACATAGATGCAAAGTTAAAATAAAATGCTAGAGTATTTTAGCATAGTGGGTATGCTATTGACCAAAAAGGCGTTTCATCTTTTCTTACATATCTACTAACATTTTGTGCGATTATGTTTTCTATATGGTGTTTTTGTTGCGATACTTTATTACCATAAATTGTAACCATCTAGCAGTAAAAAGAGTGCCCTAAAATTCTTGCTTGATCTAATCTTAGACTTTACCCCTTTCAATGTTTAGTCACCTAAACCTAAGACAATTTAGCTACTTCCATTTATTTGAAGCGTCACGGTGTAACTTATACCAAAAATATCATCATACCAACGTAACTTTGAGAAACAAACAGAATAGAAGACTATAAAAAGCTGCAACTTCATACAATGTGAAGTCGTTTCCTAAAAGTAATATTAAAAGAATGCTCAAGTCGGACGTCATGGAGATCCAAAAAAAGAACTGACTCTAATAATGTTAAAGTACGGCGTTGACTTTTTGTAAAAAATGATATAGCTTTATATAAAGGCATACTTACTCAAAGCTCCAAAAGCGCCGAAAGCTCTCCGCTTACCTGTAACAAAAGTAAATAAGGATTATGTAGTAAAAGGTTAAATAGATATAATAGCTTTATATCTGTGAATAGAGTATTGAATATCAACAGATAAGGATTTCATTGAGATAATTGGTAAAGTATCAAAGTCGTGTTCAATGTATAAGGCTAAGTGATCGTTTACCACGATACAATGTTATTTTATATTTGTAAATGTATTATTTATTTACGATAAGTTGATCCCAAATAATGAGAACACAGTTATAAGAAGATTAGATAAGCGTTTTATTGAAACAACCTTCTATATAAGTACTGCCATAGTTAGTACAATCAATAGACATTACAGTGGTTAAATAATATATTAATTTGCCACATAATGAAATTATTGGGGATGTGAGGCTAAAGAACAAATACGCCAAAGTCGCTAACTTTAGTGTGTGTCAATGGCAACTGTTTAAAATCAGTCTTATTAGCCAAATTTGTTGGTATAAAGGGAGATAAGGCGTCAAACCAGCAAGCCCGACTGTAGAAGTACCTCCACCTTACAGAAGACCACAGCCAAATAACTAAAAACAGTTGTGTTATTGTACAGGTCTTCAGAGCTTATTTAGAAATGCGTTTTTAAAGACCCGAGTGTCGCATATTTGATCCTTCTCGAACAAGTATTTCTAAAATCCGCAAAAATAGTCTCAATGTGCGATACAATGTCCGTGTGGTGACGGATTAAGAATACAAATGTCACCACCCCTTCCATCCCGAGGGTGTCGTAAGAGTCGACTAAGGGAGTAAGTGTTATCCACCGCAAGAGAGGGAAAACTCGAAACAAAACCCTATACCAATCCGTCTGGCCAGCGTGGTATAGTAGGCTAATATCCCTCTAAATATTTGGAGGAGACCCGTGCCCAGCAGTGGGACGTTTATGGGTTGAGATGTGTGTGCGATACAAGAATTAAATGTTCGTCAACAAAAAATAACCAGTTGACTGAGTCAGTTTGTGATCATGGCCAATGCAAGCTGGTTGAACTTGAAGTTCAAGCAATCAAAGATGAATTACAGTTTGTTGTTACGAGAAAGTGCAGTGCAGTTAACAATTAAATAAATCTACCTATATTAATAAATCATTGTTTGCTTATTATACTAATTAAAAATATTATTGATTATAAAATATACGATGTGTTTATTAGAAAATAAATTGCAAAGAAGTAGGGTTGCTCGAAACGATCGAACGAGATTTTTTTTTTCTTATTTAAACATGACAACTCCAGCACTAGAGAAGCTCTGTGTTGCGAGGGACTTTACAAGCATCCAATTAACGGACACAAATTACACCCAGACTTATAACAACTCTTTGTGGGTCACACAAAGTTTTGTCCCTGTGTGGGAATCGAACCCACAACCTCGTGCACAGCAGGCACATACTATACCCACTGGACCACCAAGGCAGTCATCGTTAGAAGATGAGATGTATCGATACAACGGACTTATTCAGGATGCTATGCTTGTTCTTTAAAGGGATGCCTTCAAAAAAATCTAAGATAAACACTTCATAAACGAAAAAAACTAGCTCGAGTGATAATGATTGTTAAGATATATTTATATTAAAATAGTAAAATTTTCAAGAATGATTTATGCGTTATACAACTCAGGCGCTTGGTCAGTATGTCAAGTCACAGCGATGCGACCACTACCAATGAAATCATTTCGAGAATATGTAATGCGGTATTATTTTTTTTGTTTATGTGAATGTTTTACAAAAAATAATTTAGCTAAATATATGCATCTGTGTCGAGTTTGTTAGATAAATAGTCAGTTGAAAATTTATGTATCGAAGAAAATTCTGGTTCTTAATTTAGGATTAGGCTAGTTTTTCTAGGCTATCTCAATCGGGTATTTTTATGGTAGCATAAAAAGGAAGCTACCAGTCTACGTAGGGAATTTGGCACTACAGCTTACAGATTGGCGAACAGAATATCAAGGACAGAGCGACGTAGAAAAGAGAGACTCGGCAGGTTGACCACTGTGTCGGATATATACAAGTAATAAAAGAGAGATAAAAATATGACTATAAGGATGTCTTGTGCAGTCCTCTTGCGATGTATTTATCCCATAGACCTAGTATCGAGTTATTGACTGTGTGATTGCTAGTTAATCTTTGATGGGGATTAGCCTTATTAAGGAGCCATATTTTAATTTATATTGGTAAACAACATTATACATTTTTGTTTACCAATATAAATTAAGATATGGCCGTTTTGGCAGGAATAAATACCTATAACATATCCCATTTCAGATATATCTGTCATAATAATATATCTTTGTTGATTATTATTATCACGCAAAAATAGACAAATAAAACAAACACACTTTCACATGAAATTAATAACATTAATTAAAATAAATTTAGCGTTATTTCAATGAAACCTGATTATTAAATTGCTAATTTATTTGCATGCTCCTTTACAATCACCGTACGCCAAACAATAAATATATAATTCATAGTACCGGCATGCTCTCGCGCATTATAATAACTTGGTCAACATCGCCAACGTCCGGAAGACTTTTGCTTAAATCAACGTGACCACAGACAAGATTAACGGCCGCCATTAACTTTCATCACTTCACACAAGCAGATATTTCAATATAACCGGATTCACTGACAAAACTTGATATATATTGACTTTAGGAAGTTGCGGAGAAAATGTTTTCGCGACGATTTATGGTAGGTACGTATAATCAAGTATATACTTTATTCGATTGTCTTGTTGGCTGCTAGTCTTTTCATTCTGTAAACATTAGCAACACATACATGACATACTGCTAGGCACGGGTCTCCTGTATCAAGAGAAATAATTTCTCCTGGTCATATATTGGCAATAAAATCGAACCGGGAATCGTAATAATCGGACTCCAAACATCAACGCGGCAATTAATAATATCAAAAATCATTTTTAATATTCCTCGATAAGTCGATATCCTCGATAGTTGACTACAGATCATAAGAATCGGGATTTATTTGATTGATTCAGTGGCCTAACAGTGATATATTTTGTTCTGTCTGTGCTTTAAAGTCATTGTTCTAGAATACCGAATTTTTTATACTAACAAGGTGGCAAACAAGCATACGGCCCGCCTGATGGTAAGCAGTTACCTTGACCTATGGACGCTTGCAACACCAGAGGTATCACTCGCGCGTTGCCGACCCTTTTAAAACCTTATAGGCAACTCCTTAGTTGAAGAACCCCATAAGGTAAACCAATACACAGAAGGAATTTCGTCTGCTAATTACTACCTACTAGTTATTTGCTTGTTGTATATCCAGTTTGTTTAATTCGTCTGGTGGTTATATGTGGCCACCCGGTCGAAGAGTCAACACATTTGATTGAATTATACATGCATATTACGTACCAATAGTATGCACAATAATTTATAGAACAGACCTACATGGTAGTGAATTTATAATGTTGCATTTCTGTGAATGGGGACATGGATGTAATAATTTCCAACATGAAAGAAAATTCTGAACAAAAAAAGGTTAATATACTGGAGGACAATTAGACCACCTACTCAATTTGTATCCGTCACTGTGTTTCGAAATAAAAACTTTTTAAATATTTTTTTTATGATTGTGTGATTGTTGTTAAATGAAATAATGCATTTTTATACATACACAAGAAATATTAAAAATGAATTAATCATAAAATTCGGAGAGGCAATTTTTTTTTATCTTATAAATAAATATAAATAAATAAAATACTATGAAATATCGAAATAGCAGTTAGAACGTCATGCAACAAGCCAGAATGGAATATCTATTGTTTGTATGACCTACGGCAATGTGGCTTCAAAAATACTAAAATCTTAGTAAAAATGACGTATTTTTTTTAAATTACCAAGATTAATCGAATAAGCTGTTTTTTCTAAATAATATAAAATAAAGCTTTGTAATAAACGAAAAGCAAACTTGATAAAATAGAGCATAATTGGTTTAAAAAATAAAATGTAAAATTTTATTCGAGTAATCGTAGTAATTTAAAATAAAAAATAACACCCGTGAGCAAATTTAATGAATATTCATGAAACGAAACCATTTGCATGAGTAATTGATAGAAGTAAAACATTACGTGACAGGTTAATCGTACTAATTGAACAGGGTGACATTATCTCGAGTAAGAAAATGTTGAATGCGTGCATAATGTTTAATGGAATTGTATTAACGGTATCATAATGTCTCACCTTATCTCAGAATGGACGACCGACTTTTTTTATATATTTAATTGATATTAAAGTGTAGGCGCCATTAAGAAATAGAAATCATAATCCAGTAAGTAGATGTCGAAAGGAAGTAGTTTATATTATAATATTAATACCTAGTTGAACAAGCTCCGCTAGGCTTGTAAAATGGAAAGAAACTTATGAAACATTTCAAAAGTAAAATCTTATCTTAATACAAAATTTTATATAAATCTTCTTTCTTTCTTTTAAAAAAGACAACTCCCGCACAAGAACAAGCTCTGTGTCGCGGGGGACGTTACAAACACAATTAAGGGACACAAATTACACCCAGACCCAGAACAACTCTTTGTGGGTCACACAAAGTTTTGTCCTGTGTAGGAATCGAACTCACAACCTCGTGCACAGCAGGCGCATCCTGCGGCCACTGGACCACCAAGGCAGTCATCGTTAGAAGTTTTTCCGATATACACTTCTAATCTGGTATTCTATACAGTAGGTACCAAATATGCTGCTGGTAATGTCTGTAAAAGATGAGAGCAGGAAAAGAAAGAAACTTGCAGGCATTAGCATTAGAATTTCTGTAATAAAATACGCCTAAAATAGCCCGAATTCATTGCACGTCCAAAAACATTGTCGTGACCAAGATGTCATTAATCGACGTTTACTAGGGTTCACTACTGCCAATATCCGAGCTCCGTGTGGTGACGATTTAAGAATACAAATGTCACCAACCCATTCCATCCCAAGGGTGTCGTAAGAGTCAACAATATCCACTGCAAGAGAGAGAAAACTCGAAACAAAACTCTATACCAAGCCGCCTGGCCAGCGTGGTATAGCAGGCTAATATCCCTATCCCAAGTGTATGGAAGAGACCCGTGCCCAGCAGTGGGACGTTTAAAGGTGAAGATCTGAAGAACGACCTCTGTACCAAACCATGGCAGTCGTACACACGACGATTATGCTACTGAGCTATTAAACCTTACTTACGGATGGATGGATGTTTGTTACTCTTACACGTAAAAACTACTGAACGGATCTGGATGAAATTTGGCACAGAGATAGATTATGGTCTGAAATAACACATAGGCTTTTTACAGCGATAACCGACATCCACGCGGGCGGAGCCGCGGGCAACAGCTAGTACATGATAAATAGACATAACAACAACAAGGTATATATTATATAATAAACATGGTGGCATGTTAGCTGTCGGTTATTATCTTTCATACATCTGTGTTCGACGCGTGTGAACGACAACATAGGAGTGCATCGCATGACTAATCTGTCTGCTTAGCATTCACACAGCAAACTGAACTTTACCGATAACATGAATCGCATGCATCGCGGTATAAATGACAGACCGGCGGTATTTAAACTGTTGTATAAGAGGAAACTTCTATCTGAACTACTATCTAACAAACTCTTTACTGGTACGATGGTAAGTTAAGACATAGAATAAGTGATACTACTAGGTAATAACAAAAGCTACAGCGACATCCAGGTCATTGCGTTTAGTCATATATGTTTGTATATTACTAGCTGATGTGCGCGGCTCCGCTTGCGTGTCGGTAACAAGTAGCCTATTCGCTATTCTAGACTAAAATCTGTCTCTATGCCAAATTTCATCCAGATCCGTTCAGTATTTTAACGTGAAAGAGTATACATACATCCATCCATCCTCACAAACTTTTACATTTATAACATTAGTAGGATTGACTGGCTTGTTGGAGGAGCTGGAGGCCGTGGGTTTGATTACCGTCCTGGAAAACATTTGTGTGATTAGCATGATTCTTTGTTCTGGGTTCTGGTGTAACAGATATTGTTTGGCTATAGTACAGGTTCTGTCTAGTTTGGAATCAGATGGCTGCGTGTAAATTTTCCCAAGGTACTTATAATTATTATCATGTCCCACTTCTCAGTCAAGAGATATGAAAGGGTTTTAGCCTTAATACTATACATGTGGGCCAAATGTAGGTTAATAAATCAGACGTGCATGCCTTTAGAATTTCTTCTAAGACGTAAGTTTCCTCACAATGTTTCCTTCACCGTACGCAAAAAGCAAATATTTTTTACAGTAAAAAGTGATATGGGTAGGTACTGACTGTCGGCCGGATTCGAACTCACACCTCAATTCGATTCGTTATATTGGTACAGGTCAGAGAAAATTTAGATCAAATTTATTGAGAGACGGAATCTCTGCGTCAGACAACTTTGAGACAGTATAATATGCGCTAAGATTTCCTGAAAATTCATGCTACAATCTGACCTAGACTGAATTGAAAGTGACATTTTTATGGGTTGTAAAGCGCTGACCTCGTACGAACTTTATAGTACATGCCTACGCAAATAAACACATCAGAACTAGAGCAGTAATAGACATGCACCGCTCTCAAGCTACGACTTCCTTATGATATCTAAATTTTATAATTTATAATGAAAGTGGTTTGCTTTAACTAAATCTGGTTATAATTCAAACAGCGGGAAGTTATGAAGTTTGTATTGGATTAATGTTGGATAAATCCGGTTTGAGATGAAGCGTAATACTTTAGGTTTAAAATAGTATGTATGCTATATTACTTCCAAGAGGAGTTAGTATGGTAGTTATGTATAGTAAACAAGCGTCCGTCATGTGTCAATAATGCACGTCACGCAAATAGCGAGCGACAATACAAGCCTCGTCGAATCAAACACATGTTTACGCATATGCACACCAATACACATTCGATACAGTAACAGTACGTTGACCGATTCAATTAATACGATGAGCGCAACGATAACTATATCCGTCTCACTCATGTCTTATGACAATGAGACGTAGAGCAAAAGAGATGGCACTACTTCCTAAATTATTGTTACTGCAACGCGCCGACGACGTAGCTGTTGGCTGTCGGTCGACCGCGTGTACATCCGCCATTTTAAGGCCAGTGTAGCGTTCGCACGAACTTGAAACGACGCGTGTGTTGTAGCATGTTAAAAACCATGGCTACGGCGGTAATAGACGATTGGACTGAAGAAAAATGTTTACAGTTGATACGTGAATATAGATCACGACCAATATTATGGGACACAAAGGATCCGTTCTTTTTTAAGAAGACTTTGAAACCGGTAGCCTGGCAAGAGATAGGCACTGTTGTCGGTATTTGCCCGGACCAATGTAAACATAAAATGATTATATTAATGTCATCGTTTCGAAGAGAAAAGGCTAAAATCATGCACAGTATAAAGCATTTAGCAGGTGATACAGGTACCTATTTGTTATAGTAATTGAAAAATACTTTAATCAATCATGTTATGTTAATTATTTATTTGTTGTGTTTTATTTTCCAGATGCATCACATGTTTATAAGAGTACATGGTTCGCTTTTAAAGAAATGGCATTTTTGTTGGACAAGGATTCTGAGAGAAAACGTCAATTAAATGTGAGCAGATGCAATAAAAAAGTAGTTTTGTTTAGTTAGGTACCTAAATGTTTAGTTTTTATATTATTAAATGTTTATTTTTCAGGAGCATGATGAAACAACTGACGACGATGGCAATTCTTCTAATATTAGGTTAACTTTTTTAAGTCATCACCTCGATACACCTCCGCCTTTACAAGCGAGAGAAAGAAAAAGACATAAACCACACACCAAAAAAGAATTAACACAAAAGGTGGCGCCGAAAGAACGAGAAGAGACTACTGTAACACAAGTTACGCAAATCACGCAACAGCAACCAATGCCGGGCCCTAGCCAAACTCCGGAAGAAAGAGACGAGGAAATAAAATCTTTCAGTTCGTTTATAGGGAACAAAATGAAGAAATACTCCGATACGACCAAAAACGCTGTTCAACAAGCTATTTGTGAAATAATATTTAAGGCAGATCAAAATTATTACGAGAACTGCTTTGAAAAATTCACAATAATAGACGATGACACGGATCCCCTGAATAAACATATCTTTGACGAAGACAAAACAATAATTAAAATACAAAATGACTCAGACAGTGACTAGTTTATTTAAGTTTTTAATTAGGCACTTATTTAGTAAACAAGACAGATTCTACAGTGATATAAAAATAAATGAAGTACATTATATTTTGTCAAATTAAAGATTATATTTCCCTTTACTTGTAAATAAAGATAATTATAATATTATTTCTTTTACTCATACTAAAAATTCTATAAGCCAACTATGTCTGTTGTGAAATGTGTGAGCTTATGTACTTCTCTAAATCTTACTATGGACATATTTTTGCGCGATCTATGTACACTTAATATATTTTTATTCCAAAGAATTTATTGTGCTATTACAAAATAGGATATCTGTTGTAAATTTGGAATTAATAAATAGGCCGTGTTGGCACATTATATAAATATACTCGGAAAATTCCCCAAAATAAAATGTTTTCGGAGCAAAATGGATCGTCAAATATCATCATTGACATATTGGCATGTCCCACTTAATAGGTTAAAAAGGTTGCGGATTGCGAATACGGCATGTGCTTTCAATGGCCTGGTTTTTGTAATCTTGATATCGATGTAGGTTTATTAGATTATTAATAAGCCCAGCTTCATTCTGTATGATTTCTTAGCATATAATTTGATTTAGATGAAAATTAGAGATGGCTGAACTAAATTCAAACTTCATTGTTCCACTTACCCCGCAGTCCTATTGATAGAAACACAGGCAAAATATCAACAAAAAAAAAATCGCGATCGGACTTCGGGAAATAACGGGCAGCCATTTTACATTTAGCCAGGGAAGAAAAAGATACTTATATTTGGGTACCGCTTCATCGAAAAACGTGTCGTTGAGCGGTGGCGATGTTGTGCCAGCTAATTCAAAAATCGAACAATCAATGGCAGCTAATTAAAAAAATGAAAATAATAGCTGCTTTGTAAATCAATGATTGTGTCAATAATGGTAGGTAAATAAATAAATATTACATTAGTGTCATAATTTAGCCGTAACATGGGATGCAACAAAATTAAAGTAAAATCAATGAAATTGTATTTTTTGTCCAGTCTTCATTTCTTTGTGATTGTTTGTTAGTAGTTTAGGTTTTGTTGCTTTTTAATTTGTAATATATAAAAATGAATCCCTATTTCCCTTTGTCACGGCATTACGCGTAAACGGCTGCTTCAGTAATTATTTTTTTGTTGTGTTTGTTTTTTTTCAGGAGAAGGTTCTTATGTAAAAAAAAAAGAAAGTTGCGCTGAAAATAGTTTAACCCGGACGAAGTCGAGGCGGGCCGTTAGTTTGCAATATAACTATTATTGTATATATCTTTGTAATATCGTTCATATTATTTTATACTTCGATGATGTTGTTTTTTCTAAAAGACAACTTCCTCACTATAGAACAAGCTCTGTGTCGCGGGGGACTTTACAAACATACAATTAACGGACACACATTACACCCAGACTCAGAACAACTCTTTGCGGGTCACACAAAGATTTTCTTGTGTGGGAATCGAACCCACAACCTCTCGCACAGCAGGCGCATACTGCGGCCACTGGACCACCAAGGCAGTCAAATGCTGACTATTCCCAAAAAGCCAGTCAACAACACACACAATGCAGATTTTTTGTACGAAGTATGTATAGATTTATTCAGTTTTGTTGGTATTGCTTATATTATAAGAATTTAAAAAATGACAATCATTTATAAGATGCTATTATATTTGTAAAATTTTAATGACGATGGAATTTCCCTTAGGTATAAATGCAATATAATGGATCTTAAAATCATTGTTAATTACTATAAATGAAAAATAATTTAAATATATTTCGCACTCGGTCAACCCATAGATATCTATGATTACAAACCTATGAACAATAAATCCAATTCCAGTAATTCAATATTCAATGTAACGGATGTCGTATGAATAATATATCAACGATGGATTATCTCGCGAACATCGACAATATAATGGTAATATTAATTGTAATTGATATGCAATTCAAATTACAAACACAATAAATACGTGCGGGCATTTTAATGTTAGAATAATAGATTTTAAATCTACAATCGTTTATATATTATAGGTACTAGTTGTTTCCCGCAGTTTTACCCGCGTTATTTTTTTTAAATTTAATCCCGTGTCACGTTTATTGTTCGTATCGGATCGTAGCGTAGTAGCCTATAATCTTTCTCAAGAATTGCAAAAATATTTTCTTAAATACGGCAAGTAGGTCCAAAGATTAATGCGTTTTAAACTTATAAACAAAGTATCAGCTTGAAATATTAATATAGCAAATTAAAGTCCAAATTATTTATTTAGGTCACACCGTGACTTTTATGCAAGTCGAGGAAAAATTGGTAAAAGATGTCTCGTCAGCTAATTTGTTGTCAGCCAGAAACAGGGTAGAGAGCAGAGCTCTGATTAGAATAAACATTGGTCGCCTTCATGTTTTTAAGGGAGCGGAATAGGGACTAGCTATGACATGAGCGGTTAAATAAATAGCAGTCTCGTCGGTAATCGAAGGGGTTCTTTGAAGTGCTTGGCGTATGTGTTATAAACTAAAGCACCCACAGAAACTGAATGACGTTATTAGCACCCGGGGTGATAGGGGTGAGGCTGTTGCAATATACACGTCATACACTTCACGACTTAAATTTATAGATATTACGTTTATTATTACTATTATAGACAACGGGAATAGACAACAATAAAGTAATATATTGCCGGTTTTTAATACTATTTGTGGACAAAAAATGGGTAAATAAAGGTATGAAAACAGATTAATAATTTGTGAACAAATCTAAGATTAAAATTGAAATTACCTGGTCGAGACCTAGTCTGGAGCTATTTGTTAGTGCTAGCTAGTCTGTATTCAGCACTAGTGACTAGCCTGAACTCGTATTTTAGCACACACGAATGGTTTAAGAAATAAAAAAATATCCATACGTTCCGACTATTAATCTGTCAAACCAAGACCTCGAAAATAAAACGGGAATTTTCGCTTCCGAGTATGCTGTTAGATATTGATATTTATGAATTTTCGTATTAGAAAATAGCTCGACTGCTATGCAAACTGACATGTTGAAAGTAGCAGGTACTTGTTTGTCTCCTGAGTGTTTAGACTTTCGTTAACGCTAAAAGGTTTCTATGTAGTTACAAAGACACAAAAGAAGCTCCAAATTCAAAGAGCAAGTCAAATGTGGTCACCGAAAGTCTTTGAATAGGTCTTTTCAAAAACAAACATTCAATAAAATACATGTTTTTTATTTTTCAATTGAATCATGATTTTTATCATATCAGACGTCATATCCATTGCTAAAGGATTGAAGAAATAAACTTTGCAATACTTAAAAATCTTCAAAACATTATACAGGTCTCAAATTTTGTACAGGAATTCTAAGGAATCCCTGTACAACGTTTGAGACCAAAAATCATTGCCTCAAGGCAATTATTTTTTTGAAATGCTTACAGGATACGACGGAAAACGCTCTACACAGATGAAATAGTCTGAAGAAGGTGGTTATATAATATTGAATGTCTTGTCATGAAAAAATAACCTTGTATTATTATAGTCCATATTTTTTTATGAGTACTTTACTGTGAAATTTTCAGACTGGCAATGACAGCAAGTATTTACATAAGGACTGAACTATGAATTATTGATAAAGTTCATGTTAAACTTACGACAAGTTGTCTGTTTATCCTCATACTACATATTCTGAGTATTCACAAGTATTGTTATCTTTACTACTCTATAATTCTAATAGATTAATAATACTGGTAATATTGATAACAGAAAATCAACTTATATACGACCGTCATTTGATTAATTACATTTATACATAATACGCATTTTGTACAATTATTGTAAACTCTATAATGAAGAAAATAAGATCGATATTAACTCTTGTGAATCAGAGAGGTGAGGCTTATGTTCATGTGTCATCATGTATTAAATGGATAATAAAAGGCCATTTAGTAATTTGTTTCACTAGGGCCGTGCTTTATTATATATTATATATGTGAGTACCATGAAGTTCCACACAATAATCAGACGCTCGGCGTTTTAAATACTTCTATGTCTACAATTTAGGCTGTGAAAGAGATAAAATAAACTAGCGTTTCATAAGTTACAGTCTTACAAATCAACATAAATACGCTTTAATGTCGTTCCAAGAAATAGTTTGAGTTATTTTATCACCGTGTATAATGGCTTCTTTATATTTTGACCATCAATACTTACGATACTTTATTACAATGTACCTACATAATATGCAGTTCAAGCCAAACAAATGATATTCTGTATCTTTATAAATGTTATCTACTTAATTCACCGAAAAATGAACATACGATTTTATTATGAAATCGTAACACATATTGTAACTTTCGTTGGAACTACTCGGAAGCAAAAAAAAATTGCTTGTGAAATTATGATTAAGAATTAAATATTTTGTTAATTGTTTACCAAAATTTTTGTTGATAAAAATCTAGGCTCGTCAATGAATCTTCTTCTTGTTATCGTTTGGTTAGTGGTCAACCTAGTGACAGAGTTATTTAGATTGACGATATTTAGGCCTCTGTCTTAATCTACGACTGACAAGTCGAGGCAGACTTTTAACGTGTCATCCGAAGAACGGAGACGCTCAGAAGAAATAATACTATGCGGTCACCCATTCATAGGGTTGCCGCGCCATTGGCAGCTTAACCCGCTGATCGTTTACTGAACAGCGAGTGAACCTATATATTATTAGTGTTGTAAAATTACATGACAAAAGTTCTTAATGTTGGTAAGTCAGTCAGCTAATTTCTTTTTTTATATTTGCATGGCAATGAGTAGATAGTGCATTATACATTTACTGTTTCTACAAAGCTTTTGTTGTTAGCAACGGAAGTAGAACATCGAATCGAAAGTCCTGTAGCGAGCCAGTTGGGAGCGTTCTAACTCCCCTCATTACTTAGTCCCGCATTCAAGTTACGCGGGTCATTAAACAATTTCAATAGAACTTTGAAACTTGGTTTCCCACAGATCTAATGTTCCTGGATGAGGCACAGTATTGCTTTTATGCTGTAAGTACAGTTTGAAGTGTTTACTTACGGTCGAGTTTAACAAAGATTTATGCCAAAAAAATTGAATTGTGAATTCTAAAGTGGCGATGATGGAAGCGGGCTAAAAAAAAAAGAAGAAACCACCTTATATCAAGTGATCACATTTTGGGGAAAATAATATAGAGATATAATATAAGAGAGATTTGAGATTTAAATTCCAGTTTAAAAAAGATGTCATCACATATATTCAATATAGATTAATTCTCAAGGTCAAGACCACCGATTATTCGACCTGACCGTCTAGTTCATTAATAATTTCGGGAGTACATAAACGGCAAACACTTTTAGCAGTCAACATGAATAATCTATAGCAATTTTGCAAGGTATGTAAGGCAAGATCCAGTTTTTGGTAAACAAAACTTTAATATATTCAGGGTTTACCGGACGCAATCCAGACAAAACATCCAATATAATCGGCTTTTTAAATAAGAATATTCAGAGTGCTATTCCAGGCAAATATGTCGTCTATATACAGAATGACATTTTCTCTTATTGAACTCGGTGAAAAGGCACTGTTAGATAAAAGGAAACGCTTCAGTAGCCGAGATATATACCTACTTGAAACTGAGTATCTAAAAAGTGACGTCACAAGAGATTTTTATGAAAGACTTTGCTCTCGTTATTATATTTTGAAAGGGCACACAAATGTCAAGGTTTGGTATTAATTGGAATATATAAATAAGTTTGTATAAGTTGTAAAAACGTACATATTTATGAGATATATAAAACAATAATATATTCAGAGATGAGAGAGACGACGCCCTTCACATCTGCCATACCCATAACTGTTGTGCACTTGTATGAGAAACGAGGTTATATTATTTTTGGTTCATGACTTCTTGACTATAAACAGAACCTGCGACCTACGACTTTTGAATAAATGAGGGAAGTGAGTACTTGATTTGTTCGGCGATACTAGATGAAATACCTCAACTGCTTTAAAAAAAACTTAATTGTGTTATTATAACGTTTTACTATACCGAGGATTTTTTTTAGATTTGCAACATATGAGTAATTTCCTAGCAACTCCAGCCTATGTACACTTGTAGTAACACACACGCATCTATACGCCACAGGTACCACCTAATTAGTATAAAAACCAGTAACATAGCTAATAAATTCGACTTTTTATTAGAAGCCCAATTTGCTATCATTACTCTGTTATCTATAGACAGTATGGGAAATTAATAGGCTATTACTATAGCAATACAATACCAATTACGAGCTAATAAAGAGAATTACTTTGGCCGAAAATTCCTTTCCTTTAAATGTCAGAGCGGTCACCAGCGTTATTATTTCCGCAGGGAGTCCTATCTCGTCAAAAATCTACAACAATCTAGTTATCGTCAGGACACGCCCAGTCTCGAATTATACAGGCGACGTGCACGATCTTCATTACACGCACAAATGACCCATAGTTGTAAAGGTCACGAAGTGAACGAGTAATGAAAACAGTCTTAAGATCTAACGAATGAAGCTTATCGTGACATCCCCCACGCATCATAGCATCGTACAGACGACAATGGGCTCGAGGAATTGGGACTTCGGGGACACGTATTTCACTCACAAACAAATTGTGTTTGTTTTTATCTTAGGTAATTATCTCAACTGTGATGGAATCTTAAAAACTATTTAAATAATAATTGTGTCTTAGAAACATGCTTGTTAGGAATTACAATTTACTTAAAGTTTGGATTAGCCATTTACTATGAGCGTATGATTTTGATGTTTGTAAAACTGTTCGAGATTTTTAAAATCGACAATTTTTTAATTGTAAGTGTTAATCATTTTAATATTAATTTGGACACTCAAGTCAATCAAGCGTCTACCTACCTAGAATTAAGTTATATATTTTTGTATAGGTGTCTTCCAAACCTAAATATTGAACGGAGTAAGCTAAGCTGTCGTGATAGAATAAATCAACGCCATTTCCCCATTATGTCATCTACTAATACCAACATTAGTGCTACACGTCAAGTTTAATAATGATATAATTTGTCGTTATTATTTTACGACGCAGTATCAAGGGCGGAGCACTGTCGGTCATCTATCATAATTTATGACTAAGCAAAACAATGCACGAACTGTTTATATAATGTTAGACAGTAAGCAATAACTATTGTCTTATTGATCATAATCTATGTGTTGTGCGCCTTGACGACGCATTTATCGCACGCTTTTATTCCGAGCGAATCAATAAGTCATAGTTGATGATTCAGTACAACTTGGCATCAATTAAGTGACGAATCGAACCTTTGTACTCTAGATTTTGTGGAGATTAGTTAAAGAGTATATTAAACGTGGAAGATTTGTTATAGACTTAGTTTAGCTGGCGCAGAATTGAGGTCCAAGTGGGATTACGTTAACGAGCTCATAATAGGATTACGTACGTCGATGTGCCCCAGTTTCGACGGCGCACCGTTACCAGACAGCCCACACCCGTCGGCAGTCTGTGACAATATAATGATTGTGTATTTATCGATGCAACGTATGTTAAGTGCAACGCAACTCTATTGGCTCTAGTCAGACGTTCAGTGATCTAATAAACAATAAATTCTGATACTAAACAAAGTCTTACACTTGGACCTATTGGCTAATAATAAAATAACTTTTTGTTTTTGTATTTTGATCTTATTGTTTTCGGGGTTCAGACTGCTAGCTGCTAATGCTACATTTTATTGTATCTTTACATATGTTGTAAAGATACAATAAAATATAGCATTAGCCCTCGCTCTGGCTGTCTGTACGCTTAGATCTTTTAAACTACGTAACGGATTTTAATGCAGTTTTCAGTTAGCAATAGATAGGGTGATTCAAGAGGAATGTTTATATGTATAATAGTCGGTCTCGACTGTTATCAGTCGTTAGATCACGACAGAGGCCTAAATACGGGCGATCTCAATAACTGACAGAGTTATTGAGATCGCTCATATTTAGGCCTCTTCTCTCTAGACCAGGTTGGCCGAAAACCAAACGATGTGAAGAAGAAGATCTATAATATAGCATATATTAATAGAGAAATAAAACAACCGATGCGAAGCGAGGGCAGATCGCTAGTATAAATATAAAGTTAGAGCAGTAACCGCAGCCTTGATATGCCATTGCATCCCTAGCACATTGCCAGTCTGTAAAATATGAAATCGCTGTATTTATCGTCCTATTAGAAGAAATTTCGTCTGCATCAAATCATATCTAATTGTGCTCTGGAGATCCAGATCTGGAGAATTATAGCGTATTGCTATATTTGTTTTGAGGAGTAAAATAAGACGATGATAATTGCTTGTAATCCACTTTTGAAATGACTGTCCGGCGTTCTTTAAACCGAACGGAAGTCTTGTAAATTCGAAAAGTCCGAACGGCGTTATTATCGCTGTTTTCTCTGGTTCAGCGACAGCAATCGAATAGAATGCTTTCTTTATATCGATTTTACTGAAAATGGTTTTTCCGCTTGCGATATACGTAAAATCTAACAGTCGTGGCAATGGGTATCTATCCGGTACGGTAATTTTGTTGAGTGCGCGGTAGTCACCGCATGCTCTCCATTCGCCATTTTTCTTCTTGACCATATGAAGTGGGGATGCCCACTCACTGCTTGAGGGTCTGCAAATTCCCATATGCATCATCTCCTTGAACTCTTGCTTTGCGATTTTGTATTTGTCTGGAGGAAGAGGACGTGCCCGTGTAGCAACTGGGAACCCTTTTGTTATAATCTCATGCTTAACATTGTGTTTCGGAGGGTTCTTCATCGATCCAGGTTTTGTAATATCTTCATACTTTTCTAACAAGCACCTGATCGAATCTGGTAAGTTCGAGTTAATTGTTCGTATTGATGAAATATTTGCTACTATTATTCGTGCAGGCGTTTCTAATCCCGTTTCTTTGTCGATCAATTTTCGTCCGTGTATATCCACTAACAGCTGGAAATGCTCGAGGAAATCGGCTCCTAGAATCGGCATTTTCACGTCGGCGATGGTAAAACACCATTTGAATTCTCTACGGAGTCCGAAATTCAGTGTTAGCGTGCGTTCTCCATATGTGTTAATTGGGGTTCCGTTGGCGGCGTATACTTGGTATTTGCATGCGTCGCTATCATGTTCCGTGCGATTTAAAACGGAAATGTTTGCACCGGTGTCGACTAAAAATCTATAACTACTGTTTAAGTCGGTTATAGTTAGACGGTTAGCGGGGTGCATAGCACAGAGATCCGTCGCTTTCTGTGCTATTAGTAGTTTTCCGACATCGCATTCGTATTTTTCTTCCATGTACACGGCTGCCGGCATTTTATTGCATTTTGCTTGAATTTGTTATGATAATAACAAATGCCATTCTGCGGCTTTCGATAGTGCGACATTGACCGTGAGCGTGAATCATTACGTGACCGGAAACTGCTGCGTTGTCGCGTTCGAGACAGACGATTGTTGCGAAGCTCGTTTATTTCAATTTGCATCGCTGCAATTTGTGACGTCAGGTTTGTTATTAAACTGATGTCAGCTGTCGACGATATGGCGCTCGTTCGTGTATACGTTAGATTCTCGTGAATTTTGTCGGCTATTTCGCTCAGTTTTTCCAATGTCAAGTCTTCGGATACTGCAATGATAGATGTAATGGTGGCTGGGAGTTGTCGGAACCACAGGAGACGTATCGTATCGTCGTTCATCTTCCCGCTGCCTGCTTCCCGCATTTTTCGTAATAGCTGGGAAGGTTTCTGGTCACCGAGGTCCATCTCTGATAATAGCTTTTGAAATTTTCTGTGCTCGCTCTCCTCGTAACAGCTTATAAGGCGATCTTTAATAGCCGTATATTTTTGCTCGTCTGGAGGATGTGTCAGGATGTCGCTTACTTGATGGATCACCTCCTTTGGCAATTTGGCAATTACCATGTTGTACTTATATTCCTCTCCTTGTTTCTGGGGAGCCATGATTGCTTCGAACTGCGCGAACCACAATCTTGGTGAGTCAGTCCAAAATTGAGGCAGTTTCTCGGTAACTGATATCGCTGCAATACTATCAGTGCTGGCGTCGCCTTTCGCTGGAGTCGCTGGTGGAGCCATGGTGTCTTGTTTGTTTTCTATCACTTTCTAGATTTGATGCTGAAAACCAATTTGGGTTCCGGTCGTCCCGGTATTATATCAGCACTAGAGAAGCGGTAGCCAGTCGGGGTCACCAATTATAGCGTATTGCTATATTCGTTTTGAGGAGTAAAATAAGACGATGATTTTTGCTTGTAATCGACTGGTCTTTATTCTTAATCTTAATCTATTTATATTAAAACATAACAAAGGAAAATACAATTATGAGTTGGAAGGGATTAAACGATGAACGTGAGTAATGTGCAGTGACAGCACTTTGCCATATTAATGTATTTACACGTTCACACGTTTTACAATATTTGTTATGGCTGTTGCCATACCATCCACACTCACACTATCCAGGCAATGTTATACAATTGTGGTATTTTGTAGTGAGGTACTTTGCCGGACGGGCTGTTTAATTTAAGCGAGTAATCTCGCCAGCGAAACCAAGTAAATAAAAAAAAACACTCAACGAGCATTGGATTGAACTTAATAATATAATGCTCGCTAATTTGGAATTCTATAGCTATTTTGCCATGATGCCTTTTATTTTCACAGAGCCACAATACGTAGCACTGGCTTGTTGATGTGATGATAAATGAACTAGCATTGATCGTGACTTTATCTCGATCGCGTTCGAAACATTGTTGTGTCGTTACACTGTCAATATTTTGATAGAAGGTGAAAGCTCGTGAATCAGTTACGAGCCGACGACAAATTTGACTCGTAAGTATAATAATTTTCAATTCACATCACGCGGCGTAATTGAATGAACTGGCGGCGCGATCATGGCCCGCGTGCCATTTCACTCGGCCGTGACTCACGAATTAGAGCTAAGTCGAGATCGTAATTATACTGGAGTTATTTCGTGCACACCCACTCACCCAGACATGGCTAGATAACAGACGCATCACAAAACTCCGTAATTTAATCAGACCTCAAATTAAGGTCAATAACAATGAACACAATGTTGCAAAGTCGAAAGTCCGCGATTTTGCTGCGCACGCAACTGATGCAGCAAAGTATTTATTATTTGTAAATTGTACGACATTTGCGTGCATCAGTTATAAATTTGTAAACGAGCACAAATAACATTCTTGAGATAAAATCTTAGCATCATTATTTATTTAAAATTCATATAAAATATGAGACAAGACGATGAAACTCTGTTTATTGCACAGTAGTTGTTGACAGAACGAGAAATAAATTTTAATCTAAATATAAATGCCAATCAGAAGGCACTTTAAGCATTCATACAATATGACACGGCTTATGAGTTAGAGGCTTATAAGCTCGGTCCCTACGTCATTAAAACTAGATATGAAGTAGAGATTAGTTTAGAAAGTGTCGTGTCTTGAACAATGGGCAGAAGTGGAGCAGACAGCGACAGTGTTGCTCTCCAATTAACAAGATAAAGCGAATTGAGAGAAACAGCAGCCAAGCACAAAGATCAAAGTAATAATGAGGTGTTAGAAAGCCAACAATCGGCCGATGCCATCTGTGATATGTGACGCGTAGGATGATCAGGCCAGTCCTTAAACACCGTGAGGTGTGCCATGCAAGAGCTATAATATCAGATAATACATCGATTCATAGGTTTAAAAGATTTGTGTGGGTGGTAAATTTATCTGCGAGAGAATATCGACATTTAGATGAATTAAAATTTGTTTTATTTTATTGTCGAAGATATTTGTTTAGCGAATGGCAAGAAATACCGTATATGGTTTACGAATATGGTAGGAAAGCAATTATTTGTCTAATATAATTTGTTTATTATCACATAAAATTATACAACTAAACTAAAGTTAAATATGTCAAGAATCTTGCAAAAGTCACCATCATATTCCATTGAAACATTCCACCATAATAGTAGAATCTGCAGCGTGGAAAATTATTTTCATTATCAATTAGCATGATATAGTGGAACTTAAACAGATTATTAATGTTAAATAATTTACATATAATGATAATTTGTTTATTATTATCGGGTATTGCACTGTAACAACATATTGTTATACAGTTGGTTGACCGTTGCTCGCTTGAGCATTCGGGTAAAGGTGCGCCCGCGCCTTAATGTTGACAGTCAAGCACGCCTGCGCCTCGTTGCACCGCCCTAATTATTTTCGGCGCATGACAGCATGACTTCTACATCCCTGCATTGTATCCGAATGGGTAGTTGTTTTGACGTTACTTATCAATATAATACGCTTATAAAGGATACTCGACGCTTTATAGTACAAGTTAAAGGTACGGTTAAGATGTGGCATCTCAATGCAAATCTAAGCCAGTCTTTATTGCGGAGATAATAAAATGTTACCCACATATACGTTAATAGGTTTTTGTTATCCTAAACATAAAAGTTAACGAATCTCATTCTGGCCGGAAATCATTATTAATTTGGAAACATAAAAAAGGACGAGCTTTGTAGATGTTACCTAATTTAAATAGGTTACTGAACTAATTTGACAGACTATTTTAAGAGACGATTTGCTGCCTACGCATGCTTTTTTAACAATTTGGATGAAGCCGAAGAAAAGTATAATCCTAATAAGAATCAGTAATTAACTGGCGTCATGACCATTATCTCTTGGCATCATGCCCGATCTAAAAACGACGTTTTAAAAAAATTACACGAATACTTAAACGACCGTACGTCACAGGAAATTTATGATAATTGTTCATATATTTAAGTCTCAATTCATTATTTTTTTTATGCCTTCTGAAAAAATATATTTGTATCAAGACCAAGTGAATGAATAATAGAGGTAATTATAACGACACTATACTCTGCATTATGTCTGCTTTACAAATGGTGTACTCTATCATAATAATTTAGTAAATATAAACAGGCATTTTTTAATATCTGACACGAACATAGCTAATGTCGAGGACCCACAAAATTATTCTGATGTCAAACGCAATTTATAGCGACCTTCCACTGTGGTCACGCCCTTCTAAAAACCTTTGCGCAACTGACACCATGAAATTTTATCATAATTTTATTATATCTTAATCAAACTCAGAACTCACATTTTTCTTCATGAAGTCAGTCAGAAACGGCAGGTACGAGAACAAAATTCGTTCGCTGCCGGAGAGTAAACGGAAATTAATCAATTTGCTTTCGGTGCAAATGCCAGAAGTCGCCCAGACGTGAGGCGAAAATTATATTAGATAAGGAACGAACGATAAGTAAAATGCTACTACCAATTATGGAAAGTGGTCGCACCCCAAACTATATATGGGTGCGTATTTGTCTCTAGACCGCGCCGTTAGAGCGTGCAAATAACGTGAATGCATTTAAGTTATGTGAATGGGCATGTTACAGGATATGCGCTTCGGTGAGCCTGCCTCATCAGATGTCCCCTTTGAAAGTCCAACCAAACGAATACCAATTTCACCGCTGGCAACTGGTGCATACTACGAAATATATAGTAGATACCTACTTATATGTTTCAAAGGACGAATCGTTCGATGAATCGTGACATGAGTTGATAAGTCCTCCTTGAACGACACACCGCGCTCGAATGTTTCATAAGCGACGAACACTTTCACTATGCGGCTTCATAAATCCAGCAAGTCGAGCCGGCTAAGCAAAAACCTCATGGCGCATTGAGAGACTTAGGAAATCGAGCGCGTCTGAAACTGGTTGGGTAATCGTGCCCCTGTGAACAGGCACACGGCCCGGCTCAGCACATCGGGTTGCACAATGTGAACGATGATACAGAGACAGAAGCTTTGTCACGAATCGTGACACAAACACTGTGAAATATAATACAAGTGGGTTATTTAGAACGTGACCGCATCGCGATACATTACCTGCCATGCTGTGTAGCTATGCACCCATTTTAGGATACAAATGGACATAGAAAATACATGGGCATTAAAACCTCAGCTCTCACATTTTGATATTCATAGGAGAATACTGCTGTGTAATAGAATCAGTTCATTTTGAATAATTCGATTTAGATCTGAATAATATAATTTCGAGAGTCAAATATGAATTGCTTTTGAGTGAAACTGGATTGGTTTTCGTATAAGTGCGATGGTATTTAGGTGCTTCTGATTTTACGACTCAGACCACATTACGCGGAGATATAAACTGTCTTGATAGCTGTTTATTCAACGTTTGAGTGTAAACAAGATAGATCGATATAAAAACGTATCGTTTGAAGTTTTTATTGCACGTTTTTGATTGAATAAATCTCAGGATGTCATAAAATAATTTGCTAGTAGTAGTTAACCTTAAAGTGTTTTAAAAAGGAAATAATTCGTCGTAATATGTGTAGGATTTACATAATAAGTACGCTGACACCGGTCTCACCTTGACTATTCAATGAATCAAAAATAATTTTCATTTAGTATTTATAAATAGATACTATCAATATGTAAAGCTACCATGTAGTAGTGATATAGGAAATTATATATTTTGTTTATGTATTTAAACCTTTTGCACAATACATTTGATTTACAATTACAATTTGTTAGTATAATAATATGCTGATATGATATAAGTAAGTGAAGAGACAAACCTTGAATTATAATAGGTACCTACCATATAACCGGGTAACATACTTATATTTGTAAAAACATACACATCATAGATTGTCTGGATTGAAACTTACCATAGTCTTTGTCTACCCCAATGGGAGACGGCGGTGATGGCGTGCATGTACCTATGTATTGTATATAGATAAATTACACCCAGACACAGAACAAAAAATCGTGATAATAAACAATAAACACAAGACCAAAAGGCCAGTCAAATAAACACCATATCTTCCACCACTATCTTTATCTATCTTTTCTGCCCATCCTAAGAATGTAAGAATTTGCTTTTAGCGATAAGGCCGCCCATTGTGCATAACCATTTAAACAGAACTATATAAGCAATATGTTTTTTGTGTACATTAAAAAGTTATCTACCTATCTATTAACTGTAAAACTACTATTTCTATAAACAATTATCAATAAAATATTCGAACTCAAAGCCCACGAAAACCAGTGGAATGTTACTCAACGTCCCTTCTCCAGCGATATCCTTGGCCGCATCGACCCGGCCCATGCCCTACAGAAGTATTAGCATATATAACCACAAATGCGCCACGGTGGCATGCATTACTTAATGCCATGTATTATGCAACATATTACCTTATAGTTTTTGAAGTGAAAACTTCTTTAAGCGCGTTAAGCACTTTTTGGCTGAAAAAAAATCAAGGAACTCGCGTCATCGTCACGGAACGCTATCCATATTCAAAAATATTAATCTAATATCTCGACGATACAATTCACAAGTTACTTAGTTTTCACTTCCATCGGCAGTCCGCAATGACTGCCCCTCATGTTTCTGTTTTAAATATCTGTACGGCCGGCTGATTCTCTAAGAAACAGCGATCGCAAACTGACAGTTGTGATTGCTCGGTGACAGCACGCACGATTGCTAAACGTCAAAAAGGCTCGGTTTTCGCTCTAATGGAATACCGATTTTCAATCTGACAGCCAGATTTTGCTCCGATTTTCAATCTGACAGCCAGATTTTGTTCCGTTTTCGCGGTCGCTCGGTTTTCGCTCTTACGGTATACCCCTGCCGGTCTAAGTTTGACTAGCATTGTGCTAAATATGTCGTACGGTGAACAATGGGCTTGGATTTGGGGATTCAAATATTGTAAGTGATTTTATCTTGTCTAATGCAGAATGTAAGTTGTGATTGGGAAATCCACAGACATAATAAACAAGGAAGGATCTCCACCTTACAGAAGACCACAGCTAAATAACTACACACTCCGGATTAGTTGTGTTCCTGTGTGAGACTACAGGTTTTCAGCGGTCATATAGAAATGCGTTTTTAACAAAACGTTTTCTTATACATCTTAAATTCCTGAAGTAAAAAAATTACGGCCTAAATCTGGGCGATCTAAATAACTCTGTCACCAGGTTGGCCCCTAACCAAAGGATAAGAAGAAGAAGAAGAAGTAAAAAAATGGGTCGGCAACACGCAAGTACCTCTGGTATTGCAAGCGTCCATAGGCTACGGTAACTTCTTACCATCAGGCCGGCCATATGCTTGTTTGTCACCTAAGTAATGCTCCTGGTATCGCAAGCGCTTATAGACTACGGCAGGTACTGTACACTTGTGTACCGTAGTTGTATAAAAAAGAGAATATTATAAATAAGAACATAATATTGTACTTTTAAAGCGCTACCCCGAATAAATGATAAATCCAACGATTTTTAAGTCAAGGTCATCAGGTCGGGGTGGCGCCTTAAAAGCAGATATTTGACTCAGTTACAGTAATGTACTAAATACATTAAAGAACGTTTCAAGGTAAAAAATAACAATCAGCTTTCGTTTGTTAGTACGCATATTTAACATTTATAAACAAGTAGGTTGATTGGTTTTAATCAGATTTGTATGGTTATATCAACCTTGGCAGTGGTGACAGAATGCAATACAAAAACTGGGACAGACACGGCTGTCAGGGTAATATCCCCCTCAGATATCAGACACTTGAATTAAGTCATGTTGACTATGTACTCGTATTTTAATTTCACGCATGCGTAATTAAAAAAAACATCTGCTAATATCAGGATGTTTTTATACCTTAATCAAAATATGTGAATGCATTAACCAAGAGCATCATCTAGGTAATTTAAATAAATAAAATCGACCAAGGAGATAAACAAGCATGCGGTCCGCCTGATGGTAAGCAGTTACCGTAGCCTATGGACGCTTACAACACCAGGGGTATCAATCGCGCGTTGCCGACCCTTTAAAAACCCTTTAACTCCATATATCTATAAATAGTTGTCCCGAGTCTGGGTGTACTTTATGTCCATTAATTGTATGTTTGTAAAAGGCCCCCGCAACACAGGGCTTGTTCCTCGTGCGGGATTGACTAAATAAAAAACGATGTATGTCAGCCCTACAACTAGTACTTAATAGTAGTTGCTTTTAATCTAGTATTCTACTACTCCAATAAAGTATCTTGGCACTTTACTGCAACATTCTTTCGTAATGGGAGCTCGGTACAAAACCGAAATGAGGATGTTGACACATCGCGCTACTTAAATCTAATGTCAACCCAACTTTAGAAATACACCTTAATGGCAAAATAAATTAAATGCATTGGAATTTTACTTTTTATGTGTGTTCAAAAGAAACGGAGATTCTTTGAACTGTTCCCATTACGTATGTATGTATGTAAATAGTATAAACTGATCTGATACAATTATGTTGGGAATTCGAGTCATTCCCATAAATGAGTTTAACAGCTTGAAGCCCTATTTACATTACACGATTTCTCAGGCCCTGCCTGCAAGGACAGGGTAGTGTATTGAGATGTTTCTCTTCTTTTTAGGAGTTAGGGTCGCTAAGCAGGACGACTGAATAGCAGACCGGAGCTGTAGTTACGATGTCTGATTCCCTTCTAGTCAAACCTTCTAGACAAAAAAACGGTAGTCGAAACGAAAAGTCAAAAAAGCAAATGTATAGGATTTGTCGTTAATTTAAGATATAATGTCGTAAACTTACGTCAAATCCCATACATTTGCTTTTTTGACTTTTCGATTCGTCTACCGTTTATGCCACTTGTCTAGAGGGGCTGGTACGCTGCCAATTGTGTAGAGATAAGAGACATGGGAAAAGAGAGCATCTTTTTATGGTTAGATATAGCTCGCAAAGGTTTCCAGTTTTTTATACTACCTACTTAGACGGCAACAAGCATATTGCTCGCCTGATGGTAAGCAGTTACCGTAGCCTAAGGACGCTTGCAATACACTTGCATGTGGTTGCCGACACATTTTTTACACCAGGCTTAGTATACCTGGGATAAAATTCTATTACACTACAAGATTTCTCGGGCACTGTCTGTCGTGTGCCGTGCCTACTAGCTACCCACCCATTCGCTAGAAATCCCCTCTTTGTTTATTATTACAATAACCTGTCCCTGCGTGTAGAGGCCGATAAATCGTGTAGTGTAATAAGATTATTAACGCTTTAGTGCATCGAATGTGTGTTATCGTTGTACTCATATCGTTAATTACACTGTCTCCGATTTCATTCTTACAGCGCATTGATCAAATTGATTGTTATTTTCAATATTATCTGATATCTTGTATTCATTATTTAATTTTAAATAGTCGTGTCGCATAGCATGTCATCAAAGAGATGACATGCTATGTGTCATTTACATATCCAACATATTAATATAATAATAATAATAGTGGTCGAATTTCGCTTAAATTCTCTACGGAAAATAGCCAACAACACAGGATAAAAGTAAACGAGTGTGTGGGCAAACACAGATGTACTTTCTATTCCTTTTTCCTTATCATTATTCCCTACTCTGTATACTTAAAAACGCTGTTAAAATAATACTCTTTTATACTGGTTTCGAGCCTAATACATGTCTGTATTAGGCTCTCAGACATGGTCTTTAGAGTAACCCACAGATATAGATATACATAGATAACGCAAATGCACGTACTTCGCGTGTCCGAACCCCGACAAAGCGTCGAGGTTGGTCGCCGCAACTTACAGTCCGCGCGCGTCTGTTGTCGCTGCCGGTCGTCCGCAAAAACTAAAAAAATGCCTCGTTGCGTGATAATTAACTGCAATATCCCAAAAATTTCGAGCACCCAAAGACAGGAACATATTTCTTATCACAGGTAAGTTATTTTAACATTATATTATGCGTAAATTCATTTTAAAACTATTTTTTATGTATTTAGAGCTGTGATTTCAAGGATATACCTAAGTAACTATAGATTAACGTTAAGTAAAACAATATTCACATTACGTTGACGTGTTTCGTTTGAGCGTTGGAACTGACGTTGTGTGTTAAAAGACGATGAATATTACAACAAGCGATACTGTCGCGCATCGCTTCGACTTCGTGATACAGGCAATTTATCATTCGTCTGTCAAATCTAGCGACTAGGGTTGTGCGTTCTACAACATATATCAATAATCGATTTTAATCGATATCGGACAGACGAATGATATAAAAGAAAAATGGATTGCGGCCACCGGACGAAAAGACTGGTTCCCGACGAAACACAGTACTATTTGTTCCGAACACTTTGAAAACACTAGTTTCATTGAAGGGAAAAAGTTGAGATTATTGAAAAAAACGGCATACCCCACTATTGATATACTAAAACTCATTGACAATGAAAATGAGGTTAGTGAATAGATTAAATGTGTAACATATTTTTATTTAATAAAGTATAAAATATATGACATACACCTATTTGTGCTTTACAGAATAAAGATATATCGCAAAATCCTTCATCATTGCCAAGGAAGAGAAAACTAGAAAAGGTATAGTTAAAATATATTTTTCGTGTAAATGTGTACCTACAAATATAAGAAAAGACTAACGGTATAATGTAAGCTAGAAGCAAAAGTGGAAGACTTGAGCGAAAGCGTGTAAGTAACGGAACGAAATGGCAGCGGAAACAGGGATTGAGAGAGACTAGGAATCAGCTACTATAATCAACTATAACTTATTTTACTTTACAGGATGTCCATAAACTACCCATATCAAAAGGAAAAAGTGAAATGGAAAAGAAATTATTAACTAAAATAAATAATGCACAAGAAAAAATAAATCACGTTGTATCTATACAAGATAAAAGTACAAATGAACAGCAAAAACAAATACAAAAATGGTGTGAAAATTCGAGAGCGTATTACCGCAAATAAAACAGTATAAGGGAGTACTCGAAGTAAATATTAGAGAAGAAGAAGAACGTGAATTGATTAAATCTAGTGACGGCAGTGACAAACGATCTTATTTATTTAGAACTTAATATACAGAACATGTATAAAGGCGGACTTAATGCCAAAGGCATTCTCTCTGCCAGTCAACCTAGGTATAGGGTAATGCAGAGATGAAACATAGTGTGTGCATATTAGTGTGAGGTCTAGAAAGAAGTAATTATTATGAGAAATATATAATAATTATAAATTAAATAAAAATTAAAATTATAAGTGATATATAGGTATATGCAAAATCACAACAATCTAGGTATATGTATATTGTATATATTTTAAAAAGAAATCTCCCGCACTAGAGAACAAACTCTGTGTCGCGGGGGACTTTACAAACATACAATTAACGGACACAAATTACACCCAGACTCAGAACAAGTAGTAACGACATTAAAAATATGAGTAAGAGTGAGATAATCAGTGCGGCGACTCCAGTTGAATCGATTGAATCGTAGCGGCCGGAGGAGCATTGGCGGCATCAGTGTCTTTGAATCGGTTTGGATTTCTCGTCACTAAATTTCGGCTGTGACGTCACAGTAGGTGTTAAAAAGTCGGCACGCTTGATTTCAATACAAACTGTGATACTTGCGTTATCTATGTGTATCTATATCTGTGGAGTAACCCTTATTAATCTGTTTCTGTATATTAATTTCTTCAACCTCTATAAGACAAATAAAGTATATCTACTAGAGGTCGAAATTTGACCGTAATGCTTTCCGCAATCGTTCTCCGTATAAACTTTAACCGTGCCAAATCTCCGTGCGCGCAATGTGCTAAAAAGGAGCACAAAGTTTTTCTTAGCGTAATAATATTATAGAAGATTACTATGCCATACTCTCACAGTCCAACGGAACAGTAATCTGACACGATCAGAGAGAGATCAGGCGCAGGACCGGCTTTACCTGCTTTTCGAGATACGGGAGTAACAAAGCCAAGTTTGACTCTGTATTGGAAGAATTTTCTAACAGAAAAATACAATTTACATTTTTCCTGACTTTTGGAGCAGCCTTATACATATGCTGCGGGTCCGACGAGAGTTATTTGGCATTTTGGGTGCTGTTGAGTCGAAAATTTATTAACGTATTTGTCTATTTTAATTGTTTCAACATACATGCGAGTTAGTAAATAATAGGGTATTTGACGGCATGGGCTATATTCACTTATTACATGTTTTTAAATAACGATAAAACAAGATTTAAAATAAAAATATAAATAATGTTTTTAAGTTTGCCAATCGGGCTATTGCTGTCCTTTTACTGCAAAGCAGACCTAATGTCTGTTACGGCAAAACTGACAATTAGGTACTATCGCGTTACGGGAGCATGACGTCATAAAACAGCAGCATTCTAATTGTAAATATTAAAATGCTTATAACTTCGTACTTTTTAAGGCAATTTAATTTATGTTTCCGGAACTAACAAAACAGTAGTCAAATATCGCCCATGACCGTACGATTGACACAGTGACAGCGAATGAGGGCCTTATTTACTTTCATCAAACAAGCCTGTATGTTTTCACGTCAAGATAGCCTTGGTGCTAGAATGGCTGACGTTTTCTACCTTCCTGCTATCCTTTGAAATGTATTTTCTAGGTCCTAACGAGGTCAATAGTACAGAGTAATTTAAATCTTACATACGTATTTGATGTAAATTTCTTGAGTAAGCTTTTACTATTTCATAGTGGGACCACCGTGACACGCTTAAGTGCATAATATATTTTCTAAGAAAATAAACTCTAAATATATTCACTAAGTGCCTTTTATGGGCATTTAGGATAATGCACTCGTTTACGTTGCAATGTTTTGTTATAGTGTAACGGTAGTCTTGCAAGCGGTAAAGCGTGGGTTCCGCCAAAGCGGAATTCGTGAATTTAAATATATCACGAGTATTAGTTAGGTATTTAGTTAGTTAGAGAAGTATAGGGCACTATACTAGCTAGCCCGACTGAGAAAGGACCTTACAGAAGACCACAACCAAATAGCATACATCAGCACAGCAGTGTAGTTGTGTTCCTGTGTGTAAGTACCTACAGGTCTTCAGCGCTCATTTAGTAATGCGTTTTGAAAGAAACGTTTTCCTATTCCAGAGATACTTCATCTTAAAGCCCTGGTATAAAAAATGCGTCGAAAACACGCAAGTTATACCTCTGGTATCTACTACTACGGTAACTGCTTATCATCGCGCGGGCCGTATGTTTGTTTGCCACCCAAGTATAAAAAAAATATATATTTAGACGTCCTTATCTCCTAGCTGTGTATCTATATTGAGAATATCTGTAAAGAATATAATCGATATATTCACATGCGTACATTCCGAAACAAACGATATCGTCCCACAAGCATTGAATTGAATCGTTTCTCGATTACATAAACGTGTTCCAGGTATTGCACAGGATTCTACAACCCCAGGTAATAGGAACTAGAGTTATAAAATAAAACCAATGGATTACTATTATATGGTGACCAGGAAAAGATCGGTTTAATACTTGTGTAAGCAGACTGTTAAACTAAGTTTAGTGGTTTCCTTACACGACTCCATCAGTCCTTGGTATTTTATGTGTTTCATCCGTACACTTAAATAACGAGACAGTGCAAATCGATTAAATCGGCTGCAGATTTAACTGCCTATATATTTTATATACAGTTAAATATCCTGAAATAATAGATTTGTTTAGTCAAAACATTATATAGAATTTGCTAATAGTAATAATACGAATGGAGAATTTAATTTCCTAAAGCTATTGAAGAGAACAATAAGTTTATAGTACACAGTGTAGTTCATAAGAACAATAACAGCTTGTTAATGTCTTACCAGTGAGTAATGAGCTTCCTCGTTATAGCAGCCTAACCAGCAATTGGCTTAATCGCAATGCCTAACAAAGTGCTTATTTGCGAAACGAAATTAAACACACGCTATTCCCGTTTAAATGAACAGATATAATTTAATGAACAAGTAAATTAAACTATAATTTATGCAAGTAATCTCTATAAATATCTTCGTTTCCTTCGTAAATAAAATCCTTTGTGATAAACTTCGTAAATTTAATCAAAAAGAAACGCATTGAATTTTATTTACTAGTTAATGTCTATGTAGTGTAATTAATCAGTTAATTTTGTAGAAAAAAATACAATAAAATCACTCATTGTACTATAAAGGAATTTAAGCGTTCATGAGCTACGGTGCTGTTTACCATCGCCCTAACTAAATAGTAATCGCATGCTTGGTTGTCACATAAGTGGCAAAACTTAGTCATGTAGGTACTTACAATAAAAATAGTTTTGGGCAATTTATGAGGGTCTTCATTATTTTAGAGTTAAGTTACGATAGGTATTACATGGAGATTTATGATTGGAGAAAAAATTGTCAAAGGTCAAATGATTTTCAAATTTCGAATTCAGAATAAGTATAACTTTTGTTAAATCGGTAACACTGTTTACACTTTGAAAAAATAATTTTAAACACATAAAATATGGTTACAAAAAGTAACTCCAAATATGAAAAACAATTGGCACGTATTCATACAAGTCAGTAGACTATAAACACATAATGCAAAACCAAATAGATAAGGCAAAAACAAGTGTACGACCAAACACACATTTAAAAAACATAAACATTTCCATTTTAGGCAACAAACAAAAGAACGGGCAAGTGAATAACATACAGACAATGCAAGAGTGTTTTCTATAAAATCTCATCGCAGGTCGCTAACAAACAGTATTGAGAAATGAGGCCATACGAAGGGCCATGCACACAAGCGAGTACGAAAGTGAATTACACGGCCCAAGGCTGACCGGTCTCACCTCAAACCACCTGTGACCTTTACCAGTCGAATGATATCCTTGTTCCCCGTACCAAAGATATTGAAACAACCAAATTATGTTGACAATTGCTAAAATTGCATCCACATATGTATGATGAAAGAAATAACATTTTGCGCAACTGCAAATTTAAGTTTGTAATAACAATACGAACAGGCATTTTTTTGTAATTCTGCCTTCACAATGCATGATTTGAAAGATAAATACAATTGTCTAGTAATATAACGTCTATAACACATGATCTATCTAATGAAGCGAAACAAAGAAAAGAAATAGCTGTATCAAAAATGCTATTAAAAAAAGGATCGTAAAGATAAATATCTAAGAAGCTCCGTTGGCAAACATTCCTCTCAATTAACAGGAGAACTCAAGACAGTATTATATATCCAAACAAAAAATGACAGCTATGAAAATATTAATTATAGTTATGAAGAAACTTGGCCGTCACAGTTAGTCAGTCAGAATGTGTAACTCAATAATGATCATACGCAAAAACTGAATGATCCCACACAAAAACTATTTAGTTATAGCTATCAAAATAAATTTACTTTTTATAATTGAATGTTTTCATTAGAAAAATCAATTGAATTATTATAAAAACACTTTATACATAAGATAAATATTTAAATAATTGATAGAGCACTTAGCATCACAAAAGCTTTAGACGTACTATCGGCCACAAAATAAAATTTCTTTAAAACACTTGGTAATTTGTGCAGTCGACCTACAGTGTTGGCAAATAATCAGCAGCTATAGATGCTCATAATGGGATATCGTTAACAGCAAATTTAACAATTGATAACCTTACTATTATGTTGAACAGCTTACATATATCATCTGGAGCGGCCTATGGGGATTTAGTCTCATCTGGAAGGAATTTCCGTGCGTTTAAACGTTTCTGCCATACATATTATAACAATCAAACTTAGCTCACATAGGTCCCGTAGTTTAAGGTCCTCCGTGTTGCTCCTTTTTATAGGTTACAAACCTATACAGATTTATTTTGTCTCCCGCTTTGCTATGGAGGGAAGTGGAAACTTTTCCTTCTAACTCCTCCTATTTACTTCTGATTAAATTCGTTGTGGGGTCCAAGACAGTAGGTTTAGTTGTCCACGGGACGCACGAGTATCAACGCTCGGTGTATCAGTTGGTTACTCCGCTGTTAATCCTGGCTCACAGGAGTCACAGCGGTGGGCATGTTGGTGGGATTGTCCCGAAAAAAAATTATAACTTTATATGTAAACCAATGAATACTTACAATACTTGAAGATAATAACGTAGCGAGTGAGGTTCTTACCTTCGAAACTAAATTGAAACGAGCTCAGGGAATTCCAATGCATTACTAATAAATAGGTAGTGCCTATATGCGATGAGACACTGAGTACTTTCGCGAAGCTCTACGCGGTTTTCCTCACGAATATATTAGTACATTCTTTTATTCTGCAATTATGCATGAACATCTTATTGACTCATTAACTTTATTTAAAATAGATTTGGAAAGAACAAAGTTTGTCCTAAATCCGGCTGTTTTACATATATATAAGATCCGCTTTTAAATTAGATACAACAATTGGTAGAATCTTTTGAGATCTCGCTATTTATGTAACAGTTCGATTGTAATTAGATTTTTATGTAAAGCAACTGGTAATGAAGAATTTTATTTTTATTTTTTAAAGACTACTCCCACACTAGGGAACAAGCCCTGTGTCGCGGGGGACTTTACAAACATACAATTAACGGACACAAAGTACACCCAGACTCCGGACAACTATTTGTGGATCACACAATTTTTTGTCCCGTGTGGGGATCGAACCCACAACACGTCGCGCAGTAGTAAATGGCGAGGTAACCACTTAAGCCACTGAACCAACCGTGCAGTCAAATATCTAAAAGATTTGAGTTTTGTAACTTTACTATTATGTATGTATTATTAACTTATACAATGCGATGTATATATAACATAGAAAGAACAATTGATAGTACAGATTACAAGTAACTATGTCATGATTACTATATACATATATTCCGCTTTAATGTAACTATGTCATATTTTCTGTAATATTTGTATAACAAAAGCAATAATAAAACCGATATATCTTAACAAACATGAGACAGTTGTTCAGAGATAGTTGATACGAAGCGCTTTTGGGTTAATAGAAATTGTATGTATCTATTCATTGCAAGCAGTAGTCGCGACGCATTGGTTAACTCAAATCTGCCTTTCAACATAAGTCCCGTTTTGTTTTTGAATTTTAACGATCTGAATCGAATATTAAATGAGTTACAATGAATAAATCATATCAAGTGTTATTGGGGACAACTGTATGGAGTACGTAGAAGTCGACCCTTAGTTTATGTAAGATTACTAAGGATCGACTCGTGTGCTTCACACAGGAGGTTACGGACAACGCGTTGATTTATTTTGGGTTTGAGAAAGTGAGATACTTTCTCAAACCCAAAATAAATCAACGCGTAAGCGTAACACGTAAAACATATTCTATAAACATAAAGTCATTTTGCTATGTGAAATTTAATTTATTATTGACTAGCGGCCCGTCCTGGTTCGCATGGGTTAATTTATCATTTTATTTTATTGGTTGAATCTTAAAAAAAAAAACAAATCTTTGTTTCTGACCAGAAGCAGATAAATAAATTTTGATGTTTCTTATTTTGAAAATGAGGGACTTCCTTACAACCGTACATCCCTTAGGAATAAAATTTCCAAAAATCTCTTCTGAATGCTCATTTTTTTCATTTAAGGATCTTGTGTGCAAAATTTCAAGTTTCTAGCCTCAGCGATTTATGCTCTACATTGATGCATCAGTCCATCACTTAGCCAGTCGGAACAAGCAATAATATATTGGCATTATGTATAGACGTGTTATTCACAAAATTGAATAACTGTCCCGAGTCTCGGTGTACTTTTGTTTCAATGTATGTACCCCACGCGCCAAAAGAATTATTCGATGCGGGAGTCGTTTAAAAAATACCACTTTGCCTAAATAAAACACGTCATAGTAACGATAGCATCAAGTCTCATAGTGGCAATGTTATTTATAATCACCACGTGTCTGCCTAACGATTGGCAATCACAGCACAGTTCACAGAATTCTATTCCTATATATAAACTCTTAGTGGTTACAGTCTACGACAACCACACGATCGCTTTAAAATATCTTACACATTACATTAGGTACTAAAAACACTGCAAAATGTGCCAAAATTAGTACAAATGGAGGCCATATTTTGATTGCATAGGGTTACTGAACCAACCATGCAGTCAAAATACAGGGAAAGACAACTCCCGCACTAAAGAACAAGCTCTGTGTCGCGGTGGACTTTACAAACATACATTCAATGAAACACAACATTCAATGAAATACATTCAATGAAGAACAACTCTTTGCGGGTCACAAAAAGTTTTTTCCTGTGTTGGGAATTGAACCCACAACCTCGTGCTCAGCAGGCGCATACTGCAGCCACTGGACCACCAAGGCAGTCTTCATTGGTTACCTCTCTATTTACCACTGTGCGGCCTGTGAAGGGTTCGATGCCATAATTCATAAATGAATGTTTTTAATCCGGATATAATTTGTATCCGTAAATTTTGTTAGTGAAGGCCCTCGCGAGACAAAGATTGTCCACATGGTCTTTTAACAAGAAAACCGCTAAAGGACCGATGGCCGCTGAAGAATGGACACCGACCAAATGTCGCGATATCGAACCTACAACACTAGGCGCGATGTTGGTACGAGGTAACTATCAAAACTACTAGACCACACGTGCAGTCAGTCATAGTGGACCAAAGCCCGTCGTCAGTACCGCGTCTCAAATTAACGCGATTATTGTGAAATAATTAAAACATTACAGTGGAACCTTTCAATTTTACAGTTTAACTCGACGACAAAAAATTATATTTATAATAGCACGCTAATAGAAACCCTATCTGAACAAACAACCTTTCTTTCCAATATTTAGAAATGTATGTTTACCAGTTGTTATATATTTTTTCTAAATTGTCCATCTGTTTGTTGCCGCCAATCTCCGTAACGACTCGGCGGATTTTAATGAGACTTTCACTGGCAGATAGCTAATGTGATGAGGTGTAATATAGGCTTCTTCTATTTCAAAAAAATATTAGAGTTTCGCGCTAAAATTGAAAACCCATTAAGTTGTACAAATATTCGGGAACGGGTTAACTTAAGTATATCATACTGAGCCACAGCGTGACCGGGTTTAGCTATATAAAAATTGTTGGTCATGACTGCCGACCCCCTTCGAGGAAACAGCTTGATATAATATTTATATCATGTTCGTGAATTGTACTGCGGCGTCAAATATTTATGTAAATAAAAGCAATAAATATTGTACACGCTGTCAATATAATCTATAATATATTATGTTTGTTACAAAATTGTTAATATATTGGCATCGGCAAGTTAATGATGTAATTAGTAAAGCGGCATGGCGGCTTTACAACTAGAAATCAGTTAAACAAATGCAGAACCCGGTCAATAGAAACCGGCATCTCTCGTAACGGGGTGTCCGAAATACGTTTTATAGGTAAAATATTGATATTACACAGTGGCGCCTAGAGTCATTAAGTGTAACAAATTTATATGAAGTCCCTTGTGGAATGTGTGATGATATCGTGAGAGCAAGTAAAAACAAAATAAAACTTCTCTGTGATTTAGGAAGGATAATGAACCATCGAATCATGATTAACAACATTTTAAGTGTCTCAACTTTTATTTTTATTTTGCGGAAGCTTTTACTGAAAAATATCAAACATTTAATAAACAATAGAATCTCGACAAGTTATTTGCGATTGAGTATCTGAACAATTTCAGTGAAAAGGAAAGCCACAATTTTTAGTACATTACCTTAACCATAGCTACTCACTATTGGACATAGGTCTCCTCTCTGGGAAAGTCCGAATTAAGATTGGAAGGCCTTTTAAGTTCCTAGACATATCGCACCCTCAATGGAAGAAGGATGTAACTTAAGAAATTTTATTTGGCAATATGAACCTTATCAGACATTTTGAGTAAATTTTCCACTGCGGGTGCAATGTGAGTTTTCTCACATGATTTTTTCTTCACCGTTCAGTTTAAATCTGCTATTTATTAACACAAGATTAGATTAACAAATATACCTACTAAATCTTACGACTGTATTCAATAAAAGAGTATGATACGAGACGTGATTAACTATTATTGCTTAGATTTAGTTTAATTTATTAATGTTGCTCTATCAATTTACATTTATAACGGAATTAATACCTTGTGTGAATTGTGTTATCTAACATGTAAACTGGCTGCCAATTTGTTTCCAAATTTATATATTTGAAGGCCTATTTAAAGGAGAGACAAGTTTATTAATGGATGTCGTTTATTTATGTAGAAGTGAGTTTGATACGGAGGATCGAAGAGGCAGCCTCGACCGTGAAAAAGATATCGTAAGATTTTTCAAGTTACTAACTTAAAAAATCTTACGATTGCTTTTTTGTTTTTGATTCATAAAAATGTTTTAGTATTTTTTAAAGTGAAAATTCAATACCAATAAAACATTAAAAGCAAAAGAGAACACTCTCCAAAAACACACAGGGCATTTTCCGTAAAAAAAAAATACCACGCGACATTGAAAAACCTGCACGGTAATCATGAGAATTTAGTGTAAGCAATTAAAAAAATATTTATCAAACGTATAGTTAATTAACTCTTACTAAACGACGGGTACTAAGTAACCTAGTCCACTGACATAAACCACTTATTTATTTATTTATTTATTTAAAACTTTATACACAAATTTGGTAAAGGCGGACTTAATGCCAGAGGCATTATCTACCAGTCAACCTTAGGGTGATGCAGAGATAAACAAAGTAGGTGCATATGAAGAAATTACTGAATAATCGTAGATAACAGGTACTCATAATTTCAATAAACAAATATATAATATAAACATAGGTATGTGCTAATTATATATAATATATATAAATAATAATACATACAATAAATAATAACAAAAATATATAATAAATATTACATATAAGTATAAATGAAACAGAGAATGATGAAAAAACTGCCAAAATATTATTTTAATAGTAGTTCCCGAACCCTTACTTTAAACGCATAACGGTTGGTGGACATCCTGATTTCGAGAGGGAGAGCGTTCCAAAGAAGGACAGATTGAATAGGAAAGGAAGAGTGAACAAAATCAGAGGTATGAGAGGTACAAGCAAGGAGAAGATTATTGGAAGAGCGAAGTTTTCTATCATGGATAGAACTGCGATACTGAAAGTAGGGAGTTAAGTAGGGAGGGGGAGAGGGAGACGTAAGGATAGAATAGAGGGTAGTGAGTGCACGCAAACGACGGCGTTGAGAAATAGGTAGCCATTTTAATTGAGTACGAAAAGTAGACACGTGGTCATACTTGCGAAGATTAAAAACGAATCGAATGCAGTTATTAAGAAGACGGTCAAGTTTGTTAAGAAGATCTGCATTCAGGTCATAGTAACACACATCACCATAGTCGAACAAGGGGAAGATTAAGGACTGCACAAGCATTGTCTTAGTCCTGCATGGAAGGAAGTTTTTTAAACGGTATAGAGCACGCAGGGTACCGGTGACTTTTTGACTGACCTGGGTCACTTGAGCTTGCCAACTTAACGTAGAGTCAATCTGCAAGCCCAGATCTTTTACGGTTGAGGAAAATGTAATGACTGTGCCATCAAATATAATAGACGGAAGGGATGCAGTGTCCACCTTGCTCATGATTCGTTGACTGCCCACGATAATGGCTTGGCACTTTGACGGGTTAACTGTCAAGCCAAACTTATCAGACCAGCTCTTTATATATTCAAGATCCTTGTTGACCATGTCTATTGCTGACCACACACTATCCACGGTAGCCTGAGAGTAAATCTGCAAGTCATCGGCATACAGGTGATATTCGCACTGAAGATTCTTAGTTATGAGGTTTATGAAAATTGAAAATAATAAAGGAGATAGAATACCGCCCTGAGGTACGCCAGATTTAATGTCACACCAGCTAGATGATTGCTCATCAAGTCGGACCGACTGCTGACGACCTCGAAGATAGCTTGAGAACCATTCCAGAGCCTCAGGAGAGATCATATGATAGGAAAGAATGGCTAAAAGGATTTCGTGACTGACGGTATCGAAGGCCTTTGAAAAATCAACCAAAGCCAACACAGTGACTTTGGTGTTCTCCATGCCCTCCCTGATATCGCCAGTCACTTTGAGGAGAGCGGAAACAGTACTATGACCTGGCTTAAAGCCAGACTGAAACGGGCTTAATAATTTGTGAAAATTAATAAAACGAGACAGCTGCTTATGCGCGCAGGCCTCTAGCACTTTGGACAGGAAAGGAAGAATGGATATAGGTCGGAAGTGGTCAGGTAAGGAAGGATTTTGTGTCTTGGGTAGAGGGATAACATAGGCTAGACGCCATGATGAAGGAAATGTTCCGGAATAAAGGGAGAAATTAATAATGTGTGTGATAGGAAGAAGAAGATGATCTAGGATTAAGGTGATCATGCGGCGGCTAATACCGTCACTACCCACCGCATTGGATTTAAATGAAAGGACTGTCTTTTTAATCTCTTCCTGAGAAACTGGAGAAAAGCAAAAAGAATCAATGTTGACACGGGGTAAATCAGCTAGATAACGAACAGTCTGACACTTGGTTTGGTGATTTAATGCATTGGTAGAGGAGAAATGTTTATTAATATCATCCAAACCAATTGTCCTGTGAATGTCATCACGTCGCTGTTTACCGATACCTAGAGTTTTAAGAAACTTCCAGATATCAGCAGGAGATGAAGAACTGATATTATTGAGGATATGTCGGCGTTTTGCATTACGAATCATCTGATTACACCGATTCCTTGCAGATTTAAAGGCAGCCCAATTTTCTTCACAGCGATCCCTTTTAAATTTACGAAAAGACCGGTCCCTGCGCCTCATCGCCATTCGGACACCTTCTGTGATCCAGGGTGCCGGGAGGCGCTTTAATTTAACTTTTTTAGTAGGAGCATGAGCATCGAAAAGACCTAATATATTTTTGGTAAGTGAGATAACTTTATCGTCGATTGTAGATGCTGCCATCAAACTATCCCATTTCATTTCTGAGGCGTCCTTGTGCAATCTATCCATGTCCATGCGACCAAAACAACGCATATTCAGTACTTTAGGATGGGGCTTAGGAGGTTTAAGGACATAGGATAGAAAAATAAGGTCGTGGTGGGAAAAGCCAGGTGCAAGAAGTTGACCATGGTTTAGGACTAGGTTAGGAGCAGAGGTAAGGATTACATCGAGCCACGTGTCCTCCCGTTCAGGGTTGTGGTGGGTAGCTTGTAGTGGTAAAACATGAAGGTTAGTTGACTCGACGATCTCAAGGAGTTTTCGGGAGCGTTGGGAATGTGGGGAAAGGAGATTAGTGTTGAAGTCGCCCATAATGATGTGGTGTGAGTACTCTGACCCTATAGATTCCAGAATCGATTCGAGACTGGAGAAGTAGTCGATAGATGGTGGACAATAGATAACACCAAGAACAGCTTTTACCCCTTTGCAATCAATGTCAACAAAGAGAAACTCGGCTGAGGATGAAGATTCAGGGTCGGAAGAAACAATAATCTTATAAGAAAAATGGCTACGAAGATAAATTGCAACACCACCTCCCCTCCTACCGACCCGATCATTTCGAATTAAAATGAAGCCGGGGAGAGGATAAGTGGTAGAAGGAAGATTTGGTTTTAGCCAACTCTCCGAGACCAGGACGGCATGAACGTTAGCGTTAGAGAAAGTTTCTAAGAGGTCACTGTAATGACAAGGAACACTTTGGGCGTTAATGTGACATACATTAAGCTCCGAGCGTGAAACGCTGACAAATTTTTCCCGAACGGTATCACCTAGCGTATCGACTATCGAAGTAAAACTCTCATCTTCTGAACAACTAGTATTATTAGCAGACAAATATACTTCATCATCCGAATTCATAATATATGTAGATATATATAAAAAATAATATAATTATATTAAATACTATAATAAAATTGAGTATATATTAAATAAATAATAAAAAAAATACAACTTACGCACTTTAAAATTGATGCAAATTTTCATCTCTGCACCACCCGCCAGCAGCTGACACATACACAATAAACAAGAAATAATCAAAAAAAAAAACATGTGTAAAATAGAAACAAAACAGTGATAACAAAAAATAAATATTGAAAATGTATAGGCACAAATTATGAAGGAGAAACGGAACGTAATGACAGGTTTAAGACGTCAAATTGACAACTGACAGATCAGAAAGATAAACAAGAATAGATTGTTTAAATGTAGGTATGGTCAAGAAAATAGTGCAAGAAAAAAGTGAATTAAGATGTGGGTAACAGTTAAATCTAGACAATACAACATAATAATGATATTATCAAGACATTATGTCACGTATATGAATCAATTTCGCAGAATAACGAGGTCGTTTCAATAACGTTTGTCAGGTTACACGTATATGATTATAACGGATACCGTGAGGAAACTACCATGGTATAAATGCATGTTTTCCTTCTTAGTAATCTTATAAAAATATGCTACGGAGCAAACATAAATAGTCTTTTATATAGTGTCTCAACGATTTTATGTATGATTTTACCGAAACTGAATACTAGATTTGGCCGAAGCCGAAACTTATTCAGTTGTTGTTATGTTAAAAAATAATAATATATTGAGACAACTTACACACGGCCAACAAATCTCACACTATGCCTGTACAATCGCATCCTATTAAGGGATAAATACATACACATTATATATAAGTTACACCCGCTCCCGACCCGTGGCACAACTGCGATGTCCTACTGGTTGTACCACGGGGAAGTAAAGTTACCCATGGTTCAACTGTTGCAACATATTTTTATTGCTATTTATAATTATGACCCGTAGTACAACGGTGCAATTATGTCCAACTAGTTGTACCACGGGGAAAGTAAGTTAGAAAAATAATTGTGTAAAACAAATGAACGGAATGTGTCTACTAAATGGATGAACGTCTACAAAACAAATGACTATCAGAAAGTGATTAGCAATCGATAGGCTTACAAAAAACAGGTGCATGCGATTTTTGTCCATATTGATATTACTCAACATTTATAATTTTATTAACGAATTAATGTCAAAAAGCAAGAAAGTACAAACAAAACGTTTTAGATGTAGAGTCATGAATGGTGAATAAGGTTGAAAATTGCATGCAACTGTTTTTTGTAAGCACTCCTAGACAAAGCGAGTCAATAAATTGTCTATGAGTTCCTACTCATTATTAGATATATATTATAGGGCTTGGGTTTGATTCCTATCAAATATTTAATATGTATTTAATCCCTATCAATAATATACTACAATTATTATGTACCTAGCTAGTAGATAACTAAATAGAAAAAAAAAACACTATGGATAAAATAATATTTTACATAAAAATAATAGCAACCCATTAATATCCCTCTCTCTTGGGATATAAATTTCTCTAGAGGAAAGAACCTTAGCCAGCTTAGTCGAGACAGTTCTTAATTTACACACTGCCCAAAACAGGTTGGGTCATCAGAATTAAAATTTCTCCCAGAACATCAATTACGATAGTGTCAAATTCAGTATTTTATATTATACTAACGAAATAAGTTTTGAATTTGGTTTCGGCCTAAACTATAAATAAACGTAAATATATGGTTTCGGTAATCGAGTTACGTTTGAGCATTATTTCTATCTCTTTCCAATGTCTAAACAATTTCAGTAGTTGTTTTAGTAAGCAGTAATAATAGATCGGAGGTAAAGGTTCAGACTTCCGAAAGTCGTGTCAAGTCACGTTGCGTGTTTTCCTTGTTATTTGCACACGCTAGAAAAGCTATGTCGCATGCCGAGGGGACGACAAGCTATGTATTATTAAATGTTGCATTGAACCAAGGGTGAATGTTAAACATGTTACCCTGTTTTCACAGCGCGTTTTTCAGTAACTATCCCTCCGAGGCACAGCGTGTGGTCCGTGGTGTTAAACCCCCGTAACATTTCTAACAAACATACATAATATGTAACGTACCCGAGTGAAATATAGAGGGTTGTTGCGTTAAGTCTACGTTGAAGCTTTTTGTAATATATATAAAGCGCTTGCTAAACAAACGTTTACGTCATGAACAGGAATCTTTGCGCAAAAAAGTTGCCAAATAATATAAAAAATCTGCTTTTAAGACTTGAGCCTTTTTGCTTTCCTTTTTGTAGAAATGTGCAAACAAACCTGTTTCAAGTAAATCTTATAAGATATCGTGCCAAGCTAACAACAGCTATTATGTAAGTTTTCTTCAGGTTAGGCACCGGCTGGAGGTTTTTTGCTATAAAATCGTGCGATATAAACGTGAACTCATTATTATGCAAGCGAGGCGTGTCTTAGTCGGTGAAAATAGTTACGTCATACAGTCACGAGAACATGTGAATGAGTGATGAGGTATAAAGAAATTTAACACAATTTTTTTGTCGATTTGAAAGCCGGTTGTTGTTGCCAGGCAGGCAGCAAACAAGAACAACTTAATAACGTAAGCTTCTTAAGCAAACTTAATAACTTTAGCTTTTTATTTTGGACACATCTATTAGGGTATTTGATAGTAGTCAAATAACATAGCGCCGTATTACGACATTGAAAATTCTTCATTCATAAGCCGATAATGATGTTCGTGTTGAAACCATAATAAGTACCTTAGTCAGCAACTAAATTTCAATATAGTGTTGTTTAAGCTCGTATTATGCATTATAGATGTCATGTTAGTTGGACAGTTAGTTACGTTTTACAGGGCGTTTTCCGCACTTCGCCGCTCAAATGGACCTTTGCTCGTGAGTTTCTTGTGGCTATTCCAACCAACCCAAGTTCTTCCAGAAAGCCAGCAGGCGGTCTAAGTGGCTGCAGACTTCCGGTAAATGTTAGTAGGTACCGCAACATTAAAACGACTTTCGGAAAAATATTGAATAATCAAAATCAACAGTGTAGGATGAAAAAAAAACCTTTATAAATATAAATTAGAATTTCCAAAGCTAACAAATAGCCACTACATTAAAGTCGAGATAAAGTAGTGATAAAGACAAATTACTTAGTTAGGAGCCGGCTTAACCGTCATCTAAGTAAGTTACACTAACATAGCTTCGAAAGGTAGCCAGCCATATTCTGGTGAATACTCAAAAGGTTTTTCATTATTGTTAAAACAATGAACTAAAGATAAACGCAATAATACTTTCTCAAACAAAATGAAACTTTTAAATGGAAATTAAAATTCAAGTGCCGATAACTTAAAGCTCAAAACTTGAATTTCAACATCAAAAGTCTCGTCCCAAAATTGAAACACAGTTTTAAGACTATATTTTCAAACTTTAACTATATCTTACGTTCCAATTTTCAAGTTTTATCAAGATGAAGAAAATTATGCAACATTTTCAATGGAGGGGAGTTAGTTCTAATTACCTGTCTTCAATTCATTTTATAAAACTTATAACGCAGCAAATAATAATAATACCTTTTACATAAAGGGTAGGCAGACTAATTTGATACATAGGTATGTATTTGACTGGCCATTAGGTCTAGTGGTTAATGACTCTGACTGCTAAGCCGTCATCACACAAATATTTTGTGTGATGAGCACAATTTTCTGTCTGTAAATTTATCTATAACTAGCTTTCCCGGCGAACTTTGTACCGCCTTATGATCAGCTATCAATAATTTTCTAATTTCCTATGCAACTTTCTTATTTTTTTCTTACATAAGAACCTTCGTCAGACAATAACGGGACACAGCAAAAACAGAATTACTGGATTCGGTCCAGCCGGTCACGCGTGATGCCGTGACAAAGAAAAATAAGGATTCATTTTTATATGGGATTCCCGTGTAAGTTGTCAGAAAATATTATTATTATACCTATCGGTCACAATATCTCCATGATAGTACTAAGAATACTCTAACAGAAAACTCATAAATCACTTTCAGAGAATCGAACCCAGGATTCCACTATAAGTCGCAACTAAAAGCAAAAGTTTCTGCCGCAAAACCAGTCTTCAATAATTCGATTGATATTTTATAATACTAATAAGTGTTCGAAGGTTACCGCAATATTATTTTTAAAACTTGACATTTTAATTACGAATCCTTTAAATACGCACGAGTAATTGAATCTGCGATGCGTTAAGACTTAAGACCTCCCATTGAAATATGGCGCTGGTAATTAAACACGTCTGGTGTATATCTGTCACAGTTTCAAATTGAAATAGAGCCTGTATATCGAGCTGCGGTAGGCTCACAATAATAAATTGCCAACTTGTAATACTGCGATAAAAATGCTGCATTCGAATCTAAGATGTATGGGATAACTGTCAGAGCTGTCTGACAAATGCTTCCCTATATAATTCTAGGTAACCATAAAATTGTTGTTATTTATATCCATCTCAGTCACAAGACGTCCACTGCTGGACATAGGCCTCCCCCAAGGTCTTCCACGGTTCGGTCCTGAGCTGACCTTGTCCATCGGTTGCCCGCGACCTTTACCAGATCGTCGGTCCACCTTGTTGGAGGCCTGCCCACGCTGCATCTTCCAGTTCGTGGTCGCCACTCTAGAGCCTTTCTGCCCCAACGGCCATCGGTTCTGCGAGCTATGTGCCCTGCCCATTGCCACTTAATTGAGTTTTCTTCTCTGACTGACTCTTCGAGCTATGTTGGTCACTTTGGTTCTCCTACGAATCTCCGCGTTTTTGATTCGATCTTGCAGGGAAACTCCAAGCATAGCTCTCTCCATTGCTCTTTGGTGTTATTTATATATTATACTAAAACTGTGTATTTTCTTCTTAAAGACAACTGCCGCACTAGAGAACAAGCTCTGTGTCACGTGGGACTTTACAAACATACAATTAACGGACACAAATTTCTAAAAAATAATACTTTACCATAAAAGTACCTAGTGTTGATTGCACGGTGGGATCAGTGGCAAAGTGTTATTTAGCCATATACATTTGTGTGTGTGTTGTGGGTTCGATTCACTCACGGGATAAAAAAAATGTGATCCATAAGTCAAATGCCATACATTTGACTTATGGATCACTTTTTTTTTTAGTTTAGTTTAGTTTACAATATAATATTGTAAACTTATGATCAATCTTATATATTTCTTTCTATTCTATTCGATTTGACTACCGTTTATGCCACTTGTCTATAGCGAGTGTTTCGAAAGTACAAAACACGTAACGAATATTTACAGATGCAAATATCGACTTAGCGCTTGTAAATATATACAATAATCTTTGTGTAGGCAGTATTCAAGGGCGTTGCGTGACATCCTGACATAGCTCAATGTTCTCGCACGAGTAATATTTAGTTCACATAACATCCCAAGGCTGTTCATATAATATACCTAGATCGTTTCAATGGTACTACACACATGCAATCTATATATTATAAGAATTTATGAAATCTATGAACTCAGGTCTCGAATTTGCGAGGCTTCTCATCTGGTGCTCACATTGAACAGGCAGTCAGTCAGTCAGGCTACGTTCAAATTTGCTCGGGAACAAACGACGTGTCCACATCACGAGGCTGCCATTGCGCGGCATGTCTTGCGCGGCGGGCTCGTGATGGCGATACCCGCCAACGTTTTGATTCAACCGAATCTCTTTTTCTATGATTAAGTTGAAAGTAAGCTAGGTGCGAACATTCGACATGCTGACGATCAGCACGGGTACAATTTTCATAGCTTTTATTATCCTACTAATATTATAAACGTGAAAGTTTGTAAGTATGGATGGATGGATGGATGGATGAATGTTTGTTACTCTTTCACGTAAAAACTACTGAACGGATCTGGATGAAATTTGGCACAGAGATAGATTATAGTCTGGAATAACACATAGGCACAACACGGGCGGAGCCGCGGGCAACAGCTAGTCTATTATATATCTTATAGGTACGTAGTTCGTTTTAATTTCATGAGCCAATGTAAGTGGGCAAAGGACACGCTTAGGGTCAATTCACGTTAGCGCAGAGTCTTCTTTACAATTAAAGCGGAATGCGCGCGTAGTCGCGTGAATTCGCGTACATTAGCACGCTTTGCCTTAATGCGTTTCGACTCTGCGCCAGTATGAATTGATCCTTAAATGAAAGAGCTCGTTTTACCAGATCACTCACGTGTTCTTACATTAAAACGACGGCTTACGCTTGTTAGAACCAGACATATAGAGAAAGAAACCTAAGAAAATAGAGAAGAAATAAAAAATCGAGGATAAAGAATTTAAACGAGTCAGTTGGATAGAACAGCAGGACAGATTCTTAATACCTTTTTTTTTCAGCTCCCGCAGGGAACAAGCTCTGTGGCGCGGGGGATTTTACAAACATACATTTCGCGGACACAACGGACAAAACATTTATGGATCACACAGTTTTGTCCCACCACTAATACTATAATGGGCCAGTCAAAAATAACTCGTCATATAAGAGTGTTGTTTTAGAATTTATATAGTAAACATCAATGCAGCACCAGTCCTCTACATATAAACATTGACACCTAAAGATCTGCCTGACGATTTAATATATTTACTGCAATCAACGACTTAGTTGCAAATACATTAAAAGCTTTGAAGACACTATTTACTGGTCGTTTTAGCAAGCCATTACTTGTAATAGGTCTCCTCCAAATAAGATAGCAACACATTACGTTAAGAACTTAATAGAAAAGTTTTATATGGGCAAGCTTTCTTGCAATTTGTTCTTCATCTTACTGATAAAATACGGCAAAAAGATCTGATTGTTTGTGTTTCTTTTTGTAATGGATACAAGCAAAAAGAACTTCTAAAATTATTTTATCTCAGCGAGTAACATGGGCTGTATTTTTTTTTGTTTAATTATTCAGATGCACTCGTGCGAAGCTGGGGCGGTTCGCTAGTCTATACTATGCTAATATTATAAAAAGAAAAGATTTGTATTTTATATATTTGTACGTTTGTAATGAATAAACTCGAAAATTACTGGACCGATTTAAAAAATTCTTTTACCTAAGAAAGCTGCATTATCAGCGGAGAAATAACTATATTATTATTTTAATGAAGGGACCTCTACGAAACCTAAATAAGTGTCTGTCTGTACGAAGTTGGGTCGTGCCGCTAGTAATTAAATAAATAGGTTGAATTATTAACAAACCATAGTTCTTTAATCTATATAGGTACGAGTTTATGCTGGCGGCTTCTCGTATGGCTTCAGTAGTAAGTTGATGAGAGTCACATTGATCGAAAGCTCCCCGATTCGTGTAATGAAGCACTCGGGACTATAAATATATGGGCGTATCTACTTAGAAATATTTAAGCTTTCTAATATTACTATTCATGCTAACTTTTTTTTTTTTTTTTCAAAAACATATAACAACAAAGTAGGTACCTACAGCCCGGCTCGAAACAACTTCCCCTGCGGGTCACGCATATGCCCCGTACGGGAATCGAACCCATTACATTCCGCGTGATGTAAGTGGCGAGGTTACGATCGAAACCACTACATGTAGACGTGCAATCAATTACCAATGATATACAACTAGTACATTTAATTTAAAATTTACCTAATAAATAAGAATATTTATGTTTTATCGGTTATTAATTACATGTCGTAGCGTAGGTCAAGTTAAAAGCTAAAATACCATAAACAGACAAAGGCTTCAAACGCTTAACACCTCTATTTTTGCGTAAGAATACAAACAAACTATGTAAATGCTACGCCTACTACAATGACTGGACAACGAACTATTATATTATTTTTACCGTTCAAGTTCAATATATGTATGTATATAATATATCTCCACATCACAACCGATAGACAGACGCAGCTTAGGCCCGAGTAATTCATCTGAACTTACAAGAACAGTTCGAGCGGGATCAGTAAAGATAAAGAGCCCAATATGTCTAACACTAAAATTCTACAATTTTATAACTATAATGGACAAGGGGCTAAATCGCGTAATATTTTAGGACGTTTTGGTCGAATTGCACCGACCGTGGTCACGGGTTGACTAACGGTCACCGGTCCACGGTCGGTGCAATTCGACCGAAACGTAGGGAAACAAAAAGGTATGAAAACCTTTAAAATATTACGCGATTTAGACCCGTTGTTCATTATAGTTATAATATGTGTACAAATCGTGAAAGTTTAAAAGAATTTATTCTACAATTTGATGCTAGATAATAATATCGACATGTTAGATAAGATCAGAAATAAATAGCTATAAGAATGTCATAGTGTAGTCATTATGTCCTTCTTTAAGTTGTTGCATAAATAAAAAAAGGATTTAAAATTCTTAATAAAGGCCGCCGTATTTATAACTTAATTTTTTTTTCTATACAACACTTATAATTTGACTGTAAGATTGTTAGGCACTAAAAATATTCAAATTTGAATAACATTTAACGTTCGTTATAATTCTTATGTATTCCATTTTAAATAATAATGATTTCAATCACATCTCATAAATATTATAACAGTTATACTAAAAAAAAACTAACGTCAACATGAGACCGGTATCGTTCGAATAAGGAAATAATACTAACAAGGTTCGCATATAAATTATATGTTTATAACAATTATGTATTATAAGTAGGTATATTATATAAGCGCGTGAACTATCAATCAAGATGTCTGATAAAGAATTATTGTTGCATGCCAGTACTTTTTTTCTTAATATGTCAATCAGTATATAAACCAGATTAATTTAAATAAACGTGAGAACTGCCATTGTAGAAATTTATTAATACTATATTTTGTGTCTAAGTAAACTTTAAATTTTGATATCTAAATAATTGATTGGTCTCGTCAGAAATTCAATTCAAGGAAAACATACGGGTTTGACACAAAAAAAAAACGTCTAAAACTTTTTAAAGCGCCGATAGTCACTAAAGTGACTGAAGTGACCAACATAGCTCGAAGAATTGCATCAATTAAGCGGCAATGGGCAGGGCATATAGGTCGCAGAACCGATGGCCGTTGGGGCAGAAAGGTTCTAGAGTGGCGACCACGAACTGGCAGACGCAGCGTGGGCAGGCCTCCAACAAGGTGGACCGACGACCTGGTAAAGGTCGCGGCCAACCGATGGACAAGGTCAGCTCAGGACCGAACGAAGTGGAAAACCTTGGGGGAGGCCTGTGTCCAACAGTGGACGTCTTATGGCTGAGATGGAGTCACTGAGCTCAACAAATATTTTAAATTGATTTTACCAGGTGTAGTTAACATCTATATATGTGTATATCATATAGGTACATCTACATACGGCTATTATATGCCGAATGAACCTGCAGAGATAGTCACTCGGCTGAGATAATAAAGTATATAAATAAATATCGCAATAAATAGTTCTATACCTCTGGAGTAACAAAGATACGGGTAGAGTCGCTCGATGACTTACTTGAAACAAGCGGTGTAGTAAATGCAGTATTCTTAGTAAACAATTGACAATTATCCGGGCATATTCCCAGGCGTTAGCTTTTTGCAAGCGCTCATACAACATGTCATTGGGCAACAAACGTACAAATGAAGGCGTAAACAATAAACAATGTCAGCTGCACTCCACAGGCGTCCTTGGCAAGAGTTGTGACACCCGACGATGGTGGATTGGTAAATGACCCCTTTGTGGACACGGTTGCCAACTTCATATTAAATTGCCATTATTATATTTTTACATTGTATCAGGCCTCTGTGTCTCTAACAATAACGACAGAGGTATAGGCCGCCCACATTTCGCCAGGTATGTTTAGTTTTGCCAACTATAGGTCGCATCTGATTAAATGTTGATTTCAAAACTTACCACAATATCTATAGAATCAGAGAAATTATTTAATAATGTTAGAGCGCTCGTCAATAAATTATATTGCTTTTTAAATAGATGATAGTCTAAAGAAGAATCGTTGTCACTAAGGCCTATAAGGATTTATAGTAACACGTCTTAAAACCTCAGAGCTTGGACCACTCATTAAACTGATTAAGTTATTAGGCGAGAAGATTCGTATGTGTAGAACGACTTGTTTTTCGAATCTGCAATTAGTAAAACTAACCTCTCTTAAGACAGTACTTGTTATTCTGAGTGGCCTAAAGTGTTTTCCTTCCTATTCTATCAATTAACATTGATTAAAAAAAACTTATTACAGTTGTAAGTAACCTTCAGCTGTAATTACTTTGCTGTAGGCTTGACCTTGATGCCCTATTTAATTTACAATGTTATTTGTGTCTCTAAAAATATCAGCACTGGAGCATCCTCAACGTACATTAAAAAAGCGATGAGATCATTAAAAACATCAATAAATTCAGAAATAGTTCGTTGTCACACCTAAATCAAACGTTGGTCAACATTGAATCCAATCAGAGGATTCATTATATTGCAATCAAAGTACAGTCCGTTGACTTTTATACCAGCAACGATCATCATTATTAAAACGGTTAGTGTACATACCCGGGTCCAATTAACCGTACACACTTGTCCGATGGTACGTACCTGAAATGAAAAAGAACCAGTTTATTTATCGATTCCAAGTACAATTAGAACTCTTCGATTACAAGTCGATTATAGAACAGAGAAAAAATGCATAACAATATAATAACGTGTCGGTTTATTGTATGTCGGCTTCGCAGATTATTATGTTAAGGCCATCAAGATTTTCATACTCAAGAAATTCGAACGCTGACATTTTGAATTCTTGAAAACGATACGTGTAGTTATCGCGATTTTTCAATCTTATGATTGTAATATTTCGTTGCGAAATCCATAAGCGAATGAGACGATAGTAGTGTTGCGGCACAGAATCGCGCCCGACTTCGTGAGAGGTTAGATTGGTTCGAACTTACTACTCGGCAGATTCAATTATATTTAATCGTCTCTGGATGACAAAACTCCTATTACTGCAACATTGCCCTCCAATATTTTATCGATATCGATGACATTTTCTATTATCGTTTATCTGTCAGCAGATATAATTTGACTGCATATTGTTATAAACTCAATGTACATACAATATTTTAAAAGAGGTAAATCGATACAATATATTCGTATCAGCGCATAACGCGAATTTCTGACAACTGGTCGAAAAATGTCAACTTCTCAGAATGCCAATTTCGCGAAACAGCCATTTTTAAAAATGCCTACTTCAATTTAAGACAAAATCAGGTAAATCAAGAGATATTTACTTGTTCGTACCGATCGTGAAGATACGAAATAGTTGTAAAATGGGCATAAATTAGTATATAGCCGGAAATTTCGTGAGCCGCCATCAGTTAACATAAAATGCCGCATATAGAAATCGACAGGTGCGTAGGGACGTCACTACCGGTCGGCGGCTGATAAGCGAATGTATGCCGGCCGTTCACCTGCGCCCACTGACACAGTGTTTCATCTCACTCGCTCTCGTTTGTTGTGCTACGTGATGAACAAAGACATTGTGTACGTGCACGCATTACAGCAACGAACAAAGAAGTGCATGAAACAATTCAAATACAATACGTCATGGTACATTTTCAATTTGTGCAGAAAATGTTTGTATTGTGGTAATTAAAGTGACGTTATCCCACGGTATAACAATGCACTCATTGACATAGTGCGAGTTTATTTCGGTATTATACTCAACGGAATCTCATTAGCCGTTTTTAATTGTCATCACATTAAAATAATCAAAATATATGTAAACATGTCGCACATATTGAGTATCAATTGTTTTAGAGGCTAATTAAATACAACTATTGTTTCGTTAACGTAAAATACAGTAAACTACTTGTGGTTAATATCTAACGAGGTCAGCGATTAATTTGGCCGTAGAAAACCATGTCCTGTGTTTTCTTAACGAACATTATAAATTCAAGACGAAAATATCGATTCTGTTTCATTCAAAACTACATAATTTAAATGTCACTATATATATCTTCTTTTTATAATTATTTGAAGGTGAAAAAAGATTACTCATGCGTTAAATTTTCAATTCTTCTTTATCACAGTTCGTTTCTGGTGGTTATAAGGTAACATTTTAAATATACTCTTTTGTCATAATTTCAATTTTCTCAACCCCGAACTTACTTCACGATAGACTGTGCCTTTGCCACTCACCATAAGGTAGACCGATTGATCACATACTGTATCGTGGGTTCTATTCCCACCTTTGATAAATCTTTGATTGATGAGTAATTTCATGATTCTGTGTTTGGATGTTAATTTATTAATATTATAAATTATTTAGGTACTATCGTGTTGCCCGTGGCTCCGCCCGCTTAAGTATCGGTTATCGAGGTAAAAATTACCTTTTGTCCCTTTGATGAATACCATCTATCTCCATGCCAAATTTCTCTAAGATCCGTTCAACAGCTTAGTCGTGAAAAGGTAACAGAGTTATTTCGCATTTATATGTAACTAGAGGCCCGCCCCAACTTCGCCCGGGTTAAACAATTTTCAGCTCAACTTTCTTATTTTTTTACATAAGAACCTGCTACTGACAGTAACGAGCATAGCATAAAAATAATTAGCGAAATCGGTTCAGCTTTTCTCGAGATTTGCGCTTTTTAAATCGGTCGAGTAGTTTTTGAGTTTATATTGTAACGAACATACAAAAATACAAATCTTTCCTCATCATAATATTAGTGTAGATTAGTATGGATTTGTTATTATTGTTTGTATGATTGTACATGCTCTATTAGTATGGATAACGATCATTAGTAGCGAGTATCATCACGTATCTTTTAGCTTGATTGATATCTTATTCTCTAATTACATAGCTGTCATAAATATTCAAACAATATTTATTGTAGGTACAATATAAATCAATTTACCATATTGATCAACGATCATTCCATTAACCGTTTTAATAGTTACTAGCTGATACCCGCGTCTCCGCCTGCGTGGGTCTGTCGGTTATAGTCGTAAAAAGTACCCAATGCCAAAAAAATGTGTGATTCCATAAATGGTTGTCCCAAATCCGGGTGAACTTTATGTCCGTTAATTGTATGTTTGTAAAGTCCCCCGCGACACAGGGCTTGTTCCCTTGCGTAGAGTTGTCTCAATATTGACTGCCCTGTACTAAGTCTGTATATAGACGCACTAGGGAACAAGCCCCGTGTCCCAGGGGACTTTACAAACAATTCACGAACTTAAATTACACCCAAACTCGTGAAGTTTTGACCCGTGTGGGAATCGAACCCACGACCTCCGGCTTAGCAATCAGGGTCCCTAACCACTAGACCAACAGGCTTGCCAAATAAATAAATACTGCTTGTATATAGGAGTCAGGCCTTACGTACTTTCGTCGACTTTTTTTTTATTTCGTCTAGTACGTATTGAATTTGATCGCGTCGTGTGATGCTGCGATATTATATGTAATGTGTGTTTATCTTTTAATAGCCCGCTTGATTCTATTAGAATAGTGTTATAATAGATGACTGGCAATCCAATGATTTCGATCGACGCATTAATAACAATATCTTAGGACTAGTTACATAAGGCCATCGTAAAAAAGGCTGAGCCTGTAGAGAGTGTCAAGTAGATAACTGATAAACACCCATACTAACGTTTCCATATAAACTATAGCTTATGTTATTCGGTAATAACGCAGCTTTCTATAAGCCAAACAATATTTAAAATCGGTCAAGTAGCTTTAGAGTCTTCTTCTTCTTATCGTTTGGTTAGTGGCCAACCTGGTGACAGAGTTATTTAGATCGCCCACATTAAGGCCTCTGTCGTGATCTAACGACTGATAACAGTCGGGACCGACTTTTAACGTGCCCTCCGAAGCACGGAGACGCTCAGATGAAATACCACTATTCGGGCACCCATCTATAGGGTTACCGCGGTGGCTTAACCCGCTGATCGTTTACCGAACAGCGAGTGCACCTGGCTATGAGCGCCTCAAAAGCTTTTGAGTTTATCCATTGCAAACAAATATAGATAAAGTGAGTTTAGATTGTACACATTTGCACAATATCATAAATTTTAAATATTTAAATCATTTATACTAAGTTAATTAACTTCGCGCATCGTTCAGAAGTTATAGCAATTACTGGCTATTAATTTCTTATTTCGTAAAAATAAATAATACCCGTGTTACAAAATACGGAGTTAAACTCATTAGCATAAAGAACTATAAACGTATTTTATAGTTATAATTTTACAAGGTCATACCTACTTGTTTTTGACTGCGCTAACAGAAAGTGAAGATTTCTGCATAATGCTGGCAGCACACAAAAAAAAAACAAAAATGTATTCCTTTCAAGTTCAATGTATACGAGTGTGAAAATGGATCGTTCACTATTCAAAGTCACTTTAACCGTTTAAGATTTCACTTTTACAATGGTCCGAAACAGTTTTAAATTAACGACAATCGAGGGACAGTGAAAAGCGTTTACGGAGGTCGCATTCACTCGTTGTGTTGTTTGTCACCTATTTGTGCAAACAATAGTTGAAATGAGCAACGGAAGCGCGTTTACGGGGCAAGCTTGCGTTGTTTGTTTTAACAATTCCGTGTATGAAGCCAAATACAGCTTCTGACTATGGTCCATGTGGTTATAGAGTGAAACATAATAAACATCGTGACTGTCATCTTTTTATAGAGACTATTTGAGAAAAATATCTATACTTAGTCCACGATTCTCACTTTCCCTTATTGCTTTACAAAAGGTAGGTAAGCTTGTTATTATGGGCTTCGGGTTTCCACTTTTAAAGAACCTAAGAAAATATAAACTGATGAGATTGAATCGTGAATTTCATGACGCATATTTAAGCATGATCCCAATTATAACAGACTCTTTTATTTCAAAAGATCGGCTTAACGGATTAAAATGTTTAGCTATAAGTTAATCAGCATCCACTTGTTGAACGCTGACCTGCATGTCGTCAATCTTAGAACAAGTTTTTGGTCTAGGTAACCTAATTGTAGTAATATATTTAAATTGAATGTTTGCTGAATTCCTTCAATAATATCTTGTAACTGTACTCGTCTGCCAGCGAAGCATTAACGAGCACTCGCAACCGTTTTCGAAACTTCAGCCGGCTGGCGCGTCGTCGCCGCTGCTGCGCCTGCGCCGGTTGGTTTGCGCAACTGTAACTACCGCGCCGCGGGCGCTCGCCGATTCCCACGCGGATTTCGTATAAACAGGTGGTGTTTGAATGAAATCATTATACTAGACAAATGTTGCCAATTACAGGATTTCTTTGTTATATCCAGTTGGCTAGCGAATAACAAATTGTTTAATGTAGAATTACGTTGATTGTTTTACTATATGAACACTTAAAGCACATTAGGTTTACAGTAGGCAGGTAGTACATGCACAAAGTTATTCTTGCGCCGTCAAGGTCAAATAAGAGAATGCGGTTATTTAAATCACTCAAGGAACAGAAAGACACTAATGGCCTACACATAAATATTGTAAATACAACCTTAAAGACACGTATAATTTGGTTCAACAGCAAAATACAGATAAATAAGAGCATAATATTTATACTTGTAGTAAATTCCAGTGAGAAACAAGGAAACGTAGTGTCTCACGTATGGAAGATGATTTAGAGCGTGTGTGTTTGCATTAACTTACAATAGAACTCAGTTGAGTATTGGATGCAATAAATATGCAAGCTCACGAACTAAACACCTAAGAGGTCACCTGCTGTGCCTACAGATATATTTACGAGTCCGAAGTACTTAATACCACGCCTTTGCCCTTTAAGATTTACATTACATCTAAATGGCATCGTGAATAACGCAAATGCAAGGCTACTTTTTTATACTGACTCGATTAAACCTATTTGATATGCAAAAATAATAAGTGCTATAAGATAATTAAAGCAAGATGACTTTATTTAGTCCGAGAAAAATCACAAGGTAGACTACTATAACCATCGGTGTAATTTTAAAGCAGGACAAATTCTATACATGTAAAAGGTTAATCGAATAAGTAAAGCATGTAGATTAATGTAGCTGAGTGTATTCGATTCTAGCCTAATTACGTCTTACAGCAAGATAGTTAAGGGCTGGAATGCAGTGTCGGCGTAAATTGCACGTCCGCAGCGGTAGGTAAGGTGTGTCGATCGACAACCTTCCATTCTCTACCGAGCCTGACACCAATGTCGATGGGGCTATTAAATATTAACAAGTAACAATCGCTACCTAGTTTACGCTACATCTTATACAAGCTATCATTACACAAGAGATAGTTAATACAGAAAACGCACATTGATAGAGTTATTTTAATATCTTGTCATTTATGTATTCACCTATAATTTTATGATCCCTAACTCAGCTTATTGACTACCTGATTGAATAGTTAATAAAACCAAAAAGTCATGCATAAAAGAAATTAAAAAAAAATACTGATGATAAATATTTATATGTCATAAATCGTATGACACTTGGGATATTAAAAATATATCATGGAAAGATGCTCCATTCCTGTTTGAAGTTTTAAAGAGGAATATCACACAGCCGAGTTTATAGCAACATAAAACGGGCTCCAGAATCAACAAGCAAGGTAGTCGCAAAGCGTCAGTATTAAGACGTATTGAGTGAAATCGTAAACCTCGTGACCCGAATGAAGACAACTCGCTGGTAAACTTTAGAAAAAAATTGGGCACGTTTTAAGGCAGTGTTCAAATAACGCCATTTCAGTCATTTGAGATTTTACTGAAATGGTTTGAAGTATCAAGGGTCTGCGTTTGATTTAAAAATAAATTTAATTAATTACTTTTGTATTCCCATTCAAATCGTCCTCTAAATTTCATTCTGATTTGAATTAAAATATAAATTCAGTGACATATTGCCACTTGACTGTTGCACAATCAATAGATATCATTAAGACAACTTTTAAATATTATATCAGCAGCAAGTTTCAAGTGTACTTCAATTTTAGATGAGTGTAAAGTACGTATCATTAAAACCTGACAACTTCAACATGCTCTCATGAATTTCCACATCACACACAATACAATCAATTATAATTTCTTTACGTCCAATTAGTTGCATATTTACGTTAAGTAATTCACTTACGCAATTGCCCGCAGGCGGTATTATTTGACAAACACTGGAACAGTCTCACAAAACGCCTACGCTACCCTCTCATAACTTGTTCGTGTCGTTGTTCACAATCACCTCGCCTTCGTCTCGATTGATAGAAAAACTAGTTCAATCTTGGACAAGGCTGGTAACAACCCCGCCGATGGAGTCATGGCATCGCCTATTATGCCTGCCCCACATTAACATCGCTATGGCTAACTGGACGACCTGATACATAATATGTTTTCGCATTCAACTCTTTGATTTATGTGAATATTTCGCGAAGGAAATTGACGAGAGAGCAAACTAACATTTATTTGTGATGAGTAATTTTCAATAGTAATAACAATGAATTATATTTTGGACAACGGTAAAGCTGTAATGGCTAATGTTTAAAACTCTTAGACTGTAATAGTACTTTACGACAGCAATGAAATAAATACTTTAAAAGTCAGGCAATATAAATATTTCAATACTGATTTTTTCTAATATAAGTATTTGGCTCAGACGTAGGCTTTCAAAGACTTAAGTGACGCGAAACCATAAATTCTTTAACAAAGTTATGAACAGATATAAACAGTAAGTTTCGAGCAAGGGTAAAAATAACAAAACTTATTTTTGCGTGTCTTCTGATCAACCTTGAGATAGACCAACTATAAGGCTAACAGCACTAGAGACATCGTTCAATAGTTCTATTGTGATACTAATCATTATAATATAATGAAATGTCAATAAAAACAACTTAACATAAAAAATTAAACGGTTTACATCGACTGACCTCATAATAGACTTACAACATAATATGAAAATATACATTACCAAACCACAGAAGGTTAGAATAACTTAACATACCTATGTGCTGGAGACTGATATTAATAACGAAGGTCATTATCATAAAGCTGTTCAATTCAACTTTGAGATGTCACAGGTCTAAATTGGACAATTTAAATTGTTCTTCGTAAAACTGTGAATGTAGCAATGAAGAATGAAGTTCAATCAATAGTTTTGTCATACGATAGTCGTAAACGAGCACATCGCGTGACCAAGAGGTGACATTTGCATTTTAATGTAACTAATTACCAGGTAGATCATTATAACGGTTGTCTAGTCAATGACAATAAATAAAACAGTGTAATATAGGTAGCTCAGAGGCACGAATAAATATTTAATATGTGTACTACAATAAAGAACGCACAGAGCGATAACAATATACATACAATAAATATAAGAGAAAACATGGGAACTCTAAATTCAAATATGCAGTTGTTACATAATGTTAAGCACACAGTGGCACTGAGCGACACTTTTCAACTGCTTAATACCATCGTTACGTTTACTTAGTTACTGGGTGTATTGTGTAGTGGTGTAAAGCTACACGCTCGACGTAAAGTAATTGAAGATGTGCAGCGGTACGTAGCTGTGAAACCGAACAAGCTTGTTCAACAGCTCCACAAGCGACGCAATATTAATAAAATTTATGCAGTAGGCGTTTAAAAGACAGTTCAATTTTATAATGAAGTAGTTCGCGGTCCGTGTTAATTATATTTTCAATTTCACAACGCGCCCGCTAAGCCTCGGGCCACACGTAACTCGAACCAATTTTGTAAGAGAGAATATTTGCAGTGGTATTTAATTGTATCGCTTCCACTCGCCATTGTCGGTTATACAAAATAACCAACACAGATGATTTATTTGTATTTATCGTATCGTATATAGCTTTATTAATTGCAATATGCAATCGACTGAGATTTAGCTATTAATTTTGTTTGAGAAAATGCCTATAGTTAAGTTGAGAGCATTTGAATTGCATGATGTCTGATAGTAAATAAAGGGTTCATAGATCCCTAGACATTATTGTCTGTTTGAAATACAGCTAGTAATAATCTAGTAATAATCTATTTCATCACTATGTCAGTGATGAAATAGATTTTCAGTATTAAAGTGGATGGTAAGGGTCGTAAAGAATGAAGATGTTTAATTTACAAAGAACAACGGAGTTCATCTGACACATTTCAGTCCCCAACCTCGGCATTATATATGTTCATTGCTTAACAAATGTCAGTGACTTTATTACAAGCTCTGCACATCACAGGCAAACGTGACGTGATAGTGTCGGCGAGTAATAAGAGGGCACGCTAACCAAACAGATTGTTAACTACCTACATTACTAGCTTGGAGTTTGGTCGTCAACCTGTCTCACAAAAAAGGATAAATTGCAATAAAATTGGTACCGCTGTTAACATAATAGCTGTCAACTCACAACGTTGTTATATTATTTTGTATAGATGCGCTCACAAGAACCTGAAATAAGAGATAAAAGTATAAAAAATAAATTCTTGGATGTTAGGATGAGCATGAAATTATCGAAGAACAAAAAATCTAAGTAGAAATAGCCTTAGACCGGTGCGGACGCGATGCATCGCAGCGGCTTATTTTCCTCTTAATTGGAAGAGAAGCACGGTCTGTTTCTTTTGGTTACAAAAGGGATTCGTTAATTGTAATGATAATAATCAGCGATAAATTCACACGAGTGGGTAAGATATTTTAAAGGATTAAAATTCCAATATACATTTTTTAAATCTGATATTATTACGACAAACAGTTTAAAATTCGTCGGTATTTATCGGTGGGTATAAGTCTAGAAATATGTTCAGTATGTCATTAAGGTCGAATAGAGGTGACAATAACAATTGAACAATTTCTGTTAGTTCTTTGTAGTATGTACTCAAAAGTGACTAACTCCGTAGTTATATTCCTTAACGATCCGGCAACGAAACAATACTGTATTATTTAAAAGGATTGAATACCTTTGATGACATAGCCGAGTAGCAAGACGGGATGCGACTGATCATTACACACAATGCCTGAGGCTGAAGCCTAATGATACAAATCAATAATGTATGATGCTTTAATTTACTATATTCGAAACATGTTTTTCATTGACCATAAAGGTTTGACTAACAGATACCAATAACACCAAATACTGGCAACCGCAAAGCTTGTGTTTAAATAAATAGTTACGGTTAAAACCACTTTCGAATGTTCCCGTGTTTACGTACCGAGGAAAGATTTAATGGTTATACCAGTGCCAGGAGATCGTAACGTTTAAAACAAAACCGCAGATCACGAGGCACCGAGCGTGGTTACTCTACCCTGTTTCGACAAATCACGTTTGGATCCAGTTGTTGGGCCACGTGATTATATGACGCATTAGGAAGCTGAAGCCACGTTTTGAAGTAAAACGGAATCAATAATTTGGCGGCCAGCTAAAGGAAATATAAACAAACTTTTTATCCAATTAGAAACTGGGATTGTTGTTAGAAAATATGGCGGAAAACGTGCCCATTTGTTTAAGGTGGTTGGTTACCTTGCCACTGAAATTGCGCTGAATGTTTTGGGTTTAATCACTAATACGGGACAAAGTGTAACCTACCGATAGTTGTTCTTCATGCACTTTTGAATAGGTAATGCGTCAAACTTAATTGTGTGACGAACGTGTGCACTATTTTAATTGACAGAAAAAATAAACCTTATAGTCTGATTTTTATAACTGGACAGCCAATGTCAATGTTAAAATATTGGCTAAATAGAAAATAGACTTTTGACTAAATAAGAAGCTGTGTAAATATGAGATAGCGTATATTAGATACGAATACCTACTCAAAACTTACTCGGACACTTTCGTGTTGTGTACCCTCAATGAATGCATGATTCCTTTGCAAAAAGTTTTAGAAGACATCGTTAGTAAAATATAGTTTCCGTGAAATCCCGTGACCAGCAGTGAGCCAAGTACATAAAAGTAGGGCTAATTTAAAAGCCAAATGCTAAGCAGTCTATCGTCAACGTATAATTGCACAATAGTTGCATAAACATGAATTAAGAAGAGATCAAACACAACTGTTACAAGGTTCGTGTTGATCAGTGATTCAGATGACACTCTCACTCGTCTAACGCGCTCGACTAAGTATTGATACCATTAGATCTATTGACATGGAACTGCATATGTGTAATACTATTAAAAACAAGAATATCTGATATTCATCCCGATAATTCCTATCTTTACACAATATAAAACCAAAATCGCTTCCAACTGTCTTAATATATTGAATACTAGCTTTTGCCCGTGGCTTTATCGAAATGTTATAATGCTAATACGATGTACGAGTATAAGTTATTATAACCTTGTGAAGTTTAATCACAATCCGTACCTATAGTAGTTTTTGCGTGGAGGAATAACAAACATATAAACTTTCTTATGAACTTCTAAATGTCTTGTTTATCGAAATTAATCCTATGAAGAGGAGGTTTGTAAGTTTGTATGTGCAGAGTAATATTTGAAACTTTACTACTTATCTGATTGTGAAAATTTCATTCACTAATATTCTATACATAATCCCTGTGCTACTTTTTATCGACGCAAGCGAAGCTACAGTCGAAAACGAGTGTTCTATAAAAAAGCTTTAAACGAGCGAAGAGTCATGCACGAAAAATAGCTGCAGTAAAGAAATCTTTACAAAATACGCGTCTGTGAACTAGGTACCGGCAAATACTATCATTAAACGCAGACTGGAAGAGGTGACAATTGGTTACAAAGTATATTCTCTTGCACAGAAAAACCGTTAGTAATTTTTACTTATATACGAAAAATTATAGGCTACAGCCAACCTAACTGTACTGTTGATACAGCGACAATATGTCAATACGATTCCGATCGTGAGCACATAATGTTAGGATTAGCTGCACTTCCAGTTTCAATATGATTACTTTATAGTGGCAATCAGACTCGCACGCAAACCTTACTGATCTAAATTTTCGATATTTATTTCCAATGCAATCACGATATCGAGATTTAGATGTATATTCTGTGCATAATTTAAGTTGCTTTAAGTTTTCATAAATTTAATCCATGGACAATCTTTCAAGAGAGATATTTGTAATAGGCTCAGTTATTTGCTTTCTATTCTATTCAATTCGACTACCGTTTATACCACTTGTCTACAGGGGCTGGTATATAGGTAATTTAACCTATTAACGACTAAACGGCTGAACGGATTCTACTGACATATGGCGAGGAGTTACGAGTAGTTATATGATAAAGAACATTCACGCGGAGCGGAGCAACGGGCATCAACTAGTTGAATATTAAAGGTTTTTCAGAATATTACTTAACCAATATTACTTGAGGCTTTATAGATAGATGCGTACTTTCAAAGTTTATAATGTTTTGTCCGACTAAATGCAATATTTTTGTATAACTTTTATCTCAGGATTTAGCGTGACATCTTTTTGGCTGAGATGATTATGATGATCCAACAAAACTTGGTAAACCGAATCATCCAGTTTACCTTACATATCTAAACCATCTCGATACTTCAATGTAAGAGCGGTTATTTATCTAGATTGACCACTTGTAAATTTTATACATTACAAAGGCATACTTTCACACCACCTAACAAGCATAAATGTAACATTTTATACTAGAACATTTACTCGACGTGTTAACATACCGAACAAGGCGTAATTCAACTATAAGATGTTTCGCATTTTACCCAACTAAGTGGTGCAAATGTACACATTCCGAGTAACATTCAAATTCTGGTTTAGCATTAAATCGCAGTGTAACCTAATGCGTGAGAAACAAAGCGTTAAGTTTGTAACAAGGCCCAGGGATCGGGATGCTCTGTTCGTAACGTATTGCCATGAAGCCGTACACTTGTTACCGGACACACTTAACGGTGTATACTCGACACGTAAACGAAACAAGATACAACCACGTCCTTATGCAATCACTTACAATGATTAAAGCCTGACCCAATAACGGAGTAAGTACAATAAAACAACGAACTTCTTGGGATGCCATCTGCCACCAAATTTAAAATAAAAGAAATAAAATACATCGCAGATAATATATATGTACATTGAGGCAACTTTATCTTTTAAAAATTAGAACCTACAAGAATCAAACAGTCATTTAAATTATTCAAGGGTAAACATTTATCACGAGCCCGATCGAAGGATAGGACTGTTTATTAGAGGTCAAATGTTTTACAAATGATCGTCCCCGCGTTAACCTTCAGATCTCAGCTGTGCAAAACTGTTGCATTGTAGTGATCCGAACAATTGCGTCTATAGCATCGATTTGTTTTGTATCCAATGCTGGTGAAACAATCGTAAAAGTATTAGTTGGTGAAAATCCGAGATCAATGGAAATAAGACATTCTAGAAAGCAATGACTTGACACGACAGCGTTTGCCGGTTGAAGAAGCTGATTTATTGTCGCACGTTAGACGTGTCTCATTTATCACGAACAGTTTTAGCGGCTAAGTCACACAAAGGATAATGCATTACCGATTTAGTAGAATCGTTTATCGAAATGACATTGACGAATTCGATTAGAGATTATACTACTACCACTGCACTCTGATGGGATCTTTAGATGGTGTGCACTGAAAACAGATCAATGTCAGTATCCCATACATCGATAAAAATGAATAGGGTAATTTAAGTAGGGACTACAATTAATATATACATGTAAGTATTGCTAAGCGGTGGTGGCCGAGTGCGAAAGTAATCGACTTGAACGCAAAAGGTGCGAGTTCGATCCCGGGTGTCAGTACTAATGTGTATTTAACTTTGTGGAGTTTATATGTACTAATCAAATGATTCACCATCTGCTAACGGTGAAGGAAAACACCCACATGTCTTAGAAGAAATTCTAAAGACATGTCTGATTCACCAACCTGCATTATACCAGCGTGTGTGAATTACTGCCTAAACCCTCTATGTCTCTTGGTAGAGAAGAGGAGACCTGTACCCAGCAGTGGTACAAAATAAAACGGGTTGCTATTATAATTCAAACTTCTAGTTACAGATATACTTTTTGATCCAAATAGAGAATAATAATACTGTAGGATAAACAGTCAATAAACTTTTAACAGTGTCGAGTCAAAGTTGGTAATATGTACCTGTGATAAATTCAATAGAGGACTTAATAACCGTGTTCGTTATTCAGTCGGTAATATACTAAGATGTTTTTTAGACTACAATAATTTATAAGGTGTAGCTTTAAAGACTACACAACAAGTTACTTTTTATTATTCCCCTGTTAAACTTCTTGGAACTGTGACCAAGTCGGATAGCACAGTTCCTTTTAATTACAACCAAAGTTATGATTAATTTTATCGCGTCTGGTTAATCTGTGCCTCTAAGAATAGTTATGTAAATTAAAGAATAACAAAATAGCATTCGTTGCATTCCTCTACTGTTAATATAATTAATATATTTATGTAAATTAAGTAGACTATACTTCCGGGCGGACCACTTTCAAAAGATGTTATAATCTTTACCAAAAGCGGCACCGCCGATTTACCTAAAATACACAAAAATAATAGATACGAATGGAAATTAGTTGTCGTATCTTGCCGTTATTACTTTCTAAGATCAATAAATTAAGTAAAGTGCTGGAAGTCACAATGATGTAAGTTTTGTGCTTTGTAAAGGCCAGCTGTATCGGTTCGGGAAGCCGAAGCGGAGTGATATGAACGTAATGATTTGCTGCGGCGATAAATCCACTTGGTAGACAGGGACAGACCCGCCCGCGGCCGCCACGATAAGTGTATCCAATTACTAAGATACCCTACACCGATGTTATACCATCGTGATGTATTATACCATAAAATGTATCGTCGTTAAAAATACTATTAAAATTGATAATAAACAATACACATTGAAATAAATGAATCCTAGCAACATTAACGAGACGCAACTTTTTTTTTACTACTATCGTATATTATTATATTTACGAGTACGTAGGTGTAGGTACCTACATGATTACATAACCTGAATATCAAGGGAAAGTGTAAAATCGCCGTAATGGCAATTACAAGCGTACACATACTACAATATTGATAAGAATGCTCAAACACACTTGAATTCAATCGGAAACACTGTAATTGAAGAATAAAATTTTCATTTGCCTGCACTACGCCATAAAAAGTTAAACTTTCGAATGGTACTCGTTGGCAATTTCACCTTGCTTCAATGTATGCATATGCAGTTAACCTTTTTCCCATGGTGAGTCTCGTCTCGTTTTACACAAGAAACCGTTGAGCACTTCTGCCCGTCGATAATTAATTCTGTCCTGGGCTACTTATGTTACCGATCGTGTAGAAACCGCAGCGCCCCGCAGTGGTCAAAGAACATGTTCCACCGCACTCGTATCAGTCATTTAACTTTGCTCCAATTTCACCGGATAGTATTTTCCAATCCGGCCGGAGAATCTTGCCAAGATGAAAATTAATGCGTTAATGACAGGGAACGGGCTGGATTTGCTCGTTGAGTAAGTACAGACTAAGAACAGTGTATTTTTCATTGATAGCAGGTGCGTATCTCGTGTCTAGTCATCAATCTTACCACTGCCTACAATAATGGCACGTAATCATATCGTAAAACTACACATAAATATCTTTTTGTATGCAAGTATGAGTTACTGCATAAATACGCCACCCGGTCCTGACAACTACATCCATTACCGAGGCTCTTTAGGCGACAGCAGATTAAGTTAATACGTGTAGCTTACATAGTGTACCTACATGGCTTAAGTGGAAACCCTACGAAAGCAAAAAAGTATTGAAAGGTACAAAACAACCGCAACCCTTCCTTGTACGCTGATACTATTAGGTAGAGATTTACTCGTGGTTTTAAAAGGGCCCATCGAGATCCGTGCGGTTACCGTCAACGGACACCGCGGAAGGGCTCCGATATCGAGCAGTCATAAATCAAGCAGCACATCGCCCTCGGCACTCTGCCCTGACCCTGCTGCCTTTGTTTACCCACTACGTTACTTTACTGATCACCTTCAGATAATAGTAGCTTAAAAGGTTACAATTTCATAGATATCCTGTTGAATATTTATTTCTGGTCGCATAAATATCGTCTATCGACAAAAAAGAGATACCCTTTTAACACATGAATGGATTCGAAGACTTTTTGTCAGAACTGACCTCGGCGTGTTTTTGATAATCGACGTCACAATCGATACAATCGCTACGTAAAAGGCCATAATGGGAGCGCGGCGATGCAGCGTCGCGATTGTAATTGACCGAGGTCGGTCGGTATAGTGTATCGACGTCGTTGCTAGTGTTGTGCGTTTTTAACTTGGTCAGATTGTACTGTTCGTTGAATCGGCCGCGTGCTGATTCAGATCGAGGTCTGCCGGGTCGCTGGGCATCGCAAGTTGCGATGCTCGCGGATCGATTATCGCGCGTCACGAATTGCTGGAGAATTAGAGTATGCACCACACGCAATGTTTACTGTCGCTAGCGTTAATTTAAATTTTAAAAAAACAGCCATTACTTGGTTCGTAAAGCAATGCAAATAAATTATCTCTCTATACTTAATTTTCTGGTTTACCGTTATACAGCGTTCCCCAGGGGATATAACAATATAAACTACTTTAGACTTTTCATTAGCAGTAACTTAACTGTTGAGAATACAATAATGAAACATAATTGCAAACCAGAAACAGAGCCAAGATATTTTCACTTGCGCAGAACTCTATTAACTCGCAAACGCGAAAGCTAAAAATTATACGAGAAAAATCATACGATCAGATAAATCAACAAGACGGAGCACGAGCCTCTCTATGAGCAGATATTATGTACCCAATAAAGGCGATCACGTAACAATATCCATTAACAATCAATCAGGTCCACGGGCCAGTAATTGCTGCCTAAGGCAAATACATCTCTTTAATATTTGTGTACACGTCTCGAGTCAGATTATATGGTGAGAGAATGAAAATATAGTGCAATCATAGACTGATGTCATTTCAAATTGCTTAGCCTGAGGAGGCGAATATCGACGATTATTACAGGGTCTCGATCAGTCCCGTGTGTGTCCGGTATCATTGATACGTCTATTTCCAGAGGGCTAACGTATCAGTTTATTGTTGTGCGCAAATAAACGGTTTAGTCTATCCATGAACCACAGAAGTATGGAAGTAATGTTAGCCGTCATGTACGGTGTCAGTTCAGACGGCTCGCCCGAGGGGTTGCGTAACAGCGTAACAATAGTCATTAGCAATCAATCAGGCCGACTTCGGTGGGTGGCTCGGAAGGCTCGGCTTCTAAAATTGGCCCTTGCGGTAACGTTAAGAAACGTTGTTTACTATACAATAATGTAATGTACAAATACCTTTAGCTATATGGTCGTGATCGATATGGTGCTTTCAATTTTGGCGAGCTTTAAACTGTTGAACGCCAACCACACACCTAAACGAGACGACGCTATGAACACAGGGTTTTATCGGAATTGTGGCCAAAGAGATACATCAATTGCTGTGGTTGGCGGCACGCGTTCTGAACACGTACGGGCAATTGAAAAGAGCTCTGGTTATTGCGGGAAATTCAGGGGAATCGAGTTGCAATTGATGCTGCCGGGCAAGCCACACAATGTGCTAACCGTGAGATAACTACGTTGGTGTCCTGACCGAGCTCCTCGCATCACGCCTTTATGCCGCCCCTAGTTTATTAGATAGGATGTGTCGATAACCCGAATGGAAATTCAGTTTTGAAAATACTAACATTTCTTGGAAGTCAAAAGACTGCAAAATCTAACGTCAATCTCAATACTTCACGGTTGTCACAATGCGGCAACGCGTAATTAAAGAGGACGAGGTACTATAATGACAAGTTTATTGTGTTAAGCATCTCCCGGACCTTATGTACTATGTCGGTTATTAACCTAACGTTCATTATTAACGTCCGGTGGTCACGCATTGCATATTGAGGTATATGGGATATTGCGACACAAAACTGTACATTAACATTTACCGTAAAAAAGTATCCAGTCGACGCATAAGAAATATGTCACCTCCCAAAAATGGACGATCGCGACGTGGAATTTTAATCGATGTCATGCTTCGAATGTGGTCAAAGAAGAAAAAAAAGTTATAGTCCCTTGGTACTTGACGTAGAGCGTTATCACGCATCAACGAATTCAAAGGATTACCTGTCGAATTTTGATGGTCAAATTATGTAGCTGATTTATTAAATGAACCGTGTATTGTAAGACTTCTTTATTTGGCCGATGGCAAGACAGCAACGAAGAGGCATTATTGCCTCACAGGTCTGATTGATTATATTCAATTAATTTACGTCATTTGACGGACCATCTTTTTATGTTGTGTAAATTCGTTGATTTTCCTTAACATCATTAACGTTTATGCTATTGTAAGATATGTCCATTTAAAGAGCCGATTCTTAATAAAAGAATGGCTGTAAAAACTTCATGAATGATGTATGGCATGACATGGTTATCAGTGCAATAGATCCATGCTATTACTATTGTTTTGTTAGTAGAGTTTCTTTCGATATAATATCTTGTAGAAACAATAGAGCGGTACACGCAGTCCGTCGCCCGTGGGAAGATGTGAGATAACGCCACAATCGTACTTTCATCCGATCACGCATGATTTAAGTGCGAACCACACTACAATGGTAACAAACAGTCACGTATGTCACTATGAATTTATTTCTATCATTGAAAAAGTAACCATTTATTGACCTTATTGATATGCATCACGGGCTTTTGAGTCGTAAATACGAAAAGAAAAGATAAATACTGCTATCTGTTAAACTACAATAGGTATTCACATATGCACATCATTATATCAAACTCAGGAACCGTTTGTTGTGGACATGTTAGTTTCAGAAACCTTGTTATTTCTTGTAAGTCACGTTAAGATTGTGAGACAGCCACGGGAAGTTACCCTAGAGTTATAAAACTCGTACGAAGTAGACAAATTCGGTAGGAATACCTACATGACACGGCAGGCGTGTGTCGACGGAGATATCTCCAAAGCCACCGGGAACCCTTCGGCAACAACTTCAAATTGTGAGGAGTCACGCCACTGGAAGACACTATTTGCCTCTGTAAAACGTATACTTACTACATATTTGAACACGATATTTCTGAAATTTATTTAGTAATTAAGATATTTCAGCAACCTTATAAGACCTTCAAAGATGAATAAATTTAAATTGTATGAAAGTTAGTCGACATCAGACTATTCTTAACTTAAAGATAACAATATTAATATACTTCGAAATGGAGATCGAATAATGAAAATTATTATCTAAACGTTCTTTCTAACACAAAGTCAACTTTGAATTTAGAAATGGTTATGTGTATTTAAACTTATTAAAGTAAAAAAATCGTGTGTACTTAACATTTTTAGACGTAAAATTTGGGCAGAACAGTTCAACTGCATCACACAACACACGGAAAAATCTTTTTAAGATATAATTATATTTTATCTGCGATTTCAACTATACTATAGTTATATAACCACAGAAGCGTTTTTCCTGAAATTAATTTAATATCGTTGCGTTGCTTTCACTAGCAGGGTAGATTCTGGGACAGGCAATGCCACTCACTGCTTAATTCTTTCAATTTCATAATCTACATTGCCTACTAATTTAATATTTTGCAGGAAGGTTCATCGCATCGCACGCATTAGAAGGATTGTATCAAAAGGTTTTTACAATTCTTCATAAAATATCATTAGCTAGATAGCCACAAGAACAGCTACTAATTATCAACGAAAGCACTCCACGTATTGAAAACCAGATCTGATATGAAGATGCGTATTTTTACAGATCCATTAGGAGTGGAAATGTATAAGTGTGAATTGAGACCTCTCATTACTAAACACATCTTTATTGCTGATAGATCTGTTTAGTCTGGACATAATCAAAGACAATGTCGGGAACATCGGTTATATAAAAGTTGTTTTATTAGCCTAGAGCCGATAGTGACACGACGTCGTATAGAGATGTTGAAACCAAGAAATTATACTGGAATAAAATTGTGAAAGCAGATGCAAACGTGAGAAACTAATACGGAATCTCTGTTTCATTTAAAAACAATTTGTGAATTCTTATGAATTTTAAAGGCAATCAGCGGTTAACTTTTTGCTTGATTAGAATCAATGGACATGCTGTAAATTCAATTTCTTAATTAAAAGAATGATCAAAGTTTGAATACAATAGATAAAATTGTAACATCAATAAAGTATCTGTAAAATAAAAAAGTATTGAACCTTGAAATAAATTGTCGCTTGTTGTGACGTCTATCTTTATTGCTGGAATCGTGTTACTTTATGTGCTCATATTTTATATTAAAGAGTTTCTTAATATCCTCTAACATATAGAAACTTTTTTTCCCAGTGTATTAATCCGATAATAAATTTTATATTGCGTGAAGAAACCAATAAAACATCATTAAGACTTTTAGGTAATAAATAAAAGGTAATCGACCGATCTGGATGAGCATTTATATGGTGAAATGAACGAGATAAATTAATTACATGTTAGTCAATCCTGAGGCATCTGAATGAGCAATTGTCTTTATTTATATTACTGTACCATTATTTCAATATTTATAGTCAGTATCTCCAATAAGTTCGTAAGGCTGAAGGTATGAATCTGCAATCCTTTTTGGTTTGTTTACCTTCATTCACGCAATGAAAATACGACTTACTTTACCAATGATAGGCAATAAAAATCGTAAATATTTTCTTGAATAGAATAATTATTTATGGACTACTATTAAATCTTTATTTAGAAATGGCACCAGTCCAGCTGTGTACTGTACAGCTCCTTACGCTTGTATCTCTTTGTGTTTATAGGAGTCTGAAGTTTCTATTCTAAAAGTCGCCAAATTGTCGATTAATATTTATCTGTGATTAATTTTTTTTTAAGTTATATCTTTATTCAGATTCTATTTTGTATATGTTTTATGGAGCTATTTAACAGAATGCTAATACTGTGGTGAAAATCAAATTATTATTATTTGTTTTATGTAAATATACTTTTGGTGTTTACATTCTTGTAAGGCGTTTGTGTGCGTGAAGTGATTATTTTTAAATTTATTGATGCATTGCATTTAAAAATAATCAAAGACGAGTACTTTGATTTAAGTACATTATTTTTTGTTATACCTACGTCATGTGTTTAACATTAGCAGTATCAACGTAAACAGTGAATATTTTGTTTGATATCATGTATTATTTGTAACACATACCTACTATATCTATCTAATACAGATAGGTACTTTAAGCAAATTAAACTTTTCCAAGGAATCTTTGTATCGTAGTCTCTGCGTTCGGCATTTACATTGTACTGATTTAATAAACTTACGCTGAATTCTATCAACAGCATTATCATATTTAACGTAATATGGAGCCCAAATCATGCATGCTTATTCAACTTACAGACAGAATATTCATTTGCTGCACTCCTTCTTCATGTAAAAAGTTTTTATCAAAGTGTGGGCGTAATATGCGTAAAAAGAGCTCCCTGCCGAGGTTTTCCCGAGAGTCTATAGCATGGGATTCTTTTAGAAAAGAGTTCTAAGGTTTTTAAACGGTCGGCAACGCGCGATTGATTGATACCCCTGGTCTCGTAAGCGTCCATAGGCTATGGTAACTGCTTACCATCAGGCGGGCCGTATGCTTGTTTGCCTTCTTAGTAGTATAAAAAAGGAGTAGGTACACAGTTTACTCTTTATTTATGCCATATACATATAACAAAAAAGAAATATTTTTAAAACCACAAGTTTTCTTTATTTCTACCAGTAGGAAACACGGAAAGTACCAAATACCTAATGTTTTAGAACGAGATAATTCTTCGACGTTCATAAGAAATAGGTTATTCGTGCGATTGACCAAAATTTGGCACAGTTGGTGTCCTAAAAAGCATAAAGATAAGATAGAAGATACAAAATAAAAACTCGAATAACAAATATCTGAACGAATAAAGGAAAACTACTATCTGTGTCTACTTTTTTCTTTCGCTCTTTCGCTACAGACTTCAACCATTAGGGACTTTTTGTTCGTGTCCTGGTTTCACGTACCTACGTTATAAGTCCTTTTTATTTTCTTTTCATGTACAGACAGCATCAAAATCTGTCTGTACATAAAAAGTAATAAAACCCGCATCGGGCGAAACGCCCAATCAAATATTATAAATTTTGTAATTTGGTCGTTTAGGCCGTTCGGGCGAACAAATGGCGGGCGATACGACCTATAACTCGTATAGTTGAATAAAAATGCCAGTACAATTTGATATACTTAGTCGTTTTGATAACTGGACGTTTTGGGTACAAAATGACACTTTGTCCTTCACAGGATACCATCTATTTTCCTACCGAATTTCATAAAAATCTGTTTAGTCGTTAATAGGCAACAGACAGATAAACTATCGCTTATGCATAAATACATATAATCACGCCCGTCTTCCATTGGAAGGGATAGGCAGAGACGATGGTGCGTCAACTATAACTATCGCATATTTTTAAGGATGGATGTTAGTTACTCTTTCACGTAAAAACTACTGAACGGATCTGAATGAAATTTGACGTAGAGATAGATTAAAGAAAGAAAGAAAGAAGAAAAGAAAGATTATAGTCTGAAATCGTAGTCTAGTTTTATCACGACAACCGACATCCACGCGGGCGGAGCCGCGAGCAACAATTAGTGTATATATAAAGTAATGTTATAGTAGGGCTTTAGTTTTGTCGATATAGAATTGAAGATATTGTATTACTACAAAGACTACGTATTATTTAGCCCGCGGGCGTTCATAACAAACATTTTAGTTGTATGCGGCGAGTAACGAGCTATAAATCTAGTTTTAGTGCGAGGTCGATCAGTACCAAATCGCTACCGGCCGTACTACAGCTAATACAACGCAGTAGTAACTCGTCTAACCGCAACTCTGGTCATGTTACAACGGCAATGTCAAACAAACCTTTTTTAATAGTCAATTTCATTATTAATTGGCCTTCTTTTATTTATAAAGCAAATTAGAGTTTAATTATAGCTTTAACACACAGCACTTTATCCATTACATTATAAAAAGTAGCTACAGCGCACCGGCTTCGCTCACGTGGTAGATTTGTTAAAGACAAAGTAGCCTATAAGTTATTTGTGTTTTTATTTGGAGCTTATCATTGTACTAGCTGTTGCCCACGGCTCCGCCCGCGTGGTTGTCGGTTATCGCTGCAAAAAGTAGCCTATGTGTTATTCCAGACCATAATCTATCTGTGTGCCAAATTTCATCCAGATCCGTTCAGTAGTTTTTACGTGAAAGAGTAACAAACATCCATCCATTCTTACAAACTTTCAAATTTATAATAGGTATTAGAAGTTGTTCTAAAGATCACCTTCTACAATATTTTTTTGAGATCACTTTCAGACTTGTGTCACCACTTAATCACCACTGACGTTATATCAGGTCTACCACGTGTCCACCCGTGAAAGCGAGTGTTGGTGCACAGGGGGGTTTTAGTCGGTATGCCGGCCGCCTACCATCTTAAGGCCGGAGAGTCCGACATAACCGCCTCGGTTCCCCGGGCGGGGTGGTATGCGTAAAGCATTTCCCCTGTACAAAAAAAGGGCGTACTTAATTAACATAATTCACGGACACAAAGTATTTCTAGACTTGTGACTGATATTTCAAGTATTTCTAGAATGACGATGTAGATCTTGGAATTTTTCGGATCACAAAAGGTTAGTCTCCCATGGGATTCGAACTCAAATCACGCTGCATAGTACTAAATGGGGAGGCAACCACTAAAGCCACTGAACCAACCTTTTGAATACAGTGAAGATTCATTACAACTTTGAAAATGAAAAACTAAGGACAAAGACACAACAACTTTTTTAAATTCTTTACGTGACCTCGGCATACGTTTCCGTTCGCAATACTTAGGAGTCGACCAATAAAAATAAAAAATACCTAAGGCAATACATGCGAACAATGTATTTATTAAAAGTTCTTACCTAAATGTCTCAATTTTGGCACAACCAATAAAACCTGACCACGTACAGTATCGTAAAAACAAGCTCGTGTTGTTTCGGGAACGAGGTTGTCGTAACAAAAATCCCAATAAACTTTTGTTACTATCGACTATTTATAACAATGGTTTGGATACGATCGGCCACTTTAGCTTAAGACCACTTAAATAATGTTTATTTATTTATTTAATACAATATGGTACACTTACGCAATATTTAACATGGTCTACGGATAAATTAAGTGACAGAGTCAAATTCTACTAATATTAAAAATGCTAAATATCGTATGGATAGATGGATGTCTGTTCCTCAATTAGGTACGCCAGAACTGCTAAAATTTGGCATAGAGATAGATTACGCACTCAAACTCAAAGTCATTTATTCATTTAGATCAATTACATGATACTCATGAACGTAAAAATAAACAAAAGTCAGCTTTTTTTTTCCTACAGCCAATTCGCTGACATGGGTAGGGCCTAGAGAAGAATTGGCAAGAAACTCTGGCTACCTACTCTTTTTAATCGCCAAGGTATAATATTTACAATTTGGTATGAGTTACAGGTATAAGTACTCTGGGATAGCACATAGGCTTCTTTTTATCCCGAAAAAATGTTTTTCTTTGTCTCCGTGGGATTGGACACGCGGGCTGAAGCTAGACAAAAAATATTTTAGTTGATACTGTCAAATGCCGTTAAAGTCAAATTCGCTAAATTAAAATGTTAAAAGTGGTCAAGCGCCAACTTGGCCGATGGTACAAATACCATTACTTAAGTAAAATGGGACAAAGATTACATACAAATCTATGCGTAGTAAGTGTTTCGATCTGAACTTTGCATATCATTAAAACATAAATCACGACGGTTGACATTTACGACCTTGTTTTGGCTGATAGGTATAAAAAAAGATTCACATCTATTTTAGAGAGAGGTGGTAGCCGAGTAGGATATATACCGACTTGTACACAAGGTGCGATTTTGATGCCAAGCATCAGTGTGAATTTTACTTTCTGGAATATTCGTATCTACTAATGAAATGATTTACCATCTGCTAACAGTGAAGGAAAACATCGTGAAGAAACCCACGTGTCTTAGAAGAAATTGCAAGAATGTATGATCCACCAACAGCACTACCGCGATGAGCCAACGACGTATGTTTATTCAGACCTTTACTAATCCTCTGTCTATTTTCCTAAATCTATTTTAAAAACAAATGAACAGTCCAACAAAAAATACAATAACTCATTGATACAACATCGATAAGATAGTATGTACATTTTATTGGTTTTACGAAAAGCTTTCATTACACGCACTGTTCAATATACCAGTGAATCACTCGAGAGACGAAGCGAACGAATCTCGTCCCAAAATTGGTTATGTTTAAGGTTTAGATTTCCGTTATCTAACAGTAGGCATTGAACTGTTACGTAACGTATATGATATCACGTTGCGAGTTAAACGATCCGACCTTCCACACGCATCGTTGGACTTTCCCGTAACATAACTACTTAGGTTTATAACAAATGTTCACTATCTAGAATATCATAGCTTTTACTTTATTATTTTATTCGGAAAACAAACAGTATCTTATAAGTAAATTAGCAACAGATTATATAACTAGGAACCTTTTATGTTTTTACACATATCTAGGTATGTATTTAAGAGCTTGATGATTCATATTATATTATTTATGTTATGCAAGTTATACTTCGTAGAAAGAATAGAATAGAAAACTCTTTATTGTACACGATATATATTTAGATACCGAAATCTATTTCACACAGTTATATACATCGGCGGCTTATCGCTATTTTTTTTTTCAGGCAAACTTAATTAAATAGTTAGATGTTTGTGTGTTTTTTTTTACTTTCTTGAAACTTATCATTATAGCCGTGTGCGCAAAATTTTGTGTGATAGACAATTCTAAATTGTTGCAGATTTTTGCCACGGCATGCGCTGCGATCGCTGTAGGTACTATACCCTCAATGTACTTTGCACATAGCGAACACACACTAACGGATGGACAACGAGGTGACTTCAAATAGTTCTCTTTAGCCAGAAATACCGAATCGCAGAATCTAATCGATTTCTGATTACTCCTGGATTTGATTGCGCAAAAGGATGTAGTAATTTAATTGCAAATAGGTACACTAATAAGTAATGAGTCGAAGCTCAGGCAATGTCGTCATAACGTAAGGCGATGTAGCGACGGCTAGCTTCATTACTTTCTCTGAACTGCAACATGTAGAGAACATACTTAAATAATATGGATATACCTGTATATGTTCCATAGATTGTGCGAGGGAATATCCGTGTCAAGCACAACTGTTAATTACAGATGAAGCAATATTACATTATGTAAGTGTAAAAGCTCCGAGATACAGAGTATTTTAAGAGGATTTTGTCGCAAGCATGCTCCATACAAAACGACTTTATCGATATTAACTAATTAAACTCGATTATATTATACTATTTGGGAGGCCAACTAAAATACAGCCAGCCTGATGTTCAGCAGTTACTGTAGCCTATGGACGCTTGAAATACCATAGGTATGATTTGCGCGTTGCCGACCTATTTTTATTTTACACCAGGGCTTGAGATGAAGTATTCCTGGGATAGAAAAACGTTTCTTTCAAAACACATCCCAAAATGAGCGCTGGAGACACAGGAACACAACTACAGCGCTGTGTGTAATTATTTGGCTGTGGTCTTCTGTAAGGTGAAGATCCTTCCGGGCGGGTTTGCTTGCTAGTATGGTGCCGTACGTCTCTTAAAACTACTCTCTCTTAGTGGATACTACATTTTCAGTCAAATAATTTCATTTGTAAATTACATGTTACTCAAAATCCCACTGCTGGGCAAGGTCTCCTAATGGTCTTCCACACATCTCTATTCCATGCCAAATCTACCCAGTTTTCTGGAAACATTTAATATATAATAAAAAAAAACATACCTATATGTAAATAGGATTTCCAGAGCCTCTACAAGAAGTGCTATGCTATTTGAAGGGGAATATTAATCTTTTAAGCTGCAATATTCATGGTATTATACGCGTTCATAGGATTATCATGCAGGCCGTATGCTTGTTTGCCACTTAGCAGTATAGTAAAAACCCAGTAGTACCAATTAGCTGCAAGGTATATAATACATCAAGTCACATGTTTGTAGGACAGGCGCGGCCGCGAGGCGATTCAATTAAACATCTCATTCACACTGTCATATCTTAGAAAGTAGTCACCGTAATTTGGTAATGTAGCAATTTAACATACACACACATAACGGACTTCGAAAAACAACTACTGTTATTCCTAAACACCGCATTAAACGCTATTTGAAGTACAAAGATTGATATAGCAATCAATCTTAGTCGTTTGTAACAAGTAAGAGTAACAGTCACATTTTACGACCAATTTCTGTAAACAGAACTACAAATTATGCTCAAACATTATTCGAACCCATAAAAACTCAATAAATTACTTTTAAACGAAACGAGGTATTGAAACTTTGTACAAAGAAAGGCGAAGCGGAGGCAAAGCGTACTTAAATAAGAATCACGTGGGGAATGGGCCCCCACGTGCGGAGTATATCTCCTGCAAAGTCACGTGCGCTCGATTAGGACCCAGGAGCCAAACTATGGCTATTTCTGTACGGAACTCATCTTTCTCAATTTGTTGCGTGTTGTCAAACGTTACATAAGACGTCCTCTGAACTCCTCTGACAGAAAATACTCAAATGATATTTCGGTTCTGAAATATGCGACTTTTATTAAATAAAAGGAATTAATAAGCGTCCTATTTGTGACTTACTTTTGTCCCTACAGGAACTATGTAATTTTTTTTTCCGCCGAGATATAGATAATACTTTGTATACTTTTTTTTTGTCAGTTATTTGTATGATTTTATTGGGTGTTATGGTTAATTCTGGGGTGGGAAAAAGTTACTTAGAAAAAATGCATCCCTAAATAAGCATTTAAAACCTGTACTCTCGCTCAAAAACAACTACATTGCTGTGGGTAGTTCTTTGGCTGTAGTCTTTTGTGAGGTGGAGGACCCTTCCCATTCTGTTCTCTTCGCTTGTATGCTCTACCTCTTATAAAATATAATACGTCATTAGTAAATAATATATATCTAAAGTTATAATTTATGTTCATGTCTCCTTGTCTCATAAGGATAAGTTTATGATTTTCACAGATACATTATATCATCTAATTATTCAGTCTGTACAACTCACACAATTCTTACTTAGTTATGTCACTAAAGTTTTGATTCATGTTCTGAATATTAAGTAAAACCTATTTTCATATCAAACAGTTATTTGGTTAATATGGTTGTACAACTTTACTTCTTAGTGTAGTTATTATATGTACTACTAATATTATAAATGTGAAAGTTCGTGACGATGTATGGGTGTGTTGTTTGTTACTCTTTTACATAAAAACTACTGAACGGATCTAGATGAAATTTGATATAGAGATAGATTATAGTCTGGAATAGCTAATAGGCTACTTATTATCGCGATGACCGACATCATCGCGGGCGGAGCCGCGGTTAACAGATAGTTATATATATTTGACTAGAGTGAGGGCCTTCCCCATCGAGGTATGCTCACTTAAATTGTGCTCTATCGTGCTACTCAATTAAGCGACACGTAACTTACATCTCATTGCATAAATATGAACATACAGTAATTCATATTCCCTGCCTCGATGGCGCAGTGGAAGTACAAAAGACCGATATTTAGGACTACACTCTGGAATTGAACCCGGTATATGGCAAGAGGCTCGCCCCCTAATCTTCGTTTAAACATAGTACAGTAGAAACTGTACAAAATCTTCTAGCCAAGCGAACCAACACTAAAGTAACAGATAATAAATAGGTTAAGTGAATTTAAACTGTTTTATCGCACACTTATATCCTGGTTATGTATGAAAACCGCGCCCAAATCAAATAAGGAAGACGATAACGGTGACCTCCCAGCATCTATTATCGCGTGTTGTGTTTTACGAAGATACCGACGTAATCTAGAAACGGTTTCATAAAGCTCCAGCGTTATCTGTCCCCCGGCCTTCCGACTGTTTGATATTCGTTTTAGTGAAGGCTTGATAAAACGCTTTTTAATAATACCGACATACAAACACTGAACCCGAACAGTATCATTTGGTTATCTGTTTACTTTAAGACTTAATGTGAATATTTCTTTGAATGTTGTTTTCTCCCACGAATGAAAGTTAAATGATTGATAATGAATTTAATAGATAGCTGTTATAATGCTAAAACGTTCAATAATGTATCTAGATAATATTAATAAATATATTTTAATTAGACAATTAAAACTACTACAATACTAAAAATAAGAGTTACGATTATTTTATTTATGTTCTAGGTGCAGGATATTGGCAATATTTTAATATTAAAGCTCATGATAACGAACTAGTCGCACGCATCCCGGAGGCATCCATAGTCGGCAGCAGCACGCGAGACAGAATCAATCGCGTCGAGAGAGCAGCTGAGCAACTTTCTCACCGCTCTCGTATCGACGGGACCGGTGCAGTGCCTGCGTACGCGCAAGCCAACATTCACGCCTCAAACTAACAGCGTTTTGTATCACCTACGTTTCTGTCACGGAACACTCCAGCCAAAATGACGTCAACGGCCTTTTTTTTTGGACAAACGCCAAATTGCTCATACCTAGTAAAAAAAATGCTACATGTAGTGACAGTCATTTAAGAATATTATAGTTATTAACTCCGTTATTTTAAATGGAAATATTCTTTATTGTATTGTGGCATAGACGAACAAATATTACAATTTTAATGTGAAGGCGTGTCACGAAATAAAGCAATATAACTAAAGAGTATAGTAATATTCCGTGTCCAAGACAAACGGTGTTTCATTCTTCAATGAACTTTCTTTTCATAAAAAGCTTATCGCTTTACTGTTTATCTCTGTCAAAGAAAAAATGCCTTTCCTTCTCAATGATTTTCACGTTTCACATTTATATAGCGTTCAAAGTGAATAAAGAAACCTTTGATCTACCGTTAATCTTAGAGAATTTGTCTATTTTTAGGAAGTATAGGACGTCTACATAAATCTTGACTCATCGACGTTGGCAATTTGTACACGCTTGATTAAATTTAATAAAATGCTTCTAGACAGCAGGCAGACGGCCGAACGGCCTTACGCAACCATTAAAAAAGAATCTTCGAAAATAAAACGTTAAAACTTCTATGATAGTAAGATGGTACCTAATGTTAATTTATTAATTAGTGTTGTTCGCTCGTAGCTTGGTACACACCGGCTAAGTGCAAGAACATCGGGAAACGCAACACTATATCGGCTTTCTCCTGCGACTTGAACAGCTTTATCGGCTCGCGCCCATAGAAAACTGCCAGGAGAAAATTATGAAATCACACCAGCGAGCAACACCGCGCCCGTCGCAGACTTACACAAATGAGACTTTATTTGCAACGCCCGCTTTATATTGTAACGGTTTACTTTTATATATATTTACAGTGATGTTATCCGCGCCTTCTCCTTAGCGTGGGCTCGTACTAAGATATACTTTTATAAAGATGCACATACATCGCGTATTCGAGGAAGCGATCATATCAAAACGAATAAGCAAATGTATTCTTGTTATTGTAATTGTATTTCTTAATTGAAATCTGAGTTCGTGTATTATCTTCATACCTATTGCAGAACGAGCGAATGTTAACAGTTATTATACAGAGTATACGTTGAAAGTAAATGTATTTAAAAACAACGACTTTCATTGTAGTCAAATTTGTAAAAAGCAGGGTGAATGTACTATTAATGCGATGTTTTTAAGAAAACGAGAAATGAGATAAATTGTGGTTCAACAGTTTACTTCTTTTTGCTTTGATAAATAGATATAGGCTTATTTTTATACATTGACAAGGTGTCCTAACTCGTTTAGTCAGCAGCTGTTGTAGCAGTAGTAGTAGGTACATCATTACCACTTGAAGAAGTAACACTATCTGGCTAGAGTGGCTAGTAGTTTACTTCTGTAGGTATGTAGGGTTTTTGGGCTTGTGTTTAGACTGAAGGTATTCCTTATTATAAGGGATGCTCCTGGCATTGAAAGCAGCTAAGATAACGGTAATTGCTCACCAACAACTCGGGTCGAATATGTAAACTTTATGATATAAAAGAGACTTCATAGTTTACAACAATGTTTTTTTATCTTATTCTTCAAGTGCCACTCAACATTAGAAGGTATTCTCAGCCTCGTCAAATAAAAACAACTTTTATTGTCATTTTATACGAAAATACTATAAATTCGAATAAAGAGAAAAGATATAACCGTGTGCTTAAATTTAAGCTTATTAGTCTGGTGTCGACGCGTGTAAGCCTACGTATTGCGTACGATAGTTTCGTATACCACCTACCAGTATAAGAAATAAGAATAATGACATAAATAAATCAAAAATAACGATCATTCTGTATAGTTTTAAAATTAAACTAGCAATGTAGGTATGCTAATGGAAATCAGCGTGTAATTCTCTATAATCTGTACACAATGGTAAAGATGATTTGTTATTAAAACCGGACCGCGTTGGATGCGTCGAGACCGCATGACGTTCAGCCCTGAATACTTCATTAGATGACTCCACAGAAACGTTAATAATTGACAGAGAGGTGCAATAATCAAGTACAATACATTCGCACATCATGCCAACATCTCTATTCGAGTAAAGGGCGGCATCTTTGCGATTTTACTTTATAATTAGATCAATTAACTTTACTTAGTTTGCTGCGTGTAAAGCAAAGTAAAAATAGATAGCATTAAAATAAACTTTCATCAATTTCTAATTACTTATTGCAAAGAGAAATTACACAGACTTTGTACAGCTATCAAATAACAATTTAATCAATTACATACATTTAACTTGAAATATACAAAGAAAGTCTTCAGAAAGCAGGCGTTACATGGAAATAAAAATGGATTTTAATTTTTCACCGTAACATAAATCATTGTACATATAACATTAATCGCGTGAAGACATGCGATTTAACACTGCGCCCGATACAAATCGTACGTACAGCCATAAGAAAAGCACCTTTTTTATTCTCATAACGATGATTTGCACGATCATCGACAGTGAGTCGGCCGTCGACCCATCTGCAGCATCCACCACTGCTACTTTTAAAACTAAATGTCCAATGTACAAATACGAAACGTACTGTTTCAAAAAAACTAACTTCTATACTATAGCGTTGCATAATATACGATCATACCTCCATAATAAAACTCTTTTTGTTGGTTAGCTCGTTTGTTTGTTACCGTTTCACAACTTAACGGATCTTAATAAAATTTGGAAAGGAAATAGAAACAGGAGAAGGACAGAGGGTACTTTTACTGTGATAACGGACATCAATGCGTGCTAAGCTGCGGGCATTAGCCTGTATCTTGATAAAATAGAGTCGTGGTGACATGTTTTTTTTAAAGACAACTCCCGCACTAGAGAACCAGCTCTGTGTTGCGGCGGACTTTACAAACATACAATTAACGGACACAAATTACACCAAGACTCAGAACAACTCTTGGCGGGTCACACAAAGTTTTGTCCTGTGTGGGATTCGAACCCACAACATCGTGCACAGCAGGCGCATACTGCGGTCACTGGACCACCAAGGCAGTCATTGACTGGTCAATATGTCGAGTAATCTCATTCGTAAATAATTAATTACGCGATCATGCATCCATAATCGCGTTAATACCCAAGTATGTAATTCTGCTTTAAATATTACTCTGCGTGACAAACAGTACGCTAATGGGCATTTAACATTGTCTCGTTTTGTACTAAACAAGTTCATTAGCATTGGAAACCATTTAAATCAACTTTAATATTATCTCGATTTTTGTTTTTTATTCATAAAAGGATCAGAGAACCAAATCCGCGGCTTAAAATTATTAAAAAAAAAAATATGATATATTATTTCCTTTAACATTAAGACGTTTAATTTCAGCCTTTGTTTATAATATTAATGGGGTATACCATTAATATTATAAACATGCTCATGGTATATAACCTTCGCACAAAAAACAGGGCCCGGCGAAATAATTTAAAACCAAAGGATTTCCAAACATTGGTCTTAAACTTTTAGCAGAATACCAAAAATGCTACTGAGATTTAATTGAGCCATCCGTAAATTAGCAGAATTGGGGTTTTTTTTTACCTAGTTTGGTAAAAAAAAACCCCAATTCTGCTAATTTAATGATAAAAAAAATCTTGATGTAACTCGTTCACTATCTTCGCTTATATAAAGGCAATCTACATCCCACAAGAACAACGTTTTCTATACGCAAGGAAGTCAGTTTTCTAGCTAATGCGTAGATCGAATCAGCTCAAGCATATAATATTTATCCGGTGTGCTGCAGTAAGGCGTCATATCTCCTCTGGTGGCTAGTGAAAGCCGCGTGAAACTTCCGAACGGAAGCGAGTCGACTTTCTACCCCACCTCCCGTCGCTCGGCTGTGAAGAAAACTAACCCTGTGCAACTAGCTAGGTGCCGTATAGATAGGACGTTGACAGCTATGCGGTTTACGATCCCATTTAAGTGTTAAATGTAATAGAATACTAACTTTCCAAGATACAATGTTGTTAAATATGAGAAATTGTTGTCAATGATATAAACACACGATTGATAGATTCTCATATTCATGGAGGTTTCTAACATACTGTAGGTATAACTATAATGTCCTTACGCCTTCTTTAGAGGTAAATGATATTAACATTTCATCATAATTATCTACTAATACTCTGTCCACTCCACTGCATTACACTAATGTAATTGGTATATAATAAAGAATTATCTATCTATCAAACGCGGGGTGGCGAGATGATGATCCACCATCTCGCGTTTAGAATTTCAACTAAGAAATGAGTTTATTGATGTTATCCTTTACCGTTAGCAGATTGTTTCACCGTTTAAATTTTACATTAGTACTTCCACGTGAGATCGAACTCCTGTGTACAAGTCGGTTACTTCCCCAACTTGGCTAACATCGCTTTTCATACATACATACATATTATCATCACGTCCATCTCCCATTGGGGTAGGCAGAGACTACGGTACGCCAATTGCTTCGATCCAAAAATACTAATTTCGCTTCCTCTACATTCATAAACCTCTTTATGCATGAACTATATAGGTAACATACTAGCTGTTGCTCGCGGCTCCGCCCGCGTGGATGTCGGTTATCGCTGTAAAAAGTAGCCAATGTGTTAATCCAGACCATAATCTATCTCTGTGCCAAATTTCATCCCGATCTATATATAGTTTTACGTGAAATAGTAACAAACATCCATCCATCCATACTTACAAACTTTCGCGTTTATAATATTAGTAGGATTAAGAAGCAACTATGTTTCAATCAATTCATCCTTCATAAAGAACATAATAGTAAATAAGTACGTCAATGCTGTATTACACAGAGTCCACACCTGTGCAAATAGTTATAAAATTGCATTCGACTTGTCATATAGTTTTAATAATACGTAGAATGAATTAATTTAATGTATTTTTATTAAATAATAAAAAATGAGAATTTATTACTTATTAGCGAATTTATTACTTATGAATAGTACATAATAATATACATGTACTATTCTAGGCTATAATCTATCTCTGTGCCAAATTTAATTTAGTTTAGTTTAGCCGTTCTGGTGTGTGGTAGTGTAGTTGAACAATATTATAATGCCGTAAAAATCCGTAGGTTTCTAATTACCGTTTGAAATAAAATGGCCATTTAATTAATTAGGTTTTTTTTTTTCTATCAGGTTAGATAGTATAGGTTTGATTTTAATAATTTACTTAAGTTATGTAATACTATATATTTATTATAGAATTATTGAAAATCGATACAATACAAATAAAATAAAATAATTTAATTTTCTCCAATTCCCATGTCGAGAGTGAAACGAAACACGAACCTGCAATGTCTGCTACATATTTAATAGTCTTGATTTCGTAAAACACTCATTTCGAATTGGACTGTTGCCTACATTGTAAACCAGTTCCATTAATTTTAAGGTCTCTAGGTCTGCACTGTCTGCAGTACCTACTTTAATTATTGCTATCATGCTAAAGGAAACGAGTTATTAAATTTAATTTTTAAAAACCCCCGGACATGTGCATCGGTTAAAACGACTTAAAAGTAATTATAAGTTATGTAGGTAGGTATATCGTTTATTACAAACGTCATTTTCCGTTTGAAATATAAACGGTATATATATGCATGCAGTTTTGTTCCTGGCTTAAAAGTATACTTTTAGCGGCAAAACAACGTTCACACGGGCGTAGCCAGAGGCAAAAACTAGTAAAGTATTATAATACCTACCTAAAATGATGATTTCTTCTTCTGAGCTAACTCCCGCACTAGGAAAAAAACCCGTTATAGCGAGGGAGTTTACAAACATACAATTATCGGACACAAACTCGAAACAAACATTTTTAGATCACACCAAGTTTTGACCCGTGTGAGAATCGAACCCACGACCTCCGGTTCAGCAGTCAGAGTCACAAACTAATAGAACATTAAAAATTAACATAAATGTCAACATTAATATAGCTTCAGTATTCAAATTTGTGGTAGACCCAGACAGATATGACGTGAGAAGTTGGACTCATTTATCGATGACTGGTCCTTAGCGGCTCTAGACAGAGAGAAATGGAAAGAAAGTAGAGAGGGCTTTGCCCTGCATTGGGACAATACGGGCTACTTTGGCTGCAGCACACACACTTGATTAAGTGCTACAAACTGAAAAAAAAGCGCTTGTAAAAGTAGTGGCCTATTAAAACGTTTAGTAATGTCCTAAATGACAAGGAAACGGCGTAAAACAAGTTTACATCGCACATATTCCACGGTTATTACGTCTAACATTGTCTACATGGTGTTATGTTTACCTTACATTGTTGGAGACGTATAATATACAAGTGCGGCGACTAGGTATATATTTCTATAGTGCGACAACACCACAAGGTCAACCGCCACGTGCGCCCCGATGTCCATTGTGTTATGTGTGAACAGAATCGCTTGATTTAAATTATTCTACACTTTTCTACGTTATATATTATGGCGACATAAATATAATTGAACTGTTAACTAGAGTAAACGATCAGCGGGTTAAGCAATAAAGGGCGCTGTGATCCTATAGATGGGTGACCGCATGTTGGTATTTCATCTGAGCGTCTTCGTGCTTTAAAGTCGGTCCCGACTGTTAACAGTCGTTAGATCACGACAGAGGCCTAAATATAGGCGATGTAAATAACTCTATTACCAGGTTGGCCACAAACCAAACGATAAGAAGAAGAAGAATATATTTTTTAATACAATTGAGATAGGTATTTATTTTTAATAAGATAAGGTGGACTAGCGTAATTTCGTTACTAAATTTCATTACGATTCATCCGTATAGTCGTGAAAAGGCAACAAACAAACAAAGTTACTTTCGCAATTATACTTACTAATATTATAAATGGGAAAGTTTGTGAGAATGGATGGATGGATGGATGGATGTTTGTTACTCTTTCACGTAAAAACTACTGAACGGATCTGGATGAAATTTGGCACAGAGATAGATTATGGTCTGGAATAACATATAGGCTACTTTTTGCAGCGATAACCGACATCCACGCGGGCGGAGCCGCGGGCAACAGCTAGTAATACTTATTATAGATAATTTCAATTGGCTGTCGGTTACTTTCCACTGCCTTCAGTTTAAAATAAAGAACTATTTTTGTTGTCAGTTTGTATGGTTGACAATAAATAACTACATATATCTGCAGTAATCTCATATAATAATATAAGTGTCAGCAAAACGCCAAGTCAGTAAACCAAGTGTAGCAATAAAAGTGTAATATTGTCCGCAGCCGAAGTGCAATACAGTTCATAACGTATTACATGCGTTGTTGCGTAAACAAATAGCTAAAAAATGTGAGACACCATGAGATTTACAACATTGACTCACATTGTGCTCTAGATTTACGTGGTGCGAGAAGCGCGAAGACTATCACTCTAGTTATATTTGTGGTAAATGATTTTACCTACTGATTTTACAGTAATAGATACATAGTTATGTTTATTTAGGTATGTAGATAGTGGTACCTACGTTTACGTCGTGTTATTAAAAAGAATTTTTTCTTGGAAAATAAGAACATTTATGGTGCAATCTGATGTGGTTGATGCCTAACAGACCTGAAAATTATAATCGTACTAGCTGAAATGATGCGACACAGATTAATACTGGTAATAAAAACTAAGATTATGTATTTTAATTAAAAACAAGTTAATAGTATCTCGAAATAATCATCTTATTGAGGTTCATTAGCACAAAGTCATGGTCAAATCACAGCCAATTAAAAAACTATAGTTGTTGGAATGTTGATGACGATTTCTTAGGAACGAAAACAGAACACGATACTAAATATCAAATAAAATACCACTCGTGTTCACAGATAATAAGATGCAATGCAATACTTACAAAAAAAATGTAACTTTAGCGTTTTCACAACAGTCAGAATAGTATGAGTGACAGCGTCTCGAGGATACTTAGAGGTTGAACTTTAAATAACTAAAGACTTGACGTAAATATATAGCAAGAGTAGACGTATGACATTCTGATTAATAGTCCATCTAATGTTTGAACAAAACACTACCAGAAACAGCGTCTCGTTAATTATATCTACGAATTGCGTTAGATGTGGTTGCCAAATTGATTGCCCAACAACAAAGTTCTGATGGAAACGTTTCTTGGAATAATCCACAATAGATAAGTATTCATAGGTGCAATGCTGTAGATTCTATTGTCATAAGCAAATAAATATTATTCGATTTTCTTTGTTTTAACTAAACGAAAACAGAGTGAAAAGAGGATGATATAAATTGATTAGTGTTCTATTTTAATTTAAAGTCAACAACAAAAGAATCAATTTGAATATGGATCTAAATATAGTCTGATATATATTTTTATTATCATAATAATGCACAGTCATCTTGACTGTAGGCCTAAAGTAAACTGGTAAAACCTCAAACAACACTGCACCGAAGTAACAATATACATATGTGGGACAGACCTGTTGTTGTTGTAACCCCTCACCTGCACGGGGCTTATAAAATTCGGGTTTAATGCGTGAAAAATATAATATATACGTATTACTCAAATAATTTACCATCTACTTACGGTGAAGGAAAACATGCTAAAAGTCAAAGTCAAACTTATTTAATTTACATTATTTAGATCATAAATAAATTACAATAAATTAAATCATTCATATGACCATAAAATTACTTTTCATGACTTTAAATGTAATATATGGTAGGGGCCAATGATATGGAGCTAGAGTGCGTCACACAAAGTGCTATTTAGGCACTGGGTGCACAATGCTGTTAAGCTTATACGTATATAAATTATAGATGTAACTAATAATTTTCGTCGCTTTAAAGCAAATTAAGTGCAAAATTTTGTCGAAAATTAAATTCAAATAAATTGAAAACTAAATTACAAGTGTTTTAATACAGAAACAAAACTGCTGTATTATGACGTCACATTTTCATTACGCCAAAATAGTTAAAAGCTTTGGCGTACTAAAGTGTGTTTTGCTGAAAAGCGACAGCAATATCCTGAGAATAAGATTTTATAACTTCTTAATTAATCAACAACCGTTTTGTTTTTAATATAGAGGTTCTCTTTAATCTTGATTTAAGTATTGTGTTAATATTTTAGCAGGAATAAATCAGTTTCTATACTTAGCCATAGCTAACAATCTAAATAAACTGCATCCAACCTGCAAATACGCAGTCGTTATGCAATATTTTTGTGTACAGAGAAAGATGAAAAATAATTTGGTGATATGTAAAACATAATCGGCCAGCGCCATACGTAACTTAACGCCATACTTCCAATACTTGTAGCTAGTGTAATGTGCGCAGTTTTATGAAACCGCAATAGTCGTAAAAAATTTAAAACAATCGTCCGTGACATTGACCAAGGCGACGTCCTTGTCAATATGTTATTTCTCTTTAAAATGACTTCAGCGTGGTGAATGCACATGCAAGTGAATAATGTTTAACAATATATTTTAAGCGAAAATATTTATGTTTCTGTAAGTGCCATTCAATCAATGGATAAGGTCGGCTCAGGACCGAATGTTGTGAATATCTTTAGGGAGCCCTATGTCCAGGTGTGGACGTCTTTTAGCTAAGATAATGGAAGCCCGTTCTACATTCACGCAGGGAACAGATGCCAACGTATACGACCAGCTTTTCCACAGCTTTTGGTATTGGTCTTGAGAAATATCGATAAAAAAAAAAATTCTCTCAGCAGCTTTGGGGCCTTTTTTGGGGTTAAATTATAGACAAAGAATTGTCTTAACATAATCAACATACGATTTCCATATTTGTGCTAAAATTGAGGTCATAAAATTTGAATTGTATAAAATATAATTTCTTTGGAATTTAGATTCAGATAACATCAAAAAGTTTGCTACTTATGATTTTTTAACTACATAATAAAATAGTCAAAGCACAAAATGGGGCTTCAAATGGAGATTCTTCTTTAATATGTCACATTTAATGGCTTATTGCGAGACTTTAGATGACGAACGTTTAGTTTTACGTTCGAGCTGCGCCGGTTTGCAGCGTGAATATAGAGCAGGCTTACCAACTTACCACAAACTATTCCTACCTAAATCCTCATTTACACTATAAGTTCGGAAAGAAACTGAAGTACCTTTACCATTGAGTATGCTCCTTATGTACTGACAGCGCAGTGAGCATACTCCTTTATAATGTATTTCTGCTGACTAGTATACATTATTGTTAGAATATATTACATTTATGTTTTCACTTAATATACGTTCTTTAACCGAAGTGGTTGTCTTACTCTATCCCAGAAACCCCAACATTACATGGCGACCCTGCCAGAGGGCTCGGCCAAGGGGTCTGAAGGTTATTTATTTAAAATTTAATAATATGAAAAGTTTAATACAATGTGTCGGTCAACTGTAGAGAAGGAAGATGTATTCTTAAATCAAAACGCCGCCGGAGACAATAGCGCTACTCTAAGGAATATTGGGAGCATTTGGAGAGACTCAACAATAACGCTAATTATTTAAGGGGTAACTATACTCTTTTTAATATTTATTGGAGTAAAGCTATATAAGCTAAGGTGTCATCAAAGATGGATGCAGGAAGAAATCGGGATGCGGCCTATTGACAGAATGCGAGCATCCTTACGCGGACGAGGCCGAGCAGGAGAAGAAGATGCTGGATAATGCTGATGCCAAAAAACAATTAATAAATAGTAAATACAAAAGGAAATATACCTATGACAGAACTGTAAATTCGATTAAATATAATAAAGATGATTTACTTTTACTGAAAAATGAAACAGGTTGTAAATTAGATCCAATTTATGAAGGTCCTTATGTAGTAATTGAAGATTTAGGATGTAATGTTAAAATAAGTAAAAATAATAAAGAAAATGTAGTTCATAAGAATAGGACTAAGCCATTTTTTATGTAATAAGTGAATTTAGTACCACTGCAGTGTGCTAATTGTTTTATTTTAGTATGTAAACATTTTTTTTTTCTTTTTAGATAAACTTACTTTTATATTATTAAGATAACAGAAAAATGATTACTTGTAATTTTATAAAATTGTTTTTTAAAGCATTTATATTGTTAGTTTCTACATATATAATATATTTTTTAAGAATAAGTTTTCTATTTGTATAAAAAAAAGCAAAAATAATACTAATTTTCTTTTTTTTTATTCACCCCCGGAGGTGAAGTACCTTTACCATTGAGTATGCTCCTTATGTACTGACAGCGCAGTGAGCATACTCCTTTATAATGTATTTCTGCTGACTAGTATACATTATTGTTAGAATATATTACATTTATGTTTTCACTTAATATACGTTCTTTAACCGAAGTGGTTGTCTTACTCTATCCCAGAAACCCCAACATTACAAAACGGCCTTTGTCTATCTAACCAAACAATGAAATGGCAAGAAACTTAATTGACTCATTACGACAAAAAAATAAAAATACATCAGATTTTTTAAAGTTGCTGATATATTTGTGCATTTCTTTGCAATAGAACATCGAATCGAGCCGAACATTGACGTAAAGTATACTAGTAGAAAATGGCTGAGGCATTAAATTCGCTTTTATGTACACATTGTAACTTTAAATAAATAAATAAACATAAACGATGCTTTGTTACAAATTGATTTTACAAACTAGTAAGTACAGAATCGATTTATGTAACATTCTAGAGAGTTATATATATTACAACAAAAGGTCATACTAGGAAATATTTCATCAAGGAAAGAAACGAGAACGATGTCGTAAATGTTTGGACGACATGAGCATTTTATTGAATGCACTTTGGTACATTATACATACGTTCTATTGAGTTAAACTTTTTTTGTCATATCACCATCTTATAACGTTATTTTATTGTATGCTATTTTTAGTTCATGTCAGAATTAGATGATTTAAAGCGAACGACAACATATGAGTGATTTCAAGTGTAATATTCTCAATGTTTTTAATGTTTAAAGAAATATAAAGCAATAAAAAAGTGAAATGAATAATGAATCATCAAGTTTAAAAAGAAAAAACACTGAGAAGAGATTTAAATTCAAAAGCAGACAAAAATATTAAATCATTATAATTATTTGAGTTCTATATGATGAATATAAACCATACCATACCATAGTCACTGTTACACGAGAATATTCATAATTCAATTCTATTCTATTTTTATTTTTTGGAGAATACAAGCTTAGGTAATTGGCTGGTGGATGACAGGTATCGTTCACATTAGCACAAACATTTCCGTTGCAAATGAGAGCACAATAGTATATGCGTAAGCAACCGCCAGCTGTTTGAACCACAATAGAAAGTTGCTTTGACGAGTTACGCAACCGCTACTTTTGTTTACAAAATAAGTTTTGTATTTTCAAATAGGCCTCTAAAACATCGATAGTTTCCTTATTGTTTAGTCGATTACGATTTATGTCAATCGATTATTTGTGACTAGCAGATTTTCTTAGACAACGTTGCATAACAAGTACATAACTCACACAATAAGATTGAATATTATTTTTCATAGCCTACGATAACAACAGAATCGCATTATGATAAAAACAAATCGAGGATAATAAAATACGTTCGAGAATATTGACCGTCCAAGTACTCGTGTATAACGAAAATGTATGTCGAAACACATAGCAAATTGAAATAAAACAACCACTGTTACATCAGGACATGGTAATTTATTGTACAAAAATAGTGTGCGAGTGTGAACTCATGCCTCACAACATACACAAACAAATATTAAACCTAAGTTTTATGTATAAAATGCATTCACTCAGTATGTTAGACATAGCCTATTTCTGTTTATAATATAGTGAGGTGTATCGTTGAGTTTTACAACCACGCCTGCCACACCCTTATAAATCCCAACACAACAACAGACTCAGGCGTGTTTATATATTCCAAGATAGATGAGAAGTGTCGACACATTAAGCTTAGGCGTAATAACAAATAAAGCTTTTCGATTCTGATTACACATCGTTAACAGTCAGCGCGAAGCCAGCCAGACTTATCGTCACGTAATAAAGAAGCTATTGCCCCCTTCCTTTTCAATAAAAGTATACATTAAGTTGAAGGAGGCCCAACTTCAACATCGATGATAGTAATAAAGACATCGATAAATAAGCCTATCGTGGGTATTGCGCTAACACGCATTTAAAACTGAATGCAAAGAAGATAAGGTGCTATAATAACTCCTCGTCTTCGCCCGAGTCTGTCGTAGAGATAAAAAAAAAGTGAAGCAAAAACCAATTTATCATGTCGTCCCACGCACGCGCCGAGCAATATAAGCAAACATACATAAAAATAAAAACTTTAAAACATAGAAACAGTCCGTAGAGTGTAAAACCCAACGATAGAGACCGAACAACTGTACAGTCCATGAATAACTTAGTTATATTCACATTATCTACATTATGGAACTTTATCTGGCATCACCTACATCCATTGGACCCTCGCATAAACAAAAAGACAGACATACAGACATACATAAAAGGTAAATTTTAATTCGCCGTTTATCAATGGATTTTATGATACTTTTTACAACATATACATACGTATGACGATACTACCAAGTTGCAAATTTATTTTATTATATACAATAAAATTTGTTACTTTGAAATGAACATTGACAGTCTCGTGCCACACATAAAAATAAATATTACTGAATGAATTAGTTTCGTAAAACAAATCCTTTTCAATTAAACCGACCACCGAAGCCAGAAGTTGTTTATAAATAGGAAACGAACAGACATATCTAGGATTTTTTAGAGCGTGCTCTCCCTATACAGGCACTTCTTTTCGTTTTAAGACAAAAATAACTAACAAGTATAAAAAGTTGGTATATAGGTATCACGACATTTAATCTACGGCGCACCTGTCATGTGACTAAGAGAATGAAAAACGTAAAAACGAAAGATTCAACACACTTAGCAAGCTAAGTCACGTAACAGTCAGGAAATAATAGTAATTTCAGATACTAACAAAGATTTGCGATCGCAGCGATGAAACGTGATGTAAAGTGCAAATAATGATAAAGATGATGAGCGTTTGGATGATAATGATTACAATGACTATGATAATAATACTTTCGTATTTTTTATGATAGACGTGATGTGATAATATGATGTGCAATCGTCAAACGTGCTCATCACTCGCTGTATAAAACGAATAAAAGCGCTACTCCATAAAAGTTTGATAGGTGGAACGTGACGAAAGGCTATATGTTTTTAAGATTCGATTAAACATTCTGATAAGAATAATATTGAAATCGAAAATTTTCCGATAAGCACATAAAATTCAATTGCAGTTTTAGCTTGAAATTTTAATATTGGTAACTGAATATTCATAATGCTCGGAGAGAGCCAAGGCTTAGTTGAGATGAAAAAAGTCATTAATGGCATAAACCGGTGCGCGCGCACGAGGCGCCACCCGGAACGGCGCGCGCGGTGAAAACCGCGGGAAACCGCAATAGTGAGCGCGCCGCGCCACAGCCGCGAGAACCGTGTCAGTAGTGTGAAACGCTAATTGCACACGGCGAGTTATGTCGGCTCAACACATCGCACCACCACTACGTTTCACTAAATTGCAATTGATTTATACTACAACTATCATATATATTCTGACCAAGCCTAACGTCAGAAACGTTTCTAAATCTTGTACGCAAATAACTGTACGCGAATCTACTACCATACATCATCCATTAAACGCCGATGTCTGTTCGCAAATAGTTACGGCCAATAAGTTATAAAAAATATTCTAGACAATATTTCTAAATAGATGTGAAAATTTTCTATAGACGGCAATGATAAACGGCAAAATATTAAACTTCTACGTGTTCCAGATAAAGTTCCCCGTCAGTTTCCTAAGCTATTGTTATTAATAAATTAATTATAGAATCTACAGGAAACCGATTCGGAGATCTCAATTTTAGTGGGTCGTGATGAGACGCTCCGTGCATGCCTCGCTGTGACAATTTGAGTCCAGCTCAAATGGCGAGCGTAGAGCCACCTGGACTGCTCAACAACACTAAACTTCCACTTAACATAGCGCGCTACTCGAACACGAGTATATCAGGCAGTAACTAAGGCTAAATCACAAATGTTGCGCGAGGATTCGCCGGCTAGCAACGCCGGCGAACACCCATTATCGGACACATCCTCACTGCTTTTGCCATCAGACTTGACACTAGATTCAACTCTATTGTTATTCACCGCACTGTACACTTTAAGATCGTTGCTCGCGATACATCTGTTCACAGCACTTTCACTTTTATCAGCGAAGAAGGAGCGTCGGTCGGAGTTCGTAGCCGGGGGCGAGGTCGAAAACAACTTGATTTCCAGGTCGCGGTGGCCGTTCATCGAGGTGACAATTTCCGAGGATATGTCTAACGCGAGAGGTGAACGCGGTTCCGGCGAGCTTGCCCTTCTCGTTGGCGGGAACAATGAGTACAGATTAGGGGTGGAAAATGTTTCGCCATTGTTAACCTCTCGTCGTTCCGGAACCCGCGATGAAGGGTCACTCCAGCTGCGCCGTAACGTGGTGTCCGCTCCTCTTTTACCAAGAGGTCCCACTATTTTTCTAGACTCCTCTAATTTTGTAGGCGCAAAATCAATACACGAATTTTCATCAAGCAAATCGGCGATCGAATCGGCATCCCAAATTTGACCCACCGGGTCACAAAGACGACACTGACACGAACTAACTGCAGATTCCACAGGCGAAGCCGCCTCCACTACACCAAATCGGGTCGCTTCCAATGCTTCTCCTAATGCTGAAACTCGGTACGTCTCAGGGGCCGGATCCGGGTATTCCATAACTTTAACGTCTAAGCGATAAGGCAAAGACATTTCCCGACAGTAAGTATCCTCATATAAACCGTGCGACGATGTTAATCCGGTAACCGCACAATGATCGACGTCGCCCATATCCAAAGAAGCTGTAGATAAATCATGTGGCACAAGATTGTTCGGTTTTCTATCCTTTTTACGCCGTTTACGCGGTTTGATTATCCTGGGCAACATAGTCTCAGAGTTGGTTGAGCCGGAACTTTCATCGCTAGCGACACTGACCGCATCCGTGTTGTTGTTACGTCCGCCTCGCGTGGAACGCGCTTGCTGCTGCTGGTTGCGCGGCCTGTTTCCCTCGGGTGCTTCACACCTGTCTCTTGTGACATGGTCCGTTTGTCCAAGCGGCCGATGGTTGCGCTGCTCCGGTGCGGTGGTGTACTTTCGTCGATCGTGTCTATTTTGTATGATGAGGGGTGCTCCTTGTGCGTGCATAGCTAATTTGGACACAGGTGTATTCCGGGATTGTGGTGGTGCACGTCCCGCCATCGATATGAGCGGGGCGCCGAGCCATGCATTCGGGTGCGGCACACCATAGGGCGGTGGATAGTAGGGCGGCGGGAAACCCGGTGCGGTGGTAGCATACTGAGGGCGAGCGGCTTCGCGGCGCCCGAGGGCGGCGCGCTCGCCCGGACTCATAACGCCGAAGGGGGCGTTTAACCCATATTCGCAACAATACAATTCACTGTCACGGTAAAAGTCCGAGATGCAACGCGATGTCGTAATCGTACACTAACATCTGAGGCGTGTAGCGAGGTGCGCGCGTGCTATCGCCGCGACAGCCGGCAGAATACTGGAGTGAATGAGTGCGGTGCGAGACGGCGGCGGCCGCGAGTGTTGAGTGGGAGTGCCTCCGCCGTGCCACGCGACCGTCGTTCTGGCGTCGATGCACCGGAAAACTTTACAACCCTAATCGCTTTACAATTAAACCGCTCGACATTGTTTACTTTCCTTGCGGTGTAAAAAAGAAAACTGTTGTAATTGTTCATTTAACGTTAACGAACCAGATAAAGCCACAACTTTACGTTTAATGAACTGAACGTATCAATTTAGTTGATAAAATAACTTTTACTTGCCTTTAGAAAATAAAATAAATAAGTTTTAAACGAACCACTACAATCAATGGCATGTTTTGTTTGGTGTGCCAATATAATAAATTGTGTCGTAAAATTAGTTTGTGTACTGTAATAACTTTTATGTAAGCACTTACCGCTTTCTCCGGGCGCTCTAGGAAGCAGTATAACCTTAGTAGTAACCTTACCTATAACAATAAAATAAAGAATATTAATGTCAAATACGGTCACACATAAGGAACCTAAAAGCGTCTTAAAAGTGGCATTATAACTTTAACGCTTTACTAACAAACAACGTTAATAAAATACGTTTATGGAGCAGTAAATTGTTTTCAAAACTATGCTGCAAGTACCTGAATGGGAGTTTAATGGTACAATCAAGATCAGGGATGTCGCATAAAACAAAATTCGGCATAGTAATAAAATCCGACGCATCTGTAAGATGTTTGTTGATTTTTAATAGCCCATTTAAGTTATGACGGTCACATAAGTAACGTAACGTGAATGAATACATTATTTAGCAAATATTGCTAAATCAATTTATTTATTGAAATTGTATAAATAAAATTAGTAAATTATTATATATTTATGCATATGCAGTGATAGAAAAAGCATTTAGAAAAAAAAATACAGGACTAAGCTTTGGTCGCCGTCCTGTGAGCTCATTTTGTAGTTGTCAAAAAGAATATTGGTACACAAATAAAATAATAAGCTTTAAGAGTATGTTATATAGAAATAGCAATGGTTTAATTTGCTAATTTTCAACTTGTGCCAATTAGGATAGAGTTTTAAATAGACAAGTCGCGTTACTAGTTTTACTGTTTATTTTTTCACAGAGGATTTTCTACATATAAATGTACAATTATTTTATCTGTGTGTAGCTGTTTCGGTATTGTCTAACCTTATATTAAATCCACACAATACTTTCATAGAAAATATAGTTAAAAAAAAAACCATAAAACGTTTTGACAGATATGAATAGGTCTTTTTTCATTGACTTCTTATTATTATTGTTTTTTGTGTGAATTTCGTCGTGTCCCAGGCTCAGTCCCGTGGCGTGACGTATACATAACCTTTGTACGACGCTGTTGGGACGGTGAAAGTGAACATCAATGAGTCAGACCTCTCTCTATAAACGTCAGCATTAAGAATAATATTGTGTGCATACATCTTTATTTGTATTATTCAATTCGTGTGTAAAGCTTTCTGTTTTGAGTTTATGTTTGTATTTGGTTTATTTAATGTATGTGTTTATTTTTAAGGAATATAGAGGATTTAAAGGAAAAGCTGACCATTGTATAAGAAATAAATTAATTATATATTTAGGCAACACCTACAAACAGTCATTTGATCCCAAACTATGTACAGCCTTTACTATACGAACTGGTAAACATACTTATATATTTCGAACTCTACTTATACATATGTATATTAGGCGAACGTTGCCCGCGGCTCCGCCCGCGTGGATGTCGGTTATCGCTGTAAAAATAGCCAGACCATAATCTATCTATATATATAGGTCTCCAGCGCTCATTTAGGGATGCGTTTTGAAAGAAACGTATGCCTATCCCAGGGATACTCCCACCATAAAGCCCTGGAGTAAAAAAAAATGGGGTTGGCAACACGCAAGTGATACTTTTGGTATTACAAGCGTCCATAGGCTACGGTAATTGCTTAACATCAGGCGGGCCGTATGCTTGTTTGCCACCTAAGGAGTATAAAAAAAAAAAAAAAAAAACTGTGCCAAATTTCATCCGTTAAAATTCGACGGAATACCGACTTTACTTCGTTTAACAGTGGTCGAAATTAGATCCGTTCAGTAGTTTTTACGTGACAGAGTAACAAACGTCCATCCATGCTTACAAACTTTCGTGTTTATAATATTAGAAGGACTAGGGGCTAGGGGTCGCCCGCGACTTCGTTCGCGTGGTAATTTGGAATTTTTTTCCTGAGTTTGCAACATACCTCACTACTACTCCGCTCCTAATGATCATAGCGTGAATATATTGCCAATAGCCTTCCTGAATAAATGCACTATTCAACAAAAAAAAAATATAATCGAACCATATTTTCTGAGATTAGCGCGTTCAACCAAACAAACAAACTCTTCAGCTTTATAGTTTGAATACGCGTCGTATGTGGTCGCGACCCTTAGGTCCTTAGGTAATGAGGACCCTTAATAACGACTAAGATGATGACGGTGATAAATAAATTACAGCCAGACACAACAATAAATCGTGTTAATAACATAAAGATTGTCCCTGGGTGAGAATTTAGCCCACGACCTTCGCCTTAACAGCCAGCCAGTATGAGAACTTGACCATAATGAATCGAGTCTAATTAAGGTTTTGACATTTCTTAATATTTTTGAATAAAGTCTAGTTCGTGCTTTTATCTTTTAAATCCTACTAATATTATAAATGTCAAAGTTTGAGAGTATGGATATATGGATGTTTGTTACTCTTTCACGTAAAAACTACTGAACAGATATGGATGAAATTTAGCACAGAGTTAGATTATAGTCTGAAATAGGCTAATTGATATAAATGAAAGAGCCGCGAGCTACACCTAATTAATAATATATCATGGTTTCTCAAAATTATAATTTAGAACTAAGTACCTATTTACATATATTAGTTTATATTAGTGCATGTGGTGTTTGCTTATAATTTGCTGTACATTTTGAAAATAGTTAGTTAATTAGTTTTAAGTTATTAATTTTGTAAGATTATAATGTAACAGCTGTTAGCAAACCAAATAAATCCTTACTTCCTTACTAATATTATAAATGTGAAAGTTTGTGAGAATGGATGGATGGATGGACGTTTGTTACACTTTCACATAAAAACTACTGAACGGATCTGGATGAAATTTGGCACAGAGATAGATAATGGTCTGGAATAACACATAGGCTACTTTTACAGCGATAACCGACATCCACGCGAACGGAGCCGCGGGCAACAGCTATTTAATTAATAAAATAAATAATTGCTTATTTATTTCAATGTTTCTGGCAAGGGCATTCGAATAACATTGCTATTGATTTAGTTGTTCTATAAGATAGTAGTTTCTTTCTATATGAAGAAAACAATGCTAAGATTTATTAAGCCCATATTTATTGAAATAAGTACCTACTTAAACGTAAGTTTTCTTCAGTAAGTGCCCAAGTCAGTCTCCAATATAAAAACTTTTAAAAGTCTGAACAAGTCTCAAGTGTGTATTGATCTGGACCAAATATTATTTTAACAACAAAACTGAGCTGTACGTGTGCGTAATAAGACCTTCACAATACGCGAAAGTACGCAAGATAAGTATGTAAGTTCATTTAGCATATTCATATTATAACAACAAGAACTTTCATCGAGAGCCAAATGAAAGTTACCCTAGGCGAATTCGACGCGCAAACAGCAACGTATGTAACAAACCAAGAGCCAGCAACGTATTTACTTCTTTCATTTCATAAGTCATGAAAATTCACAAATATACTCTTATATATTTGCAGCATAATAAGTATATATAGATATATGTGTTAAAAATATTTTTAAATACAAGCTTTTATACTTTATTTTTGTAATTTATGGGTGTTTATGTATTAAATATTCTTAAAAGAGTCTAAACACGACGCGTCTGTGTTGTTACGTAGAATAGTTGCTATAGCCACCTTCCGACTTCATCATCAGACCAGCTCCATGGTACCAGATTATTGCATTGTGACCGAATTTACGTCTTTATACCAACTGACATTTTTATTGACCGGAAAATGCTTCAAATTAGAAGATTTTAATTATACTAAAATACATTGCAAGCTACATAAAACCTTGTATTCATTACAAGGTTTTTAGACTCTTCTGGCAGCCCTTTACGGCCAGGGTATTAAACCTTAAAATAACAAAGTGGGTAAGAAATAAAACTTAATTTGGTTATAGTATCAGTCTTACATTAAGTTTTTTGGTAAATTCTTTTCTGATTCTGATGACTTTCTTTTTTAAACTAAGTTTTATGTCTTACCCTCTTTGTTATTGTGGGCTGAAACACCCCGACCACAGACGGTTGCCAGAAGGAGTTATTTATTATTCTGCAAGTATATAAGAGTTTTGTGAATTTTCATGACGTATAATATAACAAAATATATTTTCTTTTGTTATATTATACGTAATGAAAATTCACAAAACGTTGCTGGCCCTCCATCTATAATTATTATAAACAATTGTTTATATTTGTATGGGTATTATGACGAGGCTGATTCTTTGAAACATGTTATTAAAGAGTTAACAAAGAGGGATTTCTTTGTTTTGTAGTGCTTACGTTTTATTTTAGGTATCATTAAATTAATATTTACTGTCGACGTAATATGTGGTAACCGCAACTAACATCTGGACTACGATTGTACAAAGGCGTTGCCTGCCGAACCATAGTGTTAGGAAGTATATCATTCTCTATAGTATTCCTTATACTATGACCGAACACAGAGACTACGGAAACAAATAAGCATACGGCCTGACCAAATCGATTTTGGTGATGTATATCCTACTAATATTATAAATGTGAAAGTTTGTAAGAATGGATGGATGGATGGATGTTTGTTACTCTTTCACGTATAAACTACTGAACGGATCTGGATGAAATTTGGCACAGAGATAGATTATGGTTTGGAATAACATATAGGCTACTTTTTACAGCGATAACCGACAACCACGCGGGCGGAGCCGCGGGCAACAGCTAGTTAATAATAATAATGTCCGGCGGACCGTGCTCCACACGAGCGAATATGGTTCGGAGCGCACCATGTTCGTGGTTCGGCCCGAACCTAGTTCAATCGTCAGTTTACACTTTAAGATGCGTTCGTTAATCTGTAATATAATATAGGTAGACAAGCAACCAACATCCTCTAGTTTGCTAATGACATCACATCAAGCGGTAATTATGGCAATATCCCCTTAAGATCGTTCATTGTGCCGGCCTAAGTGGGGGGCCGTTTAGTAGTGGACATTTAGCTGCTATTTATGATACTGACTCACGTAAGCGCTACCATATACTCTCCAAATGAAACATTAACCGACTAGTTACTACAAAAAGATAACAATTCAAAAGCTACGTGTACAATAGGTGAATAAAACTATTTTGTTGGTAATATGACTTATCTGACCCCATTTGTTAAAGCTCAGTAAAGCGGACAAAGAGGGCAAATGATTACCGAAAGAGCAACATATCATTTTTGTGCGTGTCACTAACCCTGTATTTACTATAGGGGCAACCGGGACTACCGCCCAGGGCGGCAAATTTTCAGGGGCAACACCATTCGGGGCGTAAGAAAAAAAATACACTTCAATTATTTTCGATAACGTGATTATTTTTTTGTCTTTCGCTCCGAATGTTGCCGCCCCATCGTGCATCGTGGTGAAAACTTTGTTTAATTAATATAAATATGACATTCTCTTTTCTTTATTAAGATGTTCTCTTAATAATTATGGCAATTTAATTACAATTATAAAGGGCAGTATTTTACAGTGACCAGGGGCGGCACTGAGGTTAAATCCGGCCCTGCGTGTCACTGCTATTGTAGGTTTGTTAAAAGTTTTGATATCACGCTACGTGTCCACCCCACACGAGGGTTGAAATGAAATAAAAAATGTAGATAGCCTTGTTTATTTTGGTATGCATTAGGAGGGGCCGAGTCTACAGTGTGTATAATCCATATTAATCATACTAATATTTTTAAGTGGCAAGTTTGACTTTTTGTTTGGATACATAACAGTCTGATTCGATTGATATATTATGTGCCCTTCAAGATTAAGTACTACCGAGTATTCGACATTTGACAGATTGCCCATTCAACGCATCAGACACACGCATTGGTGATCGAACATCGATGTTATCAGATACTGGACGCGAGCTGATGTCGATTCACCTGACAATCCTCTTTCCTTTTAAGATACAGAAAATGATAGTTTATATACTGTTAATAGTACACAATTTAACCTTTAGAATGTCCAACATATTGCGCGTAAAGTCAAGATTCACAACCTTCAAAACTAAAATTAAATTATATAAATTAAACACTTCACATCACATTGTTAAAGAAAACCACTGACAAGTTAAAAACAATTTCAAGCCCTCGACGCAACTCATAAACGTGAAATCTATATCAGAAAGTATAAAGACGTTATTACAGGTTAATAATATTCCTTTCAAACGTTTTGTATCTTCGTACACTTGATCTTACCATACGCAATATTATTGCAAAACTTTTTACTCGCTTTTCGCTTGCATATATGCAACTATAGTTCATATTACATGTATGGAGAGACAATAATAGCTTGCAGTTAGGTGTCACGTAACATCACAGTGCATCGTTCAGATCGTTCACGGCGGATCAGAGAAAGTGTTCAGATTCATTGACCCTTGCCGTCGCGTGCTTAGACAGAATCAATTTACCATCTACTCTCCCTCTCGAATAGATGCGTTAACCGACTAACACTGTGGTTATTACGTGTTACGCTTGTTACGAGAGCAACGTTGATTATATCTCTAAGGGAAAGTTATTAGCTGCGTGTGTATCAAACAGGTCCGTGCGCTACCCCGTAGGCGCCATCATATTTTGATTGAGTGCACAGTCTGCAGCTTTCTCCTCTTACGGATAAGCTGAGTTTCAAGTATAATCTGTAGGCAATCGTATCCGAGGTATATTGTATAGTAATAACATTATCTCTTGTTAATAGTTATTGTTAAATTATGTATGTGGATTGTAAGTTCTTAACAGATTGATGTGAAACTTTCACTATTGATCGGTTGACATTCGCATGTTAATATTTATTTATACATTTACTCGACTCGGGACAAATTGCTCGTGGGTTTTTCAAAGCCAATTAAAATTTAAAAGATTGATTAGGCTTTTAATTATATTGAATAGAATATTCATATATCACGAATTCACGTTCCAAATAATTTATTTGTTTAGATATGTTTCATTTTATTTAATGCCTATCATATATTTTCCAAGGAGAAATTGCTAGTAGGTATATGTTGGACAGTCAGCATTCTGTCAATTATATCTGTGAATACAAACTACGAGGTAGTATTCTTTCCTTGCTGTTAGAATCAGTTGAACGAAAATATTTGCTTTGAACACAATACTATGACATTCAGAGGTGATAAATAATGTTTCGATATTCCGGCACTTAGTATCCAACAAAAATAAAAACATTATCGACCATTACATTCGAAAGTCACCAAATGTATTATTTGCGGGTTAATTATCGCCATTACCGGACACACTTTCCATTTTCATTCCTTTCAATTTTTATCAACAAAAATTATGTTTTGTGGTTAAAAAAAGTAAGTGTAATAAGTATTGGTTGCTAATCAGAGCTTGATAATTACTGTTATTTACGACTTTAATTTGTAGGTTTTACTTCTACATTACTTAAATGACAAACAACCATACGGACCGCCTGATGATCAGCACTTACCGTATATAGTTTTGCAATATCTGGGACTGGGACATTACTTGCCTGTTGCCGACACCAGGATTTTGAATTATGCATAAGTAATTACCACTTAATTAAAGCAATCGCTATGACGTCATTTTGGTTCCCCTACAGATCTCCCCGTTTCTCATTCGATCTCGAAAAGGAAAGGGAACCATTAACCTATATTGTAATATATACTTTATGCGTGAATATATCATTAAAACTCTTGAACAAACAAGTCGATACGATAACCGCTTAGAATTTAGGCGGGTCGTACACTTGTTTACCGAAAGAAAAATATACACTTAACACTGTTGTAGGCATGTCAAGATATGAACACTAATTCAAGGCCACTTTATACGGCACATAAACTGATAGATGATACGTTTTATCGCGTTGACATGTCTAGACAAACAGAGCGAAACTTATCTGTCACATAAAAATGCCGCATCTAATTATTGCTACGAAAACTAGAGCATTTTTTGCAGATAAAGCAAGATACATTATTATAGCAAGCAGTTGGCTCACTAGGCGGTAAAATTATTTACATACACTTATAGCGGTATGTGAAGGGAGTTTATCACTGTCAACGAAACTTCCTCTTTGAAAGAAAGAAAGAAAATAAATGACGAACAACATACAAGAAGCTACTGTTCCTTTTTGTATTCCAAAAATTTAAATTTACAAACCCGTATTTGCATTTAGCGTTTTTTTTGTACTTGTCATTTGTGCGCGCGCAATGTCTTCCGGTGAATGTTCGTGTAATTGCGTTTCCGTCGGTTGCACCAAGCGCCGGCGCAAGTGTCGGCCCGTTTACTCGATAACTACCTATTGTTTACTCTAATCATCAATGTGTTAATTGCCATTTAAAACGATCGCTCGACATTATGCGTCATTTGTTAGCACTGCACGAAACTAACTGTAACTGGTTAGCAAAGTGCAACGGAATCGTAAAACTCTTCCTGCCTTGCTGGTTTAATATGTAAGTGAGCAATGAAAAAGGTAACAAAAACTTGTTATTCTGAGTCAACTTTGCATATTTTACTGTTAAGTGCATTCTTAAAAGGAAAATAGAATATAAAGGATATTTTCTAAAAGATAGCATTACCTACTTACATATTTGTACTACATTGTATTTTCCTTGCAATAAGATACAGTTAATGCAAATGTAATGTCATAAAAAATAAGCTAGTATTTTTATTTACAAAAATGTATTAAAAAATGAATAAAAGTTCAGATGCGCGTGCGCCGGCCGTATCGAGGGTTAATGTGAATTTGATTGGCGCCGCTCAAAGCCTGCACTTTCACTAACGCTTGAAGCGTTTACGTTATGGTTTCTTTATAGTCACCAACATTAACATTCACTAAACCTCGTGTTTTGCGTTTAGTACCATTAGTCGATAATACTACTCGACAATTGAAAATCACGACGTGAAACGCATATATCTGAAACTGGTGCGAATTGAATCGATTACACACTTTCTCCTTTACTTTTGATACCGACTAAGAATAGAAATATCCTTAGAAAGCTTTGTATTCTGTCCGTTTAGCTGTATCGATTCAGTAAACCGCAATTGTTTTTAATCAAAAAGATGAAATGAACAAGGGTTTCAATTTGTAAACCTTTCTCTCACAAATTAATTATTTTTTGAAGTTGACTTTCAATTTAATCAAATAAAGTTGCGAATTAATTCTTTTTCGACTTGACGTTGACGTAACATTTTCGGCCATTTAATTTTAAGTTAACAAGGAAAGGGAGTTGTCGGTTATAAAACGTTTAATTTTTAAATATCAAAAACATCTGTTTTACCACCTAATTAATTTCAACAATAAATAAATAGTATTATTTTTGGTAACTCTTGCAGGACAATTATTATAAATAATATCTAATATGATTAATATTATATATAGGTATATATGTAGATAAGTAGGACACCAATAAAATTCGAAATGGGACTTAGTGACCAAATAGACAAATTGAATGACAGTAAATACCTATGTAAACATTTCCTTTTGAGTGTAGTAGGTCTAATATTAAAAGGGTTATTATGAAACTGGTGTCTGGGCGGACACCGCATAATAGACGATCCCGCTAAAGAAATTGTAACTTAATACAAAGTTATGCGTTTTCTCGGCACGAGCTTACTTTATGGCGCCGTAAAGCATGACGTGTCGAGCCTGTATGACTGAGCAATACCTAACCCTAGATAGCTATCGTACGTCATAACGACGAGAATGTAAAAAAACAAGTTATTTTTGACCATTTTGGTAAACTTAAAGAGCAAAAGAGTAAAGTAAAGAGTACGAAACTTTTTTAATCAGAAAAACTATTTTTTTATAATTTTGTCTTTTTTTTTTTTTTTAATTTTGATACTCGGACTGCAAGGATGTTTTCTATACCGTGTAGTAGTCCACCCCGCCACTAACACAGCTATTGAGAAGCAATTTAAGATGCGTTTGAGCCTTAAGATTCTTTGCCCAAGTTAGTAGTTAATATTCTATATCTAACGATAAGGCGAAGAATCAAATTCTGGTTTAAAAAAAAGCTTTTAATCATACACCCCAGATACACACGGGTGGACAATTGTTTAGTTTTCATAAGGACTCCTATTTAAAAAAAAAAAATATATAGGTATATAGTCTGTTACTCGGTGATAGTCTAGCTCTCTGATCTAAAAATCGGTTAAGTAGTTTTTGATTTCATTAATTACCAACATAAATTATAATATTAGTTTGGACAATACGTAAACAGCACAGTAAATCCTCTTTAAAATGACGAAGCATAGTTCTTAACTCTAGTCGGTTATGAACTATGCCTCGTGGTCGTGTCTCATTTATATTCCACTCAACCATAAATCGGCAGATTGTTGTGCTGAAGTGTCTGTACAAATGTCATTACAGACATATCTATGGGGTTTAACTGTCAAAATCTGTGAATTTCAATGCTAAATTAGCATCATCAGTTCTTAACTGTAATAACGTATGGACTTAACGCAAATCGGTTTATTCAAACGTGCTCACAAGAGAATGCTAGTGATAAATAATCGTATTTACATTTTAGAGACGAAAATAGGTTTGTTGTATTACATAGAACTTAGTCTTAGGCAAATGAAATTGAAGAAAGATTAATCTATATAGATACTAGCTGTTGCCCGCGGCTCCGCCCGCGTGGATAACGGTTATCGCTGTAAAAACCTGTTGCCCGCGGCTCCGCCCGCGTGGATAACGGTTATCGCTGTAAAAACCTATGTGTAACCTATGTGTTATTCCAGACCATAGTCTATCTCAGTGCCAAATTTCATGCGGAGATAGGCTGCAGAAAGCAATTATGGTCAAATTTCGATCACCGGGTGACTTCTAGTTATAATAATTATGTGACTCCGCCGAATGTTAATTTAATTCATTTAACTGACAATTGTTTAAGCTTGTGGTGTTTACACCGCCGTGCCTCAGAGCGTGCGCTAATCAGCTTCATCTCCTCCCCGGTCGTGTCGGATAAACATCCCATCGGACTATGAGTAAGGGGGTAGAGAGGGTTCGAGGGTTGAGTTTGTGCATACACTTGAACTCTATAATATGTCTGGTGTAGTAGTCTAATTAATCTCCATTGAAACTGGCCGCAGTAGCCAAAATATAATCAGAAGCTAGATTTTATATGAAGCGTTTCAAATATAAAAAAAAATGTCAAATGGCACAGAAAGAGTGAGACTATAAAAAACGGAGAATTCTTAACTTCTCATTGTCGAAATACTGACAGAATTATAGAAGCCAGAACGTGCTAAAGAAGCTATTTAACTACATATTCCTTAATAAAGTAGGTACGTACAAGACTCAAGTAAATACATGCAAATATGATTTCTAATAGAAATTATTCTCAACAAAAGTTACAAAACATCGCATTTTAAGGTTAGCGGGACAAAGTTAATAGCCATCAGTAAATATAACCGGAGACGTTTGTCATTTAAGAGCCTTAAAAGCAACAACGCATAACCAATTCTATTCAATAACATACCAAACAATAAAACATTATCTAAGCAATAGCAATGTTCGTACATTTTATTTCACTGCCTTTAATCTGCTCTCTTTATGTCTACTATTATGTATATCTACTTATTGCCTTTGATAAGTAACGACATAAACAAATTAAGTACAATATAAAAAATCATGACATGACACTGCGAAAATAAAAGGCAAAACGAAAAAGAGTTCGTAAGTATACATTTAGTACACTTTACATATTTAAATCTTGTACTTTATGTGTTCATTTGGCAGGCGACCAAAACTGTATGACAGTCGAGAAACGCTCAAGAGCATTTTACCCCAGTCGCAGATAACGGGTTAACATTGAAAAGAAAATAGTGGTAGGGGAACCAAACGTAGAAGGGACGACATAGGTACATGCCGACCTTCAGACTCGAGTAAGGACAACGGCGTCGCCCTTGCACTTCACCGAGCGTCCGCCCTTTGTAAACTTTTAGCTTACCGCCCCCCAATGTGTGAGCCTGTGCGGTTTAATAAGTTGAAGACTTATAGATTTCTACAAATAACTAAGTTATCATTGTTTGTGGTAGAAAAGTTAAGAGTTAGGGACGAAGTAAGGATACATCCGCGACCTCTAGACTGCGCCCGGCGGGACAAGGGCGCCTTCGTGCCCTTGCATTGCGCCCAACGTCCGCCCTTTACTCACACCCTAAGCGTGGTGCGTTTAGCTTTGAGACTAAACCGGTTAAATAATGAAGCATTTTTAAAAATGAACTTTTACCTCTTAATAAGGACAAATAAGATCGAAGTACGAAGAAGGACACTCAAATAACACCTTATCAATACATGTACGATTTTACGTAAGACATTTGACACTTTAGAAAATACCCACTGTCCTATTTTAAGAACCTTTGCAAAAAATATGTGTAGGTCTATAAAAGGATCGACATCATTGATAAACATATACGTAACGTTCGTCGTCGTACGTCCTTTGTTCTGCCTTAGTGAGATAATAAACCTTAAATTAAGCTGTATCGTTCACGGAAAATACGCTTTGAGAAAAGGGTGAGTACATAGTGACCTGCGCTACCGTTGTCTCGTCTTGGCATTACCCGTTTCATCATCATCATCTCAACCTATAAAAGTCCCACTGTGTTTATTGTGAGATACTGTAAAACATTTATTAGCAAAAGATACAGTATTTTATTATTTAAAAAAAAAACTAATATTTCATAATCAGTAACCTACCAAACCTTCACTATATACCCATATAGTGAAGGATTGGTAAAAAAAGTAAACAATAATGTTGATTGTTGTCTATATATGGCAAATAATTTTATTTTCTTATATTAAATACCCATTTAATATTTAAAATATATATATTTGCCATTTATAGACAACAATCGAAATTATTATTTACTTATTATTAATATTTAAACATTGTGTTTTCGGCACTATCTAAAAAACCGCTATTACCTACGTTCCTATAAAAAGCACGTCCGTTTTAATACGAATTTTAAGTTAGTTTTTGTAGTTCGTTTTCCTGTTTTATGCGAACAGCAAAGGATTATTGGTGTTACCTTATGTGACTTTAAGAAGAAATACATTATCATATTGCTTTACGGAAAATCCTTACAAAAAAGAAAACTTATCGGATACAAACAATTTAAGATTCGTTTACTTCTAGATGACCCGGTGAATAGTATATATGATTAAAATCAATTTTGCAAAGAGGTAGGGCACCATAATAGTGAGGAGCAAGCCCGACTGGAAAAGGACCTCTACCTTACAGAAGACCACAGGCAAATAAATACACACCTCTGGTATCGCAAGCATCAATAGGCTACGGTAACTGCTTAACATCAGGCGGGCCGTATGCTTGCGTGCCACGCAAGAAGTATAAAAGAAAATTGCAGTGGCATTCCCATACAAAATTACCCATTTCGATTTTTAGACTGATTCCATGAGACTTTTCTTTCTTGTTTTCTATACCGCCCTAGCAGTCCTAGCACTGAAGTGAGTAAAACAATAGAAAGTACAAATCGGTCGAGTTTTTGCGAGACTACACGGCAATCGATATTTATATACATCCTACTAATATAATACACGCGAAAGTTTGTAAGTATGAATGGATGTTTGTTACTCTTTCACGTAAAAACTACTGAACGAATCTGGATGAAATTTGGTACAGAGATAGATTATGGTCTGGAATAACACATAGGCCACTTTTTACAGCGTTAACCGACATCCACGCGGGCGGAGCCGCGGGCAACAGCTAGTACAATATAGATTAACTTTGCACGCCTGATAAAAATTTATACCTAATCTCTAATATCCATTTTCAGTGGCTTTATGTAAAAGTAAAAACCCGACGCGCCATTTATATTCAACCTCTCGTTATAATTCAAAAGTGATCCATTTTTCTCTCAAATATGCTTCATAAAGGCAAAGGACGTAGTCCATTTATACGTTTTAATCCCTCTTGGAACTGAGCACCTGACTCTGTTAATATTCAATTACGTGTTTGACCTCGAGAGGAGAGCAGTCTCGTTAAATACTTATTACTTTTAATCTTAGTTTGGCTTGAATTAAATGTTAAATGTGCCCTTATATGATATTGCAGGTAGAAGATATATTCTTATATTTAAATCTTTATAATTTTTATCTTTATAATCTTTTTTATCAAATTTAAAACAAAAGTATAAAGTAAAGTATATCAAATTGGCTAAATAACGTGTCTGCCGTGGAAAGGTGTGCTAAAAGTCCGACCGAGGAAGGGCTTTTAAGAGAGGTAGGGCACCATACTAGCGAGCAAGCTCGACTGGGGAAGGACCTCCGACTTAAAAAATAACATAGCCAAATAACTGCATACAGCGGTGTCGTTGTTTTCCTGTGTGTGACTATAAGCCTCCAGCGATTATTTAGGGATACATTTTGAAAGAAACTGTGCCAGGGATACTTTTTACTTATTGCTTTGGCATTAGGTCCGCCTTTATACTTACATGTTTTGTTAATTAAGTTTATTATTATATTATTAAGTTCTAAATAAATAAATATATAATCAAAACATATAAACATTATATTAACTGATCACACAAGTTACTCCAGTCTATGTTTGTAAAGAGAAACTATGTAACAGAAATGGCAGCTAAAATTTGAACAAATTCTATAAAGCAAATAAAAGTCCTAAGTCCTCACACTCCGCGACAACTGGTAAAGGTTAAACAAGTACCCTTCAACAAGCCCGAATAGGGAAGGAACTCCACCTTACAGAAGACCACAGAGTAGTTAAAGATCTGTAGTGCTTATTTGGGGACGCGTTCTATTTTCCAAATAAACATTTGTCTATCACAGGGTTATCCAAAACCGACAACAACAGAAGTTGTGGAGTTACATGTTCTGAGTTGGAGGTAAGTGACCTCCTTAAAGGTCTCCAGCGCTCATTTAGCGATGCGTTTTGAAAGAAACGTTTTCCTTTCCGAGCGATATTCCCATCTTAAAGCCCTGGTGTAAAAAACGGGTCGGCAACACGCAAGTGATACGTTACTGGCTATGGTAACTGCTTAATATCAAGCGGGCCGTATGCTTGTTTGCTACCCAAGTAGCAAGAAAAAGAAGATATTTCAACTGTCCATAGCCTAAGTGTTAATACTTAGTTAGTTATAGTAATATCTAAACGCAATATAGTTTGACAATGACGTTGACAGTTTGTTATAATCTATATTGTCGATTGGCTCATTCACTCTCTCTTGAATTGTATTTTTGCTTACATTACGAACAATAAATCTCTGTTAATCCTGTATAAATAGTTTCTTTTTGGTCCATAACCCATCACTAAGGTAACTGCTTTCCATCTGACTGGCCGTATCGATACTATAATAAACACTATATAGTTATCGTGAATGACATAAGCGAACAGCTAACGTTTGCATTGTTATCTAAAGGTATTTATGTAGTATATATTGTTAGACAAGACTCAGACGTAACACCCTTACCCCAGCGTCGAGGGTAAAGGGAACATTTAATTGCAAACACAATCGTAGTCCAGACGACCCACAATGCTTGCGATTTGTGCGTGGCCTTTGTGTATAAAGAAAACTGTGCTATGAATAGTTATGTATGTGTACCTATATGTGCATTAGTGTGTATTTTCATAGAAATATTTGAAACTAGCTTCTACCAGTAATTTTGTTTGTATGATACGGTAATAAAAACTGGCCTGTGTCACGCGGAAAGAGTGTAGCTTTCGATCAATTAAAGAATTTTTCAAATCGGATTCGACGTCCGATTTTCGATTTTTAAGATTACATAGAAATAAATATAACATGTATTCATACGAAGATCCTGAGTAAACTAACGCGTATTTTTGTTCGGATTGTACAGTAATATAAACAGGCATGTGTCACACGGGAAGAGTGTTTGATCATAAAAGATTTTTCAAATTGTACTCGACGTCTTATTTCCGATTTATGAGATTAGATACAAATAAATATAACAAGTATTCTTACTAATATAAGGTGTATATTTGGATAGAGTTAAAATCTAGACGCATTTATACTCAATCTTTCATTTCTTTTGTTTTTTTTATGTCGGAAAATGTTTAGCCCTGGTGTTTGAATTCTGAAATGTGGCAATATATGCCTATCTAATATAGACCTAACATAGCTTGTAAAACGGGTAGGATAACACTGCCTGGGATAACCTCAAAAAAACAAAATGGCGTAATGCTATGTTATGTATAATCAATATCCATAGTTTCGTCTATAAAACTCTCTATGTGTCCTATTCCAGATGTGTCCAAGTTTTTCCGAAGTTTTAATTAAAACGAATTTATCTAACTGGCTGGTGTCGGTCTGCTGTACGTGTCGGTGTCGGGGGTACTAATGTGAATGTGGGATTACGAACGATCGTCAAAAACTAATAAAGTTACGCCAAAAGCCGTTGCGGCAAAGCTCAACGTTTCTAAGTGGGAGACTAACGAGCCATGATCGTGACTCGTGATAAACATATAGATTTGATGAATTAAGGATAAGGATTAGTCTGCAAAGAGGGTATTTATTAAAGCGTTATATAATACGAACACTACACAAATAAAAACATTATACGGAAAGAGAAGCATAATTGATTTAAAAAATACTTCGTAAGTTGCGTGTGCCGAATCGGCGCGAATTTCATGAATAGAAAAGACTGTTCTGTGTGTTAGTTAGTGGTATAAGCAGCCACCTAGCTATTTTCCTCTGATATAAGTGCTGGGGATGCGATGCCCACACCATCCCTGAGTCTGAAAGACAACTTGGTTAGTGAAACACAGTTGCGATGACGGGGATTTTTTGTTGATTAGGAACTACTTGTGTACCAAGAATAAATGTTTTTCTATCACTGGCAGCCATGAAAGACTAAAAAATCCTCGTAGACAACTGTTTGTGAAACACAATTACGATGGCAGCCGAAAGGAAATTCTCTACATGTCCATGATTTAAAAAAACTGCTACGATACAGGGATTAGTCTGTAGTTTTTTATACTACTTGAGTGACAAACAAGCATACGGTACGCTTGATGTCAAGCAGTTACCGTAGCCTATGGTCAACTGCAATAAAAAAAAGGAACTTGCATGTTTCGGACCCATTTTTTACACCAGAGTTTTTAGAATGGAGTATCCGTGTGATAGAAAAACGTTTCTTTAACGAAAACGCATCCCTAAATGAGCGTTGGATACCTGTACTCATACACAGGAACACAAATACACCGCTGTTTGTTGTTATTTAACTGTGGTCATCTGTAAGGTGAAGGTCCTTCCACAATCGGGTTTGCTCGCCATTATGGTGCCCTACCTCTCTTTGTTTAAAAAAAGGTCTATAACCAAAATAAAGTGTGATAATGGTGATATTTAATTATAAAAATTAACAAAATATATGCAACACATGAGATTTATAATGTGCTGAGTCTATTTATTCAACGACATTATTCCCTGCTCTGTCAGCTATAATAATATTATTGTCCTCCAGACAGATTTCGGTCAGGACGGCCATTTTCATCGGAGAATAGACAACTGCGCGGGAGATATTATAGTGCACAAATATAGATACAATGACGTAATGGCTTGGAATAGCTTCATGAAAGTAATTTTAGTTACATGTAAATAAATGTATATAATTTGTGTGTTAAATTTTATTTTTCAGTTTCAGTTTGAGAATAAAGAGTATTAAAATAAGTAAAGAGAACTAAGTAATGAGACTGCAATCCGATACAACAAGACTGAGATCAGGCATAGGACAAACAGCTTTTAGTGTTTTCTGAGGCGCGAAGGAGACTCAATGTGTTTGTAGTCAAAGTCAAACTCATTTATTACTTTAGATCAAATGCATGATATGAACTTATAAAAGTTTTTTCTACAAACAATTCACTACCAGAGATGAATGGGCAAGAAACTCGGGTCACTTGTTTAAATTGCCGGAGTATGAAGTTTACAATTTGGTATGAGATATAATTTGTGAAAGAGATGGAACCAATACACATTAAACAAAACGATCATTCATATATGGACCTACCACGACAAGCTTCAAACTCGCAGATTCATAGATTTACGCGGCTACGATAGGTTCCTATTCTAGCCCTTTCAAAATCTTTTTTATTTTTCAGGTAGGTACTAGATATAACAGCAACATAAAGACATGCCTATAAATCAGAGATTTAACAAAAGATTAGTCATTGACATAGTGTAGCAAATCTTAAGCGGACATAAAAGTTATTTAAGACTCATTACTAGGAGTCGACAGGCAAGAATAGAATAAATAGTATTACATAAACTACGTAATTTACTTAACAAAGTAACAACACAAACAAAAACAGCATCATCGAACGTATCCTCCAACAATACAGAAGAGGTAACGTTTCGCAACGTCTCACCATAGGCGGGTGCTCTTGCGCAAATCGGTGTGACGTCACCGCGCGTTTGGTTCCGGCTTCACTTTCGCGAAACACTTTCACCGGTCGGACGAGTGGCATGGCGCCGGCGGATGCCGACGTGTGGCGAGTACACCCGACCCATTGTCATTCAACTCGTGACTATCGATGACCACTACAAAACACAACCTGATTTATGTTAATCAGGATTTATGCAAACCTATACTACACATTGTAGAGCTACGTAAAAACACCAAGATAAAAAAGTCTACATTTACATAATTATTTTGACTTTGACCATTTTTTGCGACGTTATGTGAGAAATAAAACGAAAAAGAAATTAGGTAAATATTTATACATCAATCATAGCCTTTGAAAATAGTACAAAACTTCTTGGATTGTTCCTCGAAATCTAAGTAATAATACGGAGACGAGTTTCAATTGTAACTAATTGTAAACATCGATTGTTTAATTATTATAAAAACGTCGTAAGTAACCAGTAGTTATGTATTATGTGTAGTCTAATTCGATTACTATTCATGGTCACCGTCATCAAAGCTGACATAACACTCAACTCTCTAATTTGGAAGCCCGCGAAAGGCGAATTTCACTTTACCCACGTGCGCGTGATCGCGGCGAAATAAATAATACTATTACGTAACAGAGAAGTCGAGTTTGTTTTGTTATTCTGACCACGTAAACTATTATCTGCAATCTGTTTTTTTCTATTCACGTAAATGACGCTTATAGTTATAATTTCTTAACAACCAACCGTTAACAGGTTTGTTAGCGTATTTAAATGTTTTCTAATCAGAAAGCTGCGAGGATCAAAGAAGTTATATAACAGTTTTGCGATTACAAATTTCGGCTACGTAAAATGATATTTTACGAGGCGGGAGAAACGTTTAGAATATGTAAAAGGCTACAAAAAGTTAAAACGTGAATACAGTCGAGAATGAGGCAATTTCTCTTTACGAAAATCGACACTTTCAATGTCGTTTCAATATGACCTGGACAGACGAAATAAATTCGTGACAAAGCATTCAGCCGCTCCACCAATTTGTCCAATAGAGCCGCGCTTTCATAAACATCGTTCTACTCTGAGTAGTAAACTATTAGTCAGTGCTATTAGAAAATGCGACAAATTGTCTTTTTGGGAGAATTGGGACGTTAAAAGGCTAAGATGCTGATGTCATCGCACGTGACTGTACAACTGAAGACCAGTTAATCAGTTAATAGTTACTGATCGTGGTAATCAATAGAGCTTGAAGCGACCCCTTTGAATGTAAATGATCTAATTAGGTAGAAATAAATGGCTGACAGCGAAGCAATGTTTTATGTTAGTGCCATTCATAGTCAACGTGACCTATTTAGAATGATTGATTTTAGCATGCTAATTTTCTCATTAATACCCGATAACATTCAAATTTTACTGTTTAAGGACACATTTCTAACTTAGAAACAAATTAACATAATATTGGAACGGATTCTTTAATGATTTCTTATTTTATTACTAATAGTTGTTGCCCGCGGCTCCGCCTGCGTGGATGTCGGTTATCGCTGTAAAAAGTAGCCTATGTGTTATTCCAGACCATAATCTATCTCTGTGCCAAATTTCATCCAAATCCGTTCAGTAGTTTTTACGTGAAAGAGTAACAAACATCCATCCATACATTCTTACAAACTTTCGCATTTATAATATTAGTAGGATTTATTTTACGATGTTTTAAGCATTCAATAAAAAAAAAAAAGCAGCGGGAGTAGATAATTCTCTCAAACAGAAAATAATAAAGGGCCTATGTAACCAGGAGCTAACATCATGATGCTTAGTGAATATACAACAGGACACATCTAGTACATGTTCCGTGTACGCGATAACAATACAATTAGAATAAATTATTGCCTGAATAATCATGTTACAAAGACACGTGCGCGCAACTAACCAGACTGGAGAAAGTGGCAAAAACAAAGAAACCTACGGACTCACTAACAGGCGATATTGATATTGATTCTTAATCGGACAACATATGAAACAACTGATATTTTTAGAACTGTCTAATTGTGGTTGTGGTCATGTTAGAAAGGTAAGAGAAAGATAACATGGTGAATAATGTGTTGGTTCTCTTAGGCCCGATCTGAAAATCAGTCTTGTGGAATAGTCGCAGCACAGAGCTAGGGCCCATTATGACTTCGCACAGATAATATCATTTGTGTTTTATGTAATTAATTGCCTATTTATTGTTCTTTTCGTTGGTGTTGTTTGAATAAATACTTTTCTTTCTTGTTTATCTTAATTTAGTTATGGAAGAGATGCGTATGGTAGGTCAAAAATTGCATCGACCACAATTGATTGATAAGGGCAAGAAGGTGATGATAATGTAAGATTTGAGAGTTTATTGAAAGGTGTATTTATTTTCTTAATGCGACAAAAATGATCATTCATCATAAAGCCAGTTACTTAAAAGTCCTTAATTAAGTACCTATTACTAATAAAATCGCAAATATCAAAGTTTAAGTAAATCTTACGCAACACAGAAACAAAATATTAAGCGAGACAGGATGATGAGAATCTCAGTGTAATCCGCGAAAATCAAAAGCAATAACGAGATTTAGACGACGACGCCGCCTACATAATAATGGATACATAAAAGTTAATAGCAACGATGATAACTTTTGAATTATTTACAAACAATTTTACAGGCACTAATACATAAAGAGTTATGACCTGTCCACTTGTGAGCACAATAGTATGATACAACATCTGTGTCAGTATGACAGTAGCCATGTTTATTTTTAATAGCACTACATACGACATACATCTGTCGCACACAATACAAACCCATCTTTTTAGTACATCTTTCTAGTATATAGCCGCTGCACCCCGATAGCAGCAAGACCAGTAAAACAATTAATATTATCACAACAAGTCGTTTCACACACTTTCTAACTCTATTGTATACTGCACAGAAACAATCGAAGCTTTTCTATTAACTGTCATAAACACTGATGAAATCACGACTCTTTATTTCTTATAGAAATGTGTAATCTAGATATTACACTTTCTTTTGAGCATACACTTGATGTTTTATTTTCATTCAAGTTGATTTATTTTTTTATGATTAGCTGTTCTTTAGATAGTTTCATTATGATAATGAGAATTGCCAAAACGATGGCAATGTAGGTTAGAGGTTAAATGTTAATGGATAAGTTTGTTTTATTCCGTCTTATTGTGCAATTTGAGTTTGTTTATCAATGATAAATATATTATAGTAAGAAAGACAAAGATAGCGCGCGAAAACTGTTGCCGTCAACAGAAGCTACTATTTTAGCAATATCAGTGACAAATGGGACATCACGCCACTTTTGTTATTAAGAAAAATAAGCGTCCATAGGCTACGGTAACTGCAGTGAGTTGCATGTATGTGCTTAAGTATATATTAGATAAATTGTAATCACCGGCATACAGTTGTCCCCGTATCCTGAGATTGAGTAAAGGTAAGGTAATTGAGGTGTTCTGTCTAGGAATATTCAGTATTAGCCTGAAGTCTAAGGCTTCTTGTATACATCCGTTTTCTTTTCACCGGACAACGGATTGTCTTTTTTCGGGGACTCGCGGTGGTGTATGGTTTATAAAGAATTTATTTACAATTTACCTGCACGGGACACCGGTCCGGCGACCAATTTGCACTGGATGCACCACTCGTCGGCGCCACGGATACCAGTCCGGCGTAAGAAAAAATTGGACGTATACAAACGGCCTAAAGCTGTAAAACCCTATGAGCTCTAACGGCGCAGGCGAAATGAGGATATGTGAGATTGTGATTCACAGTCTGATACTACATTTTCTGATGATAAATAGAATCTCCATCTAAATTTATTTGATATTAATTTGCGCGGCTGCTATTGCCATTTCAATTATCATTAATTAACACAAAAGTTGAACGTATCGAAGTTTGTTCATAAATTTAATGTTTATTGCTGTTTGAATTTGAAATTAGAATATTGTGGAAGGATTTTGTGAGTTCAATTACACCGAGAAAAAAAATGTGTTTATTTTTATTCGGTCTTAGTATAATTTGAACTTGTAAAAAACTAAAACTGTTGCTGCCAACAGAAGCTAAGTAGCTTCATTTCATCTATCACTATCTAATTCTGTATCACTACGATCCATATTACGATTATTTTCAAAGAATTGTATTCCTATCCCAGGGATACTTCCATGTTAAGCCCCTAGTGTAAAAAAAAGGGTTGGCAACACGCGATAACCTCTGGTGTTGCAAGTGTACATAGGCTACGATAACTGCTTAACATCAAGCGGACCGTATGCTTGTTTGCCAACCAAGTTGTATAAAAAAATGACCCATCGCATCCATACTTCAAATCTATAAGCAAGTAGGAACAAAAGCTTGGGAACAAAACTGAACGCCACTCAGTATGAAGATAGCTTATCTTTCTTTATATTATCACTAGTGGTCGCCCGCGACTTCGTCCGCGTGGTAATTTGAAATATTTGCTTCGATTTCGCAACATATCTCACTACTGCTCCGCTCTTATTGATCATAGCGTGATGCTATATAGCCTTCCTGGATAAATGCACTATTCAACAAAAAAAGATTTTTTCCAATCGAACCAGTACTTTCTGAGATTAGCGCATTCAACCAAACAAACAAACTCTTCAGCTTTATAATATTATTAGTTTAGATTGAACTAAATAATGACTCATAATAACGCCAGAAGCTTTCCATTAATCATTTGTGTAGACTAATACATACTATTATTACTGCATATGCACGGATATCAACTAACTTCATAGTACTTGTATTTCGTAATTACTTTCTCAACCCATAAACGTCCCACTGCTGGGCACGGGTCTCCTCCATAAATATGGAGGGATATTAGCCTACTATACCACGCTGGCCAGACGGGTTGGTATAGGGTTTGTTTCAAGTTTTCCCTCTCTTGCAGTGGATATTGTCTGCCTGACTCCTTTAGTCGACTCTTACGACACCCTCAGGATAGAACGGGGTGGTGACATTTGTATTCTTAATCCGTCACCACACGGACAATAAATTTCGTAATTATACAGATGGTAATAAACAGTTAACTGACACCAAAATTTTGAATTCAGTAGGTTTAGCTTTCCTCGGGACACCTGAATGTCATATCTCTGTATTGCAAGGATTCATCGCTTTTAATCCTGGATTACAAGTGATGGCTGTTCGGGTGGGATTGTCCGATAATCAAATCGTTTCCAACCAATCCTACTAATATTATAAATGCGAAAGTTTGTAAGTATGGATGGATGGATGTATGGATGTTTGTTACTCTTTCACGTAAAAACTGCTTTATTACAGCGATAACCGACATTGACGCGGGCGGAGCCGCGGGCAACAGCTAGTAATCAATAAAGGATAAATTTATTAATCATATTAATTTATTAGATTGCCGCGTGTGAGTACGATTTCGTCCAGTTTCTTAGCTAACAAAATATATTATTAAGATCGATTAAATACTTTTCACATTTCGTTCACCTACTAATGAATGAGGACTCGTTTTCTAATGAATTCTAGAACATAGATTTAAGTCTAAAATTCGTGTAAGACTTAATGTGGCTACGGTTAATAATAAATTATATTTGTACTAGATTACGTTCGTGGTTCCGGTGTGCGGTTTTCAAAGCATATAGGTACATATAGCGGTGTAAATTCACGCATTTATTTACCGACTGGCCTGTTGGTCTAGTGGTTAGTGGCCCTGACTGCCAGAGGTCATGGGTTTGATTCCCACATGGGAAAAACGTTGAGGAATTCATAAATGTATTTTTTCCGAATCTGGGTGTAATTTGTGTCCGTAAATCGGTAAATTGCATGTTTGTGAGGTCCTCCACGACACAGTGTGTTCTAGTGCGGGAGTCTCCATAATTTAAACCTACCTATAAATAAATAGAACAAAGTAATGACATCATTAATTTTGTTTTTTATGTGACATATCTAAAATAAACATAAAACTTTAATATTTGGACTTATCATAAACAAATGTACCTTTAAATCATATCAACAGATTTGGCTTAAACATAAACTATAAAAATCATTTTACAGTAGTTCCAACCGACAAACAAATATTAATAGCGACGACTAGAATCGACCTGATTTGAAATACAAAGGTATTCAAATATCACTGGGCCATTGGGACATTCGTTTTTTCAAAGACAACTCCCTCGCTCTAATCGAAAATCGAATCCAGGACCAACGAGACAGCAACTCTCCATCAAAATAAGTAATACGTACTAAAATCTTCCATTAAAGCTCTATTATTTCGTAAGACGTCTAAAACTGATAAAAACATAATTAAAAAATAAGAACGAAGTCGACAGTCAACCGGTTTTGATTACATGAATAAATTAAAGAGTTTATTTTAGAAACCATTGCGTAATATTAGGTATAATCTGAACTTTCTTTAGATGACCAAAATCTTATAAGATAAAATTTACCAGTATTGTTGTTCTAATATGTTGCAATACCATAAAAAGTGTGCATATCGGCAATCGATAAAGGTGTTTCAATATTAGACTGCAATTAGTCTAGTAGCGTAGTGCCTTCAATGTAAAACATTCGACTCTATGCAAATAAAAAAATGCGCGTGCAGTCAATCTGTTGAATGCAGGTATGGTCGAGTGGTTCAGGTGATCACCACCAACACAGCGCTATGTGTTGCGGATGCGATTCCTACTCGAGACAAAACTTTGTGTGATCCACAAAAGTTTGTCCCAAGCCTGGATGACATCGGTGAATTGTAAAATATGTATTTAAAGCCTCCACGATACAGGGCTTGTGCCCTAGTGCGGGTGTTGTCTTTATAAAATATGAGCATTTAACACAAATTTCAAAAGAGTTCATAAAAGAGTTTATTTATAGTCATTGCTATTTTGCCCGCTATGACTTATTAACTTGTCTTTTTTAAAAAGTAGAATGCCGATGTACACACATTACATTGTAGTATTGTACAACAATAGACATGCTTTTATAAATCTGGAGTGGAGAAAAGAAAGTACAATAAAATTTCAATAATTCCTTCCGCGTGACTGTTTTAGAGAAAATATTCATTGTTCGAAATAACAAAAGTAGATACCTACGTAAATAAAAAATCCCGATGTCACGAAGACCTTTCCACTAAAATTATTGTAGACTAACCCAGTTTAAAAATATTGTGACTTATTGTATTAGGAAAATAAAATACAATTTAGGATTTAGTAAGTACATAAAATCAGATCAGTCCTAAGTTTTTTTTTTTCAATTAGTTAGTGGCCAACCTGGTGACAGAGTTGTTCAGATCTCTCATATACACCTCTGCCGTGATGTAAAGAGTAATTAGTCGGGATCGACTTTGAACGTGCCTTCCGAAGCACGGTGACATTTTGAAGCACAGATACATATACGTAGTTACACCATAGTAAAGTAGCTTAACCCACTGATCCTCAAACGATCGGCTAGTACGCGAGTGAGCACCAAGCCTAAAGTAAATTTCTACAAACGATGTATATAGCGACATCTGTCGAGTATTAACAGAATTACTTTAATATGAAGCTGCATTTTAAGCCGTTAGATGGCGCTAGTTGTTAAAACCTGACACATTTTATTATCTTTTATTTACCTCAATACCTTAGCATAACAACATATAAACAGATTATTTGTTTTTAAGAATAAGGTGAGTCATATCCCAATCATACGGTCAAATAAATTACTGCTTTATTAACTTAGTGAAACTACACTTTTGTACTCGATCCCAAATAGTAGTTCTTCCTTACACTATGTAAGGAAGAATCCCATAATCTTCCCTATACTAGTACCAATGTTTTATTTATATGTAAGTACTAATCAGACCAACAAAGTGGACCGACGACCTGGTAAAGGTTGCGGGCAACCGATGGACAAGGTCGGCTCAGGATCGAGAGTTGTGGAAATCCTTGGGGGAGGCCTATGTCCAGCAGTGGCCGCCTTTGGCTGAGATGATGATGATGATGATGACTAATTAGATGTAAAACATTATGCAATGTAGACAACAAATGTGTCATTTTAACAATGTTAACGTATATCGTCTGTGTTTATTAGCGGATTTTAAATTGTGACAAGCTGAGTAGGTACTATATTATATTAGTTGCAAAGTTTGTCTCTTGGGCCCAACAAAGTTGAAATCGTTTGACTATATACTGTGTAATTCGATTACAATAACTCGTTTCAAACAACTTCGTCAAAGAGAATTCCAGATCTAGGTACTAATTTTTGATAAATCAATTAAATTGTTTATAATTTTATTAAAAAAACAGACCGAAAGTAGATTTTTTTATGTTTAAATCTAATAGGCAATCTAAATAGCAATTCAAAAACTAAAAGTATTCCAACGATTTGCGTCTGGTCAATAATAAAATAATGAGATAAGTATAAGAAGAGCAAAAAAAATTAAACTGACTTCAAAAAGTTAAAAATAACTGAATAGAGATTGAAGTCGGTGCTAAGTTCATCCTGTCACCTAATATTTAGCTTGGCACCAACTTCAATCTATATTCAGTTATTTTTAGCTTTTTGAAGTCGGTTTAATTTTATTTCTAAAAAAAATATTTTTCTATTTTTAGCCATAAAATAAAAGTAAAAAATATATATTAAAAACATTGCTAATACTATATTTATAAATTGGAGGGTTTGCCCTCGATTTCCCTGGAATTCCATCATCAGATCCTGACTTGGTGCCAATAGGAGCACCTCAATTAAAAAATAATGTTGAGAATCGGTTCACAAATGTGGGAGAAATCGGTGAAGATACATTTAAAAAAAAATACATACAGTCGAACATAGAACCTCCTCCTTTTTTGAAGTCGGTTAACAAATAGATTAAGCAGGACTTACCTTGTAAATTGTCGAGCATATACGTCAACAGCTTTGCAGTTCCATTATTGTCGTTGTATATCGAAAGCATCTCCTTAGACAGGGGATTGCCCTGCAGTCCGAGGAGTTGCAAGTGAAATAACTTGCCCAACTCGTACGGCAGAACTCGAAGGTAATTGTTGTGTAAGTGTAGTTCTCTGGAAAAAAGGACATAACTTTAGTTCAAATACACACACACAGGTGCTGATTAAGGAATGCTTCTTTAACTGCAACCTACATCATGTCATGCATGCCCTAACACCTGCACGCAGGAGGACTTGATGGCTGCCTCTGACAATGCAGTCAATGTAGCTGAATTTTGAGCCGCAATAATATAAATTTAACGATGTTTGCCATGGAAACGCTTAGAAGAAGATCCCAGGGATACCTTAGAACCCTGGTGCTAAAATTTTTAGGTTGGCAACAACATATTTTGAGAGAGGTAAGGCACCGTACTAGCGAGCTGGGGAAGGACCTCCACCTTACAGAAGACCTCAGCCAAATAACTACACACAGTGGTATCGTCGTGTTCTTGTGTGTGAGTACAGGTCTCCAGCGCTTATTTAGGAATGCGTTTTCAAAAAAAACGAATTCCTATCCCAGGGATAGTCCCATTATAAAGCCCTGGTGTAAAAAAATAGGTTGGCAACACGCAAGTCATACTTCTGGTATTGCAAGCGTCCATAGGCTACGGTAACTGCTTAATATCAGGCGGGCAGTATGCTTGTTTGCCACCTAAGTGGTAAAAAAAAAAACATATTGACTGCAGAGTTGGTTCAGTTACCTAGCCATTTACCACTGCAAGGTGTGTTGAGTTCGATCCCCACACAAGACAAAAAAAAGTGTATACCTAATCCATAAATGGTGGTCCCGAGTCTAGGCCATGTGTCCATTATTTGTATGTTTGTAAAGTCCCCGACGACACAGGGCTTATTCTTACTTCTTCTCTTACCCCCTAGTACAGGAGTCGGAGACAAAAAATAAACACGCACGCGACTTGAAGACTTAAACTTTCCATCAACTTTCGCGTTTTATGATATAGGTACATGATAAATATCACGGGATTCACGCGAAGAAAGCTATAAAACATAAATAATATCTTACTTCAAACATGTGATCGCGTGTCTTCATATTGTATTAGTTTTCTGTAAGCGATAGTAATATACGTACCGACCAGGGACCGTACTACGACGTCCTTATAACAATTTATTTAAATTCAAATGGGACTTAAACCACTGAAATCAATCTTTGGAACACACGTGTGGTTTTGTGGCTAAGGTGGTCACCGCGTGTGTTGCCGATTCGATTCCCACACGGGGCAAAAATGTGGTCCATAAATATACCTATTGTACTAGCTGTTGCCTGCGGCTCCGCCCGCGTGGATGTCGGTTATCGCGATAAAAAGTAGTCTATATGCTATTCCATACTATAATAGATTATAGTCTGGAATAGCATATAGGCTACTTTTTATTTTTGGCACAGAGATAGATCTCTGTGCCAAATTTAATCCAGATCCGTTCAGTAGTTTTTGCGTGAAAGAGTAACAAACATACATCCATACATTCTTACAATCTTTCGCGTTTATAAGTAGGATTAAAAAAACAATTGCAACGTATGTATGTCCCACTGCTGGGCTCGTGTCTACTCTCCTGTATCAAGAGAGCTGAAAGGTTTTTTTGTTTAGAATTTGTTCTAAGGCATGTGTGTGTTAAAATAATAATACAATGATTATGTCAGCTAAATAGCTCTATTTAGCAACAATTACGTGCCGAGGGCCAATGTCCAAATGTGGTAATCAAATACTAATACAATAGTAGCGCATACGCAGATGTTCTGTTTACAAATAAAACTCGATTCGAATTTCGAACACCCAGAGTTCATAGACCTTGGATATTTTACCTACGCTATTTAATATGTACAAAACAGTCATTTCGTATGCAAATATATAACTTGTTTTTATTTAAACAAATAATATCAACGTGATGATAAAACTGAATATGTAAATGATCTTTAAAAAGATGTATCGTTGTTATGTTAAATTGCGTTATAATATATGTCGTCTTACGTTTTGCTTTATATTGAGGGAGAGAAAGCAACGTAAGGGCCAAATTAAAAGTACCTACGTTCATGCATGTAGAGGTTGATGAATGTAGAGGAGGCGAAGGAAGTATGTTTGGATCGAAGCAATTGGCGTACCATAGTGGGAAACAGGCGTGATATGTATGTATATAAAAAGCAACGTATTTACTTTTGACATTTTATGGCAAGAAAATTCATAAACTACCTACACAATAGGCTCTTCTGGCGGGTTGCCAGAAGACCCTAATATTGTTCTGCAGGTATATACGAGTTAGACAAAAGTAAATACGTTGCTGGCTCTTAGTCCAATAGCTTAGCATTAGGGAGCAATCCCAATGTATCTAAAACTTTACAAACATACAATTCACGGACATGTACGGTAGGTAGAGAAATATAAAAAGCGGACTTGAGGGAAAATCAAGCATACGGCCCGCCTGATGGTAAGCAGTCACTGTAAGCATATGGATGCTTGCAATACTTGGTACATCACCACGTATTGTCGACCCAATAACTTCTAACACCAGGGCTGGTATGGGTAGGTGGGATGTTATAGGAAAACTTTTGAATAATACGAAACGCATTTCTAAATGAGCAGTGGAGATACCTAATTATGAACATGCACAGCTAATACTACTAAACATTGAAATTTGTAACATTGCCCAGGTGTATATAAGGGCGCCAAATTTGCCGCAAAGCTATCGCTTGGTTCGAGTATTTTCGCAGCAGTGCGGCTGCAGCGCTGTAGTCGCGCGTTTTTTTTTTTTTTTTTTTTATACTACTTGGGTGGCAAACAAGCATACGGCCCGCCTGATGTTCAGCAGTATCCGTAGCCTATAAACGCTTGCATTACCAGAGGTATCACTTGCGTGTTGCCAACCCTTTTTTTTTCACCAGGGCTTTAAGATGGAAGTAAACCTGGGATAGGAATACGTTTCTTTCAAAACGCATTCCTAAATGAGCGCTGGAGACCTGTACTCACACACAGGAACACAACTACACCGCTCTGTGTAGTCATTTGGCTGTGGTCTTCTGTAAGGTGGAGGTCCTTCCCCAGTCGGGCTTGCTCGCTAGTATGGTGCCCTACCTCTCTTATTATTTATATGGATCTAGGAAACAGTGCGGCCGCAGTGCCGCGCTGTCACAGAATGAAAAATTTGTACGCGCCTTTAGATAATTTAAACACTGACTAAGGAAGGATAAGGTATCCTAGAGATGGCAAGAGAAGCAGAGGAAGACAACATATAAGGTGGGAGGATGAGTTAAAACTAACGGCAGGCCCGAACTGGAGGAGGGTATCCAGGGTCAGAAAACAGTGGAAAATGTCTTTGTCAAGCGACACACTGAGCTTAGAGATATTCTATAACACTACACTGGAGAAAAATAAGCTCAGGATAAAACGGCTAAATAGAATAGAATACAAGGAAGGATATCCTAAAATAACCATGGGAATACCGAGAAAATTTCATGTAGACGTCGCTGTCAAAAGTTACAGAATTAAAAAAACGGTGTTTGGTGCAATGAAAATCGTCTACAATGCAATGCACTCTCTAAAGCTAATAAAACTTGAAAATGTCTATAAGAGACAATTGATGACACACCGAATTGATCTTGGAAATGTCCTTGTATTTATTTACGAAACAATAAACAAGTGACCCGCTTAACTGCATTGTAGTTTAACTGATTACCTCGCCATTATAACAGGTTCGATCGGTTAGTACCTACTGCGTGCGTACAGGATTATTTTTTTAATCCTTACTAATATTATAAATGTGAAAGTTTGTAAGAATGGATGGATGGATGTTTGTTACTCTTTCACGTAAAAACTACTGAACGGATCTGGATGAAATTTGGCACACAGATAGATTATGGTCTGGAATAACACATAGGCTACTTTTTGCAGCGATAACCGACATGCACGCGGGCGGAGCCGCGGGCAACAGCTAGTACTAAATACTTTGATATCAAACCAGCATTCGGCCCGCGTGAATTAAAGCAGGTCCGTCAGGTGCTTGTAATATTCCTGGGATAGGAAAACGTTTCTATAAAAACCCATCCTTAAATAAGCACAAGAGACCTGTATTAACGCATAGGAACACATCTATACTGAGTATTATTATTTGGCTGTGTAAGGTAAAGTTCTTTCCCTAGTCGTGCTTGCTCGTTTGTATGGCGGCCCTACCACATTAAAAAAGACGTATGGACCACAAAGAGTGTCCTACCATTTTTCAAAAAGACGTATGAAACACAAATTGATAATACAAAGAGTGGTGCATTTTGTATTAATACCTAATTTTAAAAAACCTATCGAGGTTTTTTAAAATTAGGTACCTAATCTGCTTTGCATGCTGTACATGTATCGACATGTACAGCATGCAAAGCAGATTAGGTTCCAGGATCGCTTCATAAGGTTTTTTAGAATAGTATCCTGAATATATTTTTTACTAGCTGCGTGGATGTCGGTTATCGCTGTAAAGAGTGCCTATGTGTTTTTCCAGACCATAATCTAACTATGTGCTAAATTTAATCCAGATCCGTTCAGTAGTTTTTACGTGAAAGAGTTACAAACAAACATCCATCCATCCATCCACCCATCCATCCATGCATCCATACTCACAAAATTTAACATTTATAATATTAGTAAGGATGCCGTTTTGTAAGGTTAAAGCATAGCAAATCTCCTAAAACTATATTCAGTATTATTTCAAAATAAATAAATCCTTATAAAGCGACCCTGGAACCTTATCTGCTTTGCATGCTGTAGGTACCTACCTCTTATTTATTCAATAAAGCGAATCATGAAAAATAAATAAGTTAAAAGCTGCATGTACCCCGAATATTAAAAAGTCTACCATAAAAATACAATCATGTATTTTTTTGGTTATTTCTCGTGCACAGTTTTACGTAGCAGTCGCTAAAATGTAGTCAGTTACACAATCTTAGATGAGATGGCCATGACACGGAGAAATCGGCTATAATAAAACTTGTTTTGTCCTTATTTGATAGGCAGTTTGTATTGAACGTAATCGTTAACGACATCAGATTATTTTTGTTGAATATACATTTAGCCAAATTTCATGATAATGACTGGTAAACTCTAACTTATTTATAATAATAGTCCTTCTAATCGATTTTAGTCATGGCAGCCGATCGCAACAGAGATTAGCCAATTGCACAAGCGTGTGCGCAAACATGGGTGCACTCTCTATTCCTCCGCTCTGATAGACCGATCTGTCCGATCCTTGGTGGTCCAGTAGCCGCAGTATGCGCCTGCTGTGAACGAGGTTGTGGGTTCGATTCCCACACAGGAAAAAACTTTGTGTGACCCACAATGAATTATTCTGTCTGGGTGTAATTTGTGTCCATTGATTGTACGTTTGTAAAGTCCCCCGCGACACAGAGCTTGTTCTCTAGTGCGGGAGTTGTCGTTTTTATCAAAAAAATAAAAATAAAAATTTACAGATGTAAACACCGCCAATTTCCAAAACTACGGGCATCTATTGTGAATTTCTTGACAAAAACCTCGATATATATTTTTCACACGACCCTCTAAATCTATCTATATCTATGACTATCAATCCTTCCTAATCAGCAGTCACACTCGACTCGACTCACAACCAGACCAAAGAGGCAGATCAAAAATAACTAAACCACTATAATGGCACATCTAACCGCTACTAAAACCAATCAATGTTGTACCAAATTAGCATAGAAGGTCGTGAGTTTGCAAGATAATGAGAGCATACCGCTGTAAAGTTAATAAAGGAGGTCAATATTATACTGCACCGATCGGAATTATACTACCATATACGATATATTATACGTTGTTACGAGTTACGACCTTTGTTTAGAATGGTACGATCGCTTACGCATATTATCATTATATGCTTATAATAGGTATTCGTAACGTTCGTTCATAGCTAGATGCACTCACTGTTCGGTAATCGATCAGCGGGTTAAGCTACCAAGTGCGCGGTAACCCTATAGATGGGTGGCCGCATAGTGGTATTTCATCTGAGCGTCTCCGTGCTTCGGAGGGCACGTTAAAAGTCGGTCCCGACTGGTATCAGATCGTTAGATCACGACAGAGGTCTAAATATGGGCGATCTAAATAACTCTAGTCACCAGTTTGGCCACAAACTAAACGATAAGACAAAGAAGAAACGTAAACCCATTCATAATTCATGGCATAAAGAGAGGTGGCTCATCATCACTGCATGAATGTACGAGGAAGGCGGCCATCAGAGAAGAGTGGCGGCGCGTTGTTAAGCTTGCCACTAACACCTGAAGTGATGACCACGACCACTCTGTCAAGAGTGATACCGATAGAGAAGAATCCCTGAGATAGGAATACGTTTCTTTCAAAACGCATTCCAAAATAAGCGCTGGAGACCTGACTTACACACAGGTACAGAACTACATCGTTGTGTGTAGTTATTTGGCTGTGGTCTTCTGTAAGGTGGAGATCCTTCCCTAGTTGGGCTTTCTCGCTAGTATGATGCTCTACCTCTTGATCCATACACGCTGCCTTCTACTAACATATATTCAGGCAGCGCGGACTCAAAGCATATACCTAATGAACATTTCATCAATGGGCCTAATAAAAATTTATTTCTTCACTCTAACCCATGTGGGTAACTTTCAAATGATTAGTACCTACCTACATATAAATTCAGGGGCTCGTAGCTAAGTATTAGCGGCGCGAATCAATTTATCTACAAGATTAAGTAAGCTTGCCGCGGGCGGTCCGTAGATGGGTGACCATTTTCTAAAAACACAGCAAGACCCCTCCGTGCCTCGGAAAGTACGTAAAGCCATAGGTCCTGCGCCTGATCTGCCTCCGGTCGTGTCGGGCTGCCGTCCAAGCGGACTATGGGACTAAAGGAATAGCACGAGTGCACCTTTTCGCACACATTTGTTGAGATTGACTGCTGTGTCAGAAATCAATAATGGGCCCTTTTTTGAGAAAACGTAGAAACTTAGTCACAAGATTTTATTCCACCACTAGGGGTCGCCCTCGCCTTCGTCGGCGTGGTAATTTGGAATATTTTCCCCGATTTTACAACATATCTCAGTACTGCTCCGCTCCTATTGATCATAGCGTGATTAAAATTTTATATAGCCTACAGCCTTCCTGAATAAATGCACTATTCAACAAAAAGATTTTTTCTAATCAAACTTTCTGAGATTAGCGCGTTCAACCAAACAAACTCTTCAGCTTTATAATATTAGCATAGATGTAGGTACTGCTGAGTTTTTTTGAACCTGAAATATACGTCATCTTCTGGCAGGCAGACTGACAGTACCTTAATATTTTTCAAGTGATCATGGCGCATAACTGCTAACTCTATCGAGTTGCAATAATTTATTTTTGTGGTGCACCTATGCAGAAATAAAATAAAGCCTTTTAGCTAGAGCATTGTTGATAACCCTAATTTTATTTTCAGACAACACATTACATTATCACTATTAAACAAAGTGTTTATACTACTTCCTACTGATATTATCCTACTAATATTATAAACGCGAAAGTTAATAAGTATGGATGGATGGATGGTTTATTACTCTTTCACGTAAAAACTACTGAACGGATCTGGATGAAATTTGGCACAGAGATAGATTATGACACATAGGCTTTTTACAGCGATCACCGACATCCACACGGGCGGAGCCGCGGGCAACAGCTAGTTAATCATATTCTTGGATCACTTTAATCGATAAACGATTGAGAACTATTTGGAACAAATACTTACACATATACAATATTTTGTTTCTCTACTATTTATTTGTTATTGATTAACAACTTATCTAAGACGGAATTGGATTATCGGTCAATTGTAATGTCATATATAGATGACTAAAAAGTATGATTCACTAGATATTTCTTTTAAACTCTATAGTTTTTAAATATATTATTCGCAATCGCAATACGAGAGTACACTAACTTTATAAACTGAGTAGCGACACGTCCCGCCTTCGCACGGGTGGACGTTTAGTTAGTTGTTTAGGAATTCAATATCAATTGGAAAAAATACCAATAATAGGGACAGACAAATCAATCCACTTAGGTGGCAAACGAGCATACGTGCCGCGGTTACGCCCGATGGTAAGCAATTGCCGTAGGAACCTGGGTTATCAAATGTTGCCAGCCCAAAAATAATACCAGGATTTTATTATAGGTTACCCCTATCATAATAACGTGGGATAGGAAAACATTTATTTAAAACCGCATCTTTACATGATTACTAGAAACCTGTAGTCATACACAGAAACTACATCACTGTACACACAGTTTTTTTTTATACTACCAAAGAGGTAAACAAGCATACGGCCCGCCTGGTGGTAAGCAGTTACCGTAGCCTATGGACGCTTGCAACACCAAGGGTATCACTCGCGCGTTGCCGACCCTTTAGAAACTTTATAACTCCTTTCTGGAAGAACCCCATGCTATAGTCTCTCATTCCACAACCTAATCGTACGTGGGAGAATATTCCACTGAAACCGCACAGTGCGGCACGATAGAGGTTCTAAAATGTGAGGATGAACTCGCTGAGCCTCTAGACAAGTGGCATAAGCGATAGTCGAATCGAAAAGTCAAAAAAAAAATGTATGGAATTTGACGTGACTCTACGATTTAATGTCGCAAACTTACGTCAAATCCCATACATTTTATTTTTTGACTTTTCGATTCGACTATCGCTTATGCCACTTGTCTAGAAGCTCTGTCAGTTATTTGCTTGTGACCTTCTGTAAGGCGAAGCTTCCCCAATCAAAATGGTTTGCTTGTATTGAACCTATCTGTCTTACATATATAGATCCGCGTGGCTATTTATAAAACTCAAATATTAAAGTTGAAATATTACTATGCTGTAATAACTTTTAAACTATGAACGGTGTCGAAACGTCAAGTAAATAAAGTTATTTAAATACTTGAAGCACTATTTGTTATTCAAGTAGTTACTGAAAGGCACTTCTCATGCCGTCACTGTCTATCTCGACGGAAATGATAGAGATGGCATAAGAATTGCAAAACTTGCATGTCATATATGGAGCTTTTAGCATGATAACGTGAATTACCGTTCTATTTTTATACGGCTAAGGTGACAAAAAGCAGGTAAGCAGTTAACGTAGTTTTTTTGACGCTAGCAATATTTACTCGTGTGTTGCCACCCATCATATAGATGGGAAAACTTTCATCGATTCTAAATGGCAATAATATATATCAAACATTTCATTAAGTTAAAAGAAACTGAATCCAGAGATGAAATCTAATTCATAAAAAGATTAGAGGCAGCACGCTATGACCTAAGTGGAACATGGTAGTAACGATAAACTTTCTCCTGAACGTTTTGATACCCGCAAAGAAGATAGAAGTTTAGGGACTGCCGATAGAAGTGAAAACTAAGTAACTTGTGAATTGTATCGTCGAGCTATTAAATTATTATTTTTGAATATGGAAAACGTTCGATGACGATGACGCGGATTCCATGATTTTTATTCACCCAAAAAATTGTCAACTCGCCTACAGAAGTTTTCACTTCAATAACACTTAGAAAACATACTTCCATATACTTTAATTGTAAATATATCTATGAATTGGACCTTGAACAACACTTAAATTAATAAATTATTATCTATTTTTAAAAAAAGGTAATATTTTACATACGTAAACAAGATTAACCTGTTTAACGAAACCCGATATTTATTCATAAAGATATAAATAATATTACATAGTATGCCAATTAAAATCAAGGGTATTTTTTAGGGGTAGACAAATATGTTATAGCCACGCTTCGTCGACTGATATTATTTCAGGTACCGGTGGACTACCCGCGGAGGTGGGTCTAGGCTGATGCATAGAGAGGTTTTATTCGGTATACCGGCCGCCTACCATCTTAGCCGAAATAACCATCCCGCTTCCCCAGGCGGGACGGTATTCATAAGAAGAATTTCTAGTATTTCTCTTTAAAAAAAGAGGTGAAGCATATGACTGGTTAACAACTGGCAAACCAGACACAATAGAAAAACCATTGTTACTTGAACGCCAGCGATGCTGAGCCATTTTAGAAGTAAAGGAGAGGTAGAGCACTTAACGCTTTCAGTGCCACGTAAATTTTAAATAATTACTACAGTACTGAATTCGAAATATCACATAACAACATAAGACCCGCAGGGGTATTCCGTAAGAGCAAAAACCGAGCCACAGCAAAAACCGAGCAAAATCTGGCTGTCAGATTGAAAATCGGTATTCCGTAAGAGCCCTTTTTGACGTTTAGTCAATAGATTGTGCCGTCACCGAGCAATCACAACTGTCAGTTTACGATCACAACTGTCAGTTTGCCATCGCTGTTTCTTAGAGAATCAGCCGGCCGGTAGCTGAGTTGTAAGAATGTATGTTTGTTACTCTTTCACGCAAACACTACTGAACGGATCTGGATTAAATTTGGCATAGAGATAGATTATAGTCCGGAATTACACAAAGGCTACTTTTTATCCCGGGGATTACAGGCGCGGGCGAAGCCGCGGGCGGAAGCTAGTACAAACTATAGCGATCGAAATTCTTAACTATGTCAAATCTCACTTCCTGCAAAGTTGCACATTGCGCATGCCTAAAAACGTAGACCTTTTTAAGCACGCACAATGTGCCAAAAGAGTTTCGTACACCTTTTTAGGCATGCGCGTACGGATAATTGTTTTTTCTTTACGTATTACTATAATAAATCATCATTTCAACCCATAAACGTCCCACTAGTAGACACGGGTCACCTCCATACATTTGGAGGTATATTACCCTATTATACAACGCTGGCCAGCCGGGTTGGTATAGGGTTTTGTTTCGTGTTTTCTCTCTCTTAATACGTTTTTTTAAAGACAACTCCCGTACTAGCGAACAAGCTGTGTCGTACACAAACAACTCTTTGTGAGTCACACAAAGTTTTGTCCTATGTGGAAATCGAAGCCACAACCTCGTGCACAGCAGGCGTATACTACGGCCACTGGACCACCAACGCAGTCAAATAATAAAATAAATAAAAAATAAATATTCACCTTAATTGTATAATGTCTCCAAGCTCAGCGGGCAGCGACCTCAGTTTGTTATTAGATATGTCAAGCGTGTGCAAGTTGACCAGTTGATTGATGTCTGTGGGTATACGCTGGAGGGAGTTGTCGTTAAGATATAGCGCTGTCAGGTGCGTCAGTTGGAACAATTGGGGCGCTAGAGCGCGCACACCTCCTGTTACCTGAAAACGATTACAGTTTTATATTAATTTGACTGCCAAGTTTCTTTTTTTAGACAACTCCCGCACTAGAGATCCGTGTCGCTGGGGACTCTACAAACATACAATTAACGCACATAAATTACACCCATACTCAGAACAACTCTTTGCGGGTCACAAAAAGTTTTGTCCTGTGTGGGAATCGAACCCGAACAACTTCGTGCACAGCAGGTGCATGCGGCCTCTGGACCACCTGAATCTTTGTATGCTGAGCATTGTTTATTCAGTGTATAGGTATTTAAGAGAGCTAGTTAGCACGATACTAGCGAGCAAGCCCGACTGGAATAGGACCTCCGCCTTACAGAAAACACACAGCCAAATAAGTTTACACAGCGGTATAGTTGTGTTCCTGTGACTGAGTACAGGTCTCCAGAACATATTTAGGGATGCGTTTTGAAAGAAACGGTTTTCTATCCCAGGGATACTACATCTTAGTGGTAAAAGAAATGGGTCGGCAACATGCAAGTAATACCTCTGGTATTACAAGCGTCCGTAGGCTAAGGTAACTGCTTAAAAAAGCGGGACATATTATTATGCTCTTTTGGCACCCAGGTAGTATAAAAAAAGGTGTAGTAGTGTCATCATTGCATTTTTGTCATGGCACAGACTGTGCCTCGTTTGGGAACAGATGATTGTGTCAGATGTTCCAATATATTATTAGGTTTTGCCTGCAATTCCGCTGAAGTGAATATTCCACTTTGTGGGTGGAATTTCAAAAAATACCGATTCACCATTGAACATTCATTACTAAATAAAAGCAGTTTTATAAAATTCCGTGCTTCTTACATTAAAAATTACGGATTGCCATACTTTAACCCCTTAGGGGTGAAATTTCCAAAAATCCCTCCTTACATACGTCATTTAAGTAATATTTATCATCATCATCTCAACCCATAAACGTCCCACTGCTGGGCACGGTTCTCCTCCATTCACTTGGAGGGATATTAGCCTACTATACCATGTTGGCCCGGCAGGTTTGACATATGGTATAAGGAATCTTAGTGCAACATATACAAGTTTGTAGCCTTAGCCTGTGCGTTGAAACTACTCCATCAGTCAATTTGTTTTTTTTTTAAAGACAGCTCTCGCACTAGAGAACAAGCTCTGTGTCGCTGGGGACTTTACAAACATACAATTAACGGACACAAATTACACCCAGACTCAGAACAACTCTTTATGGCCCACACAAAGATTTGTCCTGTGTGCACAGCAAGCGCATACTGCAGCCACTGGACCACCGAGGCAGACTTTATCAGGACATGCAATTAAATATGTATAGAAGAAGATAATAATAACCTCAAGCGTGGTCCAACCGCCACGACGCCCTGACGCCCGCTCGGCCTCCGACATAATGTGGTAGGTGCGCCCGCTAGCGCCCTCATGCTTGTCTTTGTTGCGAGACATTCTGTCACCTGAAACATCATCACCTTAGTACACATTACAAATAACATCACACCCTATGCTATGCTTAATGCATTGTCGTAGCAAATAGCTGAATGGGAGGTCATTTAGTTTTTTGTTTATACTTTAAAATTGTACCTCAGACTAATATTATATTGTAAGTATCTATTGTACTTAAACAAAAAATAAATATTTTTCTCTCTGTCTCACCGCCGAAGGGGTAAGCAGAGATATGTATAGATTAAAGGTATTTAAAAAAAACGCCCTGTGTAGCGTGTGATTTTCACAAACATTTCAAAGACACAAATTTCACAATTTGGAATAAAGGTTTATGAATCACACAAAGTTTGTATCCTGTGGGCATCGAACCCACGATCTTCGGCTTGGTAGTCAGGCCAGCAGGCTAGTCTGGTATATTTATCCACTATTTTTAAGGAAATTGAGCTATGATTATGTTCACCTCATAAATTTCTTATACGAGAAGAACTTAAGAGATGTGTTTTTAACTAAATGCTTTCTCATCCCACGGATATTCTATTACAAAACCCTGGTGTTAAACTTTAGGTAACTTCTTCGCTGGCAACATGCAAGTGATACCTTTAATATTACAAGCCTTCATAGGCTGCGGTTACTGATTACAATCAGGCAGGCCGTATGTTTGTCTGAAAATCTTAAAATTACTAGGAGGACTATAAATACTTATTAAGTACTATAACAAACTAATTATGCATACTTTCTACAATTTCATTATCTATAAGTTTATACAAAACAACAGGTCAACGACATGTAACTTTTAGGAGAGCTCTCCGATTATTATTGGTCTGAAAAATGTACCTTTAGAAAATAATGTATATATTGCATTTAAATATCCCTCATTTAATTATTTTATAATAGTTAAATAAGTATATATAAGTTATAGTATGGTAATAAATAAATTAAATAATTTTCTTGAAATGGAATATATGAAAATTATTTTTGCTCCTTAGTGTAATTAGGAAGAGCACATTGAATCTTAATATATATATTTCTTGTGTGCGTGTGTATGTGACTGAACTCCTCCTAGACGGGTGGACCGATTTTGATGAAATTTTGTGTGGCGCTGCTGTCGGTATTTCAGCTTTTTCCGGCAGGACGACGTCTGCCAGGTCCACTAGTATTTATATATATATTTAACTAGGCTGTTGGTGGTTAGTGATTGTTCTGTGTCCAAGTGTAATTTTTTACAATATCAACATCTCAATCCATAAACGTCCCACCCCTGGGCAGTCTCCTACATACACTTGATATAGTTGGGAGGGATATTAGCCTAATATACCACACTAGATGGGTTAGGTATTGTTTCAAGTTTTCACTCTCTTGCAGTGTATATTGTCTGCCTGACTTATTCCCTTAGTTGACTCGTACAACACTGTCGAGATGGAACATGATTTTATTTTATTTTTAATAATTGTACAGAATCTGCCTACTTTATTTATTTAGTTTAATAAATTGTACATAGACCCTAAAGAAAACGGTCTCTCTACCGGAAGCCTGCGGCCACCTAGGCCACTTGCTGGCTTTCTGGAAGAAGTTGGGCTACAAAGTACAAAGGCCCACTTGAGCGGCCAAGTGCGGATAACGTCCCGTCAAACTAACTAGTTCAATCAATCACTACATATTGCTATTATTGTTCTATAACCACAATAATTATGGTTATATTAATAACATAGAGGTAGATAATAATTAAATATAATATGAAATCAATAGAAATTCAATTTGTATGATGTAAACACTGCTCATTTTTAATGAGGTTAAAGCTCATTAAGATTATAGTGTTAAAAACAAAATCCACTTTGGTTTATTATATAAATTAAGATTATGTTTTGGCCAGGTATGGCTAATATTTTCAAGTCTCCAGCGCTCATTTTGGGATGCGTTTTGAAAGGCGCGGTAGGTATTGCAAGCGTCCATAGGCTATGGTAACTGCACTAACATCAGGCCGTATGCTTGTTTGCCACCCAAGTAGTATAAAAAAAAATTAAGGTTGTTGGATTTGAATTACATCCAGGACTACCCAGGACTAATATTAATATGATAAGCACAATTATATGTTCTATGTCTGTGTATTATTTATCTATAGTACTTATGTATAAATTTAGAAAATGTTCTGCTGCCGTGTATTTCAGCCTAAATTAGTTTAACAATGTTGATATGCATATATTATAATGTTTAGTCAACAATTTAATTCTTCAAATATTCTATGCAAAGAATACTGAGAATTTAACATATATAGTTCTCACAGTAAACTAACAAAAACTAGATCATATACACAATATAAAAGTTGACTTTAGGTGTATTGCGAAATGAAAACATATGTGGAGATTAAATACTAGCTCTTGCCTGCAGTTGCACCTGCATTAAATTTGGATTAAAAGCATCCCGTTTAGTGCATCATGTTTATTTATTCAACCATGCTTTCCTTAGGTCTAAGAGTAATGGTACGGCTAGCTGGTGGTCTTCCAAAGACTTTCAAACAGGCAAACTCTTCAGCTTTATATATCTATGGATTAAAGTTTACTTTGAGCAAGGCCAAATAAGGTTTCAAAATAAGTAATAAAAAATGTAAAAACATTGAAATATATTCTCAAATGGCAATACAGAACATTTTTAACAATGATTCTATTCAATTTAACTAGGTCAACTTCTAATACATTCAAATTAGAGCTAACATTACAGTTCTTAATGGTTGTTAAGAACTAATCGTTTTTGTTTACATTTAATATTTCTTGTAAATATAATAACCCATACATGTCCCACTCGAGACATGGATATCCTCTTCTTAAGCAATAAAGCTATGTTTAGGCATCAATCCACACACAATAGCCTAGTACGTGTTTCAGTATAGTTAAGCTAATTTAACTTTTAAACTTAGCTGACATTTGAATCCATGGGCACCGGTAGATTAGTTGTATGGGAATGCATCAGGAATAATACCTCCTTCTATAACCCAGTGTCTGAAGTCTGATGTTGTAATCTGCACACAGTAATTTGCCTGTGCTTTGTTTCTTTTTTTATCTGTGTTTTTTTTTCAAGACAGGTGCATGTGTGCCTCCTTACAACAACCTCCTAGCATCTATGGTTATGTTTACAGTTCAGTATTTGTGTGTAAACAGTAAATGTAAAGTAAGTAGGTTATAATAATTTATATGTTAACAAATAGTACCTACAGTATTGAAAATGAATTGATGTTCTCAATTCTAGTGTTTTGTTATTTTATTTGTAAAATGTTGACCCAAATATTGGCTAACAATACAACAATAACAATACATAATCTTATAAATTTTCTACAGGAACCATATTAATGGTGTTATATACTATGGAAAGTACATCAATATACATTGTTTATTATTCATATTTGACATATTAACAACATTACAATGATAATACCACTGTGGTGTAAGCAAGTTTAAAAACTACATTACTTTACCTCAATTGTACTGCCATTAACAACTGAATTACAGCAAATATTACTAAACAATGTGAGAAATGTAAAACTGCAATGATCTTTATGAAACGTTGACCAATACTTCTGTTACAACAATCCATATTTCTTACTTATCTACGTAAACACTGATATGATTGTTTTCATACATATGGACACGAATCTTTACACTAAAGGGGTATTATGCGATAAATATGTACCTTAATAACACCGCGAGGGGTCATTAGGTGTGATAAAACGACTTTTTCCGATAAATTATCTTCTTTTGAAAAATAAGGACAACACAGGTCCATAACCTCCGTAGTACGGTGGATAAACCTAAAGAATATGGATAAATTACATTTTCAATAAGCTTGCGATAACGAAACATTACCTATTTCCTGGAAAAAATACTGATTTAATTCATTATTTCGAAGATTGCTGTATAAATGCGTAGCATCTTTGTGTACAGCTGACATGAAAGAGATGAATCGACTCACTCCAAGAGTTGACTCCTCAAGCGCCAATTCGTTTAGACACACTTGGGGCGAATATATCATATAAATAACTGTGCAACCGCGTTATACACACCTTCATCTACTCCTTAAAACCTTTTACTTCAATTAGGATTATAGTAATGGAAAATAAATCACTGTAAACAGACAATAGGACACTCTTGACAAACAACCACATCAAACTTCCATTTACCGACTGCAGCGCCAATCGACATTAACGACAGATTCTAGAACTTTTACTTTGTGTTGTGGCGACCATAGACAATTGATAAATACTGTTATGTATTTTATTGGCGCTTAATTCAAGTTTTTATGATGTTAAGAATATAAATATGCTTTACAAATTAAACTCAATATTACCGCAATCATTAGAAACAACACTTAAAATGAACCCTCTATAAGTCTAAGTCCCTGCTTTGAACAATATTTATTTTGTTTAAAGCAGGGACTTAAAATAAAGTTTCAAAAGAGCTCACAGAGTGCATTGCTTTATTTTTTTAGGTTGTCCTACTTCATTTTTAAGATCATCATTTATTAATATTGAAATTATGGATACATTTTCCAAAGAATTAGTTCATCACTTCTCACAGTTCACTCATTATTCACATTGTTCATAATATGCCTATTGTAAATAGAATCAATAAAGTGGACAATTATATTAGAGGTCAATGTTCTTTATTATTTGCACTGTTGCATAGATAGAATAATAAAATTAATATAGAAGTTGCACTCCTGCACTTGAAGAAAATGTTTAGTAGCCTACACTACCTACAGCATTAGGTAGGTAACCTATTGTTCCGAACATACCTACGCCCGCCAACTCGAGTGTAAGGGTTATCACTTTGCCAGAAAATTAAAATAAAACAATAAACGTTTAGAATTATTATTAATTTTACAATATATAATATATGTGTTTATAGTTGTTTAACTTTTATTAAATGTCTAATATTTTTTTCCTTCTTTTTATTAAATTTTATATTAGACATTTAGGTAAAGATCGAAACATTCAAAGCAAGTATGTTGCATCGCGCGTTTACTCGCTGGAGCGCGGCAGCCCCAACTGCTTGACAATTTCAAGTTGTCTCGCGCTGTAGATGTTAATCACTATAATTATGTATATACCAGTGGCAGATGCTTGCCTGTAGGTAAACTAAAGTCTCATATATACCAAGAAGTGTTTTACAGCCCTCATCTAGATCTATTGCATCAGTTAGCATTTTCATTCATGATGTTCCTAATGATCTACTGTTTACGACCAGGCGTTTAGAGATACGCATATCATGGTACAAAAACGTTACGCATCGCTTTCTGCGATACTAAGGATAGTAAGTACTCATTATATCTTTGGATGCTATCGTAGTAGTGCAACCAAAGATATCATGAGTACCTACTCATAAATTTTAATACCTATTATTTCATTTGTTTAAAGTTAGTCTATAACATAATATATTGTAAGAGAGGTAGGGCTCCATGCCAACTGGGGAAGGACCTGCACCTTACAGAAATACCAAAGCCAAATAGCTACAGACAGTGGAGTAGGTGTGTATAATGTATGAACCTTTAGTATCTAAAACGCACATGTCTATACGCGCGTACTTAATCCGCATCATCTGGACAAACTCTTATATTGGCAAAATAATATATTCCTAAATGTTTTTTCTGTTGGACTATTATTTTAACAAAGCCTAAGGTTGTTATTAAGTATGTAATGGTGGTAAACAAGCATACGGCCCGCCTGATGTTAAGCCGTTACCGTTGCCTATGATGGATGCTTGCAATACCATAACTATCAATTGCGTGTTACCGACTTATTTTTTTACACCAGGGCTAAACGTTCCTTTCAAAACGCATCCATCTATTTCCCGAGGCTTTGCCCACGTCAATTTTCTAACAGATCCCTATAATTATTTGAAAAGAGTAGATAGTAAACATCCATCAATCTAAACTTTCGTGTTTACGTTCGTACCTACTTCGAAAATAGCTGTAACGATTTGGATAACACAAATAGGTATCCTACTAATATTATAAACGCGAAAGTTTGTAAGAATGTGGAGAATTAAATTTGGCATAGAGTTAGATTATAGTCTGGAATAAAATATAGGCTACTTTTAATCCCGGAAAAGTCTCTGTTCCCAAGAGATTGCACATTGCTGAAAAAAATGTGAAAAGTGTTTTTCCTGAAAAAAAAGAGTTTATATTAACTATTTTTTTTACGAAAAACACTTTTCAACAAAACCAGTAACCCAAATCAATTACTTACATAATAATTATTTGGGTTTATACCACGCAGTTTTTTTGTCAAATGTTAAATATAGGCTACTTTTATACCCGGAAAAATCTTTGTTCCCAAGGGATTGCACATTGCTGAAAAAAAAATGTGAAAAGTGTTTTTCCTGAAAAAAAAAGAGTTTATATTAACTTTTTTTTTTACGAAAAACACTTTTCAACAAAACCAGTAACCCAAATCAATTACTTACATAATAATTATTTGGGTTTATACCACGCAGTTTTTTTGTCAAATGTTAAATATGTAAACTAAAATATGTTAGTTGCATACCTTTGTTACCCATTGTTTTACCAATCACATTTAAAATTAAAATTTAAATTGAACTTTGTTCCTTTGTTTAATTTATGTTATGTATTTGTGTAGTCAATCAAACGCCCGCTAGCCGGCAACAGCTTTTAATAACACAATTTAATTAAACACAGTAACTTTAAGTTACCGAGTACTTATTTTATTTACGTTATAATGGTCGAGTTTAGTAGGTTAATGGTAAATAGTAAACGTGATTTAGTTTTAAGTTCATGTAAGGAGATTCTTCACCCTCAAACAGATAGTTGTGTGGTTGCATGCTGTGATATGGTTTGGCATTGCGGAAAAGGAGCGGGTATATTTTTTGGAACTGTACATGCATTTTACTTAGTAAGTACCATTAAAAGCAATTTTTCTTCTGTATTTTTTTTTCTTGAATTTTTTTAGTTTATGGTGAGAAAAACTACATATTAATATATATTGCACGGTTGGTTCAGTGGCTTGATTGGTTACCTCGCCATTCACCACTGCACGGCGTGTTGTGGGTTCGATCCCCACACGGGGTAAAAAATTATGTAATCCATAAATAGTTGTTCCGAGTCTTAGTGTTTTTATATAGTCCCCCGCTTGCTCCCTAGCTCGAGAGTTATCTTTTTAATAAATAAAAATACCTACCTACTTAATTTTCATAGAAATTGTAAAATAGAGGAGATTAGTGTTCATCAGTGGGACATAAAAGACATGTAAGTATTGATATTAATTTGTAGGTACCTGTATTAATTTGTACCTAAACTAATTATATAAATAACTAGTTATAGTAACTATCTAAGAATCTACTATTATCTATACCTACCTACTCTACTCTTATTCATTTGATTATAAAATGTAGTATTTTCTGCAATTAACGTGGGAACATCCTGCGGCCTTGAAACTGAACAGAATTCAATGCAAAAATATTGTTTAAGTTTATTAAATAACAGAATTATCCGCAGACAAAAACAAAATAGAGACGTACAACGTCCTCACAAAAACTTGACTATGTCGTATTATGAGTGGCTAGCTGTTGTCCGTGGCGCCCTGCCCGCGTGGATGTCGGATGCCGCGATAAAAAGCCTAGCCTTTTCGCTATTCAAAACATCTATCCATCCATCCTCACAAACTTTCACATTTACAATATTAAGTAGGATAGGATGAATAAGAAGTGCGAGTTCTTTTATAATAACCCTCTCAAAGCTGACCATAATCCACAACAAATAACAAGCTAATTTAAAGTTATTTATTTATATAAACATCTTGCATAAAATTGTACAGATGAGAACTAATGTCTCAGGCATTTTCTACCAGTCAACCTTGGGTGATGAGGGATTGACGAGAGATATTGATGGCAGGTGTATAATAGCCTATATAAAATACCTACTATAAAAACCAGAATAATGGGTAATGTCTCTATATTTTATTTATTGACAATAAAATTATGTAGGTAATTAAGTATGCATAAATTGTACAGAGTAGAACTAATGTCTCAGGCATTTTCATCCAGTCAACCTTGGGTGATGAGGGATTGACGAGAGATATTGATGGCAGGTGTATAATAGCCTATATAAAATACCTACTATAAAAACCAGAATAATTGGTAATGTGTCTATATTTTATTTTTTGACAATAAAATTATGTAGGTAAATTCTATCATCCTCAATCATCAATCCTGAACGGCAAAACTATTTACTTGAAATTTTGTTTTTATATTTCAATGGCTTCCCGGATAGCTTAAAAACACTATTGGAGCCGATTGTAAAGAAAGTAAATATTTATGTAGGACAGTGAAGAAGTGGGAAGAGCGTTGTAAGAGCAATAAATAGACACGTGGTCATATTTGTGAAGATGGAATACAACTCAAATACAGTTAGATACTTACTAAGAAGACGGTCAAGTTTGTTAAGGAAGTTTGCATTAAAGTCAAAACAAAAAAAAAAGTTTGTACAAGCGTACCTAGTCTTAGTTTTAGCAGGAAAGAAATCTTTAGGCGATACAGAGAGTTATGTTTTTAGCAGTAATTATTAAATTAGGTAGGTACCTACCTACTGTAAGTTATTATAACTCCTAAATAAAATACTAAATACCACCAGTCAGATTTAGGAATTCATTAAAGCTCCTATGTAATCTTTTCTATTTAAACTACTGCGAAGCGTTCGACGCTCGATGAACCGACAACTGATGGGGAAGAAAGGTTCTCGAGTGACGTACAGGAAAACGCAGCGTGGGTCGACCTTCCAATAGGTGGCCAGATGATATTATCAGAGCTGCAGGAAAGCACTAGATGCAGGCAGCTCAAGATCGGCCATTGTGGAGACATATGAGGAAGGCCTATGTTCAGCAGTGGACATTATCAGGCTGTGATGATGATGAAGGGTTCAAGCACTGAAAAACTATAATTATTTACAACTAGGGGTCACCAGCGACTTCATCCGCGTGGTAATTTGGAACGTACATTTCACCGATTTTGCAACAATTCTCACTACTGTTCCGCTCTTATTGATCATAGCGTGATGTTATATAGTCTATAGCCTATATAACATCACGCTAAATATAAATATGTTATAGTATAGATATAAAACGGTTACCGAAAATAGATAATAATAGCAACCCATATATGTTCCACTGCTGGGCATGGGTCTCCTCTCTTCTATCAAGAGAGAGATAGGGTGTAGGCCTTAATTCACACACGGTCTCCTAATACGGGTTGGTGAATCAGACATGTCTTTAAAATTTCTTCTAAGACATGTGGGCCTCCTCAGGATATTTTCCTTCACCGTTAGCAGATGGCGAATCATTTGTTTAGTACATATTCTAATTTCCACATTGGTAGGTACTGCCATCCGAAATCGAACTCGCACCTGTTGCGTGCAAGTGTTTAACCAAAATACATAACGTTTAATTGCATAAATTATAGTGGTCATTGCTTTAGTATAAACTGTATTAGAGGTCAGTTTTTAAAAAATATATATTATATCATTCTAATTTTAACCAATGTCAATGAGTTTATATTTCAATGGTCGTAGGTGAGCCAATGCACCCTGTACCAAGCCCTGCACCAATTCTTAATTCTTATGTCATTACAGTCAATATGACATAGACACATTCAGCAAAACAGAGATGGGACATAAGAATTCCATCACATCAATTTTATATATTAGGCTTAGACTTAGTATTTTATTATTATTATAAAAAGTATACCAAAACGGATGGAGCCATATTAAAAAAAAAAAAGCTTAGTCTTAAACCTTAATCAATTTCACATAGCATGGGTACGGTGACGTTATAGCATTTAAAATATCTAGAGATGTAGTAATGAAAATATCGAATGTAATAGTTTAAACGATATAATTTACTTTGAAGACCTATCAATCTTCAAATCGATAATCGATTTCACGATTAAATTATTAGAAACAAAAATAAAATCTGTTTACGATTTTTAATTAATTATTTATAAATAAATGTCAATAATTCCTCGTGCGAATAGTATGTTGTGATTTAATTAAAAAGAACTTTTTTACATGCAATAAAAAATATTTTTGACAAAATAACCTGAATAACGTTCAAATTTTAAGCTTTAATGAATAACGATTGTATTATTAATAATTCATTACTTATTGTAATTGTTGTTAATATTTAATATTTGGATAACGATTTTAAATATTTTATAAAACAATTATTGATAATAACGATTTCATTGTGTCAATCCCCACGGTGACACGTTCCATTTCTTTAATCAGTCATTTAATTATTTGCAGTTTATATTTATTTTTTTTAAGATTGAATAACAATAAAATACAAAATATGTTTTAAAATATATAATAAAACCATATTTTGTATATTCATAAATTCGGGTTTATTTTTAGTATTTCCTATTTTTATTTCTTTCGAAAAATAAGATGCGTAAAATGGATCTCATCAAACGTCACCGTACCCATGCTATGTGAAAAAGATTATAGTCCACGATGACAGCTTACAAAATACAAATCCTTAGGCAAAATTCATAAGAGTGAGCAGGATGAAATTGATACAAGTGCAAAATTATGCTTGTCAAATGTCAGATTTTGACGTTTTAAGTGCAAGTGTCCTCAATGCACTGAAGTGATTACAGTGGGCCAGTTCACTTTTGTTCATGAATTTAATTAAAATACATTGAACTTCATTCATCATCTGGATGTCTGCGGGTGATCTACGGCACCTGTTTTTATTACTTAAAAATAAAATCATTCCTATTTCTAAGTGAACAACGGCATTGTATATTTGTTTGTTTTTTTATATCTTCCAAGTAGATAATTCATTGAAGTGTAGTGAAATTATAATTAATAAAAATGGTTGAAGCTAGTAAACTTTGGTTTGAACAAGCGTGTCGTGACTGTAGATGCCATGAGCTCATCCACCCATGGACCCACAGGTGCTCGGATGCGACTGCGACCATGCTTTTAAGTTGTATTAGAGGCAGTTATAAATTTTATGCCATGGTGTACCTTGTAAGTAATTTTATGTTTATTTTAAAACTAGTTCTTGTATAGACATCTCTTTTGTTTACCGACTGTGTGCTTATTGCATTGGTAATGAACTTTGTACTTATTTTTTCTATAAGTACATACAAAACAGCTATTATTTTAATAATAGGGATTGAGCTTTCTACATAACTAGAATGACTATTCTTACTAAAATTATAATTTACTAGCGGCTTATCCTGGCTCTGAAAAAAATACGGAATAAATTTACACCTGTAGTACATTTAACCCGTATTTATAAAAAATAAAATATAGCTGTTACCAGCTGATAATGTAGCTGTGTAACGGTGAAGGAATTTTTTAAATTGGTCACGTAGTTTTTCAGTTAATTCGTTACATTAAAAAAATACAAATCTTTCCTCTTTATAATATTAGTGTAGATTATATTGTAAGATAAGGTGAATATATCCCTGGAGGTTGGATCTGGATGTAGTTATTGGTGATTTACAATACTTAATCACTTACAACATTTTACAGACTTTGTTATAAATATATTTATAAATTGTCTAGTAGATCTGAAGCATATATATTTTTTTATACTACCAAGGTAGCAAACAAGCATATGTCCCGCCTGATGGTAAGCAGTTAGACTGGTAGATTATGGAAGCTTGTAACACCAGGAGTATCACTTGCATGTTGCTGACCCTTTAAAAACCAAATTATTTAATAGTTACCAATTTTTGTTTCATCATCATCTTTGGATTATATTGACCCTTGGATTCATATTGACCCATGGATTTCTATGGATTTGAAGTTAGCCATAAATTTCCATTTACCAATTAATTTGTATTCACCTATTGATTTCTATTTACCCATGATATGTTTCGCAGTTTGTGCATATGTATCTTAATAATAGATGGAGTGTGATTTCCATTGCACTTACCACTAAATGTAATGGTTAAGAATGTGCTTCTTGCATGTTCAAAATGTGTGTGAGAAGTTTTTTTGATTTATATTAGCAACTTATCTTTATTATTGTATAATAATTGTAAATGTGTATTTTCTCACATTAAAACAGTAATAGGCTCAAAATCACCAAGGTGCAGAATTGGCTTTGCTAGCAATTTAATGTCTTAAATTTTGACTTGATTAAAAAAAATAAAATAATAAAATACTACAACTAACCTATTTCGTGTGTACATGAAACAATATAATTTATTAAAGAAGTAGTTTTTAAATTAAATCGACATAAATGCAAAGAAAGTCATTTCGGGAACGCGTCCTAATGTATGATCTTCAACAACAAGTCAAAAATATCAATGAATAATTTAAGATATTTAACACTTTTCATTACTTAATATACCGTATTTTTTATACAAAATCTAATTTTGAAAAGGATACTAAAATATATATATTTTTTTTATTATAAAAATGCAAAAATAGTTTGTCCAATAGGGCATAAGTCATTTCAGTGAACGCATCGATAATCGAACAAAAAACATTGTAAGTGAGCGCAGCTATTTAGTGTTAAACGTCAATAGAGGAAGTAAACAATAACAAAGCCGGCTGTCAGTGTATTTTTCGTCAAATAAATTATATTGAAGTTGTAAGTACCTTTCAATTCCTTATTCGTAAAGCGTACATCAATAGTCCGTCAATTCGTGAACGTGTCTATTACATTAAATTATTGTTAAAATTCTTTTTACGACACGAAATAACAAAGTAACCTCAAATATTTTACTATTGACAAAGTGAGGTTGCATTGAAGATGCCCGTTGAATAATCAAAGCGCGCGCTTATTTAAAATCGTCATTTCGTGAACAATCATTTCGGAAACGTTCCCGGACATGATGACACGTTCCCGAAATGATAATTATCGTTTCCAAGGACGATTCCCTTACATTTTTTTATATTTTTTTTACAAATTCGTTGCTTTTTAATTACATCGTAATGGAGACTCCTGATAAAGAAAAAAAATAATAAAAAAATGGCAAAGTGTTGACTACACAATTGCAAGAGAAGGCTGATGCTTTTCCAAAAAAATCAAAAGAGAGAGAAGTCTTTCATAAATGTATCGTACGAGAAATATAATAAGTTTTGTTTTGTTTTTTAAATATTTTGACAGAATTTATTGTTGATTTTCTTACGTTACTTATATTTTTTTCCCTGAAGTAGAAAATGATTTAAGGTCAAAAGACTCAAATTGTAAGAACTGATTATAACATTAAGAAGTTATAACTGTGATTATAGAAATTCCAGAAGACTGTTTTATGAAAATGTTAAAACAATTATAAGAAGAATTTATTAATAGTAAGAGTAATTTTCCTCAAGTGCAATTAATACGGCAATATAAATAAACGAATTTGTTATTTAAACCGTTGTTTCTAATTTAAATATTTTCTTACTTATACCTTATAATATCAACATCATCATTTTGGTAATTTTTTTCATTCTGGTAACGGTTGATCATTTCCGGGAACACTACAATATTTCAATAAAATGCGCATAAGTTGAGCTATTTTTTAGAAAAAACATAATTTATACAATCATAGAACTTTCATTTTATTCATGTAACGTTATTCCATTATAAGAGATTTGAATATTTTGAAATTTCTTAAAATTAAGGCACGGTAATAGCAACTTCTTAAATTTTTTGGCGTATTTTACTTGTAGAAGATTTTGTATGCATTTTGTTCATTATTGCTTATATAATATATATACTAAATATACCCATGTTATTAAACAATGCTTAAGTTATGTACTTTGTTTTGGTTTTGTTCATTTTATGAAACTTAGAAAAACGTTCCCGAATTGATGGTTTTCTGCAAGATATTTGCTAAAAAGCAATATTGCTAAAAAAGTATAGAGTTCTGTGCGCTGCCCTGTTAAACTTTATTAATATACAAATTTTGCAACAGTATAAACTAAGAGTCATCATTATAGCTTGATTTTTTTTTTGGCATAAAACCAATCTTGAAATTTGCAACCTTGGTGATTTTGAGCCAATAATTCAAAAGCTGAATAGTGTTAAATGTTATTTAAACAACAATTATAATTATAATAATTAATGTATGATCATGAAAAAAAAGATCTCTTAACCTCTTGGATGCCAGGTGACCAAACGCAATAGAAAATACATTGTGTCTCGCATTTTTTTGTGTTCCGTCATTCAAACGATTAATAGTTAAGCTCTATTTAGTAACATTAAATTAGATCATGTTGCTTTATCTAAAAAAACGATAGCCTTTATAAATGGGTCTTAAATCCATTACATTTAATCTATACAAAAATTATACATTTTAATAATTATCAAGGAAGCAATATTTTCCGAGTAAAGATGTCATCATCATCTTAGCCGATAGTAGTCCACTGGACATATACCACTGCTAAGGAAATCCTTAGCATTTGGTTCAAAACCAACCTTGACCATCACTACAAGGATATACTTAAGGATAAAAGTTTTTTATCCTTCGCAACAGTTACATGTAAAAAACCCTGTATTTTCTATTAAGTATGTATTGTTACAGGATGAAGTATTTCCTTGTTGACGTATAGATTAACTATATGACATAATTGAATAAATATATAGTATTATAATGTTAAAAAGCAAAAAAAACCCTGAACTGTAGTTTTCATAATTATTATAGTTTACGTGTATACCAACCTACCTCATTTTTCTTTCTTAATTATACTACTTGAGTGGCAAACAAATAGATCGTCAATGGAAAACCAAGACTAAGTTTATAAATTTATAAGTAAAGCTAATTTTCCAAAAGTGCCATTTTGGCGCTAAAGTATTATTGGGTTTCCAGTGACGATATGGTATGTTTGATGTTAAACAGTTATCATTCTCTTAGGATGCTATAGTAAGCAGCTACTATAGCCTGTGGGTGCTTTAAATACCAAGGGCATAATTTACGTGATACCATCCCCTCAACTCCCTTCTTAAAGACCTAGAGAGATATTGTCTTTCAGAAAAACCTTGGCAGGGAGCGCATTCCATCGTTCATCTTATACTTTTTTATAGTATTAAATTTGGTATTCACTGATAACTATAATAGATCAAGAGAAATATATTATGTCAATGAACTTGGACAAAGATAAGAAGCCAGAATTTAGGGGTTAGTGGAGTACATCTAAAATATATTATATAAAGTTAAAGTTTGTGCGTTTATGAGTTTGTGACGTTGTAGGGCCTAATCTCTGGATCTACTGTACCAATTTTGAAAATTCTTTTACCAATAGAAAGCCATGTTATTTGTGAGTGTCATCCTTACTATCCTTAAAGTTTGTGAGTATGGATGTATGGATGTTTGTTACTCTTTCACACAAAAACCACTGAACGGATCTGGATGAAATTCGGCACAGAAATAGATTATAGTCTGAAATAGCATATAGGCTACTTTTTATCGCGATAACCGACATCTACGGGGGCGAAGCGGCGGGAAACAACTAGAAGGCTACCTATATTTTATTGACAAAAACATGACAGGACCCCGGAAATACCACCCTTGCGAAGCCGGGACGGGTGGCTAGTATTAGATAATTTACTTGAATTTATTATTCTTAAATACAATAAAACTGTTTAGCGCATACTCATTATTCAGTTAGTGAAAGAATTTATTTACAAAAGAAGATAACACTTTATACTCCCTTTTAAGCACATTGGCCGCATGGAGAACTATGAGATGTAGCATAGCTAACTAGCTTAAATCACAGTCGGTTTTTGACCACCTGGCGACACCTAATATGTAAAATAGTATCCCCTGTTGAGTATGCTCTAAAATGAGAACCGAGAAGGCCTAGGCCTTAATCCACCCATAGCTGTTTATAACATATTAGTGGATCAGTTTCTCTTATTTATCCTGTTTTTCTTCACTGTAAGTATGTTACCACCTACTTTTTCTTTCACTGTAAGTACGTTACCACCTACTTAGACTATGTTACGTATATTTAACAGACTTCAAAAAAGGAGGAGGTTATATGTTCGACTGTATGTATTTTTTTAATGTATGTTCACCTATATCTCTCCCCATTTGTGAACCGATTCTTTCTTTATTTGAAAGATTGTACCTACTCTAGCACCAAGTCAGGATCTGATGATGGAATCCCAGGAAATTCGAGGGCAACCCTCAAATGTTCTATTTATTAACAATGTTTTACATATATAAGTATTTTACTTTTATTTTATCACAAAAAATTGAAAAGTAATTAAAAAAAAAAAAAAAATCAAACCAACTTACAAAAGCTAAAAATAACTGAATACAGATTGAAGTCGGTGCCAAGCTTAATATTAGGTGACAGGATAAATCTAGCACCGACTTCAATCTGTATTGAGTTATTTTTAGGTTTTTGATGTTGGTTTTTTTTTTTTTTCTACAACTCCCGCACTATAGAACAAGCTCTGTGTCGCGGGGTCTTTAAAAACATACAATTAACGGACACAAATTACACCCAGACTCAGAACAACTCTTTGTGGGTCACACAAAGTTTTGTCCCTATGTGGGAATCGAACCCACAACCTCGTGAACAGCAGGCGCATACTGAACCCACTGGGCCACCAAGGCAGTCCTAATCTGTTTGTATGTTTGTTGTACACAAGTTGTTATCCCCACTAAGCTACTATTGTCTATTTTCTTTTTTGCCAATAAAAAGTAACTAATTTCTATAATATTGTTTCAGATTCAAATATTAATGAAAGGAAAAAAGTTATCGAAAAAGGAAATGCTAGATCAATTTAAGTTGTATTTGAAATCTGGTATTTTTGGATTGACAGTCGGCAGTTCCTTTGTTACATTAAACTGCATATTTAGGTGAGATGTACTCACCTACAGACTTAATTTATTTTATATATGTATATATATTAATAGGTGCCCCACATAGTGGTATTTCATCTGAGCGTCTCCGTGCTTCGGAGGGCACGTTAAAAGTCGGTCCCGACTGTTATAACTCGTTAGATCACGACGGGCGATCTCAATAACTCTGTCACCAGGTTGGCCACTCAACAAACGATAAAAAAAAATAGGTGCCTTAGATATTTTAATTTAAAAAAAATGTAAATAGTAATTAAATTATTATCATGTGAGAATGTTTTTACCATAAATTCAATACAGAATTGCAACAAAAATATAATCTTGTAACACCAATTATTATTACATTTTTTTATCAACACCAACAATCTTATTGCAGTCTGTTATTCATGACTCAGACTAAGTCTGAGGTACATAATTAAAAATATATTATAATAATCCCATAGAACTGAATTTATCCATTCCGCTTTTGTGATCCAGGCTGTTCTTCTCTGGAATAAACTGAAAGTTAGTTTCGTCTTTGAAAATTTGTTGGAATCACTGCACCTACTTCAATTATCTCTGCACCACTCAAGGTTGACTGGAAGAGAATGCTTATAGCATTAAGTCCGCCTATGTACCTATGTGCATGAAGTTTAATAATAATAAATAAATAATATGTTTTTTGTAGGAGATTATTCTTCAGTGAGTTTTCATACTATACAACGGTGTTGTTACCATGCACTGTCAGTGGGTTGGCTATTTACTTTGAACCGCCGTACAGAAGAGTGATGGTCCTCAACTTATTTGTTAATTTGGTAAGTTTTGCATACCTAGGTACTGTGCAAATATAGTCAGTACTGTACATATGGCAACGGAGTTGGCTGTACAGGGCCTCTATATGAAGATTAGTTTATTAAGAAAAACATTGTATGTATTTCTGTGGAGTGAAAAGTGTGCAATTAGACTAAACCTACAGATAAAAATATATTTCACACAAATTTATACATTGGTTTTCCTAAAAATCTAATCTTCATATAGCGGCCCTGACCCTCTAGACAAGTGGCATTAACGGTAGTCGAAACGAAAAGTAAAAAAAGCAAATGTATGGGATTTGACGTAAGTTTACGACATTATATCGTAAACTTATGTCAATACCGTTTTTGCCACTTGTCTAGAGGGGCTGTACAGCTACCTTCGTTGCCCACCATACTTAGGTATGTGCAATGTTGATAATAGTACTCTTACCATACTTGTTTAGTTTAATGTATTGTTTTTTATTTTTATTTAATTGTATTATGCCTCGTATCTACTATCTAACCCGGTTAGCTCATAGAAAGCGTGTACGTAAACTCGTATACTCATCGGTTATCGGTAAGAGCTTACGCACAGACACCACCGCGTCGAACAAGGTTGCAAGTGAACTGAAGTTGCGACTGGGGAAGGACCTCCACTTTAGAAGATCACAGCCCAATAACTACACCATGCATTAAAAAAACATTTTCCTATTCTAAGGATACCCCATAACAAAACCCTAATGATACAATTTTTTTTGAGCCGGCTACACTCGAGTTATGCCATCATGCGGACCGTAAGCTTATTTGTCACCTAAAATAAAAAACAAATGTATTTATCGACATTTTAACCTTTGAATTTGCTCATTAAGATAATATAAATTAGTTATCAGTCACAGATTTTCCTTTATCTTTTAAAATTGTTAATTCTTAAGTATATACTTATCTAAAGCAATTGATATAATTTTATCTTTACACAACGCAACAGTAATAATATACAATTGGCTGCATGCACGTGGATTTTAATGACTAAGAAGTAAAATCATAATCTGATACGCATTCACGTTCCTGTACCCCCAAGCCAGAAGTTAATCACAAATCCGTAGATTTTGATAAAATAGGAAATATGGTATCTTTATTTTATTTGTTTCTGTCATGTTTTGAGGTTGGCGTACATGGCTTTGACTCGTCAATTATGATGACAGTGGCGTCCAAAATCTTTGTTGTCCTCCTGCTGTGTCATTAGTGGTTAGCCATTAGATCAATATTTTCAATAACCTAGCCAATGTGCCTGCCTGCAAAAAGCGAGTATGCACGAAAGAAGTAAAACCAACAAAACACGAAGTAAATCGGCAAACATCTTGAAAAATGTACACTAGTCGATTCGTAGGTCCCATTTGCGGGTCGAAGAGTGGTGTGGGGAGATTTCGTGCACGCGGCTCGCTGCGATTAGTTCATCAGTTGGTAAAAGATGCATGCGAAATATGTCTTTTATCAAACCGCTTTTTGCTCAAAATATTTGCACTGTAACTTCTATGAATCTTATAAATTAAATGGGTCAAACTTTAGGCGCAATTCGTCCAATTCGTGATTGGTCCAATTTACATTATTCGCGATTGGTCCAATTCGCATTTGGGCCAATTCCATAGGCTACAATAACTGCTTACCATTAGGCGCGCCGTATGCCTGTTTACCGTTTTTGTAAAGGTAAAATTGTTTTTTTTATTCGCTATTTCAACTAAAATCCGATTGCGCCGCGGACATCTCATTTCTGAGTAGTTACAAAAAAATCCTAACTTATCCAAGTTAAGCCAAGTTAAGCCTTGTGATGGTAAAATTTGCGCCAAAACCGTATAACTAAATATGTAAATTCAAAAAATGTTATCAGTCAATTTGCTTACGGCCAGTAACATTTTGTGAGGTTTTTATATATTTTATCGAGCGGTTTCCAACATGGTGATAGACTTGTTCAGATACAGGCCTCTACAACTATTGTGAGTTAGAATGGTAACATGCGTTACTAAAAGCAAGCCGACGCACCATGTCGCCTATGTAGCAAAAGGCAAGCATACGACTCGCTTTCCACAAACACCGTAGCCTATTGACAGTTGCAGAACCAAAGGCGTCACTCATGCGTTGCCAACCTTGAAACATTTGCTTTAAATTCTTAAATACTCGGGAAATTCATTAGCTACAGTACCTTTCAAACTGTATCATAGTAGTTAGTAATTCACACACAAATTGTGTAAATTACTAACTACTATCATACGGTACGGTAGGACTAAAAGATACGGTGGTATACTTTTACGCTTGCCAAGTCTGTAGTTTTTTTAAATGTATCATTAGTCAATCAAATCAAAATCATTAGCTCACTTTCCACAGATACCGTAATCTTCCATCAGAATAGAAGAATGGATGTAGTTGTATGTATCTTTGTTAATCAAAAACACCAAAACGGTTCTTGATGAAATTTGGCACCCAGATAGAATATAGTCTGGAATAGAACAAAGGGGACTTTAATCCCGAAAAAAAACACTGTTCCATATTTCACCATATAAATACATGTAGTATACCAAAGTAAATATCACTTAATTTTATACCTATACCTACCTACTATTATACATACATCAAATGAATTACCATCCGTTAACGTTGAAGGAAAACATTTTGAGAAGACATTCTAAAGGTTAAATAATATGACAATATAAAAACCAGGATTTTTGCTGGTTTTTTTTATACTACTTAGGTGGCAAACAAGCATACGGCTCGCTTGATGTTAAGCAGTTACCGTAGCCTATAAATGCCCGCAACACCAGAAGTATCACTTGCGTGTTGCCAAACCATTATTTTCACCAGGGCTTTATGATGGGCCTATCCCTGGGTTAGGAATACGTTTCATTCAAAACGCATCCCTAAATGAGCGCTGGACACCTGTACTCACACACAGGAACACAATTACACCACTGTTTAGTTATTTGGCTGTGGTTTTCTGTAAGGTGGTGGTCCTTTCCCAGTCGGGCTTGCTCGCTAGTACGGTGCCCTACCTCTCTTATCTTGTAATATTGATTTTTTTGAATCGTGACTGACTAAACGAACGAAAAACATGGCAAAGTAAAAACAAGAAAATTTATTTGAACATATTATTACGGCGATTACGTAAAAGAAAGATAACGAACACACTTTCGCATTCGTAACATACTCGTAAGTTAAAATTACGTACGTTCCGCCCGCGACCTACCGTACGTCAAAATGCTTTATTTAAGTAACTGTTGCCCACGGCTCCGCCCGCGTGGATGTCGGTTATCGCTGTAAAAATGCCTATGTGTTATTCCAGACCATAATCTATCTCTGTGCCAAATTTCATCTAGATCCGTTCGGTAGTTTTTACGTGAAAGAGTAACAAACATCCATCCATCCATCCATCCATACATCCATCCATCCATGTATCCATCCATTTTTACAAACTTTCGCATTTATAATATTAGTAGGATGGAGTTATTTAAATAAGATAGGCACCTGATTAATTATAAAAAAATAATAAATATTAATAAAAATCTTATTTTCCTTCACAAATGGCATCTTAATGACTATATATAAGGTTAACAAGTTGTACAAATTAGGTTTTGCAATTTGTGAAGGGCTGGTGCCAGAAATAGATATATCATATCTGTGCCAGTGGTCACCAGGCCCACCATTTTGAAGTTTGTGTGCGCGTCACATTTTGAGTGCGGGGGTTTGATCTTCCTTATCTTTAGTTTTAGGTATTTAGTCTAATGTGCCGATTGCATAAGTTAATTTGCTATTTTCAAGTCAAACCTAAAGCCATTAGATATAGATAGATATTGTGAGTAGTTATATCACTATAGTCTTCTGTAATGTGGAGGTCTTTTCCCAGTCGGGCTTTCTTAAACTTAGAAATTGATTGGATGTGCTATGTAAATTGTTCTATATAATGTTATCATAATATCCTTACTATTTCTCAGGTTTTATTATTTCTTTGTATATGCAACTTTCACCATCCCATTAACTTACCATCACATCCTTTCATTTATTTTTATTAATTTTATTATTACATGTATGTAATAATAAAATTAATAAACGCGACGAATAAAATGAGCCATTCACTTTATGTAGAAAGTTGTCGAAAAAAGTGTGTTGATAAAGGTATTACGTATTCATTTATGCAATATTATGCTCATAACGACGTAGATATTTCCAAAACAAACAATATGATAATTTATTATTATATCAGTCTATTTTAAAGATATAATATCTTCAAAAATTCACATATTATTATAATTATGTACCTATTATATAATTCAATTATGTCAAGATAAAAGTATTATAAGTAAATATTGCGATGTTGCAGGTGTTCGAATACTGGTTACGGACTTTAGAAATGAAAGGCTGGCTTCGGCGATCTCCAGGAAAAGAGACGTTGATCTTCATGTTAGGCAGTGCTGTCTTCTTCTATCTAATGCGATTAGACAGAGAGAACAATAAACGAACGCCCTTGTTCTGGTATGTATACGTATTTATTTTTATCGCTGATGGTAGCAGACGTGCAATGGGATAATATTATTATAGACTGCTGAAAAATAGGTACATTTTGAAGTTTACTCCGGCACATGCCCTATATTCCAGGAGTATTTACACACACGATTCACGGACACAAAGTACACCTAGACTAGGAACAACTAACTGACTGTGAGCCTCACAAATATTTGTCTCGTGTAAGGACCGAACCCGTAACACTCGGTGCGGTCTAAGTGGCAATGTAACTACGTAAATCACTACGCCACTCTTACAGTCTAATATTAATTATATGTTTGGGCGATGATACCCTTATCATGCGCGTGAGCAGCTTTTCAGCAAGAAGATATCCCGAGGCAGAAACCCCGCCATCCTGCATACGCCGTTCATCTAGCCTTTCTTTTATTTCACACCTTTTATTTTTAGTATAGTTAACATATTCACATCCGAACAACAATAAGCCTTTCAAATTACGGCCAATCAGCATAATAGCCGTAATAATGTCAAGTAATAGTGCCTTACCGTTCTACTTATATATAATGGACAATGAGTAGGTACTGTATTTTTCTTGACACCAATATGTACTGTTTGTAAAATTGTTTAATATTACAAATAACCGGAGTGCCTCAGGGCTTGATATTGGGTCCATTGTTCTCTTTATGAATGTAATATTCAATTATTCATATTTATAACCTTAACATGAATAATGCTCATGTTAAGGACATGATTTTGAATACATCTTTAAGATATGGAACACCATGAAGTGAACATAATAGAAAATCTATTGTTTGCGGTCATCAGTGACAAAGTAGGATGTAACAAAATATATCACTGCTTTACGCCGCCGTTTTCAATGTCTTTTAGGACTCATACTATCCGAAACCGTTGCATGATATACGATATAATGCGAGTACTTCGGATATTAACGCGATCATGCATTATTTATATTTAGATTGCTTTGCGTGTTGAGGTTATTTATTTTATATTACTTACTCTGCAAACAAGAATGCGTCTTACCTGCCCGATAGTAAGAAGTTATTGTAGTCTACAGACGTTGTACCACTGACCACGACCCGTGTAACCTGGATACAATAACCCGGTTAAAATGAATTATCTTAGTCTGTTGATTATTAAGTTTCAGACACTCAGTCATGAATGACATTCAAAATTATAGGTATTGAGCAAACAATAGTAATAAATAAATTAATATAATTATTATTTGACATTAGATATAATATCTGAAGTCAAGTAAAAGTCAATCAATGTCAGTTTAAATTTAATTCAGTGGAAATATCAGGTGCAATCTATCTATATAAAATAACAAGCACTTTAGAAGTTATGCGGGAACAGATGAACATACATACATACAAACATATGTACATGAAGGTCAAAATCATTTTCCTTTTTGCTTCGCCGTAATCGGATAATAAAAATGAGATTTTTGGGTTTGTTATTGTCAGGAGAAAGTTTGTATAGAGGATTTTTTTTAAATATCCAAGAAAAAAAAAATGGCGGTACAAAGTTCGCCCGGTCAGATAGTGTGAAATAAAATCAGTCAATATAATGTAGTATTTACGTAAATACTCATACACCGTTAAATATGTACAAGCACAAATCCATGTACATATTAATTTATAGGAAAGAAATACTGTTGATAACTATATTATCCAGTATGGTACTACGCGTGACATGGAAAATATAATGGAACACATGTACCGCAGCATTAACAAACATGATTGGTCTATTGTATACTAAGTACTCGGAGCTTATCATAAATGTGTGATATGAGCCATGTCTTTTCAAAAGCCAATATCTTGAAAAAAATTAACATACTGTTGCCCTCGGTTCCGCCCGCGTGATGATGGACGGATGATGGTTATCGCGATAAAAACCATAGATATTTACTCTATGTCCTTCCCCACCATAAAATCTATCTCCTTTCCAAATTTCATAACGATCTGCTCAGCTATCTTTATTATTTTTAATTATAACGGAGATCCACTGATCATCTTATTCTTAACGCGGCACGGCCAGCTTCCGACGGGCTGACATTCTTTACATAAAATGTAGCCTATGTTTCTTGCTGATAATAGCTTTATAAAGGTTGAAGCATTTTTAAATTCAAATCCAGTAGTTTTTGAGTTTATTCATTACAAAAAAAATACACATTTTTTCTTTATAATATTTATATAGATGACTATCCTATACTTCGGTGACGGATTAAGAATACAAATGTCGCCACCCCGTTCCATCCCAAGGGTGTCGTAAGAGTCGACTAAGGGAGTAGTCAGGCAGACAATATCTACTGTAAAAGAAGGAAAACTCGAAACAAAACCCTATACTAACCCGTCGGCTAATATCCCTCCAAGTGTTTGGAGGAGACCTGTGCCCAGCACTGGAACGTTTATAGGTTGAGATGAGATGACTATAATAGTAGTAAAGCTGATCACAAAGATCAACTCGCCACCAATACCGCAATTGTCGTTTCTTATATTTTTATGATTCAAGTCAAGACACCCCACGGTGTACTTCGGCTCGTTCTGAACATTTAGTACCTAAGTATGTCATGTCCAGATGGAATATTGTTACTGGATATCTAATTAAGATTATATCTTTCGTCATAGGTTCTTCACTCCACCTCGCGTTTCCAAAGAAGTGGGTGAGCCAGTGACAGGCATCAATGGTAGAAGTCCTGCTTGTCCACATAAAGAACCGTGTATAAAATATGTTTTGAAGGTAATCCTTTAAGAAGACATTGAATTTAAATCTGATATTATCCTAATATTAATCATTTGAAGAAACACACTGCGCGCACGAAGGAGTGTGAGGTTTGACGTAGTTATAGTTAATATGGAAGAGGACGGCGAAAAGCTAAACTTACGGTCAAAATTTAACCACCGAGTGACCTCTGAATTGTATGTGAATCTATGTATAAATATTTATATATAAAAATAATAATGTAAATGTATGTGAATCTCGATCCTGAGCCGACCTTGTCCATCGGTTGCCCGCAACCTTTACCAGGTCGTCGGTCCACCTTGTTGGAGGCCTGCCCACGCTTCGTCTTCCAGTTCGTGGTCGCCACTCTAGAACCTTTCTGCCCCAACGGCCATCAGTTCTGCGAGCTATGTGCCCGGCCCATTGCCACTTAATGGAGGCAAGAAATCCTTGGGGGTGGCCTATGTCCAGCAGTGGACGTCTTTTGGCTGAGATGATGATGATGATGATGTGAATCTATGTATAAATATTTTAATATACTTTGATAAACATACTAATATATTACCAGCAATCTGAATAATTCAGATATTCTATATAATAGGCAATTTAGAATTTCTGTCTATCTTTCATTGTTACAAAATACATACAATATATAATATATTTTAATTTCCAGGGTACAGCACAACTATTCGGCGTCGGCTGTGCGATGACCATGTTAAGGACAATAATACCCAAAATACTAACACCTACCAAAGCACTGAAGTCATTAAGATTATCACATCTCAAACTAGGATTATTCTTTGGTGGATATATTGGTATTTATAGGGTATGTTTCTTTTTTTTTTCGTGTGAGCAAATTATAAACAGAAAAACGTTGTCTTCATGTTCATGTGTCTATTAGTTACTTCGGTCTTTGACTCGATCCAAAAGACGAGATGTAAAAACCTTTTGATATTGAAAGGAAATCGATCCTGCCGTGTTTTACCTAAGAGCTTAGATTCTTTAAGAGTTTAGTGGCTACAGTAACGTTTTGTTTCTGTATGGAAAGTTCAATGGAATATAATAAGTAATAACACAAACGATTTTCGATTTTCTATATCATGATGACCATTCGTTTTGATAGGACCAAAACTTTGGGTTCGATTTTAATTCTACAAAAGAATATGCGCTTGTAGTGTAATGTGACGGTGAAATAATAGAATATATTACTGTTTCAGTTAATAGTATGCCTGCTCTGTCGCACGCACGGCAAGGACAGTGCGTTGTACGCGTTGCCGGCGGGCTTCCTCTCGGGGCTCGCCTTCAGAGCCGCGCCCTCCACGCCCATCGCACTCGCGCCTCTTACCTCCACACTACAGGTAATCATATCCTACTGTTACATACTGAAAATTACTATTTATTTGGGTTAGGGTTACAATTGGCGTCATGATTAATGTTGCCAGTCTAAAAATATAACCAAATTCGTTTTTCTATCGTAATATATTGGATGGAAGAGAAACGCTCTCGAAAATTAAATTTGTTGTAAATTAAATTTACAATTATTTATATGTAGTGATAAGATTGAACGGATGACTTAATTAGTTCTTTAACAGATTACCTCGCCATTTAATAATAATTTCAAAAGGTACAAATTTAGTTTAAAAATAGTGATTTTGATACCTACACGGGCAAATAATTGTGTACCCACAAGTACAAATGGTTGTTTTAGGTGTACTATGTGTCCGGGAATTACGTGTTAGTAAAGTCTCCGCGACAAAGTTTTTGCCTAGTCGCCTTTAAAAAATGAAAAGAACTTATAATCACAGACTATATAGTCTTCAATCTTCTAAACTTCAGATTATTTTTAAGACAACTCCCGCACTAGAGAACAAGCTCTGTGTTGCAGCAGACTTTACATACATACAATTTACGGACACAAATTACACCCAGACTCAGAACAATCCTTTGTGGGTCACACAAAATTTTGTCCTGTGTGGGAATCGAACCCACAACCTCGTACACAGCAGGCGCATACTGCGGCCACTGGACCACTAAGGCAGTCAGTGTATTCTCTATTTCATTCATATATAATTTGTTACAACTCAGATCTTGGGATCGTGGGGCTACCAGAAGGGCATGATCCCGGCCAACCTGCCGCTAGTGGAACTGCTGTACTGCGTGTGCCAGGGACTGTTGTTCCACGCGCGAGTCATGCACGAGGATGTCTGTCCGCGATACATCATCAACTTGATGCATACTGTTACTAGTGCCAAGTAAGTTATTAAAGTCTTCTAGAATGTTTGTAAACTTTTTTTTCTCTTTATTGGAACGTAAAACATACGATAAAATTGTTTTCCTAATTAGGTAACTTAGTTACCTGATGTTAAGCAGTTACCGTAGCCTATGGACGCTTGCTATACCAAAGGTATCACTTGCGTGTTGCCGATCCATTATATTTGAAAAAGGGTATAGTGAGCGCTGCTTCGTCTAGCGTCGTAGCGGCTATATAGCTGAGCTAAGACCATTTTCGCCTCAACTAGGCTAGTTGTTTGATTAAGTACCCACCTATGTTATACTTCATGTTTGAGAGTGAAATAAGTATTTTTTCTTTCTTTCTTTCATATGCGCGTTCAGATTATATGTATACTAGCTGACCCAGCAAACGTTGTTTTGCTACTAAAATATAGGGGTTGATCGTAGAGGAGTGAAAATTAAGGGTTGTATGTATTTTTGTATGTTGTATCATAAAAAAATAGAAATTAAAAATTTTGTCTAAAAAATAAAAATAAAAATGTAGGGGTGGACTACCCCTAACATTTATGGGGATGAAAAATAGATGTTGGCCGATTCTCATAGATACCGGATAAGCACAAAAAATTTCATCAAAATCGGTCAAGCCGTTTCGGAGGAGTATGGCAACGAAAACTGTGACACGAGAATTTTATATATTAGATAGAAACCTTATATTTCTATTGGTTTTTAAATTCCGATGTCGAGATACGAAGTACCTTATAAGTTTAACTTTTGTCTGCGGAATTTCAAATAAAATCAATATGACTTTTGGGGGACGAAATTAATTTATATTTTTATATTATTTTCAGGGCTGAAGAGATCCAAGCAGGATTTGTTCAGAAAATGTTGAAGTTTGTTTGAATTTAGAGTATTGGTAATTTTTAAATTGTGTACATTATTTTACGAAGCGGAATTCTTTGACGCAAGTGACTGGCATGAATTATTTAGTTTTAATATTTACATTTTGGTGCTTGTTTATAGGTTAAATTAGGTTTTGATAATGCACAAATATTGTAATAATGTATTTTATTAAAATAAGATATGATAAAATAAGTATTACTAAGACAGTGACAGGGTTGACCTTGCTAAAAAAAAAAAATAACTTTTTTGCATCAAATTAAATATTAGTAAAATTTTATTTATTTAACAACACAATTTACGCGTACGCCTACCGAGGTAGAAACACATGGATCTATCAAGTTTTAAAAGCTCAATAGTCCACCTCGCAATTTGCAGGTTTTATTACTGATATTCCATCCGATGGGACATTGTGGATACATAACTCTAAAAAAGGTTAAGAGGAACTTTTGCGGCTGCTCATAACGACTCATCAAAGTTGGATAAATAGTATAGGAACGCATAGATGACGAACAAATAAACCAACAAATATTTATTCTTTTATATTTATTGTTATCGATTAGAACACACGAAGCGATTTTTTCTCATTACATGCCTAGAGTGTTGAAATGATCGTTCCGTCAGTTCTCACGCTTACTAACTACACTCAAACAGCTTTAGTCCATAATGTTAGGCCGCCAAATGTTGGCAAATTATTGGACAAACATTGGTGTTACTAAACCGAAGCAAATTGAACTTTATGTTTTAACAATAAAGATGTTTTTACTTCGTCAGTACACTATTAAGAATATTTTCTTACCAGTTGCTTACGTCATGGAATTTCGCCTACTACTTGTTCACTGTAGTGAGCCAAAAGTCTATATTATGCATTATGATATAGGTAAAGGAAATATTGTACTTGAAGGCCAAACACCTTTCGATTAATTAATTTAATGCCCATCGCCTTGGTGACCACATTATTATAAGCTCGTTATGTCCCACGGCAGAGCGAAGGCCTACCTACTTTTCTTCCACCTCTATCTAGTTTTCGCTAAATGAAACCAGAGCCTAATCAAAACTAGATGACTGTTGATTGTCCTACTGAATGTTCTAATATTTATAAACGCCCGATGCATACAATTTTTGTATAATTCTTTTTAGTATCATATAAGATACTGGAACAAATCACTCAGTAGAAAAAGGCAATTTTAAACCTTATTTTTATTCCCACAAATATGATAATTGCCCAGCAAACGCTTTTTTTCCACCGAGGGCATTCAAGTATTAAAGCATATAAAAATACTAAAACAAATCACATTCTCAGGAAAAGGGCAATTTTTAACCTTATTTGATTTGACACAACACTCTTATTAGAAAAAGGCAATTTATACCTTATATTAATTGGCACAAAAAAGATAATTGCTTAGCAAACCCATATATCTTTTACGCTTTTCTCCCATCAAAGTATTACATAGTTCACTTCACTGCAGTGTTCAAGTAGTAGATTTACTTAGGTACAAATCTGTGATTTATGTTAAACAATTTTGTGGTACAGGGTTTATTTAATGGGTTAATTATAAAACGATTTGGTGTTATAATTCCAGTACATTTTAATACTAAACTAACAATATTTGTAGATGTGCTAGATATATTTAGGCGGTAGTGATGAGTTATGCTTGTGTGCAACATTGTGGCTTTAGTGCGATAGATTTGATAGGGCTTTGAAAAAAATGGCCCAGGATGCCATTCGGCAAGAAGTAAAATGCCATTCGGCAAGAAGTAAGTTGCCATTCGGCAAGAAGTAAGCATGTCATTTGGCTAGGAGCGAGATGCTATTTGACAAATTTCAACCTTATTCAAATTATCAGTTGCGTCTTAGAGCATGTCGTTTTCGCATCGGTCTTTTCAGCTACCAAAAGCCCAAAACCATAAATGGTCTGCAATTGACGTAAATACCATGATAATGTGTATAATATAAAGCCAATCTGACTAATATAATCAATAAGTAGTAATATTATTCACACATATTTGACTTAAAGAGAGAACATAGACGAAAGCGAAATAAGTATCATACATGTATAAGATCGAAGCAATTGGCATACTCTTTGCCTACTCCAACAGGAGACGGGCCTGAATATATACATGTATGTATTCAAAGTCGAACTCATTTATTCATTTAGATAAAATACATGATACTTAAACGTCATGAAAACAAATTCCAGCATACTTTCGGCCAATTCGCTGACTAGGATAGGGGCTCGAGAATAATTGGCAAGAAACTCGGGCCACTCTGTTTAATCGCCAGAGTAATATTGACATAATTATCAAGCTGGTATATTCCAACACATGCTTCCTATTTACATAATGACAATTAAAATCTCTGGATTTGATATTAGTGACAATATAGTTTGTGGTTACTAGGTTATTGTAGATTATATGTAGATATATCATTATATACGTATCCAATAGTTTTAGATAGCCTGCATTGTTATAATAGGACAAAAATATGTGTTAAGATTGTTCTTAGCGAAAGCTAACATTGTTAGCACTGCCGGTTTTAGCACTACTGGCGCTCTTGGGCGAAAAACTAATGTTACCCGCTGATAAGTAGCTTTCTAATGGTGAAAGAATTATTGAAATCTGTCCAGTAGTTTTTGTGTTAAATCATTACAAACAAACTAAAATTCCTTTTTATAATATTAGTTTAGACAAACAAACATATAAGTCTTTTCCTTTTATAATATTAGTGTTGATAAACTTTGCATCAAAGGTACATTAAAATTTTAAGAATGAAAAATAATTTAAAATTTACATAATTAGGAATTTTAATGTTAAATAGCCTAGCAATGGAAAGTGCTTATAAACAGTGCCTGTGTGGTAGTTAAAGGTAGGAAAAATTAGAAAGAAATTAACATCGAATATTAAGGTTGAGGCTATTTTTAATTAATTAATATTCTTGATACTTGTGGGTGTTTAAAAACACCTAAAAAAAATTATCACATAAAGGTGTACCTTCACTTAGTCGTTCTATATCGATTGCATATGCAATCGATACAGTACAAGTACAAAACATTATTTTATTTTCTTTAATGAGGTTTTTAAAATAAGACTCCATAATTTATTCATATTTATGAAAATCGATGAAGTACTAATAGCCAGGTGCACTCGCTGTTCGGTAAACGATCAGCGGGTTAAGCTACCAAGGGCGATGTAACCTAATAGATGGATGACTGCATAGTAGTATTACATCTAAACGTATCCGTGCTTCGGAGGGCACGTTCAAAGTACGTCCCGATTGGTAACTGTCGTTAGATCATGACAGGTCTAAATGTGGTCACTAGGTTGGCCACTAACCAAACGAAAAAAAAAAAGATTAAAATCGATAAAAAAAAATGGTTGAGCGCTTCCATCGATACCGTTGGTCAGTACCGTTGGTATAATATATATGGCAATATTTCTTTCATTACATGGCTTATGTAATCAGGGTCAGCCTAACATAGCGGTAAAAATGTGGGCGAGAACTACCCGGACATACTTTTATAATTTTTATAAATATTCACGAGTGTCAAGATATATTATTATTAGTAGTTAAGTCACAAACTAACATAGTTACCTATAGAATAGAATTTTTAAACAAATATAGATGCACTTAAATTATTTATTTACTTCTTTATTTAATTATGTTATATATTTATTTAAAATATTTATGTTATAGTCAATTAACAGTTCTAACGCGTGTTATTTAAGTCTGATGTAAATTAAGGTCTTTACTGAGGAACACGTTGCTTTGTGATTATGAACCTTTTATACCTACATTTAGAGTGTATATTACATTACAAGTACAGGTTACGGATTATAATTTAAGACGTTTCATATAATTATTATTAGTCAGTTAAATGTACTATTTGTATGATGATTAAATTATGGCTACTTCTGGGTATATTTTAGTGACAAATTATATCTTACAATTAGGTGACGTCATTTGATATCGAATTTCAAAATATCTTGCTTAAATAAAAAGGTATTGAAGTCCGATTATTACAATGCAATTATTTGTATTTTAGTAGGTACTATATGACATGATGCTAAAAGTCTTCCGAATAAGGGTTTGAGTTCACTTGTCTGCACGCATTGAAAAATATTAGAGACAAAAGAGTGTGTCCGTCTTCGATACAAATGCGTACGGCTATGTGGGTGTCAACCCTTATGTTATTCCGAGTGAGGTAAACTTGCTATTTTCGATTTTATAATGTTATTTAAAAACAGATGTTTGTTGATGTAGCAACTGGAAAATAATATAGCTAAAGCTATAATATTTTTTACAAACAAATAATGGTTGCTTAACTATACCCATGATAGTTTTTTTTTATCAGAGTGATTATGTATAGAGAATAGTGCTATTATTATTTAAATAAAAGTTATTTAAATACGGGCATATAGGTACGCTGTTGGCAAGGCGAAACACCGTTTTGTTTTTGTTCTTATAAGATATTTACTTAAATTTCATTTTTGACCACTGATCTCTTTTTGTCTATGTCTAACTTATAAATAAGATGGCATGATGGCTTTGCAGAAATTGTATAGTGGAAATGTCATTAGAGCATATTCCTTACATTGGAGGCCTGGTGACCTGAAATACAGACTATTTTGTCTAGTTTAGGCACCAGTCTCCCACAATATAATTTAACACTTTATATACCAATGTAAATGTGCTTTTTATATTGTGGTGAGAAATAAATCATTATTATTATTTGCTTGCAGAGCGTCTTTGTGTTCTATCTTTCATTCAATCTATTTGAGCAATTACAATAACGCCACCGTACGGCGAATGCTACAGGTTCGCGAACATAGTGGACACGCACCTTTATCTGTCTCTATACATAATTACTCTGTGTTACCAATTAATACCTTTTTACTTTTATTATAATGCACATACATAATAAAACTATACAATTCAAGTATATTGCGTTACAAAACGGTAGATAAATTAGTAGGTATAATTTTATTGCTACATTTACATTCAGCCCCTGCCGTTGCTCCGCATGCTGTCGACAATAATTCTCTAAATACTGCTGTAGTATGATCGAGAGAAGTGTGTGTTTACATACTACCCTACCACTCACTTCGCTTTCAAATTGACAATTGCTGACGTCGAAATAGTTACAGCGTCCGCGATTGTCTTTTAGCGTTCCATAATTATGTTCAATTATTTAAAAAAACAATAAAAATAAAAGTTGTTGAAGATGGTCGATGATATCTATGAATCGTAATAGAATTTTATATGTACCTAACGAAATAATTAACATATTATTTAATTAATTAATTTTAATGTTATATAATTTAGGCACGTCTTTCGTCTTTAAGCGGACGGAGCAGAATGTAAACACGCCCTGCCGCTCTCACTTCGGTCTTTTGACTTCCGCACAAAAATCCCTCTTTTAAGGAGCGTAGGGCAGTGCTTGTAGTGGCAGTGGAATTAGAAGTATCGTGTTTACATACTTCCCTGCCCATTTTGGCTGAATGTAAACGTGGTATACGCATTTTTAGACTCACTGAATTAATATTGTAATACTCGACGTTATTGTTATATTTTTATAATAAATGATTTTGTATTATACATGTTGTATAATTTATTAACCCTTTTCTTCTTTCCTCGGTCAAGAGAAACTCTGCTCTCTTGACAGAGGAAAGACTTGTGCGTAGCAGTGGGGATATATCCTTAGGTGTACCTAAGGATATATCCCATAAAACACATAAGTAGCATACATGCTACTATAATTATAATGAAACAACCAATGACGGTGTATGTTTTAATGATTGTGCTTCATAATGTTTACAAATTCATATTTCGCAGAAAATAACTACATATTAAGTACTAAATGGGTGAACTAAAATGTTTATGTTATAAAATGGTGTAAAACGCATATGTAATTTTCACTTTTTTTTAAATATATTTGTTTTACTCGACTTCTTCAACTCTAGGACCTAGCGGGCTGTCAGGGCGAGCACTTGGACCACCCGCAACTCCATGCAGTTTCATCATGGCAGACTGGCAAACGTTCTGAGCATCCTTCAAATGTTTATCTAAATCTGTCTTCGTAGCAGTCGGGTTACTTTCAAGCCAACGTAACTGTTTGTCACATTCAGTTATTACTTTCGATTTTTCTTGTTCTGTCAGGGCCCTACCAGCTACTTCTGCAGCCTGTCAAAGAAAACATTGCTTGTTATTCAAAAATCACTGTTTGAATGCAGGGTTGGATATGGGCTTAAATGGTTACTTCGCTATTTACCACTGCGCGGCATGTTGTGGGTTCGATTCTTACACGAGACAAAATAAATTGTGATCCATAAATAGTTGTCCTGAGTTTGGATGTACTTTGTGTCCGTTAATTGTATGTTTGTTAAGTCCCCCGCGATGCAGGGCTTATTCTCCAGTGCAGGAGTTGTAATTTAAGAAAAAAAAGAATCACGATTTTTTTCGCTAAGGAGGTGTACGCCTATATTTTTTCAGCTTCCAGCATGGATGTTAGGTCTCAGGTAATAGAGACGACTCCATTGTTCATTGCCATTGAGCTGAAACTACTACTTTTCGACATAAACACTAGGTGGCGCATGTAGTGTGTGTTCGACCTAGCTAGAATTATCCGGAAGACCGAGACCGGCTAGAATTATCTAGAACATAAAGAAGAACGCACGCTGTAGCACGTACGCTACGTGCTCGTCTTCTGTAACGATCAATGTAAACAAACAAAGAAGTGCTATTGGGTTTTCTGTCAATAAATTAAACTTAATTATTGAAGACTGGCAATGCGCCAGGTATATAGTAAAGACTAGCTTTCTATTATCTACATGAGACCAAAGATAGCTAGCGAAACTGATTCCTGCCCTGACCTGTTCCTTCGGCGCAAAATTTATTTCTCCTATATTTATTTTTATTTATATATTCATGCAATCATGGCAATAGCTTTTTTTATATAGTAAAGATTTTATTGTAATCTATTGTGTCACAATTGTAAGTACTGTGCACACCTTTAAGTGACAAGTTCATCTTAAATAATAAGAGTAATAGTAAAACCCTACCTGTAATAGTGAATAAGTCGTTGGAGTGCCATAAATAAATAAATAAATCATGAAGGCTTAATAGCTTTGTAAAATTTGTATACTGGAAATGCATATTTCTTCGATTTGCTTGCAGAGCGCGTATTTATGTTCTATGTATCTGACATATAATTTTATACATCATTTGAGCAGTTACAGCAACGCCACCGGACGGTGAATACTACAGGTTCGCGAACATAGTGGATACGCACCTTTATCTGTCTCTGCATAGGTACTCTTGTGTTATCCATTCATACCTTTTTACAATTCTAATCATTCTTTTGACAGTAATTGCATTGATTATGCGCAGGAGAATTTTACTCGCGAGGAACATAAGCGATAAGGTTCTGTAATTTTCACACTTCTTTGTGAATCCTTTCTTGTGGAAAGGAACGACAGCAGATTGTGTCAAGCCCAACGGCCACTGTCCAGTCTTCCAGATCTCACTGCATATCTGATATATATAATCTTAGTCCCATTATCCCCTGTCGACCTCAAAACATATATTCACAGATAGATTTTTTACATTCTTAGGGCCATTTTTGTATAATAGATTAAATAAATCCATTAACCTTTATGAATTAAGTTACCTACTTTAAATGTAAGAAAATTGTACATAATTATTTACTTAACATGTCTTACGATGAAACAGAGGAGTTACTTAAAGTAACAAAATAAATTAGGTACCTAGTTATTATGATTAGAATAGTTTCTCATTGTAACATAATACCTTCTTAGAAAATATTCTGCTGTTAATTTATATTAGTTGTTAATATATAATGCTAGTACTCTTTCGCCTGAGGCACAGGTTTACCTAGTTCAGGCAAACATTATTTTTGAACTTAGTTTGAATTTACTATCTATTGTAAATGTATTGCATTTGTGTTTTATGAATAAACGATTATTATTATTAGAATCGAGATGTCGTAACATGGCAGCAGAAACGCCATTAGGACTTAATGCTTTGTTCTTAAGTTTCATGATAGCATCTCGAACTTCTGATAATAATATGCCTGGTGCCTCCGAGTGATCATCCCATCTCCTTTCAGTATATAATCTCTTGTCATCACACATAACAGCTTGTAGCAGTAGTCCCTCCATCAATCCAAAACCAGTCTTCTAACACCCAGCATTTCGATTTGAAGGCATCCGATAGCTGTTTAACTTTGAAGAACAGATCCTTAGTTTGCACTTAACTTCATCTCTCTTAATTTTCTCACAGATGTTGTTGATAAGTCAATTCTTTATTTTTTTTAAATTATACATGTTGTACTATTTATAAACCTCCCCTGCTTTCTTGACAGAAGATGCTATTACAGCGGATCAAGACCTTAAACCCTCTGAATACCTTGACAGAGAAGAAGAAACTCGTGCTTAGCAGTGGGATATATCCTTAGGTGTGTGCTACTCTAATTATAAAGAAACAACAAATGACGGTGTATGTTTTAATGATTGTGCTTCAAAATGTTTACAAATTCATATTACGCAGAAAATAACTACATATTAAGTACTAAATGGTGAAACCAACATGTTTATGTTATGAAATTGTGTAAAAGTCATGATTTTAGCTTTCATTGGAATGTTTGTTTTAGTCGATTTCTTCAACTCTAGCACATTGCGGGCTATCAGGGCGATCACTTGGACCACCTGCAACTCCATGCAGTTTCATCATGGCAGACTGGCAAACGTTCTGAGCATCCTTCAAATGTTTATCTAAATCTGTCTTCGTAGCAGTCGGGTTACTTTCAAGCCAACGTAACTGTTTGTCACATTCAGTTATTACTTTCGATTTTTCTTGTTCTGTCAGGGCCCTACCAGATACTTCTGCAGCCTGTCAAAAAAAAAGTTTGCTGGGCATTCAACATTTACCTTTTTTGTTGAAGGATACTATGCATGTTAGGGCTACAGTAGACAAGTACTTATATACTTTTATAGCATCAGCAATTTACGATTAGTCGCTTTTCAGAAGCTAAATGCTGCGACCAAACATTCAACGCCGCACAATAACAAAACGCCAAACTCGGCGATTGAGTTTTTTCGGAAGCTCAATACAGCGACGAACGTCACACTCCGCAGACGGAGACCGGTCACATAGATTAGGTTCATTGTTTCATATATTACGAAGAGAGTTGCCAAAATTCTGGCAATGCGCCCGGTATATAGCCATATGCTAGCTCCCTGTTATCTACACGGGACCAACGATAACTGGCAAAACTTATCGTTGGTCTTAATCTTGCCATTGTCCTATAGTCCTGGTCCTTTCGCGCAAATGTTTTCTCCTCGATTTATTTATATTTATATCATTCTTCACGCAATCGATTCAACTTTTCCTTAGTGTGTCTTACTTACACCTCTGCCTACCTTTAATTCTACTAGAAACAAGGTGTAATGCGTTGACCCTTTTTGTTGCAATAATAAAGTGTTAAAACTCACCGCTTTACATCCATATACGTAACTTTCCAACTGATTTCTACTCTCCACTGCTTTTCTTACATTTTCATCTTCTGTTTTGAACTTCTCAGCATCCTTCAACATCTTTTCTATGTCGTTTTTAGTAAGACGGCCTTTGTCATTAGAGATAGTGATCCTTTCAGATCGTCCAGTACTTTTATCTTGGGCGCTGACATTTAGAATACCATTGGCATCAACGTCAAATGTAACCTGTAATTCGTAAACGGAGAATTATAAGCTATAAGTATTATTGTAAAGGACGAGCTCAGTTTTTATTCAGGAATCAAGAATTTCATACAATTTTGTCTCACGGAATTATCCTTCTACTGGTCAAGGGACAGGGTACAGGAAGCAAATCAGGCAGTTCCCGTGTAATCTTTATGAAATAAAATTTCGCTCTATTAGGTATGTGATTATATTAAATACCCGAAGAGTTGGCAACTTTAACTTTGTCTTTCAGGGAAATCTTGGTGGCAACATTTGCCAATCTGTTTTTTTAAAGAAAAGTTAAGTAATCATGTAGTGAACTTAATAAAACATTAAAAGGTACCTACCGCTTTTTTGCACATTTTATTTTTATTTGTTAAGTTCTTTTCTCTAATGGGGAATAATATCTATTATTATACTCACTTCAATTTGGGGTACTCCTCTTGGAGCTGGAGGTATTCCAGTCAAGTTAAACGTACCAAGCAAATTGTTGTCTTTGGTCAATGCTCGTTCACCTTCGTAGATCTACAAGAAACACATGCTGCAATTATCTTTGATACATTCTGTAGCAATTGTCTATATAATATTAGGTGGTAACCGTCGCCAAGGCCATGTCGCTGTCTACCATGAAGTCTGTATATTTAAATGTATCTATTGACTACGGTACTGTATTGATAGTCGTACTTGCTCATGACAGCACACTACTGCCTACTGATGGCTTAACATAACCATGATGTTAAAAATCATGTACATTTTGCTAAGAATTTTAAATGTAATTGAATCCAAAATATATCACGCTGTCAAGCCAGAGTTAGATTGACAGACAGATTAGATTGATTGACAATTTATGAAAATTATAATATTAAGTTATCTGTGAGTGATTAAGTAGCTATTTAAAAATATAAAATTTCTTACACTAGGTACATTTGATAAATTTTTTCGTTGGTAGTGAATTATTACCTGAATTGTAACAGCAGGTTGGTTGTTTGCATAGGTTGTGAAGATTTTCTTTTCGGCTATTGGAATACGAGAGTTTCTTTCGATAAGACGCGTCATAACACCTCCAGCTGTCTCAATCCCCAAGGACAATGGAGCAACATCTACCAGCAATACGTCTGTTAAACGGGTATCTTTAGAACCACTGAGTATAGCCGCTTGTATCGCAGCACCATAAGCTACAGCTTCATCGGGATTGATAGAAAGATTCAGAGATTTTCCACTAAAAAAATCCTAAAATTGGAAATGTTGAGGTTAGTAGGGTCAGATATATGCTTTCAATTTGAAAAATATGCTTAAATAACAGGAAAATATCATTTTTTTTAAAGATTTGCCTGCAACACATACACTTAACAATCGTTGGACTTTCGGTATTCTTGTAGAACCACCCACACACACAACGTCATGTATTTCTCGTGTGTTTAGATTAGCATCCTTCAGAGCTTTTTCTACCGGAGCTAGGGTTTTACGAAAGAGATCAGAACACAATTCTTCAAATCGCGCTCTAGTCATTTTTGAATAAAAATCTATGCCCTCGTGCAACGCATCTACTTCTAAACTGGCCTCTGTACTTGAGGATAGTGTTCTTTTAGCTCTTTCACATGCAGTCCGAAGCCTCCTGACAGCTTTTACGTTTTCTCTGAGGTTTTTCTTGTATTTACGTTCGAATTCCTGACTAAAGTGCTCAACCATTCTACTGTCAAAGTCTTCACCACCTAAATGGGTATCACCTGATGTTGATTTAACTTCAAAAAGGGATCCTTCAGCTATTGTGAGAATAGACACATCAAACGTACCACCTCCAAGGTCAAAAATCAGTACGGTTTTTTCGCCTGCTAAATTTTTATCTAATCCATATGCAAGAGCAGCAGCAGTAGGTTCATTAATAATCCTAAGAACATTAAGACCAGCAATCACACCAGCATCCTTTGTGGCCTGCCGTTGAGAATCGTTAAAGTAGGCTGGTACAGTTATAACGGCGTTTTTAACTGGCTCGCCTAGATACATTTCGGCAGTATCTTTCATTTTAGTAAGTACCATAGATGAGATTTCTTCCGGTGAAAAAACTTTCTTCGCATTTTTGTATTCAACTACAATTTTGGGCATTCCTCCTTCGCCTATTACTTTAAATGGCCAGTGTTTGATATCCTCTTGAACTGTGGGGTCATTAAATTTTCTTCCTATAAGACGTTTGGCGTCAAAAACCGTGTTTCTTGGATTCATGGCAACCTAAAAAATCAATATTCATGAATACATTGCAGGCAAATTAAATGGATTTATAAATGGAGTTAACCTACATAACAACAGACATTTCCACTCATTCACGTTACGTGATTATGACATCATGCTGACATGTCAAGCTTCAGTGATTTCAATTCAAATTTTAACTATTGAATTCAAGAGTGGTTGTTCACCAAATTATTGAAAGCTTACTTTTTTATACAACTTAGATTGCAAACAAGCATACAGTCTGCCTGATGGTAAGCAGTTACCGCAAAACAGTTGCAATAGCAGAGGTATTAATTGCGTATTGTCCACCCAACAATTTAACACTAGGGTTTTATGATAGAGTATCCCTGGGATACTCCATCATAGAACCCTCCAACAAGGTGGACCCACGACCTGGTAAAGGTCGCGGGAAACCGATGGATAAGGTCAGCTCAGGACCGAATGATGTGGAAAACCTCCGGGGAGGCCTATGTTCAGCAGTGGACATCTTATGGCTGAGATGGATGGAGATGGATCTCTGAGATAGAACAAAGTTTTGTTAAAAACGTCCCTAAATGAGTACTAAAAACTGTATTTACACTGTTATTTAGCTGTGGTCTTCTGTAACGTTTAGGTCTTTTCCCAGTCGGGCTTGCTACTTTACCCAATAATTTAAAACAAAGTGTATTTTTACCTGACTCTTAGCAGCATCTCCTATAAGCCTCTCCGTTTCATTAAAGGCAACGTAAGATGGCGTAGTTCTGTTGCCCTGGTCATTGGCTATAATTTCCACCTTGCCATGCTGAAATACTCCCACACAGGAGTATGTAGTCCCCAGGTCTATACCCACTGCTGGCGCCATATTAACCTTTCAACTACTGGCAAATGAAAAGACAAGTGTTGAACTAAGACACTGCCAGTTTATCAGGGTAGTGTAATGTTTCTATTCCTAAAGAAACATAGGATAGGTAGAATATTCTTTATTGTATACCACATAAGTACTAAAACGAATTACAAAAAAGTGGTAAGTCTTATCGTTAAGAGTGAACCTCTTCACAACCTTAGGATGGACTTATTGGTAGAGGTGATGGTAGTTTATGGCATACTACTAATAATATACGGCGGCTAAAAAGGCTGGCTCGAGTTTCTTGCCAATTCTTCTCCCAATCAAGTAGCATGTAGAGGAGGAGGGTGGGGTAATGGCCCTTGGGTGCAAGGCTCGAAGGGCGCTTTCAGTGCCTCTTTAAGTTTGGTCAAGACCATGAACAAAATACGAAAAAGACAAGCTCAATCAAGCCTATCAAATTCTATGCCAGCCGTTCAATTTGGGAAAGGGAGGGAATAGATCTTCGCCCAAGAGCGCCAGTAGTGCTAAAGCCGGCACTGTGGATAAGTCAAAGTCAAACTCATTTATTCATTTGGATCAAATACATGATACTTATGAACGTCATAAAAAAAATGCCAGCATACTTTTTTCCTACGGCCAAGAGATTACGCCTCTACTGTTAGCACTACCTTTCCCTGAAAACTATAGGTACCTATCTGCAGGCACGCAGATTGATTCAGCATTTGCCTGTACAATGGCCATAACATGTAAATGTGTTTTCTTATTTAAAAATTACTTCTCCCGCATTAGGGAAGCCCTGTGTCGCGGGGGACTTTACAAACATACAATTAATGGGTACAAAGTAAATCCAGACTCGGGACAACAATTTATTGATCGCATAAATGTAACATTAATTTCTGTCCCGTGTGGGTATCGAACCCACAACACGTCGCGTAGTGGTAAATGGCGAGGTAACAACTTAAGCCACTGATCTACGCGTGCAGTCACATTGATCAAGGTTGTCACATTGATCAAATTTCAAATTAAGATTGAAAACAAATATCATTGTTATAGGGTCGTCACGGCGGCCTCTGTAATCGAAAAAAAAAATCTGACTTTGTTTTTTAAAATTACAAAGCTTCAATACAATGCTTCTAAAAATGTTTACTAAAAAACCTGTTTATTGTTAGTAAAAAGTCCTGCTTTCGCAATTTCCTTAAGAGATCTTATAAACACTAGGAAATTCCTCGACAAAGAACATTTATATCGTGACCTATTTTCAAACGACTCCTTACTTGGCTTACGACGCAGAAGTAAGTTGTTATGTAGATTTACTTAGCACTTGAACTTGTGTCCTTAGAGATTGTTGGTCCATTAGTTATTTAGAACATCTAAAGACGAGAATAATGTTAGTTGGTCAACTAGTTTTCGGTGCGTTTAGTTTAAGTAGAATGTAAAACGGATTTGTACTGCGTAAAAGCGAGGATTAATGGCTAAAGATGTATATTTAGTGATGTGCTATGCTCAGTGCCAGGCCCACTCGGTGATTGGTTAAAAATCTGCGAATTAAGCTACCAAGGACACGGTTACTTTAATGATGGGTGGATGAACAGCATTGTCGTATTTTTTAACGTTTCCGTGCTTCGGAAGGCACGTATAAACTCAGTCGTATTGTTGGCAGATATTTGTCAAATAAAAACCTATATTTTCGATAGGAATATGATGGAGCATATAATTCCCGTCCATAATATACTATGAATAAGTAAATAAAAGTTTTTTTTATAAAGGCACACCCCGAACTTTCTTTTTTTTTACGAAAGAACCTTCTGACAATAACAAACACAACAAAAAAGAATTACCTACTGAAATCGGTCCAGCCGTTCACGCGTGATCAAGGGAAATAGGGATTAATTTTTATTATATAAGAAGAAGTACATACCTATGTTTTAACCAACAAAAAGAAACTTCAAACCTTTTTGCTGTCAAATCACACATTAAAAATTCACTCGTAAAAAATTCACTCGTAAAATTGCGTAGAACTTCACATACCTGGCACCACAATAAACACAGATCCAACAATCCGTTCCACCTGACTTTACCACAAAAACTGGCCCGCATTATGCCACATCAGTACCACGACAATAGCTATTCAGTATAGCATTATAAATGGTACCAACAAACACGGTACTACCTAGTACTTATCCAGCGACGAATTTCTCGTACATTATTTGGTTATCGAATGGTTTATCTCTTTTATAACTGAACTTATTGCAGTTTGTCTAGCCTTTAACCCATGATGGAAGAAACAACGGAGGCGGTATATACATTTGGGGTTTACGAGGTTTTAAATGTACAAAGGCGAGCTGAAGTCATAATGAGTTTTCTCCAAGCAAACTTTAGAGCGGCAGAGGAATAGTGACAGAGCAAATATTGAGTACACCTGAATAATAAAAGATGAAAGAGTATGTAACTAATTTGGGTAACTAATATGGGCCTGTCAAACAGCCCGACATGCAGGACCTGTGGTGAAAAAGAGGAGTCAATGCGGCACCTGCTATGCACGTGCCATGCGTTAGCCTCAAGAAGAATGAGCCTTCTGGGACTGGCATACCCTGAACCAGAGGACTACAGGCGCGCCCCCGTCAAGGATATACTGAAACTCATGCAGGAAGTATTCAGGGACCAAGACGTAGGGTGAGCGGTAAGGTAGGGGCATGCACAAAAGACCCCAAGGGTTGAAGTGCGCTGGCCGCAAGGACAGCCCCATCACATGATAAGATAAGATGTAACTAAATTAAATGAATTTTTGAAATTCAAGTCGGCCGCTTAGTGTGTTATACCTACTACGTATAATAGAATCAAATACTTTTTTGTACCTACCTACAAAACCTACGTCCTACAATAAGTACAAGATATACGCAGGTCTCCAATCTATGTACGTCATTAGTTATATTATCAATCTGAACAAAAAAAACAAATAGCGTCTCGTCTGAACGATTTCAAATATTTCTAACAAAGGCAAATTGCTTACATCGTTAGGAAAGCTTGAGGTAATAAAATCTTCGTAAAGTTGTAAAAGACCTATACAGATTCACCAACATCTTGGTTTATCAAACAAGTCTGTTCAAGTCCCGCAATATAAAACGTTTACGCTTTTAGTTCAACGCGTTCCTTCAATTTGAGGTACCTAAATAGAATTAATGAGTGTTGTTTTTGCTTTATTTAGGAATAATATGTCCCTATTTCTGTTATGGTACATTAATATGAGATAATATAAGTGACTCTTTTAAGGATCTCATCCCAGAAGCGAGTATTAAAATAATAAAATGTGTCAAATTACTAAATACAAGCACATGTGTTGCCACTATGCAGAAATTTCGACAATCTAGACAAGGCAACTGAAAAACTGCTCATGGAAGGTGTCAATAGACTCTTTTTCAGTCTGATAAAAAGCTTAGGTAGCCTAGGTGTTTTCCCTCGCCGGTCAAAAATCTAGAGGAAACCCCAATACAAGTTAAAAGATGTTCCTACTAAAGAACATTGGGTTAGGTTTCCGAAAACGATGTTGAAGAGACAACAAAGTGGAAAAGAGATACGTAGAAGGCTGACGCCAGAGAGAAAGAAAGAGAGGTGTATTATACCTACATAAATTACTTTAAATTGCCTTGAGTTAGATACATAACTTGGGAGAAATGAACATAATATTATTGTTTTCCAATATTTATTAGTAGATACTTTTACGAGCCAGTGAATTGGTGGTTACCAACTTCATGATATTGCGTGATTGAACACGACTGTCGGTGTTTTATGGAATCGTAAATTGTGGATTAGTTTTAATGTATTTGTTTTATTTTAGTAGGACAAGCGAGGGTTTGTACAGTCGCGGTCTGCAAAACTGGAAGCAGTCGTTAATATAATAACGACTTGACCTGGGAAAGCGTTACAGACATACCTGACTATTTTATGAGCACGATGAATTACTAGTGGATATAACTTGGATGGAAATAAAAATAAAACTAATATAAAACAAGCTATTAATTTATTTGGAGCAAAGTGGAAGATGTTATCTTTTGAGAGTTCTAATTCTGAAAATCACAAATAACAAACAAAGTTTCTACTTCTTTACTGACAAATACGAGATTTCTCAGAGAGAATTAGGTGAGTTGCTTTTAATAAATGCCAAAATAAGATTAAAAATTCTTAGTGAACAGGGGCGGCCTTAGATATTGCGAGGCACTTATCCTTTGAGGTATTTATGTGAATTGGTAGGTATATGTGACTTTATACTACTTGGGTGGTTAACAAGCATACGGCCCGCCTGATGTTAAGCAGTTACCGTAGCCTATGGACGCTTGCAATACCAGAGGTATCACTTGCGTGTTACCAACCCATTTTTTTACACCAGGGCTTTAAGATGAGTGTCCCTGGGATAGGAATACGTTTATTTCAAAACGCATCCCTAAATGAGCGCTGGAGACCTGTACTCACACAGGAACACAACTGTACCTATATTATTGAAAACTTAAGGCTATTTGGTGTGATAACCGTTAGGAAAGAGTGTCGATTGACCGTATTTCACGCGTTGTGGTTAAGTTTTTGCCCTGTCGGCCACCTCCTAAAGCCACCACTTTTAGCGATCAACACTTCAATTCACTTCGTAAGCAGTTAATTGTATTAGGAGAAACCAGCAAAGAAGATAAATACATTTATACTTACTTAGTTGTAAACTGTTGCGAAGAAATTATGTCATTGTGTACTTACCTGTTTATACATCTACCACACGTATATGTTATTTAATCTAAGTGCTCACCTAATTAATTTCATGATTCTCGTCATCTATTTTATGGGTGCACCAAATTTCTATTGTATTACTCTAAAAAACTGTACATTTTGTCATATTTATTAAATAAGTTAACATTCCGCCGAATTTTGATTAATTTTTGTGACATTGTCATTAGTGACTTTAAACATTTTGACTGATTGTAGCAACTAGGTAGTTATGGAAAAAAGGATTGTCTATTGATTTCGAGCAAGACCGATTGGCTAATGCTGCGTACACACTGGGCCAACGAACGCCAACGAATGGGTTCGTTGGCCCTGTGTGGACGGTTTAACGAATGCCAACGATCGTTCGTTAGCGAATGCCGACGATCCGAAGCATGGCAGCAACATCAAACTGCGTCAACACAGAGCCAACGAACGCCAACGAAAGGATTCGTTGGTCCTGTGAGGACGGCTTCGCGAACGCTAGCGATCGTTCGTTGGTGGTTGTGCCAGCGATCCGAAGCGAGGCGGTAACATCAAAGAATCTATTCCATCGAATTCAGCGTGGACGTGGCCGTGACGTGGGAAAGACCAAAGAGTAAAAACGTCTGCACGCATTGCTTTTTTTCTTTCAGCGTACGTTCGTTAGCCTTTTTCGTCATTCAGCGGCCAAATTTAAATAATTGTAGATGAGAATCTTACCTCACATTATTTAAATATTTCTCGCCATACATAAGGCGTGCATGTTTATTTTGGTAGTAGTACGTTGGCTCAGTGTGTACGCACCATAAGGACGAGCCGAACGGTCTTCACGGAGGTGTACACAGACACAGAACAGTCACAAAGAGGTGTAATTGTGTTTCTGTGCGTGAGTACAGGTCTCTTATTATCTTATTAAGCTATAATAATAATAATACCAAATATCCTCCGAAGCGAATTTCGGTCACGGCAACGAATCCCAACGGAGACTAGCCATCTGCGCGCGAGATATTATAGTGCACAAGTGTGTGCGCAAACACAAGTGCACTCTTTATTCTTTCACTCTCATAGTCCGATGGAACGGCAATCCGACACGGCCGGAGAGAGATCAGGTGAAGGCCAATTTCTAAAATCCGGGCATATATTGTGAATTTCTTGACAGAAAAACGCAATATCAATTTTTGGCCCGTCCCGGGTATCGAACCCGGGACCTCGTGATCAGCAGCCACACACATCGACCACTGAGCCACCGAGGCAGTTATTACGCTACTAAGGGCGCGGCAACCCTTTAGATAAGTGGCCGCGTAGTAGTATTTTAACTTAGCGTCCCCGTGCTTTGGAGGGGCACGTTAAAAAGACTTTAAGTAGACTTTTTAATTTATTATTTAAAATTAACTAATTTATTATTTAATATTAACGATTAAGTTATTTAGATCGCCCATGTATTTGATATGGGCTATCTAAATAACTCTGTTACCAGGTTGGTCCCCTAACCAAACCATAAGAAGATGACGTTGGTTATAATTGATTTTTATTATGAAACTCTATCGCAAGCGTGTGCAAAAGAAATTTAGTTTTCTTTATGCACGTTTATAATCGTTTTTTGTTATAAAGAAATAAGCAAAACCATATTTTTTTTAAACATTTACTCGTAATACTTATTCAAATACTCCAATAAAATTTTAAACATTATTCAAACTAGAACGAATCAAATAAATATCACAATAAAAAATCACGTTCAGGTACCTTTATTTTTTAATTTAACGTTTTCCTTTCTTCTTTTTCTTAGTAAAGTCAGGTGGATGGAAACCTCTTGCTTGCAGCAACTCTTGGACATTATGGCAAGCGTAGTAAACATTGTCCATAGCTGCATCAGTCAGCATATCCACGTTACATTTCCCTTTTGATTTACCTTTTTTCTTACCTCCTTTTTTTCCCTTCTTATTCTCATCGTCATCTCCTTCTTGAGCTTCAGTTTTTTCTTTTTTCTTTCCTTTCCCTTTACCAGCCATATATTATTTTCAGCGTTTCAGTGTTAGTCCAGTTTATATAGTATCCTTGGAGACGGTGTGAAGGTGTTATCGATTAAACAACGGGCTTGTTTTTGTAGATAATGACAGCTATCAACAAGTAGATATAGGTTGATATTTGGATATTAGACCACGCATGTTCATTTCGCTAGCCATGTTTGGCGCAATTATAGTCTGCGTGTTGATGGTGTGCATTTTTGACAGCGATGTCCACCACGCCACCTTTCACCTTTCTCGGGGCAAAGCGATGTTTCGTATTCATTGTTGTGGGTTCGATTCTCCACGTGGGACAAACAATTGTATGACTCATAAATATTTTATTTGAGTTTGGGTGTACCTTGTGGTTTTTGTCCCTGTTATTAGTACAAATTATATTCCACGGTGTTCAATTGCCAGTGTAGTCTTCCTTACGGATTGCGTGCATGCATAAGTGTCAGATTTGGTAAAATAAAATTTATTTGAATGAATGAGCAAGTTTAAGTAAAAGAAAAACATAGTTAATTTAGATCACTATAAAATTATTCCAGGACGCGACGTCCAATTGTCTGGGTATCTGAGATAAATTTACTTTTATTAAGAAATGAACACACACACACATATTAGTATTTTATCTATTCAAAGAATTAAACAATTCTACTAATACATTCACAACACAACACACAATTTTAAACGCCGTTTTCAAAATCTCTGTATATATTTTGCCCTTCTTTTTCTTGCCAGCTGGTACATAATCCCTTGCTTGGAGCAACTCTTGAACATTAAGATGACAAGCATAATAAATATTGTCTATTGCTTTTTCCTCTCTTGCCTTTCCTTTTTCTGCCCCTTCTTTATGTACTTACGAGTATTGCGTTCATAGATGATTGTAATATTTGGTACAGTTAAATTTTGGTCGCTGCAGCGCAAATAATACGTTCTATTTCTACTGTATATGTCTAAAATATTTTTACGGTTACAAATAAATTAGTCAAAATCATTGGTCGTTTATCTATTCATAGTTCCAAACATTTCTACTAAAACAATCACAACACCAAATTTCATACACCATTTTCAAAATGACTGTTTATTTTTTGCCCTTTTTCTTTTTGCCTGCGCAGTCAGCTGGTACATAACCTCTTGCTTGAAGCAACTCTTGAACATTATGACAAGCATAGTATACATTGTCCATTGCTGATTCAGACAACATGTCGCCGTCACTTTTGCCTTTCTTTCCTTTTTTCTTTCCACCTCCTTCTTTCACATCATCGCCTTCGACTGTTTCTTTATTTTTATTTTGCTCGACTTTATCCTCATCAGCCATGACTCCAGCTTGTTTTTAGTTATCCAGTCCGCTTTCAAGTCAGCGAAGTTGTGAAAAAATATATTGATTATACAGATGCTTATTTTTTTGCTATACATTAAAATTCCGATTATATTTCAATAATGCAGTCGTGTCTAGCAATCTTTTTACTTTTTAAAAGTTATGAGTTCTTGTTCATGTTGAACTCTAACAATTTTAACTTTCAGCTCTGTTCTTCATATAGTTTCTAGAACATTATACCAAATTAATAAAATTTGCGTAAACTTTCCTTGAACACAATCTTTACAAACTTTAGCCGCGTAGTTAGCGGCCGACTACATTCGAGAAAGTTGGTACCTAGGTAGTTTGTGCCTAATTAAAAAATTCGGAGGCGCGTCGGTATAAAATTTTGTTTTTATCCACGAAAAGAGTTTCAATATCCTATTTATATAGTAAAGTGGTTTGGTTTGATACTTCATTTTCTATTTGCTTAAAAGGACAACTTCAGCACTAGCGGATAAACCCTGTGTCGCAGTGGACTTTATCGACACACAATTCGCGGACAAGAAGCACACACAGATTCAGAATAAATATTTATGCATCATACAAAGTTTTGTCCTGTTCAGGAATCGAACACATACCATTCGGCGATCGGACCACACGTACATGGGATGGAATGGGTCATGTAGTTTTAGAAAACATTTTTTTATGATTAAATATTTTAATACATTTTTCAAAAATAAATAAAAATATATTTACAATATAAGCTTAAGATATAAATGCAGCTTTAATTAACAATGATATACTTTACAATAAGTAAATACTTGATAAGTACAAAATAACAAAAATGACAATTCATTCAAATTAAGTTTAAAAATGCAATAAACAAGTCTTTATTTGAGTGACCGTGGCTCGGCAAACGTAGTATCGGAGACAATGGTCTTCGCAAAGTGGCTGAAAGCAACTGAATGCGAGAAACCGAGGATCGTGCCAAGTGGTGTACTCTTGACAAGCTAATGGTGACGATTTATATTATAAAGCTATTTAATGTTATAAAGCGGCTCTTTCAATATGTATTCTACTTCTGCGCGGTGTAACACGGAGGTGCCTACTGCGGACGTGGCTGCTTCTGCTCGACCGGCATATACCAGCTAAAACGAGCATAAAGTAAATATTAGTAACGATAGTTACATAGGATTGCAATTTACTTCAAGTGGTGTAGACTAGAGGCACCGTACAAGACTAGGGAAGGACTTTCGCCTTACAAAACACCATAACCAAATAACTACTCACAGTGGTGGTCCGTGTGGTGACGGATTAAAAATACAAAGTCACAACCCCCTTTCATCCTGAGGGTGTCGTAAAGTCGTAAGAGTCGACTAAGGGAGTAAGTCTAGCAGACAATATCCACCGCAAGAGAGGGAAAACATGAAACAAAACCCGTCTGGCCAGCGTGGTATAGCCCTCCAAATTTTTGGAGGAGACCCGTCCCCATCAGTGGGACGTTTATGGGATGAGCCGGAGTGGTGGAGTTCTGTTCCTGTGCGTGAGTACAGGTCTCCTGTACTCATTACGTACAGGCGACCTGTACTCATTTATGAAAATCTATTTAAATACCTTAATAATCTGCTCATCATCAGGTGGGACGTATGCTTGTCAATCACTTTAGTCGTCTAAAAAGCGTACTATACAATTTATTTAGTTTAATATTAAGGGAACAATGTGAGCTGTTTAATTCAAGTAATACTTATCCTATCTCATCAGTATCAATGTCTTCGTATCTCTTAGTCTAAATGAAGCCTGAAAACACAAAATGAAGTTGAATATCACATTGTTTTCTCTCACGAAACATACGTTTTGAGTCCTTGCCAATTCACAAAGGAATAAAATGTTTTCCGCACGAATAAAAAGGGGACGAAAGAGAATATTTAAGATAAACAACACCATGTAAGTTCTACTGATGCGTTAATATTACATGGAAATCCCTGAACCTTAAAGGATAATATACGTAACTAGAGGCTCGCTCCGCCTTCAAGCGGGTTAAACAATTTTTCATCCGTTTAGGGATTGAATTTCCAAGAAAACCCTTTTTAGAGCTCCTCTAAACTAATACTGAGGTAAAGTTGGGGAGTTTGTGAGATTGTATGAGGTAATCTCTTGATCTACCGAACTGATTTTTTAAATTATTTTACCAATAGAAAGCCACGTTATTTGTGATTGCAATAGGCTATATTTTATACGTACAATAAAAAAAAGGATCGTTAGTTTATATTATATATGTACTAGTTGTTGCCCGTGGCTCCGCCCGCGTGGATGTCTGTTATCGCAATAAAAAGTAGCCTATATGCTATTCCAGACTATAATCTATCTCTGTGCCAAATTTCATCCAGATCCGTTCAGTAGTTTTTAAGTGAAAAAGTAACAAACATCCATACATCCATTCTTACAAACTTTCGCGTTTATAATATTAGTAAGGATTCCTTGTGCAAAATTTAAAGGTTGTAGCCTACTAAAAAAAATGCATTTTTTTTATACTACCAAGGTGGCAATAAAGCATACGGCCCGCCTGATGGTAAGCAGTTATCGTAACCTATGGACGTTTGCAACACTAGGGGTGTTACTCACGCGTTGCCGAGCCTTTAAAAACCTTATAACTCCTTTCTTGAAGAACCCCATGCTATAGTCTCTTGGGAAAACCTCGGCAGGGAGCTCATTCCACAGCCTAATCGTACGTGGTAAGAAATTCCTCTGGAATCTTACGGTACGGCATGTTTGAGGCAATTATAATAATTATGATGTTTGTATAATAGGTACCTTTCTTCCAAGAAGATTTTCAAATCGAGGTTTGACGAAGCTCCAGGCTCCCATATTTCTATGTTCCTCCTGACTCCATATGAATTCTGTAAGTGTTTGCAAAATGTTATATTAAAGACACTTTATATGCAATATGAGAAGTGTCACGTACGTTTTTAAGAATCGAGTTTTCTCTTGCATTTACTTTTTGATATGCTCGATGAATACAATTTAATGAAAGAGTTCTCTGGAGTATTGACGATCGGTGATGAGATTGCTTCTCGGACTCTGGGTTCAGTTGAACGCGCTAATCTCAGAAAGTACTGGTTCGATTAGAAAAATCTTTTTTTTGTTGAATAGTGCATTTATCCAGGAAGGCTATAGGTTATATAACATCACGCTATGATCAATAGGAGCGGAGCAGTAGTGAGATATGTCGCAAAATCGGGAAATATATTCCAAATTACCAACCGCGACTTCGTTCGCGCGTACAATTCCACAGGAACAGTGATTTTTCCTGGGATAAAAAGTAGCCTTTGTGCTATTTCAGAATATAATCTATCTCTGAACAAAATTTCATCCAGATCCGTTGAGCCGTTTGTTCTTTGCTACACTATAACAACTTTTACCTATCACATAGATAGGTAACTCTTTATTGTACACCAAAATACATAAATTCTTACATAACATTTTAAAAGGTAATGTACAATAGGTGGACTTATCGCTAAAAGCAATCTCTTACAGGCAACCTTTGGCTGGACACCAATAGTGGGCAGATTTGCCCACTATTGGCTACTGCCTTGGTGATCCAGTGGCCGCAGTAGTCCTGTTGTGCACGAGGTTGTGGGTTCGATTCCCACGCAGGACAAAACTTTGTATGACCCACAAAGAGTTATTCTGAGTCTGGGTGTAATTTGTGTCCGTTTCCGAAAAAATAGTTTGGTGTAGCTAGTATATAAAAATACATAAAAATACACATATTATTAAGTACAGAAAATCTATACTAATATTATAAAGCTGAAGAGTTTGTTTGTTTGTTTGTTTGTTTGGTTGAACGCGCTAATCTCAGAAGGTACTGGTTCGATTAGAAAAAATCTTTTTGTGTTGAATAGTGCATTTATCCAGGAAGGCTATAGGCTATATAACATCACGCTATTATCAATAGGAGCGGAGCAGTAGTGAAATATATTGCAAAATCGGGGAAAATATTATTCTTTTCTGAGTTTCCGTCGCGTACGCTGCTTAAACGGTTAAAGTTATGAAAAAAATATGTAGTAAAGAATTATTCCTCTTTAAAAGATCTATAAAAAAGTCCGCGACAGCATATGTCTACCTTTTAAGGTTAACTCACTACAACGTGATTTATCGAAATAAAAATTGATTTCAAATAATTTATTATCTACAAAGCTTTTTTATGAACACGATATTAATCCTTATCCAAACAAATACGCTATTCGTCGTAAGGATTTAATTTTGAACAAATTTGTCCTTTACATCATTTGATTTCAAGAAATACCCTAGGAGATATAATAGATTTAGTCAAGTACCATATTTGTAAGTCGGAAGGCAGGCGACGATGTGAGAGTGCGCATGCGTGATATAAGAAGCCACGGCCGCCAGGATATAAGAAGCTCTAACAAAATCATGGGTGGAATCACTGTCATGTTTGCTGGTGATTTTCGGCAAACGCTGCCGGTGATAGTTAGGGAAACAAGAGCTGATATTGTGAAGTCTTGCTTGAAAACTTCCCAGTTATGGAAGTTCGTTCATACACTAAAACTATCTACTCATATGAGAGCACATTTAGGTGGAGGCAGTACACAGGTGGGAAAGTACCTCATTTGGCAAACAAAATTGATACAGATCATGATTTAAGTGAAAAAGTTACCAGCATTGAAGAGATCTCGAAAGTCTACCCTGATGTCAAGTCCTAAACAAAGATTACCAGTAGATGTGTCAAAGAGCAATATTGGCATCTAGAAATATAGTGTTCACAACATCTATACAAATAAAAACCAAGTCGCGTCTGAACATTGATTTTTTTTTTTCAAAAAAACAATTTATATACGTTGTATTTATGTTACTGAGGCCAAAAATGTAGTTTTTAGTATTTTTGTCCGTTTATCTGTTTGTGGCCACGTTTGTGCGCGATAAACTCAGCAACCACGCAACCGATTTGAATGCGGTTTTCACTTATATATTGTGGCAACCTTCCCATAACATATTGTTTTATTCTAATCGGTTCACAAATAAAAAAGTTATGGTAACTTTAATAACACACGTGCTATTCAAGAAACTTTTGTTAAATGTAGTTTGTAAAACTACAACTGAAATTTATATGAAAAGAAATTTAAAAATAATGCGAGCTTTCGGAGAAATAGCAATTACCAATTTAATTTGAACTGTCATCAATATGGGCGACCATATTAAATAGAGATCAGCTGACTGGTACATCACGCGTTAACGGTAGGTACTAGGTTATAAGTGACCATTTTACAACGAAATGTGATAGAAGCAGAAAATTTAACGGGATGCGGTGCAGGTAATAATCTTTTGTGCCCCGGTTTCTTTTTATACCTAACAATTTTTCGTTTAGCAACTTTAGGAAACTCTATGTTTTAATCCCTGAAGTCCACGCAAACGAAATCACAAGCACATATTAGCTATACATCTATACACACATAAATAAATATGAAGTCTCTGTTTGTAATATCACAATAACAGCTTTCTATTAAATTCATGTGGCTGTTTATAAAACACTTACAACAGAAATACAATTTTAACAGTTTTGTCTCTCTGTCTGTTTGTTTTTTGCCGCTAAAACCGTCTTTGAAAATACTAAAACTATATACATATACTATAAGTACAATTAAAATGCGTTAATCATGCCAAGATCTAAGACCATCACAGACTAAATGAGTAACGCCTAATAAAACTTAAACACAATCAAAAAATATATTACTATTTTTTTTGTAGGCGCTAAGATTTAACAATACCCTTATTTAGGTAATCAGAAAAGCAACACAGAAAAGAAAACACTTCACCAAATCTGTCTGGTCACGATAAACTCAATAACTACCAAATAAAATTTCATTTTCACCACTAGACGGCGTGATTCTTTCATAATAGATATAGCTCGCAGAATTGCCTTAATTAAGTGGCAATGGGCAGGGCATATAGCTCGCAGAACCGATAGCCGTTGGGGCAGAAAGGTTCTAGAGTGGCGACCACGAAATGGAACACGCAGCGTGGGCAGGCCTCCAACAAAGTGGACCGACGACTTGGTAAAGGTCGTGGGCAACCGATGGACAAGGTCGGCTCAGGACCGAATACCGTTAAGTTACCGTAGCCTATGGACTTTCGTGTTACCAGGGCTTTAACATGGGAGTATCCATATCCATATTCCAGTAGCCAATTCAGGTTGTTCACGTTTGCGCTAAAACAATTTAAGAGCAGAACAATCATACAAACAAGGAATATTTCATTATAAAGTTTATTAATTGCAGAAAATAAATGTTTAAAAGAAAAACGTGACTGACTAAACAACAAACGCACAGTTTAAATCACTAGACACTCATATAGCTATTATGATATAGGCATCCGCTAAGAAAGGTTTTAAAAAAGCTAAATATGAAAATCTCCCGAGGAAAGTTTGTATGGGGATAACTGTTGTTTTCAGATTTACGGTAAAAGACTGAACACGCGAACGAAGTCGCGGGTACAGCTAGTAAATAATATCCGCTCGAGTCTCACATGTAAGTCAAAGTTATGTAAAGATCACATTTGACTTACTTCTAGCGTTAGGATATCGGTCCAGTTCCCTCTGTAAGTCTTGCAGAGGGAAGGGTGTGAGAGCTTCCACCCTCACTATAGCTACATCGTCAAGTTTCGCCTTTACCCGTTCCTTATTCAGCTCATAGTAATGTTTTCCGCAGACCAGAATCACTCGCCTCACTTTAATTGGGTCAGCTATATGATCACCTATGAAGAAGTTTCACTTACATTAGTGTTTTTTTATACTACTTGAGTAGCAAACAAGCATACGGCCCGCCTGATGTTAAGCAGTTACCGTAGCCTATGGATGCTTGCAATAGTAGAGGTATCACTTGCGTGTTGCCGATTCATTTTTAAACATCAGGGCTTTAAGATGGGAACTGAGTATCCCTGGGATAGGAATACGTTTCTTTTAAAAAACATCTCTAAATGAGCGCTGGTGACCTGTAAACAGAAACACAACTACACCGCTGTGTGTAGTTATTTGGCTGTGGCCTCCTGTAAGGCGGAGGTCCTTCCCCAGTCTCTCAGGGCTTGCTCGCTAATATGGTGCCCTCTTAATAAGTTATGTAGAATGCTCAGCTTTCAGCAGGGTTTAAACTAACTCAGGGTTATGTACGAATATATACTTAAAATACTGCCTGTAGATTCCACAGAACCATAACCATAATTTTTATTCTGTTCATATCGCCATAACATTACCTTTTCCGGTGATCATAAATATCCTAAGTAAATAAATGTGTCCCTAAAAGTATAAAGTTGTTTCTTTGGTAAGTTATTGTTGTCCTGGACAGTAAATAGTCATAATATATTGTACCATGTTTATAGTGAAAGAGTTTATAATAACAATAATGTAATGATTATAATAATAATTATGGAATTGTGTACAAATGCTCACTGCAGCTTATGGTTTAATTCTAGGTGATATTACATTTTTCTGTCGAGAGATGTTTAGTATCTGTACGGTATACGGTATTATAATGCACAAGCGGGAGCACACACAGCCATATATAATAATAGCAACCCATATAAGTCCCACTGCTGGGCACGGGCCTCCTCTCCTCTATCAAGAGAGAGAGAGAGGGTTTAGGCCTTAATTCACACACGCTGGCCTTTAGAATTTCTTCTAAGACATGTGGGTTCCTCACGATGTTTTCCTTCACTGTTAGCAGTAGTATATAAACTCCACAAAGTGAAATTCACATTGGTATTGCCCGGGATCGAACTCGCACCTCTTGTGTTCAAGTCGGTTACTTTCCCACTTGGCCACCACCGCCTAAAATGGTAGCTGGGATGGACTGGATGCGGAAGGCGAAGAACCGTGTTTTTTTGCGCGTGTTAGGAGGCCTAAGTCCAGCAGTGGACTGCCATAGGCTGATTGATTGATTGATATATTATCTTACAGCTGATTATCTCGTTTGAGCTGTAGTATCGAAAATAATTGGGAAAAAATGGTGAACCAGGTTATATAAATTTCTTAGATTAAGGAAATTAATGTCCGTGTGGTGACGGATTAAGAATACGAATATCACCACCCCGTTCTATCCCGAGGGTGTCGTAAGAGTCGACTAAGGGAGTAATTCAAGCAGACAATATCCACTGCAAGAGAGGGAAAACTCGAAACAAAACCCTATATCAACCCGTCTGGCCAGCGTGGTATAGTAGGCTAATATCCCTCCAAATGTATGGAGGAGACCCGTGCCCAGCAGTGAGACGTTTATGGGTTAAAGTTTACACACCATCGACATACCACACTGTACACTCATTACACCCAAGTATCACATTATAATCTAATACAAGGCATAGTTTATTAATCAGAATCAAAAACAAAATATTTAAATTCTCTCTACTCATTATAAATAAAGTATAATGTTTTAGATGACCATAATTGTTAAAAAAAAAAATGAATACAAAATGTCTATTCTTATTATAACTATTACTGTGTACTTCATAATTGGCGTAAAAAAATGTTATTGTATCTCCAATATAATTGTAAGCTGTGAAGAACCTTTGAATAAATAAATAAATAAATAAATAAAGTGTAAGTAAATTAATAGTAATCAAGTCGGTTTTGTTATATCCTAAGTATGTACCTATTAAAGTAAATATACATACCAATAACATTCCTGAAGTGTGTGTTCGGTGTGAAGTCAGATAGAGGTGATACAGCATCAGCTAATCGTAGTAAAACCTTTGGTGCGACTACTACAAGAGGTTTTCTGTAGTTTCTTATGACCTATGAAGAGAAAAATATATGAATTTATCGTACATCTATACTAATATTATAAAGCTGAAGAGTATGTTTGTTTGGTTGGTTGAACGCGCTAATCTCAGAAAGTACTGCCCCTCTAGACAAGTGGTTTAAACGGTAGTCGAATCGAAAAGTAAAAAAAGCATGCATATGGGATTTGACGCAAGTTTACGATATACTGTCGTAAACTTACGTCAAATCTCATACATTTGTTTTTTGACTTTTCGATTCGACTATCAATTATGCCACTTGTCTAGAGGGGCTTGTTCCATTAGAAAAAAAAAATGCTTCTTTGTTGAATAATGCATTTATCCATCCAGGAAGGCTATAGGCTATATAACATCACGCTATGATCAATAGGAGCGGAGCAGTAGTAAGATACATATGTTGCAAAATCGGGAAAAAATATATGTTCCAAATTACCATGCGGACGGAGTCGCGGCGACCCCTAGTTTGTATATAACCAGTAAGGTCGGGCAGAAAGACAGAGAGCAGCCTGCCTATAAAAGGACCTACACCTTTTAGAAGACCATATCCCAATAACTACACGTGGGTTCAGGTCTCCAGTGCTTATATCGGAGTGCGTTTTATAAATGTATCAAACAAAATCTAGTAGTTTCAAATTATTGGGTAGGCATAATAATCTCATTGAAACACTAACAAGTCTTAGCAATCGCATGATGAGCAAGAGTTAGCCCCGGGGTAAGGCAGGCAATACGCAAGTGATAGCCCAGTTATTAAAAGCGTTCGTAGGCAGAATGACAGCTTGATTTCCACCTAAGGCACATAATACTTAATCTAAGGTGGCAATGTTTTTTTTTTTTTTTTTTTTTTTTATACTACTTGGGTGGCAAACAAGCATACGGCCCACCTGATGTTAAGCAGTATCCGTAGCCTATAGACGCTTGCGTTACCAGAGGTATCACTTGCGTGTTGCCAACCCATTTTTTTACACCAGGGCTTTAAGATGGAAGTAACCCTGGGATAGGAATACGTATCTTTCAAAACGCATTCCTAAATGAGCTCTGGAGACCTGTACTCACACACAGGAACACAACTACACCACTGTGTGTAGTCATTTGGCTGTGGTCTTCTGTATGTTTAGCGGATTAAGATAAATGTTCTAACGATAGTCAAATCAAATCCTTACTAATATTATAAATGTGAAAGTTTGTGAGAATGGATGGATAGATGGATGTTTGTTACTCTTTAAAGTAAAAACTACTGAACGGATCTGGATGAAATTTGGCATAGAGATAGATTAAGGTCTGGAATAACACATAGACTTTTTCAGCGTTAACCGACATCTACGCGGGCGGAGCCGCGGGCAACAGCTAGTAGAAAATAAAGATTTGATGTACGATCCGATACATTTGACTACCGTTTATACCACTTGTATAGAGTGGTTTAAAGCATTAAATTTTGATAAGCCTATTGCCAACAAGTCCAAAACTCCTCATTTATTCTTATTGTTAAAAAGACAACTCCCGCACTAAAGAAAAAGCTCTGTGTCGCGGGGGACTTTACAAACATACAATTAGCACACAAATTACACCCAGACTCAGTACAATTCTTTGTGAGTCACACAAAGTTTTGTCCTGTGTGGGAATCGAACCCACAACCTCGTGCACAGCAGGCGCATACTGCGACCACTGGACCACCAAGGCAGTCAAATTTATGAAATAACATTTACTCTACCAGATTTTATATTTATTACTAAAGTTACTTTACCTCATAATCTTCTCAAATAAGTACTTATATATAAGTACTCTTATAAAGAAACCTTTTAACCCCATGTCGACCCAAAATTCCGTATACGTATAAGACATCAAATCTTCGGGTTACTTAAGAGACTTAATACATACCTGCCTTTTATTGCTGCAGTAGATAGGTGTAGAGAAATGTTTTTTTTAAATACATTTAGAGATAGACGAGCAACTTTGTCTCTGCAACAACTTATTTGTATCATCACATCAAGTCTATGGGCTAGTATGAAAGTGCTCTCTAACTAACTAACTAAACTGCCTCCGTGGCTCATTGTTCAATGTGTGAGACTATTGATCACGAGGTCCCGGGTTCGATTCCCGGGTCGGGCCAAAAATCGATATTGGGTTTTTCTGTTAAGAAATTCACAATAGATGCCCGGAGTTTGGAAATTGGCGGTGTTTACACCCCCGTGCCTCGGAAAGCACGTAAAGCCGTTGGTCCTATGCCTGATCTCTCTCCGGTCGTGTCGGATTTGCCGTCCCATCGGACTATGAGAGTGAGTGAATAAAGAGTACACTTGTATTTGCGCACACACTTCTGCACTATAATATCTCCTGCGCAGATGGCAAGTCTCCGTTGAGATTAGCCGCCGTGACCAAAATTCGGTTAGGAGGACATTAATATTATGAAAGTGCGCCCACGTATCGACGCGACAGTCAGGAGACTTTTCATACTAACCCATAGACTTGATGTAATGAGACAAATCAGTTGTAGAGACAAAGTTGCTCGTGGGCGCCCTTACCTTAGGATCAATTAATGAAAGATGGCATACGTACATAGTATGACGCCAAAACAATACTTTTAAAATTTCTGAGTTTTCCGACGAAACCATAAACAATAAAATTGTACAAACGATTTACCCTTACAAGGAAAAAAAACTGTCGAATTGGTTAAATAAGTTGTTCTTAAATATTTTTTTATACTAGAAACTTGGGTGGCAAACAAGCATACGGCCCACCTGATTTTAAGCAGTTACTGTAGCCTATGGACGCTTGCAATACTAGAGGTATCACTTGCGTGTTGCCAACCCATTGTTTTACACTAGGGCTTTAAGATGATCGTATCCCTGAGATAGGAATAAGTTTCTTTTAAAAAGCATCCCTAAATGAGCGCTGGAGACCTGTACTCACATGCAGGAATACAAGTACACCGCTGTGTGTAGTTATTTCGCTGTTATCTTCTGTAAGGTGGAGGTCCTTCCCCAGTCGGGCTTGCTCGCTTGTATGGTGTCCTACCTCTCTCAAATGTGATGCTCTACATGTGGCAATTGGCTTTTAAATAAATTACTACCAAGTTAAGCTACCAAGGTAACCCTATAGATGGGTGACCGCATAGTGGTATTTCATCTGAGCGTCTCCGTGCTTCGGAGGGCACGTTAAAAGTTGGTCACGACTGTTATCAGTCAATAGATCACGACAGAGGCCTAAATATGGGCGATCTCAATAACTCTGTCACCAGGTTGGCCACTAACCAAACGATAAGAAGAAGAAGAATAAATATTTACTTAAATTTAGTTGTGTATTTTCTTTTCTTCTAAACTTATTTAAAAAAAAATCAATTTGAATCATTTAGATCTTGGATTTTTTAAAAGTAAGATCATTATACACCTGACATTAACATCTCAGCATCATCCTAGGTTGACTGGTAGAAAATGCTTAATGCATTAAGTCCTCCTTTGTTTAATGCAAGTTTAAATAAATAAATAAAATAAAGCATTTTATTCCAAACTAGCTGTACCCGCGACTTCGTTCGCGTGTTCAGTCTTTTACTGTAAATCTGAAAACTACAATTATCCCCATACAAACTTTCATCGGCTGATTTTCATTTTTAGTGGTTACATTTTAAGCAACCTTTCTTAGCGGATGCCTATATCATAATAACTATCTGAGTGTCTAGTGATTTAAACTGTGCGTTTGTTGATTAGTCAGTCACGTTTTTTCTTTTAAACATTTAGATTCTGCAATTAATAAACTTCATAAAGAAATATTCCTTGTTTGTATGATTGTTCTGCTCATCACATTGTCTAAGCGTAAACGTAAACAATCTAATGGCCTATCGCCTAGCTAATAGTTTGAATTTATATATTGTTATGTATTATCTGTGCCATACCCTGTAGAAATTTCTGCATCTATTACATTTCATTTTCACTTCTAACCTGATTACACAGTTTGTGTGGGCTACAAAATATTATATTCCTAAAGGGCATAATAGTCCGCCGCAGTACTCAAGGATTTCAGAAATTGAACTGCATAGTTCTTAGATTTCTTTTGATCCATCATTCTATTAATAGATAAATAGTACTCTACATAAGCTTCCGGAACGAAACTAAATAAAAAATCAGTAAGCTGAACGCTATTTCATATGGTCGACCATATTGGTGAGAGTTCAACGTAAATTCGATATATAGGATCTATTATTATGTCTATCTCTGAAACCAAGCATTTTTTACTTTGTACATTGTTTAATTACGATTTTTCGGTGCCTATATCCGGCTGTATCATCATATTAGTTCAATTACAACATTTTAATTTGCTCATTGAATGTGATTAGTTACAGTCATTTAATTACACATGATGTCTGATCTCCATCGGCAACTAACGAATTGATGCTTCCTGAATGCATTTGTTTGATTCATTGCAGTATGCCTATATGTATACAGACATTAACTTGCCTAGAAAGTATTACTCGTATATTTAAATCTGTATATTGTATTAGTGTACTTACTTAAAATAAAAATACGTATAAGTGGAGAATTGATGCTTCCTGAATGCATTTGATTGATTCATTGCAGTATGCCTAGATAGTATTTGAGGAGGTTACTCAATTCCCTACGGATCCCATAACGAGAACTGGATTTCTTAAAACATTAGAACAATATGAAAGATATCTATTCAATTTGTGTCCGTTAATTGTATGTCCACCGCGACACAGAGCTTGTTCTCTAGTGCGGGAAAGGTCTTTTTAAAAAAAACAAAAAGATTTCTAAGATAAATTTTTCAGAGAGGGAAGGACTTCCACCTACCAGAAGACCACAGGAACACAACTACTCACAGCGGTGTAGTTGTGTTCCTGTGTGTGAGTATAGATCTCCAACGCTCACTTAGGGATCCGTTTTGAAAGAAACGTATTCCTATCCCAGGGATACTCCTATCTTAAAACCCTGGTGTAAAAAATGGGTTGGTAACACGCAAGTGATACCTTTGGAATTGCAAGCGTCCATAGACTACGGTAACTGCTTAACATCAGGTGGGCCGTATGCTTGTTTGCCACAAAAGTAGTTCCATCTCAGCCATAAGACGTCCACCGCTGAACATAGGCCAATCACGCGTTTCGCAGTTAGTAATTTTTTTGGTCAAAGATAGACGATATCGCGGACTTTTTTAGATCTATTTAGGAATAGCATTGCCTCCAACAGCATGATTTGTCCGACTCGTTCAACTATCATCGTAATATTACAGCCAATTCACACTCACAAAACTATAATGAAAGAATCACGCCGTGTACTGGTGAAAATCGTATGAAATTTTATTTGGTAAATAATGAGTTTATCGTGACCAGACAGATTGTTTTCTTTTCTGTGCTGCGTTCCTGATTACCTAAATTAAGGTATTGTTAAATGTTAGCCCCTACAAAAAAAATAGTAATATTATAGATTTGATTGTGATTTGTAAGTTTCATTAGGCGTTACTAATTTAGTCAGTGATTGTCTTAGGTCTTGGCATGATTAACGCATTTAATTCGTACTTATAGTATATTTATATAGTTTTAGTATTTTCAAAGACTTTAGCGATAATTTTAGAGGCAAAATACAGACAGATAGAGAGAGATAGAGAAAATTGAATTTCTGTTATAAGTCCTATGTAAACAGCCACATGAATTTAATAGAAAGCTGTTATTTTTATATTACAAACAGACACTTCAATTTTATTTATGTGTGTATAGATGTATAGCTGATATGTGCATGTGACTTCGTTTGCGTGGACTTCAGGGATAAAAATATTAAGTTTCCTGAAGTTAATAAACGAAAAATTGTTTGGAATCAAAAGAACCCGGAGCATAAAAGATACATATCACCTGCACCACATCCTGTTAAAATTTCTGCTTCTATCATATTTCGTTGCAAAATGGTCACTTTTAACCTAGTACCGTTAATACGTGAATCACCAGTCAGTTGATCTCTATTTAATATGGTCGTCCATATTGATGAGAGTTCAATTTGAATTGGTGATGGTTATATCTCCGAAACCTCGCATTATTTTTTAAATTTCTTTTCATATAAACTTCAGTTATGGTTTTACAAACTACAGTTAATAAAATTTTCAGCTAAATAAATCGAAGTGCGTTTCTTGAATAGCACGTGTGTTATTAAGTTACTATAACTTTTTTATTTGTGAACCGATTGGAATAAAACAAAGCCTATATGTTATGGGAAGGTTGCCATTATATATCAGTGAAAATCGCAAATCGGTTGCGTGGTTGCTGAGTTTATCGCGCACAAACGCGGCCACAAACAGACAAACAGACACACAGACAAACAGACAAAAATTCCAAAAACTAAATTTTTGGCCTCAGTAACATGAATACAACGTATATAAATTGTTTTTTTGAAAAAAAATTCAATGTACAGACGCGACTTGGTTACGATTTTATTATATGTATAGATAAAGATAAAATTCTTCTTGCGAGGTTGCCAGCCCGCAATGTAACATGGCTCTTATGTAAATGAACAAAACTTTCATTCAATAAACCTCCTCAAGTTTCTTGCGCCATTGTTATGTTGTTCTTTTGTTTTACTAAGTATACTCGTACAAAAGTATCTACAATGTGTTTACCCCAAATTATTATTGTTTGCGAATGTTTAAGTAAGGAAGTCGGATGTTTTTATAAGATAACGAAAATATGCATAATGTTTTGAACAAAATTTAGGTACAAGTTGATCATACCTATCATATTTTGCCAGAATATCATATTAATTATGATCAAAGTAAAAGTCAAAGTCAAACTCATTTATTCATTTAGATTAAATACATGATACTTATGAACGTCACAAAAACAAATGCCAGCATACTTTTTTCCTACGGCCAATTCGCTGACTAGGGTAGGGCCTTGAGAAGAATTGGCAAGAAACTTATCGATCATAGGTATGTACCATATTCTGTCATGTTTTTCAGGTTTTCCAAGTTTGTATCTATTTGCCAAAAACAAGCCTATTTTTAACCGACTTAAAAAACGAGGAGGTTATCAATTCGTGTTTTTTTTGGTTACCGCAGAACTTGGTAATTTATGAACCAATTTGAAAAATTCTTTTTTATCTGAGAGTTTTTTACTTCCAGATTGGTTCCATATTTATTAAAACCAAGTTCTGATAATGGAATCCATGAGGAATTGAGATAACTCCTCAAAATTTATAGGCATACATGTAGTAATTTCAATATTTTTAACTACAAATCAAACATTTGCATACAGAAAGTGTATTTTGGTGAAGTGAAACTCATGAAGACCACATATGGCCATGAACTATGAACTTTTTAATAATAAGTATTTAACGGATGGCCATTAGATAAGTTTCAATTAAGGTTACTCTTACTAAGCAAATGTAATGTAGCAAATGAAAAGGGTACAATTGAACTAATTTGATGATGTAGCCGGAAGGTAGGCAACGGAATTTCATAAATAAACAATGTAATCTAGCCGTTTTTGGGCTTATTTGAATGGTCATGAGATGCACTTTAGCTGCAAATGGTTAAATTTAAAAAAAAGGTCTTTAAGGGAGGGGAAGTGATGAGTTATACGAAAGTTCATCCTGTTTAAATACGTTATACTTGGAATTTTAAAGTTTTTAAAAATTCTACAACTTGTATTGAATTATGTTAAGACAAAATGAGAATTTAACGCATCCATAATGTCAAATGACTGTTTGTGTAATTTAGCAGGGTGACCATCTTAGTTATTCCGCCATAAACGCTACGCTGAGTATCGTAAGTTTGATTCGCACACGGGAAAAAACTTGTATGATCCATAAATGTTTGTTCCGAGTCTAGGCATAATTTTTATTCGTGACTTGTATGTTTGTAAAGTCCCCCGCGACACAGGGCAATAATAGCAACCCATATATGTCCCACTGTTGGGCACGGGTCTCCTCTCTTCTATCGAGAGATAGAGGGTTTTAGGCCTTAATTCACACACGCAGGCCTAATGCGGATTGGTGAATCAGACATGTCTTTAGAATTTCTTCTAAGACATGTGGGTTTCCTTACGATGTTTTTCCTTCACCGTTAGCAGATGGCGAATCATTGGATTAGTACATATAAACTCCACAAAGTGAAATTCACATTGTTACTGCCCGGAATCGAACTCGCACCTCTTGCGTGCAAGTCGATTACTTTCCCACTCGGTCACCACCGCTTACTCATATAAATACTCAGCAATAATATGATGGTTTTACCTGTCTCCTCAACAAATGGAAGTACTGACTCGGTGTGGTAGGGTTGACTATATGTAAGCAGACGTTTTCAGAGTCAGGTTTGGTCTCCAAGCTGTCTGTGAGTTGTAGGAACCTCTCCATCCTGCATGAGGAATGTTCGGAAGCTGCACCGTCGTATCCGTGGGGTAGGAGCATTACTAAACCGTTGCTGCGGACCCATTTAACTGGAATACATTGATTTTATTAACAAAATGTCATTTTTAACTAGTATAGAACATTACTGCAACGCGTATTCATCCATCCAACGTGTATATAATAATATTAATGATATTTTGGGACAACTCACACATGACCATTATAGCGTATTGCTATATTCGTTTTAAGGAGTAAAATAAGACGATGATTTTTGCTTGTAATCGACTGGTCTTTATTCTTAATCTTAATCTATTTATATTAAAACATAACAAAGGAAAATACAATTATGAGTTGGAAGGGATTAAACGATGAACGTGAGTAATGTGCAGTGACAGCACTTTGCCATATTAATGTATTTACACGTTCACACGTTTTACAATATTTGTTATGGCTGTTGCCATAGATACTCCCTCCTTAAAAAAATATTTATTATAGAAAAAATATTTACGATTAAACTTATTACCCTACACCACGTTGGTTTCTCGTATCACACGCATAAATCTCTTCTCGATTTTTGTTCCGATCGCTCGGAACAACATGTAGACACTGATGATGCATATTATTATTATCACTGTGATAATCGTTATTGTGATCCAACCTCGTATGCTCTGTAGGTCCTCAGCGAGCCTAGAGTGTATCTGCAGTAACTCTTCCGGAATGGCTGGCGCGTTGTTTTGCACCATGTTGACTTGTTCTTTCTCATGAGTACTTGTGTTGGATCCCATGTTGCGTGTGAAAACTTTTTGTCGTGAGTGGTGATTGTAGATCGTTTGTATAGCTTTATATATCATAGCTGGAATCGAACCGTTGGGCGTGAGATTCAAAGGCAAGACAAGGCGTCTGCAACTGTGTTTTCCTTGCCGCTAATATGTGTTATATTAGTGCTGAATTGCGATATGTAGTCCAGGTATCGAATCCGCCTCGGTGTGTCATTCAATGATGGCTTCTTATCGAATGCCTGAATCAATGGCTTATGATCCGTGTAGACGGTGAATTCTCGGCCCTCGATGAGTCTTCTAAAATGTTTAATTGCCATGTAAATTCCCAGTAACTCTCTGTCGTAAGTAGAGTATTTCGTTTGAGCTTCGCTTAGTACTTTTGAAAAGAAAGCTATCGGTTCCCACTTTCCTTTTTGTCGTTGCTGTAGGACGGCGCCTACGCATTTTAAGCTTGCGTCAGTCATCATTGCTAGTTGGGTTTGGCTGTCTGGGCAGGCTATTGACGTTATTTGTCGTATATCCTGTTTGCAGCGCTCGAAAGCGTGGTCCGCTTCTTTATTCCACTGAATGATTGTTTTATCATTTTTCTTCGAATTTCTCAAGTATCTATTTAGAGGCGCTTGATGCTTCGCTGCGTACGGTATGCTGCTTCGGTAGAAGTTTAACATGCCTAAGAAACGACGTAGTTCTTTCACTGTATTTGGTTTCGGATATTCGTTAATTGCTTGAACTTTTTCCGTTGTAGTCGTCAATCCTTGGCTCGTTATATGATAACCAAGAAAATCAATCTCCGATTTTGCAAATTCACACTTGTTTGTGTTAATTGTAATGCCGTTTTCTTGCAGGCGTTTGAATATTTCTTCTAAGTGTTTGTAGTGGACGTCGGTTTCTGAGTCAGCAATTAAAATGTCATCAACGAAAACATATACGTAGTCTAAATCTCTAAATATAGAGTCCATCCACTTTTGAAATGACTGTCCGGCGTTCTTTAAACCGAACGGAAGTCTTGTAAATTCGAAAAGTCCGAACGGCGTTATTATCGCTGTTTTCTCTGGTTCAGCGACAGCAATCGAATAGAATGCTTTCTTTATATCGATTTTACTGAAAATGGTTTTTCCGCTTGCGATATACGTAAAATCTAACAGTCGTGGCAATGGGTATCTATCCGGTACGGTAATTTTGTTGAGTGCGCGGTAGTCACCGCATGCTCTCCATTCGCCATTTTTCTTCTTGACCATATGAAGTGGGGATGCCCACTCACTGCTTGAGGGTCTGCAAATTCCCATATGCATCATCTCCTTGAACTCTTGCTTTGCGATTTTGTATTTGTCTGGAGGAAGAGGACGTGCCCGTGTAGCAACTGGGAACCCTTTTGTTATAATCTCATGCTTAACATTGTGTTTCGGAGGGTTCTTCATCGATCCAGGCTTTGTAATATCTTCATACTTTTCTAACAAGCACCTGATCGAATCTGGTAAGTTCGAGTTAATTGTTCGTATTGATGAAATATTTGCTACTATTATTCGTGCAGGCGTTTCTAATCCCGTTTCTTTGTCGATCAATTTTCGTCCGTGTATATCCACTAACAGCTGGAAATGCTCGAGGAAATCGGCTCCTAGAATCGGCATTTTCACGTCGGCGATGGTAAAACACCATTTGAATTCTCTACGGAGTCCGAAATTCAGTGTTAGCGTGCGTTCTCCATATGTGTTAATTGGGGTTCCGTTGGCGGCGTATACTTGGTATTTGCATGCGTCGCTATCATGTTCCGTGCGATTTAAAACGGAAATGTTTGCACCGGTGTCGACTAAAAATCTATAACTACTGTTTAAGTCGGTTATAGTTAGACGGTTAGCGGGGTGCATAGCACAGAGATCCGTCGCTTTCTGTGCTATTAGTAGTTTTCCGACATCGCATTCGTATTTTTCTTCCATGTACACGGCTGCCGGCATTTTATTGCATTTTGCTTGAATTTGTTATGATAATAACAAATGCCATTCTGCGGCTTTCGATAGTGCGACATTGACCGTGAGCGTGAATCATTACGTGACCGGAAACTGCTGCGTTGTCGCGTTCGAGACAGACGATTGTTGCGAAGCTCGTTTATTTCAATTTGCATCGCTGCAATTTGTGACGTCAGGTTTGTTATTAAACTGATGTCAGCTGTCGACGATATGGCGCTCGTTCGTGTATACGTTAGATTCTCGTGAATTTTGTCGGCTATTTCGCTCAGTTTTTCCAATGTCAAGTCTTCGGATACTGCAATGATAGATGTAATGGTGGCTGGGAGTTGTCGGAACCACAGGAGACGTATCGTATCGTCGTTCATCTTCCCGCTGCCTGCTTCCCGCATTTTTCGTAATAGCTGGGAAGGTTTCTGGTCACCGAGGTCCATCTCTGATAATAGCTTTTGAAATTTTCTGTGCTCGCTCTCCTCGTAACAGCTTATAAGGCGATCTTTAATAGCCGTATATTTTTGCTCGTCTGGAGGATGTGTCAGGATGTCGCTTACTTGATGGATCACCTCCTTTGGCAGGTTGGCAATTACCATGTTGTACTTATATTCCTCTCCTTGTTTCTGGGGTGCCATGATTGCTTCGAACTGCGCGAACCACAATCTTGGTGAGTCAGTCCAAAATTGAGGCAGTTTCTCGGTAACTGATATCGCTGCAATACTATCAGTGCTGGCGTCGCCTTTCGCTGGAGTCGCTGGTGGAGCCATGGTGTCTTGTTTGTTTTCTATCACTTTCTAGATTTGATGCTGAAAACCAATTTGGGTTCCGGTCGTCCCGGTATTATATCAGCACTAGAGAAGCGGTAGCCAGTCGGGGTCACCAATTATAGCGTATTGCTATATTCGTTTTAAGGAGTAAAATAAGACGATGATTTTTGCTTGTAATCGACTGGTCTTTATTCTTAATCTTAATCTATTTATATTAAAACATAACAAAGGAAAATACAATTATGAGTTGGAAGGGATTAAACGATGAACGTGAGTAATGTGCAGTGACAGCACTTTGCCATATTAATGTATTTACACGTTCACACGTTTTACAATATTTGTTATGGCTGTTGCCATAACCACCTGATCTCAAACTAGGCATAGCCTGTACTATGACAGACAACTGATAAATATCCTTACTAATATTATAAATGTGGAAGTTGATGAGAATGGATGCATGGATAGATGTTTGTTACTCCTTCACGTAAAAACTACTGAACGGATCTGGATGAAATTTTGCACAGAGATAGATTATGATCTGGAATAACACATAGCTACAGCGATAACCGACATCCACTCAGACGGAGCCGCCGGCAACAGCTAGTATACCTATATATTTTTATATGTAGTTAACTCTTTATTGTTAAAAAAAAGTGTAGGTATAGACGCTTGCCTTACGATATTACGAAAGTATGGGATATTTTTTAGTTCAATCCTGTACGTAGGTCCCTCCTAATGCGTGCCACAACACCAAGTCCTCCACCCGAAATTGAAAGGAATAAATCGTTTTTTTTACAATACATACTTTCTCCGGAAGCGATGAAAGTATCCACGATGATTTGTGCTCCGGTGTAGAAATCACCGAATTGTGCTTCCCAAAGGTAAAGATTATCCGGACAATCGTATGCCATACCGTATTCAAAAGCCAATACTGCCTCTTCAGATAAAATTGAATTTGCCACCTGAAAACATATTCATAGCAGGTAATTTCTGTAGTATTCTGATAAAAAGTTGTAAATTATTGCCATCTGAAATAATTAAAAAAAACATATATTTTGAAGCTTTGTTCTTTGAGTTTCAACGGCAAACATTGTTAGAATTTAAGGATCAGACATGTTACTCTTAGCATCGGTGAACTGTGATTTAGTCGCTTTTTAGAAGCTAAATGCTGCGACCAAACATTCTACACCGCACACAAAAAAACGATTGAGTCGCTTTTCGGAAACTCGACACAGCGAAGAACGCTACACTCCGCACACATTTGGATGCCGTAGTCGCATCGATTTGGTTCATTTTGTATTATTATGTATACAGAGATAATTGTTGCTGTATCAGTCTATCAGATATGATTCATGGGCAGGAATCTGTTTAAAACATCTCTGAAAAATGTGGAAGTAAAACGGGGACCCAGCAATAGTAATAGAAGATCTGTTGTTTGGGAGTATAGTTAGATATTCCAACAATAAAATGGATGGGTTTTGCCAATCGAACTTAATACACTTGATGACTTACCTCTAAATACCCTTTTTGGTCTTCATGGATATGATTGAGTGGTATCCTAATAGCTTCAGTCTTCTGATCCACCATCATAGCGTGGCGATGAGAGAAGGTGCCTCTGCCAACGTCCTCGCCGCTTAGGCGTACGTGACGTCCCTCCATTAATATGGAACCTGTAGGATGTAACTAGGTCAAAGTCAAACTCACTTATTCATTTCTTTAGATAGAATACATGATACTTATGAACGTCATAAAAACTAATGCCTGCATACTTTTTTCCTACGGCCAATTCGCTGACTACGGTTGGGCCTCAAGAACAATTAGCAAGAAACTCGGGCCACTCTTTTTAATCGCCAGAGTATAACATTTACAATTTGATATGAGTTACAATTATTAGTGTTAACAAAAAGGGACGGAAACCAATATACCATACAAAATTAAATTTAGGTAAAAAAAGATTAATAACGAAACAATAAAACAAAAGAATGAATTTAGCTTTCCACTGTATTGCAATGAGGGATCCTTTCCTTATAGATGCATAAGATAGAATGATCACATTGCGATCTTAGCAAAAATCTAAAAACTTTATCTTTATTATTTAAAAATAAATCATGCCAAGATTGACCAGCCACCCCAAGTATTATATTCGTGAAATACTTCGAAATTTACTATGTATTTACATTTATTACAAAAACGACTTCGATTTAAAAAGACAATGACACTTCGGATGGACACACGCACATAAAACTCGCTCAGGCTGTGTTCCCACCATTTAATTTCTTTTCCATTCAGTCTATATGACGTGCAATTTAAAATATAAATCATCACTATGAGTTTCACACAAACTGCAGCCTCAACTTTATTTACCATTTATTTAATTTTTCAATCCATTAAGTGAGTTGCGTTCCTGACACTTTTTGATTTAACTTTCAAACTAAAATAGGACTTTTAATAAAAGTTTCCTTTCAGGTGCAAGCTCTACTGCAGCGTTTCTAGTGAGTTAATTTCTCAATGGATTTATGCAGTTATTTTTATGACCAGAAATACGTGTTTAAAATTCCAATAGAAAATTTCAATATATAAGTATGTACCTCTCAAAGATAGTAATCAATTTAGTTCTCAGTTTAGAATAGGCTTTTTACATATATTTCCACGATGACAAACAGCCTTGCCTAATAATGAGTAATAACCGTAGCCTCGGGTCGCTTACATTATCAGAAGCATTTTTCGCTCTTTGTTCATCCTACGTCTTGGTAATACATCTTCACTCTAACGGACTTGCAAATACAAACTTTATAAGGAAAGCCGGATTAGGACGTAAATAGAACTATCCACAAATCTCCTAAGTAATACCTTTTTAATGGGTACTTACCGAAAGCTAGGGCCTCAGCCGTCGCCCAATCGATCTCCATTCCGTTAGCGAGTTTAGCCAAGCGGTTTTTCACATGTGTCTTTGCGAGATGAGGGTGAACATTCTGTAAACAAATAATCCATGTCTCTTAGCAACTGTTATTATTGCCACTTGACTGCCTTGGTGGTCCAGTGGCTACAGTATACGCCTGCTGTGCACGAGGTTGTGGGTTCGATTCCCACACAGTACAAAACTTTGTGTGACCCACAAAGAGCTGTCCTGAGTCTGGGTGTAATTTGTGTCCGTTAATTGTATGTTTGTAAAGTCCCCCGCGCAACAGAGCTTGTTCTCTAGTGCGGGATTTGTCTTTTAAAAAAAAACAAAAAAACCTTAATTGCGTAGAAGCAATTTTCTACATTCGTAAGTGATTCAATGAATTAAGTTGCTTTTTCATCATGGTGCAGTGGTGAGCAGAAACAGAGATAAGTTATGAAACTATGGATCTATTACCACCAAGTCTAACTAAGCTTAGTTGGCTAGACTTAGTGGTGTAGGAAGTGTAGTGTGTGGAAGATAAGATATAATATATCTTAAAATAGGCATACTGTTTCCCGTTATGAGCACGCACTCCTTGCGAGTATGGAAAAGATTTGCTTCATAAAACTCTTTGCCATCAATACGAACTTTTTGTATTTGATTCTAGGGTGTTGTATGTACACGTACAATACTGTGATCGGGGTCTACTGTAAGGCGGAGATCCCTCTGCAGAGCAAGCCCGACTTGCTCCGTTGTATGTTTGACGTACCTCCAGAGGCGGATTAAAGGTTGACAGCGCCTTACGCATAACAACTCATCAGCTCCTCTAGACAAGTGGCATAAGCGATAGTCGAATCGAAAAGTCAAAAAAGCAAATGTATGGGATTTGACGTAACTATACGGCATTGTATCGTAAACTTACGTCAAATCCCATACATTTGCTTTTTTGACTTTTCGATTCGACTACCGTTTTTACCACTTGTCTAGAGGCTCAGCTCCCTCCTGGCTACCGTATATTATAACTACTTTATTATTTTGCAAATAAACTATGTTATAGTTTAAGATTTAGAGATACAATTTCATAACAGTTTTTTTGTTTTAAAACACCGCCATTGTGCCTAGTTTGCCTTGGGCATAATACGCCACTGAACATCCCTTTTCCCTCTCTCTCTTTTCGTTTTCCTCGCTTCTGCTAGTAGAAATCTAGCTTTATTCAATTTGTTACCAAAGCTAACTTACTATCAAAATTAAATGCTATGTCAAACACATCCATAACTAAATTACCCCGCACATCTCTGACGTATCCTTAACCCTTGACTTGATTGACGTTTAGATTGATTCGAAACTAGATTTATGTAATATATCGCTTTCGTGGAATACAAAATACGTTACTACTCAGAATATGAAACCACATTTCATAACGCCTGTATCGTTATGGAAGATTTGGCAGAGGTATGATAGGGCACAAATTTGAATGAAATTAAAAATATGTCTTTTCAATATACCTACTAATATTATAAAAAGACAAGATTTGTACTTTTATTAATTTATTATATTACTGCAAGCTATTTATTTACATCTATATATACAATATACCTAATATAAATATTTTTTAAGAAGTGTAAATACACTTCTTAAAAAAATAAAAAATAAATACACGGAAAAAGGCAGGGACTGCTTAAAAGGCGTCATAAAATTCCTCCGCATCGACGTCTACTGGAAACGTGCCCAGAAGACTGGCAGCATTGCAATAAATACTCACTACCACTTCTTTTTTAAAAAGACAACTCCCGCACTAGGGAACAAGCAATGTGAACTTTACAAACATACAATTAACAGACCCAGACTCGGGACAACCATTTATGGATCTCACAATTTTTTATTCTGTGTGGTGTGTCTGATCGAACCCACAACACGCCGCGCAGTGGGCCACTGAACTAACCATGCAGTTACTGCCCACTGAGGCAGTCATACATTTTTATTACCAGAGTAACACAAAGTCTAAGTCTAGATATCTGTACGAGCAGATTTACCACACATGTCTTAAGGCCCTGATGATTGTATTTCCTGATTGGGAACAAACTCAACGCGCTAGTACAGAGTAAACCGTTAAACAAGAAGTGAATTGGAACAGTAACGATCAGAATTTGTGTCCCCTACACTTACGAGGTCAAAGGTGGAATTGTTTTTTGTATTTATGACGCGATAAGTGTGGAGTGTGCTTGTGGATACGATAATAACGAATATAGAATATAAAGAACTCGATTTTGTAGTGTTTGTTTGATTTTCTGTGTGTGTATGTTTACTTTATTTTTTGTGTTTAGGTGATGGGGTAGTATTATGTCAAGTTGTTTGGCTGCTGGTAGATCAGACGTAATAGAAAAAATATTGATTTTGGTATTTTACAGACAGTAGGAAGCAGTAGTCTGTTAAATATGTATATCTATTTTTAAGTTAAAATTCATTATAAAAAAATATATATTGAAACATCGGTGATAAACCCTCTCTAAGAAGGAGCTTTTTATTAAATTAAAATTGAGTTTTGAATCACCAAAGTTTCCTGATTTACAATTTCATGTTGTTGTTACTTCTCGTCTGTTGATGCAGTGGTTAGAGACCCTGACTGCTAAGCCGGAGGCTGTGCCATAGTACAGATGCTGCCTAGTTTGTGATCAGATCAGAGAACTTACACAGCCATATGGCTGTGTAAGTTGTCCCAGGATATGATAATTATTAATTAATGCCTCAGGCATGTTCGCAGATGCACACACAGACAGTTTTGAAGCGATTAGGCGTAAACGCGCTGCTTCGCTACTGGAATAGTGGATACGCGGTAGTTCTATTAGCAACCTGAGGGTCATTGCGTCCAAATATGATATAATCCAATATAGTCCAAATATAATTTATGATAGGGCTATCATAAATTATTTATGTAAATTACACGTAAGTACTAACATAGCTAGGAAGGTCTATTGTATACTAACAAAATATTATATTATGGAATAATCTCTGAAATAAACATTATTATTATCATACGTTTACATAATGGGTAGGTACTTTAAAAGAAAAGATACTTACTTTTGTTTGTAATAATAAAACTTAAAACTAACTGCACCTATTTTAAAAATTCTTGCACTTATAGAAAGCTACATTATCAGCGGCTCTTTAGTAAACTGATCCCGCTCGAACTGATCCCGCGGGATCAGTTGACCTAATGTATGTATATTTTGAATTGGTCAACTGATCCCGTTCCATAAATTTTATAATTTGTATAGACACCGAGAAAAGTGTTAGACTACTAAATATCGCCCAAATAATATTTCAGTTCACTTGTATTACTCTCTAGTTAGATGGGTATAGCTTAATTTTGTATTTTCATCTGGCAGAACTAAATATAGTTACGATCTTTCGACTCGAGAGGCGGGCCGTGGGCACGACAGCAAATATATTTTTCTACTGGGCACTAAATACGTTAAACGTTTTCTGCACGCCTGTACACATATATAAAAATATACAATAGAGTTTTGCCTGATTTAAAAGCGGGACCAGTTGACAAAAGAAAAGTAATAAAATTATTAATTTAGTCAACTCATCCCGCGGGATCAGTTTAGAGCGGGATCAGTTTACTAAAGAGCCTATCAGCGAGTAGGCTATATTTTATTTTTTTTATATTAAAGGGTCCTTACGATAACTATAAAACGCGTAGCCGGCACGCTCCGCTAGTCTAAACTAATATTATAAAGTGGAAAGATTAGATTTTTTGTTTATTTGTTACGATTTAACTAAGAAAACTACTTAACTGATTTTAAAAATTCTTTCACCATTTCAAAGCTACATTATCAGCGAGTAACATAGGCTATATTTTATTATGAAAAAAGTTACGAAGTCGCTATGAAAACGAAATAAATGACCACCCGTGTGAGACGTGCCGATAGTATAGAATAAAAACACACTAGGTACACAAAATACTACTTACAAAGCCATCAGGTATAGAGACAGACGCTCGGCCGATAAGATTCAGCATGTTTGCGTCAACTCCCGTGTCCCACGTCTCAACAGCTTTAGGTGCCGGCTTCATTCCTGACCATTGTTGTTGGTAATATGATACCTGGAAACGTTAGAAAATAGTACAGAATAAAGTTGAATAAATAAATCTATGGGGTTCTTCAAGATAGGAGTTATAATGTTTTTAAAGGGTCGGCAAAGCGCAAGTGATACCCCTGATGTTGCGAGCGTCCATCCGTAGGCTACGGTAACGGAACTCCATAATAAAATAATGTAATCTAGCTATGGTTGGGCTTATTTGAATGGCCATGAGATGCACTTTTGCTGTAAGTGATCAAATTAAAAAAAAACATCTTAAAGGGAGGAAAAGTGAGATAAGAGGTTGTATGAAAGTTCATCCTGTTTAAATACGTTAGACTTCGGATTTTAAGGTTTTTGAAAATTCTACAAGTTGCCGTATCGAAGTCGGTTTTTTTTGTTAAAATTATTTATTTGTCAGTTTATTGACTGTTTTTATTTTTATTCGTTAAGGAGATTATGGAACACCATGCTTGCAGTACTAGGGGCATTGCTGGCATGTTGCCGATCCAAAAAATTAATACCATTGTTATATAGGCTTATCTCAAGGATAGGAAAACTTTTCTTTTTAAAATGCATTCCTAAATGAGTACTTACACAACTACATCATTGTGTGTAGTTATTTAGTTTTCGTCTTCTTTAATATCCTTCCTATTTCTCTCTCTAAATTTTTAAAATTTTCAATACCTAGATACTTAATTGATTTGCTTAATGCGAAACGTATAAACTTGCCAAAGTTCATCGTTAAGTGCAGTTAAAATACTTAACTATAGTTGAGAAAGATTAATTGGTCTAGACTGTGTACTTACTAAACTAATAAATATAGTTAACAATGCAACTAACTGTGTAGCGAATGTTAATAGTTATCATGAATCCATTAGATAAGTTTCACTTTGTTATTTATTAAGGTTTTATCTTTATTTAGTATACCATTCTAAGATCTAACTATTGATTCTTATCCTCTGCATTTCAAAAGGTAATACGTAGCTAATAAAATAATAATAAAATAATCTTTTTAGCAAATAATCGAGCTTATTTAGCCATTTGTTGCAAATTTACGTCGACGGTAATGACAAAACTTTGTGTGATCCGCAAAGAGTTGTTCTGAGTCTGGGTGTAATTTGTGTTTGTTAATTGTATGTTTTGTAAAATCCCCCGCGACACAGAGCTTGTTATCTAGTGCGGGAGTCGTCTTTAAAAACAAAAAAAGAATTAACGCGCCGCGCCGGTTGGATTTCCACTAGGGACCAAACTTTGTATGTTCCAAAAATGATTGAAAACTAAGTGTACCTTGTGTCTGTGAATTGGATGTTTGCAAAATCCCCTGCGACACAGTTGTACGTGTAGCTTATTCCCTAGTACGGGTGTTTTATATGCCTTGGGGCGGTAAATTATACGAAAGATCACCTCAAGCCATAAACGCTCCCCTCCCTGCTAGGCACGGGTGTCCTCCATACACTCCTACTATACCACGCTGGCCAGACGGGTTGTAATAGGGTTGATGTCCCTCTCCCCTTGAGAATACCAGCGTTGTGGTCCAGGCCACAACATTAGAGCTGACGCAGGGGCCCTATTTTCTTACTTGTATTAAGTTTTATTAAATGTAGTAATTATAAGTTGTATTTAATGTAAGAGCAAATATTTTTTCTTTCTTTCTTTCTCTCTTACAGTAGATATTATCTGCCCGAATTAAACGATTCCTACGACTCTTAGTCGATTCTTAAAGTATAAACAGACGATCAAACCACGAACATGGTGCGCTCCGAACCATATTATAATGATACTAACTGTTACCCGCGGCTCCGCCCGCGTGGATGTCGGTTATCGCTGTAAAATTTCATCCAGATCCGTTCAGTAGTTTTTACGTGAAAGAGTAACAAACATCCATCCATCCATTCTTACAAACTTTCACCTTTATAATATTAGTAAGGATTTATAATAATAATGTCCGGCGGACCGTGCACCACACGAGCGAATATGGTTCGGAGCGCACCATGTTCGTGGTTCGGCCCGAACCAAGTTCGATCGTCTGTTTATACTTTTACGACACCCTCGGGATGGAGCGAGGTGCTGACATATGTATTCTAAATGATATTCATGGTACGTTTCATCAAAATACAAAACGTGCAAAGATAGGGACGGAAATAAATATAGCTATAAACATAATTTACAATATTACTTAATCATCTCTTTTAAGTGAAGATGATACATCCCCGCGGCCGTACTTAACATATCCTAAGAGCTTTCTTCACAAAATAAAGAGAGAGAATTTGCATAATTCATGAGTTTAATTTCATGACGTAAATGAGTATATTTTATCTTACACAGTATGCGTGGTTTGGTATTAGAATATTTATTTTATACGAAGCCGCTTAGGGATGAAAAAGGTACGTAATGGGTATTTTCTTTGGTATTTTAGGTAGACATAGTATTATGTACGGTGGGCAACGGAAATGGCTGTACAGGGCTGTATTATTGTATTGATATAAAGCTAATTAACAAAATAGAAGAAAAGAAGAGCGTTTCGTACATAGAACTATAATGTCAACTTAAAAAAATGAAAGCTTTTGGTTCAAGCGCATTTTGTTTAGGTCCTTTTGAGAGTTACAAAGCGCTTTTTTTAAGCTCAAACTTACAATAAAAATACTGAAAATATTTTTTTATACTACCAAGGTGGCAAACAAGCATACGGCCCGCCTAATGGTAAGCAGTTACCGTAGCCTATGGACGCTTGCAACACCAGAGCCTCTAGACAAGTGGCATAAGCGATAGTCGATTCGAAAAGTCAAAAAATAAAATGTATGGAATTTGACGTGAGTCGATTTAATGTCGTAAACTTACGTCAAATCCCATACATTTTCTTTTTTGACTTTTCGATTCGACTATCGTTTATGCCACTTGTCTAGAGGCTCAGGGGTATCACTCGCATGCTATAGTCTCCAATTATATTAATAGAATAGTAAAACGCAAGCTTACCTCAGGTTTATAAGTAGGAACCATTTCATATTGAGATTGTAAATAGGCAGTATATGCTGTTGAAATGTCCTTAACTTCATCTGATGTTAAAACTCCGTTTGATGTTAACTTATCAGCGTATACATCGGGTATTGATCTGGGGCAGAATAATAACAAAGATTGATATAAATATCTCTTTATTAGTGTGCAATGAAGAGTTTTCTATCTAACGCTCTGAGTAATATTAAGCGTTTGCTTGTTTTTTATACTTATTCGGTGGCGGACAAACAGCCCGCATGATGTTAAGCAGTTACCGAAGTTTATAGACGCTTGTGTGAAATGTGTTTTTACACCAGGGCTTTAAGATGGAGTATCCCTGGGATAGGAAAGTATATATTTCAAAACGCATTCCTGCATGAGCTCTGCAGACCTGAACTCAGACACAGAAACACAATTAAACAGCTATGTGAAGTGTATAGTATTTGGCTATGGTCTTCTGTAAGATGGAGGTCTTCCCCAGATGGACAATACGCTAGTGCCTTCATCATCATCATCATCATCAGCCTATCGCAGTCGACTGCTGGACCATAGGCCTCTCCAAGGGCTCGCCACCGCTAGGTGGCGAGCCCTTGGAGAGTTCCTCGGCTTCTCGCATCCAGCTACTGGTAAAACCTTAGCTATAATTACTACTCTTAAATTCTGCTTTTGAAAATAGTGACATCTGTGTTATCTATTTTGCAACTACGTTATTCTTCTATATGACTTTGCCTTTAGTCTCATAGATGGCGCCACAGAATAAAAGAATACTTACTTTCTACTATGTATTAGCTGATACATCAACGGATTGGTGAAGGTCGGGTCGTCAACTTCGTTATGACCCCAACGTCTGAAGCAGTTGTAGTCAATGAACACATCCTTGCGGAATCTCCTCTGGTACTCGAATGCGATGTTTGTTGCCTTTACCACCAACTGCAAAGAAAAAATAATTATCTTTCGCGATAAAAATAAAAAAAGCCTTATATTTTAGGGAAAATACAGAATATTATAATGTTCTCTCTTAGTTTAAATTTTGATTTTTATCTTAGCTTACTTTTTTTTTATACTACCAAGGTGGCAAACAAGCATACAGCCCGCCTGATGGTAACCAGTTACCGTAGCCTACATATTTTTGTAGTTTTTATACAATAATGTTTTTATAAAACAAAAAAATAATTTGTTGTTCTTATGCTATGCTAAGTTTCTAGTCTATAATAATAACTATGTAAAAAGATTTTGTAGTTGGTGCCAGTATAGAATTTTTATATTTATTTATATATTCTATACTGTGCATTAACTACGATATACTCATAATTTAATCCTGATCGCTATCATAGTCCAGCTCCGTTTTCCACTGCGAATGGACGAAGAATTAAAATGTAATGTAAATTGTATATCAGTCTTTTTTCAAATAGGAATCAAAAAACGCCAGGCAGTTGCTAGTTGCAATCTTATGTAAGTTACATTACAATTATGCTATATATTATTGCAGCCACATCACCGTATTCACAGTAATAAATGCCTAATCCTTTTTTTATTTTTAGTCATAAAAGATGGAAATATATATCTAGGCAGTGCCGGATTTACGACTGCAGGCGTCCTTGGTCAAAGACCTACCCCCCCGACCCCCTCCCAAATTGAAGGTAAGCCCGGCACAGAATTTGATAGGCCTGATTTTGTTTGTCTTGATCGTTTTTGTTGGTCTTGACTAAACTTAAAGAGGGGCGTCGAAGGGCGTCTTTTACAATTGCTCCCTAAGGAACGTCACCCTACTGCGCCCCCCCGTAAAGCCGGCACTGCCGCAATGGTGTACAATTCGCTTTAATTTACATATTTCATATGCAGATGAGCAATCGTTTGCTGCATTCAGCTACCGAAACATCACTGCCATTGTTTTATGTGTGAAGTTTCATCGTTATATTTTGCAAAAGCGACAATGTTAAAAATTGCATTATTAATGCTATACAAATTTTAGAGAGGCTCTTAGCCTAATGGCCGGGTGCAGCTGGGTGCAAAATGCATCGGCTTCTTGTACCCAGCTGTCTTGCTTGTCTCTCGGTCATTGGCACTAAAAGTATCATTGGATACTTGCTGATGATGATTATGATAATGTTTTGCAAGCATGATGTCTATTTGTATTATTTGTGTTATTGATGTCTTTAATTATTGTAATTGGTGTATTAACCGTTTTAATTGAAGTAAATAAATAAATAAATGACATCGTGTGTTTTTCCTCGAGAGCAAGATGTATTTTACCTGGGTGGCAAACTGGCAAACAAGCATAGGGCCCGCCTGATGTTAAGCAGTTACCGTAGCCTATGGACGCTTGCAATATCCGAGGTATCACTTGAGGGTTGCCAATCCATTTATTTACACCAGGGCTTTAAGATAAGGTATCTCTGGGATAGGAAGACGTTTTTTTCAAAATGCATCCCTAAATGAGCGCTGGCGACCTGTAGACTAAAACAAAACTATACCACTGTGTGTAGTTATTTATCTGTGGTCTTCTGTAAGGTGGAGATCCTTCCCCAGTCGGGCTTGCTCGCTAGTATGGTGTCTTACCTCTCTTAAGATAGAAGGGTAGGGCACCATACTAGATAGAGATACGTCAATAGCCTGAAAATCGTCCTAAAACTTTTCTCACAAAAATACTTACTTCTGGGTTATCGCCATTGACATGTATAACCGGGGCATATATAGCCTTTGCTAAGTCTGTCACGTACCGGCATGAGCGTCCACGTTCAGCAGGTAAAGTGAAACCTACCTGAAACGAGTTAGAAATACTTTAATACATTTCTGGATATGTTTTGAGGAACATTTTTGGGCTCTTTAAAAAATTGTGGCAAATTAAATGGTGGTGCTAATGACAGCAGTACATAGGTCTAGGGTTTAATCCACTAGTCCGGTGGTGGTTTACTTTTTTTTTATAAAGGAGACTTTATAAAAAGAAAAGATTGAAGAAAAAAAGAATGGCACTATTGTACAAGCCATGTGTTGTGAGGATCTTTACAAACATACAATTTACAGAAACAAATTATACCCAGGCTCGGAACACAAATTTATGGATCACACAAGTATTTGTCCCGTATAGGAATCAAAACTTTGACCTCCGGCTTAGCAGTCAGGGTCACTAACCACTAGACTAACAGGCCAGTCAATTTTCTGTCAAATTATGAGCATCAGTTCATCATCAGCCTGAAGTTTAAATTTTAGGTCAGGGTTTGGCAATAAGCTCGCCACTTTTTAAATTGAAACAAACATAGTAGACGATGCGTAGTTGTTATAAATTACTGCGTACCCCCAAGAAAAATGCGTGTTCCTATAAAAAAAAATAAACTGGCAAACAAGCAAAAAGGTTAGCCTATACTATGAATGCTTGCCAAGGGTATTACTTGCGTGTTGCCGACCCATTTTTTTACACCAGGGCCTTTCATTTTAAAGCCTAAGTAAAATATCGAAAATCATCATTTCTAAATGAGCGCTGGAGATCTGTACTCACACATAAGAACACAACTACACCACGTATGTGTATATGTATGAAGTTATTTGGCTGTGGTCTTCTGTAAGGTGGAGGTCCTTCCCCAGTCGGGCTTGCTTGCTAGTAAGGTGACCTACTAATACCAGGAGATAAAGTCAAATGGTAGAATCTTACTTGATTATTGACTACAACGTGTAAAGACCCTCCAACGTTGAAGTGTGGTGCTTGTGATAACATTAGAGTTTCCTGATTCACTCCTTGACCCGTGAAAGCAGCATCACCGTGTATCTATGAAACAAGTGGAAATAATACTACTTATTAATAAATATGACAGTATGGTTGAGTTGAGTTAGAAACTTGGATGTTTCTAACTCAATTACGCCGGAGCAGCTGAATAGATCTGGATTAAATTTAGAGCAGAGATAGCTTGGAATATAATTAAAATTGGCGGCTGAAAAATAAGTGTTCCTTGGGAATTGTGCACGTGGGCGTAACCTTAGATTTTTCGTAGATTGCTTATTATTGAAAAGTGAAAACTGCTATTTTGACTTTTTAATACTACATCAATGGCAAACAAGTAAATAATGCCGGCTTGATGATAAAGTTTTGTGATGGGATATCCCTGGGATAGCAATTATTGCGCGTAAATACAAGTCTCAAGAACTTGAACTAACTGTGTGTTGTAATTTGTCTGTAATCTTTTGCAGGTTCCTTCCTTAATCAGGGTTGATCATTTATATGATGGCCGACCTCTATTTAAACTATATAATTTATGTATAAAAAAGGTATTTATGCACTCATAAATATGTATGTTTATATTAATATATAATAGTTAATAAGTCCATCCTAAGGTTGTCTGGAAGAGATCGCTCTTAGCGATAAGACAGCCCATTGTACCTACTTGTTTAATTAATTCTTATTGTAATTAGTTTTAGTACTTATGTGGTGTACAATAAAGAATATTTTATCTATCTATCTATGTTTATGATAGTATACATTAGTTATTAGTTCTATAAGTAATGACTCTATTTTATTTTTCTCCCTCAACTTCTTTATGCAATTGTACACTTCGTTTGCTCTCTTCTCTTTATCTTTTCCTCTACCACTACTAAGGTTTGCTGGTAGAAGACTCATTATGAGCTTTGTACATTATATTTTCTTTATATATTGATTTAATGTTTTATTTAGTGAGTACAATTAAGAATTTAGAATTTAAATTGTCTACCTACCTGTACATTTAATACTTTATCACCCATTCTTGAACTGCCATCCTCTGAATAATCTCCTTCTTTTAAACTTAGTTGTCTAGATCTAGCTTTGCCCATTGATACTGGATTGGCTGCCTGGAAAATAATAGAGATTTAATAAAACACCTGTGAATTTTAAAGCTTTCTTTAATATTGTAGCAAAGAACTAAATGGCGTTTACCTCTAAATGTGACGGGTTGTTCAATAAAGAAAATCTGACTGTTTTATTATTTACTGTAATGTCTTCTGAAATACCTGAAATTCAAAATAATATTACTAATAGTTTTTTTTTTTTTTTTTTTTTTTTTTTTTTATCAAAGACTACTTCCGCACTAGAGAACGAGCTCTGTGTCGTGGGGAATTTACAAACATACAATTAACGGACACAAATTACAACCAGACTCAGAAAAATTCTTCATGGGTCACACAAAGTTTTGTCCTGTGTGAGAATCGAACCCACAACCTCGTGCACAGCAGGCGCATACTGCGGCCACTGAACCACCGAGGCAGTCAATAGTATTGTACCATACGAACGTCAACCGGTTAAATAGCGGTAAACCAGACCACAATAAAAACTATTGTTACCGCGATGCACAATAATAACAATCGATTACCAATTTTCGTTGATAAAATCGAAAAAGTAAATATAGAATCTTATTCTATTAGTCTGAGTATAGAATTAACTAATTCATAATCCATTATAAACGCGAAAGTCTCCTTGTTTTCTATTCACAACTAAACGGCTGAACAAATTGTAATGAAATTTGTTAAGGAGATAGAGAACATCCTGGGGAGGACGTAGAGCACTATTAATCATGATAAACGACAATCACGCGGACAAAGCCGCGGGCAACAGATAGTAATAATATAAATAGTTTTCGCCAACGGTAGAAATATATAATATGTGTGTACGTGATTTCTGTATACAATTCACTCATGTTAGAGCGAGTTTACTCCTTTATTTGTTTGCATAAAATGAATGAACAAATAATATTCGTAAATAGAGTTTCAGAATCACAGATTTTATGAAACTTTATAAAATATATCACGTTTTTGTTTAAAATTCATTTTGGTCCGTTCCATTAATTGAATCGTTCCAAATCGTGCCACCCGTAGCTCAGTAAAGATTGTATTTTATGATATTTAATACTTACGCGTTTCAAATTCTATTAATTGATATTTATTTTGTTTCGATTTCAGGTTTGCTGAACTATATAAGAATAAGTACTTTGATTACAATGAATATTATCCTACTGATATTATAAACGTGAAAGTTTGTAAAAATGGATGAATGGATGGATGGATGTTTGTTACGTTTTCACGTAAAAACTACTGAACGGATCTGGATGAAATTTGGCACAGAGATAGATTATGGTCTGGAATAACACTAACAATAGGCTACTTTTTACAGCGATAAACGACATCCACGCGGGCGGAACCGCGGGCAATAGCTAGTACTAAATAATAACTTTTGTAAATGAAAATAATTTCTCGTGTGAAAATGAAATGAAAGCATGAAAAGTTAGCTACTATTTCAAGGTTATTTAGAGAAATTAATTATATTGAAAAAAGTTATATACATATTTAATTAATACTTACTTAAATGAGTTGAAATATCACAAGCTGCATTTGCTTCCTCAGGGAATTCTGGTTTCCCACTGAATTTGTGGAAGATCTTAACTGGTGGACATTGGAGTACGCCACTAAGTGCGTTTAGTTTACCACGGTGAGCCATCGCTAAAATTACTTGTTCTACTCCTTCTGCAATAGAAATAACAGCATGAAATTTAAAAGAGGGAGAGAGAGCTATATCATCACAATTCTGATATCTTGTAGGATTAGACAGAACTAACCTGAAAATTTCGACTTTCTGGCAGTATTCAGACCGAATCTATAAGGGTAAAAACACGACGAAACTCTAATGAAGTCACAACATCTTATGATATCAGAGGAATTTCCTACCACGTACGATTAGCTTGTGAAATGAGCTCACTGCCGAGGTTTTAAGTAAATAATGAGTTAAAAGTTAATTAATAGCACAGTAATTAGTGTTTAATATATAATTAATACATTAATTTCCATCTAAAACAAATGCCTAGCCTTTAATTGCCGCTGTTGTACTTATTGTGAATAAGTTATAATTATTTGTATTTACAATTAGTAAGTAAGCTAACAGAAATATCAGGAGAAATATTAAGAAACGAACTAAACATATAGGTATATTGTTATATCATAGTGTAAATAACTCTTTAACTCTTTCATATACGAGATCTTTAGACTGTGTTTATATTATGTAGTAATGTTTTTAGAAACAGAAGTGGCAAACGACTTCGTTTGCTTTCACTTCCTTTTTTTCTGTACAGAAAAAAAATCTTTATCTAAATCCTTTCAGTGAAATACGTTGAAATACGTAGGTTTAAAGTTTCCCCACCGAAAAAGGAAAAAGGGAAGCTTTCGAGACCTATGTCCAGTAATGATCGTAGATGGATAGGTAGAAAACTGTTTATTGTACACTAATTACGTTTTTGATACAAAGAATTTATCTTTTACTCAGTTATGTATAATGTGTGAACGCTATAAGACAAAGATTGCATAAAAGCATTTACTATGCTTTTATGCAATCTTAAAAAAAAATATACTATAAAAAGTAATACCTTACCGGTTGTAGTCAATCTAAATAATGTAGAGAAGAAAGTAAGAAGAGATTCAGCGCCTTCTCCACAATATCTTTTCACCGTAGGGTACTTTATACTTAGGAATTTGTCCCACGCTTGGGAATGGAGTAACTCCTTCACAATCTCTATCTGTCGAGTTTTGTCCACAGGGTCTACACCGCTCTCTATGCGTTGGGCAAACCATTCTCGTTCAGCTTCTGTCTACAAAAATATTTAATTGATTAGAAAAACTACAATAATGATATTTTTAATTTCATAAATGTTAGCAAAGGTTTTTACAAAGTCGGCAAAAAGCGAATGACACGCTTGGCAAGCGTCTATATGCCACGGTAATTGCTTTTTTTATACTACCAAGGTGGCAAACAAGCATACGGCCCGCCTGGTGGTGGCGATGGTAAGCAGTTACCGTAGCCTATGGACGTTTGCAACACCAGAGGTGTCACTCACGCGTTGCCGACCCTTAAAAACCTTATAACTCCTTTCTTGAAGAACCCCATCCTATAGTCTCTTGGGAAAACCTCGGCAGGGAGCTTATCATCATCATGGTTACCATCAGATTAGTTGTATACTGGTTTGCCTCCTTAAAAAAACAGCCATGTCTTGTTTGAGCCTATTCATATATCGTTTATTATTAAACATAGTATAGCGAGTGAGTCACACTACGATTTCTCTCTTTCTGTCCTCAGTAACTTGTCATTCGAAAGAACAGGACAAAGCATGGCGTAACTATACACTGGCTACCCCACGTTTATTAATAAAGACCATAGTGTCTTATTTTTGTGAATAAATCTTTCGAATTAATAATGTTATCATATTTCGATTTTTGAACAATTGATGAAATACTGAGTTGATGTAAGAAATTGATACCTACTTAGTTATTAACTTCTGTTGTGTGTGTTTTAACATAATGGTTATCTTATCTGTATGTTCTTTCTATGATATCTAAACAATATGACTACAGATAATGTTTACTTCTTAAATAAACTCGCAAGCAATGAATCTGGTTTGTTTGTACTACGTTGTATTTTGAAAATAGCTGTATTAGCTTTTATTTCTATACTCTTAGTTCGTGTCTATTTAAGGTCTTAATCGTGTTATTATTTTTACGTTTTCATAGCATATGTCACCTAATTACGAACATCAACGACCTACGTTAAACTTAAAACGTTAGGGGGTTAACACGTGAGTTGTTCGAGGGAGAAAGACGGAGCTATATAGCGTGTATAGCTCCGTCCCTCTTGAACGTATGAGTCGTTTAATACGTCAAGGTTGGCCCCCAGGTATAAGAAATGTGTAATAATATCACGATTTAGACCAGTTGTCCATAGTAGATACTAAGAAGTATAGTAACTGCTAAACCCACAGAAATGGATCGAGATCCTGATCCTGATCTATTTCTGTGGCTAAACCGGAGGTCGGGTTCGATTCCCACCCAGGCAAACATTTATGTGATGAGCACGATAGTTTGTTCTATGTCTGGGTGTAATTTATCTATAATATGTATGTATTTAAAAATATATAAGTATGTTTATCAGTTGTCTGGTTGCTACAGTACAGGTTCTGCCTAGTTTGGGATCTGATGGCGACGTGTAAGTTATTCCGAAACATTATTATTGTGATAATTTAAAATGTTATATTAGTTCTGCCCATGCCAAGTTTTAACAAAATATATTTAATGATTGTGAAGCAAAACTTAGACAATTTGCATCTGCTCTTTGATGCAGTTTTTGTGTCCGCCAGTGTACATCTAGATAAAAATTAAAATTTCAAAGCGTCAAAAATAAAGACTACAAATTCGTTTAATATCTGATGAGATCGTGGCCAAAGGCGAGCTTTTGCCATTATGAAACAAAGGCAAATCAATGTAAATTTATCTTAATTTAACTGTTGAAAGTCGTCGACAGTTCCTTTGAAAGTTACATTTTGTTCGCAAGTACAATTTAAAATATTTATTTGATAGAAAACTGTCTAACAAAGCTTTTAAATAACACAGATGTCTTTAATCATTTTCAGATTAGGACGATGAAAAAGTTAGAATTTCAATTATTCATTTTTTAATTATAAAGTAGGTATTTATAAAATCGATATTGGAAATAGGATAATGATGTTAGCTAATTCGTTTACGGCCAGTCACCTGACAAGAAACTCAGGTCGCTTTTTATAATTGCTTCATAATTAGAATATCTTGTGTACTTTTTGAAGTTAAATCTTCTTAGCACTTTTTGGGTAAAAAAAAAACATGGATCTCGCGTCATTGTGTTCCACATTCAAAAATAATAATCTTCTCGATAATACAATTCAAAAGTTACTTAGGTTTCACTTCTATCGGCAGTCCCCAAAGGCTGCCCCGCATGTTTTTTTTGTACAATTTGTTACAGAATGCAAAGTGACAAAAAGAATAAAGTTACTTATATTTGGAAGAAAAAAACAAAAAATAATTTTACATCGGCCTCGAGCAACAGGAAGACAATTAGATCTATTAGATAAATGCCTATTAGTGTATTTGTACCTATAAATGGCTGCATTATACACTGCAATATATTTTACAGGCATTTATAGGGTTTCCACGCAACGCGGCAAAGGCACATATAAGAGCAACGTAAGTACGTTGTATGCAAGAAGTAATTTTTATACTACTTGGGTGGCAAATAAGCATACAGCATGATGTTAAGCAGTTACCGGACTTACTTGTTACCGACCCATTTTTTTACGCCAGGGCTTTAAGATGCATTTAAGATCCATGGTATCAAAAAGCACTCACGTACAGGAACACAGTACTATAGTATATTTCACATAGCATGGGTACTGTGACGTTAGGCATTTGAAGATAAATATCAATGAAAATGATAGACGATTAAATTAAAACCTATCGATTAAATACTGTAGACTTTTGATCATTCAATTGGCTAATTGGTTAGAATAACTTTTAAACTATCGCGTTGCATGATATACAATAATATATACTTCGGGTATTTATTCATCGCCCACAAATATTATACACCGATTGCCACTATTATACAAGAGTTGTGCGAGAAGCTATTGAAATTAAGAAATACAAAAATTTCAATAGGGAAGACGGCTTCAAGCTATCTCCAACATGGAATCCAGTGATTACAATTACGAAACCTCGCCTGGGTGCACAGTCGGAAAACGCTCGGAATACGGACAGCTTCCATAATACACTGTGAGTGTAGTGTGTGACGGTTCGTGGAGAAATAATAATGTGAGGGAAGAATTAAATGATTCTACCTCACAAACGGAGTCCTGACATCGCTTCACCAGTCAGCTTGTGACCACGGCCGGTGCAACCTGGTCGAAACGTCAAGCAATCTAAAGGTAAATAAAGCATGATCGTGTTAATACCCGAAGTATATATTATTGTATAATTGATTAGAGATTGATTCCATCATTTTCTTTTATTTTCATCGTAAAATGTTAAACACCACAGTACCCATGCTATGTGAAATACACTATACACACCGCTGTGTAGTTTTTTGGCTTTGGTCAAGGTCATATATGATATTTTTATTGTTTTGTAGGTACAATAAAGAATTAGGAAAAATACGCGTCACACACTCTGCCGCATTGTCCGGAACAGTGTTTTCTCCGCCTTCATCATCATCATCAGCCTATCGCAGTCTACTGCTGAACATGGCCTCTCCAAAGAGTCCAATCCACTCTAAACAGTCACAAATATTGTCTACTCACCTCTAAATAAGAAAACTCATACGAGATAGGTCCACAGTATATCCTTTCCAGTTCATCAACCAATTTCTGAACTGAATATTTGCCATCATAGCCGTACAATAACCCTGAGTCCACGGCATCTTCAGAGCGAAGACCATACCTTGTTATGTTTAATTCTTTGACGGTTCTAAAATTATATTTATGGTATTAAGTCTTTTGGCTAAAAGTTTAAAATTTAAAATTTAATCTATGGTTATTGGATTATATTGAATGAGGTCTTGGGAGAGGCGTTTGATAGGGTACACCTATTATAGTAGAACTTTTGAAGTAATAATTTTATATTGCATAACAACTATTAGCATAAACTCTTTTCGCAGAATATCGTTTGGCATAAACTCATTTAGCATACATTGAAACCCATAATTTTGTAAGTCAGAATCATCTGTACGCATAATTTTGGTATCCATAATAATCACAATGTATAATCATCACATCGCAGAAAGTTCAAAACCATATTCATCTTTTGGCATATATTTCTTATCCTTATCTATTTAAAAGTAGAACCATCATTTCGCATAATGCTTACAGCAAGAATCATATTTTATGATTATTGCAACAATTTAATTGTTTTTTTTTTAGTAATTGTAATAAATAAAAGTTGATTTAATGATAATTATTTGGTTTTTATATCCTTGCCCATGAGAGCATGTTCGTTTCTGGCACTCGCCGGCCGCTGCCACGGCACGCTCGCTTCGCTCGCTCGGCTCATGCATAAGAGGTCACAGTTCTAACCTAACCTAACCTACGCATTTTTAAAGAAGAAAGTAACCCAATCTATATTATTCTAATTGAAATTCTATGATCTTCATAGTATGCCTAGTCAAATTATGCCAAATAATCTGTACTCTAAATGAACGTTATGCTAAATGAAATTATACAAAATTTTAACTATGCCAAAGGTAATTATGACAATAAAAATTCTACTATCTTAAATGTATGCCATTCTAAATTCGGTCATAAGCACATTATGCCTAAAAATATTTATGTCAAATATTTTTTATGCCTAATAAATGATCGACTAAAGAAGTTTCTGCGAAGTCAGTTATCCCAAATAGGTTTCGGAGTATCAAGTTTCTACCAAATAGACCGCACCCCGTTTGATATAAGTTTCGGAATATAACCATCAAAGTTTGTCATGTTTTAAAGCTGACTATTTTTTGAAACCGTTTCCCGCTCTAGAAAAGCATATTTCTGTCGTGAGAGACTTTACAATCTAATGTGAGAATTGAACCCAGAACACTCGGAGTAGTGTTTGTGATCAGGTGATCACTTTCACCACTGGACTTTACGTACAGTTAAATTATATTTTTGGTAATAAATATAAATATAGGTAATTACCTATAACCAATATTTATGTATACTAATGAATTAGTGTAGTTACCTGTCTTCATTTTTATAATCGACATTATCGATCGTAGCCCTGAGATGACCATGAGTACGGTAAGCATTGACCAACTGTTGTGCTCTACAATTCTCGAATCGTCTTGTTAACACTTCTTCTGCGATCTCTAAATACAAAAAATGAGTTAATTAAAATATAAAGACAATAATTTTGTTTCTCAAAGGAAAAAAAACAATTGACGATCGTTCAATTTGTAATATTCTGTTAAAATTCCCGCGTTCTTGTAACAGAGAATATTTGAAAATCGAATTACGTACCAAAGAGGTTTTATTCTAATAAAAGGTTAACTTGATTATAAATTTATGCTTTTTTATTTTTTATTAAGTAAAAAAATTTTTGAATTTGTGTTCTATTATAAATAAATAACAAAATTAAATGCAACCTTTATAGTTCTGTTCTACTGCGGAGAATGGGTCTTCTCTTCATTATATAGACAGCTGAGAGAGTTAGACGTAAGGTACAAAAGATGGAATGTTATCTATGATGTTCGCATAAGGACAGATTCTCAAAAGGTCAGATTCTATATCAAGAGAGCAAAGAGGGTTTAGGCCTGTTACAAATATAGGTACATTATTACATTACATATTACATATATTGATAAACTATTTCTGTCAAGTCAATACTGTTGGAGCTACCTAATAAAATATTTCTTCGATTACAATTCAACAAGATCCAATTTGATAATCGCAGAGTAAAAACTGATGTAAGTATAAATATTAAAGATTATTATTGATTGCCTATAAGACCTTGGTTGCCTTATTGCCAAAGATAAGTTTATTACGAGAACAGTCAAATATTAATGATCGTTTATCAATATGACGATGTATGTATAAATAGGTTAGTTTCTTTAAATCTCCCAATTTTAAACTTTTTGTTGATATTCCTTCTATATCATTATCTATTTTCTCATATTTCTTATGCCCACTTAGTTGGGCATTTTTCGGGTTATTTTAAAGCCTATGAAATACAAATAATATGGCTTTCTATTGGTAAAAGTCAAAGTCAAAATCGGCTAAGTAGATCCAGAGATATAGAAACTGATATATTATTTCGATATAACAAGTAATTAAATTGTGCCCGTCTTCTGGGCACGTTTCCAGTAGATACCGAGGAATTTTATATAGCAGTTTTTTATTTTTCTAGTTGTAGAGCTAAGTTAACTGTTAAATATAGTTTTATTATATTTCATTATGGTGTACCTACTGTACATTATATTTGTTATCATAATATAACATAATCATAACACTCATAAGATATAGTACGATGTTATTGTATATATAAGTATGATTACCGGTCTCATTCACTTTCATCGGTCGATGTCCGAACACTCCAGTTCCAGAATGATACATCAACCGTTCACACGAGAACTCTTTCCATCTCATTAGCCGTCTCCCTCCCACTTTTAAACAATACATTATTCACTGCACTATGAACTAAACCACATTAAAAACAAATGAGCTGTATTTATGAGAACCACGTTTGTTTTTTTTGACAGTTGACAGTTGATCAAGGTGTTCTATATTTAAACATGATGCGCACGAGTGGATGACAACGCGGTCAGTCGTATACTGATCTAATCGTATGTAATTTCATTGATTGTTTACTTGTTATTTAATGTGACGTCGTATTTGTATGATCTCCGTATGTGTATGTGATAACGTATTTTAGGTAAATACAACGTACATTGGAATTTATTCGTTTAACATAATATGACATCATAGGATGGGCGTAGGGTCAGGAAGAGGTGTACATATAACGTTCAGGGGTGAGCCTATTGCTAGATTCATTCCATCACACATTTCCAGATTCCGGACTGATGCATACTAAGCATTTTTCATCGACAAAACCTAATACCACCAAACCTGATTGAAACATTTTTTTCAACGCATCACTAAATGAGCGCTGCAGACCTGTACTACACAGGAATACTACACCGCTGTGGTCTTCTGTAAGGTGGAGGTCATTCTCCAGTCGGGCTTGCTCGCTAGTATGGTGCCTTAACTCTCTTGAAATCCTACTAATATTATAAATGCGAAAGTTTATAAGAATGGATGGATGGATGTTTGTTACTCTTTCACGTAAAAACTACTTAAGTAGTTTGGATGAAATTTGGCACAGAGATAGATAATGGTCTGGAATAACACATAGGATACTTTTTACAGCAATAACCGACATCCACGCGGGCGGAGCCCACACATAATTAATTCAGTAAGATGTACCTAATAAAGATAAGAGATTGCGAAACAATAATTGTTGGCATAACAATATACTCGTTGAGAACTTAGCCAATATTTTGCATTAAATGTATTTAGGTAGTTTGTTTGGGACAAATAAAATGATAAATTTAAATACACGATAGCAATTTTATCTTATCGCTTTGGACGTAGCAACGGGTAAAGATATTTGACTTATAGCAAACTATATATGCCCCACAGTTAGGTACAGTTCTCCTCTTCTTTATCAAGTGGAACGATAATCCACGTATTTTACCGTAATGTGGGTTGATGGATCACACATGCCTTTATTTTTTTAGTAGGAGATGAGAGACACTCATAGCTACGTGCACTAGCTCTTCGGTAAACGATTAGCGGGTCACCGGTAATCCTATAGATGGGTGACCGCATAATGGTATTTTTTCTGACCGTCGCCGTGCTTCGGAGATCACGTTTTAAACTTAAACTCAAACTTCATTTATTCATTTAGGTTACAAAGTAACACTTATGAAGGTCATGAATTATGAATAAACCAGAAAGATGATGTCAGCAAAATTTTCCTACGGCTAGTTCGCTGACGTGGAGCCTTGAGAAGAACTAGCAAGAAAACTCAGGCCACTCTTTTTAATCGCCAGATAGTTACATTCTTTTGTAAAATACAAGTATGATAGCATGCAAGCTGATGCAGTCAAAACACGATACTAACTATATTGATAAAATAAGGTAATCGTACTTAGTACTGGTCGTGCGAGAAAATTTTTTTTATGGTGTTTTAAGTCCATCTCGACTGTTAACAGTCGCGACAGAGGCTGAAATAGGTTCACTGACCACTAGCCAACAAGCCAGCTCATAATAATCTATACTATATTATTTTAGGTAGTGGGTGACTAATCAAAGACCGTTTAACTAATTAAATGTTTATTCAACTGTTTGTCAGACGTAACAACATGTAATAGGCGACGCGACGCTTCAGACGTGCGCTTACTTATATCTAGGCGTTACATATGTATCTGTGTATGTGTGGGTTATCTAACCCCTACATTATAAAGAGGTTTCTAAAGGGTCGGCAACGCGCGAGTGATACCGTGTACCGTTGTTGCAAGCGTCCATAGGCTACGCTAACTGCTTACCATAAGGCGGACCGTATGCTTGTTTTCCTCCTTGGTAGTATAAAAAAAAGAGGTAAAGTTTATGACGTTGTAGGGGGTAATCTCTAGATATGCTGAACCGATTTTGAAAAATCTTTTACCAATAGAAAGCCACGTTATTTGTGTGTGTCTCAGCCTTTACTTTTTTTGACAATAATATAATGGGACCCCGGGAAATACCATCCGTGCAAAGTCGGGGCGGCTAATAGTATATATAGAACGTAATTGCATGTTAAATAAACTCTTTAATTACTTTGTAACGCTTTGCATGTGTCAACGTTAAGCGAATTTCGCTGTACTGCGTCTAAATTACTGTCATTATCTACATGGAACCATGTGAACTATATTCCTCCTCAATAAATTCAATCGTAGAGTAACAGCCCCTCTAGACAAGTGGCATAAATAGTAGCCGAATTGAATAGAATACAAAGCGTATAATAGAGGATTTAACGTTGGTCAACGACATTATATCGCAAATTTATGTCAAATCTTTGCTTTCTTGCTTCTTGTCTTGCTTTTATTGTATTCGATTCAACTACCGTTTTTGTAATTTGTCTAAAGGCGCAAGAAATACAACGTCAAAAGAAATCAAAGTAAAAACAAAAGAAACGTGTTAATCTTGTGTAAATGTATCAAGAGAAACGAACAACCTCTTTCCTTACAAAGTGGAAAAATAAAATACAATACTTGAGTGATAAATGCAGCTTGCAAGTTGTTGGTTATGTCATTACTCCATCTCGGGTACCCTTTTTTAGCAGGTAGGTATACATTTTATATGTTCAAAAATGATACAAATACAAATAAGCCCTCGCGGAGCGCCTGTCAGATTTTAAATATCAAAACTATTTTGTACAGAAAATAATTATGCATGAAAGGATGGTTGATAAAGTACCAAACTAAATATCCTTACTAATATTATAAATGTAAAAGTTTGTGAGAATGGATGGATGAATGGATAGATGGATGGATGGATGGATGTTTGTTACTCTTTCACGTAAATTGTTTCAAAAATCTTAACCTATCACAATTTAAAAGAAGACTTATGGACTTATTACTTGAAAAATGCTATTATTCAACTAACGAATTCATTAATGATAGGAATATTAAATATATTCCTATCATTAATGAATTCGTAGTAGTAGTAAGTAGTTAATAAATGCAATAATATGTTATAATTGTAATAATACATAGTTTAGATTATAGTTAGTAAGGAAAATATTTGTACACCAGAAATGGTAGGATATATGAAACCTAAAAAAATGTTAACACCGTATTGTACTATATTCTGACAAATAAATCTATCTTTATCTCTTTTTTATCTTTAAAAACTACTGAACGGATCTGGATGAAATTTGGCACAAAGATAGATTATGGACTTTTTGCAGCGATAACCGACATCCACGCGGGCGGAGCCGAGGGCAACAGCTAGTGATATTATAAAAAAGCAAAATATTGTTTTTTTTATACAAAGCGATCTTAGTTTAAATATTGATAAATTTCTTTAAAAATTGCCGTGCTGAGTGGGGAGAAAATCGGAGAGTTACCAGAGAGAAAATGTTACGGTGACTAGTCACCATGTCCCGACGCACCACCACGTCAAGTCGGTCTAACCCATCGCATTAGACATTTCAAAAGGAAACTCGACTGTATCTATAAATAACTAGCGGGACCTGGCAGACGTGGTCCTACCTGGAAAAGCTGATATACCGACAGCAGCGCCACCTACCGGGTCCAATTTAGAATCTTAACCACCCGAACACACACACAAAATTTCATTAAAATCAGCCGAGCCGTTTAGGAGGAGTTCAATTACAACGAAAAGTGGCATTGATTTTATATTTAATTAAAAAACAATGAAACAGAAGAATATCCATCTTATCCATAACGATAAGATTGATATTCTTCTGTTTCATTCATCTTATCCTTATCGATAAGATTGATATTCTTCTGTTTCATTGTCTTAAGTTTTTGGGTTTATGTTACAATAACATTTCTCCATTTTTAAAAGAGGCTTTTGCTTCCAGAATATTCTGGCTGGTTACTATCATAGCCTCCTGTATTTGCTCAGCCATGGTACTACAAGGAGCCTTGACGCTTTACACCTCCGGTGCTGTCTCATACTCCGTGGAAACTGATTATCTGGAGTTTGATACTCCGTTCCCCGCGCTGATAATTTGTGAATATGTCTTAGAGTCTTTATCAAACACGAAGCATATCTCTAAGTATTTAATTGAGTAAGTAATACAAGTTCTTTTTAAGGACCTTTTTATCCTGTGTAAGATTAAATATACATATAACAAAAACTGCCACCGATTATATGGCTCGCCAGATACTAAGCAGTTACCGTATCCCATGGACGTTTATAATGCCAGAAACATTATTTATTCGTGCTTAGTAAAAAAATGGCTTAATTGTTCTGCTGTCAATACAGAGCTTCCCAAGATGGTCTGGAAAGCTTTGTATAGAATTTGAAACTTTAAAATGTAGTATAAAACCTAGGCTTCTTTTCAAAGTTGAGTTATCTGAGCTATGATGTTTTAATATCAAACTGGCTTCAAAATCAAAAGGTTTTTACAAGATCAGAAGATAATGTTGCAAGCGTCTATAGACTACAGTAACTGCTTACCATCAGACAGGCTGCATGCTTGTTTGCCTCCATAGTAATTAAAAAACAACGATGTTGATCACGTTTTCCTTATATTATTATAATGCATGTACCAACAGAAAGTCTCTGTCTAAATTAGCGTTTGATTTGAGAAAATCTGTTTAAACTATAGATGACAGGTCTCCCGCTGTCCTCTGTCTGTCATCTGAGTCTGTCTGTCTATGAGAATTCAGCATTTGGGAAGTGCATTACATACTTTTTAGAAAGAATCTCCCGTCAAGGCTATTGCAGTTTGCTGGCGAAGTGAGCTACTGGAACAAAAAGTACTGCAACTCGTGTTTAACATGCAAAATGGGGTATTCATGTGTTGCCAACTTTCTGGATTTAGTCAACGATATTAGAAGGAAGTGTACTCAACTATTGAGGACATGCTCCTGGGATGATAAGCCATTTCCATGCTGTGAAAGGTAATTAGAATAAAATTGCAGGCAGGTAATAGTTTAAGAGAGGTAGGGCACCATACTAGCGAGAAAGCTCGACTGGAGAAGGACCTCCACCTTACAGCAGACGTACAAGTAGTATAAAAAAAAAAGTTAAATAACCCACAAAAGGAGAATTCCCGCTGTCGGCTACCGCTCGTATAGACTATGGAGAGAGCAGAGATGTTGCCTTCTTGCGCATTATATATTATGTAGTATCAAAACTGTCGACTTTCGTCACTGGGAACATCTCTGACGCACATATATTATATAATTCCCATCTCAGCATAAGAGAGGTAGGGGATCATACTAGTTAGCAAGCCCAACTGCGGAAGGATCTCCACCTTACAGAAGACCACAGCCAAATAAATACATACAGCGGTGTAGTTGTGTTCCTGTGTGTGAGTACAGGTCTCCAGCGCTAATTTAGGGATGCATTTTCAAATAAACGTATTCCTATCCCAGGAATACTCCCATATTAAAGTGGATCGGTGTCCATATAGGCTACGGTAACTGCTTAACATCAGGCGGGCCGTATGCTTGTTTGCCAGCCAAGTAGTATAAAAAAACTCCATTAGACGTCCACTGCTGGACATAGGCCTCACCCAAGGTTTTTCAAATCACTCGGTCCTGAGCTGACCTTGTCCATCGGTTGCTCGCGACCTTTACCAGGTCGTCGGTCCACCTTGTTAAAGGCCTGCTCTCGCTGCATCTTTATTATAATTTACATGGTCACTAATCACTAAACCAATAGGACAGCCTAAACTTAATTAACAATTTTGTTTCCAAGGTTTAGACCAATATTGACGGAGTATGGAAATTGCTTCGCGTTCAATTCACGTCTCACCGGCAACGATACGATTCACACAGTTAATAGAAATACTGGTCTACCAAGTCTTACGTTTGAGGCTATTGAAGAAGTTATGGTGAGTGTTGATACACTTATAATAGCAATTCATAGTTGTCCCACTGCTGGGCACGGGTCTTCTCTCCTCTATCACGAGAGAGAGAGGGTTTATGCCTTAATTAACACACTGGCCTAATGCGGGTTGGTGAATCGGATATGTCTTTAGAATTTCTTCTTAGGCATGTTGGTTTCCTCACGATGTTTTCCTTCACCGTTAACAGATGGGGAATCATTTGATTAGTACATATAAAGTCCACAAAGTGAAATTCACACTGGTACTGCCACCCGGGATCCAACTCGCACCACTTGCGTGCAAGTCGGTTACTTTCCCTCTTGGCCACCACCGCTTTCATACATAATCATATAGGTGTTGACACCTATATAATAATAATAATGTTTTCCTTATTAAATTTCGGATATGTCCATAGATGTTATAGTGCACAATTGTGTAAGCCAACACAGGTGTACTCTTAGGTGTACTCTTTATTCCCTCTATCTCAAAGTCCTATGGTACGGCAATCCAACTCGACCGTAAAGAGACAAGGCGTGAGTGCTTTCCAAAGCTTGGGTGTGAAACCGCTAATATTCCGACTTCGAGAAACTATTGTAAATACTTATATTGACTGAAATACCGAATATCTATTTTTGGCCTACCACAACAACAAGTCAGTAAAATCCAGTCAGCTGTTGGACCCTCCGTGGAGTATTCAGTAAATTAAGAGCTGATCAGGGCGGACCACCTCAACCATCTATTACCTAGAAATAGAACCATGATCGTCTAACATCCTACCAATGATATATGAACTCGTACTTATATGTATGTTGTATAATAATAATAACAAAAACCCTTACATTCTGCTACAGATTCGAATTCAATCGCCAGATGACATGTTGAGCGTTGCTACCGAAAAAGTACCAAGTCGGTGCGACGTTCTACCACTCATCACTGATCTTGATATCACTTTATCGGTAAATAATACACACTTTGATTGTTTAAGTACTCTTTATTTTGCTTCTGTTCGTAGCATCACTAGCAAAGTTTGTAATATAAACAATAATCTAAGTACGCGGAGACAATGATATTATAAGTGAAAAGCTTTAGACGGGTTACCTATGCAACATTCGATCTTTAAAAATGCCACACTAACGCACACTTAATCTATATAAATAAAAGGAGAAGCTGACTGACTGATCGATCAACGCACAGCTGAAACTCTAGGTGCAGCGGTTTCAGCTGTGCGTTGATCGATCATGAAATTTTGCACAAATATTCCTTAAGTGACGTAGGTTTGCACTAAGAAATGATTTTTGAAAATTCAACTCCTAAGAGGGTAAAAAAGAGTTGCAGTTTGTGTGGAACAACGTATTTTCTTGGTTTGATCAACTTCAAACTTACTCATGTGAAGCCATTAGACATGTCAGTCTGTAATTATAGTGAGCGAAAAAAACACAAAAATGTACGACAGTGCGTCGTCGTCGTAGAAACGATAAAGAATAATTAATCGGACAAGACATTTGTCAGAGTCTGAGGGATCAATTGACCTCTTTTTAACCGACTTCAAAAAGAGGACGTTATCAATTCGTGTGTATATATATATTTTTTTATTATTATTTTTTTATGTTTGTTACCGCAGAACTCACTCATTTATGGAACGATTTGAAAATTTTTTTTTGTCTGAGAGGACATACTTCCAGTTTGGTCCCATTTTCATCAAAAGAAAGTTCTGATGATGGAATCCATGAGGAATTGAGGGAACTCCTCAAAAATTATAGGCACATATATAGCAATTTCAATATTTTTAACAACACATCAAACATTTGCATTCAGAAAGTATAATATGATGAAGTAAAACTGATGAAGAAGACCACAGATGGCCACCTGAAGTTCTCAATAAGAAGTATTTTACGGATGGCGATTAAATAAGTTTCCAATATGGTTGCTAAGGTAGCTAGGCAACGAAACTTCATAATTAAACAATGTAATCTTTACATTGTTTAATTATGAAGTTTTTGCCGTTTTTAAGGTTTTTGAAATTCTGCAACTTGCCGTACTGAAGTCGGTTTTTTTTTGTTAAAATTATTAACGTCCCGCTTACGAAGCATTTAATAACCTGTCTACACGTTTTTACTTATAACATCATTGCTCGGGGATAATAATAGCTTTTTATTAGTAAGATTTTTTCAAAACAATCTACTAGTTTTGGAAATTATCCTCTAAATCCAAATTTACATTATTTTGGAATTCTTTTATTCTTCAGGTCGAACAAACAGTAAGCGACGTATCAGTGCAGCGTCTGGCACCTTCAAACCGCGACTGTTTATTTAAGCACGAAAGACCTGCGTCTGCGCACCCTTGGCCCTTTCAACATTATTCGTATAGTACATGTTTATTGTACTGTAGGGCGGTAACACAGGTAGAAGCTTGCAACTGCACACATCATTTTATGCCGACTATAGGTAAGAAAATTATAATTGCAAGGTTGGTTCAGTGGCTTAAGTGGTTACCTCGCCATTTACTACTGCGCGGGGTGTTGTGTGTTCGATCCTGACACAGGACAAAAAATTATGTGATCCATAAATGATTGTCCCGAGTCTGGGTGTACTTTGTGACCGTTAATTGTATGTTTGTAAAGTCCCCCGCGACACCGCTTGTTCCCTAGTGCTGGAGTTGTGTTTAAAAATAAAAGAAAGAAGGAATAAGTATCGCAATCGTGTGATTTTGCGACTTTATTGATGCTCCATCGCAATTTGAAGTGAAGGGTTTAGTCGTTGTGTCGAGCTTCCCGAAAGCGTCTCAATCGCAGTGTTTAGCATTTTTAAGTGTGCGGTGTGGAATGTTTGATTGCTGCATTCAGGTTCTAAATGGCGACTATATCGCAGATCGCCGATCATCGTCATCATCTCAACCCTTAAACGTCCCACTGCTGGGCACGGGTCTCCTCCATCTATTTGGAGGGATATTAGCCAATTATACCACGCTGGCCAGACGGCTTGGTATAGGGTTTTATTTCAAGTTTTCCCTCTCTTGCAGTGGATATTGTCGGCCTGACTTACTCCCTTAGTCGACTCTTACGACACCCTCGGGATGGAACGGGGACTGCTACCGCCGCCGCCGCTGCGCCGTAGTTGATAGTCATTGTACCTTACTAAACATATCTTATAATAAGTGTGTGTATGTGTGTTGAGGAACATTTCGACGCTTAAGGTTGGGGCATATCGCCAACGACCTTGAGCATTTGGGCGAAGCAAACACGACTCTATTCTCTAGGCGAGCGCGGGTATACAAACAGATGTACTCTTTGAATGGACGTCTTATTAATTTTTAATAAATAAAAATCAAATTTATTTTAAATATAACATTACAAAATGATAGGTCTATGTTTTTTTCAAATACTGGTATTTTTTTCGTATTATTTGATAAAAATTGAAGTCATAAAATGGTAACAACTCAATAATTTGGTGCTGATTTGATGATTTTTTTATAAACTATTTAGAATTAATACATAATTTATTACAAGACCATATTATGAAACACATCTTGTAGATTAATACTGTAATTTTTGGCAGTCATTTGTCTATAAATGTTAACAAAAAATGGTTTCATTTACACCTCTTTTTCATCATTTTTTGAGAGTGGGGCCTTAAACAACATTCTTCGTTTGTTTTTTGTTTTTCTATTATTCTATTTAAGTTAAAAATAGTTTTTATGTATATAGGGAGTGTTAAAATGTATATATATGTAATTGATTAATGAATATTAAATTATAATAAGTGCGATTATAATTGTAACTTATTGTAATTTATTTTATTTTACAGGGAAAATACCGCAATGTGATTTTGATGGTCTGATTTGTCTTAATAAATATAAAGGTAAGTGAACAGAGTAATAATAATAAAAGACACATGTAAATGTCAATAGCAGCAATAATTAGATGAAGTATATCTATACTTATAATATTCTAAAGAAGAAAGATTTGTATTTTTGTATGTAACGAATAAACTCAAAAACTACTCGACCGATTTTAAAAATTATTTTACCATTAGAAAGCTACATTATCAGGGGGTAACATAGGTTATATTTTATTGAAAAATGTCCACCCGTGCCAAGCCGGGACGAGCCGCAAATTTATTGTAATCTAAGCAATATTGTATACCTACATAGTACCAATATGCTGAGTACAGTCTAAATCCGGAACAAAGGGGTAGCTTGTCATGGCAGCAATCCTATACTAATTTTAGTTAGGTATCTGTACTATGCGAACAAAGGTTGATTCATAGTGGTACACACGGCAACGAAGATGGTTATACAGAGCTATATGAAGATTCTGTGGAATTTGGAACAGTGTATAATTAGACTAAACCTACAGATAAAAATATATTTCACACAAATATGTACATACATTGGTTTTCCTAAAAAACTAATCTTCATGTAACGGCCCTGTACAGCCATCTCTGTTGCCCACCGTACATACTACGTAGTTAGTCGTGGGACATATTAGGGCGTTTACAGTAATAAAAGAATATAAGTCCCGAAAATCCAGATATAAATAGATCGATAGAAAACTCTTTAATGTAAACCAATTACATTTTTATAAAAAAATATTACAATGGGCAAAAAAAGTAGTAAAAGACATACTTCTATAAGAAGTTACTTATATAAAGGTAGGCAGAGATTATGTAATATAATTTATCTCTGTGCCAAATTTCATCCAGATCCGTTCAATAGTTTTTACGTGAAAGAGTAACAAACATCCATCTATCCATCCATCCATACTTACAAACTTTCACTTTTTTAATATTAGTAGGAGTTCTTCTCACGGCACTGATCTGAATGGACCCTTACTTACACGAAGCTAACACTGCAGCACACCGAATAGGAATATTTCACGTCAGAGAACTCTGTAAGGTATCTCGTAGTGTTCTGTGTTGTGTAACATTTCTCTATTCAATGTGTTTCCTCGCTTCCTTGCGCACTCGCTTCTTTACTGCATTTAATTAATAACCAAATGGTTGTTATGTAAAGATATCTGAGTGTAGATTTACACAGATATCTTTGGTGATAGTCTAGTGGTTTTAATGTACTAATCAAATGGTTTTCCATTTGCTAATAGTGAAGGAAAACATCGTGAGAAACCCACATGTCTTAGAAGAAATTCTAAGGACATGTCTGATTTACCAACCCGCAATAGGCCAGCGTGTGTGAATTAAGGCCTAAACCTCTTTCATGATAGAGGAGACCCGTGCCCAGCAGTGGGACATATATGGGTTTGCTATTATCTATACTTATATGTTGGATCAGGATAGCATTCTTGGTTCAGACTCATGATTAAACTGTGACACTTTGTAATTGACAGCTATATTGTTCATCAAGTCTATTTAATTCTTGTCACAGTTACTATCAGTTCTTGTTTACTAAACTAACGCCACTAATAACTATCACTACTAAAATATCTAGCACTAATAAATTGTGTATGGAGTTTATTTAAAACGTGTAACAGTTCCTCGGTGCGCGCACGCCCCTGTCACGGGCTCTCTCAGGACTACGTGTTATACGTTTCACGATTCCTGAATCAATGTTCCTTGCCACACCAAGACTCCGTTAAAGCGATGGTACTTAGCCATAAGTGTTTATCGCTTACGTTTTAAATCATCTTTTCTAATGACCATGCGACACGGCCATCCTGCGAGACTCACGTCCTCGTGGGTCCACTTCGCAAGAGAAATTCGCACAATATCATTCGCTCGGCCAACTCTGACCAACATTAATTGTAACATTTCTTCTTATCGCCTAAATCGCGATCCAAGGACCCTCAACAGCTGGGACCGACCCTCAACGTGCCCACAAAAGCACGGAGACACTTTGCCACCCATAGGGCCACCACCCCTGTGGCAGCTCAACCCACCGATCGTTCACCGAACAGCGAGTACACCTAGTCATTATCGTTACATGATACATGACTTATCAAACTTGAAAAATATACCCTTCCTATTGCTTAAGATTTCATATTATGCCACTTAAGAAATCTTTGACTTTGGGTTCACATTTGTAACCCTCAATTCTGATAACTCTCAAAATCAAAATAGTAAAATATGAAAAATATCATAATAGTAAAATAGCCAAATAGTAAAATAATTAAATAGCTCTCCATTAAATCCATTTGTTACCAGGTGCTAATGTGATGTCACTTGTGTCACGTACACTATTGCGCACTCCCACTCGGAGTCGCCGGACCTACTCCGGGTCCACTACATCACCTTGCTGTTTCCCATACAGCTTTGCCAATTCCCGCCGGGAACCGCACACACCGCCTGGCAACCTGCTCAAAGTAACCGCATTCCGTATGATGACGAAATCGATTACCATTGAGCCCATCTTAACTCAATGCGAGCCATTTAACTAATACTAAATCAGTGTCATTATTAATTAAGTTTAAATAGTCAAAGTTTTCTTGCTTTTCGGGCATTTTTTTTTAATCGATTCTCGTAATTCTAGCATGGTCACACTCTTGTACGTCCGTTGAGAATTTAATTCTTCTAGAATATATCGATCGCCATCCATCGACATGGTCCACGATATCTGTTATCTAATTCTGTTCGATTTCTCTCTTCGTATGGAATTGACGCAATATCACCTAAGTATACAAAATTTATTTAGCGTTGTGCCCAATTTTTGTCAAGTGTTATAATATGTAACCAGTTTTTCTGTGTTAGGTGTATCATTGTTTCTCACGGTTTGTAAATTTATTTCACCCTCGACAACGTCACTTGTCATCTAAGTTACAGGTCATGCTACGTCACTGATTATGGACTAGTTATTGTAGTTCTAATAATTGTGCAATTTATTGCCGGTCAAAATGACACCTAGTGCATCCTGCTAATCCTTCCTGTCATCGGAAGTTTCTACGGCAGTATACATTGATTTTAAGACACTCATTACGCGTTCTACTTGTCCATTCGCACGAGATCCTGTTGCAATAAGATGTACCTAAGTTAATATTTGAGGCCTGACAATTTTTTTTAAACTTATTTCCCGCGAAACAACGCCCCTCATCCGCTATTATTCGTGACGGTGTATCGAATAATGCTATACTTTCTTTAACAGCTCTAATACTACTTTTTAGTATCTATTTGTGTAGGATGCCTTAGTAATACAAATTATGAAAACAAAAACGTATTCTTTTGAATTTCTTTTACGCTAAGTTTACCAGTAGCGTCTATGTGAATAGTATGCCATGGAGATGATACTTTAGGTATTGGATGTAACTGAGCCTGTATTTGTCCGGAGTGAGATTTTGCTACTTTGCATGTTACACAATTATCAGTGAAATGCTTCGTGTCAATTATCAGTGAAGTGATCGTAAACCTTTTCTAATGTCTTATCGTAACCGAGGTGAATAATTAAGTTACGAATGTTGTTAATAACTAACTACCTTAAAACTCGTACACAATTGAAAGACATTTTGTTTGTCAGTTACTTTGTATCTCTCTGTACCTACAGGACTTCTGATCATAATTCATAGGAATTAGCTACATCATTACCTATTTAACCATTGTTACATTTTTCAACTAGGTCTAAAATATCTTTATCGCGTTGCTGTTTAGCCAATAGGTATCCAATTTAACGAAAGCTCTGATTATTCAAACGCATCTCTTTTGTTCTACGTTTTAAGTGACTTAATTATCCTTTTATGAGAATGTGTGAAAGAAGTCTACGTGAGCTATTTGTTTGCATGAATTATAAACAATTTCAAAATAAAACAATTGTAAAAAGGTCCACTTATGGTTTATACGTGGAGTTAAGTCAATCTTTTCACTAAAGTACTTAAATGAGTTATAATCTGCCACTACAATAAATTTTCGGATAATTATAAACAATGACTAAAGTGTTTAGCTGTATTGATGACAGCTAGCGTTTTAAGTCAAACAGTTATTGTTTGAGAAATGCGATACAGTAAAATGAAACTCTTTGTCGCTTGCCCTTTACGACTTGAAATAATATAGCACTTTAGCCCTGAACACTTAATTCAGTTTGAGTATTGTGAGTCAAATATCATAAGTAAGCGTTGAGTTAGCTTAACGATAACCATTACTTGAATTTGTTTATGTTCTATCCACTTTAAATGTACCATTTCTCACGTTCATTTATACACTGGTCCTATTACTTCCGATAACTTTGGAATAAACAATGACGGAAATACTATGGCGTTGCAAGCCCTATAAACTGTCTTAATTGTGAGACTATTTTAGCTGGTGATAAAGAACTGAGAGTTTCGACCTTACTATTCGTGGAAAACCTTTTTTTTGTTAGTGTATCTAGAACATTTTGTAGTCACTAAATTCCTCGTTTTATTATTACCGATAAATTTAAAGTATCGTCTGTGTAAACCATGACATAATACCTAGTTTACTAGATTGTCTAGAGCCTTACTTTTTGCTCGCTGAAATACAGACTGAATGTTACGTAAATCAAAGGGCATGGACAGATATTCTTACTGTCCATAATAATATAGTGTATAGATGTGTTGTCTTTATTCGCTAACACAATCTAATAATAATAATAGGTAGCCTCAAAGCCATGCTTGGCCACAGCGACCGCTTCTAAACTCATATCGAGTTCTAGAGTTCAGCTCTCTGGTGTGCTCTCTAGTAGCATGCATAGTCTACTTTACTTGAAATAGATGCTGGTGGTCAGGACTTTAGTTTGTCACCCACCGCAGCATATCTAACTGTACAAAGAAATGATCACTTTTTAGGGTTGTGGTATGTTTGTATTCACTTCTTATAAAATCTTGAATAATCGCTGGCTATGAATTAAATTAGTAGTTCGCCCCGAACTACAACCTCGCGACTCCCATCCGACCGATCCGGCTCATGCTCAAACCCAAAAATGATTTTTTCGCCGTAATAATTAGCTCGCCAAATTCCACGAAGGCTACAGCGTCACTCCGATCAACGACACCAAGTCATCGTCGAAGAAACATTAATACCACAGAAAACATGAAATTTATACACACACATACACACAAACGCCGGACTGCCCCAGCAGTATCGGGAAGCCTCGCTCGGTTCGCTCACTCGTTCAAATATCAGAAAACAGTTGATATAAAATTTCTATGTTCTAGGAACATAACATAAAATTTATTCGGTAGATACTGAATATTGCCACTTGTTCTATTGCTAGTAACTTTGTGCTATTATAAAATATCTTTCCAGAGAAAGGCCACTTTATTTTACTAGCGAACATTCAGTACCCAAATCAACATGAAAACAACACACCTGATTGAGTTTATGCGCCGACCTGCGCTACCGTGCGACACGTTGGCTCCGTCGATTATTTTCTTCATGGACAGATTCAGATCCCGCTTCTGATGTTGGATCAGGATAGCATTCTTGGTTCAGACTCATGATTAAACTGTGACACTTTGTAATTGACAGCTATATTGTTCATCAAGTCTATTTAATTCTTGTCACAGTTACTATCAGTTCTTGTTTACTAAACTAACGCCACTAATAACTATCACTACTAAAATATCTAGCACTAATAAATTGTGTATGGAGTTTATTTAAAACGTGTAACAGTTCCTCGGTGCGCGCACGCCCCTGTCACGGGCTCTCTCAGGACTACGTGTTATACGTTTCACGATTCCTGAATCAATGTTCCTTGCCACACCAAGACTCCGTTAAAGCGATGGTACTTAGCCATAAGTGTTTATCGCTTACGTTTTAAATCATCTTTTCTAATGACCATGCGACATATATATGTATAATATTATAAAGCTGAAGAGTTTGTTTGTTTGGTTGAACGCGCTAATTTCTGAATGTAGTGGTTCGATTTGAAAAAATCTTTTTTTGTTGAATAGTGCATTTATCCAGGAAGGCTATAAGGAGTCCGTTTCTAAATGCAGTAGTGAGATATGTTGCAAAATCAGGAAAAATATTCCAAAATACCACGCGGACAAGGTCGCGGGTGACCCGTAGTTATTATTATAAACACGATTCTTAGTCTGCGTGTAAATAATCTACAGAACACAAAAACATATATTTAATTTGTACTTATCCAAGCTATGTGGTCTTCCGAAATCTAGACCGTACGGTACATGCTACCTCTTACAGGCGCTGGTTTCTAAACTAATCGCGTCTGTCAATCTCGCCTGCTCGCAGCGTTGCAACTTGAGCACGTTTGCCGCGTAAGCACAAAAATCCCTAAAGCTAATAAATTATTAACTAATTATATTGTTCGTAGATAAGCTGGGCAGCGTCGAAAGGTGCAGCTGCCCTATGCCATGCGATGATGTCATGTATAAAGTCGTCCATGTGACTTGTCCGTAAGTTTGACCACTAATGTAACAAGTGCATACAGCCCGCCTGATGGTAAGCAGTTACCGTAGCCTATGGACGCTTGCAACACCAGGTTTTGCTTATAAGTAACCCTTGGTGAAACACGTAATTTTTAAAATCGTTTACCTCAATAAAAAAAGTTTAAAAATAGGACAACTCCCGCACTAGAGAACAAGCTCTATGTCGCGGTGGACTTTACAAACATACAATTAACGAACACAATTACACCCATACTCAGAACAACTCTTTATGGGTCACACAAAGTCCTGTGTGGGAATCGAACCCACAACCTCGTGCACAGCAGGCGCATACTGCGGCCACTGGACCACCAAGGAAGTCACAAGTATGAAAGCACGTGAAACTGTTGGTCGTGTATCGTTGGTCTGTCTCCGGTCGTGTCATACTTTCTCATATATTATTAGAGTGAAGAAATAAGAATGCTTCTTTGTTTGCGCACACACGTATACATTATTATCAATCAGTCAATCAATCAGCCTATCGCAGTCTATTGCTGGACATAGGCCTCTTCGCAACACGCGCCACAGCACACGGTCCTCCGCCTTCCGCATCCAGTCCGTCCCAGCGATGTTTTTTAGGTCGTTGGTCCACCTAGCTGCGGGCCGCCCTACCTTAAGCTTACCGAGTTGCGGTCTCCACTCTATAACACGTCTGCTTCATCGGCCGTCGCACGGTGTGGTATTAGGCCCTTAAAGTTGGCCAAAAATGACTTTTTAAAAAATTGGTAAACTATTCCATATTACCGATCCTTTAAAAGTTAGGTAGTTGGTCAATTAAATGGCCGAATAACTCCGTACCAGCTCGCCAACACGTGCCGCACGCTCAGTCGGAAGTTGCCGTTTGCTTACAGTGGTCGTGTGATTATTCGATACGCTCAAATTTTACTTGTTTTTAAAACGTGATATTTTATGAACGAACGGTTTTGTGGTGGTTTTTGTGATGGATTCCTCTCAGCCAGGTATGTGACTATATGGAACATGTTTTTTTTCTACAAAAGTCTCAATCAATTTTAATCCATAGGGCTAAAAGTAAGTTGTCATAAACTATTACAAAAATTCTTACTTTTCTATGTTTAAAAGACTTTTTGTTACACTATTTAGCATTCTTTAAATACGAATACTATTGTTTCTTGTAGAGTAGACAGTCTATAACAGTTTTATAAAAAACATAGCCGCCCGTACCCGCCCCGTTTTTTTTTGAGATTTTTTTTCGTTAGTACCTTACAATCTTGTATAAATATTCGTTCCTAAGATTTAGTCTTATTTTGTTACAGGGACTTCAGGATTGAGGTTTATGAGTCGGAATGAGTTGTATGCTATCATGCAAGGTTCTAATGAGTCAACATTTGACGGAAAGTTAACGTTTTTGAAGCAGAAACTACTAAGTTCCTACCCTGATGATGATATAAGAATTCATGATATAAAGCTAATGTACAACACAATTTCAAGCAAAAATGTATAAAATGAAATTTGAAAATGATATTGACGCTAATATTTTTCAAAGTTCTGTTCCAGTTCCTCTTCAATTAGTTTATGGACATGAAAAGAAAATACTGTGGCAAAATCCGACACCTTTATCTCCTCGTTATTGCAGACCTATTAGAATCAGATTCGTCAAGGAGAGTACGGATATAACAAAAGAAGAAATAGACTACATCACAACACAAATAGATGCGCTTGCCACCAATGACATTGGGAACAACTTATCAGTGAAGCTAAGATGTTGTTCACTATGGTGGATGGCAAAGTTTGCAATGCAGCAACACATACGAAATCCACAATGAGATGCTACATTTGCGATGCAACTACTTCGGAATTTAATGACTTATCGAAGAAAAGGCCACTTAAAGAGGAAAATTTAAGATTCCGGCTGTCATTGCTACATGCTCGTATTCGATTTTTTGAATCAATCTTACACGTAGCACATAGGTTACCTGTAAAAAAATGGAATGTACGACTTTCTATTGAGGAAAAACAAGCGGTGGAAGCCAGAAAACAAGAGATTCAAGATCAATTCAAGCAGACACTTGGACTATTGGTGGATATCCCAAAAGTTAATTTTGGCAACACCAATGACGGTAATAATAAAATGGAAAGGCCTATGTCCAGCAGTGGACTGCGATAGGCTGATGATGATGATGATGATGAATGACGGTAATACCAGTCGCCGATTTTTCGAAAACTACGAAATATCGGCGGAAATAACCAAAATAGATAAAGAACTTATCTACCGACTTAAGGTTATATTAGACACAATGTGCTGCGGGTATAAAATTAATGTTGAAGCCTTCCAGAAATACTGCGATGAATCTGCCGAGATGTATGTGGCTTTATATGGGTTTTACCCCATGACTCCGACACTGCATAAAGTACTTCGTCGCGGACCTGAAGTGATAAAACACGCAATTCTTCCAATAGGACAACTTTCAGAAGAAGCTGCAGAAGCTCGCAACAAAAACATAAGGCAATATAGACTTAACTATTCCAGAAAGTTTTCGCACGTAGAGTGCAATGTGGACGTTTTAAATAGGCTTTCGTTAACTTCGGACCTCCTATTAACAAGCATGAGAACCAATCTATATTTTAAGAAAAATAGAGAGACATTGTATGGAGACGTATTAAATTTGCTTAGTGAGAGTGACCTGACCAATGAAAATGTATGTAGTAGTGACGAATAAATATTCTTTTCCAACTGTAATAAGTTTTTTATTACCTATTTTAACATATATACACAAATAATCGTCGTTCGAGTCATAAAATATTTTTGACCAAGTTTGAGGGCCTAATACCACACTGTGCGTCGGTCCTTCTGCAGATGTGACCAGCCCATTGCGACTTCAGCTTGCTAAGTCTGCGAGCTATGTCGCTAACTTTGGTTCTTTGTCGGATTTTTACATTATTATACCTCCCGCGTAATGGTTAGTCTAGCAGAGCATTTTGTTTTTTTTAATTATACATGCTTTGTTTTTCAGGCGGGAAACTGCCAAGAAGCCTGACGGTGAATGGCGCGGTTCAATTGGTCGAGTGCGAATTGGTAATCTGCCAACGTTGAGGGTACGACGTCATGCTATCAGGGAATTACTTGGTCTTGTCGGTAAATATGCTCTTAGGATATTAGTATTTTTTTGTTCTGTGATCGCTGATAACTGGTAAATAGCCTAACTTAAAAGATTTTTTAGCAGAATCTGTTTCATTTATCACTATAAAAATTAATTATGTTGTTCCTCACTATATTTACGATAAAATAGTTGTCTCCAAAGTACATTTAATTTAAAATAAACATACATAAAAATAATGGCAAAGTCACCCCCTAAAATATATTTATAGAAAAAATATCTTGTTTATTTATTGAATTTAAAAACATGATAAAAATATTTCCGTTTTATACTTTTAATTATGTCACTACTTATTTAGTAAATATTATTTTTCTCAATTTTGTACTCAATTTTAGTGTTGCGCCGATTCGTTTGTATTATTTGCTTCTCTTTCATTCCTATGCAGATTGACAGTGACCAAATGACTATTTAATTCTCAAGGTTATCAGCGTCATAAGCAGTTCTGTTGGTGGATCTGAATTAAACTGAAGTACGGAATTATTTAATTTTCTTGTATTTTTTAATTACAGTGGACATCGGTGGTGTTATCGGAGTGTTCTTTGGAGCATCTTTACTTAGTTTTATTGAAATATTTTATTTACTCTTCATAAGAAAATATCGTTAAGTTTTGAAGTAATGCAGCTTATTGCTTTTACAAATTCAACAATTTGCTGATGCACGCACATATATCACTGTGGTTAATAATATATACCTAGAATGTAGGGTTTTTGCCATTGTAGAATAAAAATCTCATTCTTTACTTGAATAAAACTTTTAATACATCAATATAACTATGTATACACTTACATAAAATACATAAAATTCGACGTCTACTGGAAATGTGCCCAGAAGACTGGCAACATTGCCACGTTGAATGGAAATGCTTATTCTTCGAGTCAAATATTAATCTTTTAGTTTTAGTTACTAACATAGTATAAGTTATATTGTTACTAACACTATGGATCTCTGGTTCTGAAAATAAATGTTTTTTTATTTATTAATCATTCACACTGCGTTGTCTTTTACGTGGTCGCCACTCGAGTATTTTTCCTTATCGGCTATCAGTTCGTCGAGTGGCCAGCCTATTAACATTAGCTGGCATCATATTTTAAGGTAAGTATGTCGGTACCTCTAGTGAGAGATTTATAACATTCCGAATTTCGAAAGTGAGTTGAATAAGCTATAAATAAATTTTACGATTTTTCAGCTCTTTAATATATCGTAAATGCGTCTGTTAAACCACTATAATTTTACGTATAAATCACGTTACTAGCAGAGCTCTAAAACTATTTTATTTAAGTAAATAAATCGAAGTACTTTTATATACAATATGCTTGTTCGTGAGCTGTAAAATCTTGTGACCTACTTAGCAAATAAATTGGAAACGCTGCAACGAGATAGCCGATATTATCGTTTTACAGTAACGATGACTGCCTTGGTGGTCCAGTGGTCGCAGTATGCGCCTGCAGTGCACGAGGTTGTGGGTTCGATTCCCACACAGGGAAAAACTTTGTGTGACCTACAAAGAGTTGTTCTGAGTCTGGGTGTAATTTGTGTCCGTTAATTGTATGTCTGTAAAGTCCCCCGCAACACAGAGCTTGTTCTCTAGTGCGGGAGTTGTCGTTTTAAAAGAGAAAAAGAAAAGAGATTTAAAAGTTTATTTTAAGTTCCTTTATCTACTTAACTATTCAAAGTCGTCACCATCATCATTATATAGATACCTTTTGCAGTTTTTAAACGCTTCTCTAAATGAGCCTTGTAAACCTGTACTCACATACAGGAACTTAACTACTTCGCTGTGTGTAATTATTTGACTGTGGTCTTCTATATTGGCCAATGGCTTGCATGGTGTCCCGTCCTCTCTTAAAACACTTCTAGTATAATAGTCATAAACTTCATGATATGAGGTAATACGATATATTCTAGAAGGTAATTCAATAAGCAGAGAGAAACTTTATAAACTAGTAATCGCTCAACAAATATAATACAATCCCGATAACACACTACAAAACATCTATGTTTTTGTAGTGTATTATCGAGTTCGTTAGTTTCCAATAATAATATTATCCGTTGATGAAATCTGTAAGTTCTTGTTGGCTTTATATGTTTTTATCAAAACACAGCCGAATGATCCAATAAAAACATTATATTTATTAGATAATCTAACAACAAGATGTTTCTAAATTATGATTTAAGTTCAGCTGTCCGCGTCTGGATCACATGTCGCATCCTCAGTAGAAAAATAGCGTAACTTAAAAAATGTCACTGGCAATTTTGTACCTTAGCGGTTGAGAATAAGTTGTAAATTGCAAAACAAATATGCTTCAACTTAAGTCATTTTTCCACTGTGGGTGCGATGTGTTCCTTGTCTTCTTCTTATTCTTATCGTTTCATTAGTAGCCAACCCGTTGAAAGAGTTAAATGGCCATATTTAGGCCTACCGACTTTTAAGTCGGGACCAACTTTTAACTTGCCCTCAAAATACGAGTAGCTAGATACAAACTTAGATTGACTGTGGCGGCTTCGATTTTGACGTACAATAATTTAATGTATCACCTTTTTTAGACCACAAATGTGGCACACAATCCCAACCTCAATGCTAATGGACATCACGCGTAACCCATCCCGTAAAATTCTATTACCATCCAATCTCTCAAGAAAATCTCACCAGGAAGCTCGTTCCACAATATGTAAGGGACGGAAACTTTTCAGAATCATAAGATTTTATTCGTAATCATAGGTAGGGATATATGTAAGTAGTTATTCAGAATTCGAATAGCCCATAGATATATTGGATTTGATATACAGGGATTTTCTTAGACTCCCTAATGATAGGTAGCCAGCCTTGGAGAAATAATACTTACGGGATTTTATTTGATCCCTAAATACTAAAGCTGTCTTGGAAAGATAATAACTACCGGCGAAATCAAATTCTTTCTATTCATTTATGTAGCATGTGAACGTTCTCTTGGAAATACATTTTTATAGCTTGTTCTACGCCCCATTAACGAGCTTGCGAAGCCATTTCGCTCATTTTGGTGCCTTTATTTTGGTCCATATCTCTTGAAGACGGAAGTTTGGGAAATGCGTCCAACTCGTAAATCACCGTAGTACTTCCTTACACAGCTTGCTTGGTAAACTTTGAAGACTAACTTTAAGAACCAAGTGATTAAAGTTTCTGCATTTTCTGAGTGGCAGCAAAACTTATTGAAAGTTTGTTGTATTGAGATATTAGGCAACAGTGTATTATAATGTTTGACAGATTTTGTCGCTGAAAGAAAACGAAAACTATAGCTGTTTTACAGGGTCGGCAGTACGCGAGTGCCCCTGCCCTGGTGTTGCAGGCGTCCATAGGCTTGCAGTATACTGCTTACCATCAGGCGGGTGGTATGCTTGTTTGCCTCCTTAGTAGTAAAATATAATATATTCGAAATTATATTTTAAAATCAAAGAAATATAGTGTTTAGTGTTATTATAATTAGTGCTATTCAGACTATTATCTATTTCTGTGCCAAATTTCATCCAGCCAGTTCTATTAAGCTATTTTCGCGTGAGAAACGAACAACTAAACGATTTCATTAATTTTGTAGTATAGATTATAATTTAAAAGTATTTTGCTTTACCAAAATATGATGCAATAACCAGTGAATGTAAAGCTCCAATAATTTCAATTTACCTTATAAATTAATATTGTATGAACATTTTAATTAATATTATCAGTTGGGCCGCGTTCGTTTGGTTTCGTTTTCGTTTTATTGGATTTCTATCTATCTATCTTTAAAAAAGACAACTCCAGCACTAGAGAACAAGATCTGTGTCGCGGGGGACTTTACAAACATACAATTAACGGACACAAATTATATCCAGACTCAGAACAACTCTTTGTAGGTCACACAAAGTTTTGTCCTGTGTGGGAATCGAACTCACAACCTCGTGCACAGCAGGCGCATACTGCGGCCACTGGACCACCGAGGCAGTCGATTTCGTGATTGGGAGGTAAAGTAAAATTAGTAAGTAGATACCTAACTGTAAATATTAATGAGAATCTGTGTTTAGGATTGCGGTGGATTTTATTTGTTTTGCAGAGAGATATAAGGGAACGAGATAATACAAGGGTAGGGGATAGTAAATAGAAATAAACACGCAGGCAGGAGAAGCCGGGGGCAAAAGTTAGTTTAGTACCGTCAACTGGGGTGACTTTGATTAAGTTTTAAGTAACAAATAGTTATAAAATAGGCAGATGTAGGTAAAATGTTCGGAAAAAAATACTAATTGATGGGAAGATACCAAAGAGTAGATATGACAAAAAGGAAAAAAATCGGTTGACTAGATTTTATATAAAAAAATAAAAACCTTGCTATCAACTTTATACTTGATGTGGGGTGATTTTGATGCCCCGAGTTTATAATGCCGAATATGAAAGACACTCCTCAAAGGAACAGAATCACGAAAAAAAAATTTTTATTCACCATAGCAATTCGAAGATACAGTTATTTATTTAATTTTGGGGCGACTTTGATGAATGAGGTGAATTTGATTAAAGATTTTATGTGTTTCACTTTGTACTAAAAATTTAATGAAATAAAATAATAGTGCTTATTCAGATAGGTATTTACTATTGAAACATAAAATCAAATACACAAACATTAAAAAAAAATGTCAAGAGTCTTCCTATGAGGCCCTCCCTTTTTAATGTTACTTGCAACCTTTTGTCCGTATTCACCTTTGTGTCACTTCAGCACGCTCATGGCCCAATCTACACCTGGTAGATTAAAAGAAAAATTTTCAATTGTTTTGCCCTGTCTGTCTAGATATGACTTAGCAATCATCCTCAATTCGAACGAAGATAAGGGTAAAACCCCAATCTGCGCACGTAGTAGCTGCTTTTAAAAAAGAACTTTTCTTCGTCATGCGAAAAAGAAGTTGCTCTAAAAACCTGCTGGCCGTCTCACCGTCAGTGATCTTCTGGAGGGCTTCTTCTAGCGTCTCCTGGGTGTAATGTCTATAATTCTGGGTACCTGGTGTTTTTTTATATTTGCGTACCATTTTCCAGTATAAATCTAAAATAAATAGGGGTGAAATTGATGATCCATGAAAACAGAATAAGAAATAAATATAGCATTCTAAAGGGGTCACTTTGTTTGCTATCAATGTAGCCCCATGCCAACTATCAAAGTCACCTCAGATTAAATTAACCTTAATCCAACTCAAACTAGCAGAGATATGAAAAAATGCAATCTATTTTATTATTGACTATAAAACCAATAATTAACTACGTAAATATCAATCGCTTAGTTACAACGGTTTAGTTTGTACAATCAGAGTTAGTCAAAGATGTATTTCTTACCTTAAATACTAATGAACTACAATATTATTTTGCTCCCACAAAAAACGGCTCACAGGCAAAGAAATCACCTGAGAAGATTGCGGAACGGTCAAAGATGCCCGATCAAAAATAAAAAATATCGTTGCGTTTCGTTTTAGCGAGTTACACGTATAAATTCAAAAAAATATTTTAATCATCAAGTTCACCCCATAATTTGAATGTCGCCCCAGTTAACGGTACGAAAACCGACTGCACAATAATTGCTTTAGTAGCTTAAATTCATACCTCGTCATATATATCACTGCGAAGCGAGCCCCACACGCAACAAAAATTGTGTGATTCACAAAATATGCTTGTTCCGAGTCAGGGCTGTCCTTAGTGTTTGTAAAGTCCCCAGTGATACAGCGTTCAGGGTTGTTGCCTTGTGTAGAAGCCATGTTTAGTAACAAAAAGAAAAGAAAATAAAACAAACAAAACCGTTAAGCTAAACCGATTATTATAAATTATATCCCAAAACCACGCAAACCGGGGTTACGTTTCAGCAATATAAATGTATTGAAATTTATCCTGGGCTTTACATTTATTATTCAGATTCCATTTCCCGTGTACCTATAGTAAACAATTTCTGTGTATTTCATGTTATTTATGATTGCCTCTTCTGATTTCAACCGCCTTGTTAAAATCTGATCTCCATTCCTCTTGGCGTAATTGGCTTGAGCAAAGTTGTATGTTAAAAAATACATGCGGAATTCTTGAGGACTGTCGATAGAAGTGCAAACTAAGTAACTTATGAATTGTATCGTCGAGCTATTAGATTTTTATTTTTGGTTTGTCACATGGAAAGCGATGACGATGAAAATCGGGGAAAATATTCCTTACCACGCGGGCGAAGTCGCGGGCGACCCCTAGTATACTAATAATAATCCAATACAAAGGTAAAGCGAGATTGGAGCCCGAAATAGATTTCATAATTATACATGTTTTACAAGTCACCAAAAAAAAGTCGTTTATATTAAGACTAGGGGTCGCCCGCAACTTTGTCCGCGTGGTAATTTGGAATATTTTCCTCGATTTTGCAACATATCTCACTACTGCTCCGCTCCTTTTGATCCTAGCGTGATGTTATATAGCCTATTATAGCCTTCCTAGATAAATGCACTATTCAACAAGAAAGAATTTTTCTAATCGAACCAGTACTTTCTGAGATTAGCGCGTTCAACCAAACAAACAAACAAACTCTTCAGCTTTATAATAACTAGTAGGTATAGATTATCTTGTAGATGCCCCCAGGTCTACAAGATAATCTTAAAATATACGACTAAAATAATGATGTGTTCTTAGTTCAAGAGAATATGTACTTATACAAAATTACATTTAAATGTAGTTATGCTTGCAGTACCTGGGGCATCATTCAGGGGTTTTTTTTTATTCATTCACTTATTACATCAGTTTTCTGTGTTATATATAGGTAAACTTGGAATATGAAAGCGTTTCATAAAAAAATAACCGGCTAATAAGTGAATCAGCAGATTAGTATCTTAACTAATAAGATTTGATTTTTTATTTGTTTGTATTTAACTCAATAGCTACTTGACTGATTAAAAAAATCTGTCACCACTGTAGTTGACTGCCTTGGTGGTCCAGTGGCCGCGGTATGCACCTGCTGTGCATGAGGTTGTGGGTTCGATTCCCACGCGGGACAAAACTTTGCGTGACCCACAAAGAATTGTTCTGAGTCTGGTTGTAATTTGTGTCCGATAATTTGTATGTTTGTAAAGTCCCCCGCGACACAGAGCTTGTTATCTAGTGCGGGAGTTGTCTTTCTAAAAAAAAACCACTAATATAATAAACTACATTATCAAAATAAAGGACTTCTACAAAAACTAAATATAAAAGATATGTGAAATATAAAGCATCTAGTTTGCTTCTCCACATATATTATCTGATGTTAATAATATGAAGAAGTTTCTTCGCTCATAAAGGAGGGCAACGAGAAATCCGAGTAACAAAATGAAATGCATATTAAATTCTATTTATAGAGCCAGTAAGCTCCTGCTATTATGTCACGTAATAGCATTAGAGTAAAGATAAAATTCGTCCAACATAATAATAAAATTCTTCATCATTTCAACTTATTTGTTGACTGCCTTGCTGGTCAGTCCAGTGGTCGCAGTATGCGCCTGCTGTGCACGAGGTTGTGGGTTCGATTCCTACACAGGACAAAACTTTGTGTGGCCCACAAAGAGTTGTTCTAGGGTGTCATTTTTATCCGTTAATTGTATGTTTGTAAAGTCCCCCGTGACACAGCTTGTTCTCTAGTGCGGGCGTAATAACCAATAAACATCGCACTGCTGGGCGGGCTGGCTTAGCCTATTATACCACGCTGGCCAGACGGGTTTTGTAGTTTTCCCTCTCTTGCAGTGGATATTGTCTGCCAGACTTACTCCCTTAGTCGACTCTCACGACACCCTTTGGATGAAACGGGGTGGTGTCATTTGTATTCTTAATCCGTTTCCACACGGAGAAAAAATAATTAAATGAAAATAAAATATCGGGTTATTAGTATTGTTAGAGATAATATAATACTAGCACAGTATAATATGGAACTTTTTATGGATGGATGGATGGATACTAGTATTGTCTTCTGCATTGTTGCAAAGATCCCTCCCACTCTTATTATCAATCCCTGTAAGTATCACGATATTTACTTCTACTCATATGCAGATAAACAATCCATAATCTTTTTTTTCTTTACTCATATAGTTTTATATTTTAGGTATTTAATAAAGCTCTTGTTTTTTCGGTGGGGTGAGGACCTGGTGATCTGTAATACAGACATTTTTATGCCTAACTCAGACACCAGCTCCTCACATATCCTAGACTAATTTTAAATTGTAACCAATTAGATATAAGTAACTGTAATTAGTTTAAAGTCTGTTTTTGTAAGGAGGAAATATAAATATATAAAAAAAAAATAATACGAGATACGGAGTTTATCAAACATTGGACATCTAACGTGAATTTCTTGACAGAAAAATCCAATATCTATTTTTAGCCCATTCCAAGAATCGAACCCGGGAGCTTGTGATCCGCAGTCGCTATCAAAGACCACTAGGTATGAAAAGTTCAGGTCACCCATTTTTCTTTTGAACTAGAGTTCTAATCATCAAATTTCTATTCAATCAGACTGTAATAAAAACCACTGAAGTGTGACGTAATGTTCTTCTAAGAGGATTACTTGAAATTCATAGAGTTCATATTTCGTAGAAAATATTTCTTAGAAACGTCAATTTATCTCTTTTCATATCGTCATACTGTTGGTCAAAGTGTACAACTTCATTTCCACGAAGGAGCCTAAATTACGGTACTGATTCTTATCTGTGGAATATTCATCATTCTTTTAAAGTAAGGACTCTAATAAAGTTGAAATGGAAGACGCGCAGTTGAGCTCATTGGAGCTATGAGTAGCAAAATTCGGGTTGCGAGAGTTTTATAATGAGGACGCTTTGCAAGTAAAGAAACAGAAGAGCATAGGTACAGACAACACGGCTCACACTATGGACGTGAGAAAAATAATAAGATTAAAATTTGACTGCCTTGGTGGTCGCAGTATGCGCTTGCTGTTTACGAGGTTGTGGGTTTGATTCCCACACATGAAAAACTTTGTGTGACCCACAATAAGATGTTCTGAATCTGGGTTTAATTTGTGTCCGTTAATTGCATGTTTGTAAAGCGCCCCGCAACACAGAGCATGTTCTTTAGCGAGTTGACTTTTAAGAAATAAAAAAGAAACTTAAAAGAAATGCGACCCACCTAATTTCATCAATTTTACATTGAATAGTAAGGCGATAATGTCTGAATAAACTACGACAAAAAGCGAGAATCGGCAAACTATTTTACAGCAAACATTTCTATGAAATATCTGACAGTCATAATTGAATATGTAACTGTCAGTCCCAAGTGTTTTTAGTATTCCGGACTATTATCCCTTAGCTCGGGTTCCATATTAATTGGTTCAACGGAACACCATAACGGACTGAATAATTGAAGAGCTAAAACAGAGTTGCAGATTGTGTAGGGTTTTGGATTAGTTTGATGTAAAAGGAGCTTCTGAATTAATAATAATAATGATTGATTTCTCCCCACAATAATTTAAGGTTACATTTCATAAATTAACAATATAAGTTTACAATATTGTGGGGTCTGGTTCATAAGCTAGGTTCGTGTCGTGATTGCAGGACACCAGGTCTTTACCCCTCATAGCGTTGCATTTAATGTATTGAGAGAGCCATCAGAATAAACTGTTGCGGCAACAAACCAATAAATATTTCAAAAAAAATGCACTCCAGTGCCGACAGAAGTGAAAACACTAAGCAAAACAGTTGTTTTAAATGTTATAGCAATAAATGTTTTTTTTTATTTATCTAGACGCGTTCCCGGTCTGATATATGTACCTACATGCATATATCGCCTCTTTGCTTTAATAACGTGACAGTCGAAAAAAGATTTTTTGGATATGTCAAACTGCGTCTCGTAAACGTGATAGAAGAAGTTTTCACTTAAAAAAAAATCTTAGGTTAGTTAGGATGCGTGTGGATGGGGTATTAAGCAAAAGCTTTTCTGGTTCTGCTTTTTGAAAAGGTATCAATTTTAAGTATCTATACAAAAATAGTACATAGTCATCCAACCCCAAGCTAGGCATGGCCTGTACTATACATACAACACATATACTGTACATACAACCAAACAACTGGTCAAACGCAACATACATGACAAACTTATGTAAGACATTTTTAAAGATTTGCTTTCTGAATATGACACATATAAATAAGACTTAGACACCGAACATAGAAATTGTGCTCATCATACAAATATTTGTCCTAGACGGAAAACAAACCCACGACCTCCAGCTAAACAGGCTCTCTTGACATGTGGCATAAACGGTAGTCGAAGCGATAATAATGTGTGAATACGGTTCAAATCCGTTCTACTAGAAACTTATACTGCAGATTAATATCAAGTTACGGCTGGACCAGTATTTTACGGCTCGTATACTACCGGGGTGCACATTTTTATGACACTTTTATCATCTGTTTATATGCGATATTTAGTTCGAAATTAAAATAAAAAGCGCTCAAGCGATAGCTTGAGGTCAGGAGCGATACGGATAAAAATAAGATTTTAATCTCTATCTGTTTGAGCGTGCTGCAGCTTTTTTTTATTATATAGCTTTTATAAAAAATGCTTTATTAAAGGTCCTAATAAAATGCAGGAGCATATTTTATTTTTACTTTATTTTACTTAGGAAAACCAACAGCTAAAATAACAATGTAAACAACATATATATAAAAATACAGAACGCCATTAATAGGTCTTCACAATTAGATGTAGCGTAAATCTAAGAAATAATATCAGTCGGTTCTCAACTCATAATAATAGAAATTACATTTTTTTAAATGAAAAGCTTCTATAGGTACAATGAGCTCATTGTACCTATTACTCGCTCGCCGAATAACCGCATTCTGTCTGTAATTGGTAGACGCATGGGGCAGATGTAGCATAGCATGCTGGTATTCTTAGGATCTGAGCCCTGTGAACGCAGGCACAGACCCTGAGAGTGACGGGCATATTTCCGGAGGCCTGCGGCTTCCTAAGCAGCTGGCCATCTGCCCCACTAGCCAAGTGACATAACAGCGTAAATGTATGGGATTGACTCTTTCCAGCTCTTTTTGACAACTGTCATAATCGTTACTCGAATCAAATATTTGGATTCGGATTTGACTTAAGTTTACGGCATTATATCGTAAACTTATGTCCACTCCCATACATTTGCGCTATTCTATTCGATTATGAGTATTTCGAGTAGCGTTTATGGCACTTGACTAAAAGGGCTGTAAAGACTAGGTGAGCTGGAATAGCCAAAGTAAATTTACGCATATCCCCACTTGAAAGGCCAAGTGCGGCGAAATTCCAGGTTAAACTAATTAATGCTTAAATATTTTGTGAGTTATGTCGCTCAGTCAAAAGAGTAACGATTTATACGGTTAGTTTAGTTATTTTCGGCCAATACTCGACCCTTCTCTGTATATCAATCATAACAGATTACTCCATACTGCAAAATAATCCCGGAGCATAGAAATAGCCCGTACTTCCAGTTTTATTATACCTATTTATAACTTTTGTATATTCCATAATCCATGAAATATTGCTGGAATTTCCAACATAAACTGTGAAGAACTTTTGTCATGTGTTGGAGAATATACGGACGAAACAACTGGAGTGGAAATGCAATCTACATATTTGTATACTTTATTTTTCTGGAGACTTGGATAGAAAAGGTACTGGACGCTTCCTTAATGATAAAAAGGCGTAAGGTCAGTAACATAGTGTGGCACTTTTCTCCTTGTGCTTATTAGCATAATAATAGGTTGTTATTCCTGTTTTCCTAAGGATGCGATATGTCTACATAGCAATATTGTCGATTGCTAGAACCTTCGATATAATTGTAGGTAGGTTGATTTGGTACGTGACGATGGGAAGAGACCTGATGGTATGTCGTTATTGCCTTGGAAGATGGGCAGGCCTTTGGTGTGGGATGCAACGTGCGTCGACACCCTTGCACCATCACATCTTCCAAGTACAGCAGTTTGTGCTGGTGCTGCTGCTTCAGCTGCAGAGTCCCTCAAACGGCGAAAGTACAGCAATTTAGTTGGAAACTACATTTTTGGGCCGTTTGGGGTGGAGACTGTAGGTTCATGGGGTCCGAGTGCTCGTTTCCTTTACAGAGACCTAGCGAAACGACTGATCGACGCTTCTCGTGACCAGAGGGCTGGCTTGTTTCTCGCACAGAGAATAAGCATTGCCATTCAACGTGGCAATGCCGCCAGCCTTCTGGGCACTTTCCCAGTGGAGGAATATTTCGACGCTTAAACAACAGTCTTCATTTGTATTATGTTTTTCCTTTTTTAGTATTTATGTTAAAATTAGTTTTTCATATTTAGGTTTAGTTAGTTTAAATAAGTTTCTAATATTATTCTTGTATATATAGCATTAATTTACCATGAATAAAGTCTTAAGGTAGTAACCAAATAGGTAGATTTTATATCCCGCACTAGAGAACTAAGTTGTGTGTTACAGGGGACTTTACAAACATACAAGTAACGGACACAAATTTCACCCAGACTCATAACAACTTTTTGTTGGTCACACAAAGTTTTGTCCTGTGTGGGAATCGAACCCACAACCTAATGGACAGCAAGCGCATACTAAGGCCACTGGACCACCATGGCAGTCAAAAGAATGTCTTTTAATATCACAGAATAAGTTTATATAAAAAAAGATACAACCTTAGCTCGGCTTAGCCTTTTTACCGTATTTTTGTAATTTATGGGTTTATTTTTATTATATATTTTTTTAATTTGGTACAAACAGTCATTAAACAACAAAGCAGTATAAAACAACATAAAAAGACAAGGAGTACCCAAAAGTATCTAACTATAAAAAAATAGAGTGATGTGAGTATATCAAAACAGTTTTAGTACATAAGAAAATAGGTAAACATTCATGTATGCTGTTGAATTGTGGTTTTATTTATTATTTACTAGATGTTGCCCGCGGCTCCGCCCGCGTGGATGTCGGTTATCGCTGTAAAAAGTAGCCTATGTGTTATTCAAGACCATAATCTACCTCTGTGCCAAATTTTATTCAGATCCGGTCAGTAGTTTTTACGTGAAAGAGTAACAAATATCCATCCATCTATCCATTCTTACAAATTTTCACATTTATAATATTAGTAAGGATGGTTATTATTAACTTAAACACGACGCGGTTGTCATGTTACGTTGAAGACTTCCTATGGTCACTTTCCGACTTCATGATCACATCCTGAACACCCACTTAGGAATATAGTACTCGTGAAGATAGATCCTACGAACCAAAACACGATGCGTCGAAGTGCGCCTCACGAAAGCAATCTTTTTTTTTTTTCGCGCCGTGCCTAAAACAGACCAGCCACGCGCCATTTAGGTTTTATGGCTGTAAAATCAGGTGAAAGGTAAATTTATATGTCGTTTGCCGATACACGTTCCATAGAGTGTGGATCGTTTAATGTCGATGAGTATTTTGCATCCATTCCCGATTTCATCTATACTAATATTATAAATCTAAAGAGTTTGTTTGTTTGGTTGAACGCGCTAATTTCAGAAAGTCCTGGTACGATTTGAAACTCTTTTTTTGTTGAATAGTGCATTTATCCAGGAAGGCTATAGGCTATATATAACATTACGCTATGATTAAGAGGAGCGGAGCAGTAATGAGATATGTTGCAAAATCGGCAGAATTTCCAAATTACCACGCGGACGAAGTCGCGAGAGACCCCTAGTCTATAATATAAAAATGAACCGCTGAATGTGTTGCTAAGCGCAAATCACGAGAACAGCTGAACCGATTACGCTAATTCTTTTTTGCTATGTTCGTTATTTTCAGGTGAAGGTACTTATGTAAAAAAAAAGAAAGCTGAGCTGAAAATAGTTTAACCTGGGCGAAGGCTGGTTAATCTTGGTAATTAATTTTAAATGAAGAATATAAATGAATGGTGGCAATATCCACGATAGCCAAAAAACGTTCACTGCTGGACATAGGCCTCCCTCAAAGTTTTCCAACATACTACGTAATAAATGAATAACTGAAATATGATAACAATTTTTTTTTAACTTTTGGGTGGCAAACAAGCCACCAGTTGCATGAATAACTTCAATTGCCCGCCTGATGTTAAGCAGATGTGGACGCGGGACGCTCGCAATAGCAGAGGTATCACTTGCGTGTTGCCAATCCACTTTTTAAACACAGGCAACACTTTTTAACCTAGATAAGCCTGAAACAATTTTTTTCTGAAAATTTTGGAAATAATTGTTTAGGATGGAGGTTTTATTACTTGTCATGTACAGACAGATTTTCATGCTGTCAATACATGAAAAGTAATGAAACCTCCAAAAACGCCCAATCAAATATTATAAATTTTGTAATTTGGTCGTTTGGTCCACTCGGGCGAACAAATGGCGGGCGAAACGACCTATAACTTGGGCTAGCTTGTTAGTATCGTGCCCTACCTCTCTTATATACCTACCTTCACAATTTAAATAAAAGGGCAATATCTCCCCGCCTCTCCCGCAAAATCTTCAAATCCCCAAACAACCTGTTTCCAAAATAAATTTATCTTACAAAAAGAAAAGTTCATACAAAACTCCTGTTTACTTTTTTTATTGTTTCCTGTATTTTATTTTTTCCTGTCTTTGTTGAGCACGTCTTTCTCACGTTTATACATATATGTCGTACGTTGTAAACAAGATATTTATTATGTACTAGCTGTTGTCCGCGGCACCGCCTGCAAAAACAAATCTATCCAATGGAAAAACAAAAATTCATCCATCCAAAAAATATGAATAAGATGAATGTAAAAATAATATTAGTAAGATAATGTAATATCTCATAAAAGCAACCCATATTATGCCCAACTGCTGGGCGAAGGTTTCTTCTCCTCAAACGAGCAGATAGGATGGCCTACTACAGGTTGTGTCAGACATGCCTTTAGAATTCTTCTCACACATGTGGGTTTCCTTACGATGTTTTCCTTTTTCCGTCAGCAGATGGGAGATCATTTGATTTAGAAATAGTAGGTATGAACCAATGCATTGGTGATGTGCAACAAATTCCACAAAGTGGAATTCACCGATCTGAATTCCACTTTATGAAATTTGTTGCACATTTCCAATGCATTTTTATTGTACATATATTTGTTTACATTATGTTTTACTTTTTTCTGGTTAGTGTTTTCTTTTTTGTGCGTTGTGTCTTATGTTCGCTATCTTAATAAATGTACCTAATTTCTTTCTTACTTTCGATGTGTACAAGTGGTCGTTTACCTACTACTATGTATTTTTTATTACTTTCTATATTTTTATTGTTTCCTTTCTTTGTCAAGCAATTTCTTCAGAATAAATATTTATGTAGTTTCTTCACAACAAGATATTTATTGAATAACTGGCTGGAACACAGAGATAAGTAGAGATTTACTTGAATTGTTTGCGGCCGAAAAGGTTTTCTCTGTCCACTTCACTTTTATTCCTTTATAGTACCATAAAGAGTAGTTTATATAGTTATATATCTAAGTTGAGAACTTGTATTAGCCGTAACTGCTGAAATACTTCGTTACTTTGTAACTGCGGGCGAAATTCTCGAGCATGTATACGTCTTTAATCAGATCAGATCACTACTTTGAAGGATATTATGATTTAAATTCCACTATTATTTACTTCTGATCTTATTACATTAACATTACGTTCCGTATCACACAGTAATAATAATAATAATAATTATTATTATTATGTCTCTCTTTATCACGGGTATTTTCCCATCATTCAAGGAGAATACCCGGGCCTTTGGAAGGCTTACGCGGGGACATAGATCCAACACGCAGAGGCCCTTAGAGAATTTTAATTTAAAATGGGATGAGACGCTTACCATAGTCATGCCACAGCTGCACTATTGCAGTACAGCCATGACATGCCTATGGTAAGTGTAGAGCTATTGCAACATGAGAATTCAAATAATTTTGGGCTATGGGATTGGGTGTTCGATGGACTGATTTACAATGATTATGGGATAAAACGTCGCCTGCCTTATTATTATATTATTATTATTACTGTATATAATAGCTTAGACAATTTCACTGTATTATTTAAGACTAGCTGTTGCCCGCGGCTCCGCCCGCGTGAGTGTCGGTTATCGCTGTAAAAAGTAGCCTATTCGCTATTCCAGTCTATAATCTATCTCTGTGCCAAATTTCATCCAGATCCGTTCAGCAGTTTTTACGTGAAAGAGTAACAAACATCCATCCATCCATCCATACTTACAAACTTTCGTTTATAATATTAGTATAGTATGGATCAACAATATTATTTGACTTCTTTATCCCGATGGTTCATTTATGTATCTCTTCGCCATGTCGTCAATTATGTTGATATGACAACGACTGGAGCAACGGCGAGGAACAACTTCGTTTTTAAATATTTGCCGAAAGCACATAATAATAGCAACCCAAATACATATGTCCCACTGCTGGGCACGGTTCTCCTCTCCTCTATCAAGAGTGAGAGAGGGTTCAGGCCTTAATTTACACACGCTGGCTTAATGCGGGTTGGTGAATCTGACATGTCTTTAGCATTTTTATAGAACTATCGTTTGAATTGTTTGACAGAAGAGCACGCCAACCTATGGTATGTAAAAATTATAAGGCATGTTTGATCCAACAGCCCGCATAAGGCGTGTGTGGATTAAACCTAATTTCCACTGTTAGAAAAAAGCGTGTTTGTAGTGAGTTATGGGGTTTCGGTGAAGCTAGACATGGGCCTACTATGCCTACTATGGACGTTGTCCATCAGTTGCCCGCAACGTTTGCCAGGAACCAATTTGGCATCACTAAAATCCCACAATCCACCTATATAAATGAAGTGAACGGCTGTTTCTTCTTCAGTAGAACCCAATATGTTTAAAAAAATCTCTGTATTTATTTTGAATATTAATTATTGAGTGTGTTTTACGTAGAATAGGTACGTGCACTGTTAAGTCTCAAAGTCTCAACTAATAACATATTCAGTTTAGTATCATGACGACACTGAACCGACCCGACGACACGGCGACGCGACGCACAGTGGATTCTGTACTATGGAGCGTCTGGCCACAATTTTTTTTTTTTGAAAATGTAGGTAGATGATTATTATTTTTCAATTAATTAAATTGATGGTATATTACATTAGTTTTAGGTAAACAAAGTAGTACTAGCCGTCTAGTATTATTTTTATGATACATCAAACATAACCCATTTTCTGTTTTCGTTGTTGTTAATTGCGGAAAACCAAGTTTAGTTCAGACTTTGAACAAATATTTCTTTAAAAGTGAGAACATATAGTTTGATAAAAAAATCATGAGTGGTGATGAAGGTATGTAGTATTTAAGACAAATAAATGTAACACTTTACGGTAATTAATTACTTGGGAAAAAATCTAATACAAAGATCACTTTGTTTCGAAAATGAAGTTTTGTTTTCTTGTTTTTTTTTTAATTATGGGGATTTTGCTCTAACAATTTTTGGTTTACGGTGACTCCAATAGTAATGTAGTATACCGATTTAACTAATAGTTCGGGCAAAATACATGAAAAGTAACCTCCATCGGCCGAAACGCCCAATCAAATATTATAAATTTTGTAATTTGGTCGTTTGGCCCGCTCGGGCGAACAAATGGCGGGCGAAACGACCTATAACTCGCTTAAAAGGCTTCATAAAATTATATTGATTTATTTTAAACAATCACTATGAGCTGTTTGCGAGATACCGTTAGCAGATAGTGTACTAGCGCACGGAAACAATTGCCGACAACATAAGCTATAGCTTCATTTTATGTATCACTACCTCTTTCTGTATCGTTACGTTCCGTATCACATTCATACTTAAAATTTATAAGCAATTAGGCACTAAAACGTCGTGACAAAACATTGTAGTATATTTAGATACTACAAGTCTTTAAGTTTTATTATTTTATATACCTACTAGCTGTTGCCCGCGGCTCCGCCCGCGTATATGTCGGTTATCGCTGTAAAAAGTAGCCTATGTTATTCCATACCATAATCTATCTCTGTGCCAAATTTTATCCAGATCCGTTCAGTAGTTTTTACGTGAAAGAGTAACAAACATCCATCCATCCATCCATACTTACAAACTTTCGCGTTTATAATATTAGTAGGATAATATAAAAATGAATCGCTGAATGTGTTGCTAAGCGCAAATCTCGAGAACAGCTGAACCGATTTCGCTAATTCTTTTTTTGCTATGGTCGTTATTGTCAGGAAAAAGTTTTTATGTTAAAAAAAAAAGAAAGTTGTGCTGAAAATAGTTTATCCCAGGCGAAGTCGGGGCGGGCGACTAGTATAAGTTCTGTCCGTGACAGAACGCTTCGCTTAATAAATAATCTTCTCCTCACATGTACCTCTCATACATCTGGTTTTGTTCACTCTTCTTTCCCTATTCAATCCATCCTTCTTTGGAACGCCCTCCCTCTAGAAATCAGGAAGGCAACTAACCGATTTACTTTTAAATTAAAGGTTCGAGATTTACTTTTACCTAAATAGTATGGCAGATTATTTATTCATGTCTACTTTACTTCATACATTATATATATACATATATATAGATTATATATATTTGTATATATTTTCATTTATGGTATGTATTTTTAATATTATTGAGTAGGTATTGTATATATCGGCTAAATCTATATTATTATCCCATTATTTTGTTACTTTTTGCACCTACCATGTTTATCTCTGCATCACCCAAGGTCGACTGGTAGAAAATGCCTCAGGCATTAAGTCCGCCTTTACCACTTATGTGTATAAAGTTTAAATAAATAAATAAATAAGTATGAAAAGTGTCTATATAGACTTAAAAGTAGATGTGGGAAGATATTTTGATCAACAAAATTAGAAACTAAATTGTAACCTGAATTTATCATACGATAAACTCGATAAACATATTCTTCGAATAATAGATAGGTCCTAGGTACGTAAAATTCCACAGATTAATTTAAATAATCTCGCAGTATTTTTTTTAATTTAAGGAAGGAAAGAAATTAATTAGAATTAATCCTTTTACTTGTTCATAAAGTAAGTATATTTTCCTTTTACGGGAAGCCCCACTGAGGTTGAAACTTTGCAGCTTCTCATTCTACTATCTATTCACCATTCATATAGCAATCCTTTTGTTTCAGTACCTCGAGGTATTTTAGACATCCTAAAGTTTAGTATAGCTAGTAGTCATATTGTATTTATTAAAAGTTTCAATCAACTTCGGAAAGATTTCTTGTTCTCGGTATTGATTGTTAGTTTTATTTGTTTATTCTTGAGTAAATAAAGCATGCTTTAGTAATGGCCATAGCTGATTTTGTTTATCTTTTTAGCAAGTGTGCAATATCCGTGAAAGTTAGTCTGAGGTCTATAGCCCCCATATTTGACCAGCTATGTTAGGATCCTTGTGAAGGCGAACCTATTGCCATAATGTACTGAGCCGAACTCTATTCTCCAGGTTGATACTAAACACAGCATTCATAGCCAGGTGCACTCGCTGTTCGGTTAACGATTAGCGATTTAAGCCAACAAGGGCGTGGTAGCTCTAAAGATGGGTGACCGCATACCTAGTGGTATTTCATTTGAGTGTCTCGGTGCTTTGGAGGGCGCTCTAGGCATATAGGCGCGGGCGATCTAAATAACTCTATACCCACCTTCTGCTGATTATGCTCCTCTCGTCTAGAGGGGCAGGTTAGTTACTAGTAAACCAAACGATAAGAACAGAAAAGCGTTAAAATTCCAGAATCAAATCAATCGTTTAAAAAGTCGGCTAAGCATAATATATTTTTTATATCATAATAATTGTTCACTAACTTTCTTTCTTGCCTTGAACTTGAAATGAGCACTACCTTATGCCGTGTCGTTTGAACATTTAAATAGGTATTTGCTGTACAGTCTTTGTATTTGTATAACATTTAATATCGAGCAAAAATCCTTGAAGAATCTGAACGATATTGGAGCGCAGAAAGCAGATTCAGAGTCAGCTTGGAATATAATATATTTTATCGTACATTGCATTGAAATTGCAGTGTTATATTAAAATCTCCTAAAGCCAAATAACATGACGTATTTTAAATCAATTAACCTTGTACATAATAATATAATTGTGACATTTGTAAGAATAATATTCAAATTTGATTGTATGTTGTTAATTAACGACAAAATACAGAACTAATATTAATTAAATGGACCGTGCTTATAGCTCATACATAATTATATTAAAATAGAACATTGGCTATATTTTGTTTAATTATTTGAAAATACCTAAATGCATGCATTGTCTCTGGCTTCGCGTGGGCGAAGTACAAAAAAAGGGTTAATATAAAATGTTTAATTTGAGTAAACATTTTTCGTGAATAAATTAAAATATTTTTTCATGTCGGTTACCCCGTTGTGACGCTTTTAGGCCGCTGAAAAATAGGCCAACCGTCTGTTTTACTGACGAAATAGGCAGTGGTAGAGCTTATGAAACCAAAAACTCATTAATTTATTACCAATTTAAACATATTTTTATAAATATAATTCAATAGGTAGGTATGCCTGTTTTTATAAAATGCTCAAATATTATTTTGCTGCAATAACGCAGTATAACAAGTGTCCATGCTACGGTAACTAGGTACTTATATTACCCTGTTATTTAAAGTAACTCGTGAAAACAATAGATTGTACACTACATAATGTGTACAATTACAGCAATACATACTTGTAAAGCCAAATAATAAAATAAAGTTTCGGTCAAACTAGTCCTTAAATACACATATACAGTCGTGGTCAACTAATTAGGGACAATCTCTAGTTAAGCCAAATTGTGAGTTAATTGTTTATTTTCCAACGAGTCTTAACAATATTCCATATCTTTTACATGTAAGTACAATAGTCATTGATGTGCCCGATTATACAAACAATAACAACTTCTTAAACATTAAACCTCTTTACAGTATAGCTGATAGATTATCATAGTGGTATTTGTTCAACGAATGCTGGCTGGCCATTTAATTAGGGACACTGAGGTATTGTGTCCTAATTTCAAAATTTGAATCTTAATACTTTTTTTTATTTTTTCTCTTAATGTTTCGTGGTAATTTTGGCGGCAATCCAGATTTTGAATTTTAAGGTTTGAGAATTATTTTGAAGAAAAATGGGCAAAAATAAAAGTTGCAATCCAACACTACGAAAAATTATCTTAAAGGTTGGTCATACATTTAAATTGTTCAAAAACCATGGTATGCAATGCAGTGCAACATATCAGGCGAAATAACACAGCTTTGAATGTGCCCAGAACAAAAAGATCGCTAAAAACAATTCCGCAAGAAGATAGAATGATAACCACGTTAGCTAAGAAAGATCCGTTTCTAGGTTCTATATTAATTAAACACGAAGTTTTTGGGGCAGACGAAAGAGCCGGTGTATCAGCGAGGACCGTTCGACGACGTCTGGTAAAAGCAGGCTTGTTCGGAAGAGTGGCTCGCAAAGTACCGTTGTTGAAGAAAGAACATAGAAATGCTCGTTTGGCGTTTGCACGAAAATTATGGTCATTGGACCTACGCCCAATGGCAATATGTATTGTTCTCTGACGAGACCAAGGTAAATTTGATTTCTTCAGATGGAAGGCAATATGTACGGCGTCTTGTAAAAGCGGAAATGAATCCAAGATTCACAAAAAAGCACACGCAGGTGAAACATGGCGGTGGAAACATTAAAATGTGGGGTGCCTTTTCTGGACGTGGAGTGGGACCTGTGCGGAAAGTTCAGGGTAACTTAGACCAACATCAATACAAGGCAATATTGGAGGAAACTATGATTCCCTATGCTGAGGAGCACCTCCCTATTATATGGACGTTTCAGCAGGATAACGACCCGAAACATACCGCCCGTTCAGTCAAGTCATTTCTTAACAGTCAGTCAATATCGGTGCTAGATTCAAATGTTGTTTAGGTCAGCAAATAGCCCGGACCTCAACCCAATTGAGCACCTTTGGCACGAAATCAAGAAAAAAGTTGCCACTTATCGTACCACAACTTTAGATGAACTTAATGAAGCTTTTTGTGAGGCATGGGCAAACATTCCTGTCGAAACATGTCAGAAACTGATAATGTCTATGCCACATCGGTGTCAAGCGGTAATTAATAACAAAGGTTTTGCTACTGGGTACTGATTATACACGTAATAGAATGGAGCTGTTAAAAATATTATAATACTGCAGATTATTAGTTTTGTTTAACTCTATTTTTAACTATACTTTACTGTCCTTAATTAAATGTCCAGCTACACAATTATACATTAAAATTGAATACATGATTAATCTTTGATATTAAATACTTTTTTCGATTTAATTAATCTTTTATTTACAGCCATTTATAGCATATTAATCGGACCAAATTATGCAAATAATAGGTGCTTAGAAATCAATAGGGTTTTATAATTATATGTACATAACCGGTTATAGCTCTTCATTATCTTGAATGTCCCTAATTAGTTGACCACGACTGTATATATTATAAGGACTAATTTAGTTCCCGACGCGATAGAAGACGACTTCCAACGACATCGTATTTCATTAAATACTGGCTGAATCACGCAATTAGAAGCGTCCGGCAAACGACCTACTTGTACAAGTATAGTTGAGAACCTCATAAGTTACGGCTCCAAGTCGTCGAGTACTAATAAGGTTAGTTTATGGGGTATATACCCCCTTATCTTATATTACGTATAAAGCGAAGACTTGAATGGCTGGAAAATAATTATCTACGTTCTTTTGGACTGGAACGATTAATGCAGCGTTGGATAGCTTTTGTTTATGAGTTTGATATAAAGAGGGAATTATTTCGCTACTTTTTATATTGTTGTTGGTCACAGACAAGGAAATGTATATAGGATATCATTAGTGCACTTATGTACTCACGGCAATATAATAATAATGTCCTCCTAACCAAGCTTAAAAGGAGGTTCAATACCATCTAATGTAAAACAATTTATTTGATGAAATAAACTTTTTTTTAACCGAATTTCGGCCATGGTGGCTAATGTTAACGGAGACTAGCCATTTATGTGGGAGATATTAAAGTGCACAACTGTGTTTTTCTTTATTCCTTGACTCTCATTGTCCAATAGGCCGATAATCTGACACGACCGGAGAGATCACGCGTATGACCAACGATTTTTACGTACTTTCGAGTAACGGCGATGTAAGTACCGCCATTTTTTAGCGTATATGGTGAATTTAAAAGAAAGAAAGAAAGAGCATTAATTTTGCTAAACAAAAGACACATGATTATAGTAAAGAGGACAGAAAGTGATAGCAAGATTATTTACAAAGTAATAAATTAAAACACAGAAAAAAAACGAGAAACAAAATTTTTATTTTTTTTAATTTTCTTCTTATTTGCTCCAGTGTACCATGTGTCTCTGTGCACAAAATAGGTATCCAGCTCAGCATAATGTGAGGCTACTGCTTCAGTTGACTGACGTTTCTATTCTGCTGGTCCCTGTAGATGGTGCCGATGTCAATGAGTTTCTTCACAGAAAAACCTAATAAATATTAGTGATCAGCAATCGCACTCGAAGACCACTAAACCATGGAGACGATGGCAATATACATGGTAGTTAGAAAGTTAAGAAACTACACAGGTTTTGGCTTTGACTGATGATGATGATGATGAGCGCAGCGCAACTCTATGCCGGTAAAACAAAGCAAGCACGACGCAGTATAAGGCGGGGAACTCATGTGCTTCGTCATACATTTCAGCAATACATGTAATACGCCCAATGTACACAAGCCCTAAGCAAAGTGTACAAATAGTCGTTAGAGTCGTTACACAGTTTCGCTTTCATGTCGACTGAGCAAATAACATGGTATAGTTTTATCAAATACGATGTTGCGTCTCGATACGAGGACAAATATTTATATATATATTTTTTTTATACTACCAAGGAAGCAAACAAGCATACGGCCCGCCTGATGGTAAGCAGTTACCGTAGGCTATGGACGCTTGCAACACCAGGGGTATCGCTCGCGCGTTGCCGACCCTTTAGAAACCTAATAACTCCTTTCTTGAAGAACCCCATGCTATTGTCTTTCGGGAAAACCTCGGCAGGACGCTCATTCCACAACTTAATCGTACGTGGGAGGAAATTCCTCTGAAACCGCACAGTGCGGCACGATAAGATATTTATCAGAATTCAGTGTGTTTTTGTTTAGTTCAATGTTTCTTTCTGAATTTCCGCCCTTTTATAGTTTCGATTTTGCGTCAAAGGGGAAAACGGGTTGTTTAGAAACGTCGGTTTTAGCCAAAACGACTGTTGACGTTAATGACGTTCTTGTACCTATGTAGGTACTACGTCATAGTAATAATAATAATAGCAACCAATATGTGTCCCACTGCTGGGCACGGGTCTCCTCTCTTCTATCAAGAGAGAGAGAGGATTTATATTTTTTGCCTTAATTCACACACGCTAGCCTAATGCGGGTTGGTGAATCAGACATGTCTATAGAATTTCTTCTAAGACACGTACCCACGTGTCTTGAACGTGAGGATGGGTATCCTCACGATGTTTCCCTTCACCGTTAGCAGTTGATGCATCATTTGATTAGTATATATTATAAGCTCTACAAAGTGAAATTCACATCGGTACTGCCACGTTTATCCAAAAAAAAAAAAATGGATTTTATAATAAACGCGGGAAAACGGATACCTAAACTTACTCGTCTCAAACCAATTATCGTTGCCATATTTATTTTAGAATTCTGTGCTAATTATAATACCTATTTAATTTTAATTAATAAATTGTCCTTGTAGTGTTGTTCTTATCACAAAGTAAATTTGATGAATATACCACAACAACCCGCGAGGTGAGGTGATACTCGTATTAAGGCTTGTGATATCGCCAACGACCTTGAGTATTTGTGCGAAGCAAACACGACCTAATTCTCTAGGCGAGCGCGGGGATACAAACAGATGCACTCTTTGAATGGACGTCTTATTAATTTTTAATAAATTAAAATTTAAACTTATTCTATATATAACATTACTAAATTACAGGTGTATGTTTTCTTCAAATAATGTATTTTTTTCGTATTATTTGGTAAAAATTGAAGTCGAAAAGTGGTTACATCTCAATAATTTGGTGCTGATTTGATGGTTTTTTTTTACAAACTATTTAGAATTACTATATAATTTATGACAAAACCATATTATGAAACACATCGAGATTTTAGATGAATACTGTATTTTTTGGCAGTCATTTGTCTATAAATGCCAACAAAAATTGGTTTTATTTACACCTCTTTTTCATCTATTTTTGAGACAGGGGCCTTAAGAGAATACAAATGTCACCACCCCGTTCCGTTCCAAGGATGTCGTAAGAATCGAATAAACGAGTAAGTCAGACTGACAATATTAACTGCAAGAGAGGGAAAACTTGATACAAAACCCTATACCAACTCGTCTGGCCAGCCAGTAAAAAAAAGGGTCGGCACTACGCAAGTGATACCTGTGGTATTGCAAGCGTTCATATGCTACGGTAACTCGGCGGCCCGTATGTTTTCCATCTAAGTAGTATCTATTAAAAAAAAACAGAAAAGTTACTGTAGATGAAAATGGCATGGGATTATCTTATATATAAAATTCTCACACACACACAACATCTATTTTTCATCACCCTAAATTTTAAGGGTCGTCCACCCCTAATATTTTTTTTTGTTGTTTTTAATGTTTTATGATTGAAAATTATTAAAAAATACATACCACCCCTCAATTTTACCTCTACGATCAACCCCTATATTTTAGTAGCAAAACAACGTTTGCTGGGTCAGCTAGTTATTATTATAAAGTTTGTTTTACCTTACGAGTCTATGAACGCCTACTAGTAATTTGATGTAAATTTTCTTCAATAGATCCAATCAAGCTTGTATCTGAAATAAGTCCGTCATTATCGTAACGATTTCAATGTCTCATATAAAGTAAAGTAAAAAAAGGTTATAATCATAATTTTCTTATTTGAAACAAGAACTTTTTGAATAAGATTTTTTAGAGGTGACTTTTGCTTTTAGTAACAAGCTCTATGTCACCGAAGTTTTTACCAATATAATAGTTTTTATCGACGAGCACAAACTGATCTCGGACCCTGAAATATGTACTTCTTCTTTGTGTCGATGGTACGATAAATAATTAAATTGCACTAGCCCAGAATTTTGCCACCTCTGCAGCGTTATCAGTTGCTGAGCAGAGGTCACTCAGAGTGCAGGTATTAGGGCACAAAGGACAGGACAGGAGGTGAGCCATTGTTTGCTGGTTCGTACCGCATTCGCACTCTGTAGTTGTAACAACGGTATAGCCCCACTTTACCAGATTGTATCTGCATTTTCCCAATATGTACTAAAGTAAAGTAAGATAAGCTACCTTCATATTAAGCGGCGTTGAGTTTTGTTACGATATTTTGTAGCGTACTTGATTATAGATTTCAAGTATGAATGCGATAGATAATACGGAACCTAATGATACTGCAACAATTTCCGTGTTAGTGCGATATCTTCATACGTCTCGGTGAGACTTAAGAAAGGTGTCTGAGGAAAGGTGTCCAAAAGACTGGCCACATTGCCACGCTGGATCGCGAGGCTAATACGTTGACTCAAGTAAAGGCCAGCCTTAGGATCGTGAGATAACTCGACTAAACATTTAGATATCTCACGATACAGCTTCTGGGCTGGAGACTTACTTTTTTGAGCAGTTTAGTTTAAAGAAGAAGCTGTATCGTGAGATATCTAAATGTTTAGTCGAGTCATCTCACGATCCAAAGGCTGGCCTTTACTTGAGTCAACGTATTAGCCTCGCGATCCAGCATGGCAATGTGGCCAGTCTTTTGGGCACCTTTCCTCAGAACTGCGAACTCAATCAGATATTTTATTTATAGGTAAATAAATACAATATCTGATTGTTTGTAAGCAATTTAGCTTAAGTTACTTTTATTTTAATAACTATTCATGTAAATGTCTTATGAAATAAATGTTATCTTACGTCTTTCTCATTATGATATAACTGCTTACAACGAAACTAAAGTTTAAAAAAGACAACCCCCGCACTAGGGTACAAACCCTGTGTCGCGGCGGACTTTACAAACATACCATTAAAGGACACGAAGTACATCCAGACTCAGGACAACCATTTAGGATTACACCATTTTTTGTCCCGTGTGGGGATCAAACCCACAACACGCCGGGGTTAATGGCGAGGTAACCATTTAGGCCACTGAACCAACCGTGCAGTCAATGTTGAGTACATTTAAAAGTTTTCCATAATCCACAAAATAACTTTAATTTTATTTTGCAAGTAACAGAAACATACTTCAAAACCTCGTAATGCAGATTCTGAGAAATATTAGCTCGTCAATATCTTCGATTTCATACAAACTTCTCAATAACTAAACTTGATTCTTTTCTCACAATTTACACAAAATAAGTCAAATATTTAGCTCGCACATGCTCGGCTTTCAATAAACCAACTATGTTGTAAACTCTTGTCAGCTTTCAAAAGGGAAAATGTTGGAAGTTTCCGTTGAGTGGTCTGAGTGAGAGAATTCCTTAAGTTTAGTATAATATATATTTGTTATACCTGAAAGCTTTTCAATATCACCTTATCAGTACGTAGAACTATTATTACATGCAAGTATAATATATAACTAGCTTCCGCACGCAGCTTCCCTCCATCCCTCGGGAACTGAGATTTTTTACGAGATAAAAAGTAGCCTATGTGTTATTCCAGACTATGTTTAATGCACATCCGTTCAGTAGTTTTTGCGTGAAAGAGTAACAAACATACATTCTTACCAACTTTCGCGTTTATAATATTAGTAGGATAATAGTTTTTTTTTTATACTACCAAGGTGACAAACAAGCATACGGCCCGCCTGATGGTAAGCAGATACCGTAGCCTATGGACGTTTGCAACACCAGGGGTGTCACTCACGCGTTGCCGACCCTTTAAAAACCTACCTACCTAACCTATTAGTTCTACGTGTGCTAATAATACATACTATATATACAGCGCGCAAACACAATTGCCCCCTTTCTTGATAGAAAAACCCTAGCTACTGGGTTTTGGCCCGATCTGAGAATCAGAGGACAGGGGGAGGGGGGCATATTATCTATACCTACTAATATTATAATTGCGAAAGTTTATATGGATGTTTGTTACTCTAGAACGCCAAAACATCATCATCATCATCTCAGCCAAAAGACGTCCACTGCTGGACATAGGCCTCCCCCAAGGTTTTCCACAACTCTCGATCCTGAGCCGACCTTGTCCATCGGTTACCCGCAACCTTTACCAGGTCGTCGGTCCACCTTGTTGCCAAAACATATCTGGATGAAATTTAGCACATGGATAAACAATAGTCTGGAATAGCATTTCGGTGGGATTGTACACACAGACGAAGCCGAGGGAGGAATCTAGTATTTATATCTATTTATACTCTACACACAAATAATTATGTAATCAATGTGCATAATATGATTTTCACACGAATTTTATACTTCTTATACCTTGTACCAAACATTTCGTTACCCATCTGCGGTTATGTTACCCTTATAACCTTCTTAAGACCAAACAAGGGATTGCTTTCACGTCAATATTATCATAAATTCTTTTCTTATGTTGTTACTTACATGCAGTTTCATAAAATATGGCGGTTTAGGCTTCGCTTTAATATTAGTTTTGTGTTAGAAAACAGCTTAAAAATGTAGGATTGTTAACTTTTAGGTTTGTTGGGCACTTAGAGGTATTGGAAAGTCATTTTTTTATGGGGAAAAAGGTAGTAGGTATTCTTCTTTGAGCACCTATGGTTCGAGCACCTAAGGTGTACTTATACTACACCCCACACTAAAAGCGACCGCACCGTGGGTCCTCAATAAGAATAAAAATATTTTTATTGCTAATTTTTTTTTTCACTTAGAGCACTAAGCTGTTATTTCTAATGGTGCTCTAATTGGAATATCTTAGGTGCTCAAACAATAGGTGTTTTAAGACTTGGTGCTCAACGAGGAATATTCCGAAAAAAGCCCTGATCCCTCGAAATTTTCACTTCTGACGTGCGGTCTTATGATAAACAATTTCTACGACAGTTGTGACAGCCTATCATTCAAGGTACTCTGTCATCAGGTTGGCCACTAACCAAACGATAAGAAGAAGAAGAGTCAAGGTAAACATATTCCGTTAAATAAAAAAATATTAATATTCAAGTACATTTTTATTATAATATTTTGACTTAGTATCTAAGATTATGTACATCATAATTATAAACATTTTTATATAATCTTCCTTACTAAATACATATATGTGTATAAACCTTTACATAGTAGGTATAAAACTAATGTCAGTGCCGGCTGTCAATCCTTATTTACCTACGCTTAGATTTTCTGTAATACGCAACGGATTTTGATACTATTTTTATTATTATACAGATCATCATCGTCATCTTAGCCAAAAGACGTCCACTGCTGAACATAGGCTTCCTCCAAGGATTTCCACAACTCTCGATCCTGAGCCGACCTTGTCCATCGGTTGCCCGCAACCTTTACCAGGTCGTTGGTGCACCTTGTTGGAGGCCTGCCACGCTTCGTTTTCCAGATTTATATATAATTTCTATATATAAATCTGGAAGATTTAATATGATTACTTACAGTAAATATTAAAAAAATTTAATCATGCATTGCATGCACCGTGCAAAGCCGAAGTGGGTTGTATGTAATATAAAATTCTCGTGTCACAGTGTTTGTTTCATCGAATTTCTCCGAAACGGCTTGACCGATTTTTATGATTTTTTATGTATACATTGTTATGATTTGACATTAACAATACTTGTAACTATTTTTATATGGCAAAACGATATTTGTCGGATCAGCTAATAACTATATAATTATAGGGTACATTTGGGAAAATAATCGCAATAACGTTCAAACTTAAAAAGTAATCGAAATACGGTCAAATTTCGAGAACCTAGCGACCTCTCGTATTTAAATATATGAATCTTAATCTAGAAAACAAACATTTATAAAACATGGTACAAATAATCAAACTAAAGACAGGGTATAAAATCTAAAGCTGGGGACAGTTTGTGAGTAGGGTCAACCATAAATCAAAATAAAGGGATGTATAGAAAATAGGATTTTTTTAAATAAACATTATTTATGATATAATATTACGCCTTTGTATGTCTGGCAGCACTAATGTGTCCAATATAATACTGTGCACTCAGGGTTTTGTTGGGGCTACCGTGGCGATGTAGTGCCTCCGAGATGTTTGCGGAGACCCAAATACATAGATGGTTTTGCCGCCATCATGCGAATACGGAGCGCCTCTCTACTGGCTCGAGTCCGAAGCAGTACCAAGAATAACCATCCTGAGTGTATTTTGGATCGGTGGGAGACGCCTATTATGAGGCGGTGGATGCGGCTCCACACTGCTTTTAATTAATTAGGTTGATGAATTGTGTAGTTGTAACACTAGTATGTAGTTGTTACTAACAAAATATGGAATAATCTGAAATAAATTATTATTATTAATGTGAATACAAAAAATGTATAATCTAGCAATGGTTGTACCTACCGAATTTCGGGTTGCGTGAAGTTGTGTTTGTAAAGTCTATGACCCGCAGGGGTATTCCGTAAGAGCAAAATCGAGCCACCGCGAAAACCGAGCAAAATCTGGCTGTCACATTGGAAATTGGTATTCCGTAAGAGCAAAAACCGAGCCTTTTTGACGTTTAGTCAATAGATTGTGCCGTCACCGAGCAATCACAACTGTCAGTTTGCCATCGCTGTTTCTTAGAGAATCAGCCGGTGCGGCGGCGGGTGTCTTTCGGGAGAGGACGGCGCGACGTAACGCTGCAAATGCGATAAAAACAACGGTTGCCCTGCTTGCCTTCTATCTTCGCGTCGCGTTCGTCGCTTACGTAGGCCACCGCCTTACACACGGCTTGTTTTCTCGAGCCGGAGTAAGAGTAAGATAGGAATACTTACGACTATGAGAGAATTGAATGACAAAAACAACTGACAGCCGTAAGACTGCATGTTTGCATTGAAAACTTGTTAGATTCACAAATTTGTAAACATACACAGTCATATCTGTATAATATATTCTACTATGTATCTAAGATTGACGGTCACGCGAGTTCTTTGTTTTTTCCCATTCAAATAGTGCCTAAACACAAAAATAGATTTTCCCATTACTTCTGCTTACATGGCGTTCAAAGTATTAAATTGTAAAATTTCTCAAACAATTTAATTTTCGTTGGCACTGTATCACATTAACTCTATTTTGTATTTAATTATTATTAATAAAAACTCGTAAAGAGGATGTTAGCATCAACAGGCTAATGGTCTTGTATTCTCTGAGTAACTAATTGAATTAAAACATGTCGGTACCATTGCAATATCTTTCAGTATTTTATGTGGCTGTAACATTGAATAAAGTAATTACTTTAACAGCAATAAGCTTAGGTAAAGTGGGTGTGACTTCTGATGGTTTAGGGCATAGATCATGGAAGCGAGGTTGGGAAAGAGCACGTACCTTGTGTCGTCGCAGCAGATATGCTACTTCTAGCATCGGCGATCAGTGAATTTGCGACTGTATGAATGCGATGCTGAAGCGCGTTTTGCCGATTCTCTGCATTTGGTCGCAGTATCAGAATTGTGATCGATGCTGCATCGCGTTTTGCTGGTTCTCTGCATTTGGTCGCGGTACCAGAATTGTGCGACTGTATCGATGCTGCATCGCATTTTGGCGACTCTCTGCGTTTGGTCGCGGATTTCTTCGTAATAATAATATATAAAACGATGAATTAAATCGATGTGACCGGTATCCAAATGTGTGCGAAGTGTAGCATTCGTCGCTGTGTCGAGCTTCCGAAAAGCAATTTAAGCGCAGATCGCCATTGCCAAAAGTAGCATGTCAGCTGTAGCCCTTAAGTAAGCTATATGCGTTGCATGGACCGATTTTGTGGTTGAGGGTTGAGGAGATAGGAGATCCAAGGCTTGGCTTACCAATCATCTGGTATTTTAGGGACTTTTCAAACATACTATAACCGAACACAAAGTACACCCAGACTCGGGACAATCATTTATGATTATGAAACATTTATTACCGTGTGGGGATCGAACCCACACCGCGATGCGCAGTGGTAAATGGCGAGGTAACCACTTAAGTCACTGAACCAACCATGCAGACAGAATAATAAAAAGAATTTGTTTGTAATAAATAAAAATCTGAGGAGATCCGTGCCCAGCAGTGGGACATAATATATTTCCCTTCTCAAAAATCGAACCAAGAGTCCTTTCTATCGGTAACCAATAAGAGTAAACTAAGACTTATACCACGGAAACAACAAGGCAGCATTATAAACAATATGGCTTAATATGTAATAAAATTTGAATGAAAATAGCACATTACTATGTGTTATTTACTTGTTAATATGTGAGTATGTAGGGCAGCGTTGGCTAATGTTTATTCAGGGGAGTAAAGGGCAGTTCGTTACTATAATAATATAGGACAACAAAATGTAGGGTCGTCGTCACAAGAATGTAATATTTACGACGGCCTCTTTTACACAAAAATGTTTGTGGCAACAGGAATTTATACGAAAAAACAGAAACATTGATATTGTACATTATACATACATAAAAAGTAGGTATGTACTTATAGCATTACACCTTGAAAGGGTAAGCAGAAGCGTTTATACCCACGTCTCTGTAACGTTAGCGTAGTTGTGTTCCTGTATGAAAGTAAGTCTCCAGCGCTCATTTAGGAATGCGTTTTGAAAGAAACGTTTTCTTATCCCAAAGTGTCTCCATCTCAAGTCACGGTGTTAAAATAAAAGCAACGTAACCTAAATTTAATGATAATACCAGCCACCGATAAAATGTCACATTGCTGGGTCTCCTCTCCTCTATCAAAAGGGAAAAAGGTTTAATGTGGCCAATGTAGATCGATGGATCAGATATGACTTGAAAATTTCTTCCAAGACTTGTGAGTTCTCTCACGATGTTTTCTTAGTTGGTTATTATTGGCAGTTTATTATTTCCTTTCCCAAAAAATACTATCTATGTTCAACGCCTTTGTGAGCCAACAATATTTCGGGTGACATTTTTGAGGACAAAATAGCACAATAAACGTACAGTCCTGAATGGAAGGAGGATTCGACAAAAATATTTCATTATGAACTCGGAACTATTTTAATATATTTACATCACAATAAGAAATAATGAAAAATATCTGCGAAAACTTTTGCTTATGTAGAATACCAGAATATTCCCGCTTAAAAACATAAAAGGACCTGAGAGTAAGGAAATAAAACACATCGATTATTATATGATACGATAACGCAAATATACACAACAACAATGGCACGATTATAACCCGATTATTACACGATTATAATAATAAAATAAGGATATTTAAAACATTCTAATATTGATTAAATATAATCCAAAGAATTAAATTTAAACTAAAAATGGAAAAAATATTTACATCAGAAAAACACCAATCATTTTTCTTAAACAAATTGATTCTGCAAACTCTTGAAAATTACGCGTCTTCAAAAATATCTTTTCAAACGTAATAATGATACAACGGAGCTCAAAGATGTTAAAGAATTTTAGAAGGCAAACAGAATTACCCTAAATAAATGTAGGGTTGTTAAGCAGCAATGAATTAAATTAACTGCGAGTCGAAGAACAATTTGTTGGACAGTAATTTGTCTCTTACGACCTTTGAGAACAATAAGTCAAAGTGACCTTATAATAAGTCGAAAACTACTTACGACGAAAACTACTTATTACTATAGTCTCTTAGAGAACAGTCACTGGTCACTACGTGTCCATTCAAGCGGCTTCACTGCATCAGGTAGGAGGTTCTGGAGGAGGCGGTTCTTTTTCCTTGACTTCTTTTCCCTGTGGAGAGCCTCCAGGGTCTGCTGCATCGCTGTTCCCACTATTGATTGCCACTGACGTTAGAGGTACCTGTACAAAGTTCATAAGTTTACTCAAGATTTGATAAATTATGAATGCAGAGAATACATAGGTACAATATTTCCTTGTCATAAAGTAAAAATTAAGGAATCTATGATTCTAGCGGCTGGGAGTAGCTGGATGCGGGAAGCCGAGGATCGTGCTAGGTGGCGTGCCCTTGGAGATGCCTTTGTCCAGCAGTGGACTGCGATAGGTTGATGATGATGATGAAGGAATCTATGATTCTTAAACTTTGAAATCAAGAAAGGTAACGGCACCTTGATCCGCGGTATTTTCACCAAAACTCGAAATGTTATGAAGATATCCTAGTAAAAAACAGTTTGTACACTCAAGTACATAGGCGGACATAATGTCGATAGCATTCTCTACCAGTCAAACTCAGTGATGCAGAGATTAACGAAGTAGGTGCAGTAAATGAAGTTAATTCTATATTGAATCAATACACAATAATAATACCTACATACTGAAACCAAATAAACATATAAATATTTACAATGTTGGTATGCTTGTATTATACCAAATAATCTATATCTATACATAGAATAAAATCGTAAACAAGAGTACATTTAATTTTTTTTTTCAAAAAAAAATATTTTACTGAGGCCAAAAGATTAGTTTTAGAATTTTTGTCTGTTTGTGGCCGAGTTTGTGCGCGATAAACTCAGCAACCACGGAACCGATTTTAATGCGGTTTTCACTGATATATTGTGGCAACCTTCCCGTAACAAATAGGCTTGTTTTATTCAAAAATAAATAAAAAAGTTATGATAACTTAACTTTTTTAACTGGAATAAGCTGCCTTTTGAAATCAGGATGTCCACTAACCGTGTACTTTGTATTTAAACTGAAAGTTAAGGCTCTCCTCTTTGAAAATTTGTTGAAATTATCTTGTTAACTGTTTATTGTATTCATATATATATATATATATATATATATTATTTATTAATATATCTATTAGTATACTTTTATTTGATTTATATAATATTACTCTAATGTATTTATTGTTCAATTTTGTATTTAATTTAGTTAAAATTTTTACTTAAAACGTTACTTCATTTACTGCACCTACTTCAATTATCTGTGCACCACTCAAGGTTGACTGGTAGAGAATGCTTATAGCATTAAGTTCGCCTATGTATGTACGTATGTGCATGAAGTTTAATAAATAAATAACACACGTGCAATTCAAGAAACGCGCTTCGATTTATTTAGCTGAAACTTTTTAACTTTAGTTTGTAAAACCACGACTGAAGTTTATGTAATTTTTTTTTTAAATAATGTGATATTTCGGAGATATATTTATGACCAATTTAACCTGAACTCTCATCAATATGGGCGACCATATTAAATAGAGATCAGCTGACTGGTAATTCACGCGGTAAAGGTACTAGGTTTAAACTGTCCAATTTACAATGAAATGTGATAGAAGCAGAAACATGCATGTTTTCCCAATAAAAAAAAGACTATCACCTGCACCGCATCCTGTTAAAATTTCTTTCTTTCGAGTTCAGTGTATTATAACAACTAATCACCCTTTACATGTTTTCGCAATTAAATGACTAATATAGATACCTATTTATAACAACAAATATATTAATATGTATTACTAAATATTAATACATTATACCTACTTATTGGTCAAATAAGGAAAAATCGTCTGTTTCCACATTGCTTTAATATTTAAGTATATTTGAGCTAATTGCATAGCAAAATGCTAAAAATATCAAATAAGGAAAACAAAACAATCACTTAAATTACGCAGTTTGAGAGCCAAACCACAAGTGTGCTACTGTTTTCGTAAATTTATGTGCAATAATAATTATATAATAAGTCGAATCCAGTTAAGGGTAGGCCACCAGGTTATTAAATTCTTTCGCAGTTCTGACAAAGAAAGAGTTCTGCCTATAATTAGACGTGCTGTGGGGCACATCTGATGCTCTGGGTTCTTTAGATTTCAAACAATTTTCCGTTTAGCAACTCCAGAAACCCTATGTTTTAATCCCTGAAGTCCACGCAAACGAAGTCACAAGCACATATCAGCTATACATCTACATATACACATATAAATAAAATTGTTATCAGTCGTTAGATCACGACAGAGGCCTAAATATGGGCGATCTAAATAACTCTGTCACCAGGTGGGCCACTAACCAAACGATAAGAAGAAGAATAAAATTGAATTGTCTGTTTGTAATATCAAAATAACAGCTTTCTATTAAATTCATGTGGCGGTTTACATGGCACTTAAAACATTAATACAATTTTAACAGTTTTGTCTCTCTGTCTATCTGATTGTTGCCGCTAAAATCGTCTTTGAAAAGTTACTAAAACAATATTAACACAATTTATAATATTACTCCCTGCCGAGGTTTTCCCAAGAGACTATAGCATGAGGTTCTTCAAGAAAGGAGTTATAAGGTTTTTAAAGGGTCGGCAACGCGTGAGTGACACCCCTGGTGTTGCAAACGTCCATAGGCTACGGTAACTGCTTATCATCTACTTATTATTGAATAGTTAATACTTATTATTGAATAGTTCAGGTGGCCATCTGTGGTCTTCTTCATCAGTTTTACTTCATCTTATTAGACCAAACTGGAAGTGTCCTCTCGGACAAAAAAAGAATTTTTCAAATCGGTCCATAAATGAGGGAGTTCTGCGGTATTAAACATAAAAAAACACACACGAATTGATAACCTCTTCTTTTTGAAGTCGATCAAAAAGAGATGGAACTGTACACGCTACACACAGGTATCCATGTCCCTCTTTCTCGCTGAAACTACTCATGTTTCAATACGTCATAGTACGGCTCCTATATCAGGAAGATGTAATAATACTTACCTATTGACGGCACGCTTGGAAATGTATTACACTCTCATCAGAAAAATGACCTATGAAGAGACATAAAAGATTTGGAAATTTTAACTTTAGTACAATTAGCATAAGGTTCAAAATTGTGTAATGCCATTGTTCGATATAACACTACACAGAAAGGGAAGAAGAGAACTTATACGTGTTTGTACACTTACCATAGAAACAGCAGTACATATATGTGTATCAGATTGCCTCGGTGGTGGTGATAGGGACGCATCAAACCTCAAGTCCAGCTGGAGCAGGTATACCGCTGCTGCTAGAGTCATGATAGATAATGACAGCTGTGCTCCAGCTACACCGATGCAGGTCGTGCTACCGCACCTGGAAATGTGCTGACTTAAACATCTAAAGATGATTAAACAGAAGAAGGCGAATAAGTTACACTCTTAAGTAGTGATTTTTTTATTCTACTTATGTGGCATACGGCCCGCCCGGTGTTAAGCAGTTACCGTAGCCTATGGACGCTTGCAATACTAGAAGTATCACTTGCGTGTTACCAACCCATTTTTTACACCAGGGCTTTATGATGGGAGTATCCCTGGGATAGGAATACGTTTCTTACAAAACGCATCTTTAAATGAGTGCTGGAGACCTGTACTTACACACAGGACCACAACTACACCACTTTGTGTAGTTGGCTGTGGTCTTCTGTAAGGTGAGGGTCCTTCGCCAGTCGGGCTAGCTCGCTATTATGGTGCCCTACCTCTCTTTTACTGTATTTGGAGGTATTAATAATGTCCCCCACAACAATTTCAGTATGGCTATATTATAGTGAGCAAGTGTGTGCGCAAATAAAGGTGCAGCTACTCTTTTCTTAGTCTCATGTCAACTGCTGAATTGCAGAGAGATCAAGGGCAGGACCAACGGCTTTACATGCTATACGAGCTACGGAGACGCTTTGATGTGTCTAGACATATCGAGACCTCTTCGTGGCTTCGTAGAAATTGCTTTTAGCGATAAGGCCGCCCATTGTGCATTACCATTTAAGCAAAACTATGTAAGCAATATGTATTTTGGTGTACAATAAAGAGTTATCTATCTATTTTGTTCATGGATAATCGTGTGACCGTGTTCTATACTGTGGGACACGGTCACCCGATCATCTATGGACTGACTACGACAAGGTTGCTTAACACCATTCTTTGGGCTAAATAATGTAAGTAAATATATATCGTCACTGGAAAGGCAAAATTACTTCTGTCATACAAAGTGGGCATTATTGAGTTATATACATATTCGGAATCAGCGATTTTTTCTGCGTCGATCTGCCTAGGAACCATTGCAATCAGAGCATTTTTGTGGCGTTTAAGTAACCTAAAAAAAGGTGCTGCTTTTTTTTCCTAATTACTGAAGCGACGCGTTTTTTGGCCAATTTTTCACTCATGTCGCTCAAGAAATATTTCCTGAATATTAAATATTAAGTTTGGCGCTTGAGTAAAATTGCCTTTGTGTAGCCTAAAAAAGAATGGCCTTTAAGTAATTTGTGCTTACCTTGAATGTAATAAAAATTCAGCTAAAGAAATTTTAACTGATTACGAAAAAAAAACATTTTAAGTAATTTTAGTTGAAGTTACTTAGTTATCCTATCGTCTCATGAGTCAAAATCCTAGACATGAGGAGTATAAAATATTTCCCTTGAAGTTATTTTGATACACCAACACGACACTAAAATTTATGCTAAAGAAATTTCATCCTACTCAAATTTACTAATAGTATTGTGTTCAGTACTTTTAAAATACAATCGTTGTTTACATTGGTGGCGTTTAAGAAAATTTGGCTTACTAAGTTATTGGGTCAAAATTACTGAAGCGCCACTTATCTTGGAAAGTAGTAAAAAAAACGAATTTCAACCACTTCCAGTAAACGCATGCTACAAATAGAATTATTTATAAAGTTATTTCATTGAAATCGGATGATTGTGTAAAAAGATATGATTTTTTTTCTAAAAATAAAAACTTTGATCGGCTTTATCTCGAAACAACCTATTTTCACTTCAGTAATTTTGCCTTTCCAGTGACGATATATTTTTATTTATTGATCTTCATGCACATAGACGGACTTAATGCTATAAAGAAATTCTACCAGTCTACCACAGGTGATGTAAAGATAATCGAAGTAGGTACAATGAAGTTAAAGAAAGAAAGAAATATATTTATTTTGTACCTAATTAAAATTACAAATACTTAACAAATAATATACCTTATAAGTAATTAATAATTAACCTAGATTATGTTAAGTACAATAATGCTGTTCAAGAACAAAAAGCTTTAGCTCTTAGCTCAGCTTTGTAGCTGCTAAGCCGAATGGCGATGTTACTGTCTTATTTGCCCTTTTCGTCTAATGAACGGCGATGATAGCCTTTTTAAACTCATTTGAAAATCAATTTAATGAAGTAAGAATACAATAATACGATTTTTTTAAATTATTTCACAAGACGATCCTTCAAAGGAATTAAGAACGTGACGGCCTGAGGTGTTTTGGAATTTTATTTTTATTTAAAGCAGTCTTTTGTTGTATTGGAAATACTTTATTTAGGAATCCCTACTTCTCTACTAATATTATTAATGCGAAAGTAACCCTGACTGATGTATGTATGTTTGTTCGTTTGTGTGTTACATTTCAACTAAGAGGCTGAATGGATTGTAATGAAATTTGGTATGGAGACAGATTATATCCTGACCAATTCTAATTCTTCTAAACCTTTATTTACTTGAAAGACTAAAATGGGGGAAGGAACAATTTTAGCTTAAGATTGGCCCCCCTAAACCGAATCCTGAATCGCGCCTGATACAGTTTTGTTTTATTTTGGAATGCTAGATTCGAGCTAGGACACGACAATATTATAAAATTACATTATAAATAAAATACATTATTAACAACATATCCCGATAGATGTCGGTGTGTCGTCATTTCTGAATCGCTGTATAGTTTCGTTCACACTCGTAGTATATAAGGTGAAAATTGTGATCTGTCATTTGGATATTTAGGAACCTCATATATACAATAAAATATTGTTTTGGAGTGAGCCTATTATTCCAGCGTCCGGACCTTGAATGTTGTTTACCTGTTATATAGCAAGAGTTATATAACGTATGATATGTTATCTGAACTCACCTACACGTTGATCATACCTACATCCTTATTTGTACAGTAGGGATATAGGTAAACCTTACGTCATACTTGCATAAAGCTAAAGACGTTCAATATTATTATGTTCGGTTCAATTTCTTTGAATTAAACCTATGTGTATGTGTTTGGCCCAAGCTTCTTGACAATTTTTCCTTTTTTTTTAAAATCTAAATTAATTAATGAGTTTGACTTTGACTTGGAGCAACTCACTGATCTAAAACTTGTCTCGTCCTACATTATTGATAGCTGAAGCGATCGTTCGAGCGACGTAGCAGTAACTAAGTCGGAAATACACAATCTAATAATAGAAGCTTATAGCCTTTCTACAGTCTATCTAAAAATACATTTAGCTTTACAAGCTCTCAAAGCTAAATGTATTTTTACTTTACCTTTTGTGCTCTACCTCTATAGAGCACCATACTAGCGAGCAAGCCCGACTGGGGAAGGATCTCCATCTCACAGAAGACCACAGCCAAATAACTACACACAGCGGTATAGTTGTGTCCCTGTGTGTGATATAGATTACATAGTTGGCAAACAATCATACGGTCCGCCTGATGGTAAGCAGCTACCATAGCCTATAGACGCTTCCAATACCAGGGGTACCAACCGCACGTTGCCTACCCAATAATAATTAAACACCAGGGATTTGTGAGGAGACGTACAAAAAATCTAAAGACATGTTTAATTCACCAACCCACGTGCGTGAATTGAGGCCTAAACTCTCTCTCTCTTAATAAAGGATGGTGTTGCAAGCGTCCATAGGCTACGGTAACTGCTTACCATCAGGCGGGCCGTATGCTGGTTTGCCTCCTTGTTAATACAAAAAAAAGGAGACCCGTGCTCAGCAGTGGAACATATAAGGGTTGCTAATATTGTTTTTATTATTCCTGGGAAAAAAACATATCGTTAAAAACGCATCTCTAAATGAGGGTTGGAAACCTGCAACCTTTAAACGATATGGCTTTTAATTTTATATTTTATTTCTCATCATCATCATCACAACCTATAAACGTCCCACTGCTGGGCACGGGTATCCTCTATATACTTGGAGGCATATTAGCCTACTATACCACGCTGGCCAGACGGGTTGGTATAGGGATTTATTTCGAGTTTTCCCTCTCTTGCAGTGAATGTTGTCTCCATAACTTAGTCCCTTACTCGACTCTTACGACAACCTCGGGATGGATCGGGGTGGTGACATTTGTATTCTTAATCCGTCACCACACGGAATTTTATGTTATTTCTACTTACCCAATATTCAATAGAGACCTAACGCAGAACGCGAGCATGGCGATATGAGCGCCTATAGCCGCAGTCCACAGTATGGTCAGAGGTACCGCGGCACATGGTGAGGGTCCCAACGCTCTCCATGGAGCTCCCCAGTGTCTGGTAGTGCGGGAGCGAGCAGAGACCCAGCCGCCGAATCCTCGGCTGTAGTATATTGACGTAGCTGGAAGAGAAGCACCATGTTAATGATTTGGCTAATTAAATACTGCCTTGGTGGTCCGGTGGTCGCAGTATACGCCTGCTGTGCGTGAGGTTGCGGGTTCGATTCCCACACAGAACAAAATTTTGTGTGACCCACAAAGAGTTGTTCTGAGTCTGGGTGTAGTTTGTGTCCGTTAATTGTATGTTTGTAAAGGCCCCCGCGACACAGAGCTTTTTCTCTAGTTATTTTTTTCGGGAATTGTCTTTTTAAAAAATAAATAATAATTGACAGCCTCGTTGGTCTAGCCATCGTTTACTACTAATGATGGGTAACAGGTTAGATTCCTGGGTCTATACAAAAATAGATATTGAGTTTTTCTGTCAATAATATCACTATAAATGCCCAAGTTAATTGGTGTGCGGTGTTTACACCCTCTTGCCTGGAAAATCAAGTAAGGACGTTGGTCCTACGCCTGGTCTCTTTTCGGTCTGTCAGATTGCAGTCCGTTAAAAGGTAGAGAAATAAAGACTACCTATGTTTGCGCACACACTTGGGTACTATAATTATTATCTGTCGCGCAGATGGCTACTCTCCATCAAAATTAGTCACTGTGACTGTGATTCGGTTACTAATTTGGTAAATGTTCATGTTATATCACATCTGAATGCAAATAATATATCTATTCGCGTATAATAATGTAGAGGAGTGAAAGAAGTATGTCTTTATCGAAACAATTGACTTATTTTTTATACTACTTAGGTGGCAAACAAGCATACGGCTCGCCTGATGTTAAGCAGTTACCGTAGCCTATGAACGCTTGCAATACAGGAAGTATTACTTGCGTGTTGGAAATTTTTTAAACTAGGGCTTTATGATAGGACTATTCCTGGGATAGGAATACGTTTCTTTCAAAACGCATACCTAAATGACTGCCTTGATGGTCCAGTGGCCGCAGTGGTTGTGAGTTTGATTACCACACAGGAAAACTTTGTGTGACCCGCAAAGAGTTGTTCTGAGTCTGGGTGTAATTTATGTCCGTTAATTGTATGTTTGTAAAGTCCCCCGCGACACAGAGCTTTATCTCTAGTGCGGGAGTTGTCTGGAGAATGAGTTGTTGGAGAATGAGCGCTGTAGATCTGTACTCACACACAGGCACACAACTACACCATGACTGTGTGTAGTTATTTGGCTGTTGTCTTCTGTAAGGAGGTCGCCAGTCGGGCTTGCTCGCTAGTAATTTTCCTATCTCAATGAAGGACGGGATGACGTGACGATATGTATAGATTATTATATAGTCTTTGCCTACTCCAATGGCAGACACCCATGATTACAACGCTATATATATCTATCTGTGTATATATAAAACATTATTAATCACACAGCTCATTTAATTTTATCCAGAACTAACCCCGGTTTCGCACGGGTGGCATTTCCAGGAGCTCCGTGATCTATTTGTCAATAAAATATAGCCTTAGACACTCACAAATGACGTGGCTTTCTATTAGTAAAAGAATTTTCTAAATCGGTTCAGTAGATCCAGAGATTACCCTCTACAAAGTCACAGATTCACAAACTTTACGTCTTTCTTAAAGCCCTCCCTCCCGTATAATTGGTATCTCTGTTTATTATTCGTCCAGTTTAATTACAAAAGCAGTTAAATGTTAAACAAGGACTATGTTAATAAAGCTATTTAATCAAACTACGTGTAATATGCCTAACTAACTATACTTTCAGGTCACGTAAGGAATTAAATAAAAATGTATCGTGTTTCATTAAACTTAGTGTCACAACTAGAATATGAAAATTAATAAATAAGTCAGGCAGACAATATCCACTGCAAGAGAGAGAAAACCGAAATAAAACCCTATACCAACTCGTCTGGCCAGCTGTCTGGTACGAGTATAGTAGGCAGTAGTACAATTAGAGAGTAACTGTATGAAGGGGGCCCGTACCCAGCAGTGGGACTAAGATGATGAATGAAAATAAATAAAAAGTTATGATGTAATAATAGCAACCCATATATGCCCCACTGCTGGGCACAGGTCTCCTCTCCTCTATAAAGGGAGAGAGAGGATTTAGGCCTTAATTCACACACGCTGGCCTAATGCGGGTTGGTGAATCAACATGTCTTTAGAATTTCTTCTAGGACATGTGGGTTTCCTCACGATGTTTTTCCTTCGCCGTTACCAGATGGCGAATCATTTGATTAGTACATGTAAACTCCACAAAGTGAAATTTACATTGGTACTGCCCGTCACATCAAGTTATGATGTGACGTAGTATTTTTCTATTACTAACAATCAACTTAACAACCATACGGCCCACCTGATGGTAAGCAGTTACCGTAGCCTATGGACGCTTTCAATACCAAGAGCATTACTCGCTTTTGTGTAATCAGTAACCATTGAATAGAAAAACGATTCATTGAAAAACGCATCCCTAAATCAATTAAAATCTTCCTTCATTTCTTATTCAATTGCTATTCAAACTATTAAGGTTTTGTTGAATAAAACATTTTCTTATATACTTATGTACACTTAATAAAAGTTTTAATGGCTTAGCTCACAAAAAGAAATAATGGAATTTTTAGTTGAAAGGTTTAGTGGAAGATAGAAACTGTTACGAATGAACGTGGAATAGGTCTGATTTCAATTAAAACTTTCATTATTTTTAGTTTACTTATTCAGACTAGAGATAACTAGTTCATAGAAATTGTTAGAATTTGTTTACTGTCACGTAATATTGAAATTATGGACAAAAGTTAAAGACAAACATTGTACAATTAATAAATTTACTACTGCGCGATGTGTTGTGGGTTTGACTCATTACAAGTGACAAAACATTGTGTGTGTGATTCACAAATGAAGATTCAAGTCATAGACAAATTTTCCGTTAGAACGTACTCTGTATTTTTTTTATACTGCCAAGGAGGCAAACAAGCATACGGCCCGCCTAATAATGGCAATAGGGTCGCTTTATATCGCATAGGACCTTAGCTGACTATCATAGCTCACGAAATTTGGATTCCATACACATATCTTATAGGAATTACCCAAGGTATGGGTTGTAACGTGGAGGCATATGCGTCAATCTTCACTTGCCTGCTCGCTCGGGCCTATATATAAGGAGCACCGGACTCCGTCAAGTCCTTTTTTTAAATCTGCTAGCTGCTAATCCCTTAGCGGCCCCTCAACGAACCGTGTGCCCAAGAAACTTACACCTGAGTCTAGGTTATATATAATTCTGTAACTGCATTTAATATATTGTGATTGTTAACCTGGGTGAACTAGTCCACGCGGACTCAAAATGGGTTAAAACTAATTAACAGTGACTACAACACATAGGTACATATGAATATACATATGATGATAGTAATAGATCTGCTAAAAATAAGACAATAATGCCCTTGCTAAGCAATAGGTATAACAAATCCCGACGGCATCCAATTCAATTTTAAAAATCCTATCCTTCGAAATAAAATTTACTTCGCAGAAATTCACTTTGTTCAGAAGCTAAAAGGATTTTTCGTCGATAGAAATACAGTGACAGAAACTGCATTTCCTAAATATTTTTCCTCTTTCTAAGAATATATTTAGAAATGATTTTAGTTTCACAAGATTACTAAGTGAATTATATTCTCTTTTTTTTGAAAAGACAAATCAGTACCCCGCACTACAGAACAAGCTCTGTGTCGCGGGGGACTTTACAAACATACAATTAACGGACACTAATTACACCCAGTCTCAGAACAACTCTTTGTGGGTCACACAAAGTTTTGTCATGTGTGGGAATCGAAACCACAGCCTCGTAAACAGCGCATACTGCGGCCACTGCACCACCAAGGCATTCAATATTCATCATCAACATCGGCTTATAGATACACATAGGACATACGCCTTTCGGGACAACCCCACCCATCCTAATCACCGCTGTGACTCCTGTGAGCCATGATTAACAGTGGAGTAGGTAACTGATACACCGAGCTTTGATACTCGTGCGTCTCGTGAACAACTAAACCTACTGTCTTGGACCCCGCAACGAATTTAATCAGAAGTAAATAGGAGGAGTTTGAAAGAAAATTTTCTACTTCCCTCCATAGCAAAGCGGGAGACAATATAAATCTGTATAGGTTTGTAACCTATGAAAAGGAGCACCAAGGAAGACCTTAAACTACGGGACCTATGTGAGCTAAGTTTCATTGTTACGAGTATAATATGTATGGCAATATAGGTAATAAGGTAATAGGACTTAGGCCTCTCCAAGTGTACGCCGCTAAGCACGATCCTCGGCTTCTTGCATCCATCTGCTTTCTCACTTCGCGAAGACCGTCCCTCCACCTAGCCTAACGGCTTCGTAACATGTACCGAGCTAACTTATGTTCATTCATCAGTTTTAATTTATTTCCCTTACCTGCAGCCAATACAGTAATAGCTCCAGCTGGTACTCCAAGACCTAAAGCCGGTTTCTGTCTTTCTTCAAGCCAGCCAACAGCTCCCAGGACCAGTCCTCCAATGCCGCAGACAATCTGAAATATTGCAACAATATTATATTTGTCCTACTGCCGAACACGGGCCCCGTTTTCTCTATCAAGAGAGCCAATGCGGGTTGATGGATCAGGCTTAGTGTGAGGAAGAATCTCTTTCTATATAGAGGCAATCTGTAAAAATAAATATCTTCTGTTTAGGATCGCTCGATCGGTTCAGTCGGCATATACGTACGGGCTGGCAACGTAGCAGGCGGGACGGCGCCGGCGGCGGTATTCGAAGTTCGAAAACCGCAGGTGCGCGAGCGCCCTGGGCCCTAATTGTGCTAATTTACGGATGGCTCAATTGAATCTAAAGTGATTCTCAATTGAATCTCAGTATCATTTTGGTATTCTGCTATTAAATTTAAGACCAATAGCTGGAAAACTATTGATCTTAAATTATTAGCATTTTTGGTATTACATTATTGGTATTCTGCTTAACTATTTAAGGCCAATGGTTTTCCAACTATTGGTCTTAAATTTATAAGCAGAATACCAAAAATGGTACTGAGATTCAATTGAGAATTAAATCAGATTCAATTAAGCTATCCGTAAATTAGTAGAATTGGGGCCCTGGTCATGAGCGGTAGGTATTCATTTTGGCATAATGCGACAGTGTCCTCTCTATATAGATAGAGATTATTCCTTACACTATGCATCAAACTTTAGTAGATCTTATCAAAACAAAAATAATAATGAGTACTTCAAATCGATTTTGACTGGGGCGGGTAATGTCAACTGCACACGACGATTTACGATCAATATGTCTAAGTAGCAAAATGTCCAATTACCCTAAACGTCCAAGTAGCAATACGTCTAAATAGCAAATCGCCATTGTAGCAAAACGGCTATTTATTGAAACTCCATAATATAGGGCTTGTACATAAAACTGCGATGCGACGCAATGCAAATTCGCAATACAGAAAATTGCGATACGAATTGCTGCGATGCGATTTCGTGCGACAAGGCGTCTCTCTTCCACGATTCGGGTGACTATTTCTTCGACGACCGTCATACTGAACGTATTTTAAAAACCAGGTCGTGACGGAAAATTGCCGGAATACGCGATGCGAATCAATTCGCAAATTCTTGCGATGCGTCGTGGGAGCTGGTATTTTTTTACGATGCGAAGGCGCATCGCAGTTTTGTGTACAAGCCCATAGTGGGTCCGCATGCATTGTGGGTAGCAGCTAGTGAAATGGAGTGATAGTGGGCATATTTCTTTCTTTCTTTCATATAGAGATAAGCTTCTGTCCAATTATTATTCTCTCTCAATAGCAGGGCTTCTTCGTTATTAGGTATATACTTGTACATACTAGATTAATTTGATGCCTCATTACGGCGCGGCGTTATAACCGAACAATACTGTCCGGATATAAGGCATCCAAAAAAACAAATTTTCCGAATATAAATAAACAAAAGAAAGACACAGACACAGTGATAATTCTTTAAAAATACATACGTAGGTATAATCAATTTAGGTAGTCTGTAGTCAAATTTTTAAGAAGATAATAGAACAATATTGAAACTTGACTGCCTTGGTGGTCTAGTAGGCGCAGTATGAGACTGCTGTGCACGAGGTTGTGGGTTCGATTCCCACACAGGGACAAAACTTTGTGTGACCCACAAAGCGTTGTTCTGAGTCTGGGTGTAATTTGTGTCCGTTAATTGTTTGTTTGTAAACTCACCCGCAACACAGAGCTTGTTCTCTAGTGCGGGAGTAAAAAAAAAAATATAAGTATATATTATTATTCCGTCTATTTTATAGCAATAATCAATGAAAAGTTCTGGAATAGCAACCACGAACTAAAAGACAATATGTGGACAGGCCTCCAATAAGAAGACCGACTACCTGGTAAAAGTCGTGCACAGCCTACGGAAAAGTTCAGATTAAAACCGAATAAAAAGCCTATGTCCAGCAGTAAACATATTTTGGCTTAGATGATAAATAATTCCTAGTTGAAGTAAAAATGTGACAACAAACAGTTCTTTTAAATACCTATTACTGCCTTTTTTTATACTACCAAGGTGGCAAACAAGCATACGGCCCGCCTGATGGTAAGCAGTTACCGTAGCTTATGGACGTTTGCAACACCAGGGGTGTCACTCATGCGTTGCCGACCCTTTAAAAACCTTATAACTCCTTTCTTGAAGAACCCCATGCTAATTTAAAATGCCTTAATTTCCTCTGGCTGCTGCATATCAAATCTGGTTTATATTACTATATTTAATTGCCTTGGGGTATTGTCATTTATCGGGCACAGTTCTAGGTCACATTCAAGCTACGATCTAGTCCCTCGATGCTCGACCTAAATCCTGCTTTTAGAATAGACTGAGGTCAGTCTAAAGTGGTGCAGTAGTAATTCCGGAATTGAGTACTATTGGGTATTGCCGGCAAAATATGCTTAATGTCTGAGTTTACCATTGTCCACGTAATGTTAAAATATACACTATTAAATGAGATAGATAGATAGATAACTCTTTATTGTACACCAAATTACAATCTTGTCTTAATGATAAACTTATAGCTATGTACAATGGGCGGCCTTATCGCCAAAAAGCAATCTCTTACAGGCAACCTTAGGATGGACAGAATAGATGGAAAATAAGAAAACAATATACCTATTAACAGTGGGAAGTTTGGTGCTTATAACAGAAATAGTAGATATAGAACTTAGACAACTAAAATAAATAAACATACATAAATAATATCTATTATAAACCTACATATACATATTATAATATCAAATGTACCTATATACATATAAATGAATAAATGAGAAATGGCAAAATAAATCTAAACTAAATCTACTTCTTCAGTGGACATTGCGTAATGCTTTTTTCATACTATTGTCTATTTTTGTATCTTTGTTCTTGTTGTTTTTGTTTTTTATATTGTTCTTACTGTGTATTCTCTTGGCTATTCTGTAAGTTGTTCTTGTGTGCCCTGAGCTTCTAGACAAGTGGCATGAACGATAGTCGAATCGAAAAGTCAAAAAAACAAATGTATGGGATTTGACGTAAGTCAACGATATAATGTCGTAAACTTACGTCAAATCCCATACATTTACTTTTTTGACTTTTCGATTCGACTATCGCTTGTGCCATTTGTCTAGAGGGGCTGTAATAAATGATATTCTATTCTATTCTATTCTATACTGCTCCGGTGGAAAACCAGCATACAGTCTGCCTGATTGTAAGCAGTTACCGTAACGTTGCGATACCACTCACTTGCATGTTACCAACTCATAAGTTTCAACACCAGAGCTTCGTGATGAAGGTTCCTTGGGATAAGAACATGTTTCTATAAAAATGCATCTATTAATGAGCGCTGGAGACCTGTATGATGCAATGTGTTAAAATAACATTTGCTTAGACAAAAATATTGAAAAACGCTTTGAATTTATTTCTATCAAACATGACGTAACATCCGTCCCAATTCGCAATTCCAACACAATTTTCGTGTCCCAATAGTCCAAGTTTTGATTGATTTTTGCCGGACAATATTACTTTTGGCATTACAAACACGTTCCCAATTCTAGACTGCAAATCATGTTATTTCAATTTGTTGTCTGATCTGGTGACGGATATCACTTTTTTATACTATTTATGTAGCAAACAAGCATATGGCACGCCTGAGGGTAAGTTACTGTGGATAGTGCCTAAAGACGCTTGCATTGTTTGAATACGTTGGATTTCACTTGCGTGTTGCCGACTCAAAATTTTTAACATGATTTTGTTATAGGCTATTTTTCTTAGTATAGGAAGAGGTTTCTTCAAATCGCATCCATAAATGAGCAATATTATTGTCACATTTTCTTGTTATTCTCATTTTTAAGTGGGACAAAGCACTATATAATACACTAGGAGTCGCCCGCGACTTCGTCCGCGTGGTAATTTGGAATATTTTTCCCGATATTGCAACATATCTCACTACTGCTCCGCTCCTATTGATAGCCTTTCTGGATAAATGCACTATTCAACAAAAAAAATATTTTTTCTATTCGAACCAGTATTTTCTGAGATTAGCGCGATCAAACAAACTCTTCAGCTTTATAATATTATATTAGTATAGACATAGATGAAGCTGAAGTTATATTTTTAAAAGCTCATCACATAGTGTGCTGTGGATGATTGAACATGGACAGCGCCACCGAGAACAGTCAAGAAAGAGAGGGCGCGGTGACCTGGATGTGCACCGCATTGCACGGTAAAAACAAAGTATGGGGAGTAGTTTTGGGAAATGCTTTGCCTTTGTATTTATAGTGGATTCTAGAATAATCTATTAACGCGCACGCATGCTTGCATGCACGCACCTATGCGTGCACTCACGCACACTCACACTATGCAAGCGCGCCCTTATGCAAAGAAAAACAATATATAATAATATAAAGTATCTCTAACCGTTGTGATAACTATTACATATACCTAACGAGAAAATAAAGTATATTTATTATTATCCACCTCTTCTAATAACATATTTAACGAAACGAATACGTGTCACTAAAATAAATTTGTGTATTCTCAGCATATTCCGTCGAATAAACAAATTTCAATCATCGTATGAATGAGCGACCCTTTTTGATGTCACTGAATCGCTATAATTATTTTAATGGTTTGTGAAATTTCGAGTACATCATTTGAACAGCCATTCAATTGAGTATACGCGTGTTTGCGCTGTAAAAATTGTGAATGACATTTTATTTTTAAGTGTTAAAAATACTTGCGTGAAGAGACCGATTAAAAAACAAGTGAGATTTTACAAACATCGAAATCATTGGCGCAAATTGCTACAAGTATTTATTATTACATTTTTTTAACTACTTAGGTGGCAAACAAGCATACGGCTCTGGTGGTTAGCAGTTACCGTAGCTGCATGTTTGCAATACCAGAGATGTCGCTTGAATGCTGCCGTTAAAAAAAATTATCTCGAAGGTGATCGAGTATCCCTGGAATAGGAAAATGTTTTGTTAAAAAATCATTTTTAAATGGAAACCTATACTCACACATAGGAACACAACTACACCGCTGGATGTAGGCATTTAAGCGTATATAGCAGAGATCCTATCCAGTCGGGCTTGTAACACATGTTAGATGTAAGTTGCAAAAGATAGGTTTTAGCCTGAGTACCCTGCCAGTTCTTAGTCCTATGTCGTCAAATCCTCCTTTTTATAGCTCTGGTTTTCTAGCTGATTTTCTTCTAAGAACCTCTTGTTAAAGACATAATTTATGACCTTTATATGTGTTACAATGAATTTTGAGTTTAAGTAACTCGAAATTAGCGACTGCTTTGTGGATCACAATTTATTTCCACATGAGAAACGCTATACTTAATTATAATAATTGTACAATTTTCTTATAACGGTTAATATTCAAGCTAATCCCTAAAATTTATTCATCTAAGCGATATTATTCACAGAAAACCGTACATATTGAAAGCAAGAACGTTCATAAATTATAAATTCATCAATTATTTATGCAAAGCAGCCGAGCACCTTACGTGCACAGAATTAGTATGTAAATGACGTCACAAGGAAGGTTTAACTCTTGGCTTATCTCTGCTGTGTTCAGGAGGTCATGCCTTAGGGTGGCTGCACACGAGATACAGGCGACAACCATAAAACGCTACCACCGACTTGTTTTCATATATATATATATACCTCTGGTTGCCTCGCTTCTGCAGCGCATCGGGAATGTTTGCGAAGGCTAGGGTGTATTGCTTTAATGCTACACTCCGCAAAAGGTATACCTCCTATTGCGGCGGGTGCGGGCTAGCGGCAACAATCTTGTCAATGATTGCGGACAGGCTTGACTGTCCGTTTTGTAAATCATTGCTGCAGTGTTCACAACACGTATAATAATTATGTGAGGAGTGCACTGTAGTAAATGTATGTCACAAGTTGACTGTATTAGCATGTAAGTTACTAACACTAGTATAAGAATATAAAAATTGTATTAAGTACTAACCATTATGAGTTTTCCCTCTCTTGCTGGTGGATAACAGAGTAATAGTTATCCACCAGCAAGAGAGGGAAAACTCGAAACAAAACCCTATACCAACCCGTCTGGCCAGCGTGGTATTGTAGGCTAATATCCCTCTAAATGTTTGGAGGAGACCCGTGCCCAGCAGTGGGACCTATATGGGTTGAGATGTATGTATTATGAATCCAATTGTAATTTGAAATAAATCTATATTATTATTATTGCAAGCCGTACCGTAGCCTATGGACGGCTACGGTAACTGCTTAACATCAGGCGGGCCGTATGCATGTTTGCCACCCGAATAGTATAAATATAAAAAAATGTAGCCAGAAGCGACCATCGGCGTCAACTGTATGCGGCTTTTGTGGTTGTTGTGCGCGGCCACACTTAGTCCTGTCTTAACTATATTTTGTTTCGTAAGCATGGCAGTGTTACGGTTGCTGACTTTAGCCTTTATAATAATAATACTCATAATACTGTTGATTAATAAGGGGCACTTACACGTCAATCATAGGTAGGCATAATGTACATCACAAATTTAAAATAACACATTAATGCTGTTAAGAAATAAATAATTAAGTGGTTCAGTAGCAGAAGACATTGTCTACAAACTTGAGTAATATTTACAAATAAAAAACAGTTAAAATATTGTGTGTATACTGTAATTCAAATGTCATTGTTAATATAATTTAAAATAAATTAAAATAATAATAATAAATCAATGTCATGTCAATAAAATTAGTCAAATGTAATGTCAGTATATTATGTAATTTAATGTTATTTAATTTTCAGAATAAATAAATGTCGGAATTATGTTTTTTTAGGGGTATAAACGTGTGTAAACTTTATACACACATACGTTTGTCAGAAGCGAGTCTATCAGTAGCGCTATAGCATTACTGACAGACTCTAAACAAACATTTATGTTTCATACAAAATTTTGTCCCGTGTGGGAATCAAACACACGACCTCTAAACCAATATACTAAGCTTTAAACCAACAAGCTAGTCGCTCTCTATTATTCTAGTTTAAGAGAGGTAAAGCAATATACTAGCGAGCAACCACATTTGAGAAGACCACACCGTTGTAGTTGTGTTCCCGTATGTTAGTAAAGTATATTGTATTGTATTGTAAAGGTTTCTAGCGCTCATTTAGGGATGTGTTTGAGAGAAACGTTTTCCTATCCCAGGGATATTCAATCTCAAAGCCCTGGTGTAAAAACATTGGTAAGCAACACGCTAGCGGCACTTATGGTATTGCACGCGTCCATACGCTACGGTCACTGCCTACAATCAGGCGGACCGTATGCTTGTTTGCCATACAAGTACTTAATATAAAAAAAATATAATAACAATGCTGGTAGCTCCTTTCCGGAAAACCATCCTTGGTTTTAATTCTCCCATTCCACGCCTGTGTAGATCTCATAATAAATATGTCGGAACAGCTGATATCTGGTTTCTCAGTCAAAAAGCTTTTAAAGATCATCTCCATATTTGCGTGCCGAATTGCTTAGGATCCTGATTTGGCGCTGCCTAGGTACAATATTGTATTGCGCTGAGTTAGTACTATGTTGGGATTCTGAGTAGTTGGGCATAGAATAGATTAAGTTAGTTTTAACAGTTTCGTTTTTATATAGTATTTTAAGTCATCCAAAATTTTGTGAATTATTTTACTAAGCATGTTGTGTTAATCTATAACTAGTTGTACAGTTAGTTAAGTATTAGAATATGTATTTTAGATAAGATAAAATTGTAACAACTGTTGATAAACCTAAATAAAAAAATAAATAAACAATAATATTTTCGGGACAACTCACACATCGCTATCTGATTCCAAACTAGGCAGAGCCTGTACTATGGCAATCAGACAACTGATGAACATACTTATATATCTCTAAATACATACATATAGATAAATTACACCCAGACACAGAACAAGCATTCGTGCTCATCACACAAAGATTTGTCCTGGGTGGGAATCGAACCCACGACCACCGATGTAGCAGTCAGAGTCACTAACCACTAGACCAACAGGCCTGTCAAAATGTTACTTTTATAACTCCAGGGTTCTTATCAAATCAAATCAATCAGTTTATTTGTGAAATATAGGTACAATATGGTGGCAATATAGGTAAGTATCTCGACATTTAATCCGTAGGCGTACAAGTTTATTATTTGAATTTAATTAATTAATTAATTTAATTTTGAAATTATATAATACAATCGCAATAAAGAATAACATGAAATAAATTAAAACGAGAATGAAATGGAAACTTATGAAGAAACGGAGGCATTATTAGTTAAAATTTGTTAAATATTTAATAACATTTAAAAATCATACACACACCCTCACACCGATTCATATACACACACAAAACACACACATACACATACATATACACACACACACACACACATACACATACATACGCTTAAAATCGCAGACACCCATACTCATACGTTCTTAATAATATAAAATCCTATATTACACATCATTATGTAAGATTACATAGATAATAAGTACATTTATAATGTTACTAACTATAGAAGAGCGGTATCCTCTAACACAAGCATTAAGTTGCTTAAAAGAGGATCCCAACTACTAACATAATCTGTACTTCCTAAAGAATAAATAAAATTATTATTATTATTATTAAATGTCAGACGGTGAAATATAAAAAGTTATATTACATAGCATGTCAAATGGTCATGTTAACATTATCTTACTTGCAATACTCGCACTCTTAATGCAACTGCAAAGGGATACAGTTGTACACCATTTCCCAGAGGTAGTTCGACCTCATCGCCTCTTGACGCACCGCTTACGGCACTGCAAACCGACTGCTTGCGCGACCACATAGCCGACTTTGCGTGAAGAACTGTTGACAAACGATATAAGTATTAAAACATGGGGGGTATACTTTGGGGACAGAAGTCAAAACTAAGTAACTTGTGAATTGTATCGTCGGGCTATTAGATTATTATTTTTGAACTAGGGGTCGCCCGTAACTTCGTCCGCGTGGTAATTTGGAATATTTGCCCCGATTTTGCAACATATCTCACTACTGCTCCGCTCCTATTGATCATAGCGTGATGTTATATAGCCTTCCTGGATATTAGCGCGTTCAACCAAACAAACAAACTCTTCAGCTTTATAATATTTGTATAGATATGGAAAGCGTTCGTTGACGGTGACGCGAGTTCATGATTTTTGTTCATCCAAAACTACTGAACGGATCTGGATGAAATTTGGCACAGAGATAGATTATGGTCTGGAATAACACATAGGCTATATAGGTTTTTGCAGCGATAGCCGACATCCACGCGGGCGGAGCCGCGGGCAACAGCTAGTGTAATAATAAATTTATCTGCAAATTGTTCTATAAGTATTTAGATTTCATTTCAAATGTTAGTTTCGCATGCAAACATTTAATATACACTCAACAAACTTTGATAAATATTATCGGAAGATAATATTATACTGTTCAAGTTCAAAGATAACGTTAAAATGAAAATCATGTATTAAGCACCTACTTTATTTCTACTGGTACACACAAAAATGTGGCAGGTGGCAGTCCACCTGCCACATTTTTGTGAACTACTTGTAGTGGGTCACTTCCCTACTTGGTTACCACTACTTCTCATTAAAAATGTGGCAGGTGGCAGTCCACCTGCCACATTTTTGTGAACTACTTGTAGTGGGTCACTTTCCTACTTGGTTACCACCACTTCTCATTAAAAATGTGGCAGGTGGCAGTCCACCTGCCACATTTTTGTGAACTACTTGTAGTGGGTCACTTCCCTAATTGGTTACCACCACTTCTCATTAAAAATGTGGCAGGTGGCAGTCCACCTGCCACATTTTTGTGAACTACTTGTAGTGGGTCACTTTCCTACTTGGTTACCACCACTTCTCATTAAAAATGTGGCAGGTGGCAGTCCACCTGCCACATTTTTGTGAAATACTTGTAGTGGGTCACTTCCCTACTTGGTTACCACTACTTCTCATTAAAAATGTGGCAGGTGGCAATCCACCTGCCACATTTTTGTGAACTACTTGTAGTGGGTCACTTCCCTACTTGGTTACCACCACTTCTCATTAAAAATGTGCCAGGTGGCAATCCACCTGCCACATTTTTGTGAACTACTTGTAGTGGGTCACTTCCCTACTTGGTTACCACCACTTCTCATTAAAAATGTGGCAGGTGGCAGTCCACCTGCCACATTTTTGTGAACTACTTGTAGTGGGTCACTTTCCTACTTGGTTACCACCACTTCTCATTAAAAATGTGGCAGGTGGCAGTCCACCTGCCACATTTTTGTGAACTACTTGTAGTGGGTCACTTTCCTACTTGGTTACCACCACTTCTCATTAAAAATGTGGCAGGTGGCAGTCCACCTGCCACATTTTTGTGAACTACTTGTAGTGGGTCACTTCCCTACTTGGTTACCACCACTTCTCATTAAAAATGTGGCAGGTGGCAGTCCACCTGCCACATTTTTGTGAACTACTTGTAGTGGGTCACTTCCCTACTTGGTTAGAGATAGATAGATAGAATATTCTTTATTGTACACCACATAAGTACTAAAACTAATTACAAGAAAAATTACTTAAACACACAAATAAGTAGGTACAATGACGGTCTTATCGCTAAGAGCGATCTCTTCCAGACAACCTTAGGATGGACTTATTGATAGAGGAGATGGTAGCTTATGGCGTACTAATAATAATATATACCATATACATAAATGTAGATATATACTAAATAATATAATAAATATATACTCATATATATACAAAGAAATATAATAATATTAAATAATCGAAATCAGCATAGTAACAAAATAATAAAATATGATAAATACATTATAGTGACAAGTAGTGATTTTTTACCATCATTTTAAATGTGGCCAAAGATTGTGCGCGTCTAATATGCAATGGCAGCGCATTCCACAGACGTACAGATTGAACTGTGAAAGACTTGTCATAAAAACATGTAGAATGCTGTGGCACTTTCAACTTTAGGTTTTCTGAAGATCGTAAGAGTTTCGTACGGTTACCACCACTTCTCATTAAAAATGTGGCAAGTGGCAGTCCACCTGCCACATTTTTGTGAACTACTTGTAGTGGGTCACTTCCCTACTTGGTTACCACTACTTCTCATTAAAAATGTGGCAGGTGGATTGCCACCTGCCACATTTTTGTGAACTACTTGTAGTGGGTCACTTCCCTACTTGGTTACCACCACTTATCATTAAAAATATGTCAGGTGGCAATCCACCTGCCACATTTTTGTGAACTACTTGTAGTGGGTCACTTCCCTACTTGGTTACCACTACTTCTCATTAAAAATGTGGCAGGTGGATTGCCACCTGCCACATTTTTGTGAACTACTTGTAGTGGGTCACTTCCCTACTTGGTTACCACTACTTCTCATTAAAAATGTGGCAGGTGGATTGCCACCTGCCACATTTTTGTGAACTACTTGTAGTGGGTCACTTTCCTACTTGGTTACCACCACTTCTCATTAAAAATGTGGCAGGTGGCAGTCCACCTGCCACATTTTTGTGAACTACTTGTAGTGGGTCACTTCCCTACTTGGTTACCACTACTTCTCATTAAAAATGTGGCAGGTGGATTGCCACCTGCCACATTTTTGTGAACTACTTGTAGTGGGTCACTTCCCTACTTGGTTACCACCACTTATCATTAAAAATATGTCAGGTGGCAGTACGTGGGGCATTAGTTCGATTCCAGGTGGTAGTAATCACCAATGTAAACTTCTCTTTGTTGGAATTTATACGTTTATACGTCAGGTGATTAACATCTGCTGACGGTCAAGAGAAACATTGTAAGGAAACCCACGTGTCGTTGAATTCTAAAGATTTACTGATGAAAAGTACTAAAATAATATAATAATATTAAAAACTAACTAAACCCAAATTATCCCTAATAGAAAAATCAAGCAACATAAAAATTGGGAAAATAAATGAGTTTTCCCAAACAAACAAAAAAACTGTATCGTGGGATATGTAAGTGTTTAGTCGAGTCATCTCACGATCCTACTCGTAAGGCTGGCCTTTACTTTGGGTCAAACCAGTAAGTCGAACCAGCGTGGCAATGTGGCCAGTCTTTTGAGCACCTTTCCTTAGAACTGCGACCTCAATCAGATATTTTATTTTATTTATTTATTTATTTAAAACTTTAGCACAAAATAATGTGTACAAGGCGGACTTAATGCCAAAGGCATTCTCTACCAGTCAACCTTTGGGTGATGCAGAGAGAAAACTTGGTAGGTGCATTTAAAAGAAACGTAGAAATTAAAATAAAACAATAACAATACTTAATAATTGTGATACTAAATAGATATACATAATAAAAATAATATATACATGATATATATAACACGATACAATACATAAATAAATAACATACATAGTTAATATACCTACTATAAATGTTGTGATAATTCTGCCAAATATTTGATGTAAAGGTGACGTAGAGTACGTCACCTTTACATCAAATATAACCTTGAAGATTTCACGGTTGGTGGACATTCTGATTTCGAGAGGGAGTGCATTCCAAAGAAGAATAGCTTGAATATAGAAAGAAGAATGAACAAGACTTGAGTTATGAGCAGGACAAAGAAGAAGGAGATTGTTAGACGAACGCAAGTTTTTGTTATGGGTACTACAAAGATATTGGAAATGGGGAGTCAAGTAAGTAGGAGCATTAGGGGAATTCAGTAGAGAGTAGAGCATAGATAATGCACACCAGCTACGCCGCTGACGTATAGGGAGCCATTGCAGCTGGCTGCGGTATGTCGACACATGATCATACTTACGTAGATTAAAAATAAATCTAATGCAATTGTTGAGAAGGCGATCCAGTTTATCGAGTAGATCTGCATTTAGATCGAGGTAGCATACATCACCATAGTCGATAACAGGGAATATTAAAGTCTGCACCAGCATTGTTTTGGTCTTTGGTGGAAGGAAGTTCTTTAAGCGATAAAGATTACGCAGAGTATTGGTTATATTGCGGCTGATGTTAGCTGTCTGAGTCCTCCAATCAAGGTTGGCGTCAAGGTGTATCCCGAGATCTTTGACACTAGGACTAAGAGGTATCACAGATCCATTAAAAATCACGGATGGAAGCCTTGTGATATCCACCCTAGCCATCATTCGAGGACTGCCTATAATTATAGCCTGGCATTTGGACAGATTGACAGCCAAACCAAACCGTTCAGACCATTTCAGTAATGCGTTTAGGTCTTGGTTCACGCTATCAATGGCCGTACCCAGATCATCGATTCTTGCCTGAGAGTAAAGCTGTTTTTTATAGGTTTCTATACCTTTAAATACAATATCTGTAAGTAGTTTAGATTAACTTACTTTTATATTCATGTAAATATCTTGTAAAATATTAAGTACTTAAAATGCTAAAAAAGAGCCAAAATAAAAGTACCCAGAATCGACGTTCATGCATGAAAAGGTTGATGAATGTAGAGGAGGCGAAGGAAGTAGGTATGTGTGGATCGAAGCAATTGGCGTGCCATAGTCTCAGCCTGCCCCACTGGGACTCAGGCATGATGATATGTAGGTATGTAAAATAAATATTAGATTTCCCAATATATTTTTTTTAAATTAATTAATTAAAGGGAATGGTTTAGGCGTCATAATATTCCTCCGCATTATAGTAAATTCTAAATTCATATCTCATGCTGCCTTAGGCCAGGGTGTGTGAATAAGGCAAAACTATGGAAGTAGGTAGGGCTGACAACGCGCGTCTAATGTCTTGGTATTGCAAGCTTCTATAGGCTACACTAACTGTTTACCATCGGACGGGTGAAACATTTTACCAGTGAAAAATCGGTTGTCTGTAAAGTCGGTTTACTGACGATAGTTGAACGTGACAACGTCATAAGAATGGCCGATTGTGCCTCTTTGTCGCTCGTTCCGCGCTCTCGCTTGCGCAATGGAACGCCTCAGAGTGAGGTAACGCCGCATACGTCAGGTAACGCCGCATACGTCATCTTTTTTCGTGCGTGCAGCCGGCTCCATCGAATTATAAGACGTTGTCACGTCAAAATCGTTTAAATAAGTAGTGCCAGAGATTCCCGCATACAAAACTTATAAACAGCTTTACCTCTTTATTATATTAGTTTAGATTGTGTAGATAGCAAAGCAGGCGGCATCTCTTTGTTCACTATCGGTTGGTATTAAAGCGGATTAGCTTAGTTTTTGGTTATCGGTATCAGAGGCAGTATTCAGAGGCTCATATCAGGCTTTGATAGGACGAAAACAGTGCTTTGTCTCGAGCAATACGTGATTATGGTAGTTTTTAAGTAGGTTTGTTAGTTCCTTACAAAATTCAGTATTAAATGTTAGATAAAACAAACTCTTCGGAAAGCTCTCTATAATCACATTGAGCGTTTTCGGATAGGTAAAAAGTAGTACAACTTATCAACATTTTTGAAATATTCTTGGGTAGAGACCGCGGTTCGGCAAACTAATGTCATAAGAATAGTAAATTAGTGTGTCCGACCCGACGCTACGTTTGTCGATTTGCAGTATTCACTATAAAATAATCACTAATATTTAAGGGCCTTCTCCAGTCAGGCTTCTTTGCTTTTATAATGCCTTCTAGCTTCTAGTATAAGGTGTCTTCTTTTATTTTTGATTACACAATCACGCCAGAACGGCTGAACAGATCTGAATGAAATTTTTAAAAAATCACAGTGATAGAATAGAGTCTGGAATAGCACATAGGCTACTTTTTAGTAGCCTATGTAGTAATAATAACGGATCGTAAACATTTTTGCAATGATATAGTATGGCTATGTCCACAAAAACAGAATAAATTCAGAGTAAATCCGCTTGGTGAGACGAGAGAGAAAGACGTGTAAGTAATAAAACCCCAAAAATATCACGCACTGCAATCTTGAGAAGCCAAACACGTAGGAACTTAATCAATTGATTTATTATTTGTTCATTCCCATGACGACTTGTGGTCTTATTACAGAAATGGTTCAAAACGTTGTACTAAGAAATCTTAGAATGGTCTAATGATTCTTTGTAAGTTAAATTTGGAATCTCAAATCTCTTAAACATTCTTTATTTCATAAGATATTTACAAGTATAGAAATCAAAATAAAAGCAACTTAACCTAAACTACATATGAACAATCAAATAATGTAATTAAAGGAATTCACCTTATAAATAATTATAATGTATCTGACTAAGATCGCAGCTCAGCTGAGGAAGGGTGCCCATAAGACTGGCACCTTTCCTCAGCTGAATCGCTAGGCTAACGTTGGCCCAAGTAAAAGACAACCTTACGATCGTGAGATGACTCGACTAACCGCTAAGATATTTCACGATCAATCAATCAGCCTATCGCAGTCCACTGCTGGACATAGGCCTCTCCCAACACGCGCCATAGCACACGGTCCTCCGCCTTCCGCATCCAGTGTGTCCCAGCGACCGTTTTTAGGTCGTCAGTCCACCTAGCTGGGGGCCGCCCTACCATACGATTACCGAGTCGCGGTCTCCACTCTAGGACACGTCTGCTCCATCGGCCGTCGGTCCTTCTGCAGATGTGACCAGCTCATTGCCACTTCAGCTTACTAGTTCTGCGAGCTATGTCGGTAACTTTGGTTCTTTGTCGGATTACCTCGGACTATGGAGCGAGCTATGCTCGGCGTCTCTTTGAAGGATTTCACGATAATACGGTCTAATTATTGGGTTAATGGCTCGCCAAATGTACGTTACTTGGCATGGTCTTCGAATTCTCGCATCTAGCTAAAGTTATTATCATAACTCAAATAATAAGAAAAGCTGAAGTGGCAGTGAGCGGGTCATATATGCGCCGCGAATCGCTCGACAGAGTAATACTGCATGTGTGGATAAAAGCCCGAGCCGTAGTTTTTACGCGACATGTTTGGCTCGACCGAGTAAAATAGTATGTGAATACGGAGCATAGACTGAGGTACACCTCTATTCAATGGATATTCCACTATTTGTTTTTTTACAGCGCAGCGTTTAAACGTTGTGTACCAAGAGTAAACGACGGCGACGTCAATAGTTTTACTAGAACGGAATGTTTAGTGCATTCTTGAATCAGTTATAGGATCTTAACACTTTTATTAATAAAATACTAAGTATCTAACTGTTTTAAATGTATTAGATCTAAATGTATAAATGAGCTTGACTTTAGAAAGCTAAAATTTTGAACAGGTTATTTTATAACGGGTGGTATCCGTTAAGAAACGATTTTTGGAAATTCAGTTCCGAAACGGGTAATAAATAACTAGGAAACAGTGAAATTGGCATTAAATAGCACAATTAGTATGTTATCACTGTCCTGATGAGACTCAAGCGCGTCGACCGACCGTCGTCGATGTACTGTGGTCGAGTAGTATGATTCACCATTCATGTTCTGGTTCAAGGCCAGACGAAACTTATTAATAATATTGTTTAATCGTCAACAGTCCTTTTTGCAATTTAATTCGAACGCTCGTGTGTTTTGTTAAAATGTGTTAATTAATTATCAGTTGTCAAATAGTATAAATAGATTTACTAAACTAAAGAGAAAATGACGTCATAGGTACAAGTTTAAGTTACTTACTTATACTTATTTTTATTTGCGAATTAAATCAAGTGAAGTGTTTGTAGCATATTGAGATTTTATGTATTTTGGTAAGCAATATTTTATCTTTCAAGGTAAATTAAAAGTTATTCTAAAGCAATCATAATATCTAACTTGATAGTATTTTTTATCAAATGATTAGGGGACAACTTGGTGAATGATTTGTTCAGAGCTTTTTTAGTTACCGCACTAGGGAACAAGTCTTCATAGCAAAATTTTTATAGGTCTCTGTCGTGATATGCTGTTACATTGTCACAGTCGAGACCGACTTTCTTGCCCTTTGAAGCACAAAGATGCTCAAATGAGATACCACTATCCGGTCATAGATTAATACCAACCAGCGAGTGCACCTGGCTAAGAGCGCCTTATGTTACCTACGATTCGCATTAAAATTGTCATTTATGTGAAGTTGATTATTTTTTATTATATAAAGTCAAACAACAACGATAGATAAGCACGTGGTATCACGCTTACCAAAACAATAAAAAAGTTTATAAGATAATTGTTAAAAACAAGGCAATAATTAATTGCAAAAACATGGCAAAATAAACAACGCGCGATGAATTGTTTGTGGCTGCCGATTGGCTCACGACTCAACTCCGGTAGAATTAATAATAGGTTATTTTAGTCTGACATGTTGAGCTAATGATGATAACGACTTCGGTCGCTAAGTTGAAGGTCGTGGATTAGATTTCCACTCAGGACAAATTATACATACATATTAAGTATAGATATATTAATCTATAAATACATACATATTATAGATTAATTACTATAATATGTATGTAATTAATATATAATATCCCTCCAAATGTATGGAGGAGACCCGTGCCCAGTAGTGAGATGTTTATGGGTTGAAATAATAATATATATGTATTTAAAAATATGAAGTTAAGTTATGTTTACGAGGTGTCTGGTTGCTATATATATTACAACAGGCTTCGTATAGTTTGGGATCAGATGGTTGTGGGTGGTGGGTGTTATTTCAAGATATTTTCAATACTTACCTAGCTACTTACTTGAAATTGTTAAAACCCGTAAAAGTTCAAGTCTCAAAAAAAGGTTCAAATTTTGAGTATCTATTCAATTTTTAAATTAATCTATTTTTCCAGGTACGCGAAGCTATGGAATCAATTGTAGATCACGCGTTAACTGATGATGAGAATAATCTGAAGTCCAATATACTTAGTAAGTTAAATGAATTATATAATGCAGTACAGCAAGGAAGTTTAGATAATATTAAAGCAGTTATAGAAGATTTAAATAAAAGTGCATTGTCTGAAAATTTGTTGTCCGAGCTATACTTATCGACCAAAAACTGTGTAACTCAGAATGATCTGATAATAGCCACGTGCAAACTCGAAAACTGCAATGTTTGGCGCTACTTATTAGAAGAAACATCAATTATACATTACTTGAATAATCCACATGCTACTAAAGATGAAGTAGATCAGCAAAGAACTGAGGCATTCCGTAATGCAATATATTCAAAATCAAATGCTAGTCGGATGATTGAAATGTTGTACGATTTTTGGTGCAAAAAAAATCACTGGACAGGTTATAGTACTGACGGTAATCCTAATAATGTTGCAAATGATATAAAAAGAATTGGATTATTGCTTCACAATGTTTTTGAAGAAAATAGAAATTATTTTTTAGTAGAACATCAACAATTGAAAGTTGATATTCGATGTTTATGTGTATTTAACAATTTTCAAGGCGAACTTTATGATGAACTGCAAGCATTAAGGGCTAATAATACAATTACAGAATCCAATGATATAAACAAGAAAATTGCCTCAATGCTTAAAGTTATCGAGACTGTTATTAATAAGTTTGATAAGTATAATAACGCTGAGAAAGTGGTACTAATAAACAAAGAAAAAAAAGACTATATATATAAGGTATTTATGGAAAAGTATAACAATAAAGTCATATGCGAATCCCTGTGGTTTATAATGTACGATGTATACTGGCGTAAGTTGGACTTCAACGTATCGTTGTTGATTTTGGACAACTTAGATTTTGTTAAGCAACATTTTGCTCATTATCAAGAAATAGAATGTACAATTTACCATTATATATACAGAATTAATGAAAATTGGAGACTTTACTTACCTGAAAAAGAAAACGTAAAATTATTAGATGCAAATACTTATCAAGGAATAAATTTAAGAATACCATTTAATATGGATAAACTTGAAATCGCATGTCTATTATATTTCGAGAGGCAAGAGTTTGAAAAATGCATGGAAAAAATTAAAGTCAAAAAAACAAATATTGTACAAGATGATAGCAACATACATTACCTAACTGAATTACCTTACATGAGAGATTACTATAGTCTGATAAAAATCAGTCAGGTTCTAGAAACTGTCACAAACGACAAGCATTTCGTTAACGACGACGACTATGACGACGATGACGACAACGCCGGGATTAACGATGACCACGACGAAGAACTTAATGAAATCAAGGTACTAATGATCGAAAAAGCAATATCAACGCTTGGAGAAATGTTAAAAAATACTGAAAACACCATACATATATCTAAAACCACTAAAGCTTTAGTACAAGCAGAATTGTCTGTTGACATTGTTAAAAAATTACATAAGTTAAGAAGTTTTTTTAGTCAAAATGACTTTAAAAAAAATAAAACATTTTTAATGAAGACACGAATTGACACCGTTACCAATGATATAAAAATATATCAAGCAATTCTAAAAGACTTGAAATATATTAATAATCGTTGTCTTAAAAGTGTTATAAAAATTTATAAACCTGTGTTCGATAACTCATTATTGAAAAAGGGTTTATTTATTTTAGAAGAAAAACTAACGACACTACCTGCTGCTAATGCTGTACCTGAGATTAAGTGGATCGAAGAAGTTAAGCAAAAACTATTGATGGGGAAACAAAATATTGATAACAAAATAATCGGTTGTGCTAACAAAAACATACCAAAATATTTTAAAAGAATACAAGTAAATATTGTAAAATGGAACAACGAAGATATTAAAGAAGTCATTAACAATTTATTAGAATTTTGTGAAAAAGAAATTCCAAATTTCAAAAATCCAATAAGAGACGAAGAATATGACACATCAACTATTGACAGGATTCTGAAATTGTTTCCAATAATTACAGGCATAGACAAAGAATATAATTTTGCCGGAATCGTCAAACTTATGGATACATTTAAAACTACTAAAAATAAAGTTGTTGATCACAATAATATATTAATATGTTTTAATAATAGAACAAAACTATTAAGGAATCACCTACAAAATTCAACTTTAGAATCACCAGTGATGAAATACAAACGCGATCATAAGTTTCGTATTGTAGTAAATATGTTGCTAGAAGATATATTCTGCATTTTACGTGCATCCAAATTAATTGATAATATGAAACATCTAGAGAGAAAATCATCAAGGCTTCTGGCGGGATGTAATTTACGAAATATATTGGCTCATGGAAACCCTTTTCTCGATGTAATTGAGTGCATATTAGACGATGAAGACTTTGCTTCTGAAATTATCTCAAAAGCAAATGAGATAATTAACGATGAAGAAATTACGAAACAGTTGACAAATTATTCCGAAAACAATTAATTGTAGATATATACATTTTTTTTTATTATTAATTAGAACAAAGTTCTTAATAATTGATTACAATCTAGCCTCTATATTTATCTATGATAAGCAATTTAATTCTAACTTAATTTTATAAGTTTATTAGAATAATTTAAACTAAGAGTCTATGCACTTTCTTAGAGTCAATAGAATGTAAGCACTTTGTTCATGTGTCTTATATTATATAGCACTATCACTATGGTTTATTCACTGTTTAATATACTAACTCAACCGGTTTATTTCTTTTTAATCTTCTCACTATGTACGTGTTGTCGAGCAATTGGATCGCTTCGACATTCACATGATGGTGAAGTCGGCGTTCGTGAGCTAGTAAAATATTCTACCAAACAAGATTACAATTAAAATTTTTCATATCATCATCATCATCTCAGCCTGATAACGTCCACCGTTGGACGAAGGCCTCCCAATTATATTTCCACAGTGGCCTATCTACTCATCATCTCACTCAACCGCTAAATGTACCACTGCTGGGCACAAGTCTCCTCCATACATTTGGAGACATTAGCCCAGGGATATACCACGTTGGCCAGACAGGTTAGTATAGAAAGAAAGAAAGAAATAAAAATATTTATTATTGATGAAACAAAAAACAAGCAATTAATAAAAAATAAACAAATTTACCAACAATAGGTCACCCCACTCAACTACTTGCTGAAGCATAAAAAACTTATGCCACAGCGCTGGTTTTCAGTGGGATGGATAGGGTTTGTTACGAGTTTTCCCTATCTTGCATTGATATTGTCAGCCTGACTCCCTTAGTCGACTCTAACGACATTCTCGGGATGGTGACATTTGTATTCTTTATCCGTCACCACACGGACCCCGATCCAACACAATTTGCAAATGTGAAGTTTTCTCTGTCGTAAAATTATTATGCGATGGTACGGTGTGAAGCAATGATGAGTACCATTGTGATTGCCTTACTCAAGCGCCAAACATTTTTCGCTAATTATGTCGTATTAATTACTGTAACTGGTTAGCTTTACAGAGAAAAGAATGTGAAAAATGTAATGAAGAAGAATAAAACTTGAAGATCTTGTGTAAAGTTTTAAACTGATTGTCTATTCTAACCCAGAAGTGCAAAAATAAACAATCAACTACATATTCTGCTAGTCACATTAAGAATTATTGGCACTACTTTTTTTTCCGCTACTAATTAACGCACACACAATCAGTAAAGTTAATATGGGAGCTACCTCAATGGATCACCTTATCGATGTTGCGAACGAATGGTTGTTTTGAGTTTGGGTATAATTCGGGGCTGTACTTTAATGCGGCAGTTGTAAATAAAATGGCAAAAAAACTTGATTTGTATATAAATTAAGTTTTAGATTAACATACTTAGCTGAATATTCAAAACAGCAAGTTTAATATAAAACTTTTCCTTATAACTGTGACCGCAGTCAGATATTTTATTTATAGATGTACCTACCTATGTTTATCAGTTGTCTGATTACCATAGTACAGGCTCTGCCTTGATTCTTGGAGGCGGAGGTGCTCGCCGAGGTGTATCGGCGGGCGGCTGCAGTTCGGGCAGAGCGGCGGTCCCCTCTCCAAGAACAAATCCGCGAGTGGCGCGAGGCTGCCCGCACGGCTATCATGGCCCGGTGGTCAAGTCAGCTGGAGGCTCCACGGGCTGGTTTCAGAACTGTGGAGGCGCTCCAGCCGATCTTGTCGGAGTGGGCAGGGCGGCGGTACGGGACCCTTTCCTTCCGACTGGTGCAGGTTTTGTCCGGGCATGGTTGCTTCGGGCATTACCTGCACAAGGTCGCTAGGAGGGAACCGCGGCGAGTCCCGTCTGCCACCACTGCGACTGCGGCGACGACTCGGCGCAGCATACGCTCGAGTCATGTCCGGCTTGGGCGGTGCAGCGCCGGGACCTTGTCGCAGTCATCGGTGTAGACCTGTCGCTGTCCGCCGTGGCACGGTCCATGGTCGCCAGCGACAGGGAGTGGATGGCGGTCGCATCCTTCTGCGAGGACGTCATCTCGCAGAAGGAGGCGGCGAAGCGGATCAGGGAGGAAAGTCTCCTGGCTGATCCGATCCGTCGTCGGCGAACTGGGCGGCGTCGGCGCGCACACGAGCGCCTGATGCCGCCATAGTGAGGCTGCGGGGAGGCTGGGGCAATTGAGCCTCATCCGAAACCTTCCGCGAAGGGACAGCGTCTCCGGTGCACCCAGACGCTGTCACTAGTGATGGAGTTCGCGTAGCGCGGGCAGCTGCTGGGTGGACCACTGATGTCATATCAGGTTCCAGTGGTCCACTCGTGAAGGCGGGTGTAGGTGCACAGGGGGGTTTTAGTCGGTATACCGGTCGCCCACCACCTTTAGGCCGAAGAGTCCGACATAACTGCCCCGCTTCCCCTCTACAAAAAAAAAAAAAAGGCTCTGCCTTGATTGGGATCAGTTGGCGTTGCGTGAGTTGTCCCAAAAAAAAATTATTGTTTTTATTATTCGCATTTATAATATTAGGTATAAATTTATCATGTTTTGTAATTTTAATACTTTTAGTAATAAAAGTTTTATAAAGTAAAATAATGTCTATATTTATTTTAATCGTGAATACTTTATAAGACCAAGCAACATCGACTGAGGTAGTACCAGCATCTTACAGAAGAATCTTACTTGACTGCCTTGGTGATCCAGTGTCCGCGGTATGCGCCTGCTGTGCACGAGGTTGAGGGTTCGATTCCTATACAGAACAATACTTTGTGTGACCCATAAAGAGTTGTTCTGCGTCTGCGTGTAATTTGTGTCCGATAATTGTATGTTTGTAAAGTCCCCCGCGACACAGAGCTTGTTCTCTAGTGCGGGAGTTGTAAAAAAAAAGAAAAGAAATCTTACAGAAGACCACAGCCAAATTACACACAGCGGTGTAATTGTATTCCTGTATGTAAGTAATAGTCTTCACCGCTTTTGAAAGGAACGTTTTCTTATTCCAGAGATACTAGCTCTTAAAGGCCTGCCCTTCTAGACAAGTGGCATAAGAGATAGTCGAATCGAAAAGTCAAAAAAGCAAATGTATGGGTTTTGACGTAAGCCTACGATAATAATGTCGTAAACTTACGTCAAATCCCATACATTTACTTTTTTGACTTTTGAAGTCTTTTAGTTTAGAGGTTCTGGTTTGAAAGAATGGGTCGGCAACACGCATGTGATACTCTGGTATTGCAAGCATCTATAGGCTACGGAAACTGCTTAACATCAGGCGAGCCGTACCGTATGTCCTACCTCTCGTAATTGAAGTTATTCATGCAGCTGGTGACACTCGTTATCATACTCATTATTGTTTTAAATTAAATACTTCCTTATTATATTACTTATTTACTACGTTCCCACCCGCGCGCTCAATTCCATTTTCTGGTATTTAATATTACATACGAGCTACCCGGCGAACTTCGTACAGCCATATAAATAACTAGCTGTACCCGCGACTTCGTTCGCGTGTTCAGTCTTTTTCTGTAAATCTGAAAACTACAGTCCCCATACAAACTTTCATCAGCAGATTTTCATCTTTAGCGGTTACATTTTAAAAAAACCTTTCTTAGCGGATGTCTACATCATAATAGCTATCTTAGTGTCTAGTAATTTAAACTGTGCGTTTGTTGATCAAGGATCAAGGATTAGATATGTAGTGCTCAAGGATTTCAGAAATTGAACTGCATAGTTATTAGATTCCTTTTGATCCATTATTCTATTAATAGAGATATAGTACTCTTCATAAGCTTCCGGAACAAAACTGAATAAAAAACCAGTAAACTGAACCCTATTTAATATAGTCGACCATATTGGTGAGAGTTCAGCATAAATTCGATATATAGATGCATCTATTATTATCTCTATCTCTGAAACCATGCATTTTTTACTTTGTACATTGTTTAATAACAAAATTTCGGTGCCTATATCCAGCTGTATCATAATATATATTTCAATTACTTTTTGTATCGTGAGATATCAAGGCGTTTGGTCGAGTCATCTCACGATCCTAACGCTGGCCTTTACTTGGGTCAACGTATTAGCCTTGCAATCCAGCGTGGGAATGTGGCCAGTCTTTTGGGCACCTTTCCTCAGAACTGTGATCTCAATCAGATATTTTATTTATAGGTTAATACCTTTAAATATAATATCTGATTGTTTGTAAGTAGGTTAGGTTACTTTAATTTTAATAACTATTCATGTAAATATCTTATGAAATAAAAAATTTATTAGAAAATTACTTTTTTAAATTTTTAATTTTCTTATTAAATGTGATAAGTTACTGTCATTTAAATACCATAGTTGAGATACATTATGTCTGATCTCCATCGGGAAATTATCTATCATTGAGAAGTTGGCCATCTGCAGTATTCTTTATTAGTTTCACTAACGAATTGATACTTCCTGAATGCATTTGTTTGATTCATTGCAGTATGCCTATAGTATTTGAGAAGGTTACTCAATTCCCTAGAGATCCCATCGCTAAAACTGGATTTCTTAAAAAAATAGAACAATATGAAAGATTATCCATTCAATTACAAAAAGATTTTTAAGATTTTTTTTTTGACAGGGTCTTCCCTCTCTTAAAAATTTCTTAAAAATCTTTACCTTAAGAATTCCTTCTTGTAAGGTGGAGGTCCTTACAGAAGACCACAGCCAAATAACTACACACAGCGGTATAGTTGTGTTTGTCCCTATCGGTTCTGCGAGCTATATGCCCTGCCACTAAATTGAGGGAATTCTAGAGCTTCGTCGGTCACTTATAAACAGAATATTACAAATCGGCTCTTAAATGACGATGTTCAGGGATAAAAAAATCATAATGCAATTATATTAGGAATCTCATCTTTTAAAAGTTAGTTAAAAATATATATCAGTTAAGTATTCCGAAGAGACAGAGGCCGATCACGCGTTTCGCTGTGAGTGATAATACACTGTGTTGAAATTTTAATTGGTAGTAATTGACTTTATCGTGACCAGACAGATTCGGTGGAGTGTTTTCTTTACTGTGCTGCTTTCCTGATTACTTAAATTAAGTTATGGTTAAATGTTAGCGCCTACAAAAAAAAATAGTAATATTATAGATTGTGTTTAAGTTTTATTATATAGGCGTTACTAATTTAGTCAGTGATTGTCTTAGGTCTTGGCATGATTAACACATTTTATTCGTACTTAAAGGATATTTATATGGTTTTAGTATTTTCAAAGACGATTTTAGCAGCAAAAAATAGACAGACAAAGAGACAAAACTATTAAAATTGTATTTCTGCTATGTAAACAGCCACATGAATTTAATAGAAATCTGTTATTTTAATATTACAAACAGACACTTCAATTTTATTTTTGTATGTATATAATAATAATAATAATAATAATAATAACTTTATTTCAATACCAAGAATTTTGTATAACAATAATTGTTGATTGGAGCCTCCTTTTAAGCAAACAATGCCTGTGATAGAAGACTCCGCTCTTCCATAGCGTAACTTATGCTAGGTATTATAACATAGTTTAGGGAATAATAACAAAGTAATAATAAAAATGAGAAATGAGTGTGTGTGTGTGTATGTGTGTGTGAGTGTGTGTGTGTGTGTGTGTGTGTATGTGTATGTATGCGTGTGTGTGTGAGTGTGTGTGTGTATGTGTATGTATGCGTAAGAGTATGTGTGTAGATGTATGTATGAGTGTGAATGAGTGTGTGTTTTATTTTAACAGTTGTTCAGTTTGCTCGTAGGTAAGAGGTTTTAGCCAACTGGTAAGTATTGTTTTACTCTCATGTATATTTTTGGTGTAGATGTATACATCTTTGTTTACCCTATTATATAGATGAGCAGACCTTTTAAGATACTGTCTATTTGCAAATTCTAAGCGCACATGCGGAATTTGTACAACCTTATCTTTTCGTCTTTTAGATAAGGCACCATTATATGGAATACATTTGTGTTTTCGTAAGACTGTGCAGATAATGTATAGTTTTCTGACTGATAGCAGCTCACTAATTTCGTAGAGGTTTACAGTAGAAAATCTTTTTTTTTTTAAATACATTATTTTAATTAATGCACGTTGAGCCCGTTCAATATAAATAAATTTCGATTTTGCCGCACCGCCCCAAATGCATATACAATATGCAAGGATGGATTGTGCAAGAGCAATATAAATTTCATTTAAGATGTTTCTGTGGGTACTATTTATATTGGTTGAGTAAGTTGGAACTACATGCCTCAAAGTACAGAAAATCCATCCCAGCTTTCTAATTCTTCCAATTACATGATCTATGTGTGGGTACCAGGTTAAGTTTTGGTCTATTATGATGCCTAAATATTTGGTTTGCTTAACTTTAGAAATTGTGGGACACGTGCAGGTTCTGGTTTGAGCATTATCACATTTATGTATTTTAATACTAAAGTCTTCACTTGGCTGTGAGGAGTTTTTGACACTAAAACAGATGTAGTTTGTCTTGATTGTGTTTAGGGTGAGCAGATTGTCGTAAAGCCAGTCAGCTACTAATGTCATGCCAATCTCGGTGCTAATTTTTACATCACTCCAGTTTTGTCCGTAGAAAACCACAGCGGTGTCGTCGGCGTAGGAAAATATTTTTGCTTTGTTGATATTATATGTAGATGTATAGCTGATAATGTGCTTGTGACTTCGTTTGCGTGGACTTTAGGGATTAAAACATAGAGTTTTCTGGAGTTGCTAAACGGAAAATTGTTTGGAGACAAAAGAACCCGGGGCATAAAAGATTATCACCTGCCCCGCATCCTGTTAAAATTTCTGCTTCTATCACATTTCGTTGTATAATGGTCATTTTTAACCTAATATCGTTAACACGTGATGTACCAGTCAGTTGATCTCTATTTAATATGGTCGTCCATATTGATGAGAGTTCAGCTTAAATTAAGGTTTCATTTTTATTTATATAAATTCTATCTCTAGGACAAGTTTCATCTAGATTCGGTCAGCCGATTTCACGTGATGGAGTAACAAACGACGTGTTCTTGCGGAGACCGCGCCTCGGCAAATGTAGTGTAGGACGCCCTCAGGTTAGATGAGGCGACGATCTTCGCAAGGAGGCCGAAGCTGGATCCAAGAAGCCAAAGACTGTGTATAATGGAGTACTCTTGGGAAGGCCTATGTCCAGTGGACTGCGAAAGACTGATGATGAAGACGATTATGAGTAACACACATCTCTACATCCATCGATCTAAACTTCCTCATTTATAATATTAATACTGATATCCATCGCAGTAATCTCCATAGCAAATAGCTGCCAAGACCGAAATTGGTCTGAAGGACTATAAAATATACACACGTGTATGTGTTACATTTTTAAATATATACAGTTATAAAAAATCTAAATATGGAGACCCACCGGTATCGGGTATAGGATCCAAGCTAACACTGGTTAGAGCTCCAGTGACAAGAACCTCTTCGCGATGTGCGCTGTGTGTGAGAGACCCGCCTTCTGCATTAGGCCCACGATCCAACCGAGGAAGCTCTCATTAGAGAGAGCCTCTTTAGTAGTTGATGGAAGCTTTTGGCGATCAAAAGGACTATTATTATTATCTTAAGCATAAATCAAGGACCTCAAATACGACAGTCATGAAGACAGTCCTCATTAATACCCGTTTTATATAATTACACTGTTAAATTGCTGTACTTAATGAGAACGTAAAATAAACCAATTTTAAGACGATTTACCTACTTAACAATGTCATGCCTTAAACTTGAAGTGAAGGCACAAAAAAGCTATCAATTAACTCGGTCGCTAAATGGAAAAGTCGATTAAAGTCTTCGAGTAAAGTTAGTTAAGACCATTAAGTCAATAAGAAAACCATTTCCCCCATGGTGAGGCGAGCAATGCGTTGGCAAAGTTATGAAGATGTGTGTTTTAGCTGTATAGATGTATTGTAGCGTCATCTATCAGGCCAATAGAATAACGCTACAACAAGCAACGAAGTTCATCATAGAAAACACAGATGTCACTATACCGAGAAACACGCAACCGCAGAACAAATGTTCGAGATGCTGAATCGCGCTATCGAAGTTTACACAGACACTCAGTATATATACAACGCCCAACAACTAACCGTTGGGCCGCGGCCCGCCAGGCACGATCACCCAGCCTGGTCGGAGGATCCTCCCTTTTCGTTGGAGGTGTGTGACAGCCTCCACATTGGTGACCCCGACGTGATCATCATCATCAACTTCACGACCAGCAGCAGCAACAACTTCTCTCCACCCCCTAGCAACCAGATGAGCAGTAACCAAGTCGCAGCCAGCCAGCATCTTCGGCCACTCCAGGATACTCCACACGCCTGCGGACGCGCAAGCCTGGACTACCCCTACGGCCTCATCCAACGTGGCACCGCACACTGCACCCCACGGTTCCCGTAAGCAGAGCGCTTTTCCTCTCACCGTACGCAGCAGTCTGCCACTACGCAGCACTCGTCCCGACTCACTGGGACCAGCACCCGCACCTCGTCCTACGCACTGAACCTACGCGGCAACAGTTCCGACCCACTGGAACTCGACTCTGGCACTGGCACTTCACTGAAGCATCGATAGCTGACTCATCAAGCGGAACAGTCAGGATCGACCTCCGGTCTTGGGGGAGAGTACTGTAGCGTCATCTATCAGGCCAATAGAATAGCGCTACAACAAGCAACGAAGTTCATCATAGAAAACACAGATGTCACTATACCGAGAAACACGCAACCGCAGAACAAATGTTCGAGATGCTGAATCACGCTTTCGAAGTTTACACAGACACTCAGTATATATACAACGCCCAACGCCGCGGCCCGCCAGGCACGATCAACCCAGCCTGGTCGCAGGATCCTCCCTTTTCGTTGGACGTGTGTGACAGCCTCCACAGTATGTTTAGTTTTAGCAGCCTTTGGTTTATAATTTTTATTTTGGGGATAAATAAATCCTACTAATATTATAAACGCGAAAGTTTGTAAGTATGGATGTATGGATGGATGGATGTATGGATGGATGGATGTATGGATGGATGAATGGATGGATGTTTGTTACTCTTTCACGTAAAAACTACTGAACGGATCTGGATGAAATTTGGCACAGAGATAGATTATGGTGGGCTCCGCCCGCGTGGATGACGGTTATCGCTGTAAAAAGTAGTACTATATGTGTTATTCCAGATCATAATCTATCTCTGTGCCAAATTTCATCCAGATTCGTTCAGTAGTTTTTTTTCTAGTAAAAAATAAAAACACCGATATAGGTGTTTATAAATGACGGACTTTCGTGCAATCGCTTAACCCCTTAGGGGTCAATATTTTACCACTCCCTTCTTGGTGCTAACTTATATGACTGCCTTTGTGGTCCAGCGGCCGCAGTATGCGCCTGCTATGCACGAGGTTGTGGGTTCGATTCCCACACAAGATAAAACTTTGTGTGACCCGCAAAGAGTTGTTCTGAGTCTGGGTGTAATTTGTGCCCGTAATTGTATGTTTGTAAAGTCCCCCGCGACAAAAGCCCGTTTTCTAGTGCGGGAGTTGTCTTTTTAAAAGAAAAAAAAAACGCCATTTAAAGAACCTTTGTGCAAATTTTCAAGTTTGTAGCCCCAGCGAATGAATAGGTCAGTCAGGACAAGGATTATATATAAAACTAACTGTTGCCCGCGGCTCCGCCCGCGTGGATGTCGGTTATCGCTGTAAAAAGTAGCCTATGTGTTATTCCAGATCATAATCTATCTCTGTGCCAAATTTCATCCAGATCCGTTTAGTAGTTTTTACGTGAAAGAGTAACAAACATCCATCCATCCATTCTTACAAATCTTTATAATATTAGTAAGGATAGCGGACCTGGCAGACGTCGTCAGCCGACAGCAGTGCCATCTACCGGGTCCTATTGTGAATCTAAACCATCCGGCGCCATTCCCGAACACACACACAAAATTTCATTGTAATCAGCCGAACCGTTTAGGAGGAGTTCAGTGACATAAATAAGTACGTACGTAGGTATATACATATTTTATGTAGGACAATTAACGTTTATATACGACTAATATCACTTTATTATGCGTTGCATAAAAGCATATATACCATGTTACAATATTGGCTAAAGTGTGTTTTCGGTGTTTAGGCTTTGTTTTGAGGAACGCTAATGACTTTATAAATATAGCAGTTATCAAACTCTTATTTAGTGCCCTACTTCGCTGCAAACTTGAGACAAGTGCTTCTGTCTGGCACCCTCATGAGAGCAAATATTCTCTTATGCTTGAGAAAATCCAGAAGGCATTTCTTAGGTACCTCTACAAGCGGCGGTATGGGTACTACCCATTTATGTATCCGACAAAGTTCCTTTTAGGTACTTTGGGGTTCAATTCGTTGGAGGTAAGAAGGTCTAATGATCATTTAGTCACAATGTGCAAGATTCTGTCAGATATTTGCACCGAAAAATTATTGTCGGAACAGAAAACACAAGTTTTTTTTCTGTTCCCACATGCCGTACTGTGTACCGCGCAAGATCTCCTATACCTCGAACACTTTCTACTCTCAATACTCTCCTTGAGTCCAAACCAGAATATGATGTGTTTGTGGATGATTGGAAGGAGATCTTGTCTGAATGCCTGAAGTAATGTGAGATGAACGCATGACTGGGTGTTAATTATTTTTAAGTCTATTGTACATATTTTATTTTTTTAATATTTTTGTATTCTTTGTTAACTATTTCTCTTATTTGCGTAATTGGTATAACCGTGCTTATAATGAATAAAATAAATAAATAAAAAATAAATAAATAAAATACCTACTTTACAGACTAACGTACATGTTAATATAAACCTGTGTGACTTAAAACTATGTTAGGACGCTAAAATGGTCCTCCTAACCGAATTTCGGTCACGGCAGCTAATCTCAACGGAGACTAGCCATCTACACGGGATATATTATAGTGCCCAAGTGTGTGCGCAAACATTAGTGCACTTTGGTATAAGAGAGTAGTAGTTCGACACAACCTCACCCCGAGTGTCGGGACAAACATTTTGCGTGACCTTCAGAAGTGTACTTTGTGTCGGCAAATTGTACAATGTTGGTAGTATCCACGATATCTCTGGGAATTCTCTTTAAAATATATAAATACCGGGCAATTTCAGACTTATAAAATAACGATGACGTCATAGTTGTAGATCATAATAATCTTATTATAATCTATACTAATATTATAAAGCTGAAGAGTATGTTAGTTTGTTTGTTTGGTTGAACGCGCTAATCTCAGAAAGTACTGGTTCGATTAGAATTTTTTTTTTGTTGAATAGTGCATTTATCCAGAAAGGCTATATAGGCTATATAACATCACGCTCGATCGATCAATAGGAGCAGAGCAGTAGTGAGATATGTTGCAAAATCGGGAAAAAAATACACTCGAAGTCGCGGGCGATAGTAAATAATATTTTGATTGAGAGTCAATTTCTCGGGTGCTCAAATATCCTGTCGTTTCATTCTGAATTTAATATTTTATATTAGCTCCCGGGGCAAATAAACTAAATGAAATCTCTGGTGTAAGAGTCAATTTGATATCTACCAATTTTGTCACACTCCAAGTTCTATTTTTGACAAAATTTTATTTGTTTTTTTTTTTCTAAAAAGGACAACTGCCGCACAAGAGAATAAGCTCTGTATCGCGGGGGACTTTACAACGTACAATTAATGGACACAAATTACACCAAGACTCAGAACAATTCTTTGTGGGTCACACAAAGTGTCCTGTGTGGGAATCGAAACGACCTCATGCGCAGCAGGCGCATACTGCGGCCACTGGAGTGGTCCAGTGGCCGCAGTCGGCAGTCAAATTTATTTATTACTATCATCTGTTTTAATGAAACAATCCGGTGCGTTTTATGTATGTATAAATGTTTCTTCGTGGTCGCCACTCTAGAACCTTTCTGCCCCAACGGCTATCGGTTCTGCGAGCTATATGCCCTGCCAATTGCCACTTAATTGATGCTGGCAGACGCAGCGTGGGCAGGCCTCCAACAAGGTGGACCGACGACTTGGTAAAGGTCGCGGGCAACCGATGGACAAGGTCAGCTCAGGACCGAACGATGTGGAAAACCTTGGGGGAGGCCTTTGTCCAGCAGTGGACGTCTTATGGCTGAGATGGAAATGTTTCTTCGATGATATGTCGAGTATCGTTGATCGGAACATCGTGAAATACGGTTAGCTATTTTACAAACAAGCATACGGCCCGCCTGATGGAAAGCATTTCTAGTCGCTCACCTATTAATTTAGTCGCACGGCTAGAATTTACAGTATCTTAATCATCAGTCGCTAAGTTTTTTTTATTCGCTCATTTTATAATTTCCCATTAAATACTAGTGCAATGTGTGTCATCGAATTCGTCAAAAAAAGATGATTATAAAGCATTTAATAAATAATGAGCTAATTTGATCACAGTTAGAGGCGAACCATTCGTTTTTTTTATATACTTAGAGGCAAACAAGCGTACGGGGTATTCCTCGAAGCGCACCCATTTTGAAACGCAACTAACGAAGCGCGCCTAAAGTATTCCTCCAAACGCACAGTATCCTTTCGAGGAATACTTTAGGTGAAATCCGACAGGGAGTTCATCCTCACATCCTTGCACCTCAAACTTGCCGTACCGTAAGATTCCAGAGGAATTTCTTACCACGTACGATTAGGCTGTGGAATGAGCTCCCTGCCGAGGTTTTTCCAAAAGACTATAGCATGGGGTTCTTCAAGAAAGGAGTTATAAGGTTTTTAAAGGGTCGGCAACGCGTGAGTGACACCCCTGGTGTTGCAAACGTCCATAGGCTACGGTAACTGCTTACCATCAGGCGGGCCGTATACTTGTTTGTCACCTTGGTAGTATAAAAAAAAAAAAAAAGGTGCGCTTCGTTAGGTGTGTTTCAAAATGGCTGCGCTTCGAGGAATACCCCAAGCGTACGGGCCGCCTGATGGTAAGCATTATGGGTATTCGTCGCTGTATATATCACTTATTACAAACAAAAAAAAAACAATTGATGTGTTTGACGTCATCAGTGACGCAAAAACTCTGTTATTCTGTTGAACGTACATATACATACTTTCATCTACGCTTATTAGGCTTCCCTTCAAAAGAAAAATGTTTTATTACTGGTCTTTATTGAACTCAGTAGGTACCTACTATCTTAATTCTTAAGATGATTAAAGTCTACAATGTTTAAATATTTTTTGGAACGAAGTTCCTTATCGCGCGTTGTGAAAGGGGGCTAGACGGAATATATATATATATATATGTATATATATATATATATTCCGTCTAGCCTCCTTATATATATATATATATATATAAAATAAAATGAAATAAAATAATTCTTACGAAAAGTTGTCAAAATAATTTAAAAAAAAAAAAGTGTGTTATGTGGAACTTCGTTCCATCCGGGTGTCCCTTGACACCTCTCAAGTTTTTTCATCCCACGATTGCCTTTATTTTCAGAAAGGTAGGATATCATACAATTGAGTTAGTCCGACTGGGGAAGGGCTTCCACCTAACAGAAGCCTACAGCCAAATGAGAGATGACTACACACAACAGTGCAGTTGTGTTCCTGTGTGTAAATACAGATCATTAGTGCTCATAGAGGAAAAACATTTTTATTTTTCTAGGTTCACACAAAACCGCGGTTAAAAGGGTGCCAACGCATGAGAGATACCCCTGGTATTGCAAACGTGAGCCAAATATTGCTAACTACAATCAGGCAGGCAGGCTTTGCTTGTCACTTTATGGTGGCAAAACAAAACAACACCTTTTTTTCCTAAGAGCTAGGCACAAATAGAAGACACGTTTCCCCAGCTATCAGCATAATATCATAGTCCACCTAGACCAGTGGCATAATCATTAGTTAAATCGAATAGAAACGGTAGTCGAAGAGATGGTAAATAAAAACCTGAATTTGCATTTCTTTAAACAACTCCCGCACTAGAGAACAAGCTCTGTATCGCAGGTGATTTTACAAACGTACAATTAACGGACACATATTACACCCAGACTCAGAACAACACTTTGTGGGTCACACAAAGTTTGTCCTGTGTGGGAATCGAACCCACAACCTCGTGCACAGCAGGCGCATACTGCGGCCACTGGACCACCAAGACAGTCGTACAAGGCAGACCTACTCCATCCTAAGGTTGTCTGAAAGTTATCGCTCTTGTCGTTCTACATATATAACAGCAACGCATATATGTCCCACTGCTGGGCACGGGTCTCCTCTCCTCTATCAAGAGAGAGAGAGAGGGTTTAGGCCTTAATTCACACACGCTAGCCTAATGCGGGTTGGTGAATCAGACATGTCTTTAGAATTTCTTCTAAGACATGTGTGTTTCCTTCACCGTAAGCAGATGGTGAATCATTTGATTAGTACATATAAACTCCACAATGTGATATTACCGTACCGACGTACCTCTTGCATGCAAGTCTGTTGCATTCCTACTAGGCCATCACCGCTTTTGTCTCTGAATTATGTATGAAATTGTGTAAGGTGTACAATAAAGAATACTATTAGGTATCCCTACTAATATTATAAATGTGAAAGTTTGTGAGAATGGTTAGATGGATGGATAGATGGATGGATGGATGGATGTTTGTTACTCTTTCACGTAAAAACTACTGAACGGATCTGGATGAAATTTGGCACAGATATAGATTATGGTCTGGAATAACACATACTTTTCGCAGCGATAACCAACATCCACACGGGCGGAGCCGCGGTCAACAGCTAGTATAATATAAACAAAAACTCCATTGTGAAGTCGATTAGCCATAATACTTACCAGGCATCGAAGCTGCTTATATCCAGAAAAAATTACATCACACCGACCACAAAAGCATCTATATAAAGATACACTTGATATTATTTACAAAACATGTTGAATTAAAATAAAGTTTCGTGTACGAAAGTTCGCGGCGATGCGAAAGGGGACGACCTCTCTCTACGGGTGGCTCAGAGCAACTGACTACTGAAACTAACTGAAATTGTCAGTTTCTGTGAGCTTCGTGGCTAACATCTGAATTATTTAGACTCACAGCGGGAGCTTAGATAATTCAGAATGTTGTAGGCAAGGTAGGAAATTCGACTTAACATAAATTTACGCGATTCTGAAAGCTTTTACTGAACTTATTTTGATGATGGAAAACAAATACACGTAACAATAACACGGATTATTAGGTAAAAAGTACGTCTGCTTGTTTGTTTAATAGAAAAACCAACATCAGATACCAGTCTCCCACAATGGATTAATTGCACAAATTATAACGTACCTACCTTAAATGCCATGTAACTTTTAAGATACCTTTATCGGAAAAAAATAATTATGTGAGTTTGTATAATTTTATCTAATTTTATTTATTTATTTTTGTTTGTGCTGTCCCTGGGCCTACCTGAAAACAAGCGCTGCGGCTATTATAATTAGTCGTAGCATTATGCTGAGGTAGGCACCATTTTTTTGGCCTGCAGACCAACGAAATAAAATTGTAATCTACCTATGTAAATGTCCTGTCATTGCAGTCCATAAATAAATGTTTTTTCTTTCTTTCTCTTTCAAATAAAGAATAATTTACGAAAGTTGCAAACATACTTGATCAATCAATTCAATTATTTCTTGATTACAGACCAATCAATCAACGCTAAGTCCGTCGATCCAGGCTAAACAGTTCCTAAATCCCTTGTTTACGTAAGACGCAGCTTTAGCAGTCTATGATTACAAAATGATTTGATAGATTGAATTTCTAAATTATGTTAAAATGTTTGTGGTGAAATTTCAGCGACTTGTTTTTTTTTTGTTGGTTTAAAAGACAACTCGCGCACTAGGGAATAAGTGTTTGTGTCGCAGGGTATACGATTATAAACCCACGTCTTCAATAATAAAAGAACATTGCCAACGAACATATACATAACTGTAGGATAGGTAGTGACAAAAGAGATGCTAGAAAGGAAACGGAGGCTGAGGACAACCGACATGAAGAGATGAACGAAGAGAGATAAAATCGGACGACTGACTTTTGTTATTTGTTTATAACGTACGATACGATGCTGTGTACGATCGACCTTCGCCGATCTGTTTATCGGATAAAAAATAAGTATTCCTCTTTCGGCATCAATTTCTTGAGCACCAATGGTTTCGGCACCTAAGCTATTCCACTTACAGCACCAATAGGTATATGGGCTTGGATTCAGCACCAAGCCCATATACCTATTGGTGGTGTAAGCTTAGATGCCGAAAGAGGAATACTTCATAAAAAATATATTTTAATAGCAATCCAAATCATTGCTGGGCACGGGTCTCCTTTCCTCTATAAAGAGAGGGTGGGTTTAGGCCTCAGTTCGCACACAATTTTTTTTTATACTACTTGGGTGGCAAACAAGCATACGATCCGCAGGGGTATTCCGTAAGAGCGAAAACCGAGCCATCGCGAAAACCGAGCAAAATCTGACTGTCAGATGGAAAATCGGTATTCCGTAAGAGCAAAAACCGAGCCTTTATGACGTTTAGTCAATAGATTGTGCCGTCACCTAGCAATCACAACTGTCAGTTTGCCATCGCTTTTTCTTAGAGAATCAGCCGGCCGCCTGATGTTAAGCAGTAACCGTAGCCTGTGGACGCTTGCAATACCAAAAGGTAACACTTGCGTGTTGCCGATCCTTTTTTTACATTAGGGCTTTAAGAAGGAGTATCCCTATGATAAGAAAACGTTTAATTCAAAACGCTTCCCTAAATGAGCGCTGGAGACCTGTTCTCACACACGGGAACACAACTACACTGCTGTGTGTAGTTATTTGGCTGTGGTCTTCTGTAAGGTGGAGGTCCTTTCCCAGTCGGGCTTGCTCGCTAGTATGGTGCTATACCTCTCTTAATTTAATTATATTTTTTTTTTTTTTTACAACATTTCAGGGTCATTTTGATACAGATATCTGTATCAATTTATTATTTCATAATTTTTCCGATCAGCCAGTGCAGTTGAAGTTCCTCATTTGCTATGAGTCAAACAAAACTTTGACTGCCTTGGTGGTCCAGTGGCTGCAGTATGCGCCTGCTGTACACGAGGTTGTGGGTTTGATTCCCATACAGTACAAAACTTTGTGTGACCCGCAAAGAGTTGTTCTGAGTCAGGGTGTAATTTGTGTCCGTTAATTCTATGTTTGTGAAGTTCCCCGCAACACAGGCAACAAGGTCTGTGTTTGGAACAGTTCGGTCAGTTTCCCGGAACACAGACCTTGTTTAGAAAACAAGGTCTGTGTTCCGGGAAACTTCACGGACGTGCGGGAGTTGTCTTTTTTGAACAGAGACAAAGAAAATCGTGTAGTGTAAATATCTTTATTTCAATGTAAAACGCGGAGGACACCAAACTCTGGATATTGTTCAGAAAAATGAGGGGCATGATGATATTACTGTGACGCTTGTGAAGATTACACAGCATATTTTATAAGTGTGCATTTTCTATTGATATTATTATTACTATCCTTACTAATATTATAAATGTGAAAGTTTGTGAGTGGATGGATGTATGTATGGATGTATGGATGTTTGTTGTTTTTTCACGTAAAAACTACTGAACGGATCTGAATGAAATTTGGCACAGATATAGATTATAGTCTGGAATAGCATATAGGCTACTTTTTATCGCGATAACCGACATCAAATTTATATATAATATAATTATGGATTTGTTGAACAAAGTTATTAGACCACGACTAAGCATGATATAAGATTAAACCCAAATAAAACGCGGGTAAAACCATGGAGACCTGATAGTATTCCATAAAATCAAAGCTTTCTAAGAAAGTAATAAACTGTATCGATAGATAATTCTTTATTGTACACCATAAGATTACAAAAGCTTACATAAGATACAAAACAGTCAATAATCAATGGGTAGGCCACCCATTGACTACTTGATTATTGACTGTTTATTTATCACGAAGTGCGATTTCTTCCAGGCAACCTTGGGATGGACTACGTATAAAGGAATCTATCCTACCAATATTATAAACGCGAAAGTTTGTTAGCATGGATGGATGTTTGCTACTCCTTCACGTAAAAACTACTGAACGGATCTGGATGAAACTTGGCACAGAGATAGATTATGGTCTGGAATAATGCATAGGCTACTTTTTCCAGCGATAACCGACATCCACGCGAGCGGAGCCGCGGGCAACCGCTAGTATATTAATACGTGAAGCGAAAATACATATTATTACCCCCAGTGCGTGTACATCAGCATTAAGAGCGTATTCACACTTTTCAGTAAAATAAGCAAAAATACGTAGTTTTCTAAGTGATAATTCTCAGCTATGAACTGATGCAGGTTTCAATTTCCAAGGTTTAGTTATAGATATGTCGTTGACAAAGGGGCTAACTATAGTCAAAGTCTACTAACGTGGTTGGTTATTTTTTAAATAATTATTTTCCAACACACGAATTCGTAATGGCGCAATTCGGGGCATCGCAGACAGCATATTTTGAAGAATTGGTTATACCTATTACTTTAAAACATATATGTAAGTACTGAGCATATAGTCTACAAGTGATTTTTTAATGAATAATTTGCGATTTTATAAGGTTTAGAGAACAACAAACATATTTATCCAACAATAATTCGTCAAAAATCGCGTGTTATAAAACATGCAGCCAACTTTAAATTAATAAAATAAAGTATAAAAATACTTCACCTTATCAAAATATAGTGCTTTATCTTGAAAATAAAATATATTTCTGATTAATTCATAGTATATTTTTTTTGTTATATGTGATCAAACATAACGTATAAAACTCGCAAGTTCGCAACACTGACATGATGCATGATTCAGTGCCGCGCGTGCGCCTTTAGAGGAAGGACCTATGTCGCTCGCGCTCCTGGCCGCCGAACCTCAGTTTACGTAATTTATTAGATATCGTCAACAGTGGGTACAGTACTCGTATCATACTAATGTTATTATTTTACTACTGATAATCTTATACGGTCATACTTTTGTCAAATAATTGAATGATTTATGTTTAGAATGTGATTTTAACGTTAGGCTCAGTGGTGGATGTGTGTGACTGCTGATCACGAGGTCACGAGGTCCCGGGTTCGATTCCCGGGTCGGGCAAATAAAATGAAATGAAATAAAATAAAATAAAATAGAATTAATAGAAAAAAAAATTAATAGAATAAATAGAAAAAATGGAATAAAATAGAAAAAATGGAATAAAATAGAAAAAATGGAATAAAATGGAATAAAATGAAAAAATAAAATTAATAAAATTAAAATAATAAAATAAAATAATAATGATGATAAGCAGTTACCGTAGCCTATGAACGCTTGCAATACCAAAGGTATCACTTGATAATCTTATACGGTCATACTTTTGTCAAATAATTGAATGATTTATGTTTAGAATGTGATTTTAACGTTAGGCTCAGTGGTGGATGTGTGTGACTGCTGATCACGAGGTCACGAGGTCCCGGGTTCGATTCCCGGGTCGGGCAAATAAAATGAAATGAAATAAAATAAAATAAAATAGAATTAATAGAAAAAAAAAATTAATAGAATAAATAGAAAAAATGGAATAAAATGGAATAAATTGGAATAAAATAGAAAAAATGGAATAAAATGGAATAAAATAGAAAAAATGGAATAAAATGGAAAAAAAATGGAATAAAATGGAATAAATTGGAATAAAATAGAAAAAATGGAATAAAATGGAATAAAATGGAAAAAAAAATGGAATAAAATGGAATAAATTGGAATAAAATAGAAAAAATGGAATAAAATAGAATAAATAGAATAAATAGAAAAAATGGAATAAAATGGAAATAAAATGGAATAAAATGGAATAAAATGGAATAAAATAGAAAAAATTGAATAAAATGAAAAAAAAAGGAATAAAATGGAATAAATTGGAATAAAATAGAAAACATGGAATAAAATGGAAAAAAAATGAAAAAATGGAATAAAATGGAAAAAAAATGGAATAAAATAGAAAAAATGGAATAAAATAGAATAAATAGAAAAAATGGAATAAAATGGAATAAAATGGAAAAAAAATGGAATAAAATGGAATAAATTGGAATAAAATAGAAAAAATGGAATAAAATAGAATAAATAGAAAAAATGGAATAAAATGGAAAAAAATGGAATAAATTGGAATAAAATAGAAAAAATGGAATAAAATGGAATAAAATGAAAAAATAAAATTAATAAAATTAAAATAATAAAATAAAATAATAATGATGATAAGCAGTTACCGTAGCCTATGGACGCTTGCAATACCAAAGGTATCACTTGCGTGTTGCCGACCTATTTTTTTAACACCAGGGCTTTATGATGGAGTATCCCTGGGATAGGAAACGTTCCTTCCAAAACGCAGGAGTACTCACACATAAGATCACAACTACACCGCTGTGTGTAGTAATTTAGGTGAAGGTTTGGGCTCTCCTCGCTGATGAATCGCCGGAATTAGTACGTCTAACACTTTCATAACAATTTTGTTTATATTTATATATTTTATGTAAGTAGGTATATTTATTTTATATATTATATATATCACAGCATATATATTCATTATATTTTTTTTAAATGTTGTTGAATCTATATCCTTATCTTAAATTTGTTTCTTTGTTTTATCCATTTTTTTTTTGTTTTTGAGTGCACCTAGGTACTATGTTCATCTCTGTATCACCCAAGGTCAACTGATAGAGAATGCCTATGGCATTAAGTCTGCCTGTGTGCGATTGTGCATAAAGTTTTAAATAAATAAATAATTTGGCTGTGGTGTATTAATATTATGATCTTTTTTTGTTTTTTGTACCTACCTACCTAGCCTACAAAAAACCACCACTACCTACTACTTTTTTGTAGGCTAGGTATCATGTTACGGCATTAGTTTCCACCCACGGCTTCACCTGCACTTACAACCCCAGGCAGAAACAAGCAAGAAAAAGGTCCATAGGTACTTAGGTACATCAATTCATCCAAACATTCGCATTTATAATAATAATAATATGTATTAGAATAGATATGGTATGCCAAAGTGTTCCTTTACTTCTCTAATAATAACATATTCTACAAATTTACAATACAAATACCTATTATAACACCAAAAATCTTACCGTAATATAACAATAAAGTTTACGCGGCCCTGACTGTGCCGAACATACTTCACGAACAATGTATGTGTGCGAGGATCACGCACACACGCGCACTCGCCACGCGCACGCGGCCGGTCGACCGATAATTACCTAATCTGTAGCTGCGCTATTTTGTGAATACGCTCTTAAGGAAGTTTTGCCTAATGTTATCCAGCAGACAGGACCGTTGGCGGACGTAACCCAAAGATAAAATCAAGTAACATGGGTCGCGAGAATTTTGCGGTTTTTCCTAATGTGTCATTCCTCAAGGGATTGGTACTGAACTGATTTGATATCTTTGAGTTCGTATACCAATCTCTGTTCACATTTTACTCTCGTTTCCAATTGTTTTCCAATGCCTTTTTATTAAATTTATTGGATATATTCACGCGGACATTTTTTTGGATATTCTGTTTTTTTTCTAATCTTTAGAGGTACTTTTATATTTTATGCATTATACGCATATTATAAAGACAGAAGATTAGTACATTAAAATTTTTATTTGTAATGTTTGAACCCAAAAACTATTGAACCTATATTTTTTTTTACCTATAGAACGTTACATTATTAGCGAGTATTATAGGCTATATTTAACACTAGCTGTTGCTCGCGGCTCCGCCCGCGTGGATGTCGGTTATCGCTGCAAAAAGCCTATGTGTTATTCTAGACCATAATCTATCTCTGTGACAAATTTCATACAGATCCGTTCAGTAGTTTTTACGTGAAAGAGTAACAAACATCCATTCATCCATCTATCCATCCATCCATACACCCATCCATCCATCCATCCATACTCACAAACTTTCACTTACACATTTAACATTTATAATATTAGTAAGGACTAGTAAGGATACATACATAATATAATTTATTGCCCATGTGGTGCTTACCAGTAAGAAATTGTGACACTAGACTAAGTTATTTGTAAGTGTTACTTATTATTTATTACTTATTTGTGTGTAGTAGTTGGTGAGCCAATAAAATAAAATAAAAATAAAATAAAATAAAAATAATCACGCTTGTCTGCCATTGGGAGTAGGTGGAGATTTTTTGTTTTTTTTTTTATACTACTTGGGTGTCAAACAAGCATACGGCCCGCCTGATGTTAAGCAGTATCCGTAGTCTATAGACGCTTGCATTACCAGAGGTATCACTTGCGTGTTGCCAACCCATTTTTTTACACCAGGGCTTTAAGATGGAAGTAACCCTGGGATAGGAATACGTTTCTTTCAAAACGCATTCCTAAATGAGCGCTGGAGACCTGTACTCACACACAGGAACACAACTACACCGCTGTGTGTAGTCATTTGGCTGTTGTCTTCTGTAAGGTGGAGGTCCTTCCCCAGTCGGGCTTGCTCGCTAGTATGGTGCCCTACCTCTCTTAAACGCTGAAAAGATGGTACGCCAATTGCTTCGATCCACACATAACTTCTTTCGCTTTCACTACATTCATCAATTTCTTCAGTCAAACAACTTTTTTTTAAAGTTCTACAGTGTATACATTAGAAACCAGCTTATACTAGATTATTTATGTGCACAGTACACACTGACGTCTATTCTTAGTTTCCTCGTGCGTTTGCTAACGTACTGGACCCACCTAAATAGAACTGGGATAGGTGTGTACTAAGGCTAAATAGCTAAGGTGTGTCAAGGTTTTCTGCAATTGATGTTAGTGTTTTTAATGTACACTACCGACTAAAGAATGATTCTCGTTATATTCACGACCACGGGCAGAGGCTGGACAAATATGAATGAGCGATTGAAATGAAGGGCGATTGCCACTGCTCATTTTTCCAATCAAACGTATTCCAGATTTTCCTTCCTGAATATTGAGCCCTAGACCAATTAAATTTTAACTTGATATAGATATCAGGCTTCGTTTTATTGCATAAACAGATTTTTGAAATGAAAACTACTTTTAGCATGGAACGCATATTTTTAGATGAGATAAAATCTCTGGATTCTCGACACCGTTACGAGACGCAGCTTGATATATCCGAAAAATCTTTTTTCGAGTGTCACGTTATTAAAGAAAAGAGGCGATATATGCATGTACATATAGCAGACCGCGAACGCATCTAGATAAATAAAAAAATAACATTTAGTGCTATAAAAGTTATAACAACTGTTTTGTCTAGTGTTTTCCCTTTTCTCGGCACTCCCAGAGTGCATTTTTTTTATAGAAGTTAATATTTAATAATTTTAACAAAAAAAACCGACTTCAATGCGGCAAGCTGTAGAATTTTCAAAAAAACAGGATATATTTTCATACCAACTGTATTCTCACTTTTCCTCCCTTATTTTTTTTTTTTTAAATCCGATCTTTTAAAGCGAAAGTGCATCTCATGACCATTAAAAGAAGCCCAATCACGGCTAGATTCCATAGTTTAATCATGGAGTTCCGTTGCCTACCTTCCGACTTCATCATCAGTTAATTTCAACTGTACCATTTTAATTTGCTTATTAATAGTTGCTTAACAACCTTAATTGCAACTAATCTAATCGTCATCCGTAAAATATCAGAATTGAGAAGTTCAGATGGCCATCTGTGGTCTTCTTCATCAGATTCACTTCACCAAATTACATTTTCTGGATGCAAATGTTTGATTTGTTATTAAAAGTATTGAAATTGCAATATGTATGTCTATAATTTTTGAGGAGTTCCCTCAATTCTTTGAAATCCTTTCTTTCCTCAAATGAATTGATAAAAATGGGACTAAACTGAAAATATGTCCTCTCGGTTAAAAAAAAAATTCAAATCGGTTCATAAATGACGGAGTTCTGCGGTAACAAACATAAAAAAACACAAATTGATAACCTCCTTGTTTTTGAAGCCGGTTAATAAGAAAACGCATATTTGAGACAGCCCCAAATAACCGTCTAATAAACAAATAAGGTGGCATTAAACTAAAAAAACGAATCATAACGTCATATTCTGCTTCTTTGCCGAATCATTCGTGAAAAATAAGGAGGAAAATTCGGAATATATTGACATTTTTGTTGGCTAAAATCGGTCTGGCCTGCGATTGGCCGCATTGGTGCGACAGGAATACGGGTGAATGGATTGATGTTAATACAATAAACTATGCATGTGTGTGTGTTATGAATAAATTTCCAAAACACTCGCGCGTGGCCATCCCTCTTAATGTTAGACAAGGAATTAACCTTGGGGAAGGATGTAGGGTACCTTTTACCCCGATAACAGACAGTTCAAAATTTTTTGAACTACAAAGTGGATAAAATCAGTAAATCTGTCACGTCGATTTGCTCTTTACTAGAACGGTTTATTGTTACGTCGATAAAGTTTTTATTGTCAGTGAGGATATAGCACCGTTCGTATATCACATCTCTTTTACGAAGCGATCAAAGCTGAGGTAGATTAACGTAAAAAACGGAAACGTATGTAACAAAGATATTTAAGTAGTTGACATGTTTAGTTAGTTTTTTGTATTGGCAGCCTACGGAATAAGTTAATTGTAAAGATTTTACCAAATATTCTAAAATAGATCTACAACTAATCTTTATCAAAGCAATTACATATATGTATTTTATTACTACCTAATTATATACATAAAATTAATTTAAACTTAAATACAAAAAAAAGAAAAACTATACAAGCTAAGACTGTTGTTAAAGTGTCGAAATATTCCTCAACATCACACTACTGCGAACGTACCCAGAAGGCTGGCGACATTGCCACGTTGAATGGCAATGCTTATTCTCTGTGCGAGAAATAAGCCAGGCAGGAATCTTTATCAAATAGATAGAGATTTTTTTAACACCATGGATAACTTTTCGCCCGCTACATTTTGTTACCTTGGATTTAGAGGCTACGGACTTTTTTCTTATTTTGTTTTTTATGCAAATCATCAAAAAATCTAATAGTGAAATCTTTAGTATATTTTAATAGTCAAGTAAACAAAGCTTTTAATAAAAATAGGAACATCAGTAATAGCTTAACTTTCCATGCTCTTTCGAGTTTTGGTAAAAATACCACGGAATACGGTGCCGATACCTTATATTACGAAGATATTTATAATATATTTAGTTATTTTGTTGTATTGGCAGCCCACAGAATAAGCGACCACCTTCCAATGACTTCATTACACTCTAAATATTACCTAGGAATAGAATAGAAAAGATAAATTAAACAAGCCCAAACACGACGCGGCTATCTTGTTTCATTGAAGAGTTCCTATGGCCGCCTTCCAACTTTATCATTACGTTATAACACCACTTAGGATATATCCTAGAGTACCCGTCAGGATTTATCCTAGAGGTGGTTCAAATTTTGCTTGTAATATTTGACCTTAACAAACAAACTACGAAACATTGCAAGATAAATAAAAGCTTGTAAAAATATACATTAATCGGTATTTTGATTATCTAAATTCGTATTATCGATGTTTCGAATTATCATTAAGTCGGACTTTTTGTTATTTTATCTATTGAAACTCGAGAAAAACTTTGAGAAAAGTAATTATAAACATTATGATTATAGATATTTTGGATTTAAAATAGGATGAATGTTAAATCGGAGGTGTTATATTATGAATGCTGAACAATTCACAATTACGAAACTCGGTATTTCGAAATTCGAATTTGTGTGTGGCTATCGGTATAAAGTTTTTTATATTTATGTGTAGTGTACCCACCAGGCCTAGTACACGACCACCTTTATTTTTAAACTCGCCCGCGACATCGACCGCGTAATTTGAAACGATCATTTCCCCGGTGTTGCAATATATCTCACTACTGCTCCGCTCCTATTGATCATAGCGTGATGTTATATAGCCTTCCTGGATATATGCACTATTCAACAAAAATAATAAAATAAAGTACTTTCTAAGATTAGCGCGTTCAACTAAACAAACAAACACACACACTCTTCAGCTCATTTGTATTGCTTACTACTAATTAAGCTTATAAACACTTATCTATTATATACACAACACATCCTTTAATCTTTTCTTTAAAGTACTAGTATTTAATTTTAGGTTCTGTCTTAAAATATCTAGATTATAAAAGAAGTTACATATTATAGACTTATTTGTTCTCTCTCCATAGTAATTTTTCACTTTTGGTTTAATTAGTAATTGCTCTCTAGTCCTTTTAGTATTATATTTATTTTCAATAACATGCTTATATTCATCGTTGTATAAATATTCAAGCCCTATTAGGAATTCTACTTTTTTTTTGTAGAGGCAAAATTTTATATAAAGGAAATAACTCATTATAATCTATGAAGTCGCATCTAGTGCCTCTTTATGGGCGAGTCCCGGCGCTCTTCAAGATAAGGTTTAATAAGGTATTTTAAATAAGGTTTGCTTGAATGCCTCCTTAGTAGTATACAAAATTAATAATACTATTGGCCGCAAAACATATTTGTTTAAATAAAGAAATTAAATGTCATAACAGTATGTCACCGTACACAGTCAAACATTGACAGCTACAAGACCTCGCGATACATCGGATATATTTTGAACATGCTTTACTAATGTGCCTACTTCTATTAAAATGGTAGAGAAAATTAAAGATGTTAAGTTACAGCCCCGCAAGCAGCTTCGCAGTCATGACCCTTCGGTGCCTTCTACCACTCCAAAGAAATATCATCATCATCATCATGTTAAACATAGTGAACCCAAAACAGGAACTAAAAAGATAGTAAACTTACTTTACAACAAACAAACTGGTGAATACTGTGGTAGAACTTGCGCCAGTTGGGCGCAAATAATCGCGTACGCAATTATTTACTTAATGTTTTTAATAAGTTTCACCCTCGTGCTTCTCTACGTGTCGCTACTAGTAGTTAAAAACGTGGTGGTGTTTAAGATTGAGGGATTAACATACCCGAAGGGTGGTATTGGGCTCACTGCAATACCAACATCTGAGGACAGTTACCCGCTTATTTGGTATAAACACGGAGAAAATGATGACTTTAAAAAGTATGTGCAAGCAATTAGCAAACTTTTTTTGAGCAACAGTAAAGAAAAAGATTTAGATAATTTAGGGCCATGTGGTGAATATCCTTACGGATATGGAGAAAATCCTTGCGTTATTATTAAGGTTAACAGACATTTTCATTGGTCAGGGAAGCCTCTTCTGCTCAACTCGACGACAACACAGATAGCTCCACCTGAAGTCATTAAGTGGATAAGTGAGGACCAGAACAGACTTTGGTTGCAATGTAACGGGTACCATTCTTATGATAAAGAACATATTGGTAATATAAAATATTACCCTGATCCGCCTGGATTTGACCCTAAATCGTTCCCTCTAGACGCTGAAAGCAAATCTCCTTTGGTGGCGGTACAGATTTCGGGATTCACCCTAGGCATATCTTTAGCTATAGAGTGTAACCTTTGGTACGAAAATGGACCATCAAGTGTAGAATTTGTGATTTATGTTGCTCCCGATGATACTATATCTTTTGCGGGTCAAACTAATGTTAACGTATAACTCTTACTCTTGATGACGTCCATTGTTGAACGTGGGGCTGCCCCATATGTTTCCACAAAAATCGGAGGTGAGTTATGTATTCGCCACTTATGTTGATGCTATATCGTTTCCACTTCAGAAGCTTAAAAATGACTTCCAACGCATCGCCGCAGGAACTGCAACGCCGTCCAGGTCACGATAGAATCAAAGGCTTCTTTGTTATATGTTAATAGACTCAGTCGACCTTGGGGGGTTGGGAGCTGGATCTCTGCCGAAGCTTAAACATGATAAAACAATATACCTGTAGTAGATTTTTTATCGAACTTTGAAACTTGTGGTTGCACACTTTTCAGTGTAGTACAACTTGTGTTTTTTTTTGTATTTATTTTAAAATGAGTATATTTACTGTGCTATAGATTCACAAAAACATTAACAAAAAATCCGACCCTTCTACTGTATGCCGTTATTGGCAAAGTATGTTTAATTGTTTACTTCTTAATCATGTCTTATTCAAAATCTTCAATGGTCCATTTACGACCATTGGCGACTCTATAAACTTTTACGCCATGATTACTTATTTGGTTTCATAAAATTATGTCAATGACTTAGATTATATACATACTAGCTGTTGCCCGTGGCTCCGCCCGCGTGTAAGTCTGTTATCGCGATAAAAAGTATATATATATAGTATATATATTCGCTATTCCAGACTGTAATCTATATCTATGCTAAATGTCGTCTAGATCCGTTTAGTAGCTTTTGCGTGAGAGAATAACAAACATCCATCCTCAAAAGCTTTCACATTTATAATACTAGTAGGACTAGATCAATTTAGTCCTTTGATGCTTGACAGTACCGACAGACACTCAAGTGTCCGGTACTGTCAAGGTACGTGACAGTAGTCAAGCATCGTTTATGCGGCCTCGCCGCCATTTCGCTGTGTGCGTGTCGCGATATCATTGTTTGTGTGAAGCTCCGCCTTGATCTTGTCTGTGGCAATATTACGCGCACAGTGATGTCACTGTAATACTGCCACAGTATAAAGAAAAAAATTAACACTTAAGGCTTGGGATATCGCCAACGACCTTGAGCATGTGGGAGAAGCAAACAAGACTCACCACACACCAATTCACTAGGCGAGCGCGGAGATACTAAAAGATGTACTCTTTGAATGGACGTCTCATTAATCAGCACCAAATTATTGAGATGTAACCACTTTATAACTTCAAGTTTTATCAAATAATACGAAAATAAAAATTTGAAGAAAACATACACCTATAATTTGGTAATGTTATATTTAGAATAAGTTTATTAAAAATTAATAAGACGTCCATTCAAAGAGTACATCTGCTTTTATTCCCGCGCTCGCCTAAAGAATTAGTGTGTGGTGAGTCGTGTTTGCTTCGCCCATATGCTCAAGGTCGTTGGCGATATCCCAAGCCCTAAAGAGATCCATATACTGTGATACTGCGGTGTGCGCGCGCGGTCACTCGCGCTTCAGTCAATCCTCACCACATTAAAACCACAACGGTACTATTTTTTGATGCCGTATTGCGTATCTAGTATGTATGTAATCTAAGGACAATGACAATACCATTGATATTATTTTACTAAACTAGGTATACATAATTATAATGTATAGTTTTTATTTGTAAATTATACATTACAGAGATATAATTGGATGTTTTATTTTAATTTTAGGCAGAGAAGTGGAAGGAGAGTAGCCCTTTGCCTTGCAGTGGGACAATACAGGCTTATAATAAAAAATAAAGAATGAAAATGCGTTTGAAACAATCCTTCTGACACATAATGACCAATATAGTCTGTTTGTTTATTGCACAAGGACGCATTTGTAAAATGACACATCGGCAATCTTATATATAATAATTTTATCAAAAAAAACCGACTTCAGTTTTTCTTTCTTTTCTTTCCGACTTCAGTCGGCAAGTTGTAAAATTTTCAAATGCCTTTAAACCCCTAGTCTAACATAGGTATTAAAACAGGATGAACTTTCATGCAAACTCTTATCTCACTTTTCCTACCTTAAAGAAGGTTCTTTTTATTTCTGTTAATTTATAGCTAAAGTGCATCTCATGATCATTCAAATAAGCCCAAACACGGCTAGATTACATTGTTTAATTATAAAGTTCCGTTGCCTAGCTTCCGGCTTCATCATCACTTCAGTTCAAATGTACCAGTTTTCATTTGCTACATTACATTTGAAAGAAAGAAAGAAAAGCATTTATTCGAACATACACAGGATAACAGATATAAACAAAAAAAATATCCTGTGTGATGTCCGCAAGGTTCGTAATATCAGCTCTGCGCTGTGGCATTTTAAACTGCAGCACTGATATTCTGATCAGGCCTTAGTGAAGTCACGGTCAGTTATATACGTAATTGATTTGATAGAAAACACTTTATTGTACACCACACATTTATGATACAGAATATACCTAATACACGTTTAAATACGTGTTTGAGAAAATTAGGAAAAAATGAAGAGAATAAATATGTTTAAATAAAGAAATATATATTTTTTTTGTTTGTTAGAATCGAATAAAATCGACTGAGCACAGGTCAAGTAGGTATTACATTTTATAAAAAAAAAAACTGTGCAATCCGCGCTCAATTCATTCACGTCATTATTGCTTATTAATAGTTGCTTAGAAACCATAATCAAAACTTATCTAATCGCCATCAGTGAAAATGAAAACAAACTGTAGGTATGTCCCCTCAGACAAAAAAAAAATTTTTCAAATCGGTCAATAAATGACGGAGTTATGTGGTAACCAACATTAAAAAAAAAATACACACGAATTGATAACCTCCTCGTTTTTAAATTCGGTTAAAAATTAATCCCTATTTCCCTTTGTCACGGCATCACGCGTGAACGGCTGGACCGATTTCAGTCTTTTGTCAGAAGGTACGTATGCAAAAAAAACAAAAAGTTGCGCTGAAAATAGTCTAACCCGGACGAAGTCGGGGCGGGCCGCTAGTAATATTATAAAGAGAGATGCTACCTTCATACCTACTAAAGGGCGTTCAGTTTTGTTTCCATGTTTTTGTGCGTGCTAATAGATTTCGAGTATGAATGCGATAGATAATACGGAACGTAATGATACAGAAAGAGATAGTGATAGGTGAAATGTAGCTACTTAGGTACTGTTGATGGCGGAGCATCCCGCTAAGTATCAGCCCACTAGTGCCATATCTATCTTACTATAATAACATTGATTTGAAATATATTTCTGTAATAAAGAAATATTTAAAAATAATGTTTTTATAAAATAATTTTAACAAAAAAACCGACTTCAGTACGGCAAGTTGCAGAATTTCAAAAACTTTAAAAACGGCTAGATTACATTGTTTAATTATGAAGTTCCGTTGCCTAGCTACGTTAGCAACCATAATAGAAAATTATTAAAAGTACTCTTTGATTATTAACATGTAAATAATGTTAATAATCAAAGAAAAGTACTTATTATTGAAAAGTTCAGGTTGCCATCTGTGTTCTTCTTCATCAGTTTTACTTCATCATATTATACTTTCTGAATGCAAATGTTTGATGTGTTGTTAAAAATATTGAAATTGCTATATGTGTGCCTATAATTTTTTAAAGTTCCCTGAATTCCTCATGGATCCCATCATCAGAACTTTTTTGATGAAAATGGGAAGTATGTCCTCTAAGACAAAAAAAAAATTCAAATAGGTCCATAAATGAGGGAGTACTGCGGTAACAAACATTTAAAAAAAAGTACACGAATTGCTAACCTCCTCTTTTTGAAGTCGGTTAAAAAGAGTTTTCTATCTATCTATGTTTTCAAGAGGGAGATCCTAAATGCCGTAACAAGTGCAGAAGAGCGTGTATTTAGCGAGAAATGCACTTTAATTAAAATTATAAGATACTACCTGTTGCCCGTGGTTTTATCCGCGTGGAACAAGTATATTATATTCTTCATATGATACATACACTATCTCCTCCAAATTTCATAATGATCCTATAAGCCGTTAAACTAAACGGCACTTACTTAAAGTATCTCTATTTGTTTGTTACCTTTGGAAGACTATTCATACTATTGCAATCTATCCTTACTAATATTATAAATGCGAAAGTTTGTAAGAATGGATGTATGGATGTTTGTTACTCTTTCACGCTAATACTACTGAACGGATCTGGATGAAATTTGGCACAGAGATAGATTATAGTCTGGAATAGCATATAGGTTACTTTTTATTGCGATAACCGACATCAGTGCGGGTGGAGTCGCGGGCAACAACTAGTATTAAGTATATAAAAGCAGAAACTAACTGACTGATCGATCAACGCATAGCTGAAACCGCTAGGTCTAGAACCATTAAATTTTGCATAAATATTCCTTAAGTGAGGATTTTTGAAAATTCAACCCCTAAAGGTAGAAAAGGGGTTGCAAAGTTTGTATAGAATAAAGTGTTTTCTTGGTTTGATCAACTTCAAATTTATCCGTGCGAAGCTGAGGCAGCTATTAGTATGGATGAAACAAAACTTTCCGCTCCTTATAATAATGTTAGTATGATGGATGGGATAATACAATGTGGATGGTTTCATATAATATTGTTCACGACGGGGCACTACTAAATTACTTGCAGCGGCGAAGTGATCATTATTATGTTGGTACTGACACTACACGAGGTGACCTTTTCATTTCGTTATAAATGAAACGGGGGAAAGAGGCGTCCTTCTTTCCTCACTGTTTTATCTATCACTCTGTGTTGTACCTAATTGCAAGTTTATAGATACTATGGTATTTTTTTTAAAGGTAAATGTAAAGTAAATAATAGCAACCCATATATGTCCCACTGCTGGGCACGGGTCTCCTCTCCTCTATCAAGAGAGAGAGAGGGGGTTTAGGCCTTAATTCACACACGCTGGCCTAATGCGAGTTGGTGAATCTGACATGTCTTTAGAATTTCTTCTAAGACATGGAGGTTTCCTCACGATGTTTTCCTTCACCGTTACCAGATGGTGAATCATTTGATTCGTACATATAAACTCCACAAAGTGAAATTCACATTGGTACTGCCCGGGATCGAACTCGCACCTCTTGCGTGCAAGTCGGTTACTTTCCCACTCGGCTACCACCGCTTTTTTTTAAGTAAAGTAAACTGACTTTAAAAGGCACCCTTTTAAAATCACATAGTTTTTTTAAACACGATATTCGTACTAGGGAACCAACCCTTTTTTTCGCACGTAGTACTATACAATTCAATTCAATTTTTTTAATTGTTGCAAATTATTTCAGTAGCATAATAGTATTGAGGCCATCCCAGTAAGTAATTAAAAAATACTTGTGTTGGGATGTCTCGCTCTTTCCCTTAATCAGCCAAGTAATTTGTAACAATATTAATATGAAATCAATTTCTGTTATATAATAATAAAAAAACTAAATTAAAGGACAAAATGAAAAGAAAAATTAACCTATTTAGTAGCTAACAAGCAAAAATCTATTTGTTTGTGTGTGTGTGTTGATAGTGAAATACGAAGAGTACCAAAGGTACAATAATTAGGTCACAATAGAGAGCAGGATTGGCTAAATTCTACCCTAGCAGTATTCATTTAATGTACAAAATTCCTTTTTTTATACTACTGGGGAACTACTACTAATGACGTGCACTTGGAGAAACCTGTGTCAGTGGCTGGTTACTTCTTCTTTCACTACTGCGCGGCGGGTTCGATTCCTACACAGAACTAAAATTGTGTGATTCATAAATGGTTGTCCCGAATCTGCGAGTACCTACTCGGTGTCCGTTAATTGTATGTTTGTAAAGTCCACCGTGACACAGAGCTTGTTCCCTAGTGCGGGAGTTGTCTTTTTTAAATAAAAAAATTTAAACCAAAGAAAGATTTAGTACTTGACTGCGTGGTTGGTTCAGTTGATTAAAGATTACCATGCGGCCTATAATAGGTGGCTTAAGCTGTCTTGAAAGACCACTCCCGCACTTCTTTTTCACATTCTCTTACCGCACTTAACTACATTCATTCTTTTACTTTCTTACTTCTTCTTTCTGCACTACACTACTTCTTACCTATATCACGGTGTAATCCTTTATTCCTTCTTAATTACATTCAATGAAAAATATGAATGTAAGGTAACGGCTCCTTGATCCGCGGTATTTTCACCAAAACTCGAAAGAGCATCGAAAATTAAGCATTTACTATACCTTTTTGGGGGTTTTGTTATTTTTATCAGAAGCTTTGTTTATTTGACTATCGAAATAGACTAAAGATTTGACTTTTAGACCTAGATTTGTATTAAATAATAAATAAAATATGAAAAATGTCCGTAGCCCCTAATTCCGTGGTAAAGATCCTAATTCCGATGTATTTGGTTCCTAATTCCGAGGTAACAAAATGTAGCGGGAGAAAAATTATATATGGTGTTTAAAAAACATCTCTATCTACTTTATAAATATGTTATTGTTGTTTGAATATTTATAACCATGGGGTGCATTATACTTCACAAAAGGAGGTTATTAATTCGTGGTTTTTTAAATATTTGTTATTTCAGTATTTTAAAGTTAGGAATTTAGGATATCAGGTTGATTCTTTCTTATTAAATTGAATAGTTTTGTTTTATACTATATGTACTATTAGGTAGATATAACACAAAATTGCTTTTAGTATGTTAATGTTGTCGAGATTTGAAAAAAATATTTTTACCAGATACATTTGTAAAGTATCATCACTGATTTTATTTATTGTAAATTAAGAGAGGACCAGGATTTACTTTAGGACACCATACTAGCAAGCAAGTCCGACTGGGGGAAACCTCTCCCTTATAGAACACGACAGCCAAATAACTACACACAACGGTGTAGTTGTGTTGCTTTGTGTGAATACAGGTCTCCTGCGCTCATTTAGGGTTGGGTTATGAAATAAACGTTTTCCTATTATAGGGATATTCCATCTTTAAGCCCTGGTGTAAAAAAATGGTTCGTCAATACACAAGTGATACTTCTAGTATTACAAGTCTCTGCTATGCTACGGTAACTGCTTAACATCAGGCGGGAACGAGTTTTTACGTAAGTTGTTACGAGAACACTATGAAAAGAATTTTACAAACAAAATAACTCAATTTTAATTAATTTTATTATTGAACGTTCCATTAGGGTGAAAAAATAATGAAATTTACAATATCAATAACCAAAATACAAACTAGCTAAATTACATTTCATCCAAGAAGAAAAACTATATGCTGCAGTGAATTGTGAACAGCCTGTATTTTACTTGCCTATACCACGGAATTAGGTGCCCATAGAACCTAATTCCGATGCACTATACATCGGAATTAGGTTTCGTACTAAAAAATCACGTTTCCTAATTCCGAGTGTTAAAAGTTAGAACATTTTGGCAAAGTTTATTAACAGATTAGTGCATAATTGTAATATCTTTCTAAATATGTATAGCACTTGCTAAAAATTACATTGAATTATTAATAAACTTAGATTTTTTGTCTTGAAATACTCATACAACGAATTAACAAAATACCTAAATACACCACCTTTGATATGCTACAATTAGCGAATGCGATGCAAAAGTGTACCTCGTAATTAAATCTTATATATATTGACTACTTAAGTTAGTAAATCTAAAGTGTGAAGTGCCTAATCCTAAAAACAATCCTGAAAACCAAAAATGAAACTAAGTCTATGAAATCCTTATTCCGTGGTATACATCGGAATAAGGAACCACCTAATTTTTATGGCACCTAATTCCGCGGTATTTTCAAAACGTTTTTTCGCCTTTATTTATTTAGTAAAATACAAAAAAGTTAAGTAATACTTATAAAAATATAGTCCTTCTACTAATTAAACGCAAAGAATTACACACACCGTACTAAAATAACAAGAAAAACGCTATTTAAAAAAACGTAGTATTTACGTGCACGGGGTGCCAAATGTATGAAAAGTGAGTTTGGACCGGCTATCGTGGCGAAACTTATCGATTATCTTAAACATCTTATACTTTACACCTTACCTTGGATAATATATCCACATGTAGATATATTATCTACTAAATAAGAGATATTCTGGCAAAAAATAGCTTGTTTATCGCGAGTAAATACTGTTTTTCTAAATACCTCGGAATTAGGTGCCGTTACCTTAGTTACAGATCTATATAGATCGTAAGAGAATCCAAATTGCGTGAGGAAGTTAGTTACAAATAAAACACAAAAAATAATATTTACGCAATAATTTATTTTAATACGCTAATAATTCAATGATTACTTATTTAATTCACACTATTTTTTAAGTAGTGAAGACAAAACATTCCATTGTCCTACGTCCCTTTAAATAATAGAGTCATTGAATGGCGATGCATTAGTTTCTTAGAAATCTCTTTTATTTTCTTTAAAATTATATTTACAGCACTTTTATAGAATTTAAATTATATGAAGAACGGAATAAAGCTATTTATTGATATTTATTTTGCAATTGGAAGCGACAAAATTAGTTGAACTCAAGTATTTGAAGTAAATTATATACATCGCGCTATGGACGAACAAAGGTTTAATAGATATTTTTGCTCGGCAATTTTTCACCTTGTGATGACTATAATAAAGTTGAAAATGGTCTACTTCTCTTACGTGTTTCTTTACCGAGAGTGCGAAATTTGAAATATTTTAAATAATTATTTCTTAATGGGTAGATCTTTTTCTCTCCAATTGTAAAATAAAATTCAATGTATTAAATAGTTTATTTTGTAATCTAAATACTTAAAATCCGTAATATTGGCACTAGCTATTTCTATCGCAATGGACCTTGCAGAAGAGTTAGAATGTTTGTATTATATGCTCAATACTCGCAATCCGAGATTATTCTATTTAAGATGGCACTAACAATAATAAAAATACAATATTTTGACATAGGTAATGAAATAAATTTTTAGAAAAATACACAATTGAAACAAACTCAATGAAAGATACTGATACTTTTAATACCAAAATCGCAAAATATTATAAGGCTAAGGCTACATTGATAGTCCTATAAACAGGTACCGATATTTTCTGTTTCTAGTATTTTATACTTCAAAGTGCCAATATTCGGTACCTTTGGTATTTATAACGTAATAAAAATCTGTATTAATGTTGAACTGTGATACTTCAAACCTTATGAACATTTTTTTGACAGAAGTCAGTTGAAAATATAGGCATTTGATTTAATAATTCTTAGAACACTATTAATATAATTTCAGTTTTTTATATATTATAATACTTTATTATATAGACAAATTTAAACTAAAATTTTAAAAACAATAAGGTAAGTTTAGTACCATACAAGAAAAGTAGTAGATATTATAACAATTGACACTTCGAATCTGTACTACATTACAAAGAAGCGTTTAATGACATTTTTATTCAGCTATACAATTCCCGTTTAGTTCAGCAATATTCATTGTAGGCTTTATCAAAAATAGAAGGATTAGAGTAATATATATCACAAAATATATTCATTGTTACAACGATATCCCTTTGTTTTCAATACCAAAACTAACGCCAACTCTGTGTTAACAAAAGTACATATATAGCTGTTTACTTATAAATAATATGTGCATTGTAAAATGGCATTGAAAACAAAAGTTAACAATAGGCCTGACAGCACATAATGGACCACAGAAGCAGAGGTATTCAATTGAACTCACTCAGTTATAGAAATATAATATGTAAGAAAGCTAAAACATGCATATTTGTCTATTCTATTGCTAGCGTGCGAGACTATAGAGGAAAATATTGTAAATGAAACAAAAAAGCGATGCAACAATACAAACAAGCCATTTGGACATCATACAAATAACATTTCTTATACAATAACCAGCGATATAGCTCCAAAATACTTCAACCTTATATTCACACGTGAGAACGCTTACGCAACTGAGAACTTATTTCTCTGACTCGATATAAGTAATACCAGGATTATATTTAGATTATTCTATATATCTTGCGATATAATCGCAGGTTTCGATGAAATCTGTCCTGTCGTTCAGGGGCCGAAGCACGATCGATTCGAACCCGAACCGATCCGCTGCTGATTGGCTCGGGCCTTAGGATGACGTCATTATAGCAATTAATTTACGATCTAAATTTGAAAGTTATAAAATGTCATATAGGGATTTATAATAATTTCAAATTAAATATTGACATTAAATGAATTTCGAATTTAGATCGAACATTAATATCTATAATAATGTCATGGTAAAGCCTCCGAGCCAATTAGTAGCGGATTGGTTCGGCTCGACTCAAGTATACTCACGTGTAAACTAGGCTTTAAATTCAGTCGATAAAATCCTAATATAATACGTACGATCATGTTTTATATTACAGCATGCTTCGATACAATAACACCTAATGACACATTTATACATAATATGTAATAAAATATGTTTATCCAACGTTAACCAGATAGACTTTGTAAACAGCTAAACAATGAAAAATATTAAAGAGTAAATACTATAGGATTAAGCTTTCTTATTGAAGATAGTGACTCTGAATAAAGGCTTTATTGTAGATGAATTTGAAAACTTTTATTTGTACAAATTTTCTATTAACAATTTTAAAATCGTCGTACAGACGATTCTAAGGGTTAGTTCACAGTGGTGTTATACGACAAGATAGCCATAAACCCTGTTCTAGCATTATAAAATACACTGTAAATAAGTTGTTTCTTAATTTACAATACTAAAACTCTCATTTCAATATGAACCAACCTTTAGACAGCTACATTATAAAATAAATGACAAAGAACTATAAAGATATGAAATATAGGTACTGAAAAGATTATAAATGATTTTGATTAGTCTAATTCTAAGTCACCTAATACAAAAATGAATACATCTATAAATAATATTATTACTCTTAATAATGGACGAACACATATACCATTCGAGCGAATGCAGTCTACTTATACGATCGTAATTAAGTCATTGCTTTCTTGTGAACTTATCTTATAAATCGACGTAAATGCATCTTGTAAAACACATTAAGTGCACTTCCACACGCTGATATTAACAATATCGTTGATAGTAACCCACACAATGACACGTTAGACACAAACCTCGGACAATAAATCACAGAGATTTTGATAAGTAAGGCAGTGCACAGAATGCGTGGTAAACTGGCCACTCTACATACACAAATTTTGGTCATCGTTTGTCACTTATAGCCAATAATTGAACGAACCAATTCTGGAGTAGATTTACTGGATCGATATTGGACGAAAATAAAAACGATTCATACCTCGGTGTATATATTTACCATTTTATTTATAGTTATATTGAAGAATATTTGACATTTGCAAAAATAATTGACATTTATCGCCTTATGAAAATAAAAGACCGTGAAGAAAAGTGTAAATAAAATCTTGCAAGGATATTGATGGAAATAATAAATTTATAAATAAAAAGCATGCAAATATTTGTCCATGTGTAAGTGACCAGTTTAATGTTAAAATCATATCTTAAAACTACACACGCAAAACAGGGGTCAGGGGAACGCAAACGGTACTCTAATTATATGCAGTTAAGGTAACATTTTCAACGATTCCATCTGAGATCACACATCTGCTTTCCATTTTTAAACCGATAAATCACATTTTTGTAGGCTTCACTAGAATTATCGCACACTTAAGTATACAAAAGTCACTTTCACCATCGTTTCAATGTCCTGACTTCAAGTCTTAAAGCATATACTTTCGTATCACTAATACTATCTAGGATTTGGCTAATCAGGATCACCTCAGTTCAAGACTCGAGTAGTAGGCCACAAAACAGGTACAGTATGAAAAACATTTCAGTACTATCTCACTCTTTTCTGGTTCTCATTATCGAACAAAATTTCTACTGCCCCGTAACGACTGTATTTGATTTTATTTACATTTTTTCTTTGATGGAGCAGTTAATATTTTTTCGATAGTTATAAATATATAATAGTTCTATGTTTTAGAATACCAAAAAAATGTTAATCTTCAGAATTTTATTCTGTACAAAATTTGTTTTTCTAATGATTATACTCGGTCTCAAAATGCCCTAAGAATCATACACCCTTGCCAACATTAGATTGAATTCCTCGTATACCCTAAGTAGCCAAAAGAGTCCTCATATATACAGGCATGTGAGGATTGACATTCCTAACACTATATAGAAGTTTGCTGATCCAAGAAAGCCTTTGTTCCATTCACAATCTAGGTCTGTCATCAGAACCTGTAACACAAAATGATCATTTGAAGCGCTAAACTAGGTATTGGCAGCAGTAGATAGATGTGATAAGCCAAGAATCGTACCAAGTGACATAGATTTGGAAATCCAGTTCGAAGTCCAGCAGAGGATTGCGATAGGCTGATGATGATGAAGAATAACCAAAATTACGGTCAAATTGGGGGATTTAAAACCCCTGTAGGTACATTATACTGCCGATAATTAATTTTACACTCCAAATTTTTGCTAGAAATGTTAAGAATAACGACGAATATTGATTCAAAATTTTATCCAAGTTGAATATTTAATTTTGTGTTTGTTGTGATTCAACGAAGCGCGGGAAGCTAAATAATGTTATTAAATCTCAGACAAACTTACATCAACGAATGTTCTGTTGTAGTAGGTGGGACAAGTGGCGAACCTGACGTCATCACGTGTTGCCAAGCACTTTGAGGGTCCCTCGCACAAGTACTGTCTTCTTTTGCGGTCCCACGCTTTTATCCATCTGTAAAGATGATCGTTATAATAATAAAAACCTCATTGTCTTCAAGAATCATGGTTCTGGTAACTGAGTATATCATTAGCATAATAATATAACTCTGAATCTCTTTTGATTTTCACGACTAATCAAATGAACAGATCCTAATAAATTTTGGCAATGACGTAAAAATTATATGTATCCTGGGAAAGGATACACATTTTTTTGTGATGAGACACGAGCCTCATCTGGTAATAATACATTTTCCCTCACCCAATTCCACAGTCACAACCCAAAGGATTGCCAGCAACCAGTATGTCCTGAAGGAACACAGAATTAGGCACTCCAGGCCAAGCTTTCTGTGAAGGGTTGGGTACGCTCGTAAGATAGTTATTCCTTAGGTCCAAGGTTAGATTCTTTACACGGCCTGGCCTGTAGAATACTTCAGGTGCCAGTTCTTCGATGCTTGTGTTATAGACGGTTAGGCGGCAGGCTTTTGCTTGAACTCCCTGAAAAATATGAAAATATCTATGAATATTAAAGCAATTAGAGAAGTTTAAATAATTATTACTATGACTATAAAAACTCGTTTGGGGATGGGTTTGTTAAGAAACGTTTTCCTTCCCCAAATACCTGGGGCCATACCAGACGTGTTAAAATATGAGTAGATCGAACGTAAAAGAAGGACGCAGTTATATAGTATGTATAACTGCATCCCTCTTCCTAGCTCAAAAGTAAGGTAAGGTAAGTACTATGAAACTTACGTTAACACGTCAGGGTACGATCCCTGATCACAAAACGAGTAATGCTCTGCGTATTGCAAATGTTCACAGGCTACGGCAGGCAGTATACTTATTTGCGAACTAAGTAGTATTAAAAAATCCCGCTTCTATAACATCCAAGATATAATTACAATATCAATAATGACTTACGCTTAGCAAATACTGCGACAGATACTTCAAAGGTTTGCCCGTTATGGTGATATTATTGAGCTTGCTCGGCATAATTCCGTACATTTCTCTTCCAAATTCGTTGGTGAATTCTTCTATATCTATCAGTAAATTTTCCAAATCAGAGTTGTAGGTTAACATCTTAGGTACGTTGAACTCTCTCACATTTGAGTAGGCTGTGATTTTTAATGTTCTCAATCCGTACATTTTACTGAAGGCTCCTTGCTGAAAAGAACAAAAAAAATCTTTTTGAGATGCGTTACGCAAGTAGTGACAAAACTGCTGCAACAGCTCTTAAGAAGATCAAACATTTATGGCTCCTCTACATTTTTGACATCTACTTGGTCTTATGATGAAAATATATGATTTGATCCTAATTCATCATCTTTCATCACCATCTTAGTCATACTCCAGATTCGTCACATTCAAATTTCGTTTATTTTTTGCTCGTAATTAATGTACACAGCGTGATATTTCGCTGAAATTGGAGCAGCTCAACAAGGGACCTCTTTCTAATAAAGACCATAATTAAAAATGGAATGTATGGTATTTTGCTGGTCAATAGGCTTTAGAGCCCCTTGGAGAAGCTGTTCTGGCAGCATAAATTGACTGACCGGATTTGCTTCTGAAACTGCTATCATAGTAATTTTCATTTCAAAGTCCTGCTCTTTAGATTAAAAAGAAATCTGTATGTTAGAGTAACTGCTTACCATTAAATACATAATGCATGCATACGCATGGCCGTATGCTTGCTAGCCACTTTAGTTCTACAAAAAAAATATGACTTACCTCCAGTATTCTAAGTCTAAGTCGAGTAACATCCAAGTATTCCAGATGAGTTGACACTCCGTAAAAACTGGTGTTCATCAAAGCAGTAATAGGATTTCCAGACAATGAAAGCCAGCGAAGTTCAGCTAAAGAATGTGTCGCCTGAAATAAATAAATTTGATAATGGTACAGTACCAATAGATTTGAAGCCGGAACAATTTATTTTTGTTATTCGTTCGTTAACTCTTATTCTTTATAACTTACCTTATAAATCATATGGTTGATAGTCGTTAGATTACGACAGAGGCCTAAATATGGGCGATCTAAGTAACTCTGTCACCAGGTTGACCACTAACCAAACAATAAGAAGAAGAAGAAGAATAATATGGTTTCTGATATTAATAGAATTTTAACATTAGAGTGGGTTATATTATTAGTACATTCAATTGAAAATGATGATAAATTTAAATACGTTAAAAGAAACGCTTTCTAGGTTTTCATAACTAACGCTCTAATGCTTTGGCTTTTGTTACGAATTGAATAAATAGGTTTAAGTAGCATCAAACCCCTACAAGAAAATCAGTTGTAATAGATAATATCTGTCATCTTAATTTTAATGGAAAAATAATTAAATAAATTGTATATTTACCACTGGTACTGCGGTAAGATCGTTGTATGAAAGGTCAAGATGTCTCAGTCGCGTTAGATTCGCCGTCACTTCAGGTGGGATTGATGGTAAATTGTTATATGACAGGTCGAGACTCTTCAGCTTCGATAGCATCATTGAAGGTATCTGCAAAAAAGGTTAATAATGTTACAATAAAGTTATACCGGCGTCGGGAAGTGACGACCCCACCGCCCACTGGTGCAGGTATACGTAGTTATTTAACTGCCGGTGCCTGCACTTGTGCAAGCAGTCAACCGAATAATGGCGGTCAAACCATTCCAATATGGCGGAAGCAAATAGTAGACATAGGACGGGCAGCAGCGTCCCTATGTAAAGACTTCCGCCACTGCGATCGCCAACCCGCCTGCCAAGCGTGGCGATTATGGTAAATCCCCCCCAAAATGATCCGCACCAATAAAAATCGGCCCCTAGTCCCCGGCAGTCCCGCTATTCCTGGCTCAGGTAGCGGCCATGGTAACGGTGGGACAAGGGGTGCTAAGAATCTCCGGCAGAGACCAGGCTACCAAAAACAACGACAGCTGGCCCTGGCAACATATAACACGCGCACACTGCGGACCGACGAGAAGATTGCCGAACTGGAAGAAGAATTGAGCAAGCTGCGATGGGATGTTATAGGGCTATCTGAAGTCCGTAGAGAGGGAGAGGACTCGATAACGCTCAAATCCGGCAACTTGCTCTACTTCCGGGAGGGCGACCAACAGTCCCAGGGTGGTGTCGGGTTTATCGTCCACAAGTCCCTCGTAAACAACGTGGTCAAGATCGAGAGTGTGTCGACAAGGGTAGTGTACCTTATACTCAGAATCACCAAACGGTATTCGTTGAAGGTCATACAGGTATACGCTCCAACATCGGCGCACCCCGATGATGAGGTCGAAGCTATGTATGAGGATATTTCCAGAGCCATACATAGCACCAAGACCCACTTCACCGTTGTCATGGGGGACTTCAACGCAAAACTGGGCAAACGGAGCGGTGATGAGCTGAAAGTGGGGCAATTTGGGTATGGGCATCGGAATCCCCGGGGCCAGATGCTGTTCGATTTCATGGAGAAGGAGGGACTCTTTATGATGAACTCCTTCTTCAAGAAACACGAACAACGCAAATGGACCTGGGTGAGTCCTGACGGTGCAACCAAAAACGAGATTGACTTCATCATGTCGACGAAGCGGCAGATATTTAATGATGTCTCTGTGATCAATGCAGTGAAAACCGGGAGCGATCACCGACTGGTAAGGGGCACATTAAATATCAATGCCAAGCTGGAAAGATCTCGACTGATGAAGTCAACGCTCCGACCTGCACCTATCCAAACCCAGAACCCCGACAGCTTTCAGCTCGAACTGCTGAACCGCTTCAAGAGCCTAGGTGATTGCGTCGATGTGGACGATTACAACAACAGGTTCGTGGAAACTGTCCGTTCGGCTGGGTCTAACAGTTTTAAAACCCGCCGAACAAAAGAAACGAAAAAGATCTCCGACTCAACCATGAAGCTCATGGAGGAAAGGCGAGAGATGGTTTTGCAGTCCTCAGATGATGCTGGCCGATACCGGCTGCTCAATAGGCAGATCTCTAAGTCTTTGACTCGCGACCTTCGCCAATACAATACAGATTGTATTAAACAGGCTATAGAGCAGAACAAGGGCTCCAAAGTGTTCGCTAGAGATCTGTCTATCGGGCAGAGCCGATTGACCAAGCTGAAGACTGGGGACGGCAGAATCATATTGTCCAGGCCCGAGCTGGTGGAAGAGATCGAAACGTTTTACAGGCAGCTGTACACGACAACTCGGTCACCTGTTAGCTCTTCGACAGACGACCCAAGAGCTAAGTTGTCCCGACATTATACCGATGATATCCCGGTCGTCAGCCTAGACGAGATCAGTATGGCTCTCAAACAGCTAAAGAACAACAAGGCGCCGGGTGAGGACGGAACCACAAGCGAATTGCTAAAGGCTGGTGGAAGGCCGGTGCTAAAGGCACTGCAAAAGCTTTTTGATTCCGTCATACTCGCGGGCAAGACGCCACAGGCATGGCACAGGAGTGTGGTGGTGCTGTTCTTCAAAAAGGGTGATAAAACTCTGCTGAAGAATTACAGACCCATCTCACTCCTGAACCACGTCTACAAGCTGTTTTCGAGAGTCATTACGAATCGTCTCGCGTTCAGGTTTGACTATGAGAAAGCCTTTGATTCGATCGAGACCTGGGCTGTGCTACAGTCTCTCCAGCGGTGCCAAATTGACACTCGGTACGTCGAAGTGTTGAAGTGCTTGTATGAAAACGCCACCATGTCGGTCCGTTTCCATGATCAGAGCACGAAGCCTATCCAGTTGCAGCGAGGTGTAAGACAGGGTGATGTCATATCCCCGAAACTCTTCACCGCTGCACTGGAAGATGCTTTCAAGCTTCTGGATTGGAATGGACTCGGCATCAACATCAACGGCGAGTACATCACTCATCTTCGATTTGCCGACGATATCGTGGTCATGGCTGAGACCATGGAAGACCTTGGCGCAATGCTCGATGGCCTCAGTAGAGTCTCACTACAAGTGGGTCTTAAAATGAACATGGACAAGACTAAGATTATGGCAAATGTCCATGTCGCACCCACCTCTGTCACAATTGGAGGCTCTACACTCGAAGTTGTTGACGAGTATGTCTACCTGGGACATACAGTCCAGTTAGGTAGGTCCAACTTCGAGAAAGAGGTCACTCGTCGAATCCGACTCGGCTGGGCAGCGTTTGGGAAGCTACGTCATATCTTCTCGTCCCAAATACCGCAGTGTCTCAAGACGAAAGTCTTTGACCAGTGTGTGTTGCCAGTGATGACATACGGATCTGAGACGTGGTCGTTCACTATGGGCCTCGTGCGAAGGCTTAAAGTCACCCAACGAGCAATGGAGAGAGCTATGCTTGGAGTTTCCCTGCGAGATCGAATCAGAAATGAGGAGATCCGTAGGAGAACCAAAGTAACCGACATAGCTCGGAGAATTGCCTCCATTAAGTGGCAATGGGCCGGGCACATAGCTCGCAGAACTGATGGCCGTTGGGGCAGAAAGGTTCTAGAGTGGCGACCACGAACTGGAAGACGAAGCGTGGGCAGGCCTCCAACAAGGTGGACCGACGACCTGGTAAAGGTTGCGGGCAACCGATGGGCGAGGTCGGCTCAGGATCGAGAGTTGTGGAAAACCTTGGGGGAGGCCTATGTCCAGCAGTGGACGTCTTTTGGCTGAGATGATAAAGTTGACACTTGATTTACTGAAAATTTCACTTTCAAAGTTCTGAATTGTCTAACACGCGCTCTATAAAATAGGAACAGTAAAATAAGTCAATAAAATAAAAAATCTGTATAAGAAAATGTACTTTGAGTATATCGAATCTGTTGATATTTAAATTTTCATTCCAAAATAATTGATATCGCTATAAAGCAAAACTATGAGAAATATTAATGAAACTCAATACACCACGATTACATTTAGAAACTGTGCAGTTATTAACAAATGAGTATCTATTATATTGCTACGCTTTAATGTTCGTGACAGTATTCTAGCAACTAAATAAAAAATAATACTTACAGAGACCAAGCTAACATTCTTCATTCCTAAATGCGAAAGTCTCCTTTCCAGTCCTTTGAATATCGTCGTTCCTCTTTCACCAGTGTTGAAGGGCGAATTGTCACTCAGGTCCAACCAGCGAAGTTTAGGTAACGCGGAGAACGAGCCTCCTTCTATACGCACTAGATGGTTGCTTGAGAGGTCCAACCAGGCCAAGGACTGAAATATTTAATAGAAAGATATTGTGTGATTTAATTTCAAACAATCGGGTCGTATTCTTTTTGGTCGTATATTTTTGTCAAAATGCACGAAAGCAACATTTGCTATAAACTCTGACTCAGTTTTATGTGTATAGCCATTACTGGTCTTAATCGAAAAGAAGTCGATCTTCGTTTTTAAACTAAATAATATTTTTTTTTATATCTTCTGTATAGATAAAAAAGAAAGACCAAAGATAGATAGATTGGGTGTAAAAGATAATGTAGCTAAAAAGGAATTTAGTGTAATAGAAAAGTGTGGAAGAAAAACTATTTTGCGTCGATCCGATATTGAGGCCAAGAGGATACTGATTTAACCAATAGTTCTAAAATAATGGCATACTACACGATGTACAACTTTTTATCAGCCGTAAAACCATCCTAAGCCGACATTGACAAACAATACAATACAAGATGCTGAAAATCATAAAAACAAAAATACAATCAAAGAAAATTCAACAAATATTAAGTGTAAGTATACTAAAAAGGAAAGAAGTGCACAAGAACAAAAACCAATATAGTTCATTCAAATTATAAAAAAACATACCGTAACTATGCATAGTTGTAAATGGCATAATCACAGATTCTCGTAGCTTTCGCAATTCATACTTTTTTATATTTGAGGAGATATTATAATTATAATTGTGCGAAAAATTGCCGAGGGACGCGTATTACGTCATTACTTTGGACTAGAACATAAAGGTAAATGTCCACGAAAACAACTAATGACCACATACTGCGGCCAAAAACTAGGTCCACGAAGTCCAGAAAATAATGATTATTATTGTAATTATTTTAACTCGAATGTACTATAGAAGAAGGTTAGTATGACAAACATCTATAAGGTCTACCTTGTACAATATATTCTGCGGGTACTGTTTTTTTTGGTGGAAAACTCTGGTGTGATCTCGCCTAGCCGTGTGGTACATATACTCGTCACTGTAGTCCGGCTCCTCGGGCCAAAATTCGCCCATCTGTTCGGGGTTCTGGCAAAACATGCATGACATCACTATTAGCAAAGCTACACACACACTGGCTACTACAATTTTGATAAATGTGATCATGTTAAAATAAAGAATCTGACTGATTGACATGTACGGCTAAAACTACTCTAGCTAGATCCCGAAACTGTTAATCTATGTGAGAATAAGAGGAGGAATTTCCACAGAGACAAATAAAAAAATAGTTTAGAATAAGAAGTGAGTGAAAGAAATAGACCCAGAAAAAATACCTTCTATATGTACATTTGATTTATTCTATAAAGTGTAGGCTACATTTTTGATTTTTGTCGTACCTACTGTCCATTTTTTTTTACCATTATTATGAATTTATTTATTTCTTTAATTGCCAATATGTAAAAATTTGTTCATGAAACATGAAAATAAAGGTAAAATGTTGTATAATTTGTAATCATTTTTGAATAGATTGACTAGCTTATTCATTATCTTACATTAATTGGAGCTAGAGCCTTCTTATGTTAAGATAGGCTAAAGGTAAAAACATGATCACATTTTTCTGGTTTTAGTTTTACAAGGTTTTCAAACATCATTTTCCAAATAAAATGCTTACAGTACCACGAAATTGAGTAAACTATTTCTCGTTGGTCAACAATTAAGAAAAGATTGCTTTTGGATTATAGAACTTTTGAACTCATACATAATGTTTATTTTAGTTTGCATACCTTAAATTTCGTAGTACTTACTTTTATCGAGCAGTTAGTTTAAACTTCAAACAAATGCAAGGGTTTTAGATTATTCAAAAATATATATTGGTTATCTTACCCTAAACCTTTGAACCAGGTCACCGAGAGCCAGGGCTGGGATAGTGTTTCCACTAAGATCGAGCTCAACGAGGCTGGCAGCAGCAGCGATAGACAGACAATTTGTTGGTACCCTTGATAAACCATTGTCTGACAGATCTAACCTTTAAATTGGGAATCATGATTAATATTTAGGCTTTTTTCAACTGCATTAAATAAGAATGTCTTCATTTCTGATGTCGACATTGTCGACATTTCTGATGTACCCTCGCTTCCAGTTTTACGGCAAAAAGAAGGTAAAAAGCTGAGGAAATATTTTATAATGATAATAATAATCCATTAGTATTTTACCTTTCCAAAGCCGGTGATGGTATAAGATTATCAGCCAAATTCTTGATGCGATTGTCCGACAAATCAACCGATGTAAGTGATGGCATGTCGTGGAATATTTCCACCGGCAAATCGATTAAGTGGTTGTTAGATAAGTTTATTATCTGAAATTAAAGTGATGTTTTATTCCCAGATTACAATACAAGCATAATCTACTGATGATGAGCAGTTCCAGGAATTACGAAAATAAGAAATGTCTGGAGAATATTATTACATATTTATTATTTCATTGTCATCCTGAAAATTTAATCAATCAAATCAATGCTAGCATCAAAAGGATATTTTTGCCTTCTGTGGCCAGAACAGCGCTTTTTCAAGGAGTTCTGGAAACTTTCTTTACCAGCACGAAAGCAAGGTAAACTAATAATCAAAATCAAAGTCAAGCCAGAAATCTTCAGTTGAATGTTGACTGCATGCAGCAGATGATGTAGAGTGTTAGATTTTAATCAATAGAAATAATCTGATATCATCCAAAGGTTATTTGCTTAGTTTGATTTATTAAGTCTTACCTGTAAATTCTTTACTCTTTTGAAGCAATCATATTCCATGTGCAAGATCTTGTTGTATGAAAGGTCCAAGTATTGCAGCATATGCATAGAGCCGAACACTTCGCGAGTTATATTACGTAGATAGTTGTGAGATAGATGGAGCTCTGTAAGAGTCAAGTCCGCATGCCTGAAAAACAAGATGGAAATTTAAAATGCAGCTGTTGCATAGATATTACAAACTAGATTTGGAAATTATATTTTACGCAAATTGAATGAATAGCAGATGCCAGTCGCCTAAGATAATCCGTTTTCACCGATGGTTTTAGATGAATGCTTTTTTATATAATAACGATGACAAACAAGCACACGGCTCGCTAGACTGCAAGGAAGATATTTTCTAAGAACCGTAATATACCCATCGGCAATTGCCACCAGCAGATGGCGTCCTTCTTTTATTTATTAGGACATAATAAGGACGAGAGGTTTTAGACTAGCGTTTTATTCTGCGCGTATACGGTCGTCTCGGCACACGCGCTTACATGCGCGTACACGGGCTTCATCCGGCGTATTCACTTTAGCCTGTAGTGTTGAGTCTGTATCAACATGGATTCTGACGCGCTCAAACGAGATTATAAGAGCGACAAAGTTCGAGCTCATACGAGTTGCGAGTTTGGCAATAGGCGCACCTATACGGGCTTTCAAAACACGAGCTTAGGTATACGTGCGTATTAAATGCTAGTCTAAAACCGCTCTAACAAGCCTGTGTTTGACATTTTAATGTTCTTTCCTCTATTTATACAATAATGTAAATGTAACCTTACCTAAAGTAGTACGGTGCGATGTAAGTAAGATTATTGTGTGAAAAGTCCAAAACTCTGATGTTTACTGATACAGTCCCAAGACCTGAAATACAAGTTATACGTTAATGTTGTCATTTATAATATTATGTAATTCTATTGTCGGTTCTTCAAATTACATTATACAATCACTCGATAAAACGAATTGAGGTATTCGGCATTTCTTGTTTTAGTACTGAACTAAACTTTGTACTAAAGCATGCGACAGGAGGTCTTTATGTTCTCCTTTAATCTATTCAGCACAGACTTGGAGCTAAGAACTTTAGTTGCCGTATAGATTAGGAAGATATTACCTTCATCATAAATTACAGTTCTCCGACGTACAAGTTTTGAAAGAATAATTTCAATAATTCTTTATTTTCGATGAAATGCTATTATGAGTATAAAATGCCGAAACGCTCAATCATTTTTTTATATTTAAAAGCTAGTGTTAGTAAGTCACCTTGTGTCAATACAAATTCCTCCTCAGTATCATCAAATAAACCTGTGCAAAAGCATGAAAAAGCATAAATAATATTAGATGCAAAACAAGTAAAAAATAGTAAAACAATAAAATATATTAGAAAATAAATAAAAATAAATTGTAAGTATATGAAATATTTATAAAAAAAAGAACTGAAAAAGTTTTATACATACTTTGCATACTTATGTTTGATGTAACGTCTTCAAATCCCAAATGAAGTGATTAAGATAGTAAAGATGAATGAAAGATTAGTAAATGAGTAAATAAAAATGAAACTACACTAATAATAGAATACACTATAAATAAAAATATACACTGAATGTAACACAAAGAATCAGAGGAGATGCAGAAGAAATTGTCAATTCAGTTGCAAGAAATGTTTCGGTCAAGATTAAAAAAATTAAGCACTTGGCAATATAGACAAAGATATAGAATATGTACGTTAAAATATTTTAAGTTTTAAGTTAATGAATATTTATGAAATCTTACTCTGAGCTTTTGGTGGCGGATAAAAGTTTGATGTAAAGAAACTGGGAGCGTTTGAATCAGTCAATGAAATAATTCCGTTGTATGAAGCATTGACTTTCAAAGCTGTGGCCGAGCCGACTTGGTCGAATATCGAGAACTTGAACGTTTCTAACAGATTGAAGGATATGTCCAGCCTGAAAAAACATTTATTGTAAATAGATAGATCAGGTCAATACAATTACAATTTCTAACGTCTATGTAGATTGTATAGGATATTGGTCGGAATGGACGTAAAAATTTACAACAAATGTTTCATATCACGTTTATATCGCTGTTTTCGAATATTCCTCCGGCCATACAATAGCAATCTTTATTAATAATTTTTGCAAGGAACTTGTACTTCTTAGAAGTTTTAAAGTTTAATTTAGGATTCGCGTAGCTAAAATACTCTTTGAGAATCCGATGTATTTCAAATACCAGTTCTGTCTGATCTTGCTTAATAGCTTTTGCGTTGTTAAGTATCTAGTTGTCAAATGACCGTCATATTATTGATCGGTAATATTTTTAAAGACCTTTACTCTAAATAGCCATAAATTACATAATTATTTATTACTCACTCTGTAAGAGCCGGAATATTCTGGAATGCCTCTTCGCTGATATCCCTGATCCTATTTCCTCTTAACCTGATGACCTTTAAATTATCCAGACTTGCAAAGGCCCTCCTTTGGATAACTTCTATCAAGTTGTCTTCAATAAGGACCTCTTGTAACTCTTTGAGTCCTACGAACGCGTGTTGCACTATTTGTGTTACGTGATTCAGAGATAGGCAGATGCTTTCCAGTTGTGCATGTATATCACCCTGGAATATACAAATAGTAAGGATTATTTTATATAACACATATTGTACAAAGAACAATAAAACTTCTGTATAAAATTTATTTAGAAAAATACGAACACAAGAGAATGGACATAAAATATCACTATCTCCTAGCGACAAAAGTTGAAATGTTTCAAAGGAGCTTTGGTAAAGCAAAGAAAGAAATGCACAGCTTTTACAAACGCCGTGTAGTTTTATAGCATGGTACTGTATCATTTGATTCATTGAACAATTGATTTATCCCATCTTGTCTGTATTGGAATCATGATGACAATTATATTTCATACAAAGTTTAAAGAAATGTATGCAACTGGTTCTTTTTGATCTAGATTAACATCTATGGTCAGGTTAAGTTTTTGTTCATAGTTTTAATAGGGATCTCATATAGTATCATTTTATCTAATATTGTACTTAAAAATATATAAGAAATCGAAGACTACTAACCTGCAAAGTTCCTTTAGAAAAATGGTCAATGTAGTTGTCTTGTAAATTCAACCTCTTCAGTTTGTACAAGAAATGGAACGATGTGTCGGGTACGTTCTTCAGCTTATTGTTGCTAAGGTCCAAGTATTGCAGTTCAATCAATGCTTTTAGCGGCTCAAATGGCAAAATCTTCACTGTGTCCGCAAGACCGTTTATCATTTTCAATGTTGTTAGGCTGTGCAACTGAAAAAATATAAATATATACTTAAACGAACTGGGAAAAGGTTCAATTTCAAATACCAAAAAAACAAAGTCGTATTTTTAATTGACTGTGTACGTTTCACTCGAATATACATTTTTCTTTTCTTTTTAAAAGACAACTCTTAAGGCATTAAGTTTGCCAGTGTGTATATGTTAATAAATAAAACACACAAAACACGCAATTGATGAACACTAAGGTCACCGAGTGTAGAAATCGAACCAGCGTAGTCTAGTGTAGATCTATTACAATACGATTTATAATAACTTATACAAAAAATAGGAATATTAAATAATCATACAGGTAAAATACTTACTTCAGCAAAAGCAAAAGGATCAATGAACTCGATGTTATTTTCAGACATATCAAGCGTCTTTATAGTTCTGACGTGCTGGAAGGCACTGGACTCAATTCTGGTGATTGTGCTACCAAAAATCTTAAGGTCTTCAAGTTCTACGCCGAACTCTAAAAAGTCTTCTGTTCGAACGCTTTGACGGAGAAGCTTGCTCACTGCGAGAAAGCGAAGGGATCTCATTCTGTAAACAGATACATAAGTTTCAGGAACACATTAAGAAGAAATATGTAATTACGAATCATTATAGTTTTCGGTCAATTAATTTGGTGAGAGTATTAATAAGGCAATCATTATAATGGATAGACCTTAAGGTGTGGCAACCCGCTCGTTGGGCAAACTTGCTTGAGAGCATTATTTATTGGAATATCTTTGGGTTTCATGACTTACGGTTTAGGACTGCAAGGTCTTGGGTCATATTCTAACAAGACCCTGTCTTGTTAGAATATGACCCAAGACCTTGCAGCGACCTGACGTTCAAATTTTAACAATTTGTGTTTGGTTGATCTGACCTAACATATAACAGACTTTAAGAACAAACCTTCTAAAATCTTGAAGACTCATTTCAATAGAACTGGCTCCACTGATGTCTAAGTAGAAGAGTTTGTATTGGAAGCTGTTAAATGACGTCATCGCATACTCTGATGGTGTGGTCGATGTCAACTGATTTATGTCCACCTGAAATTTTGTTAAAGGTTTAGTTTTAAAAGAAGTTCAATTTATTATTATAATTAATAAAAATATTAGCAGCTATTCTTGCGCCTCTGCAGGACAAAAGCCTCCCTCTCTTAGTGTCATAGGTCACGAACTAAACCTTTCACTGTCCAGTCAGCACAATAACATTCAAGCTCATCACGCCACCTTTTTCTGGTTCTGCCGCGATGTCCTTTGATGTAACGTGGTACTCTGGTTGTAGTCTTTGTCCAAATAGGTCAAAGCAAACAAAATATATTTAAAAGGAAAAAAACCCACGGAAAAATAATTAAGTACCCACCTTATTCTCCTTAAGATTCAAAAACCTAAGTGAGTCCAATTTATTCAACATGAACTTGGATACCATAGTCAGGTTGTTTTCAGAAAGGTCCAAGGTTTGCAGACTATTCTCCAGCCCAGCAAAAGAGGCTGGTGATAAATCTACAAGCTCGCAATCACGCAGTGACAGCGACTTAATCTTAGCGTTCCTGAAGGCATCCTCCTGAAAACATAAAAAGACTTGTATCAGCAATCTTTGTATGGAACTTAACATTTAAATCAATCTACTATCTAACAGTCGTCATGTGCACCTTCATGTGGTTTGATGCACTAAGCAAAATTCTGATATTAGGATTCCCCTTTCATCGGAATTGGAATCGGCTATTGTCAATAGCCTTTGAAATGAGTTTAAAAAAATGACAACCTTAAAGCTACATAATAATATATACTGTTTTTTTTACAAATTTTAAATTAAGATTGAAAATAAATCGGTAAAAATACGTCATGATACCCTGATTAATATTGATTATTTATATCAGCAGACACAAGAAATTTCCAATCTTTGCATTGAACTTAACATTTAAATCAATCTACTATGATGCACATGACTGGGTTTGATGCACTAAGCGAAATTCCGATGTTAGGATTCCCCTTTCATCGGAATTGGAATCGGCTATTGTCAATAACCTTTGAAGTAAGTTTAAAAAAATGACAACCTTAAAGCTACATAATAATAATGTTTTTTTTTTACGAATTTTAAATTAAGATCAAATAAATCAGTAGAAATACGTCATGGTACCCTGATTAATATTGATTATTATCCTCCATAAATTTGGAGGGATATTAGCCTACTATACCACGACTCTTACGACACCCACGGGATGGAATGGGGTGGTGACATTTGTATTCTAAATCCGTCCGTGTGGTGACGGATTTAGATTAAATAATAATATAGGTAAAATTCTTACTTCAGCAAAAGCAAAAGGATCAATGAACTCGATGTTATTTTCAGACATATCAGCAGACACGAAAAATTTCCAGCGCGCGCAATCCAAAATCAAATGCAGGCAGTAGTTTATAATGTGCCAGTAATATTTTTCTGTCACACTACATGGCAGTAGCACAGTCTAAGGATCTCTACTTTACAATATGGTAGTAGTAATATGCAAACGGTTTTTTGGATTGTCATCCAATGAGGCTGATTCACGGCAAACGACCTCAATCTACTCGCACCTTACCGAGGTAATCCTTTATACTTGAAATTGACGCCACGGACACCAATTTGAGATGACTAAGCAGGTGATGGATAGTCTGAGCTAACGTTCTATTGTAGTATACTTACTCTTATCATATAGACAGGATTGCCATCCAACGAAGTAGAATTCAGAATGTTGAAGAATTTGAATGCTCCAGGCAAAATGTCCCTGATGAGGTTGTTGTCCAGTCTGAAAGAGTAAAACAATATTCTCAGTTCAGATCCAAGACTATGAGTACCTAATATTTACAAATTGAAAAAAGTTTATTTTATTACATGCAGAAATAATCCTGATCAGAATTGGCATTTCTAACAAACATTATTTTTTTGAGAGACATAAATAGAACTATAATAATATAAGCGAGCAAGCCCGACTGGGGAAGGACCAACAAAACTGTGGTTTTGTAGGTCCTTCCCCAGTCGCCAAATAGTATACGTGTGTCTGTACTTAAGTACAGGTTTCCAAGGCTCATATGACTGCCTTGGTGGTCCAGTGGCCGCAGTATGCGCCTGCTGTGCACGAGGTTGTGGTTTCGATTTCCACACAGGGCAAAACTTTGTGTGACCCACAAATAGTTGTTCTGAGTCTAGGTGTAATTTGTGTCCGTTAATTGTATGTTTGTAAAGTTCCCCGAGACACAGAACTTGTTCTATAGTGCAGATTCTTTTAAAAAATATATAGGGATACGCTTTTAAAGAAACATTTTCCTATGCCAGGGATACTGGGATACTTGGCTATGGTAACATTTTACCATCAGGCGGGCCGTATAATTGTCATAAACAAAAATGGTAACCACTTAGGTCACGCGTCACTATGCGTGCTCCTATTACTTTAGTTTACATTAAAGTTAGTAGTTACCAGTTATAATAATAATGCCCTCCTAACCGAATTTCGGTCACTGCGGCTAATCTCAACGGAGACTTGCCATCTGCGCGGCAGATATTAAAGTGCACAAGTGTGTGCGCAAACACAAATGCACTCTTTATTCCCTCACTCTCATAGTCCGATGGGACGGCAATCCGACACAACCGGAGAGAGATCAGGCGTAGGACCAACTGCTTTACGTGCTTTCCGAGGCACGGGGGTGTAAACACCGCCAATTTCCAAACTCCGGGCATCTATTGTGAATTTCTTGACGAAAAACCCAATATCAATTTTTGGCCCGACCCGGGCATCGAACCCGGGACCTCGCGATCAGCAGTTACGTCATTCACATCGACCACTGAGCCACCGAGGCAGTTCAAGTTAGCAGTTAGTAAGTAAATAAAGTGACGTGGTGTACTTACTTTAAGGAATCCAAAGACAGCCTTATCCCATTCAACTCATGCGCAGGTGGTACTTGTTTAATCAGATTGTTGGACAAATCCAAAAACCGTAGCTGACGAAGTGGTGATATTTCTTCGTAAGGTATGTAAACCAGCTGATTATCTCCAAGTAAAAGCTGTAATTTAAATTTATAATTTTGCATAGATGAATAATAAGCGAACTATGGTCAGCCTCGAATGCTGTGGATATCTTTGTAGTCAATGTTTCTCGTCTGAGATGATTAGGGTTTGATTAATATGGGTATACCATTATTCACACCTTTTAGTTATAGTAAGGACTCGCAGATAATAACATCAGTATCAATAGATCTGTGATATTAAGCAAAGTTGCCGTGGTGAATCTGTAGATGGGTGACCGTTTACTAAAACTTGATACTTCGGAAAGCACCTTAAGCCATTGATTCTGCACTTGGTCTTCCTTCGGTCTATAAAAGCTCATCGGATTATAAAAGTTTAAAAACTCTAGCTAAATAAAATAAAAAGTCCTACTTTAGAAAATTTTTGCTCTGCACTAGGATCAAACTAATATTGGTTGTCTGGAAGAGATCACTTTTAGTGATAAGACCGCCCATTTTACAGCTAATTATTACATCAAACTGATATTTTATACTGTTGTATTTTTGCTTGGTGTACCTACAATAAAGAATATTCTATCTATCTAAAATAAAGTACTCACTCTATTCAGTCTCATCATGCCATCCCTGAAGACTCCACTATCGATCACCGACAAATGGTTTCCCTGCAGATCTAACGTCTCCAACATAGGCAAGCTGGAGAAAGCATCTAGAGGCAGGGTATCTATAGAGTTGTCACTCAGTATCAACGTCTGCAGCGTGTGTTCTAGACCACGCCAGTTGTCACCAGATATGGTTGTTATTTCATTGCCTGGAATTGAAAGATGAAAGATATAATAATAATAACAGCAAGCTTATATATTTCACTGCAGAGAACGGGTCTCATCTCCTCTATCAAGAGAGCAATGAGGGCATAGACCAGTCTTTCTCAAAGTGGGCAATACAGGCCCCTATAAGAAAAAAAATGTTTAAAAAAAAAACCATCGTCAAAGTAAAAGAAAAATTTAGGGGCGCTAAAAAAATAGGCGGTAGATGAAATAAATTTGAGAACCTCTGATATAGTAGCCTAAATCAGAGGTTCTCAAATTTATTTCGTCTACCGCCTAATTTTTTCCACATACGCTGATCCAATACCAATATCGTAACTTAAAACTGTTAATATACGATGGGTAGGCACATATATCAAATTTATAGAGGCCTATTTTTATTTTTGAACCTATTATCTCATTTAATCATCAATTTAACGTAGTCGTGACGTTCTTTCATAAAGTACTCATTCTTAAAGTTTAGTCAACTGCTTTCCATGAACCATCTAATTTAGACACAACCAATATAACATTGATTGGTTCAGCATCATCATCATCTCAGCCTGATGACGTGCACTGTTGAACGTAGGCTTCCCTCCCTGCTTAAGAGGAAATGCGGGCGGAGAGACTTTTGAGTATTAGGTATTTGAATAAACTATCGCTGTCGCTCTGCGAGCGCTCGGCCGCGCGATTTGTGCGACAGGGACAACTGCATATCCGACTAAACAGCATAAGTAAAAAGTCGTAATTCGAGGTTTGGCTCTCGCCTATTTCCTCCTCCATTATTAGACCAATTTAAAAGATATTTCGTAAACTGCATGATTAGGATATAAAATGTGCCCCTATGTTTTCCTTTTTTCAATAACAGTTGTCATATTTGTATACCAGGCCTATGTTGACAGCCGTCTAAAATGGTTATTTTGAGCATTTTTAAGGGTTTCTATTGCTTATAAATATAATGAATCATTAAAAAGGAAAACATAGGAACATACAAGAAGTTGATATTAATTTTATTGCAAAAAATGTTTACTTTGAGATCGTAAACCAGGTAGAAAACAGGCGAGAGCGTTTCTATGGAGAATAGACACACCGCATTTCCTCTTAATAAAGGCATAATCTAAAAAAATATTTTGCTTTGGAAATATTATAGCAGTGATAATGCTATCGTGAAAACTTAAAGCTGATAAATCGATAACTGCAAGATTCCAAGTTATTCTATTAAAAACTTTCTACCCATTCTTTATTGGTCGCGCAAACCGCTTTTGCAAACTGCAGACTTTAGGTAGGTTAAACAAAGAAAAAGATAATAAATCACTATGTCAACTGAATCGTTCTACAACTTTTTACCAAGAACTAGTTCTTATGCAAGTTAATTTGCCCCATTTACTGAAGAAAACCTTAAAAAGACGATATAAGGTACGTTTTTCAAAAGGAACGGTGGGCAACGGAGATAGCTGTACAGGGCCGTTATATGGAGATTCGTTTTTTAGGAAAAGCAATACATGAATTTGTGTGAAATATATTTTGTTCTGTAGGTTTCGTCTAATTGAATTTAAAAAATTACCAAATTCCACAGAAATATATAGAAAAGGTTACTTAAAAAACTAATCTTCATATTTATAGCGGCCCTGTACGGCTGACTGCGTTGTCGTGTGTACCTACAAGAATTTAATTTTACTTAAATTATAATGATACATTAATATAAAACATAACATAGCCCATAGGTAACAAGCAACATTTCTAGATACCCCAAAATTTTGTCCCGTGTGGGAATGGAATCTACAACACTTGGCGTGGTGTTACCAATGAGGAGACCACCTTATCCACTACCACACTTAAATCAAATCAATCAATCAGCCTGTTTCAGTCTACAACTGGACATAGGTCTCTCCTAGTTCACGCCACAACACCCACAAGAACACATTCTAAATTATGATCATGTCAAACAAGTATACATTTTAAATCAAACAAAACTTCCACTTGAATATTCAATTCCTAAGACGATCCAACAATATAACATAGAAAATCCGATTTCAGTTTATACTAGAAATGCTAAACATAATCACCTGTCAAATCCAGCAGTCTGAGCTTCTGCAAGTATCTGAGAGACCTACTTGGCACAGCCGTCAATTTGTCCCGTCTTAGTTCCAATTCCCAAAGCGTATTGTCGAGTCCATAGAATGCCTCTTCATGGATGTTCTCTAGCGGATTCTCATTAATTGCGAGCCGGTACAAGCCTGAAATTAATTGTTTCTGGTAATATGTGGGAATAATTAACGCTTAGATTGTAAGATTACAATGTAAAGTTTAATAAGATAATGTATTATAATATTATGTTTACTTAGAACTATGTATATTCCTTAGAAGTTTTAGTTATGAAAGTAAATTTCGTATTTCGTACGTATTGCTATAGTGCAACGCACACGTCCTACAAAAAGTTGGTCAGAAATAAAATACCACCACCTATACTGTGTTATCGTAGAACCGAAAATCGGCATGATTATAATTATCAATCCTACAAAAATCTGACGTGTGCGGAAGCCTTATAGGATGCGTTTTGATAGAAACGTTTTCCTATTCCAGATACCTATCTTATTATTAAAATATCATTAGAAATTGATATTTTAAAACCAAGGGTATCAAATGACTAATGAAACAATACACCGGCGCACTTACTCTCACCTGCCTGGTACCTATCGAAACGGTTATAAAACTGTGATTGACTCCAAGTATTCGTATTCTATGGGACTCCTTAACCTTCACCTGCCGATTGAAGAAATAAATAAAATAAATAATCCCTGGACTAGGAAAACGATTCTATAAAAACGCAATCCTAAATGAGCGCCGCAGACCTGTACTCACGCACAAGACATCAACCATCTACTCACACGCAAAATATTCTTGGCGACTAAACTTTTGCAAGAAATAAAGACAGACTAATTTATCGTTCAAGCTTCCAAGACTTATCTTAAAAGGCACACTGTTAGATAGGAATAAACGATTGTCGAGTCCACAATATATTCAAAGGGTTAACACTGTATTTACCGGAATGCTGAGTGGAAGGTTAAGACAGACATACCCTTATTATATTTAGCGTGTCATGAGCAACCGGTGCTCAGTCAGCGGTGACATCACACAGAAAATTTATGTACGTAATATGTGTGTGTCTGGGAACATGCTAAGTGTATCTGCTGCCGGCAATCTGTATAATCCGGTATTTTATACAATAGCTAGGCTATGTACTATGTAGGTAATCTACACTAATAAAAACTGCCTTGGTGGTCCAGTGGCGACTGCCTTGGTGGTCCAGTGGCCGCTGTATGCCTTTGCTGTGCACGAGGTTGTGGGTTCGATTCCCACACAGGACAAAACTTTGTGTGACCTACAAAGTGGTGTTCTGAGACTGGATGTAATTTGTGCCCGTTAATTGTATGTTTGTAAAGTCCCCCGCGACACAGAGCTTGTTTTCTAGTGCGGGTGTTGTCTTTTTAAAAACGATAAAAGAAAAGATTTGTATTTTTATATGTAACGAATAAACTCAATAACTACTCGACCGATTAAAAAAATATTTCACCATTAGAAAGCTACATTATCAGCGGGTAACATAGACTATATTTTATTAAATAATATTTACGGAATAAATGTCCATCCGTGCAAACTGTGCAAAGCTGTGTTTGCTCTTCATTATGTCTAAGTACCGACCGATTTTTATCTGCAAATATTTTAATAACCGTATATAAAATATTATATACACAATATATACGGTTGTTATAAGTTAGATACAATTATGATGAAATGAAAAATAGATTGTTTTATGAAGGAATGTTTTTTCTAACATGAACGCTCATTCTCCCTTGAGAGATACGTAAAGTTATTTCAGTATAACGAAGTTAAATAAGAATAGAGTTAGCTTTTCTAGCTGAGTTTCTCCTTGTAGCTTGAGCTTACGTTTCTCGTTTCTTTATAAAATAATAACACTTATTGATATTAAAATGTTGTTACAACGAATGCAGGTATAAACATCACTTTGTTTTATTTTTCAATTAATATAATTATTTGAAATATTTTAATCAAATATTTGCTACATGTTATTGTTTTCATAACATAAACAGAAACATTAATGTTCCTGTTTCTTTTGTCAATATTAACTTTGCAACCAAATATAAGCAATCCATTTATATTATATGTATACGCCATTGCTGAGCAAAAGTTCCTTCTATTTATAAATCTCAATCCACATAATGGCTTGTTGGCCCTTTAAGGATTGAAATACCAGACATGCAATTAAAATGAAGACAAATATATTTCCTTCATACTTATCTATTTCACATAGTAAATGTAAATTTTACCAATCTGTTATGATTTGTGACTTACTTCTACATGCTGGCTAAAATCGAATCATAACATATATGTAGGTCATGCAATACAATAATTTCTCTCATGTGATGATTTCATCGTCATCTGCTGATGATGATGATGCTGAAATCTTCAGAAATCGTCAGCCCGGAACCGAATACTTTAGAAACCCTTAGTGGAGTCCTATAGTCTATAGTCCTAGTTGCAGCAGTGGACGTCATTAGCTGTAAAATACGTCCACTGCTAAAATATCATTCGGTTCTGGGCTGACCTTATCATATGTCCTTGTGAAGATTGACATTGATACAAACTTTGGCTGTTTATGTAGTTAATACGTCTTGGACCTGTGCGTCACATTCGCTATCAAGATATCCATTATCAAATATTAATTGTAATTTAACAAACCTGTAGCTTGAAAGAACTGAGGCTCCAGGTCCCTGATCTTGTTTCCCGTGAGCTGCAACATGAAGACCTTCGAGCTGTTGATGGTGGCAGGCACCCTCAGGATAGGCACATGGTTGCAGGTCACTATGCCCAGGTCTCCTGCTGGCTTTGAACATGAGCACAACGCTTGGAAGAGGCATGGTGGATGATCCGTGTCGACGTGTAGCTGCAAATAAAAAAAAATATTCTTCAATGTCTTTCAGGGTATTGGTAGATATAAGAGTATGCAAAGGCAAAAAAGAAGTACTGCAAGTTACAATGTCGAACAGATTCTTCAACCAATCTGAATTCGGAATCAGTTTCAGTATTTCTACGCTGTTCATAGCTTTAAGTGTTCTTTAATTATTATTATTATTAATTACATAATGATATGGAATTAATCGAGACGCAGTGAATTGCCTTGGTTCCTATACAGAAAACAAATTAGATTTTTTTGAAATTATTCGTCTAAGATCAATTTTATATTATTTCTATCAACTATTTCTAAGTACTGAGGTACCCAAATAATTTTATAGACCATAAACAAATTGATCTTGGATCAATGATTGCTTTGGGTTATAGCATCTACAGCTTACGGCACAGTTAAAACTGCCTTTGAACTGTCCTAATACAAAAGCTCCACTCTATCACTAGAGCTGTCTTGCCATCAATCATCAGACGAATTTGATCTATATTGATGTATTATATTTTGTAGATGATTAAGTTAATTTGCGTGAAAGTTTGACTTGTTAAGATCGAGTTACTGTCCATCGTTTATAAACTTTATTCAGAATTCAGAAATTGGATAAGGTGGCAAGAGATTCCTTGAGCGCCTTCCAAACTTTGACAGTTGCTTTGATAATATTTGTTTTAGTAAAATTGTTATATTATCAAAATAAATGCAGATCCAGTCGGACATGTCTATAAAAGTACCCTATAGCTTCGTGTTAATTACCTACATTTAACCGAATTATGATTTAGTTCTAAACTACAGATGCAGGTTTCATCTATATAATAGGTGAAGACTAAATAGTTTAGTACCATTTTTGCTTTTGATTGTTGATAAATTTTATTTGAAATCTACTACAAAAGATTTATGAAAAGATTTTCGTGCTTTGTGTGGCTCTGAGAGTATAACTACTTGGGACTTTAATCTGGCAATTATGCTTAAGAGCTTTAGCAAGAATTTTCTAACTGATTAAGCAATAGGCACTTGTCACTGGCATTTCACTTTTTACAAACTAACAAAGCCCAAAATAGTCCAGATTGCAATTTTACTGTTTAAGATCATGTTCAGTAAAACACAAATTTTATATTCCAAATTCCACTGAGTTTGTAATACTAGTTGAAAATGTTAAAAGTTTACCCCACAACAGTACAAAGTTGTGAATTTCGGTAGGTACTATTGGTATTATACTATTCATGTTTTTATAAATACTGGGATTTACACTTACTGGAGAGTTTGGGTCGGACAAAATCGTTATTTCAGTTTCAAAGCATTAGTTTAACCTAACATAATATTTACGTTGTTTTTGCCACTGTGGAGCGGATACCACTACATTTTGTTGTTATCGTCGTAACATTATACTAGTAAGTTGGTAAATAAGCATATGGCCCGAATGATTTAAGAGAGGTAGGGTATCATGCTAGCAAGCAAGCTCGACTGGGGAAAGACCAAGACAGAAGACCACAGTTGTCCTTAGACATTAATAATTATGTATCTCTTTACCACGGATATTCTTTTTTTAAGAGGTATAAAGAGGTACAAAACTAATTCTTAACACACACATTCATAGTTTATTGTAATAACATCAATCCATTCCCCCGTATACCTATCCTCCCTCCTCCCAAACAGTGCGAAAGGGCCAATGGTAGGCCAGACTGCTTTCCAGCAACGAAAACGCAAATAAACGAGATTTCGTATCCCGGATTTTTTTCAGTGTGGAATGTTTGGTATCAGCATTTAGCTTCTAAAAAGCTACTAAATCGCTCGCTGATGCTAATCGAACCAGACCCTCTAGAGAAGTGGTAGAAACGGTTGTCGAGTCGTATATAGAATAAGCTCTGTATCGGTATCTGTACTTTACAAACATATAATTAACGGACACAATTTACACCCAGACTCAGAACAACTCTTTGTGGGTCACACAAAGTTCTGTCCTGTGCGGGAATCGAACCCTCGTGCACAGCAGGCGCATACTGCGACCACTGGACCGCCAAGGCAGTCAAACACTATAACGTAAACTAACGTGAAATCCCATACATTTGCTTTCTTGAATTTTCGATTTGACTACCGTTTATGCCACTTGTCTAGAGGGGCATTTCTTATCTTTTATATTATTCTATTATCCTACTTATAGCGACGACGAAGCCAAATAGCGACTGCATTATCTAACCGCATAAACTGATATATGGGGTAGCAATTCACCCACAACCCTTTACTGTGTGGTTACTAATCAGGGGATATTGTTACCACAAGATCCCATCTATCGTAGGGGAGAATGTTAGTACTAGGGGTGAATTTACCACAAAGAATGGGAAATTGTGATTCGCCAATTGTAGTTATGGCTTTGTTTTCTTATAGCACTCAATGTTTTGTTCTTATATTATAGTGGTACTAAAAAAACATCAGAACTTGTTATTTATAACAGCTTATTACTCACACACAGGAACACAACTCCACCACTGTGTGTAGTTATTTGGCTGAGGTCTTCTGTAAGGTGGAGGTCCTTCCCCAGTCGGGCTTGCTTGCTAGAATGGTGCCCTACCTCTCTTAAACGACCACATTAGTCATAAAACGTGGTGTCTACTTCATCGAGGAAAAGGTGTAATTTCCATCTTAATATAACTATGTCCTTTTTTCTTATGCGTAGTTATATATACTTCATAACTGTTATAACACCTTGGCGCCAAGTTAGAAGTTCACTCGTTATACGAATTTTAATTGTTATTGTTTGGATAAACATTCTGAATATTACGGCGATTACATTCATGATTATCCTACTTCCTGCTAATATTATAAACGCAAAAGTTTGTTACAATATATCGATGTAGGCAAGTAACTCTTTTACGTAGAAACTACTGAACGGATCTGGTTTAAATTTGGTACAGAGATAGATTAAAGTCTGGAACAGCACATAGGGTACTTTTTATCGCGATAACAGACATCCACGCGGGCGGAGCCGCAGGCAACAGCTAGTATAATATAACCATGTTATTTTCATGGATTATACGTTACTTTTTATAGCGAAAACCGACATCGACGCGGGCGGAGTCGCGGGCAATACCTAGTATAATATAACCATGTTATTTTCACGGATTATACGGTAGCCAATATCCCTTTTCAAAGGGCCAGAATATATGCTGAATATCCACGTTATGCTAAATAATAGGACTCTTGCTTCCATAACCTCGGGCCGTATCGTAACAGCCAAATGTGAATGCGAATTGCGAATTTAAAAATGTCTGTACAAACGAAGGCTAATATGTATTCTTAGGTGACAATAACTTCATTTTATTTTATTTCTTTTTTTTTTAAAGACAACTCCCGCACTAGAGAACAAGCTCTGTGTCGCGGGGGACTTTACAAACATACAATTAACGGAACCAAATTACACCCAGACTCAGAACAACTCTTTGTGGGTCATACAAAGTTTTGTCCTGTGTGGGAATCGAACCCCCAACCTCGTGCACAACAGGCGCATATTGCGGCCACTGGACCACCAAGGCAGTCATTACTAATACTCGTAATACTAACAATATTGTAGTCAACTACATTATCCACAGAATAACAAAAAAATATTAATGAAAGCATGCCACTAAATATTACCTATAGAATATATTAAATAATATATTCTATAGGTAATATTTGATATTAAAGTTAACATTTGAGAAACAAAAAGTACAAAAAATAATAATAATAAAACTTGAAAATAATATAATGAAAATATTGAAATGGGACCAAATAGGGACATCCTTAACATCCTTAACATTGCCTTGCGATGATTCAACACTTATAATGTCCTCCTAGACGTATCCGTCGACGGCGACCCCTACTAACTCACGGCCATCCGTCTCCGCTCATGTGCTCGGACGTGGCTTGCGAAGCCGAATTTCGTCTTAAAAAGACGGTCACACAAAGCGCAGTGAAGCTCTCCTTGCGCATTGTAAGTATAGTCATAAGAGGGCTTGGGTTGAGTCTTACGGTGCTGGCGTTTGGCGTCAAGGTCTTTAAGACGACAGTGCTCAAACTCTTTTATGCCTTTGTGACCAGCCTTACGCCAGTCTAACCTGTGGGTAGCAAGCTCCTCCCATGAGTTTGGAGACACACCGGTTGCAGATAAGTGTCGCTTAAGAACATCCTTGTAACGAAGATACTGTCCAAAACACATTACACTTATACTACTTAGGTGGCAAACAATCATACGGCCCGCCGGATGGTAAGCAGTTACCGTAGCCTATGAATGCTTGCAATACCAGAGATATTATTTGCGTGTTGCCTACCTAAAAAATAAACACCAGAATTTAATGATGGCATTTCTCTGGGATAGGAAAACATTTTTCGGTAACTGCTTACCACCAGACGGGTTCTGTTCATTAGTTTTAGTTCAAATACTACAGTTTAACTATAAATTCTAAATTGCGTCGAAACTAAGGAAAACTTTCAACTGAATCGGTGTTTAAACTCCTAGGACTGAGTTTAAACACAGATTCAGTTGGTGAAATATGATTCGTTTCATTCGAATTTGTCCACCGCTATTTTTGGCTATTTTAACTGATGTTTTCTAGTTGGTTGGTAGTTCTTCTTCTTATCGTTTGGTTAGTGGAAAATCTGGCGACAGAGTTATTTAGATCGCCCATATTTAGGCCTCTGTCGTGATCTAACGACTGATAACAGTCGGGACCGACTTTTAACGTGCCCTCCGAAGCACGGAGACGCTCAGATGAAATACCACTATGCGGTCACCCATCTATAGGGTTACCGTGTCCTTGGTAGCTTAACCCGCTGATCGTTTACCGAACAGCGAGTGCACCTAGCTATGAGCGCCTCCGTTGGTAGTAATAATACCTAATTTGCTTTTGATTAGAATTATGAATTTTTTTGAACTGTTCTTGTTTCTAAATTACTTTAAATACATAACATAACGTATTAAATTACAGAAGAGGATTCGAACGAGCCATCCCATGGGAAGGGTATCGTGCCGTAACAACGTTTATATGAATTGCTTTCGGATCCTAATATCTTCGAGAGAAAATCTTCTTAGCTATTATATATTTTTCAAGTACCTCTATCATTCGACCTTTTTCAACTGGGTAGAAGATTGTCTATATTAACCTTACGCAACTCATTGGCCTGAAATAAGTAGGTACTTATTAAAAAATTGAGATAAATACAAAGTTTCTGTTCAGATTATTATTCATTATATTATCAGGCAGTGTTTTTTTATTAATTAGAACTTTGTCTGATGAAACCTAAATCTAAACTAATATTATAAAGAGGAAATATTAGATTTTTGTTTGTTTGTTACGATTTAACTCAAAAACTATCGACCGATTTTAAAAATTCTTTCACCATTAGAAAGCTACAATATCAGCGGTTAACATAAGCTATAGTTTATTGAAAAATAAAAGCAGAATGAATGTCGTGCCGCTAGTAACTGATAGGTAAATGCAAGTAATTTCTTATTCCCAGCTAGTTGTTATTTTTTTTATTAATTGATTCAGATTAAAAGTTATGCGACAATTTTTATTTTCCTGGTCCTCCATTTTAGGAAGCTTCTTCCCTAGCCGGGCTTGCTCACTAGTATGGTGCTTACCTCTCTTAGCTTACATGTGTGACAGCCCTAAAATTATCCTTTATACGTCAACAAGACAAGTAACAAGCTACCTACTAAACGCGAAAGCTTCGCGTATAGTTTACAACTTCATTACCGGTTCCCCGAAACTTGGAAATAGAACAACGGTATTATGCAAAATCCAATAGCAAGAATATGAAACCGCAACCTTCAATAGACAAGTACCTACTTGATAGCTTCTACGAGGAACGAAGTTTTTCTCAGACCTCACTTAGGGATTGTATGCTCAAGTAAAACGTGAACAATGTTTTTTAGTGTTCCAATATTTAGCTTTTGTTTTATCAATAAGATTTGTTTTGTTTTTTAAAAAGACAACTGGCAGGCATTGTGAATATAAATCTTAGTTTAATCAAATGTTTGACTTCTAATTAGGGTTCCGAAGTAAACAAGGAATCCTTATAGTTTCGCTATGTCCGTCCATTTTATACCTACTACATTTTAAAATTCTACATTCGATATAAACTCGATATAAACACTCTGTGGTGATCTAACGACTGTTAACAGTCGGGACCGACTTTTAACACACACACACACACAGATGAAATACCACTATGCGGTCACCCATCTTTAGGGTTACCGCGCCCTTGGTAGCTTAACCCGCTGATCGTTTACCGAACAGCGAGTGCACCTAGCTATGAGCGCTGAGGAAAACTGGAGAATGTTTCCAGTTTTCTATATTATGAACTCATTTTAAACTTACCTCCAAAGCTCTCGCCAATGAAGCCCATATCATAAGCAGGATCGTCACCACCACTAAAGTGTAGCCTAACTTGATAATCGCCATCAAACTCTGTAACAAAAAGAAAACTCTCGTAAAGACACTGTTAAATATAATACTGCCTCGTAAAAGAAATAACGGTCAACGTCTTTATTTGTCAGATCTTCGGGTGTTTATTGTGATTATTATTTATTAATGGAAAGAATTGTGATGTCAGGGATTTGAGGTTAAATTTGAAATAGAACGCATGTGCATCATACTCGTTGTGTATCTATAAATAATATAGTAATAATAAAAGCCTTTATTAACAATCAATAATACTTAATATTTAACATTAGACATCGATAGTTTCAGATTTCTGCTTTCGCTTTTATGCTTGTTTTGTACCTAAGAATATAACAATGTTAACTATTGGTAACCTGTATCATCATGGCCTGTTTTGTTCTAGTCGTTAGTGAGAAAGTATATTTAGGATCCGTAGATATACGTTTTTTATTTTTATTTTGTTTTCTTAAAAAGACAACTCCCGCATAAGCTCTGTGTCGCGGAGGACTTTACAAACATACAATTAACGGAACGGAACAAATTACACCCAGACTCAGAACAATTCTTTGTGGGTCACACAAAGTTTGGTCCAGTGTGGGAATCGAACCCACAACCTCGTGCACAGCAGACGCATACTGCGGCCACTGGACCACCAAGGCAGTCAACGTTGGATCGGGACCAAAAATTTTGTGATATGCTCAGATTTTTTGAAGAAAAAACTAATTGTTTCACAAATAGAATCGTCAAAAATGTTGTACCTAAAAACAGTTTATAATAGTCCTTCATAATAAACTGTTGAATGGATATCGGTTGAATTTTGGTCACGGCGGGTAATCTCACCAGTTGCGAGGAGCTTTTTATAGTGCATAACAGCTTCAAATAGGTGCATTCTCTATTCTTTCTATCTCATAGTCCCATGAGACGGCAATCCGACTCGATCAGGCGCAGGACCGACGACATTATTTCCTGATCGCGACAAACTTAGATAGATAGATGGATAGATAATTCTTTATTGTACACCATGATATAACAAAACTTATGTTAGATACATACAGAAAATTAAGTACAATGGGTCTTACTTAGTACTTACTTAGCCTCTTACTTAGTCATGCGCTTCTCAAAAAAGTTTAAGAAGTGGACCTTATAGATAATTTTTCAATTGACCTATTCAAAATATCTATCTCAGGCAAAATATTATGTCCACTGCTGGACATAGGCTTTCCACAACACTCGATCCTAAGCTGATCTTTACTAGATCAGCTTAGGATCTTGAGGAGGAGATTATGGGTTCTAAATATAGAACCCATAATTTAAATTCATATCAAGGAAACAAAATTTCTAACTCAAGCAAAATACTTTAGAAGTATATGTGGGGTTTTGTGAAAATTGCCCCTAGCATTGACAGAGGTTATCCTACGGTATACATTAATATATGTATGAAGCGGATATGGATATGGGATGATGAAGGTTCTTCTACTTGACAGCCTAGCCAACGTAAATAGGATTAATTTCCTTGGTGTCAATCTTAAGACCATTAATACATTGAGAATTTTTATATTGATAGAGTTGATATACTCTTAATAGACTCTTATAATAGGCAATAGGCTAGGCTAGAATTTTATAATAGGCATTTGATTGCGCATTTATTTTGTCTAGTAGTTAAATGAGTCTGTCAAGAAGTTCACAATAAATGCCCGAAGTTTGGAAAGTCGTGGTGTTTACACCCACGGAAAGCACGTAAAGCCGTTGGTCCTACGCCTGATCTCTTTCCGGATGTATCGGATTGCCGTCCCATCGGACTACGAGAGTGAGGGAATATAGAGAGCACGTGCACTTGCACACACAATTGTGCGCTATAATCTCCCGCGCAGATGGCTAGCTTTCGTTGAGATTAGCCCCCGTGACCGAAACTGGGTTAGAAAGACATTATTTACTATTTTGTAATGTGAGAATAAAACAGTTTCGCGGTGTTCCCCACGTCGCAGGGCATGTTTAGTTGAGCAAGAATCGTTTTAACAAACATGCGGGGCAGTCTTTGAGGACTGCCGATAGAAGTGAAAATTAAATAACTTTTGAATTGTATCATCAAGCTATTAAATTATTATTTTTGAATATGGAAAGCGTTCGGTGACGATGACGCGAGTCCCATGATTTTTGTCAAAAAGTTTGAATATGGAAAGCGTTCCATGACAATGACGCAGGTTCCCTGATTTATATTCACCCAAAAAGTGCTCATAGGGTCTACAAAAGTTTTCACTTAATAAAAATTGGGAATTTTCTGCATGAATGTTAGAAACAAATATTTTTATTATGTTATCTTTACACGAGGAAGCGGTGGTGGCCGAGTAGGAAAGTAACCGACTTGCACGCAAGAGGTTCGAGTTCGATCCCGGGCAGTACCAATGTGAAATTCACTTTTGTAGAGTTTATATGTACTAATCAAATGATTCGCCATTTGCTAACGGTGAAGGAAAACATCGTGAGGAAACCTACATGTCTTAGAAGAAATTCTAAAGACATGTCTGATTCACCAACCCGCATTAGGCCAGCGTGTGTGAATTAAGGCCTAAACCCCTTCTCTCTCTCGATAGAGGAGAGGCGACCCGTGCCCAGCAGTGGGACATATATGGGTTGCTATTATTATTATTTTTATCTTTATACAGTAAGCTTTTCATTAAAACCGAAAACCTACATAATTAAATTGAAACATTAATTACTTTTAGCTTAATATTGACGTAGTTAAAGCTTCCACAATCCAGCTTTTAATTAGCAAACTGTACATATATTTGTACTACGAGTTACATGAAGAGATTTAATGAAAATACTAATGGAAACCACATTTTTTAACTACCCTATTTTAAATAATAAATTTTGTATATCTTTTAATGTTCTGTTTTATACCTATTAAGTTGGCAAACAAGTATGTAAAGCATGCCAGTCTGGTGGTTAGCAATTACCGTATTCTATAAACGCTCACAATACTAGATTTTTTTTTTATATGTATTAAGATGGAATATCTTAATATCTTGTCTTTTGGACGGTGTACGAAACTCAGAGCTGCGCTCAAAAACACAAATCGCTGTCGTTGGACGAAAAGCCGCTAGCCTGAAGTGGAACTGGGCCGGACATATTTGCCGTATGTCCGACGATCTGTGGGCAAAGAGCACAACCAGATGGCTGCCACATAATATTAATAGACGGCGCGGCAGGCCCAGGAAAAGATGGCGGGAAGAGCTTGACTCCTACCGTGCTGACTAGCAAGTGAGAGGTCTCGACCGTGACAAATGGAAGAATGAAAGGAAGGCCTTTGCCCTGCAGTGAGACAGTAATGGCTAATAATAAATAATATAAATAAATAATAAGATGGAATATCCCTGAGATAGGAAAATGTTTATTTCAAAACGCTTCCCTAAATGAGCGCTGGAGACCTGTACACACAGGAACACAACTACACCTGTATATGTTATTTAGTTAGTGGTCAACCTGATGACAGAGTTATTTAAATTGCCGAAGTATGGTTGTGTGGTGACGGATTAAGAATACAAATGTCACCACCCCGTTCTAAGTAACACCACGCTAGTAGTAGTAAGCTAATACGGGTAATAACGGGTCTCCTCCATATATTTGGAGGGACCAAATATATGGAGGAGACCCGTGCTAGGCAGTGGGACGTTTATAGATTGAGATGGAAATTTGGCTGCGGTCTTCTGTAAGGTGAAGGTCCTTTCCTAATCTGGCTTGTTCTCTTGTATGTTGTGTATCACTCACTATCACTTGAAAAAGACAATTCCCGCACTAGAGAACAAGCTCTGTGTCGCGGGGGACTTTACAAACACAATTAACGGACACAAATTACACCCAGACTCAGAACAAGTCTTTGTTGGTCACACAAAGTTTTGTCCCTGTGTGGAAATCGAACCCACAACCTCGTGCACAGCAGGCGCATACTGGACCACCAAGGCAGTCTTGTAGTAGTCTTGTCTCTATTTTAATTATTCTTGTTTCAATAAAGTTTCTTTGTGATATTTCTCATCTCGCCTCTTTTCCAATGAGGTTGCGACATACATATATGTGAATATACTTAACCTAATATATCCGAAATCGTTTAACATGGAGACCCATCTGTGAGATAGCCTTGTTATTCATATAATTTGTCGGGTCGATACGGGTTGCGTCCCTTCCAGGCATCTCGGTTTAGCGATCATTTATCTGTATCAAGTTAGAAATCTATACTATATTCTTATTGTTTGGTTAGTGGCCAAACTAGTGACAGAGTTATTTAGATCGCTCATATTTAGGCCTCTGTCGTGATCTAACACCCGGGACCGAATTCTGACGTGCCCTCCAAAGCACGGAGGCGCTCAGATGAAATACCACTATGCGATCACCCATTTATAGGGTTACCGCGCCCTTGGTTGCTTAACCCGCTGATCGTTTACCGAACAGCGAGTGCACCTGGCTATGAGTGCCTCTATACTATATTTTTTTAACTTTTTAATATACTATATTAAAAAGAGGTAAAGAAGTTTGTGAGTTTGTGATGTTTTAGGTACAGTATCTCTGGATCTACTGAACCGATTTTGAAAATTCTTTTACTTATAGAAAGCCAGGTTATTTGTGAGTGGCATAGCTATATTTTATTGTGAAAAACATAGCCGGGGCGCGTGGCTAGTAAAATATATATGTATTATTAGATGTTGCCTGTGGCTTCACTCACGAAGACATCAGTTATTGCAATAAAATCTCCTATATTACTCAGGTTACTATCTTCTTTCAAAACGCATCCCTAAATGAGCGCAAGTAACAGCAAGCTTTTATTTGATGAGCATGTAAATCAATTGGTGGACAAGGCTTTCAGAGCCCTGGGTTTCATAATTCGCTGTTCAAGTGATTTCAGAAACATGAAAACAATTAAAATCTTGTACTGTGCTTATGTACGAAGTCACCTTGAATATGCTGCTCAAATCTGGAACCCTCAATATGCTTGCTACTCCCATGACATCGAGAGGATACAAAAGAAGTTTGTTCGATACTTAGGTTTTAAATTTAAATCATGTCAACTAGCCGATCTTACCTACGATCAAATATGTGCCAGATTACATTTGCTGCCCCTGTATGTAAGACGTAATATTTTGGACTTGACATTTCTACTAAATCTTGCTCAGGGTAGAATCGACTGTCCTGATCTCCTGAAGGAAATAAAGTTAAGAATTCCCGTAAAGAGGCTGCGTAATAATTGGTTGCTATATGCTTCTCCAAGTCACACCAATTTTAGGAAAAATAGTTTTCTGCCTAGAGTGTTCACCAAATTTAATAAGTTGGATAATGACATTCGCATTGATCTATTTACTACTAGTAGTACCTGTGCTAGATCCTATTTAATCAACAACTTTGTCGATAATGTACCTAAAGTCTGACAAATTGTAACTTACACTTAAATATAAGTTCTAATTTTATATAATGTTTGTACCCATATAAGTCCTAATCTTTTTTTTTTGTAAAGCGTTTTCCGTCAAGCTGTGGAAGCTTGTTATTGGCGTTTTTTGATATATGTATTATCATATTTAATTTTGTTTTGAAGCTGTGAGCTCCCCAAATAAAATAAAATAAAATAAAACAGTTTATCCTCGTATGATGCTACGGTAACTGCTTACCCTCGCCTGCTGTATGCCTAAATAACTTCTTAATTTGCTGACGTAACTGTAAGTATTTTCAAGGCTTTGACCTTTCACGTGGAGTGAAGGAAAAACCTTGAGAAAACTTTGAACGTTATAATAAAATTTGTTGTTACTCATAATTAGTTTGTACCTAACATTTCTGGAAGTAGTTTTTCAAACCACTAATTGTCCAAGTGGGGATTACAACGATATTTTGAAAGCTTGTGAAACCCTCTTTGTTAATATTTTTTTATGATCGTCAACAATCTTTGTTAATTTAAGAGAGGGAGGGCACCATACTAGCGAGCAAGCCCGACTGGGGAAGGACCTCCACCTTACAGAAGACCACAGCCAAATGACACAACACAGCGGTGTAGTTGTGTTCCTGTGTGTGAGTACAGGTCTCCAGCACTCATTTAGGAATGCGTTTTGAAAGAAACGTATTCCTATCCCAGGGTTACTACCATCTTAAAGCCCTGGTGTAAAAAAATGGGTTGGCAACACGCAAGTGATACCTCTGGTAATGCAAGCGTCTATAGGCTACGGATTCTGCTTAACATCAGGTGGGCCGTATGCTTGTTAGCCACCAAAGTAGTATAAAAAAAAAAAAAAAAAAAAAAACAATCCTCACAGCGCGTCTTTGTTATGAATTGAAGGGTCCAAGCTGGTATACAATCTTAAACCGACTTGCACGCAAGTGGAGTTTATATGTATTAATCAAATGATTCACTATCTGCTCTTTTATTTGGTTCTATTACGCAACGGCCGGTTTCATGATGTCAGAGGCTTGAGCAAAACTAAAATGAAATTAAAGCCATTCTTTAATATAACTATCACATATTTTTGCTTGTAGACATCGTCTGCGACTAGTACAACTATGATATTGCCTCTATGACGTCACTAATCCGCTTACTAAGCTCTGAGCTCTGCTAAACAGCTTTTCTCGTCATTGTTGGCATTTTGATTAAATCTATTAATAAAATTGTTCATTAGTTATGGTCTCCAGATTCCGATTTTAGTTATGGCAGCCAATATCAACTGCGTGGAATATATTATAGGGCACAATGTGTGAAAACACAGGTGCTATGTCTATTAATACATTCTCATAGTTCGAAAGAACGATAATCCTTGGTGGTCCAGTGGGTGCAGTATGCGCCTGCTGTGCACAAGGTTGTGGGTTCGATTCCCACACAGGATAAAACTTTGTGTGACCCACAAAGAGTTGTTCTGAGTCTGGGTGTAATCATATTTAGGCCTCTGTCGTGATCTAACACCCGGGACCGACTTCTGGCGTGCCCTCCGAAGCACGGAGACGCTCAGATAAAATACACGGTCACCCATCTATAGGGTTACCGCGCCCTTGGTTGCTTAACCCGCTGATCGTTTACCGAACAGCGAGTGCACCTGGCTATGAGCGCCTCTATACTATTTTTTTAACTTTTTAATATACTACCTATATTAAAAAGAGCTAAAGTTTGTGAGTTTGTGATGTTTCAGGTACAGTATCTCTGGATCTACTGAACCGATTTTGAAAATTCTTTTACTTATAAAAAGCCACGTTATTTGTGAGTGGCATAGCTATATTTTATTGTGAAAAACATAGCCGGGGCGGGTAGCTAGTAAAATATATATGTATTATTAGATGTTGCCTGTGGCTTCACTCACGAAGACATCAGTTATTGCATTAAAATCTCTTATATTACTCAGGTTACGATTTTCTTGCCAAATTTCATTAAAATCCGTTTAGCCGTTGAAGAGGCAACAGGCAGAGTTACTTTTAAGCCTAGGCAGTTTAAGCAGTTACCGTAGCCTATGGACACTTTCAACACCAGAGGTATTACTTGCGTGTTACCAACACTTTTTTACACCAGGACTTTATGATGGAGAAACCCTGGAATAGGAAAACATTTCTTTCAAAACGCATCCCTAAATGAGCGCTGGTAATAGCTTATACTCGTATGCTACGGTAACTGCTTACCCTTGCCTGCTGTGTGCCTAAATAACTTCTTAATTTGCTGACGTAACTGTAAGCATTTTCAAGGCTTTGACCTTTCACATGGAGTGAAGGAAAAACCTTGAGAAAACTTTGAACGTTATAATAAAATTTGTTGTTACTCATAATTAGTTTGTACCTAAAATTTCTGGAAGTAGTTTCTCAAACCACTAATTGTCCAAGTGGGGATTACAACGATATTTTGAAAGCTTGTGAAACCCTCTTTGTTATTTTTTTTTATACTACCAAGGTGGCAAACAAGCATTACGGCCCACCAGATGGTAAGCAGCTACCGTAGACTATGGACATTTGCAACATGGGTGTAATGGATGTGCATGGGTGTCCAGGGGTGTAACTCACGCGTTGCCGACCCTTTAAAAACCTTAAAACTCCTCTCTTGAAGAACCCCATGCTATAGTCTCTTGGGAGAACCTCGGCAGGGAGCTCATTCCACAGCCTAATCGTACGTGGTAAGAAATTCCTCTGGAATCTTACGGTACGGATGTGAGGATGAACTCCCTGTCGGTGGCGAGAGATGCGTTGATAAAATGTGGCCGTGGGCATCATCTTGAACAATTCCTCAGAACACAGCCCATTGTACAGGCGGTAGAACACGCACAAGGAGGTGAAGTCTCTCCTTAGACTTAGTGGATCAATACCGCCTGTGAGCTTGGGATCGTCAACAATCCTCACAGCGCGTCTTTGAATTGAATCGAAGGGTCCAAGCTGGTATACAATCTTAAAAAGTATGTGGTGGTCGAGTGGAAAAGTAACCGACTTGCACGCAAGAAGTGCGAATTCGATCCCGGGTTGCAGTACCTATGTGAATTTCACTTTATAATCAAATGATTCACTATCTGCTTACGGTGAAGAAAAAAACATCGTGAGAAAACCCACATGTATAAAAAGAAATTCTAAAAAGATGTCTAATTCCCCAACCCGCTTTAGGCCAGCGTGTGTAAGGCCTAAACCCTATTTCTCTTGATAGAGGAGAACAGACTCGTGCCCAGCAGTGGGACATATGTATATGGGTTGCTAGTTGCTATTTAGACACACAACGTACACGTAACGCGTGATACTTGATGTTTGTAGTATTAATAATAATATTTATTTATTTATCTACCACAAAGGCAACTTAAAGCTAGAATTTTATACTTGTATAGATATTAACATAGCCTTGTGGGAGACTGGTATCTGCACTAGGAAACCCTGTCACACAGATTACCAGGCCTAAAAACAATGTAAATATTGCTAGATTTCACAAAAAAATAACCTTTGGCAAGCTGATAAATCTAAAACATATTTTTTTTACATTTATTTTATTTATACTTTAGTGGGTATGCAAGCGTGATTGAGTGTGTTAGAGTGGGTGTGTGTGTGTGTGTGTATGTGCGCGCGTGTGTATGGGTGTGTGTAGTCAGGGTTAAAGGTGATAATGACGTGTCCTTTGACAGCAAAATAAACTTTTTTTCGGTTCTATTACGCAACGGCCGGTTTCGTGATGTCAGAGGCATGAGGAGAACTAATATGAAATTAAAGCCATTCTTTAATATAACTATCACATATTTTTGCTTGTAGACATCGTCTGCGACTAGTACAACTATGATATTGCCTCTATGACGTCACTAATCCGCTTACTAAGCTCTGAGCTCTGCTAAACAGCTTTTCTCGTCATTGTTGGCATTTCGATTAAATCTATTAATAAAATTGTTCATAAGTTATGGTCTCCAGATTCCGATTTTAGTTATGGCAGCCAATATCAACTGCGTGGAATATATTATAGGGCACAATGTGTGAAAACACAGGTGCTATGTCTATTAATACATTCTCATAGTTCGAAAGGACGATAATCCTTGGTGGTCCAGTGGGTGCAGTATGCGCCTGCTGTGCACAAGGTTGTGGGTTCGATTCCCACACAGGATAAAACTTTGTGTGACCCACAAAGAGTTGTTCTGAGTCTGGGTGTAATTTGTTTCCGTTAATTGTATGTTTGTAAAGATCCCCGCGACACAGAGCTTGTTATCTAGTGCGGGTGTTGTCTTAAAAAAAAAAACCGTCACGACTGGACAGAGATCAGGCACAGAAACAATGGGTTTATGTGCTATCCAAGACACAATGGGGTATCGATGACGCTTGCAATACCAGAGGTATTATTTCCGTGTTGCAGGTCCATTCTTTTACACCAGGGCTTTAAGTTGAGGTATCTTTGAGATAGAAAACGTTTCTTTCAAAACGCCTATAGTTGGCTGTGGTCTTCTGTAAGGTGGAGGTAGTACCTAATTGTGCTTGCTCGCTAGTATGGTGCCCTACCTCTCTTAAATACTTTTATGATTTTTTTAGAAAATGGTCATCTATCAATAGAATGACCGCAATATGGTGGCTTTACCTCACAGACGTAGCTATTGCTAAGCTACGAGCCCCTTAAAATTGTTCATACAGTCATATTTACGCTCTGTGCATATTTTTACTGTCACCGCAGAAAAGTTTTTTATTTGAGTTCATGTTGTTTAGGTACCTCTGCCCATGTTTACTTCGTTTAGGAAGGTTATGTAACATGCTGTATGTTACATAAGCTTACTAAACGAAGAGAGACTACTGCACAGAGAGAAGGCACACCGATGGACGATGAATTGAACGCTCAACTTTGTATCAAGCAATCGTGAGGCGCACCATAACATCCTTACAGTAATATAGTTTCGATCCTAATTTGAATTTCAAACACTAACAATTAAAAATGGATATCATTTTAGAGATACAAAGAGAGGTAGGCCAACATTTTACTAAGCAAGCCTGACTGGGGAAGGACCTCCACCTTACATAAGACCACAGACATTGAAAAAGTTATAAAATACAATAATAATAGCAATCAGTATATTATGTCCTACTGTTGGACACAGGTCTCCTCTTCTCTATTAAGAAAGTTGAGAAACCTTAATCTGCACACGTGGGTTGGTGGATCAATGATATCCCTCTAGAATATATTTTAATACATGTGGGTTTTCCCACGATGTTTTTCCTTCACCCGTTAGCAGATAGTTACTTTCCCACTGGACCGCTGCCTGTCATACATGTCATACATAAAAATTATATAAAATATTATAAAATAATGATTATATAATCTAATAGCTCGAGGATACATGTCACAAGTAATTATGTAATTATGTAACGCATAGCGAATTTTGAGAATACCCAATAAATTACGTGACGGAGATGAAAAATATTTTTGAGTACCTACACAGCTGTGAAGTGATCATATATTGACACAGTAAATTTTACCTATATTTTAAATTTTAAAGAGTGAAACAATAATATCTACCGAATATCTACGATTATAATAATATTAAAGCCATCGGGAGTACAGGTGACAGGACGCGAAGCCAATACCAGGGCGACGCCCCGTCGCCATGGACACTGTCAGTTTATATAGACTTATGGTGTCAAAGATTGTGCATTTTCTTTTGTGATTTGTTTATTATTTAGTTTTATTTTGTTATCTTATTAAGTTTAAGTGCAACTTAGGTATAATATATATGATCCGGGATTGCAATGGCAGTAGTGATGTGGAGGTAAGTGCCAGTCAACCTACCACATTCAACAACCTAGTGCGTTGCCCACATTGTTCCCAATCTCGTTTTTTTAAAGGTGTGCGGGGCCTGAAAATTCATTTTGGGAAGGTTCACAAATCCCAAAATGAATTGCCTAGCCCCACCACATACACAGTGGCCTCAACGGACACCGCTGACAAAATTCCTTTTTGGAAATATCTCGCAAGTTTAAAAAATTCCATTCCGGTCCTTAAGAGAGTTCCCCGAGGCGCGAGACCTACAGTGGCCCAAAATTTGGCCCGCTGTATAGGTCTTGTCGTCCGGGAGAACTCTAATATAGCTTGGGAACAACTAATCACCTTCCCATACAGGATTCTTCACATTCAAAAAGATCAGGCCAATCAAAAATCTCTAACGACACAAATTAAAAATAACTGCTACAACACAACACCTCATTTAGACCCAAAATCTTCTTTTAGCCAAAATAACACACTCTATCAGTATGTAGAAACAAAATTGAAGGAAGGTGATATAAGGGGAGCATCAAGGTTGTTATTCAGTGATGATGTGGTGGCGCCGTGCTCTCCGGACACTCTTGCCGGTTTGCAGAGCAAGCATCCGGCGCCTGCTGATGACCTCACCTTCCCTGAACTATCTGATACGGATTCAGATAGTCTCAGTGTCACAGCCAAGGACGTGTTTTCAGCCGTTAGCTCTTTTCGGAACGGGTCTGCCGGCGGCCTCGACGGTTTAACGCCTCAACACCTAAAAGACCTGTTGTGTTCAGGCGCCGGGGAAGCTGGGGATGCTCTCTTGAAGGAGCTAACGGCTTTAATGAACCTTATGCTCGCCGGCGGTGTGGACGATGGCATCATCGATCTTCTCTATGGAGCTAACTTATGCGCCCTACGGAAGAAAGATGGTGGCATTCGTCCCATTGCCGTAGGGTGTACGTACAGGCGTATGGCTGCCAAGCTATGCTGTAAATATTACAGCATAGCTTTAGCAAATAAATTTCAACCCCTACAATTGGGCTTTGGGTCAAGAGGGGGTTGTGAGGCGGCCATACATGCCTTATCAACATACCTTGACTGTGGTGATGGTGAAGTCATCCTTAAGGTTGACTTAAAGAATGCCTTTAATTCATTGAATAGGGACACCTTGTTGTCACAGGCAAAATTGGAAACCCCCAAAATTTTCAAATTTCTTTGGCAATGCTATAGGCATCCATCAAAATTACTATACAAAGAACAACTTTTAGAATCAGCAGTTGGTTGCCAACAAGGTGACCCTCTTGGGCCAGTTATTTTCAGTTTAGCCATCCACCCCATCATTGAAAAAATTAATTCTAAATTTAACATCTGGTACCTGGATGATGGGACCCTAGGAGGCGATGCAGAAACAGTATTTCAAGATTTGGCTTTTTTAAAAACTCAATTTAATTCCATTGGTTTAGAACTCAACACTAGCAAATGTGAAATTTATATAAGCGACAAAATTAATGACAAAGTTTCGGTTTTATCAAAATTTAATACTTTGGCACCTAACATCAAAATTATTGAGAAAACTGAGTTTCGTCTCCTCGGGTCCCCCGTTTTTGAAGAAGCTTTTAATTCTTATATACAAGAAAAAGTACAAAATTTCAGTGAAGTTTCGGACCGACTATTGAAAATTAATATGCATTCGGCTTTTACAATAATTCGATATTGTCTTTTTGTCCCTAAATTCACGCACGCCCTAAGATCTGCCCCGTTTTGGAAACATTTAACACTTTTAGGCAAATTGGACCAAATTATCCACAACACCATTAGTAAAATTCTTAATGTGGCCCTGAACGACCGAGCATGGCTTCAAGCGTCCTTACCAGTTCGTTTGGGCGGGCTCGGCGTTCGCAAAATTTCCGATGTCAGTTTACCAGCATTTCTGTCCTCGATCCATAGCACGGAAGAACTAACCAGGAAAATTTTAGAGTCCACACTGGTTGGTCCCGATGTGCCATGTAAGACCGATGCCATTAGTGCTTGGAAAATTACTGTGCCCAACACTGAGTTACCCACTAACCTTTCTTCTCAGAGACAGTGGGATGAGCCGTTTTGCAGGATGGTTAGGAATAACCTCATAAACTCGACTACCATTCCTGCTGAGCGCGCTCGTTTGCTGGCTGTGGGGGAATGGGAGTCGGGCCTCTGGCTTCAGGCACTCCCATCGCCCAACATAGGTACCATGTTGGACGATACAACCTTCCGCATGGCTACTTGCCTTCGTCTAGGTGCTCCTTCTGTTTCTCCGCATAGATGTTGCTGTGGTGAAGCCGTCGACAGCCTTGGACACCCCGGCCTGTCATGCAGCAGGAGTGCAGGCCGCATATCCCGGCACGCTAACCTAAATGACATACTCCGACGTGCCCTTGTCACCGCTGGCGTACCAGCTGTACGGGAACCCAACGGTTTGGTACGCAACGATGGTAAGAGACCTGATGGTATGTCTTTACTGCCATGGAAGATGGGTAGGCCTTTGGTGTGGGACGCAACATGTGTCGACACCCTCGCGCCATCTCATCTTCCAAGCACTGCAGGTTGTGCTGGTGCTGCTGCTGCATCCGCGGAGACTCTCAAGCGGCGCAAATACAGTAATCTCATTGGGGATTATGTTTTTGAGCCGTTTGGAGTCGAAATGCTCGGGCCGTGGGGTGCTAGTGCTCGCGGTCTTTTTAAAGATTTGTCCAAGCGTTTAGTCGACGCTTCACGTGACCAGAAGGCTGGCTTATATTTGGCTCAAAGAATAAGCATTGCCATTCAGCGTGGCAATGCTGCCAGTCTCCTGGGCACGTTTTCAGTAGACGTCGATGCGGAGACATTTTACGACGCCTATTAAGCAGTCCCCCCCTTTTTTGTGTTTTTTTTATTTTTTATTTCTAATTTGTGTAAATATAGTTTTAGTTGTAAATTACTTGTATTATACATATATGTAACAATTAACCGCTGCATTGAAATAGTATTAAACAATAATTACGTTATTTCACATTATATATATATTATATTTTAAGCCTGTACTGTCCCACTGCAGGGCAAAGGCCTCCCCACTCTCCTTCCACTTCTCTCTGTCTAAAGCCGCTGAGGACCAGTCTTGGTAAAAAGAATCCAACTCACATTATTTGAGGCTAATTACTTCTTAGTATTTAAGCTAATTGAAAAATTCACCTAAATAACTTAGCCATAATCGTGGATTCAAAGTAGAAAACTATTCGTTAGCTATCACGAACCAATTTGCATAAGGCAATGTATTCTATATAATTTTTAAATCACGTTTCTAAATATGTATATTAATGTGTGGTCTAAGTTTATCATATCGGCGAGATGTTCAACATGTTTAACGTTTTCAAGGTAAGTAGGATGTTCTCGTTCAAGGTCACAGATAGAAATGGCAGTTAATATACAGTAATATTATTATACAACGAGTAAATTGAACTAATGAAACGAGTTTAAACGAACTTTTATCTTTTTATACGTTTGTCCACATATCACAGAATCAGAATCAGCCTCATCTTGTAATCGAGCGTGGCAATGTGACCAGTCTTTTGGGTACCTATCCTCAAAACTGCGACCTCAATGAGATATTTTATTTATATGTATGTGAATTCCTTTAAATACAATATCTGATTGTTTGTAAGTAGCTCAGGTTAAGTTACTTTCATTTTAATTTAACATATTATGTAAATACATAACGTGATCTTATGTAAATATATAGCACTCTATGTTTTGTGATTAGGATATGCAAATATTACATAATAGTAATAATATTTTAGGACAACTCACACACCGCCATCTGATCCCATACATGTATTTCTAAATACATATACATATTATAGATAAATTACACCCGACACCCGGACACAGAATATGCATTCCAGCTCATCACACAATTAATATTTGTCGTAGGTGGTACGCGAACCCACGACCTTCGGCCTAACAGTCCTACTTAGCTAAACCAACGGGCAAGACAATTAGTGGCCTTTAAACATAATTGTTATCTTCAATATGATTTTCTTTACGCCATAATTCACGCATGCTAGCCCGATACGATTTTTCCACGAAGTTTTTCAACATTTTATTTGTATGCAATATATAGGTTTTAATAATACGAAAGTAAACTTATTTTTATATACTGTTTTTATAAAACAATCTGTTTGAAAGAACAGAGGGTAACGCAGACTATTTTTTACTCCAAGAAAATATATAATTCCTATGGGCAATCCACGCGAGAAAAGTTTTATTAATAAAATAAAGTAAGATCCGAACAAAATTACTTGGCGTAGTGGACTAAGTATTCCCAACTCATTCTACGGCAAGCTCTAATGCAAGCAAACATTTTTAAATTTTTCATTAGCTGCCGGCACTGTAATTTTAATTTTATTTGATTCGTTGGTCTTCGTTTTTATAGTATCGATTGGATTTATCGATGTTAAAACTCCCACGTGTTATCGATTAACAAATCACGGACGGGTTTTGAGAACTACTTAAGAAAGTGCTAAACTAGTAAAACTACGACTTCGTCTCTTATTCTGCAAGTATGATTGTTGATTGTTTTTTGTTTTGTGACGCGCCTAAATTTAATTGTAAAAGTCAGGCCATCTAGGCTAATCGACATTATTGTTTAAAGTTTTAGTGCATTTAGTTTTCATGAACTTTTTTTCTTTAAGATTCATTTTCTCGGTCTCTTGCATTGTAAAATGTAACTCCAGCGAAAAAGGTCCAAATTGAATTGTGGCTTGAAATATTACGATTTGTCGCCATCAATATCACATGAAGTTAAAATATGAGAAGAGGAAATCATAAAATAGGTAGAAGGACCCTACGCATGGGAATTGTTGGATGGTGAAATATAGGTACTGTGGTGCATTATCGCTTTGGTTTCAGGATTCCAAGTGCCTGTGGTTTGTGGCTACGATTGGCAATATATCTTGGTTCAATTGGTATTGTGTTTGATTATATATCTATTTTCTTTATACTATAGGTGGCAAATAAGCATGCGGCACGCCGCAGTTACCGTAGCCTATAGACGGTTGCAATACCAGTGGTAGCACTTGTGTTACCGATACTGACCATTTTTAAGATGGGGTACGCCTGGGATAGCAAAACGTTTCTTTCAAAACGCATCCCTAAATCACTCACACACAGGAACATAACTACGCCGCTCTGTGTAGTTATTTAGCTGTGGTCTTCTGTAAGGTGTAGGTCCTTCCCCAGTCGGGCTGGCTCGCTAGTATGGTACCCTACCTCTCTTTTTTGTGTTTTATTTATGTTACTATTTTACTCGTTACTCGATATTGATTTAACATATCCCTACACTGCTTGCGCACAAAACTTAGGCACTAAATACACTAATGCCCCGTACATGCGGCTTGTCTCAATTGATTGGACGCCATATTTTTCTATTCGAAGAATAGTATAAATTACAATTATATAAGAAAAGCAACTGTACAGTTGCAAATGCCTTATCTCTCAAAACGATCTCTTACAGGCTTGTGTCACAGACTTATATAGCCTAATAATAGCCACGTTTCTCATATTGTACTTGAAGAGTATGTACCTAATCAATGAGATTGATTCACAGAATTATGAATATTGACTTCTATTATTCAAAGTTTTGTGGATTGATTCAATTTAAGAATTAATAGTCTCATCATGCAGAGTGGGATTTCAATTCACTTCTTAATCGAATAAAACTCATTTCTAGAAAACAATAGAAGCCACAGATAGGCATTTGCATAACCACATCGCAGGTATTATACAATAAATATTCGTGAAAGCTTTGAAGACAAATTCTAATTTATAGAAAAAGATTTAGATCCAGGGATTTCTTTTTATACTACTTGAGTGGCAAACAAGCATATGGTCCGCCTGATATTAAGCAGTTACTGTAGTCTAGATGCTTGCAATACCAGGGGTATCAGAATGTGGCCGACCCATATTTTCGAAGATTTAGCTTATTTAGAGCTGGAATGCTACCATGCTTAAATTAATATTAATAATTGAATAGGGATACATGGGCCAAAATTACGACCCAGTGAGTCTCTACAAACAGCAATAAGGTAGTATTTAGAGAGGTAGGCATCATACTAGCGAGCAAGCCCGACTGAGAAAGGACCTCCATCTTACAGAAGACCACAGCCAAATTATTACACACAGCGGTGTAATTGTATTCCTGTGTGTGATTACAGGTCTCCAGCACTCATTTAGGGATGCGTTTTGAAAGAAACATATTTCTATCCCAGAGATACTCCATCTTAAAGCCCTGGTAAAAAATGGGTTGGCAACACGCAAGTGATACCTCTGGTAATGCAAGCGACTATAGGTAACTGCTTAATATCAGGCGGGCCGTATATTTGTTTACCACCCAAGTAATATAAAATAAAAAAGTAATCCCTAACAGAGTTGGAATTTAGCGGTTTTAGATGGAGAGAAGAAGTGGAATGAAACTCGTAGAAAAAAAGCTCAATATCAGCTCGTAGTAGAATTGTTTTTGGTTTATGGCTAGAAGCTCGCACTGTGTAGCAAAACGTGGGTGAAATACACCGCTGCTAAATTATAAGCGCGCAGAAAGATCGATCTGCAAGGTTAAGCAAGCTTACCGCGGTCAGTCCTTAGATGGGTGACCATTATCTAAAAATAGAGCATGTCTCGGAAAGCATGTAAAGCCGTTGGTCCTGCGCCTGATCTCTCTCTAGTCGTTTCGGACTATGAAAGGAAAGGAACAGAGAATGCACCTGGATTTGCACACAATTGTGTACTATAATAAGTTCTGCGCAGCTGGCTAATCTCCATTGAGATTGGTCGTCGTGACCGAAATAGTACTGTTCGACAATTATTACACCTTTGTCTTCCTCTTGAGAGAAAAGGGTGATGCTATATGAAAAGCTTTGTATGTACCAAATATTTCAAGCGTCTCGTATTTTCACTTTATCCTCAATGTCCACGGTATTCCGGTTTTTTTGTAAAAATACCTTCGATATTTGAATATTTTGAACGGTTAAACTAAAAACTCAATCGTTAGGGTAGCAAACATTTTCAGATTTTGTAACCCGATACCTTTCGTATATTTTTTATTCGAGTACCGAACGGTTTTTTCCTAGACCTTGTTGGACTAATTGGAGGTACTGGTATTGGTATTGAATTACTTTTTCGTATTTGTTTTCGTATTTTATGTGGATTCTTTTGCCAAAAACAATAATAAGGGAAAATTATGGGATAGCTTTGGTGTATTGATACATGGTTACAGAAATAATAATGTCCTTCAGGTCAATTTCAGTCAAGGCAGCCCAATCTCAATGTAGCTTCTTAACTGTGTGCGCAAACATGTTACTCTCATAGTCCAATGGAACGGCACGACATGACCGGAGAGAGAGCAGGTGCAGGACTATACCAGCTTTATGTGCTTGTCAGGGCACGAAGGGGTCTCGATGTGTTTCTAGACTACAGTCATCTATCAAGTACTGACCGCGACAAGCTTAGTAACCTTGCAAATCTATCGATCTGCACGGCTCTTACTCACCTGCAAGCCCCTCAAAAGGCCAGTATTATTATATAGACTACTAGGGGTGGTAATTTCGAATATTTTCCCCGATTTCGCAGCATTTTCACTACTGTTCCGCTCCTATTGATCATAGCGTGATGTTATATAGCCTATAGCCTTCCTAGATAAATGCACTATTCAACAAAAAATGTTTTTTTCTAATCGAACCAGTATACTTTCTGAGACTAGTGCGTTCAACCAACCAAACAACCAAACTCTTCAGCTTTATACCTAATATTAAGTATAGATATAAATACTTAAAATGGAGTAATATAACTTATACGATCAAGTAGTCGGCCATAACTTTAGTAAACACGTTTCCATTAAAAAGTCCACCATTTATTTCTGCTAAGCCGTTGCAAAGTGACCCATAAACTGTCCACGGCACACCGGACTTGGATGGCAGGTCTAATTCTTAACAAATACATAATGTTGGCCAACATCCCGCGGGAAATGGGAAAATATGGCGACCACAGAGCACGCCTCGATTTCCACAACAAATAACTATATTGAAACGTACAAAACATTATTGAATACAAGCGATTTCAGACCTTATACTAAAGCTCGAAAGTTTATAATACCTTCAGCAGAGTTACATGTGCATAACAAAATTTCTTTCCTGAATTCCAATTGGCCGCATGTTGACGGAAATAAGGCATATGCACGTGAAATTCTGTATGAAAGTAGGTTATTTTGGAAAATAAACGAGAAATTATTCATAAGGGATATCGAATGTGCATCGTGTTCATATGTTGTAAAATGTAGCAAAGCAATGGCTTCGTTAATGAAGGTTGTTTATGAACGTGCAGTCAATAATCACGTAGCCTTGGGGTTCGCTTTTTCATTTATACGTAGAAGGATAAAAGAACAATTTCAAAGAGTGAATACCTACGCGAACATTTTTGATGAAATACAACTGAATACTTTCATATTGTCGTAGTAGTGATATGCTAAAGCAAGAGATGCGAGTTCGATCCGGGGTGGCCGTACCAATGTGAAAAAATTAAGGTCTAATCCCTCTATCTCTCTCTTGATAGAGGAGAGGAGACCCGTGCCCAGCAGTGGGACATTTATGGATTGCTATTATTATTATAAGTAGTGATATGTACGATTGTCATTTAAAGATCTCTAAACGCCCGAGATTCCTACAAACGGATTAGCAAGTATAAAACGGAATGATAAGAAAGGTCAAGAAATCAAATAAAAGGATTTCCATCTTACAGAAGACTATATCCAAATAACTACACACACTGGTGTAATTATGTTCCTGGGAATGAGTACAGGTCTCCACTGCTGTTTTAAGGAATACTGTTTAGTTTCAATAAGTATAAAAAGGATTGTTTTTAAAGTAGTTAATAACAATTAGTCTATTTTCTTACGACAACACAAAACATCCTTACTAATATTATAAATGTGAAAGTTTGTGAGTATGGATGGATGGATGGATGAATGTTTGTTACTCTTTCACGTAAAAACTACTGAACGGATCTGGATGAAATTTGGCACAGAGATAGATTATGGTCTAGAATAACACATAGGCTTTTTACAGCGATAACTGACATCCACGCGGGTGGAGCCGTGGGTAACCAGCTAGTTACCAATATATCTTTCATGGTTAATTTTTGATTAAAATTGCTTGTACAATATGATCGAAAATCAATTAACTGATGATAGACATGCCGATCGCTCCACATGATTCATCAAATAAAAGCTTCATTAGCATTTCCAATATAAATAAACGGTTCTTCTTTATTTGAAATAAAATGTAAATTTGGTTCCAGAAGCAATACCGAGTAATAAAATGATGTATCATAAAACCTTTTTACTTAGCTAAGGCAAAATTAAAAGGGAGATGTTTTGATTTTTCTTTAAGGATTTTCGTTTATGTTTTAGCTAGAATACAACTTGGTAGCTTAATACAATGTGCTTCGTGTCAGAAAACTTTTATATATTGTCAGTTAACCACATGTAACTATGGAAGCATATGGCCTGGTTGATGGTAAGCAGTTGCCGTAGCCTATAGATGCGAGTTTTGTTTTAAACCCAGGTTTTGTAACCCAGGGAAAACAAATGTTTTTTTTTTTTTAATTTACTTTTCGTGAGCACTTGCTTGTGTACCGGAACATATGTACACCACTGTGTGTTGTTATGTGGCTGTGGTTTTCTGTAAGGTGGAAGACCTTGCTTAAAGTCGATTCTTATCCCATTTTGCTACCACCGACATAAATTAATTGCAAAAGAAACTGATACTATAGGAGTTCCTTAGGTATTGCATCTAACTTGTGCAAGTAACTCAATATTCTCACGTTTCCTTCGCCACGCTTGTAGAAGCTTCAATAAAGGAAGCTATTTCTACATAATTCCGACACAACATCGTGAACATCGTTTACTCTCTTATTTCACTGTCCAAAACTAGTTCCATTGATACAAAGTTGTGTGAACGAATATCACTTGCACTTGTTTCACAGCTCCAAAAGTTTCCGACCGAGTTTTTAACGAGGATTCTTGTCGATAAATGTGGTGGGACTTTGTAACGCTTCAAATAGATTTTGTTCTGTAAAGACTTTGTTAAACCCGCTTACAGCTAGTAGTTTAGTAAAGAGGTTTTACTCGACTGACCCAGAAGGAGGATTATGGTTTTCGAGTACCTAGATGTTTTTATATTTGGCACGATCTGTAGCCTAAACGGCTTGATGGATTTAAGCTTGATTAGATTAGTCTTAAGTGTGAGATTGAGACTAGGTATATGGGAATTGCTAGGTGGCGGATTGTTGGTGAGTTCAGTTTTATTAATTAAAAAAAAAAAAACTTGTTGTTGATTAGTATTAAGTAGGTAGGTACTGGCATAATCTTTCATTGCTTAAATGTTATTTTATAAGAGCTAAATAAACCTCAAATGAAGGAAAGCACCATGCATGAGATATAGGCCAACCGAGGTACCCATTTTGGGATGCGTTTATTAAATAAATTTTCCAAATCCACAAATCCCTGGTGCTACAACATTTTGCTTCAGCTATAGCTAATGATGTCCCCAAGTCTTGCAACGCCCATAAGCTGCTGCAACTGCCTAAGCAGCAAAAAACAAGTATTTATATATGATAGAATCATAAACCCACAAACTAATTAAATCCAAACAATCAAATAAATACACTACAATACTCTACAATACTAGCGAATAATCCAATGACGGTACATAACTAATCTGAGATTGACACAAAACTCACGTCTGTCTATTCCAAGTCAATTTGATTTCAATTGACATGATACTGATTTTGATTAGCTTAGGTCAATTCAATGTCGAATATAAACCTCCAGTGGGCGATTGTTGAGCGTACCGAACGTACATGCGATCGTCGGATGTTAAAAAACCGATCGATTTTTTTTTATACTACTTGGGTGGCAAACAAGCATACGATGCGCCTGATGCTAAGTAGTTACCGTAGCCTATGGATGCTTGCAATACCTTACCACATATTATACCAATACCAAGACTTGCGTTTTGCCGCCCCTTTTTCTTATCAGGGCTTTAAAATAGAGTATCCCTGGTATAGGGAAACTGCAGGGGACTTACCATGGTGTCCTTATAGCGATCTTAATTTGAATGATTTTCAAAGTAAAATAAAATTATATTTTACAAATGCCAAAATAAGATCGAAAGTTATTTGCTGTCAGGACGTCATGGCGGCCCTTGGGGCGTCGTGATCGCACAGGGTCGGTCGTACGCTCAATAAACACCAGTGTAGGGACAGTCTAAAGATACTTCTAAGGGCAGAAACACACTAAAACGAGCTTAATAACAGTTAATCCGTCAACAAAACCACTTACCATGTTACTTTGGGTAAGTGCACTTCCTCATAAAACCCATGCATTTGATACCACTGATTTTGTATGCCGAATATTAACACTCACACTTCACTTCCAATACACTGACGTTATGACGTAAGTCTTTTTATTGCTGTAACAATAATGATTTGAAAGATGCCTATGTTTTTATTAGCACAAAAATTAAATGGCATAAAATCAAAGTCAAACTCATTTAGATCATTAAGTGATGAAGCTGGAATCACACTGCTATGACACTTTATGTCGTGATGCGTCAAATTTATATCGAATTTGTATTTAGACACACGGTAGCGAGTCAAGTCAAGTTCATATTTATTAGTGTAAATAGGTACGGCGTTATATTTTTCTTTTTTTTTATATGATATATATATATACCTACTGGTTGCAAAAGTTAGCTGACATCGTTTTATTTTTCTTTTTTTTATATGATATATAAAAAAAATAAAACGATGTCAGCTAACTTTTGCAACCAGTAGGTACGCTAAAAGGATTGTACGCTTGTTTGAAAAATAACGATCAAAAAGTTCATGTTTATGGTTTTCATTGCTCCATTGATAACAACGTAAATAGAAATAAGTAACAACAGAAAAAATATGAAACTTTGTTTACTTCGAAAAACAATTCATATTTTCATCGAAAGCCATTTCGGATACAGTTTTTATTTACTCAAAGATGTAGAACAATACAACGAAATTGGTTAAAACAAAAAATATTTTCCCTCTGAATTAATTAATTCAATTCAAATGTTGCCGACCCGCAATCAACCTCTGGCATTCCTCTTTCCTCCTCTTTTACATTTTAATGTTAGTGTGCTAGCTGATAAAGAATGTTTTAATGAAACAAAGCATGCATTTTATTTCCACCAATGTTCTGGCATTTTTATTTTCTTTTTTTTTACATATATAAAACGCAAACACCCGCAAACAATGTCTCACCTCCTTCTTGCTCTTTGTTTTTTAACACTTTAACTCTGCCAGTTGCTTCTGTGTTTCTACTGAGAACACCATAGGGGTGGCAAAATTCAGGGCTTGTACAATTTTAATATTATAATATGTGCTGTCGGCTCTATATTATATTGTAAACATCAGAGTTTTATTTAATGGGTAAACCCCGGGAAAAGAAAAAAGAAGAAAAACGTAATTCACAAAATAATTTTCCGGAGACCTGTACACAAACACAGGAACACAACTCCGCCACTACCTGTAGTTATTTGGCTGTGGACTTCTGTAAGGACGACGTTCCCCAGTCGGGAAAATTACAGACTTAGGAATAATTTATAGAAAAGAATCAGAATTGCTGATGTGTCCTGTTTTTATGAAAGGGTATCATTGTTGTCACTAAGACAATTGTTGCATTACTAAGTGTGGCAAAATTCAGTTGCCGTATAATAATTACCCGGAACCTCACATCTTATTCATATTTCGCAAAAAAATACACTGCACTCAAAAGGCCATTACGGGCCATTCTTTAAAATTTTAATATCTAAGTACCCTACCCTATTTTTTGTAACGGCCATTCACGTCACCAGACTTTTAAAAAGAGAACGCTTTAGACATTGCAAAATGTCGGAAATGTCGCGGCCGTACAATGTATTGTTCTTTTTACTAACAGAAATATATTGTGTTTTATTTTAGTGCCCTTTCGTTGAAAGGTGTTAGTTTATTTCCGGAGAAGCGTAACAATAGAATTTGTTATGTGAATGTGTGCCTATCTCACGTCACTCATGATACTTATAAAGTTATCTTACGTTTACACAGTTCTACTTTTTCGTAAGCTTTTTGTTGGGTCGTGACAGAATCTCCTTAGCTATAACATGGATACGTATAGGCATAAATTCTGAATTTCATTCTTATGATACTGCGTTAGTAACTTAGGAATGAAATTCACAATTTACTATCGATGCAACTGTGCGAGCATCTCAAATGCTAAAGGAACTAATGGAATAAAAGACAATTTGCGTCTGCAAAAATTATTCATAATTTATCTTGAGTTAGTAATGTATCTAGCATACATAGAGACACGGTTTAAGGCCCCTCTCTCAAAAAATGATGAAAAAGAGGTGTAAATAAAACTATTTTTTGTTGACATTTATAGACAAATGACTGCCAAAAAATGCATTATTAATCTACAAGATGTGTTTCATAATATGGTTTTGTCATAAGTTTATATAACTTATGACAAAACCTTCTTGCGGCTTGTAATTCTAAATAGTTTGTAAAACATTCATCGAATCAGCACCAAATAATTCAGATGTAACCATTTTATGACTTTAATTTTTATCAAACAATACGAAAAAAAAAACAATATTTGAAGAAAACATACACCTATAATTTGGTAATGTTTTATTTAGAATAAGTTTAAATTTTTTTTTTTTTTTTAGTAGCCAATGCTATTTATTTCACTCATTCTTCTTTAAACAAAAATATATTAATATTTATAATCATTCTAATAGAATATATAATACAAGTAATTTACAACTAAAACTATATTTACACAAATTAGAAATAAAAAATAAAAAAAAACACAAAAAAGGGGGAGACTGCTTAATAGGCGTCGTAAAATTCCTCCGCATCGACGTCTACTGAAAACGTGCCCAGGAGACTGGCAGCATTGCCACGCTGAATGGCAATGCTTATTCTTTGAGCCAAATATAAGCCAGCCTTCTGGTCACGTGAAGCGTCGACTAAACGCTTGGACAAATCTTTAAAAAGACCGCGAGCACTAGCACCCCACGGCCCGAGCGTTTCGACTCCAAACGGCTCAAAAACATAATCCCCAATGAGGTTACTGTATTTGCGCCGCTTGAGAGTCTCCGCGGATGCAGCAGCAGCACCAGCACAACCTGCAGTGCTTGGAAGATGAGATGGCGCGAGGGTGTCGACACATGTTGCGTCCCACACCAAAGGCCTACCCATCTTCCATGGCAGTAAAGACATACCATCAGGTCTCTTACCATCGTTGCGCACCAAACCGTTGGGTTCCCGTACAGCTGGTACGCCAGCGGTGACAAGGGCACGTCGGAGTATGTCATTTAGGTTAGCGTGCCGGGATATGCGGCCTGCACTCCTGCTGCATGACAGGCCGTGGTGTCCAAGGCTGTCGACGGCTTCACCACAGCAACATCTATGCGGAGAAACAGAAGGAGCACCTAGACGAAGGCAAGTAGCCATGCGGAAGGTTGTATCGTCCAACATGGTACCTATGTTGGGCGATGGGAGTGCCTGAAGCCAAGTTTAAATTTTAATTTAAAAAAAAAAAAAAAAAATACGTCCATACAAAGAGTACATCTGTTTGTATCTCCGCGCTCGCCTAGAGATCGGTCGTATTTGCTTGGCACAAATGCTCAAGGTCGTTGGCGATATCACAAGCCTTAAGTGCAAAATGATAATATATCACGTTTATATGAATATAGGAACCTTATAGTTCTAAGTTACTTTTAAGTCAAGGTCTCGCTAAAAAACTGCAGCGCACTTCACTAACCACTTCGTGCTATACAAATAACATAATCACCGCAATAAAGTGGTGATTCAACGAATGCAAGAACTGCTCCATGTCATTAAGTAATCAGTGACAAATAATGACTCTTTAATTATTAATGACTATTGATGAATTGGTGTATTAGAGCGATGGCAGCTGGACGAGAAAGTAACTGACTTGCATGCGTGAGGTACGAGTTCGAATAACAATGTAAATGTAATTTATACGTAGGTACTAACCCAATGAATAACCATCTGTTAACGGTGAAAAAGAACATCATATGGGACCCACATGTCTCGAAGAAATTTTAAAGGCAAATTGCTCAAGGCTTGATACTAAGAATTTTTGATTTATCTATTGATAGAGTTTAACTTTTAGGTGACCTTAGCGAATTATTCACCTGAATAGAGCCTGCTCTATGACCTAACGCTGAATATAGTCAGGATAGCCTATATAGTGATAAATATATCCTACAGCCATCCGTAGGATGCTAAAAACTTTGATAAAATGTCAAAGTTAAAAATAAATAACAAAATAAAGGTACGGATAGGTATTACTAAGTTCTCGTTTCGGAAGTCAAAAAAGGTGTGAAAAGTATGTGTTTGTTCAGTAATTTGATTCTTATGGCGAATAGGAAAAAGTTAAATTTGGTGAGAGGCTATTTTGAATCCTACGCAAAATGTATTTCTCTTTCTGCCGTCTTCTGAACATATCACCCTTCAAGTAAAATTCATCTATCTTTTCTTTTGTCCCTTTCCCTCTTCATCCATCAACACACATCCCAAATGCGTTTCCAATCCCTTTTTCGTTTCCATTAAACTTGCAATATATTATATGGACATTGAAGACAAACTCTCGACCTCTGTCCTAAAAAGTTTTGTTTGTTAGAAACCCATCGATTCAATTAATCCTTTAATTAAATTAAGCCAGTTTGAGTATGTTGACGTGGCCTAGACCCCAATGAAGCCAGCGGAGGCCTCACTAAATCCGGATTAGTACGTCAACAGTAGAAATTGGGTCGTTTTGAAAAGGCCATATCGATTTTATTGTAGGTACTGTTCATAATATGTTTATTTTATTTAACTGTGTATGTTTGAATAAACCCTCACAACCACTGAATCGTTGGCTAGACGCATCGTCAGCTACACCATGTTGAGGATTCGATGCCTACATGGTATAAAAAATTGTGTAATTCACAAATTCACAGACATAAAGACTCGGAATACCGAGTTTTATTGCGCTTTGTGTCCGTAAATTGTTTGCTTACATTCGTCACAGGGCTCATTTTATATAGCTAGAGTCGTTTTTATAAATCGATTAAATTGACTGCCTCCGATCGTAAGGTTTCTGCCACTCTAGACAAGTGGCATAAGCGATAGGGGATAAAAGTCAAAAAAGCAAATGTATTGGATTTGACGTAAGTTTACGACATTATATCGTAGACTTACGTCAAATCCTATACATTTAGTTTTTTGACTTTTAGATTCGACTATCGTTTATGCCACTTGACTAGAGGCTCTGGCCGGGCAAAGCTATTGGGTTTTCAATTCGAAAGTTCTTAGTAGCAGCACGGAGTCAGGAAGTTGGAGGTTTTACACCCACGTGCCTCCCGGACAGCACGTAAAGCTGTCAGTCTTGCACCTAATCTCTGCGGTCGTGTCGGATTACCATCTCATTGGACTATGAGTGTATAGGAATAAAAAGTGTACCTATTTTGCATACGTTTCTCTTGTATACTATATTTTGGCCTGCGTAATTATCTAGACTCAGTTGATTCTGGCCGCTGTAGATGAATTTGGGCCAGGAGTGCTATTATGTCAATCAGATTTGATTTGACAGAATTTTATTTGCATGTATGTTAAGGTCATTGAATACAGTGTCTTAAATTGGTTCATATCAGTTCTTCGTAGTTAAATATTTTTTAGGAATATTTTTGTCCTCTTCTTTCCAACGTCTATTTACTGATGATAGAAAAAGAGATTATATCTTAAAAATAAACCTCTTCTATTTCACGTTTATTAATAAGGCTCTAAAATGTTTGTTCCGTGTCGAAGTATACTTTGTGTTAATTATATGTCTGTGGAGTCCTCGATATAGACTTGCTGCTTGGCAGCGTACCATAATATGCCTAATGCTGTATTTTTGGTCGCCACGCTAGTCAGGTGGATTAATGATCCTAGTTTGTTTTAGTCGTGACATGATGGTTCAGTGCTCATAAACGTAGCTTATAATCTCTGGAATTTAGAACTATACCTGATAGACTGAAGGAAGTTGCACTTTTTAATTTCCGCTCCGTTTTTTCATTTCCTTTGAGAAACGTTAAACCTATTAGCAGTCACGGAAATCTAATTTAGATTTCTATGTCAGTAGTAATCAAGTCCAACATAAAATAACATATTTATTGCTACGAATTGTAATTCATACCAAATTGTATATAAATAAATTCTTTAATACTCTGGCGTTTAAAAAAAAGGCCACAGTTTCTTGCCAATTCTTTTTGTAGCTTTACCCTTGTCAGAAAATTGAATGTAGGAAAATATATCGACATCTATTGTTTTTATGAGGTGTATTAATTTGTGTTATATATGATTTAAGGGAATGCATATTGCTTCTGTATTTTTTAGATTGTTAAGTAATATGGATATGCAATCTAATAATAAAGTGTTATTATTATAAGTTTAATTTTGATATTATATTATTTTCCTTCTTACCTTCATTCATTCAATTTTCTTTTTTAAAATCTGCAACCAAGTTGAGACTATATTTCAAAAACGGACATACATGAAGCCTATCATAAAATTAGAACAAAATTTTATCATAATCTCCATCACAATATACGCGTAGTTTTGATTTATGACGTAGGCCATTTTCCGCATGAATAATCCAGTTAACTTCTCATTTCCGTATAACATATTATAACAATGTCATTATAAAACCTATTCTAATACGCAAATAAAGCACCCAGTGAAGTAAAAAATAGACACAAGAATAATTTAACAAAAAAAAGAATCTTTAAAAAAAGGTTGCATATTATACGAAAAGTGGAGCAAAAAATTTACTCGGCGCGTTACCCTGACCTGTAAGTTTCAAGGCGACGAAAATTGTTCGCCAAGATTTACATTTCGTGAGGCTTTTTTCACTACGTGTGGAAACGATGCTTGTATTGTTGAAACCGCTCACTTTGCTCGAGTTGGTGATTAAATTGGGTCACTTTGCTCGAATTGGTGATAAGGACGAGACTGTTTATTTTAATGCCCGATTAGAGTGGTTTTTCTTTTGCTTCAATTCTGGTTTAAAATGGATTTAAAATAATATAAATTTTCTTAAAGTCATTTTCTTAAGTGTTACGTACAATTTGATGTAAAATTGCACGAAAACCCAATAACTTATTTTTATTTATCCAGGTTCATAATTAAATTAACTACAGCTTCTATTACTTACCAAGTATGCATAGGTTTTTATTTGAGGTAAAAATGTTAAGACAAATTCGCCCCAAAAAAGAACCACCTATAAGGCATGTTAACAAATGATTACCCCCGGATTTGTACATAGATTCTCTCTTTCTCGCCCTAATCTCATACGGGTTATACGGGATTCCAATTGATCCTCTACTAAATAGGCACAGAAATCTCACAACTCTGATAGGTTTCGTGTATTACGACTGTTTTTGTGACTTTCTATGTATTATTACATTTTACGAGTAGGTTCGTACGTCTCTTGCCATTTTTATTTTATGTATAATATTGAATTGTCAATGAGGTTATTTAGTTTACGACTGACTTGTAGCCAAAGGACATCGGACGGTTTCTGCAACAGTATTATCTTCGTCCTGTCAGCTTGTGACCACGGCCGGTGTAACGTGATTAGTAATACATGCATAGAGCAAGGTATTTAATTCATTTTTGTGTCCGTTAATTGTATGTTGGTAAAGTCCACCGCGACACAGAGCTTGTTCTCTAGTGCGGGAATTGTTTAAAAAAAATTAAAGAAAAATGTGACTGACTAACCTATCGGCGCACAGTTTAAACCACCGGATACACTACTAGATAACTATTATAATATATCCGCTAAGATTATTAAAATCAAAACACTAAAGATAAAAATCAGCCCATGATATTTGAGAATGAATATTATCACTCCTAATTTATTTCCTTAAATTAATATTAGTATCCCGAATATCTGGAAGCTTTATTTTTCAATTACTGTTAATTTAGGCTTAGTTAGTTAAAATATTATATCATAAAACAAAATACATATATATTAATATATACAATAAAGAAACAGTATTATGATTTGAAGCCTAAACCTCCTCTCTCTCTTAATAGAGGAGACCCGTGCCCAGCAGTGGGACATAATTATGGGTTACTTTTATTATTACATAACATAACTTTGACCGGTCCCCTAAATGCTCACGATATTCTACAATATTCACAAGCCTGATTATGTCGTGATTTCAAAAAATTATTACAGTTATTACACCATACCAATTCGATATTACTTATAGATACCCGAATTCCAAAAAATATAATGCTACACTCGCATCACGCGAGTAACCCATTTACAATTTTTCGTCGGAGACATTTTGAGAATTTACAATATCGTACCGCAGCTATTTAACGACTTTAATATAACTTTGTGAATTATAAAAGGTAAAGTTGAAACAAAGTAGGTCAAGTTTGTGTTCTTTGCATCGCGGAAGGTAATTTTGGTGTTCAATAGATTTTTTCCGTCGCTCCCCACTCGAACGTGAGCCAATTTCAAATCAAAGCAACCCCACGTCAAATGAAACTGGGTCTTACTTCTTTGTGATAAAGTGTTGTTTTCTTTTCTTGTTCGTCCACCAGTAAGCTAGAGTTAGGATTTTATTCCATTAGGATGTTAGTTAGCAATCTATTAAATGTTGTTTGGTTAAGTCCTTCGGAAGTTGGTTGGAACTAGGCGCAAACTAATATGTTTCCAAACCTACACAATTTATTAGCAAGTTTAATCACTATTGAATTCATGAGAGGTAGCTAGGAGAGCTAAAGAGGTAGCTAGCCAGGAAGCCCGACTGGGGAAAGACCTTACAGAAGACCACAGCCAAATAACCACACACAGCGGTGTAGTTGTGTTCCTGTGTGTGAGTACAGGTCTCCAAAGCTCATTTAGGGATGCGTTATGAACGTATCACACCAGAAAATGTAAAAGATTTTGAGGAATCATGAACTGGTGGAAAACTTTTAATAAGCAATCGAGCAAGAGGTACGTTGATATTCATAGCAGTTTCACTTAAGTTAATAATAAACGAGTGAATAATTATTACAAACTCATTGAACCGGTTCAAAAGCCAGGAAGTCACAAAAAATGTCGCTAAACTAAGAGAGAATGTCACAAATCTTATTCAGGAGTAGGCGTTAAGTCCCCGAATGTACCCTCAAAACATTTCAAGACGTTACTGAACAGTGATTAATGAAACTCCTGACATTTCGGTTCAAAACCATTTCCTTTCGTTAGCGAATCATTTTAATACGATTACAATTTGTACAAAATTATTTGTTTGTGTTGGTACTAGAAATTATTAATTTTAACGTTGTCTGTTGACAAGTTTTATTTTCTAAACGAATAAATAGCAGAGCCATTTATTTATTCTGGCATGTTCTAGATTTTTATTTAAAAAAAGTAATTGCTTTGTTTTTTAAAGCGCGGCTGTCATTTTTTTTAATCGAGTTCGGTCAACGCGGCCAGTGTTGGCAAAGATTAACCAATGGCTTTACTTGCTTTCTAGGCCCGGAGGCTACCCGATAAGTTTTTAGAAAACGGTCACCCATCAATGGATTGATCGCGTCAAGTTTGCTTAACCTTGCATATCATCTTGCTTGAGAAGCAATCTTATGCTAAATATAGAATCATCGTCAGCTAAAAGACGACCACTGCTGGACATAGGCTTCCACCCAAGAATTCTACAGCGTTCGGTCCTGAGCTGCTTATTCATCGGCTGCTCGCAACCTTTACCAGGTCGTAGGTCCACCTTATTAGAGATCTACCCACGCTGCGCCTTTCAGTTCGTGTAAAAATAGTATTATTATTATAAGTCTGTAATTTCCCACTGCAGGGCAAAGGCTCTCCCTACTCTCCTTCCACTTCTATCTGTCTAGAGCCGCTACGGACCAGTCTTCGTAAAATGCCTTGGTGGTCCAGTGGTCACAGTATGCGCCTGCTGTGCACGAGGTTGTGGTTTCGATTCCCACACAGGACAAAACTTTGTGTGACCCACAAAGAGTTGTTCTGAGTCTGGGTGTAATTTGTGTCTGTTAATTGTATGTTTGTAAAGTCCCCCGCGACACAGAGCTTGTTCTCTAGTGCGGGAGTTGTCTTTAAAAAAAAAAATGATATTGAATCATTTTATTTATAAAAAAAAGTATTCCAGTGTAAATACATCGCTCCATAAATATCTATTATCGATACATTGCTGTATATGCATCCCATAGATTCACTAGAGACTATAACCGGGATGCAAACAAAAACTCTTATACTACCTGTTGGAATATAGGCCGATGTAGCTGGCCATCTAACTTCCCTTTTTCTTTTTTATCACACCCTCGGGAAACGATGGCGCTGGCGTGACAAAAACATATTGCATATTATCATACAGGCTTACATCGATGTAATGTAAAAAAAAAAATTCAGTAAAATGTTTCTTTATCGTTAGTTTTATTTACGACTAGCTGTTGCCCGCGGCTCCGCCCGCGTGGATGTCGGTTATCGCTGTAAAAAGTAGCCTATGTGCTATTCCAGACCATAATCTATCTCTGTGCCAAATTTCATCCAGATCCGTTCAGTAGTTTTTACGTGAAAGAGTACCAAACATCCATCCATCCATCCATACATTTTTACAAACTTTTGCGTTTATAATATTAGTAGGATTGCTTCGAAGAAAACGTTCGCAAAGTTTTTGTAATGACATTTTAATGTATTCTTAACGTATACTAGTTTTACAGTCACTAAAGATACAGATAAATAAGTGAAAAGTGGTCACATGGTCTTTTCGTCTATAGCAGAGAATTTATGGTGCAAGGACTAACAGGCATCGCTTTTGATGGCTGAATAGACCGATGCGAGAACGACACGCTCTACCAAAGGATTGACATGAGAAATTTACGGCAGCTGGCGACGCGCTGACTTGATGTCGCTTTTGTCTCTAATCATATATTGAGCAAGACCGACTAAAGATGGACCTCCATATCCATGATGCCCTATGTTATCAACTTAGTGGTAATATAGCATGGCAAAATATTTATTAAAATTTATCTAGTAGTTTGAGTTCCAAACACACACAAACAATCAAATCTTCTCTCTTTATAATGTTAGTTTTTTGTTTTTGTTTTGAAAAAAGACTTTCAATTTTGGGGAAAAAGCCCTGTATCGAACAAACAGAAGGCAGAACAAACATTGTGGATCACACTTTTTTTTTTCGGGGATCGAACCTACAACACACCGTGCAGCGGTAACTAACAGTAACCTCTAAAGCCACTGAACCAAACGTTTAGTCAGTATTGAAAAAGCATTTGTATTTTAGCGTTTTATTTAATATTATTTGTAAGAAAGAGAGATAGGGCACTATACTAGCGAGCAAGCCGGTCTGGGGAAGGACCTCCATCTTACAGAAGACCACAGCCAAATAACTACACACAGCGTCCATAGGCTACGATAATTGCTTTCCATCAGGCTGGCCTTATGATTGTTTGCCACCTAAATAGTATAAAAGAAAATAGTATTGATAAAGAATTTTTATTTTAGCATTATCTATACTAATATTATAAACGCGAAAGTTCGTAAGAATGTATTTATGGATGATTATTACTCTTTCACGCAAAAACTACTAAACGGATCTGGATTAAATTTGGCAAAGAGAGCGATTATAGTCTGGAATAACACTTAGGCTACTTTTTATCCCGGAAAAAATCTCTGTTCCCGAGGGATTGTACGCGCGGGTGAAGCCGCGAGCGGAAGCTAGTAATATATAAATTTGCATGCACAAGCATATTTTGTTCGATAAATTTACATTTGTATAATTTGCACAGAGCGCTTGCTTTGCAAATGACAGTGATTTAAATTATACGTCTTGTTTAGTTTTTGTTTAGGTTTTTCACATAGTATAGCGCCATTAGACGGTAATTGTCTGGGATTTTGTAATAGTAGGTATGTATACTTACTGTGTATTGTGTCTGGTAATTACATAATAGTTATGTATATAACACTAACTAGGTAAATGTATTTAAGTGTACGTTGGTATTGATTTTAATGCTTACAAGGCACTTACAATAGTGCTTTTGGACGAATTTGTGATACAGATTGTCCAACTCCACGGAAATTAACCAATTATGAAGTTATTTTCTAGCACTAGACAAAACTCCCGCACTAGAGAACAAGCTCTGTGTCGCGCGCGGGGTACTTTACAAACATCACAACCTCTAAATGATTGGAAAATTAATGAATCAATCAGTCAGTCGTCAGTACCCCCGTGTCAGTGTCGTATATATACAAGTATAATATATACGACATCATAAAAGCAAGTAACCCCCAATGAGTAAGGTCTTTCAGAAGATCACAACCAAAAGATAATCGTGTAAGAATTTTCCTTAACCCAGGATTACCCGTAACACAAAACTCTGGCGTTGCCAGATGAAGGGTCAACATGCGAGAAATACTGATGGTACTGCAAGCGCCTATCTTCTTCTCAACCCATAAACGTCCCACTGCTGGGCACGGGTCTCCTCCATACATTTGGAGGGATATTAGCCTACTATACCACGCTGGCCAGATTATGGGGGAGTCCACCTGGACTTGCCACCTGCCACCTAATGTTATTAATATTATATAGGTATTATACAATTAAATTATTATTAATTATTACTAACACTAGTTTGGAAGCTCGCAATTAAACTAACAAATATGGATGTAGAATTAATCCGAAATAAATGATAATTATTATTAATAAAAATCGCCTTAAAAATCAATATAAGCATGGTTTACCAGTCCAAATTAGAAAGAAAATAACTAAAAAGGATAGAAAAAGCATTCTTTATTAGTAGATGTAAAAGAAAAAGCGACAATTTTTTTTTCATTATGAAACTCTAAGACACTTGTTATGAAATTCGTCAAAACTTTCGATGCATTTTATTAAGAAATAATAAAATTCATCGAAACGATGTTTCGAAGATAATAAATATCCCAATGTCCCTTGAAGCATGCAACAGTTCAAAATGTCTTACCAATTAGACGATATCATGAATCTGCGACGCGTATTAACGGGGTACGTACCTATAAAAGAATTTAGAATTGTTAGCGTACATCGATACATAATAATAATATTGGAAACTCATAGCCAGATGCACTTGCAGTTATCCTATTGATGGGTAACTGCATATTGGTATATTATATGAGTGTCTCCGTGCTTTCCAGAAGAGACGTTAAAAGTAAGTCTGATCATGGCAGAGCGTAAGTATCTGATTACCTCTGTCACCTGTCCCTAGACAAGTGGCATAAACGGTATTCGAGTCAAATATAATGTAAAGCAAATATAGGATTTGTCAGTAAAGAGTTATCGACATACTATGCCGGCGGCGGATATATCTTTACCATTATATATAACACTAGTGGTTGCCCGCAGCTCCGCCCGCGTGGATGTCGGTCATCGCTGTAAAAAGTAGCCTATGTGTTATTCCAGTGTTATCATAATCTATCTCTGTGCCAATTTCATCCAGATCCGTTCAGTAGTTTTGACGTGAAAGAGTAACAAACATCCATCTATCCATTCTTACAAACTCTCGCATTTATAATATTAGTAGGATTATGCCTACTAATAATGAAATGCACTAGTAACTCTGTCCGCTAGTTCTGTTTACACTACTACAAGGATCAATGTACCTTTTCTCCATCGTCAACCGTCATCAACGCAGGCGAAGCCGCGGGTAACAGCTAGTAATTCTATGAGAAAAATACCTTTAATTGAGATCAACACAAAAATGTACTTCACATAATAATTGCAAAAGAAAGTCTTAGAGAAATGACAAGGAAAATTCTTGATATAGCTTTTGATTTATTCCCTTTCTACGTAATACTCACGCGTTCATGAATTTTACATCGACAATCTTATTATAAAATGGAAGTATTCTTACTTTCAGAGTGCTTTCAGTTCGTTGACAAAAGCACTTTGACTTTTAACAGACTAAGTATGTCTTGCGAAGTATATTATTCAGTATCTAAATAGAACTGACTGCGTGGCAATACTGCCAGTCTCCTGGGCATGTTTTCAGTAGACATCGATGTGGAGGAATTTTTCGGCGCCTATTAAGCAGTCCTCCCCCCACCTTTTTGTGTACCTATTTTATTATTAGAATTGATTTTTAATTAGTGTAAATATAGTTTTAGTATTTAATATTATATTATCCACTGTATTATATAAAATAAATAAATATTGGAGGTATTCCTCGAAGCGCTACCATTTTGAGGCGCTCCTAATGAAGCGCTCCTTTTTTATTCCTTGGAACGCACCTTTTAGGAGGAATAAAAATTTTAATATTTTTATTTGCTATCGGGAGCGCTCCTAAAAGGTGCGCTCCGAGGAATAAAAAAGGAGCGCTTCATTAGGAGCGCCTCAAATTGGTAGCGCTACGAGGAATACCTCAAATATTTACCTATAAGTATATATTTAAAAAAACTGACTGATTAAAATGAGTTTTGATATTGTTTTTTCAATAGCAGATCTAAATTAAAGAGGTTTTTAGCATTCTACATTTACAAGTCTACTGTGTACGACCTGACGTCTTATGTGTATATAAACTAACTAGGGGTCGTAATTTGCGTGGTAATTTGGAATATTTTTCCCGATTTTGCAACATATTTCACTACTGCTCCGCTCCTATTGATTATAGCGTGATGTTATATAGCTTTCCTGCATAAATGCATTACTCAACAAAAAAAGATTTTTTCTAATCGAACCAGTACTTTCTGAGATTAGCGCGTTCAACCAAACAAACAAACAAACTCTTCAGCTTTATAAGGAATTTATAGATATTATAAATAGGATTTTTTTATTTTGTTTGTTTGTTACGATTGAACTACGGGACCGATTTTTATAATTATTTTACCATTAGAAAACTACATTATCAGCAGATAACATAGGCTATATTTTATTGAAAAAACTACTAAATACGTGCTAAGCCGGGACGTGCTACTAGTGTCTGATAAAATATAGGCTTCTTTCTAAGGAGTCTCGGGCAACAGTCATTTTATAAAATTGTCAGTGGAGGAAGGGTCTATTGTTTTCTAATTCTTAGAAAGGAAGGTTGGGAGTACACGGACCGAATACAAATTACTTGCAAGTTAGGTTACATACAAAGTGTTAATTAATAAATTGACCTGCCCATTCATTATTCATGAAAACGGTCACAGTTTACCGATGACCATTTCTAATTTTAGTTTGGAGATAGAACATGAATATTGCATAATATCAACATATAACATTTGACTGCCTTGGTGGTCCAATGGCCGTTGTTGGGTTCGATTCCCACACAGGACAAAACTTTGTGTGTCCCACAAAGAGTTGTTCTGAGTCTGGGTGTAATTCGTGTCCGTTAATTCTATGTTTGTAAAGTCCCCCGCGACACAGAGTTTGATCTCTAGTGCGGGAGTTCTTAAAAAAAAAGCGCTGGCGACCTGTACTCATACACAGGAACACAACTACACCGCTGTACGTAGTTATTTGACTGTGGTCTTCTGGTAAGGTAGAGGTCGTTCCCCAGTCGGGCTTGCTCACTAGTATGGTGCCCTACCTCTCTTAAAAGAAACTTTGAGTATTTTTCTTTTACTGAGTTACTACAAAATATTTGATTTATTTCTAAATATTAAATGAATAACGTTAAACCTATAGCAAAAAATCGTTTATATAACTTTTACATATAATATATCTACGTGGTAGCAATTACCAACATCGTTAGTAAGGCCACGCTTGTTCCATAGGGTGTATTTTGTACTTGACCTTATAACATACCAGGCAATCATAATAGCTACTGAAGAATGGTTCGTGAAAACGCTAATGTATTTTTATTTTAATACCTTATAGGTGGCAAAACTAACTGACTGCCTTAGTGGTCCAGTGGTCACAGTATGCGCCTGCTGTGCACGAGGTTGTGGGTTCAAATCCCACACAGGACAAAACTTTTTGTGGCCCACAAAGAGTTGGTTTGAGTCTAGGTGTAATTTGTGTCCGTTAATTGTATGTTTGTAAAGTCCCCCGCGACACAGAGTTTGTTTCTTCAGTGCGGGAGTTGTGTTTAAAAAAAAACAAAAACAAAACGAGCATATGGACTCATAGATGGTAAGCAGTTGTCAAAGCCAATGGACACTTATTTTTTTAAACATTTTTAAGCAAATATTAATTCAAGCCAAATACAAATTTCACTTTTTTAACTTATTTTCTTAATTCAGCCACGCTTTGTTGTATAACTCAGTCTAATAGCACGCTGGGAATTTCCCGTTCCAATGGGAACTTTATATGGAACTTTTTTTTGTGGAGTTTATTATGTACTAATCAAATGATTCGCCATCTGCTAACGGTGAAGGAAGAGAAGAAAATCTAAAGACATGTCTGATTCACCTAAACCCGCTCTCCTCTCTCTCTCTCTTGATAGAGAAGAGAGGACCCGTGCCCAGCAGTGGGACATATATGGGTTGCTATTATTATTATTATTAATGGAAACTTTGAGATAAACAGCATATACATACATATATAATCTTATAAAGAAATATAACGTAATGTAAAAAAAACAAGTTAACACGGCCGCAAACATACGGAAACTATTTCTTAAATATGGATTATTATAAAAATGGAGATTCGGAGTTTGTTTTTTCCGTTTTCTGGAAACGGAAAAAACAAACTCCGAATCTATATTAATTTTATAATCAAATGGTTATTTTCCTGTCTGATATCTTATATCTGTGTTCTCAGTTATAATGCATGTCGGTCGGAAACAGTTAGATTACATTGTTTAAATTAATTTTAATCCTACTACTACTACTATGGATGGTTTGTTACTCTGTCACGTAAAAACTACTAAACTTTGACTATAAAATTTGGCACAGAGATAGATTATGGCCTGGAATGACACATAGGCTTACTTTTTACAGCGATAACCGACATCCACGCGGGCGGAGACGCGGGCAACAGCTAGTTTAATCTAAATATAAGCACATTGCACGCCAGAGGAGTGAGACATTTGGCACACTTAAAGTTAATATGGAGGAAGACTGTGCAAAGTTAAAATATAAAGAAAAGTAGGTACAAATGGAACAAATTCACGGTCGCATTTCGCTATAATCGACTGTGCGAAACCAGTCAGGCTAGTACATACAATTAATAACGTGTATACAGTGAACAAACAACTGACCACCTGGTTCCTAGATTTATTAATAATAGCTGTTGCCCGCGGCTCCGCCCGCGTGGATGTTATTTATCAAGATAAACAGTATCTATCTCCTTGCCCAATTTAATTAAAATTCGTTGAGCCGTTCAGTCGTAAAAGCGTAACAAACATAAAACTTTACACCCCCCTTTTACCCCTTTAAGAGATGATTTTCGAAAAAATATTTTATAGTTACGTGGTTCATGACTTTCAATGAAGAACATTCATACTTGACTGAAGAATTTCACTCGAATAACTTCAAAAACAGTAAAGTTTTTTACTAACTTGAATATTGAACTTGAATTTGGTGAATTTTTTAAAAACCTTTTTTAGTGCTTCCCTACGTTTAAACAGGAAACTACGTTATACAATACCATTTTCTGTAACTATTGTATTTAATATGTGAAATAAGTGACAAAGAACCTGTTACTGTCTCACATAGCGCAACATAAATCACCACCACAAATTTTACTGAATCCATTACCTATTTAAACAAGCCTCAAAAAGTCAATACAAACAACAATCAGGACGAAAGGTTAGCAAACAACAAAATAAAATTGCATCGCATCCCGGCATTCAATTGACTGCGCCTGCGCCGATCCCATCAATTGGATGTCGAGGCCTTGACACAACAACACTGCTTTATACAGTAATAAAATAAATACTACAACTAAAACTGTGAACATCGGCAATTATCAAATCACTTATACTACAGCATATAAAAATAGCAACTCATATCACTGTTCAAGATCTAAAACTGGACAAAGAAGTGTGGGCAGGAGATTTAGTGAAGGTAGCTGGCAGAGATTGGATGCGTAAAGACCCATACGGTAATGGATGGCGTACATTAAGGGAGACCTACACTTTGCATTGGGTGGCCACGTGTTGAAGAAGATATTAGTGTTCGATACGGGTCTAAGCGAGCTTGAAAGGATCTCCTTCTAGATTTAAACCTTATCTTAGGTCCAATGCAAGTTGGTGGATCATACAAGTACTTAAAATTTCTTCATAAAAGAATATATTTAGATCCACAGTTATTCAAGTTATTTAAAAAAACTTAAAAAGGATTAAAATGGTACATTTTATTTACATGAATTGAAAAGCATAATCGGCACTTGAGTAATCATATAGAAAGGCCTCATATGCTCTACATAGACGTCTTATAGCTGAAATGACGATTATGAAGATCGAGCGTCCGTATGCCGAAAAAGCCGAAGTCCACATTTTATATCACAACAGTTTCATACATTAATATGTGACTGACAGACAATGCGTAGCTTATATCAGTAGGTCTTTAAGCATTCAATTTAAGTGAGACACAATTCCAGACTCAGGGCTGTAACTATTAATAATTTTACTTGTCTTTTTTATCTTTTTTTATTTGACTGCCTCGGTGGTCCAGTGGCCGCAGTATGCGCCTGCTGTGCACGAGGTGGGTTCGATTTCCACACAGGACAAAACTTTATGTGACCCACAAAGAATTGTTTTAAGTCTGGGTGTAATTTTTGTCCGTTAATTGTATGTTTGTAAAGTCCCCCGCGACACAGAGCTTGTTCTCTAGTGCGGGAGTTGTCTTTTTTTTTACTAAGGAAATTTTCAATACCACCCGACACGTCTTTTCGACAACCAGACTTACTACCACTGCACCGCAGATGTAGACGCAGAAAGATGTACCAACATAATTATATAACAAATACAGGTCGTAGGTACAATTACCTACAGTAAACAACTGTCAATGTGTGAGTCAGATGTGCTATTGTTTTGTCACGTAACATGTAATAAATGTAGCGTGCGTTTAATATACACCTCTAGTGTATTCTATGGTTAGTATTTTTATCAGAGCTAAGTTTTATATAACAAGCAAACACATACACCAAACACACACACACACACATTTTTCGGATCGGATTGATCGGATCGCCAATATCGTTAGCCTGTGTTTGGATGTCCCACTATTGTTTGTTGTTACATTAGTACCTTATAACCTCTCTACGTAAGTACGGAAGCACCTGTAAAGAGAGTACCTATTAAAAAAGGAAACTGACAGTCGTATTATTACACGTCAGAAGAATTTATAAGGTTTTTAAAAGGTCGGCAACGCGCAAGTGACACTCTTGATGTTGCAAGCGTCCAAAGGCTACGGTAACTGCTTACCATCAGGTAGGCTGCTTGTTTGCCTCGTTGGCAGTATAAAAAAAAGTCTAAATCTTTTAGCTCCACAAACTAGCAAACACACACATCTGCATAATAATGTTCCTGAGCGTGACGATCACGGGAGTTCTTTTTCCCCGTTTCTAAAATTGTCTTAAAGAAGGTTTTACTTCAAAATTGTGTGGTCATGGGGCTTTCTTCAGGAACGCAGTAATACATTGAAATTGCAAATTAATAAAAACAATAATATAATAAGCGATTAATCGAGGCTTCACGTGACCAGATTATTTTTGGCTCAAAGAATAAGCATTGCCATTCAACGTGGCAATGCTGCCAGTCTTTTGGGCACGTTTCCAGTAAACGTCGATGCGGAGGAATTTAATGACGATTAAGCAGTTCCTCCTGTTTTTCGTGTATTTTCTATATATATTTTTTTTTTCTTCCTTCTTTAAGAAGTGTAAATACCTATATTAGGTATATTGTATATTTAGATGTAAATAATTGTAAGTACTTAATATTTAATTGTGTTTAAAATTGAGGTTATACAGCTGACCGCGCACAATGCTTGCTGAGAGCAATCTCGTTACTTGCACGAACACACACACACATACAATAGTATTTAATAGAAAGAGACAGAAAAGAAGGTCGCCTAAACTGACAGAAATTGTCACATTAGGAAAAAGCGCTATGCCCCAATACCGTACTTTACTGAAAGCCGCGTAAAAGAACTTTGAACTTGATTTCGCCATTTAAAAATGCGGGGCAGTCTTTGGGGACTGCTGATTATTTATTTATTTATTATTTATTTATTATACACTTTATTGTACACCATTTACAATAATTTTACAAAACTTTTTATAAATAAGTCTGTACAATGGGCGGCCTTATCGCTAACAGCGATTTCTACCAGGCAACCTTTCCTTTTTATCCTGATTAGTGCCGATAGAAGTGAAAACTAAGTAACTTGTGAATTGTATCGTCGAGCTATTAGATTATTATTTTTGAATAAGGAAAGCGTTCGGTGACGATGACGCCAGTTCCAGCGCCTAAAGAAGTTTTCACTTTATTAAATTTACTTTATTATGTATAGCTGTTGCCCGCGGCTCCGCCCACGTGGATGTTGGTTATCGCTGTAAAAAGTTGCCTATGTGTTATTCCAGACCATAATCCATCTCTGTGCCAAATTTCATCCAGATCCGTTCAGTAGTTTTTACGTGAAAGAGTAACAAACATACATCCATCCATCCACCCATCCATCAACCCATCCATCCATCCATCCATACTCACAAACTTTCACATTTATAATATTAGTAAGGATTAGCTAGGAACTGTATAGATTTAGTTAAGTATTTCTTTTTACTAGAAGTGTTTAAAATGTAGACTTAAAACAAGTAACACGAGTAGGTTCTTATAAGTTGCAGTAGGTACTTTAAACTTCGTGTTAATAGTGCAGGTACCTTAATTGCAGCAATCATGTCAATATCAGCCAAGGTCTTTTAATATGGAATGTTATGCATTTAGTGATTGTTGTAAATAAATACTTAACTACTATATATTTCCATGACTCATGCAAAGTACCTACATGATTGATTTTTATCCGAACAGAGCTTCTAGACAAGTGGCATAAGCGATAGTCGAATCGAAAAGTCAAAAAAGAAAATGTATGGGATTTGACGTAAGTTAACGATATTAAATCGTAGACAAACGTCAAATTCCATAGAGAGAGAGAGGTAGGACCATGGAGCTGCTTCAGCCGATCGCATAAGGAGGCGGTGGAGCGGATCAGGAATGTATCCTCGCTGATCTGAACCGTCGCGTCGCCAGCGAACTGAGATGCCGCCATAGGAGTGGGTGAGAGGTCGCGGAGTCTCTTACCACTGACGTCATATCAGGTTCAGGTGGTCCTCATAAGCAAAAGAGAGCAAGTTGGAAAGCCCATAGGCGACCACGTCACAGATTCTTCGTCAAAGTCTTTATAGACTGCAAACCCGTTAAGTATTTAATGCTACAGTTCTATTGGCAAGATCTCCTTTATAAACTTACGAACTTATTTCAAAAGTTTGATGTTAACTCAAGTTAGCAAAACTAGCCAGTGAACATGTCGAATCGTGAACTTTACTGGGCACTACAAACTTCTCGGTACGAACGAAGCTTCTATGAACAGTTCTATTTAAGACAACATTTCTCTTTCATTACAAACAATGATGAACTTAAGGATTACTTCGATGCCAATGTTCCTAACTTAGAGAGACAAACTGTTGACTAGTGAAGAGGATTTATATAAATAGAAAAATTGCTTCAAACCGATTTGTCACTACAAATATGGATATTAGCAATTTCTATTCCTCCACTTTCATAGTCCAATAGGATAGCAATCCGATGGGCGTAGAGTCGAATCGAATCTAATGAAAGAGAGAGATCAGGTGAAGGCTTTACGGCACACGAGGCGAAGGGAAGAGGAGGTTGAACTCGATGTGTTTTTAGAAAACGGTCACCCATCAACAGACTGACCGTGGCAAGTTTGCTTAACTTATCTATCGATCAACTCAATAGTTATCTACTTAGCTTAGGGATTAGAATTTGGATTAGGTATGTGATATTAGGACTAGACTTCGAATGTAGATCTTATTTTCGACACGGCCGGCGGCCGTTGTACAGATTTGCCTGAAGTAAGTTTGGTAGTTCTAATGTAGTATAGGAACTCTTAAACTATTCCTAGAAGTTTGGCGGATACCTACTAATGCAATCCTAGACAACATTTTGACCCAAAACTGTTTATTCCTGTGATACACATACACTAAAACTTCTCTAGATTCAGTATGTAAATATTTAATAACCAACTAACTAGAGTTCGGGATTTCCACTTTAGATTAAGTTTGACCAGTATAAGTTGATACCTCTGTGCTATTGCTGTTTCTAGTTGCTAAAGCTCAACAGAAAATCTTTTTTAAAAGTCATTAATCTTTTCTCAGTGAGCACTTTAAAGCTAGGTGAAACATTTTAGCCTTCTATTTAATTATTTCGGCTGTGTAAATTCACCGTACATACAAGTAATTTCTTCTTTAGAGCGCTGTGGAACCTTGTCACATTTAGTCATCTCCTCGATAGCTAATGACGTTACTTTTGTTATGTCATGATAGATTTATTATGAAAAGGTGCTTTAGTGACCTAAGAATCAAATTGGCTGATCGTACGTTCATTAAAATCCGTATTTAGTTACACAATGGGCACTTATCCAAGAATAGTTTCTTACGACTTCATAATGCAATTTAATTTTCGTATGGGTTCAAATGCATAGGTACTATTGATAAAAAATGGTTTCTGACAATACCTACTTATGAAAATAAGATTTGACATCAGATGTGATGATTAGGTCTGCGATAACTTATAATGTGCTTTTATAACATAGCATTACACTTTCTTTAAAGGGTAGGCAGAAGAGTATGCTTCTCGTTTCGCTAGCTATGTTAAGTTCTATATAAGCTGCGTCTGTGGCTCAGTGGTCGATGTGTGAGGCTGCTGATCACGTGGCCCCGGGTTCGATTTTTTTATTATATATTTATTAGGGGTCGCCCGCGACTTCTTCCGCGTGGTAATTTGGAATATATTCCCCGATTTTGCAACATATCCTTCTACTGCTCCGCTCCTATTGATCAAAGCGTGATGTTATATAACCTATAGCCTTCCTGAATAAATGCATTATTCAACAAAAAAAAGTTTTTTTCAAATCGAAACAGTACTTTCTGAGATTAGCGCGTTCAACCAAACAAACTCTTCAGCTTTATAATAATAGTATAGATGTGAAAAAGCCGCAAATTCACTCTTGAAATAGGAACCTCAGTAAAATATTTCAGCTTTTCTGAAAAATCCTCGTTAGTAAAATATGTGAGGTTCAAATATTGGTGTAATGCATTAGCCTGTGGCTTGTTGCCAGGCCTTCACGAGGCCATATTACACACCTCCTTTTACAGGAAAATATACGGCTATATTACAGGTACCATTTCATTTCCAAGTAAAAGAGGAAAGCTCGCGTTACTGAAATTACTCTCATTAATCAGAAGCAAGGGCCACTAAGCAACACAATCTGTTTGGAAATAATACCTAATTAACGTAACTCATTGTTTTAGGAATTTTAAAACAATTTTTAAATGTTTTTTTAAACTACTTAGATGGCAAATGGCCTGCCTGATGGTAAGCAGTTACCATAGCCTATGAACGTTTGCAATACTAGGGGTATCACTTGCGTGTGTTACAAAAGATTGTAATTATCTGGCGATTAAAAATAGTGCCCTGAGTTTCTTGCTAGTTTTTCTCAAGGCTCCACGTCAGGGAATTAGCCGAAGGAAAATTTTCCTGACATCATTTTTTCTGGCTTATTCATAATTTATGACCTTCATAAGTGTTACTTTGTAACCTAAATGAATTTTGATTTTGTGTCTGCTCCAAAAAAAAAATACACCAGGATTTTGCGATTGCGCTAAATGAGCGCTGAAAACCTGAGCTTACACACAGGAATACAACTACAGCGCCGTGTGTAGTTATTTAGCCATGGTCTTCTGTAAGATGAAGGTCCTTCCCCAGTCGGGCAACATCGCTTATCTGGTGCTTTAACATTTACCGTTATTAGTTACAGTGATTCAAAGGGGCATTTGAAAAGCTGCCCTAATGATATAACGAGAGCCATAAAAATGATTTATAAGATGATAATTAGGGGAGACAACTGAGTGGTGAAGATGTTAAGTTGCTCGTCGAAAGAAGCGATACTGAGACTTGGCAATGTTGAAGAAAATATTATTTTATCGTTTAAAAGGTTGACACTCAAAGTTACGAGAATAGACAACTTGAAGACTTATTAAAATGAGATTTTAATGTATTTTATAATGCACTCTTTCTTAAATTAAATTTTTAAATTTGTTTAAAAAGACAACTCCCGCACTAGGGAACAAGCTCTGTGTCGCGGGGGACTTTACAAACATACAATTAACGGACACAAATTACACCCAGACTCAGAACAACTCTTTGTGGGTCACACAAAGTTTTTTCCTGTGTGGTAATCGAACCCACAACCTCGTGCACAGCAAGCGCATACTGCGGCCACTGGACTACCAAGGCACTCTTTGATCTGCCTGTCTAGTAGTCGTTGACTGTTGAGCGACTGTTGATTACAAGGGTTCGTTTGGGTTCAAATCACGAGTCGGGCCAAAATATATACTAATAATATTTTCGGGACAACTCACACATCGCTATCTGATCCGAAACTAGGCAGAGCCTGTACTATAGTAACCAGACAACTGATAAACATACTTATATATTTCTAAATACATACATACATACATACACAGGAAAAAACTTTGTGTGACCCACAAAGTTTTTTCCTGTGTGGGAATCGAACCCACAACCTCGTGCACAGCAAGCGCATACTGCGGCCACTGGACTACCAAGGCACTCTTTGATCTGCCTGTCTAGTAGTCGTTGACTGTTGAGCGACTGTTGATTACAAGGGTTCGTTTGGGTTCAAATCACGAGTCGGGCCAAAATATATACTAATAATATTTTCGGGACAACTCACACATCGCTATCTGATCCTAAACTAGGCAGAGCCTGTAGGTACTATGGTAACCAGACAACTGATAAACATACTTATATATTTCTAAATACATACATATTATAGATAAATTACACCCAGACACAAAACAAACATTCGTGCTCATCACATAAAGATTTGTCCTGGGTGGGAATCCAACCCACGACCTCCGGCGTAGCAGTCAGAGTCACCAATAAAGACCAACAGGCCAGTCGATATGAGGTCTTTCTGTCAAGAAATTCACGTTAGGCACGAGTCTTACTCTTAGGCCTGATCTCTCTCCGGTCTTGCCGGATTGCCGTTCTATTGGACTATGACAGTGAAGGAATAATGAGTGCACCTGTGTTTGCGTATACGCTCGTTTTACGCACTTTTTATTTTATACTACATATAAAGGCAAACAAGCATACGGCCTGCCTGATGTTAAGCAGTTACCGTAGTTTGGACGCTTGCAATATCAACTTGCATGTTGCCGACCCATTTTTTTATACTAGAGCTTAAAGGTGGAGTATCCCTAGGATATGAAAACGTTTCATTCAAAATGCATCACGAAGTGAGCGCTGGAGACCTGTGCTCACACACAGAAACACAACTACATCGCTGTGTGCAATTTTTTTTTCTGTAGTCTTCTGTAAGGTGGATGTCCTTACCCAGTCGGGCTTGCTGGCTAATATGGTGCCCTTAGATAGTGTTTAAGAGGGGTCTCTTAAACACTATCTAATCGTTAATAGCAGCTGAAACGCAGTAGGTATATACATATCTATACCTTAAATAATAAAAGCAATTACATTATAAAAGCTTAGTCCAATTAAACCGTACTTGACTACCATAATTGGATGTCAACAAAACGTAAATAATATATTCAACGTTCAAGAAATAATTAAAACTTTGCGAGTCTTTGTTATACCTACTAAGTTTATAAAGTATTTATGGTAAGCAGAAATCGTGTAACCTACTTGTTTATTACATTATATATACTAACTGTTGCCCACGGCTCCGCCCGCGCGGATATCGGTTATCACTATAAAAAGTAGCCTATGTGTTATTCCAGACCATAATCTATCTCTGTGCTAAATTTCATCCAGATCTGTTCAGTAGTTTTTACGTGAAAGAGTACCAAACATCCATCCATACTCACAAACTTTCACATTTTTAATATTAGTAAGGATAACACTATTATGCCTACAGCTTTGCCCGCGTCTTTGTTGTTTATAAAAATATGCTTAAAAAGTACAGGTTTAACGGAAGTTTTATTATCCCAGGGAAATTTCACCATAAAACGGCCGGTTTTTGGTTCAAAAAACGGGAGGCATATATCTAAACTAATATTATAAAGAAGAAAGATTTGATTTTTTTGTTTGTTTTTTACGTTTTAACTCGAAAACTAATCGATCGATTTTTCAAAATTTTATATAGTATAGACTATAGATATAATTTATAATTAATTATTCACAACCACCTTACTAATTCGTAATGGAACTTACCTATGTTGATATTTCAACGAGTAAAGAACACAAGTTTAATAAAAATAAACATTTGTACTAAGATTTTATTATTCTTGTTGAAAGCAACTATTTGCCTTTTATGTACTTCTACTTTTACTACGTAAGAAATAAATTGCTTGCATTACATAGAGAGATATGTAAGCTCATATATTTTTCTCGTGAGACGAAACAGAGCAATGGAAATGGCGAATAAAAATGGAATATGAAAAGTTTTATCTTCAAGAAACGTTTTATTAGTGATGGACGTGTTAGTAGAAAAAGTACAGATTTAAAGTCCTAAAATAAGAGTAGAGGCAGCTAAACTTAAAAGGCGTAGGGCACTTTACAAGTGAGCATGTCCATGTCTTCTTCCTCGCTAGCTCGTAGTCCTATAGAAGGATGAAGGGCCGCGGAGTCCGCCCATTCTTCCGACCTGCGAGACTACCACTTAGCGGGCCCCCACGACGCTTGTGCTTAAGGCTTGTGATATCGCCAACGATCTTGAGCATTTGAGCGAAGCAAACACGATTCTATTCTCTAGGCGAGCGCGGCTATATAAACAGAAGTCCTCTTTGAATGGACGTCTTATTAATTTTTAATAAATTATAATTCAAACTTATTTTAAATATAACATTACCTAATTATAGGTGTATGTTTTCTTCAAATATTGGTAATTTTTCGTATTATTTGATAAAAATTGAAGTCATTAAGTAGTTAAATCTCAATAATTTGGTGCTGATTCGATGATTTTTTACAAACTATTTAGAATTAATATATAATTTATTACAAGACCATATGAAACACATCTTGTAGATACATATTGTAGTTTTTGGCAGTAATTTGTCTATAAATGCCAACAAAAATGGTTTCATTAACACCTCTTTTTTATCATTTTTTGAGAGAGGGGCCTTAACCAACTCACATTATGTGACCTATCTTCATTATTTTAATATAAAATTAATTAAAAAATACCGAAATTGTCCAATAGCTTTTCAATTACAAGCAGCTCTTCTAGGGAAGAACCTTCATGCTATAGAACACCACAGCCAAATAACGCCACACATCACTGTGCAGATGTGTTCCTGTGCGTAAGCATGCGAGTCGTTCCCTAAAGTGAGTATAAATAACGTTTTTGATATCTCAGGTTCGACACCTTGGTGTTACAATATGTAGTAGGCACGCGAGCAGAACTCTAGGTATTGCAAGCGGTCATATATTGGAAGCTGCTTCCCATCAGGTGGGTACGTTTTATTGTCACTATAGAAGCACGTAGGTTTATGAAAAATAGTATAACGTGTCCAAACACTCTCTGAAAACCTTATTAGCAAAAGTATACTAGCTAGTAAAAGCTTTTTCTTTAAATTTTTGTAGGCTTAACTCAGTGAACGCTAAAAACAGGTACAACAAAAAACAATTTTCCGATAAAACAAAAAGTACTTAACATATTTCCTAAAAATATCCGCCGTTTTCATATGCTAAAAGAAATTAAGGAATTTACGCTAAAGGAATAAGGAAACAATATTATATAAGGATCAGAAAAGAAATTGGGGACGGTAGAACGTTAAGGTTATTTTAGAAAATTTCTATTTTAAGAAGCTTATAACGGTGAATAAAATGACTTTATTACTTTCAGTTACATCTTCGTTCTGCCGGCTGTGTTTGATTCCATGTAATAGTCATAACAAAAAACGAGGGTGACCAAGTGCGAAAGTAACCGACTTTCACGCAAGAGGTACGAGTTTGATCCCGGGTGGCAATACCAATGTAAATTTCACTTTGTGGAGTTTATATGTACTAATCAAATGAATAGTGATTTGTCCGTGTGGTGACGGATTAAGCATACAAATGTCACCACCCCTTTTCATCCCGAGTGTGTCGTAAGAGTCGACTAAGGGAGTAAGTCAGGCAGACAATATCCATTGCAAGAGAGGGGAAAACTCGAAACAAAACCCTATACCAACGGGTTGAGATGAGATGGAATCGAATGATTTACCACCTGCTAACGGTGAAGTAAAACATCGTGAGGAAACCCACATGTCTTCGAAGAAATTCTTAAGACATGTTTGATTCACCAACCCGCATTAGGCCAGCGTGTGTAAATTAAGGCCTAAAACCTCTCTGTCTTGATAGAGGAGAGGAGACTCGTGCCCAACACTGGGACATATATGGGTTGCTATTATTTTAATAGTCAGAAAATTATGTGTTCCGTGTGAAAATTCAAACGTCGTTGTCAATGGCTAGATCACCATGCTACTCACACCTGTAGTCAAGATTGTAAAGAATATTATAAACAACATACATCTTATAGTTTTCTCAAAACAATTGTGCCATGATAATAAGTCATCTGTATATTGTTTCTATGCTACAATGTTTTATAATATTTATAACATAGATTGTTTCGCGCATAGGTCTCACGCTCTGGTTCCAGTACAAATTTATTGGGATTGTAATTCTTCTGAAAAATTATATATTTTCATAAGGTTTTTAAACGGTCGGCAACGCGTGAGTGACACCCCTGGTGTTGCAAACGTCCATAGGCTACGGTAACTACTTACCATTAGGCGGGCCGTATACTTGTTTGCCACCTTGGTAGTATAAAAAAAGGTCCTTGTCTTCTAAAGAATATTTTCCTTGGTCTTCACTTCACCGTTGTGTGTAGTTATTTGACTGTTATCTTCTGTAATTTGGAGGTTGCCCTACCTTAGTCTGGGACATTATTATACTTGAATCATATACCATATCATATACAACAATCCCTGACTGATACCCTTGGTGTTGAAAGCGTCCATAGGTTACGGTAACTGCGTAATATCGGGCGAGCCGCATACTTTTTGCCTCCTTTATTTTGTTATGTCCTACTGTTGGCCAAAGGTCTCCCCCATGGTCTTCCACACTTCTCTATTAGATGTCAAATCTACCCAATCCTCCGCAACGGTGCCCAGCTCATCACGCCAGTGTTTGCCTCCTTCACTTCATACTGGTAGTAGTACATATAAAACAAAGTCACTGTCCGCTCTGTCTGTCCCCATGTATGCTTTGTTAGTAAAAACTACGCAACGGATTTTGATGCGGTTTTTTTAAATAGATAAAGTGATTCAACAGGAAGGTTTATATGTATAATACATGCATATTATAGTAGAGAAATCCAGAATAAACCGAAGCAAAGCGAGGGCGGTTCGCTAGTAGTAGTATAATAAAAAATAAATTGTTACTCCGAAGACGATAACTTAAGTAAACAATACTTCTGTTAATGGCCCATTTAAAGGAGTATTACATACAAAATTATGGTTTGCTAGAATGATATATTATAAATAGTTAAAGCCACCAAACTCATTAACATTATATCGCAAGACGTTCACTCTATGTTCGTCACCTAATGGCCTTGGTGTTTCTGAACGAGCTGTTGTTACCGCATATACACATTTATTACTCGTATAGGTAACAACAATAATATCTTAGTGACTAAGAGCGTGCAAGATTAAACTTGTAAATTTATTATAGAGAATTATTTGTTAAACTTGTTAAAAAAAAGACAACTCCCGCACTAGAGAACAAGCTCTTTGTCGCGGGGGACTTTTCAAACATACATACATTTATCGGACACAAATGTGTGTGGCCTGTGTCCTGAAGTGGCCTAAATTTCTTGCTACACATTTTTCTGGCTTATTCATAATTTTTGACCTTCATAAGTGTTATTTTGTTACCTAAATGAATAAATTAAATTTTGAGTTTTCGGGGAATAGATAACAGAATCATCTATAGTCGAAAGATTTATTACACATATGGTCAAAGGGCAATAAATAACTCATTTTGTCGTGTATGCGTGCGTGTCGGCGAATGAAATTGGCTAGCGTGCGCGTGTCGGCAAACATAACTACATGCCACTTACGATATGTTTTGTACACCTTAATGTAACGCGAATGTGTAAAATATATATTGTTTATAGGCTTTAATATGTCTGCTGTTTTGTTTTATTTTAATACTTATCGGGTGGCAAACAGGTTTAGGGCCCGCAGTTACCGTAGCTTATATAGCTTGCAATACCAAAGGTATAACTTGCGTGTTACCGACCCATTTTTGACACCATGATATTAAGATGAAATATCCCTGGTATGGGAAAACGCATCCTAAAATGAGCGCTGGAGATCTGTACTCACTACTATTCACACACAGAAACACAACTACATCGCTGTGTATAGTTATTTAGCAGTGGTAAATGCAATGCAATTTACAGAAAATTGCATTGCATTTAAAGACGCAAATTGCTGACGTAGACCACTCAGCGGCCAAGCTAAAATGGAACTGTCAGTCACTCCGGAGAAGGTGTCGGCAAAAGTAACGACGCAGTAGGTCCCAAACACCAGACAGTGGCCACAGGGTAGACCCAAAATGGCGAGATTACCTTAACGCTTATAAAAAGGATTGGCTTCAATTGATAAAAGATGGGCTATCATGGAAGATGGAAAGGTTAATAGGCTATTAATATTAATAAATTGCATTAAGATTGGAAGAGGTTGAGGCTATAACCTTGCATATTTGTAAGCAGTTGATGGTATTACATCTTAACGGCCCACCTGATGGTATGCACCTACTACATACAATAACAGATTGCCACTTTGTAAAAAAGGAAAATATTGGCCCTCCTTCTTTCTTCTTTTTTTTTTCTTTTCTTTTTATATTCGTATAAAGATTGAAGTCGGTGCCAAGCTAAGCACCGACTTCAATTTGTGTTCGGTTATTTTTAGCTTTTTGAAGTCGGTTTAATTTTTTTCTATTTTTTTTTATTTTTCTAGTTTTAGTAAAAATATACATATGAATAACATTGTTAATTCCTATTTGAGGGTTACCCTTGATTGCCCTTGGATTTCATAATGAGATCCTGACTTGGTGCCAATAGGACTACTTCAAGAGTATACTCTTTCAAATAAAAAATGTTTTTTTTAGAGTCGGTCCACAAATGATAAGATATCAAAACATAAAAAAAATACATACAGTCGAATATGTTCGACTGTATGTATTTTTGTTTTAATTATGTCTTTTTAACTTTAAAAAATGTTCCTTTTTCGAAGTTAAAAAAACAATCGCCCGGCGCGGCGGACGGTGGAAACGACGAGGAAAAGGCCCGACTGGTCCCGGCACGGTGTAACGTGAATGCTTGGTCCGACCGGATCCGAGAATTGAACCCAGGATCTAACTATCTCGTCTGGAAACTTTGGCGCGTGAAAAGTGAGGCTGACATTAAATATTCAATGATAATAATAGCTATATTAATTATTATTGATCCATAACAGCAGCTTAATTTTAACAGGACGGTCTTCATTAAGAACAATTTATAAGGGTCGTAAAAGCACTCAGGCCAGGCAAAGGTTAAGCCATCTTAATTTAGATGGTTTCATGGACCTAACAAACTTATGTGGGCTCTAGGTTAAACTTTATTAATTAAGAATCTGACAGGTATATATGAAAGGGACCATTTTGCTCAAAAGGGGTTTGCTATGAGCGTAAGTAATCCTTCTAATACTTTTAAGAGAGGTAGGGCACCATATTAGCGAGCAATCCCGACTGGGGAAGGACCTCCATCTTGTAAAGTGGAGGTATGTGTGGAGCGGTGTAGTTGTGTTCCTGAGTGTGAATACCAGCGCTCATTTAGGGATGCGTTTTGAAAGAAACTTCCTCCTACGCCAGGGGTACTTCCATCTTAAAGCCAAACTAGGAAAGACCAGTATGGCTTGTCAGCAGGTGAACTTATGTTCGTGTGTGTAGATATCCAAGTATCACTAAATCTGGGTTATACTATTTTTTGATGACGGGCCCTTCGAAGCACGGAGCCGTTCAAATGAAAAACCACATTTCAGTCAGTAACCGCGGCCTCGGCATCTCGTTTACAGATTAGCGAGATTTTAATAAAAGACTCAGAGAACATATGGGAGATTTTTCAAACCGTTTGGAAATCACACAGCACCACTCGGTGCATAAGTATTGACAAGTCGATCCCGACTGTTAACAGTGGTTAGATTACTACGGAGACCTTAATATGGGCGATCTAAATAACTCTGTAACCAGGTTGTGAACTAAACAAACGATAAGAAAAAGAAAATTGACAATGCGAACATATTTCGTTCTGTGGTGACCACCGATACGGCCAAGCAATCAATCTCCGTTTTTCGACCTTTGACAGTTATTAAATATTTTTAGCATGCAATATGCAATTAGCTCGAATATACTTAAATATTTCTACAAATTAAAACAATGGAAAAAGTCGAGCCCGGAGCAGGATTCCAACCTGCGCAAGCAAGACATAAATAAGCGATGGACAAATTCGAACTCCGGTGTAGGAGCTTGGATGGCACAAATGGTAGCTGCGCGCTTTGATAGTCATTAAGTCATTTTTATTGTTTTATCCCAGTGACATTTTGACCTTGCCCTGAGTCATCATCATTACGAACAGTGATTATCTGTTGCAGTTGCACATGCTCGTGATTAGCGCCTCCAATGCCATATGGAATAGGTACAGTTACTTACAGCAGCAGTAGAGACATCCAAATTATTTTGACTGCACGAAGTTTTGATGGCATTGGATTAAAAGTTTGATTCCCACACGGAAGAATACTTAGAATTCATGATTTTTACGGTATTCGTGAATGGTTTGTAAAGTCTTCCACGACACAAGGCCTGCTCCTGGTGCTGGAGATTTCTTATTTTATAAACAAAATATAAATTACCTCAAACTTGGCAAAATAATAATAAATATCACACTTGTTATCCCGAACGAGTATGCAGAAAGCCATTAAATATACTACATAAGGTTTAATACTTTAAATGTTAATTTAAGTCATATATTTAAAGCATTGAGGAAAAAGTTGAGCCCGGAGCAGGATTTGAATTTGCGCCTCTCGGGTTTCGGCTCAGCGAAATACCATTTGTGCCATCCGAGCTCCTACTCCCGAGTTCAAATTTGTTAAATATATTTGAGCTAATTGCATAGCAAAAATGCTAAAAATATTTTATAATTTCATCATATAAGATTGTCAAAATATTTTAAAAGTTATTTGGTATTGATTTATGATGATAACTGTACCACAATCAAACTAAATAACACAGTATGACTAAGCAGTAGGCACCTACATGCAACATTAATAGGCTCTAAGTGTGAAAGGTTAAGTAATTTATGTTTAAATGCTACCATAACGTTAGTTATCTATACAGTTAGATCTTTATATTCACAGAACTTTAAAACTTTACGCAAAAAATAATGTTTCTCTTTTACTGCTATATTAGGTGATATACAAATAGACTGATGGTAAGCAGTGACCGTAGTCTATCCAGACGCTTGCAATGTGTGAGGCATCACTCGCGTGTTGCCGGCTCAAAAACTATAGTTTGATTGCCTTGGTGGTCCAGTGGCCGCGGTATGCGCCTGCTGTGCACGAGGTTGGGGGGTTCGATTCCCACACAGGACAAAACTTTGTGTGACCCACAAAGAATTGTTCTGAGCCTGGGTGAAATTTGTGTCCGTTAATTTGTATGTTTGTTAAGTCCCCCGCGACACAGAGCTTGTTCTCTAGTGCGGGAGTTGTCTTTCAGATAATAGTTATCTTTTAATAGTGTTTTAGGTAACCCTAAAATAGTTTTTATTAAAACGCATTCCTTAATAAGCACTGAAGGCCTGCACTGTACCCACGCGATGAATAAAACTAACTAAAAATCCCAATAAATATACACTGCTGTGTCTAGTTATTTGGCTGTGACCTTTTATAAGGTGGTGGTTCTTCCCCACTCTGGCTTGCTGGCTAGTATGGTGCCCTACCTTTCTTAACTTTGACATTATGAGCTGCGGGTTTTTAATGGTAACAAAGAATCTGCAGCTCCTAAAATAAGAACACAGAAATGCTGCAAGCGTTCATAGGCTACGGTAACTGCTTACCATCAGACTAGCCGTATGCTCGCATGTCTCTTCAGTACTTAGTATAAAAGGAATATATCTGTTACTACTGTTCAGTCGGAACACAATCAATTTCTTCGACCAAAATAGTCAGTGTTGTAGCACCGACCCTCTCGGGCTCATTATTAATTGAAGCCTCTTAACAACTACCGATAGTAATTGAAGAGGAGTTCCAATCAATTACGTCTTACCGTTGTGGTCGATATACATTAGTAGTTGTAATTGTAACTAAAGATAAACTTTTTTTTTATACTACCAAGGTGGCAAACAAGTAGACGGCCCGCCTGATGGTAAGCAGTTACCGTAGCCTATGGACGTTTGCAACACCAGGGGTGTCACTCACGCGTTGCCGACCCTTTAAAAACCTTATAACTCCTTTCTTGAAGAACCCCATGCTATAGTCTCTTGGGAAAACCTCGGCAGGGAGCTCATTCCACAACCTTATCGTACGTGGTAAGATATTCCTCTGGAATCTTTACGGTATGGCATGTTTGAGGTGCAAGGATGTGAGGATGAACTTACTGTAAATAGGCTATTAAGCCTATTTACAGTAAGTTCATAATTACTTCTTTGTTACTCTCATTAGAGAGTAACAAAGAAGTAATTAGGTGGCAATCAAGCATACAGACTGTCTGGCCGTATCCTATAGATGCTTGCAAATACCTTCCCGGGGTATTTTATTAAGAATGAACCAGGGTTTTGTGAGGAAGTATCTCTGCGATAGGAAACCGTTTCTTTAAAAACGCATCCCAAAATGAGTACTGGAGACCTGTAAATTTTTTAAATAACGGTTTCTGTGTGTGTTCAATTACCTAAACATTTTTGACCTTAACTCAAATTTGGTTTTGAGTTAAAGTTAAGTTGAGTTTGCTATAAAATGTAGCTATTTAATGTTTATGTAATAAAATTTATTTGAAAGAAGGCTTACATAATAACAAATCATTTATAGAAACAAAATTACACAACAAAACAAATTGCCAAAAAAAGAGTAAAGTAAACGCTAAACGTAAAGTAAAGAGAAATAATTGAAATAACAAAAAATTTAAAACCTTTAATACGTACCCATAGTAATAGACTAATAGTTCTCTTGCAAATCAGTAACCATGCCTAAAATGATATGAATGAAGGTGAAACAAAAATTCCACCATTATTAGACCCGCTGTACATTCGGCATTGAGGTTAAACATTGTACAAACAGCTCTCGACCATCAGTTTGAATTTTTTATCGACGTGTGGATAATCTCACAAGTCCTGACAACCTCTCCTTTACTGTGTTGGGCGAAATGGTGAAATATTTACAAGTTGTGTACGCAATTTAAATTGCGGTAGGACCTTTCCAATAGATGTAAGGTCGTATGTAAGGTGTAGAACTCATTGAATAGATATAGCACTGAACAAAAGACAATAAAAAAAGGATGTTAGAGGATGGTAAAAAGACAACAACCGCGCTAGGTTACAAGCCCTGTATCGTAATGGACTTCAAAAACACAATTTACGTTTAAATATTTAAAGTAATGTGGAAAAGTGGACCAGCCCGGAGCAGGATTTGAACCTGCGCCTCTCGGGTTGAAACAATTTACAGACACAAAGTATACTCAGACTGGGAACATTTAATAAATTACACGAAATATTGCCCAGAGTGGGAATCGAATCACCAGTAAACGGCGAAGTAACCACTCAAGCCACTAAACAAACCGTGCATTCGCAGTTGATTGCATCACCACAATTTAAGTTTAAGGACACTTTTGTGAGCGAAATTTTGGGCTAACAATAGAACAGTAAAATATCTAAATAGTTTGAAATTGGAGACAGTTGCATCATACTTTTGAAACAATTAATGAAAGCTAATATTAGATAAAACAAGATATGAACACCATGGGAAAGATTTAACTATCTAGATGATGGAACGACAAATATCTGTCAGAATATAAGAAACTATAAATGTGTGATTCATTGTCTTAATGAATATAACAAACTAGCAGCTTTTAGCTTAAGTTCATTGTATGTACTTAGAAATTAATGAAAGAAGATCTTTTAAACTTTAGAGAAAGTCTAAATAAATATCACTATTAGTAAATTATTTTTGTTAGTGGGATAATTCTACCAGCAGTCTTCTTCTACTGTAACCCCTGTAAGACAGAATTAAAATCTAGTGATGACCTGGAAAAATTGGACCCGCAACGAATTTAATCAGATGTACGATAAAAGTGTTTAGAAATTTAAATGTATCTAGTGCTTCTGATTTATGAAATTTTTGGTACTTGGAATATCTCATAATATCAAATGGAATTTTGGGTAAATAACTAAGTAACTATGTGTAATTAAACATGTACGTATACATTTTTAAATGAGACATCTAAGTGATTCATCAATAAATATATAAGCTTGACCACTATGACGACTCTGAAACAATGATGACGAATCTTTGAAGGACATTATTTTATCACCATCATCGTCAAGATTCAATAACAACTTTATTACCATAACCTTACCGGCACAGATCCCTTTTGGTTTTAAAGTTATTTTTTACAAATACGTTTAGATTGTGGGTTTTCTAAACGTTAAGGAAAACATAGTTATCTCTGATTTAAACTCTGCTAAAATAACTATCAGCTATTCAAGTAATCTAGAAAATCAGATGCAATTAGAAGAATGAATGACTTCGTGAAGATGGAAATAAATACAAAAGCCTCATTTTATAATAAAGGAAAGAATATTATAATCATAAGTTAGTCAAACAACCAATATTCTTCCGCAAACAGTAGATGACATTGACCAGATTTATAAAATAAATACCAGTAAAATTCCCTAAACAATCATAATACAGTCAGAATACAACCTCGATATACTGATGAGTGGTGGCTCACCACATCTTAGACTAAACGCGTTAATTGGATTACAAGGAAACTGTGTCATGCATCATGTGTCGTTAGTCACATAATTATTGCTGCGGTTGACAGTACGTGTGTACACGTGTTATAACGAAAGAGGTATTGATTTTTGTACTCTCAGGAGAACGAAAAGGAAAAGCTGGGACAAAATTCTTTACGATGTTGGATGTTTCTCATGAATTGCTATAAAAATAATCCAAAACATGAAAGAAATTCGTTGGAAAAAGATTGGGTTTACCAACTGAGCTTTAAGCATCGAATGTTTTATTAGATTTGAAAGGCAGGTCTTTGATTGATTGCTTTCGATTGGAAAGTATCGGAATCCGACAATTTCTATCAGATGAACAATACTAATACTTGTATATTAATTTTGTTTTGTTGCCATTATACAGGCTCTGCATAGTTTCGGCTCAAATGGCCTTGTGAGTTGTCCCATAATATTATATTAATATTGCTGGTATTTTTAAGGCATTCAAGTTTGTTGTCGGAAAAATCTGATATTGAAATTTATTTTGATTACATTTCCAGGAAAAATACCTATAGCTTAGTATGAGTTAAAGTCCGTACTTAACATAATAAAAACCATTAAATCAGTTAATAGTGAAGATTAGGTGAAATGATAAGTGGACCCAAGAATATATATCGTTTATGACACGAATAAGTTTGTACCCTACTACTACAATTTCTTCAAAATATACCGTACATTTTCTACGACCTTGGTTTACATCGGAAGGGTGTATTAAAATGTAAAGGTGACGCAAGCTCACTTTAAAACAAGCGAAAATTTGGTCTGCTCGCCGAGATTACGGCTTGTTTAAAGCCAGCAAAAGGGACACCTAACGACCTCAAAATTTTGGACTGGCATAATTAAACGTAAGTTAATTTTTCTGAGATTCTCAGTTAAAAACATATGACTACCAACATATAATTATTTGACTGATTGATTTATCCGTGCAGAGTTTATCTTTTGGAGCTAGAAACTTGCAATTTTGCACATTGGTTCCTTAAATACCGTAAGTGAACACTACGAAAGGCTTATTGGAAGTGTAATCCTTAAACGTGAAAAAATTGTTCATCCCAGGCTAACTTAAGGCAGGCCGCTCATCACTTATTAAATTTTGATATCTAATAGTAAACTTGATTACCTAAAGCTCGCCTTTGTACATAATGTTATTAATACCTATGTAATACTTTCTGTATTTCTCTTGTGTACATTAAAGAATAAAAGAAATAAAATAAACAAAATAAGTTTTGCAAAATGTAAACAATCTGCGTGCATGACCTCGAATGTAATTACTTAGATACATGCTGCTCACGCAGTATTAAAGTTGCTTCTTTTCTTTAAAAAAAATACACAACGGCCATGGTTACTTTGCCTAATCTTATCAATGTTCTTCAGACTAAAAATCTTCCTCGTAAAGTCAAAGACTTGATAAATATTCCGAAAATTGTAATTGAAATTTGACACTATTATTAAACATGATAAGCTCCAAATTGAAAACAAGCCTCCTATCTAAAAGTAAAGTAAAACATTCTTAAGCCAAGATAAAAGGAGCCGTTAAGTTGGTGAAATACGACCCTCATACCAGTCACAAGTCTGACTTCATTTCTAATTAAACTTATACATCCTGTTTCATCCTTGTCATTTATACTTAACATCTAACATCACAAAGTAGACTCATTTTTTAATCTTAATAATATCTTCAAAGGCAACTGCCACATAATCAACCATTATGTCGTAGGGGAGTTTACAAACATACAATTCATAGAACAAAATGTTCTGTGATACAATTGATAGATACAAAGTACATCCCAGATTTATTACCATATCTTATATATTTTACCCATATTATTGTAAATGTTACTTACGTAACAGTAACATGTACAAAAATATGCGAGGATCGAACTCAGAAGACGCTACGCAGCGGTAAATGGCGCGAAAACAACCGAACAGTCAATAAAATTTTAAAAATATATAATAAGCTGTAAGTACTTTTTACGTCTATTCAAAACATAAAGAGAAAGCAGTTTCCTACGTCTTCGGGTTTTACAGAAAATTTATTCAAGATCTACCAATTCCAACTTCGGCATTTATTTTTAAACTTTTCCCTTTTCTCCTTATGAACCGCGAGCGTTTATTGTTTCATTCCAATTTATATTTTGTTCCAGAGTTTGGTGTAATGTGAAAACGGTTGATAATGGCTGTGTCTGACTGACTGCTTAATGGTCGTGCTTATCTTGAAAGTTTCCAACTGAGAAATGTTACAATGTTTACGAAGGCAGAAACAATCTATCAAGTTAACATGCTAAGACTTTAGTACAATCAGAGTATATGTAATAATATTCTGTTCATATTTGAGAGAGGATTCTGTTGAAAATTTTGATCTCACTAGAAGATCAGAATTTTAAATTATTACATTTCGTAGACAGAGGTACGTACTAGGCCCCATAAATTATTCTGGGCAGACACTGCTAATAACGGTGAGTCCGTCTTGTTCAGACCACGATATTTGCTTGAAATTATGTTTATCGCTGGTGGCGTCATCCTAGATTCAATTTCAGGGTACGGTAAAATGTCCTCGCTCTCTTTTACTTGGGTACATACGTCTGCTTGGTCTTACCGGGTCAAATAAGTGATGCTATGTTATAATGAATTTTAGGCAAGGTTTTAGGTATGTTCGTTTCCACGATCTTTCTGTAAACAAATAATAACTGTCCCAAATTGGCTACTATTTCGTAATTCCTCATAATCATTATAAAAGCCTTTCTAAGGATTTCAATAGCATCCGTGCTTGATCCATCCTGGTTCATCGGTTGCCCGAAGCTTTTATTAGGTCATCGGTCCACCTTCTTGCAGTTTGTAATTTATATTGTTAAAACATTAAATTGTTTTAATGTCTTTTTTATTTAAACTAAAATTATACTTTATAGGTACTTCAACGTTTATATACAAATAAAAGCCTCCACAAGTTACTGAAGTAAATTGAAATCCCCATTCATTGCGCGACGCGCAAAATGAAAGTCGTCAATTTACAACAACTTAGGAACATTAATGCGAACCTGATGTAAATGGGTGATCTAAAAGAGGTATTACAATTAAATTTTACTCTCAAAATCGAGAAATATAAATAAAATACTCTACTCAGTATTATAAACGTAAATATGTTGAAGTATTTTACAATGAAACTTGACACACACATAACGTTTGGTGAATTCTTTTAACTTTCGAAAGCGGAATAACACGCAGGCAAATCAAATCAGAACCCACAAAAGGACTGATCAAAGATAAAAAAGAGAGATTTGTTTTCAGATACTTAATGCAAAAATTTAAAGGCACACAGAGAGGAATGACACGTTTATCTTCAGTGAGTTGATCAGGCTTAACATACATTATTTTACTACTAATAAACATAAAGCAAATGTCTGACCTTAGAATAGGTATACTAAAATTTACATACTTAGGAAGTATGTAAATTCTTCTAAATCCTAAGTATGTAAATTTTAGTATACCTATTCTAAACGAAACAGTTTTAACAAAGTTTACCGTGAGTACCCTATAAGAATTTTGATCTTACACCAAACGCTGTGAACTGTGAACTCTCGTGGGACTTAAACCTGACCCTTTCTGTACCCACTGATGTTATCTATGCGTCAAACACACCGTACATTAAGGTACTATGTAATCTATTACAGCAAAGAACTGTACTACTTATTACATTTAATTAAAATAATAATTCATGCGTTAAGCTAAGCTTCCTTCATTATTTATAATTTACAAGCGTAGACAGTATAGGGCAGTTTGCGTTCCACCATCGGCCATAGACGTGCCCTGATGGATCCTGATTTACTTCTTTTGCCATGCAAATACTTAACAAGAACCTCAGCCACTCCATGTCGCTATATAATTGAAATCTTTTGTATTTTTTTTTAAGTTTTATATTTGGCCGCTGAACGTTTTGCATACCTTCCAGATGATTAATTTAATTTTAATACACGACTACATATATTTCTGGTGTCAGGGTAATCATTCTCACATGTCTCATTCAACTTGCTTCGTACTGTGCCATTGAAGATACATTTTTTTCAGATTATGATCGTATTTTACAATGACCTTCTTGTTAAAGATTTTTTCAAAAGAAGAAATTTAAGGCTTGTACTTGAAGAGATGCCTCTGGTGCTTCATAATAGAACTTCATATCAAATATAGTTAGTTCATTTTCTAACACAGAAATAACATAGAAAAGGACACACGTACAATTATTTTATAGGTAGTAAAAGAAACGTACCGGGTGTCCATTAAACAAGTTTTAAAAGTAGATGGAAAGATATAGACGAGTCGTTTCGACTCATAAATTTTGATGGCCCTATAACTTATGCAGTAATAATGTCGTAAATTATGATCGATATGAAAATCGTCTGTCTATTGTAGATATCCATTGAGGTAAAGTAAAAAAGTAAACTGCCACTGAAAGAAAATTTTGCACAACCTTTTCTAAGGTTAAATAGGTACCGCTAAAAAACAGATTTATCGACATCACTATGGAAAACAAAAATAATTTCACCAAATCAAAATTGCGGGCTATAAAGTGATCCGACAATTCGATAAAAGTTGTGGCCAGCCGATGGACAAGCCCAGCTCAATACCTACTGTGGAATTCCTTGCTTATTTCCATCAATCGACATCTCGTCTAAGATGATAATGATGATTAAATCGCAAAGCTTGTTACATAGTATCACATTTTTTCCTCGAATAAGTATGCAGAGGCGTATCACGCCTACGTTTAGCTAATTAATGTCCTATGTAATAGTGAGAATACTCCAAAAGGTTCCTTTTGCTATATATATTCTCTATTTAGGAGTGGTAAGGCACCATACAACCGAGCAAGCCCGACTAGGTAAGAACCTTACAGAAATTATGTAGATGTGTTCTTATGCATGAATCTTTTCTTCTCTATCTTTATTTTATCTTGTCATGAATGCTTATTTAAGGATCCGCAATGTCCGTAAATATCTTAACAAAGACTTCCTCAACAAGTTAGTTAAAAGATTCTGTTGCTATAACTTCACGATTGCATACAACCTGTTTAGTCAGAGCGCACGTTGCTTACGCAATAGATGCTAACAGTTAAGGTCGACCAGTCTTAGGTATTTGTACAAACTATTTCCAATTATAATAACCCTTATGTCAATGACTTAAGGTTCATTTTGTATATTACGATCACAGTTATCTTGTGTTTAGTAGTGTATTTTATGCTGTTTACGTGACTCACGAGTAAACTGCGAATGTAGTATGTCAACTCTGAGTTGGACATATATGAGTAGCAAGTAGAGAAAGTGATTTGACAGTTTAAAGCTTAAAAATATACTTTAATTTAAGAGCGTTAAAGTCCATTTTTAAATAATTTCAAATATAAATTTCCTTTAAAATTTAATTCGAATTATTTTTAAGAGATCATACCTAACCGAATTCTGAATAAAAGAATCTGATATTTATTCAGTTTACAAGTTGAATTTTCAATGATTGTTTGTCAGCTGGAGTCTACTTTTATTATTTGGATAACCGATATTTCGGAATCCTAATATCAGGCTCTCGTTTTATAATCGATTTCTTGTCGAACAGTAATCGGATCAGTGTCCGAAACTGCAAGTTTAAGTTATTCAAAATCATTTTTGTATTAACGTCCAAATTTATATCTATACTAATATTATAAAGCTCAAGAGTTTGTTTGTTTGGTTGAACGCGCTAATCTCAGAAAGTACTAGTTCGATTAGAAAAAATCTTTTTTGTTGAATTGTGCATTTATCCAGAAAGGCTATAGGCTATATAACATCACGCTACGATCAATAGGAGCGGCGCAGTAGTGAGATGTTGCAAAATCGGGGAAAATATTCCAAATTATCACGCGGACGAAGTCGCGGGCGACCCCTTAGTTACTAAATTCGATACATAGTATAAATATATTTTTTTTTTGTCTATTATATTATTATACATACACACACACACAAACTAGTACCAAATTTGGAATCACTTTCTATGGATTAATATTGTTTCGTGTAGGAATCAATCTCACAACACTCGACAGACGAATAAGTTCGTAAGAAATCCTTTATTTCATTAATAGACTTGTTATTATAATTACGTAAGTATGCATATTGTCATATTCCATAGTTTTTAACGACAGCTCCCGCACTTGGGAACAAGCCCTGTGTCGCATAGGAATTTGTGTCCGTGGATTATGTGTTTGCAAAGACAAACACTCAATTCAAGGACAAATTACACTCAGACTCGAAACAAACATTTTTGAATTACACAAAGTTTTGTCCTGTTTGGGAATCGAACCCACGACCTTCGGCTTAGCAGTCTGTGTCACTGAGCACTAGACCTACAGGCCAGTCACAACCTACATACGATCAGATTATATAATTACAACATAATAAATAACATTGGAAATAATACTTACTACTTTGATCAGGCTTCATATCAAATTGATAAATATATATAGAGTAAGTACCTGCGGCAAGGAATCCTTCTGAACCGAAATTAGATCAAAGAAGAACCCAATTCGTTGTAATTCAGTTTTATTTATAAAATCTTATTCATAGAAAACCTTTATTGATTAAATTGAAAGAGAATTTCAGTAAAATAAGAGCATTAACAACCTATTTCCAGAATATCTTAACTTTGTAAGTATTCCAGATCTCATCAGATACCCGACAATTTTCTTTTGTTTAACAAGAATCGTGAATTTAAAATAGACATCACAAAGAAATTAGAGAGAGTTAGGGTATATAAGCGAGCAAGCCCGACTGGCGTAGGAGAACACCACAGCCAAATACACACAGCGCTATAGTTGTATAACACAATATTTAGCAAAATGATTTAAATATTTTTTTTTTTTTAAATAATGAGGATTTGGGTGTATGAATAAGTTCCTAGCACCTCATTTAAAGAAACTTTATCCTATCCAAGAGATATGCCATCATTGAACTTTGAAGATTTTTTTTTGGATCAGCCACACGCTAATTATGCCCCGGGTTTTGCAAGCGTATATAAGCTACGGTAACTACTTACCACCAGACAGGCCATATGACTATTTGCCACGTAAAAAGTAAAAAATCAAATTTTCGTGACATTCCAGATATCGTCCACAATAGTATCACAGACAATTCTCCTTTGTTCAAAAGAATTCTGAATTTCAGCAAAAATCTCAATATTAATCCGCAGATATCTTTTACATAATGAGACCGAGATTCATTTTCGTTAATAAAATGCTCTTCAGAAGGGTAAAATGGGCGGCAAAATCCTTCTCTTTGTCTTAAGATAATGCTTGCGTATCGATTGGGTGTTCATACTGTACGTCATTAACGCGTTAAGTAGGTTAGGATGGGTGCCTAAAGTATGCGTAAAATGTTGGAGATTAAAAAGGGAAAAGTACTGTTTGAAAATTTATACAATAATCATTATATGGTGCTTTATTCTCAGATTTGTTTGCGATATTACATTACTCTCTGCGTCGTAAGGCTTACTTCTAGGCCCCATCTAAAAATCTTGCGCTGCGGCATTTTTCGATCGAAGATCGTTCTTATGACTGCGTAGTGGTATTTCATCGAAGCGTCTCCTTTTTGGAGTTAAAAGTCGACTTTTAACGTCACTTTTAACATAGTCTCACGATCTAAATAACTCTGTCACCAGGTTGGCCACTAACCAAACGATAAAAAGAATAAGAAAAACTGCGTAGTCAAACCTAAGAATGTAGGTAGATATGCAAAGGATAAAGGGAGATCGATAAAACTGGCTACGGCTTCACTTATATGCGAGAATATCTGAAGCACCACTTTATAGCTGTTTTAATATATTGTTAAAGTTATAACAGCTTAAATTTATTAATATAAAGTTTATAATATCTAGCAATAAAACTAGATCTGTGGTACTGGGGTTTTGGAAACTTATGTAGCGAGCTTATAGGTGAGTACGCAAAAATCGTTCTTATTGTAAAGGTTTTTCGACTGCTGCACTAAATAAATTCCCTGTATTGAGGTTCTACAAAATGACGGACGCAGAGAACAAATAAGTCTCAAGCAATACCCTGTTTGGAAAAAGTATAAAATAAAATATACTACTAGTATTTATAATGCGGTGGTGGCTGAATGGGAAAGTAACCGACTTGCACGCAAGAGGTGCGAGTTCGATCCCCGGCAGTACCAATGTAAATTTCATTTTGTGGAGTTTATATGTACGAATCAAATGATTCGCCATCTGCTAACGGTGAAGGAAAAACATCGTGAGGAAACCCACACGTCTTAGAAGAAATTCTAAAGACATGTCAGATTCACCAACCCGCATTAAGCCAGCGTGTGTGAATTAAGGCTTAAACCCTCTCTCTCTCTTGATTGAGGAGAGGAGACCCGTGCCCAGCAGTGGGACATATATGGGTTGCTATTATTATATATTATTATTTATAATGAAGAAGAGCTTATAAGCTATTTTGTAAGTAATATCCTTATAAAGTTCTAGGTAAAAAGCATTCAAAGATATTCCTTGAAAACTCATTTCGTAGTAGCTCAGTAGATTAATTAAATCATTTTCATTCCTGCTTTGAAGGTTTTCACGGCAAGTTTTTCCATTTAGATTTCAATATCGGATTACAATAAAATTATAGAACATTTTCATGGAAAATTTTAATTGGAGAGCTGTACCAGCGGGCGAAATTAACTTTTATTTTTAATCATGTTTGGATCTACTTCTTCTGAAATGATTTTATTTATCTCTAGGCTCCTACTTATTAGAAATACATGTAGACTATAGTTTAATAAACTAGTTAAACGCTGACAAGAATAAAATGAAAAGAGTGAGGAAATTTATCTTACGCTTTGGGTATTTTTACCCAAAGCGTAAATAAAAACTAGAATTGAATTTAAAGAATTACTTAGAACTACTCAACAGTAAGTTAGTTAAAATCTCCCTAATAATATCGTTTTCAGGGTTTCGTATCTCAAAAGGAAAAAACGGAACCCTTATAGGCAAGAAAGAAAGAAAGAAAAAGTCTTTAATTGGCACATAATTACACACGAAAACAACTTAAATTACTAGCTTATATAAATAAATAACTTTATAGTGCCAATATGGTCAACAGCTCAGCATAATGCGAAGTATCTACAAAGGTACTCCGCGCTGATTTTCAGCTGCAACCCAAAGGACGTGGAATTAATCATTTAATGTAATGTAAATAATGTTTTTTTTTTATCAATTAATAAGAGATTATAATAATATAGTGTTATATAAACAGCATATAATTACAGTAAAGATAAATTAATTAAATATTATAATATAATTAATAATAAAATTGATTATGATAGATGATGATACATATAAATTATTTATTTAAAACAAAAAAAAAATAATTAAGTAATAATAAATCTATTTCGACACTCGCAAGGCAATCAAAACCTACAAGGTACTTCCTATGAACTCAGAATCTTAAAATTTGGTACGAAGCAACGTCTTATAGCACAGTTATAGGAAAAATTGCGAAAACCGTAAATTTTTATTTACATCATATAATAAAAATACAAAAATCCAGGTTTGTAAGGAACCCTCGGTGTGCGAGTCCGACTCGTACTTGGCCGGTTTTTTTTTTCATGAAACCACTCCCGTGATTTCACGTTATAATTATGTTGTGTAATTCTGCAGCAGCTACTCTCTGAAATGTATCCGATAGTACAGCGACCTTACAACGGCTTTTCAAGCTTTCATGGACTAAGTAACTTGGGCAGTATTCTCATTTTACGACTAAAGATTTAGTGAATGAATCTCTGACTCTCAAACGAAATCTCTAAATGTTCAGCATTTAGACAAATCGCAATCAAAATTTATCCATACTTATAATAACGATGAAAAGTTTGATTGAGCAAGCAAATTTCTGGAACTACCAGATTACAGAAATACTTTTTCCACTTTATAGCTCATTTATAGAATAATGTAATTATATATTATTATACGCTATAACGCAAAGGAATCATGGCAGTAACAATCAATGTGACATAGTACGAAATGGGTGAACGGCATATAAGGTACATCCAGCGTAAATGTTCCATTGCGGTCTCCGCTCCTCTATTAAAACACGGTAGCTTAACGGGTTGGTGGATCAGACATGCCTTCACAATTACTTTGAAATATCTACGTATATATAAAAATGAATGCAAATTTCACTTGATCGTGCTATAAGTTGAGAACGATTACCGATTCCACTATTTTTTTCACAGTATTCTTTTACTTTGTATAAGGTTCTTACGAGACAAAAAAAACATTTGCTCATAAATATAAAGAAAAACAACTATCACCGAACACATTAAAATAAAATAAAAGTAAAAAATATATTAAAAACATTGTTATTACCTATAACATTTTAGAAATTGAGAGCAACTCAATTTCTCTGGCATTCCATTATCAGATCCTGACTTGGTGCCAATGGGACCACCTTAGAGTATACTCTTCCAAATAAAAAAAATACATACAGTCGAACATAGAATCCTCCATTTTTGAAGTCGGTTTATAAACAAAATTTAAAATTACATGTCGCGCTTCGCGTAACGAGTCCAACTCAATTTGTGCTAGTAATCCGAGGAACTCGTATATGGTTCCCGAGTATAATTACAACCAATCTTAATAAACGCCCAGTATGGGCAGGTGTGAAAAATTAACCGCACTCGACCTTTTTATTACTGCAGAGCGTTTCGAACAGCTGTTGGCTTTGTGGCCAGGAAATGTACATTGCTTTCTATTAGAGATGATTTAATGAATCTGATTCTGAGCACGATAGAGTTCGTTCTGAATAAGTCTGGATAAAAGTGTGGGGTTTGGTGGTATTATAGTTGTAAGTGCACTAACAAATTATGGATTGTTTTTATCTGATTTAAATAAATAATAATAATTAAGTTTTTTATTATCTGTCATATCATACGGTACTTAAATAAAGTATCAAAGGGATGTTGTTAAGCTTGGATTGAGACGTAAAGGTACGGCAAGATTTTCCGTTCGAATTTCAACAACAGAAAAAATATGTACAAGAATCCCATACGGTTGGTGAGTCACCATACAATTGTTTAACATAGCACCAAAGAAAAGCTTCTCAAAAATCGAATATCTTGCTCATGACAAGCATGGTAATACGGCCAATGTCTCCCTAGAGAGAAAACCCTCCTCACAGAGTAGCAGAAATTTATGCACTGACAACATTATGACTACAGATTTTGATACTTTCGCTGACATACAGTGGTAAAGTATCAAGAATTATTATAAGTATATTTTATTGTTCATGGAATACAAAAGTTTGCAAATAAGATCTCACGTTAAGTAATACGGACGCAAAAATTCTGACAATGACAGTCTCACAATAAAACCATCGACCCGTTATTAACAGGAACCAAAAAAGTTCTATTGTTGACGCATATTATTCTGTAAAATCTAAGACAGGAGAATGGCTATGTATGTTATGATACCCGTGACTTCACACACTGATCCTATGACAATGCTAGGGCCATGTAATATTGTGAAAAAAAGACAACCAGAAAATAAGTATAAGCCAACGTTATTTTATTTACAAAATTTATTACTTCATCTTGTTGGGGACTGTACTTGCGGCTCTTTTCAATCTTTTGTACAGTAGCATTTAGTACATGTGGGGTACCACACAAGTGGGCAAGCCCCACTGACTAAGATCTACGGCTAGACTAAAACCACAGACAAATACCATCCACAGCGGTATATGGAATAAAATTAAAGAGTTGCTTCAATTTCCCTAGGATCCCATTTTCAAATTCTGACCTTACGACAATGGGACTAATTAGAAAGTCTTATTTAAACAAAAAAAGAATTGTCTTCGTGTAATCGAGACACATTATATTATTATATTGTGACGCATTGTAAACATCCTTCTTTTTGAATTTAGTAAAAAAGTTTCTCGTATAATCACTTAGTTAAAAATAAATTTTAATTATTATTCGAAAGTAAATCATGTCCAAGTAGCAGCGGTTCACGAGCATGACGCACATCATAACCATCATTTTGTTAGTAACGTCTACCTTTGTTTACAGCAATTTTTCCGCAATCTTGCAATGATTCATAAGGCAAGCTGCACAACACAATTCATAAATTTGATGAACAAACATGTTTTGCCGATACGGCAGGCGTTAAGTGAAGGAAACGAGTTATTAACTGGCAGGAAGCTTATTAAGAACGGGAGATTGAGTCAACATTCTAGTTAAACTTAGGTTAGAATAAGAACCCAGTCTATAAGGATGACAATGCATAGAGAAAGAACAGTTCATGATTATATTACAGTTACATGATAAAGGACACATTTACTTTTTTTTATTATAGTAGGTAGGTATTAAACTTACAAAATAGATGTAAAATTACGCTGAAAAGTGGAAACCAAAATTAAATTATTATTATTACTTAAAATTAGACAGAGACAATATGACTGTTTAATGACGTCATACAACAGGAGTGTGACGTCATATGACGTAGGAGTTGACAGGTTTAACGTAGGTACTTAAATGTCAGCAATAATCTGATTGGAAAACTTTGAGTGCTTATAACCTTTTATATTAATAAACTATTTTGTTAAAAGTTGTAAGGTTTTAAAGATGTAAAAGTGGCCACGAATATGTATTACTAGTTGTTGCCCGCGGCTTCTTACGCGTGGATGTCGGTTATGGCTAAAAAAGTGTTATTCCAGACCATAATCTATCTCTGTGCCAAATTTCCGTCCGATCCGTTCAGTGGTTTTTATGTGAAAGAGACAAACATCCATCCATCCATCCATTCTTACAAACTTTCGCATTTATAATGTATATTAGTAGGATAGTAGGATTAGTGAACAGAATAGTATTCATATCCATGTTCCCTCCATGTTAGAATAGTAGGTACTGTAGAGGTTTATTGGTGGTCACTAGCTGGCCGCATACCAATAGTGAAACCTCTGACGTTTTGGAAAAGTAAATAATAATGAGATTTGAATAAAAAGATTGACAAAATGGAATGACATGAAGGTTGTGGATTGGAGACAGGTTCGGGCTTCGGTGAAGCCAAGTTGTATTTTAAATGTGAATAATTATAAGTAGGGAGAAGTATAAAATAAACAAATCATATAGTTATCCAGTGTTATTTATTTGCCAATGTAATCATGAACCCCGCGTCTAGTCGTACCTGCTTTGACCATCTGGAGACTACGCCCGTAGTACGTGTTTGAAGGAGGAGAATCTGCTGACGACGGTGGGGCTCTACAGTACTGCTCGTTTATTGAAGAGTGTTCAAATATAATTTTGTCTCAAAACCACGTCATCATCTTTTTGGCTTATTCATAATTTATGACCACAGAAATAGATACTGATCTATTTCTGTATTTATGACCTTCATAAATGTTACTTTGTAACCTAAACGAATAAATTAATTTTGAGTTTGAGAAATGAATATTCTCATTGTAAAAAAGACGCCTAAATCATTTCAATAAATAAACAATCAGATGCAGACACAAAATCAAATATGGCGGACGAGTAGATAAAAAAGCATCCATAAAAGGGAGAATACGAATATATATCGATCTAAATGCCGTGACATTACTTCCTTTCGTACTGAATACAGGTGGATATTAAATCAATGTCTTTGTTTACGAAAATACCCATTTATGTGATAAAAATCTGTACGGTTGAATGAGCATGGGGTTCTCGGCAGTTCCCGGCTAATAGAGATATCGTCCCATGTGCGTTATAAGACTACAAAGAAATTGTTCTGGGTATTGGGATATTAAGAAAATGGTAAGTAAGTAAGTATTTTCGCAAGGTGGTTTGGAGTAGCTGGATGCGAGAGGCCGAAGACCGTGTCACGTGGCGTACTCTTGGTGAGGGCTATGTCCAACAGTGGACTGCGATAGGCTGATGATAATGACACTCAGTAAGTAAGTAGTACTAAATCTTCTACCCAGACGACTAAATGAAGTGTCTATTATATAACGCTAAAGAGTTTGTTTGTGTGGTTGAATGCGCTAATCTCAGAAAGTACTGATTCGATTCGATTTTTTTTTGTTGAATAGTGCATTTATCCAGGAAGGCTATAGGCTATATAACATCACGCTATGGTCAATAGGAGCGGAGCAGTAGTGAGATATGTTGCAAAATCGGGGAAAATATTCCAAATTACCACGCGGACGAAGTCGCGGGGGACTCTTAGTTTATAATATAAGTAAGAGTAGTATGTAAGTATTGTGTTTAATAAACAAATAAATATTTTAGTTGTGGTCGAGTATACACTTTTCCAGTAGTACCTAAGTATACCTTATTGTATAATAATTAGGTACCTACCTACATACATTTATTTTATTACCTACAATACCTATATTTTTTCCTCTAAATTTTCCCGACCGATCCACAGTCACACCAAGTTACCACATTGGTGTTACTTTTACTTACCTACCTTTTTAATATCGAATCCGTTTTCCTTATACTATTTTACAAAAACAAACCTAAGTCTACGATGATCCTATAACTCGTTTCTACCAATTTAACCCGTAGGTACTGCATTGAAATCACAAACACGTATGTTGTTTTTCTCGGCAGAACACATAGAGACAGCTTGGTTTTTTAATAGTAACAGTTCTTTTAGTCGTTTTTCGATTATATTGCCTAGTCTCTACTTAGAATTTGGCATAGAGATAGATTTTAGTCTGAAATAACACATATGCTACTTTTTATCCCGGAATAATATACTCGCGGGCAAAGCTGCGGGCGGAAGCTAGTATTTTATGAATATACAAGTAAGTAATTAAATTTAAAATTTATTACCTTCTATAAAACAATGGCCGATACAAAATATACACAACGAACACCAAAATAGTTCCGTATTGCAGCGCGTGTTCAATTATCTGATCATTATAACGAGATTATTTAATGAGGATCGTTAGTGTCACTGACGCGGACGTGGCGTGATTGTGATGCATCATATGTCACCAACCTACGGGACATTATTGATTCGTAAACACATTGTACCTACATATATACTCTGTTACGTGAAGGTGGAAATTTATTTCGTTTTCGTAAAGATCGTTTCGCATGTTACTCGCTGACATAGCTTTCAATGGAATTTTTAGAAATCGGACTTGTTGCTTTTCAGTTTATTGATTTTTAAAAAATACTGACTGTCTCGGTGGTCCAGTGGTCACAGTATGCGCCTGCTGTGAGGTTCGATTCCCACACAGGACAAAACTTTGTGTGACCCACAAAGAATTGTTCTGAGTCTGGGTGTAATTTGTGTCCGTTAATTGTATGTAAGTCACCCGCGACACAAAGCTTGTTCTTTAGTGCGGGAGTTGTTTTAAAAAAAAAGAACAAATGAAATGAACAAATCTTTTCACTTTATACCTAATATTAGAGTAAGTAATATTCATGTAGATTAATTTAAGTCTACGTCCCTTGGCTTTCTTTTTTTTCTACTTAGATCAATAAAATCTTTTTTATATCGGGCTCGATATCGATTATAATATATCGATATCCATTGATAAACGCGTTCAAACTTTCCATCTTTATAATGAGTGAGAATATATGAATTTGACATTTAAAATATATCTAAATACTATGGTGCGCTTTTACTACCTGTACTATTAAGTTTTGTGTGCTTTTACCAAATATAAAAAATACTTAGCCACGTAGCGGGAAAGCCAGTAATGAGCTTGGCCGACTTCAGGTACAGTTTTGATATCAAAATACACCTCATCAAGACAGCGACGCATCCTATTTCGATAACTCTATTTTAAAATAACATATTTCGATCATCAACATCAGCTTATCGCGGTCCACTATTAAATATATACCTCTCCATGTTCTTCGGCTAGGCTTCGAAGAATCCACTCCGTTTGAATGAATTGTGTAATTCGAGTATTTTCTCAACTTAACGCAAGATATTGGTACATTACGAGTGATTCGCGTCGCCCCAACAACTCATAAACCGTAACTGGTTAATAAACAAAGTCACAAATAGCAGCATAACACCATTTGGAATCACGTTCGACATAAATATTATAGTTTATAGTTGACTTGGGCTTGCTTTAATTATTCCTCACTGTTTTTTTAACTTGACAATTTGCCATTACCTAGTATTCTAAACTGTGAGAAAAGCCTCATTCTTATTGGACGCCCAATAAGAATGAGGCTTTTCTCACAGTTTGACAAAGTTACAAAAACAAAAACATCTTAATTATATTGTAACTTATCTTGTTTGTCTTTAGCATTGAAAAAGGCCTGAGTTGTAAAGAGGTATTGTGAACCTCATATAAAAATTGATCCTACTCTGGAAGAGTTACTACTTTCTACCTATTAATATTTCACGAGATTCTTTACAAACTCACAATTCAGACATAGAACCTACACCCACTCGGAACAACCATTACCAAACTCTTTTGATTATTCGCTATAAAGCGAGTAAACTGTCAAATTTTGACATAAAGTTCTTTACGATTAGTCGAAGGGTGTCATAAGCATAACTGCCAGTCTGAATTATTAAATTTATACTTTTTACTAGATAAGTTTATAACATTGGCAGAATAGAAGACATTCGTCGGTAAATTGAAAAAAAAAAAAATTGCCGCGCGAATATCGCGTCTACAAACACGCTTTTACGAGTACGTTTTCAATCATTTATTTCGATGGTATGTTGTTAGGAGCGTGTCACAGAACTCAAAGCTAAAGGTAATAATTACCTATCATGACATCATCGGCATATATTATTAGCAAACATTTGTTGTTCGATAAATAAATTAACATAAAAACGGTTGGATAAGTTTGAGCGCGAAATCACTTTTTTATCTAGACGTGTAACCTACTGGTTTTATAACGACTATAAGACTTTTATGCCTATAAAAGGGTGCCTTTTGGGTAACAAAAATTTCAGTATTTACCTAGAAAACATATAATATAATAATATGATATGAATAAAATAAAAAAAAGGGAGCATCAATACGCGACTATGATACGTAACATTATCCTTACTAATATTATACATGTGAAAGTTTGTGAGAATTTATGGATGGATGGATGTTTGTTACTCTTTCACGTAAAAACTACTGAACGGATCTGAATGAAATTGGCACAGAGATAGATTATGGTCTGGAATAACACATAGGCAACATTTTACAGCGATAACCGACATCCACGCGGGCGGGGCCGCGAGCAACAGCTAGTAGGTTATAAAGACATGACATGTATAATATATAAAGTCATATTCCTCAAAATAGTAGACAGAGGAGATATGTCAAAGGAAGAAACAGTATGAAAAAAAAACCTATATTAGCACCAGAAGAAACCTGCGTTGTGAAGCTTTGTTACTGAGAAGATTGAGCTTCATACAGAAAACAATACTACAGGAGAAGGATCTTACAACAGACCACAGACATATAACTACTAAGTACTATAGGTACCGTATGCTTGTTTACCACGTTATTTGTATTAAAAAGTCACAAGCGAATTGACTTTATTGTATTTTAAGAACATTTTCGCGAACTCTGTTGGCGAAATTCGGACTAAAAATAAGGAAAGTTCACAGCCAACATCAACATTCGTTCTGACGAAGCTTTGTTATCTCATTTAAATTCAGGCCTATAGTCGAGGCACGTGTATTGGGTCACTTGCTTCTAGCAGGGACTACTACGAACTCTATTGTCATGGTATTGTCACGACACTCACGATAATGACGATTTGAACGGATCAGCGAAGTGTAAGAATTATTATATACACAAAAAAGTAATACAGATTTATTTTATTTCTATTTTAAAAAGGTATCTCCCGCACAATGGAAATATTAAGTAACAATAAAATAACCCTGTGTCTAAGGGAACTTTACAGATATAATATATAATGCTTACATGCAAAGTAGCTAGGTACCTACACCCAGATTCAAAACTAAAATTTATGGGCCACACAATTTTTTTTCCTGTGTCATCAAACCTTTGGCGCGGTGTTGGTAGCGATTTTGGTGTCACAAAAGGTGTTGGATAGTCACATTTGACCAATCATGGCACCTTTATTTTGTTACCAACATTCATTGCAAATAAATTACTTATTTTTGATTTATAAAAACATTTAAAATTATGTACCTTGTAAGCACTTGCAAATCTCGCTAAATCAGTAAATGTTCTGAAACGCGTTTTGTATTTACATTATTAATTTCCACGATGTGAATATAAAAGAAAGAAGAAGAATTTAATAACATATTTAGAGAAATATGTTATTAAATTCTTCTTCTTTCTTTATAATATATTAGAATATTTTCTGATCAGATACAGAATTGGTAAACCAGTTTAACCGATTTAAAAAAAAAACGTGTTTATGAGCCACGTGTTTACCTTTATTAATATAGCATAAAAAGATTCAACATATTTCTTGTTATATTTTTTAAAAGATTACTCTCGCACTAGGGTTTAACTCTGTGTCGCGGGGTCTTGACAAACAAACAATTAGACAAGTTTCACCCAGACTCCAAACAACAATTTTCCGTCCTGTGTGAAGATCAAGCCCACAACAATCGAAGCAATCGTAAATAGCGAGGTAACCGACCATGCAATCAAATATAAACCAGTAACAAGCTTTTAATTTTAAAAAAAGAATACCATTTCTCTTTTGTTTACCAAACGACATTGCGATCTAATCCGACTTTTATCTCTAGAATCTTTACTGTCTTCACTTAGAAAAATACTGGCAACAAAGAATTTGAATATAGAATCATGCTAAAGCTTTTGTTTAAAGAGTTGCTTCGGCGCCTTCGGTCATAATAAAACGAATAAACATCGAGTACTCGTGGTATCCCCCCACCACTCCCATGCAAGCACCATACAATGTCAACATTCATTCATTACGCAATAAGGCCTCGCCAAGAAAAATCGCTGCGTTTCTAAAACTGGTTTTTTGTTATTCATATTATACTCTATTATATTAAAGATAAAGATGAATATTGATTGGCAATTGTAAGTAGGACTGGACGTAAGTTCGCTTTAAGTTATTACGACATTGTGCTAATGTTGTATGGGAAACTGACCTGTCTATAGTTTCTATAGAGTTATGGAGTATAATTCTTGAATAAAAACATTTTTAATATTATAAGGTTTTTAAAAACTTAACTAAAATATTAGATGAGCTTATTACCTCTCAGCGCAATAAAAAATGTAGTCATTCATTATCTATAATTTCTTGTGAAATGAAAGACTGGAACGAAATGAGGACTATTAAGAACAATGTGTAACATAATTTTCTTTAAGAGTTCAATTAGGTGGGATGCTTTCGTAAAAAACAAAACAACGACCAATCTAACAAATAACTTTTATTTTATTTATTCTTTTTTAATACGAATATTTTCAATAAACTCTCTTTATCACAATACAAATATTATGTTTTGATAGGATATAAAATTGATTAATTAAATATAAATGTATTGCCAACAATCTATAAATGTACAAAATAATGCTTTCAATCCTCACCTTTATTTGGAGATGGTCAAAACAGAAACTCAGCAATTCCCACTACACATTATCGAGCGAAAATGCACCAACCGCCCATGAACTTGACGTAATTCGTTGCTATAGCAATGCTCTCCCAGGGAAAACGACCCCTAGCGAATTCACATCCAAAATACGCAATTCGTATAATCCAAAATTTCAAGTTTTAAATTCGGAATTAAACAACAGATCACACAAAAAAACAAAAAACATAGGCACCTTTCGTTTTCAAATAAATTTACGCAATTCGAAATTCGGATAAATTTTAAAAATTCGAACGATATTTTCTGATGCGCGTGACTGACGCGCGTCTACGCGGCGGTACGGAGCGCACTACGTAAATGTCAGCACAATCGGCACATGTGCGGGCCGTAGTAAGGTCTCGTGCACTAGGGCAGGCGTTTTTCGTACTACATAATTTTGTTGACTCAGATTGTTTGGAATTTAATTAATAACAGTGACATACATTTTGTCTAATATTCTAATGTAGGTATTAGTTAGAAAAATTACGTTGCAATATTTTATTAATAGATATCTACGTATTTTGAAATTAGGTAACTAGCCGTTTGTACTTTATTTAAATATATCTTAAAGGTTGATTTTGTGACAATAATTATTTAATAACAATACTTTTATTTGTTAATCAAAAGGTACAATAGGTTATAATTATTAATATATGAAATGACATTTAAAATAGTGTAGATAGAAGATTCTTAATTAGAGTAGTAGTACGAAAATCGCAATAGAAGAAACTGAACCAAAAATAGCACAAATCTCCAGAACTTCTTAAAAACATCATAGTTGTAACTCACTATGATAAGTCCATGCAACATTTACTCCTAAAAAGGATGTTAGTGTAGATAAACACAGCACATAAAATAATTTATCAGTTCTACTATGTATGGTTTATAAGGAAGAAAACAGTAGACAAAATTGGTATTGAAAACCAATAGTTCATTGGAACCATTGGTATTCATTCACATACGACGTGCGAACGATAAAAGTGAAAGTATGGTGAATCACTTACCTACATGGATGGAGATATAGCCAGCTACCATTTAAAGTATTTTGAAAGTGAATGTTTATTATGTTCACTTGTTTGTACTGTTATTCGAAATTTAAAGAATTTGGATAGTGTTTAATTAATTTTAAATACTTATTTATTTAGATTGCAAAGTAATACATCTTAAATTGTTTGCTGTTAAAGAAGCTCGCTTTTACATCAAATTGTTTTGGTTTTGAGGCGCATAGAGCCAGTTGCTCTCGTTGTTCGCAGTAAGTCTATAGATGAGTTTTTATTCTAGCTTCGGAGGGCACGTCATTAAAAATCGGTCCCTGTTACCACTGTTAACAGTCGTTAAATAACTCTGTCACCAGATTGACCACTAACCAAACGACTTATCAACCTGGTAATAGAGTAGAACCTGGAGAAGAACAAGATCAAATTGTTATAATGTGTGATATTTGTGTTGTGTGCTATAAATAATTAAGAAATAAATAACACTTAAGCATATTATAATTGGTAGGATTAGGTTATCAGCTTTGTAATACCGTATATTAGTCACGCTTACCTGACCTTATTATTGACATGTCTTACCCTCTAAATAAATTTAGATCAGTATTGAATGACGCGTTCAAATGACAAAACTTAAGTTTTTCTTCAGTTACTTACTTACTTACTTATTGTATTTAGCTAGTGTTCCAATATTATTGTATAACGCATGCCGTGGCAGCCTTTAATTAAGGCAACACTTAACCACGAATCTTTTTTGTTTGAATTGTTTTAATGTTTATAAGTGTATGCTTTGTTGGTTGTCCTTAAATAAATAAATTAGAAAAAATACACTCCCATTATTAATTACTATAGTCAACACAGATAATGTATTGCAATTCAAAAATAAATCCTACATAGTATAGGTATACCAAGCAGATGATGTGCTATAAAAAGGCCAAATTAAAAGTACCCGGAACCGACGTTCATGTATTATGAGGTTGATGAGTGTATAGAAAACCGAAGCAATTGGCGTACCATAGTCTCTACCTACCCCAATGGGAGTATTGGAGATGGGCGTGTAGGTATATACTTTCATAATCGTATCTAAACCAAACTATAGCATGGGGTTCTTCAAGAAAGGAGTTATAAGGTTTTTAAAGGGTCGGCAACGCGTAAGTGACACCCCTGGTGTTGCAAACGTCCAAGGGCTACGGTAACTGCTTACCATCAGGCGGGCCGTATGCATATTTGCCACCTTGGTAGTAAAAAAAAAACTAGACAAAAATCGCACGGAAAACCACTCAATTAAACACGCAGCTTTACATTGTGTGAGCGAGATAGCATTCCAGCCGGGGTTGTACATCCGCTTTTCTCGGCGTTATGTAAGCTACGGCCCTGGAGCCGGGCAACACGCCCCCCCTCCCATGCCCCTGTCGCCCTGCACCCCTAGCGCGCAAAGATTGGGGTGAAGGCAGTGCTATAAGTTAGTTGGGATGGCAGCAGTGATTGGTGATGAAATCTATATTTCGTGATATATCTATCAAACAATATCATGATATGGTTTTATGCAAACAAAATCATTCGTAAATATTTTTACTGATCTAATATAATGTGATCTTTGGTAATAAATAAAGTCATTACCTTTTTAACCGACTTCGAAAAAGAGGAGGTTATTAGGCTTTACTTATCACGTAATTCGAAGTCAACTTTTCTTTTCATTGTTTTTTAACTTTACGTGTTTGCAGCGCTCATTTAGGTATGCGTCTTTATCGAAACGTTTTCCTATAGCAGGAATACTTCATCAAAAAACTTTGGCGTTAACATTTTAGATTCCCCAAGCATCAATAGGCTACGGTAGCTACTTACCATCAAGCGCTTGCAGCAGACTTATTGCCACCGAAGTTTAGTACTTATAAAAAATAAGTGAAGTCTTTTTTATCAGGTCAGTCAGGACTCAAGTCTACTTTTACCTATAGCATATTAACTTGAATACACACACCTAAACACGTTTACAAAACCACATAGACTTAAATACAATACAAAAGCCACAAGGGCACAGTGTTCCTGTTGGAAAACATTACAAACGCTTCGGGCAAACGCGCGCTTGCATAAGGATGTAACAATTCGCTATCTTACCGAAAAGATCGGATATCCGAAATAACCAGATTTCAAATTCGTACCGCATTAAATCGATGTAAAAGGATTCTATTTTAAGCAGTCATCATTTTCAGATAATACTTACAATTACGTTTTCTCTTATTGAAGCTTTGAAGACGAACTTTTAGATTAAGCTCTTTAGAAATGTAGCGTATTTGTAACAGAATGTTCTTCTCTTTTTACCATTTGTACCATACTATGTTTGTATTATTATTAATAATAATAATGTATGAAAGAAAGGTATATTTAGCTGTAAGACGTACTGCCTCGAATGATATCTACAACAGTCTGGCTAGAATTTATCCATCTATTTTCTTCTGTTGAAATAAAAAACTTATTTTAAACTAAAATACATAAAGTTAAATTTTAAAAGATTGTTGGTATCATCCTTTTTTTATTTATTTATAAAAACAGTTAAATTATAAAAAGAAATGATTTGTATTTTTGTTTTCGTATTGAATTAGTCTAATCATCCCAAAAGTTTAAATTGGTCTTCTATGTATAACGATTTATTCTCAGAGTTAAGAGGCTGCTTCAATATACGTCACATGTTGCTTACGTACTAGCCAGCGCCTTATCGATGACGTCACGTTTCTTTTTATAGTAAGTAGTTCTCGTTTCCTTTACAAATATATTGTCACGAAAACAGGTCACTAGTCATAGTTGTAGTAGATAGGCCATGTATTTGTTGACTTATATTATAAATGCGTAAGTTTTAAGAATGTTTAATCATTCCTCTTTGTTGTTAATTCATGTAAAAACTACTGAACAAATTTTAATATGGTTTCATAGTGTGCTTGTGTGTTTAGAAAAAGAAGCTATGAAATCCTCCAGGGCTTATTCAAGGAAAAAGCTAGTATCTCAGGTTTATTATTTCTTTGGCTCAATTTGGCTTCGAACAGGAAAAAAACCTCAGCAGTGGTTATTCTTGTTTACACATAAAAAATACATATAAGAGCATACCTACTTCTTATACAGGTAGATAATTAAATATTAAGTTACATTAAAACTGATACATAAACATAATATTTAAATATATTTTCGTTTTATTTATACCGTGTAAACATAGTCCGAATTCGCGGATATATGCAAGGATTATCCGCACATCACTATTCGCGAATTGGGTTACCGGAATTTAGACCGAAAGCCTACACAAATAAAACTCATTAAGTCACCAATTTGTTTATCAATTTTACACGGACACATTCCCTTTTATTTTACGGTGTGTTAGCGGCCATGTTTTTCAAATACATCGTTCGAGTTTGTATTGAAAGTTGTTGTTTTGTTAGAGTACAAGGATAAATTAATATTATTTAACAATTAATTATAGCTGTAATTTATTAATTAACTACTAATATTAAAAGAATTTGTACTTGAGTTTGTAATGCATAAACTTAAAAACTCCTGGACCTATTTGAATAAATCTTTTGCCAGTAGAATGATGCGAGTATATTATAACTTGATATTCCTATACTGACTGCTTGCGAAAAGCCGAATTTTGAGCTAAGTAGCGTGCACTTTGAAATGACTATGCCCTGGCAGTAGACTATTATAAGCTGATGATTACTGATGATGATTACTATTCTAGAGTTATCTATGTAAAGATTTTTTGGAGAATCGATTCACCATCCAGCTTATGACAACGGCCGGTGTATGTATTTTTAATCCGTCACCACTCGGACAAAGTATTCTGGTTTGCTCGATATAAGGACGTTTATCTAGGGATTCAGCAGAATACCAGCGCTAGGTCCAAATAATCTAGCACATGCAGAACTGGACACTCTCCCTACACAGAGATGGTTTTTCATTTTATTTGTTACTTCTGTTTATTTTTTTGTTTTTTGCCTTCTTGTTTGTGTTTGTTACACTAAATAAATGTTTTTCTTTCTGACAATACCCGAATCGTGATAATACCCGACGATACTTACTTGCAACGTGATAGTTTAACAGTTAATATAAATCAAAGAAGTAATAGCCAGAAAACAATTAACTAGCTTGCCTATAGTATTTTCCAGGCATTTTCTCCTAAAAACGTAACAAAATAAGTAAACATGATAATATGTATGCAATAACTTAACACGAAACTGGGTTTCATTAAGTTTTAATTAAACGAAACTTGTAGCGATTTCCCACCGGTCGCCCGTACAGTCGCCATCATTAAGATACGAGAACGTAAAATATACCTATATTTATATTTTTTTGTATTTTTGCAGTTATTACTGTCGAGCGATAGAGCGAGATGTAGGTAGGTCAATTAAAAAGGTTAAATCTATCAGTAAGCATTTTTTAATGTCATGTTGCGGGATTGGGATTTGTGTCTCTTTCCCTTTCTCATCATTGTCAGCTTTTCTGTTCTTTAAAAAAAATGATGCCTAAACTAACAGTTTACAACTGTGATTAAAAATCGATTGATTTCGTAGTTTTTTACGATTTTAATATCTTAGACTTCACGGATGGTTCAGTGGCTTACAGTCTATTTCACATCACATAATATATTGTAAAAAAAAAACTACTGTGATGTAGATGAGGTACTGCGATATTTAAGAAAGCTACATATTATATTATTTAATAGAAATTATATTATAATTTGTTTTGTAAATATGCATATAATATTATATAACTAAGCTACTTTTAATATTAGGTTAGATATGGGTATAATTTGAATAGATAATTTATATTTAAACTATTTTTACTAAACTATTGTATTAGGTTTTCAAACCTGTAATGATAGTTGTTAAGTATGTAATAAATAAATAACATTTTAAGATGAAGATGATTGAATCAATTTCTAACCAATTGGCCAATCGCATGATCAAGAGTCTAGAGTATTCAATCAATAGGTTTTAATTTAATCATCTTTCATTTTCATTGATACTGTCCACCTCCACTGAGTGTCCACCACCCACCACAAATAGATTAAGATAAATATGTATTACTCAATTAAGTAAACTGTAATGTTTTTTCGAATAATAAATAAAGATATCCCTAAACCGAAACCTTTATACCTCTCTTGTCAGAGGAGAGCCTGAGCATACTTCCTATCCGTGAATTTTGTGGTGGATCAAGACCTACAACCTCTCTTTAGTTGAGAAAAAATAAAGCAACAATTTAACAATACCAAACGTCCAATCACAATATAATAAACGAAAGACATGGCAATCTTTTATTTCCTTTCCAAACAGTAATTTCTTTCGTAGTTACAGTGAGTCAACAATGTCGCAGACAAGTTTAAATCGATAAGGACTCGATGTTTCTCACTTTCTTCATGCGCTGCTGACGCTACCTAGTTTGCTTAAACGGGCGACAAGTAACTAGTTCCAGTAACTTCGCTACAAAGCTTTGGAAATAATAAGATGTCAAAGTCAAATTCATTTATTCATTGACTGTCATGACGGACAAGTCTTTCGAGTGAGAAAGAGGGACAAACCTATACACGCTATATAGCTCTGTCTCTCTTTCTTGCTCGAACTATATAAGTTTTAACTATCTAATCATGGTAAGGCCCCTGAATACCTTAATGTTATAGATATACTATACAAATCTGGGTGTAATTTATCTACAAAATTTATAGAACAAAAAATCGTGCACATCACACAAAGTTTTTTCCTGAATGGGAATCGAAGCTAGACCACTAGACCAACAACCAAACTTTTTAATCTAAATGAAATGTCAGCCAAAAATGTTTAACAATTCGAGCATGGTGCAACCTTACCCCTTTGTAAAACAGACGTATATATATTTATGGTGGTGTGCTAATCGTATTCGCATTTTATATGTCGGAAACGGTCGTTACTTCCCGTGAATTCCGGGCTCGTCCTAACAATGATAACATTATCCTTTATGCCCCTCTACACGTTTGGCCAATACGCCAATACTGGCCACAGTAAACTCTTAACAAGACAAGCAGTTTACCAAAAAATACAGTAGTTCAATGTTTCTGTTTTAACTTTAATTATACTGTGGTCTACATTGGCAAATGTTGGCCCAACGTGTAGAATTACCGTAGCATATACTCTTTCGTGTTATAAAGAGGAAAATTTAATATCAAAAGATATAAAAGTATAAATAATCAACGCATGGAAAATTTGTTCCCATTGTTGAAAGTTCCTGTGAGTTTTTAAAATGTTGTAAATTCTGTAAATGAGGTAATCACCTTAGTTAAAGGAAAATAAAGAAATCGTGTACCTTTACGTAAGAATAACATACTCTTCTTTTGTGTTAGTATCATAGTATGTATTATACCTTTCAGCTTAAAAAGGTAGGCAGAGATATACAAAACCTAGGTTTCGAATTGAATGCACGTGTTATCCCGCGTCCTGCGTGGAGAGTTGTGGATTGAATTGAATTCCTACATGGGATAACACTTTGTATGATTCATAACATTTTTTTAAACTACTGCTCGAGGAAACCTATTATGACAGTCATTTTTAAAAATAAATGTGAGTAATAATGTCAAATATGGAAGAGTAAAGAAAGGAGAGGAATAAAATCACCGCATCGATTCTGTGCCGTGAATCAAAAAAGGATAGAAAGAAAGAAAGTATTTATTCGAACTTACACAAGATAACAGATGGTAGACATAAGACAGACACATAATAGCAAAAAAAAAAATATATATATGTAGGATCAGGAGTGCCGAGAGGCCTATCGTCAGAGTTATCCATTTTAAATGAAGATAAACAAGATACGATGAAATAATAATGTTTTATTACACGAAATAATTAAAATAATAATAACAATTAAAGACAAAATCACAATAAGTGCAATTGTTATAAGACTAACAAACTAATAATAAACTGAGGTATGTATATGGTGGGTTTTTATAGTGCAAAGTCACCACAACTCACAAAATGGCGCGTAGCCGTTTATCCAACAATGAATCGAACAGACTCTGAGAGTCACAGTTCGTATAATGGCGTATAGCCATCCAATTAGTATCGAACAGACTCTGGGGAGTCACAGTTCGTATAATGGCGAGTAGCCATCCAATGAATATCGAACAGACTCAGTGAGTCACAGTTCGTATAGCGGCGGAGCCGCCCAGTATGTATGCGAACAGACCAAGTAAATTGGTCACAGTTCGTACAGTAGCACAGAGCTACCCAGTTAGGTGCAAAGTGTATCGGCGGGAACCGCAGCAATACAGCTATGCAGAATATACAGCCAAGCTGTACCAAGTAAACCGACAGTTTTGTCGGGAGCCGGAGCTCTTATGAGTCAGTCCGAAGAGAGACTGCCGATCTAGGGCAATGTATGGGCTTTTATAGCAAGATTTCCCTCCCGACAACTCTGTCCATTGGCACCCGGAAATGTGCGCCAAGCGTTTACTGTTTGGAAAATCATTTAAATTATCTCATTCTAATAAGTTACACAGTGTAAAACACATTTGTTAGTTTTTAAATATCACTAACATAATTATGGTACATTAACATTCTCAATTACTTACTTAAATCTAATGTCTGATAATTTAAAGAAATGAAATGGTACGATAAGAAAATGGCGACAAAATGGCGTACCTAATGTTTACATATTTTGTACAGGACCAGCAATACTTTTATTACAATACTAGCGACCCGCCCCGGCTTCGCACGGGTGCAATGCTGATACTAAATTAAATACACTACAGAAAAACTATGAACGTTGTATATAAAAACATAGCGGCCCGCTCCGACTTTGCACGGGCATAAAATATATATGCCTATGTCACTCAATGAAAACATGATTAAAATCGATCCAGTATTTTTGATTCATTCATTACTGCCCTTGGCCTGCACGCATTAAATTTGGAGTAAAACAATTCCTCTTTCCCTATACTTACTATGAATATTTCCTGCTATCTTTGGAATGTCTAAATTCATACAATTTTTATTACATTACACATTTTTACTTATTTACTTTTTACATTTTTACCTAGGTATTTATTTTATTTTTACAACAATTAATATATTACAGGATGTCTTTTGACTTTTCCTTGTAAGCAACACATGCCTTTTGATTCTTCCTTGAATTTCAATGCCAAGCAATATTCACATACTACTAACATAGTACCTATTGATACTATACGATCGTCTTTGTAAGAAATTGAAGGATCGTAATTCATGGCAGAATTTTCTTTATTTACCTATGAATTAGTAACTCGTGCTGATGATTCTCTGGCTCTCTGTATTCGATGTCTATCCCTATCTCGACTGCGGCGAACCTCACGCTCTACTGAAGATTCTCTCTCTCTATCAGCTCTATGTCTATCCCTTAGCTGACTGAGTCGAGCCTCACGCTCTACTGACGATTCTCTATCTCTGTGAACCGAATGCCTATCTCGATCCCGGCTGCGGCGAACCTCACGCTCTATTGAAGATTCTCTCTCTCTCTCAGCTCTATATCTATCCCTAAGCTGATTGAGTCGAGCTTCACGTTCTGTTGACGATTCTTCATCTCTTTGTGAACGTACTCTTCTAGCATTCACTGAACTACGACCTATGTTCGAACGACGACGTCTTCCAGACATGACTTTATAATTTCTGAACAAAGTTGACTCAGTTCTAGACTTATGTATGATTACCTATATCGTCAGTAGGCTATGAACAAATTGCCATATTATTGGTACCTATGTGCCGCAGTAAAAAACATCTAAATACTTACCATTTAGACACAAATGATAATCAACAATCATAAAAAACAAAAGATATTTATTCTATTCTTTTCTTTTTTTTTACTGAAATAACTTAAACTACGATTTTAATGAAATCAACTTAAAATACGATTTTAATTAAATTAAAAACACCTAAAAATTAATTTGCCATGCGTGTGACTAAAAACAAAAGATAATCTACAATCATCAAGAACAAAAGATAGCTATATTCTATTAAGTTTTTTTTCTGAACTTACTTAAGATTTTTGAAAATAATTTCCTTATTATTAAATTAATTGATTATTATTTATCGTAACTTATAATTATTAACTGATACGTTGTCGCGCTGAAAAGCACGTTTTTATCAAGTACTGTTATTTTCCTCGCTAGAGAGCTCCGATAATAAACGCGTCCGATTGCTCCTAAATTCAAAGTGCTATAGGGAGAAGCGCGGCCTCCGACGCGCTATTTATAGGCATGCCTCCCCGCACTGCCCCGTCCGACCGGTACCGCCCGCCGCAAACGCAAATTTTAAATTTGTAATATCTCCGAAAATATTTGTTTAATTTACATGCTGTAAGGAACCATATTGATCTATATTAATTGCACACTGTATTTAAGGTACTTAATTCGATAAGGATTAATGCCGTTTTGCTTAAAATAGCTTCGTAAATAAGCCATTTTTTCACGTAAAAAGTAAACAATAAAAATGGTTAATGTGGGTTATCCCTAAAAGATAAACATATACCATCGCGGACTTTTTTGTAGACCTTTTTATGTTGTACAATACTGTAGTACATTAATTTGATCTAACTCGTAGGGTTTAGGCAGCGTTTTTGCTAAATTGCTAAATAAGCCCAAAAAATAGGTTAATTTACGACATCACGTTAGAAACCTCTAAAATTAGCAATGTTGCCTTAGTATATGATGCATGTATTATACATATAAACCTTCCTCTTGAATCACTCTATCTATTGGAAAAAACCGCATCAAAATCCGTTGCGTAGTTTTAAAGATTTAAGCGCACATAGGGATATAGGGACAGAAAAGGCGACTTTGTTTTATACTATGTAGTGAAGTGCCCAGACGGAGTTCGTAGATACTTAATAAATCATGTTTTGAATTATAAGACATTAATTGATACAAAATAATAGGAATTATTAATATTCCTACTATTATTATTAATAGGAAAATCAAATGAAAATAATTTCTGCTAAAAATAACCACAGATTATTAATAGCCATAGATATTCTTAGAAAACAAACTCCGACACGGCCAGAACTGACATTCTACACGTCCTCGTGTGGTCCTGTAACACAAGAGAATAATATCTGAGTAAGAGATCGTTCGGCCTTTCTGACAAACATAAAGAAAGGTTAAAACAGAAAAATTCTGAAGTCACAACTTATTCTCATAGTTATGGTAAAATAATCATGTCGCCACAGACACCACAGCTCAACTACCAAGAAACAGCCGATATCACACCATGGGATTCGACTAATTGGAGTCAACATAGACATCCACATAGGCGTCAACATAGACAACCCAAAAATAGACAACTTAAGCGTCAAAACTAGACAACTCAGGCGTCAACATAGACAACCCAAGCGTCAACATAGACAACCCAGGCGTCAACATAGACAACCCAGGCGTCAACATAGATAACTCAAGCGTCAACATAGACAACTCAAGCATCAACAATAGACAACTTAAGCGTCAACATAGATAACTCAAGCGTCAACATAGACAACTCAAGCATCAACAGTTTAATTCTTATTAATTGAGCTGCGATATGTCTGAAACAGAACATTCATCATTATCATCATCTTAATCAACCTCATTAACAGTGACTGGACATTCAGGTATTTTTCTTACACGGTCAAATTCTATTAGTACTCAAAGATTTTAATAGGTATCGATGAACGTTTAATAATTTTATGATTCTATAGAGACTCTTAAACTTAATTAGGTCTACATGAACCTGTGGCTATTAAATGTAAGGCAATATTATGCTTACTAAAGATTTTTAGCAAAAGTTTTAAAAATGAGAGGATATTCCCGGAATCATAACAGAATGAAAGTACCTCACCAGATTATTTTAGTACACCGGTGGTCGTACTTCAAAAGCTTCGACTCGTTTGACGGATGAAGGGCTGCTCGAAGACTGACTCCCGGCGCCAACACTCGCCTCTCCTGATCGCTTATGGGATGCATTCGGGCAGCGAGGAGCGACATGCCCCAACTCACCGCAACGGAAGCAGATGATTTTCTTTGGTGTAGCTTCGTGTGAAGAACTGCTTGGTACATGAGGTGGTTGAAACTTTTCACCCTTCTTGCTACAGTTTGTAGATTTATGACCCAGTATGCCACAGAAGTGACATATTATTGTACCAGGTTTGAACTTTTTAGGTTCGTGTGAATCGTGATTGTCAGAGGAGAGCTGAAACTTCCTCTTGAGATGAGGCAAGACACTTAGTTCTTGTTGGAGTTTATGCCTAGTAAGTACTTCAGTGGTAAATGCAAGTCGATGAGCACGGGAATCAAATTTAGCAACATGCGCTAGTACAGTGGACACTGCTATTTGCTCAATACTTAAGTGATTCCATTTAGACATAAGCGATGTTATTAACCTACTAGCATATGCGGCTAAAGACTCGCCATCTTTTGGTTGATTATTGTGGAAGTTAATAAGAGTAGCGGCAGGAGTTTCTACTACATCGAATCTAGAGAGAAAGAGACTCTGAAAGTCTGTCCAGGTCATACCTGGATATGATACTTGTGACAACCATGCTGAAGCACTACCCTTTAAGGCTTTACTGAGAGCAATTATAAGGGATCCGCTTTGAAGTGGTTTTTCTGAAAGACAAATATCAACGGTGGTACTCCAAGATTTAGCATTAGTATCTACTAGATCAGGGTTAAATTCAGGCAAGCGAATTATATGAGACGAAATTAAGGGATTTTTAATGTTTTCAATTAACCGAATCATATTGTGATTTTGAAGCTCGAGCATTGCTCGCCAAGGATCATACTTATCACTTATCTGTGATTCGTGGGCTAAACCCGATCCCACTTCTGATGTAGGATCAGGAGTGCCGAGAGGCCTATCGTCAGAGTTATCCATTTTAAATGAAGATAAACAAGATACGATGAAATAATAATGTTTTATTACACGAAATAATTAAAATAATAATAACAATTAAAGACAAAATCACAATAAGTGCAATTGTTATAAGACTAACAAACTAATAATAAACTGAGGTATGTATATGGTGGGTTTTTATAGTGCAAAGTCACCACAACTCACAAAATGGCGCGTAGCCGTTTATCCAACAATGAATCGAACAGACTCTGAGAGTCACAGTTCGTATAATGGCGTATAGCCATCCAATTAGTATCGAACAGACTCTGGGGAGTCACAGTTCGTATAATGGCGAGTAGCCATCCAATGAATATCGAACAGACTCAGTGAGTCACAGTTCGTATAGCGGCGGAGCCGCCCAGTATGTATGCGAACAGACCAAGTAAATTGGTCACAGTTCGTACAGTAGCACAGAGCTACCCAGTTAGGTGCAAAGTGTATCGGCGGGAACCGCAGCAATACAGCTATGCAGAATATACAGCCAAGCTGTACCAAGTAAACCGACAGTTTTGTCGGGAGCCGGAGCTCTTATGAGTCAGTCCGAAGAGAGACTGCCGATCTAGGGCAATGTATGGGCTTTTATAGCAAGATTTCCCTCCCGACAACTCTGTCCATTGGCACCCGGAAATGTGCGCCAAGCGTTTACTGTTTGGAAAATCATTTAAATTATCTCATTCTAATAAGTTACACAGTGTAAAACACATTTGTTAGTTTTTAAATATCACTAACATAATTATGGTACATTAACATTCTCAATTACTTACTTAAATCTAATGTCTGATAATTTAAAGAAATGAAATGGTACGATAAGAAAATGGCGACAAAATGGCGTACCTAATGTTTACATATTTTGTACAGGACCAGCAATACTTTTATTACAATAAGTGCCCAGACGGAGTTCGTAGATACTTAATAAATCATGTTTTGAATTATAAGACATTAATTGATACAAAATAATAGGAATTATTAATATTCCTACTATTATTATTAATAGGAAAATCAAATGAAAATAATTTCTGCTAAAAATAACCACAGATTATTAATAGCCATAGATATTCTTAGAAAACAAACTCCGACATATATATATAATAATATATCCTGTGTGATGTCAATCTCAGCTCTGTGCTGCGGAATTTTATACTGCAGCGCTAATTTTCTGATCAGGCCTTGGTGAGATCACGGTCATAGATACGGGTATATAGATAAATAAACAGATAGAAAACTTTTTATTGTACACCATACATTTATGATCTATGATCACAAAAATCATAAAACTCATTTTTGCTTCGCCGTAGTCGGGTAAAATTTTACCCCTAATATCGTGACTACTGCTCTACAAAATATAAAACTTATTTTATCTGAAGACGCCAAAAATCCCGAGTACTCACGACCGACAATCACTTTTACGATCATGGCAGTCAACAGCGAAACTTCAAGAAATAGGTAACTATATCTTCGCAACTATAAATTGCCACATCTACCGCTAAAAGCGTCCGCCTACGTTATCAGGAAACTTTGATTGCTCTTGACTCAATTTAAAGATCAATTTCCTTCACTTTAGAGCAGCATAGTGTGGAACAAAATTTTCTAGCAGTATTAAGTTTTAACGAACCTACATGAAAGGGGATTATGGGAATTTGTTGGATAAGGCTGTTGGTGGGTTATATATAACTGCCGCCGTGGCTCAGTGGAAGATGTGTGAGACTGCTGATCACGAGGTCGAGGGTTCGATTCTCGGGTCGGGCCAAAAATCGATATTGGGTTTTTCTGTTAAGAAATTCACAATAGATGCCCTGAGTTTGAAAATTGGCGGTGTTTACACCCCCGTGCCTCGGAAAGCACGTAAAGCCGTTGGTCCTACGCCTGATCTCTCTCCGGTCATGTCGGATTTGCCATCCCATCGGACTATGAGAGTGAGGGAATAAAGAGTTCACTTGTATTAACGCACACACTTGTGCACTATAATATCTCCCGCGCAGATGGCAAGTCTCCATTGAGATTAGCGGCCGTGACCGAAATTCGGTTAGGAGGACATTATTGGTGAGTTATGATGTTGCAGAACTGATAACCATTGGGGCCAGCCAGACGTGTTATTTAAGTGGAGATAACGGGTCAGTTAAGGTAGTGTAGGACGTCCTCAGGTTAGCTTTGCAAAGTGACTGTTAACAGCTGGATGGAAAAAGGTGAAAATGGTGGTAATGGACACTTGAGATGCACTGCGATAGGATCTAGGTAAAATGGCAATAAAAATGGAATAACAGGAAAAACACACATACGGTTTCAGAGGAATTTCCTCCCACGTACGATTAGGTTATAGGTTGGTTGAATGAGCGATGATCATGTCGGATTTCTCGAGAGACTATATTACCTGCACGTATTAGGCAACTGTTAATGCAGTGAGCAGTTGAAATGAATAAATAAATAAAGGAGTTATAAGGTTTCTAAAGGTTGGCAACGCGCGGGCGATAACCCTGGTATTACAAGCGTCCATAGGCTACGGTAACTGCTTACCATCAGCCGGGCCGTATGCTTGTTTGCCTCCTTGGTAGTATAAAAATCGAACCCACACCACGTCGCGGTGCTGTGTGTAACTGTGCAGTCGAAAATATATAAAGAGGAAAGTTTTATTTGTTCTTTTTTATTTAATAATAATATGACAATAAATAAAAAATATTATTATTTGTTACGATTTGACCCAAAAAATATTTAAATGATTTTAATAATTCTTTCATCATTAGAAAGCTACATTATCAGCATGATATAAAGCTATATTTTAATCAGAAAAAATAAGAGATCCCTACGAAAATTAAATAAATGTCCACTCGTGCGAATATGGGACGAGCCGTTATTTATTTAAAAAGCTTCAATTCTAACCTAACCATTTTACCAAGCACTTAAAACAACATTACTCACACGTGAAGGTTCCCAGATTTAAATAACATCTGTAATAAAAGTTTAATATATTACGTGGCTAGAAGTTTGGACATTTTAAGGCTTAAACAAAGACCTAAAAAACCTACTTTGGACGAAATGAAAGTTGATTGCAACAGGTAGGAACACTCTGTGGAGGCTTTGAATGGTACTACAGAAATGGATCCCTGCCGCTTCTTGGGTTACAATGATGAATGAGTGGAGAGATGTTTACGTATTGTGTAGGTTATGGAAAAGCAAATTGCTCTGTCAAATGATTAATGACTCTAAAATACACGTACTATGTTGATTTCATTAAGAGAGGTGGGCGCCATACTAGCGAGCAAGCCCGAGTGAGGAAGGACCTCCACCTTACAGAAGAACACAGCCAAATAACTACACACAGCGGTGTAGTTGTGTTTCTGTGTAGATTATGGAAAAGTAAATTGCTTTGTCAAATGATTAATGATTTTAAAATACACGTTAAGATTATTATTAAGTTAAGAAAGGTAGGGCACCATACTAGCGAGCAAGCCCGACTTGGAAATTACCTCTATCTTATAAGAGAACACAGCCAAATAACTACACACAGCGATGTAGTCGTGTTACTGTGTGTGGGTACAGGTTTCCGTGTTCATTTAGGTATCCATTTTGAAGGAAACGTTTTCCTATCGCAGGGATACCCCATCTTACAGCTCTGGTGTAAAAAAATGGGTTGGCAACACGCAAGTGATACCTCTGGTATTGCAAGCATCCTAGGCTACGGTAACTGCTTCACATCAGGCGGGCAACATGCTTGTTTGCCATCCAAGAAGTCGAAAAAAACACAAATAATTCATTGTCACCTTAAGACATCATTCATGTTTTTATCTTTAATTAGATATCTGTTAGCTACCCTGACGTTTTAGAGTGTTATTACGATTATCAATTATCGTACAACAGTACCATCTAAATGACCAACCTTTTCGATGGATTAAAAAAAAATTACATATTAAGCATTTTCTGAAAATTATAAACACAAAGAAAAATCAGCCATATTAGTTGAGTCGTTCACTAATAATGTTTCGTCGTACATGTGGCAATTGATTTATCCTTATCCTTACTAATATTATAAATGTGAAAGTTTGTCAGAATGGATGGATGGATGGATGTTTGTTACTCTTTCACGTGAAAACTACTGAACGGATCTGGATGAAATTTGGCACAGAGATAGATTATGGTCTGGAATAACACATAGGCTACTTTTTGCAGCGATAATCGACATCCACGCGGGCGGAGCCGCTGGCATTAGCTAGTATTTACATAAATATTATAATACAGAAGCTACCACTTATTCTACAACAAAACCCATTGAAAGATTGTCCTGAACAGAAAGAAAGAAAGAGAAGCATTTATTCAAACATACACAGGATAACAGACGGTAGAAAAAAGATAGACACATAACAATACAAAAAAATAAAAGATATCCTGTGTGATGTCAGAAAGGGTCCTAATCTCAGCTCTGTGCTACGGCATTTTAAACTGCAGCGCTGATTTTCTGATCAGGCCTTAATGAAGTCACGGTCAGTTATACAGAAAAATAAATAGATAGAAAACTCTTTATTGTACACCATACATATATGATACAGAATATAATATTTAAATAATATATGCGTTGAATATATTAAGAATAAAAAATAAAGAGAATTAATTTGTTTAAAATAAAACATTTATATAAATTTTTGTTTGTTAGAATCGAATAAAATCGACTAAGCGTCGGGCTGAACACAGGTCATCAGAACGCTTTTAGCGATATGGCTGCCCATTGAAGGCTGTACAATAACGAATATTCTATCTATATATCTGTCTACTAGAGGCACGTTCCAACTTCACACTAGCTGGAAATATGTGTAGTTTTTGTAGAGATCCCTTTTTGTTTCAATAAAATATAGCTTTTTTGAAGACAACTACCGCACTAGAGAACAACCTCTGTGTTGCGGGGGACTTTACAAACATACAATTAACGGACACAAATAACACCCAGAATCAGAACAACTCTTTGTGGGTCACACAAAGTTTTGCCCTGTGTGGGAATTGAACCCACAACCTCGTGCACAGTAGACGCATACTGCGGCCACCGGACCACCAAGGCAGTCACCCGCTTATAATCTATGTATTTTAAGAGAGGTAGGGCACCGTACTAGCAAGCAAGCCCGACTCGGGAAGGACCTCCACCTTACAGAAGAGTGAGTATGAGTGAGTACAGGTCTCCAGCGCTCATTTTCTAATACATTTCATACAAAACACATCCCGTGTTTTGTATGAAATGTATTCCTATCCCAGGGACACTCCCATCTTAAAGCCCTGGTGTAAAAAATGGGTTGGCAATATACAAGTGATACCTCTGGTATTGCAAGCATCCATAGGCTGCGGTAACTTAACATCAGGTGGGCCATATGCTTGTTTGCCACCCAAGTAGTACTATTGTTTTGCTTCCTAATGGTGAAAGAACTTTTAAAATCAGTCAAGTAGTTTTGAGTTATCGTAACAAACAAACAAAATAAAATATATCTTTCCTCTATTTATTATATCTGTCTATAACATATATGTCTCAAACGTATTACACAAAAGCTTGTAGTACAGTTACCATTGCAAACAAGAACATACCATTAATATTGTTAATGGTATGTTCTGTACTTTACCAATAATTGTTACATACTACAGGCACAAACTCGCTCTACGAACATTTCCCCCTTCGTAATTAAACATAGAACACAAAGAGATACAAGTCAATGACTCTGTAACGCACACTATTACCATAGTGTAGGGAAGAATCTCGCCCTATATAGTAAAGACACTGCCACAATCTATCAAAATAAATATCTCAGGACCTATTCAGTTAGCATAAAGCGCACAACAGACCAAGCTGTAATATACCTATCTAAACTAATATCATATAGAGAAAAGATTTGATTTTTTGTTTGTTTGTTTGTTACGATTTAACTCAAAAACTACTGGAACGATTTTAAAATTCTTTCACCAGTAGAAAATTAATCAGCGGGTAACCGTAGAATTTTTTTGCTGACATCATCGTTCTGGCTTATTCATAATTTCTGACCTTCATAAGTGTTACTTTGTAACCTAAATGAATATATTTTTTTGAAAAAAATACGGGATTCCTACGAAAACTACATAAATGTCCACCCGTGCGAAGCCGGGACGTGCCGCTAGTATATTAATATAAATCATAGCAAAGTATATTACGGTATATTTTCTATAATAATCGGCGAGTGATAAAAATATACTTTTTATCACTCTGTGACGCAGCTACGAGTATAACGTATGCTTTTTTACGTCACTAAAATATGTCGATAGATATAGCGCGATATATTTTGAAATGAGTGCAAAAATATATATTGTAGCATAACCACCATCTGTAGCAGCTTGCTATACCGTAATATATAGCTTAATATAATATAAAATATGAAGCATGCGGCCGGTATTTTTTTGTACTAGTTGGGTGGCGAACAAGCATATGGCCTGCCTAATATCAAGCATTTACCGTAGCCTATGGACGCTTGCAACACCAGGGGTATTACTCGCTGTTGTAGGCTTATAAGAGCCCGCGAACGGTTACTTTCGAAGCTCGAATGCCATGAGTGCGCGAGCGCTCTGATCATGAGCGGTAGGTATTTATTTAGACATAATGCGACAATGTCCTCACTATACAAAGAGATTCTTCCTTATACTATGCTATTTCAATATAGGTAGGTAGGTATTACATGAGCCGACTAAACCTGAAACCATATTAATTTGTGTTCGCAGGAAACGTTCGCAAATCGAGTTAGCCGAAGCCACACTTGTGTGGAAGTAATACTGCAGACAAAATTATAAAGCTTATTGAAGTGACTCTATGTTTTTTAAAGCTGCGTACCTGGATCTGCAAGATAAGACCCTATCACAGAATGACCCGTTCGACCTCATTTTAAGGTCCCTTTGGACCCTCTTTAAAATATATTAATCAATGTTCCCATTGGACCTCTTTTCTAGGATAAACCACGCTAGGAACTTTTAAAACACATACCTAATATAACATCGACTGGCCTGTTGGTCTAGTGGTTAGTGACCCTAATAGGTAAGCCGAAAGTAAGGGGGTTCGATTAACACACGGGACAAAAATTTGTGTGATCGATAAATAATTGTTCCGAGTTTGGATGTTATTTGTGTCCGCGAATTGTATGTTTGTAAAGTCCTATGCAACACAGAGCTTGTTTCGTAGTTAGAGAGTTGTTTAAAATAAAGGACGCAATATTGAATGACAGCCACGTTTCGCCAGATTTCTATAAGCAATAACTTATGACTTTTAGTAGGAAAACATAACCTGCAGATAGGACCCAGGGTCTCTGCATAGGGCAGTCAAACGCTCTCCCACTACACCCCCGATGCAAAACAAAATATTTATACCTATCAAAAGTCATGAAGTGCACTTTATGAAATTGGCCAATTTTTTAATGACTACCCAATGTTTAGTTTGTTTAAAATTATTTTTTGACTAAAGTGGAATGATCCGAGCGTTCTTTGAGTTCGTGATTTAAATGATCGTGAAGCCCTCGGATTACATGCGATGGAGGTATATTCCCTGGTGTGGGTATTAAAAGCTTTCCGAACGCTTTTTTCATAAACTGCTATTATAAACGATTGCTTACGAAAAGTATTTCATTTGAAAACTAATCAAAGAAGACCCTCCCAAGCAAAACGTGAAAGCAAATTATTTTCTAAAGAAATGGACTAACTATATTCACAATCAGTGCTTTGCCGTCGCGTTGCATTGAAATGGCAAACGATAAAGGACATTGCAAAGCTAGCGGGAGCAGCGCATACAATTTAAAATTTAAATGTCCACATTTTAGTTATAACATTTTATAAAAAATATGTTAAACAGATACTAAGACGACTGATGAAAATTAATGTTATGTTTTAATAGTTTGTATGTATGCATAAATATGCATACATATGAACTAATAAATAAGACACACAAATGTGTGTCTTTTTATTACATAACTTTGAATCAGCTGAACCGATTCAGATGTTTCATGCAAAATATATGTACAACATACACACACACCTACGCGCATGCACGCATGCAAGTACGCAAAACGCGTGCACACTCGAATGATTACATACACGCACTCACTTACGCACGCACGCATGCACGCATGCATCCCTGTATGCACGCAAGTACGCACAAACGCGCGCACATTCGCATGCTCCTACGCACGCACGCATGTATGCACGCACATACACATATTTTTTTACATTTATTCCAAAAAACAAAATTTCCTATCCTGTTAAACTAACCATGAAGATGTTACTGTGAAATAAATATAAATAAATAAACTATTTTAAAATTTATATTTTACTAACGCTTCCATGAATTCTTTACTGGCGGTAGAACGTGCTTTGTACGCTTGAATAGTCGTGGAATATGTGATACGTCGCGTCGGGGTATCTGTTTACAAATTTTCTTTGTGTGCGAATTAGTCACTGATTTACAATAAAACTGAACAAAGGAAGGCAATCGTGCCGTACACTTTTGTGAAAAATCTATTATCACACAAATCTTGCACTATAGAGATATCTCTATATTATGCTTTTTCAAATTTACTACTAAAAGGAAGTTTATTTTATACTATAAAGGCGGTATAAAATAATCCACTTGATGGTAAGCAGTTACCGTAGCCTAAGGCATCAATCTAGTTGCTAGCCCAAAAAATTAAAGCTTTTGAATACTTTATTATCTGGGTTTGAGTTTGTATCTAACCCCTAGTTTCCAAAAGGTTGAACTGTTTTTATGAACCTAACCCCTGGGAAAGGTTAAACTATTTTCTATAAATAAGCATTAGAGATCTGACGTAACATGTCTCCAACGCGTTATTATGCATCAATTACAGAATGCGTTTTATCGAAGCAAAAAACTGTACTGCAAAAGGTTGCTAGCTTGCGACTGTATCGTGTTTCCATTCAAAACAAAAAGTCTTAGCACCTTTTTATTTATTTTTTTGTTGAAAACACCAACTCCCGCACTAGGGAACAAGCCCTGTGTCGCGGGGGACTTTTTTTTTGGGCGTAATTTTTTTTTATACTACCAAGGTTGCAAACAAGCTTACGGCCCGCCTGATGGTAAGCATAACTGCTCACCATCAGGCGGGCCGTATGCTTGTTTGCCAGAAAAACAGCGCTCGTTGGCGATATTGCAGCATATAGCTGATTAAATGTGTGAATTTGTCATAGCATAATTAATCTGTTCTTATCCTATAAGCTTGCTGTTGTATGCTATTACAATAAAAAGATTTTCTTTCTTTGGCAAAACAAGTTTAAAATTTGACTGAAAGGTTACTCAAGTGGCTTAAGTAATTCATAGGCTACGGTAACCCGTAATTACTTAAACCACTGAACCAACCGTGCAGTCAAATTTTAAACTTATTTAGAACTACAAAGTTCAATGACTAGTTCCTTAATAGGGCCTATTTAAAAACAGCTGATGATCAGGCCAAAGTCCGTGTTCCTTCCTGAGCTATTATCTTATTACGCCATTATCCACTTGGGTCGCAATTAGCCGGGGTCAGAGGTGACCCTACTCTACATTATAAATAGTAGAAAGCGAAGTATTTAGAAGTAAGTTTATTATCTAATAAGATTCGATACAGTTTTGGAATTTCACACTCAGAATTTGTCAAACAATTAAATTTAGAAACAAATAAAATTGGTTAAGCTAATAACTAAGAAAGAAAGAAAATCTTTTTATTGTAATAGCATACAACAGCAAGCTTATAGAATAAGAACAGATTAATTATGCTATGACAAATTCACACATCATCACAATCAGCTATATGCTGCAATATTGCCAAAACGGTATTGCAGCGCTGTTTTTCATTCATCATCTCAGCCATAAGACGTCCACTGCTGGACATAGGTTTTCCACATCGTTCGGTCCTGAGCTGACCTTGTCCATCGGTTGCCCGCAACCTTTACCAGGTCGTCGGTCCACCTTGTTGGAGGCCTGCCCACGCTGCGTCTGCCAGTTCGTGGTCGCCACTCTAGAACCTTTCTGCCCCAACGGCCATCGGTTCTGCGAGCTATATGCCGTGCCCATTGCCACTTAAATGATGCAATTCTTAGAGCTATGTCGGTCACTTTAGTTCTCCTACGGATCTCCTCGTTTTTCTATTTCCTCTGTTTTTCATTAAGTGACCTTAATGGCGCACGGATATTATACCGCGTATATTCGAAGCCAAATAATATCTATACTAATATTATAAAGCTGAAGAGTTTGTTTGGTTAAACGCGCTAATCTCAGAAAGTACTGGATCGATTAGAAAAAATCTTTTTTTGTTAATTAGTGCATTTATCTAGGAAGGCTATAGGGTATATAACATCACGCTATGATCAATAGGAGCGGAGCAATAGTGAGATATGTTGCAAAACCAAGGAAAGTATTCCAAATTACCACGCGGACGAAGTCGCGGGCGGCCCCTAGTATAATATAAAATAATCAATAATATATACTTCGGGTATTAACACGATCATGCTTTATTTACCTTTAGATTGCTTGACGTTTCGACCAGGTTGCACCGGCCGTGGTCACAAGCTGACTGGTGAAGCGATGTCAGAACTCCGTTTGTGAGGTAGAATCATTTAATTCTACCCTCACATTATTATTTCTCCACGAACCGTCACACACTACACTCACAGTGTCCCTATTATGGAAGCTGTCCGTATTCCGAGCGTTTTTCGACTGTGCACCCAAGCGAGATTTCGTAATTGTAATCACTGGATTCCATGTTGGAGATAGCTTGAAGCCGTCTTCCCTATTGAAATTTTTGTATTTCTTAATTTCAATAGCTTCTCGCACAACTCTTGTATAATAGTGGCGATCGGTGGATGATATTTGTGGGCGATGAAACTCAATCCAGTACCTGCCTGAAGTAGATGTTCAGCAATTGCTGATTTGCTGGTCTGTCGGTTTTTTACAGCGGCGATGTGCTCTTTGACCCTTTCAGCTATGGACCGCTTAGTCTGGCCTATGTAGGAGCTACCGCAGCTGCAATTGATTTTGTAAACACCTGGTGTTTGTAAGGGAACGACATCCTTTGGTGTGCCTACCAAGTTGTTTACATTGGCACCCGGGGTATAGATCGTGTGAACCGAATACTGCCTTAACACAGTTCCGATCTTATCCGTCACACCCTTAACGTAGGGCAAATAGGCAGGTTGTCTTCTGACCTGTGGACGCGTGTCCCTCTTCGGCTGCTTCCCTCGTCGCTTCACTCGATACCCGTTACGACTGAGTACCTCCTGAACATATTCAAGCTCTCGCTCTAAATGTTCGGGGTCACAGAGGTCATGAGCTCTGTTCTTCAACCACGGCCGGTGCAACCTGGTCGAAACGTCAAGCAATCTAAAGGTAAATAAAGCATGATCGTGTTAATACCCGAAGTATATATTATTGTATATCATGCAACGCGATAGTTTAAAAGTTATTATAAAATAATCAGTTACACAGAACAAAGCAAAAATAAAAATAAAAAACTTAAAAGCAAAAATAAATCACAAAGACTCGACGCGATGGGTATATGAAGGTGGACAGAACTGCCGAGAATGGCTAAGGGAAGGCAAGACGCCAAAATCGTTCGCATACACTTTGTATGTAAACGATTTTAGGGAATGATTTAAATTAAACCCCTTCTTATCAAAGACTATAAAAATATGTACACTGGTGGACAGATAAACTGGATCAAAATATAGAATAACTTTTTGTTTATGCTACTTGGGTAACAAACAAGCATACGGCCCGCCTGATTTTACGCAGTTACTGTAGTCTATGGACTATGGTTTTAAGACGGAGTCTGGGATAGGCATACGCTTCTTTCAAAACGCATCCCTAAATGAGCATTGGAGACCTGTATTCACTCACAGGAATACAACTACCTACAGCGCCGTGTGTAGTTATTTGGCTGTGGCCTTCTGTAAGGTGGAGGTCCTTCCCCAGCCAGGCTTGTTCGCTAGTATAGTGCCCTACCTCTCTTTAAAAAAACTTTCACAAAATGAAGTACATATATTTATGGTATACGCAAAAGTTTTTCACATTGAAAAACTGTCTTTTCCCACCGCTATAGAAAAAAGGCATGAAAGCCAAGGCCATCGTATGTCACTGACAAAAGCTGATTGATCGATGCATAAGGCTGACAGTTGAAAAGTGTCTCTACTTTTATGGAGATTATGTATCCGTCTATATATAAATTGAGACAGGCTTCGCCCGCACGTACAATTCCAAGAGAACAGTTACGTTTTCCGTGATAAAACGTAACTTTTGAGCATTTTTAGAATATAATCTATCTCTGCGCAAAATTTTATCCGGACTTTCTTCCAAATTTTATTTCATTCTTTCAAAACGTATCCCTAAATAAGCCCTGGAGACCTGTAGTCACACACAGGGCCACAACTAACTGTTTACGTATTTGGCTGTAGTCTTCTGTAAGGTGGAGGGACTTCCCCAATCGGGCTTGCTCGCTAGTATGGTGCCTTACCGTGCTTACTTTATTGACGACTAGTTGTTGTCCGCGGCTCCGCCCGCGTAGATGTCGGCTATCGCGATAAAAAGTGCTATTTCAGACTATAATCTATATCTGCGCAAAATTTCATCCAGATCTTTTCAGCCGTTTTTGCGTATAAGAGTAACAAACATCTATCTAAACTTTCGCATTAATAATATTAGTATAGATTACGCGCGGAAGACATTGGTAATATAATAACGTCTGCACCTACACTATTAGTGAGGGCATTTGTATATGAAGAGGTCATATGACTCACGTATTATCCGGTCAACGTCACCGTCGCTCAGACAGGTCACTCGGTCATATATGTATGGCTTCCATGAAGAAATGCCAACTACAATAGATATAACTACTTCATTTTACATTGAGCTGTTTTCTTTTTAATCGTATAAATTTCTACTTCGCTCTGTCCTGGATATTATAGTCTTCGGAAACCCATTATCTTACTTTAGGTCTGTCTCTAGATTTTCGAAGGGGATTAAAATGTTAATAAGTGTCAAGTTTCCGTGTATTCTGTCAGTCTTTTCTTATGTGACTCTACCATCGCAGCCATATTCTTCTATCTTTCAGGGATGTTACACATGACTAGCACAATCACACTGCATATAGGTACTTGTTTCTACATGACAATAAAATCAATACGTTATATCCTTCCTATATTTCAGCACTCAATGAAAAAGGTATGTGAACGTTGCCATACAAAACCTGTTCATGTTTTGTTTTTAGCTTTGATCCGCTTAGTTCCTGTGCCTCTGTTGTGTACACGACATCACGACAAAAACAATCTTTAGAAAGCCTTTTATTTTGTGAATTCAATAGTACCGTATGTATGAGGGGCTCGTAGCGATGTACGAACTGCGCAGATCGATAGAACTGCAAGGTTAAGCAAGCTTGCTACGGTCAGAATGTAGATGGGTGACCATTTTTTTAAAACATAGCGAGATCCCTCCGTGCCTTAAAATTTATGATTAGTGGTCCTGCGCATGATCTCGCTCCGGTCGTATTGGAATGCTATGATATTAGAGAATATGAATTACTCGTATGATATGAATTTGATTGCCTCGGTGGTCCAGTGGGTGCAGTATGCGCCTGCTGTGCACGAGGTTGTGGGTTCGATTCCCACACTGGGACAAAACTTTTATGTGACCCATAAAGAGTTATTCTGAGTCTGGGTGTTATTTGTGTCCGTTAATTGTATGTTTGTAAAGTCCTCCGCAACACAGAGCTTGTTCTCTGGTGCAGGAGTTGTCTTTTCCAAACAAGAAAAAATAAAAAGTAGAGAACAACAACAACAACAACAAAAAATAAAAAGTAGAGAATGCACCCGTGCACACACCCTTGTGCATTATAATATTTCCCGCACAATCCTGTCGAGATTAGCCGCAAACGAAATTCGGTTAAGAGGACATTTTATATTATTATTCTGTACCCTGCGACAAAAGGCTTGTTCAATAGTTTTAGATTAAATCCTAGATCCTAGTCAGACTAGGTCATATACTTTCATTTATATAAAACACATTACCCTTATTTTCACCGAAGTCGGGTCACATAAAACCAACGTTATTATGGTGCTATTGTAACACTTGGCAACAAATTCGTGCTAAATCGGTTTTGTCCTACTTCCATAAAGAAAAACTCAGTTGAAAGGCTTCATTCGTTGTTTAGATTTAATGAACAATGTCTCGTTTCTATAATCTTTTTTTTCTGCAACTGTCATTGTCAATTTTTATTTTTATTTTGTTTGCATTAGAAAAACAATTCAATGATAATTATAATCATTTTGATTGATAGGTATGTACAGTAATGTGAATAAAGAACATTGTTATTATATCAATGAGGGTTCTGCCCCTCTAGACGATTCGATTATCGCTTAAGCCACTTGTCTAGAGGAGCTGGATACTTAAATAGCGCAGTCGACACGAAAGTGCAGACCTACTGACAGGGACAGGTGCTTGCGGGGAGGTAGGAAGGGAAGTTAGCGGGTGAATTCAATCATCCCAACCTAACGATTTTGACAGCTCCAACTGCACAGTTATAAAAATTGGGTTATATAGCCAAATAGATAAATCGATAATATAATTATTGCTGCAAGGGAGCGAAAGGCGTAGGACCAGGTGTTTGTACAGAAAGATCGTTCAGAGACGTAAAGCTTTTCAAACTACTTTTTTCCTTATTTTTAAAGACAACTGCAGAACTAGGATTCGAGCCCTGTGTCTCAGGGGACTTTACAACGGACACAAAGTACATCCAGACTCAGGACAACAATTTATGGATCACATGAATTTGGTAAAGCGCAGTATGGCGAGATAACCACTTAAGCCATAGTGCGTATCCATGTCAGCCATAAGACGTCCACCGCTGGACATAGGCCTCCCCCAAGGTTTTCCACATCGTTCGGTCCTGAGCTTTTTTTTTTTTTTTTTTTTTTTTTTAATACTACTTGGGTGGCAAACAAGCATACGGCCCGCCTGATGTTAAGCAGTATCCGTAGCCTATAGACGCTTGCATTACCAGAGGTATCACTTGCGTGTTGCCAACCCTTTCTTTTACACCAGGGCTTTAAGATGGAAGTAACCCTGGGATAGGAATACGTTTCTTTCAAAACGCATTCCTAAATGAGCGCTGGAGACCTGTACTCACACACAGGAACACAACTACACCGCTGTGTGTAGTCATTTGGCTGTGGTCTTCTGTAAGGTGGAGGTCCTTCCCCAGTCGGGCTTGCTCGCTAGTATGGTGCCCTACCTCTCTTGAGCTGACCTTGGAATGTATGTCACACAAAAAATAAACCATATCAATAGGTATTGTTTTATAGCTTCATTGTGTGTAGGATGAGTCAGAAAATATAGAATTTTTGAAGCAGGTGTTCGAATGACATATTATTATCTCTTCAACTTGCTGTATTGTCACGTACGATTATACCATATGTATATGTGTAGGTATGATTTGGATTTATTTTTTGTATTCAGTAAACGTACTTATAAGAAAAGAATTGCTTTTTATTTTAGACAAATACTAATTACAGTCTCAGTGGATCTTAGCATGGGGTTCTTCAAGAAAGGAGTTATAAGGTTTTTAAAGGGTCGGCAACGCGTGAGTGACACCCCTGGTGTTGCAAACGTCCATAGGCTACGGTAACTGCTTACCATCAGGCGGGCCGTATGCTTGTTTGCCACCTTGGTAGTATAAAAAAAAACATATTTACAAGTAAAATATGATTGTACTTTAACGTGTATCTAGTAGTATATAATAGCAACCCATATATGTCCCACTGCTGAGCACGAGTCTCCTCTCCTCAATCAAGCGAGAGAGAGGGTTTAGACCTTAATTCACACGCGCTGGCCTAATGCGGATTTGGTGAATCTGAAATCTAATCTTTAGTATGCATGTGGGTTTCCTCACGATGTTTTCCTCCACCGATAGCAGAAAACCCCAATATCTATTTTCGGTACGGAATCAAACCCTAAACTTCCTGATCAGCAATCTTATTGACTTTATTTAATGTTATTCTTATATGACTGCCTCGGTGGTCCAGCGGCCGCAGTATGCGCCTGCTGTGCACGAGGTTGTGGGTTCGGTTCCCACACTGGGTCACACAAACTTTGTGTGAACCACAAAGTGTTGTTCTGGGTCTAGGTGCAATTTGAGTCCGTTAATTGTATGTTTGTAAAGTACCCCGCGACACAGAGCTTGTTCTCTAGTGCGGGAGTTGTCTTTAAAAAAACTAAAAAAAAAACTATTCAATAATCACTAGACTGACGAGGTAGATGATAAAGATACTCAAAGAGAACAACTTATTTAAGTTTCAGCCTAGTACAGTACCCTTTTAGAACCACTGCTGCTAATTCTAAGTTGGAACTTACCAAGATCTAACTATTAGAGGCTTATTTACTGAGTACAAAGTGCACGATCCTTTGCGTTTGTAGTTTCCCTCTGTTTGACTATCCAGTGGGTTTATCAAGTTTCTCAAGAAAGGTTAATCAACGTCTTGTAATATATTAAACGGTTTCTGTACATTAAGAAAGAAATAAAGAAAAAATGTTTATTTGGCACAATAAAGACACGTTACAAAATAAAAATTAAAAGAAAAATCAAAGAAACAGAAAAAAAAAAGAATACATAGTATGTGTCTCACAGTGCCAAAATAGGATCTAGCTCAGCATATGCTAGACAATATCTAGCGCTGGTTTTCAGCTAGACCCTTCAATAAATATAAATATAAACATATACGTATATATATAATAGTAGATAATGTAAGTATGCGTATGTAAAATATGTAATGCGATAGACTTACGTGTAGTAAGTCTATCGCATTACATATTTTAATTATTATTTTTTATACTTTATAAAATAAGATTAAATTTAAAATATGTTTGTGATTATTTTGCCAATATTATTAATTAAAATAACATGTAAATATGTAATGTCGGGTCATAAATGTGAATTAAGTATTAAAAAATAAAATAAAAAATAATAATAGATTATGAGATTGAATTAAATTTGAAATATTATATTTGCATAGGTAATAATTTATCATTTATATTATAGATGTATTTATATTTATCATATCAAGCTTCTTTCATTCATTCTTTATTAATGTACTAGGTATACGAATTATTTTAAACAAGCTGTTGCCCGCGGCTCCGCCCGCATGGATGTCGGTTATCGCTGTAAAAAGTAGCCTATGTGTTATTCCAGACAATAGTGTATCTCTGTGTTTTTTTAAATTTCATCCAGATCCGTTCAGTAGTTTTTACGTGAAAGAGTAACAAACATACATACATCCACCCATCCATCTATACTTACTTACAAACTTTCGCGTTTATAATATTAGTAGGGTAATGTTTATCAAAATTTGCATGCCCATGTAACGGCAAAATATGGAAAACCTATGTTAATTATTGATAATACCCATATTTGTAAAGAAATAAATGATTTTATTTGTTGATGTGATTTATTTTAATAAATACGAAAATTTGGATGGATAGATGGATGGATGTCATGCTAAAATGGCTGAATTTCTCTCTTGCTCGTATAAAATTTGGCATAGAGATACATTATTTAGTATTATAGTCTAGCATAGCAAAGGGCACTTTTTATCCGGGAAAAGTTTACTGTTTCTATGGGATTGTATGTGGCTTGAAGTCGCTGACGGAATGTAGTCTGTCGTGATTCGGATTTTTTGAAGTATATAGTCCTTCAGACCGATTCGGTCACGGTGATCAATCTCAACGGAGATAAGTAAACTGCGCGGGACAGTACACGGCAACAAACAGATACAGAAACAAAACTGATGAAGGGTTGGCCCTGCATTAGCTTTACATGCTTTCCATCGTGAGCTGTTTTTTCATTGCATGTATTCTCATTGCATGTCGAAATCACATCTCACATTCGGTCGTCGTCGTGAATTTTTCTACTAAGCTACAACCGCACATTGCTATTATACGTATAAAAGAATATTATTTTAGTAAGTTACGAAAAAGTCCGTTTATACTTCGAAAAACAAACCAGTCGGTTAGGTTTGAATAAAGGGAAATGCTTGTCTTATTGCCGTGTCCGCTCGGGTCGAGTCGCCATGGAAATAAGGCAAAGTTTCGTCTCTGTTTTCTTCTTTGTGCTAAACTGTCCCGGTCAAAGAGCCGAGCCAGTATAATGTAAACGCGCTAGAAAAATCAAGATAGAAATAATTATTTCTCAAGAAATGTATCGCTTAAGGCGCTTTCAAAGCGCTATTTTAAAATTCTCTCAGTCGTCGCAGTTTTGTAACGACCAACACCATTACAGTACGAAGCCAATTTGAAGAATAATTTAAAGATATTTTTGGTAAAGAAAATACGTATTTTGTCGCGAGGCATTAACAAGCTTTGAAATCATGGACACAGAAAACCCTAACTCAGAAAAACACGTCCGATGAGGCAGAAAGGTTCTAGAGTGGCGACCACGAACTGGAAGACGAAGCCGGGGCAGGCTTCCAACAAGGTGGACTGACGACCTGGTAAAAGTTGTCGGTCCATCTTGGAGTACCAATGGAGTAGGTCGGCTCAGGATCGAATGTTGAGGAAATCCGTAGAAGAAACCTATGTCCAGCCAGTGTTACGTCTTTAGGCTGAGATGAATAATTGAATGTAAAGTCCTCTGTGACACGTCGTCATGGCTTGTTTTGTTATCAACATATAGCGAGAAAAATACAAATTACATACTTTATAAAATTGATTTCGACAGTGGCATCACAAAAATCAACCCAAAATCTACTAAGACTCCAAAATTACAACCGTCAAGAGTCAAACGTAGCCTCTTTAAAGTAAAATTTTCATGAAAAAATCTTCTAAGTGCTCGTTTTATTACGTCCCGAGATTAAAAGTGAAATAATATTCGTTAAAAAATGTAAAACAAGTGTGAAATGTTTAAAGGTGCTCGCTGAAGCTTCAGTCTAGAAACATTTAAAGGTGTTTTGCATACAATTTGTACCTGCAACGTCTCTTGTCACAAACGACAATGCTAAACATAATTAAATCCGAAGAGAGAAATAAATTTAAACTTCTCTACGCGTTCGTACTTTCAATTCAATTATGAAAAACAAAGTGGTTTGTTTGTAACGAATTTATAAAAGGATACAATGTTGGCTTTCCGTATCGTTATGTAGTTAAGGTGGTCACCTTGTCACCGTCACTACGCCGAGTGTCGTGGATTCATTACCACACGGGATAAAGCTTTGTGTCATCTATAAATGTTTGTTCCTAGTCTAGCTGTACGTAATGTTCGTGAATTGTTATGTTTATTTTTAAATCAAAGTAATTAAATTAGTCCACCTCTGGCATATTACCAGTATAAGCAATCAGCCTGACACAGCTGGCGAAATGTATTACATCGCTGCCTAGTCCTTTATAAATAAAGACCTAAAATTTTTGTTTTGTATTGATTTCTGTTCCTTCATTTCTTTTCAATTCTTTCTTTAGTAATATTGTCACTTGCCACGATTATCTCTGCATTACCCAAAGTTTGACTGGCAGAAAATGCCTACGGCCTTAAATCTGCCTTGTTCGATTTGTTTGCAAAAAGTTTAAATGAAAAAAATTTACCCCTTTTTCGCGTATATGTATATGTCGTATAGTTTGCCTTCCTGCAAATTTATTTCAAAGTAGGTATACATAAAATTTTTAACTCATGGTTGTCAAATAAAATACATTCCGTACCACACTCGCAGTCAATCGTCCAATAATAAAACGTTATGCAGCACAAACAAAGCAATTTCGATGCCTGTGTTTGCGTGACTTTGCTTCTGGTATATAACAAAGCGGTAATAGATTACCAGGAAGCTACCAAACGGCAGGCCGAGCTTAACTCTGTCAATTTAAATGTAATTGTGTTTATCTTTACTATTTTATTGGGGATTTCACTTGTATTCTCTATAGGTAGGTCCTTGTTCTGTGATTTTAGGTATTTGTATGATGATTTAGTTGCTTTTTTTTGTGTGACCATAAATTTGAACACTAAATTATAATAAATTATCTGGCGATTGAATAGAGAAACATAGATTTTCTGTTTTACCATCAAATTAGTTTTTTGATCTTAGTCGTATCAGCCGAAAGACGTCCAATGCTGGACATAGTTCCTCTACAAAGATATCCATAGCGTAGGTCATGAACTGATCTTTTCCGTCATCGTTGTCATCAGATTTGACTGGCCGGTTGGTCTAGTGGTTAATGACCCTGACTGCTAAGCTGGAGGTCGTGAATTCGATTCCCACGCGGGACAACATTTTGTGTAATTCATAAATGTTTTACACAAAAATTCCCTCGCGACACAGGGCTTGTAGTATTTTTTTTGTAGGCTTTGTTTTATTTTTAAAGGAAAAAGAAAGATAAGAAGAAGATGGTCAATCATTTGATTAGTACGTATGAATGCCACCAAGTGATATTAACATTGGTACTGAATAGAATAGAATAGAAAACTTTTAATTGTACACCAATTACATACTTAGTCTAAGCTCAGATCTTATCTTAGCTTAGATCAAACTTAGTCGTATAAAATAATATTTCTGTTCTGGTCAAAATGAATGTTTTCACAATATTTGGAGTAAAGATTTTACTTTTTAGTAAAAATGCTGAGTTGCAGCAAGCACGGGATTACCGGGGGCATAACACAATCTGTTAAAATGAGGTCGTGAGACGAGCCGCGGAATGTATTCAGCTTGCCCGTTAATTAGTTTGTATTCTTAGCCAACGACGGCGACGTATACGTTTAGGGTAGGTATGTAATTGTTTATGTTCAGGATTAGTTCTATGTTTATCTGCAGAACTATTTTATTAAGGGGCTGGAATTAACAGGTGCGTATTCTTCTTCTTATCGTTAGGTTAGTGGTCAACCTGGTGACAGAGTTGTTTAGATTGCACATATTTAGGCTTCTGTTGTGATCTAGGTGCGTTTTGATGAGTATTATGAAGGCTCTAATTGTTAATGTCTATTGTCGTTATTGCATTACTTCAACAGATGCGAGCTAAAATCCTTACTAATATTATAAATGTGAAAGTTTGTAAGAATGGATGGATGGATGGATATTTGTTACTCTTTCGCGTAAAAACTACTAAACGGATCTGGATGAAATTTGGCACAGAGATAGATTATGGTCTGGAATAACACATAGGCTACTTTTTGTAGCGATAACCGACATGCACGCGGGCGGAGCCGCGGGTAACAGCTAGTAAATAATATATCTATTAATATAGTGAGCTATATATTACGGAATAGCGTGGCTATAGTATATACGAGTATTATTGCACTCATTAACTCTGCGATCTGCGACCAAAATATATCGTGCTTTATCTGTCGACATATTTTGGTGACGAAATAAATATGTATATGTACGTTTTAGCTGCGTAAGTCTTTTAATAATTGGTTTTATAAAGTTTGATTCTCTTGCCAGTTTGGAACATTGTCAAATATTTATTAAATAATGTTAACCATATTCAATATTTAATGTTGGAAACTTTCGTTCTGTGTTTGTGGGTAACTTTTGTTCTGTTCATATACAGATTTTTGATAAATAAGTAAATATCTGATTTCAACAGTCAATGTTAATAATTTCAACAAAAAAAAACCGACTTCAGTACGGCAAGTTGCAGAATTTCAAAAACCTTAAAAACGGCTAGATTACATTGCTTAATTATGAAGTTCCGTTGCCTAGCAACCTTAGCAACCATAATGGAAACTTATTTAAACGCCATCCGTAAAATACTTATTATTGAGAAGTTCAGGTGGCCATCTGTGGTCTTCCTTATCAGTTTTACTTCATCATATTATACTTTCTGAATGCAAATGTTTGATACTTAACAAATATCACGATGTTAAGTGAATGCTTAATACATAAATAACACAGACCTACCTATTTTTTTTGTTCTACTTGGGTGGCAAACAAGCATACGGCCCGCCTGATGTTAAGCAGTTACCGTAGCCTATATGGACGCTTGCAATAGCAAAGGTATTACTTGCGTGTTGCCAACCTATTTTTTACACCAGGGTTTAAAGATGGGCGTGTCCATGGGATAGGAATACGTTTCTTTCAAAACGCATCCCTAAATGAGCGCTGGAGACTGCTGTGTGTAGTTATTTGGCTGTGGTCTTCTGTAAGGTGGAGGTCCTTCCCCAGTCGGGCTTACTCGCTAGTATGGTGTCCTCACTCTTTTAAAATTTAATATTTAAATTCAAATACGACTTGTATCTACTCCTCAAAGTGGACTTATAAAATAAGCGTGTTTTACAAAGATTTTATATTACGAAAGACGTTAGATATCGCAATAGCGCGTGGAAACTGTTGCCGTCAACAGTTACAGTAGCTAACAATGTAGCTTTATTTCATATATCACTATCTCTTTCTGTATCATTACGTTCCGTATTATCTATCGCATTCAAACTTGAAATTTATAAGTACGCACGTAAATTTTGGGAGTTAAAATGAACGCCGCTCAGTATGAAGATAGCTTACCTTTCTTTATAATATCCAATAAGAGATGCAAGTACTGGCGCTCACGCGGAAGATTCTATAGAGTCAAGATGAATATGACTGCCTTGGTGGTCCAGTGGCCGCAGTATGCGCCTGCTGTGCACGAGGTTGTGGGTTCGATTCCCAGACAGCACAAAACTTTGTGAGACCCACAAAGTGTTGTTCTGAGTCTGGGTGTAATTTGTGTCCGTTAATTGTATGTTTGTAAAGTCCCCCGCGACACAGAGCTTGTTCTCTAGTGCGGGAGTTGTCTTTTAAAAAAGAAGAAAAGAAGACGGATGAACAAAACAAAGGGGGATGTACAAAATATTTCTCAAAGGGTCAAAGTGTTCTGTTCATTAGCATAGCCCTGAGAAAATACAAGAGACAATTTGGTGACGGTTGCAGGCAGCCGATGGAAGAGGACAACTTAGAACCGAATGGTGTCCAAAAAAGGTTTTCAGTTTTTTTTATACAACTTAGATGGCAAACAAGCCCGCCTGATGTTAAGCAGTTACCCTAGCCTATAGACCTATACAATACTAGCTAACATTCATCTCTAAATGAGCGCTGAACACCTGTACTTTACAGCTGTGTGTAGTTATTTGGCTGTAGTCTTCTGTAAGTTCCTTCCCCAGTCGGGCTTGTTCGCTAGTATGATGCCCTTCCTCTCTGAAAAATTGACATAATCTAATCATGGTACCCTATTCGCGACGGCGTTTCTTGATATACCTATACTGTCAGTGAGGGTCGATGGTCGGTCAACATGACGAGTTGACAATCCTAAACAAACTTTAACTTTGAGACCAGTTACATTAAATAGCTTTTAGGACGTTATTGATTTGTTATTAATAGAATTTCTCCAGTTTGAGTATGTGAAAAATAACAATATAATATTGGAAGGCTACTTACGAATTTAAAAGCGAAAAATACCGGTGGTAACCGACTTATTTATTTTATTTATTTATTTGGTTAACCAACAACTGTTTACACTATTACATTTAATTTTTAATAAACACAGGTACTTTTACAAGTGCAACAATTATTTACAGGTTAACACCGCATGCACAGATAGTATCGGAGTATACCTATACCTATTTACAGGTTTAAAACCAAGTACAGCATTATGAAAATTAAATTAATATATAAAAAATGAAATTAATACTTGCACGAAGGTTCGAAGAGTTCGATCCTGGGTGGCAGTACTAACGTAAATATCACTTTGTTGAATTTAAATGTACTTATCAAATGATTGCCCATTTGCTAGCGGTGAAGGAAAGCATCGCACGATGTTTTCAGGCAACCAACGCGGGATCACATCTACACCGCTTTGCGTAGTTATTTGGCTTTGGCTGTGGTCTTTTGTAAGGTGGAGGTCCTTCCCCAATCGGCATTGCTCGTTTGTATGGTGGCTTACTTTTCTTAAATGTACCTACATAATTGACGACAATGAGTAAGTAGGTATCTACAATGAGGTTAAATACGAATTCTACCTTATTGGTAAAAAAACAAACTTTGACTGCCTTGGTGGCCCAGTGGCCGCAGTATGCGCCTGCTGTGCACGAGGTTGTGGGTTTGATTCCCACTCAGGACAAATCTTTGTGTGACCCGCAAAGAGTTGTTCTGAGTCTGGATGTAATTTGTTTCCGTTAATCGAATATTTGTAAAGTCCCCGCGACACAGAGCTTGTTCTCTAATGCGGGAGTTGTCTTTTTAATGAAAAGTAATGAAAAAATGAAATCTTGTTTTTTGCCACACCTAGCCATAAATAACCAAATTGATGTAGTTTTCAAACCAGAACCCAATCAATGCAATTACCTAATGTGTCTCTAGCGACCTTCGATATAATACCTTTAAAAAGTATCGTTAAGCTGTTAAATCGGCTGTGTTGAACCCATACAAGTATAATGAACAATGCCTTATAAGTACCTGTACTAAATAAGTTTTGAATTACATGTAAGTTTAATGTGTGACCTTTGTTTATTTTTGTGTTATGGCTCTATCCGTTTAGTTATACTGATGATTCTGCCAACGACAAGGTAGAGAGAGAGGGTTAATAGGACTACTGAGCCTCTAGACAAGTGGCATAAGCGATAGTCGAATCGATAAGTCAAAAAAACAAATGCATGGGATTTGACGTAAGTCTACGATATAATGTCGTAAACTTACGTCAAAATCCATACATTTGTTTTTTTGACTTTTCGATTCGACTATCGCTTATGCCACTAGTCTAGAGGGGCTAGTTGGCCGGTATCTAAAGCTAATGGTTTCTTTTGAAGGCTGTATAAAGGAGAACACAAGTATGAAGTAGTAAGAAATGTAAGAGGACATATTTAGGGATCTTTGTTTGTACCTTATGGATTTTTGGTACCATCGTGGGAAAGGTCATGTAAGTCATCTAGACTAGGCATGGTTGGTTCAGTGGCTTAAGTTTACCTCGATTTACCACTGCGCAGCGAGTTGTGGGTTCAATCTCAAACGGGACAAAAATATGTATGATCCATAAATGGTTGTTCCGAGTCTGAGTGTACTTTGTGTCCGGTAAAGTCCCGCGCTATATAGGGCTTGTCCCCTAATGCGGGAGTTTTCTTTTTAAAAATCTAATCAGACTCTGCGTTATCAATTGAGAGAAAACCTTCAGTGTCCTTCCCCAGTCGGGTTTGCTTGCTAGTATCAAAAGCTTCTCCGTGTGGTGACGGATTAAGAATACAAATATCACCACCCCCTTCCATGCCGAGGGTGTTGTAAGAGTCGACTAAGGGAGTAAGTCTAGACAATATCCACCGCATGAGAAGGAAAACTCGAAACAAAACTCTATACCAACCCGTCTGGCCAGCGTGATATAGTAGGCTAATATCCCTCCAAATGTTTGGAGGAGACCCGTGCCTAGCAGTGGGACGGTTATGGGTTGAGATGATGATGATCAAATCTACCTTTCCTATTATGACGATATCACAAAATCAACTTGCAGGGGTTAGCAGTTTTCTAGCTTAAGTAAATACGCCAGTATGTGTAAGTCAATACAATACAAATTCAAAACCATCCTTGATTCATATATAGCGAACAAACAAAGCCCTCGCATTCCTACACCGACAGTTACCTACTATCCAATATTAACAATAGATCTAAAAGCATTGCGTACACCGTGATACTGACCACGGCGCCGCATGACCCAATAAATACACCACCGATTGTCCAAACACTCCCTAAATAGCATCACAATATGATTGAGTAATAAGAAGATAATTATTCCACGTGGCTCCTGGTGTAAACATTATATTGAAGGCGTAAACAAACCCCGTATAATGTACAGTTGAGCGCGAAAATGTATTCACAATTATCTTTTTTGAAATTTAACCTTTATGAAAACTCTTATCTCATTTTTCCTCCCTTAAAGACGGTTATTTTTAATCTGATAATTTACAGCTATAGTGCATCTCATGACCATTCAAATAAGCCCAAACACGGCTAGATTACATTGTTTAATTATGAAGTTCCGTTGTCTAGCTACGGGCTTTATCATCAAATAGTTGCTTAGCAACCATAATGGAAACTTATCTAATCGCCATCCGCGTAAAATACTTAATATTGAGAAGTTCAGGTGGCCATCTGTGGTCTTCTTCATCAGTTTTACTTCATCATATTATACTTTCTGACTGCAAATGTTTGATGTGTTATTAAAAATATTGAAATTGCTATACGTGTCCCTATAATTTTTGAGGAGTTCCCTCGATTCCCCATGGATCCCATCATCAGATCTTTTTTTTATGTAAATGGGACCAAACTGGAAATATGTCCTCTCAGACAAAAAAAGAGTTTTTCAAATCGGGTCATAAATGACGGAGTTCTGCGGTAAAAATCATTTAAAAAATAATACACATCAATTCATAACCTCCTCGTTTTTAAACTCGGTTAAAAAAGGAAAGAAAGAATATACAGAAAAACATGTCATAAAATAAATCCAGCTTTACATTATATGTAGGTATATAAAATCTACCCCGACTGTACCGCCAGTAAATATATCAGCGAGTTAATGATCCATCATTACAAAAGCGATTGGGATTAAGAGGGCACAGGATATACTTGATATTTATGTGCAATTTTTATATGATTTAACACTCAAGTCTGGCAGCTGGTACACAATGTAATCCACGTATCAAGTACGTATACTACGATATTTGCATTATTTAAAACATGAGCGGTTTTTGGAGCACAAAAATATGGAGCTCAAGGCTACGTGTTTAAAGAGGTGTTCAATTGAAGTAATAGACTTGCACGCAAGATGTGCGAGTACGATCCCGGGTGGCAGTACCAATGTGAATTTTACTTAGTGGAGTTCATCCTACTAATATTATAAACGCGAAAGTTAGTAAGAATGGATGAATGGATGGATGGATGTTTGTTACTCTTTCACGCAAAAACTTCTGAACGGATCTGGATGAAATTTGGCACAGAGATAGATTACAGTCTGCACTTAGGCTACTTTTTATCCCGAAATAATAATTGTTCCCGTGGGATTGTAGGCGCAGGCGACAATAATAATAATATATGGAATAATAAATAATAATAATAATGACCTTCTTCATTACCTACCGTTGTTTACTCATTGCTGAGGATCGCGACCACATACGACGAAGCGTCTTCAAGCTATGCGGTCTTCCAAAGTGTGAATACCTACTAATATTATAAACGCAAAAGTTTGTAAGAATGTAGGTATGGATGGATGTTTGTTACTCTTTCACGGAAAAAACTAGTGAACGGATCTGGATAAAATTTGGTACAGAGATAGATTATAGTCTGGAATATAGGCTATTTTTATCGCGACAACCGACATATACGCGCCCGAGTCACTTGCGCGTTGTCGAGCCTTTAAAAACCTTATAACTCCTTTCTTGAAGAACGCCAATGCTATATATAGTCTCTTGGTAAAACTTCGGCAGGGAGCTCATTCCACAACCTATTTATTTATTCGAAATTGAGGGTATATTTATTGAAAGAAATATTAATTAGTTGAAGCTAATTCAACAAATACCTACCTAAAATGTTACGATAACTACCTATTGATTGTTCTTTACATAAATCTCGCTCATTTCTATTTTGCATTGCCCATGGCTTAGAATTGGAGAAATACCCCAATATGTAACTTTAAATATCCAATGAAAACGAGGTCTGAAATTGTACTGGCAACTTGTCCCATATAGTTATCGATACTAGTATTTAGGTCGGAGAGGTCAGGCGACACTCGCTTAGTATCAAACAGATGTGACACATTAGAACTTGCAAAATTTTCTGGCAACTCGTACGAGCAATATAAGTAGCGAGCAATGGGACGGACGCTGCATTTCTTTTTGAAATGAAATAGGGAACTTTAATAACAACGAGAGGCTTGTTTATAACGCCATATTATTTATATACATATGTAGTAGTTTGACTGCCTTGGTGGTCCAGTGGGCGCAGTATGCGCCTGCTGTGCACGAGGTTGTGGGTTCGATTCCCACACAGGGACAAAACTTTGTGTGACCCACAAAGAGATGTTCTGAGTCTGGGTGTAATTTGTGTCCGTTATTTGTATGTTTGTAAAGTCCCCCGCAACACAGAGCTTGTTCTCTAGTGCAGGAGTTGTCTTTAAAAAAAAATATATATGAAGTTGTTATATTTCTTAATAGATACCTAATCATTATAATACTAGGGGTCACCCGCAACTTCGTCCGCGTGGTTATTTGGAATATTTTCCCCGATTTTGCAACATATCTTACTACTGCTCCGCTCTTATTGATTATAGCGTGATGTTTTATAGCCTATAGCCTTTCTGGATAAATGCACTATTCAACAAAAAATATTTTTTCTAATCGAACCAGTACTTTCTGAGATTAGCGCGTTCAAGCACACTAACAAACAAACTCTTCAGCTTTATAATATTAGTATCACAGAAATAGATGATTAGTATAGATATGTGATTAGTAAAGATACATACCGAATTATTATAATATTATATTTTTTATCTACCTTCATTTCTTGTATTTATAACGTCAAAACCTCCCACTACTTTTGCTTTATTATATTTAATTTTCTCTTCTGTCCATCCAGAGGTTACCTGGCAGAAATTGCTTTTAGCGATAACACCGCCCATTGTACATAAATGTGTGTAATAATATATGTATCATAAATGTAATTGGTGTACATTAAAGAGTTTTCTATCTATCTATCTTGTTAAGGAAGAGGCCTAGAGATGGTAGACGGCAGGCATACGTTATACGGTACGATAAGAAAAACTTCATTTAAACAAAAATGATTATCATTGGTAGTTAGGTACCGCTTGCCACCAAGTAGCTCTTATCCTTACTAATATTATAAATGTGAAAGTTTGTGAGTATAGACGGATCTTTCACATAAAAACTACAGAACAGATCTGGATGAAATTTGGCACAGAGATAGATTATGGTCTGGAATAACACATAGGCTACTTTTTACAGCGAAAACCGACATCCACGAGGGCGGAGCCACGGGCAACAGCTAGTTGGAAATAAAAATACAAATATTCCTCTAACAAGCTGAATTCACATCAAAAATAAATTGCAAGGCTATTGCCATGCCATCTCTAATTTTCAATATTATGCAAGCTAAAACAGAAACAATTCGTGTTAAATTGTGTATCTATACTAATATTATAAAGCTGAAGAGTTTGTTTGTTTGGTTGAACGCGCTAATCTCAGAAAGTACTGGTTCGATTAGAAAAAATCCTATATATTTTTTTTGTTGGATAGTGCATTTATGCAGGAAGGCTATAGGTTATATAACATAACGCTATGATCAATGGGAGCAGAGCAGTAGTGAGATATGTTACAAAATCGGGTAAAAACGTTCCAAATTACCACGCGGACGAAGTAGCGGGCGACCCCTAGTAAGAGAATAAAACGATTATTATTATAAATACAAGCTGATGCCCACGGCTCCGCCCGCGTGGATGTCGGTCATCGCGGTTAAAACTACCCTACGTCCTTTCCGAGCATACCATCGACCTCCTTGCACATTTCATTAAAATCCGTTCAGCCGTTTAGTTGTGCAAACGTAACAAACAAACAGTCACTTTCGCATTGATAAATAAACTAGCTGTTGCCCGCGGCTCCGTCCACGTTGATTTGGGTTATCGCTGTAAAAAGTAGTCTATGTGTTATTCCAGACCATAATCTATCTCTGTGCCAAATTTCATCCAGATCCGTTCAGTAGCTTTTACGTGAAAGAGTAACAAACATCCATCCATCCATTCTTACAAACTTTCGCATTTATAATATTAGTAGGAAATATTAGTAGGATTCTTCTTCTTAGCGTGTTGATAGCAATCTAAATTGTTACACGTTAAGAAGAAGATAAAATATGAAATACTCAGGAGAAGTAGGGTACCTACCATAGAAGTGAGCAAGTCCGTTAGTTGTGTTTCTGTGTGTGACCATAGGTTTCCAGCGCTCATGCAAGAACGCGTTTTTAACTAATCGTTTTCTTATTCCTCCTGGAATACTAATGCCACCATGAACCCTAGTGTTATTTTTTTTGTATCGGTAACACGTAAGATATTATAAGCGTCCATAGGCTACGGTAGGTAACTAATTACCATCGTCTGATGGTAAGCAGTTACCTACTGTAGACCGTATGCTTGTTTTTCTCCTAAGAAGTAAAAATAATAATATTTTGGGACAACTCACACACCGCCACCTGATCCCAAACTAAGCATAGCCTGTACTATGTTAACCAGATAACTGATAAACATACTTATATATTTCTAAATACATACCTAATATAGATAAATTACACCCAGACACAGAACAAACAATTAGCACAATTCATTCATTCAACATCACACAAATATTTGTCCTGGGTGGGAATCGAACCCACGACCTTCGGCGTAGCAGTCAGAGTCACTAATCACTAGATCAACAGGCCAGTCAGAAGTACCTATTAAAAAACCAATAGTACACAACACAATGTATAGAGAAATACGAATACATAAAGATATAATGTATTTTCCCTCGACTGTTCACACAATGGCACACGGAAATGGCAGAAAAACTCATTAGTGAGAGTTGTGAAGTATCGTCTACTGTATGACAAACTTGAAGGATGAAAATGATGGACGGCTTCGGCACACAACAATGGCATTCGACCAACATTTTTGATATAAAATAGATGGTAAAGTATAGAAATAAAGGATAGTAGATTTTTTTTAATACTATTTGGGTGGGAAACAAGCATACGGCCTGTTAAGCAGCTGCTTGTTGCCGATCCATTTATTTATACCAGGGTTTTAGGATGAAATATCCCGACGAAAACGTTTCTTTCAAAACGCATCCCTAAATGAGTGCTCACACACAGGAACACATCTGTGTATAGTTATTTGGCTCTGGTCTTCTGTAAGGTGGAGATACTACCCCCGGCCGGGTTTGTTCGCTAGTATGGTGCCCTACCTGTCTGAAAAATTTAAATAATCTTATCATGGTATATGTATGTATTACATTGTTTTTACAATTTAATCTTAATTTGTATCAGTAAATTGTTTGTAAGTTTTCACGAGACAGGCATCTCAATACAAGAGTTGTCATTTAAATACATTTAACAGGCTGGCCTTTACTTGGTCAACGTATTAGCCTTGCGATCCAGCGTGGCGATGTGGCCAGTCTTTTGGGCACCTTTCCTCAGAACTGCGACTTCAATCAGATATTTTATTTATAGGTTAATTAATACCTTTAAATACAATAGCTGATTGTTTGTAAGTAGTTTCGATTAAGATACTTTTAATTAAAAAACTATTTAATATATCTTATGAAATAAATGGTAAATTTACAACGTTTTTGGATCTGTGAAAGCTAGTGTTACTTCATCACGTGCGTAAGTCAACAAGAAACTAACTACATTGTGAAGTAACGTAGGTACCTTTTACTCGGAAAACTATCACATTCCCACGCTATTGATACATAAGATTTATAGGTAACGTTGCGTTGGATGGAACCAATTTTTTGTAAGGGTAGGTAGTTACTACTGCAGTTGTACTACGAGTTGCCAGAAAATTGCAATATCAGATATTATTCTACAGCTATTGATATTGCAGTGCAATAATTGTGCAATAATATACAGTTTGTAGGTCTATGTATAATAGTGGACGTCTTTTAGCCAAATATATTTTTAAATATGGCCTGAGTTTATTGCTAGTTCTTCTCTTCATAAGTATTACTTTGTAATCTAAATGAATTTAGAGTTTGAGTTTTAATATACTTTCGGTCAATTGCTACTGTAACTGCTTGCCATCAGGCGTACCGTAGGTAGTAAGTAAATATGTAGGTATATGTAGTTTAACAACGCTGCATTTCCGACACCATTTAATTCGACGAAAAATACAGGTCGATTATAAAAAGCTCACGTTGGTAGTTCTTATCCACACACATAAAAAAAATGACGTATGAATTTCTATATAAGGGATTTTATTTTCAATGAATTTCTATATAAGGGATTTTATTTTCAATTCGAATAGCTCTGGCTGAAATATTTGATCTGTCATTCATAGCTTTGATGTTTTTGGGTGATTAATCTGTAGCTATGGGATGGGTAACTATGTAGGTATATGATAAGCGTACCTGTATTTTATACGTAATTACTGCTAAGGAGGCAAACAAGCATACGGCTGATAAGCAGTTACCGTAGCCTATGGATACTAAAAAATATTGCAGTTAATGAGAGCTTCTTTAACTTACCTAAACATTTTTAACGATATAGGTAAACCTAATATTATTTTTTTTTAGTTATAAAGAGAAAAGATTACATTTTTTGTTTGTTTTGTTACGATAAAAACTACTCCACCGATTTAAAAAATTCTTTCACCGTTAGAAACCTACATTATCAGCGGGTAATATAGGCTATATTTTATTGGAAAAACTAAGGATAGATCTCTACGAAAACTAAACGGAATGTCCAGAAAGACTACCTTATAAACTCAAAATTCATTTAGGTTACAAAGTAACACTTATGAAGTTCATAAATTATGAATAAGCCAGAAAGATGATGTCAGCAAAATTTTTCTACGGCTAGTTCGCTGACGTGGAGCCTTGAGAAGAACTAGCAAGAAACTATAAATGTATATAGCTAAGCATCTACAGATTCACAAACAAAACTGCAACTTTCCGTTCATCTAGATATTCTCGGAAAGCATTTCACACATTGGACATAAAACTTGTTGACTCATGTATTGTAAACGGGATTCGAATCAATAATTTCGGTAGACTGGCCTATGTTCAGTTTATTAACCCGACATCAAAGAGAACGGTCTTTCACTTTATTTATTTATCTAAATACCCTCGTTACACCAGCTCGATTTTAGGGTTCAGTAACCAATAGAATAAACCATCCTTACTAATATTATAAATGTGAAAGTTTGTAAGAATGGATGGATGGATGGATGTTTGTTACTCTTTCACGTAAAAATTACTGAACGGATCTGGATGAAATTTGGCACAGAGATAGACTATGGTCTGGAATAACACATAGCCTTTTTGTAGCGATAACCGACATCCACGCGGGCGGAGCCGCGGGCAACAGCTAGTTGTAAATAAATTTCTTCATGACTATGTTTTTATATTTTTGACTCACATTTAAAACTGGATTTCATCCCTATACCTAGTGTATTTCACATATCATGGGTAAGTACTGTGAAGTTTCAAATTTTACGATGAAGATGAAAGTAAATGATTGTATCAACTCTAACCAATTAGCTAATTGATTGATCAAGAGCCTAGAGTATTCAGTTGATAGGATTTAATATAATCGTCTATCATTTTCATTAATATTTGTCTTCGAATGTCAAACATCACAGTACCCATGCTATGTGAAATAAACTATAGTCGCGTTTACTGTTACTGCTGTGGAGACTGTCAAACGTAAACACAAAAGAAAATATTGTGAAACACGTTCCCTGCAACGAAAAGGGAGGAAATTAATCGTTAGGCGTTGTATTGAAGTGTCTATGTTGTACCTAAACTTCGATATGGCAAATCAGTTGCTTGAACATTCCTTCTTTGTTTGAGTGTATCTAGGTATAGTGACATCTGTGTTTTCTATGTAGAACTTCGATGCTTGTTGTGGCGGTATTTTATTGGCCTGATAGATGACGCTGCACTGCCATGTTCTCCTTCATAAGGTTATTTTATAGGGTCGGCAACGCGCGAGTGATACCCCTGGTGTTGCAAGCGTCCATAAGCTACCGTAACTACTAACCATGACTTGAAAGGAACTTCACTTTTGTAGATCATATTACAACGATAGGAGAAAAATCTAAGAATAGTTTTTACGCCTTGACGAGGATATCGACGTCGACATGGGGTCTGTCTTTTAACACCTTAAAAATTATCTATGCAGCAACTTATTTGGGTTGTATGTGTTACGGTGCACCTATGATATGTGTTACGGTGGGCTGATAGGGCAACCATCGGTGCCGCACGACGCAAGTTGCTTCAGAGTCAACGTCTGGCGTTGATATTTTTGTGCAAGGCGTATAGGACAGTTAGCACTGAAGCTTTACCAGTACTGGCAGGTGTTCTTCCTGTCGATCTAGAGGTACAGAGACGAGCAGCGATTTATTACACCACACGTGACAACATCAATTCCAACTTTTTAATGCCACGTGATCGCCTTAAAATCACCCGATTATTTAAAGAACAAACTGAAGTTTATAGAATCCTCATTAATGAATGGCAACAGCGATGGGATACATCAACCAAGGGACGCCACCTCTACCAGTTTTTTTCTTCCGTTACTGATCGGTTGGCAAAGACATGGCTGGAGGTTGATCACAGTGTCGCTCAGTTCCTTACGGGTCACGGTAACTTTCGGAGCAAGTTATACTCTTTAAGCTAGTTGATTCGCCGAACTGTCAATGCTCAACACCTGGCTCCGATCAGGAGCAGTCTGCTCATCACATACTCTGGGAGTGTAGTCTTTGGCATAATGATCGTACTATTATGTTGAACAGCTTACATGTATCATCTGGAGCGGCCTACTATGGGGATTTAGTCTCTATGGGGATTTAATCTAGAGGGAATTTCCGCGCATTTAAACGTTTCTGCCATACATATTATAGCAATCAAACTTAGCTCACTTAGGTCCCGTAGTTTAAGGTCCTCCGTGGTGCTCCTTTTCATAGGTTACAAACCTATACAGATTTATTTTGTCTCCCGCTTTGCTATGGAGGGAAGTGGAAACTTTTCTTTCTAACTCCTCCTATTTACTTCTGATTAAATTCGTTGCGGGGTCCAAGACAGTAGGTTTAGTTGTCCACGGGACGCACGAGTGTCAAAACTCGGTGTATCAGTTGGTTACTCCGCTGTTAATCCTGGCTCACAGGAGTCACAGCGGTGGGCATGTGGGTGGGATTGTCCCGAGTAACCATGACTTACTTACGACTACATTTTGAGTTTTTTTTTAATGCAAATATAGCTTTGTAATACACAGTACAATTCTTTTATATTAAGTTGGTTGATAAACTTAAGAGATTAAAATACTCCTTTATAGCCTACTTAATGGTAGTGCGTTTGATTGCCGTGCAATGGGTTCGATCCTGTGTCGCATACACACTTCTTGCCTATCAAGAAATAGGCGCGAAGATATATGTTAAAATTTCTCTCCGCTTATTAAATACTACGGAACCACACACCGCGTTGATTATCACACACTTATTTTATTTTTATTCTTCTGATCTTTGATTTAATATGTATCGTAACGAAGAAAGATGTGAATCCAAATTATTTATGTAAATGCAATAGAAATGCCAAGTGTATAATTTTTGTTTATTTTTGCGACTGTTTTTTTTTTTTAATAATATTTTTGGGACAACTCTCAAACCGCCATCTGATCCCAAACTAGGTAGAGCCTGTACTATGGTAACCAGACAACTGATAAATATACTTATATATTTCTAAATACATACATGTTATAGATAAACAACACCCAGACATAGAACAAACATTGCTCATCACACAATTTGTCCTGAGTGGGAATCGAACCCACGCCCTTGGGCGTAGCAGTCAGTGTCACTAACCACTAGACCAACAGGCCAGTCAAAATAATGTTGCTGCTTAGTTTTTTGTTTAGTAAGAGATTTTTAAAAGCTAGGGAACATTTCTTTTTTGGCCAATGTCTCGGTTAGCAATTGAAATGTAAAAATCGGACAAATGCGATTTAAACGTGGGTGCAGAGGATTATTTACGTTGATTTTATGTGTTTGTTTATACCTACTACTCGAGTGGCAAACAATATACGGCCCAACTAATGTTATGCAGTTACCGTAATCTATGGACGCTTTCAATACCAGAGATATCACTCGTGTTCCATAACTTTTTTTTAACCTGACCAACAGTTGTTCACACAAATAATAGATTGTAAAGATTGCAGAGCATCACGCTTGTAAGCAGATATTATATATTTTATATAATAGGATATTTGACTTTTTTACATTAAAAAATTGTTATGCCCCACCTAGCAAGCGTTTATAGCGAACCTGTACAGTTTAAGTTAGTAAAATGTGTACATCACTCGTACTTATACATACTACTGTTGCCCGCGGCTCCGCCCGCGTGGATGTCGGTTATCGCTGTAAAAAGCCTATGTGTTATTCCAGACCATAATCTATCTCTATGCCAAATTTAATCCAGATCCGTTCAGTAGTTTTTACGTGAAAGAGTAACAAACATCCATCCATCCATTCTTACAAACTTTCGCGTTTATTATAATATTATTAGGATAATAGATTTTTTTAAATAAAAAAATTGTAATGCCCCACCTAGCAAGCGTTTATAGGCGCGAACCTATACAGTTTAAGTAGCAAAAGGTGTACATCACTCGTACTAATATATACTACTAGGGGCCGCCCGCGTGGTAAATTGAAATATTTTCCCCAATTTTGCAACATATCTCACTATTGCTCTGCTCCTATTGATCATATCGTGATGTTATATAGCCTATAGCCTTCCTGGATAAATGCACTATTCAATAAAAAAACTATATTTTTCTAATCGACTCATTACTTTCTAAGATTAGCGCGTTCATTCAAACAAACTCTTCAGCTTTATAATATTAGTATATATTTAATTGGTTTTGATTCAAACAAAATAATTTGAGAAGAACATTTAATTTGACTATACAACTATATTAAGGCACTATAATACAGTATTAATTCACTTAATTTAAAACGGCAGTTTATTTACTAATTTGTTGCTAAGCAACATATATTTTGTAACATGATACTTTAATTCTTCACCCAATGTTGTTACTTCTGCAACATCTGCTACTTCATCCGTTTGAGGCTCTGAAAAATATAAAAATATTTATTTATTTCAGTTAAAGCACATCTTCCATAACTATAACTACAGGTGTAAATCTAATTTAATTGCAAAGTTCAACATATTCGGCCTTATTAATAAACGTGGCATAGAATTAGGTGTAACTTTATTTACTAACTAGTTGTTGCCCGCGGCTCCGCCCGCGTGGATGTCGGTTATCGCTGTAAAAAGTAGCCTATCTGTTTTTCCAGACCATAATCTATCTCTGTGCTAAATTTCATCCAGATCCGTTCAGTAATTTTTACGCGAAAGAGTAAAAAACATCCATCCATATATACTATTCTACACTCACAAACTTTCACATTTATAAAATTAGTAAGGATGTCTCATTCTGTCATCAGTAATTTGATATTTGAAAGAAGAACACAAAGCAGGGCGTAAATATTCACTCGCTACACCACGTTTATTAATAACGCGGATTAACATTATATCTAAAAATGTAATACACACGGCAACGGAGATTATGTATACAGGGTCGCTATATGGAGATTAGTTTTTTATAAAAACCAACGTATGAATTTGTATGAAATATATTTTTATCTTGGGCCGGGCACATAGCTCGCAGAACTGATGGCCGTTGGGGGCAGAAAGGTTCTAGAGTGGCGACCACGAACTGGAAGACGAAGCGTGGGCAGGCCTCCAACAAGGTGGACCGACGACCTGGTAAAGGTTGCGGGCAACCGATGGACAAGGTCTACTCAGGATCGAGAGTTGTGGAAAACCTTGGGGGAGGCCTATGTCCAGCAGTGGACGTCTTTTGGCTGAGATGATGATGATGATGATGATATTTTTATCTGTAAGTTTAGTCTAATTGTACACTGTTACCAAATTCCACAGAAATATATACAATAGTTTACTTAAAAAACGGATCTTCATATAGAGGGCCCGTATACATATCTCCGTTACCATGTGTACATAGAAAAATAAATAAGTATATCTAGTAGTAAAAGTACCTACTTATTTTATAGGTAGTTAAGGGTACGAGATAGTCCATAGTATTTGTAAATTCACTTATATAGCACATAAATATAACAAATTCTAAATAGACATTGTTAATTAATTAACTTATGCGAGAGAGAGGTGTTTTCACGAATTGATCCTGGACAATGGCGGTCCACTCCGTCTCGACACACTAGACCCGATAGGCAGACGCCCCGCCATAGATATCGGCAGAAATTATTAAATTGAATATTCATATTTATTTATTTTCTGGACATCGACCAAGTGATCGTAAAAAAAAAACACAAAAAACAAAAGGACAAAAGTTACAAACACATACAAATGTTATAAATAAAAAACATATACCTTCCTCTATCAAGTTCTAAATTTGAACATTTATTTTTAGTGCATTCAGAAGTAATTTATATCCGCGCAATTATAAGAAATATATGAGAGGTAGGGCACTATAACAGCGAGTAAGCTCGACTAGGAAAGGTCTTCCACCTTACAGTAGACCACAGCCAAATAATTACACATAGCGCTGTAGTTGTATTCCTGTGTGAGTACAGGTCTCCAGCGCTCATTTAGGGATGCGTTTTGAAAGAAACGTTTTCTTATACCAGGGATACTCCATCTTAAAGCCCAGGTGTGAAAAAAAATGCGTCGGCCAAATGATTCGCCATCTGCTAACGGTGAAGGAAAACATCGTGAGGAAACCCACATGTCTTAGAAGAAATTCTAAAGACATGTCTGATTCACCAACCCGCATTAGGCCTGCGTGTGTGAATTAAAGCTCAAAACCCTCTCTCTCTCTTGATAGAGAAAAGAAGACCCGTGCCCAGCAGTGGGACATATAAGGGTTGCTATTATATTATTATCACGCAAGTGCTACCTCTAGGCTATGGTAACTGCTTAACATTAGGCGGGCCGTAAGCTAGTTTGCCACCCAAGTAGTATAAAAAAATAATAAATAAACAAAATTGTACATACCCAAATTCTGCCATACAGATGGCGGGAACACTGGTTGCTGTGAGAACACGTACACCATCTTAGAGTCTCTTTGAATTCCTTTATTTGCCGCATTCTCTTTCCTTGACATCTCAGCACGATACCAGAACGCTGGTTTTCTAAAAACATATACATTGAATTTAATATTTTTAGCATTTTTGCTATGCCATATCAGCTCAAATATACTTAAATATCAAAGCAATGTGGAAAAAGACGAGCCCAGAGCAGGATTCGAACCTGCTAGGAGCTCGGATGGCACAGTTGGTAATGCGCTGGGCCGGAACCCGAGAGGCGCAGGTTCGAATCCTGCTCCGGGCTCGTCTTTTTCCACATAGCTTTAATATTTAAGAATATAGGTACATTGAAGTTGAGTTTGCATATGGTATCATTATTGCAATGATTAAAATAAAAATCTTTGCTTGAAATTATCGGTTACTAGCGGCATTACTCGGGTGGTCATTGGTTTAGTTTTCGTAGGAATCCCTATAATAGCAACCCATTTATGTCCCACTGCTGGGCACAGTTTTCCTCTCCTCTATCAAGAGAACTAAGAGAATTTAGGCCATAAACCACACACGCTGGCCTAATGCGGGTTAGTGGATCAGACATGTCTTCAGAATTATTTTTAGGGATCACTTATTTCTTTTAAATAAAATATAGCATAGGTAAGTTGCTGATACTGTAGCTGTCTATATGTGGAAGATTTTTTTAAATTGGTCCAGTAGTTTTTGAGTTAATTTGTTACGATCAAAAATATAATTTTCTAGGCCCTACTCTTGTCAGCGAATTGGCTGTAGGAAAAAAAAATGCTGAGTTTTGTTTATTTTGACGTTCATAATTATCATGCATTTGATCTTAAGGTGTGCCCATTCATAAAGCGGAAATGGTGCGCGGCAGACGTGCTGTCATTGTACGTCTGCCGCGCGCGAACACCTATATTGATGCCGCGCACTTGCCGCGTAATGTTTGGACAAACCTTTGTTGAATAAATGACTTTCAGTTTGAGTTTAAAAAAAACTAAAATACAAATCTTTTCTCTTTATAATATTAGTACAGATCGTATAGATGAGGAGAATTATGTCACCATACATAGTAGTCCATTGAGGGAAGAACCTTCAAGTTACAAAAGAGTGTGGTCTTTTGTAACTTGGAGGTTCTTTCCTACACAACTAATCCACTAGTTCTAAAGGCCTCTAATGTTATTACATTCTATATAAACTCTAAAGCGTAACAAAGTTTCACATTTATAATATCAGTAGGATTCTACCACAAATCCATCATAGATATAAGTTTTAAGGTTGAAAGTTCTTTGACACTTACTTCAAATGATCCTGAACAATATTGTTAGCGACCGGCATGCTTATTTTTTGTAAAGGATCGCTCATCAGCTGTCCCACAGTTCGTATCGGCGATTTTTCTGATACATAATGTTCTAGTAGTCGTGACGCAATAGGCTTCAGGCTGGCTGAAAGTATAATATAAAATTACGGGATCTCGTTGGCCAAATTAAATGTGTCGAAGTCGAGTCGAATCATGTGATTCGACTATCGCTTATGCCACTTGTCTAGAAGGGCAGATGTGTAACAAAGATGTACTCTCTATTCTCTCACTTTCTAGTTCAACTTTTTTGACTCCGTGCTGCTATTGAGTTAATTTTAAATAGAAATACCTAATCACATTTCATTTGGCTAACGTGGTCCCTTTGTTGAGAAAAACAAAACAATAAGTAAAATTATTAAAAGTAAATCTTTCTGTGTTAACAGCAATTTTTATTTTTCAATTAGATACTATTAATATTATTGTACGCGGGAACGGACTATGCTATTTACAAGAATAATATTACATAACAACTTATTGAAACTAACAACCGCTAGCCTTCTGGGCACGTTCCCAGTAGACAGTGATGTTGAGGAATATTTCGACGCTTAAACTTCTTTGTATGTATTTTGTACTTCTTTCTTATTTAAATTAAAATTAGTGTTATATATAGGTAGTGTAAAAATGTAAATATGTAATTAATTAATGAAAAATAAAACGAATTAATGAAATAAAAGGGAATAGTTGAATTAACTTACCAAAATCAATTCTTAGACAATTTTCAGCGCGATACAGATGCTCCAAACATATATGAACTTGAGCGAATTTCATCAGCAAATTCTTCCAAGGACTTATATCGATTTCATCGGTTATTAACGGCACCTGAAGAAGAAATTTGCAGGTATGTTTTAAGTAGGTATTAGAGAGCAAGCCCGAACCTTAGGCTGTGTTTCAAAATGATGTGAGATGAGCCTAATCGCGCTAGGTAAATGAAGCAATTTGGTTCTTAACAAAAACATCCGACGCTATGCATCCTCTCTTTCCCGGTAGGGCTAACTCGCTAGTATGGTAGGGCACCATACTAGTAAGCAAGCCCGACTGAAGAAGGACCTCCACCTTACAGTAGACCATAGCCAAATAACTACACACAGCGGTGTAGTTATGTTCTTGTGTACAGGTCTCCAGAGCTCATTTAGGGATGCGTTTTGGAAGAAACGTTTTCCTATCCCAGGAATACTCCCATCTTAAAGCCCTGGTGTAAAAAAAAATGGGTCGGCAACACGAAAGTAACACCTCTAGTATTGCAAGCGTCTATAGGCTACTATATGCTTGTTTGCCACCCAAGTAGTATAAAAAAAAACAAACCTCATTAACATCTTTCTTCTCACTAACGAGTCCATGTTTCTTTAACGATGCAAAGTCGTCGACAGTAAGTTCATTAGCATCCTCCTCATAGAACGACTCGCAGTCTAATCTTATAGAATGTTCCGCGTTCGTGAGTGACTCGAATGGGTTCAGTGTGAAGTCACCACCACTCATAGTCATGTCTTGTATTGTTTGGTTTATTTGTTCGATTGATTCGTGAGTCCTGTAATATATGAAAATGATACAGTACACGCTAATGTTAGGGCTCATGCCAGAAAAGGAACGTAGTTTATTTAAATCTTAACTAATTAGAGTAAAATAACTTAATTAAAATTATCATAAAAAATAAAAATAAAAATTGCCAGGGTCGCCGTCATCGAAAACGATGAGGAGGACTATATATATCTATATCCTACTAATATTATAAACGTGAAAGTTTGTAAGTATGGATGGATGGATGTTTGTTACTCTTTCACGTAAAAACTACTGAACGGATCTGGATGAAATTTGGCACAGAGATAGATTATGGTCTGGATTAACACATTAGCTACTTTTTACAGCGATAACCAACATCTACGAGGGCGGTGCCACGGGCAAAAGCTAGTATGTATATAAAAATCAATCGCTGTTCGTTAGTTTCGCTAAAACTCGAGAACAGCTGGACTGATTTGGCTAATTTTGGTTTTGAATTATTTGTGGAAGTACAGGGAAGGTTGAAGGTGAGTAAATATGAAAAAAAAATGCTTAGAATATAGTAAAACAAAAATTTCGCTTTACCTTAGAAACTATTCCTATCCGTCAACGATGAACGCGAGGTATGTCGCAATATCGGGGAAAATATTCCAAATTACCACGCGGACGAAGTCGCGGGCGACCTCTAGTAAGTAATATATATAAAAGTCTTTCATTTGTGTACTAAGACCAAACAGCCACCGTGACCGAAATTCGGTTAGGAAGATTTTATAATAACTAGGCGGCACATTAGACTGTGGTCCGTGGGGTGACGGATTAAGAATAATGTCACCACCCCGTTCTATACCGAGGATGTCGTAAGAGTCCACTAAGGGAATCAGGCAGACAATATCCACTGCAAGAGAAGGAAAACTCGAAACAAAACCCTATACCAATCCATCTGGCCAGCGTGGTATAGGAAGCCTCCTATACCACGCTGGCCAGACGGATTGGTATATCCCTTCAAATGTATCGAGTAGACCCGTGCCTAGCAGTAGGACGTTTATGGGTTGAAGTGATGATGACATTAATAATAATTATTGACATAGCCATACCTAACACGCACAAAATCCAAGCAACCATATCAGACAAGCTTTCCAAATATCAAGACTTAGCAATAGAATTAAAAACTCAATGGAGAGCACAAACAGTACACATTGTCCCTATAGTTTTATCATCTACAGGAATAATACCAAAAACTCTAATCAAAAGCCTTGACATTTTACACATGCCTACACACTCATTACACTTATTACAAAAAGCCACTATACTTAACACTTGCCGTATTACCCGGAAGTTATGTCATCATCTACAACATCAGCATACGTAATTTAACCCTTTACGCTTGACTTCAGCCCGCGTCACTGGGTAAAACCCCCTCCAAAAAGGGAGAAAAATAAACAAAACAAAAATAAAAATAATAATAATATTCATTTATTTTCCGTTCACAAAGAGTTACAAAGTATGTGTACAAGGTCAGTCAGGTTATAATCCTTTGTGAGAGACTGGAGTTCGTACTAGGAAAATCCTGTGTGACAGATCACCAGGCCCCACCTCGGAAAAGACATACTACTATATAGTGACACTAGCTGACCCAGCAAACGTTGTTATGCTACTAAAAAAGTAATATCGCTATTAAAAAATTTGGGTTGTATGTATTTCTTAATGCTGAATCACAAAAAAATAAAAAAAAAAAATTTTATCTAAAAAATTAAATAAAAAAATTAGGGGTGGACCACCCTTAACATTTAGGGGGATGAAAAATAGATGTTGTCCGATTCTCAGACCTACCCAATATGCACACAAAATTTCACGAAAATCGATCGAGCCGTTTCAGAGGAGTTCAAAGTCGAACACTATGACACGAGAATTTTATATATTAGATTTATTATGATATGTATGGCGTTAACTGTTTTACTACAAATTATATTTACATTAGATTGGCGTAAAGGTTTAACGGTTACCTTGCATCAGTATTCCATATCCCAGCTATGAAGAACGAGTGTTCCAACAGCGACATAATCCTGGTATACTCCCACATGGTCTTCTCAGTACCGACTTGCGCGACCAAAGATAAAGCTTGCGGTGGACTTGAGCGCAAGTTCTTTAGTACTTTTGACGCTTGAGAATGTCCACGAGATAGTTTTAGTACTAATTTTGATAGGTAAGTTTTGTTGTTCGCATCTATCTGTAACGTAAAACAGATAGGTAATTAATAGAGGTAATGCACAGCAAGATAAAAATAATTATTTTACTTTTTTAGAGAGGTAGGGCACCATAGGCAGTCAGATGTACCTTACCCGTAAGGGCGGTAAATAGCGTCATATATTAAGAGATGGAATCACTATACTAGCGACCAAGTCCGACTGGGGAAGGACCTACACCTTACAAAAATCTACAGCCAAATAACTACACACTGCGGATTAGTGGTGTAACCTAACCTACTTGTCTGATAGCATCTCGTTTCTGGTAGCAAATGCATGAATATATAATTATATTCAAATGCATGAATTTCTAGTCGCTCACCTAGTAATGTAGTCGCACGGCTAGAATTTACAGTATCTTATTATCAGTCGCTAAGTTTTTTTTTATTCGCTCGTTTTATAATTTCCCTATTTTTATCTGTAGGTTAAGTCTAATTGTACACTGTAACCAAATTCCACAGAAATATATAAAATGTATTTCTTGAAAAACTAATCTTCATATAGTGGCCCTGTACAGACATATCTGTTGCCGTGTGTACATACCCTTTGGTGTATTGATTTCTGTAACCTTAACATAATATGGTGTACAACAAAGGATATTATTATTACTTACAAAAGGTCGAATTTTCCCTGATGATATAAACTTGAGAGCCTGTATCAGTAATGTTATTAATTCCTCAGCTGTTTCACAATCTAAAACATTAACATTTTTATAATTAACTAGCTGTTGCTCGCGGCTCCGCACGCGTGGATGTCGGTTATCGCTGTAAAAAGTAGCCTATGTGTTATTTCAGACCATAATCTATAACTGTGCCAAATTTCATCTAGATCCGTTTAGTAGTTTTTACGTGAAAGAGTAACAAACATCCATCCATCCGTACTTACGAACTTTCACGTTTATAATATTAGTAGGATAGAGAAATATCACACAATTATTATTTTAGATAGTTTAGAGGGCAGTGTAGCAGCACGTAGACGGCCATTTTATTAGAGTCTAGACAATATGCATACAGTCTTTATATGGAAATAGTCTCGATTCCTATTATTTAGCATCTAAGATCTAAAATAGGTCGTCGCGGTCGGTCTAACTTTCCTTGAAAGAGGCCTGCCTACGCTGCGTATTAGTATAGAAGGATGAAAATTATTATCAAGCACTTGCCTCTCAATATATCCCACAGTTTATATGTGAAGTCATTGCTAGAACCAACAGCATTCATATAAGTGAGACACTGTCCTAACTTAGTGGTGTCCTCAGTGACACATATACACCCGCCGGCAGGACATTCCGCGGTATAAGCATAAGTTTCTGTTTCATTTAACAGCTCAGTTACTCTCTTAGCGTTGTTCGGCTGTCTCGTACCTGGTACGTTGTGTCTGGAAGTTAAAAATAATATGTTTAGATGTTATTTGAAAGAGGTACAGCGCCATACAAGCGAGTCACTTTAGTTCTACTATATATGAAACTAGGGATCGCCCAAGACTTCGTCCGCATGGGAATTTGGAATATTTTCCCCGATTTTGCAACATATCTCACTACTACTCCGCTCCTATTGATCATAGCGTGATGTTATATAGCCTATAACCTTCCTGGATAAATGCATTATTCAACAATCGAACCAGTACTTTCTGAGATTAGCGCGTTCAACCAAACAAACAAACTCTTCAGCTTTATAATATTAGTATAGATTCTCATGTCACAGTTTGAGTAACCATACTCCTCCGAAACGGCTTGACCGATTTTAATGAAATTTTATATGTATATATAATAGTCTGAGAATAGGTTGTTATCTATTTTTTATACCCCTTAGTGGAAAGGGGGTATAAAAAATAGATAACTATAAAATGGTCCACGCCAATTTTTTATTTTGGTCAAAATTTTATTTTTTTATGTAGCATAAAAAAATACATACAACCCAAAATTTTCACCCTTCTACCACCAAACCCTATTTCTTATTAGCAATATTATTATTTTTACTTTATATAGCATAATAACATTTGCTGTATCAGCTAGTAAACTATAAATTTCTTTTAACCATTTTAAATTTACCTTATAGCAGAAGTTTCCAGGTCGACAGAAGAATACCCAGCAGCTGTCATATCAACAAGCAGTTGATTCAAATTGTGTAAAGCACAAACTGATCTCCAAATAGCGTTGGTTGGAGTTGCTAGGTGACCTACTATTACTTCTTGTTCCTGTAATAAAAACATTACAAAAATATCATGATAAGATATTTTCAAGAATATGATAGATAGATAGAATATTTTTTATTGTACACCACTTAAGTACTATAACTATTACAAGAATAAGTAAAGTTACAAATATGTAGGCACAATGGGCGGTCTTATCGCTAAAAGCGATCTTTTCCAGAATATGGTGTGTATGGACGAGGCTTTAGCTGCAAAAAAGAGGCGCATTGCCGTCTGAGATGTACTATTACACAGGATACTTGGATATCTGAATGTAGGATGAGCCAAATGTAAGGAGAATGCAGTTTTTGAGTTAAATCATAACAAACAAACAAAAAATCAAATATTTCCTCTTTATAACATTAGTTAAGATATCCAGACGAATACAAGATGTGTAATGTTAATTTGATTATAAATAAAAGAATAAAAATTCTGAAGAGTTTAAGTGCTTTGGCCACGAGGGCAGCCCCAATAGGATAAGATAAGATGCTATGACAAGTTCTTAAGTATATCAAAGTCGTCACTTTATATTCTCAATCAATCAATCAATCAGCCTATCGAAGTCCACTTCTGGACATAGGCCTCCGCCTTCCGCAGCCAGTGCGTCCTAGCGACCTCTTTTAGGTCGTCGGTCTATCTAGCTGGTTATATTCTACTGGTGTATAAATATTATTTTATAGATTACATTTTATCATTCAGTACCCTGCAAAGTACGGGTATATTTAACTGATAAGACAACTAAAATATATTTAAAAAATACTCACAAAATGTACTTTACAGCTTATAAACGGTGTGTGCAAGGTCTTGCTATTCCATTCACAGCGCAGCTCGGTGATACCGTTGTGTGGTGCATTCACCAGTTCATCAGAGGTGTGAGAGCCGTATGAAATACCTGATATTAGGTACTTGCAGTCTACTAAGCATGTCATCTGTAATTACATTGTTAAACTGTTAGTGTCTACTGTGCATGTAGTGTGTCAAAAAGATTTATTTTAAGAAAGATAATGTTAAAAAAATTCTGTATTCCTGTATTATCTTGTAAAGGGTGGAGATACTGTCATTCCTGACACATTAGCGAAAGCTACAAGATTGCCCCCATTGCTGAAAAGGTTAAAGAGTGGCGCCTTCGTTAAGTTCTCATAAAAAAACATGACTAAACAGTTGGTTCAGTTGCTTAAATGGTTACCTCGCTATTTACCGATTTAAGGCACATTATGGGCTCCATCCCCAACACTTACTTAAGGGCCCCTTTTCCCGAAAGTTTAGGCATTTTACGCACGGAGACGGCTTGCGCCCGCGTTGCACAGGAGCCGTTGCGATATGAACTCCGGTGACCTATGGCGGCGGGCGAGCACGCCACAGTATAAATAATCAGTAGTTCAAATATTATTGGCGTGCTGGTAATAAGAGCTAGTTTGCAACAAAAACGTATAGCTTGATGTATGTCCACTACACTATTGACTGTAAACACTAATACACTTATATTGTTATGAATGTATTGACAAAGCAGGCGATGATATAATATATAAAATTCTCGTGTCACAGTGTTTGTAACAAACAAAACTCCTCGGGAACGGCTTGACCGATTCTTATGAAATTTTATATGTATATTCAGTAGGTCTCGGGAATAGGAGGTCAACTATTTTTTTTGGTAGTGGGTAGGTAGGTAGTAGGTAGGTAGTAGGTAGGTAGTAGGTAGGTAGTAGGTAGGTAGTAGGTAGCTAGTAGGTAGGTAGTAGGTAGGTAGTAGGTAGGTAGTAGGTAGGTAGTAGGTAGGTAGTAGGTAGGTAGTAGGTAGCTAGTAGGTAGGTAGTAGGTAGCTAGTAGGTAGGTAGTAGGTAGGTAGTAGGTAGGTAGTAGGTAGCTAGTAGGTAGGTAGTAGGTAGGTAGTAGGTAGGTAGTAGGTAGGTAGTAGGTAGGTAGTAGGTAGGTAGTAGGTAGGTAGTAGGTAGGTAGTAGGTAGGTAGTAGGTAGGTAGTAGGTAGGTAGTAGGTAGGTAGTAGGTAGGTAGTAGGTAGGTAGTAGGTAGGTAGTAGGTAGCTAGTAGGTAGCTAGTAGGTAGCTAGTAGGTAGGTAGTAGGTAGGTAGTAGGTAGGTAGTAGGTAGGTAGTAGGTAGGTAGTAGGTAGGTAGTAGGTAGGTAGTAGGTAGGTAGTAGGTAGGTAGTAGGTAGGTAGTAGGTAGGTAGTAGGTAGGTAGTAGGTAGGTAGTAGGTAGGTAGTAGGTAGGTAGTAGGTAGGTAGTAGGTAGGTAGTAGGTAGGTAGTAGGTAGGTAGTAGGTAGGTAGTAGGTAGGTAGTAGGTAGGTAGTAGGTAGGTAGTAGGTAGGTAGTAGGTAGGTAGTAGGTAGGTAGTAGGTAGGTAGTAGGTAGGTAGTAGGTAGGTAGTAGGTAGGTAGTAGGTAGGTAGTAGGTAGGTAGTAGGTAGGTAGTAGGTAGGTAGTAGGTAGGTAGTAGGTAGGTAGTAGGTAGGTAGTAGGTAGGTAGTAGGTAGGTAGTAGGTAGGTAGTAGGTAGGTAGTAGGTAGGTAGTAGGTAGGTAGTAGGTAGGTAGTAGGTAGGTAGTAGGTAGGTAGCAGGTAGGTAGTAGGTAGGTAGGTTTATACCTCAATCGATTTATGGCGTATTAGCATCTATGGAGTGTGAGGTAGCTATTTTTATTTTACCTTATAGGTATGCAAATTTAATAAGCATTTTTTTTGTTCTACCACCTTATGATAAGCAAGCATACGGCCCGCTTGATGATAAGCAGTTACCGTAGCCCATGGACGCTTGCAATACCAAAGGTATCACTTGCGTGTTCCCGACCCATTTTTTTAACACCAGGGCTTTATGATGGAGTATCCCTGGGATAGGAAACGTTTCTTCCAAAACGCATCCCTAAATGAGCCCTGGAGAACTTATACTACTCACACACAAGACCACAACTACACCGATGTGTGTAGTAATTTAACTAAAGATTCGGGCTCTTCTCGGTGGTAAATCGCCGGAATTAGTACGTCTAACACTTTCATAACAATTTTGTTTATATTTATTTATGTAAGAAGGTACTTATATTTATTTTATATATTATATGTATATACCACAGCATATATATTCATTATATATTTTTTTAGATATTGTTGAATCTATATCCTTACTATCTTAAATTTGTTTCTTTGTCTTATCCAATTTTTTTTTGTTTTTGAGTGCACCTACTACCTATGTTCATCTCTGTATCACCCAAGGTCGACTTGTAGAGAATACCTATGGCATTAAGTCCGCTTGTGTGCGATTGTGCATAAAGTTTTAAATAAATAAATAATTTGGCTGTGGTCTATTAATATTATGATCATTTTTGTTTTTTGTACTTACCTAGCCTACAAAAAAGTAGCCCACAAAAAAGTAGTACCTACTACTTTTTTGTATGCTAGGTACCATGTTATGGCATTAGTTTCCACCCACGGCTTCACCCGCACCACAGATTACTAAATAGTTACTACGTACCTAACAGATACATCACTCCCATACAAAAGCGAAAATACCTACGCCATAATAGCCTACAAAATGTTAATAATAGTACCTGCTGTTCGCAGCGAAAAGAAATGTACCATAAGTACGCGCATAAAGAGTCGAGATTGTGTTGCCCGCCGTGCGACTCACGTGCAAGCTCATCATCGCACGAATGCGGTAGGGTTGTCTTTCTAACTTTCTCGTAAATTTTTAAGGAAGAGTACCTACACACAAGAAGCATTTAAAAATTACTAGGTACTACTAACTGAAGCCAGCTAAAATGCGTCCCTACTTTCAAATAACGTAACGTACCTTTCTTCATCTTTCGGCAATGAAAAAAAGTATTTTTTTTATTTTTCTTTTGACTATGACATCCAACGACTTCACAATAATCAACCATCGTGTCGTTAGTCAAAACTTAATATACGTAGTGTACGTAAATATCGGAATAATGCGTTTTGAGCGGGAAACGTGTTGTGCGCGCTTTGTGTCGCGTGCGGCAGCCCACTGGCGATCGGCTCGGTTACGAGCTACATAGCGATAGGCACATAGCGCGTGACCTTGAGCGAGTGACGGAGGCCTGCCCGCACTTACAACCCCAGGCAGAAACAAGCAAGAAAAAGCTCCATAGGTACATATGTACAAACATTCGCATTTATAATAATAATATGTATTAGAATAGATATGGATGCCAATGTGTTCCTTTACTTCTCTAATAATAACATATTCTACAAATGAACAATATTATAACACCAAAAATCTTACCGTAATATAACAATAAAGTTTACGCACCCTGCACTGTGCCGAATATACTTCACGAACAATGTATGTGTGCGAGGATCACGCACACACGCGCACTCCACGGCCGGTCGACCGATAATTACCTAATCTGTAGCTGCGCTATTTTGTGAATACGCTCTTAATACTCTTTCAAATTTCCACGCGAACGAAGTCGAGGACAACAACTAGTCAATAAATAAATATCGTTGGCTTGTATCGTGGACACCAGATAGTTGATATAATACATATATACTTTTTTTGTAAATACTTATTATGTATAGGTACTTATTATGTATAAACATTCATGACTCGGAAACAAATGTCCATGCACATTTGCCCTTACCGGGATTCGAACCCGGGACCCTAAGTCCGTAAGGCAGCCTCACTACCGCTGCGCCATTCTGATCCTCAGTTAGTATGTATAAATATGTAAAGGTGAATGTTTTCATTAAAGATATTAAAGATTCAAAATTCTAGTCATACTGACTTCGCTATTCTGTGTAGAGAAAAACATTACAGTATTATATTGTGACGTATTATATTGTGGCGACGATAATGTGGTCGCGAGCAAAAATTGCGTAGGTCCTCCCTCGATGACGTCCGGCAGGACACTGGCGCGGTGCGCGCGTCGCGCGCGAGCAGTTTTTCACGTATTTATTTCATATAAAAAAAAATAAGTGCAATTTTATAAATCTATCCAACAATATCCTTGTCAAACCCGATTAGTAAATGAAATGTTAAATTTTCATAAAAGTTGCGTTCCCCCAAGTCTCATACAACTTGAAATACTTTTAACATCGACTTAACTTCAGACTTCTTTTTTATCGAGCAAAAAGTTAAATTTTGCGTTTCTAACCAAAAAAGTCACTAGATCAAACATGTATCTGTACTATATATTTTTTTGCGAATTTTAATATATTGATTTCTCTGAAAACAACTCGATCTAGAAACGTTAATTTCGGAAAAGGGGCCCTTAATAATAATAATAATAAACCCGCAGAGCAGCTTGTGGCGGGCTGAATGTGAGTGGCGACACTGCGGTCTCGAATGCCCTAGAGAGTCGGTCAGGGCCTCGTCTCCGGCCTGCCTTTATTGGCTGTCCAGAGTGGACTAACAAGAGCGCCCGCAGGACTCTCAGCTCTGGCTTGCCTTAATTGGCTGATCAGAGAGGGCTCGCCAGAGCTATATGCTCGGGGGCAGAAGTGTCATTTTCAAGGGCATTACTACGGGGAAACCCGCGGTAATGCCCTCGGTTCTCAGAACCCCGAAGGTGAAACCGGCGCCGCACCGCTCGATACCCCTAGCCGCGCACTATGGTGTTGCCCTGATGCCTGTGGGCTGTTGCCCATGTCGGTTGTTTCAAGGGGGCCCCTTGAAACAACCGACATCTAGTGTATAGGCGAGTCACCGTCTGCCTATTTTACATTTAGAGTCTATCCCAACTTTTAAATGATGGCAGGCGACGTTTTATCCCAAAATCATTGTAAATCAGTCCATCGAACACCCAATCCCATAGCCCAAAATTATTTGATTTCTCATGTTGCAATAGCTCTAGGTACACTTACCATAGGCATGTCATGGCTGTACTGCAATAGTGCAGCTGTGGTATGACTATGCTAAGTGTCTCATCCCATTTTAAATTAAAATTCTCTAACGGCCTCTGCGTGTTGGATCTATGTCCCCGCGTAAGCCTTCCAAAGGCTGGGTATTCTCCTTGAATTATGGGAAAATACCCGTGATAAAGAGAGACATAATTATAATAAAAGCCTTTATTCAGACAAAACATACATTAGAAAATTAATTAATTTAAGCTAGTATAATATTATTAACAATTTCAATATTAGTTTTCCATTTTTAGTTGCATAATTATGTTATAAATTATATGATTGCCTCGTTGCCCTGTCTGTTTGTCTCATTGTTGGCAAATGCCTCCCGCAACTGTCTCCATGGAACTTACTTAGTCGAACTAAAAGTATGAAAAGTTTTGTTTATTTCGCCTATTATTATCTACTTTAAAAGCAGCATCCATCAATAAGTAATATAATTTACAGATAATAAAAAAGTCATACCATATCTACATTCAATCCTTCCTGCTGCGCATAATCCTCAAGCATCTGATCCAAATCCACATCATCCAGGCTTGTACTCCCATCATAAGTGACCATGCCTCTTGCAAAGTGTTTCTCATTAGACTGTACAGTGAGAAGCAAGGGCTTGCCTTCTTCTATAGGGTTGATTACGATCCACATTGGCAGGGCATCCTCAGTTGATACTTGATGACGGTTTTTGTTATATAGGTTTGCTATTTCTCTGTAATGTTATTTATAATACAAATCAGATTGATTGACTAGTCGATTCTGTGGTATATATATATCTATGCTAATATCATAAAGAGGATAGATTAGATTTTTTGTATTTACCTCAAAAACTACTGGACCGATTTTAAAAAATCTTTCACCATTAGAAAGCTACTATATTAGCAGGTAACATAGGGTATATTTTATATTTAAAAAAATACGCAGGATCCCTATTAAAACTTAATAAATGTCCACCCATGTGAATGCATGAATGGAAGTTTAGGACATGCCGCTAGTGTGTCATAAAGTGTAATGTCTGCCAAATCAGAGAATAGTTTTACATGTCAAACAAACTAATGACTAAAACTAATACTCAGAACATTATAATAATTATGTTGTAAGACTTTTATGCACGTGCTGTTATGTGGACATATCAGCAAATCTGTTGCTCATCTGTTATTTAATAACAATAATATTGACAATCAAAAAAGTTTGTAGTCAAAAAAAAGTAAATCATACTCAAGTAATTTCTTAGATATTGCAAGCATATATATATTATTATTGTGTTTAAGTATTTGGTAGTCATCAGCATTTTATTTAATTTAGAATTAACTTCATTTACTGTACCTACTTTGTTTATCTTTGCATCACCGAGGTTGACTGGTAGAGAATATCATCGGTATTAAGTTCACCTATGTACTTGTGTGCATGAAGTTTTATAAATAAAAATAAATAAATAAATATCTTAACTATCAGGCTGTCTTTATGCTTTAAACCACCAAAATTGTTTAAAAAAAATGTACAATACACACCTTGCAATATCAATACTAATAGGTCCATGTGAAGCTTCTTCTTTGCTGTACAGCTGCGGTTCATCAGAAATCATGGTGTCATCTAATATGGTGTGCAAACTAAGATCTAATTTAAGTGGAGATCCCGTGAGTTCCAGCTCCTCTAAAATAAAAAGAAATCAGAATTTAATAGTCAGCAAACATAAATATTGTTATGCATAGCTAATTTGTGTTTGTACATCAGTAGACATGCACAGGGCCTCTATAATATGAAGATTAGATATTTAGGACAAGGCCATTGTATATATTTCTGTGGAATTTGGTAACAGTGTACCATTAGACTAAACTTAAACATAAATATTTAACCCATATTTATACAAAGGTTTTCGTAAAAACTAATCTTCATATAGCGGCCCTGTACAGCCGTCTCCATTGCCCCCCCAATGTACTATGTTTTAAAGCTTGCATTGCATGATATTAATTTAGTTTCTGCTTGACATAGGCCTCTACTAAAGATTTCCTCCTCATTTGATCCTGAACTGACATTGTCCATTGGATTATCTACAACCTTCACCAGGTCGTCGGTCCACCTTGTTGGAGCCTGCACACGCTGCGTCTTCCAGGTTAAGGTTGCCACTACAAAACCTTTCTGCCCATTATGACATATAACTTTACTAATCTAATCCTAAATAGATAACAACTTACCCGCTTCATTTCTGTTGCTTTTCCCATAAGTATCTGTCGAATTATACGTCTGTTTTATCTGAAAACAATATTACAACATCGTTTGACTTATTTTTGTAATAAATATCATTGTACAGTATAATGGTTGTTAATAATCAAAGGGTTTTGTATTGACCTTGTTGTAAACTAACACTATTTCTTTACAATCTTTATTGTACATTAGAACGTAACTTGGACATTTTTGCTTTTCCACATAATACTTTGTATAATTGTCTAACACTGGTTTTAATACGGTATCCATAATTGCTAATTAAATCGTAATTCTACAAATAAATATAAATACGTTAAATTCCGTTGAATTCTTTCAGATCAGAATAATTTGAAAACATTCACTGACAGAAGTGACAGATTGTCAGACACTGTCAGAGTGACAGATGACAGACCAAAAAATAGCCAATAGCCAATCCAGAATCCACTGTCAACTGAACGTTTAGAAACCACTTTAATAATTTTTTTTTGACTGGTTGTAAATTTATTTTGCGCATTAATTGCAAATAGTCATTTTACAAATTCCATAATAATGTGCATTAGTACTATTTTTTTATTAATTATAGTACCAACTGCTAACCCAATACCTTGACACGCCATCTATTAAGTGTATACTTAATAGATGGCGACTGGCAACTAGTATCACATGAAATATTTGAGTTTACATTGATAGATGACGTTAGTAGTAATAAAAATATTCAAATATACATTAATTTAGTTTGGAATCAAATTTTAATGGCCGGAGTTCAGAGTTATTCCAAGATAATAATTGTTATTAAATAAATAACTACTAGAATTGGTAGGTATTAGCTGCCTACAAACTTTGGTTACCTATCTAGCGCTTACCAGTAGGTAGGTACCTACATAAGTGTTTATTCCAGTTTGGTAAAGTACCTAGAATGAGCTAGATTATAATTAGATACTTATCTTACTTATCTATCTTTACTTTTTTTTTACTTGGGTGTACAAGTATACCTACGGCCCGCCTGATGATAAGCAGTTTCCGTAGCCTAAGCACGCATGCAAAACCAGGGTAGTTATTACTTGCGTGTTGCCGACCCAACAATTTATATACAATTGTGTAGAAATTCTGATAGAAAGACTCTATCTGATAGAAGGACACTTACGTATCTATCTATTATTTAAATTCTAAAGTAATATTTAGTAGGTACTAGCTGTTGCCCGCGGCTCCGCCCGCGTGGATGTCGGTTATCGCTGTAAAAAGTAGCCTATGTGTTATTCAAGACCATAATCTATCTCTGTGCCAAATTTCATCCAGATCCGTTCAGTAGTTTTTACGTGAAAGAGTAACAAACATCCATCCATCCATCCATTCTTACAAACTTTCACCTTTATAATATTAGTAAGGATAAAGAGTAGAGATTTAATTTTTTGTTTATTTGTTACGATTTAACTCAAAAACTACTGGATCTATTTTTAAAATTCTTTTACCATTAGAAACCTACATTAACAGCGGGTAATAAAAGCATCTTTTTTTAAAAAAGAATTACAAGGTTCCTATTAAAACTAAATGTCCACCAGTGCGAAGCTGTGACGTGCCGATGCCCGCTCCTACCACTCAGGACCGAATCAGTTAACACAAAAAGGCCCCGGCCCTTTAGGCCTGGCTGGGCCCCATGGCAGTTTGCCTATAATGCTGCCCTATTGTTACGCCACTGACTCCAACCGTGGCTATCCGTGTGCCATTATCAATATCCACTTTTAGATTGCGCTTAAAGGATTTTCTTATTAATGCGCAGCGGGAGCAAAATAATATAAATGCTGACATGTCGTTAATCTAACATGTCGTCTCACATGTCATCTGATGCTGATGCTAAAACTACGCACTACTTATTATTGTTTCTTGCAAGCCTCACACAGTGCACCCATTATTATTATAATTATTATTTTTAATTTTACAATAAGATTTATTTTTTACACAATATTGATCATTTATATTATTATGAATACACATATACACATACATACATATTTATATATCTTTAATACACAATTATTATTATTTAAATAAGCTAATGGCAAATAATTAATTATACCTATGTATAAAACAGGTTCCAGTCGAAAACCAGCGTCAGGTCCCGAAGATCTGACTAATGCTGAACTGGACACCTGATTGCTCAGCTACAATTATGAGACACATGCACTTTGTTTTATGTTTAGTTTAGGATAGTTTCTTAATTTTTTAGTTTATATATTATGTATAATATTTCCTATACTTTCACATGTTAAATGTCTCTTATTGTAGCAATAAACGTTTCTTTCTTTCTTTCTTTCATTAGGTACCGGCCATGAGTCTAATTCTTTCCTTCACGCAACATTTTTAAGAGTTGTTTTGACAAGCCGTTATTTGTTTTATTGACAAAAATATTACGAGTTCCCGGAAAATACCACCTGTGCGAAGCCAAGGTGGGCGGCTAGTTGATTATAAATAGAATATTTTATCAATTGACTTGACAGTGATCACTCGAATGAAACTTAAAGCATCCGAAGTTCCGTTTTTGATAACAAATGACGAATCTCTACGCAACGGTAGATATTTAATTTGGTTCTTCTGTAAAAGACCACAAAAAAGATAGTTATAAAATAGATAGATAGAAAAATAACTGCAGTCATATAACTACATAGAGTAGTCATGTTCATAATTATGTCTTCAGCACATTTTAAGGTAATCTTTCTTTCTTTTTTTAAAACGACAACTCCCGCACTAGAGAACAAGTTCTGTGTTGCGGGGGACTTTACAAACATACATTAACGAACATAAATTACAGCAAAAGACAGTGCTAATTTAGAGATGCGTTTTGAAAGAAACATGTTCCTGTTCCAGATAATTTTATGTTCCAGGGATATTACATCTTAAAAGCCTTGGTGTAAAAAAAATAGTTCGGCAACACGTAAGTGATAGCTCTGATATTGCAAGCGTCCATAGGCTACAATAACTACTTAACATCAGGCGGACCGTATTTGCTTCTAGTAGTTTATCAAATTAATGTACCTACAAGAGATGATATTCGCAAAAAGTAAAAAAGGTTTTATTACTATCAGATCGAACCCTAAACCTGTATCTTTCTAATGTCACGCATTGATACTCTTTCAAAGCCCGCCACTTATTCCTACGTCAAATTAATCCACGCTTGTGGTTAATCACCGTTCTAGAATGACTAAATAGATCACCACTTGATAGATAAACGGTTTTAAATCTATTGTTATCAGCACTCGCTCTACGCAAGCACACTCGGCTCTCCACTCGAGTAGTTTCGTTTTAAACTTGTTAAAGTAGGTACCACTTCAATCAGAATCGAAAAATGTTGTAGAGGCGATATCTAGGATCCTATTACACAAAGGTTATTACTAAGAGAATTAGTTCTAGGGTAAAAAAAGGTTAACCGCACCGTGGAACGTGGGGAACATTGGATGGGAAGGCCTTTATAATAATGCTACCTGTGTTGATACGTTGGTGCCTTCCCAGATTCCACTGAATGCCATTAACACTTTGCACTGTGACATAGTGCAAGTGAAGTGTACTAACATAGATTTAAGTTTTTAATACTAACACAGGATTATATTAATATGTACGTTAGTCTGTAAGGTATATATCTATGCGTTTATGCGAGGCGATAATGAAATGATTTATTATTATTAATTGGATTCGGCCACCACTTTTGCAGAGTGTCTCAAGTGGCTTACATATTTGAGCAAATGGTCCTGGTGGTCCTTGTCCCCATACTCCTAGGAGTATCATGAGATATCTAAGCGTTTAGTCAAGTCATCTCACAATCCTAAGGCTGGCCCTTATTTGGGCCAAGCCTTGCGATCCAGCGTGGCAATGTAGCCAATCTTTTAGGCACCTTACTTCAAAACCGTGACCTTAACCAGATATTTTATTTATAGGTGAATTCTTTTAAATACAATATTTGATTGTTTGTACATAGTTTAGGTTAGTTTGTTTTATATTTTAATAACTATTCTTGTAGATATCTTATGAAATAAAAATGACAATATTAAAATGGGATGAGACACTTCATTAGATACTATAAACTAAATTTAGGTAGATATATACTACTACGGTAAAGGAAAACATCGTGAGGAAACGTACCGTCTTAGAAAAAAATTTAAAGGCATATCTGATTCACCATCCCGCATTAGGCCAGCGCGTGTGAATAGAGGCCTAAACCTCTCTCTCTCTCTTCTCTCCGTCCGGGTCTCCTCTCAGGACATAATGGCACAGGACATAATGGCTTGCTATCTATACTAATATTATAAAGCTCAAGAATTTGTTTGTTTGGTTGAACGCGCTAATCTCAGAAAGTACTGGTTCGATTGGAACAAATCTTTTTTTGTTGAATTTGCATTTATCCAGGAAGGCTTTATAACATTACGCTATGTTCAATAGGAGCGGAGCAGTAGTGAAATATGTTGCAAAATCGGGGAATAAATTCCAAATTACCACCCTAGTTATTATAATATACCTATACTACTCGTACTTGCATTTTGTTTCTAAATATTGCTTTGGCTACTTATATGCTTATTGTCCACCTCTAGACAGCATTGTGGGTTAGGTATATTATTGTTAAAATAATATCCACAAGTAGCAAATTCTTGTAATGTAGGTACCTTAGCTATTCATTTTAATAAGAAATAGAAAGCAATTCATTGAGATTAGATAACCTTAAAATAAGTACCAATCGAATGTACGATACATTTTTATGTAAATCCCTTGCAAATTCATTGAACTTCAATAGCTACACATTGAATATATTAACACTATGCTTAATAAGAAGCATCTTAAACGAATCCTTTTAGTCTGATTAAAGGGCATATAGTCAGTTTTTATTGTGTTCGTACAGGTAACGATTGCCACGTGCAATGAGCTTCATTGATTTCGTTAATAGAAAACATCTAAGTATTTATAAATGCGTAGGTATATGTTACTGTAAAAGTCTGAACAAAGGTAGTAAGTGTAGTTGTATTCCGGTGTGTGAGTACAGGTCTCCAGCGCTCATTTAGGGATGCGTTTTGAAAGAAACGTTTTTCTATCCCAGGGTTATTCCACCTTAAAGTCCTGGTGTAAAATGGGACGGCAACTTACAAGGGATACCTCTGGTATTGCAAGCGTCCATAGGCTGCGGTAACTGCTTAACATCAGGTGGGCTGTATGCTTGTTTGCCACCCAAGTAGTATAAAAACAGGTAAATCTAAGCTGAAACTAACTCTATGTTGTAAAAGTAAGTTTTATAAAAATTGTCACTTAAAAAAACTTAATCAAATATAAAATAACTTTTTCCCCCCAAAAGGATATTTTCATGCACTTCCATGCACCTTATGCATAACGCCCTGCCTGGGGAAGCGGGATGGTATTTCGGACTCTCCGGTCTATAGATAGAAGGCGGCCGGCATACCGACTAAAACTCTTCTGTGCACCTACACCCGCCTTCACGGGTGGACCACCGGAACCTGATATAGCATCAGTGGTCTACCCAAAACATAAAATATCCTAACTAAACCCACCCTAAAAAGTCAAAAATTTGCGATTATCGAAAAAGAAAAAACTTGTTTGAACTTTTGCCACTAAGAGTTGGTAAATTTTAGGATTTACTGTACTTCGATATTTTACAGTAACATATAATATACACCTACACACATAAATGCATATAGCCTTACACCTACACTTGAGAGTGTTTAATCATAATTATTTTTAAGCTTGAGATAATTCTCAGTAGCATCGCGGAGTCTGGAATTGTGCACGGTTCACACGCTAATATGTACATGAGACCTAACAAAGCTGACAAAACGTGGGTGTGATACACCCCCGGCTACGCCTTCGGGGAAAATCGCCGGATGTTATCATCCGGCGATTACAAAACATTATTGTTTTGTTATATTTTTGGGACAACTCACACATCGCTATCTGATCCCAAACTAGGCAGAGCCTGTACTATGGTAACCAGACAACTGATAAACATACTTGTATATTTCTGAATACATGCATATTATAGATAAATTACACCCAGACAAAGAACAAACATTCGTGCTCATCACACAAAGATTTGTCCTGGGTGGGAATCGAACCCACGACCTCCGGCGTAGCAGTCAGAGTCACTAACCACTAGACCAACAGGCCAGTGTTATAGGTTCCTATGTGCTTATTTAGGAATGCGTTTTTAAGTAAACATACACACGGCAACGAAGTTAGCTGTACAGGCACAGATTAATAAATAGTTATGGTGCAGGGCCGCTATATGATTTTTCGTCTTTTAAGAAAACCATTGTATATATTTCTGTGAAATTTAGTAACAGTGTACAATTAGACTAAACCTACTTAAACCATTACTGTCCCACTGCAGGGCAAAGGCTTCCCTTTCATTCTTCCATTGGTCACGGTCGAGACCTCTCACTTGCCAGTCAGCACGGTAGGAGTCAAGCTCATCCCACCATATTTTCTTGGGCCTGCCGTGCCGTCTTCTACAGACGGCCTACTTACAGATATAAATATAGTTCACATTAATTTACTCATTATTTTTCCTAAAAAGCTACTCTTCATATAACTGCCCTGTACAGCTAACTCCGTTACCGACCGTACCTATTCAAATTCCAGAGATAATCCATCACATAACTCTGGTGATCAAATTTTTGGGTCGGCAAGTGATGGCTCTGGTATTGCAAGCTTCCTCATAGACTAAGGTTACTGCTTACAGCCAAGTTAGAATAAAAAATAAACAATTTCCGCACGAGACATCACTCACGGGCACAATGTACGAGTAGGTTCCTTTGTTTTTTGTAGAGGGGAAATGCTTTACGCATACCGCCCCGCTCGGGGAAGCGGGGCATTTATGTCGGACTCTCCGGCCTAAAGGTGGTAGGCAGCCGGCATACCGACTAAAACCCCCCTGTGCACTTACACCCACCCGCCTTCACGGGTGGACCACCGGAACCTGATATGACATCAGTCATGGTCCACCCAAACGAGTAGGTTCCTAACCTAACACAGTAGCTTATCTAGATGAAAACTAGCCGGAATCTGCGCGGGAGATATTATAGTGCACAAGCGTGAGCGCACACACATGTGCACTTTTTATTACCTTACTCCCATAGTTGAATCCGAAACGACTGGAGAGAATCAACGGTCTATCTAACACGCTTACACAAAAACACCCAGACTCAAAGTATACACGGTTCGTGAGGAACTAGAACCTATGCCTCATAGTGGTCAACGAGAAACTTATCCCACTAAATCAACCGTGCAATTATTATGTTTATTGATATTCCTTTTATATTTATTGTATTTTTTCAAAGGAGGCTGATGTTCCAGAGAAAATAGATCTATTTGAGTATAGAACCATTTTATTTTAAAAAGCCGATTAAAGTTCATGCAATCATTTTATTTGCTAAATATGACAAAACGAACGAAATAAATTTACTTACCTTAATTAATATCCGTAGTTTATTCATTATTTGTCACAAAAGAATCTGTTGCTATCATTGTAAGCTCGAGGAACCGACTTTACGAAGAACATGAATGCATGTGTCGATAGGACCACGAGAGATTAAAGGTACTTGTGCGCATAAGTCCTTATTCGATGGAACAATATTCTACATGTACCCTTATTCAATTGGCAACTTTGTAAATACATATATTTTTAAATTTATAATTTTACTAGTGTATTAAATAGGCCAGTCTTAGACAATTAATGCAATAAAAGGCATTTGGTATTATAATCACATATAACCTTATTCTATGCATAAGTCGAATTTATATCCCTTATACCTACAGTAGACAGAAAAATATTTCTTACATTTATTTCCAAAACTAATTACAAATGTGGACGTGGAATTAATTGTTGTTTTAAGACAACAAAGCTTGTCATGTGGGTCTCATTCAGAGGTAATTATGTAAATACGATACGTGACGATACGTTTTTTTGGCTACAGTACCTTCAGAATTAAGACGTGGAATGTTTTTGCATTGTAAGGGCGTAGGTTCTTTTGCTGTCGGTACGGCAAGAGGGTTTGTCTAATTAATTGAAAACGTGTTACTGTTCTGTTTTGGCTTTTTGTTTACGAAAGAGAGTAAGCACAGATAATACATACAACTCAACAAGATGTGAGACAACTTTAAAACGGGAACTGATTTCTATCCAACTAATATTATAAATGCGAAAGTTTGTAAGTATGGATGGATGTATGGATGTTTGTTACTCTTTCACGTAAAAACTGCTGAACGGATCTGGATGAAATTTGGCACAGAGATAGATTATGGCCTGGAATAACACATGCTTCGATTTTGATTATTTAAATTTTTGCAGCGATAACCGACATCCACGCGGGCGGAGCCGCGGGCAACACCTAGTCAAATACAGGACTAGACAATTAAAGCTTTTTAATTTACCTTGCTTATTCATTATTATTATAAGCATGTATTTTCCCACTGCAGGGCAAAAGCTTCCCTACTTTCCTTTCACTTTTCTCTGTCTAGAGCTGCTAAGGACTAGTCTTTTTTAAATGAGTCCAACTCATCTCGCCATCTCCGTCTAAGTCTACAGTGATGCTTCTTGCTATTCCAAGGTACCCCCTGGGTCGTAAGTTTAGCCTATTGATTTATCAGACATGCGGCAGATATGATCAGCCCAATTCGATTACCGAACCTACTTAAAATTGTGAATTAAATTTACGGAACTGCTGGTCCGGGCTAGATGAAAATTGCTAGAAACAGATAGATGTGGAAATCTTTAGAGGAGGCCTTTGTCGAGGGACAAACTGTTGTAGCAAGAAAAAACGATCCGTAATGATTATTTTATTTTATTTTTTATTTTTGCCATTACTAATTACATTTATGAGCATGTGATGTACTTTTTTAATTATTAAAATGTTCACAATTCACAATATAAATATCATATTACGAGTAAAAAGGCGAGCTTGTTGTGTGTTGATGTGGAAATTTTAAAGGCAAGTGTAATCGAAGTGTACAAATATTATAGAAGAAGTTGGTAGTAACATTAATATAAAATACTAGCTGTTGCCCACGGCTGCGCCCGCGTGGATGTTGGTTATCGCTGTAAAAAGTAGGCTATGTGTTATTCCAAACCATAATCTATCTCTGTGCCAAATTTCATCCAGATCCGTTCAGTAGTTTTTACGTGAAAGAGTAACAAACATCCATCCATCCATTCTTACAAACTTTCACCTTTATAATATTAGTAAGGATAAAAGTAAAAAATATATGAAAAACATTGTTAATACCTATACCATTTTAGGGTTGCCCTCAATTTCCCTGGGATTCCATCATCAGATCCTGACATGGTGCCAATGGGACCATCTCTAGAGTATATTCCTTCAAATAAAAATAATAATTTTGAGAATCGGTCAACAAATCGCGGAGATATCGGTGAACATACATAAAAAAAAAACATTCAGTCGATCATATAGAACCTCCTCCTTTTTTGAAGTCGATTAAAAATAATCACATACACAGTTTGTTTACACAATTATTTTAAAATAAAATACTCTTTGACGTTTCTCTTGAACACGTTCAAATGAGGCCTTCTTGCATTCTCAGCCCAAAAGTCTTAAGAACAATGACTGAAATGAAAGCTTAAAAAAGAAGTAGAAAGAAAGAAAATAACATTATAGCTACTTAGCTACTGTTGACAGCAACATATAACAATATCGACATCTTTCTTACTAATCAGTTAAGAGAAATAGGGCACCATACCATAACTATTTAGTAATCTGTGACCATACTAGCACGTGCAAGCCCGACTGGGGAAGGACCTCCACCTTACAGAAGACCACAGCTAAATAACTACACACAGTTTATTAAAGACTTATTTTTTAACAATCCGTTTTCCTATCCCAGGGTATATCAAATTCCAAAGCTGTTGAAATTCCTATGAGAACTAGATGGTGATCATGATGACCATAAGCTACGGTTACTGCTTACCACCAAGCGAGTCCTATGCTTAGTTACCACAATTGTAGGTAAAAAATGAATTCTCTAAATAAAGCATACATAGGTAGGTGCTACTCTATACTGCTTTTAGATTTTTTTACAGCTTTCCCGTTTTTTTAGCGTATGGAAAGGACTAACATATACGCAAATTCACATTTATATTATTGAATTAAATTTCATAAAGACACGTATGAATTCTTAAATTAATCCGCTAAGGGACATATTTCTGTTACGTGCCTGACCTTTAAAACAAACATAACATTTCTTTTATTTATACAAAAACGTAAGCACTACAGTTAGTACCTACCTAGTCCTAAATAGGTTACATACATTAACAAAAGTAATAACTCATTGATCTGCTAAAAAATACATTATTCAATCCAATAAATATTATAATTAAATAGAACAGAAGCATAATTCCATTAAAATATTTTTTTTTCAGGAAGGTATACGTCATAGCGTTGGTAGTGAGAATGTTAGGCTTACGCGTGCGTGGCTCCGCCTCCAGCCGCCCAAACGGTCCCTATAAATGGTGGCATCACCGACCTCGTATCCCACTCTTAACTTGGTGCACTTTCGCGCTCTCCGATCCTTCGAACTTTGAAAAGTTTCTCCTGTCGCGTCGCTGAAAAAGCCAAGTAAAGGTAAGTGGAAAAATAAAATAGGATTCCATTTTGTTTTTATTTTAATTTCGAATAAATAATTTTATTTTAAAAAATCGACGTTCGTATTTTTTAAATTCGAATTATTCTTGATTTCAAAAACAACATATTTTATTTTTCTTTTGCAAAAGAACGTATTTTTAAAAGATATTTTATTCTCTCATTAAAAATATTTTATTGGTGTTACTCGTTCAGTTATCTTAAATATGTTAAAATTTGACTTATCATATTTTATAAAGTCTATTTAAAAATATATAATGAAAGATTTTTAGTATTTCATAATGATTCACAAATAAGTGTCCGTGAAATAGATTTTCCGTCAGAAAATAATTTCGATTGAAAATACTTAATTATGAGTTATTCGAAGTTAGTTGTCTTATTATATTTTATTTAAAAAAATACTCAATAGATAATATAAAATAATATTTTTGTACTCTCGGCTAAGAGTTAAAAGCCTACGTTTTTTACATCAGCATGTAAAAAGTTACCTATTTATTTAATTGGTTTTTATTAAATTATGTAACAAAAAATCTTATTTAAAAATGTTTTAAGATGTGTTTTACCTACGAATATAAAACTATCAAAAAATTTAATAAGTTCAATGTTTTAAAACTATTTATAAACCTAATAAACAAATGCTATCCATTTTACAAATGCTACAAAAAATACCGTGTTCGGATTTCGAATTCATAAAGTATTTTTAACTTTTTGATCCTCAATCGTTTTGTGATAACATCTCTTTACCAGCACCAAAATATATTTTTCTAAAAGAAAAAAGACATCGGTTCTATCAATTGAAAAATCTTGTCAACTGGCCACAGATTTATAAAGGTATTTGACGTGACAAAAAACCTTCTGAATGTTCTAAAAATGGATATTAATCGAGATCTTAGTGTAAACGTGTATATTTTATTCAAAAAGCTGATAGATAGAAGTCAGATATACAAAATAACCTAAATACTCTTTTCCATGCTCAGATTGCTCATTTTTGAATGATATGAAAGTGGTTTTTTTATAAAAAGAAAGTGTACGAATTCTAATCTTGATTTTTTAAATATTTAGTTGTATAATTAATATACTATTTATAAATCAAAGTTAGAAGCTTTTGTTCTAAAGAGTTGCTTGAATATAAAAAGGTTTTCTATTAATTATAATAATAATCAATAACCACCAGTAGCTTGGTTTTGTTCCCCGATATCGGCTGGTTTCTATTTTTATATAATATACATTATCATAATATTTTAGTTTTGACAAGCACAAGAATATTTTTAATGAAGTCGGTAAAAAAACTTATTTAAACTAACTAAACCTAAATACGGAAACCTAATTAAAGAAATAAATCGTTTAGGCGTCATAATATTCCTCCGCATCACTGTAAACTGGAAAAGTGCCAAAAGGCTGTTTTTTAACCGGCTTCAAAAAAGGAGGAGGTTCTATGTTCGGCTGTATGATTTTTTTATGTATGCTACCGATTTCTCCGCCATTAGTGGACTGATTCTCAAAATTATTTTTTTATTTGAAAGAATATACTCTTGAAGTGGAGGATGGAATCCCAGGGAAATCGAGGGTAACCCTCAAATGTTATAGGTATTAACAATGTTTTTATTTCATTTTTTTTAACTTTTTTTTATCACTAAAAATAGAAAAATAAAAAAGTCAGTGCCAAGATGAATATTAGGTGACAGGATAAACATAGCACCGACTTCAATCTGTATTCAATTATTTTTAGCTTTTTGAAGTCGGTTTTATTTTTATATTATATCATTTAAAAAAATATTTTTTGTAACAATAAATCAAGAAAATAATAATGAAGCCCTTTAATATGAGGCAAGCGTCCATAGGCTACGGTACCATCAGACGAACGATACGCTTCTTTTCTCACTTACGTAGTAAAACAAATAGTTTTAAATTTGATAAAGGTAAGGGAGTTGATAATTGTGTGTCAATTTGTAAGACAAAGGTTTATTGTAGGACCAACTACTTTTGTAATTTGTCAGTTCACAAGTTTTTTAGACTAAGTTAGTCTAGTGGTTAGTGACTCTGATAAGCGGAGGTTGTGGGTTCGGTTCCCACCCAGGACAATTCTTTGTGTGATGAACACGATTGTTTGTTCTGTGTCTGGGTCTGGGTCGCAGTGGAAAATTCTCAACTCTTTCATAAAGAGTTCTATAGACTGTGGTCTGGGCGTCAATTAACATGATGTGTTTAGAAATATTGTATTAGTAGGTACCTACGTTTATTGTTTATCAGCTGTCGGATTTCCATAGCACAGGCTCTACCTAGTTTGGGAACAGATGGCGAAGTGTGAGTAGTCCGTAAATGTTATAAATTTTTTTGAGCTTTTTCGTAATGCTTGTTAAAAATCCTACTAATATTATAAATGCGAAAGTTTGTAAGTATGGATGGATGGATGGATGGAGCCGCGGGCAACAGCTAGTATTAAATGTAGGTTTAAACCATTTTGGTCTTTATTTTCTTTCTTTTGTATTTTTTTTTATAACCACAAATTTGAATAATTTCTGTACCGTGAGGGACTTTAAAAAACATAGAAATTACAGATACAAAGTACTTACACTCAGATTAAGAACATCTGTGACTTTTTTATTTATTTAAAATGTTTGCGTAAAATATTGTGCAAGGCATTTTTTACCAGTCAACCTTTGGGCAAGCAAGTGTAACCTTTGTACGAGTTGAATCCTACTAATATTATAAATGTAAAAATTTGTGACGATGTATGGATGTTTGTTACTTTTTCACGTAAAAACTACTGAACGGATCTGGATGAAATTTGGCATAGACATAGATTATATTCTGGTATAGCGAATAGTTTTATCGCATTAAGCGACATCCACGTGGGTGTAGCCGCGGGCAACGGCTAGTCTGTAATCATTATATTTAACTAGCAACTCGCTTCAGTTTCATACGTGTGTTAATACGATTTTCATCTAAAAACGCCAACCAAATTATTGAGTTACACGTGAATTTTCCAAAGAAATATTTAGTCCAAATGATATCCTGACGATTACAAACACGATGAAAAAAAAAATTCAAATTTGTCAAGCTGTTCTCAAGTGAAGGCAATACACGTAGCAATGGATTAAAATTTATACAGATTATAACAGAGAACTGATAGTAACTGCTGAGTTACTTATAGTTCATTTATTGAGAGAGGTTAGGACTATCAAACTTTATGCTAAGACGCAGTTAAGACGTAGTTTAGAAGCAGTTACATGACGGGGACAGTTACATAGGGGTCGCCCGCGACTTCGTCCGCGTGGTAATTTGGAACGTACATTTCCACGATTTTGCGAAACGCACCATACAGGTGCGGTATATTTTTAATTTCTTTCATTACCGCACCTGAATGGTGCGTTTTGAGGAATACTTTAAGTGCGTTTGGAGGAATACCCCTCTCATCCAGCTTCTCTCAGCCACCTTACGAAGATCGTAGCTCTACCTAGCCTGAGAGCGTCCTACACTACGCTTATAGACCCAGGAAAACCATTTAAGTATCACACAAATTTTGGTCACGTGTGTGGGAAAAAATACCTTCATCATCATCATCATCTCAGCCAAAAGACGTCCATAGGCTTCCCCCAAGGATTTCCACAACTCTCGATCCTGAGCCGACCTATGCTTGGAGTTTCCCAAGTTCCCCAGTAGGAGAACCAAAGAAACCGACATAGCTCGAAGAATTGCCTCCATTAAGTGGCAATGGGCCGGGCACATAGCTCGCAGAACTGATGGCCGTTGGGGCAGAAAGGTTCTAGGGTGGCGACCACGAACTGGAAGACGAAGCGTGGGCAGGCCTCCAACAAGGTGGACCGACGACCTGGTAAAGGTTGCGGGCAACCGATGGACAAAAATACCTTAGAATCATTTAATAAAATATTCAACCGATTCGTCAGTTCAAAGGGTTGTAGGTACTTTTTAATTTAACAGAATTGTTAATCGTATTTGATTGTAATTATTGAAAGTAAACATTTTATATTATGATCACTGGGCCAGGCTTTTCTTTGATGTTAAGCAGTTACCGTAGCCTATAGATGCTTGCTTGTCCATGTGGTGACGGATTAAGATACAAATGTCACCCTTCTTCCTTCCACCAAGGCAGTCAAATTGAGGGTTCTGTTCCATTTCTGGACAAATCTTATTATATTATTTATTTATACATAATTTTGATTTTTATCTATACATAATTTTTAATTTTGTCCGTGTAGTGACGGATTAAGAATACAAATGTCACCACCCCATTCTATCCCGTGGGTGTCGTAAGAGTCGACTAAGGGAGTAAGTCTAGCAGTCAATATCCACCGCAATAGAGGGAAAATTCGAAATAAAACCCTTTTCCAACACGTCTGGCCAGCGTGGTATAGTAGGCTAATATCCCTCCAAATGTTTGGAGAAGACCCGTGCTCAGCAGTGGGACGTTTATGGGTTGAGATGATCATGATGATGATGATAGATGTTTGCAATACCAGAGATATTACTTACGTGTTGCCAACCCATTTTTTATACATTACACTAGGGCTTTAAGATGGAATATCCCTTGAATAGGAATACGTTTCTTTCTAAACGCATCCCTAAATGAGCGCTGGTGACCTGTACTCACACACAGGGACACAACTACCTCGCCGTGTAGTTATTTGGCTGTGGTCGTATGTCAGGTGGAGGTTGTTTCCCAGTCGGGCTTGCTAGCTAGTATGGTGCGCCACCTCGCTTATTCCAAATAGCTTGAAACCGTATTTTTTTTTATTTCTTTAAAAAGATAACTCCCGCACTAGAGAACAAGCTCTGTGTCGCGGGGGACTTTACAAACATACAATTAACGGAAACAAATTACACCCAGACTCAGAACAACTCTTTGTGGTTCACACAAAGTTTTGTCACTGTGTGGGAATCGAACCCACAACCTCGTGCACAGCAGGCGCATACTGTACCCACTGGACCACCAAGGCAGTATGAACGGTATGAAAACAAAAAAGATGTTTTCATACCTCCATAGAGTAATGAATGCCTGTTTATTTGCACTGGAAAACACACGGTTGTATATTGAGGACAGCCAATTAGTTGGAAGTTAATATGTGTGCTTATAAAGACTCCAAATTCACAGATGTTATTTAAATTTTGTATTATAAATTAATATTAATAGCAAATATATGAGTATAATATATCTACACTATCCGTGTGGTTACGTCACGGATTACGAATACAAACGTCACCACCCCTTCCATCCCGAGGGTGTCGTAAGAGTCGACTAAGGGAGTAAGTGTTATCCACCGCAAGAGAGGGAAAACTCGAAACAAAACCCGTCTGGCCAGCGTGGTATAGTAGGCTAATATCCCTCTAAACGTTTGGAGGCGACCCATGCCCAGCAGTGGGACGTTTATGGGTTGAGATGTATATGAGTATACTAGGCTCCACCCACGTGGGTGTCAGATATCACGATAAAAAGTAGCCTATGTGCTATTCCGGACTTATAATCTATATCTGTGCCAAATTTCATCCAGATCCATTCAGTAGTTTTTACGTGAAAGAGTAACAAACATACATTCTTACACACTTTCGTGTTTATAATATTAGTAGGATAATTATGTCCTACTTCTGGACACAGGTCTCCTCTCCTCTATCAAAAGAGCTGAGAGGAATTTAGGCCTTAATCCACATAATATGCTGAACTAATATGGGTTGGTAGATCATATATGTCTTTAAAACTTGACACTGCTTTTCTTCACCGTTAGCAAATGGTAGATCACTGTCTTGATTATATAAAAATAGCAACCCATCTTTGTCCCACTGCTGGGCACGGGTCTCCTCTCCTCTATCAAGAGAGAGACAGGGTTTAGATCTTAATTCACACATGCTGGCTTAATGCAGGTTGGTGACTCAGACATGTCTTTAGAATTTCTTCTAAGACATGTGGGTTTCCTCACGATGTTTTCCTTCACCGTTAGCAGATGGCGAATCATTTGATTAGTACATATAAATTCTACAAAGTGAAATTCATATTGGTACTGTCACCCGGGAACGTACTCACACCTCCTGCGTAGAAGTCGGTAACTGGGAAAGTTACCGACTTCTACGCAGGAGGTGTGTAGAGTAGCTACCACCACGTTATATTACTTTGTATTAAAAGTGTAATTTTATTGTGGACTAACGGCCCGATTTCATCCGGGTTAAACTATTTTCAGCGCAATTTTCTTTTTTTTTAACTAAGAACCTTGTCCTGACAATAACAAACACAACAAAAAAAAAGGATTACCGAAATCGGTCCAGCCGTTCACGCGTGATGCCGTGACAAAGGGAAATAGGGATTCTTTTTTATGTAGAAGTTTAAGGACCGATAACATATACCTATAGAATGGTCGTCTTTGTCTGATGCTAAGAACAGACCACAGAGGGTTTAAGGGTGGGTAGCTTTTGTTCATGACGGTAGAATTATGAAGCATTAAAACTTAGTAGTAGTAGGCGTGGAGGGATTATCACATTCCTTTGATTTATTTGCAGAAACAATTATAAAGTTATAGTGCTTTTAGCCGAATTTGATCTACAGCGGCCAAGTCTTAACATGGGCTAGCGTTACTATCCTTACTTCCAAAGGTAAATATGTCGGGCCACTTCTGTATTCTGTCATCTTTTGTACCATGTTCTGAGCGAATAAATATCTTATCTTATCTTATCTTAATATTATAAATGTGAAAGTTTGTATGAATGGATGGATAGATGTTTGTTACTCTTTTACGTAAAAACTACTGAACGGATCTGGATGAAATTTGGCACAGAGATAGATTATGGTCTGGAATAACACATAGGCTACTTTTTACAGCGATAACCGACATCCACGCGGGCGGAGCCGCGGGCAACAGCTAGTGTATAATATTTATTACAGTCCAAAAGTGTATGCTCAAACACTGTCTGCCTTAAACTAATTGTGTACGCTAAAAATCAGGTTTTAGAGAACCATGAAATACTTTAAGGATCTTTATATCACATAAAATTATTCAAATACATGATATTATTATTAGATATAATAACTAGAGTCAATTGCTGCTATTCCATCGATGGATAATCTTTTATAACGTTGTAATTCTATAAAATATATACATATAACGGACAAGTTCACCCAGACTCGGTAAGACCATTTAAGATGATCACACAATTTTTTGTCCCGTGTGGGGATCGAACCCACAACACGCTGCGCCGCGCAGTGGTAAATAGCGAGGTAGCCGAACCAACCGTGCAGTCAACTCCAGTGCTCTTTTTGCTGGCGTCATACGTCACACAAAAAAAATATATTCAATGCAAAATATCAGTTACCGCGTATAAATTAAAACTGTCACGAAAGGCCAACAAAGCATCAAAACTGCCAAGTGCAATGTATGCAAACGGTGTTGAAAAACGTTCGTTTATGTTCACAGCATCACGAAAACTACTGCAACAAAATTTGTGCTTTATATATAGCCTTCAAATATCATAAAACAAGTTGATGGAACACATTGCGCTTATATTTTTACAACGCCACTATGGTTAAATTTTCTTCAAGCTTTGCTGACCTACTGAATACTTAATATTAATGTTATACTGGTTCAACTAAAATTGTGACAATGGATGGATGTTTGTTACTCCTTTGCGCAATAACTACTAGGCGCGTATTTTGATAAAACTTTACAAATAGCTTATACACTAAATGAGCATATAGGTTATAATTTAAGGCGAAGCTGCTGACATAAGCTAGAAATAGAAACGCGAAAGCTTGTGAGAATAGATTTATGTTTGTTACTCTATCACGCAGAAACCACTGGAGCGATTTTGATATAAAACTTCATTATGAAATTCTTTCGTCTTATATTTAAAGAAATGTGGAAAAAGTCAAGCCCTGAGCAGGATTCAATCTTGCACCTCTCGGGTCCCGGCCTAGCGCACTACCGAGCTTCTACTCCTAAGTTCGAATTTGCCCACCGCTTTTTTACGTATTTAAATGACGTCTCTCATCTTTTTTAAAACGACATACACATCGGTAAAGATACGGGCGAAAGCAAGTCATAAATAAAACTAATGGAGGGGTAGCAGGTCAAGAGGAAAAGTTATAACCGCGTTCATCGTACTGAACAACAAGTTTTGGTCATAACAATCAGACATGGTCCGAGTAATTTATATAAAAGCAATTACAGTAAAATAATATCAAATGATATTGTTTATTTCGGCAGCATTTATTCTTTTATATCACAGAAAACATATTATTACTATCTTTTCTCTTCGGTTATTTTGGTAACTGCATTTCTTTGTTATGTAATCCCTGTTTGTTACCACTATTATTGTAACTCATATCAAAATGTAAATGTTATACTCTGGCGATTAAAAAGAGTGGCTCGAGTTTCTTCCCAATTCTTCTCGAGGCCTCACCCTAGTCAGCAAATTAGCCGTAAAAAAAATACGATTATTTGTTTTTATGACGTTTATAAGGATAATGTATTTTATCTAAATGAATGAGTTTGTCTTTGACTTTAACTTTAGCTGTAAGCTATATAATATATCTCTATGACAAATTTCATCCAGATCTGTTCAGTAGTTTTTTTCGTGAAAGAGTAACAAATTTCACATTAATTTGTACTCGTAATATTACTAAGTAGTATTTATATTCGCGTGTTTTTTTAAAGATTTTTTTTCTTTGACGGCAGTAACTGACATTAATTGTGAGATTATTTGAAAAATAAGTTGTGCATTTTATCCTATAACTTGGCTTTTCCGCTCAAGGGAGAGAAGGCCATAATTAATTAAATTAAATTAAAAGCGGTACAAATATCATGATGCTTAATGTAGGTTGGTCCTCTTTCTCTATTTTGTGATCAGACATGAATTTAAGCTTGTAAACTCACTCCTCTTAGATTGACTCCGACTAATAATACGTATCATACGTACGTACGTACTAATAATAATAGTAAAGAAAAAGGAAATCATCGCAAGGAAACATGGGTTTTCACACGATAATTTCCTTTTTTATTTGTTTTCCTTCATAGGGTTCTTCAAGAAAGGAGTTACAAGGTTTTTAAAGGGTCGGCAACGCGTGAGTGACACGCCTGGTGTTGCAAACGTCCATAGGCTACGGTAACTGCTTACCATCAGGCTGGCCGTATGCTTATTTGCCACGTTGGCAGTATATAAAAAAACATTATCGATAGATCATTCGATTAGTGTGTATAAGTTACAATTCACATTAGTATTATCAGTCAGAGTCAAACTCACACCTTGTTATAAGTTAGTTACTTATCCACGCGGCTGCCACCGCTCCTTCTAGCATATAAATAAAAGAGAATGCAATTTTGTAATAAAATGAAGTGCAAACATTTGACAAAAGAAACGTTCTATCTTTGTGTGCTCTTTAAGCTCCAACAGGAATGTAGCCAACACATTATATTAATGAGGGACCTCACATTAAATATTAACTCAAATTTAAGTGATAACCATAAAGTTTTGTTCATATTTAATCTTACTTAATTTTAAAAGCTTACTTCCATGATATTATAATGTTAGTATGTTTGAAGTCCTTATTTGTACTTGTGAAGTTTTATATGTTACTTCACAGAAGACTACAGCAAAATAACTACTAAAAGTGATGAAGTACATGAATTTAGGTCTTCAGTGCTGATTTAAGGACAAAGGTTTTTATAATAACGTTGGCCTTATTGATTGAAGCATAACATAGAAATAATAGCATTGTATAGATAATCCAGAACACAAAACTATGCTGTTACAACATGTAGTATCATACAAGAAATAATATCTACTCCTGCTAATTGCCGACCAATATATTTATCGTAACCACAATCTTTTGAACAAAACGTTTGTATTTCGGATTTTTTAGGCTTTCTATTTTCCGGTGCTGTTTTTTTATTACGATGAAATTTGACATTGTAAGAGTATTAGTAAAAAGTCACTTTCGCCTCTGAAATTTTAATAAAAATAAGCTCTTATAGACATTTTTCGGGACCTTATGGTTTATATTTTTTTGACGGAAACCGAACAGGTGGCTATTAGCTTTTGCATTTTAAGAGAAATTAATATTAATTACCATTGAAAGGTTTTGGCTTTCACACTTTTTTACCATCATCCTTTTTGTCAATAAGTTTCACTGGAGTTTTAATGCCGCACGTTTTATGTAAAATTTTAAAAATATTTCTTCAATTTTGGGCACCATTTTTCACAATTGTGCACTTATGATATGTACCTATACTACATCTCAAATCTTGTTAGGATTTTTTTTTCTCCTTCGTTGACATACATCAGCCTTATATGCTGATGTATATTTTTATAGGATGAACAAGAAGTAACACTTTATGTAATAAAAACAAAGTATCCCATCGAGTTTGTTTTCATTACATAAACTGATCTCTGTCACTTGTCTTAAGTTTTATACTTGACTTTTCACATAAAGCGAATCCTTGTTATATAATTATTTTTACTGCTTACAAGCTTCAATCAACATCAAAGTTAAACAAACAGGAGAAATCCGAAAACACAAAGGATGTAATAAAATACACGAAACATATAGACTACCGTAAAAACATAGTTTATTTTTTTAAAATCTGTTGTTTGTCAAAGTTCTTTGAAGCAGTAAACGTGTTCAAAGTGTACAAAATTGAAACCCAATTCGAAAAGCATAGGTACAGATTGTAGGAAGCGAAAATCAAAAGATAGCACAAAGGCCAATAGAGTTTAACTATAGACTTTCTGCATGACATGCTGCATGCATTGTTTGATTTATCAGAAACCTAGTTTTGAGAGTTTTATTATCTCTTTGAACACTGAATTATTATCGAACTTTTTTGGAACTATCTCGTGTTTCTGTGTGCAATTTCACGATGTATTCGAGCATGGAATACCTGAAAATGGGTTTACATTTTAATCACGATTTCTCTGTGAGTCACTACTATACATAAATGCTGGCGTCAATACTCCCTGGATAATAGTAAGGCGAGCTTTGCTCGACATGTTGATATCAGTCGAAATATAATTGCCCAGTATTGAAATTATTTTTATTTTGATGCCATTCGACTTGGCCAGGGTCAAATTAAAAGTGTAAATTTCCCGATTAATCTTCCCGATGAAGATTATTTTGCGTATCAAATTCTATGAATATTTGTTAATAATTTAGCTACTTACTCTAACTAAAACTTTGGGCTTATATTTATAAATTTCCCGATAGTATGGTAACCACAAGAGGAATTTGAAAATTAAAATACAATATGTAGCAACCCGAGGAGAATTCCTCAAGGAGGTATGCCGGGGCTAGAGGCACTATTCATGCATTTTTTAAACCAGACTTTATTAAGTTCAGAGATTTGAAATTTGTTGGAAGCTAAATTAAAAACTTCATAGTGTTTAACAAATTTGTGTTTGGGTACATATGTTGTTAATTTTGTAATAATTTTCTCAATTGTTATTTAATTAATTACAGAATTTAGGTATGTACTCGTATCTGTTTGCTACACTTGCTCTCCAGTGCACATGTTTAATTAAACCTTATGTTATGAATAACCAAAGAGGGTTATTGTTCTGTAATCAAGAATCGTCTTCTCATATTTAAATTAAAATTCAAATGTCTTCGAAGAAAATGAGATCTGCAGAATACATAAATAGGAAAAAGGAATAAATAAGTGAGTAGTCCGATTGTGCAAAATAATCACCTTACAGAAGAACATAGCCAAATAATTTAGTAAGTAGGTAGGCTTTATTTCCTATTCCAGGGATATAAAAGGAAAGAAAAACGTTTATTCCAATATACACAGGACATTACAGAGGAACAATAAATAGGTACAAAATAGGCATTTCAGTATATCTGAGTACTCCATCTCAAAACCATGATGTTAAAAGTTTATAATTTTAAGTATCTGAAATATTTATGTTGGGTTATGACTGTGGAACAATGGCATTTAAGGGCTTTATTCTTTTTAACTTCCTGACGGGTCTAATTTTCTGAAAATTGAGGTTTACGGTGAGGTTCTCTGTTTAATAAATAATGTAGAAAGCTTGCTAGATCCTGACCATTCTGACCTTACATATTAAAAATTCACTTCATTCATTCCACATCTGTGGTATTAGAAATACTATGACGTAGAAATATAATTAAATAGAATATCTTTTGTAAAACATTAAAAAGAGCGTAAAAACTATTATTCCCGTTAATTGTCAATCAGTTATTTTACAAGAAGTGGATAAAATTTCGTCAATTTTAATCGCTAGATAGTTCACGCTCTGTTGTACTCTGAAGTCGGATGCCATGTTGCCGCAGTAAAGCGCGCTCCACTGACAGCAATCCGAGACGATTGGAGAGCATTCAGACTCAGGACCAACGGCGTTTTCAGGCATGTAATTTTGCTGTGTTTATACAAAATGCTCACCTCTCTAAGAAATAGCCGCGGCAAGTTTGCTTAATCTTGTAGATCTATGTCTATACATTTTATACTATACTAGTGATCCACCACGACTTTGCTTCGGTTGTAAATTTTTCAAAAATCTTCTCTTAGCGGATACTAAAATCATCAAATAAGCCTATGTTTCAAATTTCAGCTTTCTTTGTCATTGGTTAAATACAATACTTGAAAATAAAATTAAGCTATGCGTCTATTACTACGCATGTATTAGGTAAGCCCAATTTTATTCACAATGTTGATAAGATAGCATCAAAATAAGTACAGTACATTGTCCGAAATCGATTAAAATATCTATTGGTCTATTGTAAACGATAATAGGTTATAAGTGCAATAATAAAGAGCTCACAATGGACTTTGATGATAGCGCTTCAAATATTATTATAGGCAATAATTACTACGATAGTAACCGTTCAACATTAATTTGTAAGAGTATTCGTAATTCTGCCTTTCTACCTCTCCCAATGGAGAGGTAGAAAGAAACTTGAGAGGTAGGGTGCCCTTCCTCTCTTAAGATTTTATAGAAAGTACTAACTTATAAAAGACCACAGCCAAATAACTTTGCACTGTGGTGAAGAGAACTGGTCTCCAGCGCTCATTAAGGGATAAAATTTAATTAAACGTTTTTCTAGCCAGCAACACGAGGGTGAAGCTCCATATTACAAGCGTTTAGGTCCCCTACCTATACGTCGTATAAGGGAGCTTCACCTTGTTGAAAAATTGAAGGATGGTTTGAATTGAAGCAATTGGCGTGCTACTTGTCTTTGCTTTCCTCGACAGAGCGATGTCATTTATGAATATCTACATCAATGCTGTAACTTTATTAAACTGATACTCGAAGAATTTGTACATACAATACCTTTTGCGAAAATTGTCTGTAGCCATTAAACTTTGAAGGTAACCGATACATGTTAATGAAGGCTTACTTGCGGAGGCATTTTATCCGTTAGTAATGACAATTGACAAGAAAATTACAATAAAGTGTCAATAACATTAACGTTTCCTTAATATTATAATATAACAAATTGAGAGCCATGGTAGCTGAGTGGGTGTAATTGACTTGTACCTGCACATAAGGTATAAATTGGGTGACCACCAGTTTACCAATGAATTTAACTTTGTGAAATTTACATCCAGTAACGGTGAAGAAAAACGTTGCGAGGAAACCCACATGTATTCGAAGAATTCTATAGGCATACCTAATCCATCAATCTGCATTAAGCTGGGGTGCATGGATTAATTCCTAAAGACAGGACCTCAACAGATCACGTGCTGCCAATTTTAAAACTTTGGGCATTTCTTGAACAAAAATAAAATATCTATTTTTGACCAGATCGGGTATCAGGCCCGGAATCGCTTGATTAGCAGTCGCATTCAATAAACATCGAGTCAGTTTCAGATATTTGTATTATAATCAACATTATTATTATTATTATAAGCCTGTACTGTCCCACTGCATGGCAAAGGCCTCCCCACTCTCCTTCCACTTCTCTCTGTCTAAAGCAGCTGAGGACCAGTCTTGGTTAAATGAATCCAACTCATCCCGCCATCTCCGCCTGGGTCTACCGCGATGTCGCTTGGCATTTAGAGGCACCCACTGGGTAGTGAGTTTAGGCCATTGATCATCTGACATGCGGCAGATATGACCAGCCCAGTTCCATTTTAGCATGGCAGTTTTCCTGGTGACGTCAGTGACTTTTGTGCTGGAACGGATTAATGTATTCCTAACTCGGTCTGTTAGTTTAATCCCCAGAATACTTCGTTCCATAGCTCTTTGGCAAACCTCGAGTGTGGACCTCTGCTGAATTGTCAAATAATCAACATACGTCATAAAAATATAAACCATCATCCAAAACCGCAAATAGCAACACAACAAAAAGTATTTCAAAAATACTTAGTGAAATTCATCGGAAAAATTCATATGGCGTAAATAATGAGGGTTCACATTTTTCCTGTAACATTTGGTTCGTTAATCGTATCAGAAACGAAAATACAAATCGACTGATAGTTCAATTTCTGCTATAGTAGTTACTATATGAAGGGAGAAAGGAGATCGATGTCATATTCAATGACGTAGATGTCAGAGATCATTACAAGTATTATACTGAAAATGCAAGACGAAACTGTTATAATTGGATTATCTATTGTTACAATTTAGATAGTGGGTAAGGTATGATTCTCTGTAAGCATGTAGAATCATAACTCAGCGTAGGTATATGTTCAATTTTGGTAGATTACCTACCTTATGATTGTATCATTCAATCATAAGGTAGGTATGTCTAAAAATGATATTATTATTCCACTTTATGGAGATGAAAATCAGTGAATTGGAAGTACATAAGATTTTATGATGAAACGGCTGCATTTTTTGTTACTTGCTGATAAGTTTTATGAGAATTTTTTCATACATGAAATGTGAATGATATTTGAGTGTCTTCTATCATCAAGTCCTCTCTAATTGCACGTCATCTGGAACGAACCTCGGCTTCTCTTCTCACATCCAGCTACTCACAGCCACTTTGTGAAGATCATTTTTCCACCTATTTTGAGAGTGTCTTTTAGAAGACGCTATTTACCTTTTGGAAAAAGAAGAATAAGATTTTTATTACTGTCAATAGATCTCTAAAGACAGCCATTGAGTTTTTATTCATTGGAATACGTATCGTTATTTTGTTCATTCCATCAACGAGTCTAAAATTAAGAGATTCTTCGCGCTCCAATTGTTTTTCACTGACAAGAAATATTATCAGAATAACAATCTATGTTTAGACATTTCAATAGCTGCTTATATCGTTTTTCATCTATTGTGCCTTTTACTTTTATTTTATTCCATTTTTATTTTGAAAAATGTTTGTCTTATAATGATTTACTTTTAGGTTTTTGACACTGCTCTAAATACTACGATTATATTACGATAATCTTATATCATCAACAACCAACGATCGGCTAAGTACTCGTACAAACTCATGAAACCGTCATGTAGCAACAATAGAGTCGCAAAAAAGGACCAAATTGATTTATCTTTTGAACTGCGATTTTAAGTACTTATTAAGTACCACGTTCCAGTCTGTGCGCAACCGAAGTACCTAAGTTTAAAGCACTAGTTTTTCTATACAAAATAACTAATTAAAGCATTGTGTCTCGGACACATCTCACCCTTCTCAACGGGGTAATAGCAGAAATATCTGTTCAGAAATTTTCATTTTGTGATTGTTTGCATAAGGTTAAAATTAATTCAGTGACATTTCTCTTATTTTTTCGTTGATAGACAATCCCTGGGCCTTAGTCCCCTATGATCAGACACGACTTCGTACCATTTAAAATCGAATATAAATTTTTCGATTTTAAATTGTAAGGAAATAATTTGAAGTTATAAGAAAATCATGGTACAGCGGCAGATCTTCGAACAATGAAAATTAGTCACGATCGTTAGCAGTAAAGAATCTGAAGTGAAAAAGTAGTGAAAGATCATTTGCTTGGCTTTGATGGTGACCCTATGAAAGTTGACTAACTACGTATTAAATTACACCTCCTTTTCCTCTTCAAATTCGAAACCTGACCTGTAAGTTTCTATACTCACCGGTCAGGTTTCGAACTTGACGATGCTTTAAATCGGTTGAAGATACTATTGAAATAGACAGCTACTTTTGAAGAAACCCACCGAAAAAGCAATGTCTCGGATACATCTCATCCTCCTTAATGAGGTAATATTTTATTTTGTGATCATTTGCATAAGTCATTTCACGATCTACGCAATAAATATATATTGTTTTTTTTTGCTTTATGCTAGTTAAACAAAAAAATCTGTCTATCTTAAGTGTTAAATAGTCTATCTGTCTATCTTAAGTGTTGAATATGGCCGCTTGATGGTAAATATTTTGGATATCTGCAATAGCTGAGGAGTTATTTGCATGCCAACGACCTTAAAAATTGTAACACTGGGGATTCTGCGATTCCTGTTTTTTTTTAATGACAACTCTCCTGCACTAGAGAACAAGCTCTGTGTCGCGGGGAACTTTACAAACATACAATTAACGGACACAAATTACACCCAGGCTCAGAACAACTCATTGTGGGTCACACAAAGTTTTGTCCTGTTTGGGAATCGAACCCACAACCTCGAGCACAGCAGGCGCATACTGCGGCCACTGGGTCACGAAGGCAGTCAATATAATAAGGCAGAAATAGGTAAAATGCATCCCGAAATGAGCACTGGAGGAATAAAACTACACCATCGTATTTACTTATTGTATTCTGCGCTCTTCTGTAAGTTGTTACAGATGAAGTATCTTACCTCTCTTTTCTCCACCATAAGTAATATTAGTATCATATTTGTCAAGTAGGTACCTATCATATCAATTCTAATTTAAATCTGCAAACAATTTAATCATTATAAAAAATATAAAAAGTTAGCCCTCATCAATAGCCCATGGATGCGGCTTTAAGTCCAAGTCAAACTGGCCAGAGCTGAAACTTAAACAACCCGTGGACATTATGGAACGAACGTACTCGAACGAAATAATCCTTTTTACAAAGAGTGTTCGTACAAATTAAACAAGGATATTAATTGTTTACTTTTTAAATAAAAAGGTTTGAACTCGGGACAGAAAGCTTTGTCATTTGAAGAAGTACAAATATATAAAATTGTTTGAGAAAGAGGATAAATACACCATTTTAATTTACTTTGTATTGTCTGTTGTTCTGATCCTTTAAACCTTTCGGCCACCGATAGACTAGAAACAATTATACTGACTAAGTAAGTAGGCGATGACAATACGGTGACTTTAAAAGTATTGAGATAATATTTTAAATTAGAGAATAATATGTTTTTTTTTTAAGAATACTGCTTGAACACCATCATAAAAACTATTATTTAACAGAGGTAGGGCACCATTCTAGCGAGCCCGATTGGGGAAAGACCTTACAGAAGACCATAGCCAAATAACTACACAAAGCGGTGCAGTTGTTAAAGCCCTGGTATAAAAAAATGAGTCAGCAACAATCAAGTGATACCTCTTCTATTGCAGGCGTTTATAGGCTACGGTAACTGTTTAACATCAGACGAGCAGTATACTCGTTTGTCAGCCAAAAAAAATTGTATATTATCATGCGTATTTTCATTTTAACTGCCTTATTGATCTAGTGGTCGTTAATATATATTCACAATAGATGAATAAAAAGGTTTGCCTGTGTTTGAGCACACACTGATCATTTTTTCCCTTTCGCGCAGATTGCTAGTTATAAAATAGAAACGAACAGAACGGTATGACAGACTTGTTAGAGGTACAACAAGGAAACAATTAATACTTAAATCTGTCTCTAAGTGAAGTAACACAAGCCACTGAAGTTTGGAAACAAGAATGAAGTCATGAGGAAAGCATAGTTAATTATAACACAACATGGTTGTAACGTAAGAAACATTCGTCTACACCAGAGGTTCTCAAACTTATTGTGTCTACCGCCCTCTTTGAAAATCAATTTTTTCAGCGCCCCCAATTTTTTTGTTTGGGGTTTGACAATGGTTTTTTTTTTCAGAAAATTATTTCACCCCTTCCTCGGCCTCTAGTTTACAAGGGAGGCATTATTTTCCACTTTGAGAAAGACTGGTCCCCCAATTTTTTTGTTTGGGGTTTTTTGACAATAGGTTCTTTTTTCTTCTGTAAATTATTTACCTCCCTTTTAACAATGAGTGTTTTTCTTTTGAAAATTATTTCCCCCATTTCTCGATCTCCAGTGCCCACAAGAAGGCGTTATCACCAACTTTGAGAAAGACTGGTCTTCGTTATATACAATAGTACCTACCCGCTTCTATAAAGTACACTCTCGAGGGTGAAAGCTAAGTAATTTAAATGTTCTTAATATTCAATTAACATAGCAAATGTAGGTTCAAATTTCAAACTCCCTTAGCTTAAAACTTATCAGGTACTTGTCAGAATTGATTAGCAAATTTAATTTTACTTTACGAAGAAAGTATTTAAAATGTTCGTTTGCTCATTTATCAATCGTTATGCATTAGATTGGTTAACATTTTGTAAGGGATAGATTCTTAGCCTTTTTTTATACTACTTAGGTGGCAAACAAACATACGGCCCGCTTGATGTTAAGCAGTAACCGTAGCCTATGCACGCTTGTAATACCAAAAGTATCACTTGCGTGTTGCTAACCCATTTTTTTTTACACCAGGGCTTTATGGTGGGATTATCCCTGTGATAGGAATACGTTTCTTTCAAAACGCATCCCTAAGTGAGCGCTGGAGATCTGTACTCACACACGGTAACACAACTACACCACTTGGTGTAGTTATTTGGCTGTGATCTTCTGTAAGGTGGACGTCCTTCCCCAGTCGGTCTTGCTCGCTAGTATGCTACCTCTCTTAAATATTAATTAGCCTAAATAATAATTAATATTATAATATCTTATAAGTAGGTTAAGACAAAAAAAAATATTTTTTTTCTCATCCGAATGTCAGCTGATTTTCTTTCCACACCCGAGTCAAAGGCTATGCTTCTAAGAAAAAAATCTGCATTACAGTATTAGTTTGAAGGCTAAAAGTATCTCCGGTAAATGGCTATTATCACGCTCTCTGTTTAACATAGCTGGCGAAACTTGTCATACACCTCTACCAACTTCTTCATCATTTCGAAATGATGGCGGGTCCATGCGTAATGCTTGTAAACGGGTGGCTGGTCAATCTGGGCATGATTATTTTTTTTAATTATAGAGGTGGTTTATTTACATTTTTACTAAAAGTGCAATGTGATCACAATATGTTATCTGTATCTTATACTTACAAAAAAGACAATCCGTCGTCACCATACAATGGTAACCTAAATTCTTTTTTTTATCAATTGATATACCTAGTTTGTTTACTTACTAATAAATTACATTTTATTTACCTTAATTTCATTTTGTATGGTATATTAGTTTTCGTCTCTTTTTGTTACCACAAATATTGTTAATCATACCAAATTGTAAATGTCATACTCTGGCGATTAAAAAGAGTGGCCAGAGTTTTTTGCCAATTCTTCTCGAGGCTCTAGCTCTAGTCCGCAAATTAGATTAGCTGCCTTGGTCGTTCAGTGGCCGCAGTATGCGCCTGCTGTGCACGAGGTTGTGGGTTTGATTCCCACACAGGACAAAACTTTGTGTGATCCACAAAGTGTTGTTTTGAGTCTGGGTGTAATTTGTGTCCGTTAATTGTATGTTTGTAAAGTCCCCCGCGACACAGAGCTTGTTCTTTGTCTTTTTTAAAGAGAAGAAGAAAAGAAGAGGTAGGAAAAAATATACTGGCATTTGTTTTTATGACGTTCATATCATGCATTTGATCTAAATGAATAAATTAGTATGACTTTGACTTCAGGGAACATGGCATGATGCTTTGTTATATTAAGAACGTAATTTCTATACAGAATATTATTTCTAAATGTTGCCTCGGGACATATTATATTAGGTGGTTAAGTTGTCTGCGTAATTACTGATTGTTCCTTAGTGCGCAATTAAGGGAAACACTTTATTAAAACAACATTCTATTTGTGCAAGAGTAAGGTTAGATAAACACAAAGCTTTAGTGTTATAGATATTTAATTGGTTGGTAATTCTAGGTAGAGACCCTAGCGAGTCATGAAACGTATGTAGGCTACGGTAATAGTACATAGTAGCTAACAAGGAGCTAAAATGCATACTAAATAGAGCACTGTAGTCCTTTCACGCACATGTACTAACAGATTTTTTGAAGTGAAAACTTCTTCAGGCGAGTTGAGCACTTTTTGGGTGAACAAAAATCATGGAACTCACGTCATCGCCACCGAATGCTTTCCATATTCAAACTTTTTGGGTGAACAAAAATCATAGAATTGCGTCATCGTAACTGAACGCTTTCCATATATAAAAATAATAATCTAATAGCTCGACGATACTATTCACAAGTTACTTACTTAGTTTTCACTTCTATCGGCAGTCCCCAAAGAATGATCCTAAACGATTACTTGAGTTCTGTATTTGCACACAGTAATACAATTACACCGCTGTGTATAGTTTTTTTAGCTTCACTAAGCGAGCAAGTACGATTGGGAAAGCATCTCATTCCTCCATCTTGCTTGCTTGTTTGTATGTCTCCATACTTCTTTTAGATGATTCAAAAACAATCTATTCTGCCCTGATAATGAAGGAGGACTATGCAAACTGAATGAAATACATTCAGGAAAAATGCGTCTATAGTTTATATGTATATATAGTCTTAAATACGTTTTTCCCGTACCCTGTGTACCTGTGTCATGTAATTACGTCGTTATTCCTTAGCAGGATAGAATTGTTGAGTATAGAAATAATTATGTCATCAGCAAGCATCATCACTCATACTTCCTCTCATTTTAATTATGCTAAAGTGCTAAATATACATAATATACACTAAATATAACGCCACATTTATCTTCTAAACTGTATTATTTTCACATAAATCATATTTTTTTTACCTTCCATTATATAAACGAATAATTTTTATAATACTTCAAAGTCTCAGTCAGAGTTACTGAATAATTTAATGCCTCTAGAATTGAAAAATGTGGAGATAGGGAAATAATCTTGATATAAATATTGCATTCGTAGTTTGAACAAGAAGTCTTTTAAATAAATGTTGGCAATCTGAGTGGTTGACTGGTGCATTTATAGTGAGGAATCTAGGGAGAATAATAATGTATTTGATAGTACTATTTAAATTTATCGTAAGGGTAGTATTTAAACGAGCGAATATAAATTCAATTTATGGGTGCCATAATTACTGAATATACGGCGTACAGAAATACTAAGTGAGCGAAAAACTGAGGGCAAACACAAATTCAATTTATGGGTGTCAAAACTACTGAATATGGTGTACAGAAATACTAAGTGAGCGAAAAACTGAGGGCGAACACAAATTCAATTTATGGGTATCAAACCTACTGAATATGGCGTACAGAAATACTGAGTGAGCGAAAAACTGAGGGCGAACACAATACGTACCTGAGGTCCTATATTTGACTCCTTGGTTGGTTTATTTTTCAACAATATTACTTAACACCCAAACGGCTGGAACTGGGCCTGATACACCGGACATAAAACAGTTAGGTAGCGAACAAAAACAAAAAATATTTAAGTTAAGATTAGAATATCCTTCAAAGATATATTGTATCCAAAAGGCTTAGAATAAGTTGGGCATCTATTCTGATTTGTCCTGTCTGTCCCTTGAGGACGTCGCGTGAAAGTGTAATGTGAAATATGTTCATATTATATGAAAACTTGAAGGGACAATAATAAATTTATTGTCAAAAGTTTGGCACGCGATTGCGACCTCAATACGATGTGTCAGAATAGTTGTACGTTCTTTGCTTATTCTGATGGAAAATAGACTCGAGTCGATGGCTAATTTACATACATACCTACCTACTATAATGGCCAACGGGTCTAAATCGCGTAATATTCTGAAGGTGTATGAAAACCTTCAGAATCTGACGAAATTTACCTGACGTACTTTTTTTTTTTTAAAAGGTGACAAACAAGCATACGGCCCGCCTGATGGTAAGCAATTATCATAGCCTATGGACGTTTGCAACACCAAGGGCATCAATCACGCGTTGCCGACCCTTTAAAAACCTTATGACTCCTTTCTTGAAGAACCCCATGCTATAGTCTCTTGGGAAAACCTCGGCAGGGAGCTCATTCCACAGCCTAATCGTACCTACGGCCTGCCTTATGGAAAGCCCTAGTAAGCATTTACCGAAGCTTAGACGTCTGCAAAAACTAGGGTATTATGCACGCGTTGCCGTTGTTTCATGGCGATTTATAAAAAAAATTAAATTACGGACTTAGAACACACCTAGATTTAAAAAAAAATTTGTTAATTACACTTTTTTGTAAAGAAAGAAAGCAAAGCGTTTATTTGAACATACACAGGATAACAGATATTAAACAAAATATAGACACATAATAACAACACAAAAAAATATCCTGTGTGATGTCAGAAAGGGTTCTAATCTCAGGTCTTAAAATAGCTTATAAAACGTAACACTTTCATACGAGTTCCTTAGACTGTGCTAATATAAAAAATCTGAATGTTTGAATGGATGTCTGGATGTTTGTTACTCAATCACGCTAAAACAACTGAACGGTTTCGGATGAAATTTGGAACAGTGATAAATTATATAAGATTTTTCCTTTGTCATACAGATTTCAAGATGCTGAACAAGAACATTGCTATTGCTGTAGCCATGGTGCTGGCCATCGTTTGCCTGGCTGAAGCCAGGGAGGAGGGGCCTCAGGATATGGCTGACGCTCTGCGCATGCTGCAGGAGCTTGATCGTTTCTATACTCAAGCTGCTAGACCGAGGTAAGTTGGACATTTTGGACAAGTAGATGCTTAACATCATTGGTGCTAAAACCCATCAAATCTTCTGGCTATAGATGAGTTATTTTTGTTTATACTATTGTCGGATAGCTCACATAGGTCCCGTAGTTGAAGGTCCTCCGTGGTGCTCCTTTTCATAGATTACAAACCTTTACAGATTTATTTTGTCTCCCGCTTTGCTATGGAGGAAAGTGGAAACTTTTCTTTCTAACCCCTCCTATTTACTTCTGATTAAATTAGTTGCGGGGTCCAAGACAGTAGGTTTAGTTGTCCACGGGACGCACGAGTGTCAAAACTCGGTGTATCAGTTGGTTACTCCGCTGTTAATCCTGGCTCACAGGAGTCACAGCGGTGGGCATGTGGGTGGGATTGTCCCGAATACTGTCAGATAGCGATAGATAGGGTTTTATCATCTATGGTTTTATCCACCTTTATCCTCAGTTTTACCCTAAGATCAAATCCTTAGAAAATAGTACTATGGTTTTCACGTATTGAGACTATTTTGACCCTATTTTTTTAACAAGTCCTGTGACGCGGGGAATTCACGAACACATCATTCACGGACATAAAGTACAACCAGACGAGGAACAAATATTTATGGATTACATAAAATTTACTTAAATATTAAAGCAATGTAGAAAAAGACGAGCCCGGAGCAGGATTCGAACCTATCCCTTTCGGGTTCCGGCCCAGCGCACTACCAACTGTGCCATCCGAGCTCCTACTCCGGAGTTCGAATTTGTCCACCGCTTGTTTACGTCTTGGAGTCATAAAGTTGACCATTGTGAGAATCGAACTCACAACAGGCACGGTGTTAATGGCGAGGTAACCACCTTAACCACAAAACCACACTTGCAGTCGACTATTATTTTAAGTGCAAAACTTGTTTATTGTATAAAGCAATATTATTTTAATACAATTAGTGTCACCCATCTGTAATGAATTTCAAACGAAGATGTAAATGGATATTATAAAACGATAAAGGAATTTTCATTACAATTTATTTTGAAAATATCCTGTAGACTTACGTAAATATAATATTACAATTACATAGCATCACTGTACTAAAAGGGTAGGCAGAAGCCCACTTTTCGCCAGCTTTGTTAAGTATGAGACTTAACAAAGTTTTATTTTGCAGAATAAAATTGTGTTACCAGCCGTGACTTCGTCTGCGTCAATTTTGTTGCTAATTTTTGCACTGCATCTTAAGTATAAAGTAGCCATTCAGCTACTTGCTGCTGAAAAACATATCAAAATCAGTTCAACAAAATTGAACAGTTTTTTTTTATCCCGCTTGGGTGGCAAACAAGCATACGGCCCGCCTCATGTTCAGCAGCTACCGTAGCCTATGGACGCTTGTTTTTTTTTACAACAGGGCTTTAAGATGGGAGTAGCCCTTGTATAGGAAATAATAGGAATATGTTTCTTTCAAAACGCATCCCTAAATGAGCGCTGGAGACCTGTACTCACACACAGAAACACAACTAGACCGCTGTGTGTAGTTATTGTGTCTTCTGTAAGGTGAAGGTCTTTCCCCAGTCGGGCTTGCTTGCTAGTATGGACCATACTCTCTTAAAACTATAGAAATAGTTAAATATTAGTTTTCAATATAATATTTGTACGATTATTGGGAAGAGAGTGTGAGCTATCGCGGTTAGCCATCGGTAGGGGTGAACTTATATTGAAGATACGATCGTCTCCGTATTATCTTGTGTCCAATAACCGACTACGATATCGATCTAATTCATCTTTTAAATCACGAACTAGATTTCAACAACAATTTGATTCAAATTCAAATTGTTTATTGCATTCCATATGTAGGTACAGGTGTTATGTTAAGGTACAGAGTACAATAGTACCGTATGGACCCTGTCGGGCACAACAATATTGGAAAAATATACAATTAAAACTCAAATATTTTCTTCTAATCTATACAAATATATCCTTACTAATATTATAAATGTGAAAGTTTGTGAGAAAGATATTTGTTACTCTTTCACGTAAAAACTATTGAACGGATCTGCATGAAATTTGGTACACAGATAGATTGTGGTCTGGAATAACACATAGTTTTTGCAGCGATAACCGACATCCACGCGGCTGGAGCTGCGGGCAACAGCTAATCTATTATTAATAGGAAAAAATTGTATTTTTGTATATATCGAATAAACTCAAAAACTAGGTACTCAACCGATTTAAAAAAATCTTTCACCATTAGAAACCTACAATAACAGCGGGTAACATAGGCTATATATTATTACCCTACATTTTCACCCTTCTACCACCAACCCCAAATTTTGAAATAGCGATATTACATTACTTTATTTGGCAAAACAATGTTTGCCGGTGCAGCTAATACGTAATATTATAAATTTATTATTAAACTACAAACTTGTACATGACAGGTATATATTCCCGATACGTTAACCATTTTATTCTTAAACCTATTATGAATATGTCGAAAGGTCTTACAGAGAAATATCCATTATTAAATGGTATCATTATCTTGTCACCCAGAAGCTACATACGTCGATTTTCTTGAATAGTCTACTCATACCTTCTAAGTTAGTTCTAACATAAAGTAAGGTATTTTATTGGTGAAGGAAAGTTTAACTCTATTACAGCCAGTTGGAGCGTACATCTGCTGACCTAAAAAATGTTCCTGAAAATTCACTGGGGACAAAAAAGGATAACATTTATAAATTATGTTGTAGTGATAAATAATTTAGCAATCCTATTTATCTTAAAAGGAATTATTAAGGCATGTACCGCCTTAGTTACGAACGTGTGTATAGGCATTTAGGCTCTTAGTTTTCTTGATATATGAGAGGAGGTCTAGGCCAAGCAGTGCTTATTATATAGATTGCTATTTTTTAACTAAGGTGGAGGGTTTTAGAGAAATTAAGACTAAGATTCACGAAGCTTTTTATAGGCTATGATATGAGTTAACAGATTGTCAGTATATGGCATGAAGAGTTGAAGAGAACTTTTTAAGAGTGCAAGCAATATGTACCTACTCGTCTTGGCGTCACTTAACACTTTGAAGGACGGTAAACGCCTATAGACGTCATGACAATAAAACATCTATTGTGTCTACGTTACTGTCCGCGAAAGTTTTAACATGAAATGTTATTATTGGTATACTGTCTGTTCCCCGTTGTTTCAATCGCGCCAAATTTTGATTTTGTCACGTGTCACATTTATCGTTTATGACAATGTCCTTGGGTCAAAAAAATTAATAGGGCTGTCAAATGCAAACTATTTTTTCTAATCCGAAGAATCTAGTTCTAGAGAATAGCGTGTTTAAACAAACAAACATTTCAGTTTTATACATTAATATCTATATATATATATTATAAACTCTGTGCGGCATATTGCATTGCCATAAAATGTCTTTAATTTCGTGAACTTTGAAAATTACCGAGAGTTAGAAATTGGTGAAAATCGTTTTGAAAACTTTTCACATATTCGAAGTCAATTAAGGAGTAAATGAATGAATTGTGTTACATAAATTTTACGCAGTACTATACAATATTGATACGATGGTTTGATGGTGACATTGCGGGTACTGACCACTGATGTTAAAGAAAACACAGGACCTCCTATAAAAACAGGCCTTATTAGGTTATGTATAACTGCAACAGCGCTATTGTCTTGATAGATAGTCTAATTGGGACTATCTGATGATGTTGATGTTGTAGCATCAGCTGAGAACAAACTACAAGCCGGTTTTGAAAAAGGTTTTTGTGCATTTGATAGTTTGATAGCTTCATTATTGAGAAAGACTATAGGCTATTTAACCACAAGCTACAACCTAAGGAGATCACGACACTAACAGTAAACGTACCCAAAAATGCGGGTAAAATATGTGAGACGAAGAAGTTAAATTCAACCAACAGTAATATTCCGAGTGCCCTTCGACTCTGATGTGCTTATACTTCAACGCTTACGATTCTATACAATAGAACAAACTTTTCTTTACAAATTTATCATGATACAATGACCTCAAGTAAATTTAACTACAATGGTGGTATCAAAAATAAATCGTTTGTTCCTATTTTCATTTGAAAGAAAATGTTTGAAAACTTTCCGTATAAACTTTGACTATACCAAATGTCTACACTCCAGTGCGCATAATATTTATAGATTTATTTATTTCTATAAATGTCGTACAATATTTTGCAGTTGTTAAAAATACATTTTGAACTAGCACATTTACCATAAAGGCATGCAAATACACAAAATTTTAATAATTATACTAAGATTTTTATATCAATTACATACATGTCAATTTTACACTATTAGAAAAAAATATGGGACAATTTTCGGGGACTGCCGATAGAAGTGAAAACTAAGTAACTTGTAACTTTACAGTCATACAAATAAACGTGGTATAACAGTTATACTCGAGAATAAACAGAGAATTAGCAAAATGTCTACAAATAAACAAAGAATAACTTATACCAAGTATAGCGCTGACATTTCTGTTCATACAATAGTTATTCTGAAGTTATACGCGCCCATACCCTAGTATAAACCTAGTATAATCACAAAAATACCACAATTTAGGCTTGTTTACGTGTTTATATTTTCAAAAAATGGATTTAAAAGCAATAGAAGAAGTAGAACAAGTAAATAACGTAATTGTTTTAATACAGGCTGCAAGAAAAGTCAAATAAAATGTCGGTTTTCTAAAAGTCGTATAATGTTTTAGGATAAATTATTTGGTAGATATCTCAATATGGAGAATAGAAGGTAATCCACCCGGATTACCTTCTATTCTACAATTGATGATTGCTTTGAGACATTTGGATATTCACACATGTAACTAAATCTGTTCTATCATTTTCACAAATTTAACTACCTACTCGTTTCTTGTTCCTTCAAGTGCAAGAAGATGCTGTGAACATTCACGGTTTGACTCAGCAGTCTATATTAAAGAAAAAAAACGATGACATTTACATGCCACATACTATTAACGAACATCATCATGTTATGGAAAATTTCTTCTTTTTTAAAAATTAAAAACTGTCGAAAAAAGTTTTGTTGACAAAAAGATTCAGTTGTCATAAACAAAATACGTTTTTTTATGAAGTTTCTCTTTAGTGGTGCTGTTGCCAAATCGTGCAATTTGACTTATTGGATGAATAGTTATACCAAAGTTATACCTGCTTTATTTGTTAAAAAATATTTTTGACTTATTCTTAATTTATAACTGGTATAACTATACCTCGTATAAGAATGAGATAAATGTGATATAACAAATTTTTATTTGTAAGGCTGTTAGATTATTATTTTTGAATATGGAAAACGTTCGGTGACGATGAAACGAGTTCCATGATTTTTGTTCACGCAAAAAGTTTAAATATAAAGAAGTTTTCACTTAAATAAATAAAATGTCATAATATTATTAGAATTAAATTCAATCATACCTGTCTATATAGTATAGCAAAAATAATAAAATGGGATCTGTTCACGTACTATTAAAAATAAATGAGACCCGTAGTCTAAAATAGTCGCACTTACGTAAGTACGTAATGCAAGTTAAGCTTTGCTTACTACTCCAAATTTGCGTAACAATGGGCAAAATTACATAGAAACCTAAGTCACAAAGGTGGAACATTTGGTTTTGCCGGCTGCGTTGTAATTTTGCTTTTGACAACTTGCTTTATCTCGTTCCCATTGCCCCCTTTGCGATGACACACCCTGTCCGGCCAGGTAATTCTCTAGGGACTGAAGGCAAATTACCGAGCGACAAAATTGGTTCTGCGGTCTGAAATGTGTCTTGGAATAAAAATTGACACAACTTCTTCGGTAATATGTAAGGGTAATATCGCTATAGGCTCTCTGGATATTTAGAAAGAGGTAACCTATCTACGGAAAGAAAGGTCTTTCCGAGAGGTCTTTGCGAGGTTGCTTTACCAGGCAAATAAATCAATCTGCGCGATTACTAATTGAGCAATACAGTCTAGATGAAGCTCAACGGAGCAGATATAAAATTGACTGACGATCAAACTTTGTGTAATACTTTAAAACATTTGGCTTCTCCAAATTGCGTGTTTAAGTTTTTATCGCCCCATTTTTAAGCTCATCTTCGCCTTTAATTCAGTTATAGCTGATTTAGAACACAATATAAAACATAACTTAAAGAAATAAAAGTTCCAAAAGGTATGCATCATTGTTTTTAAACAGAAATATATTTTCTGTTATCATTTTATAGCGAAAATAAAAAAATAAAAGATTCGTAGCTAAGTAATGGCTGCGCAGATCAATAGTTATGCAAAGTTAAGCAAGCTTTTTACGGTGGATCTGAAGATGGGGGATTATTCTCTAAATTTTATCATTCTTCAACTCTCCGGTTTCGCGGATTGCCGTCCCATCGGACTATGAGTGAGAAGAACTACATAGTGCACCTGTGTTTGCTCACACATTTGTCTTATGTACTGCAATATATCCCATGCAGTTGGCTTAACTCTGTTAATATCGAGCACTGACCAAAATGGATATGGGTTTCTTTCTGTTTAATTTTTTAGATACAACGCCCGCACTAAGGAATAAGCTTTGTGTCGCGGGGACTTTACAACTATTTATAGTTCACACAATTTTTTGTCGTGGGGTACGAACCAACAACACACCGCGCAGTACCAAATGGCAAGATAACCACTTAATCCACTGAGCCATCCATGCAGTGAAGTCAAGGGTACATTATTATTAGTTACTAGCTGTTGCCCGCGGCTCCACCCGCGTGGATGTCGGTTATCGTTGTAAAAAGTAGCCTATGTGTTATTCCAGACCATAATATATTTCTGTGCCAAATTTCATCCAGATCCGTTCAGTAGTCTTTACGTGAAAAAGTAACAAACATCCATCCATCCATCCAATCTTACAAACTTTCACACTTATAATATTAGTAAGGATAACGAAATCCCCACAGGTTTATAATGTAATATAAATAAATATCTTTGTATCTGTTTTCTTTGAATTTGTTTCGAGAAGGTTTGTTCTATAAAGGGTTTTGGGTATAATAATATGCTTTATCCGGGGATTGACTAATATTTGTTTGCTTTTAAACAATATATTATTCACGTCAGTGCTTTCGTACTTGTATTTTTTGTTGCTTATGTTATTAAATAATACATTTCTTAATATGTATTCGAGAGTTGTATCTTAGAGGCCTGCCTGCAAAGGTGAGTATGAGGCATTATTCCCTGGAAACTGGAATTATTCTACTTGTGTGATTCAGTAAAGTTCTTTTATATTAAGGGTTAAAGTGATTACCTCGGCAATTTCCAATCCTCTCTTGATAAGGACACGGGTATCCATACACTTGGAGGGATATTAGCGTACTATACCACGCTGGCCAGACGTGATGTTGTAGGGTTTTGAGTTTTCCCTCTCTAGCAATGGATATTATCTGCCTGACTTACTTACTTACGACAGCCTCGGGAAGGAACGGGGTGGTGATATTTTGTATTGTTAATTCGTCACCAGGCGGACATTTATTATAAACTAGCTGTTGCCCCCGGCTCCGCCCGCGTGGATGTCGGTTATCGCTGTAAAAAGTAGCTTATGTGTTATTCCAGACCATAATCTATCTCTGTCCCAAATTTCATCCAGATTCGTTCAGTAGTTTTTACGTGAAAGAGTAACAAACATCCATCCTTATTCTTACAAACTTTCGCATTTATAATATTAGTAAGATTAATTAATTCCTATCCGTAGCTTAGCTCAAGTGGTATTTCGATAAAAAGTAGCCTATAGATAGTATTCAGGGATAAAAGCGCTTCTTTAATATAAGGATTTTGAGAATTGGCGCAGTAGTTTTGGAGATCACCAACTACATTTAAATTTACAAACTTTTTTTAAATTATTAGTACTGATTATAGAGCCACTGCTGGACATAGGTCTCTCCTAATACACGCCACAGCACCCAGTCCTCCGCCTTCCGAATCCAGAATACCCCAGCAACTTATAATAATACGAGTATATTATCTAATGTTTAATACTTTCTCACAAAGAGTTTGTAACATAGTAAGTAGATTGAATCAAATTTGAGTAACTCAAAGACTTTATCAACTAAAGATTAATTAAAACTACATTTCAAACTTGTCTCATGTCCTTGTTTCCTTGTTACCTACTACATTTCTTGTACGTAATTGGATGAGTGCACTCAAGTTTCCTAAGTTAACGCATAGGACTTAATACTATACGGAGGTATACCAGACAGCCTTGTTAAAACGACGACGTTCGAATCAAGACGTTCTAGAAACTTCGTCTTTAAATTTCTTTTTCTCGTTTGCACTATTTCCTTCGGCAACTGGAATGGCTATGAAATGTGAAACTACGCGTTTGTGTTTTGTTTTGAAACGATAATATTGTTGTGTTTTGTTTTATTTGTTGGTCTTTGTGCGGGATTTTGTATCGCTGTCTTGTAGTTCATATTATTTACTGTAAGGGAAATTAATAGTTTAGATAAGCGAGATAAAATAATTAATAAAGCATAACTTGCTATATTTGATTTTTCGCTTTTATAATGTGAGCCTTTGAACCCATATAAATGTTTCTTTACGGGGAATAGGCATTTTCTCCTTTATTAAGAGAGCTCAAGTCACACACGCAGGCTAACTCAGATTGATAATTCAGACATGCCTTCAGAATTTCATCTATGATATGTGAGTTTATCCCGTCACATGGTAAGTAACCAAACATGGCTACCACCTACATATCAACGATAAAATTAAAATAGCAATTGAATTAAAAATTAAATATTGTGTGAACTTTTCTACAAAAAATCCTGTGCAATTTATTAACAAAAACTGCTGTAGTGAAAACTTGTCATTGGCAGCAAAAGCTTTGACCATACACATTGTTTGACGTTTTACCATTCACTCATCATTGTGGTGTGACAACCTACGCGAAAGAGTAACCGCACCGTATGTGTGGGCGCCGTATATAACTATAAAATGTTACAGCAAAATCCAAATGTAGCGCAGGTGTTTTTTTTTAAATTTATTTAGTCTAGTTAAACAAAAAAAACTGTCTATCTTAAGTGTTAAATAGAATATGGCCGCTTGATGGTAAATATTTTGGATATCTGCAATAGCTGAGAAGTTATTTGCATGCCACCGACCTTAAAAATTGTAACACTGGGGTTCTGCGATGGGGTATCCCTGTTTTTTTTTAAAGACAACTCTCCCGCACTAGAGAACAAGCTCTGTGTCGCGGGGGACTTTACAAACATACAATTAACGGACTAAAATTACACCCAGACTCAGAACAACTCTTTGTGGGTCACACAAAGTTTTGTCCTGTGTGGGAATCGAACCCACAGCAAGCGCATACTGCGGTCACTGGACCATCGAGGCAGTCAAGTGATTTTTTTTTATAGTAAAAAATAATAATAATAATAACTTTATTGAGACATCACATTAATTTGTTTAAGTAAATTGACAGTGTTTACAGTTTAGTATATAGGTAAATACAATGAGTTCTAACATCTAAACTAGGCCGAGCCTGTGTCTTAGACGTTAGTATCCCTCCGATAGTAAAATAAACAGGCAATACAGTGTACTACTTAACTTAAAACTTAATTTTTGAAAGCAGACTTTACAATAAACATAGCTACAAAGCTAAGGCAGATCTGCGAGATTAATATTTAGGTATTTTATATTTATTTCTCTCAAAAAGGTTCAATAGGTCCCAATAATACAAGTATAATAACTTAAAGTAGAATTGATTATTAATAAGAGATAGCGTCTGTGTCTGGCTTAGACTAATCTTGGCTAGATTAGGTGCGCTTGCCTCGGTCCTTCACCAGTCATGGTATTGGCTTGCGATCTCATCAAACAAGAGTATATGCACCTACATATGTTAACGCACACATGTCATAATAGGTCCAACGGAGGGTGATTGGTTTGAAGGAAATTTGACGCAATTTATTAATACGTGAAATGTAACTTCCCTTTGAAATTTGGCATAGGTAGATAAAGTTTATACGGAGAAGGAGTGCAGAAAGCAATTACCACCGCCGACCTCTAGTAGTTAAAAATGATTTGAAGAGTTTTACTTGTTGTAATGTTATCCTACTAATTTTATAAACGCGAAAGTTTGTAAGAATGGATCGATGTATGTTTGTTATTCCTTGACGCAAAAACTACCGAACAGATCTGGATTAAATTTGGCATTTAGATGGATTATAGTCTGAATTAAAACATAGGCTACTTTTTATCCCGGAAAAAATCTCTCTTCCCGAGGGATTGTACGTGTGGGCGAAGCCGCGGGCGGAAGCTAGTATTTCTAAATAGGGTAGCAGTCACTTGTTCAAATAAATCCTTACTAATATTATAAATGTGACAGTTTGTAAGAATGGATGGATGGATGGATGGATGTTTGTTACTCTTTCACGTAAAAACTACTGAACGGATCTGGATGAAATTTGGCACCGAGATAGATTATGGTCTGGAATAACACATAGGCTTTTGCAGCGATAACCGACATCCACGCGGGCGGAGCCGCGGGCAACAGCTAGTCTATTATAATAAAGTACACGTGCAGATTATTTTTATTTTTAAAATACAATATCATTTAACCAAAAATATTTCCTATCCAGTGCAAATAAAACCTATTGTCAGTACTGTGAGAATATATATTATGATTTCCCAAAAGACGCTTTCTTTTCTTATTATAATATTAATGTGTATCAAAGGATACATCTTTTAATAAATATTTATCGAATAAAAGCTTTTTTACTTTATGGCTCAGTGGGGCAGTGATGGTTCTAACGACTGTAGTGGTTTTGGGTCGCGAGCAATCCCGACTGGGGAAGGAACTCTACCTTACAGAAGACCACAGCTCAATAGCATATCAGTGGTGTAGTTGTATTCCTATGTGTAGTTAGAGGTGTTTAAAAATAGATTTGGTTTTAAAGAAACGATTTTTATCTTACGGATACTCCAACACAAAACCCTGGGTAATTTTTTTTTTATACCATTTGCGTGGCAAGCAAGCATACGGGCCGCCTGATGTTAAGCTACCGTAGACTATGGACGTTTACAATACAGAGGTATCACTTGCATGTTACTGACCCATATTTTTACACCAGGGCTTTAACTTTACCTCTGGGATAGGGAAACGTTTCTTTCAAAAGTGCATCCCTAAATGAGCGCTGGAGACCTGTACTCACACAGGAACACAACTACGCAGTTGTGTTCACAGTCTTTTGAATGGTGGAGGTCCTTCCTTAGTTTGGCTTTCTCGCTAGTATAGCGCCCTACCTGTTATTAAACATTGCGCATGAAGCTTCACGTTCATTACGGTAACTGCTTACCACCATTCGGAGCATATGCTTGTTTGCCACACAAGCATAATTTGTGACTAGTATACGACAAACTAAGGGAGTAAATCAGGTCAAAAATATCTAATGGTCGCCTATAGACGCTCGCAGTAGCTAAGGCATTTTTCGCGTATCATCGACCAGAAAACTTAAAAAATTACTTTAAAAATCTATACTAATATTATAAAGCTGAAGAGTTTGTTTGGTTGAACGCGCTTATGAGATAAGCGCGTTCAACCAAACAAACTCTTCAGCTAGAAAGAACTAGTTCGATTAGAAAAATTCTTTTTTTTTTAATAGTGCATTTACCCAGGAAGGCTAAAGGCTATATAAAATCACGCTATGATCAATAAGAGCAGAGCAGTAGTGAGATATTTTCCAAAATCGGGCAAAAAATATACGTTCCAAATTACCACGCGCACGAAGTCGCGGGCGATCCCTAGTATTTTTATATAGAAGAATTTAAAAAGTCCGTTGAGAAGGTGCTGGACCACAGCACTTAAAACTAGTTCAGTAGTTTAATTTAGTTACGTAGGTACTCGTAAGTTTATTACAAAACAACGATGCAAATTCAAGCTCAAGACTTACCCTAGAGACGGAGAACGTCAGCATTTTGAAAAGCCTTTGAAACTTCGCCGCATAACAATAAAGTATTTCTTTGTTAAAAATACTTAGTCGCTTACTTACGAGGAATTTGAATTAGATGTTTTGTTATCCTTTACAATGAGATTTAAAAAATAATACCAAGTTAAGTTAAGAGAGGTAGGAGTACCATACAAAGTTGCAAGTCTGACTGAGGTACAGACAGCCGCCTTTTTTTTGTAGGGGGAAATGCTTTACGCATACCGCCACACCAGGAAAAGCGAGTTGTTCTCTATCAATACCCGCCTTAATGAGTGAATCAACTTGAGAGATAGATAGAGAATGCCTCAAGCATTAAGTCCGCCTTTATACATCATAGTTTTGTGTATCATCATCATCTCAGCCAAAAGACGTCCACTGCTGGACATAGGCCTCCCCCAAGGATTTCCACAACTCTCGATCCTGAGCCGACCTTGTCTATCGGTTGCCCGCAACCTTTACCAGGTCGTCGGTCCACCTTGTTGGAGGCCTGCCCACGCTTCGTCTTCCAGTTCGTGGTCGCCACTCTAGAACCTTTTTGCCCCAACGGCCATCAGTTCTGCGAGCTATGTGTCCGGCCCATTTGTGTATAATAAAGTTTAAATAAATAAGTAAACTTGATATGACGTCAATGGTTCATCTAGCGGCTGTCGAGCTATGCGGGCTCCATTCTTAGTGACAGCATCCAGTTGCACCGGGAACGCTGTCCCTCTGCGGAAGGGTGCGGTACAGCTACCTAACAGAAGAACTCAGCCAAATAAAGTTTGAAATGCTTCTTTAGGGATGTGTTTTTAAAGAAACCTTGTCCTATACCAGGGATACTGTCACGCTGTATTTTATGAGTAAAGTAAAGTGAAAGGAAATATATATATATAAAACAGCGCGCTTGTAGAGATTGGCGTGTCTGTTTGTTTGTCATTGTATTAATTGTATATAGGTATCCGTACATATATTATTCAGTTTTAGTTTTAATTAGATTTAGATTAGACCTAGTTTGTATTATAGTTTTTAATTTCAATTGTAGTAATTAATTAATTTGTAAATAAATCGTGACAATACCCTATCACAAAGCTTCGATATTACATTTATTTTTGTCGACAATAGAAAGAATCATATTCATTATACAAAACATTGTCCTGAGTGGGAACCAAACTCAGAACCCATGGCTTAGCAGTGAATATCACTAACCACTAGACCAAACAGCCAGTCCGAGTAATATTTGTAACATTAACGTCAAACAAGAAACAAGATCATGAACTTATCCAACCGTCTGAAAATGTTAGGTTTGAAATAAGCGAAGAAATATCAAGTTTTTAAAACCGTCATCCTAACATATTTTCTAGAAATTCTTTTAGTATCTAATAATATTAGACAGGGTGATGATCACTTTTAAGTTTGTACGACTAAGAAAAAGTAGTAATTGCGGTACCTAAGATCAAAGTTCTAAACCGGGTCAATAATTTCATCACTAACTGTTGACTGCCTTGGTGGTCCAGTGGCCGCAGTATGCGCCTGCTGTGCACGAGGTTGTGGGTTCTATTCCCACACAGGACAAAACTTTGTGTGACCCACAGAGAGTTGTTCTGTGTCTAGGTGTAATTTGTGTCCGTTAATTGTATGTTTGTAAAGTCCACCGCGACACAGAGCTTGTTCTCTAGTGCGGGAGTTGTGTTAAAAAAAACACTCTTGTAATATTGCTAAAACAGATATCTTAAGAAAAGGCACAATTCTAGCAAGCAAGCCCGTCTGCGGAAGGACTTTAACCTTACAAAAGACCACAGCCAAATAAAAACACACAGCGGTGTAGTAATGTTCCTGTGTATAAGTAAAGGTTTCCAGCGCTCAATTAGGGATGCGTTTTGATAGAAACATTTTACTATCCCATGGATACCCCATCTTAAACTTCTGGTGTAATAATTTTAACAAAACAAAAGCGACTTCAGTACGGCAAGTTGTAAAATTTTCAAATATTTGTTTGTTACAATCGAATAAAATCGACTGAGCGTCGGGCTGAACATAGGTCAAGTAGGTATTAAAAGCAATATTTAATCTGTGCAATCCGCGCTCAATTCATTCACGTCATTATTTCTTATTAATAGTTGCTTAGCAACTGTAACCGAAACTTATCTAATAGCTATCAGTAAAATACATATTATTAAAAAGTTCAGATGGCCATCTCTGGTCTTCTTCATTAGTGTTACTTCACCAAATTACACTTTCTGAATGCAAATGATTGATTAGTTGTTAAAAATATTGAAATTGCTATATGTGTGCCTATAACTCTTGAGGAGTTCCCTCAATTCCTTATGGATCCCATCATCAGAACTTTCTTTTGATCATAATATGACCAAACTGGAAGTATTTCCAGTCAGACAAAAAAAGAATTTTTCAAATCGGTCCATAAATGACGGAGTTATGCGGTAACAAACATAAAAAATAAATAAAAAAATACACACGAATTGATAACCTCCTCTTTTTGAAGTCGGTTAAAAAAGAGTTGGCAACACACAGGTGCTATCTCTTGTATTGCAAGCGTCCATAAGTGACGGAAACTGCTTAAAATCAGGCGGGTGGCTTGTTTGCCACCTAAGTAATATTAAAAAAAAAAGTAAAATTATACTGTGTACAACCACTGACTAAAAATATTTATCTACAATTCTTAAATAATATGATTGCATATTCTTGTTTCTATGGCATGAATCAGACTTATAAAAACTTCCCACCTGATTTCTTTAAAATACAATTACCTATGTTTTTCAAAACGCTAACATTAGCCGAAACATTGTCAACACATTGAAATCATTAATTAAGTAAATCTCTAACGCATAGTTAAAAATTAAAGTGTGTAATCATGAAATTGAACACTTCGGGGGAACAGTAAACTACCTAATATCGTAGTTAACACGCAATTAAGTGATTAACTCAACTTATAGCTCCCTAAAGAGAAGTTTTATGTTCAAGTCATCTATGCTTACCAACATTTTAATTTTCACGATGATTTCATCAAATTCTTTGTATCTACATATCACATCCTTAGTAGAAAACTGGCATAACTTGAGAAATATCACTGAGCAATTTTAAACCTTAGCTGTTGAGAATAAGATGTAAATTGCAAAACAAACGCACTTTTTCACTGTGTGTGATATGCCTGTAATGAAAGGAGTAAAATATCAGCATTTGATTATATTATTAACGTTGTATGGGTTCGATAATATTATGCATTGAAAATGAAATTCCTACCTTTTACTCGGTATCAAAGTTTATAAGTAAAATTCGATACGTATGAAATGTTTAATATATATTTTTTTTATTTAACTATCTCTCTCTTCTTGACTTCTCTATTTATCCCACATGGTGTTGGGGTCAGCCCTTTTGGTGTTCTTCTTCCACTTCGCCCTATCTGTGATGTCGTCTTCTAAAACATTGCATGCCCTCATATCTCTGCGTACTACATCGGTTTATATCATTTAACTATATAGGTAAAAATAAATATTAAGTCATCTTTTATTTTTATTTAATGACATACCTTTCAGAAGATAATGCTAGCTATCAACGAAAACATCCACAATACTATTCTGAATTCCACCAAGTGGTCGAACTTACATTATATTGTGTTACTCGGTTACCACTATTTTGTATTATCAGCAACACCTACTAAATATTAAAAAGATACGAACATTTCCAGATATTGAAAACTAAGTTTGAATAAATACCTGTCCGGGTTTTAGAATAGGATTTCAAAAACAAAGCTTTTAAATGTTTCCAAAACGAACAAGATAAATGCATTTGCTGCACGAATATTCCTAGGCACGTTTACTCCCTAAAGGCACTCACAGATAGTACACCTATACCTATTTGAATAGGCATGATGACTAAAATTGAAAATCTATACTGCACGGCACCTACGGGTCTGCTATTCCTAAAATTTATCGTATTTCTGTATAAAATAAACGTTTAACAGCACAACTTTACATTTTTAAAACAAAATTTTAATTTCGTATCAAAATGCTGTTAGGTTTCATGGCGTCACCTATTATACAATTTCTCAAAAAATTCATGTCAATTTGCAGTACATTCGATACTTGTTACTGATTCGTGACGTCATTCCTCAGAAATGGCGTTTCACGCAACATGGCGGATAGCTGTATTTATGTATTTTATTGTATAAAAAATCAAGAAGATCTCGTATTTGTTATTATAATAAGTCTGGTTTTTTGGAATCATTAAATTAATATTTTAACATGAAAACTTGAATTTTAAGTTAAGTGTTACTGTCATCAAATCTATTGCCAGAACTTACGTGAGTAATACTCTGTTATTTTAAAATTCACAATCACAATCTCTGACCCAATACGACGAAACAACCAGATTAGCTTTGAAGTCAACCCCACTAACCCAAACGGGAAAGAACTCAATATGTATTCATAAGGTTTTTTTATTTACATTATAAGGAAAACCATCTTTGTATTTATTTTTATTGATAAATTGGATGAATCAAGACCTAATGTTATGAACAGGAAATAATATAAGAAGGTGAGTGCTTTCTATTCAATTCATGTAAGTACTTAACTGAGTAAAGGCTTTGCATATAAAATTTTTACGGACGGGATATGATTGTACAATCCTATAATATATGAAATTAATAATAATAGCAACCCTGGGCATGGATTTATATCAATAGAGCTGAGAAGTGTTAGGCCTTAATCTACACACGCTGCCCTAATGTGGATTGGGAGATCAGCCCCTCTAGACAAGTGGCATAAACGATAGTCGAATCGAAAAGTCAAAAAAGCAAATGTATGGGATTTGACGTAAGTGTACAATTTTATGTCATAAACTTACGTCAAATCCCATACATTTGCTTTTTTGACTTTTCGATTCGACTATCGCTTATGCCACTCGTCTAGAAGCTCAGACATGCTTCTTTTTAGGTATGTGGGTTTCTTCACGTGTTTCCCTTCACCGTTAGCAGATTGTAAATGGCTTGATTAGTGTATATAGGTATATTCTACAAAGTGAAATTCACATTAGAAATAAAGTTCAAATATTTTTTTTTAGGCAAAATATGCCGTGCTAAGCAGTGAAACAGATATAACATGTTACTACTAACTGTTGCCCGCGGCTACGCCCAAATTTCATCCAGATTCTCTATGCCAAATTTCATCCAAATCCGTTTGGTAGTTTTTACGTGAAAGAGTAACAAACAGCCATCCATCCATCCATCCTCATAAACGTTCACATTTATAATATTACAGTAACCTTTCTTTCTTTACCAATCGTTTCTCGGTTCGTGAACCGATGTGGCCTGCCCATTGCCACTTCAACCTGCTTACTGAAAAAGCTATTTCAATAACCTTAGTTCGTCTGTAGAACTCCTCATTACAGATTTTATCATGTAGAGAAATAAAAAGCGTTACTCATTCCATAGCTCGTGAGGATCTTGGCGCTATGCTTGGAGACCTCAGCAGAGTTTCCCAATAGGTGGGCTTAAAAATGAATATGAATAAAACGCGTCATAATAACGGTCAGATATAGTAGAACAACTGCGTCACTGGTCGATAGACAATCTCTTAATTTTATTCCAAGCACATGTCACCCTCTGTGATTACTCTGATTAGCCACATGTTGTTCTTACTAAAGGTCGGATGAGACTAGGCCTAAGTAATTATAGTTCACTTTAAATTAAGATTAACGAATATACGATATTTTATTATTAAACTAGCGGCCTGCCTCGGCTTCGCACGGGTTTTTTTTTTGGTGACTTTAAAGTTGATCATACAAAGAAAACACGTTGTTCCTTACAAACTTTGCAACCCCTTTTTCACACACTTTTAGTGCATACCTACGTCTCTTAAGGAATATTTGTGCAAAATTTCTTGGTCCTAGACCCCGGTTTCAGCTGCACTTTGATTGATTCAGTCAGTTTATACTTTGACTAGCTTCCGCCTGCGCGTACATTCCCACGGGAACAGAGTTTTTTTTTCGGGATAAAAAGTAGCCCATGTATTATGCCAGACTATAATCTATCTATGCCAAATTTAATCCAGATCCGTTTAGTAGTTTTTGCGTGAATGAGTAACAAACATCCATACATTCTTACAAACTTTCGCATTTATAATACTAGTTGTTGCCCGCGGCTCCGCCCGCGCGGATGTCGGTTATCGTTGTAAAAAGTAGCCTATGTGTTATTCCGAACCATAATCCATCTCTGTGCCAAATTTCATACATATCCGTTCAGAAGTATTTACGTGAAAGAGTAACAAACATCCATACATCCATACTTACAAAATTTCGCATTTATAATATGATTGAGTAACAGGCATTTTTTTTTTTTTTTATACTACCAAGGTGACAAACAAGCATACGGCCCGCCATTCTAACTTGCGAAAGTTAAAATGGAAATTTAAATGTTTGTTATGTTATTATAAATGCGAATTTATAATATTAGTTTTGATAATTTACGAACACAAAGAACATCCAGTCTCAGACTAACCATTTATGGATTACACATTTTTTTGTCTCATATGGAGATCGAACCTACAACACGCGAACCATTGGTAAAAGTCAAGCTTATCACTTGAGCTATTGAACCAATTGTATCCTCAATCAAATCAAAATTTGAGTGCCATACACATTTACCTACCCCTTCGGGGTGATACTATGTGTTATGTAAATGTATTAAGGGATATAAATAGAAGTAATAATATAACTTGTCGCAAGACAGATTAACATATTATGGAAATGGTGTAGTTGTCTGTTTATACCCGAGTTACTATTATTATTAACCAATTACTTATGTATTTATTCTCTATAATCTGGTCCTTCATTTAGTCTAGGAAAATTTAACTAGAATTTCTGTAGTACCGAATACGAGTTTTTGATTCGAAAAAAAGTACCTACGAGTTTACGTTTATACTACTTGGGTAGCAAACAAGCATACGGCTCACTTGATGGTTATCAGTTACCGGAGCCGATGGACGCTTGCAATACCAGAGCCTAGTATATCGCTTGCGTGTACCCGACCCATTTTTTTACACCAGGGTTTTAAGATGGGAGTATCCCTGGGATAGGAATACGTTTCTTTTAAAACGCATCCCTAAATGAGCGCTAGAGACCTGTACTCACACACTGGAACACAGCTACACCGCTATGTGAGCAAGCCCGACTGGGGGAGCAGGCTTGGTCGCTAGTATGGTGCCCTACCTCTCTTCTAATTTTGACAAACTCACGCAAAAACAAATTTTAATGCCAATAAATAAACCTATTCGTGTCATGCAGTCAACATTTAATAATTACGTAATATATAACATATAATATATACGTTAAACTTCAACCACAATTAAGTCTTAAACTAATAAATACATTTTAAAACAGGAATCTAAACGAGTTATGGGTAGTTTCGCCCGCCATTTGTTCGCCTAAACGGGCCAAACGACCAAATTACAAAATTTTAGATATTTGATTGGGCGTTTCGCCCGATGGAAGTTTTATTACTTTTTATGTACAGACAGATTTTGATGCTGTCTATGCGAAACGACCTATAACTCATCTAAACCACAAATGTAAAATAACAAATCGTAAAATATTCCTAGTTAAACTCAGTTTAACCTTAAGTAGGTGTATGCGACGCCACGTTATAATAAGTGGGAGATAACGTTAAACTAATATTAAAATTGCTGTTTACATTAACGGTTGCTTGCACCATATAATGAACGTTTCAAGTGTCACGCTAATTAGTCGATGTGATCGACTGTTAACGTTTATCGAATTATCGATGCGTTATCGATATCGCAGCCTAGTGTTAGGCTACAATATCGATAACGCATCGATAATTCGTATTCGTAATAAACGTTAGTGATGTAGATTATTTGTTTTAAAGCTCAGATATAGCTGTTGTTATGTGTTTGTGTATGTTATACATTGTGGAAATGTACTTGTACAAGTGTTTTATCTGATAAAGATTGTGTATTTTTGGTACTTTTGTTGTTTGTGATGGTATTTTATGATATTTGAGGATGTTTCACTCGTTTCGTACTCAACTATGTTTATGCTTTACTCATCTCTGAAATAATTATCTACATTCATGAATGTAGATAAATATTGATTGCCTTAATTAACACATGCGGGCCTAATGCGGGTTGGTGCACCAGACATGTCTTTAGAATTTCTTCTAAGACATGTAGGTTTTCTTCAAGATGTTTTTCCTTCACCGTTACTAGATAGCGAATCATTTGATTGGAACATATAAACTCCACAAAGTGAAATTCATATTAGTACTGTCACCCGGGATAGAACTCGTACCTTTTGCGTGCAAGTCGGTTACTTTCCCACTCGGCCACCACCGCTTAATACATTTATTTATATTAATCCTTCTACAAAAACCTACACTCTTCATTTATACAAACAAACAATGAACTTCTCTCTTTAAAGGGCAAACCAACTATTACATTACCTACAAACTCGTAGTTTCTTTACAGATGCATTTTGTTCAAAGGATCTTTATAACGCCCCCACCCTAACCCGGATAAAATTGAATGATAGGACCATCCTACTACATCTTAATAACACAAAGTCTTCATGTTTTATTCACGATGTCCCTCTTTATGATAACCTAAACAATCTACGACCCAAATATAACCACGGTTTACGTGCAAACTATAAAAAAACATAAGTTTACTTAAGTTTTATTATGGCTCTTCCAGTCTGCGGGCGATGGGCTGTCCTGGATAAGCAGCAAATGTGATAATACGATTCTATATGACGCGACACAATGCAATGAATACTATAAATAAATTAAAACTATAAATATCTTACGATCCATATTACTTGACATCTACATAGCCTTTTTTGTGATAAAAAAAAATTAAATCTGTAGCAGTACTTTAAATTGGCTTACGCTGTCGTTTTTTGCGTTTGTTTGGTCGCGTTGCATTGCGTTACAACTTATCACTTTTCATCGCTCATCTAGGACAAACTGACACGACGTCAAATCAATAGTAGGTAAATTATGAAGAATTTTTAATTCTCAGAAATAGGATAGCACTTGAGTATAATTTTAAATGCTAATGTCAAATGATAGAATGACACACCTATTAATTTACTGCCTACCGCGATGTCTTTATAATTAGCTTTTAAAATTTCATTAGAAATTTTAAAAAGCACTATCTCTCGAATTCCTTATACACAAACTCGATACGAAACAAAGTCAATCGTATCTTGGTCGTGTTGAGTAGTAATGTGAGCACGATTGTTATATCGATATCGATATATTGGCAGGATCGACCGCCGCGATGTTGCGGATGAAGAACGCGTCGATCCAGACTTGTTAAATCGCGCTGTGCGGCTGCTTGTGCTGCAGAAATTAGACAACATTTACTCCTACCACACCCGACCAAGGTACGATAAATCGATGTTTCCCTCCCATCATCGATATAATTCAGCGCACGTTCGTTCGTATTCGATGTATTTCCTGCATGCATTATCCTCCTTGATTGTTAGTTTTGATACAAACGAAACGATTCGGAAACAACTGCCCTCTTAAAAAGAAGACAAGAATATTAATGGCGTATCCCAAAGATACTTCTTTTGGTCTGTAATTTAATTGTACAGTAAACTATTACGTGGGTGTTTAGTATAAATCGAAGTATTTTTAGGATTACGTCAAAAGGAATTGTGTCACAAAACTATTAGAAATAAAATTTGTACCTTCTTGTTTGTGTTTGTGGTTGATTACTATTGGCAATTATCGATAGATTTATGTAAAATCATGTCCACATTCCTAATGTTTTCACGTTTAATTATTTATTAAGAACTAAAAATTTGATTCTGTTAAATTGTGGTATTAAACTTGGACCACAGGTGTTTAATATTTTATGATGTGAGGCCGATACATTCTATTATAAAAAAAAGGTTTTGGAATCTTATCGTTTAGTTACTGGCCAACCTGGTGACATTGTTATTTCCATCTCAGACATAAGACGTCCACTGCTGGACATAGGCCTTCCTCAAGGTTTTCCTCATTGTTCGGTCCTGAGCTGACCTTGTCCATCGGTTGCCCGCAACCTTTACCAGGTCGTCGGTCCACCTTGTTGGAGGCCTGCCCACGCTGCGTCTGCCAGTTCATGGTCGCCACTCTAGGACTATTCTGCCCCAACGGCAATCGGTTCTGCGAGCTATATGCCGTGCCCATTGCCACTTAATTGTAATTTAGATCGCACATATTTAGGCCTTTGTGATTTAATGACCAGTTGAAGAGACCCAATTTTAATGTGCCCTACGAGAGATGATCAGATTAAATACTATATGCGGTCGCCCATCTATAGTTTTACCGCTCCCTTGGTAACTTAACCCGCTGATCATTATAGTCCTGCAGAGTAAGACTTTTGGATTTATGAAAACCATTGCAATTTTTTTTTTTAATAATACCAAATATATTTTTGTTGAGGGATTTTAGAGAATATGGGACGTGAGAAATAATAACCCTTAACACAGTATGAGTACCTATTTTATATAATAAAAGAAACTTGAAAATCCAACGGAGCAGTGTAAAAGATATAATAAAAACCATGCTCATAAAAGCAACGACATGTAGGGTACCAAATAATATATACAATATTATCACTCTGTTCGTACCTACTTCCTTCTTACTGTTGTATAAATGAAAAATCTTTTCCGTGTTTTGTCTTCTATTATTCTTCTACACTTATATTTTAAATGCGAAAGTGAGTTTATTTGTTTGTTACGCTTTCTCGGTTAAATGGCTGAACAGGCCTTGATGAAATTCGGCAAAGAGATAGACGGAAGGACAAAAAGTAGTTTTTACGCGGGCATCAGGTAGTACCTACTTAGTTAAGTATTATCAAGCATAGAATATATAAGAATAATTCACATAGAAATCGCCACAAAATATTAATATATTTAATTGGTTTTCCAACCATCTCATACTTAAGGTACCTACCTATTCGAAGAAGTTTACGATAATCGACATAGTTGTAGTTTTATCTCAGATTTGGCGTCTTTAATTATTATTGTAGCGCAATATATCAGACCAATAATAACACCATACACAAGTAAAAGAAAGTTACAACATCGAGACGAAACATTATGTCACTATTCTTAGAAACACACAGTCATCTATATTAATCTAAATTGTGCAATTCAATTTTTCGTTCTCAATGAGATTTAATTTATACTACAGGTTGCCAGGTCGAAATTCGACAATGATTGTTTTATGCACTCTTTCTCCATTTGAACACTGTTATCAGCAAAATAACTTAAAAGATTTTTTATCAATTTCAGCAAAATCTGTTTTAAAAAGTAGTATAAGGATTAAAACGTGGTTAGACTTGGATAGAGAGGGAGCACATACCACAATCCGATCTTCTGATCTTACGTGGGAAAAACATCACACAAAATAACACATAGAAGACAAAATTAGACACAATAAAAACACAAAAATATCCTGTGTGTTGGCAGAAAGGGTCCTAATCTCAGCTCTGTGCTGCGGCATTTTATGCTGCAGCGCTAATTTTCTGAAAATCTTTGTGTAATCCAAGTGGCTCTTTTTCTCTCAAGTCTTTTTTATGTAAATAAAATAAAATACTAATGGAAACATGTGGTTACAGAACAGATTTGGGATACAAACAATACAAAAAATCGAATTATTATTTTTTTGTTCACAGGTTTGGCAAGCGCTCCGATGCTTACACGAACTGGGCTAAGGATCTTGAGGTAAGATAGTATCAAAATATTAATTTACAAAGCGTCTTTAGTCAAAATCAATCAAAAGCATTTATTCATATACATTTAGGACACTCTGTGGCACTTACGCAGGTCAGCTAATTTGTCTACTCTCAGATTCGTTGACAGAACAGACAAAGTTTAAGGAATTAATCGGCAAGAATTCTGGGCCACTCTTTTCAATCGCCAGGGAAGGAAATCATGACGCGTTAAAACATGATGATAAAGAGGTACGGAGCTATATACTCGTAACATGTATAGCTACATCCCTCTTTCTTGCTCAAATGATTCACGTTTAGTACCGCAAAAACGTCATGGTACGGTCCCAGATATCTAGTTTTAGTTTGATGTGTTACAATTCTAAAAAGCTCTATCACAAATTTGTGATTAAACTTATACGAGTAAGTATACCTAAGTGGGTTTTGCTCAAACTATTGCACCATAAAAAGCATTTAAAATAGAAATATTTTGCAGTGTTCTTCTCGAATAGTATAAAAATATTTTGGATGTTGGATTGAGACTACTTAAAGATAATGAAATACTTATTACCTACGGAAGCTAAAAGTAGTAGTTATATTTTAGTTCTTTATTTATCAAAAGACTGTTAGGCAATTTTCCAGTAAAATCGATTTAACATATTGACTGACAGATAAAACATTAAAGTAGGTAATACTTTAATGTAATAGGAGCATGAAATTTATTAAAACCTTTTTCTGAGAAGGCGGCAAATCGTACCTACTAAATGGAATTTACGCTATAAGCCTATTGCTATTGAAGTTAGAAAAACTTATAAAACTGTTCTAAATTCAAATAAGTATTTATTCATGTAGTCTCTTTCATTAATTAGGCTCAATCACCTTTACGTATAATAATATATTATTAAGTAGTCCTCGTTTAGAAATTATTGAATTATTTTTAGAACTGTTGACGTTCTTCATTAATAGAATAATTTGTTGTTCAAACAAATGAATGACGTATTCGTACATTATTAATGAAATTGTGCTGTCGATTAATAACAGCGTTCGTTATATGAAACACTTGCCTCTCTCCGTGGCTTCGCCCGCGTAGATGTCGGTTTAATCGTTAGCCTAAACACAAAATTTGAAAATCCTTACTTCGAAATTAACGGACTTTTATACGAACTTTCATCCCCTTTAGAGGGTGACTTTTTAATAATCCGTTCTTAGTGCATGTCTACGTTATAATAACTATCTGCGTGCCAAATTTCAGCGCAATCCGTTCAGTGGTTTGAGCTGTGCGTTGATACATCAGTCAGTCAGTTAGTAACGTTTACCTTTTATATATACAGAAGACTAGATGGTCCCCACAGTTTCTCTTTCTTTAAATTTGGCTTTGGTCCTGTGTCACGTTATTATTATATTATTGCCATGCTTCCCTCGGATTGTATCTTTTCATTATCATCATCAACCTTACGTAGTCTACTGTTGGACATAAGTACCTCCAAGTACAAGCTACCTACCACGACTATCGGCTTCTCGCATCCAGCTACTTCCAGCCATTTGCAAAGATCATCGTTCCTCCTAGCTTGAGGGGATATTCCTCGAAGCGCACCCATTTTGAAACGCACCTAAAGTATTCCTCGAAACGCACCATACAAAGTAAGGTAACGAAAGAAATTAAAAATATACCGCACCTGAATGGTGCGTTTCGAGAAATACTTTAGGTGCATTTCGTTAGGTGCGTTTCAAAATGGGTGCGCTTCGAGGAATATACCCCATTAAAAAAATTAGAAGGATGGTTAAAGGAAAAAGAAAGGGCACCCCCCCTTTCTTTTTCCTTTAACTTGCCTTCCAATTTTTTTATGCGACTGCTAGTTTTCTTTACACTACTTAGGTGGCAAACAAGCATACCGACCGCTTGATGGTAAGCAGTAAACTTAGTCTATGGGCGAATGTAATACCAGAGGTGTCATGCGTGTTGCCGACCCAAAAATAGACACCAGGGTTTTATGGTGGAATTACACACAGATAAACAACTACACCTTGAGTGTAGTCATTTGGCTGTGGTCTTTTGTAAGGTGGAGGTCCTTTCCCAGTTGGGCTTGCTCTCTAGTGTAGTACCCTACCTCTCTGAAAGATTTTAAAAAGTAGCGCGTTTGAAGAAACAAGCTTTTCAGTTTTAAACCTATCGACAAAATAGGTATTAACACTTTTGTGAACAAATAATCAAACACAAATTCATCTTTGAAAGTTATTGTTACTTAGGATTATAATTTAGTAGCGTAATGATTTATGTAACAAATGGTGCTTGCCAATCGAGTAATAAATTTAAATCGTTTTATAAATTAATCGATTAGCGATTTAAAACGAGAGCTACAATTTTCACTTTTCTTGAGGATTAAGACTAAACTAGAAAAGCGGCATTCAATTAATAATTACTAGTTTTTATTTAAACTATTTTTGAAAATTTACAGCGGTGTAGTTGTGTCCTGAATCTAATACATCTCCAGTTTTCATTTACGAAAGCGTTAATTTTTAAAGAAGTATTTTCTTTTCTCAAAAATAGGTACTCATAATACAAAACCCTGATGAACAAAAGATTTTGGGTCAGCATCATGCGAGTGATGCCCCAGGCAAGCATCCATAGGCTATGGTAACTGTTTCTCATCAGGTGGGCCGTTTGCTAGTTGTGCGTTGTGCGTGCGATTTCCAAACGAAAGATTTCTCGGCATTTGAAAAAAAAAATTGTGAGTAAAATCAATGACTTTAACGAGTCGTTAGGCTTTTCCTCTAGAGAGAGAGTTGTTTTTAATAAATATAAAATATTTTAATGAAAATAAATAAGTCAATTTATTTAGTGAAACGACACTCATCAAAGTTATTAAGTTTAATTTACTTAATCTTCACAAACAAGTGCCAATATCCTTCCAGTTATAACCTGGCGCGTAGCTCTCCTAATAATTAAGTTAAAACGGTTGTTTATATTTATTAATTAAGGCCTTATAGTTAAATGTCGTTTGGCTTCTTTTTGATCTTTTTACCTTTGGCGTGGACCTTTTTAATGAATAAAGAAGCCTGAATAAACAATTTTGTGTGTATAGCAATGATTGTAAATATTTCCTCTGTAATAAGATTTTATTGTAATACAATTAATAGTAGTTACCTTGATTAAATTTAGCTTCTTTGAGTTCTTTAGGTTTTATATTACTGGTGTTTTTATATTGCTTGGGTAGGTATGATGGTACGCAGTTACCGTAGCCTATGAACGCTTGTAATATCTGATTACTTATGTGTTGACACAAATAAATTATAACACCAGTCTCTCTAGACAAGTGGCATAAATGGTAGTTTTTTATTCTGTTTTTTTTTTCTTATTCTTTTTAAAAAAGACAACTCCCGCACTAGAGAACAAGCTAAGTGTCGCGGGGGACTTTTACAAATATACAATTAACGAACACAAATTACACCCAGACTCAAAACTATTCTTTGTGGGTCACACAAAGTTTTGTCCTGTGTAGGAATCGAACCTCATACACAGCAGGCGCATACTGCAGCCACTGGACCACCAAGGCAGTCAAATAGAAGTAGTGGAATCGAATAGAATAGAAAGCAATAGTATAGGATTTGGTGTAAGTTTACGACATTATATCGTACACGTCTCTCAAATCTCATATATTTGCTTATTATTCTATTAATGCCACTTGTCTAGAGAGGTTTTCCTGTTAAGAGAATTCCTGGATTAGAAAAATATATTTAAAATAATCCTAAATGAGCCCTAAAAAGTTTAAAGGTTGGTAATCTTTTTCTTAAACCATATAATTTTAGAAAAGCTTCTAAATCGTTTGGTTAGTGGCCAATCTGGTGACAGAGTTATTTAGATCGCCTCTGTCGTGATTTAACGACTGTTAATAGTCGGGACCAACTTTGATCGTGCTCGCCGAAACACGGAGACGCTCAGAAGAAATACCACTAAGCGGTCACCCATCTATAGATTTACCGCGGCATTCGTTGCTTAACCCGCTAATCATTTACCGAATAGCAAATGCACCTGGCAATGAGCGCTTCATCTCATCTAATAAATCTAGGTTCGAAATCATAAAAGCCACCAAATCAAATAATACTTCAATATAAAACTGTATTCTCCATCTTCCTATTGAGTCGTTTCAAGCTTTATCTACTCGATTATTGAAAGAAATGCCACAATATAAGGAATAAATTTCAATATTACATCTTTGCATTTCAATGCAGCCTTCATATCGGAGGATTTATTCACATCGTTATATTCGATTATTGAAGATACTACTATTAAAACTAGATCGTAAATCGATTCATAATGTCACTTTATTGAGTCGAGTTTAAATATAATATTAAAATGTGGTAGCCGAGTGGGAAAATAATTGACATGTACCACATGTCTTAGAAGAAATGTAAAGACATGTCTGATCCACAAACTCGAATTAGGCCAGCGTGTGTGGATTAAGGCCTAAATCCTCTCTCTCTCTTACTCTCAATAAAGGAAAGTTTCCTCTCTTCTCCTTGCTACAGTGGGAGATATATGTGTAGGTTATACCTATATATCACGTGAGGTATGAGTTTCATCTCGACCGAGCAATGCTTATATCAATTTCACATTGTGAAATTAATACGTTTTAATCAATTCATCTTCTCTTAAGGAGAAGGTCAAGTTATTATGTGGCTTTGTTTACACTACTAAAGTAATAAACAAGCATACGGCAGTTACCGTAGCTTATAGCCGCTTACAACACCAGCTTTCAATACCAATTGCCAATCTTGTAAAAACGTTTAAACTTTTTTCTCGATCTAATCTACCTATCTACCTAGATTTCCAGGTAAACTTCTATAATATGGAGGCTCATTTCATAACCCAATCTTGCGTGGGATAATATTTTATTATAAATAATTTTAACTCTGATAATTAAATAATTATCAGAGTTAAAATACATTACTCCATCAATTTACTAATGTAGCCTAATAGCTACATTAGTAAATTGATAAACTAATGTTATATAATTTATTCAATGAATAAATTAATGAATAAAATGAGTTATTGGATTGTGACGACAACTACGTTATTGACATTCCAACAACTAGGAATATATTATTGACATTCCAACTTTTTAAAGGTCAAATTAATATCTAAATATTTAATAATTTTTGTACCTATATTGGATACAATAGTAGGGGATATGTGTGTTTGAATATATTAAATTTCAATAAAGCTTTGCGGTGACTGTCGTTAAAATCTAAATTGTTGTATGTCAATAGCAATACCGATTGCTTTTTAATTAATTTGTTTTGAATATTAATTTATATACCTTCCTCTGTCTTTTATTGGGGTAGGTAAAAACTATGATAAGCCAATAACTTAGATGCCGACAATTTTTTTTCGCTTTCTGAACATTAATCAATGCCTGAATCTCATTTTTCTGGGTACATTCAATTTGTCCTATTGTAGCTTAACTTAAGTGATCACATTACATTACAAACATAAATTTAAAAAATATGGCTGTTCTAATTTTAAAATTCTTCTTACATTCATAACATAATATATGACATTCATAAATTTTACTCTGTAATCTACATGAATAAATGAATATTGACATTGAGCTTAAGGTGTACATATCCTACTCCTTACATCCTTATCCTACTAATATTATAATTAATGTGAAAGTTTGTGAGTATGGATGTATGGATGTGTGTTACTCTTTTACGTAAAAACTGCTAAATGGTACTTTATGAAATTTGGCACAGAGATACATTATAGTCTGGAATAGCACTACTTTTTATCGCGATAGCCGACATCAGCTAATATTTTCATAAGTAAATAATTGATATCCCTGTCGGACACCTAACAGCTATTAGTAAGAAAAATCCTTAGCCATACTTACCGAGTAAGGGGGGATTTGACAACTGACAGACTAAAATATATATTAATTACATTTTTAATTAAATCAAGTTAATCGTAGGCGAGCATTTTTCATTAATGTCATTTATACTAATTAAACCTGGTTATGAAAATAGTAAAGGCATGATAATAAAAAAAGCTGTGGTGGCCGAGTGGGAAAGTGACAGACTTGAACGCAAGAGGTGCTAGTTCGATCCCGGGATGAATTTCAGTTTGTGGAGTTTATACTCGTATGTACTAATCAAATGATTCACCATCTGCTAACGGTGAAGGAAAACACCGCGAGGAAAAAAAATCTAACATGACATGTCTGAATCACCAACCCGCATTAGGCCAGCGTGTGTGAATTAACGCCTGCACCCACTCTCTCTCTTGACACAAGAGAGGAGACCCGTGCTCAGCAGTGGGACATATATGGGTTGCTATTTTTTTAAATGTAATATTATGATATTAATGGATATTTTTTTCTTGCAGAAGCCGGATCTACCTGCTTGGCTGTCATACGCAAGAAGGAGATGAGGTGTGCAACAGTCACGGGATCCACTTTAATTACCAAGTCATTTAAATCAATGTTCGTGATTACTGTTACAGTTTAAATACCTTTATTGTAACACATTCAAACTAAAAGTTATCCTTTAACACGTACGTTTATCCGTATTTAAGAAATAGACTCGTAAGTTAATGTTTTTAATTTAACTCATTTAAATTTTATTTATTGAATAATTTATTTTTTGAATTTATTTATTGGCTGGTTTATGTTTTATTGATTATATTATTTATTGAATGATTTATTTATTTATTTTCTTGTTGATTATCATGTTTTGATGAATTGTAATATTTTATTATAATTAAATATATTTAGAGATTTATTAATTATTACATTCAAGTATATAAAATGCGAGTATTTGTGTAATAGAAAATTTGAAATAAATGAATTAGATGTTTAAGAAATCAAATATCATTGTAATGTTATAATTAAAAGCAATTGATAAAATGTAATATTAAATTGTTTGTTTTATTGTTAGCTTTTCCAATGAAATTAATAACGGAAATCTACCTTTCTATAATTAATTTGTATTACTCAGAACAATAGCGAAAAAGGGAATGAAACAGTAATATCACAAAGGAAATAAATATTAAAATATTTAAGTAAGCTTTTGTACATCAAGGCTACGGACAATGTCAACTGAGGACCAAATGCTGTTGAAATTCTTGAGAGCGGCCTATGCCTATTAGTGAACCTTTTTAGTTAAGACGATGATGGTAGAAGTTTCACAATGTCACTAGTTCTTTTTCTTACAAAAATCTAAAAGTCGAGTAACAAAGCTTACGCTTCATGAATCAAATAATCGTTTATACAATTTGAAACTTTTGCGACGAACAAATAAGACATTTTACGAAAACAAAAAGCAGACCTGATTGTACAGACAACAGTCAAGTACTACATCAAAGAAAAAGTAGCTGTATCCTTTTATTTCGATTATAAACACTTCAAAAACTGTTGAAGGTAAAACAATGATTTGTATAGGAAGAAAATAGCGATAAAAGTAAGAGCTCGGATATTTATTTTTCAGGATTGACAACGCGCGAATAATGTATGATATTGCACGTGTCCATAGGCTACGGTCACCGCTTTTATTACAAAAGACGGGTCGTATGCTTGTTTGCCATCGAAGAAGATGTCAATACTAGTTAAAACTAGTAGTGACAGTAGTTATCAGAGAGGTAGGGCACCATACTAGCGAGCAAGCCCGACTGGGGAAGAACACCTTATAGAAGACCACAGCCAAATGACTACACACAGCGGTGTAGTTGTGTTCCTGTGTGTGAGTACAGGTCTCCAGCGCTCATTTAGGAATGCGTTTTGAAAGACACGTATTCCTATCCCAGGGTTACTTCCATCTTAAAGCCCTGGTGTAAAAAAATGGGTTGACAACTCGCAAGTGATACCTCTGGTAATGCAAGCGTCTATAGGCTACGGATACTGCTTAACATCAGGCGGACCGTATGCTTGTTTGCCACCCAAGTAGTATAAAAAAAAAAAAAAAAAGTGACGTCACTAGTATTTCGTAGCATATATGGTAAGTTCTGTAGAATAGTTACTACGGCGCCGGCGTAGCACTAGTACTTTGCGTAGAGGGCATTCCATAGTGGAGACTTTTTTATTGAAAGAGGTAAGAAATATCTAAGCTAATTAGATACTTTTTAATATTATGTTTATACCTACAGACATTAAAAGCTATATATATGTATATGCGTATAAGGCCAAATAAGAAATGTCTATACCTAGGTCTGTAATGATTAGTGATTTAATGAGTAATATAATATTAATGTTTATTATAATTATACCCATATGGGTATATAACCATTCTTATTAATGTAGATAAATGCTAACAAATAAGATTTAAATTGGTACTGCACCATACTGGCGAGCAAGCCTGACTGGGGAAGGACCACAACATCAACCTTATAGCGGTGTAATTGTGTTCCTGTGTGTGAGTGTAGCGCCACTTCCAATACACTCCTATCCAAGGCATCGTAAAACTTAAGTCATGGTATAAAAAAAAGTGTCAGCAACATGTAAGGCCATCCAGGCCATAAGTTTCTTTGTCACCAAAGGATAAAAACAACCTAGTTCCTAAAGTATAGTCAAAACGTGTTAATTAAACACCTACTAAATACATAGTATATGTACTTCTATACATACAATATAAAGAGACTAGGGGTCGCCCGCGGTCGCGTGGTAATTTGGAATATTTTCCACGATTTTGCAGCATATCTCACTATTGCTCCGCTTCTATTGATCATAGCGTGATGTTATGAAGCTTATAGCCTTCCTGGATAAATGCACAATTCAACAAAAAAAGTTTTTTTCTAATGAAACCAGTATTTTCTGAGATTAGTGCGTTCAACCAAATAAACTCTTCAGTTTTATAATATTAGTATAGAAAAGATTAATTGTATTTTTGTTTGCAATGAATAAACTCAAAAACTACTTGACCGATTTTAAAAATTCTTTCACCATTAGAAAGCTACATTATCAGCAGATAACATAGGCTATATTTTATTGAAAAACAATAACGGGATCCTTACGAAAACTGAATAAATGTCCACTCGTGCAAAGCCGGGACCTGTCGCTAGTATTTGATATATTATCCTCAGCTTATTACAGTGCGACGCAAATGTAGTTTCCGTCAAGATTACATCTTGCACAATATACACTGATGTAGATACCTGGAATTTGTGTTTCAGGAATTGTGGCATGTGTATTATGCTAGAAAGGCTATTAAATTAATTAATATTTATTATTATTATTAGCCATTACTGTCCCACTGCAGGGCAAAGGCCTTCCTTTCATTATTCCATTTGTCACGGTCGAGACCTCTCACTTGCCAGTCAGCACGGTAGGAGTCAAGCTCATCCCGTCATCTTTTCTTGGGCCTGCCGCGCCGTCTATTAATATTCTGTGGCAGCCATCTGGTTGTGGTCTTTGCCTACAGATCGTCGGACATACGGCAAATATGTCCGGCCCAGTTCCAAGTAATTGATATACTTTTTAAAATTTCTTTATTACACAAAAAAATTACATAATTGTTTGTACTTAACTAGTGTAGGTACGTTATATCCTAGACTAGGGGTCGCCCGCAACTTTGTCTGCGTGGTAATTTGGAATATTTTCCCCGATTTTGCAACATATCTCACTACTGCTCCGCTCCTATTTATCATAGCGTTGTGTTATATAGCCTCCGTGGATAAATGCACAATTCAACAAAAAAGATTTTTTCTAATGGAACCAGTACTTTCTGAGATTAGCGCGTTAAACCAAACAAACTCTTCTAAATATGAAATGTGTTTTACAAGTGTATTAACTTATTTAACACTTATAACATGAATATTTGAAAAAAAAAATGGTTACTGGTCAATAGAATATTATTATGAAAATACCTACTTTTGTAAGCTTTAATGATAGCAATTACATTTTTAGCGACGGAATTGTGGTTGCCGACAAGATTACGTCTTGCACAATATACACCTGGAATTTGTGTTTCTGCAATTGTGACATTTGTAGGTTATTATGCTAGAAAGGCAATTAAGATAATTGAAATGTTAAAGGGTATACTATAATTTTAGAAATAACTATATAACCCAGTAAACCATGTTTGCCGTATCAAGTAAAAATACTAATATCGCTATAAAAATAGGGGTTGATGGTAGAAGATTGAAAATTAGGGTAGTGTGTATTTTATAATGCCACAGTCATTATAAAAAAATAGGTAGACCACCCTTAGCATTTAGGGGCATGTAAAGAAGATAACAGACTTACTGATACATATAAAATTTCATCAAAATCGGTCAAGTCATTTCGGAGGAGTATGGTAACTAAAACTGTGACAGGATTTTTTGTTGTATACCTATTGATTTATGTATTTAAGCATTAACAATGCAAACACTGAGGTAAATATATAAAGTAGCAAACCCATACAATATATTATATGTAAAAATATTGAAGCCTGCATTTCCCGATATTTCATTATGCCGACGTCGCTTTGAACCCACCAAACAATTCGAATTAAACATATATCTATATCGTTTACTCTAGTTTGTTAGCACGATGACATAAATACGATATTACTTGCATCGACAAGCTGTGTTGCATTTCATATAAAAAACAAAAGAAGGACAAGCATATGACCAGGGTCATACATTGCTTTGGTATCATATTTTCACATTTGTTGCTCATCTAATTTATTTATTTATTTATTTATTTATTTATTTATGAAAAATACAAGCTTACAGTTTAGGCAACCAAATCGCTTATATCATATACACACATATACATATACACAGTCTTAAAATATTAAATTATTTTTTTAAAATCAATTAAACAAATCAAATTATATTTTAAATTAATGTCAATTAAATCCTATTTAAAAATTATATTTAAAATTTAGATAAAATAAATCAAATTACACTTGAGATCAAAACTAAATTAGATAACATTTTAATTAATTACAATAAACTATATCAAATAAACAATAACAAAGATGCCAACAAATTAGATACACTTTATTGAAATCTTACATCATAAATTATAATTATTATTAATGTATCTCATAAAATTGTTAGCAATAATAACTGGCTTATCAAAAAATATGTCTGTATCCGGACTATTCAACAAAAAATTATTAATTTGCACGACTGCTCTAGCCGTGGGGCTATTAGCCGCTTGGGGTGCGCGCCTCGATGTTGGGTAGGCGAGCAGTCGATGCTGTCGCCGACCACAGCCACTCAAGTATCTATTCGGTACATAAAAACAGATGCTCTCCCGCACAGATGGATTGTCTACCTTATTGTTCAGCAGTAAGTAATAGTGTAGTACGTGTGTAAACTGTCTCCTAAGTTGCAGTGTATCTAGTCCCACCATACCCGACACAAACAAGGAAGGGTACATGAATGGGTAATACCCGTAAGCACGTTTATATATGTACCGGGTGAATTTACGTTGAATTTTTTCAACCATGAGTGCATATAGTTGTTCTTTTGGATCCCAGACAATCGCATTGTACTCAAGCTTGCTCCGTACATAGGCGTTATAGAGCAACTTAATAGCCTGGACATTACTGAACTGGAAGGTGGTTCTAATAATGAACCCAAGAGATAATGTAATATATTAATTATATCAGCGATAAATAACACACGGCCTTGATCCCAAACTCGAAGTCAAAAACTTAACGTTACAGTGTAAAATGGTTGCTAAGGAGGATTGTCGATGCCTTAATCCTTTCTTTACTTCAGTTGGGTAACATTTGGTGTAATTTTTAGTGCCCCTGACAGATTCACACCATGACAAATCTTTGTGTGATCTTCTTCTTAGCGTTTCGATGGTTTAAACATCGTTATATTTAGCTACATTGACTGCATTGTCGGAGGCAACCATCAAGTCCTCCTGCGTGCAGGTTTTAGGGCATGCATAATGTGAGTTGGAACATTGTTTGGGTTACACCGCATTAACAGACCAGATCTGTATCGTCAGTGAAACCCCACTTGAAGAAGTTTTGTGTGATGACCACATTTTTTTATTAAGTATTTAGAATAGAAATACATATATTTACCAGTTGTCTGGTTTACATAGTACAAGTTCCACCTTGTTTAAGATCAGATGTCTGTCAGTTGTCTTAAGATATGAGAATTTTTATTTCAGAAGATATTTACATGAATAGTTATTAAAATAAAAGTAACTTATACATACAGATATTGTATTTAAAAACCCTTTAATTAAAATCTGATAGAGGTCCCAAAAGAGTGGTGCCTAAAATACTGGCCACATTGCTACACTGGATCGCATGGCTAATGCGTTGACCTAAGTAAAGATCAGCCATAAGATTTTTTTTTTATTAGCATCTGCTGGCTCTCGGTATATTAGAGCATAGGGTATAATAAACTTAATTCAATAAAAACACAATTATGTATTATTATTTAATCCTTCCTATCAACTAAACCGTTTCAGTACATCGAGGTATTACTTAATAAATGACTAGCTTAATATTTAAGCACAAACATTTAAAACTAAATCTTACCACCAAAAATGAGATTTTTTAATACATAATATCGAAAAATTGACGTTTATCCACCGCGCAAGCACCTATGTATCATACAACCTTACATTTATACACTTAAATCGTGCTTATGTATATTTAAAGACTATACATTGGAATTTAATATCGGTACATTTAAAGATAGGGCCGCATTTAGTTGATCTTCATGGTGCAGCGCCTTACATATAATTTTCTTAAGACAATTAAAAAAAGCTATACGTACAAGTTATATTTACAAAAGAAGATTCTAGAAGGTACAGTTACAGGGATATTTAGAAAGTTATTGTAGTTTTAGGATAGGAGTATCTAAGGAAGGAGTTTTAAGTTTTTGTTTTTGTTTTGCATGAACTATAATGAATTCATTCATGCAGTCGATGTTCTTTTTATGGCTGCGTTTACGTTATTAGTTGGTATCAATCATTTTATATCTTAGGAGTAGAGCGGATTAGGTAAGATCAGTTCATGCATACAGACATACAAAATCGAGACCTAAGGTACTACAGAAATGTGGAATTGTAAATCTATAATGTGTTCAAATACAACGAAATCATTTTATAATATACTTGAATTAACATTCCAATTTAATCATTATTTAGTCCTTTGGATATAAATACAACGCCATCTATAACTCGATTTATGAAACTACGAAGTTACGATCCCACTGGATAGTATTATTTATTTGAAACAGATGTCGCTGTACGAAATTATAAAGTCATAGTCAAATCAAAATGGGACCATGCCTCTGCCGTATTTCTTGTAAAAATTAACACTAAGGTTCATTAACCTGTCAGGTGAAATATGTACTAAAGATGTTAATTTTTAAAACGAATCGGAGTATATGAACTAAGTATATCGATTTACTATTCCACTATACACAACATAAAACATCTAGACAGCTACTAGAACTACGTTTTACATACAATAGATACAGAAGACGATAGACGGATGGAAATTCTGGGGCTTTAGCATTACAATTACATACCTAAGAATCTAGAACTATTTATACTAAGGGTAAATGATTAGTTTGGCATTAGAGATCCTATATACATTAAATCAATTTGGGATCCGCTACTTGCTAATAAGGACTACCTTTACAACCATAGAAGTGCTAAAATAGTGAGTAGATTTATTGACTAGGAAGCTTAGGACATTACAATTAGAATGAATAATATAGAGACGGATAGAGAAGGTTCAACACAAAGATAGTCAAGTACTAATAATATAACTAATAGAAGCAATAGGTATTAAAATAATCTGAAGAAATGAATCTCGAAATGATAGAATACAATTTAATTTTGATTGAACACACTGGGTAAAATTACATAAATACTTGTTGAAGTGTTGAATAGCTTTTTATTACAAAATTTATGTCACGACACCGAATCAAAACTCTACTGCAACTATTTGACGTGATGATAGGTAGTCCACTAGTTACACTAAAACAGCATATCTAGCTCTCTAAATTTTTAATAGCATCTAGATTGAAGCTGAAACCTAACTAACCAGGATTGACTCATTATAACTTACTCTAGTATACTATTACATTTGAAACTACAAAGCCGGTTAATATTACCACGACTTTATCTAAGATAGAGAAATAAAATCTTCGCTTTTGAGCAAAGGCGACACACGTACAAATAGAAGTAATAGGTCACAGCGCTTGACTTAATCCATAATTTTAGCTTACACTTAGTATTTACAGCTTACACGACCATTCACACAAATCATTCGGATAAGTGCAATACATTCTAACAATCAACAATAAAAGGTGCTTTAGGAATCGTTTTCTTTTTGAGAATATCAACAATTTGATTGTAGACGAAAAGTGGCATGTGGGAGAGTACAATAATTTATTATAATAATCAAGTTGAGTTGTGTGGCATTGTTATCAAAAATATTAATATAAGTCAAAATGTATGTTAGAATGTAATGTACGTTAGAAGTGATGTGAATTTAATAATTGCATAAAAATGAAGAAAATGTTAAGAAGAAGAAAACTAGTGAATTATTTATAATAGGTAATGAAAATATATGTATCAATAAGTACAAGGAAGAGCGTACATTGTATGCAAACAGACAATAATTATTAATAATCATAAGTTTTAATACGATATATGTATATAATGATTTTAAATTTGTGTACTCTCTGACATATTCACGTTTTAGCTTAGAACTGTTAAGTTAAGTGGCAGATGGTGTGTTACAAAAATATTTATACTGAAGTCTTTGTATCTTATACATTTACGTAACAATAAAGTTTATAAAGATCGGTTATCATCTACATTAGACATGTTATGTCCTAAAATGTTTAGTCTATTATGAACATGAAGTTTTTCCCCTAATTTCGAAGGATCTTTATCGGAACCCTCTTTGAGAAGCTCCCATAGATTATTTTTGTCTAAAATTTCAAAACCACCCTTATTCTCTGGGGCGATATCAGTTTTGAATGTTTCAGACAGTGTTTTTGAAGTCTCAGAAATTGGTGTCGATGGTATTTTGTGTATCTCTTTGTTTATAGATTTCAAAGTTTTTACATTATATTTCTGCGGCATAGTTTTCTTTTTAGTTTTGTTAATAAAATCATTATCAATGACATCGCTTTTGTTAAGTTTTGTAGCATTGTTATGAATGATGTTAATAAGAGGTTTCTTTATTTGTGTGATCGCTTTAGGCTTTTTTGTCCTGTAGTGAATCGACTTGATATTGTTGTTAGTAATGGCTGTAATTGCATGTGGCACAACTTCAGAATGGTTTATAACCTTAGGTGTCATATCAGGTTTAGTTAGTGTAACATCAGCATGTGCATTTGTAGCGTTAAGCGTTTTAGTTTCGAAATAAGCATTCTTAGTTTCCTTTAAAACATTTAATACCGTACTTGTTTCGGCAATACTTTCTGTACTTGTCTTTTCAGTATGTGTCTCGGTAGTTATAATACTAATTGGAAGCAAAATATCAGGCGTTTCAAGCACAACTTTATCTTTTGATTTAGCAATTTCCTCCAGAGATTCTTCTGTTTTATTAGGTACTACATTATTTATGTTTGTACTAGTTGGGGTCATATTGGAAATTTCTTTTACCTTCATAAAGAACTTTTCATGTTTATCTCCATAAGTTGCTTTAAGTGTCCCTTTTCTTCTGGGCAATGGCTTTTTCTTGATCTCATCTTTCTTTGGCACTATTTTTGGCAAAATAGACTTCTGTACTATTAATTCTCCATTTATTTTTGGTATTAAAGGAGCAATGTTGTTACTGACTTCTAAGCTCTCAGTTTTGTTTACATAAATAACGGTCGGAATTATAATGGGATCATCAATATTTTCAGTTTTTATTGTTGAAGTATTTTCTGGAGAAGTTTCTTCAACTGTGGTAGTCATAGGTTCTTGAGTAGTAACAATTTCTGTTGTACTTATTATCGTTGATGACAATTCCGTAGTTGTCGTATCTACGTCGATCGTTGATGCTTCTGTGCTAGTTACTGTACTACTTGTTTTCACAGTTGTGGTCTCAGTCGTTTCCGTCAATTCTTTACTGTGATCATCATAATTCTTTCGAAATTCGTAATCTCTACTACAAATGCGTCCGCACTCACATATATTATCGATGTTTGCACTAGTTTTAAGACTTGCCAGTTCAGTTTTATCGAACCAAGTTATGAAATCATCGTCAGTTATACCTCTAAGAAGTGGACTACCAGGTCTTGCATGGAAGAATGTTTCAACTGCAAGATCCGGTCGTGTTGACGGGTAGATTTTGGCAAATGCAGGACGTAAGCTTGTGATTACAAACTTGGAACGCACTTCGTATGTTACACAGACTGGACAGGTAGAGCTGATCTGTAATTAAATAAAACAGAGGATGTTAAATTGGCATAGATATTTTGTATAGAGAATAGATCACATTTGGCTACGATTAAAGTTAGACAATTATGTAGTTGACGGCCAGGGACATCTGTCTGAAAATTATTTCATTTGCCACTTAAAGACAAAAAATGATACAGTTTTATGTGTTCACACTTCGGAATGCTTCGTCTTTCAATCAGTTTAGCTTGACTACCAAAGAATGCGTATTACCATTAAGTCCACATTTGAACAAACTTAGTGCAAAAAGTTAAATAAACTAACACTTACATTAGCAAACACGAACCATACAGATTCTCCCCTTGATCCATAATGAAGATCAGCAAATGTAGCGCCATCCAATACTACCGGGTTGACCGAATGCAATTCATATCCAGAAAATAGTGACGACTCCAAACGGAGGATGCCCGAGCGCTCCTTACCTTTCCATCTGTGAAAGTAAGAAAAAAAGTCTTGTGAATGTTACTTACTAGTGTAAATATAAAAGTGTATCTACTAGTACAATCAAAGACAAAAAGAATATTTCATATATTATTTAATTAGAACTTACTTGAAACATGTTTTGATAATCAAAGTTGGTAGATTACCCTGCAAGTCTTCAATGCTACTTCTCTCAGGACGAATCTCTTCAATAATTGCTGCTTGTATATTCAATAGTGCATTTTCTGGTTTAGGCGTATATGTGGAGTAAGTTATTGTACCCTGAAAAGCAGATTGAAATATACTTCAAGCGTTAATTTTTTAAAGTGATGTCTTCTATTGCACAGGTTTTTTTCAATCTGACGTGCCGTGTGCTTATATGCCACTTAAGTGGTTTTATAAATAAAATTTATTTGGGTTTCTAGAAATATAGTGCTCACCTGCACAGTAGCACATCCAGCACCGGTAGCGTACACAAACACCTTAGTTGGAAGACCAGGCAATTGTAACGGTCTAGGTGGGGTTCGTGCACGCAGCTCCAGGGTATCAGTCAGTTCCATTCCAGCTGTTGCTAGAGATACCGTCAGAGCTCGGTGTCTGGAATTAGATTTGGTTTAATTAAAAAATAGATCAATGTTATTATATTTTGTTTATAGTTTAACAAAAAACCATACTGCCAAAAAAAAAAAATATTTATTCGTTTTTTAACTAGAAAATTAATAGAATGGCTTTTAAATATAAATAGACTAGTAACATACCTATCATGAGCTAAAGCAGCATACTGCGCAGCTGCTTTGGTGGCGCTATAGGCAAGGCTAGGATGTCGCTGCAAAGTGGAGGCGCGGTAGTACAGGAACCGCGCCGCCGCTTCACCTTCAGCCAGAGCGCCTCGAGCACATGCTGCTAGAAGAACACGCACTCCTGCCACGTATTGCTCCATTGTTACTGCCTCTGTAAGTAACATAAACAAGTGAAGATAAGGAATCGTGATCACATGAGTCGAAAATGTTGATATGCTATAAAATATTTAAATGTTTCCTTCTAACCATATGACGTTGTTTTTATATTTCGTGAAGTTTCTTCTAGTAACCAGTCAGCAGCATCTTTCCTTGGAGCTGGCCACCCAAACTCGCCTTCTTCAGTCGTTGACGCATTTCTCAAGATTACCAGCGCTTCCGGCACTATTGGACTTCTGGAAATCACATTTTTTTATTTTAATTGTAGCTGAAATAAGAGAAACTTAAGAAAAGGAAACTGAGCTACTATTTTTTTTATGAAATAGTTGCTATCTAATAGTTTGTTATAGAAAAAAACAAAACGTTAATTAAATTCTAGGTAAATAAATGCAAAACGTACCTTGCCAAGACCAAGGCAAGCACGGTAGCAGCGAGAGCTGCCGGTGAAGTAAGATTATGTAAATTTTGTTCCAAGTATTTTTGAGATTTCTTTGCTACATCTGCGTCCATCTGAAATATAAATAAAAAAGATGTTATGTTTATTATTTTTGATAATATCAATTTAATTTATCTCATTCAATTGTGACTAATAATAGGTCTAGACTACACGATAGTCTCAGTTGCTTGTGTCAGTAATGGCAATACTTATTAGACTGACCTGATTCTCAACACCAACTTCCAGCAAAGCAACCAAAGTCTCTGCAGTTACTTCTACTCTTCTCTCCCAGTCTATTTCTTCCTGTGTCATATTACCATCTTTATCGTAATAGTAATATTCATTAACATCAACCTCCTTGAAAGTACCATTAGCTTTCTGCATATCAACAGGATAATAATCCACTTCTTTGTCTGCAGCCAAAGGTGTAAATGATCCATCAGAGTTTTGACGGGTTTGTATCCATTTCTTAATAGCTTGAAGCAGATCAGGATCAATTGGATAGTAAGATTGAATTTTAGTTAAAATTTCAAGGATTTTGATAGTTGATAGATGACTGCTCATCCCTGGGTGATCACTGAAGGAGTTGTCGCTTTTTCGGAATGATAATAAAACTTGCACCTGTAAAAAATACAAATCTCTGTAAGACATTCTTTGACTATATCTTGAGGGCAGCAAAAAAGTGATTTAGCAGAAATTACCTGTTCAGGCAACTTCTTTAAAATTCGCTCTCGTTCATTGTCATCAACCAAATGTGGAATATGTTCTAGCGCTAGTAACGGGGCCAAGCTTGCTGATGCTGCAGACAATTGAGAGTCTCTCCATACTTCAGCCCACTGGTCAGTAGAGTCTGTCTGGAGGCTGTATAAAGGTAGATGAAGTCCCCCAGATATTAGAAGAGAGCCACTTGCAGAACCAGGGACAACGCCACGAGGAAGACCGAGTTCTAGAACTTGTGAAAAGCCTGCTTCTTCATTGAAGTTCCAAATTCTGAAATTAGGAAGATATTTTGTTGTTAGTTGAAAATATTATTGGTTGTCAGAGTGCATTATAAAAGGTCTAATAACATGTAAATTATTTAGTTACGCAGATTTAGTTTAGAACCCAAAAGTCTTTTAATAAAAAGTCTTATAAACACAGAGAAGAGCTTTATAATCTTACTCAAGAATTTGGCTATTAAACGCAAAAAATCTTAAATCCGACTGTTAGTTACAAAAATTTAGGTACATTTCTTTCATAAGATATACAAGACCCCAAACGGCTCAAAAATGTAAGTCACAGAGACTCTCAAAAATAAGCGCGCATACTAGCAAAAACAGACATACTAACTTTATTACAGAAGTACAAAGGTTAGTCATCAGAGACCTACCTGAAATCAGCTTTTTCACCCCAGAGTGCGCTAAAACCGACAAATTTAATTAGCATGTCAGGAGCTAAGGGCCACACTAAGAGCCTTCTCTCTGAAGGAGCTGCTCCTCTGCCAACCGATAGTCTTCCTCCTTCCCACCACACCCACCAAGCACACCATGATGATGCTCCTGTACATTCTTCGTCGTTTTCTGTTTGTTCTGCACTTGCTAGATGGACATCGTAGCCTGTGAATGAACATACGCATCGTTGATTATATTTATTCAAGTCAACCTTAATTTAATTGGTGACAAGAAGGGTCGGAATCCCAATGCTAACATCATTTGAAACCTAATGCTAACATTTTGAATGTTATTAAAATTAATAATAAGCTACTTACGAGTACCTATTAGGTATGTCATACCTAGATGGGACTTCACATTATAATATGTCTGTACGTGTCTTGGCGTTGATTTGAATAATATCAAGATAACATTTCTAAGTTTGTAGTAATTTTAAAAATATGACAACTCACCATGTTTTCCTTTAGCGATCCAAACTCTAGTCCTCTCGAACACAACTCGATACATGTCATCGGAAGGCTCACGAATAGCTGACAAAGCTACATGAGCGGCGCCTTGAGCTCGAAGCTCCAGGACTAAACCTGCTCGGTTCCTTGGCGCTGCCACCCATTGCCACTCCCAAGATCCTCGAGAAGATACTGCCAAATGTTCTGAAAATCGGAAATGTATGTTCTAAACTTCTGAACTAAAACTTTAAATCATGAAGAGGAAATTTAGGAGAAATATTATTTTTACACCTTATTCCTCCTTCCTATAGTATATAAATATTATGCTACAACAGGCACTAATAATAATATTATATACTATAAAATAAAAAATGCCTACGTTTTCCCACAAAAGAGCCAAAGTCTTTTGTACTCTTACTATTTACTGTGTAATAAAAGAATACTGGACTTTAAAGAATAGCACTTGTTGATTCCACAACGACCCGCGCAAGAGACATCAATTTACTTTATGACTTACCTTTGAACCAGTTCAACTACTTGATTTATTTTTGTGTAGATATACTCAATTTTATTGGAGATAGACCTAGTATTATGATCGCATACTAAAGTTATCTTGATTTACATACTTTATCGAATGTAGGTGTTTTAGAAAGCTATACGGCTGAAAATAACTGCTGTTTTTATTTCCCCCGCAAAGTCGTCAAACAGCACGGCTTATCGTTCTGTATTCAGATATACCGTCAAATGGATAATACCTTAGTGATTTATGAAATTATATTTTTTTATTACGCTATTGAAATAATATCTTTTGGATGGAAATTTAACGTTGGAGTCAAAATCTGCAGTACGAAATAATGAATTGGTTCTTTGATAAATACCTCTCAATTTTAACGGCATCGTTTAAAACTGCATAGAGAGCTTCTGACACTACCATATATATGTCGTTTTAAAGGCACGTCGTAATGAACACAGTGATGGTCTATTAATTGACTAAGAAAGTGAAGATACCTCAGCAACATCAACAAATTACACCAATAAGTATCGTTAAGGAACGTTTTTTTTTTAGGAACGTTTCAAATGGTCTTAGTGCAAATAACAGACAAGAAATAATTTTAACTTACCATTAGCACAGAAGTAAGCGCTTTGTGTGTCAGTCCTGTGAAGACCTTCAGGCAGCACCAGGACGCTAGCTGATCTGATCACAGAGCCAACCAAGGTCTCATTGTTGAAGGATGTGTACGAGACTGAGCAGTTGTCAGCGCTATAGCCGGTCACTTCCACTGTAAAAAATAACAAAAAATGTTGTTAGTTTTGTATTAATGAGTGAGTGAATGAATTAACGAGTGAATGATTTACTTCGGTATAAAGTGAGTTAGTGATTTTATGAGTGAGATTGCACCTAGATGCTACGAGTACTTTAACGTAATAGCTTTTAAATGAAACCGTTAAAATTTTTCATTTGATCGTCTAGTGCCCGCTTCACTAAAAATATATTTAAAATTTCAAATCAGTAGAAAATGAACCTTGTGCCTCAATCAAGAAGTTGATTTTCATATGCAGTCAGTTGCGAGCATAAGAATATTCAGCTTACTGTTGACATACTAATAATTCATATTATGCGGTTCCACTGCTATGGTTATGTGGCGAAGGTGTGCTATCCTGGCTTTATTGCTCCATTACTTACATCTCATACATATTGTAGCAGCTACTCAAAGGTAATGAACACAACTGAAGTGTACCAACAGATTTTACGTCATCGACATGATGTAATAAATCAGCGTCATAATAATTTAGGATGACACATAAAATGGTTTTATCCTTCCAGTGTCCCATTGAATCCACGACGCAGCGTTTTTATATCTATTCTTTATGACTATGACTGGAAGCGAAATTTGTGGCGCAATTAGGAGATATAGCGATAGCGGATTACGTTTTGGACAACAAAACTATACTAATATTATAAAGCTGAAGACTTTGTTTGTTTGGTTGAACGCGCTAATCTCAGAAAGTACTGGTTCGATAAGAAATAATGTTTTTTGTTGAATAGTGAACGCTATGATTAATAGGAGCAGTAATGAGATATGTTGCAAAATCGGAAAAAAAAATCCAAATAACCACGCGGACGAAGTCGCGGGCGACCCCTAGTATATTATAGTACCTATATTTTACTTTTGAAGAAAAATAACAATGAAAGTGATGGGATCAATCTCTAACCAATTGGCTAACTAAATGATCAATGGCCCAGAGTATTAAATCGATAGTTTCTCATATGTCAAACGTACACATAGTAGACTGCTGTGAACTCCTAGACTTATTGTTACGTTCTCACTATTCAACATTTTTGTATTATTGCTAGTGGACAAGGCCTTAAGTCTTGAGCTGCAGCTGAGCACTGATTGTTGTGAAAATCTATGGCTAGAAGTGGACGTTCGCAGCTAAGAATCTTAGCTACGCGCCCCTCAGCTCTGTATTTTAAACGCATTGATCAACATATCTGCAATATTAAAGTATATTGCCGCTATGGGTCTCCGTGACCGTCTTATAAGGTCGTATTAGATTGCAATTCCATCGGACTAAGAGAGTATAGGAATAGAGAGTATTTGCATCTTCCCATTTGGATTCGGCGTACTACCATCAGGGAAGTTAACTTGTTTCTAAATTCATAGATAAATAAATCGATAGTAATGGTATCTACTGTAGCTTCAAGCCTGGTAGAATTTTAGTAATAAGGTCGCCAGAAACAGAAATCCATTTCATCAGTCATGTAAGTTACAATGGTACTGATGAAATGGATTTCTGTATCAAAATATAATTGGTGTACAATAAAGAATATTTGACTTTATTCTTATAACTTGTACCTATAATCATTGGCTTAAAAACGTGCCCAGCAGCAGAAAATGTGAATAATACTGTAATATTTTCTTTGGAGGAACCTTTTTCTACTTGGTACACGTTTTTACTCCCTTTCTCAGCCAATACTTTGCCTGTTTTCGGGCAAATATTGAACCCAGTTTCATCAGCGTTGAAAACTCTACTTGGATCTGAAATAGTATCATTTAACCCTTCCTCATCGATATAATGCTGTATTTCTTGAAACCACCTTCTTAGGTCCTCTTCTGAAACACATGCACTAGCATTCGTTACTCCTTCAGAAGTACGAATTGATATGTTAGGATGTCTCTTCAGAAAGGCTCTAAACCACACATCTCCAGGTTTGTTGTCGCGGAAAGGGTTGGGTCTTGGATTTTGTAGTAGAAAATTCTGGACACATAATTGGATATCCTCCTTTTTCCTCGGGAAGCCACGCTTTGAAAGCTGTATTATAAAGTCACACAAAGCGTTTTCTTCTACTTCCGTTAGCACTGGATCCGGACCAGACTTAAATTTTGTGTCTGGGTTTTGTATTTTAAATTGGAGGCTGCTTCTTGGTACACCAAATTGTTTAGCCGCCTGTCGAATTGACCCCTCTTTATTTTCAATAAATTTAAGAGCTTTATCTATAGCTTCTTTGGTATATTGTCGTTTTTTAGACATTTTATTAAAACCTATTAATATTTTTCTATTGTCTGTAACAAAATAAAAACCAGATCAGTTACTGGCCGCGAACTGGCCACCTATGCCAGTAACTGATTATAGGTGACTAATTCTTTTGGGAACAAAATATATAAATGTGTACCTTATTAACATTATAAATACGAAATGTTTTTAAAGAAATATTAACAATAGGTAAAATATCAATAACTGGCATAGGAGGCCAATAACTAAAAATATGCAAAAAAAAACTTCAGAAACTAGCCACCCCTTAAATTACGACTTATTTTAAGTTTTAGTAAAACTAAGCTAAAGATTCATATAACTCATCTTGGAAACTCATAGAATTATGCTATTCTTTCACAAACAGTACGTAATTATGAACAATATCACATTTTTTCAAAAACTTAACCACTAACCTTTACGTAGTGAAGTACGTGACGTGTCAAAACTCGAGCGCCGACTGTTAGTAAATGGCTACTTTCTTTGGCGCTAGTGACCGTAGCGGAAAAAACTTAAACTATTATGAAGGCTAAATGACAACGTAGTTGCTTGGTACATTTATAGATGGCGCAAATACAAGATTATTCTTATTTCGAATAGATAAGGTTTCATTTGGCTAGTTACTCAAAGTGGCCAGTTATACCTTAGTTTACCCTACCATCTCAATATCACACATGGTTTCTCCAGCATACTATCGTATTGCAAAGGTAATAGAATCTTCTACGTTTATTGCCAGCACGACCGGCCGGTGAAATCGTAGGAAATATTTGAAAAACAATTGAAATTGGTACCTACTCACAATGACATTTTACTGTAAGCAGAATTGAGATTTAAAGTGTATAGAACAGTGTACCGTTGGTGATACTACAATAATTTGTATTATTATTTATTTACTAGCGGCCCGCCCCGACTTCGTCCGGGTTAAACTATTTTCAGCGCAACTCTCTTTTTTTTACATAGGAACCTTCTCCTGACAATAACAAACACATCAAAAAAGAATTACTGAAATCGTTCCAGCCGTTCACGCGTGATGCCGTGACAAAGGGAAATAGGGATTCATTTTTATATATAAGAAGATAAAAATAAGTATTTGTTATACGTTGTACCTTGCATAAAGTTTTGATCTAGAAATATGAGGATAAAAATGTTTTTTTAAGAAAAGTAGTAGATATAATGACAATTGGTTTGAGTCGCCTCATTATTTTTTAAGGCCCTTTTATTATTTATAAAACCCTAACCGTCAGTACAGGTCTCCAGAGCTAATATAGAGATTAATTTAATAAAGGTTTCTTATCCCATGGACATCAATAAAAAAAACTCTGGTGCTATAGCTCTGGTTTTTGGATCGGCAACACGCAAGCGTGCATAGGGTAAACTCCTTTCTATCAAGCAGTCCATACGCTTTTCTGCCACCTAGATAGTATATAAAATTTCTAAAAAACGATGACGTATTTTTATTTTCCTTCACCTCAAACTCATTTACCAAGCAATTCACACAAGCATCAAGAGTATTACCATAATAACACACAGCTACGCCTCTATTGTCGGCTCATAGTTAATTTGCGCCAACAAACATGGCTTTGTTGCGTCGGGTCCAATTTAAATGTTTATTGAAACAGATCCCTGTATTGGACTATACAATGAGAGTGCCACACTAATCGCACCATTTGAATATACAATACCTACATGCATCATCAGTGAAGACCGATTTAGATTGTTTTGGGAATTAGGTTTGACAGATGGTATCTATATAAATAAATAAATGACTGGCGCATTGGGTCTGCTGTTGATTGTACAGTCGCGTGGCAATATTTGCTGTTATATTGTTTTTCTTGTTTTATTTTAAATGTCTTTTTTTTGTTTTTGTAATCCTGTTGTTTCTATTTTAATGTTGTGCGTCATCTGCGTGTTAAAATAAATTGATTTTCTTTCTTTCTTCTTCTTTACATTTTTAAATGAAAGGTTTTATTTTAATTCTTCTAAATTGTTCACCTCTTGATCTTATCATCAGACCCTCGTGAATATATTACAATGTTGTGTTGTCACGGGATTTCTATATGTATTATTTCCTACTGCTAAGCATGGTCTTTAAATATATCTGTAAGGATTTTAGGTCCTAAGCCATATACGCTTAAATTACAAGCTATTACTAAAGTGTAAGCTGGACATAATCTTTGGGAGATTATGTCCAGCTATATATGGACTGTGTATGGACACTTTACACACAAATATATTATAGTATAATTATTTCACATAGCATGGGTACTGTGACGCACTTTTGACTAATATGACGATGATGGAGATGAGTCAAGTGCTTATTACATTACATATGAGTTTGTTTTACAACTAAAACTTTTTTTAAATATAAAATAGCCATTTAAAATCTTTCGGTTTTAAATTTTACAAACCCTTAATTTCAAATCAAGACATTACAAGGGAGATTTCTATCGCTCACATTTTCATAAAATCAAACAATACATATTAATCCATCAGACCTCCTATTCCAACTTTACGATTGGCACACTCAAGTTCAGGGTGTCCTTAATTTCACAATTATGTCGGCGAATCCCAGTTTAAGAATTCGGCTTCTCAACTTCATTAAAATATTCGTCAAAACAACCGCACATTTCTTAAGCGAAGATTGGGAATAAATTTTCGGTAGCGAGCTTCGCATTCTCGGGTATTCTTGTAGCTATTAATAAATCTTAAATCGACAAGTTTTGACGTTGATTATAATTAAAATTCTGTTGAAAAGCAGATTTTGTCTTAAATAAGTTATTACACTGTCTTGGTGATTTGCGTACGACTGCCGTAAGTTATGGGTTCAATACGCAGATTGTGTCTGTTGTTTATGACTAGGGGAAGAAATAAGCAAAAAGCCCTCCATCTCACAGAAGACCATAGCCATATAACTACACACTGGACCGACGACATGGTAAAAGTTGCGGGCAACCGATGGATAAGGTCAGCTCAGGGCCAAAACCTAGTGGCGGGCCTATGTCCAGCAGTTGTCGTTTCTTGGAAAATAGAGACTACCAATATGGGGTTAGTTTAACAGAGTTAGGTGAAATCAACCCTAATAATAATAACACGACAATTATAATAAACATTACGTACACATACCAGTTATATTTTTTCTTCCAGGAGTGTTAACTGCGACTCTAACGACTAGCTGGGTTCCACCACGAGGACCAAGACGCAGTCGTTCTGTGACGTAGAGAGCGCCTGTACTTGCAAAAGCTGCGCCCGCGCTGAGTGCTAGTAATGCCGTTACCTGTAAGAGATGAAAAAGATTAAAGAATAATTATACATACATACATACCTACATATCATCACGCCTGTATCCCAGTGGGGTAGGCAGAGACTATGGGACGCCAATTGCTTCGATCAAAACATACTTCCTTCGCCTTCTCTACATTCATCAATCTCTTTATGCATGAACGTCGATTCTGGGTACTTTTAATTTGGCCCTTTTTTAGCAAATCCCCTACTTGGTCGCTGTATGTTCGCCTAGGGCGGCCCCTACGGACACCTCCATTCATTCAATAAATAATTATGTGAAGATTTTCTGTTCTTCTCTTGTCGTTTGGTTAGTGGCCAACCTGGTGATGGAGTTATATGGATCACTCATATTTTAAGCCTCTGTTGTAACCTAACGACTGTTAACAGTCGGAACCGACTTTTAACGTGCCCTCCGAAGCACGCTGACGCTTAGTTTTTCTGTTAAGAAATGCATTATATAGGCTCGGAGTATACTGTGCTGAATATATACCAATAACTTGTAGCCTATAACATTATACTTAACATAGTTGTTAAGGTCAAAAGTCGTGATGTTTTTTGTATGCATTATAGTCCGAGTTCAGATTTCTAATCAATATAATGAATAAATCTACTTTATGGCTGGCCCTAATGGATAATATCCCTTTTTTGAAGAGATAACAAACCACCATTATAATAATTTATATTTTCGTTCAATAATGTGTAGTTTTGTCTGCTCCTTTATCAGAGCAGGCAAAAAGCTTGTATAAAATGGTTAACAGCGCAATCAAAATCAGACCATAGTTTTAGTTTGTTTCTGATAATTATATAACTTGAAATATATTTTGTAATTCCCTATGGAGGTTCCCTCTTTCTCAATATAAATAAAGATAAAAAAAATAATAATAATGTGAAGTTCATATTATTTCCGTAGATGAACTCCATAATCCACTATATATTATTTTACTTTTTGAATAAGTCGTAAAGTAAAATATACCCTATTAAGTTTGCTTTTAAGACGAAATTGCCTTCTCCAAAAAAGCAATATAGAATGTTTCACTCAGCTCGAAAACAAATATTAGCCGTATCTTCAACAAGTATAATCGATATAATATTAGTAGAAATGGTATTTCCTAAATTGTCGCTACGAATCGCCCGGGAGCCGGAGGTGCCAAGTCAATAGCCACTCAAGCTTTGTTATTAGAGAGTAGGTAACTGCACGATTGAAATTTTGAGGACTTTATTTTGAATATTTTTTTAGTATATCTATGGTTGGCGTGAACACATCGACATTGACTTGTTTTATTCTTTTATTGGCTTGATACGTCCAACGCATAGAAAACAATTTATATGAAAAAATACAGTTTTAAATATACATACATTTTGGAGTAATCAACTTTGGTTACTATATTGGCATTATAGTAACTAAAGTCGATTTTATGCTTCTTCTACACGTTGGCTTCTATACGCTTATACCGGCCACAGTAAGCCCATAATGAAACAAGCAGTTTACGAAAAAGCTGTGCTATTCAATGTTTTAGTTTTAACTTTAATTATACTGTGGTCCACGTTGGCTTATGTTGGCCCAACGTGTAGAATCAGCTTAAGCGTGTCTTAGTTGACAAAACCACATGTCAAATTACTGATTTACATGTTTTTGTAAATATTGATATTCTACATACAAACACCACACCAAATAACTAAGTTTAAAGCACCAATAAAGCGAGCAAATTCGATGTCAGCATCGAATTTGCTCACTTTATTGGTGCTTTACCTCTATCTATGCGCATGCTGTGCACGAGGTTGTGGGTTCGATTCCCAAACTTTGTGTGACCTACAAAGTGTTGTTCTGAGTCTGGGTGTAATTTGTGTCCGTTAATTGTATGTTTGTAAAGTCCCCCGCGACACAGAGCTTATTCTCTAGTGCGGGAGTTGTCTTTTTAAAAAAAAAAAGAAATCTGTTCTATTATATAGATCCATATTTACTCAAATCGGCTAGTCCCTGTTGATACCTACTGGCTGATCTAGCTCCAACTCGGTTAGTAACAATATGATTAATGTTATTGTCCTAGACGATAGAATAAAACATTCCTGAGAGGTATTTATTAGCGAAAGCGAAAGAAACGTGTCCCAACTTAACATAGCAAAGTCAATGCACGGTGTGCTTCCCAAGGCTGCCTTACAGTTTGAAACTAAAAAGTAAGTAGATACTCAATCTACGCAGGGATTTTGAAAGAAAATATCTCTATTTCGAGATCATAAATCATTATATAATATGCGATGAACATAAGGTTCAGTATTCATCCTTTTTCTTTCAGCAATCTTAAATAATTCATAACTCTGAACTGGTAATCGGCTGTCGGTGATCGCTCAAGGAGTTTTTATATAACCTAGGCTATTCAATATTAGATGCGTATCGATAAATCAACTAGGCCATGTAATGCCCAAAGAGGTTGTATAATATAATGTCTAAAATGAATACCAGGATTATTTAATAATATACTTTTATAGAACATACGAGTAATCTGAGTAAAATAGCAATGCATACTTCAATACTAATATTATAAATGTCAAAGTTAAAAAGTTAACCAAATACTCCAAAACACAAAACATTGTTGTCTTGGGTGATATTAATATAGATATCAGTGAACATAATAACGACACAAATTCCTCAACATACCTAGACATGTTAGCATTTCATGGTATTTTACCAGCTTTTACAATCCCAACCCACGGTAAAACGTGCCTGGATCACGTTCTTCTTAAGACAAGACTTGAATCTCGCTGCCTCATTCTCCATACGTCTCTCACTGACCACAATAGTGTAGTACTTTATATCACAACAAGCCATAAGCTCAAACCTAACAAAGTAATGAACCGCACGTGTCAAGAATCACTACGAAGAGATTTAGAAAATGTTGATTTTAATCCACTCTATACTTTAGAAGATGCTTACATGGCCGCCGATTATTTTATACACAAATTACAAGAACTAATACTCAATAACTCTAAAGTTATCAAAATTCCAAGACGAAAGATGATTTTAAAGCCTTGGGTAACACCGGGAATCCTGAAATGTTTAAAAAACCGAGACAATTTGCATAAAAAACATTAAAAAGACCCCAACAACAATATTCTACAGCTGACATATAAAAGGTACAGAAACTTCTGCTCCTCTATACTAAAAACCCTTAAAAAGAATTACGAAAAACAACAATTACAGAACGCAAACCAAGACAACAAGAAACTATGGAAAGCTGTAAAACAGATAACATACACCACTAAACCCAAAGACAGTGCTATTGAACTAATAGGTACAAATAACCAAGAGCAAAAAATTAATAGTGTGAACTGCTTTTTTGCCAATATAGGTAAGACGTTAGCTGAAAACATTCACAACAATAGTAACAGAACTACACAACTGCCGCTTATGATAGAAAAATCAAACCCACATTCGTTTGTCATGCTACCGACGGATGAGTACGAAGTTAATACAATTTTAGGTAATTTAAAGAGTGAGTGTTCCGTTGGCTTGGACATGATCTCTGCGGAAATATTAAAATTAAACAGGGATGTTTTGACATTACCCATCACTTTTATTTGTAATCTGTCAATTACTACTGGAGTATTCCCAACGACCTTTAAGAAGTCAAGAATACATCCTATTCACAAAAGTGGGGAAAGAGACTGTGTTAATAATTATAGGCCGATTTCAATACTTCCTGTTCTGTCAAAGGTTTTAGAACGAATCATAAACCAAAGACTAACTAAATACCTAGAAAATAATCATCTATTGTCAAAAGCCCAATATGGCTTCCGGTGTAACAGGTCAACATCTGATGCTGTGCAGGGACTTTTAAATACTAGGTATATTAACAAAATTACCGCATTTCTAATGTCTGTTATACGGAGGACTTACAAACTTTATTGTCACAAACCTGGACAGCAAAAGGAAAGTGATTGCAATATTTCTTGACCTTGCCAAAGCATTTGACACAGTCTCTTTCCCAATCATGATAAAAAAACTCGAACATCTTGGTATAAGGGATCTCCAGCTAAAACTTTTTCAGGACTACCTAATTAACCGAACCCAACGGGTTAAAATCGATAATGTCATCAGTGATGAGGTACACGTACATTTCGGCATTCCACAAGGGAGTATATTAGGGCCAACCCTGTTTCTGACGTACATTAATGACCTCTGTGACCTCCGACTCCAAAATGCTAAAATCTTAACATTTGCAGACGACACCGCTTTACTGTTTCATGGTAATACATGGGAAGAAGCTTTCCGAAACGCACAACAAGGTTTCAATATAGTTACAAAATGGCTCTGTAATAACATCCTAACCCTCAATGTCGAGAAAACAAAATTCATGACCTTCTCCCTGAAAAACAAAAATATCGCAGCCAGAATGAGATCATTTCTCACTCATGCTCAAACACCGACAGTACTACCTGCTCATGTACCAGACTTGAGATAGTCTCATCAATCAAATACCTAGGCATAATAATTGATAGCAGATTAACCTTCCAGCCACACATTCACAACTTAGCTAATAGAACCCGCAAACTAATTGTAATTTTCAAAAATCTGCGACACGTGGCTGATGAAAGGCTGATTAAAGCAGTTTATTATGCACTGTGTCAATCACTTCTGACATATTGCATCACCTCATGGGGAGGGGCTGCTAAAACGCACCTTCTTGAAGTTGAAAGAGCTCAGAGAGCAATTTTAAAAGTTAGTAACTTCCTTCCCTTTTATCATCCCACTACCGACTTATACAAACGAACGAAAGTTCTTACGATTCGTCAGCTTTTCATCCTAAATGTTGTGGCGAAGCAACACTCTTTTCTTAAATACGAACCTGAAAAAATCAACCAGGTACGTCGTAAAGATCGAGTGTGTGTTAAACCTATTTGCAACACTAGTTTTTCTCACAGATTCTTATTATACCAAAGTAGTAACCTATACAATAGAGTAAACAGAGTTCTATCTATCTATCCCATGACGCTTAAACAAAGCAAATCCGAAGTTAAAAAATGGCTACAAGAACTGGATTATGCAGAAACAGAAACTCTTCTATCTTATTAATACACACTCCCATAAACACACACACACACATACACACACACACATACACACACACGCACACACACACACACACACATACACACACAGATATATATGCGCAAATATTTATTTATTACCTATAGACCTATATTCTTTGTCATTGTAAATTATTATTATTTCATTACACTATTCATCCCTCTTTTCAATGTATAGTAGACTTTTAGTAAACACCTACCTATTTTTTACAAAAGTACATCATAATATGTAATCCATTGGCTCTGTGGGGCAAGGGCCTGGTGATCTGTGAAACAGGGTTACACCTACTACAGACACCAGCTCCTTGCATACTGGACATTTCTGTTTGTACTAGTCTAAGTAACTAACTATAAGCTACAAAATGTATGTAAGGAGAAAATAAATAAATATATTATTATTATTATTATATTATTTTGTCTTATAAAAAAAAGTAACTATGTTTGTTTTGATGTATGTTTATTTCTTACGTTTTTACTACTAAACGGCTAAACAGTTCTTAATGAAATTTGGTCTTAATGATTTTTCTCTGTATTACAACAGTACATTAATTTATGGCATAGCAAGATTATTACCACCACAAGAAGTATGATCAGTCGTTCAGAAGAATGGAGCTGTGACATGCCCCGTCTTTATCCGGGTTAATTCTATTTTATAATTTGTTTAAAGATTGAATTTACAAAAAATATTTTTTAGTTCTCACTTAAATACGTAATTTAAATAACCTATTAAATATCTGACAAAGAGATAAAATCTAAAGTATAAGGTCCCAATATTTTTTACACTACAAATAATGTATATGTTACGGTAAGAGTGAATAATTGAAGATTATTAATAATTATATATTATTATTAATAATTACCGAAAATCGAGGTTAAACTGATAAATTAATCACATTTGTCGGTTATTATTAATAATTTAACCCCAGTAGTGATAAATGTAATAAGTGGCCAAGGATTGCGGGGCGGGGCGGTGTGTGCGACGTGCGAGAGGCGCGGGGGGTTAGGTTAGGTTAGGTTAAATAAATAAAAATCTAACCTTTGTTTTTTTTTTTTTTAACCTAACCTAACCTAGGTTAGGTTAGGTTAGGTTAGATTAAATAAATAAAAACCTAACCTAACCTATTTTATATCTTTTACCAATATGTGTCGTGAATTATTAATAATTACACTTGACTACGGTTAAATAAATAAAAACCTTTCTTTTTTTTTTTTTTTGTAGAGGGGAAATGCTTTAAGCATACCGCCCCGCCCGGGGGAAGCGAGGCAGTTATGTCGGACTCTCCGGCCTAAAGGTTGTATGCGGCCGGAATACCGACTAAAACCCCCCTGTGCACCTACACTCGCCTTCACGGATGGACCACCGGAACTTGATATGACATCAGTGGTCCACCCAGCGACTGCCCGCACTACGCGGGCTCCATACCCAGTGACAGCGTCCGGGCGCACCGGAGACGCTGTCCCTTCGCGGAAGGATGCGGGTGAGGCTCTACTGCCCCAGCCCCCCCACAACCTTACTATGGCGGCATCAGGCGCTCATGTGCGCGCCGGCGCCGCCCAGTTCGCCGGCGACGGATGGGATCAGCGAGGAGACTTTCCTCCCTGATCCCCTCCGCCGCCTCCTTCTGCGAGATGATGTCCTCGCAGAAGGATGCGACCGCCATCCACTCCCTGTCACTGCCGACCATAGACCGTGCCACGGCTGGCAGCGACAGGTCTGCACCGATGACTGCGACGAGGTCCCGACGCTGCACCGCCCAAGCCGGACACGACTCAAGCGTATGCTGCGCCGTGTCTACGCCGCAGTCGCAGTGGTAGCAGACGGGACTCGGTTCCCTCCTAGCGACCTTGTGCAGGTAATGCCCGAAGCAACCGTGCCCGGACAGAACCTGCACCAGTCGGAAGGAAAGGGTCCCATACTGCAGCCCCACCCACTCCGACAGGATCGGCTGGAGCGCCTCCACGGTCCTGACACCGGCCCGTGGAGCCTCCAGCCGACCTGACCACCGGGCCATGATGGCCCTGCGGGCGGTCTCGCGCCACTCGCGGATGTGTTCAGGCTGAGGGGACCGCCGCTCTGCCCGAACTGCTGCCGCCCGCCGATACACTTCGGCGAGCACCTCCGCCTCCAAGTCCCACGGGGGGGTTCCGGCCAATGCGCACGCTGCGTCCGTGGACACAGTGCGGTAGCCGCGTATGGCTCTGACTGCCATTGCACGCTGCGGCCTCGCCAGCAGCTGCCTGCTCTGGGCGGTCAGAGACCCCGCCCACACCGGTGCGCCGTACAGCGCCATCGACCGGACTACCCCCGTGTATAGCCGACGACAGGTGAGGCTAGGCCCACCCAAGCCATAATGGCGTCGACCGTTGAACGCCCAGCACGAAAGCCATACTGGGCGTCCGACAGGTCGGGACCACCTCGTTTAGGTGCCGGACGATGCGGGTAGTGAGAATCCTCTCTAACAACTTCCCCACCTCGTCCAGCAGCACGATTGGCCTATAGGCCGCGACCGATTCCGGGGCCCTCCCCGGTTTCGGTAGGAGCACCAGCTTCCCCACTTTCCAGGTCTCAGGGAACCTTCCAGACGCCATGCAAGCATTGAATAGGCCTATTCAATGCTTGCATGGCGTCTGGAAGCCTGAGGCGGTCCCCCATGTGATCGAGGATCAGGGCCAGTACTCGGGCAGGAATTCCGTCCGGCCCGGGGGCGGTGTTCTTGGAGCGAACTCTGAGAACGGCCACCCCTAATTCCGCTTCCGTGACTTGCGGCACCTCTTCAACCTCCCGGACTACAGCCCTTGCAGGGAACATCGCCGGGGGCGTGTGCTCCGCCTGTGGTGGGAACAGACCCTCAATCACTTCTGTGAGGAAGCTGGGCTGAAGGGACTCGGTGAGAGGAGGACCCTGACCGCGGAGCCGATTCAGCACTGCGCGATAAGGGCGACCCCAGGGGTCACGATCAAGTCCCTCCAGCATCTCTCTTCTAAATAAATAAAAACCTAACCTAAGCTAACCTAACCTAGGTTAGGTTAGGTTAGGTTTTTATTTATTTTTTAACTTTTACCAATATGTGTCGTGAATTATTAATAATTACTACTAAAAGTAATAAATTTCGATCGATTATTCACATTTACCAAAACATGTGGTTATTATTAATAATTTTGTAAAAAATATTAATAATTTTCAATTAATCAGATTTACCGTAACATATACATAAAACTAATTATCAACTTAAAGGTAAGAAACACACAAAAAAACTAAATAGAAAACAAAAAATACCGTTGTTTTGACATCAAAATATGTCCCAATTACATCAAAAGCTATAGTCACCCTATTTTAGCCTAAGGTGTGATTTGAAATATTTTGGTCAATAGACGCAAGGAGTTCGGGGGCGGTAGGGTGAGCAATTATCCTCGAGTCTCCCTGATAGTACTACGTATTTACGATATTATCTGCAAGGAATATTTTAATTTAAGAGCCTCCCTCCGGATTTATGGTTTAATTTATACTGTTGGATACTAGATCTTGTATTTCGTTTATAGTTATACTCGTAGATCTCCGTGTCAAATCAAACAAAGGCTCGGTTTTCGCTCTTGCCAAAAATTTTGGCGTTTAGCAATCGTGTGTGCCGTCACCGAGCAATCACAACTGTCAGTTTGCGATCGCTGTTTCTTAGAGAATCAGCCGGCCTGTTTAATTAGATTTGACATTTGGAGATCTATAACTATAAACGTCAGATTGAAAATCGATACCGATTTTCAATTTGACAGCCGGATTTAGCTCCGAATTTCAATCTGATCTGACAGCCAGATTTTGCTCCGTTTTCGCGGTCGCTCAGTTTTCGCTCTTACGGAATACCCCTGCGTGTTGCGTTTCTTACTCAACTAAAATTATTATACACTAGCAGTGCGTCCCGACTTTGCACGGGTGGTCATTTATTCAGTATTTTTAAACTTTTTTTTTTACTGCAGCTTTCTATTGATAAAAGATTTTTGAAAATCGGTGCAGTAGTTTTTTCTTTAGTTCTTTAATGTACACAAGCAAAATACAGATAGTAGTTGCATAGGTATTATTAATACCTATGCAACTACTATCTGTATTTACATTATGTACAAAGGTGAGCTTAACTCAAAATTGAGTTCTCTTACAGCACTGAGTTCTTTTCATTACATACATACAAAAATACAAATCTTTTCTGTTTATAATAATACTAGCTGTAGCCCGCGGCTCCGCCCGCGTGGATGTCGGTTATCGCTGCAAAAAGTAGCCTATGTGTTATTCCAGACCATAATCTATCTGTGTGCCAAATTTCATCCAGATCCGTTCAGTAGTTTTTACGTGAAAGAGTAACAAACATCCATCCATTCTTGCAAACTTTCACATTTATAATATTAGTAAGGACTATAGATAAAACAAGGAAGGCGTACGTTAATATGATATAAACTAACAAATTAATATTTTGTTGGCGGTGTCTCCATCTAATTTGTGACATAAATAAAGGAAATCTGATTGGATAGCAGCTACTAATTTACTCCCTATCTAATCACATTAATGCGATCCGTAATCCGGCTGCTTACCGCGTTGATTGTGCTAATATCCTTTACTGATTTATTCATGGCCGTTAATCAAAGAGGCTATATTACTTTAGCAAAAACAAACTACAGTATACATTCTTATAACTTTCACAATTTGTACACATATTAATACTATAGTGGACAATGGGTCTAAATCGCGTAGCAGCAAGTTTAAGCATCGCCTTAATGACGAATTAGACCCGTGTGTAGAAGTCATTAGTGTTGTGTGTCGATGTACTAACAGTTCCGAACATTATAAAAACTACGACCAAATGAGGGTAGTTACTAAACCTCTCGCTTCGCAACGAAGTCGACGGCACCGCTCACCCGCACCAGTCAACCCGTGACCACGGTCGGTGCAATTCGACCGAAACGTCGGGTAACAAAAAGCTATGAAAACCTTAAAATATTACGCGATTTAGACTCCTTGTTCACTATAGTAATAAAACTATAGTATGATATTTAAATATGGATTTTTTTATCTATATCTTTCTGAAAAATTACTAGACCAATTTTAAAATTCCTTTCTCCAATAGAAAGGTACATTATCAGCAAACAACAAACGCAAATTAAATAAATGTCCACCCGTGCGAAGTTGGGACGGGCCGCTGCCTAATAAAGAAAGGCATCATACGGCTTTTGAAGAAACTTCACATAAGACCACAGCCAAATATCAAAACAAAGCCACAGTTCGCCACAGTCGGGTGCAGGCGTTTTTTTGTGGTGGATTTTACAATGTTTTCTGCATTCTAAATTTACTCATAATACAAAATCGTTTTGCAAGCATTCAATAGTTGGTAAAAGTAGCGGGCAACCGATGAACAAGGTCAGCTCAGGATCGAGTGTTTTAAAATATCCAGCAGTGGACGTCTGTTGGCTAAGATGGAATAGATATGTATATTTTTTAAACTATAGAGTAAAAAAACTATACAATGATTTAATTTTAATAATAAAATATTAAACATGTTTTACGTTATATTTCATCAAATATTTCACTTGAATCAAACTATCAAAATCAAATCAATCAGATCTTTAACTTTTGAAAAAGTTTAGCATCGAAGTATAATTTCGAATAAATTGCTTTTAATCTCATTACTTTAATAGCAATTAAAATCAAGGAAGTGCACCGAATTAAAGTTCTCGCTACAAAAGTTTTGATTAAAGATAGGAAACCTCGGCTTATTTGCCAAGTTTGAGTTGGAAGTTTAATAATTACACAGATTTTTTTCTTATAGAACTATGCAAACGTATATTTAGAATGAAATGAAGTAGCTTGGTCTGATTTCTATAAAACAATTTTTGATAGAACAGATGGTATATATGTATATGTATGTACATTAAAACGTCTCATAATATCACTGTTTCATGAGTTGCTTAAATTAAGCAAAAGAATCAGCTTCGTAGTCAATGCAAAGTCTCTGCCTATCATCATCATCATCATCATCATCTCAGCCTGATAATGTCCACTGCTGAACGTGGGCCGCCCTCATATATCATAATATATGTAGGTATGTCTCTGCCTATGAATAAAAAGAAATATTTTACTACTAGTTTCCACCGGCGCCTTCACCCGCACATACAGTCCCACGGAAACAGTGTTATATTCCAGGATAATCTATCTCTGTGTCAAATTTCATCCAAAACCATTTAGCCGTTTTTGCGTGTGTGACGTCCAAACTTTCGCATTTATTTTTATAGATTTTAGACGTTTAAAATAAATCGTTATGATTTATTACCAACTTTAGTCCGTGGCTGTTACAATAAAAGTTCCAACGAAGATTTTCTTTCGCAAAAACATAAAGCGATATCTGAAATAGCTTACAAAGCGTGGTAGGTACAACAAACAATAAAACTTCTATTTCCTTTCTCTACGCGCAATCAAAGAAAACAAAACCCAAACAAAGGATACTTCCGTAGATCATGTTTCAAAAGCGTACGTACATTTAGATAAGATCAACCAATAAAAACCATTGCTCACTCGATAAAACCCGTCGCGCTCTGAACTAGTGATAGCCACACGTGTGATACCGATTTGTTTGCGATCGGGCGCCGCTCATCGAAACCCGATTAGGGATTCCGGGATGATCCCGGTGATTCAGACGCGAATCCCGGCAAATGGGGCGATTAGGCAATCTACCCCGGTTTAAGCGCTTCAAACTCGAATCAGCGTGTGCAGGGAGCGTCAAGGCGTGGGATACGGCTCCTAGGGTTATCGAGCGTGGAAATTGTTTGGGACTAGACGAGCTTTGACTCACTAAAACGACAGTCTATTACCTTCTCTACTCGCTCTCTCTATCTATCGTATAGAAACCTTTATTATACTTGCAGTTTAACAATAGTTTACGATTTTGATGACGTAGACTGCTATAGTAATCAGTTTAATATCTATTTAACGTTTCAAATTACTTTGCAATACTACTGTACTTGTAAATAATTTTTATACTGCTAAAAACGCAAATACGGCCCACCCAATGATAACCAGTCGGCGTAGGCTGTGGACGCTTGGAACACCAGAGTTATATACCCAAAATTAAAAAAAAGTAAATTATTTTTTGTATAGTTACTGATCCTGAAATCTATGATATACTTAATAGTTTTTTTAATGTGTAAGCCTATAAGAAACAGATTTAGTTGAAATAAGCTGTAGCTATAAGAGCACCACTCATTACACTGTGTGAAGTTATTTGGTTATGGTGTTCTGTATGATTCACCTGGAACATAGAGAACAGCATCTGGTAAGGTCCTCCTTACTTAGGCGGGTAGCTTGCTCATTAATATATTATTATGTAGTTCCCTCTTCTTTAAAAAAACATACTTTATTTTTTAGGTACTGTTTTACACTTGTGAAGCTCACCACAAGGAGTCTATAGTTGCTTTAAATACTTCACAGCAAATGTAAAACTTATTCAATGATAGTCAAGATTGATGATGACAACGTAGTTATCCAACCGTGACGCCCGTGTGTATCAAGTGTTAAAGTTGAATTAATTCTAAATCCACTTGGGTTGTTTCTATCGATAGGTTAGAAAGCTTACAGAGAGATGTGGGTAATAGGTACCAATAATATCGTACAAGGCTAATGGCAGCTTATTAGTTTAAGTAGAGCCTGTAAACGTTAGGGTTATGTGATCCAAGTGAAAGGTTTTATTTGTTTGGAATTGTGGAGGAAAGTTAACTGTGTAGAGTTTGTAGCAAAGGATTGCGAAATCGTTTCGTTTTTTAAACTGATTATCATATATCACGTCATTTTGTAGCATCTGATAACGCTATCCGCTTCCACGCTTTTATACTTCTTATGTCGCAAATATGCAGTTTTCGAAGCTTATAGACGTTTTTTTTATACTACCAAGGGGCCCGCCTGATGTTAAGCAGTTACCGTAGCCTATAGACATTTGCAACACCAAGGGTATCACTCTTGCAATACTAAGGATATTACACAATAAAGTTTTAAATGCTTGCAACACCAGAATTTTGTATTATGAGTAAACCATGGAGTTCCTAAAACGGATGCTTAAAATAAGCACTGAAGACCTATATTCACGACTATTATTTGGCTATAGTTTTTGTAAGACGGCGCGGCGGTCCTCTCCTGGGCCGACCAGGGAGAGCATCGTCATGTAGCTTTGAAGAGACGTAGACGTTTTTGGAAACAGACCGAAAAGACCAGGGGTCTTACTATGACATGTTCTATATAGCTCCGTCCCTCTTTCTTGCTCGAACGACATACGTTTCATCCCGTAATAGTAAGCCCTCAGAACCTGAGAAAGACTCAAAGCATCAGCATATGAGGCTTGTTAAAGTCGACAGCTATGCTGAAATGCTTATTTCAAAGTCAAAGTCAAACTCATTTATTAATTTAAATCAAATTCATGACACTTATGAACGTCATTAAAACAAATGCCAGCATACTTTTTTCCTAAGGCCAATTCGCTGACTATGGTAGGGCCTCCAGAAGAATTGGCAAGAAACTCGGGCCACTCTTTTTAATCGCCAGAGTATAACATTTACAATTTAATATAGAATATCTTATTTCTATTCATATGAATAGCATAATGATGAATAACATTTCATAGACTAATTGTGCTAAAGCTTACTAATATAATCTGCTCGTATCTATTGATCTGAAATCCTCTATTACAAATGCTAATTCTATCAAAGCAGTCGTTAGTTGGTATATCTATGGTGAACTATACAATGCAGATCAGAAATACCTATAAAGCTTCCAATTTGGAATTACTGAATAATAATTGAGATGGACAGTGCCATCTATTAATTATGTATAATCATAAAATGACCGAAAAACAAAAGGGAAGGAAACGCGTTAAGGTAAATATACTATTAATCTAAACTTATATTAAACTATTTGATTTTGTGTTTTTTTTTTACGATTTATCTCAAAAACTATTGGACCTATTTTAAAAATTCTTCCACCATTAGAAAGCTACATTATCAGCGATGTGCCGTCACCGTGCGATCACAACTGTCAGTTTGCGATCGCTGTTTCTTAGAGAATCAGCCGGTCGGACGTGCCGCTAGTGACAATATAATATATATTATGTACATGATATATAATAGATACATGATCAAAACATAAGATATCCAAACAATTCGTCAGTATAGTTTTTGTATTTATTACTTAGTATCATAATAATGTAATGTTATTGTTTTAGTTTAGTTTCAACATTTCAATCAAATGCATCTACCAAGTTTTCTCTCTGCATCACTCAAAAGTTGACTGTAGAGAATGTTTTTTGCTATTAAGGCCGCCTTGTACACATTATTTTATGCTAAAGTTTTAAATAAATAAATGTATACTAACACTCAAATGAGTGTTACTTATTTTGCTTTGATATCCAATGGTTTTGTAATTCATTATATTATACACAGAGGGATTAATAACAGTATTTATAAATGCCTTTGAGCCTAAATAAACAGTTTATTTTAACAGATTTCGATATAGGTAGCCGCGTCCGAATGTGTTTGTTTGAACAGTTTAAAATATCAAAGGGGGTTTTATTTGTTTTTGGTAATGTTTGATGATACTATTTAGGGATATGGATGTAATATTATATTTATGGAATATATAGTAACCCCGCTTAGTAATTTTGAAACTTACCAAGCCGTGCGATATAATGCCGATGAGTGTTTTGGAGGATATATTATGAATAAGGGGATGTTAGTTTTATAGAATTTGTTTGTTTTATATTTCAACATTTAAAACTGACGTCACTCCAAGACGTATAAAGCGGTAAAATTTGAACTCCGGAGCAGAAACTCGGATAGCACAATTCGTATTTGAAATCCAAGAAACGCAAGTTCAAATCCTGCTCTGAGTTCAACGTTTACCAATATTTTTATTTTGTAAACGAACCGTACCGTGAGTGTCTACTCTACGTTTCGGCTGCGTATATCATTAGGTCCATTAAGAAATATAGATAGATTCTGTACTTGCAGCCTTAAACATAATATTCTAAAAATACAGAGTTCTAGAAACTGTATTCACCAGTAGAGAGTTTAGCCTTGTATTGTTATTTATCCTTTACAGCGAATAGAGATCACATACGAATTAAAGCTAACTGGGCACAAAGCACAAGGCTTAGCTAAAATCGTTCCGTGCGAGTGGGTCCTTACGAACCATTTATTTAGAATTGCTCGATGGCAGATACAATCAATTGAGTACTAGTTTGTTTGTGTAAACAGTGGATAATAAATCTCGTGTGCTTTATTGTCTGGCACCACTTTTAGAAAACTATTTTTTATACCAATTAAGTTTTTAAAATAGTTAAAATATATTAAAAACAATAGACGGCCTCATCACCAAAAGCAATGTCTTACAGCCAGTCTACTTATACTTATATTTATAATATTTTTATATACCTAACTATGGATATTATTTTTCCATTGTACTGTGTAAAAATGCGAAAGAAGAAAACATCTTGGTACGAATATGTTCATCCGTCTTCTATAGTAGACTCTAAAGCCGGGTCTCGACATTGAGAGGCTTCCTCGTGAGGCTGCTCATCTGGTATTAGGTGGCTCGCATTGAGCAGGTAGTCAGTCAGTCAACATTCAAATTGGCTTGCGAGGCAAACGCGTCTCCACATCAAAGTCTGCTTCGCGCAGCATTAATTGCGAGGAAGCCTTGTGATATTGATACCGCCTTATGAACTGACAGAATCTATACTAAGGTACAGTTTTTATGTTTGGGTGTAGTAGAAATCTCTGAAACTACTTTTTATTTCATTTTCATTTTATTTTTAAACAGACAACTCCCGCACTAGAAAACAAGCTCTGTGTTTCGGGGTTTACAAACATACAATTAACGGACACAAATTAGACCCAGACTCAGACCAACTCTTTGTGGGTCACACAAAATTTTGTCCCTGTGTGGGAATCGAACCCACAACCTCATGCACAGCAGGCACATACTGTACCCACTGGACCAGCAAGGCTGTCAAAATTGTTCTAATACTGCCACATTGTACCATGCGATCAAAGCTACGGGTGAAAGTTAGTTAAATATATATTAAGTATTTTGATACTTACATCCATACAATTATTAATGTTATTTGTTATCTTGACATCGACTTCCACTGTTTCGCCAACCTTCAACGCCGGCGGTAATGAGAAGTCTAGTTGTATAGGTCGGAAGACGTTGATGGTGCGAGGAGCAGAGAAGCGAAGACCGTGGTTGGAGAGGGATAGTGCCCAGAGCGACCAGCGGCCGGCTTCAGAAGGTGCTGCGATGGTCACACCGTCGGTTGAGAGCTGACTCCTGTTGAAGAAAAAACTATGTCTTAATTTCAATTAACTTTTTACCTACTGAATACCTTTGAAATCTTTAAATCATAGGAGTTTTTTGTTGACGTAAATAAATGTATTACGTCACCTCAAAAGAGCGTGATGCCTAATATCACACACTTTGCCGAATTAAGCTAAAGAACTGGATGTAAATAATAATTCGTATTCTTCCTATTCTTCAAAAAAGACAGCTCCCGCACTAGTGAACAAGCCTGTATTGCGGGGGACTTTACAAACATAGTTATTTAAGTGTGAGTTCAATCCCACCTAAACCGTACCAATGAAAATTTCACTTTGAGAAGTTAATATAATATGTTCTTATCTAATGATTTACCAGCTGCTAACATTGAAGGAAAACATCGTGAGGAAACCCACTTAGAAGAAATTCTTAAGACATGTTTGATTCACCAACCCGCATTAGGCCAGCGTGTGTGAATTAACGACTTCTTGATAGAGGAGAGGAGTCCCGTGCCCATCAGTGGGACATTATATGGATCCCTATTATTTTAATTTATTACATAGCATTTGATAACTAGGTACATAGTCTAAATATATAAGCTACAACATATTATTAGAGATTTTCCGATAACGATGCAAGGAATAACATGCCTCCCAAACCGCCTACAATATCAATTTTAGTTACAAAATATTGTACATTGTTTTAAGCTATATCAACCATGTTTGCATACTGCAACACGAAAGCTTTTCAATTTCATTACACTGAATTTATAACCGCCTGTTACAGGCTAGTGTATGTTAATTAAACTGAATAATGAAATGATTTTATCGGAAAACAATGTTACGTAACTAATTCGACATCGAACGCAAAAGCTGATTCACGCTAACACGAATTTTTGGTTTGTGTTCATGTTGATTATGCATCTGTTGCTATTGGTAATTTATTGACGGTTAATTAAGAATGTCATGTTGTGGATAACCTATGGTATGTGTTTAAACTAATAACTTTAAACAAACAATTTTTGTTTAAACATATGTAAGTAATGTATTTGATTCGATTAATGTATTCGATTTGACAAAATTGTATCGTTTCCGAGATAAAAAAGTATAATTCTGTACCTCTATTTAGTAGGAACATAACTATATTTTTAAAGAAAAAATTCTTTGGGCATGTTGAGCATTTTCTGGATGAACAAAAATCATTGAACGCGCGTCATTGTCTCAGAACGCTTTTCATATTCAAATTTTTTGGGTGAACATAAATCACGGAAATTTCATGTTGATTATGCATCTGTTGCTATTGGTAATTTATTGACGGTTAATTAAGAATGTCATGTTGTGGATAACCTATGGTATGTGTTTAAACTAATAACTTTAAACAAACAATTCTTATATAAACATATGTAAGTAATGTATTTGATTCGATTAATGTAATCGATTTGACAAAATTGTATCGTTTCCGAAATTAAAAAGTATAATTCTGTACCTCTATTTAGTAGGTACATAACTATATGTTTGAAGAAAAACTTCTTTGGGCATGTTGAGCACTTTCTGGATGAACAAAAATCATGGAACTCGCGTCATTGTCTCAGAACGCTTTTTCATATTCAAACTTTTTGGGTGAACATAAATCACGGAAATACTACAATTTTGTATTCACTAAGGTAAGATTTTGTTATTTTAAGTTATTCTACTTTGGTATATTGCACAACCGCAAGTGTTTTTAAACGGACGACGCGTTTTATAAAAAGCGGAATCGTCCAGATTTCTGCAAAATAATTTCGAAAACTTTTACAAATCTCAACATCTTAATATCTACAGAGGAAATCTTGTTAGAACAATATAATAAACAAAAGATTTAATCTAAGACAAACCTACTCAAAATTCAATACAAAACTATGTCTCATTTGTTATCGCACACAAACAGTAAGTGTTCTCTCCTCAGGGGATACAACAGGCAAATCTCGATGGAAGTTAAAATATCAGAGACAAGATCGCTTTGTCTTCAGTGACCCGGCGACCTAAGGCCCCGCAGTTTGTCTTACTGTCCACCATAACTTATAATGGCCTGTTATGATACATTTGACAGCGCGGCGTCCGCTATTTACTAGGGCTCAAGCACTAGAGCTATTGTAACTACGGTTTTATGCTAATATTATAAAGATAGAAAGTTAGTTTGTGTATTACGGAATTAGTCACATAGATATCTATGCGAATAGTGTGGGTGTGTTTAAAAGGCTGGTGTTTGCGCAACTGCTTCAAATTAGCGATCGGTAGTTGTTTATTACTAAAACAGTTGTACTACTCTCAAAATATACTTCCCTGATTCTTTTTATTTTTTAAATGTATTTGTTATAATTGTGGTAAACGGTGTGAATTGTTAATATTATATAGCTTCACACTACTTTATGTATTATTGTGATATTGTTTGTTTACCCCAATAAATGGAAAAAGCAAAAATATTAATTACATACTGCTAGATACAAATTCAATTAACTATGCGCTGATAAAACTAAACAAAACCTATACTTTATGTGTAAAAAAAATTAAACTGTTTATTTTTAATTATGACATTCCACAAATCTCAACTAAAAATCTTATATTTAAACATTTTAGGTATTTTTATATTGAAGAAAATGGGTAATACCACCTTAATAATTAGACGTTTTTTTTGTTTGATCGTGTTAATCTCTGAAACTAAGAGCCAAACTCGACGACAAGCCAAATAGCCGAAATAAACAGGAGGAAATCCAAATTAAAACTTAGGTATACCTATAAAAACTGAAACCCAAAATTAAACTAATGTAGAATTATTTTCGGCCTTTATTTTACTTGTTTTTCATGTTTCCTCATTAACACTGCACAATAATTACACGCAGTACAATCATGTTCCTTATTTTACAATGCAGCATTTATTTCAGTACATTTATCAGCAGTGTCGATTGTCGGCAATACGTCATCCCCACTCGCATAACTTTCGTCCAACACATGAATCAGTAAATTGGATTTGTGAGTTGACTTATTTATTACTTGACGATATGTTTTCTAGTTTCTTGTTATAGTTGTTTATACGTTTTCCCTATTGGGAAGAATAAGTTTAGTACTAGTATTATTTGTTAATACATTTTAGGGTTGCGTAGTTTCAGGACTACAGCATACATTTTAGTCTTAGCCTCGGTGATCTGCGGTTTAGTTGCATTATAGAAGCTAAATGCTGTGACCAAACATTCCACACCGTACACTTTTAAAACGCCAAACACGGTTATTGAGTCGATTTTCGGAAGCTTGACATAGCGACAAACACTACACTCCGCACATATTCGGATGCCGGTCGCATCGGAATTCGAATTTAGTTACTTATATAACGAAGTAATCTGCGACCAAACACAGAGATAAAATTTTGATTGCTGATCGCCGATGCTAAAAGTAGCATCGGTGATCAGTGTTGAAGTCCGAGTTCCTCAATAAAATCAAGCTTGAAGCTTAATTTTATTGAGGAACTCGGACTACAACACTAATCACTGAGGAAAAACTTGTCTTCTATTACTATAGGAGATAGGCATTATGGTATGAAATAATATCACCTCTATCAAGAGAGTTTAGCCCTTAATCCACACAGGCTGGCTTAGTGTGGGTTGGTGAATTAGACATTGAATTTCTAGACAGGTGGGTTTCCACACGATGATTCCTTCACCAATAGCAGCTGGGATTTTTTTTCTTTTCATACTACTTGGGTGGCAAATAAGGACACGGCTCGCATGATGTTAAGGAGTTTTCACAAAGTGAAGTTCACTTTGGTACTGCAATGGAATTGAACTCACATTTCATGTGTACAAGATATATAAACGCCTGAAATCATCGAAGCTGCACAATAACGCAACTCACTATAGCTTATACTGTAGTGTATGCATTGAACACCTTTTACGTAAAAACGTACTATATTATATACACAGAGCTGTGTAGGTTACACAACAGAAGGCAGGCAGTCGCATGAATGGCTCCCTGATTTCCTTTATCTAGTCCGTCTGGCACGTATGGTATGCAATAAGGTGCAACATTCTCAGGAGACTATGAATGCAAATAATCTTCAATTCTACGTGTTTGCACACGTATACAATACACATCTAGTGTTTGTTGACCTGTGGATATAGTCTCGCAAACCTTTTATTATCTATCTATGTCTATCTACGTAATTGAGCCCGGTATTTAGACTCGCCGTTTCTTACGTGGGAAAATCGAGATGCTAACACAACATCTCGAAAAGTCGAGATGTTGTGTTATTATCAGATTGATAAAATCACCTCAGTTTACCTGTAGTATAACTGTATGGCTTCGTCTAGTAACAGATATTTTAAAAAATAAGGGCGTTTTATCTTTCTTACCTCATTAATAATCAGTGGAATATTCAATTATGTTAAAAAGGTAAGAGAAAAGGTAATTAGAGATCAAATCATTTTAATATTTCTTAAAAGGATTATTATGTATTTAAGAGGTTCGCCGATTAGTGTTTCAAGTATCTTCTTAAATTTTATATGAAAAAGATAATTTATTCGCTAAAATACTTTTTTATAATATTAAAATTGTTTTCATAAAGTTAATAGTAGGTACGTTAAAATATTCATTTATTGTACTTGAATGAATAATTTATTAAAGTAAAAAAGTTTGTCAAAAACATTTTTTTTTATTCTACCAAGGTGGCAAAGAAGCATACGGCCCGCCTGATGGTAAGCAGTTACCGTAGCCTATGGACGTTTGAATCACCTGAGGTGAGGTTAAAACCCGTTTTTAATTTGCAGTTCTAAAGTGCATATGTACCTATATACTTGCAACATATTTGTTTTATATTTTCTTAATATTACCTACATATAAGGTTGAATTTGCAATGACTTTTTTATATACTTCTTGGGTATTTTCTTTTTTTTAATACTTTAAAAGGGCTGCCTAATGTTAAGCAGTTACCGCAGCCTATGGACGCTTGCAAACCAGAGGTATCACTTGCGTGTTACTGACCCATTTTTTTTCCCAGGGCTTTGCGATGGAATATCCCAGGGAAAGGAAAACGTTTCTTTCAAAACGCATCCCTAAATGAGCGGAGATCTGTCTCGACTTGAAAATAGTACTACAGCACACGCTGGCTTATTGCCGGTTGGTGAAATAGACATGTTTTTAGAATTTCTTCTAAGACGTGGTTTTCCTCACGATGTTTCCCTTCACCGTCAGCAGATGGTGAATCATATGATTAGTACATATAAAGTTCACAAAGTAAAATTTACATTGGTACTGCAACCCGGAATGGAACTCGCACCTCTTGCGTGCAAGTTGGTTACTTTACCACTCGGCCACCACCACCAAAGATTTAAAAAGGAAAGAATAAATTCATAGATCTCAACCCATAAACGTCCCACTGCTGAGCACGGGTCTCCTCCAAACATTTAGAGGGATATTAACCTACTATACCACGCTGGCCAGACGGGTTGGTATAGGGATTTGTTTCGAGTTTTCTCTCTCTTGCGGTGGATATTGTCTGCTAGACTTACTCCCTTAGTCGACTCTTACGACACCCTCGGGATGGAAGGGGTGGTGACATTTGTATTCTTAATCCAAGACAAAGGAAAGAATACTTACGTGTAATTAAAGCATTTCCACATCCACAATCTATCATGTGACGCCGGAGGTACGAGGTGAGCTGGTGCATGTGGCACGGGAGCAGTACGCTGACGGTACAGTACGCCACCACCACAGGCCCCTCCGCCAACAAATAATGAAACGCCAGCTGATACGAACTCCGGTCCTGGTTGTTCTTCATGTTCTGGTGTCCTAGGAACATAAATTGGTAATTAGATATTATGTTAAGTTGAAATCACACTGGATGATAGTGTCCCGGTGTCCTATGTGAGCGACAAACGCGATGTGACACTGCAAACGCAACAAATGCGATCAAATCAAGGACAGCCCTGCTCACGTTCTATGTGGTCGTCTGCGGCGAGACGCGGTTTAGCTTCGCGTCACGTTCGTCACTCACGTAGGACACCATCTAAGATAGTCCACAGCGTCTTTGTTTGTTTTACTACCATAATGACAAAAATAGCGTAAGGCCTGTTTAGCAGTTACTGTAAGCCTATCGAAGGTTGCAATATCAGTATTAGTGACTTGCACTTAGTTGACCCTAGATATTGTGACACCAGAGTTTTCAGATGAAGTATTATCGGAATAGGAAACCGGTTCTTTCAAAATGCATCCCTAAATGAGTTCTGGAGACCTGTACAGGAACACAACCTACACTACTGTGTGTTATTTTTGTTGTGGTCTTCTGCATGCTGGTCGCTTCTGCAGTCGGGCTTGCTCACTCATAATTATGTTGCCTTATCTACATAATTTGTGTTTTTAGACAAAAATAAAAAATATGAATAATAATGATGATAAATATATAAATTTACACAAAAAATAACATATACATCAATGTTAACTATAAAGTTACTCATTAAACACGATACCTTTGTATAATTCCTAAGAAATACACGCACAAATATAAGGAAAAAGTGTTACTCAAAAAAACTTTTGAAGTCGAAACGTCGCACGTCGGTGTGGATGTCTCAATAAAGACGGAAACTGCTCATACTCGCCCTACATTTAGACAGATGAAAAGGCAGCAAATATTTCCACTGAATTTCCTCCAACAAACCAGCTGAAAGATGAGTCGCGCGACATAATCCTTGCCGAAGCTATGAGAAAGAGAGAGAATGAACATACGGTGCTGAAGTTCTGAACGTGCCCGCGTATCTACACTATTCCTAAATCCACGTGATTTACAAAAATATCATAAGAAGGCAATTTAAAATAGAATCAGAATTTTTATATTTTACATTGAAAATAAGCTGAATCCTTGTTATTTTGTAGCCAATACTAGAAAAAGTTACTGATTGCATGTTTTTAACCAGATACAGTATCTTTCTAATCTAAAAGAGAAAGAAAGATTTGATTTTGTTTAACTCAAAAACTACTAGACCGATTTAAAAAGTATAATATAATATAAATTTTATTATTATTTAAATATAAATATTTTTTGATGAATTAATTAGTTTGCCGTATTTAGGTTTAGTTAGTTTAAATAAGTTTTTAGTATTCTAGTCTTTATATATATAGCATAGTCCTTTTCTGCAATAAATTAACTTTATAAAGAAAAAGTCTATCAACTTCACTCTGATGTTGATAATGATGTTTTGCTGTATTTTTACTCCAAGTAATCCGTCATGTCTCCGTGCCTGATATATTTCCGTATGTTTTCACACAGGAAGATGAATCGTGTGACGATAAATGATGTATTTCGCTTTGAACGCGCCGTTTGGTATTGTCACGATATTTGATTGACGTCCTTGTACGTACTGCGAATTGTTTGAGCGTTAACGGCATATTTTGACGGAATCGTATTAGTATGTAGGAACACCGTGATCAGAGCTATCGTTCCGCTCCATCATCAATAGCAGGTAGGCGTAGGTAATCGGGTAAGGAGAATTAAAATAGCACGTGGCGTACAAAATATAACCTCTATTCGTTAGAACAATAATTAGATACAATTATTATCTCGACACTGCACCGAACACGTAGCAGATCTTGCCGATGCGATCCGATTGGCGTCTCGATCCGTAATGACCGCCGCCGTCGGTCGCTCGCCACACTAGCGCTCGGTGTTGCGTCAGAGTGAATGACCATCAATTTACAAGTTTGACATAATCACAGTTGTCATTTTGACTTTTGACGTATTTTAATTGCCATTCACTCTAGAATAATCAAATGCGCCGTCACGGCCGGACTGACACTAGCACGTCCTCGTGCGGCCCCTCTCTCCATGGCTAATCAGTTAATCTGCAAAGACATAAAAATAAAACCGCTGGGATCAATTTAATTGCGCTCGTCCTATCCTGACATCGTAAGCATGAATTGTCGGTATCTTAGAATATTTCGAGACTCTTTCTCTTGCGAACACAAGCGTAAAGTGATAATGTTTGACCTCATGCAAACACACAGGCTCAAGCGTCCCTACGACCAGTCATCATCTCATATAATGACGTGGACCGGACAACCTTAAAACCTGACCTGTCATCATCTCATATGATGAAATAGCTAGATCCGTCCATCACAACCTCTTTAACCAGTCATCATCTCATATGACGACATGGTTCGGGTTGTCTATCGGGTCTCCTCTGACCAGTCATCATCTCATATGATGACATGGCTCGTGTATTTTGACGGTGTCTTTTTGAGTCTCACAATTCTTAACCCGAAGCACTTTTTAATCTGACTTTATTACTTACAGCTTAGAGTTCTTCCTGCTCTGAAGCAGAGAGAGTTGCAGAACTAGCAGTCAAAGTGTGCGAACTGTCGGTGTCACTATCGTCCTCATTTAATGGCACCGATTCACTCATTTGACCTTGATCCGCCGTCACGGCCTCCTCCTCCTCGTCACTCTCGATCAATGTAGTAACTACCTCTCTCAAGCCATTAAGACCCCCGGGTACTAAACGCAGATTTTCGTGCGCGTATTTGTATGTTCTGTTAGACCCATCTATGTTTTTTTAGTTCGTACCTATCATTTTCTAACACTTTAGTTATTAGAAATGGACCCTTGAATTTTTTGTGCAGTTTGGTCTGGTTACGCTCGTTGTTTTTTATAAAAACATACTCGCCTCTAGAGAAGGGCTTTACTGCGGCTTTACCACGGTTAAATCGTTCTACTTCTAATGACGCCGCTTTTGCAATGTTGTCAGAAGCACTACGTCTTATTGATTCTAAATCCGAGCGCGGTTCGGGTTCCGAAGTCGAACCTAACTTTGCCATACCTAACGACTGAGCTTTTATTCCGAACATAAGTTCCGTAGGTGTAAATCCACTAACCCTAGACCGCGTGCTATTCAGAGCCAATTGAACGTCGGGGAGTTCATCGCGCCAAGTTTTGTTGGGGTCATTTTCAATTATAGTGAGAATGCTTTTTAAGGTACGCATTACCCGTTCCACTTGGCCGTTTGCCCTGCTAGATCCCGTGGCAATGAGATGAAGTTCAATTGTGTGATCATTACAAAACTCCCTAAACTCAGCACCTGTGTAGCATCTACCTTGATCAGCTATGATTCGCTTAGGTGCTCCAAAAAGACAAACCGCTTTCTTTAGGGCTCTAACAGCGCATGTCGAATCTAGAGAACTGGTATACTCAAGTAGAGTGTATTTTGTGAAAGTGTCAATGATGACTGACGAATATTCTTTTCTATCACTTTTCCCACTGAGTTTGCCGGTAACGTCAATGTGTATGGTATGCCATGGAACGGCAACTTTTGGAATAGGGTGAAGCCTCACTTGGGTAGCACCTGACGGACCCTTTGAGGCCTTGCATACAATACAGGAGTCTATGAATTTGCGAACTAGTTTAGACATTTGTGGGAACCAATAGTGTTCGTAAAGTTTATTTAATGTTTTATCAGCGCCAAGGTGTTTGATCTCTGTGTGGACATGGTTAATTAGAGTCCATGTAAGGGAACGTGGTACGACGGGGAGCCAGTAGCTATTTTTGTTGCGCTCAATTTTTCTATAGAGTATTCCTTTTCGGACATCATATGTATGGGCAGTAGCCTCAGGGAGTTCATTGTTATTATGTTTACTGATTAAGTCCTGGATTTCATTGTCTCTTTTTTGCTCGACTATCAACCAGCCCTGATGAAGTTCTATAAATTGAACAGGCTTCATTCTTTTAGAGGTACCGACGTCGTCGTGGTACTTTGTTGGAGATTCAGGTAGTGGGTTTCTAGATAGGAAATCGGCATGTTCCATGCTGCTCCCTTGTTTGTGGACTATATCAAAGTCATAAGCTTGTAAGAAGGCCCACCATCGGTGAACTCGAGGTGTGAGATCAGTTTTAGACTTGGACGCTCTAAGAGAATTGCAGTCTGTGAAGACAGTGAAGCGCTGTCCATATAGATAATGCCTAAAATGCTCTACTGCTCTAACAACCGCTAGCGTTTCCAATTCGTACGAATGATAACGTGACTCAGTATCTGTAGTTCGACGGCTAAAGTAGGATATGACATGGGGTAGATTATTTCGCCTTTGAATTAGTATTGCACCGTAACCGTCTGAACTAGCGTCTGTATGGAGTTCAACTGGGGCTTTGGGATCAAAGATCGTTAAGACTGGTTCTGATGTTAATATCTTAACAATGATCTTGTGGATTTCGCTGTGTGCGTTCGTCCAAGTTATCGGGCCTTTTAATTTTGTTAAAGGATACAGGGGACCTACAAGACGCGTATAATTCGGAATAAAGCGCCTAAAATAAGATGCGAGACCTAAGAATTGGCGAACCTGGCTTGCAGTCCGAGGAGTGGGTGCGTCTGTCAGAGCTTGCACTTTCCTAGGGTTGGGGGTAACTTGTCCTGATTTAACTACATATCCTAGATAATCAACTTTATTTTTCATAAACCTACATTTGCGAATGTTCAGTGAGAAGCCTGCTTCGGATAAGGCTTTTAAGGTAAGATCTAACCGTTCTAATCCGTGTATGACGTCATCTGAATAACAAAGGACATCATCCATATAAGCTAACGCTACAGTATCTTTAAGAGAGCCTAAAGCCTTGTTAATGCATCTCTGATATACTGAAGCTGCATTCCGTAAGCCAAAAGGCATGGCCAGGAACTCATATTGCCCCTCGGGGGTAACAAAAGCGGTACGAGCGATGCTATCGCCCTTCGGATCAATTAAAATCTGATGGTAACCTGACGCCATGTCTAGAGAAGAGAAATAGCATGCACCGTGAAGTCGATCTATCTGCTCATCAATTATTGGTAACGGGTAATGTTCGGGACGGGTGTTTGCATTTAGTTCGCGATAATCTACACACATTCTATCAGAATTGTCTTTCTTTTTGACAAGTAGTATCGGGCTTGCAAATGGCGATGTGCTTTCCCGAATCACCCCTGCCTCTAGGAGTTGTCCTATCTTATCCCTGACTATCTCTTTTTCTGCAGGGGACAATCTATAGGGACGCCGTTGCACGGTTTTATTGGGGTCGATTGGGTCTATTCGCAAAAAACCCGTAGTGACGCGGCGAGTTGGTATGCCATCTATGAAAAATTCGCTATATCTTTGCAATAATTCAACAAGAGCTGCTTTGTTTTCCCCTTGTAGATCAGTATCGATACTACCGAAATCGTATTCACTCGATTTTTCTACAATACTAACCTCTTTACGCAAAGAAAATTGTATTTGATCATTACTAATTTCGACGTTGACACGCTTGTCTAAAATATCCCTACCTATAATTACGGGCTCACTAATAGCGGTATCGGGAACGACGTGAAATAATATTTCTAACGAAATGCCCTGGACGCTGATGGGGCTAAGAATCTGAGTGTCACACTTTACTACATTATTTTGCCCTATACCAGTAAGATATACCAAATCGTTACGAGTAGTACCCGGTAATCTGTTTGCCAAACTACAAGTCACTAATGAACAGGCGGATCCACTATCAAAAAGAAAAGAAACGAGCTCACCGGAGGATGTCGTCAAGGTGCCGGTCGCTGGTCTGCGTTGGCATAAATGGACCTCCTTGACCGCGGCCTGTTCGCCGCCACCCTTGCGATCTGGACACGCCGAAGCCACGTGCCCTTGCTGGCCGCAAACAAAGCAAGTGACCTGACGTGACTGGTTATGTGTTCTTGTAGATTGTTCAGGCGCCCTTGTTGTCGTCTTGATAGTAGGTTCTTCACGTCGTTTGCGACAATCCAAGGCTCTATGACCCGCGAGACCACATCGATGACACGTTCCCAAAAAGCGCGATTCATTGAAACGGGTTTTCTTCGCTTCTGTCTCGTTGATGTCTTGCCCATCGTGCTTCCGCTTTGAAGAAATGCCATTGAGAACCCGAAATAGTTGAGCTCTAGTAGATACATTGCAGTTGTGTAGCTCTCGACGTACAATGCTGTCCTTTTGGCATAACACCGAAGCCACAAACCCAGTGATGACGTCTTCTGACATTTCAGTTCGTGGAATGCGTTCTATTAAGGTCCAAAGGCGCGTCGCGGCGTCACTAGCAGTTTCTTTGGTACCGAGTTGAAATCTTAGTATTTCATCAAAATAATCCTGTGGTAACATTGGTTTTCCAAATTTTGCAACAAGTAATTCTTTTATCTGCGTCCATGTCAGCTGCGTGGTTTGTAACTTGGTTAGACACGTGGCAGCCCTTCCTCGTAAAGCGTGCGTAAGGGCCAATAAAAGTTCTGCACCGTCAAGCTTTCGACTATCCACGACTATTTCTGTTATTCTGCACCAACCTTCTATGTCCGCATCCGTTTCATCTGGATCAAATCGAACTAGTTGAGTTGTCACATTCTTCGCGGCTTGCGGAGATGCAGACGCCTCTAAAAGTCGAGATAGCAAAGCTTCCATGTTGCGTAATAGGTTATGCGACGATGTACCTTCGTTAACGTCGCTATTTTCTCCTAGTGGATGCCCTTCGCATCCCACTCCTGATGTAGGAACACCGTGATCAGAGCTATCGTTCCGCTCCATCATCAATAGCAGGTAGGCGTAGGTAATCGGGTAAGGAGAATTAAAATAGCACGTGGCGTACAAAATATAACCTCTATTCGTTAGAACAATAATTAGATACAATTATTATCTCGACACTGCACCGAACACGTAGCAGATCTTGCCGATGCGATCCGATTGGCGTCTCGATCCGTAATGACCGCCGCCGTCGGTCGCTCGCCACACTAGCGCTCGGTGTTGCGTCAGAGTGAATGACCATCAATTTACAAGTTTGACATAATCACAGTTGTCATTTTGACTTTTGACGTATTTTAATTGCCATTCACTCTAGAATAATCAAATGCGCCGTCAAGTAAATTGTAAGGTTATTTACTTCAAATGCACTAAGGCTTTGCATAACAAATGAATCTGTTGCGCAATACAAAACATGTCATCAGCCTATCGCAGTTCACTGCTAGACATAGGCCTCTCCAAGTGCACGCCACTTAGTATATTATATTATATTTGATAGTTTATTAATAAATATTAATAAACTACACCTAACACCACTAAAAACCAGGATCTCTATTATATTGACAGGGCCTGGATTTTTAGGAATAGGTCGTTTTTTTTTTTTATCCTACCAAGGTGACAAACAAGCATACGGCCTTCACCCTTTTTCCGACATCATCCCCTTCATCAGCAAGATTAATCTAATCAATAATCATTCCTTAAAATGAATGCTCAAAATTCGTCTATATAACTCAAAATATATAATGACGTGTGTACAATAAAAGAACCTCGATCAAAACCTTTTTTATTGAAAATTTCCGGTGACCCATATTAAACAATACATTTAACTTGTTGCACAAACTAATCGACATCCTGGTTGCGAACAGTTTCGTACACTATAACTTTAGTTTTCAATCGCAAACATCAGTTGGTTTTAATAATAACTTAGTTGCTTTATTGCTTAACAATAAGTTAAAACAATATGAGTTGGCCGCTATCGTAAAATCTGACGCTTCCTTCTTTGTTCGTTGTTAAGAGATGGAGCAAGTTAGAGGACTGTAGATATTTTTGAATATTATATTGATATTATGTGGATATAGCACAAGAAAAAAAAGCTAAGTTGATAATAAATGTCTTATAAGCACATTGACTGCCTTGGTGGTACAGTGGCCACAGTATGCGCCTGCTGTGCACGAGGTTGAGGGTTCGATTCCCACACAGGACAAAACTTTGTGTGACCCAAAAAGAGTTGTTCTGAGTCTGGGTATAATTTGTGTCCGTTAATTGTATGTTTGTAAAGTCCCCCGCGACACAGAGCTTGTTCTCTTGTGCTGGAGTTGTCTTTTTAAAATATAAATAGACATTGCACGTCATAATACTGGGTATTTATAGTAATTGTAGATAGCATTATTATTATATTGATGAAGTAATTAAACTGTAGATGCAAAAGCCAAGGCTTATGTTAAGCGACGTGCACTTAAAGCCCGCTAGGCACTATCACGTAGTCTGGTCGGAGGATCCTCCTTTTTCGTTGAAGGTGTGGGACAGCCTCCACAAGACTTGACTTCCACAGTAGTAGGTTGCAATAGGCTGATGATGACAAATTAAGCTCTTTGATTAGTAGTTTAGGCCTGAGTTTTTTGCTGAAGTGGACTGTTCTGTTTTGTTTGTATTTGGCTGTGATTAAAGTAAAATGAAAGCTGATGTAAGGAATGTAGCATCAATAAATAAAATAAAATAAATCTTAAACTGCAAAAATCTATTCACTGTAAAACATCCCTTTAATCCGCTCCTCATTTATAATTTACTCCGTAGAAAATCTACAAAATTAAATTGTCAGACAATTTACTCTCATTCATCACATAAAATTAAATTTCAGATTATTTCATTTCACGGCATACCGGATCTGCTGCTGGTTTGACGCGTGGGAATCAATTTAGAGACGCGCCAGGATTAACCGGTTTAAATCCAATTTCGTTCTTTATGGCATCTACAAGATATGCATCATAATTTGCATGATTGGAATGAGGATTGATGGAGGTGGCAATTTATTTTTCTCTGGCTTTTTCGTAACGTTGCCGAATAACAGGATTTATAGGATTGTTTTTGTATATTTTTTTCCTTTCATCAAAATAGTATACATAATAATATATTTATTCATAATAGGGGTCGCCCGCGACTTCGTCCGCGTGGTAATTTAAAATATTTTCCCCAATTTTTAACCGACTTCAAAAAGAAGAGGTTATCAATTCGTGTGTATTTTTTTTTTTTTTTTTTTTTTTTTAATGTTTGTAACCGCATAACTCCGTCATTTATGGACCGATTTGAAAAAATCTTTTTTTGTTTGACTGGAAATACTTCCAGTTTGGTCCCATTATCATCAAAAGAAAGTTCTGATGATGGGATCCATGAGGAATTGAGGGAACTCCTCAAAAGTTATAGGCAGACATATAGCAATTTCAACATTTTTAACAACTAATCAATCATTTGCATTTAGAAAGTGTAATTTGGTGAAGTAAAACTGATGAAGAAGACCACAGATGAACTGAACTTTTCAATAATAAGTATTTTACTGATGGCGATTAGATAAGTTTCGGTTATTGTTGCTAAGCAACTATTAATAAGAAATAATGACGTGAATGAATTGAGCGCGGATTGCACAGATTAAATATTGCTTTTAATAGCTACTTGACCTGTGTTCAGCCCGACGCTCAGTCGATTTTATTTGATTGTAACAAACAAATATTTGAAAATTTTACAACTTGCCGTCTCAGACTAATAGAATAAGATAGACGGAGCGTGTAGAACAAATCAGTGAAGCCACAAAGCGCTGTCAATGTCGTGTGACGTGGAAAACGATGTTGCCAGCAAATGAAATACTCCCAACAAAAGTTGAAACAAAACTGTTAACTCGTGATAATAATATGCAATATCAATATTAAAAATTATACTTCAAATTGTTTGTTTAAATAATGTTATTATTTATAATTATTTTACATTAATATTTCAAAATAAATAGGTAACAATAAACACTAACTACATGCTTTAATTTCTGACGAATAAAATAAATCTTTTTAAATATAACATCATACATCTTAGCATTATGTTACATTAAAAAAAGGTTTCTGTTAACAAACATATCAAGACAAAATACAATATTATATTAAAAAAACAAACATAAAATACAAAACATATTACTCGTAAAACAAAACTGGCAAAAATTGTATTTAAAAAAATGTATATATATATGGTGTATGCTTGTTTACTATCCAAGTAGTATAAAAAAAAATTAAATATTTAGCGGCAAGCGGTAAGAACAAATTTTGTTCATACCGCTCGCCGCCGCCGCTCACAGCCGTGGTTAGGATCTAAATACTTTTTTTGAAATAAATCATAAACCTAACATATCTACTTATTTTATGAATTTAAATGATCAATTATTATTATTATATTAATATTAATTGATCATCATCTGAATAACATAGAAAAACATTATCTAAGTACCTACCTAGGTACCTCTTAAAATCACTACAAAAATACGGAATTACTCGCTAAATGCAAACAACAATTTCTTTTTTTTTTCGCGTGGATCCCCAACTATCATTCAGATTTATTTTAAATAGTATATCGATAGACTGATTAATATTGTTTTATATTCCCACTAACACGTTGCAAAATATTTTAGGGAAAAAGATATGCTAAGAATGGCAACACTGTAGAACATGGTAGAGGTTTTGTGTTCCTAGTTTGTGTAACTAAAATATTTACGAAAACAATAAGAAATCTATAATGTTAAAATTATTTACCTATGGAAGGATACTCCAGAACTCTTTTTGAGATTTGCTGAAGTATTTTTACAACGTTTTACTACACAATACGGCATTATAATAATATTTTGTCAGAACGTGTTTAGACGTGCGTACTCACTAGCGGCTCAAATCGACTGCGCGCGAAAACGTATGACATTGCTATTTAGTATTGCTTTTGGCGGCTTCACGCGCGAGTTCTACACGCTCCGTCTATCTTATTCTATTAGTCTGAGCTTGCCGTACTGAAGTCGGTTTTTTTTTTGTTAAAATTATGTAACATTATCTCTCTACTAATCCGCTCCTATTGATCATAGCTTGATGTTATAAAGCCTTCCTGGATTCAACAAAAAAAGATTTCAAAAAATGGACTATTAAACAAAAAATATTTTTTCTAATCGAACCAGTACTTTCTGAGATTAGCGCGTTCAACCAAACAAACTCTTTATAGTACTTATAGCCTTATAGCCTTACAAATAAAAATCTGTTATATCACATTTATCGCATTCTTATACGAGGTATAGTTATACGAGTTATAAATTAAGAATAAGTCAAAAATATTTTTTAACGAATAAAGCAGGTATTACTTTCGTATAACTATTTATCCGTTATGTCAAATTGCACGATTTGGCAACAGCACCACCAAAGAGAAACTTCATAAAAAAACATATTTTGTCTATGACAACTGAATCTATTTGTCAACAAAACTTTTTTCGACAGTTTTTAATTTTTAAATCTCATTGAAATTTTCCATAACATGAAGATGTTCGTTTATAGTATGTGGCATGTAAATGTTATCGATTTTTTTAAAATCGATGACATTTACTTTAATATAGACTGCTGAGTCAAACCGTGAATGTCCACAGCATCTTCTTGCACTTGAAGAAACAAGGAACGAGTAGGTAGTTAAATTTGTGAAACTGATAGAACAGATTTAGTTACATGTGTGAATATCCAAATGTTTTTACCTGACGGGGACGTAACCCCATATCTCAAAGCAATCATCAATATTGTAGAATAGAAGATAATGCGGGTGGATTACCTTCTATTTTCCATATTGAGATATCTACCAAATAATTTATCCAAAAACATCACACCACTTTTAGAAAACCGATATTTTATTTGACTTATCTTGCAGCCTGTATCAAAACAATGACGTTATTTACTTGTTCTACTTCTTCTATTGCTTTTAAATCCATTTCTTGAAACTAAAAAAAATATAAAACACGTAAACAAGCCTGAAACGTGGTATTTTTATGATTATACTAGGTTTATACTAGGGTATGGGCGCGTATAACTTCGACATAACGATTGTATGGACAGAAGTGTCAACGCTATACTTGGTATAAGCTATACTTTGTTTATTTGTAGACATTTTGCTTATTCTCGAGTATAACTGTTATACCACGTTTATTTGTAAGGCTGTTATAGTTTGAAACGTATCCATTTTGATCCTTTTGATAAACTACTACGACAATAATCCACATTTTAGTATTTGATTCATTCTTTCCTCCTTAAATGACGTATAAAAATTGCACAACAAATTCCGCATCATCTCCTGACTCATTCCAGCATCCTGTTATTATAGCTGTGCAAGTGTTATTCGATCTCCCGGCAGTAATGAGTTTCCTATTCGCATCACTACGGCTGTCGATAGCATACACCGGGAAATTATAAGTTTTTCCGCACAACCCTATGAGACTATCGTTGCGTTGGAGGAAATTAAAAATGTTTTCAGATTTTTGCTGCATTGTTTTTTATTTAGTTAAACTGCTTTATTGTTTTGATTTAATATACATCGCATATTTATCTATATGATTAGTAAAAAACACTTTTTTGTAATTATTACATACTAGCTTTTGCTCGCGGTCTCGCCCACGTAGATGTCTGATGAATCGTTAGCCTAAACACAAAATGCGAAGCTCCTAATTTTGAAATTAACGGACTTTCATACAAACTTCCATCACCTATTTTGCCCCTTTGGATTTTTAAAAATAGTTTCTTAGCGGATGCCAAAGTCATTTTTTATTTTAATTTATTTTATTTTTAGTAACGGTTTTCTTTTATACTCGTATATACACAAAAGGAAGAAGATAATTCTTAAATATTACTTACTTTTTTTTACTTTTAAAAAAAGACAACTCCCGCACTAGAGAACAAGCTCTGTGTCACAGGGGACTTTACAAACATACAAATAACGGACACAAATTACACCCAGACTCAGACCAACTCTTAGTGGGTCACACAATTTTTTGTCCAGTATGGGAAGCGAACCCTCTAGCACAGCAGGTGCATACTGCCACTGGACCACCAAGGCAGTCATATTAATAAGTACTAAAGATATAGTTCTTGAGATTGTCTTTTTAAATTGTCTTATTAATATAACATTCAGTTTGTTGTTCCACCGAAGCTATTCTTTATAATTGATATTACACCTATGTTATAATGTAATTTGTTAGTTTTACTGAAATTTGTTACTTCGTAGCAAAATATGTTAAATTCCTTTACTAAAGTTTTGCAGAAATTGAATTGAGAAATACCTTGAGTAATTTGTATCTAAAACTAATTACGCAATGTATATTTAGTTCGGTAGTGACTGAGTTACTGCAAACATAATTATTACTTTCGAAATTGCAAAACAGCAAAACTTAATTAGGTTTAATGATATTGCTTGGTAATTTGTTTATTTTCATGAATTTCTAGGGGTAAATCTATACTAATATTATAAAGCTGTAAAGTTTGATTGGTTGAACGCGCTAATCTCAGAAAGTACTGGTTCGATTAGAAAAAATATTTTTTTGTTGAATAGTGTATTTATCCAGGAAGGCTATAGGCTTTATAACATCACGCTATGATCAATAGGAGTGGACCAGTTGTGAGATATGTTGCAAAATAGGGGAAAAATATTCCAAATAACCACGCGGACGAAGTCGCGGGTGACCCCTAGTATATTATAATATTCGTACATATATTTGTAGGACCTTATATTTTACTTTGATTGGTTAGCTTTAGCTGGTTTGTAGACCTAATAACTCATTTATCAGATCCAGGAATTCTTTTTAGCTGCAGTATTCTATCTTTTGAAAGTACTTTTCCAGTCTGTCATGAACCAAAAGAAATGTTTTCTTTTATATACTACTTGGGTGGCAAACAAGCATACGGCCCGCATGATGTTTAGCAGTTACCGTAGCCTATGGATGCCCGCAATACAAGAGGTATCACTTGCGTGGTGCCAACCCATTTTTTTACACTAGGACTTTAAGATGGGAGTATCCCTGGGATAGGAATATTTTGCTTTCAAAACGCATCCCTATATTAGCACTGGAGACCTGTACTCACACATAGGAATACAACTACACCGCTGTGTGTAGTTATTTGGTTGTGGTCTTCTGTAAGGTCCCAGTCGGCTTGCTCGCTAGAATGGTGCCCTACCTCTCTTTAAAAATAAATAAATGTTGCTACCTCTGTTAAAGTAATAAAATTTAAAAGATGAATGAAATCTTACGTCTGGTGAGGATCAAAGCGCGCATCAGGCGGCGCACGCGCTCCAATCAAACACATCGTGGAGTCAGGGGGCGCGAGGACTCGCAGCTGGAGAGCAGCTCTGGGGTACCACCAACGTCTTTCTTCTATAGCTATTGCAACCTGGTGGCAAGAAAGATAATTAATAGCCTAAGGAAATAAATAAGAATGTAAATCAGCGGCATTTCGGTCTCATCAGATTTTTTTTCATGTCAATGTCGAATATAATTTTGTAACTAACTATACTTTGAACTACAGGTCAATGTAATGTTTCTATAATATTACTAAGTAATTCAAGAAACATCTGATGATCGGGATGCCACTGATTACAAATTCAGATTTTTTTCTAAATTAACCATATCTTTTTCATTTTATCATTAGAAGACAAGAGGCTCGTGTCGGATAGCCGCTCCATCGGAAAATGAGAGTAATATTACACATTTTTTTTTTTACATAAATAATATAAACTTTTTTTAAAACACAATTCCCGCACTGGAGAACAAGCTCTGTGTCGCGGGGGACTTTAAGAACATACATTTGACTGCCTCGGTGGTCCAGTGGCTGCAGTATGCGCCTGCTGTGCACGAGGTTGTGGGTTCGATTCCCACACAGGACAAAACTTTGTGTGACCCACAAAGAATTGTTCTGAGTCTGGGTGTAATTTGTGTCCGTTAATTGTATGTTTGTAAAGTCCTCTGTGACACAGAGCTTGTTCTCCAGTGCGGGAATTGTGTTTTAAAAAAAGTTTATATTATTTATGTAAAAAAAAATATGTGTGCGCAAACACAGGTGCAACCTCTACTCCCTCACTCTCATTGTCCGATGGAGCGGCTATCCGACACGAGCCTCTTGTCTTCTAATGATAAAATGAAAAAGATATGGTTAATTTTGAAAATAATCTGAATTTGTAATCAGTGGCATCCCACCACCATGGGATTTGTATTTTATAAAGAAATTTCCTACACCGATGGCTACTCTACATCGTAATTAACTACCATAACCAAAGAAATCTTTGGTATATGATACATTACGTCAAAAACAAGCTTTATTAATAAACCCTCCAATATCTACCCTTCTTCAGATCGGTACAGATATACAGTCCGGGAATTCCAAGGCGTTTAATCAACGGGCCCTAATGAAAGGCAATTCGTTGTGTGTTAAAGGACGCAATTAAGAACGCCTGTAATTTCCACTGTAGCCCGGTATTATAGTGTGTATTGTACGTAATGAGTTGTATCTACTACGGTATATTGTACGTTTACGATGTACCTTATATTGATTACTACTAGAGGCTTGTTATTTTTTATAGAAATCAAAGAGTGAAAGTCTATGACTAAGGTTTAGTAGAGTAAACGTTTAATACGTGGGTCTAGAAAAAGTATTAATAAATACTTTTTATTGTCGGTTTATACCACACAGAATAGAAGATTCTTCTGTTCTAATCTTCTATCGGTTAAAGTTGAAACCACAAGCTAAATAGAAGATTTTTCCATACCTTAAAAAAGATTACCTGCCGTTATCCGATCATGATTTCGTCGTAAATATTTAAACACTTAAAATTAATAGTACTCTTGACCAATTTCGGCCACGGCGTAACTTAAAATTGACAGATGCATTCTTCATAATTTCACTCTCATAGTCCCATGGGATGGCATTCATAACTTTATGTGCTTTCGGAGGGGCCCTGCTGTTCTTTTTAGTAGGAAAAATGAGAATATTTTATACCAATCGTGGTGGACGATCCAAATGTTATTTTTATAATGTACGATACCTGTAAATTGACAGTGGTATGTAAAGTTTTTAACACACTGTGGGCAGGCCTCTAACAAGGTGGACCGACGGCGACGACCTAGTAAAGGTTGCAGACAACCGATGCACCTATCCAGAGCTGACCTTCAGCTCTGGATAGGTGAAAAGCTTGGGGAAGACTTATGTTACAGTGAACGTATTTTGACTGGGATGAATTGATATTAAGTTCAACTAAAATCATGTTCAGAAAATGTTTTAAGAAAAATCGAATCAACTCTTACGGTCATATTGGAAATTTTCAGACTGTTTCTGTGTTCACACAAGAGTCGTCTAAAAATGTCCCATGAAAGTAATAGAAAAGGATCCATTAAAGAATTTGTGATATAAAATCTTATATAAGTATTCCGAAGGGGACTATTACCGTTAATTAAAATTGAGATGGCTACTTCCTTCTGGACTTTTAATATTGTCTGTTTGGTAAAATAAATTCCGAGGTAAAATGAAGTCGCAAGGGGCGCTTGAGAATTTTCTTCTTTAAAAATTCCAGTTAATGAGTTCTGGAATCGATAAATTAATAAAGAAAAGGGGGTTCTGTAGGTTTTGTTATATACGAGTAGGTTGGCGGTGGACTTATTTATGGACGTTAGAGGACGTTGGGGTTAAATAGATGAATCGAGAGACCTCCGTATCTGTAGTGTCGTATAATAACAGATTTGACTACACGGTTGATTCAGTGGTCACTTCGCCATTTACCACTGCACGGCGTGTTGTGGGTTCAATTCCCACGAGGAACAAAAAATTGTGTAATCCATAAACGGTGGTCCCGATTCTTAATGTACTTTGTGTTTGCTAATTGTATGTTTGTAAAGTCCCCCACGACACAGGGCGCCCTTAGGGGTCTTTAGTGCGGGAGTTGTATATTTTAAAAAGAAAGAAAGAAAATTATGAAGGTAACTTCACTGCATCTGTGGTGGTACTTCACCGATTGTTGTGGTTTCGATTGCCATATGAGACAAATATGTATATTCGATCAATATGCTATTCTCTCCCCCAAACTTGAACTTGCCAATGAATTTAATCACTCTCTATAAATGTGCTGCTATAAATTTAATTTTTTCATCCCGCTGTGCAAAAGGTTTGCGTATAATTAAATTTTCCACCAAACAAAGGTTGGTTACTAACATGTCTGCCACAAACAGCAGTCTGTGACATGTCGCTTATAGAACATAATAGTGAACGACTGGCTACCCACAGAGCACAGTCATGTTGCGTACCACAGAGTGTGTAAAATATAGTAGGGGTGATTAATCTTACGTATGATGTATGTTTGTTACTCTTTCACGCAAAAACTACTTAACGGATCTAGATTAAATTTGGCATAGAGATAGATTATAGTCTGAAATAACACATAGTTTTTTCTTTTTCTTTTAAAAAGACAACTTCCGCTCTAGATAACAGGCTCTGTGTCGCGGGGGACTTTACAAACATACAATTAACGGACACAAATTACACCCAAACTCTGAACAACTCTTTGTGGGTCACACAAAGTGTTGTCTTGTGTGGGAATCGAACGCAACCTCGTGCCCAGCAGGCGCATACTGCGACCACTGGACCACCAAGGCAGTCACTATATATATATATATGTATATATAGTTTACTTTTTATTTTATCACGGAAAAAATCTCAGTTCTCGAGGGATTGTACGCACGGGCAAAGCCGCGGGTAGAAGCTAGTTGTTCTATATGTCACGTCACTTCATTTTCTATTTATATTACTTAGGTGGCAAACCAACACTCAGTTTATTCAGGGATGCGTTTTTGCAACTCACATTGGTATAATAACTATCTCCACCGTACCGAACCAGAACCAAATAACTGTAATTTGGCTGTGGTTCTGTACGTTGGAGATTCCTTTCTAGTCGAGCTTGCTCAACTCTACCTCTCTTATTACTCAATCTTTTTTTTACCCATATGCCTTGAACAACATAAAACCATTGATTGGTCTTACTCCTGCCTCTCTAGACAAGTGATATAAATAGTATTAGAATAGAATAAAAAAAAACAATATTTGAGATTGACATAAGTTAACGAATTATATATTGTAAACTATAATTTATGCCACTTGTCTAGAGGGGTGATCTCTCTCTCCGGTCGTGTTGGATTGTCGTCAAAAAATACATGGTTGCACATGGTTACACACACACTAAGAATCTTGTCCTGCGCAGTTGCCTAATCTCCATGGAGATTAGGCCATCCTGACCAAACTGGTCTTCTAGACTATAAACAATATGAGTTCACATTTTTATACTTTATTGTTGAAATTACTTGTGAATATTTTTCTTTCTGTATTTTTAACAAGAAATTTTAAAGTATATGAATATTAAATTACTCAAAACTTGTTAAGATAGAATTTTCTTTAACTAACAACTAATAAAATATGTAGCGTTTCAATTAGGGACTGTCTAGACATTTAGTTAGTCTCGTAAGAAAAGAAAAAGCAATTTATTTCGTAAGTTAATTTAAACAGCTGTACATAATTTGCGTTATTGTATTTATCATAATCTCGATATAATTAGAGGTCAGGTAAGAGATATCGCGTTTCTCTTGATAACGCAGTTCCTGCATTAGGAAACAAGCTCTGTGTCGTGGGATATTTTACAAAAATACAATTAATGGAAAAGTACACTTAGGCTCGGGGAAACCATTTATGGATTCCATAATTTTCACGCAGGAAGATAAAATCTAACAGTGCAATATTGTAAATGATGTAAATGATGTTTATTTAGTTAGCTAGGCGTCGCATGTCAAAGTGCTTTTTCTAATATTTTAATTATTTAAAAACTTTATTGCAAAATGTTACTTTTCTACTCGTTATGGAAAAGTTTGAAACCATCAAGGATGTGCGATGTGGTCATTAAAATATTGAAAGTTAGTATTGACTAGTAGGTATGTATTTAACTCTTCAACAGAAGTATGATACACACATATGAACACTTGATATCAGGTCATATTACTATGGCGCGTGGCGGTGGCGGCGAGATTTGATGAACATAGGCTGGCGAAAATCAATTATCGCTACGTCTCATCCCGCATCACCACGCTAGTGGAAAAGTAATGGTTTTATGTAATAAGTGGCGGCCAAATTGTCATATGGTAGGAGGGACTCGGCGTAAATACTAAGCATTTTTTGATAGAACCATTTTATCTAACGTTTTATAATATGTATTTTCCAAACTCATAAGTGCCTGTACCATGGTGTAAGAATGAATCTCTCTCTATATAGTGAGGATACTATTGCATTATCTTACTAATAATACAAACGCGAAACTTACAATATTTATATTTTATAGCCACTAGTAAATACCGCCTTAATACAATAGGTGCAATATTATTAAATTTATTCTCTCTCATTCTATCATCATCAGTAATTTGACATTCGAAAGAAGAGGTCAAAGCATGGTGTAACTATTCACTCGGTACCTACACCACGTTTATTAAAAAAGCGGCATCATTTTAAATTTTAGTTCTTTGTAACTGTGCAACTGAGGCAGTCGAAATTCAGCCTTTAATTAACAAAAAACGTGTTTTTTTTCTTTGCATTAAAAACACAAAGCAAAATAGTCAAATACGTTCAAAAATCGAACTAGAACGAGGTGGCGGCACCCAAAACCAACAGAGCACTAATTAAGTTGAGCAAACGCTGTTTCAATTTTACGCCAATTGACTGATCAAAGGTTCGTACACCCTGATTAATCATTATTATGAACCATGCAGGCTTATCGAGTGGTAATAATCGAGTACATAAACGCATTCAACTGAAAATTGGGTAAAAATATTTATAGCTAGTCTTCGTTTGTAATTATATCCAAATAAAAAACAAGTGCAACCTTAAAAAATAGCTTTTTAGCACTAATCTCGATAAAATAAGAAAAACTTTGAAAAAAATTGCATTAAAATCGGATCGTCCGTTTAAACACTCGATGCTATATGAAAATAACGGTGTCTTAATAATTTTTTCACAAAAGTTTTAGACAAAAGTAGCTTACCTCCTTATGCAGCAGTCGTACGTGGAAACTAGCCACGTCACTAACTGGCTCGCCGGCTTCCGTGACGTAATATACAAGCAGGGAGCTGACAGGCGCCATGTCCGCCGTCACAGGAAACCTGTCAAAGAAATACTTGGGTTTAATAATATGTAGTTATAGTGCTTTTAACCAAATCAGTCAGACTTATAGTCATATTAGTGCACTCTGTGGCTCAGTAGTCGATGTTTGTGACTGCTCATCACGAGATCATCAGGGTTCAATTTTGACAGTGTTTGTGTTTACACCTTCGTGCCTCAAAAAGTATGTAAAGCTGTTAGCCTGATCTCTCTTCGGTCATATCACATTGCCTTCCCATTGGACGATGAGAGTGAGGGTATAAAGAGTACACTTGTGTTAGCGCACACACTTGTATACTATAATATCTCCTGCGCAGATGGCTAATCTCCGTTGAGATTAGTCGCTGTGGCCAAAATCGGTCTGCACGACTATTATATTTACTAGCTAAAACACTCTGTCTTAACATAGGCAATACTAGTCTACAAGTGAGTAGGTACGCCAATCTATTTACTTATTATCATACGTCAATGGGAAGGTAATCCGATACAAACGTTTAGAAATCAGGCGTATGACATGTCCTAAAACTTAGCAGTTAGGGTTACCAACTAGTAAAAAATAAAATTGGTTACATTACAGACAAAAAAAAAATTGGACTTATGTGTAAACAAAAACAGCTGATATAATATATCACCAACACAGCAAGTAAAATCCAATTTTGTGTAGCAAAAACCAAAAATAAATAACACGAGTTATTCGCCAAACTAAGTAAATGTAATTTCAGCAGTTGTAAGAAAAGACAGTAAATCACAGCGTTCACCACAATGTGTTGAAGTAAAAAAAACTCAAAATTCAACATTACAGCAGTTTCTGGGTCAATAAAGTCCACCTGCTTGCCATATTTCATTACTTCCACGGACTTTTCTACAAAATTCTTGGAACTGTTTTTCTTGTTTATTTATGAAAGAGTATCTACTTACTGTAACTACTTATATTTAAAAAATGTTAGTAGCTATCTTACTAATATTATAAACGCAATAGTTTGTAAGTATGGATGGATGGATGTTTGTTACTCTTTCATGTAAAATCTACCCAATGGATCTGGATAAAATTTGCCACAGAGATAGATTATGGTCTGGAATAACACATAGGCTTATACTTTTTACAGCGATAACCGACATCCACGCGGGCGGAGCCGCGGGCAACAGCTAGTACAAAATAATGATGTGTGTGTATGACAGCTTTGTATGGCACAAGTTACTTAGTTATCACTTCTATCGAAAGTCCCCAGAGACTGCCCCGCATGTTTTTCCGTGCGGAATTATTTCAGTCCATTCGGTATTTATCTAAACCTAGATATTTAGAAAACCGAATGTGACAGGCCTCCGTCATAATCCAAGAGAGGCAGGGCACCATACTAGCGAGCAAGCCCGACTTGGGAAGGACCTCCACCTTACAGAAGACCACAGCCAAATGACTACACACAGTGGTGTAGTTGTGTTTCTGTGTATGAGTACAGGTCTTCAGCGCTCATTTAGGAATGCGTTTTGAAAGAAACGTATTCCTATCCCAGGGTTACTTCCATCTTAAAGCCCTGGTGTAAAAAAATGGGTTGGCAACACGCAAGTGATACCTCTGGTAATGCAAGTGTCTATAGGCTACGGATACTGCTTAACATCAGGCGGGCCGTATGCTTGTTTGCCACCCAAGTAGTATAAAAAAAAAACTGATTTTCTGTATTCTGTGCATATTATACACTAGTTATGATTATGTAGCCCATTAAAAGGTCAGATTATTATTCAATAAACGAACCCACATTGTCAAACACTTTTATCGACTTAGAAACGATTATGTAAGCAAAATAAATGTGGGGCTACGTGAACGGCGACTTGTCAGACCCAACGGCACAAATCGAAAAATTCGCCGACAATGCCAATATTTGTCGCTATAAATTGTTTTTACCTACACTGAAAATGTTTGAGATATTTGATCCTTCTCTTTAGTCATGATCTTCGGGATATACTTACTTGTAGTTAGTATCTTTTAATTATATTTTTCCTACTTTTTATATAGCGTTTTCAATCTGATTTATATTATTTTTTTAGATAGGAAAAAAGCGTGTCACCTTTGCCAACTTGTTAGTCTATTGATTCGTGACCCTGATTGCTTAGCCGAAAATTAATGGGTGAAATCTATTCCTATCTAGCCTATTTACAAATGTTTGTGTAAAAGTTTAAAAGTTATACGGGAACAGATGAACATACAGAACATACAGTCAGTTTGTGTGAAAGTTATACGGGAACAAATATACATACAGGTCAAAATCATAACCCTCCGTTTTGCTTCACCGTAGTCGGGTAATGAGTCCATTTTTAAATTCTGTATCTGATTGTAATTTATCTAAAATTATATTATCTGGCTAGGACAGTAAGCGTGTGTATCAGATAATTAGCGCATGTAAGATGTCCTAAGATATAATTATAATAATTAAGCTACGAATTCATTGACTAATCTTTTGCAGGCCTAATACTTCTACAACTTTTAATGTTCTCACTCGTCAAATATATTAAACACAAATCAAGGAATCTCACCGACAATACCAATATTTGTCGTTATAAATCTAAACCTGTTTTCCCAACACTAAAGCGTTCGAGTTGTTTGGTCTGCGATGTTTATTGGCCGATTGGTTTTATACGACGTCCATTTATAACATTGGTAGTTGACCTAAAAGCATTTAGGGCTAAGATTAACAAATTTATGTACTGTCTGACCTTTGAGTTTGGTGTTAGGGATCACTGAAATCCTATGAAATATTGCATAATTGTTTTTATACAGGAGTAGATGTTGCCTGCGAATCCGCCCGCGTGTATGTCATTTATCACGACAAAAAATACGCAGCTTAACTCATATATTATACTAATTGTAATTTATAGGTATTCCTCGTCACCGCAGTCGCAGTGATGGCAGTTGGAACTCGGTTCCTTCCTAGCGACCTTGTGCAGGTAATACCAAAAGCATGGCCGAGCAGAACCTGTACCAGTCGGAAGGAAAGGGTCCCGTACTGCCGCCTTGCCCGCTCTGACAAGATCGGCTGGAGCGCCTCTACAGTCCTGAAACCGTCCCGTGAAGTGGAGGCTTGATGGACTTGCACTTAAATGGTACCCTGCGTCTCTTACATCAATTTAATAAAACGTATAATGAATAGCTACGGATAACAAAAAATCCAAGCAAAATCATTTTTCCCAATTCAGCACCAAATTTATTACTCGTATTCTACAGGTTCTGAAGTTATTTTCAATTTAAAAATTCTATGAATCATGTTCATTGACAGACAACTTTTTTATCAAATGAAATGTTTAACAAATTCCACGTAGATTCACCTCCACAACTCTTTATTAAAACGGTTTTAATAAAAAATGAGTTAAATATCACGCTTTCAAAGAATTTATTAATCGACGTAAGCATTTTATATTTTCAATCCAAAAATATTTAATTTTATATTTATAAATTTGAAGTGCTTGTCCGTAATTTTAATTGTACAGAAATCGAACACGTAGGTACTATAAAAGCTTTTTTTTATACTACTTGGGTAGCAAACAAGTTTCGCCTGATTTTAAGCAGTTACCTTAGGCTATGGACGTTTGCAATACCAGAGATATCACTTGTTGCCGACCCATATCCCTGGGCTAACGAAACGTTTGCTTCAAAACGTAACACAGGGACACAACTGAACCACTGTATAGTGTATTCGGCTGTGGTCTTCTGTAAGGTGGAGGTCCGTCCCCAGTTGGGCTTGCTCGCTAGTATGGTGCCTTACCTCTCTTCTAAACAGCATTACTGCTTTTTCCACGGCCTACCCTTCAATGACATCTACGTTTCGCCACGGGAACAATTTTAGAGTCTACGCTGCTACTAAGAATTTACTTCCAGAACAAAATGATTGTTTCTCTGGTGCTACCAATCAGATTTGTAAAAATAAATTTGGATTTAAAGGCCCAACTTTTTAGGAAGGTTATATTTAGCACGACGCTTTGATTTATGTGGAATATAGCAGTAACAACAAACGTGGCACGAGACAAAATCCAAATTGTATTGTAGTATAGCAAGCGTCCACAGGCTACGGAAACTGCTTACCATCAGGCGTGCCGTATACTTGTTTGCCTATATGGTAATATAAAAAAAGTGAAACTGCTGGGAACAGATAGCATAGATCATATTGATCATACAAGCATGACAAGCAAGAATCAGACAATTTGTTTACGTATTCATTTTTGCTTTCATTTTTTTCAATACCCAGATGACAATTTAAATAAATTGAAATACATTTTAAAATGAAAGAGAACAATAAAAGCAATTTGTATTCGCTAATTGTCCGTTTGTTCTCTTATCGGAAAACAAGCATTTTTTTAATACGTCAGCATTGTTATTTGGGTGTTGGAACAAATTCCTGTTATCATGCACTTTTGTACCTGACATCAATCAATTAACGAACACAACGTTTAAAATCATCAATATTTTTTTTTACCAGCTAGGATTTAGGCTTATAGTTAAACATAATATACATATAATACTATGTCGAATAACATAAAATATCTTATATAGTATCTAATAACTTTAATAAATGCATAAATCATTTTAAATAGTCATTAGTTTTTGAATTCAAAGACTTAGATATAATGTTATTTTTTTAATTGCGGCCTTATCAGCATTCTAAAGCCATTATTATATAGGACACGTAAAGCACTGACGGTGCGCTGCGTATAGTTGGTCCACAGGCTGCACGTGTAGAATACTTGGCAGTAGGCTTTAAACAAAGTAATTTTGACAGGCCCACTACATCGTGCAAACCTGCAAGCCACCATGTAACATCGTATAAGTCTTCTTGAAAAAGCCTTCCGTACAACAATACATGCGCGTGGAGAGTTGAATTTTGTCAAAAAAATCTTTTTTTGAGTTTGTACAATAGTTTTTCCCTTCTACATTATGTTCCCTATCAGTCGTAATTTACTCCCTTTTATTAATATTCAAGCAATCTATCCGGTTTTCTTTAACCATTACAACGATAGTCTATAAAAGTAGGTATTCTTTGATAATATTACTCTTCAACATGCCCTTTACATATAAATACTTAGTATATAATAGTATTTTTGTTTTAATTGTTGTAAGAAATAAGAGTGTTATTTACGTCATCGGTTTTTTGTAGAAATTACTTTATACAAACTGTTAAAATTTTTCATGTTAAAAATGCAGTAGATACATAAAATTCAAAGAATGTCAAAGTCCTAAAAATTCTCTCGACTTTCTTGACTTGTTAAAACTTGAACAGAGATCAGGTAAGCTTGCCAGTAAAACTTTACTACTTTATTTTTCGTCATTTACTCTAAGTATACAGTCTCCAATAAAATTTTGCTGTCTTCAGCATAAAAAAATATTTTACCTTTTTTTTAATCACGGGATTCTTTTATTACAACATTGTTACTAACAATATTAGTTTTAATTACGTAAATACAGATATATTTATATTATTATTTAATAAGTATATTTATATTTTTTTTTATTTACCATGCAAATAATTAAAACTTTGTAATATTGATACAAATTAAATATTGGAGTCGACAAATGTTCACGCAAAATAAAAAAATCTTATGATTATCTGAATGTAAAACAGACGAATTTGTTTTCCGTCCGTTTTACATTCAGATAATCATGAGAAATTTTCAAGAAATTCGGGCTATTATTTTGAATAATGTTTGGAAGGGACCTAACTATAGTAAAATTTTGTAGTAAAATAGAAAAGGATGCAAAGGAATCATTATACAAATTGTGGCATGAATCAAGAGAGGCCTATGTCTAGCTGTGGACTGAAACGACTGACTGATTGATTGATTGTTACCGTTGACAGCGCTGCGTCCAGCCGGCTACCAAACATTTTGTCAGTCGGGCTTGCTCGCTTTTGGTGACCTACCTCTCTATTATTACTTTCCTTCATGAATACTTACTGTGCCGACTTTAACATGTACATCGTTTATTCAGTTTATATCTAAAAGCTTCGTTTTGCTGCTCGTATATTATATTCGTAAGATATAATAAGTACAAATAATCTCTAGCAATATATCAAACGAAATGTAATGTGACACAAAAAGTATTCATATATTTCTTCTTGTAAACAACTTGCTAGGCAATAAGTTTCATAATATTCTAGCTCGAAATGCCAACTATTAATGTTGTGCCTATAAATACTCGTATTAGCTTCAGCGAAGTAATACCCACGCGGGTCGATAAATTGGCTAGCTTGCCTTATAAGTTACCGTAGATAAACTTATTAAGACTGTGAATGCCAGAAACACACACAAAAATATTAAATTCTTTTGCGTTGTTACCTCTCTGCAAAATAAGTTTGCAGCCCAAACGAAGCTTCTTTGCTGCCAGTACGTACAGTATTATATCTCCAAAAAAAACCGTATCCATAAGCCATAACACAACACTATCCTGGCCAGATTGTGCAATTATGACTGCGGTCTTATATAAGGTAGAGACTCAACTTTACCTGCTAATGATACACTGCTACTTATACAAAATCTAACTTTTTATTTCTTTAACTAATATGTAGGGTCTGCTACGGTGCGGTTTTTTCCGCGTACGATCAGATTGAACTCCCTGTCGATGTTTTTCAGAGAGATCTCAGCATGTAAAGCCACCGTCACAGCAGGAAGACCCATTATTCATTTTCATTCACGTTATAAATCTGATATTATAATCTTTTAGAAATTTATTATGGTGGATAGGCGGCCACGTTTACGATGTGTATTTTTTGAGAGATTACTTGTACCTGTTTGCAGCTAGGCTTATATAATTATGTGTAGGCGTAAGCGTAGGCCGTCTGCAAGACAAGGTACTATTACAGACTTTAACTAGTATCTAGCATTACCTGTTAGTATAGGGAAGTATAGTCTTAACTATACTATGGTATATGTGTAAGTACTATAATATTCTTGTATCAGCGCATATTCCTCGATAACAGAAGTTCCTACTTCTGTCGTTGAATAATATGAGCACATCTAAGCAGTATATGTATATATAGTAGTCGGTAAACATCTTGAACAAAATTTGGCGTAGTTCACATAGTGATGCTACCCTTTTTAACCATTTTCTTGTACTTAATGTAAATAATACTGGCGCCTTTTACATAAATTATAATTATGTCAATCTTTTGCATTTTCTAATACTCAATTTATCTTGTTAATTTTGTTTAATAATCACTGATGAATCATGACAATAATTAAGTAAAGAAAGAAAGAAAGCATTTATTCGAACATACACAGGATAACAGATGGTAGACATAAGATGGACACATAATAGCAACACAAAAAACGTTTAGAACACAAAAAAGATATATATATATATATATATATAAAAATATCCTGTGTGATGTCAGAAAAGGTCCCAATCTCAGTAAATGAAGAGGAAAAGATTTCGATACTTTTTTTGTACTGGTGCTAAGTTCAAAACTTATAATTTCACGCCAAAGAATACTTCTGGGCTAAAACACAGTACATCAGTATCTATTGTATGATAACATACTTTTTCTTATAATTTAATAGTAGAATGTATTATCGTAATATTCTTTCCATAAATTTCTAATGGTAGATTAAGTTTTCCTTTCTTTTCATCGCTTTATCGCGTTTACCTCGCACAATGTCGCATACATGTTTATTCATTTGATGCTAATGTTCTTTAATGTGGCCTGAATAATGGTAATATACGGAGCTATTGAAATATTTCTAAAGGTTTTCTTACCTTTATAGACTACTTACCTATTTTTGTACTTAGAAAAAGGATTATTCAATCTCAAAATAAATTAATACTTTTAGGTTACAAAGGAACTCTTATGAACGTCATAGGATATTGTCTTGTGGGAGGTTAAATATTTCAAGTAAAAGCATCTCAATTCTTATTCTACTAAGGGTAAGTTATTTACAACAGTTAATCAATTTAGTTATTGGTAAACAATTTATGTACCATTTCAATCATAAGGATGGATTGGAATTTAATAGAAGGATGGAAGGAGACCATGAAATTCAGGTCACTTATAAGTAATTTATGGTAATGGAGATTTTAAATTGATGTCTATGATGAATATGATTAGCCAACCTGCATTAAGCCACCGCACCGTACCAGGGGGAAGAAATATTATTTAAAGGAGATCAGCCATATCTCTTGATGATACTTATGATATGGATTGCAATAATATTAGGACGAGGAGATAATTATACATCAATTAGGAGTTTTAATCTTTGTGTTCATAATCGCAAGGTTTAATCTGCCTAGCGGCGATTCGTCATCTTACGCTTCTTTTCTACTGAGATATAATATTCAATGGTTTTCAAGCTTCACATAATGTCAAACTTAAACAATCTATGCTGAACTCAACGTGGTGACGTTATTCAATGTTCGCTAACCAACGGAACTTAAGCTATTACCGGTTGGGTTACAAGGGCTGTCCGTTTAACTAAAATTAATGCCCAACTTACAACCCTTTATTGGTTCGTAAACAGGTATTTTGGGTCAATAGTTTAACAGTATTTTTGAACTTAACTTATCAGGCGAGCATATAAGTAAAGATAAAATTCCAGATTTAACGCTGATTGCTGAGTATTTTCAAAAAAAAAAATTAATGATACAATTTTTCTAGAGATTCCAGAAGTTCAGCACAAAAGTCTCGCTACAGTTTTCACTGCATTTTCGAGGCAATTCAATACGTTCTTAGATATTTAAATATATTTGAAAACGAATTGCACATAGCACTTAATATTTGTAAATAGATTGATTAAATGTCATGCTTTTTAAAAACTGATGGCTGCAAAAAATATATATTTTTTTTATTTATTAAACTTCATTTCAGGACTGGACCTGGATTTCAGGACCTGAGGCATTATCTAGCTATCAACCAAGGGTGATGCAAAGATATAATATATATTATTATATACTAGCGGCCCGTCCCGGCTTCGCACGGGTCAGTTCGAAGTTGATCAGACCAACAAAACACGTTGTTCCATAAAAACTTTGCAACCTCTATTCACCCTCTTCAATTAAAAAATCCTTTCTTAGTGCCGATCTACGTCACTTAATAAATATTTGTGCAAAAATTTCATAGTTCAAGACCCACCGGCTTCAGCTGTGCGTTGATCGGTCAGTCAGTTTCTGCTTTTATATCTATTTATAGATCTGATAATGGCGTATGACTACTGTGCAGAAGTTCCGGATTCGATCTCCATGTTGATTTTATTTCATTTTTTGATAATTATATAATAGGTAATGAAAATTTTCATGAATGTGACCTTGATGTTTTCAATGGTAATTTGAAGTCATATAAGAAATGTATTTATAACTAGCTGTTGCCCGCGCCTCCGCCCGCTTGGATGTCAGGTATCGCTGTAAAAAGTAGCCTATGTATTATTCCAGACTATAATCTATCTCAGTGCCAACTTTCATCCAGATCCGTTCAGTAGTTTTTACGTGAAAGAGTAACAAACATCCATCCATCCATACTTACAAACTCTCGCGTTTATTATATTAGTAGGAAGTAGGATTTATTTATTTATTAGCTTACTATATACCTACATGTCCGTGTTATGACGGATTAAGAATACAAATGTCACCACCGATAACAGCGATAAGCGATTTTACAGCGATAACCGACATCCACGCGAGCGGAGCCGCGTGCAACAGCTATTAGATAAATAAATATGACACGAGACATAAATAAACACGAGTGAATTCATGAACGAATACTAGTTTTTTTATATCAATCAATCAGCCTATCGCAGTCCACTGCTGGACATAGGCCTCTCCCAACACGCGCCACAGCACACGGTCCTCCGCCTTCCGCATCCAGTCCGTCCCAGCGACCTTTTTTAGGTCGTCGGTCCACCTAGCTGGGGGCCGCCCTACCTTACGCTTACCGAGTCGCTTTTTTTTATAACAGAGATATAATTCTTGGTGCGGGGCGGTGCGGCGACGCTCTGGGGTACAATACATCACCCGCCGTCGGCCGAGTTGGATTATTGCTGCTTTTTATCAGATCAACCGCTGCGTTGAATTCTTTCCATTTTTTGGTAACGAATGGTAGGCGGGAAATGGGAATGCTATGAAAAATTTATGTTACTGTAGTGATGTAATGGATGTGTGGAGGCTGTCACACACCTCCAACGAAAAGGGAGGATCCTCCGACCAGGCTAGGTGATCGTGCCTGGCGGGCCGCGGCCCAACGGTTAGTTGTTGGGCGTTGTATATATACTGAGTGTCTGTGTAAACTTCGATAGCGCGATTCAGCATCTCGAACATTTGTTCTGCGGTTGCGTGTTTCTCGGTATAGTGACATCTGTATTTTCTATGATAAACTTCGTTGCTTGTTGTAGCGTTATTCTATTGGCCTGATAGATGACGCTACAGATGCAACAAAACTTGACTTGTATTTTGTACCAATTAGGTAGCATACCTGCAAGCATTCTGTTGATAGTAAGCTTACCACTAAAGCCTTTAGACGCTAGCAATACTTGGGGCATCACTTGCGTGTTGCCGATTCAAATATTTGTAACACCAGAGTTTTGTGATGAAATATTTCAGGTTCAGAAAAAACACATGTCATGCGGGGCAGCCTTTGGGGACTGGCGATAGAAGTGAAAACTAAGTAACTTGTGAACTGTATCGTCGAGCTATAAGAGTATTATTTTTGAATATGGAAAGCGATCGGTGACGATGACGCGTGTTCAATGATTTTTGTTCACCCAAAAAGTTTGAATATGAAACGCGTTCGGTGACGATGAAGTAAGATGATTTTTGTTCATCCAAAAAGAGCTCAACGCACCTAAGTGGATTTCACTTCAGAAACATTTCTTAAAAATGCATCCCTAAATGTCTGTAGGCACGCCTAGGAACACAGCTACACCGCTGTAGGCTTGCTTCTATGTACGAGCATGTATATATATATATGTATATATCCATATATGTGTATGTATATCTATGTACATATGTATTGCTCCTATATGGTGTTCTATCTATAAGCATGACATTGACGTACAAAAAGCTTTCCATCCAAATAACAGCTTTTAAACATAATTTACAAAGCATTGTCGTACCAAAAGCCCACATACACCGACCCATAGCTGCATAGTCACAACGGCATAGTTCTGCTACAGTATAGGTTTTCAATTAATAAAGCTCAGTGTTCCCGAGCTAGAACGCAACAATCAATGTCATGTTGCTGGTATTCGCTTCGATACGCAACACGTCGGTTCGAGTTACCTAACAATTTGCTATTCTGTCGACAAATGAGCGGGTGCCATGCATATTGGATATACTAGAGTGCTTAATTGTTCTTTGGTTAGACTTGAATATAACGAATTGGAACTCTATTTGACTGCCTTGGTGGTCCAGTGGTCGCAGTATACGACTACTGTGCACGAGATTCTGGGTTCGATTCCCACACAGGACAAAACTTTGTATGACCCTCAAAGAGCTATTCTGGGTCAGGGTGTAATTTGTGTCCGTTAATTGTATGTTTGTAAAGTCCCCCGCAACACAGAGCTTGTTTTCTAGTGCGGGAGTTGTCTTTTTAAATAAAAAATATATATATTGATAAATTGATTTCAGAAAACCAAAAAATGGACGCTAATATGGTGCATTTCGATCTGAAGAATCAGAAGACTACATTACAATACAGTCAAATAACTACACAGCGGTGAAGTTCTGTTTTTTGTGTCAGGAGAAGTCTTCAGTCCCTCTACACAAGTGGCATAAACAATGGTCAAATAGAATCGAAATGAAAGCAAATGTATAGAATTTGACATAAGTGTACGACATGACGTCGTAAAGTTATGTCAAATCCCGTACGTTTACTTTCTATTCTATTCGATTTGACTACCGTTTATTCTACTTGTCTATAGGGGCTGCACTCATTTAGAGATAAGTTTTAACGAAACGTTTACTGACTCACATTAAATGTTGCAAAAAGTAAGCTTCAAGCCTAAAATAGGTTAGTTAGTTCGCCAATCTTTTTGTCGATCGGTGTGTGTACGTGTTAGAAGTTGCCAAATAAGAAACGTTCTATTTTTTTTTAATTTGGTTTGGGCTAAAAAGTAATAAAAGAGATAAGGAACCCTAGTTTCACTCCGCTTCTCTCTTTTTACTTTATATGTAAAATTATTATATGTATTCCTAACACGAGAATCTAAAAAAAAAACATTCTAGTCTTTTGTACATTCTATGAAGACCCTTAATTTTTATGTAAATTTGTTATATCTACATAATACTGGGGAAGCGTACATAACAAAATTGGTCGGTTGTCAGTGTGACCCGCGAGGCTCATTCATCAAAACAGTTATAATCTTGTTTCCATCCCAACACAGACACATTGAACGATATTTTTTATTCATTCATTCGTCGTTCGCTTTTATTTTGTATATCGCCAAAACATTCATTTATTTTCACGCGTTCTGAGTGCATTGTGTTGCGAATAATGTAAAACTTTTGTATAATATTATTATTTATTACTCCGTTCTGAAATAATAGAATTTGTTTTATTTTGTACTAGCTGTTGCCCGCGGCTCCGCCCACGTGAATGTCGGTTATCGCTGTAAAAAACCTATCTGTTATTCCAGACCATAATCTATCTCTGTGCCAAATTTCATTCAGATCCGTTCAGTAGTTTTTACGTGAAACAGTAACAAACATCTATCCATCTATCCATCTTACAAACTTTCGCTTTTATAATATTAGGTAGTAGTGGCTTATACCACCAGCTTATGGCATATAATATATTATTTTGATCCTACTAATAAGTCCACCCTAAGGTTGTGTGGACAGATTGCTCTTAGCGATAAGACCACCCATTGTGCCTAATTGTTTGTGTTGTATAATTATTTTTCTAGTTTAAGTACTTATGTAGTGTACAATATAGAATATTTTATCTATTAATATATAATTATACTAGCTGACCCAGCAAACGTTGTTTTGCTACTAAAATAGTAATAACGCTATTAAAAAATAGGGGTTGAGTTTAATCTGTAACCCGTACGGAGCTTAAGTCGAATATTATTTAAAAAATGTATGGTAGGTAAACCTACCTCTACCGTCTATCCTTTTAAAAAAAATTACATGATATTATTATGGATAGGTAATATTTATTAATGAATATGATTAAAACATTGCCAATTTTTAACTAATACATTTCACACCAAACAGTATTTTATTTCAAGAACGGCATCAATTGACAAAAAGACCGAATTACAATAAAACCTCCGGTCGCTACTTAATAAAAATAGGTCACCATTTAAATACTTTGCCCCGGCGATTCCCAAAATGCATATAAATCACGATGAATAAACGTCTTTCCAAGCTTGGACATTGCTTTTATTGTGTTTCTAATTCCATTACGGAGAAAACGCTGTGTTTAATACTCCAGATGCTTTCTTTTAAAAATGTTCAAGCAATTGGACATGGCGTTTAAACGGTTTGATACGGCGAAAAAAGAAATTTTATCCGTACTAGTATTATACATGCGAAAGTAATTCTGTTTGTTTGTATACATGTTAGTTTGTTTGTTACCTTTTTATGTCTAAACTGAACGCTGAACAGATCTTCATGAAATTTGAGACATCAATGGTATCCGCAGGAAGGACATATATACTTTTTAACGCGATAGCTGATATCCTCGTGGGTGGAGCCCTGGGCAACAGCTAGTTATCTATAAACGTGGTCATACTTAACATCAGCATTTTTAAGACACACTCTATTAAGAAAGCTAAGAAGGTTTGTAGGCCTTCCACACAGATTAGATTTTCTAATTAAGATTTTCTTTATACGCTGGCTTGATGCAGGTGTTATTATAATATACATGCCTTGGGTTTTTTCTAAGACATGTTTATAACATCCTTGCGATGTTACAAAATACAATATAAATTAAAACTTATTATTGTACTTATTTTCATCTCGACTAATAAAACGAGTAAGAACTAATGCGACAGTCAAAATATTAAAATCTGATATCAATGGACAGAGTTAGGGCTACAGCAGCCATACTACTTTTAGTATCGGCAAGCAAATCAGTCGCTTTTTAGAAGCTAAATCCTACCAAAATTCCACACTGCATACTTAAAAACACCGAACGTATCGATAAAGTCGCTTTTCGGAAGCACGACACAGCGATCGATCCCTATAATCCGCACACTTTCGGATGCCGGTCGACATCGATTTGGTTTATTGTTTCATATATTATATTAGGAAAAGATCCGCGACCGAACGCAGAGAGTTGCCAAAACGCGATGCAGCATCGATACAGTTGCAAAATCGCTAATCGCCGATGGTAAAAATAGCATGTCTGCTTTTTCTTCTTCTTAGCGTTTCGATGGCAAACATCATTAAATTTATATTATTGCGGCTCAAAATTCAGCTACATTGACTGCATTATCAGAGGCAGCTGCTTGAAGCTTGCGTCGAACAAAAACAAAAACTATGTCGTAACTAATTAAGTCTTTGTAGCCGTTACATAATTTAAACTGGCTTCATATTGCCTTTTACTGAATCTTTCTCGGCTTCATTTTATAGTGGTTTTCATTTATTAAACTTCTGTATTGTAAAAAATAGAGTCGGTTTTCATTCCTTTTAATAACAAATTATATTAAAATCGAATGTGTTATGCTGCGAATTATTTCTATCCACTAGGGTTCATTACGCATTGTGGCAAAAAAGCATATGGCTTGTCTGGTGGTGATAATAATATTACCATATACGAGAGTAAGGAACTTCACTTCAAAAATATCTTTAAGAAACTGAATACCTACTTGCGTTTTTATGCGTAGGTAAATATAAGTCTGCAGTGCTTTTGAGTTAAGAGATTAAAGGAAACGTTTTAAAAAATGTTTCCTTTAATGTAAACGATTTTTTAAAACACATTTTATCAACGCACCTCTCGCCACCGACAGGGAGTTCAACCTCATATCCTTGCACCTCAAACATGCCGTACCTACCGTAAGATTCCAGAGGAATTTCTTACCACATACGATAGTAGAGAGGCCAATTGTAAAAAAGTCGCTTATTTACGATTTTCGTAGGACTGAAAAGGTTTATAACGACAAGTGGTATCGTTGGAATCGCCATGGTCTGCTGATACTCAAACTGCTTGTTGTCGCTTTCTAAAGTGGTGGAGGGGGTAGCTATGACGTCATTTGTGACGTCACTCCTGGTTTTAGATTTTGTCGATTATTGCGGTAACTATTCATCCGATTTAAAAAATATGGGTATCAAATGACAGGTAATTAAATTTCTAACAAAACATGCAAAGCAACTTTTATGGTAGGTATTATATTTTTAAAGATATTTTAAAAAATGTAACTTTTTTGCCGTTTTTTTTCCGAACACGAAATGTTTGGTGCGCAATATACCTCATCAATATAAATATTAGACCAACACTTGGGCAGTAAAAAATTTGCTACATTATCGTAGTGTACAAAAAACTTTGAATTTTGTAAATTGCTGTAAAAACAACAAAATTATGACAAAATTAAACGCCGCCATGCCGGGCTCAAAGACGCGTGCCGGCGCGTTGTTTCAGCGTCAGTCGCTTACAAGCGATGATTTATGTACGTACATGCATTTGTCTAATCATTGCCATGTGTTAATGTAAATTTCAGTAATTCATGGATTTATGCAGTGAAGTTAGTTGATTTTATTTTTTTTATTAAAAATCTGAATTACTGACAAATCACGATAACCCTGGGAGAACAATTTGTAGATATGGTTAAAAAGCGAAATGGGTCTAGTTTTTTATTACGGTGTGGTTTTTAAAGAAAAGAACCACCACTCTTCTGGTCCATTTTTTTATACAACTACGGTGGCAAACAAGCGTAAGGTAAGCAGTTATCGTAACTACGGTGGCAAACAAGCGTAAGGTAAGCAGTTATCGTAGCTTAAGGGCGCTTGCAATGCGAAAGGTATCACTAGCGTGTTGCTGACCCAAAATTAAGCAGTGTTTCTGCAATTTCCCTGGCATAGGAAAACGTTCGATAAAACGATAGTACAGTAGACGAAACGATAGGAACACACCTACACCGCTGTGTGTAGTCATTTAGTTATGGTCTTCTGTAAGGTATAGGTCCTTCCCTAGTTGGGCTTGCTCACTAGTATAATGCTCTACTCCTCTTATCCATATCTTCCATACTTTAGACTAGGTTCATTCAACGATTACGGAATTAAAAAGCTTCTGAAAGACTTGAAATACGGGGCTCTCATTTTGAGCTAAGCCTTCATAAATTGAGAGTTTGAGCTAAGATATTTTTTTAAAAGCTTTACTACAACCACTGCCAACAACAAACTGCCAACTCGTCATTTGAAGGTTGAGGAGATTGATCCACAGTGTCGCTCAGCTTCTTACGGGTCATGGTAACTTTCGGAGCAAGTCATACTCATTTAAGCTAGTTGATTCGCCGAACTGTCAATGCTCAACACCTGGCTCCGATCAGGAGCAGTCTGATCGTCACATACTCTGGGAGTATAGTCTTTGGCATAATGATCGTACTATTATGTTGAACAGCTTACATGTATCGTCTGGAGTGGCCTACTATGGGAATTTAGTCTCATCTGGAGGGAATTTCCGTGCATTTAAACGTTTCTGCCATACATATTATAGCAATCAAACTTAGCTCCCATAGGTCCCGTAGTTTAAGGTCCTCCGTGGAGGGAAGTGGAAACTTTTCTTTCTAACTCCTCCTATTTACTTCTGATTAAATTCGTTGCGGGGTCCAAGACAAAGTTTAGTTGTCGACGGGACGCACGAGTGTCAAAACTCGGTGTATCAGTTGGTTACTCCGCTGTTTATCCTGGCTCACAGGAGTCACAGCGGTGGGCATGTGGGTGGGATTGTCCCGAAAATCCGTCATTTATATATGGTTTTCTAGGCATTAAAAGTAATTGTGGACTTACCAAAGCTAAACATTTACAACACGTAGGTACCTAGACTTCATCAACCGACTTTTTTAAGGTCTAGTTAATATTTAGTGTGCCCCATTGATAACAGATACATCACCATAATATTTGCTTGTTCAATGACAGGATAAAGTCGCTTGTGGCTTCGAATTCATGAAATAAAGGCTTTTTCATTAAATTCAAAAATGTTCAAAAAAGTCAAAAGCTAATCTTTGTCTCCTACATATAAATTTGTGAATAATTATAATTCGCGGTAGTTTAGGTTAAGTTACTTTCATTTTAATAACTATTCATATAATAAAATTGTATTGTATAGTTATATTAGCCAATATATTCGTGAATTCAGTGAATACCTGTTGGTGTTTAAGCACAAGATACCCTACCCTAGTCGACACTTTTTCGATGTTCTTGGCGTTACTTGCTTATCTAAAGAGCATACGGATCCCGCCTGATGGTAAGGAGTTGTTTATGATGGACTTGTGGACGATAGACTCGATATCACCAAGGGACAGTTGTCCTCCCGGTAGTAGAACAAGATTCAAGTAGTATCGAGTCCTGCTCAAGGACTTCAGATAGTCCAACTATATTTTAATCTAGTTTTTCTCCCAACTCATCTTTTTTTTCAGATCACAACGTGCGTGCATTGTATATCACTAGGGCCAGTCCTTGTTGGGGATGGTAGCCGGTTCTCTGTCGAGGATTTTTAATATTCCCTGCCCTGCCGTACCCTTGATCACTACCGTAGCTAGGATTAGCGGGGCTATCGGTGACTAGAGCTATGGAATGGTGGTATTCTAACACGCCGGCACCGCGAAGCTAGTATGTTATGTACAAATGATAGTTGTTAAGTTTGTAATAAAATAAATGTTTCGATAAAGGACCGAAAAGGCTCAATAAGTAAAAACAAAACAGATCACAATTGGTTGCGGTAACTGAAAAACATTCACATCGCGACATTCATGTTATTGGTTTAATTAAAACACAGAAAGACCACATAGCGAATTTCATAGGTATATTATCTTGAATATTATTATTGTATATGACCACAACGCGATATGGCAACATAGAAAACCTATAATGTCTTATAGTCGATGCAACCTTTTCACGACAGAGTTAGAGCGTAAATGAACACACAATTATTTTTGTCGCTCAATGAGCGTTTTCGGTCGGTTACGTACCTAAATGATTTAAATACATATTTTTAGCATTTTTGCTATAAGCTCTTTTCACAACACTTGCATGGATTTTATTATTATCTTTGCACAATCTAAGATTGACTGGTAGAAAATGTTATTGACATTAAGTTTGCCTATGTACCTGTGTTGTTTTTTAATACATAAAATAAAATCAACTAATTTTCAATACATAAATCCATGACTTACTGAAATTTACATTAACATAGGCAATGATTTGGCAAATGTACGTAAGTACATCATCATCAGAATCATCGCTTGTAAGCGTCTGACGCTGAAACAACTCGCCGGCTCGCGTCTTTCCGCTGGGCATGGCGGCGTTTAATTTCGTCATAATTTTGTTGTTTTTACAGCAATTTACAAAATTCAAAGTTTATTGTATACTTCGATAATATAGCTATTTTTTTTACTGACCAAGTGTTGGTCTAATATTTATATTAATTAGGTTTATTGCGCACCAAACATTTTATGTTCAGAAAAAAAACGGCATTTTTGCCGTTTTTTATAAAATATCTTTAAAAATATAATACCTACAATAAAAGTTGCTTTGCATGTTTTGTTAGAAATTTAATGATCTGTCATTTGATACCCATATTGTTTAAATCGGATGAATAGTTACCGCAATAATCGACAAAATCTAAAACCAGGAGTGACGTCACAAATGACGTCATAGCTACCCCCTCCACCACTTTAGAAAGCGACAACAAGCAGTTTAAGTATCAGCAGACCATGCCGATTCGAACGATACCACTTGTCGCTATAAACCTTTTCAGTCCTACGAAAACTTTTTTTTAATGCATTGGCCTCTCTACTACGATTAGGCTGTGGAATGAGCTCCCTGCCGAGGTTTTCTCAAGAGCCTATAGCATGGGGTTCTTCAAGAATGGAGTTATAAGGTTGTTAAAGGGTCGGCAACGCGTGAGTGACACCCCTGGTGTTGCAAACGTCCATAGGCTACGGTAACTGCTTACCATCAGGCTGAACGCTTGTTTGCCACCAAAAAAAAAACAATGTTTTTTATCCCTCATACCACAAAATATTGGTGTAGACTGTAGAATCGAAAAAATAGAATCCGAAACATGCGTTTATGCTTTTGGTATTGCAAGCGTCCATAGGCTATATTGTCTGTAGTAGATACAGATGGACCTATGGGCCTATGGACATCAGGTGAGTTACCGTAATGATAGTAAAAGGCTACTGACTCACTCACTGGACTTTTAATTATACATTTAAATATTAATTACCTACAGGCACAAAATTTTGAATTTGATTGAAAGACCTTAATATGTTTCAAAGTGGTTTTAATAAATTATTTATCTTTTTTTCCTTTATTAAATTCTTCATTGATAAACCTCATTAGTTTTAATTAATTAAACTTCATCACTTTTCTTTTAACGATGGCAACCATTACGATTTTAATGGTTTTTTTCAGTGGCTAATTATCGGGAGCCACGCAAATTAAATGTTTATGGTTAAATTATGGCACCCTGGGTTTGGTAGGTAATTACTGTTGGTGGACTAACTGTTATGATAATTGCTTGAAATAAAAACGTTTTATTAGAAGCCGGGTATTAAAAGACCCTCAACAAAACTGTAGTTCTTGAAGTGCTCATTTAGGGATGCGTTTTCTATCTCAGGAATATTCCATCTTAAAATGCTGATTTTAAAAGTTTTTTGGGTCAACCAGGCAACTCGCGAATATCTGATCTTATAAAACTGCGATAACTGCTTATCACCAGGTAGGCTATATGCTTTTTTACCATGCAAGTAGGTAGTAAAAAAGAAAGGTTGTTTTAAGACCCGCATAACACAGGGCTATTTTCTTAAAGCAAATGAGAATCTTGAAATCAATGAGGCTTGAGTCTATAATATATATTTATCATACCAAAATTATTAATGAGAAAGTTTGGATAGTTGAATAAAGGGATGGTTGGATGTAAGTTTGTTCCTTAATCACACCGGAACGACTAAATGGATCTGGATGAAATTAGACACAGAGAAAGAGAGGTAAGGCACTAGACTAGCGAGCAAGCCCGACTAGCAAGGACCTCCACCGCGGTGTAGTTGTGTTCCTGTGTGTGAATACAGGTCTCCAGCGCTCATTTAGGAATGCATTTTGAAAGTAACGTAGGTATTTCTATCCCAGGGATACTCCATCTTAAAGATCTGGTGTAAAAAAAATGCGTTGGCAACACGCAAGTGATACCTCTGATATTGCAAGCGTCCATAGGCTACGGTAACTGCTTAACATCAGGCTGCCATATGCTTGTTTGCCACCCAAGTAGTATAAAAAAAAGATTATAGTCTGGAATAGCATATAGGCTACTTTTAATCACAGGAATAATCACTGTTTCTGTAGGATTGAACAAGCGGGCGCAAGCTAGTATAATACTATGTTTAAGTACAACACGCATTATCATAAAGTCTGTCAATTCATGCTATAACCTTAGCTTATTAATCATGGCTGTGTATAAAACCCGCTGCTCATCAAACTAAAGCCTACCTACATTTATGAGTTAGATGATGATCTATGTTTATCGGCGGTATTCCCATTAGCTGGCTTATGGATGTTGGCCAAAATATTGGCGTAGGTACTACTTACTAGTAATGACCTATTTGGTTAAGTGTAGATTGCAGCAATGCAGAGGATGTTTTTCTTTTAAATATTTAACAGTATACACGCTTAACAATAATAAACATTCTTCTTTATTCTCTTAAAGCATCTTGATTTAAAAAAAAAATATTGCTATAAAATGTATAACAACTTAACTTAATTTAAGAGAGGTAGGGCACCATACTAGCGAGCAAGCCCGACTGGGGAAGGACCTCCACCTTACAGAAGACCACAGCCAAATGACTACACACAGCGGTGTAGTTGTGTTCCTGTGTGTGAGTACAGGTCTCCAGCGCTCATTTAGGAATGCGTTTTGAAAGAAACGTATTCCTATCCCAGGGTTACTTCCATCTTAAAGCCCTGGTGTAAAAAAAATGGGTTGGCAACACGCAAGTGTTACCTCTGGTAATGCAAGCGTCTATAGGCTACGGATACTACTTAACATCAGGCGGGCCGTATGCTTGTTTGCCAACCAAGTAGTATAAAAAAAAAAAAAAAAAACTGTTTTGCGTAGTGTTTTCACTTCTGTCGGCACTCCCGGAGTGCAATTTTTTCTTTTTTTTTCATCTTCTTTCTATTCGATACTAACAAAAATAGAGCCAGTTTTATAAGATCCCTTCCATGGAAGCAAGATATGACATTTCAAACGCTCTGAAACTGAAATATGTAAATGCAACTCGTTTTGTAAAACGATTTGATTTCAATTAAAAGTGTAGCCCACACCACCATATATGTAGCTAGGTACAGTATACATGTAACCTGGTTAGGTTCAAGCGGTAAATAAAGTTACGACTAAACTGTAACGTAGTTAAAACTAGCTCGGTGAAAATATAGCGAAAAAGTTGAAATTTAATTATGTTGGGATATAATTTGCATATTCTAGATGAAGTAAGAATGAGAGAATTATTTTCCTGTCTAACATCTGGATGCAAAAAGCTAAGGATTTATTTATTTTTTCTGTTAAAAAGACAACTCCCGCACTTAAGAACAAGCTCTGTGTCGCGGGGGGCTTACAAACATACAATTAACGGACACAAATTACACCCAGACTCAAGAACAACTCTTTGTGGCTCACACAAAGTTTTGTCCTGTGTGGGAATCGAAGCCACAACCTCGTGCACAGCAGGCGCATACAGCGGCCACTGGACCACGAAGGCAGGCAAACATTGTTTATTATTAAAGACAAAAGCAGTGAATACTATAATATCCTTATCCTTACTAATATTATAAATTTGAAAGTTTGTGAGTATACAAGATACAAGATCATTTTATTTGTCCCAAACATGAGTATACATACACAGGGCATGCAAGATGTTACACATAATATTATTAGTATGGATGGATGGATGGATGTTTGTTACTCTTTCACGTAAAAACTACTGAACGGATCTGGATGAAATTTGGAACAGAGATAGATTATGGTCTGGAATAACACATAGGTTTTTTAAAGCGATAACCGACAACAACAGGCAACAGCTAGTAGGTAATATATATCAGATGTACCAACTTATAAAACTAAGCTTTTCCCCAAAAAATAACTCCTTTAAGCCCGTCAGATATGTCTATATTATTATCGAAAAAACCTCTAAGGTGAACACGTATTAGCACGCACCGAACGTGCCGCTCGAGAAGGATTTGCCAAAGCCGTAATCCTCACTTTACACGCCGAGAGCTACGATGGAGATTGACATTTATGACAAATCAAATTACGATGAACAGAGGAGGGTCTGTCCGCAATGCATCGATCGCGTGGGATTTTTGAACGTATTCCGACTTTTATCGAACTACTTATATATTCCTATAATACCTACGTTTTTTTTTTGTATTAGGATACAGCAGGTCTGCCAAACCTTTCAGTTTAATGTCAGTCCAGTCTTCTTCGAAGGAATCCAGGCCAAAAGTTCTTATTTATATAAAAAGACAACTCCCGCACTAGAAAACAAGCTCTGTGTCGCGGGGGACTTTACAAACATACAATTAACGGACACAAATTACGCCTATACTCAGAACAACTCTTTGTAGGTCACACAAAGTCCTATGTGGGAATCGAGCCCACAACCTCGTGCACAGAAAGCGCATACTGCAAACACTGGACCACCAAGGCAGTCAAAGTCAGTTCGAGAACTACTTCGACGATGACATCCATTCCTGCATATCTGGATAAATTCTATAGATGTATTTCCTAGTATGAATATAGCACATATTATAATTTACTTACGTATAATTAAAGCGACATAGGTCGGAGTCGTTTGCAGGAGGTGCGGGTACAGCTGCCCAGTGCACAGCGCGACCGCCGCTCGTCACCGCCGCTAGCAAACGTTGCCGACAGCCGCAGGACGACCACACGCTTGCACTTGCTATGCCACCAGCCTGTGTTATTAGGTATAAATTATTACTATGTTAGAAAACAAGCTGGATGCGGGAAGCCGAGAATCGTGCTAGGTGCACTTGGATAGGCCTATGTCTAGCAGTGGACTGCGATGCGGCTGATGATGATGATGGAGAAAACAAGCGGGTAGAGTTTTGTCCTAACAAATGTATTCAATAATACTTATTGTATTTTTATTCACAAATACGGCAGTAAACGATCAAGCAAACAAATGATGAAAAGAAATCATAAAAGAAATCATACGGCATTGCCATACTCTTTCTTTTTCTTTTTTCTTTTTTAAAAGACAACTCCCGCACTAGAGAACAAGCTCTGTGTCGCGGGGAACTTTACAAACATACAATTAACGGACACAAATTACACCCAGACTCAGAACAATTCTTTATGGGTCACACAAAGTTTTGTCCTGTGTGGGAATCGAACCCACAACCTCGTGCACAGCAGGCGCATACTGCGGCCACTGAACCACCGAGGCAGTCGATACTCTTTCTATCATCATCATTTCAACCCATAAACGTCCTACTGCACGGGCACGGGTCTCGACCATACATTTAGAGAGATATTAGCCTACTATACCACGCAGACGGGTTGGTATAGGGTTTTGTTTCGACTTTTCACTCTCTTGCAGTGGATATTGTTGACTTGACTTACTTCCTTAGTCGACTCTTACGACACACTCGAGATGGAACGGGGTGGTGACATTTGTATTCTTAATCTGTCACCACACGGACAATTCTTTCTATAATTACAATTAATATTTTAAAATCGGTTTCGTTTTAGAAAAGGAAATGGTGGAATATGAGAGGCTTGATGGAAAGTGACAGCAATAGATCTGTAAAACCATTGAATACCTATTCCTTAAATTTGAAGCCCGCGTTTCTTTTGAAGTAGCAAATAAATAGGTAGGCGTGTTCAATTACTACATCATTACAGAATATTAGGAGAGATTGTGAGTAACTGCGAAACTGTCCTCAAAAAATAAATGTGTGGTATTTTACTGGACAATAAATAGACGAAGTATATCATTTAAACGTTCTCTGAAATCAAAGTCCAGTATTTGTCTCCAAAATGAAATTAACAAGTTTACCTGCAAAGGTGTCGGTAAATTTTCAACGAGCAAATAGCATTTGGACGTCGAGTTCCAACGACGAATTCTTTCTCGAGCCAGAACATAATGAGTCTCGATCTCTTTGCCTTCTACTGCCACCAACTCCGCCTGCAACAAATCGAAGAGCAATGTTACTTTTGTACAAAAACATTTTGTTAAAAGTAAGTATAGAGTACTAGACAGCGTTTCTTTTTCGATCTTAATCTAAAATTTAAAAGATTTAAACTTTATTATCTAGCTTTAAGGTGAGGAGGAGTTGACCTTATGGAACAGCCCTTGTTGCCAACATTGCAGACAGTTTTTTTTAAAGAATATCGATTATTATGTCATTATTATTGCGAAAGCATGTAAGTGGTAAGTCCAAGACCTTTTGTGTGTAAGAATTTAAAGGAATGGTAGTTTGATTCTGTATTTGTTGTTAAGAGTGTGAGCGGATGTAATATAAAGCGTACACCTGGCAGTTTAATAATAAATGTGGTAAGAGTAATTATTCAGTGTCTTAATGTTACAAATATTTTGCTTTTATATAGACAATAATAGACATCAAATACTTAGAGCACGCAACAAGACATAGATCTTGGCTGTCCTATTAGACTATGAGGGTTCGCAGATAATAATATATATATTTTTTTAATAATAATATGTAATCGTTTATTTTCTCACCAAATCAAAATACAAATGGTACTTAAACTAGGCTTAGTTTATGTGTTATTCTTCTCGTTATGGATCGCTGGTGCCTGAGGTAGGTAAGAGATACATTTTTTTTTTTTTATACTACTTGGGTGGCAAACAAGCATACGGCCCGCCTGATGTTAAGCAGTATCCATAGCCTATAGACGCTTGCATTACCAGAGGTATCACTTGCGTGTTGCCAACCCATTTTTTTACACCAGGGCTTTAAAATGGAAGTAACCCTGGGATAGGAAGGAATACGTTTGTTTCAAAACGCATTCCTAAATGAGCGCTGGAGACCAGTACTCACACACAGGAACACAACTACACCGCTGTGTGTAGTCATTTGGCTGTGGTCTTCTGTAAGGTGGAGGTCCTTCCCCAGTCGGGCTTGCTCGCCAGTATGGTGCCCTACCTCTCTAATACATACATGTGTTACAGGTCACCAGGTCCGCACTTGGACATCGAAGATAATTAATGGCTAATCTCTGCCACGCACCGTGGTCATTATTATTATCAAAGGCAATCAGTGGGCGTATGTTTTTATTATGTATTCATTTGATATAGTTATTATTTATCTTATCTTTCTCTTATTCTATTTGAACGAGTGCGATAATGCATCCGACTTTTCCATTGTATGACACATTGATAATTTACATTGCAGATATGACTTTATATGGATTATCGTTAACATATTTATTATTGCTACGTGACTATAAAAGTAGATATAAAGATGTTATCTCCGTTTTTGTTGTAGGTAAATATTATTTTATTTGATTTGACGGTGCAGTATTAGTGCGTAGGTTCTCTCTTGCCTAAAGAGTAAGGCAGTAATGTTGACACACATGTTATGCTAACTATGTAAAATCCCAAGTAATAAGCCAATTGACTCCGACAGGGAATTTTTCAAATAAGAAACTCAAAAGTGCATGCCACGTGACCAATGAGGTCAGCAGTAGGTACTGTTTTTAACCAAGCTAAGAATCAATCTTGGGACAGCAATATCTGCGGTTATCCTTATTTTATAACACACAAACAGCGAGCGATTTTGTGACAATAGATACCTTTATAACGAAATGAAAATAAAACATCAATGTTTGTATAAATATTCATATATTTACTATTTATATTCAGTTTAATGATATATTATCGAATATCTCATTGTAGTTACAATAACACTATTATATTTCTCCATCATGAGATCGTATCATCACACGAATATTACCTGTGACCACCTCTGAAAATCTCTTTCTAATGAACAATTTGTGATGCTCATCTAAATGTTTTGAACTCCGTTACGCTCACATGATTGCGAACAATAGAATTGCTTTGCATGCCGTTCAATAACACCGTATACATCTATGTTTGTGCTAAAACTAAAAAAATAAAGACAAAGATTAAACAAACATGAATTAAACGTAAAACCCTACACCTCAAAAGTTATGCTAGAATTTAAATCAAAATAAAAATTGCGTGAATTTTTGATCATTGAATTTTGAATAACGATCTATCATTCTTAATTTAAATATCATTACCAAAACAAAAAATGCTATCCATCAAGATAATTAAGATTAAAATAATACTAAAAGAACAGTTTGAATTTAAATCCATCTATCATACCACAAAAAATAATTAAGAAAATAATTATATACCTTCGCCACTACACAACAGCACTTCATTAATCATTTTAGGGTAAAACCCAGACGTCAATACTTATCAAGTGCGTTATATTGTCTTAAAGCACTATTCAATCCGAGTTCTCAATGTTAATATTTTCAACCATTGCACTTAAATTATCATGAGGTTGTTCAGTATTTTCCTCAATGATCCGTTCCTCAGTTTGACTTGAGTTATCTTTTGAAGTTGTATTATTCCTTTTGAAAGAGCATTTCATCCAACGACCAGAACGATGACAATGGCGTCGCATACGGATGCATTCGTGTTCACAATTTGCTGCACCCTGTTCTCGTGTATTGGGTGCAGATGCACTTGCCTCATTATTCAATGCTATAGCCCCATTATTTTCAATGACACACTCGGTATTATCTTCGCTAGTTTCTTGAGTTAGGTCAATAACCCAATGATGTTTGAATTTTCCTTTGTGTCCATGTAGCCCATGACTGCGTTGGTGACGGCCGTGGTGATCATGGTGATGTCCATGATGGCCGTAAGGACCATGGCGTCCATGATGCTTTCCATGCCCATGTTTTCCACCCCGTCCAAACATGCCATGATGTCCCCGTCCATGTTTTCGCATTCCATGTCCATGTCCATGTTTATCCGACTCCAAAAACTCAATAAACTTTTTTAGTAACTCCAATTTTTCATCGTTGTTTTGATTTTCTTGGTTTAAGTTCAGGCTAGCGGTGAACGCTGCCATTTCTCTACTGAAAGGTTGGCAATCGACTCTCATTGTAAAGAAAAAAGTTGGTAGCACTATTAACAAAAGCTGTCGACTTGTTTATGGGAGACAGCACTCGTTGAAAGGCTTTATATACCTTTGGCTAGCATGAGTCATGGTTAAATATAGACTTATATCGTTGTCGATAACGCTATATTATGTGTTAAAGAATTTTAGACTTAGTTTTATACACATAGAGTTGATAATTGGGTGAGTAAATTCTTGATGCTTATTATTTGATTACAAACAGTATTGTGGCTTCACTATAACATGGTGAGTTTTTTAAGGATTTTATTTAAGGAGTATATGTTAACAAAACCTATATTCCACATTAAGAACTATGTATTAGCATTGAGTATTTGTTTCTATTTGTCGTCATCGATCGTTCTTATCGAGTTCTTAGAAAGTTCAATTGAGTTCAACGCCTCATACATCATACTTAGGTAGAGGTGACATTTATATTAAACACTTCAGACATATAAATAAATTGCATTTGCACAAGAATATCACAATTTTTGCAACAAAATATCACATTACACAATATTGTGAAACGGTTGTGAAAATTTGTATAATATTGTGCAATCGTAAATCATACACATTCAAATATCCCGTTTCCCTGTAATGTGTATGTAAAATATGGGTTCATATGCAATGCATCCACGCTGTGTAGGAAAATATGAATCATCCAAAAATTGTGTGCCAAGAGCATGTAGCTTTTTTTATACTTGAATATAAATGCCTTATTTGGCAACATAGTTACTTATATTTTTTGTTGCGGAACTCAGGCCTGTATTCCCAGTGGATTTTTATGAAAAAATATTTATGAGTAACGCTAACAAATTTTATGCTCGATGGTTGTCAACGTAGATGCAATCATGTTATTTGCGTGAAAGAAAGAAATAAAATTTCTAAACAACGAATTTGCAATAAATAAATATATAGATATAAATAAATATAAAATAACAATAGGTAATTTACAGTTTTTGTGGAATTTCCTCTCACGTACGATTAGGTTATGGAATGAGCTCCCTGCCGAGGTTTTCCCGAGAGACTATAGCATGGGTTTCTTCAAGAAAGGATTTATTAAGGTTTCTAAAGAGTCGGTAAACCGCGAGTGATACCTCCGCTGTTGCAAGCGTCCATACGCTACGGTAACTGCTTACCATCAGGCGGGCCGTATGCTTATTAAAATTTGTCCCCTTGGTAGTATAAAAAAAAACTCTATAAACCATACTCTAACAAAATGACTTACATAAAAATAGGTTAAACATTTGACTCTATTACGTGTGAAATAAGAAACGCTTAATACGAAAATCTATAAAAATATAGGCGTAGTCCGTTTATTGGTATTGAGAACCCTTTTTAGAAGCAATGTCGTAAATATTGAACCCCTCGAGTCGCGTGCTGCCCGCCGATACAGAATTTTATTACGTTTTATTTTTATATATATTGAATTTTACTTATTCTGTGAAATTGAGATATTCGTTTTGTATGTATTGTGGATTTCAGAGTATGTGTCTGTGTTATTTAATGGACTGAAGCCCTGAGGGTTGGATTATGTATATTTATTTTTAAAATCTTTGTATTTTTATCAAAAACTTGGTTATAAACCCTGACGCAAGAGGGCTTTACAAATTTACAAGTTCACTGTTTTCCATTATAGTAAAAACATAATTCACGTACACAAAGTACCTACTCCTTAACTCGTAACAGCTGTACTGCCCTGCTAATAAAACCATGCCACTGCAAAACAAGTTTCGGGGAAAAATAGCTCTAAAATTAGTTAAATTGCATGCATTTTTCTCCTAGCATAGGTATTGCAGACGTTGGTACTTAGCAGGTCATATAAATATATGTATTTACTGATAACGTGACTAGTTATTTACATACGTATGAGTGAAAGGATCGTCTCTACTAATAGCAAGTACCGAAAAACCCACTGCTAGGAAATTCTTCCCCATACATTTTTTTTATTCCAAATCAGCTTTTTAGGTGCGCATTAAAACATCTCGTCGCCTCTTTCAAATCCTGCCTTGACGGCGCTATTCATCATGAAGTATCCATCCACTGCATGACTTTTGCCCAGCAATCTTTATAAATGCTACTGACGTGGCCCACCCAATTTCATGTAAGCCTTTGCCAGCAATAAAATTCAAATTCGTGATATTAAATAATATTTACCATACCTAACGGTACTATATACGAGGGGAGGTCCAAAAGTTCGTGGAATGGAAGGGTTTGAAATAAAATGAAACAACAAAACTATTTTTCCTTTTCAATATAATCACCCTGAAGTTGAATACATTTATTAGATCTATGAATTAATTTTTCTAAACCGTCGTAAAAATATTTTTTATCTTTTGCCGCAAAATGAGCCAAAATTGCCTCCTTTACTTCATTGTCGTCGGAAAATTTCCTTCCCCTTAGGTCTTTTTTTAAATTAGGGAACAAATAAAAATCACTTGGGGCCAGATCTGGACTGTAGGGTGGGTGGACTAGCGATTCGAAGCCATGTGTGTGCAGAGCAGCCATTGCAACTCTGCTCTTGTGAACCGGTGCGTTGTCTTGCAAAAGCAAAACACCTTTGATCAGTTTTCCTCGACGTTTTTCCTTGATGGACTCCTTTATTTTTTCTAGAATCGTTGCGTAGTATTCTCCTGTTATGGTCCTTCCCTTTTCTTTATAATCAATTAGTAGAATCCCTTCACAATCCCAAAAAACAGTAGCCATCAACTTTCCAGCCGACTCCGACACTTTGAACTTCTTGGGCGGTGGTGTCCCCTTTTTGTGCCATTGCATGGACTCTTGTTTGGACTCAGGCTCAAAGTGATGAACCCATGTTTCATCTCCGGTAACAATTCGCTCCAAAATCTGTGCAGGCTCGTCTCCACACAACTCCAAAAATTGTTTTGAAGCATCGACGCGTTGCTGCTTCTGAATCGGTGTGAGCATTCTCGGTACCCATCTTGCACTGACTTTTGTCATACCCATATGGTCATGTAGGATTCGCAAAATGGTGGTATCTGATACTCCAACTAATGCAGATATCTGTTTTTTCTTTAAACGGGTATCTTCCAGTACAATTTTCTCCACTTTTTCGATGATGTTTGATGTGGTGGCCTCAACTGGCCTTCCTGAGCGAGGGTCGTCTTCAATCGACTCCCGACCATGTTTAAAAAGACCATGCCACTTGTAAATCATTGATTTACTAGGGCACTGGTCCCCATAAACGGTTCCCATTTCATTCAAAATGGTTTGAGCGGTCTTTCCTTGCTTGGTAAGGAATTTTATTACAGCACGGTGTTCAATTTTCTCCATAGTTTTAATGTTCTTCCGGATTGACTTGTTTATCAGGCGAGTATTCGTAAACGAATGACGCAATTAGGCTGAAACTCAGCTTATATACTAATGATGAGTCCACAATTAGTATGACACTAAGCAAGCATCCCTATCCCCACTCCATCCCCTCCATTCCACGAACTTTTGGACCTCCCCTCGTAGGATTGAACGTACAGTATATTTACCGTTATAATTTCCACAAGACTGGCTATAATTATGATTGAATAGAAAAAAGGCTTTCGCGTCCTGACTTTATGATTTTGACACAAATAAGCTGTAGCGACAAGATTTTTATTTTTACGAGAGCCATTTTTGGAAGGATTCTTACTTACTTGATATATACTCGTATATTTGCGTTAAACTATAGAATAAATAAAGAAAATTGATATTTAATCTTGTATTTTTTTTAATAATGATTATTTTGTATGCAATTGCGTCAGCTTTTTTTGTTCGTGTGTGTGATTTAATGTTGCTAAATCTACATGAGTACCCAAACTCAACACGACATACAATTCTATTTCATCATATGCGGGGTTCGAATCCATAACAAATTATGCACTACACGAAGAATTGCATTTTCGATGTATTTAAACATTCAAAGTTACTTACTACAGTCAAACTTTATAAAGGTAGGCATAGAACATACTGCTTTATCAAACGGGACGGTCGCGGCGCGTGCTCGTGAACGTCGAGTACTTGAATTGGTATGTAAATACGCGTGGCACCGAGTATTTATGTTTCTGTGTGTGAGTAGAGGTGTCCAGTGCTTATTTAGAAAAGCGTTTTATTAAAGAAATGTTTTCCTCTGCCATGGATACTCATAACCAAAACCGTTAAAAAAATTTGCCGTGATGCCCAATGTACTACAAACTTCTATGGTATACCATAACTGCTTACCATCAGAAGGGCCGTATGCATGTTTGTCGTCTAGATATCGAGTATAAAAAAAAGTAAAACTAAGTCTGCGGCGTGTTTTAGTAAAGCGCTCGCACACACTGAATCGCTCCTCTACGTTACGCGAATCAGTGTGTTTCCCACCTTACTCTAGCAGCACTTAGTCAAAAGGGATCCCTGCCAAATTTACTGGAAACTGACTTCAAAAGAAATTTGTTTGGTGCAGGAAGGTCTGGGGTCTTACAATGGTCAGCTTGGTAATTGAAAACATAGAGAACAAGTGCTCTTTAAATAAACGTTTAGTTAGTAGACTGAGGGTTGATCCCTAGTACAGTTTTTAAAAGAGAAAAGTAAAAGTACTTTTATAATTTACTAGGGGTCACCCGCTACTTCATCCGCAAATGATAATTTGGAATATTTTCCCCGATTTTGCAACATATCTCACTACTGCTCCGCTCCTATTAATCATAGCGTGATGTTATATAGCATATAGCCTTCCTGGATAAATGCACTATTTAACAAAAAAATATTTTTCTAATCGAACCAGCACTTTCTGAGATTAGCGCGTTCAACCAAACAAACAAACTCTTCAGCTTTATAATATTAGTATAGATACTAAGTTGTAAAAAATAATGAGACTCTTGTAAATGTAGTGAAACGAATGATACTGGAAATAGTCGTCAAAGAAAGAATAATTAGACAAAGCTATACGTACATGAAATGTAGAAAACAACTTCCACATTTTGAAACATTGTGTTATAATTTTGTCTTTACCATGTTTAATTAAATGTTGTTATATTTGGTGTACAATATTTTTCTCTTTTTTAAAAGACAATTTCCGCACTAGAAAACAAGCTCTATGTCACAGGAGACTTTACAAATATACAATTAATGGACATACATTATACAGAACAATTCTTTGCGGGTCACAAAAAGTTTTGTCCTGTGTGGGAATCGAACCCACAACCTCGTGCACAGCAGGCACAAACTGCGGCCATTAGACCATCAAGGCAGTCAATATCTATCTATATTCGTTTACCCCTACTTTCATCTAAATATTTCATAACGCAAAGATCATAGCGAAGTGCACTCGCTGTTCGGTAAACGATCAGCGGGTTAACCTACCAAGGGCGCGGCAACCCTATAGATGGGTGGGGCTCGTTAAAAGCCGGTCCCGACTGTTAACAGTCGTTAGATCACGACAGAGGACTAAATATGGGCGATCTAAATAACTCTGTTACTAGGTTGGCCACTAACCAAACGATAAGAAGAAGATCATGCAAAGGTTTACTGTAAGAGAACTTTAATTTGAGTTAAGCCCGCCTTTGTTCATAATAATGTATCTAAGATTTAATATATTATGGTCCTGTATATTTAATTTATTTACCATAAAGATTTAAAGAACACTAATTAATTTTGTATCAAATAATTTTAAAAGAGAAATTATAAATATATTTACGTTTACGAAAATATCTTGCAATAAAATATTTTCATATTGTTAAGTACCTAGATTACGGTGCCATTGTAAATTGGATAAGCCATCTGTGCGAGAGGTATTATAGTGCACAAATATGTGCGCAATCACAGATGCACTCTCATAGTCCGATGGCGCTTTACATGCTTTCCAAAGCACGGGGGTGTAAACAACGCCAGTTTCATAACTTTAAGAATACCATTGTGGATTTCTTGACAGAAAACCTTAATATCTATTTGTTTCCCGACCCGGGAATCGAACCTGGGACCTCATCTGCTTTCACTCAATTACCTACCATAAGACTATCGAGGCAGTTCTTTTCGTATACGAGTTTAGTGGCAGATTATATCATTCTCAGAGTTAAACATACCCTGGCTATTTATTCACATTATTATTCAAATCATTAAGGTATGTTCACATTTTCAGTATATTTATATTTCTTCTCTATTTTTAAATGAAATTGAAATATTAATAAGCACCGTCTTGTCTTGCGGCTTCATTGTTTAGTTCCCTCGCGAAGTTAATTCAAACTTCAATTTAAGTTGAGGCATAATCGCTGGAGACAAAACCGAGTACTTGCAACTTACTGGTCTATGAGATATGAAGTAGTACAGATGCTTTTTCTTTTATTCTTTGAAAGCTTTAAAGTACTATAAGATTAAGTTTTATGTGAGAGAGAAAAGCTGTTTTGTTGTTCAATTTACAATCGTTTGTCTAATGGTTAATGACCCTGTGCGCCAAGCCAGAGGCCGTATAGGTGCTATTCCCACTATAGTCTTTGTGTAATGAGAACTATTTTTTCGTTCTGTGTTTACGTGTCTGTCATCTATGTATATAAGAAAAATATAATAATGTTTTCCGGACAACTCACACATCACGCAGAGCCTGTACTATGGTAACCAGACAACCGATAAACATACTTATACTTCATGCTTCGTCCTCGAGATTAGTATATATACACATGTAGTATCGCCCTCTAGTACTACCATTCCACACTAATTTGAGAGTATTTAAATAAATACTTTTTTGTACGTTAGTTTAATGACACCTGGCCAGTGCGCTCCAATCTTGATTCATTCTCTTTTTAGTGCCCGACCGTTTCCACACGCGCTCTTGACATAAGTTTTATAGGTTATTTTTATTTTTCCAAAAAGTGAATTTATTATAGGTAAATAATTATGCATAAACGCAAAAGCGACAGTAGTGAAAAAATAAAAACATCATCAATTACGTGACCAGTATAATTCAAGTATATCGGAGTGTTCTACATCACTATGTTCATCGCGGCGCTCGTCTATTACTTATCAAAATCAGATTTTTTGCTAATCGAAAGTCCTGTTAGCTGATTACCCCAAACGAGTAAGTTTGTTTAAATACTTACTTATTTTATTATGTGAGTGAAGTTTTAAGATCGTTTTTATGATCATACAGTTTGCGGACAGTACGTGCTTGCATTGGGACTGTTTCTTACTGTTGATGTTTCAAATATCACTTTTGATTATTATAATATTAATGGATGAAAACAAAACCTTTTAATAGGTAAAACAATTAAATGGAGATATATAAATCTTTATGATGCCTGATGATACTGCTTGCGGACAGTACGTGTTTTTACAACTGGGGACTGTCTCTTGCTATTTAGTATTGAGTAGTTGCGCCGACCGATCAGTACATTAGTACTGTTTCATGATGCTTAAGAAAACGCTTGCGGACAGTACGTGTTTTTACAACTGGGGACTGTCTCTTGCTATTTAGTATTGAGTAATTGCGCCGACCGATCAGTACATTAGTCCTGTTTCATGATGCTTAAGAAAACGCTTGCGGACAGTACGTGTTTTTACAACTGGGGACTGTCTCTTACTATTTAGTATTGAAACGCGCCGACCGATCAGTACATTGGGACTGTTTCATGGTGCTAAAATAAAACGCTTGCTGACAGTACGTGTTATTACAACTGGGGGCTGTCTCTTGCTGTTTATTGTACTGGGTATGTGTTGACATATTTAGTGAATACATGAGACTTTGCATCTCTACTTCAGATGAAGCCTATATAGATTCTACTAACAACCAAGAAGGTGTGTCAAATGTGGATTCATGTTCTTTCGAACTACGAGTAGAAGATATATCACATAACCAGAATTAATTCCCAGCTGCTCAAAAACAACGAGCAATAATCAAATTTCATCTGCTGAGGTAGATGCACAGGATCTCGATGATCCTCCGCCGCCTTCTACGCCCCAGGGACTGGAGCTAATAACAGAACCGGTTGTAGTACCGATAAGTAAGTTATTGTATATATTAAGCAGATCCTACTATAGAAAAACAATATGGTAAAGCCAATTTAAGTTCCAACAATGGACCACAGCGGGTCTAACAAAAGAATCACGTAAAGAACTGTCAGAAAAATACTTAACGCCTGAGAATGCCAAATTTTCTTTTCTTTTTCTTTTAAAAAGGCAACTTCCGCACTGGAGAACAGGCTCTGCGTTGCGGGGAACTTTACAAACATGCAAATGACGGACACAAATTACACCCAGACTCAGAACAACTCTTTGTGGGTCACACAAAGTTTTGTCCCTGTGTGGGAATCGACCCCACAACCTCGTGCACAGCAGGCGCATACTGCGCCCACTGGACCACCAAGGCAGTCAGAATTGATTCACCCTTTAGAATTAAACGCCGAGATTAAAGCTGCAGTTACAGATATTATCGTTAAACGTGATAAAGCAATTGAAAGTAAACAAAAATAACTTCACAAGCCTCTTTAGGCGAAGCCAACTATTTTACTCAAACTTCTGATGGATTCTGCTCGTATTATCTGATATCGCCAACACAACGATACTATGGCGCAAAGAAACTCCTTACTCAATTCCGTAAAGAAGGAAGTTCGTGAACAACGAACAATGAAATGAAAATGTCTCAACTTCTTTTTGGCCAATACTCAGCCGATACCTTGAAATCTGCCAAGGCTATCAATAAATTCGGCATAGAACTCAAACACCCATACCGGCAAATAAGAAGTTCCAGAAAACACACCTAATTCTTTAAAGAATTTGAATTGGAAGAATCCAGGCGCGAATCGCAGGCCCCTCCTCCAAGGATGTAAAAGCCTGCGGCGTCGACCTCGACCAGTTAGCTCTTCGAAGCAGTCGCAGCGTCCGCATCAACGAGCCAGCAACAATCGGCGCTAAATGAGGTAAAATCTGCATGTCGACTATCTTTATTTCATAAAGTATGGTCAATAATTAAAAAAAACAATTATTCCTTCCTACATAGGTACAAGATTATAAAGTTATGTTTTCTAGAAAACCAATTCAATCAGTACCTCCTAGCTGTAGGACATATTCTGATAAGGAAATAGCACATTTTATCATTGCTATTAATGATTTATTGTTATTAGGGGCGATCTCACAATCACCCTGAACAATATTTGTCAAGTATCTTTCTAACACCCAAACCAAATGGCAAAACTTGCTTCAATTTAAACTTAATTTTTTTAAATAAATGTATTGTGACTGACTTGATATTATTCACTTCAAATTGGAAGACTTAAAAACAGTATTAAAATTTATACTGAAAAATTACTAAATATTCTGTACTGAGGATTTAAAGGATGCATATTTTTCACTAAAAATACGATTCACGAAAATACCGCAGATTTTAATTTGAAAATTCTATTTTTGAATTTACCGTTTTGCTTTTTGTATAACACTGCTCCATTTGTATTCACAAAAGTATACCAGTGTTCAAATTATAAGATTATGTGGATACTTATCCACTAAGTATATACTTAAATGATATATGCCTTATTGGTCATAATCATGAATCATGTAAACATAGAGAAAATTAATTTCATTTCCTCTCATACATGCAAATTTTCAGGATATAAGTATTATAAATACAAAAAAAATAAACCTAATCACATTACATAAAGAAAAAAAAAAAAGAATTCAATCTAATATTAGTAGATTTTGAAGTTTGAAAAGATATAAAATTAGAGCTTTTTCTAGTTTTGTCATTTGAATGACATAAATACTAAGAAAACAACAAATAACTATGACAATACCATGAACATTTCTAGTTTACTAATAATTATGACCTCGAAATATTCTCTAATGCCTCAACAACGGGATGGGAAATAGCATGGGGAGCTAGTGAACAGTGGGGAATAGAGGAACACAGACAACATATAAAATATTTAGAAATTTTAGCATTATTTATTTGTCTTAAAATATTTGCCAAAGATCTATCTGATTCACATATCCTTTTACGTCTAAAAGCCACTGCTATGTCTTACATAAATCGCATGGTATTCAGTTCCTCCATTTGATAGATGTCACGAAACAACTGTGGCAATGGCGTGAACATAAAAAATGTTATGTCTTTGCTTTGTATATTAGCTCTTCAGATAATGTTAATGCAAATCAAAAATCTAGGCGTACACATCCAGATATTGAATGGCAACTGGCAAAATATGTATACCGACAAAATAAATAACTTTGGAATCCTAAACAGTTCTATTTGTTCATTGAATAAATTATAAATGCCCTTAATACGTTTCGTGGCACAAAGAACATACGCAGTGAATGCGTTTACCATTTCATGGCACAGGTTTTATTTTTATGCATTCCTTCAATTTTCTATGATAATAAAATCATTAAAATATTCATATATAAGAGAGGGAAATCTCGAAACAAAACCCTATACCAACCCGTCTGGCCAGCATGGTATAGTATAATATCGTTCCAATTGTTTGGAGGAGACCCGTGCCTAGCAGTGGGACGTTTATGGGTTGAGATGATGATAATTTTTGTTCCGCATTGCCTAACTCAGCCTTGGTACCCACTATTTAAAAATATGCTTGTATCAGAAATTTTTACATTCAAAGCTAATGATAATTTAGTCATCAAATTGCAGCCGCCAATACATGCGTAACTCAATTAATCTGGTGGCAGGAAATTTATCCCATAAGAAGAAGTATTCCTCTTTCTTCTCTGGATATTATACTTAACTCTCTTTCCGAGAACCCCTTTAAGTAATACGAGGTGTGCTATATATGTATAAGTGCAATGTTTAACAATGGAGCTAAGTATTGTACATAAAATACTTACCGTTCGGCAATAGCTTTAATAGTCGAGAAAATATTTACAACAATCAAGATGTCAAAAGATTTTTTAAGGCTTTTTTCGTTTAAGACCCCCTAGGCCGGAGTATGACAAAACCTGAAACACGTCACATCTTTTGTCTTATATTAATTAGAAAACTAGTAGTTACCCAAATGGTAATCTAAACCTTAAAATATCTAAAAAATTAATAACCCTTTTTAGCGCTTGGTACTGCACATAGGGTGCTAACATTATCAGAAATAAAAATTAGCAACATTATTATATCGTCATCTGAAATTAAAATAAAATTCCTGATCTTATCAAAACATCAAGAATAGGAGCAACTCAACCATTATTAATTCTCCCATATTTTATAAAAAGCCAGAGATTTATCCCAGGAAGGGTCTTTGCCTTCTTGAAAATACCTGCATCAATTCGTCCCAATAAAGATACTTTATTTATTAATTGTTAAAGCCCCCAAAGTACCAACTTTAGATATAACAAACATTGACCTTAAGCGGTATTGATACTTCCACGTTCACAGCGTTTAGCACACGCCACGCTGCCACCTCAGCAGCGTATAGGCGTATATTAGTGTAGATAAAATCAGGCAAACTACGGGCTGGAGCCCTAGTTCTCAAATATTTGCCAGATTTTGTAATAGACAGATTAATAAGGTGTCTAATGATAGTTTTTGGTGTTAATGAGTGGTTTGAATGAAAAATAAGGTGTCCTTATAATCAATACATATGAATTTTATATTCAATATTGTTAATTATTTTTCTTCTTCAACAGCTACTTTTTTCCAATTAAATGTACTTACTCATATTTTACGAATGATTATCTCTAAAAGTCTACATGTGTATATATACTAATCTCGAGGACGAAGCATGAAGTATAATTATAGATTAAACGAACTTACCTGTAGTGAAGTTCTATCTTAATTATACGAAGGCTTCGTCCGAAGAGATTAGCAACCCTCCCCACCCATTACTATTGTGCCCCTAAATATTCGTAAAACATGAAGTAGACAAGAAGCTGGACTCTAAACTAATGAATCAAGATTGGAGCGCACTGGCCAGGTGTCATTAAACTAACGTACAAAAAAGTATTTATTTAAATACTCTCAAATTAGTGTGGAATGGTAGTACTAGAGGGCGATACTACATGTGTATATATACTAATCTCTTCGGACGAAGCCTTCGTATAATTAAGATAGAACTTCACTACAGGTAAGTTCGTTTAATCTATAATTATATATTTCTAAATACATACATATATTATAGATAAATTACACCCAAACACAGAACAACATTCGTGCTCATCACACAAAGATTTGTCCTATCTAAGGAGATCCTACTAATTTTATAAACGCGAAAGTTTGTAAGTATGGATGGATGGATGGATGTTTGTTACTCTTTCACGTAAAAACTACTAAACGGATCTGGATGAAATTTGGCGCAGAGATAGATTATGGTCTGGAATAACACATAGGCTACATTTTACAGCGATGACCGACATCCACGCGGGCGGAGCCGCGGCCAACAGCTAATTGTTTATATTTTAGTTCCAACGTGAAATCTCTGAAACTACTAGTCGGAATTCTTTTTTTGTATTTCCATGTAATTTCACCAAGAGATAAAAGCACCTGGAACTGCTAGTAAAATTGTAAAGCTAAAATGATTTTTTAGAAGGCGCTTATCTCTGAAACTACAGCTCAGTTTTTGAGGACGTGATTATCAGTATCTGTACCTATATATTAAGGTACGATATAAAAGAATCATGACAGTAATATTAATGTGACACGGGGCAAAACCAAGTCTAGTGAAGCCATGAGGAACAGCTAGTATAATTATTTATTCCTTCCATTTTGTTGATCGAATCCCATCCTGTATGACGCTGCGAGCAGTGAATAACTTTCAGTTCATTTGTTTTCTATTGTTCCTTTATCGTGTCCCTTTAACATGCCTATTCTGTAAAGGAAACTTTTTTTAATAATATTCACAGTTTCGAAGATACGATATTAGTTTGTTGCTTCAGTGAATTTTGTTCGGATTTTCTTAAAGCAATATTTTCTTAGGTTTAGTTGCTTTTATACGTTACAAAAGCAAAAGAAGGTAGCAACGGGTTATAAAAAGAAAAAGTTGGTTTTGTTCCATAATACAAATACAAAAGTATTTTTTTGTACTATTATCGTAAAATTACAATATATCCTATTAGAAGTGGTTTTCTGTTAGATTAGAGGAGTTTTTTCTCTCTCACTTATTTCTAGTGCTGCGGTTTTATCAAAATATATCTAAATTTATATACTTAAAACTGTCTCTGGTACAAATACCACTAATAATATCCGTATAAAAATATATAATGGTCAGTGGGTCCGTTTATCCATTAGCTGTGACGATTCAAATAAAAAAACACATCCCAAAAGGTATTACGACGTCAAAATATGTTTTATTTATCCTTTTCTAAATTGCGACGCATTTTCGGTCGAGTGCTTTTCACTGAGTCTAAATTAGGGCTAATTTTGTTCGTTCGTTGAGCCATATTTTTGGAACTTTTGAGCATGGCTGAACACTTTGATGAAGTAAAACGTGTTTCACATAATTACGTACGTTAATTATTGTATAATTAATCAAATGTGTGTCGTTTAAAGACAATTTACATTTGTGGTAAAAAGCATACGTCTGATGGTAAGCAGTTATTTGTAGCCTATGGACGCTTGCAACACCGAAGGATATCAATTGAGTGTTGCCGACTCAAAAAAATTAACACTGAGTTGATAGAAATACGTATAAAATTGCTTTTGCTTCCACGCATTTTACATAGGAGTATTTATATTTTTTTTTAAAAGCACTATATGCTTATTCACCTTCGTGGTATAGAAAGACTACTCACGTTTACGTGGCACATAAGCATATGAGTACCTACGCTAAAGCGTCGAGTAAACTCGACGGTTAGTTGTTTGATTGGAATAGAATAGAAAACTTTACTAAAGTTACCGAAGTCTAATATTATGAATTTTCAATTAAGTAGTCAGGTAATAAGCAGTACTTCACTCATACTTTCACAGACTTATCTGGCAATCCTTTATCCAGGCTATTCAAGAGGTAAACTTTAAACAAAATACACAAGGAAAGTTTTATAAGAGTTTACAAACTGTCGTCAGGTTTAATGAGATTGATCCAAATTTAAATTCCCTTAAAAGTATTTACGCAAAATCCCTCCGAGTTCCAGAGGGAGTTTTTCATGAGTTTTTTTTTATATTAAGACCAAAATTGTTCTTCTGGCTCATCGTTTACGAAAAAATAAATCGTTTAAGTCCTTATAGGAGATTTTATACTTCACTTGTTTTTTTTTAGAAAATAATGAAGAAGTTCATAAATACTTTTTTCATTAAACATTCTAATATTACTAATTACCATAATTTACAATTTCGTACTTACTACTATAAAAATAAGGTTTAATTTCGAGACAATGGTTAGAAAATGAGGAGTTGAACATGCTAATGAAGGTGCGAACGTAAAAACTAATTTGTAATAAACGACTGACTAATTGGCGTACCTGTGCCTCGTACAGGAAACCTTTGTTAGAGAGAATAAAAGGAAAATAAGAAGTAAAAACGAAACGAGTAATGAGAAATTGTTAAGCTATGTTTTTTGATGTCTTTCAGCTATCTTTTTGTAATTTATTATTATAAAATGCCCTGTAGTTATGCTTGGATATATAATAAGCTACATTTTAACGACTAGATAATCAAAAAAATGCCTTGCATTTACAAATGAGTATTTTTTTCGTTCAAAAATTCACAACATTACTATTTAACTCTTTAGCATTGCATCCATCAAATATGAAAAAGATCAAACGCATAATAACATTGCCTAAAGTAGATGATCGCTTGACATACAATTGTAAATTTAATAAGAATCTAAAGTAAGTATCAGTAAATACAAATAAAACCTGAAAAATCTCCTAAATAAAACCTTATTGTTATTTTATCTCTTGTTTATATGCTAGAGGCTAGATATCTATATAATATTAAGTAGGTATATTTATGTACGTGTTTACTTCGCCTGTGACATAAACATAGAGCTTTATGTTTATTTAACGATCCGACATCTCGATGGCAAGTAAATGTTTATGAAAGGCCTTCCGGGAAAATACCAATTAATCAATGGGTACATCAATAAAATTGTTTATATATAAATATAATAACAGCTGCGTACAGCCACAGCCGCCATCGCAGGTCGTGCTTTCTTCAATAATCATCTATTTGTTTTAGGAGTCTCAGACAGTCAACTTCTCAACATGTTTGAAGGAAGAAGACATGGGAGCCTACGTGCAACTACACAAGAGAGGTAGGTAACCATACAACTGAACAAACCTGACTGGGGAAGACCTCCACATTACAGAAGACTAAAGCCAAATACACACAGCTAGCAGGCCAGCAGGTGTAGTTATGTTCCTGAGTATGAGTACAGGACTGAAGTGCTCATCCAGAGATTCGTTTTTGCACCACATAGACACACTATGAAATCCACAACAAGGCGTTAAAAGATTTAATTAAACTTTTAACCTTACCCAGGGATAGTCCATCATTAAACCTGTGATACATTTTTTGTTCGGCAACGTGCAAGCATTTCAAACGTAAAGAGGCTACGGTATCTGCTTAATGTCCTGAGACCGCCACATACAAGACAAATTAACTTAAAATCCAAGTCAACAGGACATCGTTCACAACACCAAGTATCTGCATTCCCCTTTCTGTCAAACAGCACGCAAAGTACTTTAGACATTTAGATTTACATTTAATGGCTATCATATTGTTCACTCCACATTATGTTATAAATATATGCTCTGCCCTTCGGGGAATTAGGTAGGACGATGCTGTGTCAATTCTCGTATATTTGAAACCACAAAGTAAAATGAATCGCACATTAAACACCAGAACGTCAAGTTACGAATTAAGTTTCCTTCCTTATTTCTCAAAGACTCCACCTAACAACATGTGAAAGCAATTAATTTATCGCATGAAATATTCATTAGCCCAGAATTACGCGGTTTTTGTTTCGCAACAAGCCGCACTGATTGAGATTTTAGTGGTTCGTGGAATAGGGAATAAGGTGTGAAGCATAATTTCAGTGTAATTAGGTCAAAATTTAAAGTGCAAGCCGCATGTTTTGTTTATAAATATAATAATATAATTACTAATACTATAATTATCTATTTATAATGTAACAATATAATATTATGATTAATGAGAATATATTTATACAGAATGTATAATTATTATTATATAGTATATATTTATTTTTATTTATGTAAGTTAGTATACCTATATATTATGTACGCTATAAGCTACCATCTTCTCTCTCAATAAGTCCATCCTTAGGTTGTCTGGAAGAGATCGCTTTTAGCGATAAGACCGCCCATTGTGCCTACATATTTGTAACTATACATATTTCTTGTAGTAGTTATAGTACTCAAGTGGTGTACAATAAAGAATATTCTATCTATCTATCTACTAATACGAGTAGCAACTTTTCTTTTTTGTCTTCTGTCCTCTATCAAGATAGCAAAGAGGTTTAGGCTTTAATCCACACTTGCTGGCCGTTAATGCGTTAAAGTTTTTTTTTCTTAGAAGAAATTATTTATTTTCAGTTATGGTTCTATATGAGTATTATAATACATATGTATGTTAGAAATATTATAGCAGGTATCTATTAATATGTAATCATATACCTATTCATGTTGATAAAAGTATACATTATAATGGTATAGTTATGTAATGACTCTATTTTCCTTTTCTCCTAATATTTTCTTATTCAGATGTAAACTTAATTTGCTTCCTCAACTTATCTTTAACTCTGCCACTCTAAAGTTTGCTTGTAGAAACTCATTATTAAGCTTGCCTTGGAACATGATATTTTTAAGTTTAAGTATATTGTTTTGTTATTTTGTGTGTCTACCATAAATAATTAAGAAAAACGTAATAAAAATGAAGCAATACAGCTCTCGGCAATAAAAACTTTCGGGGTTATACTCGTAACTCAGAAATTCCATAAACACGGTATTTAAGTTCAAAATTTTCGTATCTACGAATAACGAGCATCAGCGTTGACAGTATAAAACGCAGATTTGACTCACAAAATGACAATAAATTCATTTTATTATCTCGTATAATAGTTTTCAACTTTACGTACATACGTTATACTGGTAGTCCGTAGTTGGCAAGCAACCGAGTTGTATAAAAACAGAAGTCGGGTATCAATTGAAATTTCTGTACCGAATTCAGACGTATTTAAATTCAATTTGTCGACAATCAAGAGTTCAATGCTATTCAATTACATTGTGCTAATTTAATGAAAGAGAAGTTTTGGTTAAAGATCATTTAAGGTAAAGTCGTAATAAAGTTACAGTAATGAAATTGTAAGAGAGGTACTGTACAAGTGACCAAGCCCGATTGGGGAAAGACCTCCACCTTACAGAAGACCACAGCCAAATAACTGCACACAGTAGCAACTTAATAAAAACAATGATGCTACATAAACATATATAACAAAGGTTGACTGGTAGAGAATGCGAACCAAAGGGTGCACCTTCGCACACATTTCTTGTGAAAATGTTTTAAATAAATAAATATTGCCTCAAGAGAAATAGTAATTATATGTCGAATTTACACAATCACCTTATACTAAGAGGAACCAATACTTGGCTCTTCTTCGTATTATTTGATAGTATAATTATAGGTACAGTATTTTGGTCTCATAAAATTTACTTCTAATATCCCTCTCTCTAATTATGTCAAATATGTTTATATTTTAATATATTTTAGTATGAAAACGAAAGTTTAACAAAAAAATATCAAGGCAAAAATTGCAGATGAAAATATGAGTTTGAAAAAAAGCAGAGCATTTTGAAAGACCGAAAAACGATCAATCTATATTTTAAGATTGATCACAAAATACGGCAGAGACAAAAAAGTACTGTACTAAGTGCCTCCTATCGTGGTATAGCGTGATTGATAGAGATGCGCTGTCAAAGTTTCTTTTTTATATCCACTCAATATTCATCTTCTTTTGTTACTATATTGAATTTGGCGTTACGCAGCTATTCTGAGTTTCCTTCCTGGCATTCATGGCTTTCTTTTGTCGGATTATATTATTATATCATCGTGTGTGCTGCTATTGGAATTCCCAAATAAGTAACAAGTCCATAAAAATTGTGGGTTAATGCTGTTGTTTGTAAAGACACTGTTATTATGTCGATGTACTGCTTATAGTCTCGATTTAAAACCTAATGATGAGGAATATCAATGTGAATAGTTTGAATATATGAAATAGTATTGAGGTCAATACTAAAATTAGTATGTTGAGAAATCATTAATGCACAATAGATTTCTACTTCTATTTCACGACTATGAAGGTGATGAAATCTCTAAGAATAAGGAAGATATTAACACAGCGTAAGATTTTGAGATATTAATAGTGACTTACCTCAAAAGTACCCCATCAGTTTAATTTACAGTAGAATGAAGCCTCAAACAAGCTCTCCACCTTTCAACTAAGCGACATGCTTTGTCCTAAAATCCCTAAGTAGATAAAAATATAATGGAACTCGTATTTAAGCGCCATCAGCGATTGAAGTCATTAGAAACAGCTCCCTGAAACTTTGTGGGTTCCTACCCGAACTTATGTAAACGCTACATAAGTTTCACAGTAGTTTTACTAAGTGGTAACATCGATTGCCACTAATGTGTTTGGAAATTGTTGTTCAACAATCTTAGAGCCCATTTCAACTTTAAACCGTAGTCACGCGTTCATTTTCTAATTTAAACTACTAAACTTATGTTGGATGTCTAACTCGAATACGAAAGGTTTAATTTGTGAGCTAAAGCTCAATTCCACTTATGCAATGGTCCGTGTCATTAAGTTTATTTATAATTCCAATGACAAAATAGTTTCAACAACTCTATGCTGGTTTACGTAAAGAATATCTTACCGAAAGCTTTGAATACAAAGAGTTGCTTTCTTGAAAATGTTTAATAAATTCAACTTCTTCTTTGACCATAGTATCATTTAAATATAAAATAGGATTCTATTTTATGCATTACTGCGCTTTTTAAGTTTGAATAAAAACAATTCTGAGAAACGAAACATACAAAAAAACTATTTGTTCTATTCTGTTATCTTAAATGTTCAACATGACATGTATACAAATCAACTTATCCATTATCGTAACATTTTAAAACTATATATTTTCAAAAATTTGTGTGAATTATGTTATCTATTAGTAGTATACCGCAAAATTATAACAATAAATGAATTGAACTAGACCGTGCAAAAAGATTAAATCCAACCTTAAGCACACCTAATTTCTCTAGTTCCATTTTATAAAGTAGACATCTCTATTTCCTTTAGACGACCAGCATTAGTTAGTTGGCAAGATCACCACAAGCAAGTTTAGCGGAGTCAGCTTCGGTGCCAGACTAATTTCATTAATCTCTCCATTGATTGGATTCACTGGCCTGATCTTGTTGACTGACTTATATGTTATTTTCAATATTAGTCCTTATAACCAAATACATAAGAGCTAAAGTTTTATGAAGCGACCACCGCCAAATATTTTGGTTGAAATATTGAAGCCAGTTACTTATACAATAGCTGCTATGCGAGTATAAAACAAAGAATATTTTTGTTATTGGAAAATAATGTTGTTAGGAATCAAATTTTGTTTTTTTATACTACCATGGAGGCAAACAAGCATAAGCTTGATAGTAAGCAGTTACCGTAGCCTATGGACGCTTGCAACACCAGGGGATACCCCTGGTGTTGCGCTTCCAATGTTTGATAATTGCGTCTTTATGTTTAAATTTTTTGACACTGCTCCCTATACTCTGGCTTGGGAGCAGTGTCAATTGTGAAGTCACGGGCGAAAACTAGTAAGTTATAATTCGAAACGTTGGAGTTGAGTAGGAGTTGATAGGACATAATAAAGTTACTCGTAAAATATTCCCTATCCACTTGATAACAGTTTTTATTTTTCGGGATAAAAAGTACACTATATTATTATATAGACAGTTCAATCTCTAGATTCCAGACTATAATCTAACTCTATGCCAAATTTCATCCAAATCCGTTCAGCCGTTCTGGCGTGATTGAATAACAAACTTCCGTCCATCTAATTCATCCTTCTTTCGCATTTATAATATAAGAATATACTAGCTTAAAATCAATTTTAAATTTCGTAATAGACATCTCTATCGGTTCTGACTGGAGCTAATTCAATTAATCTTCCTATAGATGGATTTCGCTGAGTTTGCCAACCTCAGGATTACATCGGTAGCTCACTATTTAGTCAGTTTTGTACAGCTTAGCTCTTAAGTATTGATATACTACTATGTGGATAAGTTAAAGTTTTCTTATGAACTAATGTTTATAACTAAAATATTTAATTTATAATTTGCGTATTGCAAGAAAAGTATTATTAATCGGGGTTTAAATATTGTTTTTTTTATTTTTTTTACTATATTATTTTAAGTACACTTTATTGTCCCGCTGCAGGGCAAAGGCCTCGGTCTCTTTTTTTTTGCCCAGGTCAAAAAGAATATACAAAATATATAATATTTTGATAACGATAATTAGCTACATTCTGTAGAAAATTGACAAGATAATTATCTTTTAAACTTGCTACTTTATATAAAAACAAATACTGTTAATATTAATAACTCAACAAAGTGCCTAAAATGTATGTAAATATATTTTATTTATCATTTTAAATTTTGACTGCCTGCTTGTGAATAAAGTAATTACAGCATTTAATAATGATATTTATCTACTATCGTAAGATTGTTGACCAAACAAGTAAAATTTAACTCCTTTAATTGTATTTCCAGAAAGAAATGAAGGAAGTTCAAGGTAATACATTTGTTAAAGAAACAATCTCGGTTTATTAAATATTCCATTTTCTCCATTACCTGAATGAGACAGTTCATAGTTACAGTGAATCTACAATTGCAATCAGAACTAAAGACTAATGAAGTTTCTAATCAAACTATTCCCATGATTGGAGACCGCAAACAGGTTCAGTCAGTTCTCTTCAGTATTCTGAGTCTTCAACTTCAATTAATGATCTTGAGGTTAGACCGCAGACTGCAAATCCGGCAAATGAATTGGTTTTGAACTAAATGTTGGCGTGTTAACATTCGTTGAGGTTATCTGTTTTGGTATAATCTAGTTGACGTGAAATGCCTATTACATTCATGTTAAGCTCAGTAATATCTAGAACTTACTAGACTATACGGGATTTGAGATTAAACTCGAAGCTAAATTGTTAAAAGTATGTTTTCTAAAACACCATTCTATCAAAACAATTGCCGAAACTTTTTATGCTAATACTATATTTTAAATTTGTTATGATTTGTATAACATTAATGGTGTACTAGCTTTTTATTCATTTTCAGTAATAGTCAATGACAATTCCACCATCCAAGAAGATTCTGTCTACCAAAAACTCGATTGTATGTTTACCGTTGTTTTGTGAATTATATTTTTCAGTCCGCTATTTGTATTATTATTCAACCTCCAATTCATCATTATCCTAAACAAATGATATTCAAAATGCTTCGCAAATTGTTCGACCATTTTATTGGAATTTGTAAACAAAAAAATACAACAAATAAATTTGCATTATTCAATAGATTTATCAAATGAAATGATAAATAATTCTTTTTGAAGATCGTCAGAAAAGTTAAGTGTCAGCTTACAGGAAACTCACATTTCAAAAGGAAAATTAAAAAGGTCACGCACATTTCCCCAAGATATAAGCTCCTTGAAAGCCAGTCTCGAGATTAGTTGGCTAATTTCTTGAAAGCGTTCGCTTTTTTTCAGATTTAATGGAGTGCTGGATTATTTGTCTCTATCTTGGCATAATTTATCTGGACGAATTAAGCTTAGGCCGGAAAATCTCACTGAAAAAATGTCGACCGATAAAATGGAACAAAGAATCCCTCAAAAAACAGCTACAAAAAGAATTGAGATATGAATAATGAGAATCATTGTAAAGATAATATAAAAGAAGCAGTGGGACGAAATAGGGGTAATGACGTTGAATAAGTAATTTGGTTCGTAACGCGTCACAGAGTTTAAACAAGCCTTGAATTTTTGTTAATAACACTAAAATGTGTCATCAAACAAGGTGGCTTCCCCAAGATAAAGCGTAAGATTCAATAGAATCTTTATAATTATAATCTACGTAACGCCCAACAATCACTTTTTTTTGTTACAAACTCATTATTTTAATAGCTTATTTTAATGATCTTCTGTATTGCTTTATTTTTTTAACGACCATTTTATTGAATATTTACTAAAACGTAGTTCTAGGGACAAGGTTTTGCAAGCGTCCATAGGCCACGGTAGCTGTTTAACAACAGGCTGGCCGAGTGCTTGTTTATCTCCTTGGTAGTACAAAAATATCTGCTACATGAATATCTGAAAGTTTAGATACCTAAATTTGTATTGGATGATTTGCATGGCATTATTATCAAGTTACCATTCAATACATATAATGTTTAGTAATTGGATTTCGACTTAAACCTACCGCATGTTCGGCTAGCAATAACCTAAATAATTTGAGTTGAATATGGACCATTACTTGGTATACCTTGTCACATACAACCGATAAAGCTAGCTAATAAATAAAAGGATTACCGCAATTCTAGCATTTTTACGTGCGATGCATAGCTTGCGCGCGAAAATAAGATGGCGGGCGCATGGACCGCGCACAAGCGGCGTGCGAACATGAAATACACGTTCGCAGCATACGCGACGCAGTATTTGTCAGATTTGGACACACCCTTAGGTTTTTTCAGTTTGCATTTACCATGCCTTTAATAGTAACGTATAGTATTTATTTATTAAATGCATATGCTTACTACAGTGAGCATAATGCATTTAATAAATTAATAAATAACTTGATGATTAAATGTCCTTACTCTCTATAGTAGTAGATGTAGGTATTTATTGCCTAACTTGACATGACATAACATGACGTTAATAATTTTGCAGAAATACGCTGTAATATAGCTAGTCGATACTTTATATACCTTCGTGTTGTAGTGTTAGGACAAAGGTCATGTCCAGAAGTGGATTGAAGACGCTAAACGACTTAGGTTTCATGAAAGAACTACTGACAATTGGCTCGGATCAGTGCCAAAATAATGTTTTGCAAAACTAGAAAAACTTGATAACAATACTTTTATTTGTTTTTTATGTACTATAATAGGATTCTGAGAGCACTGTGTGCTCCAATGCGAAATAAGACGTAAGACATGTGGCACGTGTGTGACAAAACATAAATTTTGCACAAATATTCCTTAAGTAACGTAGGTGTGAACAAAAGGATTTTTTAAAATGTAACCTCTAAGGCGGTGAAAAGGGGTTGCAAAGTTTGTATGGAACAACTTGTTTTCTGGGTCTGATCAACTCCAAACTTACCAGTGCGACGCCGGGGTGGCCCGCTAGTAATTATATAAAATAAAAACATCTATTTCATTACATATGTAAAGAAAGAAAGAAAGAATACATATTTATTTCGCTTTCAAGTACATAGAAATGCATAGTAGGTACTACATTGTTGTAATAATATTTTGAAAGGCAAATATGGTCTCAGCTCAGCTTAATGCTACTACGCCGTACGACACAGCAGCTGGTATTCTGCTAAGCCCCTCTAGACAAGTGGCATAAACGGTAGTCGAATCGAAAAGTCACAAAAGCAAATGTATGGGATTTGACGTAAGTTTGCGACATTATAACGTAAACTTACGTCATACATTTGCTTTTGTGACTTTTCGATTCGACTACCGTTTATGCCACTTGTCTGATGAGAAGATCTGACATGATGTACACGTATAATACATGTATGGTAAATAAAGCATGGGTCACTACTGCTACGCGTGCCTATTAATACTAGTATAAAACTTGCATTAATATGACAAAACATTATTTATTTTAACATAAAACACAATATAAATAATGTATCGGTGTTACGTTATCGTTAAAGTGTCAAATAAAGTGAAATATTAACCGCGCACAGGGTTGTCACACAAGACAACGTAGTATCAAAAACGCTCGTTAATTCAAATGAATGTGCCCGCTTTGTATGAATATTCAAGGGCTGCGATTAACATGTATCAGCCGCGGTACAATGCGTTTACATAAAAACTGAAATTCATTTCCAATACTGTAATGTACTAAAATGATGTTGTGTTTGGTTATCGTAATAATAAATATATGGGTAATACATTTACATAAAATATTATTGATACGTGCCAAAAGAGTAACATATCTGAATAAAATTTTAGAACCATAGTCACAACGATTGCCGTATCCTATACTATGTATTACATATATTAAATATAATACATAGTATAGGATACGGCAACCGTTTAACATCAGGCAGAGGCCGTATGCTTGATTGCCACCCAAATAGTTTTTTTTTCTGTATTCTACTTATCAAGGCAATGCAAACGTTTTTGATTTTTGTTAAACAAGTTTATTAAAAGAGCTGGTTAAGGAAAATATTCAATTAGACAATCAAAATCTTAATAAATTTTACAAAGTAAGTAATTTTATTATTCTGAATCTATCAATAATATTTGAATGACTTCGTCATTAATTTACAAACTTTTAGCTTATTTACTCCAAACCTGAAATTTCCTTATTACTAAAATTAAGATTTCGGAAATCAGAATTTGAGTAATGGACTTATTGTTGTCATTACGATTTACTTCTCTTTATAATATGCGATATACAAATTTGAAATTGAATTTTAGTGTGAAAATAGTTAAGTTTTAGCTACATCATATTAGCTTTCAGTATTGTAGCCGATGATATAAAATAACATAATTTTAATATATTTGCTTAATAAAAGATAAACGTGAAACGCATATAAATCATAATTCAATTTATTATCCGAATCTAAATGCAGAATATGTAGACCAAATATTTGAGTACCTAATTAATATTCATATTCAATATTCGTCAAACAATCCGGCCGTATGTCCAACGATCACGTTGAGTTTGCTCACATAATAATTCATAAGATAGTTATCAGGGGCCTAAAAGCACTTTAGCTGGATTGCCAATTCTCTAGAGCTGATATATTTGCATGACGACGGCGTCATAACCACTTCCAAACCCGACTGTAATTGGGTTTATCTTGTGGCAAAACTGAAATAGATTTTTCAAGTGCTACGTAACAATTTTAATCAGTTTAGATTTTATAAATTGGCTGTATAGGAAGTTGGGTAATGTATTTAATGATTAGTAGATTGATATTTATTAGATATTCAGGTATTACGAGTAACTTTTTTCTTTTTTTTATACTACTTGGGTGGCAAACAAGCATACGACCCACCTGATGTTAAGTAGTTACCGTAGCCTATAGACGCTTCCAATACCAGAGGTATCACTTGCGTGTTGCCAACCCATTGTTTTACACCAGGGCTTTATGATGAGAGTGTCCCTGGGATAGGAATGAATACGTTTCTTTCAAAACGCATCCCTAAATGAGCGCTGGAGACCTGTACTCACACACAGAAACACAGCTACACCGCTGTGTGTAGTTATTTGCTGCCATATTTATTTTCGGACTTAAACATAGCTACTTTATAAGTGACAGTGCTCATTTAGGAATGCGTTTTTTAAGAAATGTTTTTCTATCTTGTATGTAGTTACAAATTATGGATCGTCAACACTCAAGTGAGGTGTATCTAAGAATTGCAAGCGTTCATGTGCTAGTAACTGCTTAAAATCCGGCAGGCTGTATACTAGTTTGCCGCCTAACTAGTGCATACAAAATAGCAACTTATAGGGCTATCAAAACATAAGAAGTAGATCGTCGATTAAGCATATCTAAAATCGTATCAATTATAAAAAATACATAACTTGGTTCAGTACCAATACATCTGCATTGCTAATACAACTGGCAACCGCTATCACTCTCGCGATTTCAAGGATTAGCAGAAATACAGTTCGCGTCTAAAATCCAGCCATTTGTATTCGTCGTTGCGCGAATTTCCGCGACCCCGGGGGCATCGAAGTTCCACAAGTTTCTAGAGGCCCTATTAATGGGAGCGATTAAACTAAATTAGACTTTGACGCGAGAACGGCCAATTTGGACGTGGACAGATCTGTGCGGACTTTGTGGCCCGATCGAAAACGATTTTGTGGACTATTTAGTATTTTTGTCAGCAAACCTTTTATTGTTGTCGCTTTAGTGTTGGCTTTAGTGGTTATATCGACATTTACCACAGTGTGGCTTATTGTGTGTGTTCGATTCCCACATGTGACAAAATGTTTTGCCAAGTCTGGGTATACTTTGTGTGGCAACCATGCAAAGTATCGTAGGGTAAGTAGGTAATTAGTAATTTGTTTTAGTAGCATAGTACCTACCTATAGACTTTTGCAACATCAGGGACATTACTCTCAAACTGCTGTAAAATCTTTTCTCACAGAACCGTAGGTAATAATAATCTTTGTCAGGCTTTTGCTTCTACTCTAAGTGCAAAATTATTTTTACTTCATCTGCAAATGTGTGTGTACAGAAATGTTCGCTGCCATCACTACGAGTGTAGGTACATATAATATGTAAATGCATTGAATAATAAATGCCAGCTTTCAATCGAAATTGTTCAAATTATGTTAAACTAATGAGAGAATTAAAACGAATTAGTTTGGTTAATTGATAGACTCTAGTTTAAAATATTAATGAAAATTTGCGTTAAATCGTGGGTAATAACAAGAGTATTAATGAGTATATACCTTTTGAAGTTATACCTACTGCGACGATAATTTTAGATCTTCTGCTTAATAAGGTTTACCAACTTAAAGAGCACTTAGAAATCAGTAGATTTTAGAATATTTACACTTTTGTCAAAAAGTTAGAATATATCGATGCGTTCACTTGGAGCGCATTATGAGTTTGTTGGGGGTTTCAATTTTGATAATATTCATTGAAATGCTAGTCGTTGCGTGGATCGATAGATCTGCTGCTATAAGTAGGTAGATAGGTGTCCACTTTCTTAAAAACGAGTCAAGTTTTCCCTAGATTCTTGCTTTGAAAAGTGCACGTCCATTGGTCCTGCGCTTGATTTCTATCAGGCCGAGTTGGATTGTCTTCTTGTCGAACATGAGGGTGCACTTGTGCCTCATAGTTATTCATAGCTTAGGTGGCCTAGTCTTCGTTAATATTAGCCACCGTAACCGAAGTCGGTTCTTTTTTTTTACTACTACTTAGAGGGCAAACAAGCATACGACCCGCCTGATGTTAAGCAGTTACCGTAGCCTATGGATGCTTGCAATACCAGATATATCTGTAATATATCGCTTGTGTGTTGTCGACCCAATGTTTTACACCAGGGCTTTAGGATGGAGTATCCCTGTGAAAGGAAAACGTTTCTTACAAAACGCATCCTTAAATAAGCGCTGGAAGACTGTACTTACACACACGAACACAAGTACACCGCTGCATGTACAGTCGGGCTTGCTCGCTATAATGGTGCCCTATCTCTCTCAGAACACATTACCTGTGTAACCTGTCTTAGACACATTATTTATAATCTAGATGTTACTTACTTGTAAATTAACGTATGGAGCATCGGCCATGACAGTCGGCACGATGAAGCCTCCTTCTCCAGTTGACATGTCAATATCTTGGCTGTAGATATCGGTTTTGTCATCATACAGCTTCACGCGGACTCGAACCCGCTTCTCCGTGCTCATAGCTTCGACCTGTACAAAAAAACCATTGTTACGCCTACACTTTGCACAAGTAAACAAAACAATATAAACATATACAGGGTTTCCGTATTATATTATTACCAATTAGAACGACGTTTAGCTCTATTGAAAAAAGATATAATGGTAAGAATTTTTAGATAGGTATATCTGACTAAAGGTTAGTATAGGAATCCACAGCAGTACTTTATACTGCGGAAACAGTAGCAGTACCTTATGAACGAGCACCCGCTTAAGTAAAGACAACCACCTCTTGAATAACCAGAGTCAAAATATTTCCAATGTGTTGTACTTGTGTTTCTGTGCTGTTGATCATTGGATGACTAATACTCACACACAGAAACACAGCTATAAGTGTTAATTCTCCCACTTTGTGTAGGTGTATTCCGCGCATTATGATATGCCATTTTTTCTTTTTTTTAAAGACTACCCCCGCTCTAGGCAACAAGCCCTAATTTACGGGTACAAATTATAACCCGACTCGGGGAAAACATTTATGAATCACACAAAGTTTTGTCCCGTGTGGGAATTAAACCTGACCTCTTAGCAGTCAGGGTCACTAACCACTAAACCAACAGGCTTGTCAAGTTTCCATGTCTTCAAATGAGGATGATGATTTTATATTAAGCCATGTTGCTTTCCAAATAAGCCTTAATTAAATCTGACACCAAAATATTCAAACCAAAAACTTATACGAAGACTTTTAGTAACATTTACAATTGATATATCAAATAAAGCTGCGGTCTACTCATATCCAAAACCACGCAATCGTCTAAACTATCCCAAACAAAGTCCAGATGAATATTTAAACAGGAATTCAACGTACACCTCTTGGTGTAATAAGAACAATATTGTGACGTCAACTTAAGTCTTTAATTAAGCCATTAAGTTTACCAAACGAAGCTGGCTTAACTCCAAAACCTGTGCTGACAGGGGTACAGGTATGAAATACGGAGATAATTAAACATGATTAATATTTATTACGGTAAGACGAGCCTGTATCTGTGAATACGTTTGAGGCTTAGGGCACCATACTAGCGAGCAAGCCCGACTGGGGAAGGACCTTACAAAAGACCACAAATTACACACAGCGGTGTAGTTGTGTTCCCGTGTGAAAGTACAGGTCCCTAGTGTAAAAAAATGGGTTGGCAACACGCAAGTGATACCTCTGGCATTGCAAGCGTTCATAGGCTACGGTAACTGCTTAACATCAGGCAGGGCTGCTTGTTTCCCACCCAAGTAGTATAAAAAATAAAGATTTCAATCACTAACATGACTGCACGGTAGGTGTGATCTCACACCGTGACATTTTTCGTAGCGTGTTCTGGGTTTGAGCCCCAGTTGAGACAAAAATTGTGTGAACCACAAATGGGTGCTGTTTTTTAAAAAGGAAAATTAGAAGATACTCATATATATATATTTTATTTATACTATTTAGATAGCAAACATGTATATGCCTTAAAGTAAGGAGTAACTAATTATATCGTAGACTTACGTCAAATCCCATACATAAGTTTTTTTGACTTTTCGATTCGTTTGGGTCGTCAATTTGCGAAATGCCCTAGGTACTTATTGTAAGCCGCCACAGGTTATGATTTTTGCGTATAAAAAATACTTCATATTAATCAACATTATTTTTCACAATTCACAGTAAATAATTACAAGAAAACCTGTATATCCCACAGCTATCCAGTAACATTATATAAAATCGATAGTAAACAAAGTAGTTCTGTTCTACTATCTCTACAATGAAAATGTCAATCAATCACAAAACTATTTCTAGAGATAAACTGTTGGGCAAACCCTAAAAGAGCCGATTCATTTAGTAGGTACCTGAACGTTGTGCCTATAAAACAAGCGATTATTTTTAGTTAAATCGCTTTTTTGGCATTTAATTTTTATAGCGGTTCGCCTGAGCCTCACGGATAGGGAACTGTTCTATTCGAATTACCATACTGTGGTCATAAAGAGAAGATACATTTCTTCTCTTTATGACCACTCTTTATGAACGAAGGAGAATTTAAAAAAAAATAACGCCGTAACCTTGAGTTACCCATAACAAGTAATTCTGATGGTGTTACAAGGTGCAGGGTCGATGACGTGCAAATAATGGTTCTGTTGCTGTAAATTACGTGTTTTTCTTTAAATATAGCCTATATTTTATTTCAATAAGCCCGAAAACTTTCTTATAAAATACGTTTTAAAGTTTTTGCGTGTCGGAGTACTTAACAAACCTCCATAAATTCTCACAATTATCCATGTTTATAATAATAATAGTTTCAATCTCACTGGAACAGTGATAATTTTATGATAGCGTATCTGCTATTCCAGAATATAATCTATCTTTATGTCAAATTTAATCCGGATCTGTTTAGCCGCATTGGCGTAAATCACATTTATAATATAAGTATAGATTAGTAGGATTCAAATCAGTACATTCAGTAATGTGCTTGGCCATTAGTCAACGTCAATTATCCATATTAACCTGTCACTAGTAATTACTTATGTAAACTAATACTGTATGTGATATTATGCGATGTGATTTATAATTGTGTCATTACTTCGGTAATGAAGATTTAATTATTTTCATAAGTAATTAAGTACTGCATGTTCCAAATATTAATTGAAATGGCACTAAGGACTTTTTTAAGCGAAGTGCCACTGATGCATGCAATTCACACTCTCAAGCTTATAGCGAGAAAAACATCTCTTGCTGTCCTCTAAATGAATTTATAAGGTCAGCTGTATTTGTAATATGTAACAGTAATTAATAGTAATACCACAGTCTAAGGAACTCGTAACTCTTTCATAATACTATTTAATATTTAAAGATAAACATAAAATAACTACACTATTGTATTAGAGTAATACTGTTAAAATACTTAGTTGTATTGTAAATCTACAAGTTAGAGCCAGCACAATTTGATAAAAAAAACTGGCTAAAAGCGAGTAAGACTCGCGCACCGATTCCGTACAAACCTATATGTATATAAATTTATTATATGATGTTACTAAAAATTTACGGTTTTCGTAATTTTTCCTTTATCTGTGCTATAAGACTTTGCCTCGAAAAAAACTTAACGCTATCGCTTATTCTGTGGCCACAATGTACTCTGAACTGAAAGAAAAGCGACCCACGTCGATATAAAAGCTGTTCGTTAGGCTGACTCTGTAATTTATTATATTGTTCTCCTGCCAACACGACGAAAGATGAATATGGATACGATTCGTACGTAACCTTTTAAAATAAATAAAAAATATTTATTTATTTCGATAGGCTTCGATGCATACACAGTGCATTGTTTGCAACTGTTAAACTGTTGTAAAAAAAATGTTTCATATTTTCGTTTAAATGTTTGGTTTTATTTTGCAAGTACGTAAGCACATGCATTTAATTTACACTGTTCCCTTAGTCTGCATCAAGTAAAATTTTCTTTTTGTTTCATATAGCGAAAAATACATTTTAGAACGTTTTGTAGCAATATAAGTGTTTGTACAATAAACAAGTTAAAATTAAAAACAGTTGACGTATTGTAAAAGGAAGCGTAATATTTTTATTTAAAAAAATCTACTTTTGCACTAGTGAACAAGCTCCTGCGACACATTGCAGAGAACTTTATACCACTCAGGTGGCATTCCATTCTACTTAGAATAAATCGAACCTAAGACGTAAGACAGTCGAGAATAATGTCCACATTAATATCAAGCTACGCCATTGTCTAAGCCTTAGGTAAAGGCTACCATCAAAGTTCCACCGGAATGAACTAACGAGCCGCGATTTACTAGAATTCAAACTATACAAGTTTAACTGAATGAGGGAATGAAAATAATGTAAACTAGATTATGTTTATTCTTTACCCATAATTTACCTATTATTTGCATTATAACAATTATTGACTACTACACGTTTGGTTCAGTGGTAAATTTAACTGCCTTGGTGGTCCAGTGGCCGCAGTATGCGCCTGCTGTGCACGAGGTTGTGGGTTCGATTCCCATACAAGACAAAACTTTGTGTGACCCACAAAGTTTTTTTCTGATGCAGGGTGTAATTTGTCTCCGTTAATTGTATATTTGTAAAGTCCCCCGCGATACAGAGCTTGTTCTCTAGTTGTCACGTCGTCATTTACCACTGTGCAGTGTGTTGTGGGTTGGATCACCACATAGGAAAAAATATGTGTTACCCATAAATGGGTATCCTGAGTCTGGATGTAGGTACTTTGTGTCTTTTAATTGTATGTTTGTAAACTCCCCCGCAACACAGGGCTTGTATCTAGTGCGGGAGTTTTCTTAAAAAAAAAGTTATATTCTCGGTTCCATAAATGATTGATGATAAGTTTAGACTTTACTATTTACATCGTTGCTGTGGTAATAATTACTATAACTTAAACTTTAAACACTTTCTAAAATATTCCCCGAATCAAAAAATACTATCAATTACTGGTAATTTAATTGCAGATACTATTATAGCAAAACGATTTACAATAAAGCATAATTGGAAAGAGAAAACCTATTAAAAAACCCGAAAGAAAATTTCCAACAAACTTTTAAGTAAAAAGGGCATGATGCCATCTTTACTAATATTATAAATGCAAATGTGAGTTTGTTTGTTCAGTTTTCAAGTGTTAATAACTCGACTGAACATCATGATATTTTCCATACAACGTGTCAGTGGCACAGGTAAGTATTTTGATCGACTTATCATGCTATAAAATCCTGATGTCATATAGAAGTAGTAATAGTACTTACCCTTCCAACAAAAGGCAGTCCAGGCTTATATCTTCGTCTCATGCTATCAGCAAAGCGTAATTCCACGTAATGCTGTTCAGCGGCCGGTGCAGCAGCAGCAGTGTTCCCCACTCCATTTCCAACGGTGATGTCCACGCGAGCTGAACCACCTCCACAACGAGCTTCGATACGCCAGGTTCCAGAACGCGCACCAGTTGCCAGGATTGCACTGAGTTTTCGGACTCCTAAAACAAAAGTACTTGATGAATATTGATTTCATGAGCTATGGTTATGTTAATTATACTATGGCAAGACCTTCCCCCAAACTATTTCTGTATGTGAAAGAGTTTAGGGGGAGGATATGGAAGAAAGGTTTTCTCGTGCTATATTAAACCTTCACAGTGTCTATTCGCACTTTTAATTAACGCTATGTACATTAGTAATTTAGAATTTAAAGGTAAAACAAAATTACAATAGTGTTGTTTAAGCGTCAAAATATTTTTCGACGTCACTGTCTTCTAATATGCCTAGGAGGCAGAATAGCCAAATTGAATACCAATAAAATTAAAAAAAATGTTTTATAGAATTGAAGGAAGATAACGACACCGACCAATGTACACACGGCAACGGATATAATATGTTTACAGGTCCGCTATATGAAGATTGGTTTTTTAAGAAAACCATTGTATATATTTCTGTGGAATTTGGTTACAGTGTACAATTAGACTAAACCTACAGCTAGAAAATATATTACACACAAATTCATACATTGGTTTTCCTAAAATTCTAATCTTTATGTAGCGGACTTGTATACATAATTATTAATAATTTGTTGCCGTGTGTTAGTTTGTTGCTTTTACATATATCTCCTCAGAGTCAATTTATATTTATGTAACAATACCAACACCTTAATCTTATAATTGGTTCGCACATTAACAAAGTTCGAAAGGATCACACAGGTAAATTGATTGCAGAAGCTCCGTATTGTAACTAACTTCGTAAGCGAAGTTGTAATTAAAAACATTAGTACGAGGCAAAATTTTGTTCGCAATGTTGAGTGGGAAGTTACTTTTTGTGTCTCGGGAATAAAAAGTTTATATTTTGGCGCATTTGTATGTGTTAGGTAAATAGTAAAGGGTTGGATTTGGGTTAACACGTATATACTTTGGGATTTTTATTAGGTACCTTTATTTTTACACAAATTTCATTTTTATGCGTAAATACGTAATCATCCTAGTACAGAAACTCTTTTATACTTGTAAACTTCTTCAATTTAACTTGTGTACTTCTTTAATCAGGTGCATCACGCAAAACCCACGTTCCGAACCCATTTTTTTACACCAGGGCTTTAAGCTGGAGTATCGCTAAGATAGGAATAAGTTGTTTTCAAAACGCTAAATGAGCGCTGAAGAATTGAACTCACACACAGGAACACAACTACACCACTGTGTGTAGTTATTTGGCTGTGGTCTTCTGAAAGGTGGATGTCATTCCCCAGTCGGGCTTGCTCGTTAGTATGGTGCCCTACCTCTCTGAACAAAAAAGAACAAAAAAAACGAAGACTACCTAAAAGTTCCAATCATTATTCAATAAAATGACCTAGATATATTATAAGCAGTAGATAATAGTAATCTATCAAATAATGTCCGATGTAGACAAACCTTATAAGAAATTTCGTCCCTCTGAACAAACACAGAACAAAGTAAAAAAACGATGTTTGTTCTCCTAGGGAACTAGTGTCCACTATGAAAGTTTTTGTCAGCAGTTATGACATGTGACTTTTAAGAGGGTCGGCGAATGTAATTAATCAAACTATATCTCGAGTGGGACCCGGCTCATGTCGTGACAAGGCTATGCCTTAACTTCTCTTGACATTGTCGTATATTACGTTTTTGGGTACTTGAATTCTGTTGTGTAATATATCTGTGTCGATAAAAACTAGTCAGTTATAGTGACAAATTATTTAAACAAGAAAAGTAGTTAAAATTCCACCTTAAAACCTACATCGTTTTTGAAGTGAAAACTGCTTTTAGCGCGGTACGCATATTTTTACATGAGATAAAATTTCTGGAAACGCGTCACCGTTACGAGACGCAGCTGGACATATCCGAAAAATATTTTTTCGACTGTCACGTTATTAAAGCAAAGAGGCGATATATGCATGTACATATAGCAGACCGTGAACGCGTCTAGATAAATAAAAAAAAACAATGCAATTTTTTTTACTACCAAGGAGGCAAAAATGCCTACGGCCCGCCTGATGGTAAGCAGATACCGTAGCCTATGGACGCTTACAATACTGGGGGTATCACTCGCGCGTTGCCAACCCTTTAGAAACCTTATAACTCCTTTCTTGATGTCTCTCGGGATGGTACGTGCTGACGTAATATGACTACATTATTATTATTAGACATTGTTGTCCTCTTCCAGGGCAAAGGCCCCTTTCTTACTTCCAATGAATATACAAATTATTTTAACCCATTTATTTATGCTTATCATTATTAGGAAATAGCTAACAAGAATCTGTCAAGTGTCACTGATATAACATATCTAAGTGTTTGTTAACTCTATGAATAAACACTTGCCAAATGCTTATATAAATGCCGTCGACCAATCAAAGAACAATATATTAAACGACGGGTAATTTTGTACCGTTAAATAGTACACTGAGCAACGATTGGCTCATTTGTGTATCATTTTACTTGTAGCAAAATTGTGAATTATTAAATTACTGCCAGGTACCGTAAATTGACCAATTAGCTAAAATTCATTGCGTTAAATAACACATTTCAACTACCGTTTGTTATATTCCGAAAGTTGATCAACTATCTCGAAAATTGATCAACTTACGATTCTTGCTATTTTCCGATGACATACATACATATCATCATGCCCGTGTCTTATTAGGGTTGGCAGAGATTATGGTGCGCTAACTGCTTCGATCCAGACATACTTCTTTCGCTTATAATTTATGAACGACGGTTCTTGGGACTTTTATTTTTGGCCCTCTTTTTTTTGAAAATCTTTATTACAGTTATATTATGGGTGGTACAGAATCTCGTTTTTACGAATGAAAGATAATTTTCGTGCGAGATTTTCAATTGTAATTTTGTTATTATTATTATTTTGTGCTATACTACATATTTTAAATATTGAAGGTATAAAAAGATTTTCTTTTTCAATTATGTTTTCCTTCCGATTCTGCCCTAATAGCAGTTGTATTTGAGGGGGTTACGCAAATAGTCCCCTTCAATATGGGACCCTTAAACATGCATAGAATTTGTAATTGATTACTAGGTATATCATCGTACCCGTACCCTTAAAAAAACTTTAGCAATTTCAAACCATTTTTTACGAAGTTTTTTTGAAAAGTGATTTATTACATTAGAGAAATGGATCTGTAATTTCCTTAAGATAGAAACCTTAGATTTTTATCGATTTGAACATACAGCTATGCAGTAGTAGCAGCAAAATCAGTTTTCTTTATTAACCGAAAAGAATTTTCTTTTTTTTATAGTGAGGTACCTATATGAATAATTAAAATATTCAATTAATTGTCCCTTTTCTTCACGGAATCATTTCAATATAACACTGAAATAGGGTTGTACGTTTTTTATAGAAAATAGTTTCATAGATTTTCGTTTTGCATAATTTTTCTTCTATATTATCATTTCATAGAATAATTAATACACAGAATATTCACTTTAAATAAATTCATTTTAATGATTTTTACTTTTCTTGAAATATTTATTGAATTAAAATACCATGGAAAGATACACCGAATAAACTACATTCGTTAAAAAATAATTCTACTGCCTCATTATTTTGTTAAATAAAAATATGAATTTTAAAATTCATTGAATTGTGTTTCTGTGAAAAATGTTTCATTAAAGTTATTAGTCGTTGAGACAATAAATACAGGGATGCGGAGGAATTTTATGACGCCTTTTAAGCAATCTCTCCCGTTTTTTGTGTATTTTCTATGTATATATACCGATTATATATATATATATATATATATTTTCCTTTTTTAAGAAGTGTAAATATATTAGGTATATCGTATATATGTGATGTAAATAAAGAATACAATATCTAAAAGATCAGATAAATCTATACTTATATTATAAATACAGGGACCAAATATTATGTGAAACTTTTTCTGCGAAACAAAATTCTATGTTTTTTTACCCTGAAATAGGTACAAAATAAATCAGTTTCCCATATTTATCTCCATGGTCACCCTCGCTCCCATCAACACATCGGCTATGCACGCCCTAACTTTACCTTCCAACCCATTGTAATATAACATTAGGAGGACGGGGGGCTAAATGCTTTTCAGGTAAAGCTAAACTTGATCCCTTTTCTTGGTAAAAGAATTTCCATGTCTTGCCGTTGTCCCGTATCCATAAGATAAATAGTTGACGTTGAAAACATCGACGGCTTAGATCGTTAGAAAAATATTTGCTTGTTTAATATTAAAATGGATGCCGAAATATTGAAATTGTAGCGATTTGCCTATGATGTGTGTATACATAGTTATAAGGTTATTACATGTCACATGATTAGTTCTCAATAAATCAGTCCGTCGTTAGCACCGCTGTTTCACTGGCGACGAGGATGGGATTATTTTTTCGTTTGCGTTTGTTCTTTTGTTCGGTTTATTATATATTAAAATGCCTATCGGGAAATTAGAATGTTTAACATTAAGCATCACGTTTTTTAAAAAAAGGGTAGGCAGAAGTATTACACATACACTCAAGTTTTGCTAGATATTTTGGATCCTATAGCAGTGTTCATTTAGGGATGCGTTTTTGTAGAATCGTGTTTCTATACTAAGGATACTTATCAAGAAACTCGGTGTTAATTTTTTGGGTCGGCAACACGTAAGTGATAGTACAGGTTTTGGCAAGGCTATGGTAACTGCTTACTACTGGGCATACCTACTGGCTTCTTATATGCTACCTAAATAGTGTAAAAATATAGTATAACTAGGGGTCGCCCGCGACTTCGTCCGCGTGGTAATTTGGAATATTTTCCCCGATTTTGCAACATATCTCACTACTGCTCCGCTCCGCGTGGCGTGATGTTATATAGCCTATAGCCTTCCTGGATGAATGCACTATTCAACAAAAAAAGTTTCTAATCAAACCAGTACTTTCTGAGATTAGCGCGTTCAACCAAACAAACAAACAAACTCTTCAGCTTTATAATTTTAGTATAGATATATGAATGTTTCTAGATAACACGTTGGTACAAATTAAGCACTTTTAGACAAAAAAAATCAATTCTATTTTTCCTGAGTCGACGATTGTACCCAGGATTTTAGTACGCGTTTGAATGTCGTATCATATTAATGACACGGTATTCGAATGTCTACGAGCTTAATGGAAAGAAGGCGAATAACAAAAAATAAGCTAAAGATGTAAGTTCAATAAAGAATAATATTTCTTTTTTATATTTCACTATCAGTATTTTATTTTATCGAAAGAGTGTTTTCATAGGATCAAGGTACGAAAAGCTTCTTTTGTTACAAACACGAAAACAAAAAGGAAAACTTCGTTTCAACTAACAACGCCTCTCATAACTTTCCGGCAGTAGAAAAGCAATAATAAAAGTTACTTTACAATTACAGCAAAATTGTTACATATAGCCACCAATTTAAGTTGGTCTATGCCACTCTATTAGAAATTTTGATTGTAAAGTTGAAAACACAAACTGTAAACATCATAGACTTATAATGAGATCAATTTATACTGGTTTTGTGCAGTCCGTATTGCACATACAAAATAAAAATAGCCTTTATTTCTACTACATACTTATACGAACTTACATTTAACAAGCTTTATATTTAACACTACTTTCTTTATATTCTATATAATAATATTATTGTTTATTTATATTTATTTAGTCTATTGTAGTCGCCTCTATGGCGTAGGCCTCCCCTAAAGCCAACCCTATCTCGTGCCTTTTGCATCCAGTTAGCTTCACATATTTTTTGAAAAAAAAACAAAGAAATAAAAAATGTATTGCACATACTCCAACGTAATAAAAATGCCCAATGCAATCTTTCGCTTTAGTGGGCAAGGCTCCACCTTACAGAAGACCACAATCAAATAACTATATTTCGGTGTAGTTGTGTTCTTGTGGGTACAAGCAAATGTATGGCATAGAGGGGCAGGTCTTCAGTGCTTATTTAAGGATGCATTTTTATTAAATGTTCCAGAACATTCCAGAGGCACTCTATCACTAAACCCAACATTATTAAATAAGCTATTTAATATAACTGCCAATCATAGTTAAACGCAACTATCTTACATGAAATTGTTACTCAAAGTTAACAAGCTCATCCACAGGCCACCACAGTTTAATGAACGTTGACTTTAATTAAGTTTCCGCTTTGATAAGAATACTTCAAACGAGTTGATCTCTTATTAAAATGGTTGGTTCAGACTGCACGGTTGGTTCACTGGCATAAGTTGTTACCTCGCCATTTACCACTATGCGGCGCGGCGGCGGCATTGTGATGGCGAGATAGGGTCAGCGTAGACAGAGAGGAATAATGCCCGAGCGGGCTCGGGCATTTTCTTTACGGATCGCGTATGATTCCCGCATATCTTCGAAGACGCGCGAGCATTTTTTTTTCAGGTTCAAATATTTAAGCACTTAATTGTAATAATTTTAAAGTTTATTTTATTTAAAGTTAATAAAATCCTCTCCACTGCGCTCCGTTCCGTCTGCGCTGAGCCTTACACGGGACAAAAAATGTTTTGTGATGTATAAATGGTTATCCAGAGTCTGAGTGTACTTTGCGTCTGTTAATTGTATGTTTGTAAAGTCCTCCGCGACACAGGGCTTGTGCCATTGTCCGAAATTTGTCTTAAAAAAAAGGCAAATACAAAACAAAATTAATTTGAAAATATCTCTTGCTGATAAACCTCAGTATATTCGAATGAGCGAGAGAGGCAAATGAACTCGACTAGTCTTCTAGAACAATCCAGCGTTTGCATGTTGTATGATCGACGATAACTCGAGTATAGTATCGTTGATCGGAACATCTTGAAATTTGCTAGCCGATTGAATGAGACAAAAAGATTATTTATGTTCGAAGATGAGCCAAATTGGTTAAGAGTGATCTTGAAATTTGCTAGCCGATTGAATGAGACAAAAAGATTATTTATGTTCGAAGATGAGCCAAATTGGTTAAGAGTGATCTTGAAATTTGCTAGCCCATTGAATGAGACAAAAAGATTATTTATGTTCGAAGATGAGCCAAATTGGTTAAGAGTGATCTTGAAATTTGCTAGCCGATTGAATGAGACAAAAAGATTATTTATGTTCGAAGATGAGCCAAATTGGTTAAGAGTGATCTTGAAATTTGCTAGCCGATTGAATGAGACAAAAAGATTTTTTAGATTCGAAGATGAGCCAAATTGGTTAAGAGTGAGTTGCATAATGACAGTTCGGGGCGAACCACTGGTAGTAATAATGTCCTCCTAACCGAATTTTAGTCGCGACGACTAATCTCGACGGAGGCTAACCATTTGTGCGGAAGATATTATAGTGTACAAGTGTGTGTGCAAAGATTCTTTATTCCCTTAATCCTTACGCAACTTAGGACCATTGGCTTGACGTGCGTTTCTAGGTACGGAGGTGTCAACACCGCTAATTTCTAAACTTGGGCATCTATTAAGAAATTGTCTGAAAATGACAATATTTATTTTTGCTCGATCCGGGAATCTCGAACATTGTGATCATCAGTCGCATTTAACGATTACTAGACCTACAAAGCAGTCAATAAGTATACATTTCTGTAATTTAGTATAATAAAGATAATATCATCATCATAATCTCAACCCATAAACGTCCCACTGCTGGGCACGGGTCTCCTCCAAACATTTGGAGGGATATTAGCCTACTGTACCACGCTGGCCAGACGGATTGGTATAGGGTTTTGTTTCGAGTTTTTTCCGGTGGTAAGTCTAACAGACAAAGATAATGTAGTTCATAATAATTGTAATCTTTGGGATAACAGTCCGATTATTTTGTATAAGGATTAATATCTATTACTACTTATTATTACAAGATTCTTAGTAAAAAAATATATTTGCATTAATTTGCGTCATAATATTGATGCTAAACCAACGATTTTTTTACCACTTGAGTGGCAAACAAGCATACGGCTCGCCTGATGTTAAGTAGTTACCGTAGCATATGGACGCTTGCAATACCAGAGGTGCTGCCAACCCATTTTTTAGTATATAAGTATACAAAGTTCCGATAATTATGCAGCACACACATATTTTATGTTTCCATTTTGTACTATACTAACACACAAAACAATATATATTTAAAGCTACCAAATTCAAGACTATTTATTCAACATTACATATTTATACATTTTGTTAAAGGAAATTGAATCTGTCATTCGGGTGGCTCTCAATCCGACTTTGACTATACAAGACAACGCTTTTAGCGGACCGGATCACCTCAAAAGGTATTATTTACGTAAGTTTTACTCTAGAGAATTTGTATTACTTACCTATGTGTTTTAAGACAATCGTATTGACCTAGTTACAGCATCAGCAGAGAGTGGTCCATTTTTGAACTTGCACTATATGAAATCTATTATAGTTAAATCTATTATAAATGTGAAAGTTTGTAAGAATAGATGGATGGATGGATGGATGTTTGTTACTCTTTCACGTAAAAACTACTGAAAGGATCTGGATGAAATTTGGCACAGAGATAGATTATGGTCTGGAATAACACATAGGCTACTTTTTTCAGCGATAACCGACGGGTGTCGGTTCGCGTGGGTACGCGGGCGGAGCCGCGGCCAACAGCTAGTATTTTATATTGTTATTATACTATAACCGTCATGTACTTATTACCAATTGTAGTGAAGCTCAAAATAAATATGTCTTCTTTCTTTCTTCTCTTTTCCTAGTTTGGGAAGTTATTCTCTTGTAATAATTTGTTGCGGAACATATACAGTTTTTTTTAAGAGCTTGTTTAGAGAAAAAAGAGACAGCTCGCAGACACAGAACTCACTATAATAATAACAATAATAAAAAATAAATAAAGAGAATAATAATAATCTTTATTTGTGCTAACAATGCATTATATAAGTGATGGCTTAATTACTTAAAGTAGTACTTAATTAGATATAGCTAAAATGTACATAAACTATATCTATAGCAACCGTACTAGGTCATAGACCTGTGTTACAGCTGCTATGCCCACCCTTTTAAAACTATTTTTTTACTCACTGCCCTAATGTCTATTGTCCTCATAAATAGCATACTGTAAGGAAGATTTTCTCTTTATATAGTGAGGACACTACCGAATTAGGTCAAAATAAGTACCTACTGCTCAGAACCAATTCAGTTAGCATATAAGTTATAATTATAGTATATTTGACATAAGCATGGGTATACATTTGAAGATAAATATCACTCAAAATAATAGACGTTTCAAATAAAACCTATCGATTGAATACTCTAGGCTCTTGATCTTATAATTACCTAATTGGATATAGATTAATTTAATTATTTTGGTTCATCTTCATCGTAAAATATTAAACGTCACCGACGCTATGTGAAATACACTGTAGGGCAACGTAGCGGGTACGAGTGGTAGGTATTTATTCTGATATTATGCAGCAGTGTCCTTACTATTATAGAGTCTTCTCTATGTAAATATACAGTTCTTGATGTACTCTTTGACAGATACCAAATATCTGCTGACTTTCCTAAACAAGTTAGAGTCGATTATTTAAACTGGGACGCGCTTAAGCACGAAGTTGCAAAAAGCAGCTCGCTATAATGTTTAGTACGGAATGTAATTAGTAATGTTTTTACTATGTTATAGTATACATGTTTCAATATCAGTATTTATTATTACAGCACGCGGATTTTTTTGTGCGCTAGGTTTATAAACCAATAGTGTAAAAAAATTACAATTGGGCATCGATGTGAGCTCAAAAACTACCAGTCTCAAATTGTTTTTCTTTATTGGTAAAATGCTACAGTATTAATCCTATATATCCTGTCACATATAAGAGATATAATATGATTTTACCTTCGTCCATGGACAGCTCTTCCCATATAGCAACCTTGGTGCCGGCAGGATCGCTGAGCGCCACGTATGCCAGTTCTCCACGGACCAATCTCAAGTCGTGATCCAAGGCCAGAATCCAGAAAGTGACTGTAACAAGACAAACAATATTTATTACATAATTATTCTTATATAATATAGGTACTAATATAATAGAGTCAGAGTTTTATGAGGTCACATGTTTATGAATAGTAATCGTAGGAACCTCTGCAATCTGGCTTTATTTAAAAACACACAAAGAGGTACACTGAGAGAGGTAGGACACCATACTAGCGAGCAAACCTGACTGTGGAAGGACCTCAACCCAATAGAAGACCACAGCCAAATATTTACTACACACAGCAGTGTAGTTGTTTTCCTGCGTGTGAGTAAAGGGCATGTTTTGAAAGAAACATAATATTCCTATTCCAGAGATACTCCATCTTAAAGACGTGGTGTAAAAAAATGGGCTGGCATCACGCAAGTGATACCTCCGATATTTCAAGCGTCCAAAGGCTACTGTAACTGGTTACCAATAGGCGGGCCGTATGATTGTTTGCCACCGAAGATGTACATAAAAATTTATTGTAACGCTTCTTTAATTCAAACCCACGGACACTTTTTTTTCTTCTTTTCATCTTTTTTATTATTTTTTTTTTAAAGACAACTCCCGCACTAGGGTACATGCCCTGTGTCTTTACGAACATACAATTAACGGACACAAAGTACACCCAGACCTGGGAAAACCATTTCTGGATTACAGAATTTTAGTCCCGTGTTACTAGCCTTTTACCAAGCGAGTTTACCATTAAAGCCACTGAACCGACCGTGCAATCAAATCGCATGATGTTTTAAAACCTCTATTAAAGTAAAATATGAAAAGGAAAGATGATTATTTTAAAACCTATTGATATTCAATCAATAGGTTTTAAAATAATCATTTTCTCACTCTAGGCTCTTGGATCATTCAATTAGCCAATTGGTTAGACATTGATTCAATCATTTTCTTTCATCCTTATTGTAGAATGTTATACGTCACAGTACTTATGCTATGTGAAATACATTATAACCACTAGACCAACAAGCCAGGCAAATTTATATTGTTACAATTCCGTACCGTGTCAAAGATACAGATCAAATTTTAACTATGGTAATTTACGTCAAGGTATGGTCGGTTTCAGCCTGTTCAGTTAGCTGGAAAATATGAAACTGCTGGATTTAAAGTTAACAACTGTTGTTTTATGAAGCGTAATAATACTTTAACCTAATCCTACTAATATTATAATAAATGAGAAAGTTTATGAGTATGGATGTTTGTTACTCTTTAAACGTATAAACTAATGAACGGATCTGACATCCACGCGGGCGGAGCCGCTGGCAACATCTAGTTTTAAGTAAAAAATTAAACAAACAATTTTACTGACGCAAATGTTCATTTTCTGCAGAAAATACCAAAATCGCTATAATTGTATGCCTATCATATTTGAGGAGCTCTCTTAATTCGTAATGAATTCCATAATAAAAGCTCAATGTCGTTGGAATGACACTAACTTTGAATATAATATCTAATGAAAAAAGAATTATCAAAATTGGACGTCCCTGTAAAAAGTAATGCGTGATCATACATAAAAAAACATATATACGAGTCGACTTAAGAGCCTCCTCCGTTCTTTCGTCGGTTAATTATCTGTTAAATACTATTTAGCTATAATAAGTAGTTCTTATTCGCTAAGTTGTTATAGAATAGTATTTATTTGTGCTGTAAGTGTTCGTGTGTGTATGTACTGTAATAGTCCTACAGATACGCACTACCGACAGCTTTGCAATCTTGGTTTATGTATCAAAAGTAGCATTTAATCAAGAACTTTTACTTGGCAAACGTAAGCTGAAACTTATTACCCTATTTTTATAAGCGACTAAAATTTAAAATGAAATATTCATGATTCAAATAACAAAAACGAAATTCATTAAGTATTTTAAAACAAAACTTTTAACGAATCTTACAATAGAAAAATTGTTGATTACAAAAACAATATCGGCTAACATTAATTTGGGCTCGCCTCATAAACATCTAAGGCGAGTTTTATGGTCACAGAAACATAAAACACGATCGTAAAAGTAACACAAAGTTGAACAAAAATTAATGGCTGAGGCCAAACGCGAAATATGGTTGGCTATGAGAATATTTAAAAGGATTACATACCTTATTTTATTTTAACGAATTTGATCTTAAAAACCTAAATCCAATTCAAAACGAGCGTAAAAATCTCATAAAACAAATGGACAGCAAAAAAATAATAGAATTATATAAAATAATAGAATAAGAAAAATACACATCGATATTAAAAGAAAAAAAAACAAATTATCACCAGCCAGTTAAGATCAAGTAAGTATAAATCTTTATATTTGCAATTGACCAAAAAGATTTTATATTAGACATATAAGTTTAAAAAAAATTTAGATGTGTTTCTAAAATCAAAATATATATAGAATGATTGTCAAATATAAATATTAATCCATTAAGCAAACATTTTTCAGGAGTGAAAACTACTGCGATCCCTGACCACTTCAGGGAAACAGATATGAGTCTATATAATCTATTTAACACAGGCTGTTTAATTGATGCAAAGTCTGATAGTTTAAAAGTCTATATCCTAAAAGTAAGCAAAAGATATATTAAATACTGATATATTTAATGTATCTTTTGCTTAATTTTATTAGTAGGTTATTGCGGAACTAGGTGTAATAAGATATAAAATAAAACGTAAATACTTAATACAGTCCGCGTCAGCCATTACGTTTTATTTGTTTTACGATAATAGTCATTAATAAAGTAAATTGCTCGTTTGTGTACATCTGTGTTACGTTATGAAGTATCAAATGTTTATACTTTAGTGCCGATTTGAGTGCTTTTCTCTCATTTCTGTGGTTCGCAGGTGTTCATTTGTTCGTTATTATTATTTTTATTTCCCGCCTTATGTCAGTCAGCGTCACTAAGTTTTTTTATTTTTTTTATAAAGACAACTTCCGCACTGTAGAATAAGCTCTGTGTCGTAGGAGACTTTACAAACTAACAATTAACGGACACAAATTACATCCAGATTCAGAACAAATCCATGTAGATCCCACAAAAAATTGTAAATGAATAAATTAAAAAAATATATATAAACTATATTACTAGCAATACGTCTCAGCTTTGTACAGGTGGACAATTACTGAGATTTCGTAGGGGCCCCGTTTTTTTTTAAATATAATATTGCCTTTTATACCCACTGATAATGTGGCTTCCATACAGGTGAAAGAGTTTTCAAAATCGATCTAGTACTTTTTAAATTTATTCATTTCGAACATACAAAAAAAAACAAATCTTTCTCTGTATAATAATATATTTAGTATAAAAGATTATAAGTAGGTATATCGGTAAATGGAAAAATACTGAAACAGAAATGCAGTATTTTTTCTTTTTCTTTCAAAGGTGAAAAAAGCATTAGCAATTATTAATTCAGGTCGTTTACAAAAAGTTTTCGTATCTTCTGCTCATAAATATGTATCAATGCCTTTGCCGCAGGTGAATATATAAGCGATGCTTATTTTATGTAAGTTCTATGAACTATTACAATGAGATTGATTTTTCTGACATATCACCTGATAATTATTGTGTTCTAAATATTGTGGTAACCCTTAAATTTTAAAATGTCCAAGATAATAATAAGAGCTATGATAACTTATACATAAATGACACATTGAATCTGATTGGTACGTGAACTTTACTATATTATATTGTGTCAACAGTTCAACGGACATTAAAAATCATTGGCTTCGTGATTCCAGTGCCAACGCATACAAAAAATTTAAAACATTGAGTTTACTCATATCATGTTAACGCAGCTTTACCAATTCAATTAATAAAATAACCTGAATTCAAAATAAAAAAAACAAGTGTGGATAAAATTGCGTTTATTTTTATCAAAGAAATTACAGTGAAAGAAACGGTGAATAATCCCGGTATTGCTTGAGGTTACATTAAAATCACAGACATAAAATATTTTTGGAGATACAGCGGTAAATAGCACGATTTGAGCCGCTTCGCTCCGTAGTAAAATATCAAAGCCTCTGTATCCAATTTGTATTTCATATATGAGATAAACAGAAGGTAAATTTTTAGATCTAGTTCATCATATACGTTCCTGATATATTTTAGAAGAAAGAGAGACAGGAATTTGCAAAATAAAAGAAAGCAAGCCTAGGGAAAGACGTATAGTTATGTGCCTGTGTATGAGAACAACTCTCCAGTACTCATTTAGGGATGCTAAATGCAAATGATAATAATTTATACAGAATGTCGTAGGCAAGAAACACTACCTTGTCATACACTATTTTTTTTATACTACCAAGGTGGCAAACAAGCATACGGCCCGCCTGATGGTAAGCAGTTACCGTAGCCTATGGACGTTTGCAACAAGTGTAAATAAATATATTTATATTTATCTTATATATAATATCGTTTATAATCATCTTATTTATGTATATTTTGTTAATGCTGTTGTTACATAATATATCTAAGCTATTTTACTAGACAATTTTTTACATCTGCCCTGAAAATCTCTACATTACCTTAAGGTAGACTGGTAGAAAATGCCTAAGGCATTATGTCTACATTTGTACATTAAGTGCAAAATAAATTAAATAAATCAGCTAAAAGAGAGTTTAACGGGCTTATAAAAGTTCAAATTTTACTGATTCACGAATTCTTAATTTAGGGACAGTAAATTTAATCACCACCATCATCATAATCTCAGCCAAAAGACATCCACAGCTGGACATAGACCTTCCACAAAGATTTTCACAGCACTCGGTCCTGAGCTGCCCTTATATGGACAAGGGTTACCCGCAACCTTTACCAGGTCATCTGGATAAATTAACCTAAGATAATGAGCACCACAAAAACAAAATACTACAACCAATAATTCCAAAAAGAACGGTTTTCAGAACGTTCTATAACTTGGGTTATCTTTAGAGCTTTTTCAATTCCATCTCATTTAACAATCTTTTTTCACTTAATTAATTCTAATCGTTTAGGCTAGTAATTACTAAGATAACAATAAGATAAAATGTATTCTAAGACCGAATGTGTTGTTGATGTAGCCCCGTCACGCTATCTGTTTGTCCTTTCTTTATGTTCTTAGGGAACGGAACTGGCAATCTTTATGGAAGTCATTAAACAGTTCATTAGGTAGACTGTAGGTAGACTTATTCGTGAACAGTTGCTATTATTAAATACGAGTTCCTTAACGAGTTATATTTTATTGTTAGAGTCATATTAAAAGTGATTGATATATTTGTCCTGGGTGAGTTCAATTCGCACCCAAGACAAATATTTGTGTGATGAGCACGATTGTTTGTTCTGTCTGGGTGTAATTAATTTATAATATGTATGAGTGTTTCGAAATATGTTTAATAAGTTACCAGGTAGTACAGGCTCTGTCTAGTTAAGGATTAGATGGCGTTGGGGTCAATATTTTTAATAAAAATATTATTATTGTTCTTATTCTGGAAGTTAACGATAGAAACAGTAATAAAGTCCTCTAGACCGATTTTGATAGTACACAGGTGTGTGTAAACTAATTCATTTTTGACACACATTATTTTTTCACAGTAAATATTTCTAGGTATTAAAATTATAATTACTGCAGAAAACTTGCTTTACTTTCATATTTAAAATTTCTTAATACAGCATTGCTAGTATCGCTTCGTATAAACGTTTTCCTTTACAAATACTTGTCTTGAGAATGATTTTAAGAATTCTTAGCTAACTTGCGCGCCTTAACAACAATGTGCAGTAGAGCGGAATGAAAGAAATAATTGAATAAATCCGTTTTACTGTGAAAAAGATCTTTTATATTTATCTTTCTTCCTTTATGAGTTATTAAAACTTATAATTCTTTAAGTACCACTTGTATTGCTTTAACTGGCCATTTTTAATTATGGAGACGCGTTTTACGAAAAAAAAAATTGAAAAAAAGAAGACAAAGAAACTGCCAATAATTTTCCCTATGTGTATTTTAAAGTCTAGTTTAAACAAAATAGGAAGAAAAGCTACTGACACCCTTGCCCTTGCTTTATATAACACACTAGCCGCTCGACCCGGCTTTGTACGGGTAGTATTTTTCGGGGCCCTGTAATGTTTTTGTCAATAAAATATAGCCTATGACACTTAAAAATAACGAGGCTTTCTATTGGTAAAAGAATGTTCAAGATCGGTTCAGTATTACCCCTTAGAACGTCACAACTCACAAACTTTACCTCTTTAAAATATAGTATAGATTTAAAAGGTTGGCAATGTCAATTTCTCTAGAGTTGCAAACACGTTATGTAATCTAAGATTTTTGTTTGTGACAAAATCTGAACTCACAATCTAATAAATTGACTTTCTAAACAGCAACTTTCCCTTCCAATTTAAAAAGCAAATAATCAATTCAAACCAAATCAATAAATCATTATCAAACGTTTCAAATTAATTATATCAAGTTGGTGGCTACCCAGAAACTTGTCAACGCAAAAGTTGCTTGACTAAGTTCGACAATGTTGACACGTGAAATTCGACATCGATGTTTTGTATGCCGAAATGAACTGTTGTTTGTGCCTTGGAAAACACATTGCTGTCGGTAACTGGTGACGTCACAATATTGGTAGAACAAGTTACCAAGCTTATTCTGTTCTGGAAACTGATTGGGGAATGGTTTTTCAGGTTGGTAGTTTGGGTGTTTGCTTTCTTGTTTGTTTGGTGTGACTGTTATAAAATATGTATGGATTTAGTACCTACTCGTTATTCAGTGTATTTCTTTTGAAAATTGCATCAACCGTGACCACACGGTATCATTCGACCGAAACTTTAGGTAGCTATCTAACAAATAATTATGAAAACAAATTCACTAAATGTTTCACGATTTAGGCCCTTGTTCACTATATTAATTATATGACTGGACTGTTGATCTATTTGTTTGTGACCCTGACTGTTCCCTAGTGTGAGAGTTGGCTTTTTAGAAAAGAATTATCTTCGTAGAGTGAAAATTAACTAAGTGAAAGGATGTGAGTTAGTTAATTTTTGCATTACGGAATTTACGAAATTTAATGTACATTTGTTTTTTTTTATAATTAGCTTAGATCTAATGAATAAAACTTACAAAACCAAAAACAAGATCAATTATTAAAATAGTATAGAAAGTAAGTAAGTACCTAGGTACGAAATCATAACTGCTTAGTACATACATAGTTTCAGCTTACAACAGAACTTTAGCCTAGAAATTGCCCAATAAAGCGAAAGTTCTCTATTGGTGCAAGTTTGGCACCGAAACTCTACATCGGTGCTATCGTATGCTTGAATAACTATTCGAATAAAATGTTCAATGGAGTTACACAGTGCAGCACTGCGATATTGTAACGCTGTGTGTCACTAAGTTAGCAAAATGTAGGACATACAAATATTATATTTGGATAAAATATTTCTTAAAATTCTTATCTTATTATTACTATAATGGACAAGGGTCTAAATCACGTAATGTTTGAAGTTTTTCATACTTTTTTAATACCCGACGACGGAGTCAACTGGTGACCACGGTCGGTGCAATTCGACCTAAACGTCGGGTTGCAAACAGGTATGAAAATCTTCAAAATGTTACGAGATTTAGACCTGTTGTTCATTATAGTAATAATATGTGTACAAATAGTGAATGTTATCTTATTCTTATAATTTGGTTAGTGGGCTATGTTTACTGCCGGGTTTTTTTTAGGCTGTACCCTCGTCTGTTCAGTCAGTGAACCCGGCAGTATGCAAATTAACTGACGTCTTATTAGTCGATCCGCATAAGTGTCACTATATGAATCATTATGAATAAATTAATTTGAATTTAAATTGTGTCGTGATATAACGACTTTTAACAGTTAACGACTATTAACAGACTTTTATCGTGCCCTCCACGGAGATGCTCAGATAAAATACAACTATACGGTCACTCATATGGGTTACCGTGTCTTTGCTAGCATGACTCGCTATTCGTTTACCGAATGCGAAAATTGTAAAAAGCCTATATTATACCTAGGGAAATATACTTATTTTAGTAGCTTTTATAACTGCACGTAATGTGTATTCAATTTGTTTTCCATACAGAACAAAACTTGTATTTTGTGTCTATGAATTGTATGTTTGTAAAGTCCACGGGCTACTTCCCTACTGCTGAAGTTGCCTTTTTACATCACATATGTTTATCAACAATCCTATAGCGTCCATAATATACCTCAATAAACTTTGAATCATATAATTCAATTTACTGACCAATACCCATGAATCTGTGTTAAATCAACAGAGTCTGACCTCATGCACCACATTAACCATGTCAATATCGCATGCACACATAAATAACACGTTTTACACTCGACAAGTTTCCACACGAGCTGCTTGTAAACGTCAGGTGCTCTTAGAGCCTGTCCAGATAGGGCGTTTTACGCGCGAGTCGACTCGCGCGTAGCAATTTTTGTTGCGTCCAGATAGAGCGTTTTACGCGCGTGTGTCGCGCGTATGTGATGAGACGGATTTGACCAGTTATAAACATATATTACGTCCACTCGCGAAGGACACGCGCGTAGTTCTGGACGCTGCAACGGCGCCGGAGTATCTCGACTCGCGCGTCGCACGCGTGTAAAACGCGCGAGTCGAGAGTCCCGCTTATTACAAGCGTTTTACGCGCGAGTGAGGTAATCTGGACGCGATGTATGTAGCTCTAGTATCTCGAGTACGCGCGAGTGCCTACGCGCGAGTCGACTCGCGCGTAAAACGCCCTATCTGGACAGGCTCTTAGTAAGAGTATGTGTCAATAACCCATCGATTTAACGAACGAATGAACTGTATTGTTACCCACATGTATTATGCAGGTGTATTGAGCATATAGCTCGCAGAATTGATGGCCGATGGGGCAGAAAATTGCTAGAGTGATGATCATAAACTGGAGGACGAAGCGTGGAAAGCTTCCAACAAGGTGGACTGACGACCTGGTAAAGATTGCGGGACACCGATGGACAAAGTCGGCTCAGAATCAAGTCTTGTGGAAAACCTTGAGGGAGGGGAATGGGCTCTTTTGGCCGAGAAGATAATTATGAACTGTGTTTTACTAATAAATTCAGCAAAAGCGTTGTTATAACTTTAGATGTTTGCAAAGCTACAAACGGTAGCCAGTACAATAATTACAAATACTTTTTTCACATTTATTCTAAAGAAGAATTAAGTATTTTATTCCTGACGCGGATGACCAATTTAAATCATTCAGTATTAAGCTCAAGTATATATGTTAGCCGATTTTACATCAACGCATGCTTTGTAAACACGGTTCTATCGATCTCTTTATCTATTGAACTGAAAGACGTTCACTTCTAGACATGAGTTTCTGGACATGGTTATTTTTATAAATTTTGGTCCAAAACAGCTCTAATCCATTGGCTGCTTGCAATTTGATCACCGCTCCAGAACTTTTCTGCCCCAATAGCTATTGGTTCTACAACAGGTGCTTATTATTTATTACTAGCTATTGCCCGCGGCTCAGCCCGCGTGGATGTCAGTTATCGCTGCAAAAAGTAGCCTATGTGTTAATCCAGGCCATAATCTATCTCTGTGCCGAATTTCATCCAGTGTCCCAAACTTTCATATTGATAATATTAGTAAGGATTGTGAAGTTTTCATTTAAACTATGCATAGTCTGTCTTACTGCTTAATATTTTGTTTTCATAGTTCTGTTTTACAGTAACAGAAATTGTTACACAAACATCATAAGCATCCAGAAATGAGCTGTTATTTTATTCCGTCGTATAAAATTTTCAAGTTTTAAGCGTTTATTGGTACAAGCTAAGCGTTAATTCCATTAAATTCTGTACGACCGTCCGAGTTCCATTTTATGGGCTGTAAACTTTAAAATAAAACAAAACTCATTTGTACTGTCTGTTTTATGGAGGAAAAATGTCGGAAGTATTATCAACGAAGCTGTATAGGGAGCAAAATTTTGAATTGGGATTTTAGTAAAGGAATTCTTGAGTTTTAGCAATTTTTACATAGACTTATTCGAATTGATTATAATAGTAATGTATCTACCTACATTATTGCGCAATAAACTTGATAATTAAATGTTTTATATTATTATTAAACATAGTTTTCATATTTATTTTAAATTTTGGGCAGATCCAGTTTTTTTACCTGAATATTTTTTTTATCAAGATCAGATATACGAGTAGATATATTTTTAAAACATAAATGATTAAGACCATGTATCCTTAGTTATTAAGTTGTAATGGAACTAAAAAAAATATTTGTACTAAATATAGCAAAATAAATTATGATTTTGTTATCATCTACGGTACTTACTGGTCTCTCCAGGCCGGTAATGATGTCGGGCAGGTCGCACAATAACATCTCTGACTGGACCAAGCAGGCGGATAACGCTGTGACTCTTCGCCGTACACTCGTCATTACCGACACATCCGACTGTAGTGTGTAAAGTGCAGTGAGTCGCCGGTGACGATGGTATCTTGAGCGGAATTATACCGTAGCCTGGAACAAAAATAATGTTGTTAAAATTGGCTGTTTTTGTTTTGACGTGAAATAATTCTTGAGGAATCAGTTTACACTCACAATTATTTTTTAAGACATTTTCTGCACTAGGTAACGTGCATTGTGTTGCAGGGACTGCACAAACATACAACCAATCACACATTTATTTTATTACAAAACTCGCAAGTCACTTGCGACTTTGTTCACGTGAGATTTTTACCAGTCTTATGTTTTCGAGCTACGAAAAGCTCTCACGTAAAATTGTATTACTTACACAACTAATTTATATTGTAAACATAATTTTACGCATATAAAGCCACAAGAATCATCTAAAATAAAAATAAAACGTAACAAAACGCTCTCATTTGTGATAATAATGTGTTGTTCGCGGCACACTCATGTGGAGGACGACGAGACACATTTATAAAACGTTTCGCTACATGTGAATGACGTAAGTGATCAACTTTTTGCCTATCTCTGAATTCTGACGGCTTTATTAGTATCGCCTCGTTAGACTTGAGCTGAAAAGTTTCTTCTTAATTTCTTTTTTAAATTATTACAGACATGAAAAAGGGTAACGCCTTTTTGCTGAAGTGGAAGCTTAAGACACTAACGTTTTGTAATACGGGTAAGTCTATCACAATATAGCAGTTACAATTCTAAACTCCATGTAAGATATTTTCTAACAGAAAAATCTAATATAGTATTTAGTCCTTCAGACTGGCTTTGCCACGGTGGCCAATTTTAATGGAACTTAGCCAGCTGCACAATACATATTATATAGTCCATAAGAGAGTGCGCAAACTTTTGCGTACTCCCTATTCTAGATGTATATACTGTTCCCTTAGTCCAATGGGAAGACAATTTGACACGATCAAAATGAAATCAGACGCAGGATCAACGGCTTTGAATACCTACTTCATCATCATCATCTCCGCCTGATAATGTCCACTGCTGAACGTAGGCCTCCCTCTTATGTCTCCAAAATGGCCGATCTTGAGCTGCCTGCATCCTACCTACCTATTACCTACTTATTAAAATAAAATACTGTGACGTGGATCGTCTATCCTAACTTGCCCGAGTCGTATAAAAAGATGAAGCGTCACGGAGCCTGGCCCATTCTTGCGACCTGCAAGTGTCAGTTAAGTGATTCCACTTCTCTACTCATGAATCCTCTACCTAGTGCCCTCACATCCTGTGATCTATCATGCTTTTTTGGTAATATAAAACTTATAAAAAAAATACTGTCATTTACCATTAGATTTTCATTTACGTTGCAACATCATAGTAGCTTGCAGTTGTAAAAGTAAATCTTCTTTTAAAACACAATAAATGACATTTTCATTTAAACCAAAGCATTCGATACCAATAATAAAATCTTTTGGAGCTACTCCAAATGGAAGGATGTCGAAGAATTTCCACTTCGTCCGCCAACTGAACACTTAAATGAACCAGACACTATTAAAGGTAAGAGTTATTATATACCTTAAGTATAGAGAACGAAGTGGAAAAATTCTCTTTTACTCGTTTCAAAAGAATTTTTGCACTTCGTTTTAAATTGATTTTGTTTTTGCTTGAGATTCAGTGCGGCTTGAGTTCAATGTAGCTTGTTTGTAACTGTTTTATCAAAGCAATTGTTTTTGTGGCTTCGTGGTCTTAGTGGTTACCTATTGCAATTTACTACTGCGCGGCGTTTTAAGATAGATCGCATCACACAAATTTTGTATCTCTATCATTTTACTGATGCTATTTTCCTATTTTGCTATGCCAGCGTGTGTGAATTAAGGCCTAAACCCTCTCTCTCTCTATTGATAGAGGAGAGGAGACCCGTGCCCAGTAGTGGGACATATATGGGTTGCTATTATTATTATTATTTTCCTCAATCGTTCTCTTATTCTCTATCAAGAGAGAGAAGGTTAATGCATTAATCCTCACACGTTGGCCGAATGATACATAAATGATATTAATAATCAAGTCCGGCAGGGGTATTCTGTAAGAGCAAAAACAGAGCCACCGCAAAAACCGAGCAAAATCTGGCTGTCAGATTGAAAATCGGTATTCCGTAAGAGCCCTTTTTGACGTTTAGCCAATAGATTGTGCCGTCACCGAGCAATCACAACTGTCAGTTTGCGATCACAACTGTTAGTTTGCCATCGCTGTTTCGTACAGAATCAGTCGGCCGATATAGTTCATAGGCTCTCAGTTTTTTTATAAGTTATGATAGGAAAATTTTAAGTATATAGTAGGTACTTAATTCATACAGCTGAGATAGGTATTAGAGTACAGTCTACGTGACAAGTACCTATTATATTTCGCGGGTTACGTGCTTAGAATTAATGTTAGGACTTAAGTTTCTTCGTTATATTCCTGAGGTAACACATTAGGAAGTAGTCTGATAATATTACTGTTTTAAGTTTACGTCACGTTTTGATAATAAATTTTAAGGTGCTACCTCATCTGGAGCATTCGCCTATAATGTAACGTTACAAAGTCGAGCATTACATCAAAGAGGGAAAACCAAACAAAATAGTGCGCAACCTATAATGGTACAGATTCGAGCATTATATTGGTAAGGGAAGAGAACCGAGCATTACAGTACGCTTGATGATAGGTACATTATTTTCAGCTACAACGTTTCCTTTTACAGAACACACACAATAGGTTATAGTCTGTAGTAACTCATAGGTTTTAGTAATGGCGAAGCTGCGGGTATGAACTTATCTATCTACTTGTAATGTGTACACTTGTATATAAAAATGAATCCCTGTTTTTCTGGTTATGCTCTCTACTAATGGTACATTACGCCTCGTAACATTGACCAGCACCCAAACGCTAGTCAACGGAGACTATTGTAATGTAATGAGGAAAATTTTATTTGAAATGTTACATTACAGGCGAATGCTCCAAATGAGGGAGCACCTTTACAGCAGCAGCATAAAGTCTTTTTTTTATACTACTTAGAAGGCAAACAACCATACGGCCCGCCTGATGATAAGCAGTTACCGTAGCTTATGGACGCTTGCAACACCAGACCCTTTATAAACCTTTTATCTCCTATCCTTTTTGAGGAACTCCATGTAATAGTCTATCGGGAAAACTTCGGCAGGGAGCTCAAATAAAATTTGCCCTGTAGAATACAGGCTAAGCCTTTGGGCCTTGCACTTTATCTGTCGTGTTTGTAACTCAATCACGCCAGTACAGCTGAACGCATCTGAATAAAATTTGGTACATAAATAGGAGCTTTCCTCTATCTACATTCTACATACTCGTATATAGAAATGAATCCCTATTTCCCATGGTCACGCTACAACTTGAAAACGATAAACTTAAAAATAGAGATAAATGAAATTGATCTCTACCAATTTCATCCATCTCTTTTTTAAAGTTTTCCAATACTTTGTAGAAGAATTATACCGAGAAATAAGAAAATTTCACAAAAAATAGATTAAAACGGGTTAAGTCGGAGCGGGCCGCTAGTTTTAGACAAAATATACTCACATTTTCAATATCTTTAACATCCTTCGATCTCATTTCTATTTAGTTAGCAAAATCAATTTATTTGTAGTGTAAACCTTATCAGCGTTCAGCTAACATCTCGAAGAAACATTTCAAAGAGACCGAAGTATTTCAATTCCAAGTATACGAACGCACGATGTTGCCAATAATAGCTTTCTGAACGTACTTAGCGCGAATGAACCTACTCGTATGTGCAACTTTGTGTCGGTGGGAAATTGTGGTCATTGTAGCTACAACTTTTCTGCTATTGACGCGAAAATTGTTTGAACTCGTAAACTATTTTGTAACAATGTTTTTGTTTAACGCCTTTTTCCTCAAAGGCATAGGCAGAGTTGATACCACTTTTTAGTAGCTATGTAATGCCTGCCTCGAGGCACATACTTATGTCAAGTCCTATTACGTAAATAGGACCTAACATACGAGTATGTGGTGAGTACAGACTCATCTCATGTTAAGTTAGGTCCTACGATCTATAGAAGTCATATATATGGCAGACATTTGGCGTAATTCAAATTTCGTAGTCTGAAAAATATTCTATCAGAAAAATCTAAAATCCGTTTGAGGGATCCAGAAATCGAACCCAAAGACCGCACTTAGATCCCTCAGCTGTGCATGCTTCTGGTAAAACACCTTAACTTTCTTGTGATAATCTTAAACTTTTTATAACATCTATAATCACTTTAAATACAAAATAAAATCTCATAAAAGAAAGCTACAGCAACCCATTCAGAAAATATTATTTCTCATTGCTACGCTGGCTACGCCGTAGGTGAGTACACGTGCTACGGGTCGCTACGTGTGCTACGATGCGACGGTGGAATGTTCCGGTCCCGGCTCACTGCACTTATCTTGCTCCTTTGTTATATTTTATTGTAATAACTCGAATAAAATTTCGAATAGAACTTTAGAAGATTTGTTGTTTGCACTTTAAAATCCATTTAATTCCGTTGATAGATGGTTATGGCCGCTCTATATCTTAAAGTAAATAGGTTAGTGCACGTGCTGAAAATCCATTTAATTTAGGTTATTTTTCCTTAAACATTTTCTGTAGAAAATAAGAGATTTAAAGCTCCACTGGTTTAAATACATGCTGTTATGGTATTATTTTAATTATCATAAGTACGAGAAGATAAATGTTTTAATAAACTTACTAGTACCACAGTGTAAATAACTCTTAACTTTTCCATAAAGATAACCTTAAGCTGTGCTGTTACTATGACACTTAATACACATAATTATCATTCAAACTGGTGTAGCCGTTTTCAAGTTTACAAAATTTTAACATACATACATAGATGATTAAGCCATTAGCCCTTTTTTGCTTCGACGTAGTCAGGTAGAAATATATTTTAAAACAATCTATGTATTTAATTTATTTAAGTAAATTACACAGAAGTATTTTAAATATTTCTCGCTAAACCCTCGCATCTCTCCTAAGAGAGGAGACGAGACTATGGTCCATCAGTGGGACATTATACTGTAGAAACCTTAATTACGTCATCAACTTTACCTCTTTATACCTGGCAGCGCGCGCATACTGCGCGCATACAGGCGCATACTGCGACCACTGGACCACGAATGCAGTTACTATACTCATTATATAACGAGGTTGCTAATGTCAAGCTTCAAGATTTTCACATTCAAAAGATATAACCATCTATTGTTAAACCAACAACAAAAATATCAAAATAAATATTATAAAGAAAGTTATTATAACACAGCATAACATATTTTAATGATGTTCTTGTATTATAACGTTTCAGTTGTTATCCAAACAAATGAAATCACAATAAAGAGAAACAAGCTCTCGTTAAAACTCATAATAATCTTCTAAGAATAGAAATGTTTTATCGAAACATCCCTTCAGTGTATTTAACTTGGTAATTGATGATACCATTATTACGTTGCTTCGAATTATCAATTATTTTGAATCATTTGATCGGGTAAAATTTGTTTGTGAGGCTTTTTAATCATTAGGGCTTTTAGCTATATTTGAAAGTGGTAGAGTCTCAAATGTGGAAAGCCCGATTGTGGATGGACGCCTTACAGAAGACCACAACCAAATCACTACACAATTCTTGTCTTGTGCGTACATATTCCCCGTGCTCCTTTATTATTAATATCGTTTGGTTAGTGGCCAACCTAGTGACAGAGTTATTTAAATTTAGGCCTCTATCGTGATCTAACGACTGATAACAGTCGGGACCAACTTTTAACGTGCCCTCCGAAACACGGAGACGCTCAGATGAAATACCACTATGCGGTCACCCATCTATATGGTTACCGCGCCCTTAGTAGCTCCTATTGAGAATCATTTTTAATTAACTAAGTAATATAAATAGTAATATGGTTAGTCGCTGCTTATTCAGAGAATAAAACGTTTATTTGAAAACGAATCTCTATATATTATGCACAGAGGATTTGTACGCACAAGACAAGAACATAGCTACATCACTTTACACAGCTAGTGAAAAAATTTAGAAATGTTGTACTAAGTGTATACCAAGGCTGCCTTTTAGTACCGGCTGTCTAGTTTGGGATATGATGCTGCATATATTAGACTGCATCGGTGGTCCAGTGGCCGCAGAATGCGCCTGCTGTGCACGAGGTTGTGGGTTCGACACACAGGACAAAACTTTGTGTGACCCACAAAGAATTGTTCTGAGTCTGGGTGTAATTTGTGTCCGTTAATTGTATGTTTGTAAAGTCCCCCGCGCCACAAAGCTTGTTCTCTAGTGTGGGAGATGTCTTTAAAAAAAACGATAAAAAACGATATGAGTTGTCCCAACATAATATTACTCGCGTGTGACTCCACGTCAGCAGATTAGGTAAAATATTTTTGTCTCATTATTTTGCCTACCAAATTTCATGACGATCAACGATACTCGAGTGAGTATCGAACAAACATTTAAAACTACGTACAAACACCGAATTGTTTCACTAGACTCGAAAGAAATTAAATTAAAATTAACGTGACGCAATAAATGCTACCCACAACTCACAAAACTAAGCTTATTTGATTCCACCCTTATAGGCCCGCCCCGACTTCCCCCGGGTTAAACTATTTTCAGCTCAAATTTCTTATTTTTTTTTACATAAGAACCTTCTCCTGACAATAACGAACATAGCAACACAAGAATTAGCGAAATCGGTTAAGCTGTTCTCGAGGTTTGCACTTAGCAACACATTCAGCAATTCATTTTTATATTATAGATTTGCCTGCGACGTCATTATTCATCATCATCATCTCAGCCAAAAGACGTCCGCCATCCCCAAGGACGACATAGACCTCCCCCAAGGATTTCCACAGCTCTCGATCCTGAGCCGACTTTGTCCATCGGTTGCACGCAACCTTTACCAGGTCGTCGGTCCACCTTTTTGGAGGCCAGCCCACGCTTCGTCTTCCAGTTCGTTGTCTCCTTTCTAGAACCTTTTTGCTCCAACGGCCATCAGTTCTGCGAGCTATGTGCCCGACCCATTGCCACTTAATGGAGGCAATTCTTCGAGCTATGTCGGTTACTTTGGTTCTCCTATTATTCATAATAATGCTACCAAATTACAAAACCGTCTTTATAATATACTTCTCAAATACTCCTATCAACATCAATAGTAGCCATAAAATCCATGGCTTAAATAAGAACGAAGATTGCCTCATAGAACTTTATACAACACAGCCTGTTCTAATTAAGAAACTAAATCCCTCTACGAATTAAAACCACGTACTGACAACGGTATTAACCGACCAATCTGTAAAGACACAAAACGTTGGAATCCCAATGGCATTCAGAGGTAAACCGTATATAGCCGTTTTATTCCGAATCGCTGGAGTAGAAACCGATACGAAGATTTATGACTTCTATACAAGGATTTAATGTATTTATTCTGTCTTACAACTTTGGATGCTTTCTAGTTTTGCTGTTTAAGTTGGATTGTTCTATTTATCTGACTGCTTCAGATAAAAGATCTATTTTGATAAGTTTAGAATTTAGAAATACGTATCAAAACAAAAATGGAGACAAGAGTTTTTATAGAGATAGGGCACCATACTGGCGGGGAAGTCCGACTGGGGAAGGACCTCCGCCATACAAAGACTACACAGCGGTGTAGTTGTGTTCCTGTGTATGGGTAGGTACAAGTCTCCAGCTCTTATTTAGGAATGCGTTATGAAAGAAACGTAATTCTATATATACTCCCATCTTAAAGCCCTAGTGCAAAAACAATGGGTCAGCAACATGCAAGAGATAACTCTGGTATTGCAAGCGTCCTTAGGCTACGGTAACTGGTTTACATCAGGCGGGCCGTATGCTTGTTTGCCAACCAAGCAGTATAAAAAAAACGAGTAAGTACTCGAGTGTGGCGTCCCATATGTTGTAACACTAAAGCCTTGGCCTATGCCAAGGCTTTAGTGTAATGAATACAAACTTCATTTCCTATGAAAGTTATATGAATTAAATTTGTGTTTTTTTATATACTACATGGATGGCAAACAAGCAGTCGGCCCGCCTTACCGTAGCCTAAGGACGCTTGCAATACTGTAGGTATCACTTGACTCTTAGTTGTCACCTCATTTTTTACATCAGGGCTTTAAGATGGAATATCCCTGGAATAGAAAAACGTTTCTTTGAAAACACTTTTCTCAATGAGGAACACAACTACATCGAGTTGTGTAGTTATTTGACTGTAGTCTTCTGTAAGGTCGGACTTGCTCGCTTGCATGGTACCTGACCTTTCTTATCTTATTCTTATCTTATGGAAACATTATGTGTAGTTAAAAAAATTGTAATAATTGTAGGTATTCGTTTTATATAAGAACATACATACATACATATCATCACGCCTGTATCCCAGTGGGGTAGGCAGAGACTATGGTACGCCACTTGCTTTGATCCAAACATACTTCCTTCGCCTCCTCTACATTCATCAACCTCTTCACGCATGAACGTCGATTCTGGGTACTTTTAATTTGGCCCTTTTTAGCAAATCCCCTACTTGGTCGCTGTATGTTCTCCTAGAGCGGCCCTCCATTCATTCTTGCACGATATATCTCCTTTCTTATTCTTCTTTCATCCATCCTTTCTAAATGTCCAAACCATCTTAACAGCTCCTTTTCAACTTTTGTCACTACATCTTCTTTCAATCCACATCGTTCTCTTATGTCACAGTTTTTAACTCTGTCTAACATTCATATAAGAACACTTTGTATAAAAATCCTATTTCAATATCCAAGGCGGAAGATTATAGAGTTATATGACGTCACAACATTACAATAGTAAGCAAAACAATAAATATAATTTTATTTACTCGACGTTGTTACTATATTATGTACAATACAATATACATAGGTACATTCTGATCACGTTTACAAACAGGAAAAAACATTTCCTTGAATTTATCTTCTAAGAAAAAAATAATATATTTTCGGTAAAGAATTTGGATTATCATCTTACCGAAGTATAATATATAGATGAAGGAATATGTACGTTTATTACATAAGTTTTGCACTTTTATTGCTTTGTGTTTCTGATTCTAAGTAGGTAGTTTTTTTATACTACTTAGGTGGCAAACACGCATACGGCCCGCCTGATGTTAAGAAGTATCACTTGCGTGTTGCCAACCAATTTTTTACACCAGGGCTTTATGATGGGACTATCCCTGGGATAGGGATACGTTTCTTTCAAAATGCATCCCTAAATGAGCGCTGGAGACCTGTGCTCACACACAGGAACACAACTACACCACTGCGTGTAGTTATTTGGCTGTAGTCTTCTATGAGGTGGAGGTCCTTCCCCAGTCGGGCGTACGGTGCCCTACCTTTCTTAACAAAACTAGGTACTTATAAAAAAGGTAGGGCTAGGTAGTTGAGTAGGTTATTTGTTTTTAAAACATGTATGTATGTATTGTACCATGTATGTATGTATTGTTCTACCAAACTCACAAACTTTACCACTTTATTATATACTAATTGTTTCCTGCGGCTCCGCCCGCGTAGATGTCGGTTATTGCGATAAAAAGTAGCCTATATGCTATTCCAGACTATAATTCTATCTCTGTGCTAAATTTCATCCAGATCCGTTGAGTAGTTTTTGCGTGAAAGAGTAACAAACATCCATACAAACTTTCGCGTTTATAATATTAGTAAGGATGTATATGCGTAGTTCATCTCATAACTACATCACAATAGAACCGCTTTTTGTATAATCAAATTATATTCCACTCATCATTTAAATTGATTGCATTATTAGCAGCGTGCTACATTTGCAGCAAATTAGCTTTGATAGCATTTTGTTATAATTAATTCAAATTTGCATAATAAATTATTATAATTCATGAGGGTAATGCCATTATATATATTACTAGTCACCTCGCCCCGACTTTGCACGGGTGGTATTTCCCGGGGTCCCGTAATGTTTTTTTTCAATAAAATATAGCCTATGTCACTCACAAATAGCGTGGCTTTCTTTGGTAAAAGAATTTTCAAAATCAGTTCAGAAGATCTAAAGATTACCCCTTACAACGTCACAAACTTTATCTCTTTGTTATATAAATATGATTGAAAATGTAGGTTTAAATAAATGTTTATCTAAATTATTTTATTGAGTTGTTAATGCCAACCTGGTGAGAGAATTATTGAACGTTTCATAGACCTTCAAAACATTCAACAATTCCCTCACCATCAGAGGACTTAATAACTGACTTTTACGTTTACATTTCAAAGCACGGGGACGCTTTGATGAAATACTCTATGCGGTCACCCAGTTACACGCAACATTTCCAATCAATACGTGCAACAGTTTGCACAAAAACATGGTATTATTCAGACATGAACAAGACAGTGAATTGATCGCCCAAAACGTTTGGACAAAAACATGATGTACTGTGTGACGTCGCTATGGCAACACATTTCTTCGTAATTTTATCAAATGTATGCGAATCCACAGTATTATACTAGCAGTAGTGGATTTTTTTTTTATAAATGGCAACTCCCGCATTAGAGAACTAGGCTCTATGTCGCGGGAGACTTTACAAACATACAATTTAACGCACACAAATTACACCCAGACTCAGAACAACTCCTTGTGGGTCACACAAAGTTTTGTCCTGCGTGGGAATCGAACCGACAACCTCGTGCACAGCAGTCACTGGACCACCAAGGCAGTCTATGATATATTTTTAAATTGCTTGAAATTATTTGAAATAATGTAAAAATATATAGATTTTTATGTAAATATTTATGCGTTCAGTGCGGCAAATGGCATTCAGATTGAGTAAAACTGTCTGTCGCTGAAAACCAGCGTTATTATGTTTTGTGCATAATAGCATTATACTGAGCGGTGGCCATTTTTTTCATGTGTGAGACGTACACCACACAAAATATTATTGTTTTAATGTCTTCTGTTTACATTTGTGTTTGTTTGTTGTGCGTATATGTGTGTATTTTATTTTTCTTTTATTTTGTGTAATTTCCATGTTTGTTAATATAGAAAATACCTTGTTAAGTTTAGGTACACTCTAACAGGACAAAGTTGACCAACAAAGATCAGCTGTTACTTCGTTTCATTAGTGCAAGCTATTCAGTTCAAATGACCTCCAATATATGAGTATGAGTGTATGTTGTGTGTTTAATGTACGGTGGGCAACGGAGATGGCTATACAGGGCCTCTATATGAATTAGTTTTTTAGGAAAATCAATGTATGAATATGTGTGATATATATTTTTCTCCGTGTGGTGACGGAATAAGAATACAAATGTCAGCACCTCATTCCATCCCGTGGGTGTCGTAAAAGTCGACTAAGGGAGTAAGTCAGGCAGACAATAACCACTGCAAGAGAGGGAAAACTCGAAACAAAAACCCTATACTAACCCGTCTGGCGAGCGTAGGCTAATATCCTTCCAAATTCATGGAGGAGACTCGTGCCCAGCAGTGGGACGTTTATGGGTTGACAAGATGATGATGATGATATTTTTATCAGTAGGTTTAGTCTAATTGTACACTGTTACCAAATTCCAATGTACAATGGTTTTTCTTAAAAACTGATCTTCATATAGCGGCCCTGTATCTCCATTGCCGTGTGTATGTTCTGGCAGGGTCGCCATGTAGGGTAAGTTGAGGAGACAAGTAAAACGAGTTAATGTTGAGAATACACTGACTTTATTATAATGTGATTAGTTTATATATAATTGAGGATTACATGTATAGAGTATGAATATAACGTAGATCATCACATGTACTTGTGAATGAATTTCGGAATTACTGAGTCGAAGTTCCGCATTACCAAGTTGTGATCACGCGACAACGCTAAGTGAATTGCGTATCTGTAGACAACGATGACCACTTACGGCTAAGTGCTGACCTTTTCGTATTCATTTGTGTTGTGTGCATATATACTCGTATGTTTAGATACATTGTAACTGTAATCTATTCTTAGTCTTTTGTTTCGTACTAGCGAGCAAGCCCGACTGGGTAAGGACCTCCACCTTACAGAAGACCACAGTACACAGTTGTGTAGTTGTGTTCCTGTGTGTGAGTACAGGTCTCCAGCGCTCATTTTGGGATGCGGTTTGAAAGAAACGGATCCCTATTCCAGGGATAGTCTCATCATAAAGTCCTGGTTGGCAACACGCAAGTAATACTTCTGGTATTGCAAAAAAAAACTATTTAGTTATTTTTAAGGTAAGGTTTTGCTAAGGTTTGTCTAAATTCAGTCAATTATCTTAATAAAAGAAAAATATCATTACTATACTGTTGGAAGCTAAACAACTTAATTCCAATTCATTTCCGATGCAAAAACCTTTTTTTAAGAATTTTTGTTTCAGTCCCTTTCTGTTACCACAAATTGTGACATATGTATATGCCAGATTTTCTGCTATTAACTTTTTCTTATTCTGCTAGAAATTATGATGTTTTTGTAAAGTGGAGCGTCAATAGGCTACGGTTTGGGCTACCATGGGATACTTCACTGCTAATTTTGTAGTAAAATAAGTACTCATAATAAATAGCTGCCTATATTCTAAAAACTTTATTTATATCTTACTAGCTTTTTCGCTTCGCCCTCGTGGAAAATATAACCTTTGTGTATACTGATGTAGGAAATAATATTTTATTTTTAATCAATATTTGTCCAGTAGTTTTAGCATGAAGAAGTAAAAAACGCCCCTCCTCACAAACTTTAGCGTTTATAACATTAGTAGTAAGGATTTTCCACTCAGAAAACAAACAGAGAAATTGTAAAGTTGCCTCGAAATTATAGCAAGGTTGTCACGTCACCCACTTGGAGTGTCAGAACAAAAGAACCGGAGCTAATCCGGTGGGATGAGATAATTAAATCACTTCGCTACTCGTCCTTGCCCCTAAACCTCCTCTAAAGATGTTAAGCAGATCTTTATACAGATGGAAATTTAATAAAAATGTATTCCTTTTAGTATTATGGTAATTCGTTTTGAGTGTGTTTCAACGTTTTAAGATAAAACTATGTTAGATAGGATAATTATTTTTATTAATTTTCAGAAAAAGCTCATAGCTAAGTGCACTCGCTGATTGGAAAACAACCAACAGGGTAATTAAAGGCGCAGTGGCCTTATAAATGGGTGGCCGTATAGAAGGTACATACGTCGTAAGTCAGTCAAGGCAGAGGCCTACATGGGAGATCTAAAGAATCTGTCTTTCACCAGGTTAATCACTAATCACTCGTTAAGAAGAAGACAAACATAATTTTGCATTTCTTCACTTCGCCAATTATCCAAACGGTACAGATTACTGGAAAATGAAGCATTTTTTATTCGCTTGTTTATAAACTCTACTACTTTAACTAAAAGTTTTCACGACTAAACGGCTGTACGGATTTTTATGAATTTTGGTAAAGAGATAGATGGTATTCTGAAGAAGGTCAGTAAATACTTTTTATTGCAACAACCGTCATCCTTGCGGGCGAAACCACGCACCTCATCTTAGTAACAACTTTTTCTTATTAAATTTTACAAAACATTATCTAGTTATAGGAAAACCCTTTTTTTGTTTTCAGTGAATAGATTCTGCACTCATATGAGTATGTTTTGTTGGTTTAAAAACACAATGTTGATTGAAATAGAACCGTTCGTTGATTCGAATATCACAATAGAATTAGTGAGAGCAAATGGAGTTATGCATTTTGAGCGCGTATTGTTCTCGACAATACCTGAACATTGCAGGTTTTAACTATTTTTTAAATTCGGGGTCATGTTTATTTAATATTGACAGATAGTGGCTAGGGTTTACGTATATTAAGCATATTTTTTATACGAACATGTTCTTTTTAGGTAGGGCACCATACTAGCGAGCAAGCCCGACTGAAGAATGACCTCCACCCTACAAAAGACCACAGCCAAATAAATACACACAGCGGTGTAGTTGTGTCCCTGTGTGTGAGTACAGGTCCTCAGTGCTCAATTAGGGATTCGTTTTAAATGAAACTTTTTTTTATCCTAGGCATGGGGTCTCATCAGGAACAAATCAAAATTAGTACGAATAAATACCAATAGATGGAGTTACATATATCGATTTGTTATTTACGTTTATGTAAAATTCAAACCTGGAAGAAATATAGCCTGAAACATATACGTACATATTTTAAGAAATCCTACTAGCATAGGAAAATGAAATAAAGGGCTCATAAAAGAAAATTATAATAAAATATTTACAAAATTCAATAATGTCGCCGTAGTCCTGGCGGCAGTATTTTGTACTACTAAGAAGTTGGAACTTGCGAGTGACTTGTGAGTAATGGCGCTGGCGCTGTATGCATTTTCAGATTTTTATAAATTAAAATACCTACCTGGTTTTGAAGTTTACTGTTGGGTCATACTAGGTATAAAAATATATAAAGTTTGGTTAAAAATAAATAATACTGGTATATATATTTATTCTCTCAACAAAAAAACTTTAAAAATGTCTTACGTTATCAAAATTATGAACAAAAATGTGACATTTAAGATTTATAATTATAAATATTTTAAAAACTAAACAAATACAAAATACAAAAAGTGTATCCAATGTTGGGATTCGAACCCGGTTCGCCGGATACGGGTACCTCCGTACGGTGCTAAGGTATCGTACTGTGAGAAAATTACCTATTTGTGAATTCGAACTGATACTTAATAATTACAGTTTTATTATATTTTTCTTAATAATTAAAAAAATATTATCTGATATTAAAACCATCTACAAAAATCAATTTTCAAAAATTGGACATGAATCTGGGATTCGAACCCAATACCTGGGACTGTTGGACGAATATCACAGAATGCTATACTGACTGGCCTGTTGGTCCAGTGGTTAGTGACTCTTAACTACTAAGTTAGGGGGTCATGGGTTCGATTATCATTCAGGACAAATCTTTGTGTGATGAGCTCTGTTTGTTGTCTGATTAACGTACAGGCTGTGCCAAGCTTGGTTTCAGATGGTATGTGAATTGTCAGAAAATATTATTATTACCCTAATTCGACTCATCTCGTAGGTACTGAATTGATAGATAGCTAGGTAGGTATAATTTACTTATTTGTTAATTTGAACTGACAAAACAAAAAAAATGTTTATTATAGTTTCACGAATAATTTAAAAAAAACAATTTATTTTATAGGTATACCTAATAAAAGCCATCAACAAAAAACTTAACACTATACCGTAAACTTCTGTTAAGATACGGGAAAAAAAAATTGTTTAGCCCGGGGCGAAACCGGGGCGGAGCGCTAGTTAAATACGGAAGCAAACAGTCAAAATAAGTGTATATTTCGTACGTAAAGCGCGTGACCTTGAGCGAGTAAACGTGGCCCGAGCTCGACACAATAAGCGATACCTACCCTTTATGGTCGGTGTAGATGCCTACTATTTTTTTGGGAAAAATATAAATTCTTTAACATAAATAAATTCGGTTATAAAGTGTCGCCATCTGTTGATTTTATGTGTATGCAGGTAATCTGTTGGATATAGACATCTAGTGTCGTATAGATAGTAAAAATTTAGCCGCACGGTTAGCCCGAGTTAGCAGGGAACCAATTCTTTGTATGGGATGGGGTATCTGTACTAGTATTATATTATCTGTGTCCTAGGTATACTTCATCTTCAAGCCCTGGTGTAAGGCATTCTCTTAAGTCAACAACACGCAAGTGATACCTTTTGATATTGCAAGCGTCCAGAGGCTACGGTAGCTGCTTACTATTAGGCGGGCCGTATGCTTGTTTGCCACGCAAATAGTATAGAAAAAGCCTATTGCCATACTATTATACCAAGCACGACTTCAAACTCCGGGATAAGAAAGAAAGAAATTTATTTTGTACCTAAACAAAATTACAAATACTTAACAAATAATATACCTTATAAGTAATAAATAATTAACCTAGATTATGTTAAGTTAATTATTTAAGTTGTATAATAATGCTGCTCAAGAACAAAAATGGTCTTAGCTCAGCTTTGTAGCTGCTAAGCCAAATGGCACTTTTAATAAGCACTTTTTTTCTAAAATATCCAACATACCAATCAATTCGAGGATTAAACCTCCGGGACCGCTATATGGCAGGCGTAGCTATAACCACTGCGCCACCAAGACAGTCCAACAAATAATAGAAAGTTACAGAGTAACTTAATTTGTCCTTCCTCTTAAATTATATCTTGGAGTACGTAGAATTACACACCGCTAAGCTGTTTGCTGTCCCAATTTAAACCCGCTTTGGGCTTAATTTTGAAGCTGCATACAATTTAGCAAATTAGAGAATTTAACGGGTTCATCAGGACACCGCGTGCTATGAATAGGTTCGTTTAGCTTAGTGCATCTACCATTAAGTTGATTATTAGTTTACGTATATTTTTAAGGTTTGGTAGATAGTTTGCGTGAGTTGTGATAGTAATTTATTTCCTTTTTTATCTTTTCTCCTTTCATTCTTTTTCCTTTTTCATCTGAACAGTCAAGTGGTAATAAGAAGAGGACCCTTTTTCTTCTTATCATCGCTATTCAGATGACGGCTGACCGAAGAGAACAGACGAGAAATGTATTTTGTGCTGATTCTAAATACTGACCAAAGATCTGGTGAGATTCGATTTTAATGACCTATAAGACCAATTTTACCCAGGGTATGATAACAAAAGAAACTTCACTTTTCACAGTTAATATGACATGTTTTTTTCTGGCGAAACCAAATTTTAGAATTTATGATACCTAAAGCGTATATCGTTTCCAGTCAAATTACGTGGAAATCCAATCCATTGAAGGAAACCGTATCGGTATTTAATCTGTTCTCAACTCAACGTTCCTTAAATTGATTACTTAGCCACGTGAGCTGTATCTTCAAGGATCAGGTTTGCTTTAAGATGTAATATTTCTACAGGGTTAGGGATATCAGCTCTTATTACTTACTTGCCTATGCCTATAGCTTCACCGGCTTCACCCGCGTTGATATTATTATTTTTAATAAAAATATAGCCTATGTGCTATTCTGATATATAAAATATAACATTGTTAAGTTTCATTAAAACCTGTGGAGAAGTTTTTACTTGAGGAGTAGCAAACATTTATCTATCTTCGCAAACTTTTGCGTTTATAATATAAGTAGGATATATTGGTTTTTTTTTTCTATCTGTCTGTAGCTTGTACAGATTTGAAAGCTTTCTTCTGTCTATTTTAACTACTGTAGTTTTCCGAACTTTCTTGTTTAAATGCTAAATAGGCTAGTTGTTCAATCTCTGTTTAATGTCAGTAACAGAACTAAGCATCAGTTTTGTTCTGAGTTTGCTGTGAGAACTTAATGTACTGTATAATAAATGTTTGAGGACGGAAGAGCAGTGGATTATAATTTGACTGTTGAGTAGTCTCCAAGGTTAAAATTAAATCTCGTTTCTGTTGCTGCAGTAGACGTTGTAGTTCCATAAATGCAGAATGTCAATTTGGCTGTAGTACTTACACCTTGTTTAATTTTAATAATTACGTTTATTACCAATCTCCATCCATTATTGATAGTATTTGATAGTTTAGTGTACGAATTGTTCTTACTTTAAACTTTTGTATGAAAAACAAACCCGTTTACTAAAAGGAATTACTAAATGAGAATGAGCATAATAAAGAAACTGCTTTTCGAGGATAACTAATTGTAATACTTAATTTTATGTATATACATACAATTAAGTACGTGCTTAGGGTATTGAATATCAAAATGAATAAAGTAAGCTAATTTTAAATCCAAACAACAATACATTTGATTTGAAACCTTCAATTGCTGTATCTATCAAATAAAAGTTCATAATACTCCAATATCTCATCAGCGATTCACTCGTAAAACAAAAATGAAAAACCTAAAACCAAACTAACCGCGTTTTAATTCAGTAAAATCCTCACGAAAAGGCTTTATTGTAAAAGCAACCAAATTCTGTAGAGGATAAAATTCATTTCGTCTGATGATGTTAGTGAGGATTAATTGCACGATTTATCAGCGGCTGATGTACAAAACTTGATTCAGGAACTTGGTTTGTTTAACAGATAAAACTGGAAGCGGTGTTGTATCCGCAACGCTGCCGCGCCGTGCGTGCGGATCATGTGCGACGAATTTAAAGCCCACTTGACGTTGATTTATTGCGTTAAAATTTCAGCGCTTTAAAATTTTGTTGCCTTTTTTAATTTGTCTGGTTTGGTTCTTGTTTTACGGTTTGTTGTATAGCGTTATGTGACTCATCATGATGCTAAACGGCGCTGTATTGGAATAAATAACGTTAAAGAGAAAAATAGGGGAGCCGGCGGATAAGTTTTAGTTCAGTTTACGGTTGTTAGACCGCTCTATGAAAGTCCAGCAATGGACATTCGGCTGAGATAATGAACAGACTTTCGACTGCATGGTTCAGTGACTTAAGTGGTTACCTCGCCATTTACCATTGCGTGGCGTGTTGTGGATTCGATCCTCACACCGGACAAAAAATTGTGTTGTCCATAAGGTGTGGTTTGTGTCCATTAATTGTATGAAAGTCCCCCACGACACAGGGTTTGTTTCTTAGTACGGAAGTTGTCTTTTTAAAATAAAAAATAAAACTTTACTTCTATAGAGGTATAAGTAGTACGTATTATACCAAAACATTAAATATTAAACTTGCGGTACCTACTGCAGTATTGACAGGAGCGTCATGCATGCATTTGAGTTCAATAATACTTATTTAAATATTTTTTGAATGTCTTAAAACAATAGATAGAGTGATTCATGAGGAAAGTTTATATGTATCCGATTTTTATTCTTTCTTTAATATAATATAAATGCACATTATAATAGAGAAATAATAAAAATTTAAGCAAAGCGAGGGTGGGTAGCTAGTACCTATAAGATAAATACTTTTTTACTCTTTTTTCTCTGTCTAAAATCGCTAAGGACTAATCTTTGTTAAATGAGACCAGCACCGCTTGGGTCTACTGTGATGACACTTGCCATTTAAAGGGTTCCACTGGATGATAATACCTTTTAAAATGTTGAAATAAAGTAAGTTAGTGCCCAATAAAAATGGTGTAAGACCGCACTTTCAACTGGTTGCTAGCAATGAAAAAATAAAACTAACCGCAACGGAACCGTGGTAGCTGTTACACGTAGGGGTGTCACGCATATAAAAACTACATTTTTAATTTTGTGTCGGTGTATGTCAAGTTGTGAATAACTGCTTGGTTTTTAAACTAGTTATGTTACATGAGCTAAGTTTAGTCATCACGTATGTTTTATCTGAGAACATTTACGCATAATATATAATAGATAAAATACAAGTACCTGTTATAAATTTTATAGTACTCTAAAAATGGCAAATAATATGTGACAATACTACAAATATTTTGGACAACCCTAGCTGAAAATATAACAAATAAAAATAATATTATTAAAAAAAAACTGTATATGCAAAACGAGACTCCAATAACGAGACCAGTGACCGTATTAAGTTTTGTGACGGAAATGGTTACACAAAAAATGTATCCCAAACATGCTCCAATTTGTAGCTATGAAATATATATACATATATATGAGTATACATGGAAACGTATACGGCGATGTACAATTAGCAAATAAGTTAACAGGTCAGAAACTAAAACTAATTGGTGACGTATGTGATATGCATCAATTTGGAAATGCTGTAGCTGCCGTAAAATAAACATATGAATGCTATATTTATTTAAACCATGCACTTGAATATGAGTTCTATCAGGCATCTATGGAAAATGTTCAATACTAAATATTATTAAGCAATGATCGTGTGGGATCAAAAGTCAATTAAGTACATTAATCTAAACTTATATGCTTGTCCTGATTCACCAAACCGCTGGGGCTACTAACTTGAAATTTTGCACAAAAGTTTCCTAAAAATTAGGAGAAAGCACTAATAAAGGATTTTTGGAAATTATACCCCTATGGAATAAAAATAAAAGATGAACTGGAATATGGAAGTGCGTCATCTCAAAGTAGAGGTGCTCATAGCCAGGTGCACTCGCTGTTCAGTAAACGATCAGCAGATTAAGCAACCAAAGGCACGGTAACCCTATAGATGGGTGACCGCATAGTGGTATTTCATCTGAGCGTCTCCGTGTTTTGGAGGGCACGTTAAAAGTCGGTCCCGAGTGTTAACAGTCGTTAGGTCACGACAGAGGCCTTAATATGGGCGATCTAAATAACTCTGTCACCAGGTTGGCCTCTAACCAAACGATAAGAAGAGCTCAAAGTAAGAAATATCTTTCAAAAGAATGCAGACATCCCGCCACAGAGTTTTATAAGAGTACAATGCTTGTGTACATTCGCAAAACTTATTCCAGTATATATTTTTTGCAAGTAACACTAATATTGGATGCCATATCTCCTCGTGAAAAATACAGCTCACTAGTCCACAACGGTTGCCAAGTTTCTTCTTGCAACGCAAATCTGTCCGTGTCCCGGAAAATTGGAACCTTTTGGATCGTGTTTTATTTACTACGTTGCTCCAGTTCAGGAGAAGGTTTTGCATTTTTAGGTGACTAAAAGAATGAGATACTGTTAAAAGTGTTTGCTTACTAGAACGAATAAAGCATTTTATTTGTGAGTAGAACATTTTTTAAAATGCTTCGCCTGGCGAGTTTGAATGTTACGTAACTCGTGAAACTCTTTTAGAAAAATTAACTTCAATTTGATTACCGATAAATAAAAATTTCGCTGACTTAAGTACTCCAGTATTTTCTTTTATAGATAATGGGATCATATACATATGAATGAAACATAGAATCTCCTATAAAGTCGATTAAAAATGCTTGTAACCGAATTATTAAACTTAACAACATAATATTCACAGAGTCAAAAAACTGGACATAATAATAGGTACTTAGCAATAAGTAGGCCTACAAAATGAAATAATACAAAACTTATTAAAAACAATAACATCACGACGTGCAAAGCCACGGGCAAATGCTAGTTCAGTAATAAAATTGTAGAATAAAATAAATCACGACTACAAAAAGGAATGTTTTATCCGATTAATAATCATCGTAAATCAAATCGAATCGACAGAATACAATATTTCTTTCTTTTCAACATAAAAGTATCAATGAACTTCCAAAAAGTATAGAAGACAATTTATACAGAAAGAAAGTACTAAGTGTTAAGCAGAGAAAGAAAAAACTCTTAACTTTTTACTTCGCTAAAATAAATGTAGGTCGGGAAGTTTACAAAGACTCAACTTCAAAAGATTCACGGGGGTATCAGAATAGAACAGTTTTTAAAAGAGTCGAAATTTTTCAATTGGCTACTTAGCATTCTTTATTCAGTGACGAGCGACATAAAATTTCCATAAGCACAAAGCAACAATACACTCCATAATATTTTGTTCAGAGGAAGTCTTTTGCATAGAAATCTGAGATTGGCTTTGTTCGGACGCACAAACAACCAGGGTCTGTATTCAAAGGCATTCAGCTCTGAACACAGAAAAAGATTGGATTTCGCAAAAAATAAATTCCAATTTTATATATGAAAGTATACTGAATTAATAAAAATTTGCAAGTAATGTGATTTTTGGTCTATTTTTGCTCATATGTGTTTGTTTTTGTCAATGCTTTGTTTTTTCAGTTCTTGTAAATGTTTTCGTTTCTCTTATAGAATATTTTACTAGCTAACCGTGCTTAAGAATTGTTATTATTGTATGCATAATGTGGTCAAATTATATATTTATCTTCTACGTCTACAAAATGATATTAGATAAATACTACAATTAGGTTAACTTCAATCCATTTTGACGTAAAATCTTTCTACAGGAAATGTATGTTTGAAATCGTCAGGATTTCTTCTGTGAGTGATTATGAAGAAGAAGTCGTGTTAGTTATAAACCTTAACTCAAGAACGCTTGGACTGATTTATGTGATCATTGATTGTTGGATTAGTTTCCGCCCTGAATAGCAGAACAACTATTAAAATACCGAAAATATCATTTATTCTCACATTTAGACGGTTGTTGCTATGACAACCAACAATAAGTAATAATATGACCATTAAAAACAGCATATTATATATTTTTACCATCAGGCGGGCCGTATGCTTGTTTGTCACCTTGGTAGTATAAAAAAAAAAATATTAATTTACCAAAATAAACTATGTTTAACAAAGAATACACCGTAACATAAGTTAGAAAAGCTACTCGTAATACATTTTGTGAAACCAGTATTATTCTTATTGCTACTAAAGAGACAGTCTGCTAATGTCACTGCAGTACTTTTTCTCAGAGAACACTGAGTTAAATGTACAAAGGCGACAGTAGTGTCATGCGGACGGCATAAAATAAATAATTTTGCTCTTATCCTGATGAAAATGTAAATGATGGCGTACGATTATTTTCCAAGGAAAATTTTTGTTCATAATTGACTTGAGTTTTCAAGTATTTAGTGAAAAAACTTTTTTAAAATTTGATTTATGTGGGTTGACGTAGTTTTAGGGATATAAAAAAAAACATTAGTAAATGGAACTAAAATAAATGATAAAAAACGAATAATGTAGAATTCTATTATAATAGAAACCTATTTTTTATATACAACTTTAGATGGCAAACAAACATAAGACTCGCCTGATGTTAAGCAGTTACCGTAGTCTATGGACGCTTGCAATACTAGAGGTATAACTTGCGTGTTGCTGATCCATTTTTTAACATCAGGGCTTGAGATGGAGTATCCCTAGGATAGGGAAACATTTCTTTCAAAACGAATCCCTAAATGAGCGCTGGAGACTTATACTCACACACAGGAACAGAACTAATGTACTGTACAACTGTTTGTAACTATTTGACTGTGGTCTTCTGTAATGTCTTTCCCCTCTCTTATGTTATTTATGTCTCACTGCAGGGCACGGGTCATTTCTCATTGATCTGAGAGCGTTTAAGGTCTTAATTCTCACAAGCTGATCCGATACGGGAACAGACATGCCTCTAGAATTTGTTTTAAGACATGCCGGTTTCCTCTCGATGTGTTCTCCTACCATTAGCAAATGGAAATTCATTTTAGTAGTACTTATATATTGTAGCGTGGTCAGGCCTCCAATAAGGTGGACCGATGACCTGGTAAAGGTTGCGGGCGATAGATAAGGTGAGCCCAGGACCGAGTCCTGTGGAAATCTTCGGGGAGGCCTATGTCCAGCAGTGGACGTCTTTCGGCCGGTGATGATGATGCATACAGTTCACAAACTGAAATTCATATTATATCCCTACCATGAATCAAATTCACAACTCATGTTTTCTTCAGTTACTTTTTCTTTTTTTACTTTGTATTTTAGGAGAAGCACCGCTTACCGAACCCATTAATTCAATCTCAATTCATGAACAAAATCGATTTCAGCTAAATGAAGCACATCCCTTCTTTTTCGTAAAGCTACCATTTTGGAGGGACTTCGTAAATCAGAGTGTTAATAGCTCAAAGCGATTGCCAATCCTCTTCAAAAGATATCGGATCGTGGCTTAATGAATCATGATTGCAGTACTGATAGTGTTCTGCAGTTCTAATAGCGTAAGAAATGATGTTGATTAAATAGCTTGTAGATAAGTTACATCTTTAAAGTCTATTAAGGATCACTAAGTTATCTATGCAGAAAAAAGTAATCTACCTTAGTCCCTATATCTAAATTGAGAATAAATATATTAAAGGCAAACCATTAAATTGTAGACCTTAACTTTTCATCCTTTTCTCCTCTATTTAATTAATAATAAAAGCAACTCATATAGGTATGTTCCACTGCTAGGCACGGGTCTCTTCTCCTTTATCAAGAGAGAGAGAGAGGGTTTAGGCTTTAATTCACACATGCTGGCCTAATGCGGGTTGGTGAATCAATTCTGAATTTAGGACGATTATTTAGTGAATACCTAACTGTCAATAATTCAGACATCAATATCTAAGCCAACACGCAGATATCAGTAACAAGTCAATTCGCCTTGTATGGTTGCCTAAAGACAAAATTAAGAATCGAAAACCTCCAACTTAAAGCAAAATGACTTTCCACCAAACGCCAGACCAACTGATAAACAATTTTCAATTCGAACCAATTGATTTCCATATTCTGCATCAGGTGTTAATGGTTCAAAGTGATTGCTAATTTCATCTCAAAGAAATTCGATTTGCTCTGCAGCCGTGGCTAACGAAGCGTAGGTAACGTCGATGTCAGCTGCGCCGCCTCTCCAGATCATACAGAAAAATTAGATCTCGCATACAGCAAAAGGAATATATTCTTGTTAAGGTACTCGTTAAACCGGTCGTATTATACCGGTCTTTTACTAGTAAATATGGGAGCGAGGAAATTTGTTTGCTCAGACGACGGTGTTTGCTTCTGTGACTCATGCACAATTTTATTAGAAACGCTGGAATCGTGGATGTTTGTTTTAGGGTGTGAATGTTGTTTAGTAGTTAGTTAATCTATGTGCTTTTTTTTAAGACAACTTCCGCACTAGAGAACAAGCTCTGTGTCGTGGGGGACTTTACGAACATACAATTAACGGACACAAATTACCCATAACAGGTTCGATTCCCACACAGGACAAAACTTTGTGTGACCCATAAAGAGTTGTTCTGAGTCTGGATTTGTGTCTGTTAATTGTATGTTTGTAAAGTCCCCCGCGACACAGAGCTTGTTCTCTAGTGCGGGAGTTGTTTGAAAGAGGAAATGAACTTGATCCATGGGCAACAGACAGCCGTACAGAATTACTTTTATATTTATAATATTTATTAGCATTTTCGATAAAAGTCATGCATTCATGAATTGTACAATCATAGCTACAGCACTATTTGATTGACTTCAAATATCAGGGGAAATCGGCAGGTCGCATTAACATATAAACTGGGCTTTCACAGGAAAACTGCTTTCATTTAAAATTGGCAATGTGATGGGAAACTCCTATCAATATATTATAATGATAGTAAGTGCTGAATTTATGAAAAAAACTAGCTTTTACCCCGACTTTATCCATGTGGATTTAGTATAATCCTACGTTCTAACAATAACCCTATGTACCCTGCCTCGGGATATTATCTATATATTATGCTTGCCAAATTTTATTACGATTCGTTCGGCCGTTTAATCGTTAAAAGTTAACAAACAAACAAACAGAGATAATGCATTTTCTAATCTGTTCATGATCGATTAACAAAAATTCTTACGCATTTAGAATTATAGTTGGATACCTACTAATTTAACGTTTTTAGATTTTATTTGTCATTTGTCATGTTTAAGAAAAAAAAATGTCTTTTCAATATAAAATAACTAAAGTTAAATTCTATATAACTTAGTTTCTATTCGAAAATTCACATACAGTACTATTTCAAATCTAATTAAAACAAGACTGCTCGTATAAAACTACGGACATAGCTGTTATGTTTGCAGTTTACGAGTAACATGTGCACCAGTGGCCAGTGTACAGCCTTGCAACTGTATCGTATGTGTACATACGAGTATACAAATTCACACCGCCGGCTATCCGTATTGGTAGTAAACATTAAACGTAAAAAAGTAGTTATAAAATAAAATATTGAAATAAAATGTTATGTTTCAAATAGAATTTTAAGAGATGTAGGGCACTATACTATAAAATAGCGAGCAAGCCCGTTTGGGAAAGGACTTTCATCTTACAGAAGACCACAGCCAAATAACTTTACACAACGGCATAGTTGCTACTGCGGTGGTGGCCGAGTGGGAAAGTAACCAACTTGCACGCAAGAGGGGCGAGTTCGATCCCGGGCTGTACCAATGTGAATTTCGCTTTTTGGAGTTTATATGCATTAATCAAATGATTCGCCATCTGCTAATCGGTGAAGGAAAACACCGTGAGGAAACCCACATGTCTTTGAAGAAATTCTAAAGATATGTCTGATTCACCAACCCGCATTAGGCCAGCGTGTGTGAATTAAGGCCTAAACCCTCTCTCTCTCTCTTGATAGAGGAGAGAAGACCCGTGCCCAGAAGCATTGATTCGGGAAGTTTTACTTCAATTCACTCGCTACCAAAGCTCGTAAGAATCCCTACATCATTCTTTAATTTAATGAGTCTAACTTGATCCAATCAAAAGAAAGGGGTGAAAATCCATTGCATTCATTTATAGATCACCCCTTATCTAATTCATTAATCTTATCTTAGATTTCGTTCAAACCTTAAATTTAAGACGGTATAACCTAAGTAAGGTACTTAAATCTTAAATTTAATTTCGTCGGCTATCATAATCGCTATTTATGACTCAGGACCCTTTTAGGTTAGCGGTAATATAATAATATTTAGTTTATTAAACGAGCCTATGGTTTAAAATTATTACTCTTTATAAATATAAGTTAACTCTGTAGGTAGGTCTCCAGCGCTCATTTAGGGATGCGTTTTGAAAGAAACGTATTCCTATCCCAGAGATACTTCCATCATAAAGCCCTGGTGTAAAAAAAAATGGCAAGGCTGTGGTAACTGCTTAACATCAGGCGGGCCGCATGCTTGTTTGCCACCTAAGTAACATAAAAAGAAGACTGCCTGTTGCAGTGGCAGAAGTGCTTACCTAGCAAATTAAAGATGCGTGGAGTATAATAGGTTTGATTACATACATCAGACAAAACTCGTACAATCCACAAATAGTTATTCCAAGTCTGGATGTACTTTGAGACCGTTAATTGTGTTTGTCAACACTTTCTAGGACAGGTAATATCCATATACGTTATGATAATAAAACATCTATGCAATAACTGGTGTTTCAGCCCCTCTAGACAAGTGGCATAAATAGTAGTCGAATCGAAAAATCAAAAAAGTAAATGTATGCGATTTAACGTAAGTTAACGATATAATGTCGTAAACTTACGTCAAATTTCAAATTTTCGATTCGACTACCGTTTATGCCACTTGACTAGAGGGGCTGAACCACCAGTTATTGCATAGTGGTCGATGTGTATGACTGTTGATCAGGAGGTCCCGGTCGGGCAAAATGTTTCACAATAGATGCCTGGAGTTTGAAAATTTGTGGTTTACATTCCCGTGCCTCGGAAAGTACGTAAAGACGGTCTTACGCTTGATCTCTTTCCGGTCGTTTCGGATTGCCGTCCCATCGGACTATGAGAGTGAGAAAATAAAAAGCGCACTTGTGTTTGAACATACTTGTGCACTATATAATATCTCCCACGCAGATGGCTTGTCTCCGTTAAGATTATAACAGACACAGAAGTTACTATTCAATATATTATGCACATGACGTATAATCTCAAAATATTTACAGAATTCAAGCGCTTATAAGAGATGCGTTATAAGAAAACGTTTTCCAATACCAAACTGGTGAAACATATTAGGATCGGCAACATTCAAGTTAGCCCCTTAAATTGTAAAAAAAAAGATTATGTAAACAAACAATAAGTTTAATAACATTATGCAAGAAAGTTTAAATGTAGTTTTAAATACATCCATATACAAAGTAACGAGCTAACTTCACAATATTACAGTCTAGCATTTTCATAACACGTCAAAAAGTTCTTGAAGTCCTTGAATCTGTTTACACCGCAAACTATGAGAGTTTCGAATAAACAGAACTTTATTCTGCGGTAAAGTAGCGACAATAAAAGCTAGCATACGACATCCCTGACGGCGCAGTTCCGACGTTATCTAGACATAGATGAATGTGCTCGAGATTGTTTCACTATAAGGGTTTGCTCTCACTATACTTACTGATTGTCGCTGACTGTAATTATCTATAATGATATTATCAATGAGAAAGTTTGGATGGATAGATGTTTGTTACGTAATTACGCCAAAACTGCTAAATGGATTGGGATGAAATTTGGCACATAGAAAAATATTAACTTATATAATTACCTCGAAATTTGTTTTTTCCCGTAGGAATGTAGGCGCGGGTGAGACTATGGGCGGAAACTAAATATATTAACATTATTACGTATTAATTTGGATTTCATCACGTGTTACGTTTATCAATACTGTCATGCTCTCTGCTTGAGCCATAGCGTAATATTATATAACTTATAATGTTCCTCAAAAATTGAGCTATCTAAAGCAAAAATTATTCTGAGATCTGACTAGTAGTTTCATAAAAAAATTACGTGAAAATTAAATTAAACTAGACTAAAGTAGGGGATCCTACAAGAAATGAGTTGTAAGGTTTCTAAAGGATTGCAAGCGTTTATAGGCTACGGTAACTGCTTACCATCAGACGGGCCGTATGCTTGTTTGCCTCCTTAGTAGTATAAAAAACGGTCATCCTTCCATGGACTGACCGCGACAAATTTACTTAACATCGCAGTATAATCGATTAGTGTGACTATTGCTTAGCTAAGAGCCCCTCAATAAATTACATTACATAATATATGTATTAATATAGCTTCTACTAGCATATTTAACAGAGTAAGCAAAAATACTGCTGCAAACAATATGCCTCGTGGAGTCCATGCTTTTCTTGCATTACTTATCGAGTCGTGTGTCGTTGAAGTTTAATTTCATGGTGTGTGCATTTGGAATGTCATCCTGTTAGGTGCTCCGTGTCCTTGAGAAGTATGTTCTTTAGTTTGTTAGTTGATAGAGTTTCCGACATTTCTTAGAGGTTGGTTGTTAAAAGCGCGGCCTTAGCGCCATTACAAAAACATGAATGTGCATGCTTATGCACAGTCATGTTATCGAAATCGAAACAAAAACGTTATAAAATACTTAAATATTAAAGCAATGTGGAAAAAGACGAGCCCGGAGCAGGACTAAAATCATATTTAAATGGCAAAATTACCAGTGAAAGAGCCGAGTTAACCGGATTTATTGTGATTATTCAAAACTTACGCATTTAATTTAGTGGCCAATGTACATACTTATTCAACTATCTATATTAGTTCAAAAATAAAATATACTGAGTACATAGGTACATTCTTATTCAACTATCTATATTAGTTCAAAAATAAAATATACTGAGTACCGAGAATTTCAACTCAAAAGTAATAAACGATATAAAATAAACGATATTTTCAGGGTAATCAAAGGTTTATTACCTTGAAAATATAATTTATTGACTATTTTTTATTTTACTCGAATTATACGACATTCTTATTCAACTTTCTATATTAGTTTAAAAATAAAATATACTGAGTACCGAGAATTTCAACTCAAAAGTAATAAACGATATTTTCAGGGTAATCAAAGGTTTATTACCTTGAAAATATAATTTATTTACTATTTTTTATTTTACTCGAATTATACGAATCCTTAATCTATACACAGATTTTTTGCAATCGTTGTTTCCTTATGGTAAAGAGTTCTAAAATTCATCATTTTTTTATTCTAGTTCTTTATTGATATAAACATTTATAGTATTGTGTGGTTAAGACCTTGTCTTAAGCCAGCAATTCTGTGACAATGTACCTACGAGAATTCTTGACATAAACCTCCCTTATTTTATGTTAGTGTGGTTGCATGAGTTTATAGTGCGGTATTGTTCATTTAATTTAATAGCATGCATTTACCTGTATATTTACATTCTAAAATTTGTAGTAAAATTTATTTATGAATTTTAGAATATTTATAGTAAAGAATATTTCTAGCGTGGATGCATAAAAAAAAATTGTAAATGAAAATTAATTCTGTGTTAAGTACATAAGACTATTACAAAACAGGCTTTAGCTAGGTGCACTCGCTGTTTGCATGTTAAGCTACCAAGGGCGCGGTAATCCTATACTTAGATGGATGACCCTATAGTAGTATTTCATCTAAGCGTCGTTCTACGTGCTTCGGAGGGCACGTTAAAAGTCGGTTAAATCATGACAGAGGCCTAAATATGGGCGATCTAAATAACTCTGTCATCAGGTTGTCATCAAACGATTGAAAGAAGATTTCAAACTAATTTGAAATATTTATATCGCTAATGTAACTCGCTATTATAATATAGCTGAATAGGTAAAAGAATTTTAAAATCAGTAAAGTGGTAAGTTTTAAATTTATCCAGCACTAGCAAAGATGCAAGAAATAAATATTATTATCTGTTTAAAATTATTTTAGAAAAATGCATACTAATTTCATCCCTATGAAATAGTTTTAGTAAATAATTTTGTTACACCGACAATTAATATTTACTTTCATTTAGTGGCAGAATCATTATATACAGGAAAAAAAAATAAAACCCGCCGTTGTCGAGTAAAAGATTCAAAATTCAACAATGGCAATAAAATATACCTACACCATAGACTTATAAAAGCAAACTTCTGCAAAAGCAAAACCGTTACACTATAGCGGAATGGGTAAAGTTAGCATCAAGTACTCGAAATGTCTTTATGATTCCCCCAGACATCGTAAATTGATATTTATTCAGAATCCTTTCTCGCGACTTTGCACTCACTTAGTAGAAAAATAGTTTGAAAAATATCTAGAGTGTTTTCGTGTATTTTGAAGATACATCATTTTATACCGGGCTTGTGAAGTTTTCGTATTAAAACTTCATTTTAGTTGATGATATTATTACACGGTTTACGACCTGCAGTGGGTACGGTAATATGTGGTACTAGATAAATTTTATAGAGGTCTTTAAATGTGTAGGTTAGAAATTCAGGTTTATTTCAGCTTTTATTTAAGGTATAAAGTACACCTTTGTTTTATTTGTGTAATAATTATTGTTATCTTTATTTCACTCATAATGTACAAAATTATGTTACAGATAAGATGTTAATTCGGAAAGTAGTATCAATAGAGATTTAAGTCAAATGATTTACCATCTACTAATGGTGAAGAAAAATGTCTTGAGAAAATCCTCATGTATAAGAAAAATAAATAAAGGCATGTCTGTTACACCAACCTGCATTAGGCCAGCGTGTGTCAATTAGTCTTTTTGCTCTTTCGATAGAGGTGAGGAGATCAGCTGTACCCAGCAGTAGGACATAATATGGGTTGCTGTTGTTATTAATATTTATTTGTAGACATTCCATTCGCTAAATCAACAGCAAATAAATAAAGCTACCTTACAAATTATTGAGCATATTGAACACGCAAATGTTTTGGTCGGCCCAAACCTCTTTACTGTTTGGCGAAATATCAATAATTCAAGACATTTGTAAGGAAAACATTTCCGGGTATGTACGCTTTGAGCACAGTTTATATCTATTTGGCAATAAGTCGACTTTTCAATAGCGCCGTCTGCTGAACGAAATGAGATTTTTACTACGGTAGTAATAACTTCATCGAATCTGGGACACGATTCATCGAGGATCGAAATCATATTAGAAAGAGTTGCTTTCAATTTTATTATTAGATTTTAAGACAACTTTCATTTCTATCTAACAAAGTAAAAACGTAACAAAAATTTTCTAAAGAGTTGTAATTAAGTACAAGTAACTATGGATGCTTTTTATATTGACGTAAAATTCTAAAACTAGAATTTAGTGATGGAGTATCCTTGAGATGGGAAAATCTTTTTTTCTTTTAAATCGTATTCTTAAATGAGCACTGGAGACCTGTACTCACAGCCAGGAACACAATTATACAATAATTATGCGAAAAAAAGAAGACCGCAGTCAAATAACTACATTTGACTGCGGTCTTCTGTAAGAAGACTGTCTTTAATCGAACTTGGCAGCTTACATACTGCCATAACTCTTTATGCTATTCTTTGAGATTCCTTTTTGTTAGTGAACGTAGCATTTGCCCTTTTGATAGAGGTAAATAGACATAGACATTTTTACTAACATAGTTTTAAGCCTTACTAACAATTTGAGTCCTGGTCACTTTAATAAATAAATTATAAAAAAAGAAAAAACCATATTTTAATATAAACAATTTCATTACCTAATTAGTTTACGACGTGTCGTGTAGATTGTAATAAATCCTTGAAATTTTATGTACTAAGGAAAATTAAACAAACGTATCTTTCTATTATAAATGCTACAGCAAAACATTCAAGTGTTTTTGTTAAGGTTTTTAACAATCCTTCAAATGGAAAAAGAAAATTCACAGCGAAACTCGAATTTGATAGTAAATCTTATCTTTATAAAGGAAGTACACCTTTCAAGTTGAAAGCATTTCTCAATGTCTTTATTGTTGCACCGAGGCTATAAAAGTATATTACCATGATTACCTATTCCATCGATTCTCTCTTGATTAAGTCTGATGCCGATTCCAAGGGCATTTTACATTCATTGTGAATAAGCTCCAGTTTCAACATTCATGTTTTTGCTAGAAACCAATGTAAGATTTCCACATAACATTTTTTAAAGAGAAATTTAAGTGAATACTTTATTATAATAAAAATACATAATCAATTATTATGTACTAAGACATTCTATCGATAATTCATGAATGAAGTTTGTGACTGAATTGATTCTCATGTCAATTCTTGGTCGGTCAAGTAATACCACAATCTGCATAATACCCTCGATCTAATTGCCTTACGAGAGCCTCTTAAAGTGTTTACTAAGACTACAGCTACTTTCTCTTTACTGCTACTATACGTCCAGCTATGCCGTTCTCTGAATCTTCTAATATAGGCCATCTTATCTCTTTGTTAAAATGTATAATATACTTATATTATAGCTATCGTCGCCATAAAATAATTATTCATATAAAAAACCCAATTTTCAACCAATACAATGTAAAGTTAAAAAAATCTTACCTGTTATCATTTGACTGGCCGTAGTCAGCAGTTTGACACCGTTATCAGCATCTTGAGTTTCAAGTCTAACAGTCACATTGAGAGGGTCTAAGGTTTCATCACCAGCTCGTCCATGAAGAGTCACTAATATAGCAGTTGTCTTGCCTGGTACAGCCACTTCAGGTGCTACTACTGAGAAGCCGCTGTAAAGAAAAGAAAATTACGGCTAAGTAAAGGTAGAATAATTAGCTACTCTGAAGAGTTAAGATAAAATCATTCTAAAATTAGACCATATTGGATTTAAAATTAATTTACTCAAAATTACTTGTCAGTTTTAACGTGTGAATATTTTCGATTTTTTTGTAATAAACAAAAAATAAGCATTCATAATAAATAATTTTAGACGCAGAATAATTTTCCATTAGTGTCAGTATCATTGCCATTGCAATTGATTCTCTGTAAACATTTTATCTATTTAAATACATTACGAATTTTCATTTTTGACAACCTTCCAGATTTTAGTCAAAGTAAATAAAATTTCGCCAGTGAATCTAGTCGTGCGTCGAACTTGGAACAGTAAGTTCCTATCGACGTAAAAGTCAAACATGGAGCAACGTAGGTCAACAAAATTCAATTCTAAGCATAGGGAAATATTGAAAACTCTCCAAACCAAAGTCTGCAGTGCGACAAATCGGGTGGACACGTTCGAATTATTGTATTTTCCTACGTGTGCACGGAATACTGAATTTTGTTTGACGAAACCATTCGTGCTACATCCTGTTTGAACACAAGAACGCGCCTATAGTTGTTTGAGTTCCTTGATACTCTTTACTGTAGTCAAATTTAAACTATGCACTTGTTTTTGCAATTTGCATTGTATTATATGTTTTATTTTCAATTCAACGTATACTTTAGTCAATATCTGGTAGTTTATTGCACTTTCTTTGTGTTTTCTTCTCATAGAAAGAGTTCAAATTGAATGTATTGCGATTTCTGTATATAATATAATTACCTGTTTTGTTATCCATTTTCCTGTCTATCTTTGTATTTTCGTCAATATTACTGTTATAACATTTTTATTTGTAGTATCATATTCTATGTTTCATAATGTATTATGTTATATAATAATACAGGAAAATGAACTACAAATAAACATAGTTACAAAAGAAAATGGTGTTGTCTTTCTGGTGTTTTTTTATTTGTTAGACGAATGGCTCCATAATGTCTACATTTGATAAGGGTTACAGTCGATATGTCGTTTACATCAGATGGGGCTTTCATCCTTAGAGACAAAATTTTATTTGTTTTTCTTACACAAATATGCATGAAATTTATATTAGATGCTTCTATAGTATAAATGATATTTTATGGAAAAGGGAAGATATCGTTTACAAGGGTCATGACAATATCATATTGATAGCTGAGGAATATCAACAGATGTCTAGTATCTAAATGATTAAAAAAAATATAACGATTCATGCGTAACTAAGTATTTTAATTGTTGTGGTATTGAAAATTTGGATCGTAAAGCTGACGATTTCAGAGATGATAAGATCTTAAAGTATAACAATACAATTTAGTTATAAATATTTGTTATTAGTTCATATTGTGATAGTATTTTTTGTAAAGTATTTTATTTTAAAATGCAAGATAAAACATTTTTGTTCAACAATGATCCAATTTAACCACATAACCAGTGGACCTTGTCAAATGACATCTTCAAAGTCTCCGGAAACTAAGTTAGAACGAACTCTAGTACGGGTAGAACTTATTTCAGAACTAGTGTACTGTGGTTTCCGGAACAAGTTGCCTAGTTTATTTGTGCACTCGCTTTGCAGACGTGTGACGCTTTGGCTTTGAACAAAGCTTTATGATGGCGGAGTTCTGTTTTAGTTTCTGAGATAAACGATTCCGCCTTTCTTTTTTCTAATTGGTATTTTTTTGTTTTATTTTTAACAGAAATAGAAGGTAAAAGATTTTTTACTGTAAAGGTAATGTAATGTAATGTTTGGCTAAATAACCTAAACATATTTCATAAGCTAAACTTCATAGCCTGTTAACAAACAGTCATTACATCACCGCAAATGCCTATATGGGCAATCTGAATAACACTGGCCACAAACCACTTGATAAGATAAAAACGCAATTGTTCAACCATGTTTGTATCTTATACAATATCCTATTTCATACTTTTGATCAAGCGTAATTTTATCCACATAAATTATTTTATTCTGTAAACAAACCAAAACATGTAAAATAAATAAAAGCATTATAACAGTTAAATTCATTAGCATACCTAAAATTGCAAAAGTTGTTAGAACGACGTAGTTAAGAGTTAGTTAAACATAACGCAAATGTCAACAGTTTCCCCAAATTCTTCTTTGGGATTCTAGTCACGTTTTGGTGCGAACGAAATTAATTACTTCCCGAAAAGTGACCGGTCACATCGTAATTAGTAAGGGCGACTAACAAAAGAATCGTGTCATAATCAAAAAAGTTGATAACATCATCTTGTTGTCATGGAAACTAAAATTCTAACTGACTGCAAAGCAAGCAGAATCTTTTTATATGTTAGCAAAACGTCAATTCCGTTGGTCCGGTTCACATACAAAACCTTGTATGTGGTGGCATGTACATACTTTTGGAACGAATTCGAATAACAAAAGGCTCGCAAATGGACACTTGCCAACGCCCGTTTGGCTCAATCGATACGAATCGCTCTAGAAAAGATTGCTTCTCTCAGTTTCTCAGCTTTGTAAGTATAAGCTAGACAGTACAAAAGTGATAGCTTTTTAATGATCTTTTTTATATGTGCGCAAAATTCTAACTTCCCTTGTCTGAATTTATATTTGGTTTAAATTTCAATTTAATCGCGTCAATTCTTGAACTTTTTGAGCTCAGATTATAGTAGTCAACATTTTCTTTGAACATATTTGTGGAAGCTCTTCTTTGATAAAGAACTTAATAGTAACTGATTAAATACGATGAAACTAAAATAAGTAAAAACCTTAAAATATTAAGATTTGGCAACTCAGGACCAAATATTGTAGAAATCCTTGGGGAAGCCTATGTCCAGTAATGGACGTCAAACGTCTGAATACACTGATACATAAATGCATTTGCAATTGTATTTATGTATCAGTCTAATTGCATTAAGTTCGCCTTGTGCGGTTTATTTACTGGAAGGTTAAAAACGACCCATCTGTTAGTAAGCAGTTACCGTAGCCTATAGACACTTGCTGGCAGCACTCAAGTTTTAAAATTTTTTTACACCATGAGGTAGGAATACGTTTTTTAAATGTGCATCCCTAAATGAGCACCGAAGACCTGTACTCACCCAAAGGAATAAATCTGCACTTCTATTTGTGTATTACTTGGTTATTGTTTTTTGTATTTCGGCAAACCACGACAAAGATGTAGATTTACTTTTGACAGAAACAGAACCTCTTAGGGGTAAAATTTCCAAAAATCCTTTTTTTAGTGCCCACTCACGTGTTTTAAGGAACCTTTGTGCAAAATTTCAAGTTTGTAAATTAAATTTAGGCTCTGTGTTAATCAATCAGCCAGTCAGACGGGACAAACAATTTTATAATAATGTGCTTTTAAGCATGATATCTGACTTGAACACTTTCTACGAAAACAAATCTGCCGATATTTCATATTTAAGGTCCAGTGGCAGCAAAGTGGTGTTCGTTCGTGACTTCATTGTTGCCAGCCGATACTTGACGCGGGTTAAAAAGCTGCGCTACAAATAAATAGGAATGGTAATAGTCTATACGTGATATTCGAACTACGGCTTTTTCCTTCTAAAGATATTTAAAGCTTTCTCGGTGTTTATGAAGAGGGTTGGCTTTTAGCTTTTTGTAGTTGGTTTAAATGTGGTATATGGGTACAGTGGGATTGTTATCAGTATAAGTTATAGGGAGTTGTTTAGTTGCCCTTTTTTAGTCACGAGATTTCAGATTCGTTCTGATTTGAATACCCTAAATCTATATAAATAAATAAGCGATACCGCCCATTGTACAGACTTATTTATAAAAAGTTTTTGTAAAATTATTGTAAATGGTGTACAATAAAGTGGCTTATAAATAAAAAACATAAAATGTATGAACGCATATTACTTCCGATCGACTGCACCAAAATTATTAAAATAATATTTTTTTTTGTTTTTGTTATTTTCAGGACAAGATTTGTATAGAAGAAAATAATAAGAAAATATAAAAAAAGGCGGTACGAAGTTCGCCGGTTCAGCTAGTATTTATGAAGTTGAAAGGTTCCAAAAATGATAATAATAATATATTATTGTCCCTTTTTAGCAAAAGAAACATTACAAGGTACAGCAACTGTCAACTACAATATCATTAAACCAGTATGACGTCACAGAAGTCAGTATTAAATTGCTTGAAACTTCGTAGTTTTTTATTTATACTTTTCTACATAATTTTGCATCTATTTTGTTTTAAATTGGAACAAATCATATACTGTTTTAAACCTATAAAACTTTTCTAAGAATTTTCGAAGGTCTCCTAATTGTGTTTCGACCCAGTCTTTTTCATAAAACATTTTTAATTCGTTGTGATTCTATAAGTGCAATTTTTTTAAAATCTGTCCAATATGAGTTCATTAATTACAAACCAAAATACAAATCTTTTCTTTTTAAAATATTAGTATTAATGTGTTAGAGGACCCAGCATCAGAAAAAAAATTAATCAAATTATGTAGGTATATACCTACATGATTTAAAGGTTCATCTTAATCTATATGGCCAATGTCATATCTAGTATTAGACAAAAAATAATTAACCCAAGTATTTCTTATATTCTCAGCCACATATTCTATACCCCACGAAACATAATAAGAACAACAGCTGTCATCCAACATTCATATTATCAAACCTTTCGTACAATATTTGGTAGCGTTATTAGAAATATACCGACAGTACAAAAGAGGGAAGCACGTAGGGCAACATCTGGTGTTATCCTCAATATTCACTGATTGAACGATACTCCGATACGTCGATTTACCACGGAATACCATTATTAGTATTCCTGTTAAGAGACAAGATGTTTGCTGTTGATTCTATTGTTTACCATTATTTGATTCAATGTTTGAATAATGAAAATGTTAGTGTTTTACAGTGTATTGATGTTTTTTTATTGCTAGCTTTTTTAAAAAAATTCAATAATAATAATAATAATATTCTTTATTGCACACCATACATAATTTATACAAAATTCTGAACAAAAATAAATTTTTAACTAGCAGTATGTACAATGGGCGGTCTTATCGCCAAGAGCGATCTCTTCCAGACAACCTTAGGATGGACTTTGTCGAAAGAAAGAGCGTTGTTGATGGTGTAGGTATAACATACCGAAATACTTAAAATATAATAGATAAGTGATAATACATATAAGTATATGTGTTCAACCTATTTTAATAAAGTAAATTACAATCCGAAAAAGAAAACAAGTACAATGGGTGGTCTTAACGTTGTGTAGTAGTAGTTGTGTGTTGTGTTTACGTGTCAGTTATTATTATAACGACGTAAGTACCTACTAAATTTGCCAACCAACATCTAATCCGTGTCTACATAAATCTAGAAATTGTAATAACACTGTCTAAAAGGATCCACGCTATACTACTTAAAATTTAAAAGCGAACTACTTGAAGCTTTATAATGTTATAGCTATTAATGACATCGAGCATATAGGCTTTTTTAAATATAATGGGTTGTTAGAAAAATGCCTTGTGTAAAACCACAATGAAATCCCTGTCCTTAATAAAATAGTCAAAGTAAAAAATAACATGTACAGTTCAAATTTTACGTCAATTTTAGAAAAACAATTCAACGAGCCATTAAAAACGTTTTATTTTTTTGAAATTATTAAGGTTAACCTGAGTTTTTCTTCCACGGATTTTCTGTACAGTATGACTGAATACTCGCCTGCGGCTCATTACGTTCCAATGAATTATTCATGTGCTAGCGCCTTGGCAGACCCCTCCCGCTATCTCGTCGCCTACCCTTGCAAGCCTAGTGACCTGAAGTCTTTAGATCAAGATCCCATTGACATCTCTTTAGATGTATTATTTTACTTTCTTAAGAAACTACTTCAGTGGAAGTTTGTTAAGTGAAATCTTTGTTACTAACCAGGCCAAGAAATGAGATCATATTTTTAAAATTCGTATTCTTTTTAGTAAGGCTCTTTTGTTCAATGTTTTGATCGTCATCTTTTTATAACTGGTTGCCTAATTGTTGCAATTGCAGCTGATGCAAGCCTTGGGTTTGATTTTCGGGTCACGCAAAATGTTAGCTATTGGTTTTTTTTTGTTAGGAAATTCATAGTAGAAGCACGATGTTTGGAGCTGTGCCCAGTATATAGAAATGGCTCGAATATTACATAGAATCTAACAAAGCTGGCGAAATGTGGCTTTTTAAAAAGACAACTCCCGCACAAGAGAACAAGCTCTGTGTCGCAGGGGACTTTACAAACATACAATTAACGAACACAAATTATATTCAGACTCAGAACAATTCTTTTTGGGTCACACAAAGTTTTGTCCTGTGTGGGAATCGAACCCACAGTCTCGTTCACAGCAGGCGCATACCGCGGCCACTGGACCACCGAGGCAGTCATTGACTGTGACTGTATGAGGTACCTTTAAAGTAATGTGACTGTTTATTTTAAGATATGACCTTAGGTTGTGTCCTCAGGGTGACCTTAGCTCTAATAAAATAAATCCCTTTATAGCTGAGCTATATCTCACTCATAAATCCAAGTTGAATAAAACATCTTACGATTGGAACTGCTCCGTCGTTAGTCTACAGATATATCAAGTAAATATATATTTTCGTTCAGCACCTGAATTGTAAATGTAGAATGTTTATAGGATTATCTAAAATCCTATCCCTCGCCAAGGCTTGTCACACCCATTTGGTTTTTTTATCTGAATTTGTCAAATACTATACAACTTAATGATTTCTTAAGTATTGTTAATGTGCTAAGATATTTGACATTGTACTACGTGGATTCGAGTGGAGACCTGGTGACCTGTGACACAGGTAGTTTGTCCCTACTTCAGGCACCAGCAATCCACAACCGTAAAAATTTTACCTATACCTTAGCTCTAAGTTGTTTGTACATTTTATTTCGGTTTTGGATAGAAATAAACGAATTATTATTATTATTATTTCGTGCGGAAAAAATACTGACATATTTCCATACGTCTCTAAACTCTGTCATTTCGACTTGTTTTTAACCGACTTCAAATTATCAATTCGTGTGTATTTTTTTTTTTTTTAAATGTTTGTTACCACATAACTCCGTCATTTATGGACCGATTTAAAAAATTCTTTTTTTGTCTGACTGGACATACTTCCAGTTTGGTCCCATTATCATCAAAAGAAAGTTCTGATGATGGGATCCATGAGGAATTGAGGGAACTCCTCAAAAGTTATAGGCACACATATAGCAATTTCAATATTTTTAACAACTAATCAATCATTTGCATTCAGAAAGTGTAATTTGGTGAAGTAAAACTGATGAAGAAGACCACAGATGGCCATCTGAACTTCTCAATAATAAGTATTTTACTGATGGCTATTAGATAAGTTTCGATTATTGTTGCTAAGCAACTATTAAAAAGAAATAATGACGTGAATGAATTGAGCGCGGATTGCACAGATTAAATATTGCTTTTAATACCTACTTGACCTGTGTTCAGCCCGACGCTCAGTCGATTTTATTCGATTGTATCAAACAAAAAAATTCTTTATTTCTTTATTTAAACATATTTATTCTCTTAATTTTTTCCTAATATTCTCAAACACGTATTTAAAGGTATATTCGATATATTCTGTATCATAAATGTGTGGCGTACAATAAAGAGTTTTGTATCAAATCAATTACCTATATAACTGACCGTGACTTCACCAAGGCCTGATCAGAATATCAGCGTTGCAGTTTTAAATGCCACAACACAGAGCTGAGATTACGACCCTTGCTGACATCACACAGGATAATTTTTTGTTTTGTTATTGTGTGTCTATTGTTTTTGTTTATATATGTTACCCTGTGTATGTTCGAATAAATGCTTTTCTGTCTTTCAAATGTAATGCAGCAAATGAAAACTGGTACATTTGAACTGAACAAAGTTTAAAGGTATTTGAAAATTTTACAACTTGCCGTACTGAAGTCGGTTTTTTTTGTTAAAATTATTATTTAATCATTTTACCTAATGATACATCTAGTTGTAGAAATAAATCAAACAATACTGAATCTAAATTTTCCACTGGAATCAAAAGCATTCCAGTCACAGTAGACAGATTTCAGCATTAACTTGAACAAATTTTGTTGCATTGAAGTACATCTATACCATTATGAACAAAGGAATTGGCTTCAAAGCCAGAATAAACCAATGGTCGGCTTATAGATGTACTGTCGCAATGGAAAGTGCTTTTGGGCCGTTCCTGTGGTCTGTGTGGATTTTGTGTTCTAACCAATTTTCAGTTCTCCGATCGGGACTGAATGGAAGTATCGTGTTTGTCTTTGTTATAGTTATATAGCTCGTGGCTATGCGTCATTGTATGACAAGTGTAAAGCTGAATGTGTTTTAATTTACCGAGAGTTAGGCAGGATATCTGTTGATCATATTAGAGAGAGGTAGGGTATACAAGCCCGATTAGGGAAGGACCGTGTAAAGGATTTGGGTCAAATAATTACACACAATTCTTATATTTCTGAATGTCAAACAAGCATAGGGCCCTTCCGATGTTAAGCAGTACCGTACCGTAGCAATACTAGAGGTATTACATGCGTATTGCCGACCCATTTTATTTTATATGCCAATCTTTGTGCTCATCACACAAAGATTTGTCCTGGGTGGGAATCGAACCCACGACCTCTGTCTCAGCAATCAGGGTCACTAACCCCTGAGCCACAGAGGCTTAAATTTTTTGTAATAGTTTTGTAATAATTGACACTTTTTTGTTGTTTAGCTTTCATAGTACAGTTCATACTTTTTGCTTACGTTTTACTGAAAATAACATAGCGCGGGTTTTTACAGTAACAAATGTTTAAAAACTTGAATATAACAATGTTTGAGAGCTAGAACAGTTCAATTTAGGCGCGAAACTCTTGTCAACATTGGTTAATGCCTATATTTCCATAAAATTTGCATCTTATTGGTCTCGAGATGTTTTCATCGACCACTGTTGTTACTTGGGGGATAATTCAAACGAATCAAAATGTATTTTCATGCATTTTTAAATACATTTGGCAATACATCAAATTGTAATACAGACGCAAGTATTTTTCGATCTTATATTGTTTTTATAGGCAAATTAAGTACTAAATATTTTAAGTACCTGATAATTATGTTAACAGCTTGAAACTACTCACACACGGCCATCTCAATCCCAAACTAGTCAAAAATACTAAGATCACAGCCAAATAACTATACACAGTGGTGTAGTTCTGTTCCAGTGCGTGAGTACTCATCTTTATAAAGCTAATCGCATTACACAAAATCGTGATTATTTTGTTTTCAGAAGTACCACATGTATGCACAGTCTTTGTTGCTAAAATGCCTTATGTAATATGAGCATCCTTAGGATACGGTAACTGCTTACCATTAAGCAGGCTGTATATTTGTTGGTTGTTTTAGTAGAATAATAAAAAGAATAGGTAGGTTATTCCAGAGCCTATATTTATGTATATGGGTAATCTTTCGATTTAGCCAAAATACGTTCACTGCTAAGCCATTGCTGCCACATAGGCTTCCAAGAATTGCTACGACATTCAGTAATAAGCAAAGACATTATTAGATCTCGAGATGTTTTCGGTTGTGGGTACACTACATAATATAAGAACGCTGACTATCAGTAAAGTTTTCAACAACAAAGTGTCATTTTGGTATACTTGTATTACAAACCTTGTAATGTTATTATTATATACTAATTAGATACGTCGTATGTCAATGAAGTTACCACTCAGCATAATGCTATGTTGTGATAACAACACAGCGCTGAATTTTAGTGGTAACCCTAAGTGACGAGGAGAAGAGGACCTTACATTAATAATGTAGTAAATGTACCACCTTATTTAAATGGTAATTGCAGCGATAATACAGCTATTAACTTCAAAGATAATTAGCTGAATTATTAATAAGGTGTCTACTCTTTTGATGTTAATATGACCAGGTGGATTCTGGATGTAAATATTAATATTACATCGGTTTAGCTGCATCAACATCAAAGATAAGGATCTGTCTGATCTACAAGACAAGATAGTGATAAAACTGTCTTGTTTTGTAGGCTAGACCAGACCCTACTATTCTCTATCTAAACTCATATTACATATACCTAAAGAGGTTATGTTTTTTTTTGTTTGTTTGTTACAATTAAACTCAAAAACTACTTGACCGATTTTAAAAATCCTTTTACCATTAGAAAGCTACAGTATCAGCGGCTAACATCTTATATATAAAATTCTCGTATCACGGTGTACGTTATTGAACTCCTCTAAAACGGCTCGACCGATTTTCGTGAAATTTTGTGTGCATATTGGGTAGGTCTGAGAATCGAACAACATCTATTTTTCATCTTCCTTAATGTTAAGGGAGATAAAAAATGTTTTTTTTTAGACAAAATTGTTTGTTTTTATTTTTTTATGATTCAGCATTAAAAATATATAGTTACAACCCTTAATTTTGACCCCTCTACAATCAACCCCTATTTTTTAATAGCGATATTACTATTTTAGTAGCAAAACAACGTTTGCTAGCAAGCTATATATTGTTGAAAAAAAAATTACGAGATCCCTACGAAACCTAAATAAATGGAACGTGCCACTATTTGACAACTAAATGGGTAATAGTATAGCTTTCTTCCAGTAATTATAATTATTACTGTCTCTTTATCACGGGTACTCTCAAGTAATACCCAGGCCTTTGGAAGGCTTACGTAGGGACATTGGTCCAACACGCAATGGCCCCCAAAGAATTTGACTGCCTTGGTGGTCCAGTGGCCGCAGTATACGCCTGCTGTGCACGAGCTTGTGGGTTCGATTCCCACACAGGACAAAACTTTGTGTGACCCACAAAGTTTTGTTCTGAGTCTGGGTGTAATTTATGTCCGTTAATTGTATGTTTGTAAAGTACCCCGCGACACAGAGCTTGTTCTATTGTGCGGGAGATGTCTTTAAAAAAAAAAACTGAAACAGCATGGGACACTTACCGTAACGGTAGCCATACCATAACTATACTAAAGCAGTACAACCATGATATGACTAAGGTAGGTTTTGAGCTATTGTGACAATGATGGAATCTAATATTTTGGGCTATAAGGTTGGGTGTTCGGTGGCCTAGTTTTAAAAAGAACTATGGGGAAAAAGGTCGCCTGTCATTGTTTTTCAGGTTTAACATGAGAAAACAGAAATTAGACGGTGACTCGCCTATTATTATTTTAAGCCTGTATTGCACTCCCACTACAAGGCAGAAGGCCTCCCTACTTTCCTTTCACTTCTCTCTACCCATTATAAAATCTGTTTAGCATTTTTTTTTTTAGATAACTCCCGCACTAGAGATCAAGCTCTGTGTCACTTTACAAACATACAATTAACGGACACAAATTACACCCAGACTCAGAACAACTCTTTGTGGGTCACACAAAGTTTGGTACTTTATGGTAATCGAACCCACAACCTCGTGCACAGCAGGCGCATACTGCGGCCACTGGACCACCAAGGCAGTCAATACTGAAATTCGATCTCTAGTCAGAATTATGTCCTATGTATGTGGGTATTTCACCGATATTCTGAAACGCTAAATACACTTATGCGGTATCAATAGGTACAATTTCTGAGCTCTGTATTATCATTCCCAGTAACAACTCGTCAATATGTAAATAGCATGTCAGTGCCAGAAATTCGTATCTTGATAGGTGAGCTTTGTTTGATCGCTCGTATTCCATTCAGAATATTACGGGATCACCATAGCAACGTACATGGATGACGGAATCTGATATTGTTCGGTCAAAACCATACAATATTATGGGATGCTTCAGGTTGGTTGTTTTGATATTAGTATTGTTGAGCCACTCGGATTCAACGACTGAGTAGTTTGAAGCGATAATTGTGTTGTTTTTTCTTTTTAAAAAGACAAATGAAGAAAGTATGATTAGTTTACGAAATCGGTAGTAGGTACATGTCAAGTAAACATTTGCTGTGAAAAGTTTTAAAACAAATAAGTGTTTTAGATATTGAAGATAAATTGGGATGTTCATGTTATCTATACTAATATTATAAAGCTGAAGAGTTCGTTTCTATATTTGTTTGGTTGAACGCGCTAATCTCAGAAAGCGCCCGTTCGATTAGAAAAATCTTTTTTTGTTGAATAGTGCATTTATCTAGAAAGGCTATTTTATAGGCTATATAACATCACGCTATGATCAATAGGAGCGGAGCAGTAGTGAGATATGTTGCAAAATTGGGAAAAATATTCCAAATTACCACGCGGACGAAGTCGCGGGCGACCCTTAGTTAATTATAATTTTAAAATCCAATCCTGCAGTATAAAACAAGCTTTGTGTCGCGGGATACTTTGAATCATACTAATAATAAGTACACCCAAAATCATACAAAATTCTGTCCTGCTGGGAGTCAAACCCATAACACTCAGAGCAATCACCTTAATCTAGACCACAGGTATAGTCTTTGGTGAATCACATTTTTTTTATTCAGTGGCCATTGAACGAAACACATCGTGCCGCAGGTAAATAAATTACATGGATCGATTGACTTTTTTTTTTTACACTACAAAGGTGGCAAACAAGCATACGGGCCGCCTGATGGTAAGCAGTTACCATAGCCTATGGACGTTTGCAAAACTAGGAGTGTCACTCACGCGTTGCCGACCCTTTAAATACCTTATAATTCCTTTCTTGCATTTAAATAAATGTGTTTGGTTTTATTATTTTCGCTTTGCAGATATAGTACCCAATCTAAAGGGCATCTTCTATATGAATCTCGCCATCTTGTGACTTTCCGTTTTACCAAGGATGACATCTACACCTATGTGCAAGTACAGTGCAAAGCCAGTATGAAGAAAGTTGAATATAAATTTAAAACTTATTTATTACTAACTATGTATAATTATATCTTCCTAAGGTCAGCAAAGAAAGGTTACAAAGGTCTCATTACGCAACAGATCATAAACATGACTTTGTTTAACGTAGAAAGGTTGGGTAAATGGGAAAACTTTCCCCCTAACGGTTGCTTGTTAAACTAGATTCAATATTAAACTTTGTTCTGTACTACTTATTGTGCGTCCGATATCAGTAAGTTACTGTTTCCCGTGCGAACAATTTCTCTAATAACTTTCTCAACGTAAGTACTTATAAACAATAAAGGTGTACTAACTTTTAAACTTTCGTGTTTATGATAGAAAATATTACGACGGGTCCTATCAAAAACAAGCATTATTTACCTTTACATTAGGTACTAGATTTTTAGATTAGTCTCTGTAGATAAGTGGTATGGCATTTGACGTAAGTTTACGACATTAAATCGTCAATTAATGTCAAATTGCATACATTCGCTTTCTATTTTATTCGACTACCGTTTATGCTGTGGTGACGGATTAAGAATACAAATGTCACCGCCCCGTTCCATCCCGTGGGTGTCGTAAGAGTCGACTAAGGGAGTAAGTCAGGCAGACAATATCCACTGCAAGAGAGGGAAAACTCGGAACAAAACCCTATACCAACCCGTCTGGCCAGCGTGGTATAGTAGGCTAATATCCCTCCGAATGTATGGAGGAGACCCGTGCCCAGCAGTGGGACGTTTATGGGTTGAGACGACGACCGTTTATGCGACTTGTCTAAGAAGGCTGGTTACACTGGTCGGTTGGTCAGCTTATGACCATGGCTGCTATAAATGATCAAAACGTAAAACTAACACATTCGTAGCGTATTCGAATCTATTACTCAATCTAAACAAACTACTGTCAGGTTTAGACTATACTAAGAATAGCATTATAGATAACATAATTTAGATTCATGACATGGAAAAATACCAACAAAATGACAACTTATTTCGAAGAATAAACATGTCTTTTGTTTCGCTTTCACAGAAGCAAATTGCTATTCAACAGAGCGAGAAGATAATTATCCTTGACGACGAGTGTTTATTAGAAAAGAGATATTGTAGAAAACGCTTAAATAATCGTTTTATTGTCAGTTTAATTAAACAAACACTGAATATAATGAAAATAATACTTTCATAGGTTTTATTTGAGTTAGCTTGACTTTACGTTGGCAAAAGATGTTAAGGTCATATTTTATATTAAATCGTAATATTTCAAATTTTTTGGTATGTTTAAGACAATACAAATTTGGCACCGTATTGGAAGGCAAGTTGGAAAAAACTAAAATAGCTGTGTAATCGATAAAAATAGCAACTCATTTACATATATGTCCCACTGCTGGGCACGGGTCTCCTCTCCTCTATCAAGAGAGAGAGAGAGAGAGTGTAGGCCTTAATTCACACATACTGACCTAATGCAGGTTGATGATTCAGACAAATAATCGATATAAAACAGTTATCATATTTTCAATTTTAAGAAAGTTATTTTTAAGGTACTTTAAAAATAACTTTTTTAAAGAAGAAGAAGAAGTTATTTTACTATTGTTTTTAAAGTCTACATATACTTGCTCATAATTAACCATAAACAGCCTGTAAGTATACATGTATATAAATCTATGAACTTAAATCAGGAACACAGATCAAGTACATACCGCATGATGCATGTATACACTAAAATTCTACATCAACTAATTGATTGATTACTGTGTACGTAATACGGTATATACATACGAGTATACGAAGGTGGGTCATTAAGAGACACGAGCGAACGTCAAGTAAGTAATTTTCCTTAGTTAATTAGACTCTCATAGCACGTACGACAATGTTATCTCGTGTGTCTATGAATGTAATATAGCCAATGTTTATACGGAATAAAATCATTCATAGGTGTATTTGAAATTGTGATAGTTAGTAAGAAAGAAATAATCTTTGTCACGTCCAAAAATACAATACAAGCATACAGAATATAAATAAAAAGATACTTCTAATTACATTAGAACACTCAGAAAAATAAAAAAAAAATACAAAAGAAAAATAAGTAGGTAGATTCACCTAGCCACTTAATAAAATATAGTCATTATTTGTGTGCGACCCTGAATAGGCCGCCATCTTAGCATTATGCTACGCTATACCTTTAGGTATTTAGTTAGTAGGAAAGAATGAATTAGCTGCTGCGGTATTTACTACAATACGTTTTTCATCAAACAAGGTTTAAAATAACACAACATTTTAAAGTAGGCAGTTATCTGAACAGTTGCCGTCTTGCCGATTGTCGACCCATCTAGACTATGAGATAAAGCAATCAAATTTTCACCTCTGTTTGAGCACAATTGTGCTCTATAGTATCTCATGCGCAGATGGCAAGTCTTAAATTAGCCACCGTATCCGAAATTCGTATAGAAGGACATTTTTAGTATATTCATAACTCACCGACACATAGTATATCTAGACTCGGAGAAAATTATCTGCAGGTAAAATTTTATCATAAATCAAAAAGGGACTATGTGAAGAGTTTGTCTAAAACTGTGGTAAATGTTTTACGTTAAACTAATATAAATTTGTCTTAGCATGGGAAACAACCCAACATTTATGTGAATATTAACAAAACACCTAAGAAAATATAAAATACTTAAGCCTAAGTAAGTTATTCAGATTAACTCCAATCAAAGAATAAACTCTACAGCCCAAGTACTTGTGTAAGTATAAGAAATTCCTTTTAACAAAAAGCTGTAGTCCCTCAAAACATGGCATCGGTTATCCGTACCCTAGCATCAAACCTTATACACCATATACAAGTACCATAGAAAAAGTTCCAGAAGGATTGTCGTTAACAATAAAAAACTTATAGGGGAAACTTTTGGAAATCCCTCTCGTTCCACCCCCTTTCACGAAGTTGCAAAGTTGCCTCAATTAAATAGATGACTTTCTAAAATAAATCGAGTTTTCTAAGCCCTCCGCCGGAGTGACGTGGAGTAGTAAATTTTATTAGCGCGAGGGAAAATGATTAATTGATTTTCTGTGTCGAGGCGCACCGTGTAACGAGTGACAAACAGAATTTATACAGGATGACACCAAAGTGGTTCTTGCTCCTTATTAGTATGTAATGATTTAGGATTATTTTTGACGGTCGAACTGTTTTTAAAATAAATAATTACGCTTAAACAAGATCAGAAAAAACTGTTCTTTACAATTATAACAACTGACTGCCTCGGTGGTCCATTGGCCGCAGTATGCGCCTGCTGTGCACGAGGTTGTGGGTTCAATTCCCACACAGGACAAAACTTTGTGTGACCCACAAAGAATTGTTCTGAGTCTGGGTGTAATTTGGGTCCGTTAATTGTACGTTTGTAAAGTCCCCCGTGACACAGAGCTTGTTCTCTAGTGCGGAAGTTGTCTTAAATAAAAAACAAGCTTCCGCCCGTAGCTTCGCCCGCGTCTAATATTCCTCGGGAACGGTTATTATTCCAGGATAAAAAGTACCTCTAAAACCTATTTCAGTGCCAGATTTTATTCAAATCTGTTCAACCGTTCTAACGTGTAACAAATATCCACGTTAAATTCAGTATAAAAAAATCTAATATGTAAAATGAACAAAGAAAAAGTTTTTAAAACTGTACACTGAACTTTTAATCACTATTTAAGTGACCTGGTTTAAAGTTTTAGACATCAAACGCAACCTAAAGTAACCTGTTTGTGTTATTTTTTTTTCTTTATATTATTCTCTCCCTCTTTCTCTTTCTCCGTCACACATGACCACTTATCGTATCGTTCGACAATGGCAACGACTACATTGTGTTGAACTCATTGCTTTCGATATAATTTACTACGACTATTAATATAGTTCTAGCAATGGTAGTCACCGAGACAAAAATAATCAAGGAGTTTTAAGTTCGATTCTTGTCTTCGATAGGCTTCATAGAACTAGCGACATAGCGGTCTGTAATGGAACTAATAATGACACTGATGACTGATCTTAAATGACGCTGTCACATTTTGGCTCCATTTTCTTTTTGAAAAAATGAGGATTTTTTAAGTCGTAATTCTTTAATAAAATATTAGTATAAAAAATATTTCAAAAGTCTTAAATATAAGTAAACAATTTAAAGCTTCAAATTGCAAGATTTTCGTCTTGTCAGATAACTGTCAGATATTACAACGTATTTACTCCATGTAAGCGAATCTTATTGGGTAATATAATGAGACGACAGCAAAATGATACCCCTAAGTATTCTTAACAAAATCATTAGCACTGTGTCCATCAATCATGGGAGGGCTGACTGAAGCAAGAATAATTACAAAAGAATGAAATGTAAATAAATAATGAAAACAATAATTTCGGATATTCAATAAATCTATACTAATATTATGAAGCTGAATAGTTTGTTTATATATATGTATAACATCACGCTATGATCAATAGGAGCGGAGCAGTAGTGAGATTATTGCAAAATCGGGGAAAATATTCCAAATTACCACGCGGAGGGCGACCCCTAGTAAGTAATAAGAAGAAAAAGGTAAGTAAAGGACTTACCTTTTAAGTTTTAAGTGGTAGTTTTAAAGCTTTTTATTCGATATCTAATTATATTATTATTTAATAATATTTTGGGACAACATACATACGGTCATCAAATCAAAGTCAAGGAAAATGCCAATTAATGAATGTTCATAAAATTGCTAATATTCATTAATTCACTGACTAAACTCTAAGGCTCGCCTTATGTAGCCTATGGACACTCACAGGAACACATCTACACCGCTGAATAACGCTAAACTAGGCAGAGCCTGTTCTATGGTCGGGTAAATGATAAACGAGTATAACTTCTATGTAATTTTAATGTATTTAAGCTTCCATACGCTACGATAACTATTTAATATACGGCAGGCCGTATAATTCTTTACCAAATAAGTAGTATAATTATGTTTTATAATTATAAGAACTTGCTAGAGCTGACGTATGTAGCTTTAAAAAATGTTACGGTTTGTGGACGTCTTGATTTCAAAAGGGAGCGCATTCCAAAGAAGTATAACTTTAATGTAGAAGGTAGAAGACTGGAGCTATATGGAAGACAAAGAAGATTATTAGTAGTAAGAAAATGGTTGTTATGACTTAAGTAGAGAATATCTGCAATAGTACAGGCTCTGGCTAATTTAGGATCAGTTGGATTTGGATGTGAGCTAGTTACAGCATGATATCATATTTTTTTAAATACTTACGTTATGTAATAATTATAGCAACCCATATATGGCCCACTGCTGGGCATGAGTCTCTTCTCCTCTATCAAGAGAGAGGTGTAGGGTAATTAACACACGCTGGCCTAATGCAGGTTGTTGAATCAGACATGTCTTTAGATTTTCTTCTAAGACATACAGGCTTCCTCACAATGTTCTTCCTTTACCGTTAGCGGATGGTGAATCATTTAATTATTACATATAAACTCCATAAAGTGAACTTGGTACTGCCACCGGGATCGAACTCGCACCTCTTGCACGCAAGTCTGTTACTTTCCCACTCGACCACCGCCGCTTTGTATACTTACGTAATTTGCTTTAAATTATATTATTACGTTGACCAAAAGTGTTTTGTTTGCAATTATTTAAACAAACCAGTAATACATGGCAGATTGCATAATTAGTGACATTGTTCGAGTTCGTTTTAATTGGAACATGTTGATGTTTTTTTTTAATTTGGTGTACTACAAAACCGCTCATTATAACGAGTGTTTACTTTGAGAGGGAAATATATTTTTTTATATCACTGTGACGCTCTACGGCCCACCAGATGGTAAGTAGTAACAGCCTCAAAAACTGCCAGTAGCATTACGCACGTTGTTGATTCTAAATATTAAAAATTTAAGAGAGGCAGGGCATCATACAAGACAGAAAGCCCGACTGGGGAAGGACCTCCACCTTACAGAAGACCACAGCCAAATAACAACACACAGCGGTGAAGTTGTGTTCCTGTGTATGAGTACAGGTTTCCAGGGCTCATATAAGAATGTGTTGTTGGCAACACACAAGTAATATCTCTGATAATGCAAGTATCCATATGCTATCTACTTATCACAAGGCGGGCCGTATGCGTGTTTGCTACCTAAGTAGTATAAAAGTAAAATCAAAGTTGTAAATCTCACAAAAGAATTTTTAGTGAGCGCTATTTGAGGCTACTTAGTAGGTATATAATAATCTTAAATTATATTATAAATACTTTGAAGTACCCAATAAACTTATACTTATATTCTTGAAAGGTTAATAATATTCCTATCTCCAATCCCTAACCATTTCAAAATTTATTTTCTATAGAGTTTACTTGAAAGTTCAAATTCAAGGGTAGTTAAAAGTACTTGCGTGGTTAACCAGCCAAGTTAAAAAGACATTAACCCAATGACTTAACGGAATAATATAAGCCGTACTAAAACCGGCCGTTTGTTTGCAAGTCGTTTACATCCCCATGGTCTTTTGAAAAATTATCTAGATTAACTTTATGTTAAGTTTGTGTTTGTTGGTTCGAATTTATTATCTTGTAATCTATGTTATTGCTTGTTATTTTTTAAAGTTAATTTTGGTAAAGAATTAGATATTTAATTACTTTTATTAACTTAATCATCACGCTCGTGTCCCACCGGAATAGGCACAGAGTATGGTACGCCAAATGCTTCGATCCAAACATACTTTTTTCGTTTTGTCTACATTCATCTCTTTATGCCGATTCTGGGAACTTTTAATTTGGCCCTTTATTAGCAAATCTACTTGAGGACTGGACTAGACTAAGTTCTTTAACCATTATCTTGATAAGCGCAATTTTTGCACAGCTTATTTACTTATTTTTCTCTTTTTCTGCTCATTTTAAGAATAAGCCATATTTTTGTCATTCTACTCAACGTGTTTACGTGGCACACCGCCAATTTCTAAACTTCACGTATCTATTGTATATTTTTTTACAGAAAACCAAAACAAATTTTTGACCAAGCAATTGAACCCTTTTTCTAACTTAGGGGACGGATGAAACGAACCCGGGACATAATAATCGGCAGTCATAATCAACAACCATTAGAGGATCAAACAAGGCAACTTTACAAATAACAAATCTACCACAATAAAGTAACAGAACAGCAATTATAAAACGTAAAAACTTCTCCCCATTAGAACATGTGCCACAGCCTAAACACTCATGTTAATAGGTGCAGTATTTACTACTCGTCAGCGACTGTATGACGCTTGACACGTTTTTACTTTCCCCTATTTACACCGCGTCCTACTACCCCAATGAAACTGCGAAACTGGGAACATCTTACCAAGTGTTACTCGAAAAGTTTTTTTCTATATTTAAATATAAGTCGTTTCAGAAACAAGAACTTTTATTTTTAAATTAATAGAAATAACTATTTTATTGCACGTGCTATCTAGTGCTAATGATGTGTCACTCAAAACCGACCTTCGTGGAAATATATAGGGGAGGCCTCTTCTCAGCATGTTCGGCGGTGCACGCAAACATGCTGAGAAGAAGAAGAAGTGGTCTTCTGGTTGTATTTGTATTTTAGTGTAGAAATTTATATAGAAAATGTTTTTTTTTTTTATACTACTTGGGTGGCAAACAAGCATACGGCCCGCCTGATGTTAAGCAGTATTCGTAGCCTATAGACGCTTGCATTACCAGAGGTATCACTTGCGTGTTGCCAACCCATTTTTTTACACCAGGGCTTTAAGATGGAAGTAACCCTGGGAAAGGAATACGTTTCTTACAAAATGCATTCCTAAATGAGCGTATATTTATTCTATAGAAAACTTAAAGAGGAATAGCGTTACAAAATAAAAAAAATACAATGAATATAAAAAAAATTCAATACTCTTTAAAATTTACTATGTTTACGGATGAGAGCCTTCTTCTCGCTGACAGTCCGCGTAAAGTTGTGAAAACCAACTGCGGCTAACAACTACCACCCAACAAAAAGAAAAACGCAACAGAGTAGTGTAAAGAGGAGCAGTAATAATTTTGAATGTGTATTTAAATACTCCATCGGTTGCCTGCAGCCTTTAGTAGGTCGTCGGTTCATCTTATTAAAGGCCTGCCTAGACTCCATCTTTATCGTCATCATTCTAGAACCTTTGTGCCCCAACGGCCATCGGTTCTTTAAGTTATGTGACATGCCTATTGCCACCAATAGACAAGGTCAGGAATGAGTTCTATAGAAATCTTTGGAAGAGGCCTAGGTTCTGCAGTCAGGGTTTCTAGTAGTCGACCCGTAAAGGCTTGTATAGGTGAACAAGGGGTTTTTAGTAGGTATACCGGCCACCTACCATATCTCGGCCGGAGAGCCCGACTTGATTTAGTACATGACCAGCAGTGGACGTCTTTCCGCTGACATGATAAAGATGTTTTAAACAGAAAATACTTACGTAGTACATTTCCCGGCATTAGTGACTGCGAGCTGCAGAAGCAGCACTGCTACCCACATCGCCATACTGCGATTAGGTCAGCGCATCACACCAGGATATTGTTCCAGAATGTATCTGCAACAAAATTACATAAATTAATTATACAGCTTCTACAAAACCGTATATAGCACCCAGAACTCGTAAGGTGAATAAATGATGAACTATATCAGCCTGCCAGTCCAATGAATAGCATTGTCGTGACTACGACCTGTCCGTGTGGTGACGGATTAAGAATACAAATGTCACCGCCCCGTTCTATCCCGAGGGTGTCGTAAGAGTCGACTAAGGGAGTCAGGCAGACAATATCCACTGCAAGAGAGGGAAAACTCGAAACAAAATCCTATACCAACCCGTCTGGCCAGCGTGGTATAGTAGACTAATATCCCTCCAAATGGATGGAGAAGACCCGTGCCCAACAGTGAGACATTTATGGGTTGAAGTGATGAAGTGATGAACTACGACCACTCTGTTAAGAGCGAAACGAAAAAGAAGGTGGCAAATTAGTATACGTCCTGCCTGATGGTAAAAAGTTACCAAAGCCTATTTTACACTTGCTATCATTGGGGTATTCTATACAATGCCCAGGTAATGTATAGAATACCTCAAGTACGGTATTTTTTTGACTGCACGGTTGGTTCAACGGCTGAAGTGGTTACCTTACCATTTTACCACTGTCTGGCGTGTGAGTTAAATCATCACACGGGACAAAAATTGTATTATTCACAAATGGATGTTCCAAGTCTGACTGTACTGTGTGTCCGTTCTTCTTCTTATCGTTTGGTTATTGGCCAATCTGGTGACAGAGTTATTTAGATCGCTCATATTTAGGCCTCTGTCGTAATCTAACGACTGTTAACAGCCGAGACCGCCTTTTTTAACGTGCCCTCCGAAGGAGGATACACGGAGACGCTCAGATGAAATACCACTATGCGGTCACCCATCTATAGGGTCACCGCGCCCTTGGTTGCTTAACCCGCTGATCGTTTAACGAACAGCTAGTGCACCTGGCTATGAGCGCCACACATGTGTCCGTTAATAAAATTGTATATTTGTAAAGTCTTCCGCCACACTCCCTAGTGCAATATTTTTTATTCAATCAAAATACATTTATCTGTTTATCATATCTAATAAATGAAATATAATCTACAACAAATTAAATCAACAATACTAATATACTTCATAATTTATTTACAAGTGCTTTTAGTTGTAATGGCATGTAAGTAAGCATAAGGTTTTCGATTACGCTTCTGTCTAGAAAGCACTCAAACTAACTAAAGCCGTATTTATGATACATAAAACCGTTTTACAACTCCATGAGACCCGCTGACCTAATACGGAATAGAAATAGTTTATGACCTTTCAGATTGTAGCGACAAATCGCTGCGGTTTTTGACATTAATAGGGATGTTAGAAAGTTATATTGTGTCCTTCAGTTGTAAACTTACGTCCATTTAATCGGTGGGTTTCGTATTGAAACAAGTATATTGACATGAAATATATATTATTTTTGATATTGATATTGATATGATTGATTTAAAGTATTTTCGTATAAAATATTGTAAATCCCATTTTTACCTCATGTTTATTGACGCTTGCGATACCAGTGATATGGGTTTAGTGATAGTGTATCGAGGGGATATTAAATCATTAATTAAAAACGCATACCCAACAGCCTGGCCACGACAAGCAGTGGTGGAAAATGCAATAAAATGTTCTTTATACAATATTTTATTATACGCCCGCGGCAACTCGTGGCCGCGCGTTGTTGTTTAGTGGCAACGTGCGTGACTTTTGCCGAGCGGATCTCAGCAGCGGCAAGTGGCGCGGCGGCTAGAAACGTATGCGTGACCCAATGCTATGCCATGAAACAAAGCGGCACGTTGTTGGCAGCGGTAGCGTGGCGATGAACTGGGTGTCGACTTGTATCGCTGTCTCGGAGCGGCGTACGGGTGTACGTGGCATGGCCGCCGCTCCGCTCGCCAAAAATCGTGACCAGGCCTTAAATGTGCGCTGAAGACCTATACTCACACTCAGGACCACAAATTCACCCTACTCGAGCGCTTGTTTATAAGGTGCCCTACCTCTATTTCTACTGTACCATACTACGCACAACACATTCGTCTAGTGCTACCCCTAACAATTTAGTTGACCTTACATTATTTCGCAACGTGAACCGAAACGTGACATGTGTTTCAAATACGTCGTAAAAGGGACAGCTATACTGTCATACATTATGTACATCCTGAAAGCTATTTGCTATAACTGTTTTAATGGTAATTATTTACAGACCTGTATATTATTTACGACGCCATTTATTTTAGAGGTTCTGAGTTGACAAACATGCATACGGCCTGATTAATGGTAAGCAGTTACCGTAGCCCATGGGAGCTTACCGTGTGGTGACGGATTAAGAATACAAATGTCACCACCCCTGTCCATCCAGAGGGTGTCGTAAGAATCGTCTAAGGGAGTAAGTCAGGCAGATAAAATCCACTGCAAGAGAGGGAAAACTCGAAACAAAACCCTATACCAACCCGTCTGGCCAGCGTGGTATAGTAGGCTAATATCCCTCTTTGAATAGAGACCCATGCCCAGCAGTGGGACTTTTATGGGTTGAGATGATGATGATGATGATGCTGATGGGAGCTTACAATAATATTGAGGGCATTATTCGTATGTTGCTGACCTAAAAAAATTATAATACTAGGCTTTTGTGATCTCCGATACTACTAGTCATTTGGCTATGGTCTTATGTAAGAGGTCCGTCTCCAGTCGGGCTTGCTGGCTAATATGGTATACATTCTTTTAATTACCTACAGTAAAAAAAATATGATATTTTTTTCATTATCTTATTCTTTTCCTAATGTAGATTGGGGCTGCTTCAGATATACTTCAATATACTTGATTACTCACATATATAAGAAACCTACAAGTACAATCCAGCCGTATCAGTTTATTGACTTGTAAAGCTAGACCACAATGGATAAACCGGGTAAGGCCGGACCAATTTATATTTTTCGTATTTATCTTGACTACTTTTATAGTCTCCGACACGCACGTTCGGTTCTCGTCAACCAATAAATATCTTTCTTAAACGTGAGGTTACCCTTTACTTGGGGTAAGCTTGTACCAATCGAAGTAAAGTAGCAGTTAACCAGATGAGGGTTTGTCGATATTTCTAGAAAAGAAATCCTTATAAATAAATTTATACATATATATATAAAAGCTATCTAGTGAAACAACGTTAGCATTTTATTAGGAAAAATTTGTATGATCGCTTTAAGATGCATTAGGTCTCTTGTTAATATAAAAAAAACGATATTTGGACCCAAAAACGGCTGGACCGATTTTTAGTAGCGTTGTGATTGGATATACATTTCTTTTGGTTTTAGCATTACTCGTATACAATATATCCTTACTAATATTATAAATGTGAAAGTTTGTAAGTATGGATGGATGGATGGATGTTTGTTACTCTTTCACGTAAAAACTACTGAACGGATCTAGATGAAATTTGGCACAGAGATAGATTATGATCTGGAATAACACATAGTCTACTTTTTACAGCGATAACCGACATCCACGCGGGTGGAGCCGCGGGCAACAGCTAGTATACAATATATCTTTACCAATATTATAAATGTGAAAGTTTGTAAGTATGGATAGATGGATGGATGTTTGTTATTCTTTCACGTAAAAACTACTGAATGGATCTGGATGAAATTTGGCACAGAGATAGATTATGATCATATAGGCTAATTACAGCGATAACCGACATCCACGCGGGTGGAGCCGCGGGCTACAGCTAGTACCTAATATAGCAAGCAACATATTGTGTGTGTATCATACATCTGTGTCTACACCTTCGGATACAAGTCGTAAGATAAAACTCAAACAAACAGCTTCTTCAAACTTCTTACTAGTAAAAAAACAACCAAAGAATTAAATCTTATAAACACGACGAAATGTAAACTTTCTCACTTTTATTATTATAAAAAGACATCAAAAAAGGGTTAAGTTGAATAAGGTGTAAATTATTACGGGTGTTATAATTTGGGTAGGGCAAGCCAGGGATAATTACACCGGGGGTGGGGTAAGGGAGGATCGATGAACAATTACCAGGCAACCGTGATTAACGCAATCCCTCGCGATTCTCTCATTAATACTAGAACTAATTAACGGTTTCAATTTATGTTTATACGACAGTTATTAATTGGATAATTAACAATTGCACTGGATAGTTGCATTGTCATTCATTTGGTTTATTTCATTAAGCTTGATACACACGCAAATCCAACACGACCATGATTTAGGATGAATTTGGATTAGTTGTTATAGACATTGTGAAAATTTTATTGATACGCAGATAAAGATACATATTATAAGCCTTTCATCAACTACCATGTCAGCCAAAAGACATCCAATGATGAAATAGGCCTTTTTTGAAGAGAAAAAAGCTTCTTATGCGTATTGCACTGCTGGGGAAGTGGGACTGTTATGTCAGGTTCTCAGGTCTAAAGATGGTAGGCGACTGGCATACCAACTAAAACCCGTATGTGCATACTACATCTACATCTGCCTTTGTGAGTTGACCACCAGAACCTGATATGACATCAGTGGCCCACCCAACAGATGCCTGTCCTACGAGGGCTTTATGACTAAAGTTAGCTCCTGGATGTACCGGGTACGCTGTCCCTCCGTGGAAAGGTGTGGGTGCTGGATGCCTCTCTAAAGGATTTCCACAGCTCACAGTCCTGTGCTGGCTTGCCTAATGCGGGTCGGTGGATCAGACATGTCTTTAGAATTTCTTCTAAAATATGTAATTTGCTCTCGAACTTTTCCTTTACAGGTGGTAAATCATTTAATTACGTATAAAACCAATATAATAAAATTCACATTGGAATTGTCACCTGCGAATGAAGTCACATTTAATGTGTACAAGTTGGTTGCTTTTCCACTTTTTTTTACCGACTTCAAAAAAGGAGGAGGTTCTATGTTCGAGTGTATGTATTTTTTTATGTATGTTTACTGATTTTTCCGCCATTCGTGGACCGATTCTCAAAATTAAAAAAGAAAAATTAACCGTCTTCAAAAAGCTAAAAATAACTAAATGCAGATTGAAGTCGGTGCCAAGCTGAATATTAAAAATTTCGATATTTTTTCTAAATTTTTTTTACAGGAACATCACTAAACATTAGCTACCATCGCTCTTATGTATTCTCATCGTTAAGCATTATTGCTAAGTATTTTCTACCTAACAAGCATCTTCATGATTTACTTCAGGTAAATATCTTCGAAACCTTAGCGCTCAGAACTACGAAAGCGGATAAACTTTTAATGATCTACTTCTGTTTAGTTGTTTAGAGTAAGCATTCTCAGTTCAAACTTCTCTACTTCTAATTTCACACGTCACGGATGACTTCAGAGGTCACAAACCTGAACTATCGGCACTCGAGAAACTGGAAACAATAGAGTAACGAACAACAAACATTTCCAATTACAGGTCAACACAATGCCACGGTACAAACAAAACAGAATACTTCGCACAATTCCTAGTTTTCAGTGTTGGGTTAAAGTTCATCAGCGATATTTTGCATTTGGTACTAATTAAACATGTCATAATAAATTTGTTTTAAACTTAATTTGTGTGCTATTTTTGTCTTTTTTATATACTACTTGGGTGGCAAACAGGCTTACGGCCCCTCTGATAAAATAATAATATATTACTTGTTAATGTGTGTGCTATCTTAATCTTATTATGAACTAGCTGTTGTTTGCGGCTACGCCCGAGTCGATGTCGATTATCGCAATAACAAGTAGCCTATTCGCTATTCCACACTATAATCCACTTTTATATTAAATTTCATCCAGATCCATTCATTGGTTTTTACGTGAGAGTAGCAAACATCCATACATACATTCATCCATCCTAACAAACTCACTAGTGGAATTAAGAGAATATGTAGAAGAGATCGTATTAGATAGATAGATAGAATATTCTTTATTGTACACCACATAAGTACTCAAACTAATTACAATAAGAATTAATTAAACATTAAACAAGTAGGTACAATGGGCGGTCTTATCGCTAAGAGCGATCTCTTCCAGACAACCTTAGGATGGACTTATTAATAGAGGAGATGGTAGCCTAAATATATACTCCTAAATATATATATATATATATATATATATAATAATAATAAAAACAAAGAAATACATATAAAATATGATAAATACATTATAGTTTTGATTTAAGTGACAAGTCATCCTCAAATTCAGAGTCAAATAGTCACTTTCCTTTTTTCTTTCCTTTTACTAATATCTTCGTTAGTCTAATAGTGTCTAGTCAGTATATGTAAATGTGATTGTTGTATTTGAGACTCTCAGGTTGAATATGAAATTTATTATTAATATAACTGTTTAAATTGTCTTGTTTGATAGGTCCCGAATATCATGAATCACAGTTATTATAAACTCTATGTGGGTTATGAAACCAATACCAGAAAAAAAATGCATACAATTTTCTTCTCGTTCATTTCTTTCTTAAAATGAGTTTTTTTCATATAGTAATTTCATGTCAAACAAGCATACGGTCCGCCCGATATTAAGCGCCAAGCCGATCTAATTTTTTTAAACAGGTCTTTTAGATGTATTGTCCCGGGGATAGGAACACTTTTCTTTTAAAAGGTATACCTAAATGAGCGTTAGAGGCTGTGTAGTTTTTTGGCAGTTGTCTTCTTTAAGGTGGAGGTCCTTACCCAGTCGGGATTGCCGCGGTCAGGATTGGTCGCTTGCATGGTGCCCCACCTCTCTTAATTATAACCTTAGGTTTAAAGAGAACATTTATTTCACCTGCCTGTGTCCCTAACATTTCTAAAGTCAATTTGCTGCGGTTACCACTCACTAACGGTGGACTGCGAGTATGTCTGCCACTATTAACAATGTATAAAAGGTACACACGGCAATGGAGATAGCTGTACAGGGTCGCTATTGTGAAGAGTAGTTTTTTAAGAAATTCATTGTATATATTTCTTTGGAATTTGGTAACAGTGTACAATTAGACTAAACCTACAGATAAAAATATATTTCACACAAATTAGTACATGAGTTTTCCTAAAAAACTCATATTCATATAGTGTAGCTACTTTTAGCACGACTTTGGAATGAAATTCGGGACATGTGGTTCCGAATTCCATTGCAAGATCAACACTTGCACAAGGTCCATAATTCCAAGGTCGCAATCAACGACTAGTAGACTAAGAGTGACTAAAAAAGTTAATAAGAGGGGGACTAAAGGGATAACTTTTTTATATATTTAAATTGACAAACGCATGAAATTAATGAAGAGAAAATCGTGACTAGAAAGTCTACTGTTTAAGTTAAAAGCCCAAATTACTTAATTATTTCAACAAAAAGCCGGCTTATTTCGGATAAAAAGATACATTACGCAAACTTTATTTAGGAACAATTTTACGAAAATTATATTTTTAGCACTTTAAGAATTCCAAAACGAAATTTGTGTTCATTTTAGAAAATATTTTACGCCTAGCCATTTTACAAATTAAACAAAACAGCATCCTGTATGCAACGTCGTGTCATTATATTATATAGACTCTAAACTCTAGCCCACAGAGGTGCTAAACAGTTAGGGTTGAACGTCTCATATAAGGATTTGAATTAGGGTTGGTGCTCAGCTGCAAGAGACAGGTAAAAACATAAATTGCGAACCCTTTGGGGCACGTATTATAAAAGTGCCGTTCGGGGCCGGACAACGACGTAAGGCGGTAATGTTAGTGAAGTCATGAAAAGATAATTAATTGTGCTTTTCTTCCGCTTCAACCCTTGTGTTGGGAATAATCTTGTCTGTTTATGTGAGGCACAAAAATGTATTAAGACCCTTTCTTCCTAGTTTAGAAAAAATGTGGCTTAAAATATGTTGTGACGAAAATACTCTTAACTAAGTACTAATAAAATACTTATTTATAACTAGGTATCCTAAGTAAATAAGCTACCATCTCCTCTACCAAATAAGTCCATCCTATGGTTGTCTGGAAGAGATCGCTCTTAACGATAAGACTGCCCATGGTGCCTACTTGTTTGTGTGTTTTATTAATTCTTATTGCAACTACTTTTAGTACTTATACGGTGTACAATAAAGAATATTCTTGCTCGGGTGAAACAATTTTCTGCGCAATTATTTTGTTTTTTTTCGTCCAAAAAGATGAATGAAATTGGTAAAGTTGTTCTCAAGTTATTGCTTGAGCAAGGGAAATAGAGATTCATTTTAATATACATAGATAGATATGAAAATGTTGGAAAATTTTGGAAAAATTTAGTTAAGCGATTAATTTAATCAAAAAAAAAATTCAAAACAAGACAGAGCATGTACTATGACAATCAGATAACTATTGTACAGTAGAGGTAGGTCTTGTAGTCAGAGAAAATGGACATCTTGCGCTGAAATTCCAAAACCAGCACAGATAAAAAATACTGCAAAGATTTAATTAAGCGATGTTGCTTAAAAATTATGCGTGTCGTTTAAAAAGATATAAAAACGTTTTGTGACATCGCAGGCGTGTCACTGTCACAATTTATGCGACAACTTTTTGCGACACTTTTATTAATTAGCCGAGGAGGTCCCTCTGAAGGCTGAGTGCTTGGAGTTAATGACGCGACTTGGAAGCTAAAAACGGAAAGAGTTCGGTGACTGATGGCATAATTTCGCTGTTTTAGTTTTAACTTTAAAGCGTTCTTATTTTTTCAAAGAAAGTGAAAAGGTTTGTTTTGATTTTCGTTTTTTTTTATACTTTTATCAATTTTCTAGTTTCTTATTTAAATGCCTTGTCACTGCTAAAGTACAAAGCAGCTTGGAACAATTTGTCGTCGAAGGTAAGTTCTACGTAGAGCTACGTCGCGTAGACGTTCAGTTATGAAGTGCTACATCCTGTCTTATCGATGCTCGATCAAAAAGTATTATCGAAATACTTTTTGATTGATTTGATTTAGACTAATCCATAAATTTTTATTGAACTAGGTATTACTTAAAACTTTCAGATTTCCCAAGATAGATAATGGATAATATAGCAGAAATTGTCTAAAACCTATTCTTAAATTCCGTTTTGTACACATTCATCAAAAATAATTCATCACTTAATTGCAATTATAGTTTTGTAATCCTAAAGTTTTTTGCAACCCATTCATTAATTTACCTTCTATTTTATAGGGTAAAAAGGCACAAGCACCCACAAACATAAGCAAATACAACGAGGATTATGTAAGAATACGCAGCGAAATAACATTGCTTTTATATCTTCCACAAAAAATAAAATCCAACAAAAAGTTGAGATACAAACTTTATTCACTTTAACATTTCAACAACGTGCGAATAGTTCTTAGCAAGTTTAATAAAATTAAAAAAACCTCGGGTTAACACGTCGGTAAAAAACTAGGCCACACACTCACTAGGGGTTGGGTATGTGGACCGACGCGTTCAGTGTATTCAAAACTTTAACACTTAGACGATAAACATACGGGACAGTATTATGTTTATGACCGCAACGGTTCACAGGTGGGTTTGTTAGCCCTGATATTTAGTGGCGACTAAAGTTTTGAGCTTTTAAGCTGGGTAATGATATGTGGGTATATATTTCATTGTTAGTAAAACTGAGGATTACTGCGTGGGTTGTAAGGTAAATTTGGCTTTAAAAAAAATATGGTGTTATTGTAACAGTCTTTTTCTTCTTATCGTTTCGTTAGTGGCCAACCTGGTGATAGAGTTATTTAGATCACCCACGAGTATATTTAGGCCTCTGTCGTTATCTAACGACTGATAACAGTCGGGTCTGACTTTTAACGTCCCTCCGAAGCACGGAGACGCTCAGATGAAATACCACTATGCGGTCACCGATCTATAGGGCTATTGCGCTCTTGGTAGCTTAACCCGCTGATCGTTAACCGAACAGCGAGTGCACCTAGCTATGAGCGCCTCATAGAGTGAATGAGTAATAATAATATAATACTGCTGGGCACTCTTTTCTCTACCAAGAGCGAGAGAGGCTAAGGTCTCAATTCACACACAATGGCGTAATGCATCTGTTGAATCAGAAATATCTTTAGAATTTTTTTGACAAGACGAAGAGAAGAAGACATGAATGAGTATTTATTTAAAAACTTTTTATTTTTATTGTAATTATTGATTAATTAATACGGTATTTACATGTGTTTATTTATTTATTTTATTAGTTAACTCACACACATAAATACATATATTACATGATACATATATTATATGTAACATTTAAGTAAACAATTTAGATGGTACGATTCTAATATACATGCCACTTACAAGCTAACACAGCATTCATAGTTATTATGATTAAGTATTTACGGACACGGTACTAGACTACAGTATCAAAACAAAAGCAGAACTGGACACAAATATTTTTTTTACAAATATTTGTTTGTTTGTTTGTTAAATAAAGACAACTTCCACACTGGAGAACAAGCTCTGTATCGCGGGGGACTTTACAAACATACATTTAACGAACACAAATTACACCCAGACTCAGAACAACTCTTTGTGGGTCACACAAAGTTTTGTCCTGTGTGGGAATCGAACCCACAATCTTGTGCAAAGCAGGCGCATACTGCGGCCACTGGACCACCAAGGTAGTATTACGCACCGAGCACAAGTATTTCCTGTATGTACATATAGTTATTTGAAGACCCTTTCCCAGTCGAGCTTACATGTTTGTATAGTGCCTTACCTCTTTTAAAAAGTCTTTTATCTCGCAATGTTATATAATTCCCATCATATTTTTTATCAAGAAATTCCAAATCAGTCTAAAATACATGCTTCTCGTTATATATTCATAGCGCACGTACACAACAGTACGTCGTAAAACACGCGAGTATATCTGTCGCACTCTCGCAGAGATAAGCACCACTTTGGACTTTGTCTAGTGCGGTGAAACACACTAATTTTCACACCTTTCACAGGTATAAATGCGTTATAAAGAACCCTTTTTAAAGTTTTGTTGCGAATTTTGATTTTTTTTGATACTACCATGGTTATGTATAGGCGTATGGCCCGCCTGATGGTAAGCAGTTATCATAGCCTATAGAGACCCGTAATTCTACATCTTTTAGCAACAGAGCTCTGTGTTAAAAATACTCCTGGGATATGGAAACCGTTATTCTTTTTTTTTAAGACAACTCCCGCATCTGAGAACAAGTTCTGTGTCGCGGGGGACACAGAGCTTGTTCTCTAGTGCGTTAAAAAAAACTCTTAAAAAGTTATGGCTTAATGGTGTAAGCAATTATAATGATTTTAGATCATCTTATTGTTTGGTTAGTGGCTAAATTGGTGATGGAGTTAAATAGATCATCCATATTGAAGCCTCTGTCGTGATCTAACTATTGTTGCTGTTGTGCCCCTTGCAGCATGGTGGTGATAAGATAAGATTCACTATAAAGTTACGCATATAAGTGATACCGCGCCCTTGACAGGTTAACCCGCTAATCGTTTACGGAACAGTGTGTGAGAATGAAACGCTCGAAGCCAGATGCACTACCTGGCTTCGAGCGTTTCATATTTTAAGTAAAAACGTCATTTTAGATTTCTTATGTTCATTCTAGATACCCAAGGGACGTAACCATAAGTCTTACTAATTTATAAGGGGCTCAGTTCAACCGAATTGCTGTTCAAGCATCTGAGAGCCGCTCAAAGTTTGGAAACTTGAGTCGCTAATGGGTTTTGATAATGTATACCACAGATCTGTTTGATAAATACTTGACGAAGATATAAATATTTGTATTTAAAGCTCACTTTTACAAGTTTACGTAATTTTATGGGCGTGATGGTTTCCATGTATGTAATAGACTTCTGTCCAACGCCAATACCATCCATGCAAATTAAAATAAAAGAATGAAACATAATCCGAAAAACATAACATAATCTTTTCGTTGACTGTACCTCTTGGAATTCGGGACGGAGCAATACTTCAACAGTAATATAGGACAAACTAAGATATTTTTGAAATGTGGGACAGAACTTCAGGACAAACGAAGAACAATGCCCGTATTTGATTTTATTTGATAAAAACCATGTTGTACCTGAGATTATTTATTGTAAGCAAAAATTTGTGTGTGCATTTTGTACTTTCTATCTAATGTTACATTGTCCTCCACAAAAGATTTATACTAAAAATATTGTCATACGCGCCGTTAAACTTTTATAGCAAAAAAACGTAAAGAATATCCTCAGCAACGTCGCCAAAACTATACCAAGAGTCGTTTTTCCTACTAAAATTTTGCACAAACCGTCGGAAGGTTGACGTCTCGCCAGATACCCGTAGAAATTTACGGCCTGATAAAACATCACCAGAATATATAGAGCCCTCACAACAAATCGCTTTTCCCGCATCAAGCTGACATTGTTTAGATAACAGTGAGGTTAGTCGGGTCAAGTTAAAATGGCCGTTGTATAAAACTTGTCTGCCAAATGGATTACCTCGATTAAGTATGAGCGACCTTTGGCCCGTATAGGTTGACGCATGATTAGTTCGAAGCTTCAGTTTTATGGTGAAAACCCAAGGCAGCAAAGTTTACTGCAGTGCCGTTTTATTTCGTGCATTTATTTTGCATAGATCGCCCATTTCAGAATGCTCTTTAGAGATTTATGTTTATATAAATTGGATTTGCTATCAAGCGTAGCGATTTGTTTGCTGTATAGCGCAACTCTAGTTTTACGTGCAGTGTTAATATTATTATGTTTGGATTGTTGCTACTATTAGCGACACTAAAATTGATTGAAGAGAATTTATGCTCATAGTGGACAAAATAATATTATATTTAGAAAAGCTTGGGACTGCATTGGTGGTAGGGTACTTGAATTCCGCGTTGAGGTTTTGAGATCGGATAAAGTGATACTGGATATTTTAGTCGAGAAATGCTCGGCTTCAGCCTGGAGTCAGCAATATCGTGTCCGATATTCGGATTAAATATAACTTACCAAACGCTTGTGATAGAAATCATCAATCAGCGCTCATTCAGGGATGCGTTTGGAAGAAAAGGTATCCCAGCGATATTCCATCTTAAATCTGATATTGCAAGCTACCGGCAAGCCTTTCTGTTCATATGCTACGGTAACTGCTTAACATCAGGCGGGCCATCTGCTTGTTTGCCACTCTTTTTCTCTCTGGAGAAAAAGGCGTCATGCTATGTTACGTTATGCAAAATCAACGAAACTTATCAGAATTAAGTATTAGTAATTAAATTTGCCAAGTTTCTAACAAGAGTTTGTCACGCCTCTCTCTTCGCAAATGCAGAAACTTCAAAAGAAATATCGATCTTAGGGTGGCCCATTAATTCTGGTTAAATAAAAAAATGGCTACCAGAAGGCATGGGTCGCGTCAAACGGGAGAGCATAAATTTTTCAAAAGGGGCCATTTGGTACACAGGCACCGTTTTTTGCATATCAGAATGTGTCCAATTACTGAAAGGGCTTGGCTGCGGTTGTGGTACAAATGATAGGCGAGATTATCTTAACAATGCAGTTGTTTTTATGGTAAAACAATTTTAATAAACTTAAAAGGGTTTGCAATTTCTTTAAAAGCTGGTTGAGTCTGTTTTTATTTTCTAATAAACAATAGAATATTGAATTGAAGTGATGGGTGTTATTGGTATTATTTCATCATATTGTAAGGGGAAGATCGCTTTTAGTGATAAGACCGCCCATTGACAGCTAACACATTAAACTGTTATTTTTTACTGTTGAACAATAAAGAATATTCTATCTATCTATCTAAGGGGCTGCAAGGTTAAGCCAGCTTGCCGCGGTCGGTTCGTAGATGGGTGGCTATTTTTTAAACAGCATGACCCCTCCGTGTCTTAGAAAGAACATGAAACCGTTGGGTCTGCGCCTGATCTCTCTCCGGTCGTGTTAGATTGCCGCCCCATCGGACTAAGCGAGTGAAGGAAGTGTGTCTGAGTTTGCACACATGCTTGGCACCATAATATATCCTGCGCAGTTGGCCAATCTCCGTTGAGATATGCCGTCGTGACCGAAATCTGATTGGACGACTATTTTTATTATCATTTTAACTACAAGTATTATTACGACTCTCCTTAAAAAAAAAGCAAAACTATTTTTTAATACTTTCACAAGAATAGAAGCTGAGTAAGGCTGTATAAGGCATTATTTCAGTGTCTTACTTGCCACTATAGACAGAATTTTAGCCTTAAAAAAACTGCAGCTTACAAATCTTACTTTACTTTTCGTTTGGGTATTAATTATGTACTGTCATTAGTGTCATTTTTAGTTCTGATAGCATCCACTGTGGCACTAGTAGTCGAGACTGATATTAGTCACCGCAGCCGAAGTACTTAAAGCACACCGGCTAAGAGTTCTAATTACTTTACCATATTTGTACATTAAATATACTTCACAACTATACCGCTATATCTTACTTCTTGTCCCCCACAATGCGGTTGGAGTAATATGCGCATAAACCCAAGAGCTTTATGTGACGAGAGTGTGTACGAGAGATGGCTGTTAACTTACTTTTGTCGACAATTTAATGTGTAATGTGTACACGTGCTCACACCGGTTGCGATGGTTAGTGTACTCGTATGTAGTTACGAGCTAGGTCAAGCGTTACAGTGTGAAATCGTGTACGGATTTTTGGATTAAATCTAAAAGTCTATTTCTAAATATTTTTCCCGTTTACAATACTATTCTTGATATAGTAAATCTGATTTGATTAGAAGAGTAGAAATTAAAATGGAAACTTACGACTTTGTACGCTGCTTTTATTGTATAATAATAATAATAATCTTGAATTATGGGAAAATATCCGTGTTAAAGAGAAACCTAATAATAATAATTTTATTTCAAGTGACCGTACTGGTCACTTGAAATAAAATAATTATTATTCATTAATGTTAATAATACATATATATTAAACTATGTTAGTAGACACAAACAATATATTATTTAAATTCAATTTACAATTCAGCATGTAAGTACACTGTCATCACCGCCTCACTACTCCGTGAGAAATGGCACAGCAATGACCAATGTACCTACAATCCAGCCTCTCAGTAATCATGGCCAAAACGCTGTTGGAACTATCTATATACTATAATAGCTTTGCCTGTAAAATTATGAAAACATAGCGTAAAGTGCTGCTAGCTCCGCGTATACTTGAGTAAACTATTGAGTTGTAATATGCATTTGTAATATTAAAATATGGCCTCTTAAAATATGGGTGTCCAACTTTGAACAATTTTCATGCATTATTGGGACAAAATATAACTGGTTTAAAAATTATTGAACTCGGATCTAGTACTGATTCTAAACATTCTATTTTTAAGTTTCGCCTATACCATGTCTATGCTTCAAATCCTGCGACAGCTTTTTCAACTATTTTTACTAATCCGATTCTTATGAATCTTTGGAAAATTATTAAGATTCTATATATACTATTGTATTAAGCTGAACTTAAGACCATTTTTGCAGAACAGAACATTTTAGTATTAAGCATACTTTGTTTTAAAATAAAATGAATAATATGCTTTCTTTTTTCTTCCAGTCCATAATGGTACTACAGATTACTGTTGCAAATACAATAAACTACAATCACCACTTAAACTACATTTAATTTTGTTCTCGTCGCCATGTCAAAATACGGTCAGTTAAGCTGCATAATAGTGATCCTGGTTGAGTCTTGGCTATAGTGGCCAGTCTTGACGCAGATTAACCAATTACGCAGGACAGATTCTCTATTTACTCTCATTGTCTAGTGGGACCGTAATTTGATACAGCGGGATTGAGATCATACGCAGAAGCGACAGCTTAACATTTTCCCCGATTATAAGGGACGTATCATTAATTCCCTACCTACTAAGATGATTTTTATTAAAAATATCCTAAAAAACCGTTTTTGGTTTGAAAATCCTGTGTAAGTATTCGTATGTAGCGTAGTGTTGATATATAATGTATACATAATGCACTCGATACAATTCAAATCGTACCTATCACAGTGCTAGAAGCTTTCTTAAAATGTACAGCACTTTACCAAAATTTTAATAAACAGAAAAAAATGACATTTTCTTTCATTTTATGCTAAAGAATTCATAATTTTCTCAAGTAGATAATTTTGGATTCATAAAAAAGATAACGTCTTACCTAAAAATTAAGCGAGACGGGTCGCACCTGCATCTAATTAGAGAGACACCTTGGCTATAAAACGGTAACATAAAAAATGTATTAAAGCAGCTTCTTTATAACAAAATGAATTCGTTTCGGATTATTTTCTTTTTAGATTTACTGCTTTAAATAATACTGAATTCAAATAAGCAAAATACATTACAATCACAATCGTGTACAAACGATGATCTTATATAATTGACTGCATCGGAATTCTAATTCTGAGTATGCCCTAAAAGTTAATATCAAAAATAATACATCCACTTCTTATGTTATTTTGGAAATAAACTATCAGCAGACATCGAAAATTGACACATACGTGCAAGATTTTGAATTCTTGATAAATTTGAAAGAGAGGTAGGGCACCACGCAAGCCCAACTGGATAAAGACGAAAGTAATGTTTCAGATAATACAACGGTAACAGCTTACCATCAGGCAAGCCGCAAAATTCTTAGCCTCCTAAGTAGTATTTTTTTTTATACTACCAAGGAGGCAAACAAGCATACGGCCCGCCTAATAGTAAGCAGTTACCGTAACCTATGGACGCTTGCAACACCAGGGGTATCACTCGCGCGTTGTCGACCCTTTAGAAACCTTATAACTCCTTTCTTGAAGAACCCCATGCTATAGTCTCTCGGGAAAACCTCGGCAGGAAGCTCATTCCACAATTTAATCGAACGTGGGAGGAAATTTAGTATAAAAAAACTTTAGACGATACTAATATATATTATAGTACAAATAAAATGCCTCAGCTTAAACTATTCAAACCAACTTCTGTCGAACAACGCGCGCACAGTTAAAATCCTCACAACTCTAGTGGGAACCGACTTGAATGTCTAATTCTGAGACCACTCACACACATTCACACGTCAACTATTAGAACTTTTGAACACGGCATTACATATTCACAGGCGATGCATTTTGTACGTGAGCATACTTTGGATGACTGAATGGCGCTTAGTGACTCTCTAAGGTCTTTTGCAAGTAATTTATTTGGTGTCTTTACAATAAATTACAAATATATTAGAAAACTTATAAGACCAGTCTAAGTTTTCTAATATATTTATACTACATTAACTGTACTGTACTTGCTTGCTGACGTACATCGATTTATTTTAACTGCGCAACTTACGCACCTGTGAAAAAGTCCCTGCTCCACTGAAAACTTTCCAACGTAATTCCCGGATAAAATGTACACCGAGACTCAGCATAACCATTTGTGGATTGCACAGTGACAAATAGCATTTATCCACTGAAGCTCCTGAACCGACCATGTAGTCAAATTGTCAGTAATGATTCAGTCATGATGTCAGTGATGAGTCTGAAGATAAATCCAATATTTAAATTTGGAGTAAAATCACAGTTTTATTCTTAATTTCTAAGTGCGAGTCTGCAGTTCTATCAAGCTCGGATGCCAAAGTAAACATTTGTAACGTAATTTCTAACATGGCTCAAACTACGGACATTGCTCTGGTTGAAGTGAATCCACATAAGAGTTAGGTAAAGTATTAAACTCTAAGTCAATTTGTTGAACAAACACCATTTGTCTGTATATGATGTATGGGCTAATGCAATATTCGACTCGGACTTAGACGTAAATGTAGTTTCATGAAATTAGATTTGGCCTGTTTTGATTAAAATATTTATCTCGATAAAAAATGTTTTTGAAACTTTGGTGTTGCTGAATTTAGGTATTGGTTGTTGTTGACTATATTTTTTGGAACCTGATTAATTATTTAATCCTGATATATTATTCTCATACCACATTTGCCTTGTTCTTGCCTTTAGGCTTCATCTATTTCAATTTTAGATTGTGATCTTCCAGTTTTTTGTACTTGCAGAATACCAGAAGTAAGTTCAAAGAAGTAAGTCAAAATAGTACGTCACTGTACTCAACATCCATATGTCTAGCTTCTGGCTGAATAATTCCTTAACCTAAAGCTATATCTCAAATTAACCTGGCAATTGAGTTATATATAAGTGCTGGTTGTCAAGTCTTGAAGAGCAAAAGAAAAATTTAAGATATTGGAACAATACATCAACAGCGTTAATCTTATTATTAAATTCAGTTGGTAGAAAATACAACTTCCAATTTTACAAATATACTTGAGTCGTGATTGAACTAAATGTTTGCCAATAGTCTGACTGCTTTCGTCAGCTGGATTTGGCAAACCACTAAAAGCTTTGTTAAAATTTGGTTCGGATTGAACGGCGGAATTTGTGTATACAGAATTAGATGGAGATTAAAAGAAGGGTGGGTAAGAAAGTGTTCGCATTGTTTATTCGAGTATAAATTAAGGAGAAGTGAAGATTTGGGAAACGATTAGGTAAACATAAATATTGACTCGTTGTTGTTATGAATAAACTCATTATTTATTTATTTGTTTGTTCTAGAAAATTTACATCAAAGTAACAGATCAGATATAATTTTGTGTTAGGCAGTCAATTACAAATTATATAAATATAATTAATTTGAGATGACTATTGACTTAGTTTGTACTATGTATCTAAATTTGTATTTGGTTTTACCATAAAGCAGTTGCAGTCTAAGCAACAAACCCTTCTCTGCTTCTAATACAACGCTTCTTTTACTAACCTCGTTGAAACACAATAGCTGTGAAAACATATTTTTATACTTGCAGTCTTCTGTAAGATCTGCTTGTAAGAGTTCTTGTTTAATTAAGTCTTAGAAAATAATTATGTTTCATCATCATCATTATGTATTTCTTTAACCAGTTTTCCAATTTCATATTCTGTACTATGGTTGATGATTTAGCATTTTTTTCATTTCGCTTTCATATAGATTAATGAATTGAAAAACACAGCATTGCAAAAGATTAGAACATGAACAATAATGTCCGGGTTTCCGAGTACTGAATGTAAATATTATATTATTATAGTTGGTACACATCGTCCACAGTATGCATTTTCCGTGTCCGAGCGTATGGGATTAGTTTTAATACCTTTGATTTTAATGCCTGAGCTGGAACAACGCAACAGCTTTACTAATGGCTCTGAATTAGTAAATTTAAACTGAAGTTGGAATTTAGTTTAGTAATCATGCTGGAGTAGGCTTTAAATGGAGTTATTACTCGCTGTACAAATTTACAATAAAATACATTTGACAAATATAAAATTAAAAAATCAAGGTTACTTCGCCAGATATTTTCAAATAACCAAAGGAATAAACAAGTATACAGTGCGCATGAGATTAAACTGCTATCGTAGGTAATGATAACTTATAATGTCAATTGCATTTAATTCAATAGGCTCCTTAAAACTCCACAATATTAGCCTAAAAGACAAGGTCATTACCAGAAACAGTAATATCAAGGTACAGGTATTCATCTGCGTTCTTTTCTAGGTTGAAGGTAGTAAAATTACGTTTACCTTACGTTCAAAATATAAAGATGAACCCTGTAGTAACATTATTCTAAAGAGTATTCTTGATTTTAGGGATACACTACAAAAATTTCAAGCTCACTACTTCAACATAGCAAGTGAGCATAAAAAGGGATTTTTAGATAATCATATTCCAAAAACATTTCCGAAGTTTCCCAGTCTGAGGATTGAGACCGTAGCTCCATGTATCTATTATATATTACTTCCCTATAAACTAATGATAATGAGTTTGCTAAAAGCAAGCGCAACATAATATCCTTATTTTAAGCTAATACCTATGTACTACCTCCCGAGGTAATGTTTAGTCCTCCGAGGCATTCGCATAATGTAACGAGTTTGACGTCGAACACTTGTTTCAAGTAAGTTCTCGTGTAACATAAGAGCTTACAGGAATTGATCTAATTACTGAGTCTACAATTCTGTATGATACTACTAAAATTTTAAACGGGAAAGTCTTAAATGGTGTTGTAAAAGAGCATTGGATATTTAGATAAGAATTAATGTTTTAGTTATACAAAACATGTTTTGTTTATGGATGATTTTTCGATTATTAAGTCGGTCAAAACATTTTTGACCGACTCAATAATCAAAAAATCATCAGTAGGATTACAGTTCCATTGCTGAATGGGATAAAAATGCACTATGATTTCCTAGTGGCCGCCTAAAGAAGATTAGCGAACTATTCAGTATAAAATATTGCCTGTTTTTTTTACTTTTGTCAACAAATGCCTGGTTGTCGCAATTCGACCGTAATTCTTTCAATCAAAATTCGACAGAAGCATTGTTTTTAATCTCAATAGCTACTAAACAAAATAAGAAAATCAATTAGCAAACAGACGAAAAAAGGTACTAAACTGTTTTATCTTTATCAGTTTATATTATTCTGCAACTCGAAAGTTTAAAAGTTACTAGTGGTTATAAAATATTTTATTGAACTGTTTTGGACCATAAAATCACTATACTTAAGTCAATAAATTGTTTGAAAGTACCTACTTTCAAACAATTTCTTAAAATTCTTCTTTTATTTCTTTTAATTCTTTAAATTCTTTTCATCCTGTTATTGCTTGAATACCTATTCAAGCAATAACAGGATAAAAAGAATTTATCTTAGTTTAATAGACAAATATCGATGCTAGATACTGATTACTTAGTTTGTTATTTCTTTATCTCTATTTATTAAATACTGTCCTTGATATCACTACTTATTATTAACCTCGTCTGCAATTTGAAGAAGTAAAATATTTAAAGAATGTCGTCCAAGGAATTTCATATAATATTTAGAAGCGTCAACCCTAATGCCGTAATTGCAAATATCAACCTTAATTGCAAGTTATAAAAATCAGAATTGCTTGAAAAGTTTAACTAAACTCTGCCACCTATTTCATTGAGTACCATGTAATCGGATGGCAGGAAGGTAATATTACTTATCGGGGCATGTTTACTACCACTCACCTGTGCTGTTATGTAGAGATGGACCATTTCAAAAGTTTATCGATAACCTTAATGTATGTTCTAATATTTTAAAGTGGGTACTACACGTTTAGTAGTTTATAAGTTAGTGCTATAGTTATAGAATATGTAAGCTTGTTCTCAGTTACATAATCAATCAATCAATTTAAATTATAAATAGCCACTTATTTATGTCTGTATTTGTATAAGTAATCGATCAATGTTTTTTTTCACAAGGGTAGTTTGCAACCTGACTGACTGCCGTTGGTCTAGTGGTCATTGAGTACGATTGCTGATCACGAGGCCACGGCTTTGATTTATAGGTAGGGCTAAATAGATGTTAGGGTTTTCAATCACTTTGTATTTTGGAAATTGTAATTTTTACCCCCGTGCCTAAACCAAGTTAATCCATTGATTTAACGCAGTACTATGAGATTAGGGGAATAAAAAATGCACTTGTGTTTGTGCACTATAATATTTCCATCGCAAATGAAATTCAGTTATGTGGACATTATTAATTTAAATAACACTATTTTCGTCTTTGTTGTACTTATTTTGTACACAGATAAAGTCCAGTTAAAAGTCATACATGTATATCAAAACCCGTTAAGTTATAATAAAACTAAATATTTACACAGAAAATGATATATTTTAAAAATAAAACCGTTTTTATATAAAATTGTGACTAAAATACCAGATTAAACGGCACCGATGAAAAGCTTTTCATTTCACGTCCAAGCTTATTTTGTAGCAATTTTCCGCATCAATTTAATATTGAAATTCGTGTATATTGACCAAAGCTTTATGAATACTCGTTGACAGTATTTGAAAGATAAACACTAGCCATCAAATTGAAAGTCAACTATAATGATTCTCCAATCAATAATAAACCAAGATCATTATGAATTTTCAAAATCACTTTTGCAAAAAGTCCAACCATCTCAATGAAATAGTAAATAGTCTCCAGACCCGGGAATCGATCACGGAACCTCGTCATCAGCAGTCATACTCATAGACCACTAGACCAATAAAGCACTATTCTAATAAACTAGTTATAAAAAGCCCTGATATATTCACAAATACTAAACTAGATTATCGACTTAACCCTATCAGTCCCCATCACTACTCGTTTGGATGCGTCCCTAACATGATTAGCCATGCGTCTATCGCACCGCATACGCACACTCGATTTTATACCTATTAATTACAGTTGATTAGCTTTTCATGCAGCGTAAAAACAAGGCAACGCAAACCGTAAATCAGGTAGAGTGAGCTGAGAAAAATAGCTACTACCACCACATACTACAATATTTAGCTTGGCTCCAACTTCTATCTGTAATTCAATTAGTTTTGCCATTCTACGTGGCAATGCTGCCAGTCTTCTGCGCACGTTTCCAGTAGACGTCGATGCGGAAAAATTTTATGACGCTTATTAAGCAGTCCCTCACTTTTTTTCGTGTGTTTTCTATCATTGTTTTTTCTTTTAAAATAAGTGTATAAACTATAAAAATAATTTTCATTTTAAAACGACTTAAAATACTCTTTAACTTACTGCACTTGCACTCAATACTTCTACTGACATTATTTCCTTCACCTAGTTAGTTGTATTAGGGGCTAATCGATAGTGTTGTAATACGGTGTTCGCATGCAGTTGAGCGTTACACGCAACTACATAAGTAATAACTATATCTAACAAGCCAACGTAGTTAATCATATTATGAACGCATCCGGGCGTATACAGATGTAAACACATATTATTATATTATATAGATAATTTACTTCGGCGTCAATACAGTAACTGTGCAATATAGTACCACTTTGAGAAAGACTGTACTAGTCTTTCTCAGAGTGGGCAATAATGCCTCATTCGGGGCGCTGAAGGTCGAGGAGGGGGCGGTAAGGGGACTAGCAAAAAATATTTTCGAAAAAAAATATCACCCTGTTATATCTCAATGTGGAAGTTAAATTTGGAGACGTTATAAAATATTAATTGATGTTCAAAATCTCCGTTTTAGTACTAAACAAAATAATATTAACATCCTTACCTAGGTGGGCTGCTCACTTATATGATGCCTAAATTGCATTAAAAAATATTAATTAATTATATAAATTATTTTGACCAGACTTGTGGCCTTGTGGTTTAGATGGCGATATTACCACTAACACTACGCAACACCGCGCCAAGTGTTCTGGGTTCGAATATTTTAATGATATAATTTCTATAACTTCAGTTATTTAAAACTGTAAACATAATAACTAAATTCATTGTTACGCTATAAAATTAACATCTCAGTACAATTTTATCGTCGTCCATTACAGCATCATAATTGTTTATTAGAACCCAATAATCGAACCTTTAAATTACTTTCCGTTCAAGAAAAATGCTTCAAATTGTTCCCTCCGCGTCCCTTAAGGGATCTTGAATGGTTAAGGTTGACGCATACTAATGGTACTACGCGGCGTATCAAGAGAAATTTATTGAAATACAAACAGAAGACTGACAACACTAGACCTGTCAGTCTTTGAAGCACGTTTTCTGTTGACATCGTCATCATCTCATCTCAACCCATAAACGTCCCACTGCTGGTGACTGCACGGGTCTCCTCCATACAAATGGAGGGATATTAGCCGTCTGGCCAGCGTTACCACGCTGGCCAGACGGGTTGGGTTTGTGTCGAGTTTTCCCTCTCTTGCAGTGGATATTGTCTGCCTGACTTACTCCCTTAGTCGACTCTTACGACACCCTTCGGGATAGAAAGGGGTGGTGACATTTGTATTCATAATCCGTCACCACACGGACTACGTTGACATCGATGAGAAGTTAAATAAAACAGCGTGTCGATGTGGCACGAGAGAGTAAGAGAATCATATTTCATCGTTCAAATTACGTTTAATCTTTTTAATAACATTTAATCTTTAGATGATAGTAGTTGGCGTTACTAATGCTTTATCTTTGATATCATAATAATAACACAAATAAATTTTATAACGCCTATTAAAATAGTCTCCCTTTTTTTTGTATTTTAAATTAAATAGTTTACATGTTTTTGACAAGGTGTTAGATATAATTTTTTTTATTTTGATTAAAAATCATCAACAGTTAAGCCACCAGCATTAAAACAAAACGTATAATATCATAGGAGATAGTACAAACTTGCAATTCTCGGACACAGTAAACCCATACTCGGAACAGACATTTATAAACAAAGTTTAGTCCCGTGTTGAAATCGAAACTCCAACACTCGACGTGGTGTTGGCTGCGAAGTAATCACCTTAACCACTAGACCACATACTCAGTCTTTAAAACGACCAAGAAAAGTACAATAAATTCGTTCGGCCGGGTTTTAAAGTCATTCGTCGTATTGTGTCGCTATTGTGACCCAACCCTAAAGGAACTTGAACGGCAAGCAATCCATTAGAAGATGGCTTCTTATCAACTCATAAATTTCCCCGCTATCAATGTACTCCGTCACAATAACGTATCGATAGATACAGATATACGCCGATAATAAATTACAGAGGGGTGGTCAGTTTATTTATCAAATGCTGATATATTTTTTGGTTTTATGTAAATAATACTAATAAATATGTCATAGTTCGAAGAATTTCCTCAATTAACTAGTAATGGGCAGGGCAAATAGGTCTCAGAACCGATGACCGTTGGGGCAGAAAGGTTCTAGAGTGATGACCACGAACAGGCAGGCACGGTAGGCCTTCAGCAAGGTGGACCTAGTGAAGGTTGCGGGCAACCGATAAATAAGGTTAGCTCAGAACTGAGTGCTGTAAAAACCTTGAGGAAAGCCTAAGTCCAGCAGTGGACGTGTTTTGGCTGAGATGGATGGATGGATGAATGGATGTAAATAATGTTTGTTCAAATATATATATTATATAATTGTTATGGGTGTTAGCTAAGTAGCGATGTGGGAGCCTGGCTCCAAAAGGTGAGAGCCTGGTGTTCTGTAACACAGGTTTTATCTACTTCAGACACCAGCCACTCACAAATAAAATAAAAAAAGATGTGGATAGCTGATCTTTGCCGCTGTCAACATGAGTGACCATTTAGTAAAATTTATGGATGAGTCTCTACGTGAAATAATCGCTCGTAAAACTGGCTCTACGCCTGATTTTTCACAACTACGTAATTAAAATGGCGCCGCTTAGTAATCAATTTCTTATAAACAAGCGTATCTTTTGCACAGACAGCATATTTTTTGTCACAGATACAAAGTATACCCGGATCCAAAACAAATATTAATGGATATCAAGTTTTGTCCTGTGAGGGAATCGAACGCACAAAATCAAGCTCTATTGGTGGCGACGTGACCACCGTTAAGGTCACAGGCTCCAATCGACTCAAAAATATTATTTCCAATGAGACTGAGGTATTTTCGATGTGTGAGAACCCTTGCAGTGGTCACACAACCGACTAATTCCTATATATTATTTTAAGAAAAATGTTAACATTAAAAACCCTCACAATAAAATCTGGTAATCCAAAACATTTAACAACGGAAAATATTACACTTAAATTTTAATTACGTACGAAATTAATATCAAAAACAGTTTCTAATAACAATATCGTGAACCAAGAGGAAGTTGTGAGGAAATCCCGTATCGTATTGTGTAAGCCAAAATGTTAATTAGAGAATTAATGTCAGAGGTCTCTTCCTTCATGAATACGTATAGCGAACGTTTGTTCGAAGTTCCCGGAACGTTGATCTGATGCAACCGAATTATTCCAAGCTTCGAGTTTGTTTTGTTATCTTTAGGTAGTTTGATTGTGTTAGCAGTGTGTTATTACTAGCGTGGTTTTACTAACTTGTGATGTTTACCAAAGTATTGATTGGAGGGTAACACAAAAAGATGGTTAGAAATTTTCCTGCTTGCTTCAACGGTAAAACACGTAACGTAATTTTGTTGTCTAAACTATGAATGCTGTGTTAGCTCGTAAGTATAGCTGTATATTAGAATCCTATCATCTAAATTGTTCACTTAAATGTTACATATACATTCTGTGCGGTAATTTATTAAATAAATAAATAAACGGTCTGCTGTAATAGTAATATTGCAAGTCAAATCGTGTGCCCTGTTTATTTCAGAATCTTCTTTATATATAAAAATGAATCCCTACTTCCCTTGGTCACGGCATCACGCGTGAACGGCTGGACCGATTTCAGTTATTATTTTTTGTTGTGTTTGTTATTGTTAGGAGAAGGTTCTTATGTAAAAAAAGAAAGTTGCGCTGAAAATAGTTTAACTCGGACGAAGTCGGGGCGGGCCGCTAGTCAATAATAATATTATAAATGCCAGTAACTCTGTTTGTTTATTACCTTTCCATGACTATACAGCTAAAGGGATCGAACTGAATTGTATACTTCCCCAGGCGGACTGCACGCTCGAGTACTTTACTCACTTAGTGTGTTGCCCTCCCACTTTCAATCTAAAATGATATGGCAAGGACTTATAATGATGTGTAAAGAAAGAAAGAAAAGCATTTATTCGAACAGGAACAGGATAACAGACGGCAAACAAAAAATAAACACAGAAAAATTATCCCGTGTGATGTCAGAAAGGGTCCTAAACTCAGCTCTGTGCTATACTAACAACCTAAGACCTGAGACATTAGGTTTCTTAACAAATCGACTGCCGCAACGTACAGTATCGAAACTGTAAATCACATACTTTACAGGAGGGCAGTTTAAAGTTATTTTTTGACCTGCAGTGATAAATTATAAAGATATTATAAAGGTTATACCTTTATATGGTAGCCAGTTTCCTTCCATTTTTTCACCTACACCTATTTAACGTATTTAATTTATATTTTTTATTATATTTCACATTCGATAATGTACCTTGTTAATATAAACTACAATTTCATCGAAAGTGGCAGATTCGATAATATTCTATGTGTTATAAAATAAAGGAAATATCGAATCTACCAGTTTCTATAATATTCTACGACAACGTAATGTAAACAACAAAAATTGTGCAACTTTCAATAGTTGGTTCATATGTATTTTATTTGAAAAGTTGCTCTCTGAAAGAAAAGGAGAGGGTACCAAAATCAAACACTATTATTTCAATTTAAGTTAGGCATATTTTAATGAAACAATAAAAAATAGCCATCTTATCATGAGATATTTATTACTACGAGTACGAAATTATAACAAGTGCCTACTTACTTATACAAAAGGAATCAAATTATGCATCACAGAATTTAATCACGCATCATAATATTATCTTAATCTCTATAAACTAAAAACAAACATTTGTACTTATCCTGAGATCATTCAGTCTTTACCCTGAGATAATTAACTATATATAATAATGTAACATAGCAAATATCTATGACTATATTCAGTCTCGTTATTTAAACTTCTAATAGTAGGTAGATAATTATATCAACATAAAATAAAAATCCTTCTTTGGCATTTTAACAAAAAAAAACTAACAAACAATTACAAATACTGTCAAAAATCAAAATAATTCAAGTCAACATAAATCCAGTCTATAAAACCGAATAAGTCAGTTTAATTTTTTCCATTTTTAATCATCGTCATCACTCCCCGATATATTTTCAATTTGACTCCTTTTAAGTTTTTTAAAAAAGCCATGGTACTGCCTAGGTATATGTCCTGCTTCGCAAAGACTCATTAAATCTTTATATTTGGCTTCCGGAATTGGTAAACTATCCAAATACAATGGCTTTAACGCGTCGTTACAAGTCGCTACGACTGTTTTCTTGTTGCGACGTGTTTGGACCAAGGTATTTAATCTGAAATAATCGGAATCCAAATCATATTTGTACAAAATAATGTCTGGTTCAAAACTCTTCACACAGATTTCCTTAATGTTATTCCATTTGACGTCTTGATTGGTGGTATTTTTTTTGAAATTTCTGTGTTGCAACAGTTGTTTCAAATCATAGAACATGTCTTGAGATACTTCAATGACGTTATATGGCTCATTATTTGTTTTTGCCCAGCGAACCAAAGCATACCATTGATCAGGTGTGTATATGATTTTACCTTTTGCACATCTTTCAATTAAAGCATGTACACTGTCTGCTTCTTGTTGGGTATGTCCAGATTCTAGAAATCTGTGAGTGATATCAACTTTGTATTTGTTACTCGCGTACATATAAAGGCTGTAATTATCACTCTATTGCGATTTTGTCCATTACAATTATCTGACCAAAACCTTATATCTAGTGCACCTCTAGACACTTTTTTTTCAATAAAATCTAACAAACAACTTCCTACCTCGTTTGCTCCTCTTTTACCAATATTTTGTGGCCATAAATAGCAAGAAGCCTCTTTAATCCCAGCGTCGAAAACAGTAAAATGCATCAATGATAACTTTCTCTTATAATAAAAAAGAGACACTTCGCCAGAAGGGCAGTTAAGTAGTTTCTGGAAGTCAAATGTCGCGCATACCGTTTTTGATTCACTTTGAATGGCCTCTTCTTTATCTTTTGCTTTATATTTTCTCGCAGTTTCCTTATTTGAAATATGTTTGTTATGAGCCAGTACCTGTTCTGCAGTAGGGCTTACTTCGTTGGAAAATGCGTGACACTTGTCACACAAATCTTTTTTAGGGATAAAGAATGCAATGTTCATATGATCGTTTATAATGTTTCGGTATTGTCTTTCAGTCTCAGCTTTATTATTATATTTAGATAATTCTGACCAATCTTTGTACATTGAAAACATTTTATTGAAACTTAAAGAGTTATCCAAATACAATTTGCTGGTATTTTTTCTAGTATAGTGGGATTCAACAGGTTGAAAAGATTTAACATGATCGCAAACACTTTGTATCATCTCTTCGTCTATCTTTTTTGAGTGATTTTCATGTTTCCCTCTATTATCACTGCAAGTAACGCCACAAGCATCTAATTTGCCGTGTGCTGTTCGAATTGTTTGATCGGTAATAGCAAGAGTGCCACAGAACATCTTCAAGCAAACTTGCTGAGTCTCGTGGGTGGAATCATTCGCAGGCAAAGGTAAGTAATATTTTGTTGTAAATTTTCTTCTAGACGGATTTTCAGTTGTCATTCTTTTTTTATCGCATCTTTTCGTAAATTTATTTATATAATCCCACTGCTTAGAGTGATCGGATAACCGCCAAAACTGATCAAAAATGTTTTTTCGAATATCTTCCGTAAAGTATTTAGTACATTGCAGCTTGCAGGTTGGAGGACATGGTAGTTTTATGGTTTTAGCTGGAACGGTCTTACCTTTTTTGGAATACTTTTCTACGAACATCAACCCACTCTTCGACGTGCCGTTTTCGTTTACGACCAGGATCTGTTTTATACGTTGGTCTGCGCTTGCGTGACGTCGATGAAGTAGGACTGTCACAGCAGTCATTGTCGGATGTTGAAATCAGTGAACTTATACTTGGGATGTTTACGGGTTGGTCAGTTACGATTGGGGTTGTTTCACAGAGGTCTCGCCCAGAAGGTAGCAACGGTAGCAGTGTACTTTCTTCATTTACGGTGTCTACGGGGTCTTCAGTCAGTGGTGATCCGAAATTAAGGTCTTGTCCAGAGACAGGTGATGGCATCGGTGTGCCTTCTTCACTGCCAAGTATAATATCGTGGGTGCTATTTGCTAGACTTTCATTAGTCTTATCTTCTTCTGTTTGTGAAGTAGGAAAGACATCATCGTAAAGATCGCTCAAAAACCTCCATTCTATTTCGGTGTAGTCATTATAACGTACAGGGGATTCTAAAACAAAAAGAAAGAAACATAATTAAACATCTGAATTTAAATATTAGATCAAAAAAAAAGCTAATAAAAAGCCGTGAACAATCGAATCAGCCAAAAAATTATGTATCCAGCATAGAACAGTATAATAACTGGTAGATTCGATAAATGTTTCGCAAAGTATACAATCGAAAGTACCATATTCGATAGTAGTCTTACTTATAATGTACACGAATACTATCGAAAGTGGTACTTTCTATACTTCCCAATAATATATTCACTTGCAACACTATCGAATCTGCCAAATTCGATAGTATTCGTGGTTAACTTCCACCTAGATACGAAAAAATCATAATTACTAATTATTTCTAAAAGATCAACCAACTAAACATGTAATAGAACTTATTTTCAATATTACGTAAGTGAATTAAACAGAAAATGTACACTTACCAGGACAATCGTGGTTTTTTTCATCGGGCGTGGTTTCACAACTCTGATACTGTTCGCCTTTTTTAACTAAATCAACCATACATCTTCCTCGACTATTCATTTTCAAACTTAAAGTAAGAAATAACAAAACACTAATAACAAAACTATGAAATTAAAACAACATAAAACTAAACAAAACAAACACGTGCTGCTTCGCTCACATCACGGCGAACACTAACGATTCGGGTAGTTTCGACGTGTGCGTGCGTTCCGCGACGTACGAACACTAGCGAATGTGTACGATTCAATATTGTTGGGCGCTGTAACTATAAAGTATCGATTGTATTCGATTCAAAACTTGTTTAAATAAGCTTTTTTTCAGAAATCTCTTTATTGTATTTAATAGTATATTATACGCACTGCCGATTAGTACAATAAAAAAAAATGCATTTTTTTCAGTTTCGATACTGTTCGTTGCGGCAGTCGAAATGGTAAATCATTTGATGAATTCAAACTTATGAATGAATTCAAACTTATATGAATGAATTCAAACTTATGAATGAATCCAAACTAATGAATGAATTCAAACTTATGAATGAATTCAAACTTTGTTTGATACTTTGTTTATTTTAATTACTTAAATTTCTTTTTAGTATTGTGTGTTAGTTCCGTACCTTTTTGTTACCTGTTTGTTTGTTGTTGTTGTAAATATATATACTTTGGCGATTGAAAAGAGTGGCCAAAGTTTCTTGCCAATTAGCGATCACTGAATTATCTGAAGGAAAAAAATATGCTGTATTTTGACGTTCATAAGTATCATGCATTGATCGAATCGAATAAAGAAATAACCTTGACTTTGAGTTTGGATACAAATGATTTAAGTACCATCTGTTAAGAAACCTAATGTCTCAAGTCTTAGCGCAGGTCTTAGTACGCTTACCGTTGAAGTTGTCAGGAAATTTTCACACCATTTTTTTGTCTTACCCTACAATTACTTTAACATTACTTTTGCAAATGGGTGTCAAACTCACACAACTTTTATTATTTTCTCACTCGGCTTCTACTGCTATATATTTGTAACTGATAAAAATATTCTTCCAAACGAATCCCCAAATACAGTAAGCATGAAAATCACTAAGGTTGTTATTTCTAGGCAGCGTTCCAATACTAAAGCTATGAACGAGACATTTTATGGATACACATTGTTGGTCAATTACCCTTAAACCAAATATAGAAACCATAACCATGGCTTGGCCGTACCCAAATAATATTTGTTTGTAGGGGATCATTTGAAATAAGCTATATACTCTGTATAGGGTGAAAATACCTTCTGCCTATATACTCTAATTAACTATGTGCTTAGGAAGTTTCATTATATTACTAGCCGCCGAGGCTACAACTTAACATCAGTGGTACAAAATAATTACTGCAGCATATGCTGAGCTGTAGCCTACACAAAACTGCTTCATGCCTAATTCTAGAAAGCAAACAAGAGTAGATACAACATTAAAAACTTTCCAGCCAATGATATGTATAATATCTATCTTCATTAAGCTTACATCAAACAAGAATCAACCATATTATAAACACGTAAAGTTCTATTTAGCCTGAAGCAATATACCAGGTACTATTAACCGTTGAAACGGTGACTAACATGGCTCTATAAACCCTTACGATGTTTGATTAGCTTAATACTCTATGTTTGTGTTTGTTCTGTCCACATAGTGAGAGCGAGATAGCTAATATTAGTAGTAAATACCACCTTTTGTAATACTAAGATAAATTCAACTCTATCTGGTTGGTATAAGGTTGAGTTTTATTTTTTTATATCTTAATATTATATCCTTGCACGCGGGCATTTCGTTTCAGAACTAAACAGAATTATATATTTTCAAAAACATACATAATTAATATTAATCAATCAGCCTGATGCAGTCCTCCAAGAATTCTCATAATTTTCATACGGAAAAAGACTGCAAACCAATAACTGTCAAATTTCGACCACCGGGCGATCTATAGCAGTATTTTTTTCTTTGATAATATGATGTTCAAAAGTTAAGATAAAACAAAGAACATCGAAACAAATAAACGTTACGTAAATAGTAGAGAATATTATCCGGTTCATTAAATAATGTATTTTAGAGAGCACAGTTCTCGGAAGCTTTCAGTATCGTATTTGCCTTGTAATAAAATTTACGTACGTAATAACATACGAGTACACCAACTTTGTGTAGACACGTGTATCCACAGTTGCTATGTGGATATTTATCTGTTTCCTTTTAATAAAAGAAATACTTTGATGTTTTTGTTATCCTTATTAATATTATAAATGTGAAAGTTTGTAAGAATGGATGGATGGATGTTTGTTACTCTTTCACGTAAAAACTACTGAACGGATCTGGATGAAATTTGGCACAGAGATAGATTATGGTCTGGAATAACACATAGATTTTTACAGCGATAACCGACATCCACGCGGGCGACAGCTAGTATTATACGAGTATATAAGTAAAAATAATAAAATATGCCAAAGGTAAAAACTGTTTTGACTAATAGGTTGTATTTTATATTGGGTTTCTATTTCGTGTTAAATTCTTTTCATTATTTGCTCCTCAAAACGATTACTTTTTTATACTACTTAGGTGGCAAACAAGAATACGGCCCACCTGTTAAGCAGTTACCGGTAGCCTATGGACGCTTGCCATACCAAAAGTATCACTTGCGTGTTGCCAACCCATTTTTTTACACCGGGGCTTTATGATGGGAGTATCCCTGGTATAGGAATATGATTCTTTCAAAACGCATCCCTAAATGAGCGACGCAGGAACACACCTACACCACTGTGTGTAGTATTTGGCTGTGGTCTTCTGTAAGGTGGAGGTCCTTGCCCAGTAGGGCTTGCTCGCTAGTATGGTGCCCTACCTCTCCTAAAATTCAATTGACATTAGTTTCAGAAAACAAGTAAAGCCATTGGTCCTACACCTAATCTCTCGGATTGCCATCTCATCAGACCATGAGAGTAAAGAAATAAAGAGTGCATATGTGCTTGTGCTCACACTTGTGCACATTGAGATTAGCCACCGTGACAGAAATAAAGCACACACACACACATACACACACACAGGCAAAATGTCATCAAAATCAGCCTAGCTGTTTAGGAATTCAGTGACATACACACCTATGTATAAGTTTATAGAGTTTATATTATTATCGAACGCACAATTACTCCAAGATCACAAACTTCAATCCTTACTAATATAATGTAAAAGTTTGTGAGAATGGATGGATGGATGTTTGTTACTCTTCACGTAAAAACTACTGAACGGATCTGGATGAAATTTGGCACAGAGATAGATTATGGTCTGTAATAACACATAGGCTTACTTTTTGCAGCGATAACCGACATCTAAGGGCGGAGCCGCGGGAAACAGCTAGTATTATATAAATAAGAAGCACTATAAAATACAAACATAAAATTTACAACTCTATATGGGTGGTAACCGCAGGGATCGGCCAAAGGCTAATTGGGGTTCGTTAAGCGTCAATTGTTTGTTTGTACTGTGCTATAGAGACGTGAGTAAACGCGTAAGGATAGATGATAAGATAGCATCAATTAAAAACTTATTGCAGGTCAAACCGACTGTTCGATCAGAGGTCACTGGATCCATGTGCATATGTGCAGTCCTAGTGCATCAGGAGACAGGCGACGGTTCATGAATTAATTTTTATTATTTAATAGTTACAAATATTTTATAATACTAACATAGTAAGTAAGTACGTGGCGCTCATAACCAGGTGCAGTCGCTGTTCGGTAAACGATCAGCGGGTTAAGCAACCAAAGGCACGGAAACCCTATAGATGGGTGACCGCATAGTGGTATTTCATCTGAGCGTCTCCGTGCTTCGGAGGGCATGTTAAAAGTCGGTCCCGACTGTTATCAGTCGTTAGATTACGACAGAGGCCTAAATATGGGCGATCTAAATAACTCTGTCACCAGGTTGACCACTAACCAAACGATAAGAAGAGTAGGTAAGTCCCTACTAACCAATATGGATTCCGATTTCCGCAATAAATAATAATTATTATCCAAATAGGAGTTATAAGGATTTTAAAAGGGTCGGCAACCTGGTGTTGCAAGCGTCCATAGGCTACGGTAACTGCTTACCATCAAGCGGGCCGTATGCTTGTTTGCCTCCTTGGTAGTATAAAAAAAAATTTACTATAGTTTTAGAAGCTGCCTTTTTATTTACTTGGTAAATAAAAAGGCAGCTTCTAAAACTATAGTATGAGTTTTCATAAAATTAGTTTTGGAACACATTCCAAATTCTTGTCATACATTCCCAATGACACAAACACAAACCATTTGATAATATGAATGCTTGATAGAACAGGTATATTTACTTGAAGTATCTTAACTGAGTCACTTAATGGAAGTATAGTTACCAACTATGACTTAAACAAGTAATTCATGTGGAATTTCCAACATTGACAGAAGTTATCAGGTAATAAGGATATCCTTAGAGAGTGCAGGAGTTTGCAGTTCGGCATTAACAAACTCAGTTCCGGACGTTTGATTGGATCCCACGAGATAGCGACGTTTAAGTCTCGAAGGATCCCCTATCGTATGGGATTAGTCTCAAGACTAGTTGCCAGATTAGTTGAACAACTAATTAATTAGATTTCACGTGGAATTTCATGAGGTACCTATTAGTATTGCGTAATTCAGTAGTTTGTTGGTTAATTTTATTTTAAGTTCGAAATCATAAAAGTTAAGAAATTCATCCATTTATAGTTTAAGAGAGGTAGGGCACCATACTAGCGAGCAGGCCGACTGGGGAAGGACCTCCATCTTACCGAAGACCACAGCCAAATAACTACATACAGTGGTGTAGTTGTGTTTCTGTGTATGAGTAAAGATATCCAGCGCTCATTTAGGGATGCGTTTTCGAAAGAAACGTATTCCTATCCCAGGGTTATTCCTATCATAAAGCCCTGGTGCAAAAAAATGAGTTGGCAACACGCAAGTGATACCCCGGGTATTGCAAGCGTCCATAGGCTACGGTAACTGCTTAACATCAGGTGGGCGGTATGCTTGTTTGACACCTAAGTAGTATAAAAAAAATATTGTCCCTGGAATAGGAAGACTGTTCTTTTAAAAAATATCTCTAATCTAAAAAAGTATCTTTAAAAAGATATTGCAATAAAAAGTAACCTATGTATTTGGTCAGGATAATATTAAACTCCATGGCATTGTTTTAAGGATCCACGTAGCCATTTAGTTGTGAAAACGCAACAGATGGAGAGACATGCAGAGTTATTACTATTTGTAGTGATTAAGCAATTTGCCTAGCTGTTAGATGTGATTAAATAATTATAAACGCGAAAGTTTGTAAGTATGGATGGATGGATGAATATGTGGATGGATGGATGTTTGTTATTTTTTCACGTAAAAACTACTGAACGGATCTGGATGAAATTTGGCACATAGATAGATTATGGTCTGGAATAACACATAGGCTACTTTTTATTTTTATGGCGATAACTGACATCCACGCGGGCGGAGCCTTAGGCAACAGCTAGTTATAAATATTTATACCATTGGTACCAATTATTTAGTGGCAATGGGCAGGGCACATAGCTCGCAGAACCGATGACCGTTTTGCTAGAAAGGAGTGGCGACCACGAACTGGAAGACGCAGCGTGGGTAGGCCTCGAACAAGGTGGACCGACGACCTGTTAAAGGTCGCGGGCAACTGATGGACAAGGTCAGCTCAGGACCGAATGATGTGGAAAACCTTGAGGGAGGCCTATGTCCAGCAGTGGACGTCTTATGGCACGTCATTGGTGAAAAATATTGGATAGTAGGTATTGTTAAATAATTTTTCATTGTATTGTTACTTTCTGTTAAAGAAAACTGTCATTTAAGGCGTAGCGTGGATTTGAATACGACAGAGATTCAAGATGATTGAAGGTAATCTGACTGCCTTGGTGGTCCAGTGGCCGCAGTATGCGCCTGCTGTGCACGAGGTTGTGAGTTCGATTCCCACACTGAACATAACTTTGTGTGACCCAAAAAGTGTTGTTCTGAGTCTGGGTGTAATTTGTGTCCGTTAATTGTGTGTTTGTAAACTCCCCCGTGACACAGAGCTTGTTCTCTGTTGTGCAGGAGTTGTCTTTAAAAAAAAAAGATTCTTTAAATATTTATTTTAACGATATTACATTTATTTCATAAAATAAATTACAGTCTGATTCACAAGATATCTTAATAATATAGGTATAAGATAGTAGTAATAAGCAGCCGAACTTCATAATACACCTAACTAAGCAGTCAAGGTCAAATTAGGGTCTTTATAATTCGTGTTTGACTTTCACATAACTTTGCTACAGCCACATTATGAAATCTATACGTGTATATTCCAATAAGCATTATTTTATATGCAATAAAGGTCAAAGTTGCTTGTCCCGTCTGCGTCCTAAGTTTGACATTTTATCAATAACGTTCAATAGTAGGTACATATTTTTTTTAGCATTTCCACTTATATAAAAAATAAAAATAGTTGACTGCCTTGTCGGTCTAGTGCTTGTTTAGTGCAAAAACGCAGGCAGTGGGTTCGATTCCTGGGTCGAGCCAAAGCTAGATATTGATTTTTTTTGTCAATAAATTCACAATAGATGCCTGAAGTTTTTAGTACGACTGATCTCTTTTCGGGTTATGGGATAATAGTGTACCTGTGCTTGCACACCACCTTGTGTACTATAATATATTATCTATAGCACAGATGGCTAGCCTCATAATAACTTTTAGTTGTGTTCCTGTGAGAGAGCTAGGTATCCAGAGCTTATTTCTCCTTCCTCCATTTCCTTCTCGTTTCCTCTTCTACCTCCGTCCCTCACCCTTCTCTATCACGGTAGAAAACGGCTTGGTTGTGTTTCCTCAGCATTGTTTCGCAATGCTTAGGTAATTGGTGATGGTAAGCAGTTACCGCAGCCTACGGATAGCCATGTCCATAGGCTACGGTAACTGCTTACCATCAGGTGGGCTATGCTTGATTGTCATCTTAGTAAAACAAAATCGGTTAGACCGACATCATTAAATATGCCGACGCCATTAAAAGGTCAAAAACTGGTCATCACTCAGAAATATTTGTCAAAGAAAATGAATTGAGTAAAAAATGTAAGGTTAGTTGACAAAGTCGTTAGTACATGTCAAGTAAAACATTTATCGTGAAAAGTTTTTAAACAATGTATTTGGAATTTTGGAGACAAATTGTGGTCGTGTTTTTAATTGTTTCGTCGATAAATTATATTTAACAAGACAAATCTTGGCCAATGGCACAAGCCTTGTGTCGCAGCACTTTACTGACAACAACAGCATGCTGACTACACTTGCAGAAAGGCTGGATTGTCATATTATTAGGCACTGTTGTGGGCTACATATTGCACGCAGTGACTAAAGCAACTAGTTTTTAATATTATTTCTAAGTGTTTTTAATTAATTAATTTATTGACAAATTTTACAGTTTATCTATGTAAATGTAATGTGAATATGACTATTATTATTATATTGAATGTACCTATGAGTCTAAGTTACTTGTGAATAAATGATTATTATTATTATTATTTACAAACGTATAACACACAGACATAAACAACTCGAAACAATGATCCACACAAAAGTTTTGTACCATATGGGAATTGAACTCACAAAACATCAAACCCACAGCGCGGTGTAGTAGAGCTATTTTAGTTCTATTTTTATATCGTTTAAATATAGTTTTATATATTAAAATAAGTGAGTTGTGGGCGAAAATTACGACTATGTGGGTACCAAAAAATGTCCAACGGCATCGTGGTAGGCCCAGACTCAGATGGCGGGACGAGCTTGATGCGTACAGAAAAGACTGGTCTATTCTAGCATAAGATCGGGTTGAGTGTAAAAAGGAAAGGGAGGCCTTTGCCCTGCAGTGGGACAGTACAGACTGTAAATAAATAAATAAATATAATATTTAAATAGGATAGCATATTGTTTCAATAGTATAATTAATAAAAAAATATGATTTTATTTATGTAGCAATAATAAAAATCTTTCTTTCCTTCATTATTAACATAACACAAACATAAGTATAATATAAATAAAGCCAAGTCAAACAATTACCTAATATACTCCAATCTTTGATATAACACACCATCTTCATTACTAAGCTTATATTCAAGACATCATCAGCATCTGCTTATCTCGGATATACCTTCAACGTGTGAAAAGCCTCACATTTCAACGTCTTCCTATCTCTTTGAGGCGATAGGCTGTTATAATTACCAATAGCTGCAGGCAGTCTCCTTACATCGTATGGCGTAATTCATAAGCGATAACGTTAGTAAAACTGCTATAAAATTTAAATTTATTACCTCTTAAAGTGAAAGATATGATAGCGCCGGGCTTTATTATAAAACTTAGTATATGTTAAGCTTAGCGATAAAGGAAATATATTAAAGGGAAAAATTATATGCCATGTGTTTGTTAAGAAAATTTATTCTTTGATACGAAATAATTGCTTAAGTGAATAGAAATGAAACACATATAACTAAATGGAACGTTAGTTTTTATACGTAATACTTTTAAATTGTATGTGATGGAAATGTAAGCAACTTTTGTGAGTTCGATCTCAGCCTGCATCCAAGAAAATTTACGTGTACTTATGAATTTTCTTTGAAGAATTAATACGTACGAATTAGATAGGTACATGAGGAAACCCACATGTCTGAAAATAAATATTGAAGACATGGTTGACCCACCAAGCTGCATTGAGTTACAGTGAAACCTTTCATCTGTCATTATTAGAGATCGGATGTATGTATGTATCTTTATTAAGAAAAAGTTTTACATTTAATCTTATATCTAAACACAGCTCCACAAAACTATTTTCACTGTTCGTCTGTGGGAACGATATTCGGATGTATGATACATTTACTTAAAATTAGATGTTAGTTATTTAAGAAAGCACTTCGTTATCGAAAATCCCGGAATAAATCCCGGAATAAACAAGTTTAAATGTAGTGTAGTTCTCCGTGAGATGTAATAAACCCGATTTGACACAAGTAACAGTTACCAGTTACATCGTAATGTTGAAATAAAAATATTTGTATTATTTTTGGGTTTTTATTTACATAACGCCCAAATTCTCTATATTTCCATACATACACATATTGAACGTAACATATTTTTTAGTTAGGCAATCCTATAATTTTATTTTAAAGAAAATATTTTTCGAAGCCGCTCCTATTATTATGTTAGCCAAAAATTAACTTAAGGCAAATATGTATCCGAATATTTGATCTCTAGTCAATAGAGAAGAAGACATTGATGCCCAGTTGTCATTTAAGAAAATATTTTTTTATTCTATAAACAGCTATCGCCTTTAACTTGGACTACATGACAAGTTTGCTCGTCCCACAAAGGCCCAGTTTATACTCCGCTATCTTACAGGAGCTACGAGTATTTTTAACGGCATGCTTGCCTTATCTTAATAACTCTGTTTAGCTTGGGACTTATAATTGAGTCTTTTGTCGTTGAAGTGTACGAATAAAGGAATTGTGTTTATAAAGGTAATATTAGTGGCATTGCCAATATATTTGGCTTTCTAAAAAAAGAGAAGTAGGTATTTAACTAAACCTTTTTGTGTTGTATTGACATTGTGACAAATGTTTTTTTATTCCATCTCAAACAAAAGACGTCAACTGCTGGACATAAGCCTCTCCAAAAGACTTCCAAAGCCGTCAGTCCTTTATTTTAAAAGTGGGAGATGCATTTGTGGCGTAATTTAGGCACCGTCACTAAAAGCAGTCAATCCTGCTTTTCTTGCAGTTGGGGGCAACTGATGGTCAACCGTCTTCTTTTACTAACAAGCTAAAATTCAATCATGTACAGTCATAAGCGTAGAATACAATTCAAGCAAGCAAACCCGTCTAATAATCCTATTAGACGGGTTTGCTTCAAAAATCCTATCCCGTAATATACGAGTATAGGTACATATTACGGGATAGGATTTTTATCATACAGATGACTACACCCACATAACTACAAACCTTGGAGACCTGTACTCACATACAGATCTTCAGTGCTCATAATTTAGTTAATTATCATCATTATTAGGCGGCAAAATGCGAGTGATGCTAAAATGTTATATACGTCAATAACCTAAGGTAATTGCTTACCATCAGGTATACCTAAGTGGTATAAAAAACATAATAAACACATCTCCAACAAAGTCTTTGTAAGTATATTTTTCAATCAAATACTTCAAAAGAATATTTATGGTGCCATTAGTCAAGAGACTTCATTAATTCCGCACTGGTTTACGATCATCCGTACACTCAGCATTTCCTCGACGAGGTCGGAGGGCCAATAAATATGACAGACCGGGAAATTGGACAGAATTTCTGCTTATTCGGCATCCGTTCGGGGAGCGTGTGTAGTTATTGGGAACCGACTGTACCTATTACCCGCAACGTACAAACGGACAAGTTATGAAAGCTTTCTCAGAATTTGAGTATTGAATGTTATTCTGGTAATACACCGATTTTTGTTATAACTTTTCATATATTTTTATGATTAATTTTCAGCTTATATTTCGGTTTTAGAGTTATTATTTTATCATTCTTAGTGTTTAGAGTAATTAATATAATAAGAAGGTATCCAGTCCTATAGACACTAAATTGAAATGAAAAGCGGTGGAAAAGTTCGAACTCTAGGAGCTCAGATGGCACAATTAGTAGTGCGTAGTAGGTTCGAATCCTTCTTCGGGCTCGTCTTTTTCCACCTTACTTTAAATATTTAAGTATATTTGATATATATCTTTTTGGCGTGAGACTACACACATACAAAGAAAAAACATTTATTTATGGCACAAAGTTTTGTGGGAATCGAACCCACGATACTCAGTAAGGTGTTAGTTGAAATTTATCAAGATGTGGAGTGGAAATATATTACAGACTTCTTCTTTTATTTTACAGAATTTATTGTCAATTTTTATCATATAATAGAAAAAAAAAACAATATTTGAAGAAAACACACCTATAGTTAATTGGTTATGTTATATTTAGAATAAGTTTAAATTTTAATTTATAAAAAAATAATAAGACGTCCATTCAAAGAGTACATTGTCATCCGTTTGTATCAACGCGCTCGCCTAGAGAATTAGGTCTTGTTTGCTTCGCACAAATGCTCAAGGTCGTTGGCGATATCACAAGCCTTAAACTAGTCTCAACTCATTCAACTACATAACTCATAGACTATTGTTGATAAATAAAGCCTTCAATACCTTTGAACACAAACTCTTAATGTACTACTACTCTCAAACTAATAAATTACATTAAAATAAAAGCCACCTATCCCTTTACCTCATGCCCAATCAGAATAGAACCGAAATTCCATTAAATTTTGAATAGAACCTCGACATTTCTATTCATTTACGAGGGTATCATAAAACATGTACCAATTTCAACGACAAATTATATTATTGAAGATAAAAGCGTATATTTCATTAGGATCATACTCGTGACATTAAAATAATAAGGTTATGTAAGCCCGCTTACCAGCCTGATTATACACTCTCATTTATGTTTCATAATGGAAATTAATTAAAAAGTAAGTATTTTTCATTTTAAAGTTAACTAGGCGTCGCCCACGACTTCGTCCGCGTGGTAATTTGGAATGTATATTTTTTTCCCGATTTTGCAACATATCTCACCACTGCTCTGCTCCTATTGATCATAGCGTTATGTTATATAGTCTATAGCCTTCTTGGATAATACACTATTTAACAAAAAAAAAATTTTTCTAATCGAACCATCAGTACTTTCTGAGATTAGCGCGTTCAACCAAACAAACAAACTCTTCAGCTTTATAATATTAGTATAGACAAGTATAGATGATTCCTATCTCAGAAGGCATGTAAGGACGTTGGTCTTGGGCCTGATCGCTTTTCAGTCGTATTGCATAGCCGTCCTATCGGGTTATGAAAGTAAAGGAATAGTAAATGTCATCATCATTATCATCACAACCCATAATATACCCAGAGGGTACGTCCTCTGCTGGGCACGGGTCTCCTCTATATACTTGACTATATGGTCTGCGGCTGGTATAGGGTTTTATTTCGAGTTTTCTCTCTCTCTCTCTCTTGCAGTGGGTAATATCTCCATAACTTACTCCCTTAGTCGACTCTTACGACATCCTCGGGATGGAATGGGGTGGCGCCATTAGTATTCTTAATCCGTCACCACACGCACCGCGAATGTACTTATTTCTTTCCTTTACTTTATCAAAGCTCAACTCAACCGGAGACCGAGAAGTTTTGTAAATCCATTTTGCAAAATAAGATAACAATAAAACAAAGAAACAACATTGCAAGTTAAATAAAAGCTTATAAAACTAGACTTTCTTCTACAAACGTTGATCTATCAATAACTAGTAGCAAACAGAGAGCATCTGCATAAAATTTAAAATCCATCACCAACGCTTTCCCAATCAATGCATAGCCATGTTAACAAAAAGACGGAATTTGAAGTGCCATCAAAAATTCGTCCCATAACCGCGCCGTTAATATAGGTAGCAAGCAAAGGGCTTTGTTCACGAATTCACGCTGTGTGTCGGTAGTCGGTATGCGTATAATGTAGTAGTGCCATCCGTCCTTTGGGAACGACGATAAATATGTATGTATCGGGATACAGACCGTAGAGCCACCTGGGAGTCACATAATTGCATTTCAGTCCCAAATTATACATATCTATACTAATATTATAAAGCTGAAGAGTTTGTTTGTTTGTTTGGTTGAACGCGCTCAGAAAGTACTGATTCGATTGGAAAAAATCTTTTTTTGTTGAATAGTGCATTTATCCAGGAAGGCTATAGGCTATATAACATTACGCTAAGATCAATAGGAGCGGAGCAGTAGTGAGATATGTTGCAAAATCGGGGAAAATATTTCAAATTACGCGGACGAAGTCGCGGGCGACCCCTAGTTATTCTATATTATCTGATTGAATATGTTTGTATGATAACAAATATAGTTTATTATAATAATAATATATTAATTAATTAATTTATTACACATAATGGTACAATGGCGGACTTAATGCCAAAGGCATTCTTTACCAGTCAACCTTTGGGTGATGCAGAGACAAAACTAGGTAGGCTAATATAATAGCAATTCATATAATTTAGTTAGTATTAACTATTACCTATTAGTTAGTATATTAACTATGTATGTTATTTATTTATGTATTGTATCGTGTTATATATATCATGTATATATTATTTTTATTATGTATATCTATTTAGTATCACAATTATTAAGTATTGTTATTGTTTTATTTTAATTTCTACGTTTCTTTTAAATGCACCTACCAAGTTTTCTCTCTGCATCACCCAAAGGTTGACTGGTAGAGAATGCCTTTGGCATTAAGTCCGCCTTGTACACATTATTTTGTGCTAAAGTTTTAAATAAATAAATAATTATGTTCCACTGCTGGACATTGATCTCTTTTGCTGAATCAAGAGAGAGAGGGAGAGAGAAGAATTCGCTAGTCTAATGTAAGTTTGTGAATCAGATATGTCTTTAGAATTTTTTCTGATACATTTGGGATCTCTCGCGATGTTTTTGATCGTTAGCAAATTTCATTGGTACTTATAAATTACTCAAAGTGAAATTTAAAATCCGGGTTCAAAGTCACACCTCATGCATACAATACTTTACCATTCGGCTACCACCGCTTACAAATAAATTATATTTTTGATAAAAATGTGAAATACATTTTTCAATGGTCTAACATTCACGTCACAAAAACAAAATGCCAAAGCTAGGCTAAGCCCAAACAGAATAAAAAATACAATCCTTTCTTTGTGACAGCCATTTTGTAATGATAAATTCGTATCACGAATGGACTAAAAGCCTTTTCAAGAGAAAAAAATATTTTGTCAAAACAACTGGCTTTTAACAATATTAAAAATAAAATATGAAAGGCACATTTAAAAAAAAAGATACGTTCAAATATTGTTACGTACATTTTTTATACTACCAAGGTGGCTAAAATAAAACTTTTGAACGCTTGCAATACCTTATATTGCGGCGGCTACCCGCAAGTAATAGGTTTATTTTATTTGTTTTTACAAAAACCCGGGTTTTTTTTTATACTACCAAGGTGGCAAACAAGCATACGGCCCGCCGTTACCATAAGCCTATGGACGTTTGCAACACCAGGGCTGTCACTCACGCGTTGCTGACCTTTTAAAAACCTTATAACTCCTTTCTTGAAGAACGCCATGCTATAGTCTCCTTTGGAAACCTCGGCAGGGAGGTCGGCTCGGAAGGAATATTGTTTTTTAAATAATGAGGATATACACCTGTTTTGTAAAAACAGTGACATTCATACACTAAACACAAGGAACAAACATAAACTAGTTGGTACGTATCACCGTCTTCATAAAGTCCACAATTCATTTGCGGGACTCGGGGTACGTTTCTATAACAAACTACCTCTTGAAGTTATGAACCTACCCTTACACAAATTCAAACTAGAAGTAAAAAATCATCTTTTAAGCAAGGGTTATTACACTATTAATGACTTTTTAAATGATAAAAAGTCATGGGGTTAGTTGCTAATTTTGATGCTGAATTATATAAGAATAATAACTACATTTCAAATTTGTCAGGAGACGTTTTGTGATCATTATTGGCTTTCTATTGAGTTTATTTTTTCTTATTATGTCCTGGATTGTCATGCTCACTGAAATGCCATTGCTTGTGGTGTCGTATTGGCCGGGTCAGTTCCTTCCCTCTAATATGGCGAAGGAAATGATGGCTGGTCTGTGCGTCATGCTCGTGAACGGGTGCTACTTGGGGTGGCTGGTCAATCTTGGCATGATTTATTTTTAAATATTAAAGATATAGTTTCTAGATATTTACTAAGATTGCAATGTGATCTCGACACGTTTCTATCTTATACTTACAAAAAGAAACGATCCCTCATTACCATACAGTGGAAAGCTAAATTCATTTTTTTTTTTTTCAATATTGTTTACCCATTAATTAAATACTTATCTAAATTTCTCATATGGTATATTGGTTTCCGTTCCTTTTTGTTACCACTATTGTAACTCATACCAAATTGTAAATGTTATACTCTGGCGATTAAAAAGAGTGGCCCGAGTTTCTTGCCAATTCTTCTCGAGGCCCAACCCTAGTCAGCGAATTGGCCTTAGGAAAAAAGTATGCTGGCATTTGTTTTAATGACGTTCATAAGTATCATGGATTTGATCTAAATGAATAAATGAGTTTGACTTTGACTTTGACTTTGAGGAACTTTTGTTTAAAGATATTTACTAAAAATGTGAAAAATATAAGTAGTCTCTATTAGTCTTTATTTAATTAGCAATTAAAACAAATACAACATATTAAACTTCTTAACGTCTCGGTGTGGTGACGGGTTAAAAACGTAAGAGTTGACTAAGGGAAGGCAGACAATATCTACTGCAAGAGAGGGAAACCTCGAAACAGAACCCTATATCAACCCGTCTTGTCAGCGTGGTATAGTGGGCTAATTTCCCTCCTATATATGGAGGAGACCCGTGCCTAGCAGTGGGACGTTTATGGGTTGACATAATGATGATGAAACTTTTTAATTGCCTATAATAAAAATTAACCTAAAAACTTAAATCAAGGTAGTCTAGTAGTTCTTTAGTTATGTTAGTAGAAGAGAAAAACTTAAAAAGGAATATTAGAAATTAAACTTGAGAAACTCTAAAACCACGTTCACGTATCAAAATTAAAACACAAGACGCATCTACAGCTATTGTGTGAGCGACAAATGGTTTTAATAAAAGTAAAGGAGGGCTCTCTAAGCAACCCCATGCCCCTTCGTTTCAATTATATTCGTCAGACCACGCACCCAATAATAATATTATTTTTGTATTTTTTTTCAATTTTTGTTCATTGTTTTCTAAGTTTTTTCATTTAAAAAGAAGGCAATCATTTTGGTTATTACTAGCATAACAAAAAAGGGGAAAATTAAATTACCAGTAAACATTTCGATTTTAAAATCTACGATAACATTTTAATTAATAAACGCAAAAGTTTGTAAGAATTTTTAGATGTTTCTTACTACTGGACGGATTTCAATGGTAGAGTTATAACTTAAACTGGAATAGGACAATTACTATATTATTTTAAAATATGACATCTACACGGGTTATGCCGCAGCCAAAGCTATATATAACTACTACTTAATACTATTGGCCTAAATTAAGAAATCATAATAATATTTGTAGGTATTCATCTGCAATATTTCGCATTGATATAGTTATTTGTTAGTTCAATCCCGCCGCAGTATGAGATATTAAATTATGTTTCAATATTAATATTTCAAATAAAGCAACTATCTTGGAATTATGGAGAAACTTTTGAGCTTGACTTAGAAAATATCACTTAATAATATTTAATGAAGATCAAATAAAGTGGGTACAATATTCTTTGGACCTTTAAAAGCGTCGGGACAAAATACCCTCGAGTTGCTCGGGCTTTTCATTTCAAAACTTTAAAATATTACTTTATTTTTGAAAGGTTACGTTTGAAACTGAGAAAGATGTCATGTGGGACAAGTCACTTTGAGTTATTACTTAGCTTTGGAAATATTTATGTATTCTCTAACAAAATCTGCTCCAAATAAATTTCTAACAAATTATGTTCAAAACTTTGGTTTTAACAATACAGTAACGACACTGTAACAGTAGCAAACTACAAAACCGCTTATCCAAACCATTGTAGATTGATTAATATGCATTTTTTTTTAGATTAACAGCAATATGTAAATTGAAGCAGACTTTAACACCATACTTTTTTTTTCTCGCAGGACCAGTTTGACCACTAAGTACTACCTACATTTTTTATCAATAAAGTAAGTATCGTGTTTCGACTGCATCAGCTTGCATGCTATCATACTTGTATTTTACAAAAGATTGTAACTATCTGGTGATTAAAAAGAGTGGCCTGAGTTTCTTGCTAGTTCTTCTCAAGGCTTCACGTCAGCGAAATAGCTATAGGAAAATTTATTATCCTATATATTATTAGCGTATTCATAATTTATGACCTTCATTAATGTTACTTTGTAACCTAAATGAATAAATGAATTTTGAAATTGTAGAAGAAGAAATCTCTAGATCTAAGAGTATGTTATACAAAAGATGGAAGTTTTATTGGGCAGACGAAATTAAGCAAAGCAGCTACTGTATTACTGAGAAGAGCAAAGCTCTTTGTGATAAAAAGGCATAAAATACGATTGTACCTTCTACACCTACTAATTTGCCTGTATCATACAACTTAAATAAACACTGTCACACATTTGAATATACATATTTTTTCAAAGTATCCTAAAGATAGAAGTTAAGAAACGTCAAAAAGTCCAAAATGGAATTACTTAGTAGCTACTTTAAAAACCCTCAAAGCCAATTAAAACAAAACACAATTTTCATTTCATTACTTTTTCTAAATTCCAAGTCAAACAAGTACTTACATAAGCAATAAGAAACGTTAATTGCGCTCCCCACCGGCCACTGGGACAAAACCTTAAGTTAACGAACCACCTCTGTATTCTTTGAAGTTGTTACCAGCAGGGGTTTATACAGGGCAAATTTCACTTAATGTAACCAATTAAATGCCCCAAAAACCTCTCCCTACCAATTCTATTATGTGTTCCGCAACTTGAGTAGTAGAGAAAAAAAATCCGCAAAATAATTTCATACAGTAATTGTTATTACGAAGTGGTCCCATTTTCACCTTCAGAGAAATGTACGTACAATTTTTTTGTTTCGTCGAATTTTGCTTACGCTCGAAACGGTCAAAAGTACACGTTCTCGTAGCCACAAAAAATAATGGTCCACTGTTTCCTTTGTGCAACTGTCGGTTGCGTCAAAATGAATAAAGCGAGAAAAGAATGAAGATCGAAGTCCGTAACGCTATTTTTCTCTTTGTTCCATAAATAACATAAGAATATAGATGACACCATTTCTGCCAACTCATTTAAACAATTTCTGTTACAATACCACGATCAGGAAATACTTTCAATGATTTATTGCTTAGTCACTTTTATTTAAGACGTGAGGTCCAGACGTTCGATTCTATAAGCTTCCCGGTAACGTATTTGAACGCATAATTGGTGTGGGCGGGATAATATAAAGCCTATCAAATCGAATATTCGGGCCGAGTGCTCGTGAATAGGCTGCCCGTCTGATTCTGTTGCTGAAGGTACTATACTACTACTAATAGGTATGTATGTATTCACCGCGCGTGATATTCGAAAATCTGAAGTAAATTTGCCCGTTTGTTTATTATTAGTATCGGTTTTATCTAGAGGCTACATTGATATGGGATTCATAATAACTTTACCAATAAAAACTACTGCCTCAAATTCAAGGCAAAAGTCTTTTTTTATCGACATAGTGGTTTTGGAATTTGGAGTCATTCAAATCATAATAAAAAAAAAGAAATTTTAACCAAATTTCAGCTACGATGGCAAATCTCGACGGGGATTAGCTAACTGCGCGGGAGATACGGCGTAGGACCAACGGCTGCAAGTGATGCTTTTCGAGTCAATACCGCAATTATACACCATCTTCTCAATCGTTGTCACCACAATAGTCCACAGTCTTCCTACTACCTATAATTGCCAGTGATGGAAATTCGTTGTATTATTACATTTTGAATTTGCCAAGAGTAAAAAGAAAAACTAAGGTAAAAAAATTAAAAACTCATGTAGATTATACGAAATAGTTGGAACTGGGAAATATTGTAACTATCTGTAAAATATATTGTTACCTTGTTGACGATGAGAGTATATTCCGTTATCCGGATTACTCAATACTGTAATAATATTATTCTTGTATATTTATAACATTCATCATCATCATCTCAGCCAAAAGATGCCCACTGCTAGACATAGGCCTCCCCCAAGGTTTTCCACAACTCTCGATCCTGAGCCGACCTCGCCCATCTCTCGGTTTATAACAATAATTTACAAAAAATAAAGTTACAATGATGAATATAGTGTTTCTCCAAATAATTTTTGGTATTCGTTTATATTGAAATCGAACACGGTCTGATTTATTATTTGTTTCATTTCATTATTAAATTAAAATTTAACGTTGTTATATTTTATACACCGATGGCCGTTGCAGCAGAAAGGTTCTAGAGTGGCGACCACGAACTGGAAGACGCAGCGTGGGCAGGCCTCCAACAAGGTGGACCGACGACCTGGTAAAGGTCGCGGGCAACCGATGGACAAGGTCAGTTCAGGACCGAATGATGTGGAAGACCTTGGGGGAGGCCTAAGTCCAGCAGTGGACATCTTGTGGCTGAGATGGATATTTTATACAACTACTTTTAAATAAAATAACTATACCTTCAGCGACCATTTTTATTTGTCTGGCAGCAGATATACTTTCATAACATATTATCCCGCTTGTTCCTTAAAGAGATCAGCAGGTTGTATAAATCGGTTAGCAGTTATTTTTTGTCACAGCGGCTAATCTCAGCGTGTGTATAGTGCACAAGTGTGTGCTCAAACATGAGTGCACTCTTCATTCCTTCATTCTCATAGTCCGGTGGGACAGTAATCCGACACGACCGGAGAGAGATCAGGTGTAGGACCAACGGCTTTACGTGCTTTCCGAGGTACGAGAGTTCAAACTCAGCTCTTAAAAGAACAAATAGAAGTTAATGCTAGCTACTATCAATCCTTGCAGATCCAAGTTAGCCACAATCCTGGTTTTTGCAGGCGACAGTCACGTGGCAAGCCTTGCAAATGAAAATAGTAAAAATATTATAAGAAAAAAAAAATGTTAAATTGTTGTGGGCAGTAATGCAGGCACAATATAATATGTTTTATTGTCATAATATCAATAGGCGTTAACTGTCCTACAGAGTTTTAAACTGTAAAAGAAAAACTTAGTCTGCTATAAAATAAGGTACCTACTTCGCCAGAACCCCTGCTTTGCCCTGATAGTTAACGAGTCGATATATATTTACATTTGCTCTCGACGAATCTAGTAGGCGTGACTAAGGGGCTGGTTCGCAATCGGCGACGGCTTAAAATCTATTTACGTTATATTAGTTGACTTGTTTGATCTTCCATGTTAAATCAGAGATGGAAAGGGAAGCAAAACATTCAATCACGTGCCAGTAACAAATTTAAAACAGTAACATTTGCTTTGCCTTTTACATTTGAAACAACGCAGATATTTTGATCGCACCCCTGGGATCCCAATATTTGAAATAAGAAATATTCTCACGTACACTTTAAGTTAGGGAAATACTAAATAAAACAGGCGCAAAAATTTCCCTTAAACAAATAAAAATGTAAAAATTGAACTGAATTTTATTTTGGTGTATTTTTACGGAACGTCGAAATCCACTTTTATTTTTTACAACCGGGAACTGTGTTTGCAATTGTTTTTTTTTCTTCTAAAAGCTTCCTTTAACATAATTCTATAATCGACATTAATTTGATAAAGGACATGAGAGTACTCTCATGTCTTTTAAAAGGTCGTAACCAGTTAGGTCAGCGTCTGTGTCGCTTTTATACGATTATGTAGGTACTCTTTAAAAATAGTACTTCCGCTCGCACACGCTCCATAAATCCGTTCAATTAATAGCCTTTGATTCGTCCTTTTCACGTGATCAAACGGCACCTAAACCAATTCTGTTTATTTCATCTTTACGAAGACTGAAGCTCGTCAATAGAGTCGACTCGATCACAACCATATAAAAGTTTGAGGATTATTATCATCGTCATCTCAACCCATAAATGTCCGACTGCTGGGCACGGGTCTACTCCATACACTTGGAGGGATATTAGCCTACTGTACCACGCTTTGAGTATACTGTAACAAATAATCAAGATTGTATCTAAGCCTAAAATTCTCCATTTACAAATGATATATCATCCATATAGTTATTTTTGTAGGCTTTTCAGTTTCACTTGAAACCCTGAACAAATTTCTTTCTCATCTAAGATGAAGTCCCAACGGGCTTTAAATTATGTAAAATCCACATCATTCATACATTTCTGAGCTCGCGCACGTTTAACATATCAATATTTAATAAAAAGCAATACACTTAAGTGCTACCAAAGGTTACCATAGCGTTGAAAAGTTTATACGTATTCACACGGTTGAATCCTTTGATGTTCTTATCTTTGTTACAAAGCTCGTAATATCGTTGAAGGATATAGCCTCTTTATGAAATACGTGTACAAAATGTATTCAGAATTTAAAATAATATAGAATAAAGTTTGCTTGATAGAAATAATTTTAAAGTCAAAGACTTCAATATCAATGAAGCTTTTGAGTGACTTAGGAGCTCTTTAATGTTATTCAATCAGGTCCGTAGAAATCGGTCCGATTTTATTAAAATATTATTGTATGAAATTTATAAATGATATTTTTTTGTAAATGGTACAAGTGAAATTTTAAAAAGTAAAATTTGATTTTTCTTTTGATAATTTATTATAATATATTATATTATACTTGGATTGAGATAAACTAAAGATTTTTCAACAAAGGATTATAATATTTGTAGATAAAGTATTCTTTAGATATAAAAACATATACGTGTAATTGCGTCAAAATATTTTTTTCTTTTACTTCGAGAGTAAGTAACACAAGAAACTGAATTCTTTATAACAGCACGTTCAAGTAAGCCAAAAGTAACATTTAACCTTTCCTAAACTCAATTCCAGTTCAATGTCATTATTTGTCTTGAAAATTGCCTTTTTCTCAATTATTTTTAGGTCAGCACTTTCCAAACACAATAAAGCCGATTCGTGAGATCTTATCTTTTGTTATTGACGCTTAAATAAATATTTGGATTTTCGATTATTTGATAGATGTATAAAGTTTATGATTTGAAAATGTGATTGATTAGAGTTTAAAAGGCAAGACTTAAAAATAACGAGAATTATTGATAAATTTTACTAAATCCAAACTGGTCAAATGTTGCATTCATTTTAAAAACAACTAAAGGTATTGAAATGTTTTCTTAAGCACGTTGGCATTGGTCCCCAGGGATAGGTAAGTGTATTGTGTTTATAACACTTTTGACTGTTTTCTCTTGTCTTTGCTTTCAATATTACTGCCACCAAATAGCAGTAATATTATTGCTGACAATTATACTTTTTTTTTACAACTTGGCTGCGTGAGCAATTATTGTTGACAATAATAATTGCTCACGCAGCCAAGTCACTTACGGTCCGGATCGTTCACAAATATAAAGCCACCTATCAAGCTATTAATAGCTGTGTCAGTGTCTCTCTAAAGAATCGAATCAGGAACAAAGTGATTAGACAGATAACTGGGCAGATAATGATAATTAGTACATTACTATAAAAAAAAAATCAACATTCACTTAACCAGAAAGTAGCATAATTTGTTTGAACATCCGTAAACGGCATCCTAAGCAATTACTAACTTCATATCTATTTTGGCGTACTGCCCGCTACGTATGTAATGGTACACTGCCGGACGAGAAAATGTATGCATTTTGACTTTATACTCGCTCATTAATATTTGAGAGATAATAGCCTAATAAAGTCACCCGAAATGTAGTTTGCTTTAGTTAATAATTAGCTTAACAAGTTTGGGGTAAAAGCTGCATTAAAATTACGCTAGTGCTTTTTGGCGACACTGCTAATGTAATTATAAAAAGTTGTATTATCTTGCATAGAAATATACCTATTTAATTGTTTTTTTAAGTTTTTTACTGAAATTATGCTTTTTTTTGTTTTACCACAAGTTGTTTGATAGCACTTTGTTCAGTTTTCAAGAGATTTCGAAAATTTGAAAAGAGTTAAAATTCATGATTCTGAATTTGAAATACCAAAATTGCAATATTTTTCAACTGATTCATTTATATTACTTTTCATATAAATATAAAGAAATTCAAAGCAATACAGACAGACACTTGACTATCTAACTTTTCTAATACAATATTGTATTGGTTTTAGCGAGATTGTTTTATAAAATAAAAGTTTTCTCAAATCGAATACGAACTGCTTCTGCTGACGCGACACTAGAAGCATTTCAAATGAAATGAAATATTTTCAAACGGTATACATTTGAATGGCCAACAGTGTATTTGAAGCGAGGAGTAATATGTTAAAGTAGGGTAATATCAGTAAATATGTCGGATCGTGTATGGCTGCATACAATTTAATAACGTTATGAAAGTAAAATTGAACTTACTGAAGCTCCTGCGAAAAGAAGTGGGAAACTCGCTGAAATCTTACCTGAAATTTTAATAAATTGGTATTTAGTACTGTAGTTACTCGTAGATAGAAGGTAGTTTGGAACCTTAGAGAAATAAGATGTTGTTTTATAGAAATTAATAATGCACTTTTGAAACAAAAATTATTCAACCTAGTTCCTTTATCTAAAATCTTAATTCCAGAAGTTCCAATTATAGACTGGTAACTAATAAAGCAGTGTTCAAACTATAAAAAAATGTATGGCAGTTCTAATTAAGATTATGCTAAAGATTCAAGAAGCTATCTTTGGACCTTCACTTTTGAATTATACCAAATTTAAGTCCTCATTTTCTTTAAGTATCTATCTAAACAGCCCAATGAGTATATTGGGCTGATTAGCTACTGCTGCTATCGTTGTTAACATATTCCCTCTATGTGTTTTATTATGTTAGTGGAGAACTATTTACTTTAGACCTTGTAGAGAATATCATTGTCTGCATTAATACCTACAAAGTTTTCATTCAAACGAGCTTGATTCAGTTTAATAACGTTTACGTTGGTAATGGCTTAAATAATGCATGCGCAATCATCAAACTGGTAAATTGGTTCGAATATTTCATCGTAATCAAATTTCGATTCTATTGCTATTGATGTAAAGCTCAGTATATTCAGTTCAATATTTGAGTGATATTAGTCATCAGTATTTGAGTGCTTTTGATGGTTTTTAGCTTAAACAATCAATAACACTAAAATAATAGATCTATTTCATATTTATTATTATTGAGTATTGAATCTATCATGTGCAAATTGACATGGTTTGTTTAAAGTTCATAATTATAAGAAAAAATCTAGGCTTGCGTACTCAAATATTATGCTCGTTTAATTTTGCAAGGTCAGAATTTGCCTTTAATAGTTCCATCAGACAATAACTAGACTAACTTTTGCTTAATATCGTCTCATAAACATTAAAATTCTGTCTATAGGATCGCAAATATTGAGAAAATCGCTCAAAAGATTTTCTTCGGTCTACGAACATTGATACACTTATATCGACAAATATTTACCTATGTTTTTAAAACAACACTCCTTAAAATATTGGTTTCCTCGATAAAGTTCTAGTTCCAAACACCTCGAGCTATATCAGCTTAGCCTTGTCAATAAAGATTTGTTCATCGAGTGAAAAATTTAAATTCACCCTCGATATTGCTCCAGCTTTGGAGAGAATACACAAAAAAGAATATCCGGATTTCATTGAACGTTAACAAACTTATATTTTGCAGTTCGAAAGTTCATTTCCAGCCTTATCTTCTTTACCGGTGTGTCTTTCCGAAGTATAAATAAAGTTTGTCCAACAAAGCCAAATTACGCTTTGTCTTTTAGTAATAAGGCCGAAGAAATTCAAAACACGTTGTTTTCGACGCAAATGTAAGTTTATAAATCTGCATCGTAATGGATTTTCTATATTTGCATTGCTATTATCGGTTGCTTTCTGTTTAACATAAAAGTGATTAAGTCACTTGTGTTGGACAAAATTAAACACTGGTTTAGTTATACATACATATCATCACGCCTGTGTCCCAGTGGGGTAGGCAGTGACTATGGTACACCAATTGCTTCGATCCAAACATACTTCTTTCGCCTCTCCTCTACATTCATCAACCTCTTCATGCATCAACTTTGACTCTGGGTACTTTTAATTTGGCTCTTTTTTAGCAAATCCCCTTCTTGGCCACTCCTAGGGTGGCCCCTACAGACATCTCCATTCATTCTTGCACCTCCTCTTACCTCTTTTGTTATTCTTCTTTCATCCATCCTTTCTAAATGTCCAAACCATCAATCCACATCGTTCTCTTATGTCACAGTGTTTTACTCTATCTAGCATTTTGACTTCACACATATTCCTCAAACCTCTCATTTCCACTGCATTATTCTTGCTTTCATGCTTCTTCTGCCATACCCATGATTCACAACCATAAATCAATGTTGGCGTCAATACTCCCTGAATATTGGCAAGACGAGCTTTGCTCGATATGTTTTTTCTTGCCTGGATCGAGTTAAGAGCATCATTTATTTGGTTTCCAACTCTCACTCTTCTTTCAATATCTCCTTGGTTTAGTTATAGTCCAGTATTAAGACAAGTAGGGAACATACAAGCAAGCCAGCTCAACTAGAGAAGAAGCTTCACCCAGTAGTGCAGTTGTAATTCTGTGCGAGAATGTAGGTTTACAAAGCTCAATTATTCACCTTCACCCGGTTAATATAGACGTCAGGTTGGCTGGGCTGCATTTGCTAATACATAGTCGCCTCTACAAAGCTTTTCTTTCTGTTTAATAGCATCATCACTGCTACTCACTTTAATTTAATACAGATTCATCACACACATTCATAAATATAATTAGTGCCAACTCATTACCTCACCAACCAATTACTGTTACTATTTTCATTCGAATAAAACACAAAAACATTACCTATTGCATTAACATCCAATTAAAATACTTATAAATCTGCCAGCCTTTACAACATTTTATGGACGTATAATTACCTACGATTTTTGGTGGCAGGGAAATTAGCTAATAAATTTTCACCTTAGAGGTTACTAGGGGTTGTAAGGTTGGGTTACGGGTGGTTTTAATAAGCACACCTGCCATCTTTGGGTAGAATGCATAATTCATAATACAGTGAACATATATTATCGCCGTTCATTGTAGAGGCGATAATCTTAAGGAGAACTTTGATGTCAGAATTTTGATATTTGGAAATTAAATTGAAGAATAAATGATTTCTTATTTAAAGAATCACAAGTGAAAAGCTTATAATTTTACTACAATGTCCACCTATAATAAAAAACAATATAATTTCACAGCTGGGCACGGATTATATTATTATAACTGAATCTATACTAAAGCTACAAAAAAGCGTAGTTCAAAAAATATTTTTAAATCCTAGGGAGTTTAATAATAAATGCAACACGGAACATAATTCAAATTTAACGTGGGTGAAACTGCAAAACTGTTTGTTCATTACTTTATCTATGGAATATTGATATTAACTAGTTTACATTCCAAATATTAAAGACTAAAATCTAAAACATCCATCCTCAACAATATATTTTTAGATAATCTATATAACTCTGAAAAAACCTTATACTTAAGTATTCTGCAGAAGCCTACTAAGTCGATCCTGATTAAATTCTGCTGAGCATCACTCCCTTCAAAGTTGGCGAAGGAAAAAAGTTTATGCGTAATTATATTTACGAGTTACACATCCTTCCTGATTGGTCTATAGAAATGTGGTGGAAATTTATTATGATTTGTCAGGAATGATAGTAGTTTTAGTTTGGAGTTTGAGGGGTTTGGATGTCAAAAGTTAAGTTGATTTTGCTCATGCGAGGACTTAGGTGTTAGATATATACCCAAGTTTCTACCACATACATATAAATAGTGTTCTCTTGACCAGTCTCGATCTCTTCATCTAATCTCAAAGGACCATAATTAGTTAACTGCACGAAAAATACTATAGTACTCAAAAACAGTTCTGTGCTCTTACTTTATGTAAATCTGACAGTACGCACAATCAGATAAATTAGGTGCAGGACCTACGGTCCATGTTTTTTGCATTATTGACTACAAGTCTTGAAATGTGCAGCAAATGCTGAATAATTAGGTCTAAATATGCATCGAACTTCGAAGAATTAAGAAATTAATTAAATATCTTATAGAACTTTACCTACCTTGTCGAGAAAAAAGCCATGATACCATGTTATAACGATAAAAGATCGTTTAAGTGATTGGAATTAAATGTATGTTTTAATACTGAAAATAACATTAACTGTGTAATACAATACCCAATATAGACTTTTAGGAAATAAAAGTAAAAGAATAGGAGATACAAACACTTCATTGAAGCCAACAACAATGAACAACACATGAACACTACTAATAAGTGTTAAATCGATTACAAGAAACTGGACAAAAAGAAGCTCAGCTTTATTGAGCTGACGAAGATTTTCCTCTCTCAACTGTTTCAAACGAAAAACATTTAGAAAAAGGTGTTCACCTACAAAGACATTTGGAGTTTACGATTCTAGACCGGCACAAGGAAAACGATAAAAACGTTGAAAGGAAAAAAAATGACGCCTATGAGAACGAACTTCGGATGTAAATTTGGATATTGTGAGATGTTAATATTAACGTGTGAATGAATAGAAAAATCTCCGAGGCACTGATAAAGATAAATAAAACATCAGGATTTCTACAATTAAAATAAAACCTTTGACTTAGCTAAGAATAAGAACTTACAAGTTTCTGATCCCAGGCTAACTCATAATACGAAACTGATGTTACAAAATGTAGGGCCTGATGGTAATTGCTTATCTTCAGGCGGGTTTGTACGCGGGGTATTCACCGTATCATTGTTTATCTTTTTCTTTAGTCTAAATTCTACTACTAAGTACTACTGTTATAGCTAAGGTGATTTCTAAATAAATACTATAAATAAATATCTACGGATTTCCTTTTTCATTTCGACAACAAATACTAACAATTTATATAACAGATGGCAGTTTGAGCGACAAAGAGGGACGGGCTTTACACGTTATATAGCTCCGTCCCTCTTTTTTGCTCGAACTACTGACGTTTTAACACGTCATGGTATAACATCCCTGAATAACACAAAATTCTACTACCGTCTGTCAAATTTCGAGTAATTGCCTCAAATATGAAATAAGAGATATGACGGTTTCTTCTGCCATATTAGTAAAATCATGATAAGGTAAAAATTGATGGAAGCATGACAAATTAACATCGAGATTTTACTTTAATTTTGAATGAAGATAAATTTAAATCAATTTTAATTACGAATTTCGATTAAGTAAGTTTGATCGCCTCATTTAGATAACAATGGCCTCTGGTCCCAATAGAATCATTATTGTTAATGAATCATTCAATATTCAATAAATTAAAATGATTAATTGCTTTTACAATCTAATCTAGTTCGACAACTAAAATTTGTTAATTGGAAAGTTGGAATTCTATAGAGATAGATCGAGTTTTAATAATACGGTTTACATATAAAACTTTAAATAAAGGTTATTTTAAGTTTATCGTGTTCCCTATAAATTATTATTTACAAAAACTATAAAGTTTGTAATATTAGCTTTGTTAAGCTTAACCTACTTATTTTAGTGGGTTACGCAAAATCAAGTTCTATTAACAAAGGGACACCATTTTATCAAAGTATATAATTTTCATCGAAATCAGAATCATCAACGTTAACTTCTACTTTAGCATTGAGATAAAAAAGTTTAATCATAAAACTGTGACAAATTACGGGCGTTAGAATTGTGGAATACGTGAATTGTTTCACAAAATCTTCTAATTAATTCATGAAAATTATTTTTTTGTTCTCACATTTTGCCGAAAGTCCCAATCCACAGCTTACAAAGAAATCAGAATAAGCCTCAACGTGTCTTACAACTTTTAGAAAAAAGATTCAAATTACGAGCCTTAGAATACATTTTCTTAGAAAATAATTTACATACATAAGCTGCAAAAAACGAAAACGTTGGTGACGAAAATATAATGAATTGTGTTTTAAGTAACCAAGATTGTTTGCTACTATATTTTTCGTTGAACCGATCAGAGGAATTGTTTGCAGAGAACGACGGTCAATTAGTAAAGTAAATAACGTGGGCAAACGGGTTTAGGCGCCTTAAGTGGTTGCCAAAACCGTAATTTAACAGAGAAAAATTAAACAGGAATAGGTACTTAAATTAAAATATTAAAATTAAATAGGTATTTTTTTGTACACAGCATGCAACCTTAAAAGATTGCATGCTGTGTGTATAAAAAGCCAACTAACTAACAAAATAGGAACTTGTGCGCAATTAAACCCTACTCAACAACTCAGACACAATAGGTTGAAAGCGCACTTTTTACCGAATTCGTACAAGAATATACTTCATTTTTCTTTTATTTATATTTAAGACCGAAAGCTGTGAAAATTCTATGTTCAGTAGTAGATGTACGTAATTAGCTGAGATGATAACGATGATGAAGTGAAGTAGAAGTGACAGATATATGACTTAACTTACATTCAATTACTTGCCACCTTTGTAATAAAACTGCGATCTACATATTTAGTTGCCCCAATGTTTAAACGTTAGTACACACAAGGTATTTCATAGTATCGATTTGGGTCTCAAACACTTTAAGCTACCAAAATATATTTCCTAATAATACTAACTATTCAAGTGGATTACTCAAATCCCCAAAGCGTGTTCAAACAAAGCAATAGCCTAGAGTAATACATAGGAAGGTTTCAGATATTTTCAAGACGTTCCAACGATCTTCGTGTAACTTCATTAAGCAGTTCGAATTGAGGGGATCGCTCATGGCTTGGAGTTGTCGCTTTGTACTACACGTGACCGGAATGTTTTGATTGCGAAACGGCTTGATAGCGTGCGAAGATTCCTTCTATCAGCGTTCTCCAAATGGTAAACGAAAGCTTGGAATTAAGATTATTTTAGCTTGAACTCATGTTTTCTTTTCGCATTTTAAATAGGTTTAAGCGGTTTTTGCCGTGTTTAGAATTAAAATCCTGGCTCTAAATAAAGATGGTATTATATTTATTTTTAACAAATTAGTTTTGTACCTAAAAGACTTATCGATGAATGGCTTTTTAGCTGGAAGTTTCCTATCACTGCCAAAACATTATCAAAGTGAAAAAAATACCTTCTTACTTCGCTTCAATATCTTCAAGTAACTAGAAATATTCTCAGTAAAGTATATAAGTGAATGAAAGAATAAAGTTGAAAAATAAAATCCGTAAAGATGAAGAAATCGTTGAAGCTCGATAGATTGCGGAGTAAAACAAAGAATCGAGGTGAACTCAACATCGACCTCAAAAGGAAGGGTCCAATGTAAAAGAAGACTAATAATGTTGGCTTGTATTTAGAAACGATTTCTAGTCTTTATGTATAGTATCTATGTTTTACAAATAAAGCTCTGATTCTGACCTCAGAAAGAGTAACAGTTGTAAAGTTTTTCATTCTTTTTAGTATCTTAATATTTACTGTTTTTTAAATTAGCAAAGCATTGGATAAACAGCACCGGGTAGCTAATGGACTAAATACTTAATCAACCTTATCTTAATTTAAGTCTAAAATATGATATTCGAAAGTAATAACTCCAAAAATCATTTTCATTAAGACGTACAACATTTCTTGAACCTTGACAGAAATAATATCATCAAATATATTAATCCCTTCGTTAAAATTCAATTGAGGAGGCGTTTGACACTCAACGTTGATATTGGGAAGGTGTGTAATATAATCTTAAATTTGGGCAAAGGAGATTTTGTTATCTTACTTATCGATTTTGTTGCCTGTTTTTGTAGAAGGAATCGTTTGTTCTAAATGTTCTTCATTTTAGCGTTCACTATAGCTGATTGTAACTTTACTCTAAAGTCTACTTTATCATGACATTTAGAAGTTACAGTCACACGAGGGTTAAAAATAAGTTGCGTATTCTTACTTGGTAGGTTCAGTTTAAGTCGGTCAAGGAGACCAAAGAAGAGCCACTTTGTATGAATACCAGCAATCAGTATCTACTTTGTGTTAGACGGGAAGTTAGACCATTTATATGCTTTGAAACGATTCAAATACTGAACATTATGCAGGTATATGTGATGATATATATACGTATATCTACTGAATTAATTAATTATCCTTCATCACATAAAATGAAAAAAATATATATACTACTTAGTTGACCCATAGAGCTCATCTGATGGTAAGCAATTACTATGATTAATGGACGCTTGCAATACTTGGGACATTACTTGTCTTTTATTGACCCAAAACCTTGTAAAACCAGGATTATTATACTCTGATATACGGTCTGATAACTCTGGCACAGAAAAAAAACTTTACTAGAAAATGGTAAGTATTACTTAATCAAGACGAGAGTACACAGGAACATATCTCTATGTAGTTATTAGGCTGTGGTCTTCTGTAAGGTGGAGATACTTCCCCAGTCGGATTTGCTCGCTTGAATGGTGATAGGACACCGTACAAGCCTTAAGTCGTGTATAAAATAAAAACAAATTTACTTCATAAGTATGTTTTTCTACAAATACTAAAGAACAATGATCTTACAGATAAATTGTAATTCGAGTATATATCTATATAGTCTATATCATGGTAATTCTTATCTTAAGGAATCGGAGATTTTGATAGTAATCCATTATTCTCAAGACAACCTATATTATTATAATTTACTAAGTTACTTTCTACCCGTACAGATATCCAATATTTACCAAAAATTTATCATAAAGAAAATATATTTTTCCCTAACATTTCTTAGAATAATTTATGTTCCTATCCACTAAACAATTCAAATGGGTTTACGAAGAAACATGCCTTCGTCTAGGGAATAAATGTTCTAATAGCCTATTATACTTCCCTTTCTGAATAAATACCTTTATAATTGAAATTGTTATTTGTACAATAAGATATAATATCGGTAAGCCTTGAGGTTTAATGATTAGAAAAAAGTTGTTTCCAAATTCACGAAGCAATTTTCTTTGTTGAAACAATTCGATTTGAATTCTGAAAATATATATGTTTGTTGGTGGTTTATTTTCTATTACGCTACCTTTGAATTGTTGGCAAATAATGATAATTCTTAAGAAGTTGAAGATGCTTTTACGAGATGAAGTTTTTTCAGGCCCGCCTGTTATTCAGTTTAGAGTAACCGTTCTATCCAGACTTGTCTTTACGCTACTACCTATATCATCAGCTAAGCCTGATGAACAAGCGGCATCACTTGCAAGTCGCTGACTCAGACATATTTGTTCTTTTATTTCACATATACTGAAATATCATTAGTATGTTTTTCTGTGAGTATTCGTTGATAATATTATTATTTTATGACGATTTATAAGTTTGTCTTCGTCGTTGTTGAAATTTAATGCCTCATCTAAAATATTTGCTGTCTGGAATAGAGATCATCATCATAATCATCGTCTGAACTACGAATTGGATTTCGAAAATCATTTATGGGTGGTGGATTCGAAGCGATTCCAAAAAGGGGCTTTTTTTTGGATTATGTTCAGAGGTAAATTAAATAAGCTTTAGAAAGAACAATACAGTATAAAATTTATTTATTTATTTAAACTTTATACACATAAGTGGTAAAGGCGGACTTAATTCCTGAGGCATTTTCTACCAGTCGACCTTGGGTGATGCAGAGATAAACATGGTAGGTGCAAAAAGTAACAAAATTATGGGATAATAATATAGATTTAGCCGATATATACAATACTCAATAATATTAAAAATACATACCATAAATGAAAATATATACAAATATATATTATAAATATATATATATATATATATATATATAATGTATGAAGTAAAGTAGACATGAATAAATAATCTGCCATACTATTTAGGTAAAAGTAAATCTCGAACCTTTAATTTAAAAGTAAATCGGTTAGTTGCCTTCCTGATTTCTAGAGGGAGGGCGTTCCAAAGAAGGATGGATTGAATAGGGAAAGAAGAGTGAACAAAACCAGATGTATGAGAGGTACATGTGAGGAGAAGATTATTAGAAGAGCGAAACGTTCTGTCATGGACAGAACTGCGATATTGAAATTATACTAACCCTTAATCTATGCAAGTACCGAAACTGTTAACTAGACCACAACATACACCAAACGTCTCAATATTGAAACGGTACCAAATATTACATAACATATTTAATATTTTATAGACGCATTTTATACGGACTAACACTCAGAATTGCCACACAGTTGTACTCTCACAACCCCTTGTTTAAAGGGTCTACATTCGACCCCGGTAAATCTTCTCTATCGGTTTCTCTTATGTTCACAATTCTAACAAGGACTATTCAATTTCTACCTTAAAGCAAAATGAATAAGGTAGTATTTTGTTTGTAGTAATGTATCTAATGAAAAATAAATTATGAGAAATTAGTTGTTTGGAAACGGTATGAAAATATCGCGCTTCTAAATTATTGTTACGGTAATCGTAGTAAAAGCAGTAATATGAATATTGAATGAGTGAAAACAGTATGTGGGACTTAAGGGCGTTTATTAGGCTCTTTGATCATATTTTGTTTGTCAGTTCTTATAATAGAAATTAACGTTAATTAAGCTCTTTGATCTTATTTTATGTGTGAAAGGTTTTTATGATGGGACTGCTATCAAAATTTAATGACAACAACAAATCTGAACAGGATTTACTTTCTATTAACAAATTATAAATAATGTGCCCTTCAATAAAGCCACAGTATAAAGATCGCTTATGAAAAAGGTATTAATCTGAGACTGTGCCAAAGCTCTAAATTGAGACTTTAAAATTATTTTAGTAGACAGTGATGTTTACGAATATTACAATACGGTCTTATAAACTAATGATTATATAGTTTTTTCCTAATATTTCAGTTAAAATGATTTAGAAGAAGAAAATGTGTATTTTTTACAACAAAGTACATCGATACAGCCAAGAAAATTACAATACAATTTCAATCACCATCTAAATAAATATTGCTTGTTAAATTTCATTTTACGGAAACTTGAATTTCCTTCGTTGGCCTAATTTCGTTTGGCCGATATTCAAGGGCTAATATAAAAATATGGGAAAGGACCCTTCCTCACGCCCCATTGTCCCCTAATAACGCATCTACCTACCCATCGGCTTCTAATTTTGTTATCAAATTGATTTTCTTTGTCTCTTTTTGATTAAAATGAATATACTGAGGTTCTTGATATCACTAAGTAATTTATATAGGATATGTTACCCATTGATAATTTATAGTATTTTACTGGCGTTAGAATTTCTAAAATCGGTCCAGAAGCTTTTGAATTTTTTTAATACATTTTTTTTTCTCTTTATAATATTAGTGTTGTTTTAAATGCTAACAACCATACTGTACCCAAACATACAACCAAAACTAAAAGCACTATCTAGTTCAAATAGAATACACATCAGAATACTAATTTGTGCTTCATATACTTATTGTACTTTACCTATATTATTTTCTAGTCTATTCTTATTGTTTACTTGTTTTATGTGTGCTAATAAACGCTATTCTATTCTATTCAATAACATACCGTATTCACACACGCATGACTAATGGAATCGGACCTTAGACTGCACCTACTTATTCAGCCTGTGCTTCGGAGCGTGCATGTTCGATCTCGTTTAGTTCCAATAGATTTGCCGGCTCACTCAAACGTCTGCACAATGCACTACAGAAACGAGTCCTATAGGGATTTGTATACCAAACAATACATATGCTAAAACTTAATCTAGAAATATATTATAGCAATGACTTATATCATCATCAATCAAAAACTATCCAGAATCGACGTTTATGCTTGAAGAGGTTGATGAATTTAGAGGAAGCGAAAGAATTATGTTTGGATCGAAGCAATTGGCGTACCATAGTCTTTGCCTACCCTAGTAGGAGGTGAGGGTGATAATAGTATGTATGTTACATCATCATCTATCATATATTATCTAGTTTATAAATACCTGTTTGTTAGTTTCTTAGTTTGTTATGTGTTATTCTTCGGATCTTTTTATTACAAGCTTTTATTTTACTTTCAATATTTTAAGTATTGCAAACAAAAAGATTACGTTAACTACTACAGAGATCGCACGTGCAGTCATTGGTCCCAGTGTAGTGCAAAGTTACCTTCCATTGATGACAAGTAAAGAGGTGATTCCACCTCTTTATTTGATACTAAGTTTGTCCATTGTTTTATAAAAGCTTGAAGCTTTTGTAAAGGACTTGACTCTTCCAGCATTGAGACAGCACTTTTAACGCCTACCTCGATGACAGCTTCTTAACGGCAACGATTTACCAAAATATTGTTATCCAAAGAATACAATTTTTCTTTCAATGAATGTTAATTCTTAAGCCTATCGTTTAGACCAACGGAAAAGTTTTAGCTAGGGAACATTCACTTTATGTATACGGAGCCCTCTTCCAATACATTTACTTGTTACATCTCAATGACTAATAAAATTATTGCCCGTATTGGAACGAAGAGCCTAAGAGATTAATTCTTATTTAATATAAGCTTGACTGATGACGATTACATTTATTAAGATAAATAATGATATCGTCTATTTTATATTACCAACGTATAATTATGTACTCAGCTTTATTATGCCACTGAGAGATTAATGCTAAAAATCGGCATTAATTTTATTGAATAGGTATTGAGTAGGTAACTGATTTTGAGCAGAACAGGCCACAGTTCTGCGAATAGGCAGAACTGTTTTAAGTTCTTCTTCTGTTTTATTCTTATTGTAAACTAGTATTGTTAATTTTTTATTTAAATTTTTATTATGCCTACGTGCCATATCCTATTCTGATATACATTATAATTTTACATCAAAATCCATCCTCACAATTTTTTGCATTAATACTTAATATTAGTAGGATTGTTGAGCAAAACTATTTAAACGTGGAAGTCACGCTTGACGAATGAAATCTAGGTTTTGCTCATGAAAGCTGATCTGCATGAATTTTGAATATATTATTTTGGATTAATAGTGAGCATCACCCTACAGAAATATTCAATACCATTTCATCCACCTGGGCCCGTTTCTAGGTGCTCAGCTCAGCACTCATGCGTAATACCAATACGTCACAGAAGTTGTGCTGATTCAAAATTTCCTACTTGTAATCTAATAGCGATCAGTCATGGCTTCATACGGATGGAAATTTCGTCATTTTAGGAACTTCTGCAAAATTGCAGTTTGGCAGCCCTAGCAGTTTAGACTGCGTTGATAAATCAGTCAGTTAGGACATGTATGTACCTAAAGGTGTTTATCACAGTATCCTTTACTGAAAATCAGCTATGTGTTGAAATTTTAACATAGCATTATGCTGAGTGTTAATCTCGCTGATGTAGATACGACGTGGATTTTTTTATAGTTTCTGTTACGTCAACAGCCAACATGTCGATATAGTGTCGATAATTTTTTTTTCTATTCTTCTTTCTGTAATCATCTACATGGTTGGTTCGTGGTTGTTTCGCCAGTATTTTACAACTGCTCGGCGTTTTTGGGTAGATTTCGATCTGAACCGTTGTTTCGAGACTAAAATTTTTTTACAGCCCGGCCACAACTCCGCGCGACACCATGCGCGGTGCCTCATGGCGTCATAGAACTTGATCTCAGCTTTCAACGGCGTATTACTGGCCGGGCTATTATGCCTATGCATTGTGTGTTAGCAAAGAAAACCCCGAAACACAAAGCGCATTTAATAGTAGTAGTTAAGTCTTACTCGAGTCTTACTATAATTTGCATAACACATACAGAAACATAGTATGTTTATCTGTAAACTTAATCCATACTCACACATAAGCACATGAATTATACTTGACATTAATAAATTTATGTAGACTAGTTAATAGGCTGTGTGTTTGGGATGACAGCCAGCTGTGGGTAGTTCTAGCCAATTTTCACTAGCAACCCCTAAATTAAACAAACTAGAGCCTCAAGCAGACGCTGCGTTGGAAACGTTCATTTAGTTTAATAAATATTGCTACTTGTTAATTAGTAACTGAAAGTTTAAGACGCGTAATTAATTGTTTGGTTATAGATTAATATTATAAACAAATTATATTATCGCTTTTTAGTATTAATCTAATACAAAATGCTTTTATAACGACTTTGGGGCGAAATCAATGAAATATGATCATTATAATAGGTCGAGTTCTATCTATGACTTATAAATGCGAAACTTAGAATAGATGGATGGATGTTTGTTAGTAATTCATCACGCCAAAATTGCTTAACAAATCTGGATGACATTTTTTGGCTGGCATCATGCGCGCAGGCAGTAACTGCTTACTATTAGACAGCCCATATGCTTATTTGCCGCCTAAGATCATGCTGCATATTAAAAACAATAAAGTAGTTACGTAAACTTGCCTACTGTGTAGGTATACATTTCACTTTTTTTTTCAAGTGTTCCTCCCACGTACGATTAGGTTGTGAAATGAGCTTTCTGCCGAGGTTTTCCAAAAGACTATAGCATGAAGTTCTTCAAGAAAGGAGTTAAAAGGTTTCTAAAGAGTCGGCAATGCGCGAGTGATACCCCTGGTGTAGCAAGCGTCCATATGCTACGGTAACTGATAACCATCATGCGGGCCATAAAAAAATGTAGAAAAAGAATACGTAAAACAAGAATAAATTCTAAGTTAACACGTTCGCTGACAGTAACCACTTACTTGAATCCCACAAAATGTCAGTAGAATTTGCCATACTAAATGATAAACGTGTCACGACGTAGTGACATGTTGGCCCTATGTTTGTCTGCTTAAATACGACACTACGTCGTACAACGTGAACGTCACTCGACGTAGTGCGAAATGGAACATATGTTCGTCAGTCTAAAAGCGGCACTACGTCGAGCGACATTGACGTCTGTCGACGTAGTGTCATGTGAAACATATATTCGTCTGTCTAAATGAGACACTGCGTCGACAGACTTCAAGTTTTCTAGGGAGAGAAAATAAAATATATATTTATAAAACAATCATCTATTCTCAAAAACAATTGTTCATCGACTACCTACATAATTCTCTTATGAAAAAACAAAAATTGTAATTAATCAACAAAAAAAATTAACAATCTCTTAATTATAATATTATCACATAGGAAATGTTTATGGCAGTACTCATAAGAGAAAACAAAGCTGTGCCATAATTATTGGTACACTGAACTAGATACTCAATTAATTCTTTCGGAAAAACTTTATCGAAAACTTGCTCAACGCTAGTCTGAGAGCTAATCTCAAATTGTATGCCTTGTAAATCTGCATCAAATTCAAAATCAATAATTTTATGTTTTGTATGTGCCCACGGCTGTTCTTCTGGATCTGGGGATCTTTGGCGAGTCTGCACTCGGGCTGGATCTATATTATTATCGGGCTCAGATGTAAGAAAGGACGGCGAGTGGTCTCTTGATTCTGATATAGGTTCAGCATGTTCGGTAGATCTATCGTCACGTTCAAAATCAAAACTCCTATTTGAAACATCAGACTTTTTTGAATCCGATAAAGCGACGGGGCCTCCAGACGTGCCTCGACAAGGCCTGAATGGAAATATATCTTCTGATGAACTAGAGGCGCCGCCATCTTCGTCTATATGCTGTGGTTTATAGTTGGAGTCAGATCCATAATCACCATCATTGTCCTCGAAAGGATCGGGATCCTTAGGAGTTAGACGACAAATTATCAAACAAACGTATTCTTGGACGTTTCTTGGATTATTTCTACTACTAATCATCACAATCATACAACAAATAAAAAACAAAATTTATGTTTCGTAAAATTTACTTTCGTTTTGAGCGGCGTAAATATGTGGTGGTTCACAGAATGGCACCGGGCGCACTAATTGTTCTAGAAACTACGCGCGCGCTCACGCCGGTCGACGTAGTACTCATGTCTGAGCGGTTTGCATGTGTGTGTGTGAGCGACTGAGACAGCAGTAAGAAACTTAACATAAAATACTAGTGTTACGGCAGTACAAAATATGAGTTCTTCACAATACGACAGTGGATACTAATCTTTATAATACTTATATGAAAACTTCTCGTCGAACGACGTAGTGGCGGTAGACCTTAAATACAATAGCCCGTCCCTCGACGTACTGCAGTAATGCATGATTTTAATTTCCCGCCTAACGACGTACTGTCAGCGAACGTGTTAATATTAAAACATTAAAGTATTTTTATTCAATAAGCATACTCTCCAATAATCAAAAGTTTTCTTTGAGTATAATTGGATATTCAGTGTGTGATGTTACACAAAATAAATAATAAAAGTGGCCGGAGTGTCACGGCTTTGGAGAATGTTTTCGTCCGCAACTAGAATATAAATTGGGATAATTTAAAAGCATATGATATAGTAGGCAGCCGCGGTATCATTCATACGCATTTAAGGAAAAAAATTGCTCACTTTGCCTAAAATAATGCTTGTGCGTTGCGCTTGGTTTTTTTTGTTATGATATTTAAGAGGTAAAGCACCATACAAACTGGCAAACCCGACTGGGGTAGGACCTCCACCTTACAGAAGACCACAGTCATATAACTACATACAGCTGTGTAGTGTTCCTGTGTATGTACAGGTCTCCAGCGCGCATTTAAGGATGCGTTTTAAAAGAAACGTTTTCCTATCCCAAGGATAATCCATCTTAGAGTGTAAAAAATAGTTCGGCAACATGCAAGTGATACCTCTGGTATTGCAAGCATCCATATGCTAGGCTAGGCAGTCCATAGGCCATCCAAGTCGAATAAAAAAAAGTCTATGAGCGGAAAATGTAAATTTATCATATAACTTTTCCTTTTGCTAATAAATACCTAGTGATGCTACTGGGCCAAGCTTGGTGTAAAGGTTGTAGTTAATGAAGACTAGTTACAATTTTGTAGCCCTATGGACATCACGCTATCAATGATTGTATCTGGAAATATCAGCATTCTTTAAGTTTGTGTCCTTTTTTCTTCTGCAATAAAAAATATGACTTAGAAGAAATTCTAAAGTCACTGACCCACCAAGACGCATTGGACCAGCGTGTGTGGATTAAGGCCTATACCTTCTAAGCTCTTTAATAGAGGAGATAAAACTAATGCCCAACAGTAAGATCCTACTAATATTATAAACGCGAAAATTTGTAAGTATGGATGGATAGATGGATGGATGGATGTTTGTTACTCTTTCACTTAAAAAATACTGAATGGATCTGGATGAAATTTGGCACAGACATAGATTATGGTCTCCAGACCATAATCTATCTCTGTGCCCAATTTATAAAAAGTAGCCTGTGTTATTCTAATAACACATAGGCTACTTTTTACAGCGATAACACATCCACGCGGGAGGAGCTATATAAGTTGCTATTGTAGATATATAGGTTGCTATTGTAATAAAAAATCGGATTATTGTACGCTTTCAAATATTTTCTACCTTATAATAAGTACCCGTGAGAAGTAAAACCAAATCGACAGCAATAAAAGTAAAGATATCACATAAGCACGTATCGCCGAAAATACAGTATCTTCCAACATTTATATAAGATGAATACTCTCGCGTGGATTCAGAATCGATTTAATACGAGACAATACAAGCTTTAGCCATCTCTTTCACACATTCATGAAATTCGTCGTAAGACAAGGATAGCAAGTATTAATTTACAATCATTGTGCGTACACCGAAAATTCCTTGTCGTGAAAGGTCACAGTTTGAGGATAGAAAGGAATTATGAATATGTCGTTCTCTTGAAAGAAAAGAATGAAACACTGGAGTGTATAATATTTGAATGTCGTCAATCTTAATAATTGGGTATATCTGATAAGAGAGTTATTTTTTAATGAATTCTTGTGTAAAAGTCTTTTAAGGATTTTGTCGTTGTGTTTATATTATCATCGACGTCTTTGCCGAGGTAGGCCTCGAAATTGCTGGCGTGATAAACTTTTGGCTTTATAGAGAACCCAACAGAGACGTATGGAAGATCATGGTGAGACCTTTGCCGAACAAAACATAGGAGGTTGCAAGTTATAATATACATATATCAATATAGATGTGTTTTTATCTGCTACGTTAAGATTGCGGCATGCTCCTTCAACATCTATTCTAATTGTTTTTTTCTTCTGAAAGTTTTAGGTTTTTTCTATATTTAACTTATACGTTTTGATACGTATTATTGTTCTCCAAACCGTGTTTTGTTGCAGGACCAAGAACTTTACGTACTTTTTAAAGCACGGGTGTGTAAACACCGCTAATCACATATTCTCAATTCGGGTATCTATTGTAAATTTCTAAACATAAGAATCTAATATCCATACTCCAACTCAAAGTCAAAATTCATTTAGATTACAAAGTAACACTTATGAAGGTCATAAATTATGAATAAGCCAGAAGGCTCCAGGTCAGCGAACTAGCCGTAGTTCGCTTTCTCGATCCGATTTCTAGATTAGGTCAAACATGCTATGAGGCTTCTTAGCATCTTTGACCTAACTGAGAAATCGAACCTCATGATTAGAGTCATTAGAGTCATCCATATGATAGATCCGTGTTTAAAGACTTATCTATTTACACCAAAACACTCAAGGAAATATATAAACACTAGCTGTTGCCCGCGTCTCCGCCCGCGTGAATGTCGGTTATCGCTGCAAAAAGTAGCCTATGTGTTATTCCAGACCATAATCTATCTCTGTGCCAAATTTCATCCAAATCCGTTCAGTAGTTTTTACGTGAAAGAGTAACAAACATCCATCCATCCATCCATCCATCCATTCTTACAAACTTTCACATTTATAATATTAGTAAGGATAATTATATTTCACCGTGAATATATCACAAATATCGGCAACATGTTCAATAATAAAGCTATACAACATACAAAACTAACGTCTAACATCCACGCCCAATGCTATTGTATAAAATTGAGATATTGAATTCCGCCGCACCTCGCGATACAGACAATGTATTTTATTGCGCCGAATAAACAGAAGAGACACGATAGAAGAAAGAAATGGAAAATAATAAAAAATGATTCAGAACGAGGTGTACGTGCTGTGGAAACTTAATAAGGGATAGTTGTTACAGCATCAAGGCTTGTTTGTTGAAGGAGTAGGCAGACTAATATACTCATGTTTCGTCAGCTATATTAGATAGTAGAAGCAGGTCCCGCAGGGGTATTCCGTAAAAATCGGAGCAAAATCTGACTGTCAGATTGAAAATCGGTATTCCGTAAGAGCGAAAACCAAGCCTTTTTGACGTTTAGCAATCGTGTGCCGTCACTGAGCAATCACAACTGTCAGTTTGCGATCGCTGTTTTTTAGAGAATCAGCCGGCCGGCTTCGTATGGGTAGACATTTATTAAATTATCGTAGGGGTAGTTTCGGTAAATAAAATTTAGTCTAAGCCTATGTTACCCGCCAATAATGTACCTAACTTTCTAATGGTGAAAGAATTTTTAAAATCGGTCGAGTAGTTTTTACTTTAAATCTTAACAAAAATTCAATCTTTCCTCATATTATACATAATATATATTAGTATAGATTTATCCGCACAGGCTTTCTTAATTTATCTGTTTGAAATGAAACTTTGGTGGGTGGTTCAACATTGGCTGCAGTCTTATGTAAGGTGGAGGCCCTTCCCAGTCATGTTTGTTTGCTAGTATGGTCACAGATTACTAAATAGTTAGTATGGTGCCCTACCTCTCTTATTAACCAAGGCTTTCAAAAATAACAGCTTACTCTACGCGTTTAATACACTTAAATCGAAGGATAAACAATCGACAGAGGTATGCTGTTAGGGTGTATCTTACATATCTAGTTTGCCGAAGGCCAATGTTTTCGGGAAAAACACATCTCTCTAAGGTTATTGTATTTTTGGAAAGCTGTAGAATATTTGAGTTTTAATTTATTGTGGTCGTTACTAATTGGTTAATCGTAGTTTTTTTTATGCTATTTGGGTGGCAAACAAGCATACGGCCCACCTGATGTTAAGCAGTTATCGTAGCCTATGGACGCTTGCAATATCAGAGGTATCACTTGCGTATTATCAACCCATATTTTTTACACCAGGGCTTTTAAGATGGGAATATCCCTGGGATAGGAATACTCTTTCTTTTTTAAAACGCATCCCTAAATGATCGCTGGAGGCTTGTACTCACAAACAGGAACACAACTACTCCGCTGTGTGTAATTATTTGGCTGTGGTCTTTTGTAAGGTGGAGGTCCTTCCCCAGTTGGGCTTGCTCGTTAGTATGGTGCCCTAACTTTCTATTATTATCCATAAGTATACCTTATTTACGCCCTGTACGTGGCTAAGTACTATAGACCTGGAAGTTTGTCCTGGTAAGACTGTAGATGTGTGTTATTTTTTAAAACACAGCTAGGTTTTTCCGTGTTTTAGAACGATCACGCTGAGACGATGTTGAAAGAATATTTAAAGACTTTTTGAGCATACCGATCTAACTAAAGGTGAGTAAAGACTAGAGCATTTTCTCGAGCATTTCTATGTAATGTAACGATCTTATCTATCTTATATCTTAATATATCATTGTCAAAAAGGTCTCTTCATCTCTTACTGGTTGAGTGACAAGACAATATGACTGACGGACTTTTAAGTTGAGTACACAAAAATAATAAAAACAAAAGATGAACGTTTTGAAGAGACGTGAACTCAACGATGATATCTTCATACATATATATTATTATTTAATCACTCAACCTCCAATGTCTTTGGCATATAAAACTTTTGACGCGTTAATATAGATGGAGATAATAAAAATATCCTTGACACGTACAATTTTTAAAAAGTATTTCATGTGTGACAAAAAGCACATAACTATAAAACCACTGATTTAATTTCCATGAACCTTAGCGACAAAGAAAACTATATCTAAATTAGAGCATTTGTTAGGCCATTTTTTTATACTACTTGGTTGGCAAACAAGCATACGGCCCGCCTGATGTTACTCAGTTACCGTAGCAATTTTGATATCCTAAACACAGATCCATACTAATACTATAAATGCGAATGTAATTATGTTTGTATGTGTGTCTGTTTCTTCGTTTATTGCCGACGAAACAACTGAATGGTTAATGAAATTAGGCAGGGTGAGAGATGGTATTCGGGGAACGGACATATTATGGTAATTTTAACGATATATCCGACATCCATGCAGGCGGAGTCTCAGGCATCACATAGTTAATCACAGAAATATCTATTTCTGTGTAGTTAATCCTATATTTGGTTAGTAGTTTGCATCAGTTTTAAAAACAATCTTGCAATTCTAACTGATCATTTAATACATGCTATTAATAGATCTACAAAAAAACGTATTCAAATTTAAAACGGTAAATATTGCATTCTCACTAATCCCCCTAACGCAATTACCCTTTTACCAGATCTTCCTCATATGCAATCCAATAAAAAGAACGAACAAAGTATCTTTCATAATTCTTCTCCGAGCATTCCTTTTGCATTCGCACCTTTCGTTGTAATAAATTTACGGAACGGACCGAAACCGTATGTACGTACCCTTATCACATGAAAATAGCTTTGTTGCCGCATTGCCGCACATCTGCACCATGCCTAATGTACCGTTATATCGCCTAATGTGTTTCTGTGAGAGCGCTGCTTTATTCCACATGTCGCAAGTAAGTTTTAAACATTTTTAAAATTATTTATCTTGTTTTTAGTATTATTTTAGATACTAGAAATGAGGTTTGTTTTGTAACATTGACTAACCGGTTGGTCTAGTAGTTAGTGACCCTGACTGCTAAGCTGGAGTTCGTGGGTTCGATTCCCACACGGGGCAAAACTTTGTGTGATTCATAAATGTTTGTTCCGAGTTAGGGTGTAGTTTGTATCTGTGAATTGTATGTATGTAAAGTGGATACAGAGATAGTTCCCTTGGGCGGGAGTTGTGTTTTAAAAAAAATGTATGTATTAGTAGATTCTGTAGTTTATAGCCAAGTAAGGGTCCTTCGCTGTTTGACACCACGACTTATTGACACCACGGTGTCAATCGCAGAAGAACGCTTTTTGACTTACCTGTTTGGCACCATTTTCATATTAATTATCGACCGTGGTGTCAAACGGCGAATATCTTATTTTGTTTTCGTCGATTGACACCACGGTGTGAAACTGCGAAAGGCGCTTTTGGCTTCGTTGATTTGGACCACTTTTGACAATTTAAAGGTCAAGTGTGATTTGTGTACTGACGAAAAGAAAACGGTTATTACAACAAACAATTACAATCAAATGTTTAATGGAATCTTGGTTGTTATGGAATACATATTTATTAGTACAAATCACATTTTAATAAACCGTAAATAAAGGGAATAACAAACAATTAAATAACAATTTTACTCTGTATCCGAATTTATAAAATAATGTTAATGTAATAATTAAAATGAATAATAATTCTAGGGCTCGATCATAATAAAATATAATAATTGCTGTCTGATGGTCAATGTGTTAACAATTGGAATTTTGATTATTATTTTTTCTTGATGCCTGTTTAATATAATGCATGTCCTCTAATAATAATAAATATTATTATTATTATCAATAAATTAAAATTAAGAACTGAATGAATGTAGTTTGACATTTCAACAGACCAAAATAAAAGTCAAAAGTGTTCGTTTTGAGTTTCGTGGAATAGTCTTACAGTTTGTTTGTTTTTTTTTTTTGGATTCGCTCGTGTGGTGCACGGTCCGCCAGACATTATTATTATTAACATCATTATAATAATGGTTCGGAGCGCACCATGTTCGTGGTTTGGCCCGAACCAAGTTCGATCGTCTGTTTATACTTTAAAGAGTGATTAGATCGTATAGGCTAGGGTCTGATCAGGAACAAATTAAAATTGGTACGAATAAATATCGATAGATGTAGTTACATATATCGATTTGTTATTTACGTTTGTGTAAAATTCAAACCAGGAAGAAATATATTATAGCCTGAAACATATATGTAGGTACGTACATATTTTAAGAAATCCTACTTAGCATAGGAAAATGAAATAAAGGGCTCATAAAACAAAACGATAGGTACTTAATTATATATTTTCAAAATTTAACAATGTCGTCGTAGTCCTGGCGGCAGTATTTTGTACTAGTAAGAATGTGAAACTTGTAGGACTGTGAGTAATGGCGCTAGCGCTGTATGCATTTTCAGATTTTTATAAATTAAAATACCTACCTCGTTTTGAAGTTTACTGTTGGGTCATACTAGGTATAAAATATATTAAGCTAGGCGAAACATTGAGTTATGTTAAAAATAAATAATACAGGTATATATTTTTTTCTCTCAACAAAAAAATTTATAAATGTCTTACGTTATCAAAATGATCAACAAAAATGTTACATCCAAGATATATTATTATAAATATTTTAAAAACTAAACAAAAACAAAATACAAAATGTGTATCCGATGTTGGGATATATATATTTGTGAATTTGAACTGATACTTAACATTACAGTTTTATTATATTTTTATTAATAAACCATCTACAAAAATCAAATTCCAAAAAGTGGACATGAATATGGGATTCGAACCCAGTGTCATCGGACCGTTTGCGTTAGACTAATAACACAGAATGCTAATACTCCATCCATTATTGACAGTCCAATGAAGTTTTCACTTCTGCCATGTGGTCAGCACACACTCTTTCTTTTACCTGAGATTTTTGTTTGTTTGAACTCAGGTATTTCTACCCTTTCTTAAACGTTCTTGCCAATATAAAAATATAAGGGCATGTAATAATAATAATTTCTATTTAATTATTTTTTACCTGCTGATGTCTTGAATATTAAAAGTCCTTTCCAAGCACTCTCAGAAAAAAAAATTAAATAAAAATCGTGTAAACACTTTTGTGCGTGATTGTTATGTTAGAATAAAATACCAATGCGACCGTCCTTTGCTGTTTTACGTCATGGTGTCAATCAACGAAGACAAATAAGATATTCGTCGATTGACACCGTGGTCCCAAACAGGTAAGTCAAAAAACGTCTTTCTGCGATTGACACCATGGTGCCAATAATCCGTGGTGTCAAACAGCGAAGGACCCGTAATGAAATGATAGATTTGCAAGATTAAACAACCTTGCCAAAGACAATCCATAGATGTTTTTATTTTGTTTTTTTTCTATTACTTAAACAGTTACTTGGAGAGGCCTATGTCCATCATTGAACTGCGATAAGCTGATGATGATGTCGATGAAACAGTTTCCGTAGCCCATAGACGCTTGCAACACCAGAGGAACCACTTGTGTGTTGCCAACATAGTTTTTTGCACCAAGACTCTAAGAGTATATCCTTGGGATAGGAAAACGTTTGTTTCAAAACGCATTAATAAGTATAGTAAAGATACTTCTGGTATTGCAAGCGTCTATAAGCTACGGTAACTGCATAACATCAGGTGGGCCGTATGCTTGTTTGCCTTCGTGGTCCAGTGGCCGCAGTATGCGCTTGCTGGGCACGAGGTTGTGGGTTCGATTCCCACACTGGACAAAGCTTTGTGTGACCCACAAAGATTTGTTCTGAGTCTGGATGTAATTTGTGTCCGTTAATTGTATGTTTGTAAGTCCCCCGCAACACAGAGCTTGTTCTCTAGTGCGGGAGTTGTCTTTAAAAAAAAAAAAAACTATATGTATAAATAAAAATAAATCATCAAAATCTAAGAACTATTAAGTGTAACATATCAATAGCATGAACCCTAGCTGGAGACACAAACTATACATTATATTAACAATGACATACAGTAATTTCCATTACATTTGCATACTGTCTTACCTACCTACCCAGTAATGTATTTCTACTAAGCATAATTTGCTCTAAACCAGGACGACGATACCAAATGTACGCTAAGAAGAATTTTCACTAACGCAGCCTTTTCTATGCGCTTTGAGTTTAAAAGAATATTTTATGTTATAAAATATTCTTTTAAACTCAAAAAAAATCTTGCTTTTACTCGGTAATCCGTCAAAGATAGATTGAAGGTATATAAACGGAATAAATATTAGTATTTTCTTTTGCGTTTTGCTTTCTTAGTTTTCTTTAAAACGGTATTTTATAACTTACTAGCAGCCCGGCTCGGCTTCATATGGATAAACATTTGAATCAGGGGCAGGTAAAATTAGTTTCGTGCTATGTCTTTAAGAAGCGGTGGTGGCCGAGTGGGAAAGTAACCGACTTGCACGCAAGAGGTGCGAGTTCGATCCCGGGCAGTACCAATGTGAATTTCACTTTGTGGAACTTATATATGTACTAATCAAATGAAGGAAAACATCGTGAGGAAACACACATGTCTTAGAAGAAATTCTAAAGACATGTCTGATTCACCAACCCGCATTAGGCCAGCGTGTGTGAAACTCTCTCTCTCTTGATAGAGGAAAGGAGACCCGTGCCCAGCACCGGGACATATAAGGGTTGCTATTATGTCTTTAAATTACTTACTGAAGATTTTTTTTTATTTATCGTCTAACGATTACAATATAAATTATAAGTAGGTTCGTATACAAAATAATATAACAATACTAATACTATTGGTTTGCCCCGAATTGTGAACTTGCGAAGGATGATCATTCATCAAAAACGTAATCGTCTTAACTAATCATATTAAAATTTATAAGGAAATGAGTTTTATGGTTTCTAAAGAGTCGGCAACGCGCGAGTGATACCCCTGGTGTTGCAAGCGTCCATAGGCTACGGTAACTGCTTTCCATCAGGCGGGATATATATATATACTGTACAAATAAAATTGCAGAAATATTTCACCTAAAATCTAGTACTAAAAACCTTAGTCAAAATATCGCATTGCAGTTAAAACGGATACTTTGAGCTTTCATAGAACAGTACTGAAGAGATTCTCGTGCCTGCAAACTGGCACTTCCAGTAGTTGAGTAAAAAACAAATATAACAAAAATGTTAGTAGACAGGTAATCTTGTTCTCTTGTGGGTAGTACTAGAATCGAGAGGGCACTTAGATTACTTACAGCTTACGACACGACAGCGTGACGACATTCAAAAATAAAATTATAGCTAAGGTGCTAAACAAGCAAACGGTTCGCCTAATGGTAAGCAGTTATCGTACCCTATGAATTTTTATAATACCCAAATATTTTAACGTTTCTTTCAAAATGCATCCCTAAATAAGCTCTGGAGACCGTATGACATTTAAAGAGAAAAAACAACAGAACTTTCATAAAAACACAGGGCTTGTATTGCTGGCCGCCACAATCCCACTGTCGCAGACTTTACAAACATATTGTTTAAGGACACAAAGTACGTTCAAAATAAAAGAAGATGGTTTCGGCACCTGAGCTATTCCCCAATAGGTATATGAACTTGTTGCTGAATCCAAGCCCATATACCTATTGGTGCTGTAAGTGGAATAGCTTAGGTGCCGAAACCATTGGTGCTCAAAAAATTGGTGCCGAAAGAGGAATACTTCAAATAAAACTTTAACACATCACTTGGCGTAGAGGCGTAGAAGCAAGGTAACCACCACACATGCGAATTTTATATGCAGATACAAGCAATTTTATTAGTCTTTTGTAAGGTGGAACCCTTCCCAACACGGATTCGCCCGTGGAGTCCCTTAAATATTCTTAAACGACTACATTTTAGCCAATTAATATTACAATGAATATAGTAAACAAACAAAAAGTTTCCAAGCAATAGCTGCAGAGGTGTAAAGAGTTTCTATCGAAATAAATGGGCTCAAGATGTTATCTTTGTATTTCTATCTAGATATGCAAATGGAGCGGATACCAGAAGCCATCCAATGTTGCTAGGAAACTGTTATGTTACCTATTCCTAGAGTTCAATTTTTTACAGTCAATGAAGGCATTTGTAAAGAATATATTAATATTGTTAGGTAAATAGAAATACTTTGAGTTTTTTTTATACTTCTTGGGTGGTAAACAAGCATATGGTCCGCCTGATGGTAAGCAATTACTGTAGACTATGGACGCTTGCATTACCTAAGGTATTACTTCATCATCTCAGCCTGATAATGTCCACTGCTGAACGTAGGCCTCCCTCATATGTCTCCACAATGGCCGATCTTGAGCTGCCTGCATCCAGTGCTTTCCTGCAGCTCTGATGATGTCATCTGTCCACCTAGTGGAAGGTCGTCCCACACTGCGTTTTCCTGTACGTGGTCGCCACTCGAGAAACTTTCTTCCCCATTGGTTGTCGTTTCGTCGAGCGATGTGGCCTGCCCATTGCCACTTCAACTTGCTTACTGTAAGAGCTATGTCTATGTAAGGTATTACTTGCGTGTTGCCAATTCTTTTTTTACACCAGGGCTTAAAGATGGAAGTATCTCTGGGATAGGAATGCGTTTCTTTTAAAACGCATCCCTAAATGAGAACCTGTACGCACACACAGGAACGCAACTACACCGCTGTGTGTAGTTATTTATCTGTGGTCTTCTATAAGGTGGAGGTCCTTCCTAGTATGGTGCTATATCTCTCTTAAACACATCTACCTAATTCGCCGAAAAGATTTTCTTTCTTTCTTTAAAAACTTTTGACCTTCATTAGTTGAATACATAGTTGTATAGTCTAGTATATTTGAATTAATTTAAGTAAGTACAATTTTGTTACCTACATTTGTTATAACAATATCAAGTTAAAAGGGATTTGTGGTGAAACGACAGTAAGCATATAGTATTAGTAGATTTCGTAACGCTTTAGTTGGTTCGCGTTCTGTGTCGTAGGCGTGTGTAATGTGCGGATTAGTGGTTAGAATGAACCCTTACAATTGAGCCACAATTACCTATGTTTAGTCTCGTCTACTCCAGTGCTCAGAGACTAGATTTTAGAATGCAAATTATTACCTAGATGTTGATCGTATATGCTCGGCCGTGCTCGGCCTTGCCCTGGCCGTGCCACGGTCGGGACCCGATCAAACATCTATAGTATCATTTTTAACCGACTTCAAAATAGAAGAAGATTCACCGATTTCTCCCTCATTTGTAGACCGATTCTCAAAATTATTTTTTTATTTGAAAGAGTATACTCTTGAGGTGGTCCCATTGGCACGAAGCCAGGATCTGATGATGGAATCCCAGGGAATTCGAGGGCATTTATTTTATTACCAAAAATAGAAAAACAAAAAATAAACTCGTTGCCAAGTTGAATATTAGGTGACGGGATGATCATAGCACCGACTTCAATCTGTATTCAGTTATTTTTAGCTTTTTGAAGTCGGTTTTTTTTTGTATTAAGTAATTCAAGCTTGTCCGTGCCCGGCCATACTCCGGCTGGGGCCCGGCCCGGCCTGGTGTAACGTGAATCATCCTTAATAGTATATATGTATAGAGACAATAACAGTTCTATTAGGGTGCTCATATTTACTGAGAGGGAAAATTAATGTCATGCCCCCGGGACTTGAGCTAATATTACAAAACCAATAATTGTATCGAAGATAATATGGATATAGGTACCTTTGGGGGGCAATTTTTTTATTTATAATTGCGAAGGTACCCAAACCTTTGCATTTCAAAGATAAAACGATGTTTGTCACTCAATAACTGGTTTGTAAGTAGGTAGTTTAGGTTAAGTTACTTTAATTTTAATAACTATTTTATGCTATAAAAGTATGTTCAATTCCTAAACATTGTCAACAAATTCAAGTTAACTATACCACCGTATCATTTATGAAAAGGGGAACTTAATAGACTCCTGTATACCAATGTAACACTTATGAATATTTAGAATTCAAGCCATAGCATTAATGAGGTGAGGTCGTATTAAATAGACCTTTTGTACTGAAATTTACACAGTTAATGATATTAATTCTGCGTTTACTTTTACGTGACATGGCAATTAATATTGCAAACTTGCCTTTCATTTATACAAAGTTACTTTTCGAACGATATTAAGCTGTAATTTTGCTGTTATCGTAATTTTCCACAAACATTGTACATTTTTGAGAGGCACCATATAAACGAGCAAGCCCGACTAAGGAAAGGCCACTTTACAAAAGATCACATTCAACAGACAGTACTTTGTACATATTTGTGTCCCTTTGGCCGAGTTGTGTGTTCATCTAGGTATTAGGGTTTTTTCAGGAGCGTTTTCTCTCCTAGCATTACAGCAAATCGGTCCAGCTGTCTTTGAGTAAGAGAGTATACATCAATAGTAACAAATTGAAAATCTCCTTCTTTTTAAATTCGGTTAACTTCAATTCTTTTTTGCCTTTTGCAAAAAATAACATTTATAAATCATAATTTAAACTACGATACTTCATTCAATAAAACAGATAACTAAGCTATCAAAGAAACCACAGCAAACAACAATTCTATTACACGAACAAACTAGTGCAGCAGAATAATTCATATTTCCATTAGAACTCAATGAATATTACCTAGGCTAGATGAGGGTGCTCGAGGGAAGTAAGAGGAACTTTAGCTGTACAAATATCAGGGAGCCTCAGGGAGTCTGTCACTTGTTTGATCTGTTATAAGGAATAAGATATCTTGTGGAGTAGTTTTTTTTTCAAGTAGTACGGGACTACGGCACTAATTTAGGGGTTTTTGAAGTAAAAACTTCTTTTAGCACGGTACGCATATTTTTAGATGAGATAAATTGGCCATCCCTTATGTATAAACTCTCAACAAATAATTGTAAGCTAGCTGTAAGTAAAATAAAATCTCTGGATTCGCGACACCGTTGATTAACATAATAATATCCGCTTGACATATCCGAAAAATATTTTTTCGACTGTCACATTATTAAAGCAAAGAGACGATATATGCATGTATTGTCCGGTCATATGCATATGACCGCGAACGCGTGTAGATAAATAAAAAAAAACATTTATTGTTATAAAATTTATAACAACTGTTTTGCCTAGTGTTTTTTACTTGGTTGGCAAATAGCCATGGCTTGAGTTATGATGCTAAGCAGTTTCCGTAGCCTACGACGCATACTCGTCCACTAATCATTGGGAGCTAAAATTGCTGGTAAAACAGAGGCACACACACTATATAAAATAAAAACCTGTTAAATAACATTATTTTAAATATTAATGTAACGTTAGTAATAATGAATAAAAATTTCAGTAACCAAATTTGTTAATAACTTTTCAATGGAATTATTTAACAATATTTCAATTATATTTTGTATATGAACGGAACAAAATACTTTATTATTAAAGTTTAAATGTGGTCATTATAAATATTTTACAAGCTTTAATTTAATTATTGTGATGTAAAATAATACGATATAAAAACCAAAGCTGCCTCAGTGGTGCAGTGATTGTGTATACAACTGCCTACAGAGGTGTCGCATTTGATCCCCAGGTAAGTCAACGAGGTATTCCTCGAAGCGCTACCATTTTGAGGCGCACCTAATGAGGCGCTCCTTTTTTATTCCTCGGAGCGCACCTTTTAGGAGGAATAAAATTTTAATATTTTTAATTGCTATCGGGAGCGCTCCTAAAAGGTGCGCTCCGAGGAACAAAAAAGGAGCGCCTCATTAGGTGCGCCTCAAAATGGTAGCGCTTCGAGGAATACCTCGTTGATTTAGGTATTAGATTAGCTTAGATTAGAGTTAGGTATGATGCCCGGTATAGTAATACAATTTATCAACGCACCGACAGGGAGTTCATCCTCACATCTTAAAACCTCTATCATACCGTACAGAAGAATTTCCTCCCACGTATGATTTAGATTATGCAATCAGCTCCCTGCTTAGGTTTTCCCGAGAGACTATAGCATAGGGTTATTCAAAAGGAGTTATAAGATTTTTAAAAGGTCGGCAATGCGTGAGTGATACCCCTGGTGGCTACAGTAACTGCTTACCGTGAGGTGGGCCGTATGCTTGTTTGCCTTATTAGTAGTATAAAAAACACTTTGTTACACTCAACATGAGTGTAACAAAGTGTTTTTATGTTAATACTAGCTGTTGCCCGCGGCTTCCCCGGGTAGATGTCGGTTATCGTTGTAAGAAGTAGCCTATGTGTTATTTCAGACTATAATCTATCTCTGTGCTAAATGACATCCAGATCCATTCAGTAGTTTTTACGTGAAAGAGTAAAAAACATCCATCCATCCATCCATACTTACAAACTTTCGGGTTTATAATATTAGTAGGATGTTAGGTTTCAATCTAACATACTTGGTGAATCATGGGTGTTCACTTCTGCTTTCCCCTTGATATAAAAGGGAGTGAAGCTATGTTTTGTTACTATACAATCTGTATCAGTATTTGGTGCCTCTGCTAAAACGAGAAATGTTATTTGAATACGAAATTGTCACAAATAATTTTAATCGGTAATCAATGCCAAATACACGAAATCTGTACAAAAATAGGAAAAAACATCTCTTTTTATATTTCCCCAACAGTGGAGCAATCAATTGTGAGTATAGCAGACGTTTACAGAACGCAAAAGAAATGTCAATAAACGACAAGAAAATTTATCTTTTCCTTTAGGAAATTGAAATTTCGACCTCCGCTCCGGCCGTCAAGTGGGGACTGAATGTTCTCCTCAATGTTAGGATTAAGCCTTTTGTATCGATTTATTCTTCAGGTTTTTTCTTTCAAAAAAAAAGGTTTTGTAGAAACATTTTGTTGACAAGTTACAATTATATTTTAGTAAAATTTCTGGTTGATTAGAATCGTATCAGCCTTATTAATAAACGTGGAATAGAATAGTTGTAAGTTTATTAAATAATCTCATATTCTGTCATCAGTAATTTGACAGTCAAATAACTGCACACTATGGCGTAGTTCTTTTCTTATACATGATATCAAACCCGCATTTAGGGATACGTTTTTAAAAAAACTACCAAAAAACTTTAATGTTATAATTTCTTAGACTTAGAGAGAGCAGGTATTGCAAAATTTCAATATTTTACTGAGCTAGTAAGAAAAACTACGACGAGAACACGTTATCATTGAAATATATGAAGACTTTAAGTGCGATGCCTTCGCAGAGTAGATTTCAAATAAAATAATTTAGCTCGGTCATTCGACTCCGCTCCAATCGAACCTCACCGTAACACCGCAATTTATTTGTTCATTCAACTGAATCCGGTCAACGCATTATCATAACTAAGGATACTGAAATTTACTTACGATTTGGGTCCTTCCTACAAAAGTAAGCGACGACCGGGACTTATTTCTATAAACGTTTTTACATCTCATGACTTTCCACAAAATTGAATTTTGTACAAAAATTCTTCTTATTCGGGTACCTAAGTTTGTTTAAGGTTAAAAGGGTTTTGGCCAAAATATTTCTATTAAAAATTCTTGTAATATTTTTGATAAATTCTATTATTAGCTTTCTGATGTTCAAGCGTGCTCTACAGTTTCAGTTCAGAGTTTTATTATTGGAAATTTTGTATGAATTTTGAAAAACTAGTTATAGAAGAAATTTATACCGTCTCAGTCGCATTACGAAGTGTTTTGCAAAAAAAAAGCTTTGTGAAAAATAATACAAAAATCCCAAAAGGTTTATTAAAAAAGTAAACATTTTAAATTGTACCTTTTATTTGAAATTCAGTAAATAGATGCAGGTTGGGCGTGAATAATTGATTTGTTCTGTTATACCAAATAATCCGGGTTGGACAATTGAATTATAAATGGTCGTCCATTCGTTCGCAGTTCGGTATTCTGCCTGTTTACGTAATGTATTTTGTTTATTGGACTCCCATTTTGTAAAAAAAATCGAACGTTTTAGTTAAATTGATGTTGTTTATTGATTGTTTGTCACCATAATGTTGATTCACGTGATTCTTCTTCTTATCGTTTGGTTAGTGGCCAACCTGGTGACAGAGTTATTTAGATCGCCCATATTTAGGCCTCTGTCGTGATCTAACGACTGAAAACAGTCGGGACCGACTATTAACGTGCCCTCCGACGCACGGAGACGCTAAGATGAAATACCACTATGCGGTCACCCATCTATAGGGTTACCGCGCCTTTGGTAGCTTAACCCGCTGATCGTTTACCGAACAGCGAGTGCACCTAGCTATGAACGTGATGAAATAACATTACGTGTAGAGAGCTTTAATAAATATGTATTGTGAAATGTTGTTATTTCGACAAAGTTGCGAACTGAAACGGCAATATTTACATTTATTATATTTCATAATAGCTTATTACACAATTATTTTTATTGGTTTAAAACAAAATAAAGGTGCGCAAAATTATGTCAAAAAGTAAAAATTGCAATTGAATTGCTTGAAAAAGTATGAACTTAGAAGTAATATTGATAATATTGACTTTAGTAAATAGTGGTTAAGATCACAACTACTTCCCACAGGGACAATCACGTGTCAATTAATGTTTTCCGCGACACACGTGTCCCTGGTGCGGGAATTGACGTTTTAACCGACTTCAAATTAAGAAAGTGTAATTTGGTGAAGATAAGTTTATCTTCACCAAATTGACATGTGGCCATTTTAGGTCTTCTTCATCAGTTGATGAAGAAGACCTAAAATGGCCACCTGAAATTCTCAATGATAGTAGTTCACGGATTGCGATTAGATGTCTCGATTAAGGTTGTTCAGCAACTATTATTAAGCAAAATAATGTAGCACATGAAAATGGTACAACTACACGGAACTGATTATGAAGCCGGAAGGAAGGCAACGGTACTCCATAATTGAACAATGTAATCTAGTAGTGTTTGGGCTTATTTGAATGGTCGTAAGATGCACTTTAGGTTTAAATGATCTGATTTAAAGAAAACGTCGTCTTTAACGGAGCAAATGTGAGGTTAGAATTTGTATGAAAGTCCATCCTGTTTAAATACTTTAGACTTGGGATTTTAGGGTTTTTGAAAATTCTACAACAAGTCGTATTGAAGTCGGTTTTTTTTGTTAATTAAGAAAAACAATTCCGTTGATTTTCTTTAAGTTTTCCTCCATATTATGACCATAGTTCGTTACCATATTTAAAAAATACAATCAAATAAAATAACCAACAGCAAAACTTACGCAATCAAGAATTCAGAAAGCGAAGAATTATCCGTCCCCAAATCTCATTCCAATACAAAACCGATGAGACAATGCGATATATTGAGGACAATCAGTGAAAATAAACGCAAATGTCTTCTAAATATGCAAATGATCACGAGAGAAATGCGGAGCAAAACGCCATTTTTCAATCGGGAGCACGCGACTGAGCGTACTTAATCGTTTTAGTCTAAGGATTCACTTTTTGTCAGAACGCGTTGAATTTGTCAAGGTTTCTTATAATGAGTGTGGACAACTTTGTGCTTGAACAAGGCCATATTTTTTAACTAGCTTTTGCATGTGGCTACGCCTGCGTAGATGCCGTTTCTTTTCGAATTTTAATATGTAACGTTCACTGATTTCATTAACCGATTTCCTTAATATATAAAAATATTAAAAACTTAAAAAAAAACAGACATATATAAGCATTATAAAATACAAACAGAACCACATTCTAAATTTTGATTAAAATTTTTTAACAAAGGTATTTGACCGGCCTTTGAACTTTTTCTTTCTTTGAACGATAGCCATGATAAAATTGGATGAGAATTATGTTTTAGCATGCATTTGATAAACCATTTAGTTACAGGCGGTATAAAAGTTCCACTTAAAAAGATCGACTCTTATTTTTTTCTACTTCAAAAATCTCAAAGACGCTTAAACAGCCGCAACGGCCGCAACCCAAGCTAGCCATTTTAAAACGTTATTCGTTGAGGTTCTAAGTGCATTGAAGCAGATTTTGGGGCCCAATGATCACATAATATGTGATAAAGTTTGAGGAGCAAAACCAAGAACCTTATAAAATAGGATTCTATTCATGAGTGTATTTTTTTAATGCCAAAGGTGGCATGGTAAATGATGTCGTCGCTCATAGATTTTACCAAGGGATGCAGCTACCATGAAATTAATTATCTTTAAACTTAAAACAACACCACAGCAGGTGGGTAGTTATATCCTTGATTAGCGGCAAGTCCCGGCTTCGCACGACGTGTTTAGTTTTCGTAGGGACCGTTTTTTTTTTCAATAAAATATAGCCTACATTACCCGCTGATAATGTCTTTCTAATGGTGAAAGAATTTTTAAAATTGGTTGAGTATTTTTTGAGTTAAATCGTAACAAAAAAACAACCAAAACATGAAATATCTCCTCTTTATAATATTAGTATAGATAAATCCCGTGACTGATACCTTCAATCCTAGTATCGCAAAAATACCTTGCCCAGATTTCTCTACACCTTTCAACCAGCTTAATTTTATCAAAAGCAACATCCCGGAATAAAAAATGATCACGTCATGGTTGAAACCAAAATGGCTCGAGTAATGCATTCGGCTAAACAAATTTACTTTGCCATTTGAAACGTTGGGCGCGTTAGATGTTGTCGTTGCCATCAAAAGGATGTACGTAAATTAGTTCGCAGAGGAAAAACGGAATGGAAATATGAAAATGTCAGACGCTATTAGGATTATCCCCATCTCGGTTTAGTGATGTTAGTTTAAAATTCCGAAAGGACTTTTTGTAGACTGAAAAATAATTGAATTTCTGATGCGAGGTAGACAGTTGCTTTTAGTGTGATGCCTCCATATTTATAAAAGTTTTCAGTGTGTTATTTTAGAGAAAATATCATAAAGTTAATTAAAAATGTAATTCTGAAATAAAATGGAACTACTACTTATAGATTTCTCAGTAAATATAGTGATCTATTTAAGTAAAAAATATTAAGTAGACTCATTTTGGTCTAGAGGTTAGTTATTCAAAGGATTGTTAAAGGTTGATTGTAATCATCAATTACTGTGTATTTTATTTGATACGAGATACCGTTTTATCCAACGTTTACACCAATATGTAATATATGTAATGTTCTTAAAGGTGCTCCCTCACTTAGAGCATTCGTCTGTAATGTAACGTTACAGAGTCGACCGTTACATCAGTGAAGGAGGAGAACCGAGCATTACGAGTACAGTGCGCAACCTGTGATTTTACAGATTCGAGCATTACATTAGTGAGGAAAGAGAATCGAGCATTGCAGTGCGTAGTTTGATGATACAATATGTAATATTTTAATACAATTTGTAACATCAATACGCACCACTTGTGATCGAACGTGTCACGGACGCGCAGCTCGACCCGCTCAAAATCAAATCTAATGTTACATTACAAGCGAATGCTCTTCAGTCAGAGAGGCAGGTGTACTGTAATGTAATGACGAACGCTCGAGGTGAGTGAGCACCTTTATAACACTCGCTTGAATTAAATTCTTATATAAATAAATATACTTTGACACACTTACAACTCATATTTTCCTTTCCAAGTTCCAAACGATATGATTAAGTTTCCAACTGCTAGAAGTCTATGTAACTATACGTAGAACAAACAGTGTCTTCCAATATTTGTTTTGCAAAACTAGGTCACGGCATACGTTATTTTTGGTGCTTTCGCATAAATTACTCTCTTCAAAACGTTATTTATTATTCGAACTATGCGAATAGTGGCTATGGACCCGTTGATCATTCGAGTTTCATCTCTTGTGTCCGTTGATCTCTTCAAATATTTGAGGTGCCCGTTGATCCTCCTATCTAATATTTATATTATAATCACATATACTTCCTATTCATATTCTACTTGTTTAAATGTTTTTATACGTCTGAAGCTCCGGTACAATCGCGTACTAAAGGGTAAAAATAAAAAATCTTTTGTATAGATCACATTTATTTTAAATAATAACGGTAAAGTAAAAATCAGTCTTTTAGATAACAAACTTTGTACTTTGTGTTGCATTTATTGTTTATCTATAGTTACGCAGTTACATTTAGGTACAAAATATTAACACCTTTAACGTTCAAGCAAGATCACTACAACTTTCAACTAACAAAATATAACAGTAGGTACAAAATATTTTTTTGTAAAATCACAGTCATCATTTGTATTTTCTTCTAGAATTGCAAGTTCGTATTTTTTGTCATTTTAAACCTATAGAGACAGCGCGAGATGTCTATATCTATAGACAGGAACAATTACAACAAACAAAAAAAAAAAATTAGTGGTACCATCTTTAACAACAATAAAATCAAATCAAAATATAGATAACAGTACCTCTAAATAAACCTAACTTACCTAAATATGTATATCTTATTAAATCACAGTCATTATTTTCAATAAAAAAAATTGCAACCATTTTAACAACAATAAAATCAAATCAAAATGTAGATAACAGTACCTCTGAATATGCCTAACTTACCTAAATATGTATATCTTATTAAATCACAGTCATTATTTTCAATAAAAAAATTGCAACCATTTTAACAACAATAAAATCAAATCAAAATATAGATAACAGTACCTCTAAATAAGCCTAACTTACCTAATCTTGATCTTATCAAATCAGTCATTATTTTAAATAAAAAAATTGAGACCATCAGTTCTTTTAGATAGCGTATTGTTAGTAATTGGTTATAGATTTAAAAATAGGAATAGCGATATATGATTGTATATATTTAAATTAAACATTTATAAGCATAGTTTTTCCAAGCAGTGACCTAGGGAAATCTGCTTTTCGAGAAATTGAGTTACAATGCTATTTATTCTTGCTTCATTTTGTACAGATTTAGGCGTTCTATTATTTGTTTGGAAACCCCTTTGTATTTCAACTATTTTAGTCTTTGATAAAATTGCTTCCTTTTCTAAAGTTTCTAGTAATTTTAAAATATTTGGCTTAGTTTTGCCATTTAATTTTTTGTTTATTTTGGCATGCCAACTTTCTATCAAATTAGTGGTTCTATGACGTTGTTGGTAAACGTTCCATTTTCTTATTGTATTTTTATCCTCGAGCCAATTACTGACAAAATAATCGTTAAAACTTGAAATTTTATTATCTTCCGGGCAGTCCTCCATGATATACAGCCAGCCGTCTTCTACGTGTTCTTCTGGTATCAAAGCCAGCGAGGCGCAAAGGGCAACATGTTTCTTATATTGACGAGATTTAAGTTCCAGATCTTTAGCTTTCTTCCAGAGACACTTTAAAAAATGAAAATAGCACCCAGAAATTAAAGTATCTGGGTAGACCTTTTGTGCTGCGTTCTGAATTGCCATTTCAAAATCCATTTTGAACTGACGTGGACGCCAATTGGGAAAACGAGCTTTCAGCAAATAAAATACAGTTTCATATGTCTTTTGCTTTTTATTTAAAAGCAGCGCAAATATTAATGGTACAATATTCGTGCTGGTAAGGGAACTTCCAATATCAGCATGGATGGTGAACAGTTGAATAAATGGATTTATTACAAATTTAAAAGTCCCATCTACAAAGACTTCAGTAACATTTGATATTGTTTCCTCACTTTCTAGGGAAAACATCAATATTCGGTCTGAACCATCTTGGTAATCGCATAACAAAAAATTTTCAAATCTTTTGGGCACTTCTACTTGTTCTGCTTTTTTAAAAACTAAACGATTGGCGCCATTTGCTTTTTTCCGTACATTATAAAGTCCATGTTTGAGGTTTTTGAACTCTGGTACCTTGTGGACTAAGTCTAATCCATTATCTTTGAATTGAGACATTTCTTCGTCGTATATATTTTTTAGTGATTCAATTCCTTGAGAAGCTCGTTTCTTACACGAATCAATGGCTTTTTTTAGATCATTTTTTGTTATATTCGGTGTGCAAATGTGAGCGCTTTCGTTCAATATTCTGTGCTCGTGTATAGTAACACTTCCATGACAAGCTTTTTGGGTACATTTCCAATAAATTGAACCATTTTTGTTTTCCTTTTTTTTATTAAATTGATACCCTCCACGTAATAAAATTAATCCACCTCTCCTAGATGATACGTATTCTATTCCCGTCAAATCGTTACTGCAAGATGGTACGTCAGACATTTTTCTGTAAGAGAAACGTTCCTAAATAAAATATCAGCTATTTCATAAAGACAAAAAAAAGATCTAAGAAAATATATATTTGTAAACTTTAAACTAAATATGTATTTTTGTATGTTTAATATAGTTAAATATCGTATTAATAAGTTAAACTAACTTGTATATCAATAATAGTAATCATTTAATTCTATTATAGCAAGCAACGGATTAATAGAAGAGCTTTTAGTATATTAATTTTTTTTTCCTTCTCCTACAGAAAATACAAAAGCGTCACTTTACGAACAGCAATTATTAACCAATAAGAAATAAATTTACTTCTGAATAGATAAGCCGACCATTAATGCTGTAATTTAGCTACTTTATATTATATTTCCAAGCAGTTTGATAATAAATAAAATAGTAGACCATACATAATTGTTCTAAAACCAGACTACGTTAGATAATATATGTAGTCTATCTAGCTGTAAGTAAAATAATAAAATTATGGTCGGCCATTTTGACATGAGACTCCCATAATTTTAGCATTTTTGTTTAACAAGGCAATAGTTAGTGCCTAGTTATTTTATGGAAGGTATTTCATATCTAAATTTAGTTAATACGCAGATATCAGAGTGGTCCATATTTATATATGAATAGATAAATATCTTATGCCAATAAGTTTAGCATCGCTAGGAAAACTTTTTTACTCCAATCCATAAAACGTAGCTTTTAATACTTAAAAACGGAATAGTATAACTTCCTAAGTAGGTACACTAATTGTAAATGTATATAATTATATAAAATATATGTACTTACATTTTTACTGATGAAAAACATAAATTCACAACACGACAATATTTTAAATACACACAATAACAGTAACGAGAGACGCTACAATGGCGTGGCTTGGGTGCAGTGTTGCTAATAAAACCAAGTGTTGCTAGTTTATAAAATTAATCAACCTACTGTAGTCCATTGCCATAGGGAATAAAATTATTAATATTAATTTACGTAAATAGTTTTAATATATTTCTAAAAAATACATTTATATTTTTTTTTTCATTTAGAACTTTTTATTTTTTTATTGAACATCTATTATTACATTACATTATATTTACTGATGAAAAACATAAATTCACAACACGACAATATTTTAGTACACACAATAACAGTAACGAGAGACGCTACAATGGCGTGGCTTGGGTGCAGTGTTGCTAATAAAACCAAGTGTTGTTAGTTTATAAAATTAATCAACCTACTGTAGTCCATTGCCATAGGGAATAAAATTATTAATATTAATTTACGTAAATAGTTTTAATATATTTCTAAAAAAATACATTTATATTTTTTTTTTCATTTAGAACTTTTTATGCTATATATACAGGATGTTTGGCGCATGGACCGACACAATTTTTTCCTGGATTTGGGGGGTTACCAGCTAGGTTCTACGCATACACCCTATGCCCTAAGTGATGCGGTTGGCTAAATAAGTTTTATTTTTACGTTTTTAAAAATAATACCCAAATTCTTACCTTTAATACGAAATAACTTTTATTTTAGTGGGTGTAATGGTACAAAATAAATTTTGTTGTATTCGCATATAGTAACATATTTAACCAACCGCATCACTTAGGGCATAGGGTGTATGCGTAGAACCTAGCTGGTAACCCCCCAAATCCAGTGAAAAATTGTGTCGGTCCATGCGCCAAACACCCTGTATATACAAGAATAATATTAAAAACTTATTTAAACTAACTAAACCTTAATATGAAAAACTAATTAATTAAATAAAAGGCATGATTAATTCACTAATTGTATTTCTTTAGATAAAAAAAAAAAAAAATGGTTTATTGTATCTATAAGTTGCTTAACATTATAATGAGATAATATATATGTTACATTATAGAAAGATAAAATGGCTAATCTAATAATATCATTATCATAATATATTATCTTATGATGCATTTCATCGTTCTATGCCTTTTTATTTTAAATTTATCTACGCAAGTGTACTTTTTTATTTACATATTGGCTAATTAGTTATTATAAACTTAAAATGTAACCAGGGGACCAACGGGCACCTTAAAAATAAATTAATATTGTTTGATCAACTACCGAGAGATCAATGGGCACCTTTAAAGTAGATAAATCTACAACTTTTATTCCAAGGGATGAAACTCGAATGATCAACGGGTCCTGACCCGAATAGTTGCGCACTACGCCTGTTTTATGCCAATGTTGAAGTTGGAAGGAAAAATAAAAACCTTTATCGCTGTTATTTATTCAAAGCTTAGTTTAGGAGAATAACATTTTGCGTATTGAAGCTACATCTTTGATGAATTTCTATACGTAAAGGATACACATACACTACTGCAAATATCGATACAATATTTAATTTTTAATTTTATATCTATAATTATGTAATGCGTACGCCCAGCCAGCTGATAAGCAGTTACCGTAGCCTCTGAAAGCCTTGCAACACCAAAGGTATCAATATTGCTAGTTGCCGACCCTGTAAAATCCTTTTTACATATTTCTTAGAAGAACCCAAAGCTATAGTTTTTTGGGAATACCTCGATACGGACTCATTTTACTACCTGATCTGATCTATAAGGGAGGAGATTTCTCTGTAAGCGATCAATAGGTACAGGGCGATTGAGGTTCTTAGTATTTGTATACATTTGTAACGTAAAAAAGAGCCAAATTAAAAGTACCCAGAATCGACGATCATGCATATAGAGGTTGATAAATGTAGGCTAATATCCCTCTAAATGTATGGAGGAGACCCGTGCCCAGCAGTGGGACGTTTATGGGTTGAGAAGAAGAAGAAGAAGAATGTAGAGGAGGCGAAGGAAATATGTTTGGATCGAAGCAATTAGTGAACCATAGTCTCTGCCTACCCCACTAGGATGGATGGGCGTGATGATATGTATGTATGGAATGTAAAATATTTTTTTAAACCTAAATTATTACCACCGATGACAATCAGACTTTGGAACAGTAATAAAGTATCCAAAACATTATTTTCTTAATTAGTCTCGAAATCCATTTATCAAAAATATTTAAAACAACAAATTCGTTTCAACAAAAATGATTCATTTAGAAATTGAAAAAATTGCCGCAGGGCTAAATACTGGGAGACTTAATTCTGTCCCTGAATGTACCCGAATAATGTATGTGGACAGGCGTGGAACGGATTTGATTAAAAATAAAGCCACAGGGATCCCGTCCATTAGTAATCCCCGTGTGGTAGCGTATGTATAGGTACGTATTCATATATGTACCTATCAAATAAATAGGTCTGGATTGCCTCACGTATTTTAATATTGCCTATGTCGCTTTTTATTGTGTCAATATCAACTCCACATATTTTATGTTTAATTTTGTGTATTACATTTATAGGTTTGATATCAAAAGGTATGTCGTGCAAATCATCCGTTCAGACACACATTTGGTCTCTTTGATCAATTGTTAGCGTTGTTGTGTTTGTTCGATCTATCTTTGAATTGACTTGACTTGAATCTAATCGATTGGCATATGACCCGCAGTCAGTAAATTGTTATGCCACTAGGATATCTCTGATATGAACTGATGGTCAGCCAAACATATTGTCCTGGACATACGCCATAATGGAAACTGCTGGACATATGCCTTTTTTACATAGAATTCAGTACTGAGTTGACATTGTCCATCGGCTGCGTGCAACTTTCACCAGGTCGTTGGTCTATTTTGTTGGAGGCATACCCACGCTACAACCGATGGACAAGGTCAGCTCAGGACCGAATGATGTAGAAGACCTTTGGGGAGGCCTATGTCCAGCAGTGGACGTCTTGTGGCTGAGATGGATACCCACGCTGCGTTTTCCAGTCCGAAATTGATTAAAAGATAGATTAACCAAATCCATAATGCATTTTTTTTTTTGGCCGTATTTAATATTTAGATCTTGTTTCCGAAGTATTTATACCTTGATTAGACACACTGGAATAAAAAAGTAACGTAACTTTCATTGCCTTAGTAAACAAGCCAAACGACCAGAATTTTATATCGGCAAGCGAAAAAGAAAAATCTCGCGAATTGTTGGCAGTGAGTTTTCAAAAACAACGATATTGCTCTGGAGGCCAATGGAAATTACTTTTCGAACCTGTGCCGACTTCGAGCCAAGAACGGTGGTTAAAGACAAACGAAAATAATAAATGGAAGAAGGAAACACTCGATCGAAGTATTGAAGAAACGTCATTGGCAAATTCATGGCGGGAATTCGGATAGGTCAAATAAGAAATTTGTCTTACAAAGGATATAAAGAAGGGCCTTGCTTTTGTAATATACTTGTTTTACGCCATTATTATGAGTGTGTAGGTTGCCCGCGAAATTGGTATATCAAGAGTTGGTTTTAAAAATATAGATTTATCCTAGTAAACAAATCCCTTTAAATAAAATAAGGATAATATTTTTATGTTACAATATTTAAGTTTTATTATTATTATTTATTTGAGATTAAAGGAACCATAATTATTTACTAACTGTGCTTTGAAGATAAGAAAATGATCTGGAGAAAATATAAGGAAAATAAAACCTTGTTTAAAATAGGCTACACGCAATTTACTAAAACAGAAAAGTATCAAATTAAAAGTAAGTACACAGAACCGACAGCATATAAAAGTTGGAAAAAGTATATCTGGATTAAATTGATGTACTACTAAATGTGTCTCTGCCTACCCCAAAAGGAAACAGGTGTGGTAATATGTATTTAAAACCGGCCAAATATACCTATCTAAATAAAAGCAAAAATAAACTAAAATTTTATGGTTCAGATGAAACTCACGTATGGCTGCACTTTTCTACATGAGTCGAATAGAAAATCGTATTAATTCATATTAGTGGGTACGCTCCACACAATAGCAAGGAAACGTTAAACAAAGGCAAGCGGAAGGGTCACTGTCCAATATCACATGACCTCCGAGCATCTATGCATCATATATGACAATAACTGAATTTGGAACGTCACCGAGGCCATGTTTAATTGGTCAATGTGGGTCTGGAGGGACAAGTATTTTCGCATAAAGAATCCAATTAACCCGTGACAGGTGGACCTGCAATTCGTGTTTAACATAAACCCATAAGAACATGTGCATTGGAGGGTTGAAAAGTTTTGATGTTATACAGAATGATTATCGTTTTGGTACCACCTATTAAACGCACTTGGTTATCTTGTTGGGTCTTGGGACAATGGTAATGAGATATGTTACTTAGAATAGAGTTTTTAGCTGGATCATTTCAAGAATGAATATTTAAATTTCATATTTAACCACATACTAAATAAATTATATTAAATAAATTTTTAAACCAAGAACGATAGTTCTTGGTTTAAAAATTTGACTGTGGAGAAAATAATATAATGAATGGATAAAGCAAAGTGTTTGTCTCATTAATAAATTAATGTTGTTACATATCTTTGAGACCTTTGACCTTTTGTAATTCGAAAATGTTGTAAGTAGATATTTTTTTCTATCATGTCAATGGCTTATAATGTTTATATTATTACTATGGTTCTTCACTAATTTATCAGTTTTAGAGAGGTTACATCTACTCGATAAATCATTATTGTTTGACTTTAGGGGCTATTTGTCTTTGATTAGATAGACCCAGCCTCGGGTTAAATTTAATATTTTTTTTTCTTTTTTTTTTTCTTTGTTTAAAAAGACAACTCCCGCACTAGAGAACAAGCTCTGTGTCGCGGGGGACTTTACAAACATACATTTAACAGACACAAATTACAACCAGACTCAGAACAACTCTTTGTGGATCACACAAAGTTTTATCCTGTGTGGGAATCGAACCCACAACCTCGTGCACAGCAGGCGCATACTGCGGCCACTGGACCACCAAGGCAGTCCAGAATATCAGAATTACATTAATATTTTAATAATATAAAACATAGAATATTATTCAAGTGTACCACGAAATTTCTGAATTCTACACGTAATGCTTAATACAAAATTAAATTGAACAAAAGATTGAAAAAATTCTTTGATAAAAGAACAAAAATTGTACAAAAATACTTCACTTCAGTCATTTTAAATCTAAATGAGCAGCAGAAAAAGTTTTCTACAGAAGAACGCATAAAGAAAATCACGAGAATAATCAAGAACCTTTTCCAAAACATTTCGTTGAAGAAACGCAATTTACCGAAAGAAAAGAAAATATTAATAATGGAACAATAAGCACAGTATTCCAATTGGCTATTAAATAAGCCATCAGATTTTTCTTATATTACAAGTTGCAATTTTATAAATGAGGGGCGTACGTTAAATTTGCTTGTTCAGTACATTTATTTTATTAGATTTCTATGGATTAAATATTTGAACATCTGATTTTTCTTTAAGATTTTTTGATCGTAATTTCTAAAATAAAAATAAATAGGTAGAAAGAAAATTTTATCGTGGTGTGTTTGCTTATTTTTTTCCTTATTATTGCTTTTCTTTACTTTATCTATATTATACAATATAAACACTAATAATTCTTTAGATCAGACGTCTTCAAAACTATTTTTTTAACAATGTTTTCAATATTATTTACTGTGTTTTTTAACTTAATCTTTTATACAGGACAGGTCAAATGTATATCCATTTGACCTGTCCTACATCAGTTGATTTTTAAATCTATCTGAAACTGCTTCATATCAGACTGTTGACGTCAATTGCTGGACGGAGGTCTCCCTTATATGTTACAACAATGGGCGATGTTGAGTTGCCTGCATTCTGCTTCAATCTACTTAACACACTCATAAATTGCCTATAAAATAAGCTCAAAAGGTTTAAAATCATGAAATCTATTATAAAGAGTAGGTAAAGTTTGTGAGTTTGTGACGTTGTAGTTCCCCTACAACGCAATGTCACAAAATACTTCACTTCACTCACAAAATTTACGTACTCTTTATATTGTATGGAATAATCTCTGGACTACTGAACCTATTTTGAAAATTCTTTTACCAGTAGAAAGCCACGTTATTTGTGAGCTTTATTTTATTGACCCCGGGAAATACCACCCGTGCGAAACCGAGTTGGCCAGCTAGTATTATTTTTGTATTTTACATAATATTTATGTTTAAAGGTAAATAAAACTCCCTAACACAGCTTAGAGCTATTATACAATTTTCAGTAGATGTACAACATAGACAATTAGCGGGTCTTTATTCGAGTAGAACAAAAGGAGTTCCCAAAATCTCTGATCCGCTCAAATTCGAGGGGTTATGTTACATCGCAGAATAATGCCGGTACATACGAACTCGCAGATTAGGTATCTATGAGTGTGTGCATGAAAACGTTCTAATTGTTTGGTATCCCCCGTCTTTTGTTCGACAAAAGTGAAAATTGAGACACATTTGGCTGTCTCAAGTGTTAAATCATATGTGAAATGCATTTAAGTGCATCCGTTTTGTAGATTTAGTTACTTCAAACGTTTTGTCGGAATATTCAGTTGCTGTCAAAGAATTTCATTAACACTTTGAAGGACAGTGAACGCCTATAGACGTCATGACAATAAAACATCCATTGTGTCTACGTTACTGTCCGTGCAAGTGTTAAGTTATGTTTATTTTATTTATGTGGTGGTTGGTGGTAGCTTATTGGTTTAGTCGCTTGTATCTCTGAGTAGGACAAATTCATATTTGTGTAATGAGCTCGATTCTTTGTTCTGCGTTTTGGTGGGATTTATCAATAATATTCCAGTCGTCTTTTTGCCTTAGCAGTCTCTACCTAGTTTGAAATTAGATGGCTATTTGTGAGTTGTCGTTCCTTTTTTTTTTCATTAGCCTGTGTCGTCCCACTGCTTCCAATCCCGACTATCTATTGGCTTATTCCACCAATCTTCTTCGTTTTCAAGACCTGCCTCGGCGACAACGCTCATCTTCGACCACCTACTGTGTTGTCTTAATTCACGAAAATCGGTCAAGCCGTTACAGAGGAGTTCAAAGTCGAACACTATGACACGAGAATTTTATATATTAGATTTTATAAAACATTGTATTTTGAATTAAATTCCAATGCTCCAATATATACTTTTATTTTAATACGATTATAAAACTGTTATAAATGAATGACTTTAACTAAAAATTGCTCTCTGATTTTCTGATAACTAATACTCACTTAAATTTAATCAGTTAGACATCCACTTACTTATCTTGACAGATAGATGATCTGAGTAACATTAGACTCAGTATTAAGAAATGTCTAGATTCATTACTCTTGTACTAGACTAGGATTGATGCCTACAGTATGTTATATTGTAGATATGAGTAATATCGCTTACAAGTTAATTGAAGATATGAATTGGTTATTTATGTCATTCGTACTAATATTATTATTAACTAGCTGGTGCCCGCGGCTCCGCCCTTGTGGATGTCGGTTATCGCTGTAAAAAGTAGCCTATGTGTTATTCCAGACCATAATCTATCTCTGTACCAAATTTTATCCAGATCCGTTTAGTAGTTTTTACGTGTAAGAGTAACAATCATTCATCCATCCATACTTACAAAGTTTCACGTTTATAATGTTAGTAGGATTGTATTTACATGGGATTTTGTATTAAATGTTGTATTGAAAGAAAGAAAGAAAGAAAGAAAGAAAGAATTTATTCAAACATACACAGGATAACAGATGGTAGACATAAGATGGACACATAATAGTAACACAAAAAACGCTTAGAACACAAAAAAGAAATATATATATATATAAGTAGGTATATCCTGTGTGATGTCAGAAAAGGTCCCAATCTCAGCTCTGTGCTGCAGCATTTTATACTGCAGCGCTGATTTTCTGATCAGGCCTTGGTGATGTCACGGTCAGTTATAATAAATAAAAAATAAAATAAAATAAATAAATAAAACAGATAGAATACTTTTTATTGTACACCATACATTTATGGGACAGAATATAATAAATAACTTCAAATATGTTTTTTAAATATATAAAGAAAAACGTTAAACCAAAGAAATATAATAATATATACATTTTATTTGTTTGAATCGAATAAAATCGACTAAGCGTCAGGCTGAACACAGGTCAAATATTTTAAAAGTATATTTAATCTGTGCCATTGGCGCTCAATTCACTCATGTGATTATGACATCTCCTATACTTTTGTCTATGACAAAAGAATGGAGACGCCTGGGGTTCGCAAAGCCTTTTTGAATTGTTTCATTCATTTGTAAAAATCTAAAAGAAAATGGCTGCTAAAGTATATATTGTCCATAATAATAATAAAGTAATATATGCAAGAAGTAATTTTACGCGTAATAAATATAATAAAAAGTGTTGTAAAACAGTTAAAGTGTGTGTAATATGGTCGTTTTGTGTATTTCTTATTTGTAACAAGAGAGTAGTGATAAATATACGTGATTACTGTCAAGCGTCATTGAGGATGCATCATGGAATGAGACTATCAGCAATAAATGCCGGCTAACTGATACCCGCTGCTGTGGTAAAGAAGTGCATACCTACAGTAAGTTTTGTTTCTGTAAGTTTAACAAATACATTTTATACTTATTTTTAAAGCTAAAAACACTTCTTAGGGCACGGAATGGTGGCGGCAAGTCATTCCAACAGCGGGTTGCAGCAAATTTGAAACTGCCACGGAATGCAGCAGTCCTGTGCGTAGGTGTAGTCAACAGGTAAGCTGACGCTCTTGTCTGGTGCTGATTGTATTCTCTTGACCATGACAGTCTGTCATATAAATACACAGGCTTGCCAGTAATGATAGTGCCAAATACTAAAGTGGCCAGATGAAGCCTCCTGCGCGACGACATCTTCATCATGTTGCCACTATTTAGGAATGGGGTAACATGTGAGCGTGGGGGAACGTGATAACAGAAGCGTGCACATGCATTCTGTACACGCTGAATGAGTGTATCTGTCTTTCTGAGCAAGCAGGTCCCAAACACTGTGTCTGCGTAGTTAAGCTTGGATAATATAAGTGATTCACAAAGCATTATACGCATATCGACACTAATGTAGGGACGAATCCTGTAGAGTAGTTTTAGCCGGTAAAAGCAGTTACGTACAGCCTCTTGTACTTGCGTCTCAAACTGCAATTGTCTGTCAAAAACCACTCCCAGGTTGCGAGCTTCAGTAACTTCCTCTAATGAACAGCTGTCTATCCTGATATCCGGCTTCTGGTTTGTAATTTTCTCTACTACACTTCTTGAACCCATGACCAGAAACTTAGACTTGTTGGGATTGAGTACTAAAGAATTTCTTCTTGCCCACTGAGATATGTTGTCTAAGTCTTCATTTATTCTATTTACAGACTCAACGCAATGCTGTGGCTGAAAAGAGTAGTGTAATTGGAGGTCATCAGCATAGAGATGGAACTTGCAATGCTTGATGCAATTTGTGATATCGGCACTATATAAAATAAAGAGAATTGGACCGAGTATAGATCCTTGCGGAACTCCTCTATTGACCTCTTGGAGAGAAGAAGTCATCACATTTCCTCCACCCTCACACGTCACTCGAACAAACTGATGTCTACCACTCAGGTAACTACTAAACCACTCAACCGTTCCTATGTCAACCCCGTAGTATGATAACTTTGATAAAAGTAGAGAAGTATTTATACAATCAAAGGCACGGGAGAAGTCCAGTAAAGTAAGAACAGTTCCCATGCCCTTGTCTCTAGCCTCGAGGATATAGTCCACAACATCGAGTAGTGCAGTGGCAGTGCTGTGACCTTTGCGGAACCCTGATTGACGGGCAGGTAATAAGTTAAAGGCTTCTAAATATTCTGTTAATTGGCTGCATACTACCCTTTCCAAGATTTTTGATAGACAAGGTAGAAGACTTATTGGTCGCAGATCCTTTGGGCATGTAGGAACCGAGGTTTTCGGGATCGGCTTAACCACTGCAATTTTCCACAAGTCTGGGAAGGTAGATGTAGCTATGGAGTTATTAATAATGGCTGTAATTGCTCCTAGAGACTGTGGCAAAGTCATAGATATCATATCTAAGGTAATGTCATCCACACCTGATACATTTGATTTGAGGCTACGAATGACTTTAAGAACATGCTCCTCACTTACTGGCTTAAGAAGAAAGGTGCCAGTACCATACCTATGATGTTCAAAATATGTCAAATCTGATATAACAACTTGATCTTGACCAGGTGCTTCCAAAAAATGTTTATTTAGGTAATCTGGGTTACTACAACTGTGGGGTATATCGTGATTACGAGTTTTATTTATTGATAAGGTAGTCTTAAGATTATGCCATAACTTTTTGGGGTTCTTTATGTTGTTATTTATGTGAGTGGTGAAATAAGCACTCTTCTCACTATCAATCGCAGCTCTCACTAGATATTTTAGCTGTTTATATGAAATTAAATGGGCATCAGATGTGGACGACCTGGACAGGCAATAATATTTGTTTCTCAACTTCATCATCTTCTTCACAGTATCTGTAATCCAAGGGTAGCTTCTCTCCTTGATTAGCACTCTTTTGTAGGGGGCATGTAAGTCAAAAAGAGTGGTGATATAATTTGTTAGTGTTACCACCATACAGTTAACATCTACCATAGAATTGGCAAAATCCCAGTTCATCCTGTCCAAATCCTTATAAAACTGGTCAATAAGGATGTCCTTTATTGGTCTATATACAATCCATTTGGGGGAAGGTTTCTCAGTTCTTAAGTTTATTTCAACTGAGATGATTGCATGCTGGCCTAGCTCGGGGATATGAGAGACTAGCACTTCACATACTCGTGCATCGGTGCATACCAAATCAATCAGGGTTTCGCTATGGTCAGTGTAGTGAGTTGGCTCGGCAATTACATTAGTGATATTTAGACACTGCAAGAAACAGTTGAGTAGTTTAGTTTTGTTATCGGTAGTATTCAGGAGATTTATGTTGAAGTCCCCCAGCAAAAGTATCTTATCTGCCCAGGAAAAGGAGGACAAGGAAGCTGTCAGTGCATCCAGGAACACATTGACATCGAGCCACGGCGGTCTGTACGCTGTGCCAATGATAATGGAGTGCGCATTGGTGTTAAGCTTGAGCCACATCTGCTCGACCGACGGTGCTGGAGGATGCGGCACTGTGCGCACGCGCACGCCCCGCCGCACGTAGAAGCCCACGCCACCACCGCGTCCGCCTCGTATGTTGGTTGGGCGAGGAATATGACGCAGTCGATAATTGGGCACCGACGGCGCGCGGCCCTCCTCACTCTCCCTCAGCCAGGTTTCATTGATTGCCATAATGTCTACAGAGAGCTCATCCATGGCTGTCAGGAACTCATCATGACGTGATCCCAGCGATCCAGCATTGAATAGTCCAAATTTAAGTTTTTTGTTTTTAATCATTTATGTAAATATGTAGTGTATTTAAGTGTGTAAATAGGTTAAGGTATAGTGTGTAGTTTAGGTTAAGACATAGTTTATTAGGTAGGCTAGAGATAAGGTTATTATAATATAGTGTTTGATAATGTGAATATGTAGATATTTTATATATGAATAAACTTACATGGGTAGACCGATAACTAGGCATCTTTGTGATTGTATATAGAGGAGAGCATTCTGGCGTCACACAGGATAGTACACCATAACAGACATAAAATTTGTACAGACATATAAACAACACCACAATTATAAGTACACAACACAAACAGAAGATTTTATAACATAGACAATTTTTAAAAATGGCCATAGTGTGAGTCACGCTAGTCGCTTTTGTTTTCATGTGTTCTTGTGCCAAAAACACGCTCTAGATCGGCTTCGGCGCGGATACTGTGCGTTCGCTGTCCATCGCCTTGCTTAAGGCGATACCTCGAAAATAAATTGTGGTTTTGTGGGCGTGGCTTAGCTTCCACAGCTGGCCGCTACGCGTCGCCTTCGTCCGTGTGACGTTGTCAAATAAGTGATTAGAAATATTTTATAGATTTTTTAGAAATTTTAGCACAGGAGGTATGGAGTAGACAAAAATAGAACAATTATTTATAAAATTAAATTTTTACCATTGGCGAAATACATAGATACATATATATATATATATATATATATATATATATATATATATATATATATATATATATATATATATATATATATATATATATATATATATATATATATACGTGCATATATATTTAATTAAAAAGTTCAGAAAATATCACTCGATAAAATATTTTTCTTAATAATAACTATTATAATATATATAACTACGATTGTATTATTGTGTTTCATCAACTATATCAACTATAAGTAAATAAATAAATATCTATAATTCTTCTGTGTATGTCGCTGAACTCCTAAACGGCAGGACCGATTTTAATGAAATTTTGTAGGGTCCCAGATGGTTCAGATTCACAATTGGACCCGGTAGGTCAAATCAAATCATTTATTAGCGTAATTTTTGGTCGTACATAATGGTCTTACAATAGATTGAGTCTCACAAAAATTAACCTTATAGGCATACACTGTTCATTTAATACATATTTTCATAGAATTTAACAATTGTTATATAAATTATAATATCAAGGTCAACCAAAATAATAAGATGTCAGAAAAATAAGGAAAATAGTGTCAAAATTGAAATATTACATTTGTCAATGATAGAATTAAAAAGTAACAATAATTAAAATTTGTCAGCAAAAAACTCGTCAATTGTATAATAACATTTGTATAGTAATAATTCACGCAATCTCTTTTTAAACTGTATCATACTAAGATCCTTGATATTATTTGGTAATTTGTTAAATATTTTAGGAGCCATACAAACTACGCTCTTATGCATAAGAGCAGTTTTGGAAGATCGTAAGCATAGGTCATGTCGATAAGCTTGTAGGTGGCGCTGCTGTTGGTATATCGGACTTGGCAGACGTCGTCCTACCCGGAAAATGTCCGGGTAGGACGACGTCTGCCAGGTCCGCTAGTATATATTTATTTTATACTACTTGGTTGGCAAACAAGTATACAGCTCGCCTGATGTTAAGCAGTTACCGTAGCCTATGGACGCTTGCAATACCAGAGGTATCACTTGCGTGTTGCCAACCCAAGTCGCAGTTGCAACCTAACCTTATTTTCTAGTAGCGATTTCTAACTTAGTCTAACGTATTTTACAGTTAGCAAATTAATTTAGGTGTTTTAATTTATTATTTCCAATTATACTGCTTAATTAATCTGACTGAATATGGTGTTCCCTCATTTGAAGACAGAAATTTCATAGAATGTTAATTATTAATAAAATCTATGTATATATACGTAATGTATCTATTTCTACATTTAAAAAAAAATAAAAATCAAACAGCATGCGTTAAAAATAATTCTACTGTTTGATTATTTTGTTAAATAAAAACAAATATTTTTAAATTCATTAAGTTTCTGCAATGTCATGGGGTCTCATCAGGAACAAATCAAAATTAGTACGAATAAATACCAATAGATGGAGTTATATATATCGATTTGTTATTTACGTTTATGTAAAATTCTAACCTGGAAGAAATATAGCCTGAAACATATACGTACATATTTTAAGAAATCCTACTAGCATAGGAAAATGAAATAGAGGGCTCATAAAACAAAATTATAATTATATATTTTCAAAATTCAATAATGTCGCCGTAGTCCTGGCGGCAGTATTTTGTACTACTAAGAAGTTGAAACTTGCGAGTGACTTGTGAGTAATGGCGCTGGCGCTGTATGCATTTTTAGATTTTTATAAATTAAAATTTTACTGTTGGGTCATACTAGGTATAAAAATATATAAGTTAGGTTAAAAATAAATAATACTGGTATATATATTTTTTCTCTCAACAAAAAAACTTTAAAAATGTCTTACGTTATCAAAATTATGAACAAAAATTTAAGATTTATTATCATAAATATTTTAAAAACTAAACAAATACAAAAAGTGTATCCTATGTTGGGATTCAATATTTTAAAAACTAAACAAATAGAAAATACAAAAAGTGTATCCGATGTTGGGATTCGAACCCGGTTCGGCCGGATACGGGTACCTCCGTACGGTGCTAAGGTATCGACGATCCTTACTGTGAGAAAATTACCTATTTGTGAATTCGAACTGATACTTAATAATTACAGTTTTATTATATTTTTCCTAATAATTAAAAAAAATATTATCTGATATTAAAACCATCTACAAAAAACAAATTTCAAAAATTGGACATGAATCTGGGATTCGAACCCAGTACCATGGGACTGTTGGACGAATACCACAGAATGCTATACTTACTCCTGATTGGCCTGTTGGTCTAGTGGTTAGTGACTCTTAACTACTAAGTTGGGGGGTCATGGGTTCGATTACCATTCAGGACAAATCTTTGTGTGATGAGCTCTGTTTGTTGTGCTGTGCCAAGCCTGGTTTCAGATGGTATGTGAATTGTCAGAAAATATTATTATTACTCTAATTCGACTCATCTCGTAGGTACTGAATTGATAGATGCTAGGTAGGTATAATATACTTATTTGTTAATTTGAACTGACAAACCAAAAAAGATGTTTATTATAGTTTCACGAATAATTAAAAAAAACATTTTATTTTATAGGTATACGTAATTAAAGCCATCAACAAAAAACTTAACACTATACCGTAAACTTCTGTTAAGATACGGGAAAAAATTGTTTAGCCCGGGGCGAAACCGGGGCGGAGCGCTAGTTAAATACGGAAGCAAACAGTCAAAATACTTAAGTGTATATTTCGTACGTAAAGCGCGTGACCTTGAGCGAGTAAACGTGGCCCGAGCCCGAGACAATAAGCGATACCTACCCTTTATGGTCGGTGTTCGGTGTAGATGCCTACTATTTTTTGGGAAGAATATAACATAAATAAATTCGGTTATAAAGTGTCGCCATCTGTTGATTTTATGTGTATGCACGTAATCTGTTGGATATAGACATCTAGTGTCGTATAAATAGTAAAAATTTAGCCGCACGGTTAGCCCGAGTTAGCAGGGAACCAATTCTTTGTATGGGATGGGGTATCTGTACTAGTATTATATTATCTGTGGCAATGTGAAATATGTTCAATTGAAGTCAATTGTCGTTGAAACCATTATATTCGAAACATGGACATTTTAAAGTTCATTGAAACAATAATATTCGAATTATAAATACTGTTTCGTAGAAAATATTTCATATAATATTTTGGCTTAAATATTATATGAAACATTTTCTGCGAAACAAAATTCGATAAAATTTCTGTCTGTGAATGAAAGGAAAACCTTATAATAAAACGGTGTTCCCATCATTCGCAGACACCAAATTCATAAAATTTTGTTAATACCAGAAATGACAATAGCAAGTAGGTTAGGTTAAAATTATTTACATAAATAAAAAAAACTTACCGCAGCCCGAGAATATATAATTAACATTATTATATGAATATAACATTATTATTTTAATTCAAAATTATACTTTACCTGTAAAATATTTGACTGAAGTGAAAGTTGCAACCCTTTAGAAGAGTATTTGAAAAAAGATCGTAAACTCGTTTTCTCGGTAATAACTTTTATATAAACTAAACAATATTACAAAAACAAATCAAATTAAATATTCTTTATCCTCAATAAAGAATATTTAATTTGATTTTCTATGATGAGAATATCGAAAAAAAAAGTAATTTGTAACAAAAAATTGAGTTGAATTTATTTAGTGTATTGATTATTTTTGATTGGGACATAGGTACTTAATCATATTTTACTACCTACTATACTAATAGAACCTTACGTATATCATCAAAAAATACTAAAAATAATCTCGAAAATTTACAGTTTTTTTTAAATACCAAAAGTTGAAGTGCTACTCCATCCCTCTTTGTGTTCTTAGTCTGTCACTTTCGGTAATAGTTCCACTAGAGTTGGGAAAATGCCTGAGCGTTTTAGGCAAATTTGGCAGAATGTCTATAAATGCCCGAAAAAAATCTGCAATATTATAATATGTAAGTTGTATAATGTTATACCATGTGCTCAGTTGCACTTTGAGACGCATTCGACACTTATTGTTAGTTATTCTTTGTGAATAACGCAATGAAGGGAAATGAAACGAAGGATGCGCAAAGGCATAAAGTCACAATTTAATTTTTGCCCTGTGATCGTGGCGTGAACTTGGAGAAGTTCTATGTTCAGCAGAGGAATGCAAAAGCTGATGATAATTAGGAATTGATTCTGAACCAAAAATATATAATGTCGGTATTATCGGGTTTTATTATTTTGCCCGCCAGGCATAAACACATTGGGCATCTCTTGCTATCATTTACTTTATAAAGTAAGTCTTAAAAATATACTATAATGTAGTACATTCAATACGAATTTGTGATGAATTGAATAACTAATTTGGTTAATGACCTGTTTAATAAATTATAACATTTAAAACTACAAAAATCTGAGAGAACCGATCTGCAAAAAAGGAGCATACGTCCGTCGTTGGTGAGGCCTACCGGCCGACTGAAAGTGTGGCGAGTGAGAGTGATGCAAATACTTTTGTAAGGCAAAAGAAGAGAGAGCTATAATGATGCATGCGCTCAGAATAAAATAACGTATGTGCCAAATTGAATTTTCTACTTTTTACTAAAATACATTATCAAATCAAAAAAAAAATCTTAGCAAAACTTTGATACGATTGTCCTCTATGTTTTAAAGTAGACCCCGTTGAATAAATCTTAAGTTTTATTACATAATACAGAAAAAGGGAAAAAAATAGAATGGACTTCGCAGCTGTTTTCTATCGAGGATATTTCTTCCAATCACGTTTTCCTCTTACCATATGGTAGATCATAGAATCAAAAAATGTATGCTAAAGTTTTAACTTCCTATTTTAAATGCTTAGCGAATTACACTTATTATAATATCCTTATTATTTTCAATGTATCACCTTAACTAGGATTCTGCCGTGCTTCGTCCACGTGTACTTCCAATTAAGTTGACTGGAAGCCATTCGAGCACGGTACAATAATTGTTTATTACTTTTGGAAAGCCTCTCATTCACATAGAAGCGACGCGGTGCGGAGGTAAAGCCAAGGTCTGCCGTAGTAGCGCCCCGCCTCACACGTGCATTTAAAACATACCTATTTAAAACATACGTATTGCACATAAAACATACCTATGCATAAATATAGTAATTACTAGAGGCGCGTCCTAGGTTCACACGGTTTCGTAAGATTCGTGTAATTTTTTCAGTAAGGCATGTTACCCGCTGATAATGTACCTAGCTTTCTAATGGTGACATAATTTTTAAAATCTACAATAAAAAAGTAAATAATAAAAATGTGGCAAGCTCACAGGTGGTATTGAACCACTAAGTCTCAGGAGAGACTTCGCCTCCTTGTGTGTGTTCTACCGCCTGTACAATGGGCTGTGTTCTGAGGAAATGTTCGAGATGATGCCCACTGCCACATTTTATCAACGCACCTCTCGCCACCGACAGGGAGTTCATCCTCACATCCTTGCACCTCAAACATGCCGTACCGTAAGATTCCAGAGGAATTTCTTACCACGTACGATAAGGTTGTGGAATGAGCTCCCTGCCCAGGTTTTCCCAAGAGACTATAGCATGGGGTTCTTCAAGAAAGGAGTTATAAGGTTTTTAAAGGGTCGGCAACGCGTGAGTGACACCCCTGGTGTTGCAAACGTCCATAGGCTACGGTAACTGCTTACCATCAGGCGGGCCGTATGCTTGTTTGCCACCTTGGTAGTATAAAAAAAAAAAAAAAAAAAAAAAAAAATGTTGTAAATCCGTCGAACAACAACAAAATATAATACGGGTATCTTTTAAAATTTTAAATATTTAATGCACTACGCAGTTGCCTAACCTTCGTTGAGATTGGTCGCCGTGACCGGAATCGGTCTGGACGACTACTAAATGTTAACAGTACAAATGGTGACAGTAAAAAAATCCTTGCACCTCAAACATGCCGTACCGTAAGATTCCAGAGGAATTTCTTACCACGTTCTATTAGGCTGTGGAATGAGCTCCCTTCCAAGGTTTTTCCAAGAGACTATAGCATGGGGTTCTTCAAGAAAGGAGATATAAGGTTTTTAAAGGGTCGGCAACGCGTGAGTGACAACCCTGGTGTTGCAAACGTCCATAGGCTACGGTAACTGTTTACCATCAGGCGGGCCGTACGCTTGTTTGCCACCTTGATAGTATATAAAAATAAAAAATATATAAGCAAAGAAACCACATAATTAATGTACGAACTTTGTTTATGCGAATATTCAGTCAACAAAGTTAGCTTTTCATCGAAAAACAGATTACAGGATTAGGATCAATCCTTTCAAATGAACATTTAACAATATTTTAGGTCAACCTTAAATTCTAAAATGGATATCTTTACTGTCCTCTAGACAGATTTTCGGTCACGATGGTTTTCGGTCAGTCTTAACGGAGATTATCTAACTGCTAAACGACTAACGTCCATTAAAGGCGTCTATTAATTTTCATCCCTATTATATTATCATTATGAACTAAATTAAGCGGTAAAAGCCTATTGAGAAAGTAACCAACTTGTCAACATAAACATACAAAAAATAAAATCCTACTTTGTTTAATTATATCATTTACCATCTGCTAACGGTAAAGGAAATCATCATGAGGAAATGCCATCCGCATTGGACCAGAGTGTGTGGAATAAAGCCTAAACTAAACTCTTTCGATAGAGGAGGGGAGATCCGTGCCCAGCAGTGGGACAATATGGGTTGCTATTTATTTGCATCCTTAGAGGGTAAAGCCGTCACACAGCCTAGTAGATCCCTGAAGAAATCGTGACGACCAATTTGCATATGAGAATAAGGCAATGAAACCCTGTCAGATAGTACCCTATACTTAACTCTACGACACATAATTAATAATATTTTGTTATTTGATGAGTCGACTTATTCAGTGATACCGAACCGAGACTCCTATCATAATCTGTCAGTGGACGTTACTTTGAGTCAATAGCAACCCCTAGTTCTATTTACATCTAACACACTGCCGATTAGATTAAGATTATATTAATATTAAGTATTGTTTAATTTTAATTTTAAATTGGGTAAAATAATTAAGTTAGTTATATTATCACTTACCTCTTACCTATAACTTAAGTGTGTGGATGTAACTGTTAGTTTAAGTTGGTAAATAAATAAATAAAATGAACATACGAGATTAGAGGTTAATAGGAGGGGGGAGGGGGGTTGGTCAGCAGTGGGCTTATAAAAAAAAACTGTCAAGTATGAAGCCAAATTATTTATTTACAATATTTCTCTTTATTATAAAAAGCTGAAAACAAATGCTCTAGCAAAGCATCCTCAGAGAAATGTCTTTTTATAGTTTAAGTTAGTAATTTACAACAGCAAACTTTTGTGTATAAAGTCGGCTATGGCGATAAAAAACTACATTGTAACTTGTGCTACGAGACATGTTTACTACTGATTTATTTTACCTTTGCTACATAACTTACGGAGTAAAAAAAAAGACTAAAAACTTTTTTCGTCAAGACTGCATACAACTGTGTAAAACTTTTTTTATTTTTAAAAATATGATTTTCACAATTCCACATTGAATCGCGAGTTTTAAGTGCAAAACGTACAATTTACGAAAGAACACCAACTAAACCCAGACTCGTAACAACCATTTATGGATAAAATAATTTATTTTCCCTTATGGATATCAAACTCATAACACACCAATTGTAAGTGGCAAGATTACTTAATAAAAAAAAGTGATATTTTTTTTTGTAATTAATTGACAGTACACAAAATATCGATCTATAAAGGATCGAGAGTTGTGGAAATCTTTGTAGGAGGCCTATATTCAGCAATGGACGTCTTTTGGCTGAGATGATGATGATGATAATGATGATACAAAATATTGTATACTGTCAATTCTTTACAAATTTAGTGGACTGAAGCCAAGTATATTAGGGGAATGCCCTGTATTTTAGGGCTTCAGGATACCTATGTAGTGACCTCACCATTTGTTTTGTTTATTTTTATACTACTTAGGTGGCAAACAAGCATACGGCCCGTTTAATGTTAGGCAGTTACCGTAGCCTATAGACGCCTGCTATACCAGAAGTATAACCTGCGTGTTGCCAACCCATTTTTTTACACCAGGGCTTAATGATGGGAGTAACCCTGGGATAGGAATACATTTCTTTTAAAACGCAACCCTAAATGAGCGCTGGAGACCTGTACTCACACACAGGAAGACAACTGCATGTGGTTTTCTGCAAGGTGGAGGTCCTTCCCCAGTCGGGCTTGCTCGCTAGTATGGTACCCTACCTCTCTTTAAAACTATATAGACACTAAACCATACAGTCTTTTCAACTTTCATTGACAACTGGCTACTCTACACTATTTTACCCACTAAATCTTAACAATTTAAAACCCTATACTTATTAGCATAAAACAAAAATCCCCCAATACATATATTTTATCTTAAGCCCTTTTTCTACTGGTGTATCGTCATGCATAACAAGATCTAACAAAACAGTAAGCACAGAAAGCTTTTAAATTCACCAGCTCATATAGATATAGTGGAATCAAAATGAAAATTTTCCGGCGTTGGACGAGTATTAACGTAAAAATGTTGCGACACTGCAGTCTGAACTTTTGAATTTCGAACATAAATTCCTGATCTCGAGGTTCGTTTACAATATTTACTACTTTCCTTTTGCAACATTACCGCACGCTAGTTTAATTGAATAGTGATATGCATGTAATAAAACCCGCTACAATCGTCATATTTCTACTGACTTTTTAACAAAAAATGTAGAATATGAATAAATTATTTCTAGAATCAATTAGTACGATAACGTTAAAGATTTTAAGTTGAAACAGATTATATCTTTCATATATATTAGACTAGCTGTTGCCCGCGGCTCCGCCCGCGTTGATGTCGGTTATCGCTGCAAAAAGTAGCCTATGTGTTATTCCAGACCATAATCTATCTCTGTGCCAAATTTCATCCAGATCCGTCCCGTAGATTTTACGTGAAAGAGTAACAAACATCCATCCATCCATCCATTCTTACAAAGTTTCACATTTATAATATTAGTAAGGATATCGATGGACAAGGTCGGCTCAGGATCGAGAGTTGTGGAAATCTTTGGGGAAGGCCTATGTCCAGCAGTGGACGTCTTTTGGCTGAGATGATGATGATTATTATATTATATCAGATGATATCTCTGCACCCTAGTAGATAATGCTTTAGGCATTAAGTAAATTTTGTATATGAAGTATAATAAATGGAAAAAAAATAAAATTATATTATATCAAAAAGAGAGAGGGAGGGAGGGAAAATAATTTACCTCTACCACTGCTATTAAATAAAAATATATCCAACTAAAATATTGATTCAACTACAAAGTCAAGTAGGTCATACCTTCAAGTACCAATTCAAACGAAGCATAAAGTCGGTACTTGAAATGAAACTGTGTCGCTGTCGAGTAGTAACTCGAACCATTTGTTACATACTGGCAATAGCTACAAAGATTTAAAACTTTTATTTGTTCTCTATACTACCTGTTATCGAACACTGATATTACTTTCGATAGGAAAGCTTAGGTTTTAGAAGTTCTAATAAAATGTTTACAAGATTAATGAATCTTTATATGTATCTATATAATTCTTCTGTGTGTGTGTGTATGCCACTGAACTCCTCCTAAACGGTTTGGCTGATTTCAATGAAATTTTGTGTGTGTGTTCGGGTAGGTTCGGTGGCTTAGATTTACAATTGGCCCGTCACGGAAATCTGATACCCTGAAGTTAGCTAGACAACGGTTTTTTTTATTATACAATTGGTGACATTTCCCCAGCCCTCCTCTGTTTTTGTCACAAGTTTTTTCTACAAACGTAGGATAACGCGAAGGATAAACATTTTACGGCCCGCCTGATGTTAAGCGGTTACCGTAGCCTATGGACGCTTGCAATTTTAGAGGTATCACTTGCGTGTTGCCAACCCATTTTTTTACACTAAGGCTTTAAAATTGAGTACTCCTGGGACAGGAAAACGTTTATTTCAAAACGCAACTATAAATGAGCGCTGGAGACCTGTACTCCCACAACTACACCGCTGTGTTATTTGGCTGTGATCTTTTATAAGTGGAAGTCTTTGCCCACTCGGTTTAAATATTTATATCAAACCAAATCCTCGCAAATTGCTTGAAGAAATCTAACATCTACATCATATAAAACACAAAGAATTCCAAACATCGTCATACGATGAAAACGACTCGGGTTATTATCACTTAACTAACTGTAGTGGGCTCCAAACTATTTAAAGACTGCGGTATTACCTAACATCAACAACGAAAATATGCGCTGCCTACTTCGGGACCACCCATAATTACTACCGACATATCCCTCTTCGCATTCCTAACATTCATTCTCTGTGTAATAGTGCCTTAACTCAAATACAGTTTTAGAACACCTTACTCCTTGATAATAAGGTTTATTATCCTATGTTTTTGTACAATAGTAAATTTGCAATGGTTAAAAATCCGCTTTTCTCCAAATGTCTGTGTTGAGACCGCGATCCTATTCTTTTTCATCTTCTTTTATGTTATCCTGAAAGAAAATTAATTAAGTGCTATTGTTCTCTTTGAGTACCGTTTTGTAGGCATCTGTTGGTTCTTATTGTTACTCTTTTGAGGGTAGTATAGTTAACTCATACCTATAGACCGACATAAATAAAAAATAATAAATGCTGTTTTAAAAAAAGCCGGTAGCTAAAAATGTGGGATAGTAACCGACTTGCATGCAAGATGTGCGAGTTCAATCGCCAGTGGCAATACCAATGTAAATTTCACTTTATGATTTTTTTATGTACTAATGAAATGATTTACTAGTACACCCAGACACGGAACAATGAATCATGCTCAACAAACAAAGATTTATCTTGGATGGCAATCGAACCTTCGACCTAAGGCACGGCAGTCAGTATCACTAACTACTAGATCGACAGGCCTGGCCTGTTTCAGGTACCTATATCACCTAATACATGTAATCTATCCTTTAGGGAAAATGGCGTAACGTTATGTTACGTAAAGCTCCCTCTACATATTGGCCAAACATACGCCAATATAGACCACAGCATACCCATAGCATTAGAATAAGATTTCGCGAAATGACAGTAGTTCAATGTTCCAGTGATAGTCTTAAATGTACTGTGGTCGCATTGGCCTATGTTGGCCCAACGTGTAGAGTAGGCTTTATATTATATCATGACATAACATTTTTCGCCCTGAATATTATTTACACGCCATTTTTAGACGTCATGAATGACAAGCGGTAAGCGTAGACTTAACAAACAATTCACGATCTCGTCATGTCATGTTTTCAAAGTTTGTTACACGGTAATTTATAGACTGAATAATAAGTAGGCATTTACATTGAAAACTGAGCTTAAAAACAAAAGAATATAATGTATTATTTAGTACAAGCTGTTGCCCGCCGCTCCACCCGCGTGTATATCGGTTATTGCGATAAAAAGCCATACTATATTCCATACTATAATCTATCTCTGTGCCAAATTTCATCCAGATCCATTTAATAAATTTTGTATGAAAGAGTAACTAACATACATCCACACATTCTTAGAAAGTTTAGCATTTATAATATTAGTAGGATGTGACTATCAAAACCTTACTGACATTAAAACAAGTAGTTAAGTACTACATTTGACAGCATGGTTGGTTCAGTGGCATAAGTGGTTACCTCACCATTTACTACTTACTGCGCGGTGAGTAGTTAGTTCCATCCCCACACGGGACAAAAAATTGTGAGATCCATAAATGGTTGTCCCGAGTCTGGGTGACTAAGTGTCCGTTAATTGTATGTTTGCAGTTTGCAAAGTCCCCCGCGGCACAGCGCCTTGTTTCCTATAGAGAACTAGCGAAAATAGGGTCGGTTCATATCTGACGGAAAATGCGTCGAGCGTATCATCGGTCGCGTCTATTCGTATGCTCGATGCACTAACGTATCGTCGGTTAAGTGTGAAAGGTTGAATGTTTTATTATATATTTGTCTGTTCTGGCGTCACGCGACCGACAATACGCGACGCATTTTTCGTCAGATATGACCCGACCATAAAAACAAAAATAACATATTAGTCTAAGTCTGTAATTTGACTGGTTGGTTCAGTGAGACAAAAAATTGATGGATTTTGGTACAAAATTTTAACTGACGTCACGGTCTCCACTCTAGGATTTGTTTGCATAAAATGTATCAATGTGAGCAAAAAGTACTCTAAGCATTACCTACTACGCTTGTGTAAGCTTTGTATAAAGCTTTATTAAACCAAAACAAAATAAACCTTTTTCATGGAAAATTGGTTAAATTTGTTTTGTATGTAAAAGTAATGTCAAAAATATGTGCAAATTCTATAACGCTGAAGACACAATGACGTAAAGTCGAAGCCCATCAAAGCGGAGCATGAAAATGTTATAAAGCATAATGATCTTAATCTCCACACACTAAGGCACACATTTGTATAAACCAAGGAATAGAAGTAACATTGCGTAAATGTGCGTCCTTCATTCTTTCCTTATATTTTTTGACTTTTTGTCAATGTAACCCTAAATATACGTAGGGTAAAAGCAACCTTACTAACCGCATTATATTGAACGCACCAAATTTGTTGACGTCATTGGAATTTGTCTCTAGGAATTCGTAGACATCTTTTCTTTAGAATGCGTAATATATGTATATCAAGTTTTATACCAGGAACGTATAAAATGTGCATATAGATTTGATACGTTGGGTATAAATAATTTTTATTTATGATAGTTTAGTTTAATCAAATTTGTATCATATCATATTAGGAGAATTTTATTTTTCAATACAACAATTTTCCAACAAAAATTAAAAAGAAATGTTATCTGCTAGATGAAAATAATATAAAATATATACTATAATTTCAGAGTTTAGTTTAATCGATTACAATTTTAGACTAATTAAAACTGAGAGGATTTTATGCCCTCTCATTTATCAAATTAGATGCTTAACGACCCAAGCCTAACACTGTGTTTTTTTAAATATTATAAAACTAAAAATTCTGCAATTAAAAAACAAGCCAGAAATCTGATACTATCCTGCTCTACCAAAAAAAAACGTTAAATAAACACACTGTATTCACATAAAATTATACGATGCTGAGGCAAAAAAAACGAAAATGCACACCACCCCTATTTACGTAGAAACGATAATCAAGTAACGACATCGGTTAACAGTAACCCTGTCGCACCGGGGCGGTTTCTGAACTAAAATCTTACGATCACATGGTCTTTCTGGCCCCCAGGCATTTTGTGGCCTGAGTTACGATCGACGGCAGCATGTATATATAAAATGGTTCACTTTTGTAGTGTCCGTTGAATTAAGTAAGAAAAAAATAAAACGGAAAGGGTTTTATGTGTGCATTTATTACAAATAAGTTTTTTGTATAAACCTTGGGTGAACAAAATAAATAATTTATTTAGTGAAATAGTTGCTTTTATGGTTATGAGCACCTCCACCGCGTGCCGAAAATAATGGTGATTTGGTTGACTTGTGATCTGCTAAAGCAGTATTGATGTGGCCGTTCTATATCGTACGACAGTATTTTATTAAAATATGTTTTTTTTAGATCCTGACCAAAAATTTAAGGGATTTTGAGAATTTCCAACAAAATAATGTTGAAATATATGTGGCAATTGATTTTGATTCATATATTTTATTTTTATTAATAATCTTAATAATTAAGTTCCGTCTTTTTCTAAATTATCTATTTTATTATTACTACTACATTTTATACTACTTGGGAGGCAAACAAGCATACAGCCTGCCTGAGGTTAAGCAGTAACCATAAACCTTAAAGACTCTGATCATTAAAAACAGTGGTCAGAGTTTTATGGGATTTATTTTCGTGCGTCTACTTTGCCATTAAATTGGCCGCAGGCCAATAAAACAACCTTTTAATTTCTCAAAGATATAAAAAAATATAATAAGTCAATACCTACTTACAATATTATTTATGAATTATCGATTTTGTGTTTAGTTGTAAAATCAACAACGCTGTCTAGGCAAGTATTTGACATGACAAATGTGACCCAATATCATTTAACATTTAAATTGTAACAGTATTCGTAGCGTATTTATGATTTATTGGTCACATCTGTTGACAGACGACACTTGTTATTAGGTATTTAGTGTTCGAGTTGAATCCGAAAGCAAGGTGAACCCACGACCTGATAAAGGTTGCGGGCAACCGATGGACAAGTTCAACTTAGTACCAAATGCTGTGGAAAGAAGAAGATTCTACGAGTATGCCTTTTGGCTCAGATGATGATGATTTGAGTTGTACTAAGTCTCTTAAAGTAATTATAATAAACAATTAATTATCTTTAAGAGACTGAGGGCACCATAAAAGCGAGTGAAGAAGGACTACTTTACAATACGCAAAGTATGTCCCTGGTATTGCAAGTCTCCATAGGTTATAGTAACACATTTAATTCTTTCACGTAAATAAAAACTCGATAACCTGAATCTATTTGTCGAAATCCCAAAACAATGTGAAATATAGAACAAGAATCAATGTGTATGAAACCCATGTCACCGCTGTCGCCTTTGACAAGGGCCACCATATTAATAAAAGTCCTTCGACCCGACCACTACCAGTTTTATAGTTGATTCACAAGTTTATATTCATGGTGGGTTTTGAATTTTTTACGTGTCGGTTAAGAGTAAACCTTGCGGTGATGAAGGGTTACATTCAGTTGTTTTGATGAGTCAGCCGCGTTTGAGGGTTAATGGAGTTGTTGCCTCTAAAATATTTTTTTCTCTTTTATCTTTTTGTTTTAAATATTTAAAGGTACACTTTTATTTTAAGCAAATTGACTTGCTGCGCTCGATGTCCTTTTATTTTCTTAATGTTTTTCTTTAAAACAATTGTTTCAAAGTTGGCAAGGACAAAATAAAAAGTTTATTTATTTATCAGAAAACTTGCTAATGGTACACTAAATTCAAATTTAAATTTGTTAGTCCCAGTAAATATTAGACCCATTTCTATTTGATAACTCTCAAAGTGCTTAAACATAGAAGGCGACTAAAGAGGATTGCTTTCAAAAGTTCTCAATAAGCAAAGCCAAGGTAACGGTACTTATATAAAAAATATCTATCAATGCAATTTAAACTCTAAAACAGTGTGTTAGGACGCATTTTCGCGTGACAACCTGTTAGGGCTACTCCAAGCTGAATAAACAAGCTTGTTCCCCTTTCCAAAATTTTTAATTAGCCTTTGTTTACAAAAGCAACAAATGATTCAGTTTTCATTTTAACATTATAAAACCAGAAACATAGGTACTTTATTAGTTTTTCTTTCAAAATGAAATACTACTGTTTGCTGTTACCACGATTTCTAATAAACTCAATTATTTTTGATTTTATTCAATTGTAAATAAATTCAATTGTATTAAAAGTTCGTGTGCTTGTTTTTTTATCCTAGCATTGAAAATAAGTTTACGAACTTTCGTAAAAGGAAAATAGTTTTTTATGGATAAAGTTAGTACACCCAGACACAGAACAAAGAATCGTGTCTAGTTGTCATTAAGATATGTTTTGGATAGAAATTGAATCCATGATCTCCTTGGCGTCTCAGAGTCACTATCCACTAGACCAGGGGTCGGCAACCTGCGGCTCTTTCGATGTAATGTTACGCCTCTTAAGTTCTTTACATCCATAAATAATTGGTCGCTTAATAAAGACTTGGAAATTTTATAAATTAAAACTTTTGTCTCTTCCGTCTCAAAAGGTTGCACTAGACCAACAGGCCAGTTACGTTCGCCTATGCTAAAAATATAAACTGAAGCACTAGCTCAATCATATTTTGGTCCCACAAGGAATTCATTCACTTTAGGTCAAGAAGTTTTACAAGCGCAAAGCGTTCAAGTTCTTTTGAATGTTTAATCGTCCACAGTTGCTTCTCTTGTATGAAAGAAAAGATCAAACACTGAATGTACATTTTTACTTTCGTCCCAATGATGTATTTTCAGAAAACATGTTTATACGAGTTGTTTTCTTTATTAAGATTGTTTAGTATTGGAATGTTAAATAATATTTTGTTATATGTATACTAAAAGTTAAAATATTTTTATCCCTTTAGGAAATATATAAATTGCTTGCCGTTTATAATTTTACTAGCGGTCGCCCGCGACTTCGTCCGCGTGGTAATTTGGAATATTTTCTCCGATTTTGCAACATATCTCACTACTGCTCCGCGCCTATTGATCATAGCGTGATGTTATATAGTCTATAGCCTTCCTGGATAAATGCACTATTCAACAAAAAAAGATTTTTTCAAATCGAACCAGTACTTTCTAAGATTAGGGCGTTCAACCAAACAAACAAACAAACTCTTCAGCTTTATAATATTAGTATAGATTTCTTTCACGAAGACTAATTACATAAATCCTCTGAAGCATAACATCCATTGTATATTATTTTGTTTCCACAAGAAATTCATTCACTTTAGGTCAAGTAGCTTTACAAGCGAAAAGCATTCAAGTTCTTTTACATATTTAATCGTCCACAGTTTCTTCTCTTGTATGAAAGAAAAGATCAAACACTGAATGCACATTTTTTACCTTCGTCCCAATGATGTTTGTTCTCAAAACATTTCTGTTTGTACGAGTTTTTTCTTTAAGATTGCTTTCGGGCGTTTGCTTTACGTTTCGTTTATTAGGGTAATTTTGAGGAAGTACTCAGTGGTTTGAATATTATTCATAGAGTGCCCTCGAGGGTTCGTCAAGATGTTCGTTTTGGTTGTCGCTTGTAGAATATTCAAGTTCATTTTCTTATACATATATAGGGTGGGTTTGGTTTGGTATTAGGATGATATTTGTTATAACCTATGTTTTGCTAATACTAGCTGTTGTCCACAGCTCCGCCCGCGTGGATATCGTGGATATCGCAATAAAAAGCCTATACGCTATTCCAGACTATAATCTATCTCTATGCCAAATGTCATCCAGATTCGGTAATTCGGATCACTCAGTCAGTCAATTTTTGAAATTGTAAAATAAATTTTCAAAGAAACAAAGACATTACCGACTGCGACTCAGATGTGTACATAAGTGCTTCTACATCTTAATAATATTATAAATGCGAAAGTTTTGATTGGCTGAAAAAAACTTCACATTCTTCTGACCTGCGAGTAAGTTAAGTGATACCACACACCAGTCATCTATCATCATTTGTGTAATAATAATAGCAATGCATATAAGGGCCTTCTGCTGGACATGGGTCTCCTCTCTTCTATCAAGAGAGAAAGAAAGAGTTCAGTCCTTAATTCTTGTAATATAAAGCTAATAAAATAATACTATCATTTACCACTAGCTTTGCATTTATGATTACACATTGTCTCGTCGTCCCATAATTTTATTTCATTCACGTAGTAGACTAATCACTATAAAGAACCACGTATCTCTTATGATGAATTGCGTTACTGAGATAGGAAGGAATCAATTAATCCCTCGATTGTTGCCAATGTTTCTCCCTACACCTACCCGAGATGCGGCGGCGATTTGATTGATCGAAGTTGTTCTACCGTCTCTACATTGAAGCAAAGACTTCGAAACTCGTACTATGCCTTAACGTACTCCTACTTACATGCGTGTATTAGAACGAGATGAAGCTATAGAAATCAACATCTTCCTTCTCTGTCACCAATAATTTGGTTTAGTTGGTGGATTTTCCCTTTTGAGTCCGTTTATGTTGCTTGTTAGTTCCGGCTTTTTTTTGTTTGTCATGTACTCAATACACAAGTCCACTCTCTATTCCTTCACTGTCATAGTTCGATGGGTCGGTAATTTAACATGACTGACGACTGACAATGGCGCAGGATTTACGTCCCTTCCAAGACACCGAGAGATCTCACTGGGTTTTTTTTTGCATATGGTCATTCATGTGTGGACCGACCGCGGTAAAGTTGCTTAACTTCGCAAATCTCTCGCGTGACTATTACTTAACTACGAACGCCTTAATATTTAAGTATGTTGCGAAGTTGAGATTTAACTTTCTTTGGGACTACCGAGCGCTCGGTATTTTAAAGGTTTTTAGAGTTCACAGCCACATTCAGTGATTTAAGCTACAAAGGCCACGGTTATATTAAAAATGGTATTTCATCTGAGCGTCTAAGTGCTTGGGAAGGCCTTTAAAAGTCGGTTTCGACTATCAAATCACGGCAGAGGTCTATATGGGCTATCTAAACATTTCAGTCACCAGATTATCTATACTATCTTTTCTGTCCAGCCTAAGGTTGCCTGTAAGAAATCGCTTTTAGAGATAAGGCCAACCATTGTGCATTACCATGTGCAATATGTATGGCAATAAGTATTTTATACAATAAATTCGAAAGAATTTCTCGACGTTCCGATCAACGATTCGAGTTATCATCGAACAAATATTTGATACATACGTACAAACGCCAGATTGTTCCAGAAGACTCTATGAACTTCGCTCTCTTCGCTCGCTCGTTCAATTATAAACGAGAATGTGGACGATTCAGGAGTCATTTGTCGAACAAAAACAATTTCCCGCTGGTACTTATCCAACCTTAACTTATACTTTAGTTTCTTATAAGTGGCTTTTTGTGTATAAACGAGTAAAACAGTACATCTCGATGTTTACTTAGGCCTGTTGTGTGGTAGCGTGATAATATTAAGCACATTTGCTACGAAAGAAAGGAAAAATATTGGGCAATAATTTCTACGGATAACGTATTGGAGTTCGCGTATCAAAATATTTGAACGATTAAGAAAACTTTCGTGTAAAACTAACTGAAAGTTATGGCAGTTTGCTAAGCTTACTAAAGCTTTTATTGTATTACTAAGAAGGTAAACAAGTATATAGCTTGCTGATGGCAAACAGCTACTTTAGCTTTAATGCCTGGAACATTACTCGCATTTTTTTTTTTTTTTATACGACTTGGGTGGCAAACAAGCATACGGCCCGCCTGATGTTAAGCAGTATCCGTAGCCTATAGACGCTTGCATTACCAGAGGTATCACTTGCGTGTTGTCAACCCATTTTTTTACACCAGGGCTTTAAGATGGAAGTAACCCTGGGATAGGAATACGTTTGTTTCAAAACGCATTCCTAAATGAACGCTGGAGACCTGTACTCACACACAGGAACACAACTACACCGCTGTGTGTAGTCATTTGGCTGTGGTCTTCTGTAAGGTGGAGGTCCTTCCCCAGTCAGGCTTGCTCGCTAGTATGGTGCCCTACCTCTCTTAAATTTTTTATCGCATGTTGCCGAGACAAACATTAACATTATTAAAACCAGGGCACAGAATACTTAATAGCACAGTGATGTGTAAGAATGCGTCCCTAAACGAGAATATGATACTTATACTGACACAGAGTACAGGACTCCAGCGTTATTTTGAGATATGTTTTTAAAAGAAACGTTTCCTATTCCAGGGATGCTTCATCACAATACCTTGGTGTTAAATTTTTGAGACCGCAGTACGTATGTCATCGTCTAGGTATTGCAAGCGTCCATAAGCTACGGTAACTGCTTACGATTCAGGCCGTATACTAATTTGCCACTTAAGTAATTCTAAACTAGACAAAGAGTTAAATTTCCTACCGTCAAATTATAAAAATAACTTGCTGTTGTTCGCGGCTCCGCACGCGTGAAGTCGGTTATCCCAGTAAAACGTACCCTAAGTCTAGGATATCATCTACCTCCTTACCAAATTTCATTAAAGCCGTTTTTGAGTTTTGAAAGCATATACAAACCAACTTTATTGTATTTTTAGCCCGTACTATCCCACTGCAGGGCAAAGGCCTCCCTTTACTTTTTCCACTCGAATTTGATCTTGTGCTATAATAGGCCAGTCCTTTCTGAACGTATAAAGCCCGTCTCGCCATCAGAGTCAGAGCCTAACACGATGCCGTTGGACATTTTCTGGGACCCACATAGTCGCATAATGTTGAGCATTATTAAATACACACCCACATAGTCGCCCGCGATTTCGTCCGCGTGATAATTCGGAATATTTTCCCCGATTTTGCAACATATCTCACTATTGCTCCGCTCCTATTAATAAATGCACTATTCAACAAAAAAATATTTTTTCTAATCGAACCAGTACTTTCTGAGATTAGCGCGTTCAACCAAACAAACAAACTCTTCAGCTTTATAATATTAAGTATAGATATGGACACAGTAACAAACTCAAATGTCTGTTGTAATACTTGCAAATAAAACTGGTCTCAGTGCCTCGTATTTGAGCTTAATGACGTCATAGCTACAGTAATAATAGCCCCATCCAAATGTCTAGACAGTTAAGGTATTTATAACGCATGGACGAACTTCTTCTTATATTGTACTTGTCTGTGGAATGGTAATATATATTTTCTGTTTACATTTTATTTAAGTAGGTACGAAACAGTGTTGATTTAAATAATAATAATAATTTGTTTATTGAGATAAAAACGAACGAAGTCAGTAACAATTATCTCACATACATAAATAATAGATGTCAAACAATAAGAATATCATTAAAGTGCAATGTCAATAATTATATAATTACAATGTCAAAATGTCAATATTAATATAATTACAATGTCAAAATGTCAATGATACCTGATACCACAATGTCATAATCTTTTCTTTTTTTTATCTTTTTTATAAGACAACTCCCGCACTAGAGAACAAGCTCTGTGTTGCGGGGGACTTTACAAACATACAATTAACGGACACAAATTACACCCAGACTCAGAACAATTCTTTATGGGTCACACAAAGTTTTATCCTGTGTGGGAATCGAACCTACAACCTCGTGCACAGCAGGCGCATACTGCGACCACTGGACCACCGAGGCAGTCTAAAAAAGATAATAAATGATAATCATCAAGCTCGTCACACAAATTATCTTTCTTACATCTATCCCATTGGTCAGTATATAATAAGCAGCCCGACTGAGAATTAAACATACTGCCAAGGCAATGCTGCGTTGTATTGGTCTAGTGGTTGTTAAGTACAACAACTGGCAACGAGGTGCAAGGTTCAATTCCCGGTCGGACCAAAACTAGTTTTTTTTTTTTTTTTATCCTACTTGGGTGGCAAACAAGCATACGGCCCACCTGATGTTAAGCAGTATCCATAGCCTATAGACGCTTGCATTACCAGAGGTATCACTTGCGTGTTGCCAACCCTGGGATAGGAATACGTATCTTTCAAAACGCATTCCTAAATGAGCGCTAGAGACCTGTACTCACACACAGGAACACAACTACACCGCTGTGTGTAGTCATTTGGCTGTGGTCTTCTGTAAGGTGGAGGTCCTTCCCCAGTCGGGCATGCTCGCTAGTATGGTGCACTACCTCTCTTAAGAATGATACAATAGCTTTTTTTATATGCTACTTGGGCGGCAAACAGGCATACGGCCCACCTGCGGGTAAGCAGTTGACGCTGACGCTTGCAATGCCAGAAGTATCACTTGTGTGTTGTCGACCTATTTTTTTGCACCAGGGTTTTAAGAAATAGTGTCCCTGGGATAAGAAAATGTTTCTTTCAAAACGCATCAAATGAGAGCAGGAGACCTGTCTCTGAAGGGTTTTTGATACCGGGAATCGAACCGGAGCCTACACAGGAGGCTCGGATCGAGAGCCCGCAACAACGCGCTTGCTCGAGGGACGGCAGCTAGTGTAGGTAGACAGGAGACGACTTAGGAGGTCATAAATTAAGCAGCTCAACAAATAAATTAAACATTCTGCCGAGGTAATGCTACGTTTTGTTGGTTTAGTAGTCGTTAAGTACGGCGCAGCATACGCTCGAGTCGTGTCCTGCTTGGCGGTGATGCAGAGATAAACAAAGTAGGTGCATATTAAGAAATGACTGAATAATCGTAGATAACAGGTACTCATGATTTAAGTTGCTCCAAGACAAAACGAGACGGAAAGAACTGGCAGCAAATATCCAAAAAGTTTTTAATATCTAAGGTTTAGTAAGTATACCTATCTACAAATCCTAAATATAAATAAGAATGAACGGTTGAACGTCCTAAACGGGCTTATCTATAATATAAAAACGTCTCAACTCTCCCAGATTTTGTGCGTACCCGATAAAGTCCTACCTACGCCTTTTACCCTTGACTCAAGCTTGACGGTTATTTATAGGTCAACATTCAAAGGGAAACCCTCCATATTACGTCACGTCCCTTCAGATATAAATCTTCAAGAGGCCCAACAACATATTATGTATGTATGAGTTAAGACCTGAAACCATGTTGGCTTTTAAGTTATGGCCTAGTAATCATACAGCAGATAGTACCAGTTTTGTGGTAGTATACAGTTTTTTTATACTACTGGTACGGACAGTAAGAGACAAACAAGCAATCGGCTCAACTAATGGTAACAGCAGTTCCCGTAGCCTATGGACGCTTGCAATACCAAAAGTATCACTTGTGAGTTGCGTGTTGTGTCAAGTCACAGAAATTTTAACACCAGGCTATTGTAATAGTATCCTTGGAATAGAAAAATGTTTTGGTAAAAACTAAACTAAATGAGGGAACCTGTACTCACAGAAAGGAACAAACTTATACTCAAAATAAGCCTTTACAAAAACTCATTGTGATTTAAATATTTTAAAATAAAATACAATATCTTGTATTAGCTGGCTGCGTAAGCAAGAGATCATACTTTATGTTTATAAATTTAGGGTTACCATGCACTCTATTAATTTATGGCGATAAGTATAATCGCAGAATGTTTTTTATCCACTCCCACACTAAAGAAACAAGTCCTGTATGTAAAAATATACAATTCATTAACACAAAAAATTATATAACCTTGTTATGAAAGAGGTATTTATCCTAACACAGGTATTTCCATACTTAGAAGGACGATACGAAGATTTTCCATATGGGAATCGAAGCTACAACACTCGGCGCGGCATTAGTGGCTAGGTACCACCTTAACCTACACGTAATATCAACAAAATCAGCAGATTTCTTCACTTAATTCCCTTTTTTTGCCTGTCCTTAAGTTATAAAATAGAAAATTTAGTAAAGACCCTTCGAAAAGATTTTCATGCATAATGCATGGTTACTCAGCTTTTTCTTCAAAAGTTTAAAATTATCACGCATCTGCAGAAGACACTGCTGAGAATGAAAAATTGGGTAGTCGATACTTTTTACATATTATACATATAATGTTTTTCTTTCGGTAAGAAACTACGTAGTGTGTATATTCAAACATTCAAAACTATTTTATTAAAAACTTGTAGATGCCCGCGGCTCCACCCGCGTAGATGTCAGTTATGGCGGTTTTTGCGTTAAAGAGTAACAAACATCCATACATCCATTCTTGCAAACTTTCGCGTTTATAATATTAGTAAGGATGGAGACTTATCAAAATAAAACCCCGTACAAATTAGGCTTGATGAAAGCTTAACTATTAAATATGGTAAATAATTTTACGATAGAAAACTATGTTTATAAAATTATTTAATTCCTACTCCTGCTGAAAACAACTTTCTTTAACTTGAGACGTTTTAAAAACATCGAGAAAATTCTATTCCAATACTATCTATCCAGTAAATAAACAATATCTAGAAATACATAATTAAGAACGAATTCATCCAAACGTAAACACATAAAGGACGAAAAGGGCAGCCGCAGAAAATACAACAAACAGAAATAATTCAAAAATCCACATAACCTTTTGGGATCCTACATGTTTGGTGTCACATTAGGTATCCATCACATTAAATATTCATTCATTCAATACACATGAATAACAGAGCCCAAGCAACGTGACATATAATACAAATTCTGAATTAATAAATCATACTGTATTTTTCCCATTTCAAAATACAATTCCGAAATCAAATTCCAACTCACTATTATCACACGGTGCATTTTCCTTCAGTATGTATGTACAGAAAATTTGTTTTCTTTTTAATGAAAATCGGACAAAACATAAACACTCACCTTGACTCCACGTGTAAGCACCTCTAATAGTCAATGTCCACACACTAAATAAACACACGAAAGTGAAAAATTGACGTTAAATTTTCTCTTAAGTGTACCAATCCATCGTTTAATGTCAACCACGAAAATACACACAATTGTGAAATAAAATCTAAGACAAACGAAATTCGGTATCGCAGGGTGTGACAATCGTGTCAAGGTCCCCTCTCGGTTGCTACGGCGTAGACGTCCGCTCCGTAGCGGGTCTCCCGTACGACAGCCTCACGTTGCTACGAGCTACGAGGGGAGATCCGTAGCCAATCGAAGTGAAGCTGCGCGAAATGGGAGTGTGCTCCACTTGGATTTTTTAAGATTATTTTACATCGGAGGACTTAGGGGTTTTGTGGAGCTTATTTAAAAAAAAAATTGTTTTGTTTTAATTTTTTCTAATCGTGATTATCTTTTAAGAATACCAATGCTCAGACTGTACTTCTTATAAAATGGAATTATCTATTTTAAAAAATAAGATTAAGTGTTTAATAAACAAATTCATAAAAATATAAAATAAATTCAAGATATTATGAAATCATTTTACATTATTTTGTTATATGACATAAAATTATTTCAATAACTGGACTAAATTAACTCATCAAAAACAATACAGCCTGGCTAAATAGAGGCAAATACAATACAATCCGTCATCTCTCAAATGCATAACATTAAAGTTACCAATACGCCGCGCGTATTGAAGCGAGACGTAGCTATTTAGCGCGATCTAATACGTTAGAGCAAGACAGATATATTACGTAGAAAGAGACGTATAAAAAGGGCAAAAGTTTCTTCTGTGAATTATTGAAATGAATTATGTTTTATTTTGCTCATTGACTGAAACTCGCGGCATACTTTTACATGATAAATGTGATAATTCATTCGTTATGAAATTTTCGGACGTATATTAATTAAGTTTGGTCCTTTTGGTATATATTCGGGGAGAAGTGTAAACAGATGTTTAAAGGGTTATCTTAATAACGTTGTGTGTGGGTGTGTGTGTGTTTTAAGGACTTTGGAAGCTTGATGATGTTTGTATTGAAATTTAATAAGTAAGTAAAGTTAACTAAAGTTGCTTAATTTTCAGTTTTATTTAAATTGTAATATTAATGTCCCTTCTGTACGGATTAAGAAGAGTTTCCTCTGACATACTCATTTCACAACCTAATCATATTATGGTTAGGTTGTGGAATGAGTTCGCTGCCGAGGTTTTCCTGAGTGACTATAGCATGGCGTTCTTCAACAGCATTGTACACCTAATTTAAAGCCGCTGGCAAACGATCAGCATGTTAAGCTACCAAAGAATTAGTTAGTTGGGTGACCAAGCAGTCTTCATTTGAGATTTCGTATTTCGAAAGATACGTCACGGCTACCATTTCCACTAGATTTATGCGAAGAATGTGTTTGTTAAGAACCAATAAAATCGCTTCATTTACCAAGCCTCGCTCAGCGCTAGGTAGAAAGAAAGAAAGAAAGAAAAGAAAGAAAGAAAGAGCATTTATTTTGATGAACAAAAGACACATGACTATAGTAAAGACAGAAAATTATAGCAAGATTAGGTACAAAGTAAGAAATTAAAACACGAAAAAAAAATTCATTATTTGCTCCAGTGTACCATGTGTCTCTGTGCACAAAATAGGTATCCAGCTCAGCATAATGTCAGGCTACTGCTTAAGTAGACTGACGCTGGTATTCTGCTGGACCCCTGTAGATGGTGCCAATGTCGAGCAACTGTGTAATCGATATGTGTAGTATTTTAGTGATGATGAGAATGTATAATGTAAGTGCAAATGTGTGTAGTTTCCTAAATAATAATGTAAGAAAAAAAAAATATATATATATAAATAAATAAAATTAAATGTTTGTAAATAAAAGTTTTTTATTTACAGAAACAATATACATGTTTTTACACTAATCACATATATACATTTTACTACCTATATACCTAAAACTAATTTAAACATAAATACAAAAAGAAAGGAAAAACATAATACAAATGAAGACTGTTGTTTAAGCGTCGAAATATTCCTCAACATCACTGTCCACTGGGAACGTGCCCAGAAGGCTGGCGGCATTGCCACGTTGAATGGCAATGCTTATTCTCTGTGCGAGAAACAAGCCAGCCCTCTGATCACGAGAAGCGTCGATCAGTCGTTTCGCTAGGTCTCTGTAAAGGAAACGAGCACTCGGACCCCATGAACCTACAGTCTCCACCCCAAACGGCTCAAAAATGTAGTTTCCAACTAAATTGCTGTACTTTCGCCGTTTGAGGGACTCTGCAGCTGCAGCAGCAGCGCCAGCACAACCTGCTGTACTTGGAAGATGTGATGGTGCAAGGGTGTCGACGCAAGTTGCATCCCACACCAAAGGCCTACCCATCTTCCAAGGCAATAACGACATACCATCAGGTCTCTTCCCATCGTCAACGTACCAAACCATTTGGTTCAAGTACGGCTGGTACGCCGGCGGTGACAAGAGCTCGACGGATAATGTCGTTAAGTTGGGCGTGTCGCGATATGCGGCCTGCGCTCCTGCTGCAGGATAGCCCATGGTGTCCGAGACTGTCGACGGCTTCTCCACAAAGACAATGATGCGGAGAAACACAAGGAGCACCCAAACGGAGGCAAGTGGCGAGGCGGAATGTAGTGTCGTCCAACATAGTGCCTATGTTGGGCGATGGCAATGCCTGCAGCCAAAGACCAGATTCCCACTCACCCACAGCAAGTAGACGGGCGCGTTCCGCAGCACTGGAAGCAGTAGAAATAAGATAATTTCTTCTCAAGCTGCACAACGGCCCATCCCACTGCTTTTGGGAGAATAAGCTGGTTGGCAAGACAGTATTTGGACATGTCATTTTCCAAGCATTTACTGCATCAGTCTTACACAACACTTCCGCATTAACCAGTGTGGGTTCTAAAATTTTCCTGGTTAATTCTTCCGTGCTGTGGACCGAGGACAGAAATGCTGGTAAGCTTACATCAGAAATTTTGCGAACGCCAAGGCCACCAAAGCGGATGGGTAGTGATGCTTGGAGCCATGCCCGGTCGTTCAAGGCCACATTTAAAACTCTACTCAATGTAATTTGGATAATTTTGTCAATTTTTTCTAAAAGTGAAATATTTTTCCAAAATTGTGAAGACCTTAAAGCGTGGGTAAATTTAGGGACAAAAAGACAATATCTAATAATTGTGAAAGCCGAATAATTATTAATTTTGAGAAGACGATCCGAAATTTCACAGAAATTTTGTATTTTCTCTTCTATAAAAGAGTCATATGCATCTTCTACGACTGGGGAACCAAGAAGGCGTAGACAACTTCTTTCAATAATTTTAATGTCAGGTGCCAAAGAATTAAATTTTGAGATTACCGAAAGTCTATTACTCATATTTCCATGAAGATAAATTTCACATTTAGTGGGATTTAATTCCAAACCGATTGACTGAAATTTTGTTTTTAGAAAAGCCAAATCTTGAAGTACTGTGTCTACATCGCCTCCAAGTGTCCCATCATCTAGATACCAACAATTAAATTTAGAATTTAGTTGTCGAATAATAGGGTGTATTGCCAAACTAAAAATGGCAGGTCCAAGAGGGTCACCTTGCTGACAACTAACAGCAGAATCTAAAATATTGTCCTTGTATAGTAATTTTGAAGGGTTACGGTAGCATTGGCATAGGAATTTATAAATTTTGGGTGTTTCAATTTTTACTTGTGTCAACAAAGTGTCCCGGTTTACTGAATTGAAGGCATTTTTCAAGTCAACCTTCAAAATGACCTCACCTTCACCACAACTAAGGTATGTGGACAGGGCATGTACGGCAGCCTCACAGCCCCCTTTAGACCCGAAGCCTAACTGAAGGGGCTGAAATTTAGCCGAAAGTTCTGTGCTGTAAATTTTGCAACAAATTTTGGCTGCCATACGCCTGTAAGTACACCCTACGGCAATAGGACGAATGCCACCATCCTTCTTTCGAAGGGCACACAAATTTGCTCCATATAAAATGTCGATGATGGCATCGTCCACGGTGCCGGAGAGCATTAAATTTATCAAAGCCGTCAGCTCCCTTAGAAGCGTTTCACCAGCCTCCCCAGCACTTGGGCACACTAAGTCCTTCAAATGCTGGGGCGAAAGAGCATCAAGGCCGCCAGCAGAACCACTCCGAAAGGAGCTGATGGCGATATACACGTCCTTAGTGGTGGCACTGACACACTCCAAATCATTCTCTGGAGGATCAGGGAAAGAAAGATCATTTGCTGGCGCTGGATGCTTGCTCTTGAGACCCTCAAGCGTGTCTGAAGAGCAAGGCGCAACCACATCACTACTGAATAACAGCCGTGACGCTCCTCTGATGTCACCTTCCCTTAATTTGGACTCTACATAATGATATAATGTCTTATTATTATTAAAAGCTAATTTTGCGTCGAAAATGGGGGCCGAAACATGACAGTTGTATTTAATTTGAGCTGTTAAAGTTCTTTTTGTTGCCTGATCTTTAGGTACATGTAGAGTCCTATAAGGAAAGGTGAGAAGTTGCTCCCACGCCTCTTTGGAATTCTCCCGAACCACGAGGCCTATGCAGTTGGCTAATCTTTGGGCAACCGTAGGTCTCGCGCCTCGGGGAACCCTCTTTAAAATCGGAACGGAATTTTTTAAGCTAGCTAACTTGTGCCAAAAAGGAATTTCGGAGGAGTCTTGTTGTGTAGATGCGGGGCTAGAAAGTACATTTTGGGATTTGTGACATTTGCCAATATGTACTTTCAAACCCCGATCACCTTTAAAAAGACGCGATTGCGAGCAAAATGGGCAACTTACCAAGCCATCGAGTGATGTAGTCGGTTGACTTGAAGTTATGTCCGCAACACCAATGCCAGAACAGGCTTGCATATGTATAAAAACACTTATAAACTAAAAATATTTACACTTTAAATATAAAATACAATTGAAAATATATATACTAGAAAAACAATGACAGCACTGTCAGAGACTGCGCAAAGTGCCGGCGCATGGTGAGACAGTTGCCACGGCAGCCCCGTGGGCTCCGCGCAGGCGTACAGCTCCTCCGCCCTTTTTATAGGCCACTTATACTCCTGCGTGAGCCACGAACGTGAAGAACTGCCACGTAGGTTTAGAGACAGCTGATCAGTAGGTATCGAGTTCGATTTCCGACTTGCTCACCAAACGAGTATGCAGACACTTTTATTAAATCAATGTTTTGAATATACACCATATTTTAATAGTAGATTCTGATTTTCGCTCATCAAAATTGTTTTTGAGGCAGACATGTCATGAATTTGTGTATGTAAGGTAGATTATAATTCTCTAATCTTCCAACCAATAATTTTCCTTCAATAAAATTAAAGGTCATGTATAATAAAAATAAATATTATTAAATTAAATATCCTTACTGTTTAAATGAAAGATACATTATTTATATTTATGTCACCAAATTCTTTTTGTGCGGCCATAAGGTGTTGTCGTAGTCGCAGTTTAAAGACCGCAAGGGATTTGAAGTCTCTAATTGGTGGTGGGATGTTATTCCAGCATTTAGAAGCCGCGTATCTAAAACTTCCTCTAAAAGATACTGTTTTATGTGATTCGGTAGACAGTTGATCTGAGCAGGATCTACTTGAGCAATCTCTTCTGCTAGCGATCCAATCTAGTTTATTATATAGATAGGATGGTTTGTTTAGCTTTATTACTCCAAACAGTAGGCAGGCAAGGTGTAACTTCCGACGAGATTTCATTTTCATGATGGAATGTTGATTTAAAAATGGGGTTACGTGACATCTTGGCGGTACAGAAAAGCAAAACCGAGTGCAGGCGTTTTGGACCCTCTGTATTAATTGTTCAGTCCGAGCCAGTAATCGCGGACCGTAAATGGTGTCTGAATAATTTAACTTGGATAGTACCAGTGATTCGACTAGCTGTATGCGTAACTCTTCTGATAGGTGGGACCTTATCTTATACAAGATTTTAAGTCTGTAAAAACAGTTACGCACTGACTCAGCTACATGTCGTTCATACCTTAGCTCTGTATCCATAATTAAACCAAGATTCCGCGCCTCACTAACTCGACTAACCAATCTTCCCATCAGTGTAACACTAAGCATCGTTGGAACTTTACTTATTTGGTACTTGGTGCCAAAAACCATATATTTTGTTTTATTAGGATTTAGTACCAACCCATTTTTTTTCTGCCCAACAAACTATTCTACAAAGATCATCATTCAGGTCCGATAAAGCGCTTGTATGATCTTCAGGCTTGAAAGAGATATATAATTGTACGTCGTCAGCATATATGTGATATTTACTTTTTTTAAGACAATGTATAATATCGGCACAGTAAAGGATAAAAAGGACAGGACCCAAGATTGAACCCTGTGGGACCCCTCTTTCAACTGGTGATAGTGGAGAAGCACGCAATGAACCATCACCCAAACACATTTCTACTAGCTGTTTGCGCTTCTCAAGATAGCTATGAAACCAATGGCATGTATTACAATCAAAACCATAGTAACTAAGCTTTGTAATAAGCAAATTAGTATTAATGCAATCAAAAGCCCGTGAGAAGTCTAGCAGTACCAAAAGCGTACATAAGCCTTTATCTTGTGCAGAGAGTATATTGTCGGTCACATCTAAGAGGGTCGTGGAAGTGCTGCGTTGCTTACGAAAGCCTGACTGCAACTCAGGCAGTATATTATTCTGCTCTTGATAAATTATCATTTGTTGGCATACAACCTTTTCTGCAATTTTTGATAAGCATGGCAATATGCTTATCGGTCGAAGATCATTTACTTCAACTGGATTTGGTATTTTAGCTAATGGTTTAATTTTTGCAATTTTCCAGATACTAGGGAATTTTGCAGTCATAATGGAGCGATTAATTATAGCCGTTATGGATTCCAGTGTATGTGGAATGCTAAGGGTTATCATTTCCAACGTAATACCATCGTAGCCTGTAGAATTAGATCTAAGTTGTTTTATGTAACGTAAAATTTGCTCTGCCCCCACGGGTTGGATAGCAAAGGTAGAATGGCAGAAACGATGGAACTCAAAAAAGGTGAGCTGTGATATACTGCATGCTGGGTTTCCAGGAATACGAAGGAAGTGGTCATTTATTGCATTAGGATCTTTGTAGTGGTCAGGTAAGTCATTATTTTTCTTATCAACTAGTATCGTTCTTTTTATATTTTGCCACAACAATTTAGGCTCCCTGATCTTATCATTAATATTATGTTTATAATAGGCTGTTTTCTCGTTGAATATGGCTTTCAAAACTAATGACTTTAGTTGCTTGTAGTATGATTTTTTTGTTTCTGAATTCGTTTTACGAAAAGCTGATAAAGCGTCATCTCTTAATCGCATCATGATCTTTACTGTAGGCGTAATCCATGGGTAGGTTGATTTCTTAATCATGCACGTTTTAATTGGGGCGTGAGCATCAAAGATCATTAACATATACTGATTAAACACATTAATCATATCATTGACATTGTCCAAGCTCGAAATGATATCCCAATTTACAAACGACAAATCCTTGCTAAGTTCATTTTGGTCAATATCCTTAATAGGCCTATATCTAACAAAGTGTGGTTTAAACTTCTCACTTTTAATATTAAATTCACAAACAATCAGTGAATGACTATGCATTGAACCGAAGGATTCAACCGATACATGTCTGACCTTAAGGTCAGAACACAATAAATCTATTAAAGTTTCACTATGATCTGTGAAATGTGTGGGAGAAGTTACAAGTTGCCGAAGGCACACACTATCTAAGAATTCATTTAGTTTCTTTGTTTTACTATCATTATTGTTCATCATGTTAACATTGAAATCGCCTAATAGTATATAATTATCGCATTTTGCTAAAGAAGTAATCGATTCAGTTATAGCGTCAAGAAATGTATTTAAGTCAGCGCGTGGTGGCCGATATGCTGTGCCGATGGCTATCCTTTTCGCATTCAATGTAAAGGTCATCCACATTTGCTCCACTACCGCAAACTTAGTGTTTGGGGCGACGGAACATATACGTGTAGAGAAGCCACGTTTGATGTAAAAGCCCACACCTCCCCCTCGTCCTCCATGCAGGCTAACTGGACGCGGCATGTGCTGCAGACGATAACCAGGTACTACGGGCGCTCGCCCCTCCTCACCTGTTCGTAACCAAGTTTCATTAACTGCTAGGATATCGAATGAGAATCTCTCTACCGCTGTTACAAAATCTTCGTGATTTGTACCCAGGGAACCCACATTTAAAAAACCAATTTTAAGATTTTTATCCGGCATATTTATTGAAATAATTTGTCAAGGGAGTCAAAACTATTGCACAATGTATTTGCGTATAACACAAATCACCTGCCACCAGAAAACAATATGGGACCATATAAATGCCAAACACACTCAGAATACCAGTTGCGTCTAGAGTATTGTGAGTGATATTGCAGTTAATTATTTTTGTAAACAGGTATAAAGTAATATAATATATGAAATAATTACCTAAAGTATAAACACTATAAATTATTAACATATCAATAAAATTATAATTGTATAATTTGTAAATAATTAAAATTAAATCGTATATCAAACCATTGTAAATATGGGATTTGTTAATTTTTATAATGTGGGTAAAATTGTAAATGTAAATTATATTATAACTATAGTCATTTGAATTCATACAAGAAACATATACTATGTCTAATTTAAATAAAAATCCATTAAAATTGTATCCAATGATGGAAACCAATAACAAAATTATTATTATCACTGTTTCCATAAATTGTAGTTACTAGTAACATATTATTACCAATAGTAATAATACTTAGCAACAACAAGACACTTTTATTATTAAAAAATAATAATAATAGTATTAGTTTATGATAATAATAATACAAGCAACATTCCACAGTTATTATTGTATAGAAATGATAAAAGACTCTGAACACATACATATAGCAGGATAAAATAAAATATAGATTGTATTTATAATTATATAGGATATTACAATATGATAAATAATAATTGTTGGTGAGTTTAATGTGGTGTGTATTCAATATAATACGTGCATATATTATTTTGAATATTGTGTGATGTGTAGTTAATGTAAATAGAGTATTTTTAAAGAAAATGTATTTAAAGGTGCAATAGTCAATCTGAATTTTACCATTGTTATGTTGCTTATAGAAACACATGATACACTGTGTTGTCAACATTACTACATAATAATAACAATTATATACGATCAAACTGTACAAGATCCAAAAACCCGTGTAATGTCTTTTTCTGAAGATATACGCTCTGCGAGTTTACCATCATCCTTGCGAACAAATATTTTACCATCCTTCGACCACACATATTTCCATTGCTGCTGACGGCCAATCTCACGAGATCGCTGCAACAAATGTTGATTTGTGCGAGTAAGCCTCTCGTTAACATAGATACGTCGTGATGTTCCTCGCATATCGATGTCAGTCGTAGTGAGTACACGGCGCACGCGAGCCGCACGTAGTAGGTGATCACGCGCGGCGCGCCGGGCGAGGCGCACAGCTATTACTCGTGGTCGCTGTGCCACGATGTCACTGCTGGTTTTCGACTCCCTATTGCGACGCGTCGAGCCAATGCGTTCAATGTGTACTATATCTCTTTCATCCAATTCTACACCTAACTTTAGAGCAATGAGGGTGGCAGTGTGTATTAAGCTTTCATCACTATGTTCCGGGACGCCGGCGAGTACCACATCATTAGATAGCAATTGCTGGTCGCGCTCGTTCAAATCTCTTCGCAGTTCAAAAATTATATTTTCTACAGGGTCGGTGTTTGTCGTTAATCTTTCATCGATTTTATTCTCAAGAAGCGATAACCTATCTTCCATAGAGGTCATTCTCGCATTATACTGAGATTGACTTAACTGAAAATCAGCAATCTCCTTCCTGCATTCTCGGATTTCCGCCCTCATTTCGCCAAGTTCCTGTCTAAACGAGCGGATTTCCAGTGCTAAGTCAGGTGACCCAGGTGGATTTTTTGTAGGGCATTGTTTATTTACAGAATTAGCCACTTCCACATCTGAATTGTGTTTAGCAGGCGTCTCTCGACAGCCAAATTGACCCTTTGTACATTCAGGACATTGCCAATTTGGTCGCTTTGCAGTTGTTTTAGCTTTTCCTAAACAGCCGAAATGGTAAACAAGTGGGCAGTTAGTACAGATAGCGCCATCTACCTTATTCATGAAGCGACCGCAAGATCCACAATTAACCATAATGGAAAATACGAATAAATCACGATCGACGAGATCAGTGGTTCAACTTGTTATAACTAGATGGCGCCCAAACAGAGCACTGAATCAATAAAACAGCTGTTTGACAGCTGATTATCAGCTGATATAAAGGTAGATTGTAAACAAGTAACTTTCTATCACCCACTTAATAGTTTATTGTTTAAAGTCCAATGTAAATTTGCAATATATTGTAATGTTTTACACGAATTGGTGAATAAAAACACTTACTATTATTTTTTACTTATGTTTTTAAACTGTCAACAAACTTTAAAGTTAAGTAACGGGTCACTAACCAGCACACAGGGTCCACGTATATTTGGCACTGATTTAGGGTGTATTTACTTCACAGCACTTTGCCAACGTTTTATGTTACACTGTAAGGTTTTATTATTGAGTATATTATAACAGTCAATTGTTTAGATACGTAATCAAATTAATTTTGACTAATTAATGTCACTATGTACTGAGGACTTGTATACTCGACAGCAGCGCCATCTACTCCATCAGGTAGCTATAGTCTGCTACGCATCTCCGCACATCTCTGGTAAAAACGCAGCGGTTTCGCCTGTTAATATTTAAGATCACGGCAGAAACCTATATGGACAATCTTAATGACTCTATCATCCATTAAACAAGTACACCTAAACTTGAAACAATTTATTGTTAATCACACTTGTGGTAAATTGTGAGCTAGCTATTGAACTAACCTTGCAATTGTACGAGCATTTCAAAACCTTCATACATTTTAGGGTCTAATAACCTGTAAATACAAAATGTAATCCTCTCTGTACCTTTGAGCACTTTGACATCGTTATTACATTACAAAGACAGCATAGCAACATATCGGAGACCCTACCTGAACTATAAGCTTATTAATGTTCCTGACAGCCCCCTACAGGTTTGAAATAGAATTAGAGGGTCTGTCAACGGCTGTCGAGCATTATTCGTAAGTTGAGTATTCGGCCGTGTTTTTGGTTCAACATACAACATACACATGTTTTGTTTTTTTGTTGATATTGATAATTTTAATTTCGGACATTTATTTTAAAATTAAATACATACATTCAAATCATCATATCCGTCTCTCATTTAAATTAAATTTTAATTTATTTTAAATTTGTTGACAAAAAATCCTGTAGGTAACTATTTTGACCGATAATCTGACTCGTGATCGTCAGCAGTCACACTGAACGACCACTAGATCAACAAGGCAGTTTTATAAGTATGTTGAAAAAGTATTGTGATATCGAAAAAATCTCTGCAATCTACCTTTATTGGTCAATTTGCACAATGTGTCACACACATCGTCCTCAATAAAATCACTTTAGCCGTGCTTCGATAGCTAATGGAACATAACAGGATACGTATTACCTGCAACGTTTCTAAAAGCTACCCTATGCATAAAGCCATTTTTGATTAAATTACTATGCCACAGGCAATATTAACAGCAAGTATGTAAACATCTGTGTTAGCTACATATAAAATAGTGCAAGGTCTTGTTGAATGTCTTATATGGAAGGGTCAAGTTATAAAATAACCGAAATCTGTTTGCAAGCAGTATTTTTTTGAACAAGCATACGCCCCTCCTGATATTAGGCAGTTGCCATAGCCTATGGATATCAGCATTGCCTGGAACATCACTCACATGAAAAAAAAAAGGGTTTTATGATAGAGGAATAGGAAAACATAATATTATAAAAAATATAGTATAAAAAGCATTGTAGTTATTTGGCTGTGGCCTTCTAAAGCTTGGAGGTCCTTCCCTAGACTGGCTTGCCCACTATACAACATGTATTCTATTTTATCTATTTGTAATAAAATTTAAATGACAAACAATGTTTTGTATACTTGTTTTTGTTGAATGTTTTGAGTAAAACAAAGGCGTGGCTTTATGCGTCTTTTATAACGCATGGAGCTGTCAGCTATTAAATTGCATCCCTCTTAATTTTCTTTTTGACAAAGTACCTACGCTTGAAAAAAGGGAAATTGTGCTATCAACTTGACGACTAAGATGTTTTGTTGGATATAGACCTTTTAAAGACCAATCATAAGAGCTGTTTTCAAAGCCGCATTGGAGATTTAGAGATAGTGTTTTGAGTTTGATTGCAAATATATAAACAAATAAATTTGGAAATATTAAGTAAGTAATGCAAGTTTTTTATTTAATGAAATATTATTAATCTAGATGGTAAGCTAGTCTGTACATGTATCCGTTTTAAAACTATAAGCATTTTGCATGCAAAGAAGCTACACCTGTTGGCGGTTTATTTTTATTATTGTCCTCAGTATCAGCTGTTCCAAATTTAAAAACCACCTATTTACCCAGTTGAAGCAATAAATTTATAATTATTATATTTATAATTATTAGTTGTCATAAATTATGACATTCATAATTGTTTATTTGTAACTTAAATGTATAAATTATTTAGAGTTTGAGTGACTTAGTAATTTTAATTAAATTAACATTGTTGTACTAGGGAGAATATAACGAAGATGTAACGAAACGAAATAGTATTTTATGATGGATCAGTCAGTCGGGACAAGCTATTATATACAACCATATTCATAGTATAGCGAAACCTGAAAGTAGTTTATTTAGAATCAGTAATACATTCGATATCAATAATTTTTAAATCATGTTATATTTTTTAGCAATAATTGTATGTTGTATATTGTGTAATAATTGTATATTGTGTTGTGTGTAATTTAACTCAATAATAATATTTTTTTGCATCCGTATGTATTACATTTTTATTTTGCAAAAGCGCAATACATGAAAATGGTGTATGAAGTAGAAACTAAGTAACTTGTGAATTGTATATCGTCGAGTTCGGTGACTTTTGTTCACCCAAAAAGTTTGAATATAGAAAGCGTTCGGTGACGATGACGCGATTTCCATGATTTTTTATTTACCTATAAAGTTTGAATATGGAAAGCGTTCGGTGACGATGACGCGAGTTCCATGATTTTTGTTCACCCAAAAAGTTTGAATATGGAAAGCGTTCGGTGACGATGTCGCAAATTCCATGATTTTTGTTCACCCAAAAAGTTTGAATATGGAAAGCGTTCGGTGACGATGACGCGATTTCCATGATTTTTGTCCACCCAAAAAGTTTGAATATAGAAAGCGTTCGGTGACGATGACGCAATTTCCATGATTTTTGTTTACCTAAAAAGTTTGAATATGGAAAGCGTTCGGTGACGATGACGCGAGTTCTTTGATTTCTGTTCACCGAAAAAGTGCTCAACGCGCCTAAAAAAGTTCTTACTTCATTCAATACACAATGAAATCAGCTTATAACATCGTGAGTTTTTCTTTTGTTGCTCTTACTCTAATAATAAAAATAAATTTGAGGTGTTTCGGTACTTTACTATACCAAGACTAGCATTATATACATTACTAGCTGTTGCCCGCGGCTCCACCCGCGTGGATGTCGGTTATCGCTGCAAAAAGTATCCACATCCGTTCAGTAGATTTTACGTGAAAGAGTAACAAACATCCATCCATCCATCTATCCATCCATCTATTCTTACAAACTTTCACATTTATAATATTAGTAAGGATATATATATATATATATATATATATATATATATTTATATATATATATATAACATACACAGATAGATAGATTGTAACAATGTTTGCTGTCAAAACACTCAAAAGATGTAACCCAGCTGTAAATCTAATATATTATATTCCTATACGACAAGTATGTGTATTTAACTAAGTTATTCAAGAGCTACTGTCCCTAAAACAGGGTTATTACAACTAGTTTATGGTCTCGGCATCTTACTATACAGTATGTACTGAGATTGTGTTACTGTGGTACAACTTTGTTGTACCTTGTTACTGTTAAGTTTGGGCACATAGCTCGTATAACCGATGGCCGTTGGGACAAAGATGTTTTGAAGTAATGACCGGGAACTGGTAGACGCCGCGTGAACAGGCCTTCAACAAGGTGGAATGATGACCAGGTGAAGATTTTCAAAAGAAGTCCATGGATAAGAATAGTTCAGTAGCAAAAGCTGTGGAATGCGATGAAATGCTTGAGGAGGCATATGTTCAGCAGGGGACTTGTTGAGGTGACAGTTGACTTTAACTTTGAAAAAGAATTAATTTATAATTACTAGACTGATATTGTACAGCTTTGCCCTCATGGATGTCATCTATCTCCTTGGGAAAAACTATCAGGATGCGTTTAGTCGTTTCGTCATGAAAAGGCATCAGACAGATTCTCTTTCGCATTTATTACATTACGTTACTCATTACTACTATTGCGGTAAATTAAAGAATGGTAGGTACAATATGTAACTTTACCGACTTTTACAATATATCCATCAGTAAATATTTAAATTTAATGTTTTCTACTTTTAACGAGTTTTATAATATGATACTCGTACCTCACTGGAATAATAAAAGTAAATAAATAGCAGAAAGTTTGCATAAGACTCATTATAATAAGTTTACCACTTTTAATGGTCCCAATGTAAGGTTCCACTCGAATATCGCGAGTAAATAAAATTGTTATAAAATATTTAATGAATCATATACTTGCAATTCCTATATGCATACATTATGTATATACCTACATATTTATGTGAAACTTATTGATATAATAATCTAAAGGATTTATGATTCAATGTTATTTGCTTTACTGCCTCGTTGGGGGTTATTCGTCAACTCGCCGAACATAATCTCACGGAATTTGGCGAGATGGCACTTTTCAATTTTATTTATTTTTGTTGTCTGCAGTAAGTGTCGATAATACATCCTGTCGCAATGTCCAGTTGATGATAAAATTTTAAAATTTAACGATTATTTTGTAAATACGTGACCGAGTGAATATTGACTGATATGAATATGACTGACTGGTCTTGCGCCTACAGCTAACACCGTACCACAGACACAGTGGAGAGCTGGCATGCAATTTGGATTATTAAGAACTATAGGGTGTGTGTAAAGCTTTATCTTAGCAATCACCAATGTTATCTCGAATTTAAAATAAACTTTGGAATACAAGTAAAAGAACAATAGATTTCAAAATGCAAACGGAATGTATAATCAAATCAACTTGCTTTCGCATCGTGTCTGTCGTTGCAAATTGAATAATAACACTGTGTCAACTCAAAATGAACTTTGTTTTAATAGAATAAGGACTATATATCATGTAAATGTATGTTGGTATGTGTGTAACGTTGAACAATAACCCACTCGAGTTACTCCAACACAATGTTAATGCTAATATGAAGGATGTGAGTTTCTGTCAGTATATTTGCGGGATATTTACTATTTTGTTTGCATTCTAATCGATTGGGAATACTTATATCTTCTTTTGTCTCGTGATAGTAGCCGACGCGGCATTCAGAATTATTTTCTTACTTTTATATGACTTTTTATATATTCTCGATTATCAACAGCTATGGTCAGTATATGCGTTACTATTAAGTACTGCAAACACACGTCTTAAAAGTAATTCTAAAGAAATGTTTGATTCACTAACCCGCATTAGGCCAGCGTGTTAAGGCCTACACCCTTTCTCTCTCTTGATCAAGGAGAGGAAACCCGTGCCCAGCAGTGGGACATATGTGGGTTGGGGAACACCCAAATACTCCAAAATACTTTATTTCGAATTTCGATGTTCCGATTTTCGAAAGTCCGAATTTTATAATACCTAAGAATTTTAATGTCTATTATTAAAATTCTACCAAAAGACAAAATTTTACTAAAAATCGTAAATGCGATTTGTTAATTTTTCGATTTTCATACAGTCAAATTAATGCTCTAAGGGTTCTCGGTCCGACAAACGCCATTCCGACTTTCAATACTTCGAATGAACTAAAAGTCATCATGATAAGCTACTAAATCACTTCGGTTAGGTTAGGTTAGAACTGTGACCCCTTACGTCAAATATTATGGCCAGAATCTAATATTATGGTAGGTACATACATGCGAACAAGAAAAAAATATTAGGTATCATAATATAATTGTGTTAATCGGTAATCAGAATTCGTATTGTTGATGTTTCGAATTATCATTAAGTCGGACTTTATGTTATTCGATTTATTGAAGCTCGGTATTTTGAGAATAGTAATCATAAACGTTAAGAATATTGAAATTTAGGAATTATAAAAACAGGAGTAATGATGAATCGGAGTTGTTATATTCGGAATTTTGAACCATTCGGAATTATGAAAATCGGTATTTTGAAATTCGTATTTGTGACTGACGGAATAAAGTTTTTCGTATTTATGTAGTGTACCCATATATGGGTTGTTATTATTATTATCAATCAAACAGCCTATCGCAGTCCACTGCTGGACATAGGCCTCTCCAAACATGCGCCACAGCACACGGTATTACATTACTTATTAATATTATACTTTGTTTTTATTTATTTTTATTATTATAGTACTATTTTGCTTGCATCCTTACATCAATATTCCTTTTTTTAGATAGGTGTTTTAGGTACTCGGAAAGACGTTCTGTGTCGCAGAGGTTTACAAACATCATAATTAACGGTTACAAATCGCACCAAGACTCAGAGCAACTATTAAAATGTTGTAAATCACTCATTTTTTATCCCGTGTTACTATCAAAACCACGATTTGCTGTAAAAAATTGCGAGGGAAATAACAATAATATGGAAACACACACTGTAAATATGATTTTTAACCGACTTCAAAAAAGGAGGAGGTTCTATGATCGACTGTATGTTTTTTGTGGACCGATTCTCAAAATTATTTTTTTATTTGAAGGAGTATACTCTTGAGGTGGTCCCATTGGCACCAAGTCACGATCTGATGATGGAATCCCAGGGAAATCTAGGGCAACCCTCAAAATGTCATAGTTATTCAAAATGTTTTTATTTCATATATCTTTTTACTTTTATTTTATTTGCGTCAGAAACGTAAAATTAGTGAGAACGTATGTCATGTTGAGGAACATCGGGTTGAGTATCATAATAATATTGCTTCATCCTCTAAGATAGTGTATCCCTGGGATAGGAATACGTTTGTTTCAAAACGCATCCCTAAATGAGCGCCGGGTCTCCAGCACTCATTTAGTGATGCGTTGTGTTCTCACACACGGAAATACAACTACCGCTGTGTGTAGATATCCAAACATATAGTGGTAGTTGTGTGTTTATTTGGATAACTAAAAATCCCAGCCAACTGTTTTCTTCTTAAAGCTTCTTCAGTCGGGCTTGCTCGATAGTATGGTTCCCTACCTCTCTTGCTTAATTATTTTGGATTGGCTTTTTGTTCTCATTTTTTGGTCATTAACGCTGCCTTGATATATCCTTACTAATATTATAAATGTGAAAGTTTGTGAGAATGGATGGATGGATGTTTGTAAACGTGTTTCACGTAAAAACTACTGAACGGATCTGAAATTTGGCACAGAGATAGATTATGGTCTAGAATAACACATAGGCTACTTTTTGCAGCGATAACCGACATTCACGCGGGCGGAGCCGCGAGCAACAGCTAGTATAAACTAAATCTACAGCCTGTATAATCAGTAACAAATGTTTTAAACCAAAACAGGAAGGTAGTTGAACGTCTTAATGAATCACTGTATCAGGTGCTTATCTCAAAGTGCAAATTGCTCGCGATTAACCGAGTAAAATGGATTACTACCGTGGGGAGGTAAAGACCGGAAACTATTTGTTACTCTGTTACTTACGTTGGTACTCGGTACAATACATATATATATATATATCATGCCGCTAGTCACTCATTGGGGTAGGTAGAGAGAGATTAAGAGGTAGGGCACCATACTAGCGAGCAAGCCGGGCTGGGGAAGGAAATAGCCAACTACACACAGCGGTGTAGTTGTGTTCCTATCTGTGAGTACAGGTCTTCAGCGCTAATTTAGGGATAAGTTAAAAAAAAACGTTTTCCTATCCCAGGGATACTACATCTTATAGCCTTGGTGGAAAAAATGGGTCGGCAACGCGCAAGTGATACTTCTGGTATTACAAGTGTCCGTAGGCTATGGTAACTACTTCACATATTGGTATTACATTATTAGTATTCTGCTAAACAATTTAAGACCAACAGTTTTCCAGCTTTTTGGTCTTCAATTTATTAGCAGAATGCCAAAAATGCTACTGAGATTCAATTGAGAATCAATTCAGATTTAATTGAGCCAACCGTAAATTAGCAGAATTAGGGCCCTGATTGTATACTTATATAGTGTACAGTAGAGGAATTATCTAAGATTTTGGTCCTCTAGATATTTAGTCGCCACCACCGCTTTGTCAAAACATTACTCTTCTAAGATTTATATTATAAAGATCTAGGGGCTTTGTAGCGTCTAACAAGGTTTTGTCTCGAGAAAATCCTTATTTAAAGCCGTAGCTGCGTAACGTTGCAATGTTAGGCTCAAGAGAGAAAGATCATTGCTATTTAGAACTACTAGGTAGGTACTAACTGGACCTAAAGCTGATATTCCACAATTTTATAGCTGTAATTTATATTTTTGGCACGAAGAATAAGCAGTGCCATCTAACGTGGCAATGCTGCCAGTCTTCTGCGTATCAAATGTCAGCAATACAGAGTAATTTACTAAGGTGATATTTTACAATGTTATTTTATACTAGCTGTTGCCCGCGGCTCCGCCCGCGTGGATGTCAGTTATCGCTGTAAAAAGTAAAAAGTACCATAATCTATCTCTGTGCCAAATTTCATCTAGATCCGTTCAGTAGTTTTTACGTGAAAGAGTAACAAACATCCATCCATCTATCTATCCATCCATACTTACAAACTTTCGCATTTATAATATTAGTAGGATATAAAGTTTTAACAGTTTAAAATTTAGGTATATATGTAGGTTACTTTTATTATGTTTTTGACTGGCCTGTTGTTCTAGTGGTTAATGGTCCTGACTGCTAAACTGGAGGTTGTGGCTTTGATTCCCGAACAGAACAAAACTTTGTGTGATCCATAAGTATTAGTTCCAAGTCTGGATGTAATTTGTGTCCATAAAATATATGTTTGTAAAGTGCCCTGCGATACAAAGCTTGTTCTCTAGTACGGGAGTTGGCTTGTTAAAAACGAGTTAACTAGCCGTTGCCCGCATCGGTATTGTGTGGTTATCGATATCCTTCTCCAGGAAACCATCTATTTCCTTGCCAAATTTCATAACGATCCGTTCAGCCGTTTAGTCGTGGAAAGGTAACAAACAACAAGAGTTACTTTCGCATTTATAATATTAGCACAGCGTAGAAAATTAAGAGTTCTAGGCTGTGATAATAGTATGGCCACAACTGCCGATAGAAGTTTATTTATTTTAATTTTATATCTTCTATTTACAACTTAAGACAGGAGATAAACAAGCTTACGAATTAATTGCTGTGATTGGTTAATTATTGTGCCCTGTCTCCCACGGCCTGCATATACCATCAAAGACGCTATATTACCTAAGAACGCTATTTTATTTTCTTTCTTACCTTCCACACTAATAATATTTTTATCCTACTTCAAAAAGAGGAGGTTATCAATTCGTGTGTATTTTTTTTATTTTATTTTTATGTTTGTTACCGCATAACTCCGTCGTTTTTGGACCGATTTGAAAAATTATTTTTTTGTCTGAGAGGACATACTTCCAGTTTGGTCCCATTATCATCAAAAGAAAGTTCTGATGATGGGATCCATGAAGAATAAGAAATAATGACGTGGCATTTCATTTTGCTTCTGGATCTGTATCCAGAAGCAAAATGAAATGCCTATTTTACTATCTATTTATTATTAATGTAGGCAGATATATATAGGTAAGTAGATAATATTCGTAACATCAGCCGTATTAATCATCTATACTAACCATCATCCATTATCGGTTTTACCCAAAAGACTAAGCTGGATTAACTGCCACTTATAATCATTCCTGGAGGCAGCTCAATCTTGACATATTCCACGATCATTCCACGTCTTTTAAACGTAAATTACTAATTAAGGATTAATTTATTTTTGTTATAATTGTTACTTATTTTGTATTTTTAGTTTTTATCTTGTCCTTTTTTTATCTATGGCTGTGAGTGCTTAGTATTTTTGTTAATTACTTATATATTTTTCATGTCAACATTTTAAGTATAAACTCTCATTTTTGTTTCCTTTTAGTTAAGTGTTATTAAGTAAATGCTGTTCATATTTATAATTGGTATGGCACGTACTATTTTATAAAAATGTATGTATATTGTGAGAATTATTGTGTCTATACTGTTAATATGCCTAAATAAATAAATCAATCAATTAAATAGACGTCTACTGTTGGGCATAGACCGTCCAGAAACACAACCATATAAATATAAAATATATACTAACCATACTAACATAACAGCAACGAACAAGCAAGCGAGGATTTTGTTCAACGTTACCAATTATTTTTTGCCTAAAAACGTTATACAGAAAAATAGCCTATCTAGGCAACCTCAAGTGGTGCATATACCAATTTACAGTGTTTATTTTATATTTAAAATGTAAAATTTGTCACATCTAGCAAATTTTAGAGTTGCGATGAAATCTTCCTCAAGGGTTATATGTAATTAAAATTCAGATGGTTGGCGGTTTTGTTAGCAGCACATAAATCAAAACTGACAGGCGATGGTAGCGCCCTCGTTACGTTTTATTGAGATACTCATAATGTGTGTACCAAATATCTCTGTATATAATGAAAACATTCTAAGAAGCACTTCATTAGGAAGTATTATTACCTACGTAGATGTTTTATTTGGTGAAGCTTTGATGAGCCTTGTCAGAATTTATACTGATATTATCAATAGTTATTACGAGTATACTTAGTTCTCGAGATTTTCAATTCAGATATTTTCGACCCAGACCTTGTATACATGTTTACAAAATAAATTGACTTAGTTTTGAAGTTTACAAAACCAGCCATTGCGTTCGAAAAATAAAGCTATTGGTAATTTAAAATAAAAATATTAAAACTTGAAAAACAAAATACAAATGAATGAAACAATCATCACCCAAGCCCTAAACGTCCCACTACCACCCGGTAGTATACCCGGTACGGGTCTCCTCCATACATTTGGAGAGGGATATTAGCCTACTAAAGAAATAAAGTTTTCTATCTATCTATTATACCACGCTGGCCAGATGGGTTGGTATAGGGTTTTGTTTCCAGTTTTCCCGCTCTTGCAGTGGATATTGTCTGATAGAATGGGGTCGCGACATTTGTGTTCTTAATCCGTCATCACACAGATAATGAAACAATAAAATCATTAAACTACTGTTTAATTCATTAGCTAGTTGTTTTTTACTCTTCGTTGTCATCCTCGTTTAGTGTCTCTGTTGTAGTAATAAGGGTCTCGGTTGTAGACTCTTCAGTTGTGGACTGTTCTGTTGTGGACTCTTCTGTCGTGGACTCTTCTGTTGTAGATTCTTCTGTCGTCGATTCAGTGGTAACTTCAGTTGTTGATTCAGTAGTCATTTCGGTTTCGGTTGCAGTAGCGCTTACAGTAGTAGTTCGAGGAGTAGTAACAGCGTGAATTATAGCCTTAGGATGTTTTGGCTTATGTTTTGGTCCAAAATATTTTTCATATAAATCGGCAAACATTCCATATTTCTCTTCTGAACTACTGTATTCATTTGATCCATCTTTCGGAGTACCATACTTATGGCCACAATAGCACACGTGATCCTTTCCGCAAAATGCTGGTTTCCTGACCATCATGCATTTATGTATGCAGTCTCTCGCTACGTCCAAGTTGGGACAGAAATGTGCAATGTGATGCCTTAATGTCGGCCGTAGGCCCAATTCTTCCAATGGTATATATTTAGCTGATCAATAAAAATTATTTCTAAATAAGTAAAGAAAATATTTGATTGTTTAAAAGGGCTTGAAAATTTAGAACAGCATTATAAGGATATATTAAATTTGTATCTGAAAGACAATGGTAAATAGCAAGCCCTCGTATGCGCTAGACAGCGCATTACTTGGCATTTTAGCAATCACTGTCTGTACTGTCTGATGACTCAGTACCTACCACATGTAACAAAGTTTTAGGATTAATGAAACAGCAGGCCAGCCAAACTATGAACAAAAGATGTACAGTGCAGTATAACATGCGTGATCATTGGATCTTGTACAATTCAACATTTAATTTAATTTACTAGTTTCTCCATAGAATTGTCAATTTTCTTGACATTAATGCACAGATTGAGATTTCCTTTATCTACATAATATTCATTGTTGTGATAGGCAATTATTTAGGTAATATAGTAGATTTACATCAGCCTATGTTAAATTAATAATTGCTGAGATAATGATATGGAGATTTCATTGCTGAGATTTTTAAGAATGGTGACTTAAAAACTCTTGATTTCCTTATTTATATCATATATAAATTTGTTAAAAAAACCTATAATAAAAGGATAGAATGTAAAAGCCTGTGAAAAATTAATATTAGTTACATCATTTTTTGTAAAACAAAGATAAAAATATTATCTCGAGTCAAATTAAACGAAAAATTTGTCATAAAAATTGTTTTTATTTCCTTTCAAAATTAGCCTTCGAGAGTTCCACTGATATTACCTACGCAGTGGTGGCATGACCAGATCAATATCATCACATTAATCCTCGATTACATCTCCGAGATAGTTGTACAAACCCCTTGATTTTGTGTACATATTCGACATCTTTATGCTGCGGCCGACAAAGTTGTTCCTATAGACACCGCAGTTGCATTCCTGGTTTTCATCGCAGAACCCTTGCTGTCCGGTCACCGAGCAAGTCCTGAGACATTCATCCGCTTTTACCAAGGAGTGACAACCATGCCCGAGGAACCCCCTCCGTAGATCGATGAATCTCCCTTTCAGATATTTTGTTGATCAATAAAAATAGTAAAAAAGGAAGAATTCATTTGTGAATTAACGTATAATTAAACTTCTTTGTAGACTAGGTAAAAGTTCCAAATTCCACAAACTGTAGACAAAGTAAAATTTGCAACTTCTACTCAAAATAATTTAAAAGTAAACAGAATAGCGAACCATGCAATATAGTGCCCCCGGATAAAATACTTGAAAGTATTTGATATTGAACGTTTCCCTCTAAATAAAATAAGACAAATTGATCCTTATAAGCACAGTATAATCCATACAGTAGTGAAACGCTATGATCTGGATAACATGCTGCCACTGCATAGGTACAATACATACAACTCATAAAGATTTCTCATGTACCAAAACGCGCGTTTATACAACAAATCTTATGGTTTTTGATAAAGAATTTCATTCACCTACCAAAGTGCGTACATGGACATAAGCTTGACTAAAATATAAACAAATTTAGTGTTTTTTTATTAATATTCTTATCGTTGTTTTACAAATGTTGGACTGCGTTGTCGCCATGTTTAGAAAAAGTACTCGTTTACCACACAAATGTAAAATAAAAAAAATACACATTTTATGCCAGTAGGCGGAATATAAATCGCGCTCGCGTTGCTTGCATTCAGAGTTTTTTTGCATTCCAATAGATTTTATTCTGATTATCCATTATAATCCAGGTATTTCAAAAAGCTCTTTATGTGTAACATTTGGTATTAAGACCAACAATCGATGTTCAAAATCATGCATGTAAAAACCCAATGTTTCGAAAGTCAAAGTTGAAATTCAAAATAGAAAAACTTACCATTGCACGTAAGATCGTTTCTTTACTGTATGGATTTTATTTACTGTGACTTATTTGGACAATCTAAGTGGAGGTACTGTGCTTATTTCATTAAAAAGTAGATTTCTAATTTCAATAAAATTATTTTTGTCTCCAATTACTATCACAAATGAATAAGCATTCAATGAGAAGAAAAATATAATTAATTTTAAGTGTCATAGAATCTCGCCCTAGATGCCAGTGACTTTTGCTAAAGCACTGCCAAAACGGATTTCAAAATCAGAGAAATTTTAAATTGAATTAAATAATTTTGATTTATCCTGTTAATATTATAATATTGTTATAACAGGACAATAGATATAAATTAAAAGAGATATCAATAAAAGTCCCAAATGCGAAACACACAAAAGAAACTTCGAACCCCGTATTGCGTTACTGACGTTTATTAAACTGTTAATTGATTGAAAGTTGTAATTGTAAGTTTTTATTGAAGTCTGGGTGGTTCTTAAATTACTTCTAATTGAAAGGTTGTCTAGTAAGGGTATAACTAAACAATCTTTGCTTGAAAATAACAAACGATAGTTATCTATAACAAGGTTATTAACTTTAACCGAAATATGATGCATATGAGTATCTTAGAAACCGAAAACAAAAGCAACAACACCAAAAGATTTATTTGCTCAGTCAACCTACAATTCCTCCTTATGTAAGTATATTTCTATATACAAATTGGAATATCTTGTGAAAATTATAAAATAAGATTTTTAATATTATTTATGATCTACCTACTGATTAATTTTTTTTTTCGGAAATTCGTTATAATAGTGTAAGAGAGGTACCATACTAGTGAGCCAACCCGACTGGGAATAAACCTTACAGAAGACCACAGCCAAATAACTACACAACGTAGTAGGTGTAGTTGTGTTACTTTGTATGAGTACAGGTCTTCAGTGCTCATTTAGTGATACGTTTTAAAAGAAACGTTTTCCTTTCCCAGGAAAAATAAATGCCCATCTTAAAGCTCTTATGTAAAAATAACAAGTAACAAAATTGGGTCGACAACACGCAAGTGATACCTCGGATATTGCAATCGTCCATAGGCTACGGTAACTGCTTAACATCAGGCGGATTGTATGCTTGTTTGCCACTCAAGTGTTACAATAAAAGTGTAAATAATTATGATGACTCTAATGAAAAGCTGTGCCAAGAAGTTATTATGAAGAATATCCTCCTCAATAGATGTCACAAAATGGGTGTGAATAAGTGAATTTATCTAATCTTATCAAAGATCTGGCCATTACTGTCTTACCCTTAATGACGTAGAATTTAGATAAGAAAACACTCGATATATCATTATTTACAATGATTTAAATCAATTAAATAAATTTATAAATCAATGATATTTTTAAGATTCCAAATCCTCTTTATCTCTTAAAAAGTTCTAAGTGATAACTTTTTACGAGATAAAAATCAAGTGTAGTGAATTCCCGGCACAGTAATCCAGATAGACAATAAAGAATATTCTTTCCCTGAGATGTATTGTAACTGCTTTGATGATGATGACCATTCCAAAGTATCCAATAGGAATAAGGAAAACCAGGATGAACATGATAAAGAGACATAAAGAGCAGAAAACAATTTAATGAGTTATCTAAATGGCTTACTGCCACTCTCTTCAGATTCCGATGAGCTGTCGTCGTTAGAAGAACCCTTCTGGCCTTCCTTCTCAGGTTTTGATCTACGAAGAAGTTCTGCTAGAACTGAATTTTACAATCATTATTAATAATTATTATTATGTTTATTATTATTTATCACATCAACGTCTGACTGTGACGGTGGGTTCAGTGGCTTAACTGGTCACCTCATTTACCACAGAGCGGCGTGTTGTGGACCCGAACCCCACGCAGAATTAAAATTTGTGTAATTCACAAATGGTTGTTCCGAGTCTAGGAGTAACTTGTGTCGGTTAATTGTATGTTTGTAAAGTTTGAAAGTAGTTCCTAATGATAGTAGTATTTTAAAAGACCAAAGTTACAAAATCCAGGTAACTTACCGGCTTCCAAGCCTTCAGTGTTTAAGCTTTCAGGTACAGAAACCTCATCATAGTCTTCCTGATGCCCGCCGTGCCGAGGAGAACTGCCTGCTGCATCATTTTTCAGCTGCCTAATAAGAGCCTCTTCGAGTATTGGTAGAGGCATTTGGTAATTAGTAGTTTGCGTGATTTTATTATTAAATTATATATTAATTAACTACACCTTAGTTGGAGACGGGCCTCATTTCAGATAGAGAAAGAGAGAGAAGCTTACAGTTGCAAGTTTCTTCAAGTTGATTTACTTGAATTTTGTAGGAGGAGTTGATTCACGATTCAAACTCATAGCTTCAAAAATTATAGCTTTCCATAGGCTCGAACTTGAGTCCTCTTAAACTTTTTGTTTTCCTTTTAAGAGAAGTAGAGCATCATGCAAACGAGCAAGCCCGGCTGTAGAATGACTTTTACCTTACAGACCATAGCCAAATAAATAAACACAGCAGTGTTATTGTGTTCCTATGTGTGGTCTCCAGCGCTTATTTAGGGATACGTTTTCCTATCCCAAGGCATCTTAAAGCCCTGGTGAAAACAAATAACCTCATTGCAAGCACAGTTTGATACGACAAGTTTTGCAATCCAGTCAATAGAACATTGTATTTTTTGGTGTAGTATAGTTCTAAGGATACGGCAATAGATTGCAACCAATAAATCATTACTTATTTTATAAGTAATAATATCTCAAAGATGATCTTTGACAAAAAATGCTTAAACGAAAGAATCTATAATATTATTTTACTTTACGTATATGCTTCTTCAGAATGGTAGGGTAAAGAACCTAAGAATGATGAAAAAAGGAATATGACAGAAGATGAAGGGATAAGGTTTCATCGTTCGTTATGCTGCCCAAGTTTTAATTAGTAATCGGATCAAATCATATTAAAAGTTTTTTTTTATAAACTGTATGAACTGTATACTGATTGACTAAATCACTGTTGAAGTATTTTAGTACTTTCAGTACTAAAATACTTTACTAGTAGGTTCCAATCAAACTCAAAACATTGCTAAAGAACTCTTACTTTTTGCGTTTATCATCATAAGGTATAATGCAAAGCGTAAAAACAAAACACCGTATACAGCACAAAAAAAAACTCAGGCAATGAACGATAAAAAAAATAAAACGAAGTCAATTAAGTTATAAATATAGTCAGAAGCAGTATTAGATACATTCACTTATAATTTATTGCAATAAATGCGGTACACGCAACATGTGATAGATCGCGCATCTTGAGAAGCATATTGATAAGCTCTCAATTGAGAATTATATATCAAATAGTTACCATCTTTTTTTATCTGCGGTTTCACTTCAACACAAAAGCATTTGCCTAGCAGACACGCATGATTTGGCCCACACCGTTGTTGACAAGACTCCTTAACTCCATCACTATTGCAGTTCTCCATATACCTCGCCGTACGTAATGCGTCCTCAAAACCGAAATAATAATCGAGAGATATTTCCCCAACTGGAAATAATAAACACGATATGAGATTACAAGCACTAACTGGATGTTGAAACAGCTGACAGAATAGATCTATGATGAAAAGGAGGTGGAAAGTGAGTTTACTTGGCATATAATACCGAACGCAGAATGGATCAAGAACATTCAAAAGTATTTAGGTATGTGAAACGTGGCACTATATCGATGGGGAGACAAAAATGAAGCAAACTTATATCCAAGGTCCTGCGGATATTTCATGCGGAGGAACAGACATTCTGCAGATAATAATTTTTAAATTACAGAATTCTAGTTCACAATTTTTGCCATTTAAATACAATTATGAGGTACTAATAGAAACCACGTCATGTTTATAATAATAGAAAAGTGAACATTACTTTCCAGTTAATTTTATGATTATAATGAAACCAAAATTTTAACGTGTTACTTACCTGCATTCTTGACAAGAGTAAACACTAAGCAGGCGAGGAAATATTTATCAAGCATTGTCGATATTAATCACAAGCACACTAACGAGACATCTGTCGTGTCCAGCATAATGAGATTTATAATTGATTTTACACCAAGTATAATACGACAGAGAAATAGGTTTGGACAATTGAATTCTTATCTGAACATTGTGTTACGGAACAATTCGGTATTACTTAAAAACTCTATGAATAGTAATTTCGGAAGTTATTATCAACGAAACTACACTTTCTATGGTACAGCCATATCTTCTTCTATAAAATTGCAACGTCATTCACAGAAAAAGCGCAAAACCCATTTTTTCTTTGAAAATATTTATATTTTGTTTTAATCTGCAAACCAAGACTGAAATGCTATAGAGGAGCTTACCGCCTTCTAAAGTTGACTACGTATGCAGCTTAGACTTCAGTATTGATAACTAGACTATAATATATTTTGAGCTCTATTTCAATCAAAACTTTGTAGTTACTTTTAAGATTACTTGTCTTGAAAGTAACTTAGTAGATAATGAGTTAAATAATCTATATCCATCAGCAAGCAACCAAAATTGTTGAAACTATAATCGAAATAATAGGTATTCCAAACTTACAATACAGATTACTTTCGATTACAGATTACTCCCTATTCCCAAGACTTGAATTTTTTGAAGAAAATCATGTGACATGCTGAGGTTCATGAACAAGTAGGCACTATAAAGTAGCTCAATTGAACAAAGAGGAAGTAAATCAGTAAATTCTGAACTGTATCAAAGTCACAATCACGAAAGGAAGGCGAATGGAATAGTCAACAACAGCCGTGACACGGAGCTGTTAATGACAAGCTTTAGTAGATAAATCAATGGCGGCAGGGATTCCGCCAGTCGAAATGTAATGAATCAACCAGTGGATTATTGACCAAATTCCAATAAAGTAATTAAAACTCAGGGATTTTCTTCGGTCACGGTAGAATGCTGTTTACTTTGCCTTATGCAACTCAAACTTTCATGGCTATCAGAATAAATTTATTAAAAATATTATTTAAATTTTAGTACAAAAAATAGTTATGAACAAGACTTATTAACACAAGATTCCTATCTTTTGCGGGTTGCTTGCAAAAATAGATTGATGATTAGCAGTAGGATTTTCACAAAAACTGCAGAATATTTAAGAGCATCACGAAATTAATATTGAATAAATCAGTTTGACTTTGACTTTGATTCTTTCTTTCTATCTATGTGACACTGATAATTTCTAACCTTCTGTTCTGCTGTTTGTGCCCTACCTCCTGCCTTCTGGTCGATCATTGCTCTGCCACTAATAACGCTATAGAGGTATCAAAATTCAGGGCTTTTACAATATAAAAGTTTTTTTAGTATTAACAGACAAAGCCACAAAAAACTGATGTGCAGTAACAAAACAAGTTATCTACGTAGGTATTATAGAGCTTTATGCGTCAGATGATTCATTATCCCTACATGATTGGCTTGACGCAAATTATCTACGTAACAAGACGTTACATACACGACTGTGAAAACGTTGAACGTTGTTAGAGAAAACGTCAAGCTCAACGATCACGGTCCAAACCAATTATCAAGTCTTATAAATCAGACAAACTGTCCCTAAACAGGAGTGCTTCAAAACTGGCATCAAACAATGCCAAGTTAAGTCCAATTACAGCCAAGTCTAAACGAGTCCCAAGTGGGTAAAACTTCATTTCCTTACTTATAGAAAGTGAAGTATTTCTTCTGTGATATTGTGTGGTACATACATAAGAGAAAAGAGTTTATATTAAACTAACTTCGCTCTTGACTTTGCTATGCTCGGGAACTTCAGAACGTTATTATATTATATTTAAATTGTTCCAAAGATATAGCCATAACAGACCGAAGTAATAGAAATATGTATGTAAAGTGTAAAATATGATTACCGTTGAGCAGTTAAAGGTTGCCTTCCATTAATCAGTACAAAATAAGCTTAGCAGTATTTTTTTAAATTCAATATAACTTTTTTTTTTAGATCAAACGACTAGGTGTAAGTTTAAGATGCCTAAAATGATGAATTCATACGTATTACACAACTTCATTTTTTATTACCTATAGTTGCATCATCTTTAGGCCCACTTGATGGTTACTAGTAACTGCTACTCATGGACTTCACTTATGTCAGGGATAAAACCCAGTCACTGCAATGCAATGGTGACAAGTAAATGCCCATATTTACCCTCGCATGTAAGATTTGTCGTTCCTCAAGTCAGTTCTCTATACTGCTTGCCGTGAAGTTAGTGCTCTCTTTAAACCTCATTTTAAATAAATCCATTACTAATTAGTAAAAAACGCTTGCGCTTCTTAATTATGCCAAGCTACAAAGTAACGACGTTCTTAATGAACTCTCTCTGTAAACTGTTCCAGAAGTTCAAAACTAGTCCACCAGAGAGCGTTAGCATTCCACCAATGTTTATATAGATAACGTTTTCAACTTAAACCTTAAGAATCTACTTTAATGTTTGTCTGTACGTCCGCTAAAAAGACTTCATCGGTGGCGCAGTGCATTTGTCTGCAATTCTATAGTTCTAGGTGGGGTTGGTGATAGAGTTATTTAGAGCGCTCATATTTTAGGCCTCTGTTGTGCTCTAGTCGGATTGAGTTTTAGCAGGCCTCCGTCACTCCATGTACTTGCGCGGTATAATTACCTACCGCCCGGCCGAGCGGTTTCGGGCCGTTTGCGGACCAAATTCAGTGCTGTGGGATCGCGCGGTGCGAAACAATCACAACTGTGCGCTTGAGCATTTAGGCACATTTTAGCATCCAGCGGTTGCTGACGCGACAGAGTAGGCTATTATAGCAGTAGTTATTGGTAATTTTCTACTGAGTGAAGTATCTATTACGTAGTAACTATTTTGTTATCTGTGGTTTTAGCGTAACCTTCGAAACACAGAGACGCTTAGATATGTGGTTACCCATCTATAGGGTTATTGCACCCGTGGCACCTTAACCCGCTGATGTTTTATTGAACAATGAGCACCCCTGGCTATAAGTGCCTCTACACAATATTATAACGCATAGCTACATAAACAGTGTGCTAAATAAATTAATATTAGTATTTATAATAATGTATTTCTAATCGAATTTTGGTCACAGTGGCTAATCTAAATGAAGATCTGCGCAAGCGATTTTATAGTGTACTAGAGTGTGCGCATACGCAAGTGCATTCTTTATCCTTCTCTATCCGATGTATCGACTATCACTAGTCCGATGGGATGGCAAACCAACATCATCATGGAGAGAGATCAAGATCAGGCGTAGAACCAATAGGTTAACGTGCTTTCCGAGGCGTAAACACCGCCATTTTCCTCCGGGCATCTAATGTGAATTTCTTGACAGAAAAACCCAATATCAATTTTTGGCCCGACCCGGGAATCGAACCCTCGAAATCGAAATAGGACCTCGTTATCAGCAGTCACATACATCCACCACTGAGCCACCAAAGCAGTCATTAATATTATACTAGCTGTTGCCCGCGGCTTCGCCCACGTGGATGTCGGTTATCGCAATAAAGGTATTCTGTGTCTTTTCACGACTAAACAGCTGATCATATCGGTATATGATCATCTGTTTAGTCGTGAAAAGATAACAAACAAACATACAATTATACAAACAAACAGTTACTTTCGAATTTATATTATTATTATATTATAAATTCGAAAGTAAGTGTTTAATAGTTTAGTTTTTAGTTAGAAAGCCATACGACTATCACAACGTAGCCAACTAGGTTATGTGGCTTTTGGGCACCTATTTAATTGATCAGTCTTAGGATATCCGATGAATACAATTAAATTGTGTGTAAATAGTTTAGTTCGGTATTTATTTTGATTGCACAAATATAAGAGCCTCGGTGAGACTTACGTTTTTGAGCCGTTTGGGGTCGAACATTAAGGAGCATGGAAACCAAGTACCCACAAACCGTATCGTGAAGTGTTTAGTCAATTCTAATGTTGGCTTTTATTTGGGCCAACGTAAGGCCTTACTATCCAGCGTGGCAATGTGACTAATCTTTTGGACGCCATTCCTCAGAGCATACATTTTTTTTATGCACTACCAACAAACAAATAAATATGAATTTATGTTATTTAGAGGCTGTTGTTATATAACATGTAGTCATAGAACCTGAGCTTAATGACTTACAGGCCACAGCCCGTGAAGTTAACACACCTGTTGATAATCTCGGCGGGGGTTGAAATATTGCATCCCTTATGTAGCCTCCTGTTATTTTAATAAGGGACTTAGTTAAGGGGAGATGGAGCGGCACTTTTAATTCTTTACATACTTTGTAATTTTTTTTTGTTGTTCAGGAATTTTTAATATGTATGTCGTCATTGCTCTTGTTATCAGCGGTCATGCACGGATAATTATCCAAAGTGCAACATATATTTCACATTATGTGAATAAATTGAAATATGAGAAATTTTGCTGGGCAATGTTCAACCTTATGCTAATTAACACAAGATAAAGATTCAGACATGAAAGTCTAGTATCCGCAGTTAAAGTATTATTTTTAATCAAATGAATTATTTGAATTGACTTATTATTCTTATATCATTCCCAGCTCCCCGAATGATACAAAAAGAATTTTAAAAAAATTGCCATACGAGGGGCTAGTAGAGTAAAATAACTTTAAACAATGGTAGTACCTCTCTTTAAATAAATACACCATTATTCATCAATTTCTGGTGGTGACGTGGCTAAAAAGCAAACAATATATGGTATCCAAAATCAAATACACTAAATATTATTTTTTTTTTTCTATACTACCAAGGTGACAAACAAGCATACGGCCCGCCTGATGGTAAGCAGTTACCGTAGCCTATGGACGTTTGCAACACCAGGGGTGTCACTCACGCGTTGCCGACCCTTTAAAAACCTTATAACCTTATAAATATCAGATTAATTCAAAAATTTTTTTAAAACTATTACACTAAAAGTTTATTATTGTATACAAAGTCTGATATTGTATTGCCCTTAACAGAGAAGCTTATTAAAACAGTCATCTCACCAAGAAATTGTTTCCATAAACCTGCGGAAGAGTAGCATTTTTAAGCCCCAGGGAGATACTAAATTGAGTTCAGGCTCCATTATAAGTTAAATATATGGAATCTGATACACATAGTTGCTATTATTGAGCAGATACCTTTTTAATGTTCCTCTTTAACTACCGATGCAAAACTAAATGAGGCTTTATAAAATATGAAAATATGTTATGAGCCGAGGTTTTCCCCAGAGACAATTTCATTTTTATTTCCTAAATACGCACTAGGGAACAAGCCCTGTGTCGCGGAGGATTACACATAAAGTACACTCAGACTCAGGACAACATTTAATGGATCACACAATTTTTTGTCCCGTGTGGGGATCGAACCCACAGCATGCCACCGCCAGTGGTAAATGGTAAGGTAAACCACTTAAGTCACTGAACCAACCGTGCGACCGGTTTTTTTTTGAAGAACCCCATGTTACATGACTATGTAACATGGGGTTCTTCAAGAAAGGAGATATAAGGTTTTTACAGGATCGGCAACGCGCGAGTAATGCCTCTGGTGTTGCAAGCGTCACTGCGGTTGTATGCTTGTTTGCGTACTTGGTAGTATAAAAAAGATTCTTTAGGTAGACGTTAGACCTAGATTATAGCGGCAAACAAGCATAATGAGCCAATAAATTGTAAGCAGTTACCTTAGCCTATGAATATTTGCAATACCAGTGGGCATCACACGCGTGTTGCCAACCCATTTTTTTAACACCGGTATTTTGCGTAGCCCTGGAAAATTAGCTATGTCGGTTAATTTGGTGGTCCTACAAATTTCCTAGTTTCTGATTCAAACTATTAAGGATTTATACAAAATCCTTCTATTTAATATTTAACGTCACGTTCTTTAATTCGAAATCACACCTAATCTTAATAGACATACAGCTTTCTCATTAGAACATTTTAAGAGAATATTATGAAGTATTTTTGAAGTATGGCAGTCAGCCAACTGCTGCTTTGTTGAATATCTTCATTATATCCACCAAGGTTAAAAGTTAAGAGGAAATGCGGTGTGTCTATTCTCCATAGAAACGCTCTCGCTTGTTTTCTACCTGGTTTACGATCTTAAAGTAAACATTTTTTGCAATAAAATTAATATCAACTTCTTGTATGTTCCTATGTTTTCCTTTTTAATGATTCATTATATTTATAGGCACTAGAAACCCTTAAAAATGCTCAAAATAACCATTTTAGACGGCTGTCAACATAGGCCTGGTATACAAATATGATAACTGTTATTGAAAAAAGGAAAACATAGGGGCACATTTTATATCCTAATCATGCAGTTTACGAAATATCTTTTAAATTGGTCTAATAATGGAGGAGGAAATAGGCGAGAGCCAAACATCGAATTACGACTTTTTACTTATGCTGTTTAGTCGGATATGCAGTTGTCCCTGTCGCACAAACGCGCGGCCGAGCGCTCGCAGAGCGACAGCGATAGTTTATTCAAATACCTAATATTCAAAAGTCTCTCCGCCCGCATTTCCTCTTAAAAGCAAGTTAAGAACTTGTGATAGGTTGGCACAATAACCCCTTTCTTCTAAGTATACTACAAGGTTTTTATTATTTACAGAAGTTTTAGGTATGTTATTAGCAAATAATATAAGGAAACTGTTTTCTTCGATTACTGTTAAAACTTTATAATATAATTGAAACAGCAGTAATAATAAAATATCGGGCAACATCGCAAGGCGATCTGATTCCAAAATAGGCAGAGCTTGTTTTACTGCAACCAGACAACTGATAAATATGAATCAAACCCAGCATCTCTTACCACTAACAGATGAAAAGTGTTTTTCTCACACAATTTATAAATATATATTATGTATTTACTCCAAAAGGTCAAATTTTCCGTCGTTGTTCAAAATCGTTGAGACGATATGCTGCTATTACTGTCGAAACTTCGCAGTACCTGTCTTAGTGACGGGCATAGCTTTTCGATAGTAACTGTTAGATTCTTGTTTATTAAAAGTTCTATTCATTTTTTCCTCTTGCAAAAGTACTATGTCTCATAGCGATCATAAATCCTGTCGGTTGAACTTTAACACAAATGGACGCTTCAACTATTCTACCCATTTCGTAACCTTTATGAATCGAAAAGCAAACGAGTACGAAAAGCAAAGTTCGCGAAGTAATTAGAACAAAACTAATTTTGGAGTCTTGAACGCTTGTCGCTTGAGCAAAGAGTTCTAATGTTTGTTAGCAACAAACTTTACTCCGTGATAATTGAGAGCGCTATTATTCTAAGACTCGTGTGTCATACTAAATCGGTGATCAATTGTAGTCACAAGAGTTGTCTTCTGTGAGTTACAAGCATTATTCTTTACTAGTGGCCTGCTCCGACCTTATACTGATTAAAACATCAACTAGTTTTGGGACTAATTATCCAAAAATCCCTTTCGTGCTCACTGACGTAATTTAAGGACCTTTTATACAAGCTTTTAAGTTTGTAGCTGCAATGGTTTTGGCTTTGTGTTCATAAATCAGTTAGTCAGTGAGGACAAATTTTAATTTGTCATTATGTACAGATTAAAATCTCAAAATAATTTAGTAATACCTACTTTACCGTTATCTTAATCACCCAAAGTAAAATTGCCCAGGATTTCTATAGTCCTTTACTTGTATTATTTCTGATATATCATCATAGTTCTGTCACCTGTAAGGATGAGGTGAACAGAGGGCCTAGACAAGTGGCATAAACGGTAGTCGAATCGAAAAGTCAAAAAAACAAATATATGAAATTTGACGTAAGTTTACGACATTTTATCGTAAACTTACATCAAATCCTTTTTCCATACATTTGCTCTTGATGATCATGATTCGACTACCGTTTATGCCACTTGTCTAGAGGGGCAGGAGCGTTTTGCTCTATCTCGTTTTTTTTATCCGGGCCGGTATTTCCCCGGCATTTCCCCCCTTAAAAAATACTTTAACTTAAATATTTTCCCCATAGTCTGAATTGCATCAAATTTTCAAAGGCAATCGGTGTTATATTTTAAGTTTAAGATTTGATAAAAATCGAACTACAACACAATAAATTCAATTTATTTTCGGAGACCACTGCTATGTTCCAAAATGTCCAATCCTTTGTACTGAATTGTTTTCAATGGCAGCTTGTAGGGTCCTCTGCTTTGGATGTGCTCTTTCACGCCTGGTAAGTTCCTTATTTTCTCTACAACAGCTTTGACAGTCGGGTAATTCTTTTCCACTTCAATGGCATAAAACAAGTTCGTAGCTTCTACTAAACCACATAGCATGAATTCGGCCCAAGATAGCTGAAATAAAACCACATTTATATTATTAGAAGCTTTTCTAAAAGCGGTAATAGCCAAGTAGGAAATAACCGACTTGTATATAAGGCATGAGTTTGATACCAGAGCCTCTAGACAAGTGGCATACGCGATAGTCGAATCGAAAAGTCAAAAAATAAAATGTATGGAATTTGACGTGAGTCTACGATTTAATGTAGTAAACTTACATCTTTATTTTATTAAATTACATCCCATACATTTTGTTTTTTGACTTTTCGATTCGGCTATCGCTTATGCCACTTGTCTAGAGGCTCTGGTTGCAGCAACGACACCGAAGTGAATATGGTTAACCATTTGCTTACGATGAAGGAAAAAAATTGATCCACTTACGGTCTTATGCGGGTAGCATTAAGCCAGCGTGTGTGGATCTTAATCCAATCCAGACGAGAGAGTTAAGGCCTTAGCCTTAACTCTCTCGTCTCACTTGATAGAGGAAAGAAGACTTGTGCCCAATAGTGTTAAATAATTATTGGTTGTTGGTCGATATTATTAAATACATTAGGTATAAATAACAGACTGTAAGTACCTTTCCAATAAAGAAGCCGCCATTTTCTTTCAAATTCTTCTCGAATCTGGAGAAGTAAAAGTCAATAACTTCCTCCAGAACCCTCTTCTTTATTTCATATTTTTTGTCCAGGTCTGTTTCTATAACATACGCAGCTGCTTCTAAGAAATAAAGATTCATAGTTGGTTATATACAAGCAGCTAGCAAGTACTCCTATCATGTCAAAATTAATTGATTGTAATAGGCGACCACTACCTTTTTCATATCAAGGTCACCTGAATGACTCACGGACATAACAGGTGAAATATTATAATTATGTAATCTTTATAGAACAATTTTCAAACGTAGTTATAAATTATCTTACGTCTAAATAATAAATTATTAATCTGTAACACGCTTAACATTTTTACAACAAAACAACCTATTATGTCTTCATTAATGTCCTCAAAAAAGTCATACAAACAAATTGACATAAAAACATATCAGCATTCTGTTTATAAAATACAAATTGGCAAAATTATTTTTGTATTTGTCTTTTATATTCTCTACAAAAACTTATCGATTATAAAGATCGGTTTCAATAGTAAGTGTAAGATGATGCTAATCATCATCATTATCATCTCAACCCATAAACGTCCCTCTGATGGTGACAATAAATCGCTATAAAAATACGGCAGAATTATCTATAATCTAATACGTTTGGACCATTGTCCACCCGCACATGAAATTGAAAGCTTGAAGATTATTGCGAGGTTGACAAAATGTAACCTCATTATTTAACAAATACATTAAAATTTGACCAAAACCAGTATGGAGAAGTGGGTATAATATTTGAAATTAGTCAATTTTCAATCACAAGTTTCAAGACCTTATAACACAAATACATTGGTCAAATAATCCAAAAACAGAAATACTTACTACTCCAATAATCATAAATAGTTGATACGATGTTCTCCAAAACTGCTTGTTCCCAAGGATCGGTCGGAATCAGATCAGTACCTCTAACGACATACTTGGCAATAGCCAGAGACTGGTGCAAAATTCGATCGCCTTCTTTATACAGAGGAAACTGGCCGTATGGAAGAGCTGAAAATAATAATAATAAGTATAAACATTATAAAATCATGATGTGTCTATCAAAACGAACCATTTAAGACATATCAGGTGCAGGACTAGTGGAAGAGAGGTGGTCTCGCTATTCTAAATAATGGCCTCTATCTAAGGAATAATCTTTGGAAGCGTAGCCATTTAAGCAAAGTATATTTTTTTTATATTTTGGTAAACAAGCATACAGCCTGCCTGATTGTAAGCAGCCACCACAGACCATGGACACTTTCAAAACCAAAGGTATTACTTGCGTGTTGCCGACCCAAACATTAACACCGCGGTATTATAATGAAGTATCTCTGGGATTGGAAAAGTTATGTTTAAAATGCTTCCCTAAATGAGCGCTGGTAACCTGTATTCACACACAATTACACTGTTGTCTTTATTCATTTCATGTCAACCCATAAACGTCCTACTCCTGGGCACGGGTCTCCTCCAAACATTTGGGATATTAGCCTAATATACGACGCTGGCCAGGCGGTTGGTATAGGGTTTTGTTTCGAGTTTTCCCTCTCTTGTGGTGGATATTGTCTGCTAGACTTACTCCCTTAGTCGACTTTTGCGACACCCTTGGGATCGAAGGGGATGGCGACATTTGTATTCTTAATCCGTCACCACATGGATAATATTCATTTATTTGGCTGTGGTCTTCTGTAAGGTGGAGGTCCTTCCTCAGTCGGGCTTGCTTAATTATATGGTGCCCTACCTCTCTTTAGTTCCTCTGCGTGTGAACTCATGTGTTAACAAAGGGACTATCTCAAGGTCTATTACGAAATCCTGGCAGTATTTTTTTTTGTGTTGATAGAGATGCCCTAGGTGTCACAAACGTCTATAGACTAATATAACTATTAGACCGTATGCTTGTTTGCATATGCTTATGTGCATTCCAAAGACTACCGTAACAACTTATTACCATACACTATAAGCTTTATTACCACTTTCTATGATCTGAAGAAGTCAAAATAAATTTATACTTACAATCTTTAATTTTCTGATCCGGCCATGTTGTGAAATCATGTCTGACATCTTTAAATTCCTGTTTGGTGTAATGCAGAAGATATCTCAAAGAGTCTGCAAGGCCATTGACGTTGAAATAATGAAGTTCCTTTGTCATTGTGAAGGCAAGCTGTATACACACGTCTGCAATAACTCAAACCTGAACAGCGACTGTCCAAGATCAAAAGGTGGACAAGAAATATATATGTTATTTCTTATCGAATGCAGCACTCGGTACATACAGGTTTAATAGTTGTTATATAATTTAATAAAAAACATAAGAACAAAAGTATCGTAATCTTGTTTAAGGATAGTATGTAATTAAATACGTTGTTAGACACCAATGAACATTATTCAAGGCTTCTTGTGTTTTTGCTTACACATTTGCGGTTCACCAAAGTAATTACAAATTGTCACCCAACTGGGGCCCATATATCGAAAGGGTATCTTTTTGGTATTTGCTGCACGAGAATCCAAATTCATATTTATTAAGTGTATATAGGTGCTAGGTATAATAAGTACGAAGTTGATTCCTTTTACTGAAAAAAATATATTATATTTCAATTATTTAAGTTTCTTCAGTATAAACCCGTGATATAAACAATAACTAATAAGCAATTAGCTGTGTATCTATTGTGGCTACGGTATATTTTTGATCGCGCCCAGTTTTGTGGATTCAAAACTTTGGGGTATTCCTCGAAGCGCACCCATTTTGAAACGCACCTAACGAAGCGCACCTAAAGTATTTCTCGAAACGCACCATTCAGGTGCGCTAAGGAAATCATAGCGCACCTGAATGGTGCGTTTCAAGGAATACTTTAGGTGCGTTTCAAAATGGGTGCGCTTTGAGGAATACCCCAAAACTTTTTGTGATTCATAAATTCTAAGTGTTCATTATATCATTGAATTGTATGTTTATAAGTACCCCACAACATAGAACTTTATCGCTAGTGCGGGTGCTGTCATTTTAATTTTTTTTTAAGAAAAAATAATAATGTTATATGACTTTATTACATGCCAGTACGTGCAATATAACGTTGGTTATTGTACAATAGAGGTGTTTATTTACTTATCATGTCATTGTGTGTCCGTGAACTTTGATGATAAAAAGATGGCACCACTCTATAATATCCTTTTCTATACCAACATGGACTTGCCTTTGTACGGCGTATTTCTTTAATTCGCTAGTGGACATAAGTATTATGTCCACTATTTACTGTATAATAAATAGTAATTATTTTAAGGCAGACTACTCACTGCACTAAGAGAAAAAAATGCATTTTTGTTGGTACTGAATAAACTCAAAAAAGCAGATATAAAAAAATCTTTCGCTATATGTGTGTTTCACATAGCATGGATACTGTGAAGTTTAACATTTTACGATGAATATGAAAGGAAATGATTAAATCGATCCCTAACCAATTAGCTAATTGAATGATCAAGAGCCTAGAGTATTGAATCGATAGGATTTTATTTAATCGTCTATCATCTTCATTAATATTTATCTTCATATATGTCAAACGCCACAGTACCCATTCTATGTGAAGGAAAGTATAGTAGAATATTTTATTATCACTGGGAACCAGAATCTGCTTTTTTTATTAGGGAACTGTACAAAAAATAAATAAATGTCCACTTGTACGAATATGGGACAGGCCGCTAGTTTCTTATATTTTCTAACACTTGGTTGATAGTAGTATAAATAAGCGTAAAAATACGGTTCACTTATGGTCAACAGTTACCGAAGCCGTAGTAGCCATTTATTAGCCGCCTCTAGTTGTTGTGGGGTAACACAACAACTACAGGTTGCGAATATGGAACTGATCCGCAAACAATATTCCTCCTTCTATCCTGCTTTTTGTGCCCTGCCAGCTGCATATCTGCGCTGCCACAGATAACGCCATACAGGTGGTAAAATTCTGGGCTTGTATAATTTAATTATCTGACGTACTATCGACACGAAGAAGAAGAACCGCTTGAATTCCATTGATACGAAAATGGAATCACTCTCGCGTCTCCAACGTACTCAGTCGTTTTATGTTCGGAAACGCGAGAGTTAGTTATAGTTGAAGAATGTGTCATATACATATATACCAAACTGCATTAAAAGTTTATAAAATAAATGCACTATTATATAATGCATCAATTGAATGTTTTTATAATAAAACGGTTTACTTTACTAGAAGTATAAAATATTTTTCGAATACTAAACTGAACTGCCTAACGATATCACTGAACTGCCCAAGAATGATTTTTTTTTATCGTATCAACATATATTCTTTTTTTTTATTTCTTGTTTTAACAAAATAAAAATAAAATAATGGCAGCCACAACCACCAAGGTTTAACCTTTTACGTCTTCTCTTTTATGCCTGTTTCCTAGATAGGTAGGCAGAGACTTCTATTCAATTGGTATCTTGACAACCAGATCATTACTAATATTATAAATGTGAAAGTTTGTGAGTATGGATGGATGTATGGATGGATGGATGTTTGTTACTCTTTCACGTAAAAGCTACTGAACGGATCTGGATGAAATTTGGCACAGACATAGATTATGGTCTGGAATAACACATAGGCGATAACCGACATACACGTGGGCGGAGCCGCAGGCAACAGCTAGTAACTAATAAATGTATTATTACTAAATACATTAGGTACAGATTATAGATAAATTATACTCAGACACAGAAAATAGAGCATGTAATTAAATCCAGAAGTCAGGATCACTAACCAGTAGACGTACAGGCCCGTCAAAATAAGGTTAGTAAGTTATCTTATCGCGGTCTCAAGCTGGCCGAACTTCTAAGTACGAGAGATAGCAACGTCAGCAAAATATAAGTTGTGATATTTTTTTCTCTGATCAAAGCTTGCGTAAGATTAGAATCCATAAGAACATGCGTAATACGAATAAAATATTCTAAGCGCCTATTCAATCGTTATCGCAACTAATTGCTACAACAATTTAAGTAGGCGCTTCTGGGCAAGATCTAGTAGAATGATAGACTATCGGGTATTTTATATGGACCAGCCAATGTGAAGACGTAGTTTTCTGTTTTTGTCTTAAAGACATCTCCCGCACAAGGGAACAAGCCCACATCGCGGGGGACTTTACAAACATATAATTCACGTACACTAATTTCACCCAAACTCATAACAGAGATTTATGAATCACATAAAGTTTTGTCTCGTGTGGAAATCGAATCGACCTCCGGCTTAGCATTCAGGGCTAATAACCACTACACCAACAGGTCAGTCTTATAACGCACGGGCGCGGTTATTCTTAGTACCTAGCTAAGTAGCGAAATTAACTCTATCACTATCTCTTTCTGTATCAACACGTTCCATATTATCTATCGCATTCGTATTTGCAAGTATGCACAATAACATGACATCAAAGCTGAATGCCCGCCGGTATATCTTATCTTTCTTTGAATAACATTGGGACAAGCACTAAGTATAGTGGATGTGTTATCCAATTCAATGTCATTGAAACGTCAATTTAGCAATCAGGCATCAAACGATACCGGTATTTTATTACTTTAAATAATTGGCCAAATTGTCGTCTGTTGCTTTGATGTAGGTCAAAGTTGGTGATTGACCACTCATGACATTATTTTTAGCTTAGCTGTTTTGACCGTAATGACCAAAATTGCTTAGCTAAAAAACTTCACAGACCACTATATCCCCACAATAATAGAAAGAAAGAAAGAAAGAATTTATTCAAACATACACAGGATAACAGATGGTAGACATAAGATGGACACATAATAGCAACACAAAAAATATTAAAAATATTATAATATATTATGTGTATTTAAATACAGGTAATAACAATCCATCAATACTGCACGGTTAGTTTAGTGACTTAAGTGGTTAACTCGCCACAGGACAAATGCGTGCGTACAAAAAAACATGCGTGATCGATAATAATAATCGTTATTGTCCAGAAAAAACACAAAAGCACTAGGATTCCCTGTATCGTGGAGGCCATAGCACTTTTATCGTAGTTCAGAGAAAAGAAATAATTATAGAACATACACTTCTGTATAACAAAAGAAATACAAAACAAAATAATAATGATGATACATGGCTTCTTATAATAAATGTATATGAAAGGATAAATCTATCCATTCTGATTGTACTTTGTGTCTGTAAATTCTATATTTGCTTGTTCCCTAATGCAGGAGTTATATTTTTAAATAAATTCAAGAATATCTATTACAATTTGTTAAAAAAAAGACAACTCCCGCACTCGACAAGCTCTGTGTCGCGGGGGACTTTACAAACGTACAATTAACGGACACAAATTACACCCAGATTCAGTACAATTCTTTGTGGGTCATACAAAGTTTTGTCCTGTGTGGGAATCGAACCCACAACCTCGTGCACAGCAGGCGCATACTGCGGCCACTGGACCACCGAGGCAGTCAACAATAGATACTTTATTTTACCAGACATCTTGCAAAGGATAAAAAAACATATTTTGATACCTATTATTGTTGTTTATTAAATCTACAATACTTAACATCCTTTATTATTTTCTAAATGGCACTTTATAAGGCTCCCTGTTTTCGATGTACTCTTTCACTCCTGGCAAATTTCTGATCTTCTCTAAGAGAGCTTCTACCGATGGGTACTTTTTCTCAAGTTCGATGTCCAAAAACAAATGGATTGTTTCGACGATACCGCATAATACAAATTCGACCCATGAGAGCTGTAAAGGGAAAAATTATAATTTACTACTCGGATGAATACATACATGAAGGAGAAGGAAAATATTTCTGTACATTTTTATGGATAAATACGTGTGGTGTTTTAACTGCATCAGTGTCCATGCTAACGTAATTGTAATGTACAAAAGTTTGTACCTATATGAGGCCATTTAAAAGTGGCCTGAGTTTCTTGCTAGTTCTGTTCATTCTAGTTGACTACTTGAATGAGTACGGGTCTGGTTTTTTGTTGCTGTAGTTCTGTTACCTTTATATGTGTTACTTTTTAACCTTAATTGATTAATTAATTTCCGAGTTTGATCTTTGAACCTTACCTTTCCAGTAAAGAAACCGCCGTTTTCCTTCAAAGTTTTCTCAAATCTAGAGAAGAAAAAGTCAACGGTTTCTTCAACAAGTTTCTTCTTTATTTCATTCTTCCTAATCGGATCTGGTTCTCTTACGTACTGCACCGCCGCTGAAAAATTAATAATTTTAGCTTCATAACACTTCTTTAAAAAAAAGAATTGTAATATTTTTTATTAGTGCTTTATTTAACATTCGTTCATCCGTCGTTTACCAGGTCGTCGATCTACCTTGTTGGAGGCCTGTCTTGCAGATCTGGACGCTTCAAAACCTTTCTGCTCCATTGGCCATCGGTTCAAAGAGATATACCCTCCCCATTACTGTTATGGAAATCTAAGGAAGCCTACGTCCAGCAGCTGATGTCTTTCGGCAAAATTTGTGAAAATTAACTAATAGGTGTTTAAAACATTTTTTTTTCTTACCTGACCAGAAGTCATAAATAGTATACGCAATGCTCTCCAATACTGCTTGTTCCCATGGATCATTTGGAATCAGATCAGTTCCTCGAGCCACATACTTGGCGATAGCCAGGGACTGGTTCAGGCTACGGTCACCTTCTTTGTATATTGGAAACTGACCGTATGGTAGGGCTGCAAGCAAGAGTTATTAAGTAGTAGTTATAAGTAGTAGTTAAGTATTATTGCCAGTAAAATTGAAGGCCATTTAATGACCCGCCTGTGTACATTGCATGTGCTGTTGCCATGTACCAACAGAAAGTTTTAATAATTAAGTAAATTATGTTTATTAACTAACATAGGTTGAAGTCTTTACTAACATCTTGATGTAAATATAAATAAATAAATAAAAATATATTTATTTTTGAAAACACAACATTGGTAGGTACTAGGGAATAAAGGTACAAAAAATACATTAAACAAAATACAAAACAGCTGAGTGTTGAGATTACAAATTCTTAACACCCGGCGCAGTGTTGGTAGCGACAAACAAATAGAACAACTTGACCCTACGTACAGCAGTCACATTATAGTAATATATTGAATAACAAGATTAAAAAATATATATTCGTAAACATACACAGAACAAAGTTTATCAAATAGAATTGCGTAAAAAATTGTATGGACAAGATAAATCTAAGGAGATTACCTCATATATAAAGATATTTTGACTTACAGGCTTTGACTTTCTGATCCGGCCAGCTGGTGCGATCGTATCTGATATCATCGAACTCTTGCTTAGTATAATGCAGTATGTATCTAATAGCCTCTCCAAGAGCATTGATATTGAAATAATGAAGTTCCTTCGACATTGTTATGTAAACCTTCTGATCTCTACAATTATACAATAGTAACTGGAGAATTATCAAAGTTGCTAAAAGATGTGTATGTATGTCGTTTTTTATCAGTAGGTAGGTATTGATAAGGAGACGTGCAGCTTAATGCTGAATCATTTATTACGTGCATAGATAAAGAAAAAAAAGGCGTGATGTTTATCATATTACAGTAGATATATATGTACTCATAGTATGTATGTTTATATACGTTAGTATACATTATGGTATACATTAGTTGTATAAGTAATAATGACTCTTTTTTACTTTTCTCCCTCATCTTTCTTATTTAGTTGTACACTTCATTTGCTCTCACCTTTATCTTTTCCTCTACCATTCTGAGGTTTGCTGGTTGAAAACTCATTATGAGTTAAGCTTGCCTTTGTACATGTTATTTTCTTGGTATATTGTAATTTTCTCTTGTGTGTGTGTACAATAAAGAATTAAGAATGTTTTTTTACGTAATGGTAACTTGTGGAAATTTATGGAAATCAAACCAACAACACTTGGCGCGGTGTTCAGGTGACCGTGCAGTCATGCCAAACAGGATAGTCACATCAGTGACAACTCACAAGATATTGTTTAAAAAACTTAGGGAAGTATAATAATAGATTATCATGAAACAGTCGGTGTATTGGGAAACATCGATAACCAAACAATAGAAGCCCATGCTACAGGTACCTACCTACCTGAGCGGTGTATTGGGAAACATCGATAACCAAACAATAGAAGCCCATGCTACAGGTATCTGAGCATATTATAATGCAAAGGACTTTATGAGCGATCTGAACGACTGAAGTGTCGTCGTGAACAATATCCGTTGTATGATGCCTACCTCGTTTTTAACAAATACTATATGTATTTTCATTATATCTAAAGTAGTCTTCAAAACAACAAAAAACAATATTAAAAATTATACTTTCACCAGAAATAAAACAAAATTAAATGATACAACATTTAAGATTTTGATCTTTATTAATTTAAAATGTTTAGGCAGCTAATAAATCCAATCCTTTATGTTGAATTACTTTAAATTGCAGTTTATAAGGTTCCCTGTTGGCAATGTACTCTGTCACTCCTGGAGAATTTCTGATCTTCTCTACAACAGATCCTACTGTTGGGTACTTTTTATCCAGTTCAGTACCTAAAAACATGTTCATTATTTCGACTATACCGCATAGAACGAATTCGGCCCAAGAGATCTGGAAAAGGAAATTGTAATTTTAATACTAAATATTACTACTAGCATACCACCCTAGCTTCGGTTTATTATTACAAGCTTTTATTTAGCTTGCAATGTATGTTAGTTAGTTTGTGTGTTAGTTTGTTTAGGTCAATTCTTGTAAGCTAGATTTGAAGCACCTCCTGGTGTTTGATGGAGCTGAAATTTGATATTGTCAACGAAGTTATCGTTAAAAATACAATAATAATATACCATCTCTTCAACGAAAGAAGATAGCCACGATGGGTTTTGGTTCATATGTTCGTTTATGTTTTTATGACATTCATACAATAAATAATTTTGACCATGACCGTACCTTTCCAATAAAGAAACCTCCATTATCCTTCAAATGCTTCTCAAATCTAGAGAAGTAATAGTCAATGGTTTCTCCAAGAATTTTCTTCTTTAATTCATACTTCTTGTCCAGGTCTGATTCTCTCACATATTGCGTCACCGCTGTAAAACGAAACGATTACTGGCATTCCGTACAAGTTATCAGTTGGATGCGAGAAGCCAAGTTCTGTACCAAGTGGCAAACACTTGGAGAGGCCTACGTCCAGCAGAGGGCTACGAAAGGCTGATGATGATGATATATACTGAAGTTCTTAATTGTGTCCAGCAGAGGACTTCTTTTGGCTGAGATGATTATGATAAATTAAAAGTTTTGTATTTTTTTTTATTCAGTATTTTAGAGTGTACATTTTTGAATAGTTCTTACCTGACGAGAAGTCATAAATAGTATTTACAATGCTGTCCAATACTGCTTGTTCCCAAGGGTCATTTGGGATCAGATCAGTTCCTCTAGCTACATACTTGGCGATAGCTATAGACTGGTTTAGGACACGATCACCTTCTTTGTATAATGGAAGCTGGCCGTATGGAGGAGCTGCAAGTAAAAGAAATGCATCACTTGTATACCTTCTGATATAATATTTGAAGGTTAAATAAACTTTATTTTTACTTCAGATATATTTTTAATTAGTAATTAAATTGTGAAGACTATACAAAACTAATTATAGAATACTGTTTTGTTTGAGCGTCATAGTAGGTATTCCTCAACGTTTGTGGATTCGGCGCGCACATTACACAAAGTTTATGCAGGTATATAAAATAAAATTAAATAAACTAAAGTAAGTAATTTTTAAGAGAGGTAGGGCACCATACTAGCGAGCAAGCCCGACTGGGGAAGGACCTCCACCTTACAGAAGACCACAGCCAAATGACTACACACAGCGGTGTAGTTGTGTTCCTGTGTGTGACTACAGGTCTCCAGCGCTCATTTAGGAATGCGTTTTGAAAGATACGTATTCCTATCCCAGGGTTACTTCCATCTTAAAGCCCTGGTGTAAAAAAATGGGTTGGCAACACGCAAGTGATACCTCTGGTAATGCAAGCGTCTATAGGCTACGGATACTGCTTAACATCAGGTGGGCCGTATGCTTGTTTGCCACCCAAGTAGTATAAAAAAAAAAAAAAAAAAAAAAAGTAACTAATGGCCAGCATAAAAATACCTCTTCAAATGTATGGAGGAGACCTGTGCCCAACTGGGCTTTATGGGTTGAGATGATGATGAAGAAAAAAATTTAATAAGTTATCCAATTTCAATATCCATTCTCGTATCACTTACAAAATATTTTTACTTACCGAGTTTGACTTTTTCCTCCGCCCAGTTGTCATGTGTATGTCTGACATCATCGAATTCCTGTTTAGTATAATGCAGAATATATCTAATAGACTCTGCAAGACCATTGATGTTGAAATAATGAAGTTCCTTAGTCATTGCTTAACCTTCTGATGTCTACAATTATTTGAAACTAACTGGCAAGTTATCATTTTTGCTTACAGTATATACATAATATCTCTAGGCCAAAATCCAATAACATGATTATTTTTATCTATCTTTTTTTATCGGTATAAGGAGGCTTGTCGCTAAAATATGCTGTATCACGTAGTACATGTAACGATAAAGGCAAAAACGTTAGTGATGTTACGTTATGTAATGTTTGACTTTGCGTGTGGTCGAATGGTAAAGGTGGTCATGCCAATAATACTACATGGGACAGAAGTGTGTTTTCTCCCATAAATGCCCGTAAATTGAGTGGTTGTGGACTCTTTTTTCTTAACGGACCTTTTTATTAATGACATGTCAGTTATATTGTGCCAATCAATCAACTTAAATTTACTAGAAAATTCAGATGTTTCTACATATTTCAATTATTTTTAAATTCAAAGGCTCTAAACACCTCATGGTGTAGATAGAATGCTGTAGACTAAGCCGACGTCCTGTATATTTGTGTCACTAGGCACATGGTTTTGTTCACGTTTCATATGAAATGCTTGATATTATCAATTGTGTTACAAGTTACACAGTTGGACAAATAAATAGATAGATTGATAGAATATGTTTTATTGCACACCAATAAGGAGAAGATAATATTACATTAAAGATCAGAAATTGTACAATGGGCGACGTTATCGCTAAAAGCAATCTCTTTCAGACATCCTTAGGATGGTGGATCCTTAGGTAGTATAATAAGCAGAAGTTCTGGTGAGACTATTATGTGTGAATATTATTCTTCAATATTTTTTTATTTACGTTTTGTTGTAAATGGATACTTGCAGAACCAGAAGTATACCTATATTTTGCATATTACTGACTTAGGCATTGTAACACCAGGGTTTTGTGATGGATAGGAAAACATTTGTTAAAAATTCATCCCTAAATGAGCGCTGGAAACCTTTACACACACAGGAACACATTTAAACTGGTTTGTGTGTTTGCCTTTATTTTCTTGTTATCTGCCGATCATTCCCCAGTCGGGTTTTTAACTCAACTCTTATATTACCTATCTCGAGACAACTGACTTAAATATGGCCACCTGATGACTAAGTAGGAAGAACCTTATCCAGACAACCAGGATCACTAACTACTAGATATAGAACAGCACATTTTATGGGCACATTTCACTTCGCTGCATCCAAGGTGTGAAATAACTTGCCGCCACCGATAAGAGCCATTCTTTTTGATAAACAAAAACAGCTTGGAATGATCTATGCCGATATGTCTATTATATAATAATTGCTGCGAATTTTTGTGTGTTGGCATGAATTTCTACCTTTTTTTTAAACACATCAATGTGCATTTAGCAGAAACTCAGCACGGCTTTCGATCCGGCCACTCCGTCAACTCGAACTTATTGCTTTATGTGGATTTTACATCTAAAAGTTTGGGTAATGGTGGGCAGGTAGACGTCGTGTATTTTGATTTCTGTAAAGCTTTTGATAGGGTCAATAATGACATCTTAATTACTAAACTAGCAGCTATTGATGTCTGTTCAGGATTTCCCAACTTCTTCCCCGGCCATCGTTCGTTAAGCATGGTTGTTTTGAATCTACACCCTATTATACACCTTCGGGTGTAAGTCAGGGTTCTGTATTGGGACCACTGTTGTTCTTTATCATGATCAATGATCTTACAAACGAGGTCAAATATTCAAAATGTCTGCTTTATGCTGACGATCTAAAATTTGTGATGGAAATAAAATCAAATAAGGGTTGTAAACACCTACAAAAGGATAAACATGCCATCTATCAAAAAGAAGAGCATTGCAAATAGATTATTTTTTCAACACTGGCAAAGCTTGCGTCATTAGTTACACCCGGAAGTTGCAACCGATTTTCCATTACTATACATTAGAAGGTCAAATGATTACTTGAGTTACCAATATCAAGGCTAAAAGTGTCTTTGAAACCACAAAAGTTGAAAATTGTGTACGCCAGTCAGCAGGTTTTGGAGAACCATGTTATAATTTTAAGATCCACCAAAATTACAGAAATAAATAATAATGATTAAAAACCAATATAACAAATAATATTTTCACCAGAAATAAAACAAAATTAAATGATACACAATTTCAGATTTTGATCTTTATTAAATTAACATAGTTAAACTTTTAAACTGTTTAGACAGTCAATAAATCCAATCCTTTATATTGAATTACTTTAAATTGCAGTTTATAAGGTTCCCTGTTTGCAATGTACTCTGTTACTCCTGGAGAATTTCTGATCTTCTCTATAACAGATGTTACTGTTGGGTACAGTTTATCCAGTTCAGTACCCAAAAACATATTAATTGTTTCGACTACACCGCATAGAACGAATTCGGCCCAAGAGATCTGGAAAAGGAAGTTGTAATTAAAATGTTATTTCTAACTATTACTCAGATGTCTCCGTTATCTCCACATATATAGAAGATTATTTTAGTGTAAACTAGCGACCCGCCCTCGCTTCGCTTCGGTTTATTATTACAAGCTTTTATTTTGCAATTAGCTTGCAATGTATGTTAGTTAGTTAGTTTTTATAGATATGTAAGCCAGATTTGATGCACTTTCATGTGTTTGATGAAGCTGAAATTGGTTATACTGCAATAGTATGGCACCATGAAGCTGGTCTGATGATGCAGTCTGAAGGGGACCATGGCAACTCTTCAATGAAACAAGATAGCCGCGCCATGTTTCGGTTCGTAATATAGGCCATATTACTTAGTAAACATGTAGCTTTCTAATGGTGAAAGAATTTTTTAAATCGGTCACGTATTATTTGAGTGAAATCGTAACAAACAAACAAATAAAAAATCGAATCTTTCCTCTTTATAAGTAAAATTAGTTTAGACAAGTCATATCTCACAACTTCTTGCAACCTTTTCTTATGGCTCCTTTCTAATAAACTCTATTTAAGGAATTGGCTGACATTTTATAGTTTTACTTTTGTTTTTATGACATTCATTGGGATTATGTCATGATCTAAATAAATAAATAAGTTTGACCTTGACCCTACCTTTCCAATAAAGAAACCTCCATTATCCTTCAAATGCTTTTCAAATCTAGAGAAGTAATAATCAATGGTTTCACCAAGAATTTTCTTCTTTAATTCATATTTCTTATCCAGGTCTGGTTCTCTCACGTATTGCGTCGCCGCTGTAAAACGAAACGATTACTGGCATTATTTACAGATATATTGAAGTTATCAGCTGGATAGCATAAAGGTTCTAGAGTGGCGACCACCAACTGGAAGACGAAGCTTGGGCAGGCCTCCAACAAGGTGGACCGACGGTCAAGGTTGAGGGCAACCGATGGACAAGGTCGGCTTAGAATCGAGAGTTGTGGAAATCCTTGGGGGAGGCCTATGTCCAGCAGTGGACGTCTTTTGGCTGAAATGATAATGATCAGCTGGATGCGAGAAGCCAAGTACCGTACCAAGTGTCGTATACTTGGAGAGGCTATTGATGATATACCTACTGAAGTTCTTTATTGTTTGCTATTAATTAAAGGTAATGTAGAAATCCTTAGGAGAGGCCTATGTCCAGTAGTGGACTTCTTTTGGTTGAGATGATTATGATAAATTAAAAGTGTAGTATTCTTTTTTAATTTGTATATTAGAGTGTACATTTTTTGAATAGTTCTTACCTGACCAGAAGTCATAAATAGTATATACAATGCTGTCCAATACTGCTTGTTGCCAAGGATCATTTGGGATCAGATCCGTTCCTCTAGCTACATACTTGGCGATAGCTAGAGACTGGTTCAGGACACGGTCACCTTCTTTGTATAATGGAAGCTGGCCGTATGGAGGAGCTGCAAGTAAGAATTACCTTTTATAGTTTACGTCACCACTTGACCTTCTTATATACATGTTTGAAGTTAAAATAAACTTTATTTTTACTTACGATATATTTTATTAGGTCAACACAACACATTGTCAACACTTTTACAAAACTAATTAATAAATAGCTTAAAAGTAAAAATAAATAAAGAATAAGATGTCCGTATGGTAGCTGATTAAGAATACAAATATCACCTCCCCGTTCTATCCTGAGGGTGTTGTAAGAGTCGACTAAGAGTAAGTCTGGTCGACAATATCTACTGCAAGAGAGGGAAATCCTGAAACCGTCTGGCCATCGCAAAATATTTTAACTTACCGAGTTTGACTTTTTCCTCCGCCCAGTTGTCGTGTGTATGTCTGACATCATTGAATTCTTGCTTAGTATAATGCAGAATATATCTGATAGACTCTCCAAGAGCATTGACGTTGAAATAATGAAGTTCTTTAGTCATTGTTAAAACCTTCTGATCTCTACAATTATCCAAAACTAACTGGCAAGTTATCATTTTTGCTTACAGTATATTTATATGTTTAGGCCAAAATACGATAATGTGATTATTAATATCGACAAATTTTTATCTTTTTTATCGGTATGGATAAGGAGGCTTGTCGCTTATTATGCTGTATCACATCATACGTGTAATGATAAAGGCAAAAATATTGATGATGTTACGTTATGCAAGGTTTGACTCTGCGTGTGGTCAAATGGTAACGATAGTCACCATGCTAATAATACTATATGGGACAGAACTGTGTGTGATCCCATAATTATTTCTCAATGGGTGTACCTTGTGTCCATGAACTTAATGGTTATTGTACAGTCCTCCTTAATACTCTTTCTTTCTTAATATATTTCGGGCTTTTTTGTTGATAACTTGTCAATCATATTGCTTCAATCAACTTAAATTTACTAGAAAATTTTGAAGTTTCTACATATTTCAAACAACTTTAGGGCCTTGGAATAAGATGTGGATGGAATGCTGTTGACAGAGAGTATGTCCTGTCTATACGTGCCACTAGGCCGTGCGCCTAGTGGTATGAATAAACGTTCACGTTCGTTTCACGTTCCATCTAAAATGCTTTATATTGTCAATTGTGTTACAAGTAACACAGTTGGATGAATTTATAGATTGATTAGTATAATATTCTTTATTCTCCAACAATAAAATTATACAGAGTAGATGTACAATGGGCGGCCTTATCGCTAAAAGCAATCTCTGATAACCTTAGGATGGACATGGTCGTAGTATCAGCGGTAGCTCTGGTGTGACTATTATGTGGGAATATTATTCTTTAATAGTTTTTAATTAACGAAACATGTAGCAAATGTATGCTTGTAACACCAGAGGTATCACTTGCATATTGCCGACTTAAACATTGTAACACCAGGGTTTTGTGATGGATGGGAAAATCTTTTGTTTAAAACCCATCCCTAAATGAGCGCTGGAAACCTTTACACACACAGGAACACATTTACACCAATTTGTGTGTTTGCCTTTGTTCATTTTTAATGAGAAGATCATTCCCCAGTTGGGCTTTTAACTAAGCTCTAATAATAACTTTATCGAGGCAACTCACTCATGGCCATCTGATCACAAAGTAGGAAGAACCTGAATAACCTTATCCAGACAACGAGGACCTATATTAGATATAATTGAAATGAAACATCATCGAATAAGATTTAATGTTATGTTCTTTATTAAAGAAGATATATGATATAAGATATATTCAGTCTTTTAAACTTGCCAATCCTTTATGTTGGTTTGTTTCTGGAAGCGATATATTCCTTTACTCCTGGTAAGTTTATGATTGTTTCTATAACAGCTGCTACCATTGGATACTTTTTTTCTAGTTTTATGCCCAAGACCAAATAAATTGTTTCTACTATAGAGCATAATACGAATTCGACCCAAGAGAGCTGAAAAACAAATATTAATAAAATAGTAAATTCAGTACTACCACAGAATACTTAATAGTACAGGTACAGAAGGTTCACTTCGCAAAATCATTTAAACAAATATCAACTTTGCTCGCACACAATAGAGCGCAATTCAGCTCCCCAGCGCTAACATACCTACTTTTGTTATTCACCTACAAATTGGCTCCCTTTGTATTGCGTATTTCTGGACATTATGGTTGTCACTTAGACATCAATTTTGATCTGAAGTACCTGTTAGGTTTAGGTAGGTACCTACTTACTATACTTTTGTAAACGAGTAACTTTTTATATTAATCTGGACATGTGGGGAATGTAGGTACTTAATATACTAAGTACAAGTACTCGGTTGACTCTGTTCTCGGTTAAATTAAAAATAATTTGAGTTTGTCATTGGTTTGTTTGGAGCCATTTGTCCAGTTAAAATTTAAAACTATTGAGTGATTGGCGGCTATAATATATTTACCCAATTAAATAAGTACCTACCTACTTAATTGGACAAATAAATAATAGGTCTCTACAAAAACTGTGCTGTATAGTATACATATAAATCATCATCTCATCTCAACCCATAAACGTCCCACTGCTGGGCACGGGTCTCCTCCAAAAATTTGGAGGGATATTAGCCTACTATACCACGCTGGCCAGACGGGTTGGAATAGGGTTTTATTTCGAGTTTTCCCTCTCTTCAGGTGGATATTGTCTGCTAGACGTAATCCCTTAGTCGACTCTTACGACACCCTCGGGATAGAAGGGGTTGGTGACATTTGTATTCTTAATCCGTCACCACACGGATATAAATATCTTGCTACAACTAGGTAGGTACCTACAAATGATGTTTTTGTAAATGATAAAATTGATAACGTGTTTCATTACTTTTCAATATCCTTTGGAATATTGAAAAACGAGAGGTTAGGATCCTTATCACTTTTTAAGCAGCCGAATACTATGCAATATTTTCTCTAAAATATTTAAAAGCGAACACGAATCGGTGACGAATTACGGCTTTGAGTGCGTAACGTAGGTTCGCACGAACTAACGTAAGTTAGTTCGTGCGAACCGACGAACCGACGACGCGACCGGCGCGTTGCGCGCGCGCGACACTCGACTAAATAATACCCCTGGAAATGTTGCGGCCGGGTACTTGTAGATTTATACCTAAACAGCGGAGTGAACCAGGCCTGGTACTACTTAAATAATATTGGATGATAATAAAATTCTGCCAAAACTCAACATTTCAGTTTAATCATTTGATGTATCAAATTCTTAAGCAATTATTATTATTACCTACTTAGGAACATCAAAAATAAACAAAGAGACCGCCGCTTTTTTTTCCTACAATTCGCAATTCAACAATTCGCTGACAAGGATTCCCTTGTGTTCATTTAAGGCCATACGGTCCCGTAAGAAATCGAACCCTCGATTAGGTGAAGAGGTGGCCACGCAATATGCAGCCAAGCATTACATACACCTATAATTCAGTAGAACCAGCAATTTTTTTGTACTTAGTGAAGTTGCAACAAATATCTCTAACTTACTTTTCCAGTAAAGAAACCGTCATTTTGTTTTAAATGCTTTTCAAATCTTGAGAAGAAAAAGTCAATGGTTTCGTCAAGAATCTTTTTCTTTAATTCATTTTTCTTATCCGGGTCTTTTTCTCGCATAAATGGCAACGTCGCTGAAAGAAATCTTTAATTACTATGCTGGTGTTTTATGCAAATATATTGAATGCCGAATGAAGGGAAATTCATTGGTTGTTTTGGACATTCCAGAAACAGCGGTACTAACTAAACATAATAAATGTAGATATTTCCAAATATTCTTCCAGTATTTTTTCATAATGTTTATGAAATGACACTTACCTGACCAGAAATCATAAATAGTATATACAATGCTGTCCAATACTGCTAGTTCCCAAGGATCATTTGGAATGAGATCAGTACCTCTAGCCACATATTTAGCTATAGCCAGGGACTGGTTCAGGCTGCGGTCGCCTTCTTTGTATAATGGTAGTTGACCGTATGGAAGCGCTGAAAGTAGGAATTAATTTTTATATTAAAGGTATACACTTAAATACGCATAAATTATTAATGAGTAGAATTTTATATCACGATATATTGACTTTATCATCCTTATCATCTCAGCCTAAAGACTGAGATGATAAGGATCGATCGAAGGCTAAACAGCATTTGACCATCAACTATAGGAGCTGTTATCCATCGCTCCCTTTACCAGATCGTTGGTTCACCTCGTTGGTTGCCTGGCTGCGTCTTCTAGTTTGTGGTCGCTAATTCATAACCTTTTGCCAAAACAGTCATTGGTTTTGCGAGCTATGCGCCCTGCCCATTGACACTAAATTGAGGCAACCCTTTGTCTTCTACTACTTCTATGTCAGTCAGAAATGTTGACTTACTGGCTTTAATTTCGGGATCCAGTCCGTTGCTGTGGTCATGTCTAATATCATCGAATTTTTGGTTCGTGTAATGCAGAATGTATCTAATAGATTCTCCAACAGCAATTAAATCAAAATAATGAAGTTCTTTCGTCATTGTTGAATAAGGCTTCTTTTGTCCACAAATCTCCAAAACTGACTGGCCAGTTATCGATTACTATAGATATATTTGTATCACAAATAATTATCACGCTTTTTTTGGTTTGGATAAAAGTGATAAGAAGGATAAGATTACCTACCTTACCTACCTAACACTCGTACAGGTTGAGGAAAAGAGGAGTGATGTCATGTTGTGCAATATTTTTATAATGATTGTTGAGAGCTAGAGAATAATTTCTGCTTTTCTCTTTAAAAATGTTCGGTAAAATAAGTAATTAAAATATCAAACCTTTAAAGTACAAAAATGTTTAGCCTGTGAAGCCGGGGAGGCCCGTTAGTATGTTATTAAATATCTATCAATAAAATTAACGACCAAGTTAGAATTTCGCAATTGTAATTTGTTCAAAGACGACAGAAAAATAGTATAGGTACAAATATTACTAATTGAATAATTTAAATATTAGTTGCTTTTAAAAATAATGATTTAAATAGAATAGAAAAATATACTTATACGTATAGTGAAAACTGTATAGAAAATCACCAGACTCGCTGCGAAATTATTCAAAATAAGCATCAGATTTTGTTATTAATGCTCTTTATTAAATTCATCTTTTTATTTGATATAATCATAAATCATTTAAGGTTTTCTGACTTCCAATATATTCAATCCTTTATATTCTATGTGTTTAAACGGCAATACATAAGGTTCCCTCGTTGAGATGTACTCCTTCACTCCGGGCAAATTTCTGATCTTCTCTATAACAGCTACTACCGTTAGGTATTGTTTCTCTAGTTCTATGTCCAAGACCAAATTGATTGTTTCTATAAAACCGCATAATACAAATTCTGCCCAAGATAGCTGTAAAACGAATATTGTAATTTTAATACTTGCTACTAATGTCCTATTATATAATTTAGGACTAGGGAGGGATATATTATAGTGTAACGCTGTAAAGAATGGTCCCGAAACAGAAAAAAAAGAAACACTTTTAAAACACTATATATTTTTAACTAGGGGTCGCCCGCGACTTCGTCCGCGTGGTAAGTTGGAACGTCCATTTCCCCGATTTCGCAACATATCTCACTACTGCTCCGCTCCTATTGATTATAGATTATCCTATTATTATATATACTTTTTGCGGCACAATGGAATGAACATCACCAATTTAAATTTAAATATCTATTTTGACATCGTGAGCAACAATAGCATTCAATGACCAATAGACCAACGAAGCAATTCTATTGGTCGTTCGTACTTAGATTACATAATTTCTACGTAATGGAAATCAATAATTCAGTACCAAAATCTTTATTAAGTAGATTTAACACTATACCTTTCCAATAAAGAATCCCCCGTTGTCCTCCAAATGTTTCTCAAATCTAGACAAGTAAAAATCTATTGTTTCGGCAAGAATTTTCTTTTTCAACTCACACTTTTTGTCCAGGTCTGTTTCTTTTATATAGGCCACGACCGCTGCAAGATAAATCTTTATTAACAAATCTTTATATACAAACATACATTTTCGAAACAATTCTGTTTATAAAAAGATTTTTATAAATGTTATTATAATGATAGTGTCCCGTCCGGACTTTGCACTCGACAACGGATAGAAATGTAAAAAGTTTTTGTAAGGATCTTTAATTTTCTTAAGAATATAATTTGATATTACTCAGTGATAATATAGCATTCTACTGGTGAAAAAATTGTTATGTTTATTATTGTCAATTTCTAGAAAGAAAGGTTCTAGAGTGGCGACCACGAACTGGGAGACGAAGCGTGGGAAGGCCTCCAACAAGGTGGATCGACGACCTGGTAAAGGTTGCGGGCAACCGATGGACAAGGTTGGCTCAGGATCGAGAGTTGTGGAAAACCTTGGGGGAGGCCTATGTCCAGCAGTGGACGTCTTTTGGCTGAGATGATTGATGATGATGATTGTAAATTTTGAAACTTCAAAAAAATACATCTACAAAAAAATACTTTTTATGTCAATATGGTATGTTCGTTATGATGATGAATATTTATAGAAATTACTCTTACCTGCCCAGAAATCATAGATAGTAAACACAACGCTGTCCAATACTGCTTGTTCCCAAGGATCATTTGGTATCAGATCAGTCTCTCTAGCCACATATTTAGCGATAGCCAGGGACTGGTTCAGGCTACGGTCACCTTCTTTATATAGTGGAAACTGACCATATGGAAGAGCTGTAAATAATTACGATATTTTAAGCGTTGACATCTCCTGCGAGGTCCAGTTTCGTCACCACTTAGAGGACAACGCCAAGCTGGCATCTAGGAAGCACGGTGTGCTCAACAGAGCAAAGCGGTACTTCACTGCGGGCCAAAGATCGCTGCTTTTCAAAGGGCAAGTTCGGGCCCACATAGAGTACTGCTGCCACCTTTGTGCGGGAGCACCTGGATACCAGCTTGGACCTTTTGACTCGATCCAAAGGCGCGCTGTGAGGATTGTTGACGATCCCAAGTTCACAGGCGGCATCGATCCACTTAGTTTAAAGATAAACTTTGCCTCCTTGTGTGTGTTCTACCGCCTGTACAGCGGGCTGTGTTCCGAGGAATTTTTTGATATGATGGCCACGGCCACATTTTACCAACGCACCTCCCGCTACCGACAGGGAGTTCATCCACACATTTTAGAACCTCTATCGTGCCGCACTGTGCGGTTTAAGAGGAATTTCCTCCCACGTACGATTAGGTTGTGAAATAAGCTTCCTGCCGAGGTTTTCCCGAGAGACTATAGCATGAGGTTCTTCAAGAAAGGAGTTATAAGGTTTCTAAAGGGTCGTCAACGCACGAGTGATACCCCTGGTGTTACAAGCGTCCATAAGCTACGGTAACTGCTTACCATCAGGCGGGCCGTATGCTACTTATAGTCACGCACAGGGACAACAACACCACAGCCTATTTCTGTGGTCTTCGATAACGCTTAAATCATCATAATATGGTGCTCTCTTTTTTCATATAAGAACAATTATATACACAACAAAGTAAATAACAAACAGAGACGTATAAACACTGTGTCAAATTTGTCTAGTAGAATATGCATAATTTATTACATCAAGATAATATTTTACTTACTCTTTTTAACTTTCTGATCTGGCCAGGTAGTGTATTCGTATCTGACATCATCGAATTTTTGCTTAGTATAATGCAGAATATATCTAATAGGCTCTCCAAGGGCGTTGATTTTAAAATAATGAAGTTGCTTCGTCATTGTTAAGTCACGCTACGTCTATAGTATCACAACACTGATTAGTGACTGGTCAAACGACAAGAGGTGGTCAGGAAATATATTTTTTAATACTTATATAATCACTACATACTAAGTTAATTGGTTAAAAATATCCAAACAATTTCAACTTTGCCCAACTCAGAATAATATTACGCAAACACGTTGTAAGTTTCAATTGATGACTGGTTTTCAAGGTTGAATTAATATTATGTTTATACGTATGGGAAGATACCATCTGTTGAGTATGTTATGGCTGCATTATAAGTGAGATAGAAACACTGAGTGACAGAATGAACGGAAGCGGGGAGACGCTCGTAATTGTGTACGCGGTGCGGTGCTCTGTACCACGGTAATATACATACAGTATTGTAACTCAGCCGTAACCTTGAAATAAATGCCTACAGCCGCGCGGTACGTAAACATGCGATAGGGCTGCCCGCCTTCAGCATTTTATTTAATTAATTACATTTGCCTAATTTGTGTTTCCATTTAGTTTTTTGACTGTAAATATATTTCTTTATATCAACAAATAAAATAAAAAACATGTTTTATTAACGTGAACATTAAAAGAAGTAAATTCTAGGTAGCTAGGAAGTAAATATAGAGTATAATTTATTAAATTAAAATAACTACCTTAAAAAGAGAGGTAGGGCACCATACAAGCGAGCAAGCCCGACTGGGGAAGGACCTCCACCTTACAGAAGACCACAGCCAAATAACTACACATAGCGATGTAGTTGTATTCCTGTGTGTGAGTACAGGTCTCCAACGCTCATTTAGGGACACGTTTTGAAAGAAACGTATTCCTATCCCAGGGATACTCTCATCTTAAAGCCCTGGTGTAAAACAATGGGTTGGCAACACGCATATACCTCTGGTATTGCAAGCGTCCATAGGCTACGGTAACTGCTTAACATAAGGTATAAGTAATCGAACTAAACTTATTTCTGATTCTTTTGCAACCTTCTTATTCCCTTTTATACATTAAAATATTTACTTATTACATACAGGACACTCGTGGTCACTACATGATAGAAGTCTGTTAGTACGACAAACATTGATAATATGTAGCTCTTCTATGATCCGCACTAATATTATAAAGGTGAAAGTTTGTAAGAATGGATGGATGGATGTTTGTTACTCTTTCACGTAAAAACTACTGAACGGATCTGGATGAAATTTGGCACAGATATAGATTATGCTTTTTACAGCGATAACCGACATCCACGCAGGCGGAGCCGCGGGCAACAACTAGTATATCATAAATCACGTTATTGGTCGTTAATCCCATGAATATCGAAAAGTCACGATGTGTTTTTATAAAACGGTTGCATAAAATTATTATGTGTATTTTTGTCTACTCTCATCTGTTTATATTGTTTGTTCGAATAAATGCTTCTCATTCTTTTTTTTACTCAGGAGGCTCCATGTTTTTTTACAAAACAGTTAAGTACGAGAGAAACAGCTATGGATTTACTGCACCAATCTTTCTAACCCTGTATATCTGTCATTCCGCTTGGCTAAAAAGAGTGGCCTGAGATTTTTTCTAGTTTTTCTAATGGCTCCACGTCAGCGAATTATCAACCAATCAATCAATCAGCCTATCGCAGTCCACTGCTGGACATAGGCCCCTCCTAACACGCGCCACAGCACACGGTCCTCCGCCTTCCGCATCCAGTCCGTCCCAGCGAACTAGCCTTAGGTAAATTTGCTGATATCATCTTTTTGGTTTATTTATCATTTATGACCTTCATAAGTGTTACTCTGTAACCTAAACCTCAAATTCAAACTAAAAGTTTAAGTTTGCATTCACTTAACTTCGAACCATTATGTTTATGAGCAGTATCAGAAATTAAAAGTTTGTTTTCGAAAGTTGTTTAATACGGTATTTCATTTTGTATTTTTCTCTCTGTAAAGTAAGTATGTATATTTATCAAATTGTAGCTAATCGAAAGTACCAAAATTGCAAACGAATTTTGAGCTTTAAAAAAATTTTGAAGAAAACTGAAGCCGACTTCAAATACCTAAAAATAACTGAATATAGATTGGAGTTAGTGGTAGATTCATCCTGTCACCGAATATTAAGCTTGACACCGACTTCAATCTGTATTCAGTTATTTTTAAGTTTTTGAAGTCGGTTTCAGTTTTTTAAATTTTTATTTTTAGTGATAAAATAAAAGAAAACAATAAACGAAAAACATTGTTAATACCTACAATATTTGAGAGGTTGCCCTCAATTTCCCTGGGATTCCATCATCAGTTCCTGACTTAGTGTCAATGGGACCATCTCTAGAGTATACAACGAAGTTATCCGCAAACAACATAAAAAAGCATATTTACGGTCGAATTGAGAAACTTCCTCCTTTTTTAAAATCGGTTAAAAAATAAGAAAATAAGTATCAAAAAACTTTATTTTATAAAGGGATTACAAATTCTGAAAAATCTTTATTAAATTGTTATCATCAATTTTATTTATGCACGGTTTTTCAGTAAATCCAATCCTTTATACTGGATTTTTTCCAACGGCAGATCATAAGGTCCCCTGGTTTTGATATACTCCTTCACACCGGGCAAATTTCTGATCTTCTCTACAACCGCTGCCACCATTGGATACTTCCTCTCCAGTTCGACACCCAAAAACAAATTACTTGTTTCTACTATACCGCATAGTACGAATTCGATCCAAGAAAGCTGAAAAACAGAACATAGTGATAGATTTGGCGCTAGTCTTGAAAATCTTTGTATCTTTAATACATATTATATTATATTGACTGCCTCGGTGGTCCAGTGGCCGCAGTATGCGCCTGCTGTGCACGAGGTTGTGGGTTCGATTCCCACACAGGATAAAACTTTGTGTGACCCACAAAGAATTGTTCTGAGTCTGGGTGTAATTTGTGTCCGTTAATTGTATGTTTGTAAAGTCCCCCGCGACACAGAGCTTGTTCTCTAGTGCGGGAGTTGTCTTTTTAAAAAATAAAAAAAAAAAAATATATATTATAAATGTGAAAGTTTGTAAGAATGGATGGATGGATGGATGGATGTTTGTTACTCTTTCACGTAAAAACTACTAAACGGATCTGGATGAAATTTGACACACAGATAGATTATAGTCTGGAATAACACATAGGCTACTTTTTGCAGTGATAACCGACATACACGCGGGCGGAGCCGTGGGCAAGAGCTAGTCTTTAATACATGTTTTAGACATCCAAAGCAACAACAAATATTTCCACCTTACCTTTCCAGTAAAGAAACCGTTATTTTCTTTCAAATGCTTCTCAAATCTAGAGAAGAAAAAGTCAATGGTTTCTTCAAGAATTTGCTTTTTTAATTCATGCTTCTTGTCCAGGTCTTTCTCTCTGATGTAAGCCGCCACCACTAAAAGATAAATAGTTGAATGAAATGATTTTATGCAATCATATTTACTAAATTGTATTATTAATCTTGACAATTGTATTCTTTTTAAACTGCGATTGGACTGGATCTTAGTTTTTTATTATTTAAAAAAATAGATCTAGTGATTTTGATAAGAATGTTTAAAGGAATGGATCTTACCTGACCAAAAATCATAAATGGTATACACAATGCTTTCCAACACTGCTTGTTCCCAAGGATCTGTTGGAACCAGATCAGTACCTCTAGCCACATACTTGGCGATAGCCAGGGACTGGTTCAGGGCACGGTTACCTTCTTTGTATAATGGAAGCTGGCCGTATGGAAGAGCTGAAAGCAAAAATTGGGTTTGTAGAGTAAAGCCCGAAGAGGATTACTATTTTTTGGGCAAAAAAACGTTTCACAAAGTATCACATGCCAAAGTATGGTTCCCAAATTTTCATTGGGCAAAAAAACATTTGGCAAAACAACTTTTCGCATTTTTACAGTTAGCAATACTATTTTCGACAATTAATGTTTAATAAATAATTACTTGGCAATGTTTTATTTTACCAATTATTATGTAATCAAATATGGTTTGGCATAACATCATCATATCAACCCATAAATGTCCCACTGCTGGGCACGGGTCTCCTCCAAATATTTGGAGGGATATTAGCTTACTTATTGGCATAACATGCTTTTCCCAAAATATTACATGTCATATGATTTACTTAAGAATACTGCTGCATGGATGTTTGTTTCACCTTGGACAAATGATTTACAGGTAAGAACTTCTATAATAATTATATTGTTATTATACAAATAAATTCCGCCGCTTTGCCGGCTGCTGCCGCGGCACGCTCGCTCGGCTCAATCTCTGTTAAACCATATTTCTAGCAGTTCTAATTTAGCCTACGTAACCTGTATGAATTTAATGTATTTTACTTTATTTATATAATTTTTATCTACTTTAATTGAAATTTGAACGAACTAACTTTTGGAATATATTTTTTTTACAAAATAAAGCATTTGCTTAATGTCTATTTTACTTAATAAAACTTGAGCAAGTAAAAAGTTGCCAAATTAATATTTGACCAAGTGATTAATTTGGATTCTTTTGGGATATGAAACTAGTGCGATAAGTTTTTTGGGAATAAAAATTTTACGAAAAATATTTTGCCAAACGGAAGGCTACCGCCCGAAGCAGTAGCTTATAGAATGTACAATGAGGTAAAAATATAATTATCACTGAACAAGGCTAATATTAGAATGATACATATTAAAGACTATAAGTACCTAATGTGGCCAGTAATACAAAAAACAAATAGGTTTACAAAAACTTACCCGAATTGACATGTATGATAAACCAACCCATAATTATGTCCTACTACTAAGCACGGGTCTCCTATCCTCTATCATGAGATCACACACTGTGCAGCTGTGTGGGGGGCCAGCGATCCATATACGCTGCCTAACGCGGGTTGGTAACCAGGATACAGGTAAGTTAATTAAGATTATATATTAACTTATTATTGACTGGCCTGTTGGTCTAGTGGTTAGTGACTCTGACTGCTACGCCGGAGGTCGTGGGTTCGATTCCCACCGAGGACAAATATTTGTGTGATGAGCACGATTGTTAGTTCTGTGTCTGGGTGTAATTTATCTATAATATGTATGTATTTAGAAATATAAGTATGTTTATCAGTTGTCTGGTTACCATAGTACAGGTTCTGCCTAGTTTGGGATCAGATAGCGATGTGTGAGTTGTCCCGAAAATATTATTATTATACTATTATACTTACAGGCTTTAAGTTTCTGATCCGGCCAGTTGGTATACTCGTGTCTGACATCATTGAACTTCTGCTTAGTATAATGCAGGATATACCTAATAGGTTCTCCAAGAGAATTGATGTTAAAGTAATGAAGTTCCTTTGACATTGTTAAGTTTGGCTTCTACTGTCTGCAAATCCCCAAAATTTAATGACTAGTTTTCAATTTTGCAAAGAAATATATTCACATTATTATCACAAATACCTAGGTGTTCTTTATCTATTTGTATATAATTAAATTCAAGGTAACCTCTGTATTAAGAGAAATGAAGATAAATGAGAAATTTATAAGTGCTATGAAAGAAAATAAAGACAACTAGTAATATCTGCTGCTTTGCTCTTTTTAATGGCAGTTTTAATCGGTCATCTTCGTCACGAATTTATATCCAACTGTCATCGATTTTAGTCGGTGAAAGTTTGGTGACCAACACAATGCATGCATACAACACCTGCCTATGTTTGCATATTCACTCGGTCCGCAAGTCTGTCTGACTTGCTCCGATTTTTTTGGGGCAAATCTCTCTCCTCGCTGTTCTATTTTCGCAGATGTTTATCAAATAGGTTTGTCGTGACCAATTATGTTCGTAAAGGTAAAAATTAAAGGTTACACAGTAACGTGTTTGTAATTTTTTTACCATGAATCTTAATTGTATGTACACCAATATTTAAAAATTAGGTCTACAATTTTTTTTGTACCAAAAATAAAAACAACTAAGAAATTCGTGAATCCTGCAATTGCCAAATCTTTAAAAAAATATAATTTATATACACAGACAAAATAACATTTTAAATATAAATGTGTCATAATAATAACAATTTAGTTGATATAAGGTGCACTTGAACTCTGTGAAGTATAAAGTTAATAGAGATAAAACGATAAAAATAAACAACAAAAAAGGTCGAAATAACAAAAGGAGTACTTGGAACAAATCACGCGTCAAAATTTACAATCAGAAGAAGTAAAGAGAAATTTCTTCTACTCTCTGTCATCATCATCATTATCTTAGCTAAAAGACGTCCACTGCCGGACTGCTGCTTACTCCAAAGATTTTTTACAGCATTCGGTCCCGAGCTGACCTAAACCATTGGCTATCCGCAACCTTTACCAGGTTATCAGTCCACCTTGTTGGATGCCTGCCCTCGCAGCGTCTTCTGCTTCTAATCTTCGTATTCTTCTGTGTTTCTCTAACATACGTCAGACAAAAACAAAAAAGAATGCTTACGGATAAAACAACATAAGTAATTTCTTTCTTTTTTTTTACAGACAACTCCCGCACTAGAGAACAAGCTCTGTGTTACGATGGACTTTACAAACATACAATTAACGGACACAAATTACACCCAGACTTAGAACAATTCTTTGTGGGTCACATAAAGTTTTGTCCCTGTGTGGGAATCGAACCCTCTGCACCGTGCACCGCACCCACTGGACCACCAACGCAGTCAATTATTTCGTTTATTGAACTGACATGGTAACAAACATTTTAATTCGTCTGTTTAATAATATTTATCAGTTCACTGTCAATACACGTTAATTAATTATAAATATCATAACTACTTTAATCAAACACAAGCAAAATAATAACATTCATTATTATAGAAAAAAACTGATAAGTTAAAGTTATGCAGATATTATAAAACTTTCCATTAGGTACCTTTTTTCTACTAGAAGCAAATACACCTATTATAGCTACTGAAGCCAGACGCTTTTATATCCAGGAGTATCAATTGACCCAAAGAGTAATAGAGAGAGCTATGATTGGAGTTATCCTGCGAGATCGAATCAGAAACGAGGAGATCCGTAGCAGAACCAAAATAACCGACATAATTGACTCCAGTAAGTGGCAATTGGCCGGCCATATAACTCGCAGAACTGATGGCCGTTGGGGCAGAAAGATTTAAGAGTTGCGACCATAAACTGGAAGACAAAGCGTGGGTAGGCCTCCAACAAGCGGACCGACGACCGTCCTGGTAAAGGTTGCGGGCAACTGATGGACAAGGTTGCAACAGGACCGAGAGTTGTGGAAATCCTTCGGGAAGGCCTATGTCCAGCAGTGGACGTCTTTTGGCTGAGATGATGATGATGAACACTTGACCGTTGCCACTCGAAGAAAAATATCAATTTTCAGCTAAAGACATAAATCTTCCTGATCTCAGTTCAGCGCAGAAACCATACTCATCAAAAAAAAAAAAAACACTACCTTGGTAGTGTTATTTGTAGCTATAATCTTCGTTGAGTTGAGTTTACAATTCGAGTGAAAATTTCCAGTGTGTTCTACCTACAAAAAAGTATTTAGTATTGACACAAATGCGCATTTATCAAACGCGTTCGCGCTGATAGGAGTTATATCGCGATCTACTGATGATACGCCGCCATAACCTTGCATTTGTATCTATGCAACTGGCATGTGTATAAAATTTGACGGCTGGCATTTAAGTATATTGATGCAACAAATAGAAGTCTATAAAGCTCTAAAAGTACTATGTACTTCGGAGACGCGTCGTATGTGTCGTGATCCTCAACAGTAAGGGAAGATGAAATTCATTTTTTCCCTTCATTGTTTCCCTATATTATTATATTATTTTATTAATATTTTTACTTAAATTTAATTTTGTATGGTATATTGGGTTCCGTCCCTTTTTGTTACCACTAATATTGTAACTCATACCAAATTGTAAATGTTATACTCTGGCAATTAAAAAGAGTATTCCGAGTTTTTTGCCAATTCTTCTCGAGGCCCAACCCTAGTCAGCGAATTGGCCGTAGGAAAAAAAGTATGCTGGCATTTGTTTTTATGACGTTCATAAGTATCATGTATTTGATCTAAATGAATAAATGAGTTTGACTTGCCTTGACTTGACGAAGAAAGCTCTAAAACTATTCTGTATTCTTTAAAAGTAAACCTTCACAACAAGCTTCAAAAAAATTAAAATATAACTCAAGTCATAAACTCATAAAAACATTGCAGCCATACACACCAGTGCAATAAGCATTTCAATAAATAAACGAGTTGCACATAAAGTGTCTGATGAAGCGATATCCTTGACTAGCCCCGACTCGCTCTCTCTCGGCGATAATAAACCGTTTCCTTAGGCGCTACTACTGTAAATTACTAGGGTTTTCTGTGTTGTCGCCACAACCCTCAGGCGTGGTCCTACTGTTAGCGAGTACATTTCGTGACGAGAGATTATACTTTTGATAATATTTTATTTATATGTATGAAACAATGAAAAAAAAACACGATACACGGAATAGCTCGACAGCATCGGGTATTGAAATTAGAGTATTCTTTAATCTAAACATATTAAAACACAATATCCACACTTAAAAACAATAACAACATTAATAATATGTAATTTGATATCGTTCCAAGCATAGCTCTCTATATTAGCTCGACAGCATCAGGTATTGAAATTAGAGTACTCTTTAATCTAAACATAGTAAAACACAATATCCACTCTTAAGAACAATAACAATATTAATAATATGTAATTTAATATCGTTCCAAGCATAGCTCTCTAAATTGCTCTTCTGGTGACCTTGACCCTTCATTTCTCTGCGATATCAAATAAGAAACTAGGAGATCCAGAGAGAACTAAAATGACTGATATAACTGGGAAAATAAAGATCCTTTTTGGAGTCTTATGTCCCACAGTCGACGTGCTCATTTAATTAAAATGAAAAAACGACCATCAATAAACATATTAAAGTATGAGCTAATTTTTGGAGCATTGTGACGAGATTCTCTAATTGGCAAAGTAGATTAATAAAATAGAAAATCATTTATTTTATAAGGTATTTTTTACAGGAATAGTTATTAAACTGCTAAGAAAAGTATAATATTTTTATAAGAATCTATCCATTAACACATTCCCTAATAAAGCGAAGTTATTTTGTTCATGTGTTCTATACAAGTAGCACTCAAAACTAATTCAAAGTTTTCTAAATGCTATATTCCTCGCTACTAATGAAACCATACCCTCACCTACAGTCTTTACCCACGCAGCCCTTAAGTGTAAGCAGTAAAAGGATCCTGTTTATTTAACGCTGGTTTCTTAGCAGTAGCGGTCGGCAACTAATACTCTTTCTAAGTAATTGTTGGCAATACACTGACCTCAGCACCTGTGGACTGAGTTAAAGAATAAATTAACCCACTGCAAGGTGTAACAGTCAAAGAGGGCATAGAATTTAAGATGAACTCTGACCTCCATAAACTTGAGGACATAAAATTAGGATAATGGATTACATGTCCTTAGAACTAAACTCCTGGTGTTGCTGATGATTCTATCAATATTCGATTTATTTATCTTCCTATCTTTTTTGCTCTGTGTCGCAAGGGACTTTACAAACATACAATTAACGGACACAAAGTACACCTAGACTCGGGACAACCCAGGGAATCACACAATTTTTTGTCCAGTGACTGAACCCACAACACATCGCACAGTGGTAAATGGCGAGGTAACCTCGTCAGTTCTCTCTCTTATCAGAGCAATAAAACCTCCAATTCTTTATATCCCTTTATGACCTGAACATACTTCAGACCCTTGTAATTAAAGACACATAAATATAGGTCTATTGGTCCCAATAAATTCGCTCGGCCAGTAGTAATCACCGCCTTGGCCGATAATCGGAAGGTCATTAAAACAAATACCCTTGTTTATTACGACCATTAATGTAAGAAATGGGATGAAACTGCGAACATTTGTAACGGGATTATGAATTGTGTAGTTTAGCTAGTTTTGGTATTTTGTGTCCGATTACATACGCGTTAAAGTGAAAATATTAAAGGTTTTGTTTGAACGGTGTTCAAAATCTACTAATATAATAATAGCAACACATATTTGTCCCGCGACTGGGCACGGGTCACATCTTCTCTATCAAGAGAGAGCCTTAATTCACACACGCTGGCCTAATTCGGGTTTATGAGTCAGGCATGTCTTTAGAATAGAAGTTGTACCTACCTATGTTGTAAGAATATCCAATAAAATAATTTGAAAGCAACAACTTATTTATGCAACAGCAAAATTATTCAATATGATTACCGCAATTGCAAGTTGTATTAAACTCACTCAAACATCAAAATACAAGAAAACGACACACATAGTTTTTTTAAGCTATTGCATAGCTTCTATCGCGTGCCTTGGGCGTGGAGACCGAATCCAGAAATTCCGTAACAAAAATAATAAATCTAACACCCCGACCGGCACAGCGGTGATACTTTTTTAAATGACGAATTCTCTAAACGGCCAATAATAATATGTCAAATTTGTGTAAGGAGGTTTTGATCTAAGAGAATATTAATGTAAAAAAGATTGTAGTATAAGGAGTCTTAAGGAATTATTACAAGTATTCATTTTTATTATTATATATTTTTATGAATCATTGAGAATAAAATAAAATGATTTAGATAATTCTGTAAAGTAATTTTTTATTTGATTCGATAAAAAAAACAAACTAAAAAATATGCTTTTTATTGCTTAGATATGCTCAAAATTTCTATACAGTAGTCGTACCCCACAATAGCTTTGAAATTGTTCAATGTATCAAAAGTAACACCCTCCCTACATTTCCGACACAGAAAATCAAAACGACCCGAATTCCTTTACCGTAACACCTCAATACGGACGGCTTTTATACCTACCAACAAAAATGATCAAATATGCACCCTTAGATTCCCTATCTATTTCTCTTATACCAAGTTGCTACAACTCACACGTGTAAAGTCTGAGACTTCACATAATACGTTTAACATTGCTGGCTGGCTTCAATGAATAAAAAAATTGTTCTTATATTAAACCGTCAATGGATATACAATGTTAAAATATTGTCAGCTACTAGAAATGTTGTTGGTGGATAAAGTGACGTGACACGATGCTATCGATAATATGTGCTTTCAACCGCAGCAGCGTTGGGGTGACAGAGAAATTTTCGTTGAAAGGCGTCAGAATAATGTATTATGAGAAACAGTATTGTTTAGGGTGTCTGGACCCTGATGCCATGATGAAAGGGTTGCTTGATAGCTAGTGGAATTGGTCCCTTTGAATTCGCATTCTTTTGATGAACTATTATTCTATTTATCGCTAAATCTAGCTTCATCTTGCCTACTCTTCTTCTTCGTTGATAAAATAACAACCTCACTATACGACGCATTGAAAGAGGAAAAAAATCGTGGACGAATATTGTCAGAATCAAATATCTTTTCCATTGGCTCAGCTGACGGTTAACCTTCAATTGTGAAGAGCCGGCTAAAGAGAGTTTACTGCCAGCTTTTTTTAATTTAATCCTCACCATTAAAATATATTATTTGTTGTAAAAGCTTCAACTTTAATATTTTTATAAGTAGCTACCTACCACTGACCGTCGTAGCTCTTTGGCGATAAGTTAACTACTTCTTCATTAAAAAAATATATAATATATGAAAAATATAACATTAGAGACATAATCGTATTTTTATTATAAATCATCATGCAAAGATCAGATTAATTATGTCACAAAGACGCTTAAAAGAATGTTGTAGTGTAGCTGTATTTCATAGTAACACACGCACAAGGATACGAATACCTACATCCATTGATTAAGTTTTAGAAAAAAAAACCATTTATTTGGCAAATATAATTTGACCAATAGGCACAAAAATTACAAATTAAAAAAAAAGTCACACGTTCAATTTTAATAATGTATCGATATATGAATGTATATAATATTGATATAAATGCGACAATGCTCAGTTAAATATGTTTTCTTTTCTTTCCACAGCACTCTGTGGTAAAATTGTGTGATGTATCACTATACATCACACAATTTTACACTGTGTGCAAAGAAAATAAAACATACCCAAAATTTCCTAGCACAGAACAGAATTTCGGAGAGAATGTCGCATTTGAGTCATAAACTTTGCTTAGCTAGGATCCGTGGAGTTGTAGAGTAAAGCATTGTGAACCCTTTTTGGTATATTTTGCGGATTATTTATGTATGTTTTTGAGCAAGAATTATTTCTCGTTTTAACCAAGCCCGAAAAAGTCTTTTCATTTTTCGGGTTAATTATAGCCTATGACACTCACAAATAACGTGGCATTCTATTGGTTAAAATATTTTTAAAATCGGTTCAGTAGATCCAGAGATTACCCCCTACAACCTCACAAACTCACAAAGTTTACCTCTTTATAATAATAGTAGATAGATTAAACTTATTTTATTGCATAAGGGTACAATAGGGTGATGTTTCTATGGCATTACAAGTGCCTGTAGGCTACTACTAATAAACTATCTTGAACCATTCCTAAATACGTATATATTTAGGAATGGTTCAATATAGTTTACATTTTCATTTAAACTATAAGGACTATAGTATTATAGCCCTTATAGTTTAAATGAAAACGTAAACACTCTTGTAGTGGAGTACCTATAGTACCTACCTGTTATGCATATCTATGTGAAACGAAAACCATCTCTACACTACGTAAAATTTATGACGTAAAAAGAGTTATCATTCTTTCCAAATATGTTGTCTGAAAAAACAAGGAAATACGAATCATAGTGTACCCTAATAGCGAGGCGTTTGTTTTGTTTATTTATTTTGTTTCGGTCCATTTACTACGGGATGGTGCAAATGTACAATAATGGGTGTTATATAGTCAAACAAATGAACAACAACGCTCATTTTTTTAAACGCGTACGGGAAGCAAACGCAGTTCTCAGAGTCTCCTGGATCAATCCGACGTTCGTAAGTATGTATACCTAAATGTATTTTTGACGATTATTACTCCAGTAACTTGATCGAAATTTGGTAGGCTAATTGAAAAACAAATATTTTTCAGTAGTTCACGAGTTCGCAGTGAAAAGCGAACGACTAGTTATTTAACAAACCTAGAGAGACGGCCAGCTAGTTGTTATCCTATCATTGAAAACAACTAGCGCTGTAGCGGCTTAAAGTAAAATTATAATAGTAGCAACTCATGTCCCACTGCTGGGCACGTGTCTCCTCTCCTCTATCAAGAGAGAGAGAGGGTTCACACACGCAGACCAAATGCAAGTTGGTGAATCAGACATGTCTTTAGAATTTCTTCTAAGACATGTGGGTTTCCTCATGATGGTTTCTTTCAAGGTTAGCAGATGATGAATCATTTGATTAGTATATATATAAACTCCACAAATTGAAATTTATATTGATACTGCCACCCGGGATCGAATTCGCACCTCTTGCGTGCAAGTCTCTTACTTTCCCACTCGGCCACCACCGCGTAAACTAACATTATTCACAGTAGATTGTAAACATTTTAGAACTTGCTATCAAAAAGTTCTCTCGGTTATGACAGCTACACAGAATAGATCTACCACTTTGCACTAATAGTCAAACTTCATTCATAAACACTACAATGTAATATAACTAACAAGGGACAAACTATTAGATACACCACACATGTCCATTAGCCCTAAATTTTACATAAACTGCACCCAACTATTTACAATACATATCTACATATACAAAACCGTACCTAACTCATATTTAATTAAGATTTATATCGTTAAAACATAGCAAATTATTGTTTTCCCAGAATATATGGCCGTGGTTTAGTCCGTGGTGTGGTTTTGGTGACCCGAACCCGGCAGATGTTTCTAGAGGTTACTTGTCGCTTGCCAAATGGTAGGCTTAATTATTTTAATGTACGAGTACGACATAAAACAGGCATTGTTTATTCTGTGGATTATGTCATTTTTTACGCTGGTTCCGATGTTTTGAACAACAATTTGGGTATCGTGTATGTACATTTGAATATTCTCAAACTCAAAATTCATTTATTCATTTAGGTTACAAAGTAACACTTATGAAGGTCATAAATTATGAATGAGCCAGAAAGATGATGTCAGCAAAATTTTCCTACGGCTAGTTCGCTGAGGTGGAGCCTTGAGAAGAACTAGCAAGAAACTCAGGCCACTCTTTTTAATCGCCAGATAGTTACAATCTTTTGTAAAATACAAGTATGATAGCATGCAAGCTGACGCAGTCAAAACACGATACTTACTTTATTGATAAAATAAGGCAATCGTACACTTAGTACTGGTCGTGCGATTAATTACATTATATAAGTATATACTATACTAGCGTTCCGGCTTCGCACGGTTTTTTTATACTACTTAGGTGGCAAACAAGCATACGGCCCGCCTGATGTTAAGCAGTTACCGTAGCCTATGGACGCTTGTAATACCAAAAGTATCACGACCCTTTTTTATACCAGGGCTTTATGATGGCAGTATCCCTGGGATAGGAATACGTTTCTTTTAAAGCGTGTAACAGGCTATATTTTATTGAAAAAAAAAATGGGATAAATGTCCAACCGAGAAACAAGAGAGGTAGGGCACCATACTAGCGAGCAAGCCCGACTGGGGAAGGACCTTACAGAAGACCACAGCCAAATAACTACACTGTAGTTGTGTTCCTGTGTGTGAGTACCTGTACTCACACATAGGAAGCGCTCATTTAGGGATGCATTTTGAAAGAAACATATTCCTATCCCAGGGACACTCTCATCTTTAAGCCTTGGTGTAAAAAAATGGGTTGGCAACACGCAAGTGATACCTCTGGTATTGCAAGCGTCCATAGGCTACTGTAACTGCTTAACATCAGGCAGGCCGTATTCTTGTTTGCCACCCAAGTAGTATAAATAAAAAACTAGTATTTTTATATACTATTATAACAATATAAACATGGACATCATCTGTCTCCCATAATGCTTGCACTACACTCACTATTTTGGATAAATAATTTGCTTTATTAAGCTAATTAAAACCGTGGTTTTGTCAACTAAATATTTTAATTTCAATCAAATTTACTAGATATACATATAATTTTATCTTTCTTGTTCATCAAATTTCTCTCAAAATTCAATTTCTTACATTTCTTAACTTTCACCAAAACCCTTTTACTGGTAAAAGTCACAATCTAAAACCTATCTCAGATGTTGACCTATGATATGCCATTCAAAAAAAAATATTATTATATTGCAACCTTCTCACCATTTTTTAGAAAAAAACAGTGGCAGCCCGAAAACGCCTAAAACGATTTCCATCCACGTTAGATTTATAGCAAATTGCTTCTATCTACCTGCAGGCGTTGTTTTATTTCGAATGAACGGGGAAAATTTTCGTATAATATCTAAGCGGACGCCATATTGGACGTCTGTTTCTCTCATTTTATGGTTGCTTTAATATTACCAAGATAATGGGGTCTATGGTGTATCCTGTTGCGGTTATGCAAATGTATGAATACCTTTATTTAGCTCATGTATTAGCATTTTGTTCTTTTTGTTACGTTTTTAAGTGGTCGTATCTTGCAGGTTGTTAATTTTCATAGCATTGTGTGTACGTGTATTTATCGTTTTATTTTCCTTTGTCGTTCTTCTTTTATTAATATTATTTCATTTTATTTTCTACTTTCTGTTTTGTAAATTATAAAGTAGACAGGTCTCAGTCTGAGTTATTCGATATAAGTTATTGACCCTAAGAACAAACAACGCATAGTTTTAACTGATGGGTCTAGGAATTATGTTCCAGGAATGAACAACAACTGAACTGAAGTGAGCACCACACAAAGTGTTAAATTGACTATTTAATTAATCCCGCGGGCATAAACGTAATATTGCTGCTTAGCTGAAGAAATATGAGTCTTATACACCTCTGCTTACCCCTCAAAAAAATGCATTTTTTTTCTAATACTTTGGTGGCAAACAAGCCCGACACTAATAACTGCTTAGTAGCCTATGGACGCTTGCAAAACCAGAAGTATCACTTGCGTGTTACCGACCCATTAAAATATGGCGTAATGCATAACGATATGTATGAAGCCTACTTAATACTTTTTTTCAAAGAAGGTTATATTTATGCTATGAAAATATGTTCTTGAAGTTTACAAACGTAGTACCTACAAACAAGATTTTCCATGAATGCAATTTAAAGAAAAAACATGAACGAAGCGAACACTTCATTTTCTTGCGATTTTATTACGAGGAACGCCGGTGGAGGAAATGATTATAATAAAAGAAACTTTACGAGATCCTTTTGAGGAATTCACAGAAATTTTCGGTAATAAAAACTAGGGCTGTAGGTATTACATAAATCATGGTGCTCAACGGCAATAAATGATGTATACATTGACTCAGTTTGTTAAAGTATAAAAGCCTTACAAATAAAAATTTGTAATATCACATTTATCTCATTCTTATACGAGGTATAGTTATACGAGTTATAAATTAAGAATAAGTCAAAAATATTTTTTAACAAATAAAGCAGGTATTACTTTCGTATAACTATTTATCCGTTATGTCAAATTGCACGATTTGGCAACAGCACCACCAAAGAGAAACTTCATAAAAAAACATATTTTGTCTATGACAACTGAATCTATTTGTCAACAAAACTTTTTTCGATAGTTTTTAATTTTTTAATCTCATTATAAATTTTCCATAACATGAAGATGTTCGTTTATAGTATGTGGCATGTAAATGTCATCGATTTTTTTCTTTAATATAGACTGCTGAGTCAAACCGTGAATGTCCACAGCATCTTCTTGCACTTGAAGGAACAAGGAACGAGTAGGTAGTTAAATTTGTGAAACTGATAGAACAGATTTAGATACATGTGTGAATATCCAAATGTTTTTACCTGACGGTGACGTAACCCCATATCTCAAAGCAATCATCAATTGTAGAATAGAAGATAATCCGGGTGGATTACCTTCTATTTTCCATATTGAGATATCTACCAAATAATTTATCCAAAAACATCACACCACTTTTAGAAAACCGATATTTTATTTGACTTATCTTGCAGCCTGTAATAAAACAATGACGTTATTTACTTGTTCTACTTCTTCTATTGCTTTTAAATCCATTTCTTGAAACTAAAAAAAATATAAAACATGTAAACAAGCCTGAAACGTGGTATTTTTATGATTATACTAGGTTTATACTAGGGTATGGGCGCGTATAACTTCGACATAACGATTGTATGGACAGAAGTGTCAACGCTATACTTGGTATAAGCTATACTTTGTTTATTTGTAGACATTTTGCTTATTCTCGAGTATATACCACGTTTATTTGTAAGGCTGACAAAGTTTACCTCTTTATAATATTAGTAGATAGATTAAACTTATTTTATTGTATAAATTTAACTGTTCCGAAAGCGCTGTTAATATATTTACAGTTAAATTAAAACATAATAATTAAATAAAGATTGGTTAGCGGTATAGAGGGAGAGCCAGCCACGTATTTACTTTTGTTATTTCATAAGTCATGAAGATTTACAAACTATTAAATATTGACAGAATAATAAAAGGCTCTTCTGGTAACCCCCCGCTGCCGAGTTATTTACCCTAAAATAACAAAAAGAGTAAGAAATAAAACTTAATTAAAAATAGAAAATACTGTCAATATCATTTACTACGATCTTAGGACTGATACAATAACCAACATAAGTTTTATTTCTTACCCGCTTTGTTAGTTTAGGATTAAACACACAACGAGAGTAGAGAGTTGCTAGAAGAGCTTTTTATATTCTGCAGGTATATAATTTGTAATTTTTTATGACTTATGAGACGACAAAAGTAAATACGTTGCCGGCTCTTGATCCACAACTACAGTAATGTTTGTGCCTTGAGGAAGTCATCTCACTGTGTTTTTATTAGTACTTATTTCAGCCGATTGATATATTATGTGTCTAGACTACGGTATTCCTTTCCATTCTAATATTATACGAAATTAAGCCTGTATGTTGTATTTTCACGACTAAACGGCACCGACAAAACAGTTTAAGTTTAGGTAGGGCACTATACTAGCAAGGAAGCCCGACTGGGGAAGTACCTCCAACTACAGCGGTGTACTTGTATTCCTATGTGTGAGTACAGGTGCTCATTTAGGAATGCGTTTTAAGTAAAACATTTTCATGATAGGAAAATGTTAAACTTAAAAACCTGGTGTAAACAAAATGGGTTGGCAACACGCAAGTTTTGCCAGCCCATGGGCGCTTGTAACCTTTTCGGTATTGCAAGCGCCCATGGGCTGTGGTAACTCCTTGACATCAGGCGAGCCGTATACTTGTTTGCTACCCAAGAAGTATAAAAAAGAACAGAACTTAATAAAATTTGGCAAATACATAGATGGTATCCTGGGAAATAATAATATATACTTAGGGCAGAAGTCGGCAACCTTTTGAGACGAAAGTGCTAAAAGTTCCAGTTTGTAAAATTTCCAAGTCTATCTATATTATATAGCGACTCACTATACGTGGGAGAGCCGCAACTGTACATCGAAAGAGCCGCATGCGCCTCAGTAGCCGCAGGTTGCCGACCCCTGACATATGGAAATGATATATATCATATATTTTGACCAAAGTTTTCATATATTTGCACTGCACGTTTGGTTCGTGGTTAGCTCGCCATTTAGCAATGCGCGACGTGTTGTGGATTCGATCCCCACACGGAACAAAAATTTGTGTGATCCATAAAATATGGTTGTCCTGAGTCTGCGTGTACTTTGTGTCTGTTAATTGTATGTTTGTAAAGTCCCTCGTGACTCAGGTTTTGTTCTTTACTGCGGGAGTTGTCTTTTTAAAGAAGAAACTTTGCCTTAACAGTCCTCGACTCAAACTGTACCTACTTAACATATATACTTTGAAGAAGGGTTCCCTTGACGCATTTAAATCGCAAACCCGGATTCATCTGCACCGACCACATTCACAAACAGCCAAGGTCCATTACCTAAACTAATGGACATGAGAGTTACTATGATCTTATGTGATAATCGCTAGCGTCTATAGTAGAGAACAACTATAGTTGCTTTTTTATACTACTTTAGGGCTTGTACTCAAAATTGCGATGCGCCGTCGCATAGTAAAAAAATACCAGCTCCCACGACGCATCGCAAGAAATTGCGAATTGATTCGCATCGCGCAATCCTGCGATTTTCCGTCACGATCTAGTTTTCAAAATACGTTCAGTACGGTTGACAGTCGTTGAAGAAATGGTCACCCGAATCGTAGAAGGGAGACGCCTTGCCACACAAAATCGCATCGCAGCAATTAATATTGCAATTTTCTGTTTTGCGACATTGCATCGCGTCGCATCGCAGTTTTGTGTACAAGCCCTTAGTGACAAACAAGGATACGGCCTAAATGATGGTAAGCAGTTACCGTAGCCTTGACGCTAGCAATACAGAAGTGGGAGAGTTTTGTGATGGAGTATACCTGGTATAGGAAAACGTTAAATTAAACACGTATCCCTAAATGGGCGCTGAAAACTTGTGTGAAAACAAAATATGGGTTTTATAATACCACATTTTTTTGTCACAGAAAAAGGTACTTTATGGGTACTATTATTAAAGTCAAACTCATTTAAATATTCTTTTATTTATTGATTTCTTTGGCATTTTTCTTACAGTACAAAAATAAGAATTAAAATTGGATGAACCGATCAGAAAGGGAAGGAACACACTATACAAAAAATAAAATGACTATACTATATTGTCTTTCAGAACACACTATACAAGAAATACGATTACCGTGTCTTTTAGTATACTCAGAAAGAAAGAACATTTATTTTGCTGAAAAAACTTAAGAGGTTTTACACTTAATTTGAGTAGCCTGCTCGGGATTTAGTACCTTCTTCTTGTTTTGTTCTCGTAGGTAAGTAAAGAATATTCAGGGAGCAAGAAGGTGTCATCTATTAAGCTGCCTGCACGATGATTTACTCTATCGAGTACTAATAAAGTATTGTTTCTATGGCATTACAAGCGCCTGTTGATTACTACTAATAACTTAATTTAAACTATAAGGGCTTCAGTATTATAGTCCCTATAGTTTAAATGAAAATGTAAACACTCTTGTAGTAGAGTACCTATAGTACCTACCTGTCAAGCATATCTATGTGAAACGAAAACCATCTCTACGCTACGTAAAATTTATGACGTAAAAAGAGTTATCATTCTTTCCAAATATGTTGTCTGAAAAAACAAGGAAATACGAATCATAGTGTACCCTAATAGCGAGGCGTTTGTTTTGTTTATTTATTTTGTTTCGGTCCATTTACTACGGGATGGTGCAAATGTACAATAATGGGTGTTATAATAATATAGTCAAACAAATGTGCACCACGCTCATCTTTTTATGTATGTATGCCTATATGTATTTTAGACGATTATTACTCCAGTAACTTGATCGGAATTTGGTAGGCTAATTAAAAAACAAATATTTTTCAGTGGTTCACGAGTTCACAGTGCAGAACGAACGACTTGTTATCCTATCATTGAAAACAACTAGCGCTGTAGCGGCTTAAAGTAAAACTATCATTATAATAGCAACCCATGTCCCACTGCTGGGCACGGGTATCCTCTACTGTATTGCCACCCGGGATCGAACTCGCACCTCTTGCGTGCAAGTCTGTTACTTTCTCACTCGGCCACCACCGCGTAAACTAACATTATTCACAGTAGATTGTAAACATTTTAGAACTTGCTATCAAAAAGTTCTCTCGGTAATGAAAGTTGCTACAGATACCTACCACTTAGCACTAATAGTTAAACTTCATTCATAAACACTACAATGTAAAACAACTAACAAGGGACAAACTATTACACCACACATGTCCATTAGCCCTAAATTTTACATAAACTGCACCCAACTATTTACAATACATACATACAAAATCGTACCTAACTCATATTTAATTAAGATTTATATCGTTAAAACATAGCAAATTATTGTTTCCCCAGAATATATGGCCGTGGTTTAGTCCGTGGTGTGGTTTTGGTGACCCGAACCCGGCAGATGTTTCTAGAGGTTACTTGTCGCTTGCCAAATGGTAGGCTTAATTATTTTAATGTACGAGTACGACATAAAACAGGCGTTGTTTATTCTGTGGATTATGTCATTTTTCACGCTGGTTCCGATGTTTTGAACAACAATTTGGGTATTGTGTATGTACATTTGAATATTCTCAAACTCAAAACAAATTAACACTTATGAAGGTCATAAATTATGAATGAGCCAAAAAGATGATGTCAGCAAAATTTTCCTACGGCTAGTTCGCTGACGTGGAACCTTGAGAAGAACTAGCAAGAAACTCATGCCATTCTTTTTAATCGCCAGATAGTTACAATCTTTTGTAAAATACAAGTATGATAGCATGCAAGCTGACGCAGTCAAAACACGATACTTACTTTATTGATAAAATAAGGCAATCGTACACTTAGTACTGGTCGTGCGATTAATTACATTATATAAGTATATACTATACTAGCGTTCCGGCTTCGCACGGTTTTTTTATACTACTTAGGTGGCAAACAAGCATACGGCCCGCCTGATGTTAAGCAGTTACCGTAGCCTATGGACGCTTGTAATACCAAAAGTATCACGACCCTTTTTTATACCAGGGCTTTATGATGGCAGTATCCCTGGGATAGGAATACGTTTCTTTTAAAGCGTGTAACAGGCTATATTTTATTGAAAAAAAAAATGGGATAAATGTCCAACCGAGAAACAAGAGAGGTAGGGCACCATACTAGCGAGCAAGCCCGACTGGGGAAGGACCTTACAGAAGACCACAGCCAAATAACTACACTGTAGTTGTGTTCCTGTGTGTGAGTACCTGTACTCACACATAGGAAGTGCTCATTTAGGGATGCATTTTGAAAGAAACATATTCCTATCCCAGGGACACTCTCATCTTTAAGCCTTGGTGTAAAAAAATGGGTTGGCAACACGCAAGTGATACCTCTGGCATTGCAAGCGTCCATAGGCTACTGTAACTGCTTAACATCAGGCAGGCCGTATTCTTGTTTGCCACCCAAGTAGTATAAATAAAAAACTAGTATTTTTATATACTATTATAACAATATAAACATGGACATCATCTGTCTCCCATAATGCTTGCACTACACTCACTATTTTGGATAAATAATTTGCTTTATTAAGCTAATTAAAACCGTGGTTTTGTCAACTAAATATTTTAATTTCAATCAAATTTACTAGATATACATATAATTTTATCTTTCTTGTTCATCAAATTTCTCTCAAAATTCAATTTCTTACATTTCTTAACTTTCACCAAAACCCTTTTACTGGTAAAAGTCACAATCTAAAACCTATCTCAGATGTTGACCTATGATATGCCATTCAAAAAAAAATATTATTATATTGCAACCTTCTCACCATTTTTTAGAAGAAAACAGTGGCAGCCCGAAAACGCCTAAAACGATTTCCATCCACGTTAGATTTATAGCAAATTGCTTCTATCTACCTGCAGGCGTTGTTTTATTTCGAATGAACGGGGAAAATTTTCGTATAATATCTAAGCGGACGCCATATTGGACGTCTGTTTCTCTCATTTTATGGTTGCTTTAATATTACCAAGATAATGGGGTCTATGGTGTATCCTGTTGCGGTTATGCAAATGTATGAATACCTTTATTTAGCTCATGTATTAGCATTTTGTTCTTTTTGTTACGTTTTTAAGTGGTCGTATCTTGCAGGTTGTTAATTTTCATAGCATTGTGTACGTGTATTTATCGTTTTATTTTCCTTTGTCGTTCTTCTTTTATTAATATTATTTCATTTTATTTTCTACTTTCTGTTTTGTAAATTATAAAAGAGACAGGTCTCAGTCTGAGTTATTCGATATAAGTTATTGACCCTAAGAACAAACAACGGATTGCTTTAACTGATGGGTCTAGGAATTATGTTCCAGGAATGAACAACAACTGAACTGAAGTGAGCACCACACAAAGTGTTAAATTGACTATTTAATTAATCCCGCGGGGCATAAACGTAATATAGCTGCTTAGCTGGTGAAATATGACTCTTATACGCCTCTGCCTACCCCCTGCAAAAATGCATTTTTTTCTGATACTTTGGTGTCAAACAAGCCCGCCACTAATAACTGCTTAGTAGCCTATAGACGCTTGCAATACTAGAAGTATCACTTGCGTGTTGCCGACCCATTAAAATATGGCGTATTGCATAACGATATGTATGAAGCCTACTTAATACTTTTCTTTAAAGAAACATAATATTTATGCTATGAAAGTATTTTCTTGAAGTTAACAAACGTAGTACCTACAAACAAGATTTTTCATGAATGCAATTTAAAGAAAAAACATGAACGAAGCGAACACTTCATTTTCTTGCCATTTTATTACGGGGAACGCCGGTGGAGGAAATGATTATAATAAAAGAAACTTTACGAGATCCTTTTGAGGAATTCACAGAAATTTTCGGTAATAAAAACTAGGGCTGTAGGTATTACATAAATCAAGGTCCTCAACGACAATAAATTATGTATTAGAATTGACTCTGTTTGATAAAGTATAAGTTTTTAAAGTGGAAGCGATCGGCGAGTGGCGTTAGAGATTATTTGTTTGTTCAATATATTTGCTTTTTATATGTTTAAAGCCAAAGACTATTTCTTTACTCTTTAGCTTTAATAATAAAAATACAAGCAAGCTGAGTAAGCTGTTGGTCTAGTGGTTAGTGACTCTGACTGCTACGCCGGAGGTCGTGGGTTCTCTTTGTTTGATGAGCATAAATGTTTGTTCTGTGTCTGAGTGTTACTTATCTATAATGTGTATGTATTTAAAAAAATATAAGTATGTTTTCCAGTTGTCTTGTTGACATAGCACAGGCTCTGCCTAATTTGGGATCAGATGGCTGTGTGTGAGTTGTCCCAAAAATATTATTATTATATTATTACTTAAATTATTCACTACCTTATAATATCCGATAGGAATCGGTCTTAAAGAAATATTAATGATTTTACTAATATCATAATTATTAAAGTACTTATTAACTTTATCAATGGTGAAAGTTAGTTTTTGCTTCTCCTCCTTCTCATATGAAAGACGTCCACTGCTGGACATTGGTCTTTCAAGATCTCCAAGGATCTCCACAACGTTCGGTCCAAGTTACTTGCTAACAATTAACTTGATTAATATTTAGGATCCAGCAAAATAAGTACATCTTTAATTTCATAATTTATAATTCAATTAAAGATGTACTTGTACGCGAGTGGGCCACGGGCAACAGCTAACTAGCTGTTGCCCGCGTGGATGTCGGTTATCGCGATAAAAATATATCTCTGTGCCAAATTTCATCCAGATCCATTCAGTAGTTTCTGCTTGAAAGAGTAATAAAGATACATCTATACATTCTTACAAACCTTCGCGTTTAAAATATTAGTAGAATTTAAGATCCAGCAAAATAAGTACATCTTTAATTGCATTATTAATAATTATGAGTTCAACAAATGTAATGTTAATTATCAAAACAATGCTTTTTAACGTTTTCATTTATCATTTCTGTCAGATGTGTATCTGAGTGTTTCTGTTTGTGGTAATTGGTAACACTATGATTTGCATTTTGGTTTTAATTACCACCCAAGCGCCTGCGATCTCTCCGAGTAACCCTTCTATTTAACAGTTGTTTTTAGTCGTATAATCTATATATACATAATTATATAAAATCGTTAGTCGACTATCAACGTACAGCCTAAATTACATACATACATAATCACGAACGTCTACCAGTGGGGTAGGCAGAAACTATAGTACGCCAATTGCATCAATCCAAACATACTTCCTTTGCCTCCTCTACATTCATCAACCTCTTCATGCATGAAATTTAGTCTCCATTCATTCTTGTACGAATTAAAAGACTGAAAGGCTTAAATTTGGAACATAGGTTTTCTTAAAGCATTTCCATCGCTTATCGAGTAACAAATAGTCGTTACCGTAGCGTGCCTCTAGTAAAGGCTTCGCCAAACAAAAAGCGTCATAGCACCTCATCAGGGCGCTGGAGCACTAAAGCGTCATATTGTTGTGCTATGGACAGTACCAGCGGTCAAACAGAACACCAGCGCTATCAGAGCATCGCGTACATCTAGTGCTTGTGTATCAAATAGCCGTGTGCGAGTTACCCCAAAATATTTTAAGTCTTTAACTTTGGACTCAGGTTGGTCGAAGCAAAGAAAACCTGTTCAGGTGGGGTATACACGATTCCAACCTGAAGTGTAAATGTGGTGCTGGCCCACAAACCATGGGGCACTTGATATCATGTCCCGCACGCCCTGATACTTGCACCTTATAGGAGCTTATGGACGCTACTTAAAACGCAAAACTCGTAGTCTGGGCCGACACAATTTAGATTTCAGAGTTTCTTGCCAATTCTTCTCTAGGCCCTACCCATGTCAGCGAATTGGCCGTAAGAAAAAATATGCTGACTCTTGTTTATTTTGACGTTCATAGGTATCATGTATTTGATCTAAATGAATAAAAGACTTTGAGTTTGAGTTAGATTGCCATAGACACGCTAAGAAGAAGATGAATACGTACTTACTTTTCTTTTTTTATTCTCAGTTTGTTCACATCTTATACCATAACCAAATAAACGAGGTCAATGGGCTATGACGATGGTATGGGATAGGTAATTTGACATAAATCCACGGCGAACCATTGACACGCCTTAGTCCTCCAAATGTATTGCCACTACGACAGCTATTATTACTTTACAATATTTATTGTTTCTTCGGAAACTATATATTTGTAGTGCTACTTTTCTACTTTTTCATAGTGCTAAAGTGGCAAACAATAAACGGTAACGGTTTGTTTGCCACTTTAGCACTATGAAAAAGCAAACGTCCAGCTACCCTACAGAGGTTTCGTTTCGACGTTTGCAATACCAGAGGTGTCAAACCAAAAAAAATAAGACCAGGGTTTTATGATGGAGTATCCCTGATATAGGACAACGTTCGATGAGCGCTGGAGACCTGTACTCACACACAAGAACACAACTAGACCACTGTGTGTAGTCATTTGGCTGTGGTTTTTAATAAGGTGGAAGTCCTTTACCAGACGAGCTTGCTCAATAGTATGGTGCTGTACCTCTTTTAGCACCTATATAAAGTCCATAATTAACCGATACATTTCTGTCATCGATATAAACCACCTATTTAGGCACACAAACAAAACAATCGAATCATTCAAAGTAACCACAACTAGCTCCACCTATCGTACAAATAGTAAAGTTCTATACGATATTATTCTAAGCTTTCAGACATGACCGAAACATAAACTCTATACACTTATTTCACATTCAAACTGCAAGAATAACAACTGTTCAGTATCATTATAGCTACGTTTACCTGTGGTCCCGCAGCGAAAAGTTTTGTGGCTAAAGTTATGCAAAATATGACCCGTCCACCTAAATTAACTAGACAAAGTTTGAAGCTTGCTAGATAATGTTAAAATGGCAGTTTTCAATGTTCACTGTAAATTATTTTGAGTATTTCGTATGTGTTTTTTCTCTGTTCTATTTCTGTTTACAAAAACGGTCGTGTAGATTTCAGGTCATCGGACTATGAGAGTGAGGGAATAAAAAGTACAAGTGTACTATTTGTTCGACCAGTACACAACTACATGGCTGTGTGTAGTTATTAGGCTGTGATCTTCTGTAAGGTGGAGGTCCTTCCCCAGTCGGACTTACCAGGGTGACCTACCTCTCTTAAAAGGTCTTGCCGGTCTTGTCTCTGCTTGTCGAGCCGAAGGGTAAATCTAAAATAATTAATTCTATCTAGTCTGCTGTAACAACATTTTTAAAACTGTTTTGCACTGTTAATAACTTACATAAAAGCACCTAATTTTGTTCTACCCATCCTTGCAAGTACATTTACGAGTAAACTCAAATTTTATTTAATTCGGTTCAAATTCCATCCCATACAATATAATTACGGCACAAAGGATTCAGAACAAGAGATTCTCATATAGTTAAAGGTGTCAAGCATCGAGCAGGTGTCTGCGGTTTGAGGTAAGCTCGTTTGGATATTTTCCAAATTCATTTTATTTAAACCTATACCTAATCACTCTAAAAATAAGGACTAAATTCTTTTGTAGTTCAAATACAACTTAATCGTAGATTCATGTATGAAAGTATGCAATTTTTCTAAGCTCTATGTTTAGAGAAATAAGGTTTAAATTTGTGTGAGCGTAAATTTTTCGAAATATGACTATTACAACTTTTGTTTTTCGACTTAGGACATTGGGAACGATTTTGTGCATGTAATGGATTTTGTAAATTTTGTGAAGACGACTTTATTGCTTAGATAAATTCGGGTAAGTAATACAAAATAGATTATGCACAAAAACTGAAGTTGACAATGAGACGAAACAAAATCCCAATATATTTCATTGTTTAAAAGAGGCAAGGCACCATACTAGCGAACAAGCTGGGAAGGACCTTACAGAAGACCACAGCAAATAACTACATACAGCGGTGTCGTTGAGTGTGTGTGAGTACAGTTCTCCAGCGCCATTTAGATATACGTTTAGAACGAAATGTATACCTATCGCAGGGATACTCCCATCTTAAAGCCCTGGTGTAAAAAAAAATAGTTGACAACACGCAAGTGATACCTCTGGTATTGCAAGCGTCCATACGCTACGGTAACAGAACTGTAGTAGTATAAAAAAAAGTATACAGAGATATTGGCCAGGATCAGGCTCGCGCATATATTATAACCATATATTTGGTTCAGTAGGTACTTATTTTTTGTGTACCTCTTTATTTACTGTATAATAGTATTTTATTTTGTGCGACACATGAATAAGTGTTTCTTTCTTTCTAGTAGTAAGAAACGCTTCATACATTATGCTGATACAATGTAGCCATCGACAAACAATCTCGTAACCACCACGTGATTCTAACTAATTTAAATCACGTTCTTTCTTCTCATCTTTCGTACATTGTTAACCATACGTGACTTAGAATACCGAACATGGATCATAAACTATTATCTATTACTTTTTTATGACCAGATACTAACTTGCCGTGTCCTTTCAACTTAACATGCGTTTAACCGTGACATACTTTCCAATTTTTCACTGTTTTAATACAACACCATGTTAAATGTATGGCGACCGTATATCAAGGTGAATATGGTTTTTTAAAGACAACTCCCGCACTAGGCAACAAGCCGTATCGCGGGAGACTTTATCAATAATTTCCGGACACAAATTACATCAAGACTTGGAAAAAACATTTATGAATCACACAATTTTTTGTCCCTTGAGAGAATCGAACTCTTAACATGCTGCGCAGTGGTAAATGGCGAGCTAAACATAAATCAACTGTGCAGTCAGGAGAGGTAGGGCACCATACTACTGAGCCAGCCCGACTGGGAAGGACCTCCACCTTTAGTTTGCTCCGTGGGAATCGAACCCACGACCTCTGGCTTAACATTCAGGGTGACTAACCACTAGACCAATAAGCCAGTCAAACTTTACTTGACCTGAAGCATGAAGAAAGAGACTAAATATATATAATAATTACCATCAAATTCATATTGCTTCTCTATTCGTCGATATGGTACAGCAATAGAGCAATTAATCGATTCATTGATTAATCACATGCTGATATATCTAACATGCCAATAATCGTTATAAAAAATCGATGACAATTATGAGCAATCACTGAGACTTCTTAACAATTTTATCTTACAATCTCAAATGTAATTATTACCCATAAACGATTGGCGTTTCTACGATTCTTCTACATATAATTACAATAATAATCACTTTTGATTATAACACGATATCTGCAACTGAAAGACGAAGCGTGGGCAGGCCTCCAACAAGGTGGACCGTCGACCTGGTAAAGGTTGCGGGCAACCGAATGACAAGGTCGGCTCAGGATCGAGAGTTGTGGAAATCTTTGCGGGAGGCCCATGTCCAGTAGTGGACGTCTCTTGGCTAAAGTGATGATCTGCATCTAAGCAAAATCGCTTAATTTGTTTATTTAAACTTTTTACACAAAAAAGTGTACAAAAGTAGACTTAATGCCAAAGGTTTATAATAATACAATAGTTAAATAATTAAATAAAATATATATTATAAACGTTGTGATGATTCTGCCAAATATTAAACAAATACATAATTGTTCTTTGTTTTTTTTAAAGACAACTCCCGCACTAGGGAACAAGCCCTGTGTCGCGGGTGACTTCACAAACCATAATTAATGGACCCAGACTCGGGACAATCATTTGTGGGTCACACCATTTTTTGTCCTGTGTGGGGATCAATCTAAACACGCCGCGCAGTACAAAATGCGAGGTAACCAATTAAGCCACTGAATCAACCGTGCAGTCCGATTTAAAAAGCAAGTGGTGTATACTTGGAGAAGCCTATGTTTAACAGTGAACTGCGCAGTGATAGGCTGATGATCATAATGATTGCATAATTTTAATGGTTGCTTAGCAACAAGTAGTATAATAGCTAGTAAACCTAATAATAATAGACGATCATTTAAAATTAAGACATTGTTCTACATGTTATGGGCAATTTATTTATTAATCTTCCTACAACATTTACAAGAAAGAAATTCGTACACCTTTTGCGGAACTTGTTTAGTTTTTTATGATGCATTCGCTAACTAAAGTGACTAATTAACCTATTGCAAGAATATGTTCCACATATTAGAGATAAAGCAAAGTAGTAATTATTCATATCCGTAATAATGTCGAATTGTAACAATATTAAATTATGTTCTTTGAGATTACCATCAGGCGGGCCGTATGCTTGTTTGCCTCCTTATTAGTACTAGTATTAAATTATCTGTGGTAGTATGAAGCAAAAATATCGTGGAATTGAATCGAATAAAATGTTTGCCAAGTTTCGCTATTGTATTTTAAATGACTGTTTGTTTCTTAATAAAATAAAAAAAAATAAAGGTACTCTAAAACTAATAAATTGCACTAAATTGATCATGATACTTGTATCATGATTAATTTATTAAATATTTTTAGCATTTTTGTTATGCAATCAGCTCAAATATACTTATATATTAAAGCAATGTGGAAAAAGACGAGCCAGGAGCAGGACTCGAACTTCATTCAAACGTTAGCCGTTACAGGTACAACATCTTCCAATTATTATTGTGAGGAAGGAATGTTATTAATTTTGTTTAAATGATCAATTTGCTTTTCTTCTAGCTATCTAAGCTAATATTATAAAGATTAGATTTTTTGTCCGTTTCTTTGTTATGATTTAACACAAAAACTACTTGACCAAAATTCTTTCGCCATTTGAAAGCTACATTATCAGCGAGTAATATAAATAATAATAATAGCAACCCGTAAATGTTCTACTGCTGGGCACGGATCTCCTCTCTTCTATCAAGAGTGAGAAAGGCCTTTCACACACGCTGGCCTAATGCGGGCTTGTGAATCAGACATATCTTTAGAATTTCTTCCAAGACATGTGGGTTTCCTCACAATGTTTTCCTTCACCATAAGCTGGGGAATCATTTGATTAATACGTATGAAGTCCACAAAGTCAAATTCACATTGGTATTGCAACCCGGGATCGAACTCGCACCTCTTGTGTGCATGCGGTGGTAGCCGAGTGGAAAAGTAATTCGTCTCAATCCATAAACGTCCCACTGCTGGGCACAGGTCTCCTCCATACATTTGGAGGGATATTAGCCTATACCACGCTGGCCAGACGTGTTGGTATAGGGTTTTGTTCAGAGTGTTCACTCTCTTGCAGTGGATATTGTCTGCCTGACTTACTCCCTTAGTCGACTCTTACGACACCCTTGGGATGGAACGGGGTGGTGACATTTGTATTCACATTCCGTCACCACACGGACGGAAAAGTAATATAGGTAATATTTTATTGAATAAATATACAAAAATTAAACAAATGTTTATTTAGTATTTACTAAATGTATATCAAGTTTTCAGAGATTAGAGTTCAAACAACTACTTAAATTTAACCTTCAAGATGAGTGTGACGAAAAGATTATTTAGTGAAACCGAATCTCATTGATTAGCACTACCACAAACATGTCTAACAAATTATATTAACTTCAGTATAATTTTCGATTAGTCATTATCATTACTTAATGTTTAGATAACTTTCCCTGTCAGCCGATTAATTAAGGAATTTATTTTCATGGTATTTTATAATAGTATAGGGGTCGACCGTGACTTCGTCCGCGTGGTAATTTGAAACGTACATTTTCCCGATTTTGCAATATATCTCACTACTGCTCCGCTCCTATTGATCATAGCGTGATGGTATATAGCCTATAGTCTTCCTGGATAAATGCACTATTCAACAAAAAAATATTTTTTCTAATCGAACCAGTACTTTCTGAGATTAAGCGCGTTCAACCAACCAAACAATCAAACTCTTCAGCTTTATAATATTAAAGTATAGATTCATGTAAGCATTATATTCTTTTTATCACAATTTTGAACCTTAACTGTAAGTATGCATAAGATGTGGATTGTAAAACAGGCATAGCTCATATTAAGTCATTTTTCTCCTGCGGGTGCAATATATTGTATTCCCCTTTAAATGTTTGGCTCCTCCAAACATTTAAAGGCTTTACCAACACAGCCCAGCAGTGGGACGTTGGATGATATATTGTAGGTACAATGTCATTTTTTTATTTTTTCCACTATCTGCGTGGCAAACAAGCATAAGCCCCGCCAGATGTTAAGCAGTTACCGTAGCCTATAGACGCTTGCAATACTAGAGGTATTATTTGCATGTTGCCGACTCATTTTTTTACACCAGGGCTTTAAGATGTAGTAGGGAAAGGAAAACGTTTCTTTCAAAACGCATCCCTAAATGAGCTGGAGATCTGTACTCACACACAGGAACACAACAACACCGCTGTGTGTCGTTATTTAGCTGTGGTCTTCTGTAAGGTGGTGATCCTTCCCCAGTCAGGCTTGCTCGCCAGTATGGTACCCTTCCATTTCGTCATTATTTAGATGTACCTCACTATGTTGGTATGTAGATGAACTGAGAAATTATATAATTAAATTTTCAAGTTATCTAGCGGTATACTGTCTTGTTAAAATGGGTTTGACCACGATACATGGAACTATTCAAACCAAAGATTTTTAATGATTGTTGCCTTGAGACAGTAGTATCGTTTTATATATATATTTTTACATACATATCAACATGCCCGTCTCCCACTGGGGTAGACAGAGACTATGGTATACCAATTGCTTCCATCCAAACATACTTTGACTGCCTTTGTGGTCCAGTGGTCACAGTAAGCACCTGCTGTGCACGAGGTTGTGGGTTCGATTCCCACACAGGACAAAACTTTGTGTGACCCACATAATTGTATGTTTGTTAAGTCCCCCGCGACACAGACCTTGCTCTTTAGTGCAGGAGTTGTCTTTTGTAAAAATAAAAACTTCTTTTGCTTCTTTAATATTTTTTTTTTGATAACAATTTTTTTTTACACTGCAATGAGCTGAATTGTAGTATACAATTCAGCTCAGCCTATTATAAGTCAAATCACTATACAAAATGTTAAAAACAAATCCAGGGCACTGACATTGATTTCAAGTTTAGTTAAGTCACAGAATACTTAATAGTACCTACAGTTAAGTGTCATTCGCCACAATTACACAAGCGCCACTTGGTTAATAATTATCATTCAAATTCGAAATGTACACTTAATGAAAATAAGTAGCAAAAGAAATGGTGCACGGTATTATTCAGGGATTTTTCAACATGCCGCGGCCATCTACAAAAACATGGCAAAGTGCTGTTACAAAAATACAAAAATATCACGTCAAAAGCATTACAAAAGTCAGGGTATTTTCGTATTTGTAAGTAGACAAAAGTACTTTCTTTTTTTAGCAAAAAGTACTAAATAAAAGCTATTTCGTAACGCGGTTAGTTTTTGAATGCAAAGCATTTGCGGCATACCATAATACAACCACGTGTACTAGTTTTTGTTTTAAAGGTTTATTACAAAGAGGTTATGATTTTAGCTAACTCAACAAACAATGGCCAATAGTTTAAAAGAAAAGAAGAAGAGAAGAAAGTTGAAAGAATAAACGTCACGACCAAACACCTCCACAAGATAGGCCTGTCTAATAGCCCAATATGCAGGAACTATGAGGAGGAAGAAGTATCAATGCGGCATCTGCTATAAAAAGTTGGTACCGCGTCATAATACAAATTTTAATTCGTTTGTGATGCGGGTGCCATCTCATGGTTTCGACACATTCTTTAAGGACGAGTTTTGGCCGCAGGGTGTTGTATATCGCCGTTTTCGCGGACGTTTGCACAACACTACACAGTGTAACACAACACCGGTGAAATGTGTTTAGTTATAAGTTTTATAATAATATATATGTTGGTTTGTAAGGTATATATCTATGGGAATATATAATCTACTTGTATTTTAAGTACTATGTAAAATATGTAATTCCTGAAATAAATGATTATTATTATTATTATTATAGCTGCTAAAAGAATGAGCGGCCTGGGACAGGTACATCCCGAAACAAATCATTTCTTGCGCATCTATTCCATTCGACTACAGTTTATGCCACTTGTCTAGAGGAGCTGGTACTTTTGCGAGCAATATTAGGGATCGAAATTTACGATAAGCAGAACGAAATGGGCATGCACTAAAGCCGCAAGGACAGCTTCTAACAAGATAATATAAGATAAAAGTTAATTTTACTGAGCGTACCTACTGCTCACTTGGATATGAAACCATGAGCTTCATTACAAAAGCCCCTCTAGATTAGAACAGTAAGCAAATGTATGGGATTTGACGAAAGTTTACGACCGTAAACTTATGTCAAATCTCTTAGATTTGCTTTCCATTCTATTTGACTACGGTTTATGCCACTTGTCTAGATAGGCAGGAATGTTTTCTTATATTCCATGTCTCTGATTTATCTGACATCATCAGACCATAATACAGGTTTATATAAACCTAGACAGTTGCTGTTGTTGCGGTCAGAATTTCTATTCAAATCTTTGTGTCCATTATGTGCAGCGGGCGTTTAATTCCGACAAATATATTTCCCTAGACAGATTCACACTTCACACTGCAGCTGTAATCTGTAATGCTCTTAGTTTATTTTGTGTCTGAATGCAAAATGAGACGCTTGTATTATTTATTAGATTTATGAATAGAAGAGAAACTATTTAATTACATTATCTAGTAGATTAGGTAGAATAATTTAGATTTTTTTACTATAGTAAAAGGTAAAAGAAAAATTCTAAAAGTGATGGGTTACGTTTTTGGATTAATTATATTAAGTCTGAATTTACTGTCAAAGTTGAATAAAATTCAACTCTGGGCTTAGTTTTAACTAAGTTCAGGATGAATTCTAAATTAAGCTGACATTCCCGCTTAAAAGGTAAAGGTTAACCCTAATATTAGCTGCTAGTAATACCTTTATAGGTACACAATAACGTGATCCTAACGTTTTTTATTCTAAAAGCATTTCTTATCCACTTACTACAAGAAAAACTCATTATTTTCACAAAGATTCTTTATGAGTAAATCCTTTTTGCCCTTTAGAAACTTTCCATCACAAACCTAAATCATCCTTCTGAAAAGGTTTAACAAATTTCTGCTACATTTTTACTGTATTCTCTTAATCACGGCCACCAGTGTTTGCTATCACGCGTCGGGATTAACACTTGAAATGCAAATAGGGCCACGGTAAAGTACACACAAGCGATACGCTCGAATTAATTCTGTCTAATTTCGTATTATTGTACGACCGAAGGATTTTAACCCCGCTTAGTATGGTTAAGCTGTGCACAATTGTTTTATTCTTATCTTGGTTAGAGTAATAAGAATGATATACGTGAAATGGCCAGTCGTTTTGAAGATAGGAATGTTGTGGGTAAAAGACTAATTTAGAGAGAATTTGTCTGTTGAAATTATTGTTTTATTTGCGTACGATTGCGTAATAAGCCTTAGATACGCTTCCCAGGTAGGATGAAAGATTATTAGAATCAGCCTGGCGGCGTCTGGAATGTTCCCGATAAATTGCAATGGGCTACGGCACTCCCTATGGCAGTTTTTAGAGTTCATTTGGGGATGCTGTAACTGCTTATCAAGTGGTAAGTTCCACTCGATAAGCAGTTACCTTAGCCTATGAACGCTTGCAATACTTGCGTGTTACCGAGTGCAGATTTGCTGCGGCTTGCCCACGACATCGCGCTGCAGCGGCAACAGCGACAAACGGCGGAAACAAATGTATTAAAACCAGTCGCCGTTGCCGCTTACCGCTGCCTCTGCAGCGGCGTGTTCGTAGCCGGGCTGTTATGCTTGTTTGCTACCTAAGTGTTTTGTATAGCAAAAATATATACCTTACTAAACGTACGTGTCGAATAACTTTGCCTCATCATGCCTTCTTACGAGAGAGTCTCTTGTAAAAAGACAGATCTGTGTTATATCTGTTTTAAATAATGCTGACTAAATTTGGAATCAGGTATTATAAATGGTATAAAGTTTTTTTTGTTGTCTATTCTACTTTTATTGCATTATTATTATTGCGTCAATTTAAAAAATAATGTCACGATAATTCTTAAATTTAAATAATGGTTATTATTGCAACATTGATATTATTGGGACTGGTATCTTTAACACAGGCTTCCCTGTAGCCTAGCTAAGATGCCAGTTGCGAATTAAATTTGTATATATTCAACAAACCATAAACATGTATTTCTTCATCATCATCATCATCTCAATCCAGAAACGTCCCACTGCTGGGCACGGGTCTCCTCCATAAATTTAGAGGGATATAAGCCTGCTATACCACGCAGGCCAGACGGGTTGGTATAGGGCTTTGTTTCGAGTTTTCCCTCTCTTGCAGTGGATATTGTCTGCCTGACTTACTCCCTTAGTCGACTCTTACGACACCCACGGGATGGAATGGGGTGGTGACATTTGTATTCTTAATCCGTCACCACACGGACTTGTATTTCTTAGTGTATGTATAAGTGCTTGCAAGATATATGTATATGTATTGGTGCAAATAAAAGTATTATTACAATAAATGGAAATCTTAGACTTTTTACAAAAGTGGCGCGTCGCATCCGAGTCATATCGACGTTTGAAGCCCCAAGAGAAAAACAAAGATACGCACAAAAGTAAAATCCAATTTTCCAGTTCGAAACTTATTCTTTTTTGCAAACTTAACGGTAAAAAACTAATCAGAAAGTAGATAATACATGTCGATAAATTATAGTATAGATTGTATTTATTGAATATAATTATTATCTTCTTAAATACATATCATTATGCCCGTCTTCCACTGGGGTAGGCAAAGACTATCGTACGCCAATTGCTTTGCTTTTAATTTGGCACTTTTTATATATGTCTTCTTATCGTTTGGTTAGTAGCCAACCTGGTGACAGAGTTATTTAGATCGCCCATATTAAGCCTCTGTCGTGATCTAACGACTGTTACCTGTCGGGACCCACTTTTAACGTGCCCTCCGAAGCACAGAGATGCTCAGATATGTTACCACTATGCGGTCTCCCATCTTTTGGGTAACCACGTCCTTGGTTGCTTAACCCGCTGATCGTTTGGGTGGCAAACAAGCAACTATGGATGCTTGCAATACCAAGGGTACCACTTGCGTGTTGCCGACCCATTTTTTACACCTGAACTTTAAGAGTTGGGATAGGAATAGGTACGATTATTTCAAAACGAATCCTTTGTAAAAAAATAAATAAATTTGTCTTTGCTTTAAAAAAAGTGAAAGAAGTAACTTCTGAGCAGACTTCGCTAATGGTGTATCATGCATACGTTTGTTCAATCAGTAGGTATGGTATAGTTGTTTGGGGCTACTCATCGGAAATAATGCGAGTGTTCATAGCACAAAAGAAATGTTTAAGAGCTATATTTAATATGGAATGGACGGAATCATGTAAACCGATTTTTAAATCTAATAATCTATTAACTGTCCCTAGCATATATATCTATGAAGTATCAAAATTTGTAAAGGGTAATTTTCATCTATTTGAAACCAAAGACAATACGAATAAACGTAAACAGACACACATGTATTTAAAAATACCGGTACCTCGGCTTGAGATGTTTAGGCGAAGCTGCGTTTATATGGCACCACTTATATACAATTCGCTACCTGAATATATAGTTGTCCTACCATACCACAAATTTTGTTCTGCTTTACACAGATGGTTAGTAGAAGAGTGCTTCTACTCAATAGAAGAATTCCTGAAAAAATTCAACTCACATTCCTATCATTTTAGAAATGCATTATAAATGTGATGTCGTTACTAATAATTTTATGTAAGTTTAGGTATAATATAATATTAGTTAAACTAGGTTTATCTGTTATTTTTTGTTATTATAGTTTTTAATTACGTTAATTTAGTATAAAATTATTACTCCTGCTAACTATTAGTGAAATTGTTTCCTTTTTAAGCCCCGACCGAAAAGAGGGGTGTTATAAGTTTAACTATGTACCATATGAGTGTAAAAATATGTAATTTACACTCACTAAGATAACATTTGCATGCTATTAATAATGGCAAAATGTGTCCTGCTCTTTTCTATTTGTACCATCTTATGTTTGTACCACATTTTATGCAAATAAACAATTATTATTATTATTATTATTATTATTAAATGAGCGCTGGAGACCTGTACTCACACACAGTAATACTACTACACCCTGTGTGTGATTATTTAGCTGTGATCTTCTGTAAGGTGGAGGTCCCAGTCCCAGAAACCCAGACAGGTTTGCTCTCTAGTATGGTGCGGTGTATCCGTGTGGTGACGGTTTAAGAATACAAATGTCAGCGTCCCCTTCCATCCTGAGGGTATCGTAAGAGTCGACTAAGGAAGTAAGTCAGGCAGACAATATCCACTGCAAGTGAGGGAAATCTCGAAACAAAACCCTATACCAACCCGTCTGGCCAGCGTGGTATAGTAGGCTAATATCCCTCCAAATGGAGGAGACCCGTGTCCAGCAGTGGGACATTTATGGGTTGAGATGTGATGTGATGGTGCCTTACCTATCTTAAAACCGAACAGCAAGTACATATATGAGCGCCTAAATATTTCACATAAAATTAAATAGATCATTATTTTATTTATTTTCTTTGCTTGTTCGTACATGGTAAATACTACTTGTATAAGGTATACCTACTTGTATAAAGGTGTTACATTATTTGCCTACCCATACGTATCCCTTTATGTGGGCAATCAAAGCCCCAAACGGGGGCCGTGCCCGAGGCAACAATATTCACGGTACAGGTTCAAAGCCAACTTTATGGTTACCATAGACTTTTATATGAAATACCTTCCAAATTCAAATGAAAACCGATATATTGTGAACAGAAGACTAACAGAACTGTATTGATTGAAGCCCAAATTTAGCTTTCAGAGGTTGTGCAACAAGGAGTTTTTATAATGTCCTACTAAGCTAATTTTGGTCACGGCAGATCATCATCACATCATCTTCGTTCCCTCTCTGCTGAGGATCGCGACTACATACAACGCGTCTCCAAGTTTTGTGGTCTTCTGCAGTGTCGACCGCACGGTACATGCTGCTTCCGAACGCCTTCTTAATGACGTCTGACCATTTAGCCGGCGCTCTCACGGCAGATAGCAAAAGCTAGCTATCTGGAAAACCAGCCTATGTGCTAGTATATTCTATCTCTGTCATACTAAGTTGTACGGTACAAAGAATACTAGTCCTCATAATACAGGGAATCCTATTGTGGGTTCTAGGGGTCAACAACTACTATCGTATCTAAAGGACAATCTTTTCTTCTCTGTGCCAAATTTCATTCAGATCCGTTCAACTATTCTGCCGCGATTGAGAAACAAACAAAATATTTAAATAAAAAAAACGTAAAAATAAGATTAAAGTACCCTTTAAAACAATATTAGATACTAACATAATAATAGAATATCGCTGAAGTATGCAAGTTATTCCCACAAGATATAGAAGCACATCACATTTTTTTCTATACCTAAGTCAGCATATAAAGCGATTTTCTCCGTGACACCCATTACAATATCAAGTAGGTACCGTTGTCTTACTACACGCGAACCGTAAGCTTGGGATTAATAATATTCTTATAACAACTTTGGCAAAAGTTCCAAGTTATTCATAGTTGAAGTACCTAAGCAACCAAATATGCCAGAATATCTGTAAGGACACGTTCTGACTAGGTTCAACTTTTGGGACAAATTGCTACTATTGTGACCATCAAATTGATTTTGATTACAGTAGGCGTTCAATATTAGATATTTATCAAGTGCACACATAATAAAAAAAGCATGCGGACCGTCTGATGGTAAGCAGTCGCCGTAGCCTATGGACGCTTGTAATACCAAAGGTATCACTTGTATGTTGCGGATCCTTTTTTATACTAGGGCTTAGATGGAGTATCCCTGGGATAAACCAGGAAAACCCCTTTTTTTTTAAACATATCCCTAAATGAGCGCTTGAGACCTGTACTCACACACTGGAAAAAAACAACGCACCTGTGTGTTTGTATTTTTTATGATACAAAGTACCTATTGCACAGATTTATTCTGAAAACCCTATGAGAGTGTGAGTACATGTAAACCATTCATTTACGATGCATTCGCTCCGAAAATTATATTAGTAGGTATCCACTTCTAAATAACAATGCATTATTCTAAATAAAAACATCCTATCTAGTACTACCATGCCCTTATCTTTCGCTCACAAGGCATGAAATTCACAACGAATTTTGCTAGAATTTTTGTGGAAAATACCCCTGGGTTTGTATTTTAATTTTCTGCCTTTTTGAGAGGGCTGCATCGGGCCGTTGGTTAGCCACAATAAAAAATGTACAATGTAACATATCCTCGTTATTTTTGCACGAACAATGGCAATAGTTTTGCCTTGGAAGTACTTCAAGCTTTCGGGAGTCTTCATTGCTGTAGTGGATATACTTTTTTATGTTGTCGACTGAACTTTATACAATTAAAATGTTTAGAGGCAAACCTTACTAAAAACGACCAACGGACGGAATAATGACCAATTGACTGCCTTGGTCCAGTGGCCGCAGTATGCGCCTGCTGTGCACGAGGCTGTGGGTTCGATTCCAACAAAGGACAAAACTTTGTATGACCCGCAAAGAATTGTTCTGAGTCTGGGTGTTATTTGTGTCCGTTAATTGTATGTTTGTAAAGTCCCCCGCGACACAGAGCTTGTTCTCTTGTACGGAAGTTGTCTTTTTAAATTTAAATCATCCTGAGGATATTCTAAGGGAGTAAATCAGGCCGACGTTATCCACAGCAAGGGCAGCAAACTCGAAACAAAACCCTATACCAACCAGTATGGCCAGCGTAGGTTAAGATAATAATTTAGAATGTCATAAATCCTTTACATAAATAGTTTTCTTTTATTCAAAATAAAAGTAGTGAGATTAAGCATGTTTAATCGATCTAAAAGTGAGTATCATTACTTTTAGTTTCATATTATTAAACCTTTTAAAACTCTACGTACAAAAGGAGAATTCTTTTGCATATATCTGCCATATATACAAAACCATTGTATATATGGCAGATATATGCAAAAGAATATACATAACTTGGGGTCGCCCGCGACCTCGTCCGCGTGGTAATTTGGAACATTTTCCTCGATTTTGCAACATATCTCACTACTGCTCCGCTCCTAATGATCATAGCGTGATGTTATATAGCCTATAGCCTTCCTGGATAAATGCACTATTCAACAAAAAAAGATTTTTTCTAATCGAACTACTACCTACTTTCTGAGATTAGCGCTTTCAACCAAACAAACTCTTCAGCTTTATAATATTAGTATAGAAGTATAGATTCTATCCAAAAACAACGTATGTGGTACCGTCTCTAAAACAAAATTAGTATCCACAAACAAAATTTTATGGAAGTATTCAAAATTACCAGACAGACTTTATCAGGCAAAAGGAATTAAGTCTATTCTACCAGTTCAGAAAAAAATACTTTTTGTTTTATTCTTTCAGTACGGTTGCCAGTGGGCAGTGAAATTTTAATTAGGAAAGTTATTTTGCTTATTCTCCTTTTCTCGGTCCTTCGTTCCTTAACTAGGCATCCCTATTTTGAATCTTAAACATAAGTATATAGAGTTGAATTTTATATATTGTGAATACTATAGACCACTATAAAATTTTATCTGTTGTATTTTTAAAGGCAAACGCCAGTACGCCACGGTTTATTACGTGATGTCAATGCTTTGAAGTTTGTAAGCAACTTCAAAAGGTTCAAAAGGATACTTTTTCAGTATTGGGGGAACTTAAATGACTTACTGTACAAAGGAGGTTTACGTTAAAATGCAATGAGTAAACTGTGGTGCAATGTATTTAGGTGGCTAAGGTTATAATGAAGCGTTCGGCCCGTGTGGTGGTAAGCAGTAGCCGTGGCCTATGGTCTATAGCAATCTCAGGTAGTCTAAGTGCTATTTAGGTAAAAGAAATGCATTTTTTCTAAGAACAATCACTTGACCGCGATCCAGAAGTCGAACCTTGTCTTTCCTTACAGCATTCTCGCACACTACTTCTCCACCAAGACAATAAAAAAAAATAAACTACATACATAATTATAACGCCTGTATCCTTATTTGTGTAGGCAGAGACTATGATACCCCAATTGCTTCGATCCTGACATACTTCTTTCACTTCCTCTTCTTCATGCATGAACGTCGGTTCTTAACTTTTAAGTAAGTACTAATCTACATATACTAATATTATAAAGCTTAAGAGTTTGTTTGTTTGGTTGAACGCGCTAATCTCAGAAAGTACTGGTTTGATTTGAAAAAATCTTTTACATTTATCCAGGAAGGCTATAGGCTATATAACATCACGCTATGAACAAGAGGAGTGGAGCAGTAGTGAGATGTGTTGCAAAATCGGGGAAAATATTTAAAATTACCACGCGGACGAAGTCGCGGGCGACCCCTAGTAATATCATATTGCTATTTTAGACTACGAGCTATCTACTAACTCAACAAAGTGAAATTCACATTACATAAAAATATAATTAAATTTTTTATAGGTAACGTGCAGAAGACCTAGTTCAGCGAACAATATACATATCGTCACTGGAAAGGCAAAATTACTGAAGTGAAAATAGGTTGTTTCGAGATAAAGCCGATCAAAGTTTTTATTTTTAGAAAAAAAATCATATCTTTTTACACAATCATCTGATTTCAATGAAATAACTTTATAAATAATTCTATTTGTAGCATGCGTTTACTGGAAGTGGTTGAAATTCGTTTTTTTTACTACTTTCCAAGATAAGTGGCGCTTCAGTAATTTTGACCCAATAACTTAGTAAGCCAAATTTTCTTAAACGCCACCAATGTAAACAACGATTGTATTTTAAAAGTACTGAACACAATACTATTAGTAAATTTGAGTAGGATGAAATTTCTTTAGCATAAATTTTAGTGTCGTGTTGGTGTATCAAAATAACTTCAAGGGAAATATTTTATACTCCTCATGTCTAGGATTTTGACTCATGAGGCGATAGGATAACTAAGTAACTTCAACTAAAATTACTTAAAATGTTTTTTTTTCGTACTTAATCAGTTAAAATTTCTTTAGCTGAATTTTTATTACATTCAAGGTAAGCACAAATTACTTAAAGGCCATTCTTTTTTAGGCTACACAAAGGCAATTTTACTCAAGCGCCAAACTTAATATTTAATATTCAGGAAATATTTCTTGAGCGACATGAGTGAAAAATTGGCCAAAAAACGCGTCGCTTCAGTAATTAGGAAAAAAAAGCAGCACCTTTTTTTAGGTTACTTAAACGCCACAAAAATGCTCTGATTGCAATGGTTCCTAGGCAGATCGACGCAGAAAAAATCGCTGATTCCGAATATGTATATAACTCAATTATGCCCACTTTGTATGACAGAAGTAATTTTGCCTTTCCAGTGACGATATTTACTAAGGCTTCTAAGTGCATGCTACTGAAGAGATTCCGCTTATAATTGCATTATTGAATATGTCGTTACAAGCCTTAGAAGTACTGTTACTTGCGTTTATTGGTTCAATTTAATATCTATGCCATTTCTATTTATATGTTTTTAGCGTTCCGTTCGTATAATATTGATACTTTACGGCTTTGTCTTATTGTCAATCTGTAAAAACGGTGTATTTTGAATTACTAAAGGATTAGATTTAAAAATTAAAATAGTTTAGTGTAACAGTTATCTGTCTCTAAATACTCGATGTTCATCAAAATAGGTCTAGTAGTTTTTTTCATAGTTTTCAACAGAAATATCCAGATCATATTATTATCATATCCATATATCATAGAGCAATACAAGTTACTAATATTATGAGTGGTCTGTTACCTGATGTCCGGCTTAACCCGCAGTGGTATTCCATAAGAACGAAAACCGAGCGACCGCGAAAATGAAGCATAATCTGGCTGTCAGATTGAAAATCGGAGCAAAGTCTGGCTGTCAGATTGAAAATCGGTATTCCGTAAGAGCGAAAACCGAGCCTTTTTGACGTTTAGCAATCGTGTGTGCCGTCACCGAGCAATCACAACTGTCAGTTTGTGATCGCTGTTTCTTAGAGAAGCGGGCCGGTGTGTCCTACATGCGCGACGAAAGCGACGCAACGCGATGCTGCAAACGCGACGAACGCGATCGAAACAAGGGCTGCCCGGCTTGCATCCTATGTGATCGTCTGCAGCGAGATGCGGTTTAGCATCGCGTCGCATTGCGCCGCGTCGTATCGCGTCGCGTTCGTCGCTCACGTAGGACACCGCCTTATAGTCTAATCTAGTGCTCCTGACTGACAAGACCCTTCCTAACCTCGTAAAGCATGTGAAGCCGTTGGTCCTACACCTGATGTCACTCCGGCCGTGTTGGATTGCCGTCCCATCGGACTATGAGAATGAAGAAATGGAGGTTGCACCTGTGTTTACACGCTTGTGCACTATAATACGTCCTGCACAGTCATCATCATCATCATCTCAGCCAAAAGACATCCAATGCTAGACAAAGGCCTTCCCCAAGAATTTCCACATCTCTTTGTCTATCAGTTGCCCGCAACCTTTACCAGGTCGCCACTCTAAAACCTTTCTGTCCCAACGGCCATCAGTTCTGCTGTTGCTCTTCAGCTGTGTGCCCGGCCCATTGCCACTCAATGGAGGTAATGCGCAGTAGACTCGTAGTAACTCAGTATAGACGACTATTATCATTATATAGATATTTGTTTTCCAGTTGTCTGGTTGCCATATACAGGCTCTGCATAGTTTGGGATCAGATGATCGAATGTAAGTTATCCCAATCAATAAGTAAAAACTTTGTTTCTACACGTAGGCAATTAATAAACGACACTTGATTGCAATTGCCACAAACTAACCAATTAATTTTAAGCAAACTGTTATTATGGATTCGCATAACGATAATGCGGGAACAATTAATTTACAAATTAGCATTATTATTGCATAGTGCTAACGGTACTATTCAGTCATGTCTGTCGTTGTAGGGTTAATGCCCCTATAACTAGTCTATGCTTTAAGATTTAGGGCACTATAAAAGTAAACAAACCCGACTGGAGAAAGACCTTACAAAAGACCACAGCCAAATGACTACACACAGGCGGTGCAATTCTGTTTCTATTCGTGAATTTTCAGAGCGTTTTAACGAAACATTTTCCTATCCCAGGAAAATCCTTACTAATATTATAAATGTGAAAGTTTGTGAGTATGGATGGATGGATGTTTGTAACTCTTTCACGTAAAAACTACTGAACGGATCTGGATGAAATTAGGCACAGATATAGATTATGGTCTGGAATAACACATAGGCTTTTTACAGCGATAACCGACATCCACGCGGGCGGAGCCGCGGGCAACAGCTAGTTCAATCATAAAACCCTGGTGTTTATTTTTGGGTAGGCAATACGCAAGTGATACTTCTGCTTTATATCTGCTTATATATTTTAAGTATGAATGCGAGAAATAATACAGAACTTAATGATACAGAGAGAGATAGTAATAGATTAAATAAAGCTACTTTGCTACTGTTGACGGCAGCAGTTTCCGTGTGCTAGTGCGATATCTTCGTTATTCTTACTACAATAAATCATTGATGGTAACTGAACAACTAGTTTGGGGTGTGGTGAATAATAATAATATAATAATAAATCATTTATTTTTAGATAATACAATCCATAGATACATACCTTACAGACTAACATACATAATTATGACTTTTGTTAGTTTATATAACTTAAAACTATGTTAGTAACACTTCACTAGCACTTCATTGTCTCAGTGCGTTCAGGTGGCACGTGTCCGCGGAAGCGACGGTACACCACACCTTTCGGCCAGAAGTCGTCTTTCATAAAGATGTGCAGAAAACACGTCGGTACTCGCACCACGTATGCCTTAAAGTTGACGTTGCGGTGCGACTCGAGTAACTGCACTCTAGCCGTGTATTTAGAGAAAAGATGGGCCTCTTTAAAATATTATTATTTCCATTTTCCCACTCGGCTACCACTGCTACTCATGAGGCTAACTCATGAGTAGCAGTGGTAGCCGAGTGGGAAAGTAACGCAAAGCTCGCAAGAGGTGCGAGTTCGATCCTGGGTGGCAGTACTAATGTGAATTTCACTTTGTGAAGTTTATATGTACTAATCAAATGATTCGCTATCTGCTAACGGTGAAGCAAAACATCGTGAGGAAACCCACATGTCTTAGAAGAAATTCAAAAGACATGTCTGATACACCAACCCGCATTAGGCCAGCGTGTGTGAATTAAGTCCTAATCCACACACCTCATGATAGAGGAGAGGAGACCCGTGCCCAGCAGTGGGACGTAAATGGGTTGCTATTATTAGCCTCATGAGTTATACTGCCTATATAAGTTTACAATCTACATAATAATATTATATAAAACTAGATGTTACTCGCAGATCAAATGGACGTCGATTGTCGCAATAACATATCCTTCCACAGGATACATTTATCTCCTTGCCAAATTTTATTAATATCCGTTCAGCAGTTTAGTCGTATAATAGAAACAGACAGATAGATTTACTTTCGCATTTATTATATGTATTAGTTGGTATATACAATAACAGTTCCTAACCATGTAAATGGTACACTTTTAAATATATGAAATACTAAACTAAATAGTTCTCTCGTCTATTTACATTAAATTTGAATTTCCAATAACCAATATGGCTTGTGGTTATCTGCATGTGGTTCAATTGTTTACAGACCACTTTATTATGTGTTACACTAAACAATATAGAATTGCAACATATTTGTTAGTAAATATATGGTTTAAATTATTATTTAACTATACCATCACAAGGCATTATAAAATTAGTATTATTAAAAAAAACAAGGCACTCATACCTATAGTCTATTTCAAATAGCATGGGTACTGTGACATTTGACATTTGGAGATAAAAAGCGATGCAAATGATAGAAGAGTAAAATAAAACGTATCGATTGAATACTATAGGCTCTTGATCATTCAATTAGCCGATTAGTAGAGACTGATTCAATCATTTTAATTCATCTTTATCTTGAAACTAGGGGTCACCCGCGACTTCGTCTGCGTGGTAATTTGGAATATTTGCCCCGATTTTGCAACATATCTCACTACTACTCCGCTCCTATTGATCATAGCGTGATGTTATATAGCCTTCCTGGTTAAATGCACTATTGAACAAAAATATTTCATAAATTAGGCCTAACCGACAGCCCACTTTGCAGGGGGCTGCATGTAGACCGAAGAGACACCCGCTCACGTTCTTTTGGAATGTAGGAGCGTAGAAGACCATAGGGAACGAACTCTTAGGATATCGGGCACTCTACTCTACCTGCGGTGACTTTGGACGTCTGCTGGCCTTCTGGAAGAACTTAGGGTAGATGGAATAGCCATAAGGAATTTCACACACACAAAAGCCCACTTGAGCGGCCAAGTGCGGAAAATATTTCGCTATTTATTAACCGACTTCAAAAAGTTATAATACCATTAACCCGGTGTCCTACGTGAGCGACGCTGAAAACAACGGCTGCCCTGCTTGCGTCCTATGTGGTCGTTGCGGTTTAGCTTCGCGACGCATTGCAACGGATCGCGTTTGTCACTCATGTAGGACACCGCTTGAGATGACAAACAAGCACACGCCGCGAAAGATAACTATCTATTGATTATTTTTATTCATTTTTTAAACTACTTTGATGGCGAACAAGCATGTGGTTCCATCTAATGTTAAGCGTAGCCTATGTACGCTTGCCACACCAGAGGTATCACTTGCGTGTTGCCAACCCATTTTTAGTTTAGGAAAACGTTTCCTTCAAAACGCAACCCTAAATCTGCTTTGTCAATAAAAAAGACGAACTCAGCCTGAATTCCTCCCACGTTGTTTTCTCTATATCATAAGGCTCACAACTGCGCAACTAACCAAAGGCAACATTGAACAAAAAACTGCTTAGTTATATTCACAAGTTTCGTAATAAATGGTATTAGAATGACTTGAGTAATAAACTACATTCAAAATATCATTAAATCAACGATCATGTCCTCATGTCAAATAACTTTCATGCTTTCTCCGTACATCTTTGTCTAGTCAATGTTGTTTGATTTGAAGTATAATACAAATAGTGATATGCATGAGTCAGCAAGTCTTTGATTATATAAAATGAATGAGCATATTACCACAGTGTAAAGAACTCTTAACAATACTACGGTGTATTGTGAAGCTAATTTTATTTTATAGGATTACGTTATATTTATTACATGCTATGCTTAGTGTTTCCCTGCGAGACCGAATCAGAAACTAGGAGATCCGTTGGAGAACCGAAGTTACCGACATAGCTCGAAGAATTGCCTTAATAAAGTGGCATATAGCTCGCAGAACCGATGGCCGTTGGGGCAGAAAGGTTCTAGAGTGGCGACCACGAACTGGCAAACGCAGCGTGGGCAGGCCTCTAACCGACGACCTGGTAAATGTCGCGGGCAACCGATGGACAAGGTCAGCTGAGGATCGAATGATGTAAAAAATCTTGGAGGAGTCCTATGGGCCAAGATGGTGGTGGTTGTTTATTACTTAAACAGTTGTAGGTACCAGCTAAACCTTGTTAGTTCTTCTCATGGCTCCACGTCAGCGAACTAGCCGTAGGTACCTATTTAATTTTATTGTTCCTCTGTAATGTCCTGTGTATGTTCGAATAAACGTTTTTCTATCTTTCTTTCTATTATTTTGACTTTTCAATTGATGTATGTGTATAAATATCCTTACTAATATTATAAATGTGAAAGTTTGTGAGTATGGATGGATGGATGTTTGTTACTCTTTTACGTAAAAACTACTGAACGGATCTGGATGACATTTGGCACAGCGATAGATTATGGTCTGGCATAACACATAGGCTACTTTGTACCGTGATAACCAACATCCACGCGGGCGGATCCACGGGCAGCAGCTAGAATTGTATAATAATAACAACAACCCATATTTGTCCCACTGCTGGGCACGGGTCTCCTCTATCAAGAGAGAGAGAGAGAGAGAGAGACGGTTTAGGCCTTAAAATACACGCGTTGGAAAAATGCGGGTTGGTAATTCAGACATGTGTTTTGAATTTCTTCTAAGACACATCTCACGATGTTTTCCTTCACCTTTAGCAGATGGCGAATCTTTTGATTAGTAGATACATATACACTGCAAAAAGTGAAATTCACAGTGGTACTGCCACCCGGGATCGAACTCGCATCTCTTGCGTGCAAGTCGGTTAATTTCCCTCTCGACCACCACCGCTTTTATGCTATTGTATTGTATAAATATATATCATCATAACCATCATTATCTGAGCCGAAAGACGTCCACTGCGCGACATTGGTCTTTCCCAAGGATTTCCACAGCATTCTTGTCTTGGTCTTGAGCTGACCTCGTCCGTCAGTAGCCTGCAACCTTTACTAGGTTATCAGTCCACCTTTTTGAAGGTCAACAAGTTGGAACATTATTCGTTTAAAAATAAAAAAACAATATCATAAAAATAATCACGGAAACAACGTAAGTACCAACACCCAGATTCGAAACGACTATCCGTAACCGATACAAATTCATGCAAAATACGCGCTTAGTAAATACTCGTAGTTGTCCTGTGTGAGGTAATAAGAGGTAGGATAACATACAAGCGAGAAAGCCTGACTGGGGAAGGACCTCTACTTTACAGAAGACCAAAGCCAAATAAGTACAGACAGAGGTGTAGTTGTGTTCTTGAGTGTGAGTTCCGGTCTCCAGCGCTCATTTAGGCAAGCATTTTCCTATCCCAGGGACACTCCATCAAAAAACCCTAGAGTTAAAACTTTTGAGTCATCAACACGCAAGTGATACATCTGGTATTGAATGCATCCATAGGCTACGGTAACTGCTTACCATTACTTCTACTCCAACAAATATTTTATTTTGTCCCGTGTAAAGATCAAGCCTCAGCGTGGTCTCAATATATGACTTGACCACCTTAACAACACATAACAATTATACATTTAATAATTATATTTAATCGTATATTTGTTAATAAAGCAACATATTTGGTTAGCCCCTTATTCGCGAAAGTTGCAATGTCGAAACAAGTGAAAGAACTAGCCTTGGTAAGGAATAAAATTAAGTAATTGTACCTTTACTGAGTTCAGTAAAAAAATATACTTTAGTCTGGATAGTGAACGCGATGGTGTTAACTACAAGCGTCCTGTGCGTGAATATATTCGTGAGTGTAAGTTAAATATACTCACAATGTTACGTATACTTACTACCAGTTTACTTGGAAATATGAAGAATTTAATTGAAGTGAAACATAGATGGTAGACCTCTGCAAAGGCCGTTAAGGTTAGTATTAATAATATATTTTATTGTGCACTAAATAGAGTGCAAATTTGTATACACATGGAAGAGGTCAAGAGCCCTATGCAAAAGTAAAACAATCTGTGTTGATGTCATAGTGAAAAAAAAAATTATTTATGACATTTAATTTTCAATAAGGACATCAAAAAGTTTCCAAATAGAATATTCCTTAGACGTTTAAGAATTTGGCTACTTGATAAAGCCAGATTTTATTCTGTCAACGACTTTATTAATGTTGATAATAATTAATAACATCCAGAAACATTTTAATTAATAAATGCATGGTTAAATAATATTTAGCATAATTATAAAATATGTGCATGTTAAATTTATGATGAAAATTATGTATTTATTTTAAGACCTACCTAACTAATTATATATTAAATTCTACCACGGTATTAAGCATGTGTACGGCCGAAGTGTATTATATTCTACGGTGCTCTACCTCTCTTAAATAAATTTATATGCCTTACAAACATCTGAAACATGACAAGCGTGTTTTGATTAATTTCATTGAATGAAATTCTTATCGTTTGGTTAGTGGCCAACCTGATGACAGAGTTATTTAGATCGCCCAAACTAAGGCCTCCGTCGTGGTTTAAGGACTGTTAACAGACGGGTGCTACCGTGAGATGCTCAGATATATTAGATTCAAATGATACGTACACCCACACACACATCAAATAATCATACTTATCACAAAAAGATTTGCTTTGGGAGGGAATAGAACAGACGACCCCCAGAGCTTTGATTTAGCAGTCAAGGTCACTAGAACAACACTCAAAAGGTCACTAACCACTAGACAGGAAAGAACAATTTTAAATTTATAAATAAACTGTGCCAATATTACATAACAATATGATCGGAACAACAAAAAAATAACTATATAACATCGATTGCTCTCGTTATACCGAGTCATATCGATTTTATCTCGATTGCAAATTGCGTTTTACATACATCATTGCGTGTCTACTTCGTTGTTCCGTTTCAAACGATTAGTTACAATTATCGAGTAATTGCAACCCGACGGGAAAAGTCGAGAATAAAACAATGCGATGTTTTTTTTTGTAAGTGAGAACGATAGTGTGATACTACCGTTGGTTTCTTGTCTCATGGATGAAATTAAATTGATAATTTATCTTTAATGAATAGATGACACAGTTCTCAGTCGTTTTAGTTCTGTTCTTATAATATCTACATCAGCTTAATTAATTAATATGTGAGCTTTCATAAAAAATATAGTGTATATTTTTTTTAACATTAGTGTATGGAGAAGTGAAGCTTATTAATTACCTACAGATGAAGAAGAGAATGACTCGAGCATTATCCACAATCGCTATAGGGCGTCAAAGTATGGATTATACTTTGACTTTTGTATAGCGATTGTGGATTGTGATTTATTTGCGATCTTAACTTAAATTTCAAACAAAGACAACTTAAAAGTTGACACACCCAAATATCAAATTTATATTTGAAAAGAATATTGAATTGTCATTGCAATAATTAATAATGTAACTATTATGCCATCAATTATTTCAAGAAATGCAAAAAAATATTTTTTCCGATCACAAAATTAAAGGCAGTTTAAAAATTGCCACTACTTAAATATAAATAAAGCATGGTTTATTTCGTTACCTATAATAATATAGTAGCATTTATAGCAGAAATATTAACCAATAAACTAAATACCCACCTGGGTACAAAATATTCTCCATTAATTATCATCAGCCTATCGCAGTCCACTGCTGGACATAGGCCTTTCCAAGTGCACGCCACTACACTCCAGTCAGGTACACTCTCTGTTCGGTACACGATCAGCGGGTCAAGCAATCAAGGGCGTGGTAACCCTATAGATGGGTGACCGTATAGTGGTATTTTATCTGAGCGTCTCCGTGCTTCGGAGGGCACGTTAAAAGTCGGTCCCGAATGTTATCAGTCGTTAGATCACGACAGAGGTCTAAATATGGGCGATCTAAATAACTCTGTCACCAGGTTGGCCACTAACCAAACGATAAGAAGAAGAACCATCATAGAAATTAATGAAACTCCTACCTATTTCATATTATAGTAACCGTAAATCAATAGTAGTAACCGTCTCACTAACGCGTAAGTGCGCCTTGCTAATTATGGCGCGAAATCAACCGTGTAATGCTAATAATGACTAAATGGCTAGTTTCATCTCAGTTTCTTTAAGTTATGAAATAATTTATATTGCTAAAGTAACGTAACATCGCACAGGACATTTTTTTATATTTTAATTATGTGTCTATTTTTTGTCTTCTATCTGTTGTCTTGTGTATCTCTTTCTTTTTTTCTAAAAGATATTTTCATAAAAAAATACTCTTAAGTTAGTTTATAAATATTAGTTTAGATAAGTACAGGCCTATCTAAACTAATATTGTAAAGGAGAAGTTTTTTTTTTGTTACGATTTAACTTAAACTACTCGACTGATATAAAAATTCTTTCACCATTAGAAAGCTACATTATCTGCGAGTAACAAAGGCTATATTTTATTTTAAACAATCAAGGGATCACTATGCCGGGACGAGCTGCTATCGTACATAATTTATATACGTTTGGCAAGCCCTTTATGCCATAAGCAGCAGCATCTCCTTGCTAAAGTTCTTAAGGCCCCTCTCTCAAAAAATGATGAAAAAGAGGTGTAAATGAAACCATTTTTTGTTGGCATTTATAGACAAATTATTGTCATAAAAATACAGTATTAATCTAGAAAAATGGTTTTGTCATAAATTATATAGTAATTCTAAATAGTTTGTAAAAAAAATCATCGAATTAGCACCAAATTATTGAGATGTAACCTTTATGACTTCAATTTTTATCAAATAATACGAAAAAAATAACAATATTTAAGGAAACCTACATTTATAATTTGGTAATGTTATATTTAGAATAAGTTTAAATTTTAGTTCAATAAAAGCTAAAAAGACGTCCATTCAAAGAGTATATCTGTTTGTATCCCCGCGCTCGCTTAGAGAATTAGGCCGTGTTTGCTTCGCACAAATGCTCAAGTTCGTTGGCGATATCACAAGCCTTAAGATTCATTTATTTGTTTACTCTTTAAAAAAGTAAGTAACATACAAACTTTCAAACATACAAACACGCATTTATAATATTAGTATAGATTCCTAAACAGAATCATAAGAAAGAATTGCCTTTTATAAATTCCAGTTAACATAATAATTAATACAGAAACGTCAATTTTCCCATCATTTTGTTTACTAGGTAACGGTAATATTATGATGAACAACAATACTAGTAAGAAGTAGACATTCAATAATATTATTTGTATCACGCGAAAGAATGTACAAACAATTATAATAGAAAAGATAATTTAAATTCTAACATGCTATAGAAAAGCTACAAATAAGTAAACATAGAAACATTTTCCTATCCCAGGGACCAAATTAAGACCAAAAATTGTAACGACACTTTTATATTATTTTAATGGCGAATTCTCTAAACGGCCAATAGTAATATGTCAAATTTGTGTAAGGAGGTTTTTGATCTAAGAGTAAAGTAAGTAAAGAATACATTAAAAGTCAAATAGTAGCTTAAAATTTAATTAATTATGGTTGAATTTCTACCACGGGCGATCATTAGTTTAAGGTATATTAAGGAATTATTTCAAGTATTCATTTTTATTATGTATTTTTATTAATCATTGAGAATACCTAAAATAAAATTGTGTAGATAATTCTGTAAAGTAGTTTTTAATTTTTATTGATAAAAAATCATGATAAAAAATGTATACGCGAAGAATTATTTTCTTTATAGCTAGAATAGAAAAGAAGTTCTTCGTTCCTATCTGGTGTCCCACGACACCACTCGGTTTTTTTTTATATCCTTGGGTGGCAAACAAGCATACGGCCCGCCTGATGTTAAGTAGTTATCTTATCTTGTGTCGGGGCTGTCCTTGCGGCCAGCGCACTTCGACCCTTGGGATCTTTTGTGCATGCCCCTACCTTACCTCTCACCCTACGTCTTGGTCCCTGAATACCTCCTGCATGAGCTTCAGTACGTCCTTGACGGGGGCGCGCCTGTAGTCCTCTGGTTCAGGGTACGCCAGTCCCAGAAGGCTCATTCTTCTTGAGGCCAGCGCATGGCACGTGCATAGCAGGTGCCGCATTGACTCCTCTTCTTCGCCACAGGTCCTGCATGTCGGGTTGTTTGACAGGCCCATTTTGTGGAGAAGCTTGTTAGTAGGGTAGTGACCCGTGAAGGCACCGGTCACTGCCCTCATTTGTGTTCTGCTGTACTTCCATAATTTGTTCGTCCAGCCTTTTTCCATTTTCCTTAGGAATTCTTTTGCATGGCTTTGGCCTTCGGTGTTTTGCCAGTACTCGCCGTGCTTTTTGGTGGTCATTTCTGTTATAGATTGCTTGACCACCGTTTGTGCCAGGTTTATGAACGGCTCTGGGCCGCACATAGGCGATTCCGATCCACTTCGTGCTAGGGTATCGGCTTTTTCGTTGCCTTCGACGCCTTCGTGGCCGGGTACCCAGACTAGTTTTACACTGTTGTGTCTCCCTAGTCTGTTTAGTGTTTTGGCGCAGTCTAGTACTATTGCAGACTGCACCTTGTAGGACGTCAGTGCTCTTAGTGCAGCCTGACTGTCACTCGCTATGTAGATGGAGTGGTTCTTTGTTTCTCTATCTAACAGTTCTTGGGCACAGGCTGCTATCGCGTATGTCTCCGCTTGGAAGACTGTTGCTAGCTTGCCCATGCTCACGCTAAGGCTGCAGGTCTTATTGTATATTCCTGCGCCCGTTCCTGATTCCATTTTGGATCCGTCTGTGTACCATGTCTGGCTGTTATCCTTTTGGGGTATTAAGCCAGCTTTCCATTCCTCTCTGCTTGGTATATGCATTGAGTATTGTCTTGTGAGACCATAACTCGCCTGTATTCTGTCGCATCCCATCTCCATGATGCCATCCAGGTGTTGTATGGTTTCCGTTCTCATGTGTATTGACCTTTGCATGGAAGTTTTCCAATGACCGTTTATGATTAGTCTATGGATTGCTTTCCTTGCCTCCATTTCTACCACTATGTGGATCGGTGTAAGACCGAGTAGAACTTCCATCGCCGCTGTTGGCGTGGTCCTAAACGCTCCTGTCATAGCCATGCAGGCAGTTCTCTGAATCTTGTTCAGTGTTTGTCTGCACGTTGCTAGCTTTGTTCTTGGCCACCATGCGATGCATCCATATGTAATGATGGGTCTCACCATCATGGTGTATATCCAATGAACCACTTTGGGTTTTAGTCCCCATGTCTTCCCGTATGCCGAGCGACACATACCAAAGACTCTCAAAGCTTTGTTTGTCATCCCGTCTACGTGTTGTTTCCACGTCAGCTTGCTATCCAGTGTTATTCCCAGATATTTCACTTCCGTGGCTAGCTCCAACTGGGTATCGTACATAGAAAGTGTCCCCATGCCAGATAGGTCCCTTTTCTTCGTGAACGGTATTACAGTTGACTTGTTTGGATTAATGGAGAGGTTGTTGGTTTGACACCATCTCTCCACTGTCCTTAGGGCTTCCTGCATGAGTCTTGCCACTGTGCCTGGGAACTTCCCGTTTATCAGTATCACAAGATCGTCCGCGTACCCGACAGTATGTCTCGGTCCTTTGTTTAGTTCTATTAGAAGCTCGTCTATCACCAAGCACCAGAGAGTCGGCGACAGGACTCCTCCTTGTGGACATCCTCTCGTTACCTGTGCATGCTTGGTTTCTCCTAGCAGTGTCGATTGTACAACTCTGCCTTGTAGCATATTGTCCATCCACCTACAGATGGTTGGCTGTATGCCGTGTTCTATTGCCGCGTTGCGTATCGTGGTGAATGTGGTGCGATCGAAGGCCCCCTCCACATCCAGAAACGCTGCTAAGCAGATTTCTCTGTTTTCTAGCGCTAGTTCAGCTCGGGTCACCACCCGGTGTAGTGCCGTCTCTGTCGACATTCCGGGTTGGTACGCACATTGCTGATGGTGCAGGGGTGCCTTTTTCAGTGCTCCCCCCCTGATGTTCTTGTCCACTAGTTTCTCTAGTGTTTTCAATAAGAACGAGGTCAGACTTATAGGTCTGTATGCCTTGGCATCTTCATAATCAGCCTTACCGGGTTTCGGTAGAAAGATTGCTTTTGCCTGTCTCCAGGCTTGCGGGGTGTACCCGAAGGCCAGGCAGGCTTTAAATAGTCTGCACAGGTGTGGGCTTAGTATGGTCACTGCCTTTTGTAGTAGGACTGGGTAGATCCCATCCGGGCCTGGTGCTTTGTAGGGTTTATGGGGTTTATGTTAAGTAGTTACCGTAGCCTATGGACGCTTGCAACACCAGAGGTATCACTAGCGCGTTGCCCATCCATTTTTTTACACCAGGGCTTTAAATTGGAGTAACCCTGGGATAGGAATACGTTTCTTTCAAAACGCATCCCTAAATGAGCGCTGGAGACTCTCGACATCAGGCAGTTCGAATACTTGTTTAAAAAAACGCGCTTATTTGTCACTTATCGTACAGTTCAGTAGGTACATTAAAATTCTTCTTCTTCTTCTTATCGTGTGGTTAGTGGCTAACCTGGTGACAGAGTTATTTAGACCGCTCATATTTAGGCCTCTGTCGTGATCTAACGACCGATAACAGTCAGGACCGACTTTTAACGTGCCCTCCAAAGCACGGAGACGCTCGGATGAAATACCACTATGCGGTCACCCATCTATAGGGTTACCGCGCCCTTGGTAGCTTAACCCGCGGATTGTTTACCGAACAGCGGGTGCATCTAGCTATGAGCGTGTTTAAAGAAACAATAAAATACTTATCACAAAATGTCCTATTGTCTATTACCTACAAAAACAACAAAAATAATAGCAGATGAGACAAAACCTTCTTTGATGACTATTATCAAACAATTTGTTTTATATAATGACCTACGTGTATACGTTAACAATGACGTAGAATGTAATTTTGTGCGTAACAATAGGATGGTTCACACCTTATAATAGTGAGAACTGGGCATTATCTAAACATCACTGGACAAGTAACTAGAAAAAGTTTTTTTTTACTATAAGGGCCTGTTTCACGATATCAAAGTTTGAATGTTTATTTAATAGTATGTATAACTATTCAATAAACATTTACTTTACCTAGCAGATAAAACTTCTGGATAACATTTTTTTACGTTTCACATATGAAGTTGCCGTTATCTGGCAGGTATCAATTTGTAAAACTAGCAACCTAGCCTTTTGCGATTTTACGAAACGAAAAAAAATTTAAAAACATCTTTTGTTATAAACACACATAGAAATGTATAAAAAAGTCTACACATCATTATTTCTTCAATAAAATCGTCTTTGTAAAATGAAACTAGCCATTTAAGTTTTTTCCTCTTTAAGGGTTTCTTTCTTCTTCACAACATCCAAATAAAGTCCCTTATGACCGTCATTGGCATTGCAAATAATGACAACCTAGAGTTGCAGTTTACAGAATTTGTTGTGCATTTGTTTAGTTTTTCTTGTGCCCGCGGCTTTGCTTTCATGAATGTCGTTTTTCATATGTGCTATTCTGATGTATAAGTTAATATTGTAAAGTTTCATCAAAACCTATGTAGTATGTAGTCTTTGCGTAAAGAAGAAACTAAGATCCTTCCATCCAAAATGCACGTTTCTGATATTAGTAGGATTGATAAAATTATATTTGCAGATTTATAAAAACAATATCTTTCATCGCGTTATTTACTTCGACTTATTTGACTTGTCTACAGCAAAATTCACTTAAATACTTTTATTAATATTGACGTTCATAATTGTTACGATGTGACCTAAATGAATAAATGACAACGAGCGAAAATTTGACAAATCACTCAAATCAAATTTAAAAATCTTCTATAGAATTTTTCCAATAAAATATACTTAATTTTGAAGTAAATTATATTTAAAGTAATTTTTAGTAAATTATATCATGGGATTGGTAGAGGTTACTACACCCCAACAACAACAACCAACTTATTGCCAAATACAGAGTGATACTACAATACTTTGTGCTGCTAATTAAAATGTTATAGCAGAAAAACCTGGAATTGAATCTAGTGAATACTTTGGGTGGCCACAAATATCACAGCAACTTAATGCAATAAGATTACAAGACAGACTCATTTAAAATCAGATGAAGGTAATATCGTAAATAAAATAAAACTGTTAATTGTTAAAACTAAGACCTTTTACACACAACCGCTTTTTGCTTCGATCCAAACAAGATGCAGTCGCGATGTAAATGCGATACAATCGCAAGCTGTCAATTAACATACTACGTTTTCTTGCATCGATGTAAACGTTATGCAAAAGGAATAAAGTAACTAGCTATCCATCTTTATTGTGTTATCTATCCATTTTTATACACTACCAATTTTGTCTCGCGTCTTAGCGAGATAGTGATTGAAACTAATTGTCAATCTTTACATACTATGTATCTATTTTATGCGTCGTCAAACGCGATGCAAATGCTCTACAATAGCTAGCAAATCCACTTTACATATTACGGTTTTTTGCATCGATACAATTGCGTTGCAAACGCCTTATAATTGTTTATGAATCGATGCAGTAGTGCGTTCGGGATTTACACATTTGCGTCGATGCAGAAAATGGAAGTGTGTAACCTCTCTTATCGATTTAAAATTTTATAGCACCATCGATTTTTATCCACGAATTGCAATTACATGTGAAATCTTAAAAACATGTATGTGTAACCATAAAACATTAAAAAATATGTGAAATATACGTACATGTTAATTTCTCTTTTATTGTTAACGACTTGGAAGAAATATTGAAAGCGGTTAAACTTTTAATGTAATTTTTGTTTGTCGTAACTACACGGAAATTAGAATTTCATATATGTTGATATGAATTTCGCTGTCATATGTGTAGTTTAGATTAGATTGCACGAATAAACAGACATAGATAAATAGATTATTATGTTTGGTCACTAAATCAACAATCATTATAATACACATTGCTGACCAATCTGATCATTAGCCTAGATAGATATAATAAAGTGCATAAGTGTGTACTCATAACCAGATGCACTATTTATTCCCTTACTCTCATTGTCCAATGGCACGACAATACGATACGCCATAGAAATATTATACTGAAGACCAAGGGCTTAATGTGCTTTCCGACTTAAGGTTTAAAAAAGCGGTCACCCATATATGAACTGTCCTCGACCGGCTGGTCGAGGACAGTTCATATAGATTTACTAGGCTTAGTAAATCTATCGATCTGCACAGCAAATTATTGGGCTTAATTATCAGCTTTTTGAAAGTAACGTTCTCCTATCCCAGAGAGATCTTAAAGCCCTGATGTGAAAATGGGTCAGCAAGTTATACCTCTGGTATTGCAAACGTCTATAGGCTTCGGTAACTGCTTCATATCAGGTGAGCCGTGTGCTTGTTTGCCACCTAAGTAGCATAAAAAACAATAATATGTTGGTTCCAGGTTCGATTTCCCGCGTAGCAAACCTCTGCGTGATAATTATAATTTAGTTTTATATCTTCTTTTTAAGAAAAAGTTTTTATATATACTCATAAATTACTTTTTACGCAGTTAATTACACAAATATAATCTGAATTCATTTAGGTTACAATGTAACATTAATGTATATCATAAAATAAATTTATCTACTTTCAGATCCGCCGACTGAACATACACGATTGAACCATGAGAGACGAACTGGCAAGAATTCATACGAATAAGTACTCGATTAACAGTTGTACTACTTACATAATATGGAGATCATGTAAACATAGACAATTTGGAACACATGGTAAGTGTAACGTTTAGTCTACCTACCTATACATTTATGCAAGACTGTATTATACAACGATACAAAAGAAATGTGGGACCGAATTACGCAAATATTCGGAAGTCGTTCAGAAACTCAACGACTTGTTCCTTGTATCACGTGTGAAGTTAAAGATTTCTTTGCTTATTTACAAGCATCAATTGTGATGTTCATTTGGTCAAGTCAAATGGTACTTGCACTTTCGAATCGACGCGAATGACTAAGTAATTCTGTAAACTTTCTCCCGAAGTTGTACATGTTACCAATAATGCTATAGATTCACAGTACTGGAGCTTCTTCGGATTTTTTTTCTTCATTTTTAATTTCATTTGTTGTGACGTCACAGCGATTGTACTGCTTCACTGCGAGCCGTCATTTGCGTTCTAACATGAGACCAAAGCGGCCGCATTTGCCGTTCACCACTATACCATAACTAAAGTGTGCGTTGACTAAGTTACGCGAAAGAATCCATCGTATTCACGTATACGTTGTAACGTTAACGCGCAAGTTTATAGTTTTGTTATCGTTTTCACGGTCAGCTTCGTTGATAAGGGATTTGTTTTCACGTTTTTCTGTTGTGACTGATGTAGGATTGTGAGAGGAATTTGTGGCGTTTGGAGAAAATGGAGTGTCATTAGCGTAAAAGGTAAGTTAACGCTCTTTTTGTTTCTTATTAATGATTGTTTTTGTTTGTTAGAAAAAGTTTTTGTTTAGACAAGGGGCTATTTAACCGACTATTAGAGTTTGTAAGACCTATTTATTGTATGTTATATGAGCCTAACATTACAGTTTATGCGAATTTAGAACAGTGGGTTATGTTTATGTTGTAATACAAGAAGAACACCAATCAACAACAAAGTATGAACATAATAGCTACCCTGTGCCACTGCTAGGCGCAGATCTCCTGTCCTCTATAAGAATTTAGAATATTTAATGAGAAAGAAATGAAAGAATGTTTGTATTAAAAATGTAATTGGTGTAGACTAAAGAGTTTTTTATCTATCTATACAATGCGGACTGGTGGATATGATATTTTAAATAAAAAATAAAGAGATTCATAAAGAGAACACTTTGAAGTAAAAATCTAAATCCATGATTAGGTGATAAATGATAAGTAGCTCTATCTTTAGCCGTTAACGAATTTCTTTCTAGAGGGCAAACGCGTTCGCGCTCTTTCTTCTGTTTTCATTTTCCTATGAAATGGATAGTGTTCAACCTGGTGACAGGGTGGTTTCGATAGCCCTTAAAAGCCTTTGCCTGATTCTAACAATCGAGACCGACTCAAAATATACATTAGGTCAACTGAACGCCATTGGTCCAGTTCGACCGGGATCAGTTCACTAAAGAGCCTTTCATCGTGCCATCCGAAGCACGGATACACTCAGATAAAATACCAATATGCGCGCCACCGCCCTCTTGGTAGCTGAACCCATTGATCCTTTTTTGATCAGTGAGTACACCAGGCTATGAGCGCCTCTGTTGAGCAATGATTTTGAATCCTACAAAATTATTACTCAGATGAAAGAGGTTTTATAATTTTAATTTTGGACTACTTATTTAAAAAGCAGGTCTAAATTAATTTTATTCTTAAAAAATAAACTAAATATTTTTTTCTTAATCAGATTGAACGCCAATGGTTATTAATCTTACCAATGTTACATCTTGCTAAATAGTTTGTTTTTTTTAATTATCTAATAACTTACTATATTAAACTACTTTAATAATTAATTGAGATCATTATGATCTTAATTATGATTTGGAGCGAAGTATCCTTAGGAAGGTAGACGGACGAGTTTTAGTTATAAATTATAATGCTCCGTTGACATAAATAAGACTGTATTTTGTTTGATCTAATTCTAATTTTAAAATGAACAAATAAATTGAATGTTAAAACCTGTTAAATACAAATGACTTATATATATTTTATTATATTTAATTCCCCAGGCGTGAGAACATTCATTATAGTTTATAGTTTTATACAACTTATATTGCTGGGTATACTTTTTATGTATGTGCATAATGTTTATGAACCATTGTGATCACATATTTTATATCTCCTAATAACTAAATTAATAGATAGTAATTTCTAATAACAAGCCACACAATTTATGTTCTACTGCTGGGAAAAGGTCGTCGTTTACAGTACTATTTAATGCAATGACTACCCAGGCAGACAAGTAGCATAAATCGAATAGAATAGAAAGCATGACTACCGTTCCCATAATTACATACACTAATGTGTATGGGATTTGATATAAGTTTACGTCATTATATAGTAAACTTATGTGAAATCCCATACATTTGCTTTCTGTCGATCTATTCGATTCGACTACCGTTTATTCCACTTGTCTAGAGGGCAGTCCAGCTAAACACGCCAGCGTTTTCGAGGCACAACCCAAAATATGTGCACATGTATGTACTTAAAACATATTTCATTTATCTTTTTTTAAATTGTGAAGCGTGACAGTTATATTATTACAATGCTCACTCACGTTGTTCGCCATGCGGATCGCGCGTAAATCGCAAGAGTTTTTATTTGCACCGTTGTGACGTCATTACTACTAATCTGTGCAGCCAGCCAGTTAATTCGATTCATTTTTTTATTCATAATTTGAAAATGGAAGAGTGTAAAACATGTTGCAGTGTGCATGTAAAAGTAAATGCTTGGGCGTGCCCAATGAATTTATTTTTTCAAATTAAGAATAAGATTTAAGAAAATAATGGAATCAAGTTTTTTTTTGGTTTAGTCATAATATGAGGATTTTTAGAGTTTATGGTTTAACTAGTACCTACTTATGTGTCCAATAACTCTACTATTTCCCTTTAGAAAGAAATTGCGAGAAATTTAAATTTCTCGGGTCCATGTCGCTAACAAATTTTAGCTTACGTAGACCATAAAATATGATAGTATCAGCAGTTGAATTACATATTTCCCGAAGGGTCAGCAAGGTTGCAACCATGTTTCGGCAGCTAAGTGAGGTCCCATGCCATTTACTTTTACATAATTATCTGCAAAAGCCTCATATCACTACATCCAAAGACTTCTGTATTTAAATTCAAATTAAAAATGAAGTTCCATTATATCTCTGACAGTCTGTGCGTGTGTGAGCATGTGTGCCATGCGTGTGATATTAAATTGGTGTTAAACTGTTAATTTGTTTAGCACTAAATTTAATGATTTATCACAATATTACACGTTATCGTAACATAATGAGATGAATAAATAAAGATTCTAACACGTCTACATACATGTAAACAGATTACCATGATACATAATTATATGTCTCTTTTGCTTTCATTTAGTAGCTCAACTTTGTTTTAAGAATCAAAAATAATAGCCGGTATTCTTTTCTTTTTTTAAATCTGACGCAAATGACTCTCAATGACTATCATCGGTGGATCTTACAAATATGAATTTTAAACTGCGAATTAAAAACTTATTGCCTATAACAAAAGATGTATAGTATAGTCTTTCAGTCAGACTGAGTAAAAACGTTACTAGTGTCAATTTTGCTAAATATTACAATTTGTAGCACAGAAATCACTAGCGGCACGTCCCGGTTCCGCACGGGTGGACATTTATTTAGTTTTCGTAGGGATCCTGTATTTTTTCAAATAGAATATATACCTATGTTACCCGCTGGTAATGTAGCTTTGTAATGATGAAAGAATTTTTAAAATCGGTTCAGTAGTTTTATAAATTGTAAACAAACAAAAAATTTAATCTTTCCTTTTTATAATATTAGTTTAGATGAGATCAAATATTCGACAGAGAGACTTTCGCCATGTACGGTATATTGTCTCGATAGCAATACGCAGCTGACATTCCATACACCTTTGCCTACCCCTTCGAAGAAAGATGCGCTACATTATGTGATGCTAAAATGTTAACATTGACTTCATAAGCCCTTTTTACACGTTGTTGGCCAGACATACACCAATGTTGTACATAGTATGACCATTGTACAATAATAAACATAGCGTAAAATTACAGTAGCTCAATGTTCTAGTGATAGTCTTAAGTGTACTGTGGCTTATATTGGCCTATTTTGACTCGACGTGTAAACGTGGCTTAATATACAAATGCCTATGTACCTACTATACTTCCCGTAACATTGAATACACAGTCCCGTCTTAACATCTTTTGTCTCAATATAATAAACTAACAAATACGATGATTACTATTACAATAGAACTTAAGTCACGACCCACGCTTTGTTTGTATTTTTTGTTACGTTTATTGTACCTAAACTATATTCGCGAGGTAACAGGTTTATGTCAATGAACTTACAATGTCATTGCCAACCTTCTAAATTTATCCTACTAATATTATAAACGCGAAAATTTGTAAGAATGTATAGATATGATAAGAATGTATGTTTGTTACTTTTTCAAGCAAAAACTACTACACGGATCTGGATGATATTTGGCACAGAGATAGATTATATTCTGGAATAGCATATAGGTTTTAATCGCGATAGCGCAGTCGCGGGCAACAACTAGCAAACAAATAAAATCATAATATTTACATTGTATTAAATTTGGATTTCATCTCCGGCCATACTCTCCTTGGGTCGTATGGATGTTAGTCTATTTGACAGATTTGACATTTGACAGTTTAAAGAGTTTGTTTATTTGAAGGCGCTAATCTCTGAAACTGCCTGTCAGATTTGAATTATTCTTTACATTCGATAGCCCAAATATTGAGGAATGGTATAGGCTAATTAACATCAAGACGATCCCGCTTTAAATTGGAAACGCAGGATGAGATAACTAATTCATTAGTTTTATTATTTTTATTTGGTTAACTGGACCCGCTTTTTAATAAGGCATAACTCTATTGTATAGATTCAAATATATACACAGAAGTGCAGGAATTACATACATCATCAATTTTTTGTTCTACTATAAATACAAACAAGCAAACAGTCTGCCTGATAGTTACCAGTTACTGTAGTGTCAGTCCATAAACGCTTTCAAACCAGGATGCATTTTTAACTTACCTACTTCCCAAAAATATATCAGGAAACTAGAGATAGGGCGTTAAATATTTGCATATAAAAAAACACCAATATTTTTCGTACTAAAACTTGTGATATGGTGTCAATAACCGCAGTAATACTGAAACATTTCGTCAGTTATATCGACAGAAAAACAGATTTGAATTTTAATGAGTTTTTTTTAATAAATGCAACAGTTTGAATGTATAATGTTGGGGCAACAAGCTTTGTGTAACATTAGGTATGTACGTAATATTTTTTAAGCTTGTAAGTTTCTGTTTGTACAGAGGTATAATCACTAACGACTGTTTATTCATTCATTACCAACAACTACAGGGGGAAACCCTGTAGTTTCCGCTGTGCGCTGATATTTCAGTCTTTTTTTTCTTATTTTAAAAAGACAACTCCCGCACTATAGAACAAGCCTCAACAAGCTCTGTGTCGGGAATTTATAAACATACAATTAATGGAAACAAATTACACCCAGACTCAGAACAACTCTTTGTGGGTCTTTGTGTGTGTGGAAATCGAACCCACAACCTCGTGCACAGCAGGGACATACTGTACCCACTGGACCACCAAGGCAGTCAGATGTCAGAGATCAGTCAACAAGGCAGATGTCAGAGATCAGCTGTTGGTCTGTCAAGTTCTTCTATTATATATATTTTTAGAAATCAGAAGCGGAGGTGTTTAAAAACACGACAAAATACAATTGTTTAAATTACATTTATAAATAAAAAATTAACACCGCATGAACTAAAATAAACGCAAGCCGAGTTAAGGAAGGACCTCCACTTCACAAAAGACTACAGCTAGATAACTACACACAGCAGTTTAGTTATGTTACTGTGTGTGAATACAGATCTTTAGTGTTAATTTAGGAATGCGTTTTAAAAGAAACATTGCCCTATCCCAGGGATACTCCACCTTAAAACCCTGGTGTAAAAAAATGCGTCCATGGGCTACGGTAACTGCTTACCATCAGGCGGGCCGTATGCTTGTTTGCCACGCAAGAAGTTAAAAAAAAGAACTCCCAACTAGCATGACATAAACAATGGCCTGCTCAATAGACAACAGACTATAAAAATATCATTCTGCTGTTTTTAACAATACAGATATACATTCTACATTCCAATCTCTTACTAACTTGCAGTCTCCGTGTAACATGAGTATGCAAGTTAAGCCCCTTTTTGTTATTTTCACTTTATAGCAAAGTAAAATTAACAAGACAGAAGTGAAATCTTTTTCCATTACAAGTAGTGTTCTCATAAATTTCTAATATTTTAAAATATGTATGGTGGTGTTACTTTCTTTTATATTAATCAACGAGGTAGGCAAAGTAAGTGCTCCTATTGTAAATAGTACACAACAAAGTCTATACTATCGAGATATTGTTATATATGGTAACTGCCTTATGTTCACACACGCTGGCCTAATTACTTATTTTAATGATGTACCGTTTCAACTAAATGAATTATTACTATTACTTATCGCCAATTAATCTTATGTCGTTATATGTATATCGTCATTTATTTCATAAGATATTTACATGAATAGTTATTAAAATTAAAGTAACCTAACCTACTTACAAACAATCAGATATTATATTTAAAGGTATTAACCTATAAATAAAATATCTGATTGAGATCACAGTTCTGAGGAAAGGTGCCCAAAAGACTGGCCACATTCCCACGCTGGATTGCAAGGCTAATACGTTATATGTATATAGGTAAAGTAGATCTGCAAAGTTTTTTTTTTATATACTACTTGGGTGGCAAACAAGTACACGGTCTGCCTGATGTTAAGCAGTTGCTGTAAGCCTATGGACGCTTGTAAAACCAAAGGTATGAGTATCACTTGCGTGTTGCCGACCCATTTTTTTACATATGCCTGGGATAGAAAGACGCTACTTTTAAAACGCATCGATAAATGAGCGCTGGAGATCTGTTGTAAAGAAAGTAAACTTCATCAGACATACCTACAACCTTAATATAAGTAGATATATATGCAACAAATTAGAATGTCTGTTTGTCTAACATAACTGTAAGCATACTTTATCGGTAAATCACCTCAGCTTGGCGGTGACAACAGCGACATGTTGCGAAAGCTTATGCATTAAATGCAATGACAATATAGGTACATATACGAGCACTTATATGCTTATAATATTATGTAAAAAATGCCATATTTGTGTAGTGATCGTTAAATGTGACTGCTAATCAGTAGATCCCGGGTTCGATTCCTGGGTGCAGCTAAGAGATATTGAGTTTTCCTGTCAAAAAAAAACATTTTTTTTGTTTTTTTTTTAAAGACATCTCCTGCACTAGAGAACAAGCTCTGTATCGCGGGGGACTTTACAAACATACAATTATCGGTCACAAATTATACCCAGACTCAGAACAACACTTTGTGGGTCACACAAAGTTTTGTCCTACGTGGGAATCGAACCCACAACCTCGTGCACAGCAGGCGCATGCGACCACTGGGCCACCAAGGCAGTCAAAGCAAATTAATGCATTAAGCAGAAGTCGTTGGTACTCTGCTGTCCTAGGTGTAGTACCAACTGCTATAAAATTCGAACTAATAACGCGACTAGTTCGAGCGCTCCATTCGAATTCAATAGCTCCGTTCCTCTTTTTCGTTCGAAAAACTCTCGTTTAACACGACATGGTACGGCCCCTGATCTCTCTCGGGTTGTGTCGGATTGTCAGCCAATCGGACTATGAGAGTGAAGAAATAAAGAGTGATAGACAAGTGGCATAAGCGGTAGTCGAATCGAAAAGTCAAAAAAGCAAATGTATGGGATTTGACGTAAGTTTACAACATTATATCGTAAATTAACGTCAAATCTCATACATTTGCTTTTTTGACTTTTCGTTTCTACTACTGTTTATGCCACTTGTCTAAAGGGGCAGAGCTGCTATAAAAGTAGGCCTCACCCATCTTGTTTATACTCTACATATTAGAGAAAAAAAAATAGAATAATCTCTGATCCACCAGCATAGCTATACAATGAGTGAGTGACGTAACAACTTTCTTGATAAAGAAAAGAAAACCACAGATTTTCCTGAAGGAACCACTGGTGGGTCAGTGGGATATTAGGTTGCTATTTTCGGTTATTTATCATATTTATTAATATCTTTAGACACGTGTTTGTCTTATATTAATTACATCAGACAGGGTGACCTTGATAGTGACTGAGCTATATAAAGGTTTCTTATTTATACCTGAATTTTATTTTTATGAATTACATCAATCCATTTACAAAGATATGTAGGTTTTGGAGATAAAAATACAGTATTTTTATTAGCAAAAAAAGGATGTATTATCGCAAATAGAAGCTTCGCTTGGCTTCGGTTTTTATAAAGTCGCGTCTTCTTTTTCATACCGGTTAGTGGACAACCTGGTGATAATTATTTAGATCGCCTATACATCGGGCAGTGTCATGCCTCTATCATCTAACGACTGTTAGTTAAAGTCGCGTTATTTTCAGTATCTATTGATAAACTTTATAAGCCAGACCTTATCTAAATACAAAACTGGATCCAAATCCTTAGAGCCGTCTACGTGATACAAGAAAATTATTTATTAGCCTACATAGAACATAATATTTGTATTTTTTCAAGTCCTTACTCTTTTGCTAAGTTTATTCCCGATCAGTAACACCCAGATATGTAACAGTGTGACTCATTAGGAGCTACTTTATTCCATTCAGTCTTTGCTATCGCCTTTCGGTTTCATATACAATTAATCTGTTTGAATTCCTTCACACAATAATCATGCATTCTAACTGTTATTCAGATACCCACGATATCGATCCGACAAAAACGTCTATAAAAATACATTATTTTAGAAACTAGAAATATTTTAACATCATCATACTTTTTATTATCGATACAAATAAATCGATATCGATGTCGGAATCGGAACTTACTTTAAATAACAATAAATACGGTTAATATGAATACGACATGCCAATATCGAGAAGGTTTTTTTATGTGAAACAGATTTATATTTATTAAAATTTTCGGTGTCCGTGAAAACGGTTTGAATGAAAGTAGGTTGAATGTTGAAACCATAATAAGAATAAATGTAATGTTCCATAGTATTGGATGTTGATTGGTCGTTGTAATATAGTTGGACAGTAACTAAGACAAGTGAATTGCGTATCGATTGCTGTGTGAGAAATTTGATAATAATTGTCAGTCTCGATTACCTACTTTATTCCTTTTTTTAAAAAGCCCTGTTTCGATCTCCACACTGGACATAAATTTGTTTAACCATAAATGGTTGTCTCGAGTCTAGGTGTACTTTGTGTCCGTTAATTGTATATTTGTAAAGTCCGCCGCAACACAGGGATATTTTGACGAACTAGCACTGTGTTGCAGCGGAATGCGACGGCGAACGGCGACAGACATGGCTAATTGTCTTATAAAAAAAAAAGATAAAAAGTTGTGAGTGAGAAAAGAGTGTTTCTGTATGTGATTTGATTACAGATTATTTAGGGATGCGTTTTTAAAAAAACCGTTTTTTTCTTCACAAGCCTTAGCCATAACAGAAACCCTGGTCTTGCAAGGTTTTGAGTCGACAGCATGCTAGTGAAGCCCCATGCACGCATCCACAAGCGTTAAAAAAAATCACTACAAGTTATTCGCCTTTTCTCGATATTTCCTAATATTTTCTTGCTATAACAATGGTCATATAAACATTGTTGAAATGCTCATAAAACTAGATAGTTCGTACTATTGTATTGTTTACGTCAGAGCCTAGCCGGCGACCGGCGACATTCGGCAAGACTCAACTGATTTCAAACGTTTCGGGTGAACGAGCCAATTGTTGGTATGGTGACAGGTGTGATTTATTTATGCCTGCCATGTTATTTGTTTGGCGAAGTCTAGGATAACAAACCAACTAATTTTATACAAAACATATTAAAATAAATGTGCTCGTTGCTTTAGATCTCTGAAAATATAAAGTATCTAAGTACTTACTTATATTACACAACTAACGTATTTACAATATTTATTTTAAAAAAACGTTACACAAATAAAAAAGCATCATTTCAATAGCCAACATAACTTCTATTTTAAAAGGATCTATCTACAAACAACATACTTTGAATAAACTTAAGCAATTAAACACGTAGAGACAAATACGTATTTTAATGAGTTTCATCCAAACAACAAAAAACAGAGAATAGATATTTTATTTTAAACTTACAAGTTAAGAAATACATAAAATAAAAATAAATAAAATGGAAAAAAAACTGTCGTTTAGGCGTCAAAATATTCCTCAACATCACTGTCTATCGGGAACGTGCCCAGAAGGCTAGTAGCATTGCCACGTCGGATGGCAATGCTTATTCTCTGTGCGAGAAATAGGCCAGCCCTCTGATCACGCGAAGCGTCGATCAGTCGTTTCGCTAGATCACAGGAAACGAGCACTTTTAAAGTCAATAAAAAAAAACTGTGTAACACTTCAGTTTGACATTTTTGAGTTACAAATCAACTATTGAGATAGTGTGGAGCCGACGACCGTGTCAAGTAGCGTACTTTTGGGGATGTCTATGTCCAACAGTGAACTACGATAGGATGATGATGATGAATAAACTATCGGTGAAATCTAACTTTGGTCAGTTACTTTATGAAATCAAATGGCTGACAACTTGTTCATCTACCCTACTGGTTCAAGTCACGAACACATCCGCAATAATAACATCAATCTAGATATTTTTTACATGAAATAATTTCGCACAACGCAATATCAATTTTATGGATTTCACAAAATCGATCTGTTCCCGATAAATTGAAGAAATAAAATAAATTATAACAGAAAAATGTTTGATTCGAATTAAACTCCTTACTAATATTATAAATGTGAAAGTTTGTGAGAATGGATGGATGGATGTTTGATACTCTTTCACGTAAAAACTACTGAACAGATCTGGATGAAATTTGGCACAGAGATAGATTATGGTCTGGAATAACACATAGACCTATTTTTTTCAGCGATAACCGACATCCACGCAGGCGGAGCCGCGGGCAACAGCTAGTATTTCTTTTTTTAAAGACAACTTTTGCAGTAGTAATCATGTCTCTTACATTATGGACTTTACAATGATGCAATTAACGCACACAAATTACAACCCGACTCGGGACACCTTGCGCCAAGACACACGATTAGTATAAGCTTATATGGAATGCAAAAGCCTTTGCTTTTCCAATACCAGCTTCTTTAAGGGCCCCTTTTCCCGAAAGTTTAGGCATTTTACGCACGGAGACGGCTTGCGCCCGCGTTGCACAGGAGCCGTTGCGATATGAACTCCGGTGACCTATGGCGGCGGGCGAGCACGCCACAGTATAAATAATCAAAACAAAACTCCTCGGGAACGGCTTGACCGATACTTATGAAATTTTGTATGTATATTCAGTAGGTCTCGGGAATAGGAGGTCAACTATTTTTTTTTGGTAGTAGGTAGGTAGGTAGGTAGGTTTATACCTAAATCGATTTATGGCGTATTAGCATCTATGGGAGTGTGAGGTAGCTATTTTAATTTTACCTAATATGCAAATTTAATAAGCATTTTTTTTGTTCTACCACCTTATGATAAGCAAGCATACGGCCCGCTTGATGATAAGCAGTTACCGTAGCCCATGGACGCTTGCAATACCAAAGGTATCACTTGCGTGTTCCCGACCCATTTTTTTAACACCAGGGCTTTATGATGGAGTATCCCTGGGATAGGAAACGTTTCTTCCAAAACGCATCTCTAAATGAGCCCTGGAGTACTTATACTACTCACACACAAGACCACAACTACACCGATGTGTGTAGTAATTTAAGTAAAGATTCGGGCTCTTCTCGCTGATAAATCGCCGTAATTAGTACGTCTAACACTTTCATAACAATTTTGTTTATATTTATAAATTTTATTTATGTAAGTAGGTACTTATATTTATTTTATATATTATATATAACACAGCATATATATTCATTATAATTATATTTTTTTAGATATTGTTGAATCTATATCCTTACTATCTTAAATTTGTTTCTTTGTCTTATCCATTTTTTTTTTGTTTTTGAGTGCACCTACTACCTATGTTCATCTCTGTATCACCCAAGGTCGACAGGTAGAGAATACCTATGGCATTAAGTCCGCTTGTGTGCGATTGTGCATAAAGTTTTAAATAAATAAATAATTTGGCTGTGGTCTATTAATATTATGATCATTTTTGTTTTTTGTACTTACCTAGCCTACAAAAAAGTAGCCCACAAAAAAGTAGTACTTACTACCTACTTTTTTGTAGGCTAGGTACCATGTTATGGCATTAGTTTCCACCCACGGCTTCACCCGCACCACAGATTACTAAATAGTTACTACGCCCGCACTTACAACCCCAGGCAGAAACAAGCAAGAAAAAGCTCCATAGGTACTTAGGTACATCAATTCATCCAAACATTCGCATTTATAATAATAATATGTATTAGAATAGATATGGTATGCCAATGTGTTCCTTTACTTCTCTAATAATAACATATTCTACAAATGAACAATAATATTATATCACCAAAAATCTTACCGTAATATAACAATAAAGTTTACGCACCCTGCACTGTGCCGAATATACTTCACGAACAATGTATGTGTGCGAGGATCACGCACACACGCGCACTCCACGGCCGGTCGACCGATAATTACCTAATCTGTAGCTGCGCTATTTTGTAAATACGCTCTTAATATAATACTCTTTCAAATTTCCACGCAAACGAAGTCGAGGACAACAACTAGTCAATAAATAAATATCGTTGGCTTGTATCGTGGACACCAGATAGTTGATATAATACATATATACTTTTTTTGTAAATACTTATTATGTATAGGTACTTATTATGTATAAACATTCATGACTCGGAAACAAATGTCCATGCACATTTGCCCTTACCGGGATTCGAACCCGGGACCCTAAGTCCGTAAGGCAGCCTCACTACCGCTGCGCCATTCTGATCCTCAGTTAGTATGTATAAATATGTAAAGGTGAATGTTTTCATTAAAGATTCAAAATTCTAGTCATACTGACTTCGCTACTCTGTGTAGAGAAAAACATTACAGTATTATATTGTGACGTATTATATTGTGGCGACGATAATGTGGTCGCGAGCAAAAATTGCGTAGGTCCTCCCTCGATCACGTCCGACAGGACACTGGCGCGGTGCGCGCGTCGCGCGCGAGCAGTTTTTCACGTATTTATTTCATATAAAAAAAATTAGGGGCAATTTTATAAATCTATCCAATAATATCCTTGTCAAACCCGATTAGTAAATGAAATGTTAAATTTTCATAAAAGTTGCGTTCCCCCAAGTCTCATACAACTTGAAATACTTTCAAAATCGACTTAACTTCAGACTTCTTTTTTATTGAGCAAAAAGTAAAATTTTGCGTTTTTAACCAAAAAAGTCACTAGATCAAACATGTATCTGTACTATATATTTTTTTGCGAATTTTAATATATTGATTTCTCTGAAAACAACTCGATCTAGAAACGTTAATTTCGGAAAAGGGGCCCTTAAGTACCTAAACAGGCCAGCTACTTTTGACAAGTGACATAAACTGTAGTAGAATAGGAAGCAAATGTATGGGAATTAACAAAGCCCACACATACATTATGTTCTACTACCGTTTATGTTATTGTCCAGAGAGGCTGTTTACTGGCTGGATAAATAAACATCTATCTACTCATAAAAACAGTTTTGTATGAGAAGAATGCGATATATTATACAAACCAAAACGCATATCTATTTCTTCAGTCATGAAGGTCAGTAGCGCGTCCTGTCTAGGCGACACTCAAGCGCTTTTCGACGTCTCTTTCTTCTGATCTTGACAATTTGAAATAATCAATCGATCTACTGGCTGGATAAATAAACATCTATCTGAATCAATAAACTGAATAAATAAACATCTATCTTCTCATAAAAACAGTTTTGTATGAGAAGAATGCGATATATTATACAAACCAAAACGCATATCTATTGCTTCAGTCATTAAGGTCAGTAGCCCGTCCTGTCTAGGCGACACTCAAGCGCTTTTCAACGTCTCTTTCTTTTGATCTTGACAATTTGAAATAATCAATCGATTAAGTACCTTATAATAAAACCTAACTCTCTCTTATTTTCGATATCAAAGAATAATTTAATACTCATTTGCTTTTCAATGTACTAAGACATTCCCTTGTCCGTGTGGTGATGATTAAGAATACAAATGTAATCACCCCTTCATCTCAAGGGTGTGGTAATAGTCGACTAAGGGAGTAAGTCAGGCAGACAATGTCCACTGCAAAAGAAGGAAAATATGAAACAAAAACCTTTACCAACCCGTCTGGCCAACGTGGTATAGTAGGCTAATATCCCTCCAAATGTATGGAGGAGACCCGTGCCCAGCAGTGGGACGTAAATGGGTTGAGATGATGATGATGATGGCATTCCCATATCCCCCATACCATCATCATCATTTCAGCATCATCAAAATACGTCCACTTCTGATCATAGGCCTACCCTAAAGATTTCCTATGTATTCGGTCCTAAGCGGACCTTGTCCATTAGCTACAAGGTCTTCGTATTAAGGTATTAAGTGGCAATGGGTACATAGCTCCTAGAACTGATAGCTGATGAGGCAGAAAGTTTCCCTCTATCCTGACAAAAAAAAATACTAAATTCAACAGCATTATAATAATGTCATCTTAAATAAAAATAAAGATGGCATGAAATTTATTAACTCGATGTATGAAGACGAAGCTGATAAAGTGCGTGGTTTATTCATTTCATTTCTCTAACAACAAATCATTTTGGTTTTATTTCTAACTGTTTAAGATAAAGATAATATACAGTTAAATAATGAACGTAATAGGTAAAGTGAATGTGCTATTATGTCACCGCTACAGCATATTGCCAACAACTCGATAATTTCTTCTTGCAATCCTCCAATGTACAAATGTTTGGATTTCTCCACGACGCGATCATTAATCGTAGATAATGTTAAAGCTATCTATAATGTTACGTTGGATGATCTAGAAAGGATTATGTCTAAATCAGGTCGATTATATAATCGAGTTACCCTTTCTTTTAGTCTCAGACTGAGACAAAGAATTATCATTCTTTTAAAAAGATATAGATGCAGGAAATACTAAATAAAAACTCTAACGATGAGGTTCTTTGTTAAATCAGCACTATCATTATACTAGATATAATAAATCTCTTCTAAAATCTATTATTTACTTCAAAGTTTAGCTGTTCCTAAAATATAAAGCCAAAGTTAGCGATCGATATGAAATATTTTAGGCAAACATTTTAGAAAAATGAGGCATGATAAAAGGCTGTAAGTGCGAAGAAACGATGGAAAGAAAGATCACTGCCCGATGGTTGAATGACAACTGTTACTTAGCTATAGCCAATAAGCTACGCAGGTTTATACAGGATCAGTAAGGTTTATACTGACCATAATAAAACATGCAGCGATCACAAACAAAACAGAGAAAACAAGCCTCCGAAACTGCGACTGGTACTACATAACTCAAACTTCTTTATTGCATTCTAGACAAGTGGCATAAACAGTAGTAGAATAGAATAGAAAACAAATATGTGGGATTTGACATAAGTTTACGATATAAAGTCGTAAACTTTCGTCAAATCTCAAACATTCATTTTCTATTCTATTCGACTACCACTTATGCCTCTTCACACTTGTCTAGAGATGAAGGTCTTATATTTATGTCATATATGACTCAGGCATTTTAGGCGTTGCAAACTATAAACGAGAAACTGCGAGATAGTTTTATTTGTTTCTTATCCCACACCGCGTCATATGTCAACCAAAAACCTATTCTTTCATTGTATATAGATGTTACTGTAAAAGCCCGAACTACGGTAAATCTTAGGTTTTACTAGTAAATCTTAGGGTTTACCAACACAAGTCGATAAATGTAAGAATATGTAAAAAAGACACGATTTTATCGGGCTTTTACCATTAGAATTTAGTTCATGCTAGGTTTTACCAGTGACGGTTGGTAAATGTTGGTTTTGGAAATAAAACAATGTATAGTTCTTAATCATTTATTTCAATTAATAAATCTTCAAATCCTTACATACCTATGAGTAGTTATTAATCATTTTGTACCACTAATCAGTCAAATCGTTACCTATGTCTTTTGGTATTTTTATTGATTAAGTTTTAATAACTAGTAATGTATTGACATGTTTAACTCAACATTTACCGTGTCTTTGAGGTAAATCCTAAGATTTACCAAGCGAATGGTAGTAAAAGTCCTAAATAAACGATGATCATAGAACGATTCGGACTTTTACCATTAAAAGTTGGTAAATCTTAGGATTTACCGTAGTTCGGACTTTTACAGTAACATAGACAAACACCGTATATTTTACTGTCATCCTCGCATCAGAATGAATAAAGCTTATTAACGTCGTATTTGTTTTTAGGTCAGTGGTTCGCAATACTATACAAGGTTAACAATATTAATTATTTAGTCTTATTCATTGAGACACTTCAAAGGAATTAGGAGTAGTGTTTAGAAGAACAAGCTAGAAACGGCATTTGTGTTGTAAATTAGTTGTTCTTGGAAAGCTTATATAGCAACGCTAATTAGAATACTGTTGCAAATTATTTCTTAACTTCAGGTGAGTTTATAAGTATAACAATATTACCGAGAATACTTCTAACGGGTCTAATATCACTGATAGTATAACGGGTATAGGAAAACGGTATCGAAAATGAAAAATTGTGAGATTACTGATGACTTTGTATAAACAAATATTTTTGCATTCTTCGTTTCAACATCATCTCAACCTATAAACGTCCCACTGACGGCACGGCTCTTCTTCATACATTTGGTATAGGGTTTTGTTTCGAGGTTTCCCTCACTTGGATATTGTCTGCTAGACTTACTCCCTTAGTCGACCCTTACGACACCCTCGGGATCGAAGAGGGGGGGGAGCTTACCATGTCTATTAAAGGTGAGTCGTTCGAGTGAGAAAGAGGGATGGAGCTGGATACAAGATATATAGCTCCATCCCTCTATGCATAATTTCAAAGTCTGAGTGGATACTGACATTTTGACATTTGTCGGATCTTATATGCATTTTCACTTTTTTTTTAACTAAAAATTACAAAAATAATACTATCAAACTTATAATTTTGTATCTACTAAAAATACATTGTAAAACACGTTTTCAAAGACAACTAAAATTAATCATGTAACATTGCAAATTTATCTGACAAAATGTAAAAAAAGAAATTAGTTTCATACATTTCGAAGAACTTCCTAAAGAAAAAATCGAGGCCAGACGCCAATCATCTTAGCACTAAAGTTCTGCATTATTTGTGTTGATAGCTAGACCCGTATTGCACCGAACTGTACTAAGCTTGTAACGGGTCTTTTAAAGTGAGTAACCTCTCAGCGTTGTTAGATAAACACCCGTCGGTTTACATGAATATTTATTAATGCATTAATAGCTTTATTAATTGCTTTAAGATAAATATAGTATTTGTTATTTAACTGCCTCGGTGGATCAGTGCTCGATGTATGTGACTGCTGATCACGAGGTCCCGGGTTCGATTCCGGGGTATTTCTGTCAAGAAATTCACAATAGATGCCCGGAGTTTGGAAATTGGTGCTGTTTATACTTCCGTGCCTAAGAAAGCACGTAAAGCCGTTGGTCCTGCGTCTGATCTCTCTCCGATCCTGTCGGATTGCCGTCCTACCGGAATATGAGAGTGAAGGAATAGAGAGTGCACACAGTTGGCTAATCTCCGTTGAGATTGGCCGCCGTGACCGAAATTCGGTTAGGACGACATTACATTAGTATTTGTTACTTTTATAGGTGTTATTCTTTTTTGAAGGCCTACTTACACTGCATTAACTAGTTCGTGGTTTCTACTCCAGAAATTTTCTGGTAACTTAACGGTCATTGGTTCTGCGAGCTATGTTCCCTTGAACTAATCCTTCAAGCTATGTTGGTCCCCACACGAATCTGATTCGATTTCAAATAGTATTGCTGTGTCTGTATTTGTGACTGTTTTTTATACAAACAGTGAGATCCCTCAGGTCGTGTCAGGAGGAACAGAGAGTCCACCTAGTTGACTGCTACACTCCGCTCAGCCTGTGACCAAAATCTTATTAGTAGTAGTAATCTGTATCACGTACCTACTACCTAAATGTAATTTTTTGATGATATTTTTGGATATAATTCTCTAATATGTGTTTAATTTTTATTTAATCAATGCTCAAGAGCTTCTTTAAATAAAAACATATGAATGTAATTTAAAGTCGGCCATCTTCCGAAGAAACAATTGTCATTCTCTGTAAATAATTGTATTTACAGAGAATGTCAATTTGAGTTACAGGTAACGTCCAACATCGAATAATTGTGCCAATGTAAAGTGTAATACTATTCTAGTAAATAGTGAACACAGTGGTAAATGATAATAGAACATTATCACTGTCAGACATTATTTTGGTCGAGTTATAGGTCGTTTCGCCCGCCATTAAAATCTGCCCGGCAAATCGACCGAATTACAAAATTTATAATATTTGATTGGGCGTTTCGCCCAATGGAGGTTTTAATACTTTTCATGTATAGACAGATTTTGATGCTGTCTGTACATGAACAGCAATAAAACCTCCATCCATAGAAAGACAAAAAAAGAAAAAATATTTTTAAAAGACAACTCTTTCACTAAACATGCCATGTATACTTTACAATATAGTTCACAGACACAAAGTACACACAGACACAAAGTACACACAGACTGGGAACAAACATTTATGGAACATACAATTTTGTCCTATGTGAGATGAGAACCGATAGTACAGATTTAATGGTAAAAAGAGAAGAGAGGTAGGGCACCGTACTAGCGAGCAAGCCCGACTGGGGAAGGACCTCCACCTTACATAAGACCACAGCCAAATAACTACACACAGTGGTGTAGTTGTGTTCCATTTGTGTGAGTAAAGGTCCACAGCGCTTATTTAGAGATGCGTTTTAAAAGAAACGTATACTCCTATACCGGGGATAGTCCCATCATACAGCCCTTGTGTAAAAAAATGGGCTGGCAACACGCAGGTGATACTTCTGGTCTTGCAAGCGTACATAGGCTACGGTAACTGCTTAACATCAGGCGGGCCTTATGCTTGTTTGCACCTAAGTAGTATAAAAAAAGTCATAACTTCAAATACTAGACCACACATACTGTCAAGTTCGTCAGCAAAGATTAAATATCTCTAATTGCAATTATAATTCGTATAAACAAGATTAATAACCACAATCATAGGTTACTAACCTAATACATAAATACGTACTATTTATTTACTTTCATAGAAAACACCGGCCAATCTTCTGCTTCAATTAAAATCAAATTTCCGAGAACATGAACAACAAAAAATATAATTTAAATTAATTATAATTTTATTAATTGTAATGTGAGGTGGCGTGCGTGATATTAAACAATGAATAATGTATCTTATTAGTGGTGTAAATATGATACATTATCTCACCATCTTGGATTTCGTCACGTGTCACTATAATTATACCTACCATGCTCTTCTTGAGTGCTCTTCTCTACCGTGATGTGAAATAGCCTATAACCTTCCTCAAGAATTGTGCTAACGAATGCAATTATTTTTTTTTAAATCCGACTTTTAGTTTTAGAGATTATCGCGTTTAAACAAACAAAAAATTAAATGTATAAAAAATGTATAGATGATTAAACGCCAATCGTACCAAACTAATGACTGTTAATTAAAAAAAATGAAATATGTATTTGTCAATTACATCATAATTATTGGTACGATCAGCCAAGTTGGCTTTTTGCTACTCATAGAATGTTTATTTATTTATTCAACTCACTATGGCTACGATTTTTATACTACCAAAGAGGCAAACAAGCAACAAACATAGGTATACTTTCGCATTTATAATGTCATAGGTATACGATAGTAAAACAATACCATAGATTAAAGAATAGTCTATAAAAAAACTATAACTAAATCCAATCAGACGTTTACGGTTCAGTCAAGCTCACAATGAAACAATAATATAAAATTTTACTTTCTAACCATATCTATATTCAAAACATTTTATTTATCTCATTAGCTCCGCTCTACTTAACTAGCAAATCGTTAAGATTGAATGAATCGAATAAAAACCAATCGAGACGTGAATCGAGTACGTAGATTAAAAATAGAAATTAGAGATGGGCTAAATGGAAATTCAATTCGATAATGCTAATCGAATAGACTCGGACAGATTCGGCTGGTTGCAACGGAAATTGAGTTTGGGTTGTAAAAAAGTAATTGTTTGGTATTTATTCTTAAGCATAGTCCAACATGTTCGTATGTTTGTAGTTTTACGATAATAATACTACGTTAATCTTACCCAAACAACGCAATATATCTTAATAATCAGATTTTCCAATTCCCTTAATTTCTGTAACTATTAATTATATTATTAAAAAACTAATTTTTTATTAGATTAAGTCGACAAACAACAACTGTCAGAAGTCGAACACGAAAGCGATCTTTTAAGCGATTCAATTTCGATATTTTGGTACGGGACACTAATTCTTTTCTATCAATTAATTTTAAAATAACTTGTTCTTACAATTTCATTCTATCAGAAGGTGTTCTTAAAGTCTGAGAATAGAAATTACTTATATAAAAAGACATCTCTAAAAAAGTATCAGGTAATCAGGACAACTGTAATCCTTAATGTATAAAAAAGCGAACTTCCTTCAATCAAAACATTCAATTTAATTCAAAACATCGATTACCATCCTACAATTACTAAATACACATCACTAGCAATGATCATCAAATTACGACGACTGGTTTTTAAGGTCACCCGGTGAAATGACATCGACAAAAACTTAACACAGTCCAAAATGTAATTCGACTGACATTCACATTTCTTTATTTCATTTGTTTATCGACCATCGTAACGGTTTAGAATTAGATGGTCTTTTATTTAGAAGTCGAAAAACAATAGTAAATTTTTTATAAAGTAGAAGTTTTTACTTTGGGTAAACTTAGTTTATTATTGCAAAAAGATGGGGGGAAATGGGGTGCCAGTCAATTAGTCCCTACCACTGAATTAGGGATGGGAAGAAGGGGTCATCAATACCGTGGATACAATTGAATGTCCGGTATTGATGGTTCGAGATGTCAGGAAAAATTGACTAACATTTTTGACGTGTTTTCACTCTTTTTATATTACTTGGGTGGCACACAAGTATATAGCCCGTCTGATGTAAGCAGCAGACCGGAGTCTATGGACGCTTGCAAAACCAAAGGTATCACTTGCGTTACTGACCTATTTTTTTTACATAAGAATACGTTTTTTTCAAAACGCCTTCCTAAAAGAGCGCTGGAGACCTGTACTCACACACAGGAACACAACTACATCGCTTTATGTAGTTGTTTATTAATGGTCTTCTGAAAGATGTAGGTCCTACCTCGGGCTTGCTCGCTACTGGTACCCTACCTCTCTTTATTTACACTTCTACATTTTTAAATAAGCAAACGTAGCATAAAATAATTATTCAAACATAGAAAAATATTTAACTACAACTTTTTTGTTTATACTCATTTTCAATATAACACTGTGATGGTGTATCCATTGTTATATTATAGAATACAATGACGTAATTGATTGATCGCGATCGATTGCTTTGTTGAAAATCATTTGAGGAAAATGTTTTAATAAAAACTGTATAGTATCTGAAAATAGATTGTAGTCTTCCAATAAAAAGTACTCTGTGTCAAATTTTGTTTATAAAACTAAAATAGATTGTACAATATTATATAAAATGTATTATCGATATAAATCAACAACATCATAATAAAAATACAACGTATACTTGGTGACTGTGTTATAGCATCGTATAAAAAATACTTCTATTTCATAAGATATTTACATGAATAGTTATTAAAATTAAAGTAACCTAACCTACTTACAATCAATCAGATATTGTATTTAAAGGTATTAATCTATAAATAAAATATCTGATTGAGGTCGCAGTTCTGAGGAAAGGTGCCCAAAAGGCTGGCCACATTGAATATTTTGTCGTACCATCGTGATGATAATAAAATAAGCACTGGAGTAAAGTAACACTATACACACAAAGTAACAGTGATTTTTGATAATATGGATAACGGCATGTTATCGCCGTTATTAATATTATTGAAAATCACTAAAAATGACAAATCGTGAGAAAATTACAGTTACTATTTGACATGTGACTGAGTCACATAATATACGAGACCAAATTATTATTCTATATTAGATCAAACTCACAAATGGTAAGAAGACGGCAACAGTTACGAACTACTTTTTTTAATATGATTTGTTCCGCATTCGCCCCACGAAAAAAATCCGCATTCGTCCTACATTTTATTCCGTTTTGTCCCATTTTTCGTTCCTTATTCGCCTCGAAATTTTAACTTTGATCAGTTGTGTATTTGTTTTTGTTTGTTATCTGACGCTGCATACAGTTGGCACATAAAATAAACGAAGCGAGGATAATATATCAAGTTATCCACTCGTGATATAACTGGCAACTGTTTTGTTGTTGTAAATATTTGGAATTCTTTTTACTTTTTTCTTTTTTTTTAACTTTAAGAACGCGTACCGCATTCTAATTAAAATTTAAATTTGTTTCTGGAATGTGGAGTATCTGTGTACTTCTCAAGAAGGTTCCTATCACGGCAGAGGCCTGTATAGGCAAACTAAACAACTGACTACTAACCACTTTATGAAAAGATAATAAGAAGGTGAATTAAAATTCTAGAATGTCAAAGAAAGCTCTGCGCTCATCTTCAGATATAAATCATTATCACCACGCGTTTGTAAGATCGGCGTAAGAATCATTGTTTTAATTGCAGACACATTGATACGTCAGTTGTTAAAACTCTTTTGCAAAATATTTAGGTATGTTCTTAAATATTTTATTAATATTTTTTATTAAGTAAATCTCTGCAGACTAATAGCTTACAAAGCTTATTAAACATACAGCGATATAAGGTATTTAATTAAATAGTTTATCTTCATAGTACAGACGAGTGTTTTATCTTTTTTCAATATCATTCACTTCCCATCGTAATGTTACAAGGGCAAATAGTTCTATTGTATAGCCAATTATTAGCGATACGAAAAACCTATAGTGAACAAACTAGCGACATAGCGGCACATTACCGGAACTAATATGACATCAATGACAGGGACGAAATCAATTCTGTCAAAATTAAATTACGAACAGAAATTCTATCATGTATGAGAAATTGTAGACTGTATAGGTACTAAAAATCTTTCATGGCTGAGATTTTGAAAGTAGAAGACCACGTTGAATGATGGTGATCCATAACTGACATTTTGGTAATAACTCAGATTAAACGGACCCTGAGCAGATGATGCATGATGTCCCACTACTGGGCACGGATCTCCTCTCCTCTATCAAGAGAGAGAGAGGGTTAAGGCCTTAATTCACAAAAGCTGGCCTAATGCGGGTTGGTGAATCTTACATATCTTTAGAATTATTTCCAAGACAAGGTTTCCTTACGATGTTTTCCTTCACCACCTTCATTTGATATATAAACTCCACAGAGTGAAATTCACATTGGTACTGCCACCCCGGATCGAACTTGCACTCTTGCGTGCAAGTCGGTTACTTCCCCATTCGGTCACCCACCACCGCTTTTTTGTTATGAGTTTGAATGAAGCGAAATATGCATTACAAGGTTGTGGTTGTACGAAATGGAAATCCATATTCTCTACCTACCCCTCTGAAAAGTATGCGTGAATGTATGTATGAAAATATTGATAACGAAAATGTGAAATGTAAAAGTTTCTGATCCATAACTATAATTATGAAGCAACTTAATTTGAACTGAAGTTACAACTTAGTTTCAAAAGCCATAATAATAGATCATACCGTGACTTATTTGACCTTAGCACCTCTCACTCGTTCTTATGACCTCGACCTTATGAACTTTAGTAGATTTATTTCTAATACTTATAATAATAGTAACTATTGCCCGCGGGTCCGCCCGCGTGGATATCGGTTATCGCCATAATAAGTGCCTTATGTCCTTCTCGAGAATACTATCTATCTCTTTGCCTATTTCATTACGAACCGTTCAGCTGATCAGAGCTTCTAGACAAATGGCAAAAACGATAGTCGAATCGAAAAGTCAAATAATAAAATGTATGGAATTTGACGTAAGTCTACGATATAATGTCGTAAACTTACGTCAAATCCCATACATTTGTTTTTTTGACTTTTCGATTCGACTATCGTTCATGCCACTTGTCTAGGGGCTCATTTGTGTAATAGTTACCAACAAATAGAGGTACAGTTCTTTTCGGATTTAATATAAGTTTAGTATGGATAAAGCCTACAACAGACGGAGCTATAAGATGTATTACGATATAATTTGGTTTATTTCTGCCCCAAAGCTAATGAGTGCTTAAATATATAGGTATAATAGCAAAGCCATCGTCTGGCAGCTTGCTATACCGTAACCATCATCATCATCATCAGCTCAGCCTGATAATGTTAGTAATATAATATATAATAATAGTAATGGTAATATATAATAATAATATATATAATAGAGCTATATGCTCGGGGGTAGAAGTGTCATTTTCAAGGGCATAACTACGGGGAAACCCGCTCTCGGGTCTTAGACCCCCGATGGTGAAACCGGCGCCGCACCGCTTGATACCCCTAGCCGCGCACTATGGTGTTGCCCTTATGCCTGTGGGCTGTTGCCCATGTCGGTTGTTTCAAGGGGCCCATCTAGTGTATAGGCGAGTTACCGTCTGCCTATTTTACATTTAGAGTATATCCCAACTTTTAAATGATGGCAGGCGACGTTTTATCCCATAATCATTGTAAATCAGACAATCAAACACCCAATCCCATAGCCCAAAATTATTTGATTTCTCATGTTGCAATAGCTCTACACTTACCATAGTCATGTCATGGCTGTACTGCAATAGTGCAGCTGTGGCATGACTATGGTAAGCGTCTCATCCCATTTTAAATTAAAATTCTCTAAGGGCCAATGATGGGAAAATACCCGTGATAAAGAGAGACATAATAATCATTTAATATATAGCTATAGATGGCTAGTCTCTGTTGAGATTAGCCGCCGCGCTGTAGCTGAAATTCGGTTAGGAGAACATTATTTTGAAAAGCACTCCGAGTGACTTTTGCACAGCAACAGCTAATGCCGTTGAGATGGCAAAATTCTGGGCTTGAACAATTTAATTATAATTTATCTTATCATCGACACCTGGTTATTGCACTCCGTGATCGACACGAAGAAGAAGAAGATTCTAAAAAGTTTCCCGCGATCGACGCAGGGTCGTTTTCCTAGGGCAGGAATTATCTTAAAAAAATAGAAAACCAGCATGATACATTACCTATCATCGTCAACTTTCGAAGCAACTCAAGTACCCTCACTTCCGTCAACTTCTTAGCTCTTAAGGCATCAAGAACAAACATCAGCTCCATGTACTCTCAAGTGTTTTCCTCAATACACCGATACTGACAGCGTCTACCGTTGTTTGAACTGCCCTAATTATATCAAAGTTATAATGAACTTTAATAATAGGCGATAGAGTTTTCTTTGCAATGAAACAAACAAGAAAAAGAACAAAGAAGACCATTGTCCTGTTGGAATTAATTGAGATTCGGTTTTTAACACACGTCGTTCACTGATTATAATGTTTTGGTAAGAATTAGGTTTAAGCGGTCACAGAGCCTAACTCTGTGTTGATGAATCATTCATAAGTATTTTATTTCTTAACAATATACATACATTGTGTAGAAAACATTTTAAATATTTTTTATATTATTTATAAGGTATTCTTTTTATAGCAGCTATTTTGTCAGCATACTGTGGAAATCTAAGGTTCTATTATATATGTATAAGTACCTACTAGTGTCATTGTCAACATACTACTTAATTATTTATATGCGGAAGCTTGTCATTGGCAATTTGTTAAGTTGTAATAAGTTATACACGATGTCATTAGTCCGTAAGCTTTCCAAAAATAAAATAAAATAAAATAAAACTACCTAAAATTAATTTTAAAAAAATGAGGTAGGTACCTAAAATTCTATCATAAATTACACATTAGGAATAAATCACATAAAATTCACAATATACTATAATAAAAACCAATTTGATAATAATTATTCAAATTAATTTAAAGTCAGTTAGCAGGGACAACAGCAGGGGAAATAATAGGATGGGTAAAAATAGACTCCCGTATCGGCGTAGGTAGATACCTAGATACTACAGATTTCCATTTCTTTTGCTTAATTCACATTATATAGGTAGCTATATAACAAACTTCATGCCAGCGCATCGATTCAGGTACGCGAAGGAAGATTCCAGCGCTCATTTAGGGATTTGAAATTTTCTGATTCAAAATCAACATTGCAAGCGCCCATAGGCTGCTATCTGCTTAACATCGGATGGGACACATGTTTGCCTCGTAAATAGTACAAAAAAGGCCAACTATATTATTATTAATTCAATGTTTAATTAGACAAGATCGTAGTTTACACGCAAGCCTATTCATAAAATAGCAAAAATAACAAAGCAATGTCGTTTGATACAGTAAAACAGATTGTTTGATTACACTCAACTCAAGGCTGGATGAATAGATATTGTGATAAAAGAATATAATCGTTTTTCTTCTAAAAATAGCCTACTGCTAAGTATTTTTAAACAGTGATTTTTTCAAAGGATGACTTAAATTATGTGATTTAGTCTAAAACAAAAGTTAATACAGGTAAGGAAGCTTGCTGAAATCAGTCCGTAGATAGGTGACCATTTCCCTGTCTTGTAGTGGATATTGTCTGCCTTACTTTCTTTGTCAAACTCAAAATTCATTCATTCATTTAGATTACAAAGTAACACTTTTGAAGGTCATAAATTATCAATAAGCCAGAAAGATGATGTCAGCAAAATTTTCCTTCGGCTAGTTCGCTGACGTGGAGCCTTGAGAAGAACTAGCAAGAAACTCAGGCCACTCTTTAATCGCCAGATAGTTACAATCTTTTGTAAAATACAAGTACGTATGATAGCATGCAAGCTGATGCAGTCAAAACACGATACTTACTTTATTGATAAAATAAAGTAATCGTACTTAGTACTGGTCGTGCAAGAAAAAACAAGTGCTGTACAGTACAGTATTTACATATTGCTATTAAAGATTAAAGCAATATGAGAATAATGTCAATTTTTATTGCAAAATTTAACGTTTTGCTACTAAATAAATAAATATATTATGTCGACTCTTATAATAACGGGGTGGTGACATTTGTATTCTTAGTCCGTCACCACACGGATAATCAAAGAATTCGGATTCTATTAAAGAAGATAAACTACCATATCGTGATATTTCCTAAGCTTTAGGCAATAGGTTGTTGCACTTACTGCATATTAATGTGTGCATAATATGATGCTTAAACGTAACGGCAATCTGTTACCTAATACAGTAAGCGGCTAGTTGAATATTTACGATGCTAGAAGCATTATTTTACCGGTTAATCTGGAACAGCCATAAATTTCATTCTTTCAAGAGACTTATGGCACCATAGCGAAAAAGTACGACGAAGCGCGACGGGGGAAGTACCTACTACTACTATCTTCCACTTTAGGCTTAAATCGATAATAGCGATAGATAGATCTACGATTTTGCGACTATAATATCGATGCTGCATCGCGCTTTAGCTACTCTATGCGTTCAGTTGCAGTACCGGAATCTTGCAATTTTCTACTATATCGATGCTGCATAGCAATTTAGTGTCTCTCTGCCTTTGGTCGCGGTATCGGAGTGTAGCGTTTTGTGAGACTTCCAAAAAGCGACTCAATCGCAGAAGCACTTTGGCGTTTATAAATGTACGGTGTGGAATATTTGGTCGCAGCATTTGGCTTATAAATAGGGACTAAATTGCAGATCGCAGATGCCCATAATGAATACGTATGCCATGTAACACACAGTTGTTTAGATGTTGTCCCTTGCTTTTTGCTCACTTATAAATGCGTTTTTATAAGTGAGCAAAAAGAAATTTAGTAACGCCCTATTTATATAGTGGTAAACGTTATTATAAAAGGGCGTTACTAAAACTCCAACCAATCCAAAGTGACAACCTAAAAAATGTATTACATGGTTTTGTATAAAAAATAACCCTGGAATTAAGAAAATTTTCTTTAAAAACGCATTTATAAGTGAGCAAAAAGCAAGGGACAACATCTAAACAACTGTGTGTTACATGGCATTTGATGCTCGATATAAATCGAGCATCAAATGCGATAGGAGTCCCTCCTAGTGTATGGAGGAGACCCGTGCCCGGTAGTGGGACCTTTATGGGTTGAGATAATGATGATCAAATACGATTTAGGTACGTATCTATCAAATATTAATGGATTAATTATCGAACTTACGAGTTACGACGCACTTTGAGTTTGAGAGTGCTTTGAGTGAGCCAGTATCAGAATTATCCCGGACATTCTACAAATTGGTGACACAGATCCACCACCGACCCCCGTATATAGTATTAAACTAGTTGTTGCCCGTGGCTCCGCCCGCGTAAATGTCGGTTATCGCTGGCCAAATTTCATCCAGATCCGTTCAGTAGTTTTTGCGTGAAAGAGTAAGAAACATCTATACTCACAAACTTTCACATTTATAATATTATTAAGGATATTCACATCACACATCTCAACCCATAAACGTCCCACTGCTGGGCACGGGTCTTCTCCATTAATTTGAAGGGATATTAGCCTACTATACCACGCTGGCCAGACGGATTGGTATAGGGATTTATTTCGAGTTTTCCTTCTCTTGCAGTGGATATTGTCTGCCTGACTTACTCCCTTAGTCGACTCTTACGACACCCACGGAATGGAATGGGGTGGTGACATTTGTATTCTTAATCCGTCACCACACGGAACGGAAGGATATTAAGAGCAAGCTATTGCTTTGTGTACAATGTTTTGGATATGCTTCCATTGAAGGAAAAACCATAAATTAAAAAAAAACACGCACTGTCAAACAGCGACATAAACACTTAAACCAGTGAGCCAGCACATTAAACATTGTAAAGCAAATAAGGAAACATGAAAACAAATCAAATAAAACAATTTATAGCGTGTTCAAACAAATAAAATAGGTACTAATATAATTTTACTGCTTACATCATAGCAGTTAAATAACTTTCTTTTTAAAAAGATAACTCCCGCACTAGGGAACAAGCCCTGTGTCGCGGGGGTCTTTACAAACATACAATTAACGGACACAAACACCCAGACTCGGGACAACCATTTATGTATCACACAAATTTTCGTACCGTGTGGGAATCGAACCCACAACACGCCGCGCAGTAGTAAATGGCGAGGTAACCACTTAAGCCACTGAACGGTCCTATAATCCTAAATTAGGCAGAGCCTTCAAGAAAGGAGTTATAAGGTTTTTAAAGGGTCGGCAACGCGTGAGTGACACCCCTGGTATTGCAAACGTCCATAGGCTACGGTAACTGCTTACCATCAGGCGGGCCGTATGCTTGTATGTCACCTTGGCAGTATAAAAAAAAAAAAAGCCTGTACTATGGCAGCCAAACGACTGGTAAACATATATATTTCTAAATACTTACCTAAATATTATAGACAAATTACATCCAGGTACAGAACAAACAATCATGTTCATCACACTAAAATTTGTCCTGGGTGAGAATCGAACCCACAAACCCCGGCCAGCAGTTTAAATATCACTACATACATCTCAACCCATAAACGTTCCACTGCTGAGCACAGGTCTCCTCCATAAATTTGGAAGGATTTTAGCCTACAAATACCACGCTGGCCAGACGGGTTGGTATAGGTTTTTGTTTCGAGTTTTCCCTCTCTTGCAGTGGATATTGTCTGCCTGACTTACTCCCTTAGTCGACTCTTACGACATCCATGGGATGGAATGGGGTGGTGACATTATACTACTTGGGTGGCAAACAAGTATACCCCACCTGATGTTAAGCAGTATCCGTAGCCTATAGACGCTTGTACCAGAGGTATCACTTGCGTGTTACCAACCCATTTTTTTACACCAAGGCTTTAAGATGGAAGTAACCCTGGGATAGGAATACGTATCTTTCAAAACGCATTCCTAAATGAGCGCTGGAGACCTGTACTCACACACAGGAACACAACTACACCGCTGTGTGTAGTCATTTGGCTGTGGTCTTCTGTAAGGTGGAGGTCCTTCCCCAGTCGGGCTTGCTCGCTAGTATGGTGCCCTACCTCTCTTAAAATTTGTATTCTTAATCCGTCACCACACGGACAGACATCACTAGCTAGCTATCAAACCAAAATACCAGTCAATATGAATTAAACAAACGACGCGCTGTAGTAATAGTAACGTAAACAATTAAAACAGTGAACAACTAAACATTGCAAAGCAAATAAGGAAACATGAAAACAAAATCAAATAAAACAATGTATAGCGTGTTAGAACAAGTTAACTTTGAGTTAAACACAATTATGTAAACAGTAAAAACAAAAACACAATTGAAGAACAATGTGGCCTTTTAAACTTTTTATCACCACTCTTTGACAGCACACGCGAGATTTTGAAACCGAAAGTCATTGCTAATGGATTCTCAACCTTATTGACTTTGTAATAAGGTTATAACACTTCCAAGAAAATTATACAACGTGAAGTAATTAGTAAGAGAATGGCTTAATTGTTGCTAATCCACGATTGAATCAGTTTGATTGATCTTGTTTTAATTATAATGTAATTAGGTATGGATGCTGTTTTCACTGATGTGTACGTGGAAACCCATTATTTGTTATTACGTTATTATTGTAAATGTAGATTCGTTTTTGTTATCTTTTATAATAGTTAGTTATTTGAAATGTAGTGTAATCTTGTTTTACAGCTAATAAACCACTTGTTTCCTAAAACGGTGTAACTACACACAGCGGTCTAGTTATGTTTCTGTATTGAGTACAGGTCTCCAACTCTCATTGAGATATACCTTTTGAAAGAAAGGTTTTCCTATCCTAGGGATACTCCATCTTAAGGCCCAGCATCTTAAGTCAAAACGCAAGTAATACCTCCGGTATTGCAAGCAGCGCAGGCTACGGTAACTGCTTAACATCGTGCAGGGCGTATGCTAGTGTGCCAAAAAATGCTCTGCTCATAAGTCTCTAGACCTTTACTTATGCATACTAACATATCTACACTATTATGTGTAGTTATTTGGCTATAGACTTCGGTAAGGTAGTCTTTCTAATTTGGGCTCTCTCTTTTGAAGTAGCTATTTAGATTTTCTACTTAAAATGGAACTGAAGTAATATTTAGAACTATTAAAACAATGATAAATTTATTGTTTACAATGTTTAGTAGTAAAACAACAAATCAACTGAAAGAGCTTTTGTTTATTGTTTAAACCTGCAACAGTATTAGCATTTAAAATACAGGAAAAATTACAATAGCTGGCTATTTATTATTAACAATGTTTAGAAGCAAAACAACGAAACAACTAAAGAACCAATGCTTCGTTGTTTAATAAAAAAACACAATAACAAAAATATTTTAATAAATATCAATCTCAAGATGTTTATAAAAACATGTCTATATACAGCTATAGCTGTCGATACTTTCAGCTATTTTTACAAAGTTCGCTTATCTAAGACTTGAAAACCGCACTATACCTTTTTGATAAGACTAACAGGTAAAATACAGCTATAAAAATAACAAATACAAATACATGAACATATGCACGGTCGGCAACGGAGTTAGCTGTACAGGGCCGCTATATGAAGATTAGTTTTTAGGAAAACCAATGTATGAATTTGTGTGAAATATATTTTTATCTGTAGGTTTAGTCTAATTGTACACTGTTACCAAATTCCACAGAAATATATATAATGGTTTTTAAAAAAAACGAATCTTCATATAGCGGCCCTGTATAGCTTACCCCATTGCCGTGCGTACGTACATGCGTATGTAATTAAGCTGCAATAACACCTTTGTATCTGCTCTATTATAACTCGGTTGTACTTAGTTATCGGGGTCAGGGGTGTAGTTATGTTCCTGTGTTAACACAGTTTTCCAGAGCTTAGTTTTTAACACAACGTTTTTCTATCCAAGGGAAATCCTATCATAAACCCTGATGTTTATTTTTGTGATACCTCTGTTCCATAGGCTACGGCAACTGCCATCTATTTTGAAAATGGTTCGATTTGGATAAAATTTTATATTTAGAAATTTTCATTTTTTAGTTTATCTTTATAGGTTCCTTCACACAAAAATAAACAATCCCATAAAATCGATTCGATGGCATGGAATAAAATATAAGCTTATTAAAATACTCCATGGTGAATTAAGAAGTGTGGTAACCCTAAAACTGAATAATTCCGTTAAATTATTACTTGTTTTACTCGTGTATAGACCTCAATGGTTGTCCAATCTTTCAACTTGCACGAATTTAGGTTATACGTGACAAACCATCCGTGAGCAATAATATAGTCCGAAGAGTATGGTATCGAAATTATAACCAAAAGGTGGTCTTTATATACTCATAACTGGCCCAAGAGGATCACCTTGTTGACAACCAACTGATGATTCCAAAAGATGCTCCTTGTATAATAATTTTGATGGGTACCTATAACATTGATAAAGAAATTTGAAAATTTGTGGTGTCTCCAATTTTGCCTGTGTCAACAAGGTGTCCCTATTCACCGAGTTAAAGGCATTCTTTAAGTCAACCTTTAAGATGACCTCACCGTCACCACAGTCAAGGTACGTTGACAAGGCATGTATGGCAGCCTCACAACCCCCTCTTGAACCGAAGCCCAGTTGCAGGGGTTGAAATTTATTGGCTAAAGCTATGCTGTAAAATTTACAGCATAGCTTGGCTGCCATACGCCTATAAGTACACCCTACGGCAATGGGACGTATGCCACCATCTTTTTTCCGTAGGGCGCATAGATTAGCGCCATACAGAATATCGATGATGCCATCGTGTACATTGCCGGCGAGCATAAGGTTCATTAAAGCCGTAAGCTCCCTCAGGAGTGCATCCCCAGCTTCCCCGGCGCCCGAACACAACAGATCTTTTAGATGCTGAGGTGTTAAGCCGTCGAGGCCACCGGCAGATCCACTCCGGAAAGAGCCAACGGCAGAAAGAACGTCCTTGGCTGTGACATTGAGGCAATCTGAATCAATGTCAGATGGCTCTGGGAAGGTAAGGCCATCGGCAGGCGCCGGATGTTTGCTCTGCAAACCAGCAAGGGTATCTGGAGAGCACGGCGCCACCACATCGCTGCTAAATAATAACCGGGAAGCCCCCCTTATATCACCTTCTCTCAATTTGGATTCTACATAATGTGAAAAAGAGTTTTTTTGTCTAAAAGGAAATTTTGACTCTAATAGGGTTGTAGAAATATTACAATTATCTTTAATTTGTGTCGTCAGTGACTTTTGAGAGGCCTGGTCTTTTTTAACATGGAGAATCCTATATGGGAAGGTGATTAATTGTTCCCAAGCTGTACTTGAGTTCTCCCGGACGACAAGACCTATGCAGCGAGCCAAATTTTGGGCTACTGTAGGTCTCGCGCCGCGGGGAACTCTCCTAAGGATCGGAATTGAATTTTTTAAACTAGCCAGATATTGCCAAAAGGGAATTTTGTCAGCGGCGTCCGTTAAATCCGCTGTGTGTGTTGTGGGGCTAGAAAATACATTTTGGGATTTATGAACTCTTTCAAAAGCATAAAGAAATCACATCATGCGAAATAAAGTAAAACTGGTCAAAATGACACATTCTAAAAAAATCATATTATATAATGTGCGATTTACTTTAGGTAATGACAAATGGCAGTGTGTAGGTTGTCCTTAAAATATATTATAATGTACTTCGCTGCATATTGAATTATATAGTCAATATGCAGCTAAAGCTACCCTTAACATGTGCACCCCATACCCCTGTTAACATAGTTCATTACCCTCTAATATCATAACAAGACCAATTAATGCAACACATAATATATTAAACTAAGTGATGTCATAGTATAAATAGAGGTAGTAGCGAATCTCCTTTATATTTGCTCAAAAGCCGACAATAGCCGAAAGTGCGTTTTATCTCAGCATATTGTTGTAACAGCACTAGGTAGGTACGTAAATGTAAATTAATGTACATAATAAAACATATTTAAATGGTAATTAGAGATAGATATTACAAGTACCTACTATTAATTGTCATTATATAATTTTTTTATCGAGTACAAATATACCAATATAAATTGCAATAAACCGATACGATACCGATAGTTCGCAAACCGACGGGCGCTCGGCAGGAGTATTCTGTAAGAGCAAAAACCGAGCCACCGCAAAAACTGAGCAAAATCTGGCTGTCAGATTGAAAATCGGTATTCTGCAAAGAGCAAAATCCGAGTCTTTTTGAAGTTGAGTCAATAGATTGTGCCGTCACCGAACAATCACAACTGTCAGTTTGCGATCACAACTGTCAGTTTGCGATCACAACTGTCAGTTTGCGATCACAACTGTCAGTTTGCCATCGCTGTTTCTTAGAGAATTTGCCGGCCGCTCCTACTTGTACTCCAATTAAATTAACGCTAAGCGGTAGGTATTTCATTTGACATTTTGCGTCAGTTTCTATACTACCTTCCTATTTATACTATGGTGATGGCATTAGTCTAATATGCTCTGCCTCATAGGACACGACCATTACTGATCGAGTTAATTAAGTTCACCTAATTACATCTCTGATGAATTAGTATTAAAGGTTGATTATGCGTGATGATATCTCTCCCTTATTTGTGACTAGGTTTTGCTCGTGACTTTATTTTTGTGCCCATATTTTACTGGTGTATAAGCAATAATATTGTAAAGTCTCATTATAAGAAGAAGTAACACAGATTCATACTCATATACTTTCGCATTTATAATATTAGTAACATTAGAGATGTTTATTTTATACAAGCTGTTGCCCGCGGGTCTGCTCGCGTGGATATCGGTTATCGTGATAAAAAGCTATTAAGCTATTCCAGACTATAATCTATCTGTGTGTCAAATTTTATCCAGATCCGTTCAGTTTTTGCATGAAAGAGTAACAAACATACAACCTTACATTCATACAAACTTTTGCCGTTTATATTAGTAGAAAGTAGGATTACTATGGTGACAGACAAACATACGGCGAGAGTCGTTGTGCTGTCGCTGTCGAACTGCCAACCCATTTTTTTTAACAACAGGATTTAGTAATGGGACATCCCTGGATTCCGAACCTAATTCCCTAAAAAGACTTGTAGATAAGATACTCACGCTCAGGAACACAACTACACCGCTGTGTGCATTTGTTTTGCTATGGTCATGTGTAAGGTGAAAGTCCTTACCCAGTCCTTACCCGAAAGGGCTTGCTTGTATGACCTACCTTCATTCTACACAAAACAAACCTTACCAATTAATATAAACGCTGTGTAACATGTCGGCACTGTTCTTTTAACACATAAAAAAGTAAATAATGTTATTAACTGTTACGATTATCTAATTAACGGTTTTGTTTTAACATAAACACGTTAATAAGTTATCGCTTGTTAGCAATGTTGGAATATTTATGCAATAGTCACGTTTGCTCATGAGTCATTTGTCAACTCGATGAACACAATCTCTCGGAGTAGGTAAAATCGATTCATCAACTCGCCAAATTTATCAAGTTTTTATAGCAAGTTCGTCAACTCTGAACTCATCGTCAACTAAAAAATCTTGAAACGTACAAGCAAGGGTAATTCGAGGTATTCCTCGAAGCGCTACCATTTTGAGGCACACCTAATGAGGCGCTCCTTTTTTAGGCTCCTTTTTTGTAGTGCTTCGAGGAATACCTCGGTAATTCGTCTATGCTTGCTTGTACGCTTCAAAAAATATTTTTTTACAGTACCTACTTCTAGGACGAGTTTTGAGAATTGCGAAATAAAATTTCGTTTCTTTTCTTGCCATATTATATTGCCGTACATGTTATTTTATCTGAGTGTCTAGCGTCTCCGTGATTCGGAGAGCACGTTCAAAGTCGGTCCCGACTGTTGTCCCGAGGCCTAAGTATGGGCGATCTAAATAACTGTCACCAGGTTGGCCACTATTCAAATGGTATGAAGAAGACTTGCCATACATTTACAACTAGCACCTCTAGTGGATAGTAACACCATAAAGTAAGGAAGACTCTGTATAGTAACGACACTCCCGCATTGTATCATAATAAATACCTACTGCCCGGGCGCGCGGCGCTTGACCGCTACGTTGGCAGGCCGTACTTGTTTGCTAACCAAATATTATGTCCTGAGCGGTAGGATGCGTTTTGACATGATGTAGCAGTAGATAATATAGATAGATAGTGTAGAAGACTTTCTTACACTACGATAAGACCCTCTACACAAAAGAAACGTAGAAAAAAATGCTGGCATTTGTTTTTATGACGTTCATAAGTACCATGTATTGGATCTAATTGAATAAATGATGTGACTCTAAACTTCGCCACGATTTCGAAACAATATTTCAATTAATTTTGACAGTTTGCTAAGTAATACAACTTTGACAAAATAATCATAGTTATTGACGACAAAAACGTAACCTTTTCTGAATCATGCAACTTTTACTACTTTTGTTTTTAAGTGCCTCTTGTCTAAATACCACAGCTGGTCGCATTCAATCCGTAGTGCAGACCTTATTCAAAAAATATATCGCGATCCCTGCAAGGCACGTACAACAAACGAACAAAAACACAATAAAAATTTGAATTCGATAACAATCTGGCTAGACATAAAAAAACAAAAAAAAAACATGTTAACAGAATGGGTGAACTTAATTTGAACCGAAGTGTAATCCGCATATTACTCGTACACTAGGGACCATTGTAAAGGCACAGTCCGTGGTGAACACGATGCATTCCCCGTGCGCTTGACACATCAATTATCTGCGTACATTTTGGTGCTCGCCATTGTTTTGGGTTGGTAAAGTTTATACGTGAATATATGAAGTTAGTTTAGAGTATGTTATCTATTGTTTATAGTCACTTTTGTTGGAAAATTATTAAAAATATGTATATATAGGGTTGTCTGGAACAGTGTCGCGCAATGTGTGTGCCGCGGCGCGCGGCGGCGGAGTCCTGTATCGTGGTCATTAGTTAGTGCTCTCGGTAAAATAAGATAAAGTTAGATAAAGTTCCATAAAGTTAGATAGTTTTTGACTGCCTCGGTGGTCCAGTGGTCACAGTATGCGCGTGCTGTGCACGAGGTTGTGGGTTCGATTCCCACACAGGACAATACTTTGTGTGACCCATAAAGAGTTGTTCTGAGTCTGTGTGTAATTTGTGTCCGTTAATTGTATGTCTGTAAAGTCCTCCGCGACACAGAGCTTGTTCTCTAGTGCGGGAGTTGTCTTTTACAATATAGTCAGACGGAAGAAAAATATTAGTGCAGTATAAAGTTTAGGTTGTTGAATAATTATTATTAGGTTGTTGATTAATTATTATTAGGTTGTTGATAAATAATATTTATAATAAATGTTAATTTCTTATTCCATAATTGTATTGAACTATATGGTGATTAAAAAGAGTGGCCTACGTTTCTTGTTAGTTCTTTACCGCGTTATATACCAAATTCTTCCATAATCTTAATGTCCACTATATTGCTTGCCTAGCAACCCATTGTATCAATTTTTTTCATTTTTTGTTTACTCGTAGCTATTAGCCTTTTGCGTTTTTACGTTCCAGTCATGCATACGAAATTGTATCTTTACAGAGAAAGTCGAGGTATTTCCGAAAATCAATGAAAACGTTGTTTATTTGACTTTTTCAGTATTTAGAATTCTATGAAACATTTGTGTATTATCGAATTGCTTTCGTTTGTGGCTCTCTACATTGTAATTTCGGATGTTTTCTACAATAATATAGCTAGAAAATGAATGATTTTATAAAAGGTTTCTTTGTTAGTGCTATTAGCTTGAAAGTCTGGCCAACTAGGAGCAATTTATTTAAAGACTCTCTTTCATTAGACGTTTATTCTTTGCTAGCAATATAACTGGTACAAAATAAAAAGTAGAGATAGTAATAAAATCATTATAACCTTTTTGTAATCTAATTCTAAGGAGGATGTTCTTCTAGAATACGTCACAATATTATTTTATTTCATAAGATACTAGCAGACCTGGCAGACGTCGCGGAAAAGCTGATATACCGACAGCAGCGCCACCTATCGGGTCCAATTGTGAATCGAAACCATCCGGAGCCCTACCCGAACACACACAAAATTTCTTTAAAATCAGCCGAGCCGTCTAGGAGGAATTCAATTACAACGAAAAGTGGAATTGATTTTTATATATATTGATTAACAAAAATAACCTAAGCTACCTACTTACATACAAAGAATTCAATATTGTATTTAAAAGAATTCACCTATTAATAAAATATCTGATTGAGGTCACTTTCTTAGAAATGGTGGCCAAAACGCGGGCCTTTTTAAATATAATAGTATCCTCCGAATCGTTTTTTTATCTAAACAAATTGTACTAGCAAGTAACCCTTTTAAAAACGATGTGTCATAATTAGAACCAATGGCTTTTAGCCCATGACTGATGGGAACTGATGACTGTAGATTAGAAAATACTTAAGGACCAAATCTGCTGCAAAGAACATCGCAATTGCGTGAGATAAATTTCGGAAAAAACGCATCTATTGCACACATTTTAGAAGTGTTTTTCCTTTGTCTAGTGTCATGCAGTTACGCCTTTCTTTCTAATTAAGGTAGTAATGTCCTCTAGAGATTTACTTCGTCCCCTAAACAAGACAACTGTGAATAGATAAGGTGTTTCCTTATACTAAAGTGTGGTAAAAGTTTACTGCACGTGTGGCTTAACGTTTTAAGTGATTATTTGGACATTTTCCACTGTGCGCCGTAATGTAGGTTCGATTCTCAAATATCTGTGTGGTTCACAAATAGCTGTTTTGAATCTGGATGTACGTTTTGTCAGCAAATTGTCCTAGATTAATTGACAATTTGCTACGACGAGTTCAAGATGAGTTCAAAGACGAATCCAGCACAAGAAACCTATCTAGTGCTGGATTCGTCTTTAACTAAAAAAAAGAACGATAAAGTTGTCAGTGGTTGAGATACAGATTGTATTTTGTTAAATCGATTTATTTAGTTTTAATTTAGTTATGCATCTATATAAATAACGTATATATGAGGAACAGCTAGTATAATATAATATAAATGCATACACACATACATATCGCCACGCCCGTCTCACATTGGGGTAAGCAGAGACGCCAATTGCTTCGATACTTTTGTCGACTGGGAAAGTAACCGACTTGCACACATCGGGTGTGAGTTCGATCCCTGGTGGCAGTACCAATGTAAATTTCACTTTGTGGAAGCTCTACGTACTAATTAAATGTTTTACTATCCGCTAACGGTAAAGGAAAACATCGTGAAGAAACCACATGTCTTAGAAGAAATTCTAAAGACTTGTCTGATCCACCAACCCGCATTAGGGCATGTGCTTGACATGACAGACAAATTAAGGCCTAGATCTAGCTCTCTTTATAGAGTAGAGGGGACCCGTGACCAGCAGCGGGACATATATGTTAAATTTGCTTTTATTTAAAGCATTGTAATTTCCTACAGTGCAGTACCGCTCTAATGTAACGGTAAGTTTACGCAAAGTATTATAAAACAACGTACGTGACTTTATCTTATAATAGATATAAAATAGTGTTATCTTGCATCTTCACAGACTAAGATTTTATACTCCACAGAAGGTGCACTTTGCTGTATAGGCAGGCCTGTTGGTCTAGTAGTTAGTGACCCTAGGTAAAATCGTTGGTCATGGGTTCAATTCCCAACATGGACAAAAAATTGTGTGATAGAACATTATTGTTCCGAGTCTGGGTCTATTTTAATCAAAATTTATTTATTCATTTAGGTTACAAAGTAAAATTGATGAAGCTCATAAACTATGAATAAGCCAGAAAGATGATGTCAGCTGATTTTTCCTACGGATAGTTCACTGACGTGAGAAGAATTAACAAAGAAACTCAGGCCACGGTTTTTAATCGCCAAATAGTACTTCGTGTCCGTAAATTGGTCTCCCTCCACTAGGATCCACAGTCTAGATCCACATGTGGATCATTGGATACTTTTATATCCGCTCCGATCCACATTTGTATGTTTTTTATGGGCGGTAGGAGATTTCTGTAAAATATAACAGTGAAATTTATGCACTATTAGCTAGGATTGAACTCACACCTCAAGTATTACATTTCGCTTAATTTTCTACTTGACTACTACTGCTTAATAAGTTTATTTAGGTTAAGGTGTTTTGCTTTATTTGGGCATTGAAATATTCGGATATTTTTGAAGGGAACATTTGAATACTTGACCTCTGTAAGATCAACTTACTATAAAATATGCAATACTAAAAAGTTAAAAATAAAAGGTGGTTTTTATTTATACCTACTACTTAGGTGGTTATCAAGCATATGGCCCGCCTCATAGTAAGCAGTGACCGTATTTTATGGACATCGGGGCAAAAAAAAAATCTACATGTATAATCATTATTTGTCTACCTTAACGTAACGAGATATAAGATTCAGTTTCAAAACTGAATATCCGATTTCGTTGTAATATTAAGTTCATTGGTCGTGAATTTCCGGAATAAAAAAAATATATTCGTTTTTTCGGAAATCGAACCTTCTGATGATCAGTCGCACCCAATGACCACTAGACCTAAGGCACTTTAAGAGTATAAGTCAGCTATTTGGATATGCATCAATACTACGAGTATCATTTGATTGTATGGTATAATATTATAACTGCCTCGGTGGCTCAGTAGTTGCTGTGTGTGACTGCTAATCACGAGGTCCCGGGTTCGATTCCCGGGCCGGATCAAAAAGTTATATTGGGTTTTTCTGTCTAGAAATTCACAATAGATACTCTGAGTTCGGAAATTCGCGGTGTTTATACCCCGTGCCTCGGAAAGAACGTAAATCCGTTAGTCCTACGCCTGATCTCTCTCCGGTCGTGTCAGATTACCATCCGACTATGAGAGTGAGGGAATAAAGAAAGCATTTGTATTTACACACACACTTGTGCACTATAATATCTCCCATGCAGATGGCTAGTCTCCGTCAAGATTAGCCGCCGTGACCGATATTCGGTTAGGAGGACATTATTATTATTATATTATCGTAATACATCACATTAAACCTGCTTGTCTATTCTATACAATGATTGATCTATGTCACATTACGGTGACTAAGGCCGGGCATGCACTTTGCGACAATTTGTCGTAACTGCGACAAGCAAGACATTATCTTTGGACGTGCGTCCGTTATTTCGGTTTGACATCGACGATATTCATTTGCGTTTTTAAACCTTATTTCCTTGTATTAAAGACTATTTATGTATAAGAGATTAGTGTCTCAGTTAGCACTTATGTGTCTAGATAAGATATAAGCTGTCAAGTTGGATTTAAGTAAGGTTATTTAAAGTTTTGTAAGTAATTTTAAAATGAAACGGGATTTGAAGAAGTTGGTAAGAATGCGTTGGCTAGTGTGCCTTGAGATAAATAGAGGTATAAAGCACCATACAAGCCAGCATGCTCAACTGTCTAAAGGTTGCCTTACAGAAGTCCACAGCCAAATTCTACAATGATGTGGAAACAGAGATTAACATTCACGCACAGGAACACATTCCTGTGCGTGAATCCAAATCTCTGTTAATTTAGGGGTGTATTAAAAGATTTATATTAATAGTAGCTGTTGCCCGCGGCTCCGCCCGTGTGGATGTCGGTTATCTCTGTAAAAAGCCTATGTGTTATTCCAGACCATAATCTATCTTTGTGCCAAATTTCATCCAGACCCGTTCAGTAGCTTTTACGTAAAACAGTAACAAACATCCATCCATCCATCCATACTTACAAACGCGCGTTTATAATATTAGTAGGATCTAGAGCATTTTTGTCTTTAATTTAGCAAGCGTGGTTATACTTTTAGATTTACAGCTAAAGAGGTAGCTAATGTTATAAAAAACATGAAAAGAGGGAAGTCCCCGGGACATGACGACCTCAGTATCGAGCACTTGCAGCATGCGGGTGTACATCTGCCTAGGGTGTTGTCCATGCTGTTTAACCTATGTATTAGTCACCAGTATCTACCACAGGAGTTTATGAAAACAATTGTCATACCGATAGCAAAGAACAAGACAGGTGATGTCTCCGATAGGTCCAATTACAGACCAATTTCGTTGGCTACAGTGGTTGCGAAGGTCCTGGATGGTTTGCTTGATCGTCAACTTAGTCAATTTATACATCTACATGATGCCCAATTTGGGTTTCGCCCGGGGCTCTCCACGGAGACGGCTATTTTGACGCTCAAGCACACTGTCCAGTATTATGTAACGCGAAAAACCCCTGTATATGCCTGTTTTCTGGACTTGTCGAAGGCGTTTGATCTAGTTTCGTATGATGTTTTGTGGGATAAGCTCCTGAAGGATACGAATACTCCTAAAGAAATTATTGGTATGTTAAAGTATTGGTACAGCAATCAATCCAATTATGTTAGGTGGGCAGGCTCTTTCTCAAAAGAGTATAGGTTAGCGTGTGGTGTAAGACAAGGTGGTCTAACTTCACCCAGGCTCTTCAATTTGTATATTGATAAGTTGCTCGATGAGCTCAGCAAAACTGGAGTAGGATGTTCCATAGATGGTAAAACAATTAACAATATTAATTATGCTGATGACATGGTTTTGTTGAGCCCATCGATCACTGCCCTAGAGAGGTTACTGGGTATTTGTGAGGGGTATGCGGTGACACATGGCCTGAGGTATAATACGAAAAAAAGTGAACTACTTATTTTTAAGTCAGGGAACAAATTGCCAAAGTCAATTCCTCAGGTACGGCTTCAAGGGGAATTTCTAAATAGAGTCCACAAATTTAAATACCTTGGGCATTGGGTCACCGAGGATCTCTCCGATGACCTGGATATAGAAAGGGAGCGTAGGGCATTGGCAGTGAGATGCAACATGCTGGCTCGTAGGTTTGCACGGTGTACAGGGGAGGTTAAAGTAACTTTGTATAAGACTTATTGCCAAACTTTTTACACCTGCAGCCTATGGGTTAAGTATACCCGCAAATCGCTTGATACCCTACGCGTACAATACCACAATGGTTTTAGGATGCTGTTGGGGCTGCCCCGTTATTGCAGCGCATCAGGTATGTTCGCGGAAGCCAGCACAGCTGGTTTTCAGGCCATAGTAAGACAACGTGTAGCCTCCCTGATGCAACGCGTGCGGGATAGCGCCAACGGCTTCCTAAACACCATGTTGTATAGAGCTGAATGTCCAGTGGTGCGTCACTGGAACTCAGTACACATGAGAACCAGGGTCGCAATATTTAATATAAAATAATGTTTTGTATGTATATTTATTTTATTTATGCTCTGTTTTATTTTACATATGTTTACTAATATAGTTATAAGTGTGTACTAACAAATAATGGATGTAAATCTGATAAATAAATATATTATTATTATTATTATACAAAGTCAAAGTCAACCTTTTGATACAGCACAATGCTGTTTCTCTTTCCCTCAAAATAAAAAATATTTCATTTAATTGAAGTCTTATTTGTTGATCGTTAAAAATTATGTTGAAACATATTTATTAATACACATTACGTAAACCTAAAAACATGCTATACTTGTCTACCTTAACGTAACGAGATTCGATTTCAAAGCTTAATATCTGATTTCGTTGTAATATTAATTAATTTCTGATAATATTCAAAGAAAAAAAACGGTGGTGGCGAAGCGGGAAAGTAACAGACTTGCACGCAAGAGGTGCGAGTTCGATCCCAGGTGGCAGTACCAATGTGAATTTCACTTTGTGGAGTTTAATGTACTAATCAAATGATTCGGCATCTGCTAACGGTTAAGGAAAACATGTCTTAAAATAAATTCTAAAGACATGTCGGCTAAAACCATAGCCGGAGCTAGCACTTATAAGAATATGTACTAGGAGCGGCTACGGTTTCAGCCAAAACTAAATATAAGACTTCATTAAAACCATGTCTCAACAAACACTTCAGATTTGCTATCTCTACGAAGTGTCGAAAATTATTGCAATTAGAATATTATATTTTATTATCACTTAAAAAATATTACGTTTAGACTTATATTTCTCAAAAGACAAAAAAACATTCTCACGTGTCAAAATATAACAAAGAGGTTTAATTTTGTAACATAATGTGTAACGCCTTAATAGTCCCATTCAACACAATTTTTGCAATAAAACATTTATTGTTTTTTTTGTAACCGGCAATAAACGTCCATAATATTATATTCATTTTATTAAGCACAACACGCTGCGCAACATCTCGTTGCGAAGATAATAAACGTAGGCAAAAAAGTAACGTCGGCAAATAGGATTGAGCTGTGTCAGTTGTAAGCATTATAAAGATTGCTGAGCAAAAAGAAACGATATTTTTACCCTTTTAAACATTGATATACAAAAAACCCATAAAATAAGCGCCTTGTTGCATATATTTCAAATAGTATCGCGTCGACGTCGCGACGTTCGAGTCACCATACTACACTACAAATTTAACTTTATATCATGCACATTAGGTTGAATTTTTACAACTAATTTTGTATAATTGGCGGCAGTTTTGAGTGTTTCTTTAATTCGAGAATGAATATCTAGGGTGTCTTGTAAGCCTTTTAAGAATTACATTTTCAAAATTCCTGCATGCAGATACCATCTAAGGAATCTGCATACATACACATACATATGTACACCTGTCTCCTATTAGGGTAGGCGGAGACTATGGAACAGATTACTAAAGAGTAACTATGGTACGCAAATTTACTTGTAAAATTTAAAGTTTTTACTAGTTATTTTGCTGCATTTTGCATTTATACTTTCTCAGATTGTAATTAATCAGTAAGTGGGTGTAACACTTAAATACCTTTTATTGTTATTTCACACAAAACAAACACGTGCCTAGGTAGTTAAGTAGGTACTAAATACTTTCACTATCAGATAACTTCAACAACATCAACCTATCAAATCAACGCAAGGACATTTTTGAATAAAAATAAACAAAACATGACACATAGATTAGTCGCATTATCTTAACAAACGATAGTCGTATAGTCTGTGCTTATCCTACTGATATAAAACAATTCGAACTGATTATTTTAGAATATATAACTCAGTGTTCTTTCTACTTTCGTGCAGAAGTATAGTGTATAAATTAATATAAATAAAAATAGATTTATTTCAAAAAAGTAATTAATTTTTCGTTGTGTGTTGATTAAAAAAAGAAAATATTTTAGTTGTGTGTTGATCGGAGTCGTATTCACTTGTCTTGTGTTTCTATATTTAAAATTTAATTTTACATGTAACAGTGAAAGTATTAACATATGTAAAATAAATAGTGTTTTTGCGTTTTATAAAAAGAAAGTGTTCCGTGATGTTTTGATGCATCTTAGTGTCAGATAATTATGCAAAGTTGGTTGTTTATGAAGTTACAAGTACATAGCTCATTGCAAAACAAATACGAATGAGTCTGATTATGGTAAACAATGCGGTGGTACAATTTCACTTACATTTTCTACATCTACTTTATATTACTAACTTATCATTAACCATTTGAGCTGCATGGTGGCTGATGAATGGTGGTCATTAGACAGGAAGGTTCAGCTATGGAATATATGTAAAATAGTAATATTGACCTATATTATACTCATACTATCCTAATAATATTAAAAACGCGAAAGATTGTAATTATGGATGGATGGATGGATGTTGGTTACTCTTTCACGTAAAAACTTCTAGACGTATTTGAATGAAATTTGGCACAGAGATAGATTATGGTCTAGAATAACACATATGCTACCTTTTACAGCGATAACCGACATCCACGCGGGCGGAGCCGCTGGCAACAGCTAGTTTTACATATGATGTAAAGCAAAGCTATTTTATTTTAAAAGCTTTAAATTTAATAATGAATATGAAATACCTACTAGAGTATGTTTAGCAAGACACTTCTTTTCCATCATACCATTTTTTATAATAATATGGAGTTTTGGATGTGTCACGTGACACGTCACAAATTGTAACTATTTTGAAAGAGTGACCTGAGTTTCTTGATAGTTCTTATCTTAGGGTTAACCCCTGTCTGTTCAGTCAACGAAACTGGAAGTAGCTGACGTCTTCACGATTCATTCATTGACCTTCTTAAGTGTCACGGTGCGAACTATATTATGAATAAATGATTTTAATTTTTGACCATTATAACTCTGAACAGAATTAACTTAGTCAAATGTTAAGTACCGCTTATACTTACCACTAAGGCTTAGTAAGGCTCCTTGTTTTCGGTGATAATAGCTTCTAAGCAAGCTTCAGTTTAATCGATAAGTTAAACTATGGCAATATATGAAAAAAATGTATCTGTACAAAACTTGCATGGTATAAAATATGAATAGCGAATACAAATGTAAATAGTTTGCATTGCCATCGAAAATAAAAATAATATGTATATCGTATTCTAATGCGAATTGGAGAAATTAGTTTTACTGTAAAAGTGTTTAATTTGACAATCATTAGCATAGAGTCGTGCGACTAACCTAAATAAAACGGATTTAAATTTTGCTTTAATTAATATATATTTAGTTTATAATAAATATCAAGCCATTTTATGTCCCACTGCTGAGATCGGCCGACTGATTCTGTAAGAAACAGCGATGGAAAACTGACAGTTGTGATTGTTCGGTGACGGCTCAATCTATTGACTAAACGTCAAAATGGGCTCTTACGGAATACCGATTTTCAATCTGACAGCCAGATTTTGCTCGGTTTTTGCGATGGCTCGGTTTTTGCTCTTACGGAATACCCCTGCCGGTCTTCTCTCCTTTGTCAAGAGAGCTGAGAAGGTTTAGGTCGTATATAGTCTTAATCCACCCACGCTTACCCAAGGCATGGTTGGTGAATTAGGACTTCTAAGACTGGTGGGTTTCCTCACGAGGTTTTCCTTCACAGTATAAGTTTCATCATCATCATCAGGTCAGCTGCTGGACATAGGCCTCTCCCAAGTCGTTTTCTCAGTTTTAATTTTTACTCAATTTATTTATTTAAAGTTCTTTTTTGTACAAACCAAGAAGCATACGGCTTGCCCAATGGCAAGCAGTTACCATAGCTTATGGACGTATGCAATATAAGGCAGCACTGTCGTTTTGCCGACCCAAAGGTTTTAAAATCAGAGTTTTGCGATAGATTATACCTGGGATAGGAAATCGTTTATTTGAGAACGCGTCCTTAAATGAGCACTGGAGTCATGTACTTACACACAGGCATACAACTACACTACTGCGTGTATATAGATATATATATTTTATTTTTAAAAATCATGCTTTCTTTTATACTACTTGGGTGGCAAACAAGCATACCGCACGCCTGATGTTAAACAGTTACCGTAGCCTATAGACGCTTGCAATACCAGAGGTATCACTTGCGGGTTGCCAACCCATTTTTTTATACCAGGGCTTTAAGATATAAATAAATGAGCGCTGGAGACCTGTACTTCTCTTTTACTTAAGATTGTAGGTGTGACGAGTAAGGATTTTGTGTTATGGCTTTACTATAAATTAATATGTGTTTGACCGGCATGTTGGTCTAGTGGTTAGTGACTCTGACTGCTACGCCGGAGGTCGATTTCCGTCGGGTTCGATTCCCACCCTGGACAAATCTTTGTGTGATGAGCACGAATGTTTGTTCTGTGTTTGGGTGTAATTTATCTATAGTATGTATGTAGTTAGAAATATATAAGTATGTTTATCAGTTGTCTGGTTACCTTAGTAGAGGCTCTGCCTAGTTTGGGATCAGATAGCGATGTGTGAGTTGTGCCGAAAATATTATTATAAAATTATTATAGGGTTGTCTCTCATTGAGTTTCCTTCATCATGTGAGTATCAAACATGTGATTTATAAATATTACATAAACCAAAAACGATCATTCATCTTTCGACACTATCACAAAACATTATCATTTTCTTCTTAATAACATCGCTCTTAATACCATTGACATAGAGTTCATATTAATATAACAATTTATTTATCTTTTAGTCATGAATAGCCTTGATGTTAGATATAAGGAACATACTAGAATATGTTATACTCTTCAAAAGAAGGTTTTTGGAGCAACCTTGTCGTATTTAAAATATATATACAACAGTATGAAGGTATTCAAAGATAGGTTTATCTTTATTTACGTATAGGTTCTATCTACAGCTTTGCCCGAGTGGATGTTAATTTTTTATATAAAAAAACAGCCTATGAACTATTCTGGTTTCGGCACCTAAGCTATTCCACTTACAGCACCAATAGGTATATAAGCTTGGTGCTGAATCCAAGCCCATATACCTTATAGCTATTCCACTTACAGCACCAATAGGTAAATGGGCTTGGTGCTGAATCCAAGCCCATATACCTTATAGCTATTCCACTTACAGCACCAATAGGTAAATGGGCTTGGTGCTGAATCCAAGCCCATATACCTTATAGCTTTCCACTTACAGCACCAATGTGCTGTAAGTGAAATAGCTTAGGTGCCGAAACCATTAGTGCTCAAAAAATTGGTGCTGAAAGAGGGATACTTTATCCTGGTATATAAGCTATAACATTGTAAAATTTCATCAAAATCTGTTCAGTAGTTTTTGCGTAAAGGAATAACAAACATTCATTCAAAAATTATCATAACATTAAGTAGGATAGACATCTACGTAGGTACTTTTAAAGTTCTGTATAGCTCTATTTAGATATCTCTTTGTGTCTGTCTTACAGGCTTAACTAGTATCAGAATAAAAATAGTAATATACTGATATGCCTTTATAATGATAATAATATAACACTAGCTGTTGCCCGCGGCTCGGCCCGCGTGGATGTCAAAAAGTAGCCTATGTTATTCCAGACCATAATCTATCTCTATGCCAAATTTTATCCAGATCCGTGTAGTAGTTTTTACGTGAGAGAGTAACAAACATCCATCCATTCATCCATCCATACTTACAAACTTTCACGTTTATAATATAAGTAGGATATAGTAGATTAGGATGTAAAGCTAATAAAATCAGTTTTTATTTATAACTTCAACGTTTTCTTTTTTCGTCACGGTTTTTTTAATCTGACACCATAAAGTAAATCTAGGTATGTGAAGTCTTTGTCATGGATAGTAAAACGTTGGTATTTCTACCATAAAGATTAAAAAGATAAGTTATTTTCACTTATCTCTGGCTAGATTGCGCCGATGGAACTAGCGAAACTGTGGGTGTGTTGAAAGTTGAAAGTAGTGAGTGTCTTTAAAGAAAGGTAGAGCACCATAAAAGTGAGAAAGCCTGATTGGGGACCTCAGAAAATGCGAGTTATAGGTCATTTCGCCCGCCATTTGTTCGCCCGAGCGGGCCAAACGACCAAATTACAAAAAATTATAATATGTATTTGATTTATATTTTTTTGTAATTTCGTCGTTTGGCCCGCTCGGGCGAACAAATGGCGAGCGAAACGACCTATAACTCAAAAATACAGTACAAATAACTACGTATACATATCAGTCTTGTTTTTCTTATCATTTGGTAAAGGCTTGGGATATCGCGAACGAACTTGAGCATAATGGGCGAAGCAAATACAACTCACCCCGCACTACGAGCGCGGGGATACAAACGTCTTATTATTCTTATGATAATTTAAAATTCATACTTATTCTAAATATATCATAACCAAATTATACGTGTATGTTTTCTTTAAATATTGTTTTCTTTTTTCGTTATAAAATGGTTACACCTCAATAATTTGGTGCTAATTCGATGATTTTTTATACAAATTATTTAGAATTAATATACAATTTAAAACAAAACCATATTATGAAATCTTCTTGTAGATTAATAATGTATTTTTTGACAGTCATTTGTCTATAAACGCCAACAAAAAATGGTTTCAATTACACCTCTTTTTCATCATTTTTTTTAGATAGGCCTTAATGGTCAATGGTAGCAGAGTTATTTCGCACATATTTGGGCCTCTATCTCTGTCTAACGACTGTTAACAGTCGGGACCGACTTTTACCATAATGAAATACCACTATGAACTTTTGTGCCTGGTTTTATTATAAGGTTGTATAATTAAAAACTTCATAATCTTTTCTGTCTGACGTCACTTATCTAAAAATACTGTCGTCCGAATCAACACATTGCAAAATGTTCTTCGGCGATTCGAACCACGGTGTGAAAGGACACATTAAAAAGAGCTCTTGGGCAATTCATATTTCATACCGCGGTTCAAACCACTCGCGATGCGAAACGACTGAAACCCACATCTATAGGGTTACTGCGGCCTTAGTTTTTTTTTTTATAAAATACAACTCCCGCACTAGAGAACAAGCTCTGTGTCGCGGGGGACTTTACAAACATACAATGAACAGACACAAATTACACTTAGACTCAGAACAACACTTTATGGGTCACACAAAGTTTTGTCTTGTGTGGGAATCGAACCCACAACCTCGTGCACGCAGGCGCATACTACGGCCACTGGACCACCAAGGCAGTCAAAGTTTGCTTAACCCTCTGATCGATTACCGAACAGCGAGTCCACTGTCGTCTGTGCGTGAGTACCTAGATCTCTAGTTCTCATGCAGGAATGCGTTTATAAGCAATATTTTCCTAGATTTAAAAAAAGGATCGGCAACACGCAAGTCATGCCTGAAGCTGCTATTGCTAGCATCCGTAGGGTACATTAACTGTTTACCACTAGAAAGTTTGTATGCTTGGTTTGTCTATTTAACGAACGAAAAGAGGTAGGGCACCATACTAGCGAGCAAGCCCGACTGGGGAAGGATCTCCATCTTACAGAAGACCACAGCCAAATAACTTCACACAGCGGTGTAGTTGTGTTTCTGTGAGTGAATACAGGTCTCCAGCGCTCATTTAGGTATGCGTTTTGGTTCCTATCCCAGAGATACTCCCATCTTAAAGTCCTGGTGTAAAAAAATGGGTTGGCAACACGTAAGTGATATCTCTGGTACTGCAAGCGTCCATAGGCTACGGTAACTGCTTAACATCAGGCGGGCCGTATACTTGTTTGCCACCCAAGTAGTATAAAAAAACCCACAGATTACACTCCCTTGGCCCATTATTCTATTTCACAAGAAAACAATAATTCTGAGAACTTCACATTGCAACAAACGTAATATTTTATTGTTATATATTATTATTATTATATGTATTGTTATAACAGATAATAATCATATCAATTATGTTCATCGCGAACAATTTATTTTAATTTGACTATATCTTTAACGCCTGTATTTTTACGAAACAAATTTTTTATATAAGTATACCTATACCTATGTATAATTTTTTTATATAAGTCACCTCCTCTTACACCTTTGAGGTGTAAAAAAAACGAGAACACGCAAGTGATACCTTTGGTATTGCAGGCATTTTATTAAAATCGGTCCAGCCGTTAAGGAGGAGTTCAGTGACATACACTCGTACAGAAGAATTATATACTTATATAAAAAAATTGTTTCGTAAAAATACAGGCGTTAAAGATATAGGCTTTGAGATGGAGTATCCCTGCAATAGGTAAACGTATCTTCAGAAACGCACCCCAAAATGAACAATGGAGACCTGTAGATGAATACAATACACTTATGTGTATATATACTTAGTTATTTAGCTGTGATATTTTTTAAGGAGGTACTTCTCTAGCCGGGCTTGCTCGCTAGTATGGTGCCCTACCTACCTCTTGAAGGTTCAACTTCAACAACTAAATCCGTACATTATTAAACAAAACGGGCTTATAAAACTCACTTACACTTCACAAGACACATTTTTAACGTAGGTACTATGACGCGAAGTCTCACCTATCTCTTAAAGATTTAACGCAAGAAAATGTGCAACATATAGGTACCTACTATAATTTATTGTTTAATTTTCCGTCAATAAACAAACGACAAACGCACTTTTACTGTATTATTTATAGTAACAGTTATGGAAAGTGATATTCGATATAAGTATACTTATAAATCTGAAAGTATTAATTTCCATGATGTAGGTACTGCGTATTAATTTCTATGCGTATAGATAGAATGACTTATTCTTGCTGACTGATTCAGCAACGCAGAGCCTAAACCTCTGGGCTAAAAATGATCAGGTACTATCTATATGGTTTATTTTATTGTTATACCTACTACTTATACCTACTCTGGCTGTCGCTGGAATCCAGCGTTATTGTGTTTTATGCATTATAACATTATGCTGGGCGGTGGCCATTTTTTGCATGCGTGTGACGTACGCCACACACAATATTATTAGTGTTTTTGATGTCTGTTGTTAAAATGTGTGTTTTTGTGTGTTGTCGTCATTTGCTTAAAAAAATTAATTGTTTTTTCTTTCTTTCTTCTACTTGGGTGGCAGACTAGCATACGGCCCGCCTGATATTAAGCAGTTACCGCAGTTCTAAGAACGCTCGCAATACCAGATTACTTGCGTGTTGCCGACCCATTTTTTTACTCCTTTAAATTTTAAGGTAGAATAACCCTGGGAGAGGAAAACGTTTCTTTCAAAACGCATCCCTAAATGAGCGCTGGAGACCTGGCCCTCTAGACAAGTGGCTTAAACGGTAGACGAATCGAAACGAAAAATCAAAAAGCAAATGTATGGGTTTTGACGTAAGTTTCCGACATTATATCGTAGGCTTACGTCAAAACCCATACATATGTATGCTTTTTCGATTTGACTACTGTTTATGCCACTTGTCTAGAGGGTCTGTACTCACACACAGAATCACAACTATTCCGCAATGTGAAGTTATTTGGCTGTGGTCTTCTGTGAGGTGGAGGTCTTTCCCCAGTCTGATTTGCTAACTCATTTACGTCATTTAACTGGCTGACTAGCCTGTTGGTCTAGTGGTTAGTGACCCTGTGCTAAGTCGGAGGTCGTGCGTTTGATCCCCACACGAGACAAAACTTTGTGTGATTCATAATGTTTGTTCCGAATCTGGGTGTAATTTGTGTACGTGAATTTTATGTTTGTTAAATCCCCCGCGACTCAGGGCTAATTCCCGAGTGCGGTAGTTGTCTTTCAGACAAAGAAATGTTTTCGAAAATTCATCGCGTAAATACTACAATATTAGCAAATTGCCTAGGGCAATTTAATCTGCATTTGTACATTTGTGGATGACGTTTAAATATGGGCTGATAAGGCCCCACAATGCAGGACATTCGCGTGCCATGTATGTGTTAAGTAAACTGTAATGTTTTTTCGAGTAATAAAGATATCTCTAAACCGATGTATAAGGTACAAAAACTATTTAAAATGTGTTATAATATCTACTTATTATCTTTGTTTATTTGTATAACAAAATTTCCGAGTAAAGATATCTTTAGATCTGTACTCAAACATGTCGCGATAATAATTTGAAAGTAGGTCTTGTTTACTTTTCCCGGCATCAATACAATTTTTTTTGTCATTATTGTTTGTATTGACACCGCCAGACGAGAAAGTTTGACACGCTGGTTTTACGTACCAAAAATAATGTCACCGCCATCTAGTGGTTCAATTAGACAGTCAAGGTCGTTAATTTATTTACAAGGTTTAATGTAGATGGCGTTAGTTATTCAAGCGCTTGTAAACACAATAGTAACAGTAGAAAAGTATTTAAAATCTGCTTCGATTGCTTCGAAAAAATATCCACGTGCCGTATTTTATTTACCTGATTAGGCTAATTCTAATTTATCAAATAAAGTTCTTACGATAAAGCAGAAATAACCGGCATTAATCAATAATAATCATACGAACTTGTCATACTTAGGTTCTTGTAGTAGAGAAAAATTGTGGTGTGGAAAAAGAAAGTTGTAGTCTAATCACCAAAGTGGTCACCTTGCTACCAACATCGCGCCATGTGTTATAGGTTCGATTCCCACTTACAACAAAACTTTGTGTAATCAATATTTTTTTGTTTAAAGTCTGGGTGTACTTACTGTCCATGACATGTACGCTTGTAAAGTCCCTCGCGACACATGGCTTACTCCATAATGCATACGGGAGCTGTCTTAAAAAAATTGGCCAGTAGCTAAAAATTCCTCACAAATGTTTACGTTTCAAAGAAAACGTAACATTTGAAATGTGATAAGAAAAATGGTTCACCTTAATGCTGCTAGCTAACTCATTTGTCTCGGTTTTTTCAAGGTTTTTGAGATTGTTGGTAGTTTCTCATGCATGAGAGCTAAGTTATTGCAACTGGATTGTTTTACTAGCAATACTTACTAGTTGTAAAATAATTATACCTTATTTAATAGCAACCCATACAAGGAGGCATGTGGCCCACTGCTGTGTACGGGCCTCCTCTCAGCTATCAATAAAGCTGAGATACACTAGACCATAATTGACACAGGCTAGCCCTAGGCGGGTTGGTGATTTAGACATGCCTTAAAACAGTGCCGGCTTGAGGAGGAGCGCGGTAGGGCGACGGCCCTAGGGCGCAAGGCTTGAAGGAGCGCCTAAGATGTCCCTTCGATGCCCCTGACTGGTGGGTCTTTAAGACTGCATTGGTGGTCCAGTGGCCGCGGTATGCGACTGCTGTTCACGAGGTTGTGGGTTCAATTCCCATACAGGACAAAACTTTGTCTGACCCATAAAGAATTGTTCTGAGTCTGGGTGTAATTTGTGTCCGTTAATTTGTATGATTGTAAAGTCCCCGCGATACAGAACTTGTTCTCTAATACGGGAGTTGGTTTAAAAAAAAAAGGAAGGCATGTGGCCCACTGCCGAACGAGCCTCCTCTCAGCTATCAATAAAGCCACCCTAGGCCATAAGCTAGTCCAATGCGGGTTGGTAAATCAGACTTGCCTTTAAACTATCGTCTATTCGCGCGTAGGTATAATAATTAGTTTTTTACACACATAAATTTGTTGCTTATACCTATACTCAATAAAACCCAATTCTCCGTCTGCTTTACATAAGATAATATAACATTAATAATTTTATTCATGAATATGTTGTATACATACTTATTCACCTACTACAATTAATAAAATTATAGCTTTCCTCAGGCATAACTGTGAACTCTATGAGATATTTTATTTTAGGGTAAGAAATCCCGATAGATACAATATGTGATTGTTTTTATTTGCTTCATTATTTATTTTGATATTTAATTTTGATTATATTTTAATTAATAAAATAGACATTATTATATATTTAAAAAGGGGCCAAATTAAAAGTACCCAGAATCGACGTTCATGCATGAAGAGGTTGGTGAATGTATGGGAGGCAACTCGCGTACATTCACCAACCTCTCAGGTGAACAAGTATGTAGGAAGTATGTTTGGATCGAAGCAATTGGAGTACCATAGTCTCTACCCACTGGGAAACGGGTGTGATGATATTATTATGACGTATGTATGTATATAATATTTACTTAACCTAAGTAGATACTTTCTGCCCCAACGGCCATCAGTTCTGCGAGCTATGTGCCCGCCCCATTGCCACTTAATGGAGGCAATTCTTCGAGCTATGTCGGTTACGTTGGTTCTCCTACGGATCTCCTCATTTCTTAAGGATACTTAAGATACAGATTTTTTTTTTATACAGCCTTTTTATAGTGTTGTAACTATAATGAAACAAGCGATGTGTTGAATGTTTGTATACACATTAAATAAACATTATTATCTGTGAATCATTAATAAGCACTTTAAACAACATACTAGATAATACCACGGCTTCACTTGTGCATATTATGTACACGAAACGTTGTGTTGTAACCGACTTGATCGCAAAAGGTGTGAGTTCGATCCTGGGTGGCAGTACCAGTGGGAATTTCACTTTGTGGAATTCATATGTATCTACTAAATCAAACAATTTACCATCTGCTAACGGTGAAGGAAACATTGTGAGAAAACACACATGTCTTAGAAAAAAATCTAAATGTCTGATTCACCACAGTTAAAAGTTAGTAAAATTACGTCAAATTCCATACATTTGCATTCTATTCTATTCGATTTTTCTACCGTTTATGCCGCTAGGGGCTGGAATTGATAGCGTTTAGCTTCGATAACTGCTTACCATCAGGCGGGCCGTACGCATGCTAAAAATGACCGCACAAACTCCTTTTACTATATTAAAAGATGACACAACAGCAGATATACTCATAACTAGATAAGATAGCGGGATATTTGCCGAGATGGATAATAAAAAAATGGATAGTCGTGGACACCACTTCTTCCGTTGTTAACGAATCTTGTGATATTATTATGGGGACATGCATATCTTGATAAGGAAAATTATTCGTAAGTAAAATAAGATTTGTTCCGTATACGCCTCACAAAGTTTCGCCCCACATAAAAAAGTCCGTATTCGTCCTACATTTTTTTTCCTTTTTAGTCCCAAATGTAATTATTATTCTGATTTTAATTCTGTTTCGTCCCATTTTTCGTTGCTTATTCGCTTCGAATATATTTTGTGTGCAAATTAATACTTTTTCGAAATCGATTAGATTAGAAATCTTATCGATTTTGTTGTTTATTTTGCAATTTTTTCGTCATTAGTCTCGTGAGGCGTAATACAAGTGCATAATCTTTGTGTGTAGCTTGTGAAGTGTCGATTGATTGTTTTTTCTAAGAAGTGTTTAAAATATATTGAGTAATATTTATAGTGTTAATACTGCATTGGTCACGGCTTTTGAAGTAAAAGGGAAACTTAAGTTATAGTCTCATGTAAGTAAAGAGTAGCTTTGCTATAGGTATTTCGTGTATTTGGTTTGATGATTTTTAAATTTTGTTGTAAGCAAGTAGTAATGTCTGGTCGTATGGTAGTATGGTCTTCTAATTTTTGGAATTAAAGCTAATTGAAACTATTTGTAACTTGTCAAATCAAAAGAAAGCTGTATAGTTAAAAATGCCGCTAAGTTTAACCATAAGCCTCATTACTTTGACTGCCTTGGTGGTCCAGTGGCCGCAGTATGCGCCTGCTGTGCACGAGGTTGTGGGTTCGATTCCCACACAGGACAAAACTTTGTGTGACTCACAAAGTGTTGTTCTGAGTCTGGATGTAATTTGTGTCCGTTAATTGTATGTTTGTAAAGTCCCCCGCGACACAAAGCTTGTTCTCTAGTGCGGGAGTAGTCTTTTTAAAAGAAAATTACCACAAGATAAAATGACCGTACTAAATTAGGTATTTTTATATCTTCAATTTTTTTTTCCAATTCCTATCAGTAAGAGTGCCATGTATTTTGTCACCCAATGTCTTCGAATGAGCGAAATATGTTTTATCGTATGCACTTACCTATTTTTAACAAGAACCTCTTTACAGTTCTTAGGTAATAAACTCACCCATCATTACTCACGTAAGTTCTTGTAAAACTTACGTTATCTCAAAGAAACAATGCCGCTGACATGATTTCTTGTCGTCACACCTAAGTAGATAATACCTAGCCGTTAGATTTTAACTCTGCCTTTAGTAAACAATAGAAAATACATTAAATGGTACAAGATAAATTTTACTGCAATTTCCTGTATCAGTCATTTTGTTTTTAACATCGAGTGATTAATGGCCAAACCTATATTCTATACTACTTCACCGAGACCCCATGTCGATGTCGCTGGCTACGTATTCAAACAATTCATATTGACTGCGACATTGCTAATCCGTCGCCAAGTGAGTTAACTGCAATAAATTTCAACATGAATTTGCTCTAAGAAAAGACAACTCCCGCACTAGGGAACAAGCTCTGTGTCGCGGGGGACTTTACAAACATACAATTAACGGACACAAATTATATCCAGACTCGGAACAATTCTTTGTGGGTCACACAAAGTTTTGCCCTGCGTGGGAATCGAACCCACAACCTCGTGCATAGCAGGCGCATACTGCGGCCACTGGACCACCGAGGCAGTCAATTGTTTAAATATCCGATCCGATCCGATAGCCGGGCGACGTCGCTATGGCGTCTCGGTGAGGTAGGGCCCTTACTGTATTGTAGAAGCAACCTTTAAGACCTAATAAGAACCAATTTAAAAACAAAACCTGCTTGGTGACATTCGTTTAGATCACCTTTATAGGTACCGTAATCACAATTGTGAACAGTCAGGATGGTGCGCTTTAAAGCACGGAGATGCTCAGATGAAATAGGTACCAATATGCGGTCACCCATCGGTAGAATAGGTATTTATTTTATTTATACAAAGAATAGTTATACATTATTATTTACATAATCTTATTTCTTGTTTAATGGCGAGACGCGCTCGTTTTTCAGACTAATCTTAACCTTACTTACTCATAAACTAATATACCTACCTACCTACAATGTAAGATAGCCGCGTTCTTAAAGTATAAACAGAAGATCGAACTTGGTTTGGGCCGAACCACGAACATGGTGCGCTCCGAACCATCTTATAATGATATTAATAATAATAATGTCCGGCGGACCGTGCACCACACGAGCGAATATGGTTCGGAGCGCACCATGTTCGTGGTTCGGCCCGAACCAAGTTCGATCGTCTGTTTAAACTATTAGTATCCTAACTGCTGATGAAAAAGTTACCAATCGATATACCTAATAAATAACTAAAGATTAATTACTAATACCGTCAGATTTTGACGTAGGTAATTAAATCCTATCCTCATGTATCAACGTTTGTATTATCTGACACTGATTAGAGATAAAAGATATGAAGCAATTGCGTGTTTATTATGATATTTTTATGTACGTACATGTCGTACATATCAGCACGCTTGTCTCTTATTGGGGTAGGCAGAAACTATATTTTAATGTGTATATTCTTAGCGGCAAACATTGTTACAATTTATATTGTCGCGGCCCTAAACGCAGTCATATTGACTGCATTGTCGGAGGTAGCCATCATTACCTCCTGCGTGCAGGTGTTAGGGCATGCTGAGCACAATGTATTAGAAAGGTACATAGGTTATATAAACTAGGTAGGGCCCGTCTTAATCAGGCATAAATACAATAAGGGAATAAGCTAAATAGGGCCAAATTAAAAGTACCCGGAAACAACGTTCATACATAAAAAGATTGATGAATGTAGAAGCAAGATTTTAAGAGATAGAGCACCATACAACCGTTCAAACCCCACTTAGGACCTCCACCAGAATTTGGCTGTGCTTTTCTGTGAAATAGAGGTCCTTCCCCAGTTGAACTCAACCGCTTGTATGGTGCGTTATCTCTCTTACTCACAGCAAAAAAACTTCTTTGACAAAATCAACACACAACGTTAAATCAAAACAAAGTGCGAAAATATACATTATTGTTTATTGTCAACTTTTAAAGGGAGTAAGATAATGGGGTCAAATATATAAGTAGGTAACTAAAATGTCGGACAGCATAGAAGATATAGTGAGGCAATATAAAGAAAATGTTAACGAGGAACAACACCCGCGAAGCATTGGTTTGTATTAATCAACATACTTAATGGACTGTGGTTAAAGTGGTTATTGAGGCGAGTGGATTTAATTCCCATAGTGCTGGCTTAAGGGACGGCCCTAGGGTGCAAGGCTTAAAGGAGCGTCTTTAGCGCCCCTTCGATGCTCCTGCCTGGCGCTTCTTTAAGTTTGCTCAAGACCAAGAACAAAAAGCGAACCAGGCAAACTAAATCAAGCCTACCAAATTCTATGCCGGGCATACCATCAATTAGAGAGGGGGGAGATACATCTTCACCCAAAGACACCGGTAGTGCTAAAGCCAGCACTGGATTCCGTGGGATTCCTACATAGATCTTAAGCTTGTGTGAACCATACATTTCTGTTCCTAGTCTGTGTACTGGTCTGTTAATTGTATGCCTATATTCCTATCCGATCCAGGATATCCTCCGTAGTCTGAAAGTCTTCTTCTTCGTGTCTTTTTGAAAAGAAAACTTATATAGAGCACATCTCAAGGCGGGTATCGACAGTATGATGTGGAGGCGTTTGCCTCGCAAGTCAATTTGAACGTTACCTACCTTACTGACTGGCTGCCTGCTAAATGCTTGCACCAGATGAGCTCGCTCAAGCAACCTCGGAATGTCGATACGAAAGACGTCTACTGCTGGAAGTAGGTCAGCCCCAAACATTTCCACAGTATGTGGTCCCGACCTGACTTTATTCAGAACCTTCACATACTACTTACGTTTTATATATGCATCAGCCTAAGGTTGTCTGGTAGAGATTGCCTTTGGCATTCAGTCCTTCATTCTACTTTTGGTGCATTAGGTTACAGAATAAATACTTAAGTATTACGTACTTACAGGAACAGAAACGTCAGCTGATCTATGTCTGTGGTCAGCACCATATGAAATTGTGTATCCTGCTACTTCATAAGAAAAAGAAAAATGTGCCATATTTTCAATAACATAAAGATAATTTTTATTTAATCTTTTCCAGGGTTGTTCACGATCCCGGAATTCCCCGAACTGGAGGTGGAGCGCGGCATGTGGTCTGCGGCATTGGACGCAATCCTGACGACGCTGCGGTACCTCGCACCGGCCACACTGCTAACGATCTTCTGGGGACAGCAGAGCTTTATCTTCAAATTATTGAAGCATATTGACTCGGCTTTTAGAGCTAGTAAGTATTTACTCTTGTTTTATAAATATAATAGAAACTCTTATGTAAGTAGTATTTATGTATAATTTTATTGTATTTATTATTTTTTATTTTATATGTGTATATTAATATTTATGTATATTCTTGTAAATTTGTGTATATCTTATTCATATCATTAAACAAGAATAGTTGCAGCTACCACATTTTATCTCTGCACCCCAAAGGTTGACTGGTAGAAAATGCCTTAAGGCATTAAGTCCGCCGTTGTACAATTTTATTATGTGCAAAAGTAATAAATAACTCTTTGATCTTTTTACCTACTACTTGTGGTGGCAAACAAGAATACGGTCCGCCTGGCAGTAGGTAAGCAGTTACTGTAGCAAATGGACTTTCATGTTACCAATGCAAAAATTGGTAACTGGTTTTATAGTTACCATTGCTACTTACCATTTTTTTTTTCAAATTCCTTAATTTCCTTAAGAAAACATTCCACCCGTGTGTGGCTGTGTTTTTCTGTAAGCAGGTCCTTCCCCAGTCGACTTTGTTGCTGCCTTTTCCTTTGCAAATTACTATTATTATTACCTGATGATAGCGAAGATAGATATTTTTTTATGAACTTTAGAACAAATGTCTCAGCTTCCGCAACGTGTGACAGATGCCTCATGTAATGCAAGTGTCCATAAGCTACAGGCAGGTCTGTCCTGTAGAATCTCACATGATTCCCTATCACTGAAATAGATCTGTGTTGCCTACTTTGTTGGTACAAATCCTAAAGGTTTCGCAGTCAGAATGCCACCTTTAAATTAAATGAATATAAAACAAGCAAAAAGCAGATTTTTAGGAACTAACTGGTTTTTACGCCATCCCATTGTAGTTGTGCTAAATGTGTTAATTTTACTATGTTTAGTAGTTTTATTTTTTTGGTCATTATTTGACTACTGTAACCAGTATTTATGTTAACTAAATTACTCTAAATTGCAGGTAATATAATTTGCACCAATTTAAAGTTCCCGTCGTTTTAGTCATTGGTACTTACAAATTACCGTTTACCGTATAAGTAATTATTACTGCTGTATCCTAAGTGGTAGATTTATTAATAAAAATAGCCTCTAACCTTTCTCAAGGTTGTTCAAAATCAGTTTAGCAGATTAATAGTGGATTTTTCAAAACAAACCGTTATTATTGTGTTTGACATTGGCAGTGGCTATAGTCGTAAACAAGGAATGTTTTATTTCACTCCAAAAAATGTATAAAGATAAAATACATTACTGTATATGTATGAATTTTAACATTCTGCACTCCTTCTCTATATTTTTATAAATGTTAATTACCTACCTTTACTAAATCTCACGGGTCTGGTTTAATATCGAGTCACTAGATCGACGGTCGCTGTATCGATAATGTACTATCGACCGAGATAATGAATCGACTGTACCCCAAATCGATAGTATATCATATCGATGGTAGGTACGCTGCATTGGCTGCCCGACTAATGAACCTAATATCTATCTAGAGTAATTCAATATATTTTATAAATACAAACATATTATTAATATTATGTGCACGCAAGACAATAGTCCTCCATGCACACAATATGCCTAAAATACCAATATTTTCTTATTACGTTTTATACTACTGAAAAGGCAACCAAGCATACGGCCTGATGGGAACCAGTTACCGTAGCCAATGGACGCTCGCCTCACTATATATGTAGATATTAATACAAGGTAAATTGGCTAAACAATACAACACTACGGCTCTATTAGTTACCACAGCAGTGCTCGCCTGGGACATTCATTCAAACAAACAAATTGTTGTTTAGTTTCACGAATCCGTGAGAATTCCCCCAAATATTTTCGCAGCCAAATACCGAGTGTTTATTTATTATTGTTATAAAAAATGAAGTGCAAGCGATATCACTGCTTCAAATCTAATGAAAGCGAAATTTAAGGTGAGAACACAAGAGAGAAAGGTTTATGGTTTACATTTATAAATGTATCTATTTTCATTTACGCTATTAATTTATATATATTATTTTTGTTTATTTGATTATTGTTACCTACTTAAATTACATTTTGTACAGTAGGTATATCGGTTACCGTCCTTTTTTGTTACCACAAATATTGTAACTCATACCAAATATACAGTAAAGTAGTAAAGTATACAGCTGTTTTTTAGACGTTCGCGCGTTTAGAAGTATTATGCATTTAATCTAAATGAATAAATGACTATGACTTTGACATTATTTAATCAGCTAGTTTATAATACAGACACAAGTAGTGTTCAACAGATAAATATTTTAAATTGCAAGGCACTTTCAGCGGCCAAATTACAATAGTTTTTCAATTGTTCCGTGTGGGAATCGAACCCACAACCTCCGGCTTAAAGATCCTTTTGACTATCACGAAAATATAATCAAAACCTACTAGAACTATCTCTGAATCATAAAATATTTTGTGGATTAAACACTCTACACTTCAAATATTGATAGATCTATAACGAGACATCACCACGTATGTAAAGTTCAAAATTCTGTATCCTGCGGTTACAAAATTAATTTAGTTTGAAATACCTTGTTCCGTGACGTAAAGAGTTCTGATAGGGAGGGGTTCCGTTCAAACGCCTGACCCCACACTCAGAAGTCCGTTTACCTCCTCTTCATACACTTCATTAAAATAAATTGACAGTGAAAACTCAGCTTTATACACTTTTACTGAGACTTTACATGCAGCACCGTTAACCTTTGCCACGATGTTTATCTTGTGCTCATAAAATTGTTTCAAATCTCAGTTTCACTTACTTTATGACCAATTCTGTCTTAGCACTACGTGAGTTTCGAAAAATACCTTCGTGAATTAAAATGTAGATTGAGATTTTTACGAACAATCGTGGTTTACACCGCCACTTTTGTGGACGTGTTTTGGATTATTTGAGAGTTCAGTTTGTGGTATTAATGAAAGGAATTGGTGGTTATGCAGTTTTTCCATTAGGTATGTTGCCTATTTATAATTTACTAGCTGTTGCCCGCGGCTCCGCCCGCGTGGATGTCGGTTATCGCTATAAAAAATGGCCTATGTGTTATTCCAGACCATAATCTATCTCTGTGCCAGATTTCATCCAGATCCGTTCAGTAGTTTTTACGTGAAAGAGTAACAAACATCCATCCATACTTACAAACCTTCGCGTTTATAATACAAGTAGGATAAGGCCTAAAGCCATCGAAATTCAACCGTGTTTTTTTAAATTATTATTTTAGCTCTGTGTATATTAACTGTAATCATATTAACTGTATCTGTCTCTACTAAATGTTACACGTGCGCGCAATACGATCAAAAAGGAATCCGAAGTTTACACTTAGCTCATTAGGTAATGATATATATTTATGTAATTTCATATTTAAAAAATAACTCTTTAAATGCGCTTAGCATTCATCCAGTTGGAATTATTCTATCGATTTTTCATTTGCTTTTAAAATATATACCTACTCAATTATTTTAAACTTAATCGATCCCAAGTTGATTACCTAGTAAGCACCTACATAGGTATTTACTTATACGTTTTTTACGGGCATCCCTTTTATCTTTGCTTTTTTGGAACAATCGTGTAGGTATCCTCCTTATGTGTGTTCTACCGCCTGTTCAATGGGCTGTGTTCTGAGGAATTGTTCGAGATGATGCCCACGGCCACATTTTATCAATGCACCTCTCGCCACCGACAGGGAGTTCATCCTCACATCCTTGCACCTCAAACATTCCGTACCGTAAGATTCCAGAGGAATTTCTTACCACGTACGATAAGGTTGTGGAATGAGCTCCCTGCCGAGGTTTTCCCAAGAGACTATAGCATGCGGTTCTTCAAGAAAGGAGTTATAAGGTTTTTAAAGGGTCGGCAACGCGTGAGTGACACCCCTGGTGTTGCAAACGTCCATAGGCTACGGTAACTGCTTACCATCAGGCGGGCCGTATGCTTGTTTGCCACCTTGGTAGTATAAAAAAAATCCTCATTTCTCTTATGACTCACCAGTTTTAGTAAATAAAGTTTTAATACATACAAAAGAAATCGCTACGATTAATCCAACAAAATAATTAGGTATACAATATTATTATCTATAGGTACAACAATATTAACAACTTGTATTACCTACAGCACCGATTCAATATAAAATATTTCCATTCCAGTAGTATTCTCAAGCGAAGAACAAAAGCAGGCTGTCCTACAATGGCTGGCAGAAACTGGTCCCGTGAGAGTGGAACACTTAGACACGGTGTGGCGGCATGGCTGGATACTTTGCGGAGTGTTGGACGCGGCGCTACCAGGCGCCTGCGCCGGCCACCCTCCTACGAGACTCTCGATCCAACATGCCCAAGCGATCGCTGACCATTATCTTGGTGTGGAACCTGTGAGTATGCCCTAATAGGCACAGTCAACAAAGTTAATAAGTGGATATCCAACGTCAACATACTTGAAGACTTCTCACTGACATTTTTAAAGAAGCTTGATAAATAAACTTAACTGACTCCCCTCAAAAATATCTGTCCATTCTTGAAAAATCTAAAATTATATTTGGTGACCCGGACCCGCTGGTCTATCGGATGCTTAAGTATCCTGGGGTTATTATAATACTTACCGCATTCACTACCACTGATTGGTTTATTTAAAATTTCAGGTCTTCTCTCGCCAAGAGCTGGACGAAAACGACTCGTTAAGCAGACATCAGGAATGGAAATTTGCTACGTATCTAGATCGTGTCCGACAAGTTCTGTCCAAGCTAACGCCTCCTGTTTCGAAACCAGCCTCACATAGAACTTCTCCAGAAGCCACACAGTTTATTCTAGACTACGTAGCAAAAGGCTCTGGACTGTCTGCAATCCAAGTAAATAATAAAGCACATTTCAAAATATATCCCACTGCACAGCAATCGTTAGACCCAGGAGAAGTTACTATTCTTATTCGAGGTCCTAAAGACACATATGGCATGACAGTAATACCACCGATATTGGGTAAAGCACAGATGATACGACAGAAACTCTTAGGCTTACAGACAAAACAGTCCTTCACAGAAAACGTTCTACCCTTAACGCAAGGTGCAACATATTTGAGAAACTATGGCAAGAATGATATGAATAAAACATATTACATTCCTAAAACACACTATGATATTCAAATTGAAATTGATTCTCGTAGAGATCATACGAAAATAAGTTACGTGGTGAAAATGGAAGGAAAGTATCTAGTCTCGATTACAAGTAGAGGTCAAAGTATTGTTGGATCACCGTTTGCTGTAACAGCTTCAAACAATATTATAAGTATGTTTGAAAGGGATAGTTTTCACCTTGAAGATGGCGAAGAAATCGATATAGTCGATATCCAAACTGACAGAAAAGTTGTATTAAGAATAGTGGATTTCGTGACAGAAAAAATGTTATTGAGAGAAAATGGTACTTTAGAAAAGATAAGTGATGATGAAGCAAAAATTTTAATGACTACCGATAAAGTGAAAGAAATTTCTGATTTTAACAGTGAAACTTGTACTGAAAAAGTAAACAGATTCGAACAAAAACCAGTAAAAAGTAATAAATTTAATAAAGCTGCTCATAAAATTTTGGCCATGCATCGAGTTTGTAAGATTTTCAATGATCTTATAATCCAAAAACAACAGAGGTTACTAAAAGAGAGACTTGAAAGTTGCATTCGTCCTAGAAGTCAACAAGACATTCCCGATATAGTCAATTCAACATTTACTGAAGCAAATATAAAATCTTACGTTATTTCTGAAATGCGAGAAAAATTCATAGTACCAGAAAGTATATCTGTTTCACTGAAAGCTGAGAAATCAAAAAAATTATATGATGAATCAGACAAAAAAGTAATTAATGAGGTAGAAAATATTTGTATTAATATTCCAATGGAATCAACCAGACTCGATACTCCTGATAGTCTAGAAATACAGAATTTGACCCCTGATGAACACCAAGACAATATTACTTTCGAACATGTACCACAATCCTCGGCAAATAACCCATTTTTGAATGAAATGTTTGAAGATAACTACGTCGCGGCCAATAATTTTGGTACATTTGTAGCTTCTGAATATGAAACTAATAATTGCCAAAATGAAGAAACGCGAGACAGCTCGATTACAATTATAATTGATCCTAACTTAACGCCGTCACCAGTGTTATTATCACCAGGAAATAACAATCCATTTATTGAAACCGATATCATCCACTTAGAGAGGCCAAAAACACCAGTGTTTAAAATTATATCGGGCGAAAAAATCAATCGAGATGATCCCGTTATTATTAACCCAAAATCAGAATTATTAACTGAAGAAGAGCTTGGCAATGAATTCATAAATCCTTTCTTTATACATCAATTTCAAACAAATCATTTTGATCAAGCACCAATGACTGATTTTATAATTGGAGCACCCGTATCTTTACCTCCAATAATTAGAGCTGCTTCTCCGGAGCCAGAAATGAAATCTTTAATAATAACAGAAAAAGAAAATAAAAAGAGACATAAAAGCATCGGTAACGATCACACGCAGGAAAAGAAAAATAGCGAAATAAATTCGGAATCAACTCCTTCGCATAATTTAATTCCGACAAAAGATACCAAAAAGGATAATACTACCATCTCATCCACTTTTCATAGTTTGGACTCCAATTTGACAGAAACTATAGATAATTCTAACGCATCAACCACGAGCGAAAGTCAATTTGAACCAGATCAAAGTGATTCAGACAGAAATATAACACCTAGAAAAGATATGTGGGATTCTGCATATGTAAGTATTGATGATAATAACAGTTCCCCAGATACTAATAATAATGAAAATACAACTATGTGTGAGTCACTTAGCAAACAGAAATTTTCTCCTAGTGATGAAAATACTGGATGTAAACAAGAAGAAATATGTAATATGGGTCCTGCTGAAAGAGAAATTTGGCAAACATGTAATGAACTAAAATGTGATATAATTAGACCAACAGAAGAAGTAAGATCGTATAAATGGGAGGTTAAGCGACCGACGTTTACACCTATAATTGAAGAAAGCGACCGAAGCATTTCATCGGGTACTAAGGATGTAATATCCAAGTCTGAAATATGTCCGAAGGAAGGAGAAACTGACACTGTTACAGTGGCATTTGCCGAACTAAACGACATGTACCAAGAATACTTTCCTAATTCAGAAACAAGTTCTACAAGTATTGCTGATGAAGATAATAAGCTTCACAGTATGGAAGTCGAGTATGTAACACAAATTAAGGAAACTGGTGTCGATTCTGCGTCTGAAGTATCAGATGTGAAAAGACACAAGGAAATATTAGAAGGAATGATTTCTGAGGTTCAGGCAAATGTCACTGAATCTATTTCAGTAAGTCAGACCCTTCGCAACGAACGTGACCAGTCTGAGTACAATAAAAACAAAGTTGAAACACAATTTGGCGAAAAGAGTTGTAGTAACATAGTACTCGAAAAAAAGAGGTATTGGGATGAGAGAATACGCGAAATAGAAGCCAAATCACAGGAGACTACAATTATGCCGAAGAAACGACGTATTTCTGCCAAACAATTAAAACATGACTCTCTAAGTAAGAGAAGAGGTAAGCAAATAATCAAAACTTTCCTTAGCGCCGGTGACTATAGTCAGGTTAAAAATATTAACCAAAGTGATGATAAAGAGCCTTCACCTAAAACTCCAGACACGGAAAGAGAAGAAATTTCGATAGAACCCAATAAATGTGACGAAAAGCTTGTTGAAAAGTGGAAAAAATATTGGGATGACAAATTAGAAGTAGAACTAGTGCAAATTGATTCTGAAACCCAAGGTGCAAAATCACCTAGTACTAAATTACTGACGCCTTCTCCACAACCAACAATAGTTAGAAATCAAGTCGAAATCAAAATAAATCCTAGTAAAGAAGATTATAATGAAAATTTTGCTACATTCCAACAAGTTCCACCTGTCAAGCAGGAACTACCGGAAGAGATCTTTAAAGCCTTTGAAACAAGTCCTAAGAGGTTTTTCGGTACATCGAGAAAGCATATATTAAATAAGATTGACACATTTTTGGGCAAACCCACTGACGTGGATACTTCAACACCAGCCGCTGCAGGCATGTGTCATGAGAGTGGTCTCGTATCTAGTCGCATATCTCTATTTCATAATATGTCGAATACAGAAGAACTACCGTGGGCCAGGAGAAAGAGTCAGTCATTACACAATATATCTCAAAAACAAGAAAATCGGAAGAATATATCGTCTATGGGAGAAAGTTTAAAATCTAAAACACCGGATATAACTCTATGTACTACAGAAGCAACTAATGTAAATATTATAGCTGCGACTAATTTAAAGACAAAGAGATCTAGAATGATGCAAAATGCTTATCACAAAACGTTAGATGAAACTGTTTACGAGAAACCAATAGAAGAAAACAACACACTTAAACAAAATAAATACGTTAAGAAAACAATCAACGATGCTAATGATAGGATTAGGCTCAGCCAGCCAAAAATTGAAGTTTTACGCAAGAAGTCATTTAGCAAATCTGAAATGGATATTTTTAATAAAACTTCAACTGACACAACAAATGAATTAGATAAATACAAGTCATGCGACGAATTACCCAAAATAAACGTAAAAAGTTTCATATCACTTTACGAAACTGTATCTAAAGCTACTGATAGACCTAAACCAGCTAAACAGATACACAGAACTAACTCCGCAGATTCACATAAAATGCTATCGAACAGCATAACTTCAGGTAAAACATTACATCAATTTAATGATATAGTTTAATTATACTACAATAAATATTAATAAAATATTTGATCATTACAGATGCTGTGCCTAAACGTAACATAGCAGTGGAACACGCAAGTGTATCTAATAGTGAATCAAAATGTACAACACCTGGAGTAACACCTACCAACCTATGGACTAGCAAAACTTCAGAAACAGTAAGCAACCTTAGTTTAGACACTAGAACATCCGATTCGTATGACGTTGAAACAGGACCAAACGATAATAAAGAAACAATGTATTTGAGCCTTTCTGATATTGAATTAGAGATAATTGAATGTAGTACGGATAAATCCTGTGAGTCATCACCAGAAAGATATGTCGAACCAGCACATATAGAATATAAAAACAGATTTAAACTAGCAAAGGAATACTTTCAATCTCTAGAAGAGCTAAGAGAAGTTAAGAAGCCTCGAAAGCTAAACGAATGTGAACTACTCTTGCGAAAAGAATCAATGGAATCTCTTGACGAGGAACAGACGCACGAACGACCACAGAAACGAGTAAAGAAAAACATCAAATCGCATTCATTACCATCATCTGAAATAGCGAAAGCGTGGAATCAATTGCAGGAAAATCAAGAAAGGTGTACAAGTGAAGAAAGTTCCAATACAAAACTTGTAAAAATATCTGAGAAATTTCACGTTGAAGACTTGTTTACTGATGTAACAGAAGGAAAATTAAGTCGACAAGGTAGTTTAAGGGGTATACCTCATAAGAAGGCAGTACTAGAAGCTTTTAGATCTATGGAAAACGTTGCAGATACTACCATCAGTTCATACGAAATTGCTGAATCACAATTGGTTGACTTTGCTAAAGAACATAGAGTGCAAAATGCACAGACTTATTTAAGCGAATACCCGTACTTACCAACGACAGATCCGTCCAAATATCATTCTAGGGTAGATGTTAAAGCTTCTGGTCTCATCTCTTTGAAGGAGTTAAAGGAGAAAAGACCGAGAAGGAACAGTGTGCCTGACTTAAGATTAAATCCTAATTTTACAGTAGACCTATAGATATAAGCTAAGTTGGACAAGATAAAAAGAGAAGATTTCTTTCTACTAATACTAGAATGTGTCATTACATCATCGTGGTAAACATAGTCATAATCATAGCAATTACAGTATTTGCTAGTACCTAAAAGTTAGTTAATACTCAATTTGTTATAAGCTCCAAGTGTAAGTACTTATCAAGACATGGCTAGTTCGTTTTCTTATTTTAAACCTTTTTAACCTGTCGTATGAGACGTTTTAGATTACATTTAATACATGACAGTCCATCAGACTTTATCTCGAACTCCGAAACAATCGACAACGAATATCTACGTAAGCGTACTTAAACTATATTTGAAATCCATATTAATATTATATGTAAGTACATTTAGTATTGTATTCATAATTGTGTTGTCCTATTGTTGTATTGTGTACAATTTTGTACAGTTATTGAATCTAATTCTTAAGTTTTAAGATTATATTGTAATTATTTATTCTACATTAAATAAATTGACAATTTCCGTTTCTTATTCTATTTTATTATGACGACTCGTACAATTATTAGAGATTAATAGGGCTGAAAATTTATGAACATTTTTTAGTGCCCCAGTAGACGAAATAAGTTTGATAACTTGTCCTAAATCCTCACAAATAAACATACAATTGACGGACAGGAACTACACATGAACTTAGAGCAACTAATTCCTGTGAGTCTCACAAATATTTGCCCTTTGGGAACCGGACTCGGTTTCTGTAAAACTTAACCACTATATCGTGAAAGGAGTTTATATAGATGTGAAAGAATAAAAATGTTTATTTTTAATAAAAAATATATTACATAAATATTTTTAAATCTACATTGAGATGTTAGTCTATTTGTCTACGAATAACATTTCAAAAATTTTAAAAAATCACAAGTCATGTTTAAAACCTTCTACTACTTTATTTAAAGTCGTTTTTGAATTGTAAGACTGTTTCTCATTAAAAATTTTAGAAAGAAAAACTATTTATTTTTACAAACAACAAGGAATACTGATGAAAGAAATAAACTATACAATAGATTCTTATAAATAATTTTCTATCAAAGAAAAGCATAGCAAGGCGTTTTTATATTTTTATCGAGTGGCCAACTTAGTGACTCGAGCTCACTATCTCTCGAGATCAGATTGCTCGTGTATGCCTCTGCAGTGTTGAACAGTAGGTCCGTTGAACAGTTGGGACCGTTGAACAGTTGGGACTTTGCCCTTCGATGCACGGAGTCGCCCAAAAGCTTTACAACCACTGCAAAATAGACTTTTATCGGCCGATAGTATAGTCGATTGTCGAATTAGTATGAACATTAAATTATATATATAATCTTACACCTGGGGCCGTACAATGACGTATTAAACAAATAAAAAAAAAAGCTATAAACGCTATATCGCTCCGTCCCTCTTTCTCACTCGAATTACTCACGTTTTAACACTTCATAGTACGAGCCCTGATCAAATTATCGGTCGATAGTAAGTCTACAGTCGGCTGGTACTCTTACAAAATTAAATTTACTACATGTTGCTAAGACTTTCTTGGTGTGTATATTACGACGTCATTCTAAATTAAAAAAACATTGTATTTTATGCCTTCTATAGCTAAAGTTCAAATCTACTTGATATGTATCTGAACGTATGTGGATGCGGCATCAGCTCTCCTCCACTGTAGCCAGGCGGCTATCTGCGGATCGTTACGATCTCCTCGAGCCTCCAACTGTTGGTAGTAAGCTTCACGAATTATTCTGAAAGCGTCCACGCTCCGATATGGGAGTTTCGTTATTGGGTCTATGTAGCGGGCTGGCCTCCTGTAGATTAAAACAAAAAAATAATGAGGAACTACTCATATTATAAAATAATGTGAAAATTAGTGAGAATCTTTTTTGTTACCCTTTCACGTAAAAACTAATGACCGGATCTGGATGAAATTTGGCAAAGAGATAGATTATAGTCTGGAATAGCGAATAGGTTACTTTTATCACGATAACTGACATGTACGCGGGTGGAGCCGCGGGCAACAGCTAGTTATCTATATATTATTATGTTAAGAAAGATTTTTATACCCCTTTTTCAGCACAGTGGGCACACGGAGGAGTATAAGATTTGGCATAGTTAAAGCTCTTATGTAAAAAGCAATTACGGTCGAATTTTGATCACCGGGCGGCCTTTATTTATAATAATACTACAAGTAATGGAAGGCACGCGCGGCGTTGGTGGAGAGTTTTTTTTTTTTTATACTACTTTGGTGGCAAACAAGCATACACCTGATGTTAAGCAGTATCCGTAGCCTATAGACGCTTGCATTACCAGAGGTATCACTTGCGTGTTGCCAACCCATTTTTTTACACCAGGGCTTTAAGATGGAAGTAACCCTGGGATAGGAATACGTATCTTTCAAAACGCATTCCTAAATGAGCGCTGGAGACCTCTACTCACACACAGGAACACAACTACACCGCTGTGTGTAGTCATTTAGCTGTGGTCTTCTGTAAGGTGGAGGTCCTTCCCTAGTCGGGCTTGCTCGCTAGTATGGTGCCCTACCTCTCTTAAGTATGGTGCCCTACCTCTCTTGATGAGCACTTTAACCACTAAACTACACGTGCAATCGAATCATCATCGTTCGATAGACGGTAGATAATACATCCTGGCTCCCTGCCAAGGCCTGCCATTTTCTTATAGCATGGAGTTCTTTAAGAAAGGAGTTATAAGGTTTTTGAAGTGTCGGCAACGCGCGAGTGATTCGGTGTTGCAAGCGTCCATAGGCTACGGTAACTGCTTACCATTAGGCGGGCCGTATGCTTGTTTGCCGCCTTGGGAGTACAAAAATAATCTTACTTTGTGACCGCACACAGCAATTGTCGTCGCTTCTTAGGTCGTGACTTGGGGAAGCATGCGTTGAAGGCTTTGTTCTTTATATCATTTTCGAACGATAGCAATGTGCGCTCATGATATCTCACGTTTTGATCCTGTTTCTTTGATGATTTCTCTTCTTTACTGTAAATTAATTAGTTTCTATTTAGCTATTAAATAAGCGCAATGAGCAGTAATGATTGGGTCATGTTGGGCATGATGCGTCATTTTGGAAGTGCAGTTAGCATTAACATAGTTATTTTGTGTAATTATTCAATTACTGCCACGCTGTTAATAAAGTGATCTTTTTAACCGACATCCAACAAGAAGGTAGGGCACTAGTGAGCAAGCTCGACTGGGAAAGGACCTTCACCTTACAGAAGACCACAGCCAAATAACTACACAGAGCGGTGTAGTTGTATTCCTGTGTGTGAGTACAGGTCTACAGCGCTCATTTAAGGATGCGTTTTTAAAGAAACGTTTTCCTATCCCAGGGATACTACATCTTAAATTCCTAGTGTAAAAAAAATGGGTCGGCAACACGCACGTGATACCTCTGGTGTTGCAAGCGTCCATAGGCTACGGTAACTACTACATCAGGCGTGCCGTATGCTTGGTTGCCTCCTTGGTAGTATAAAAAAAACTCTTCTTTGTTGGTAACTTAATTCGGGCAAAAGTTTAGCAGTACAAACACTTACGCAGTAACATCCTCAATATTAACTTCTTCATCGGGCCCAATCACGTCGATATCCATTTTCATACTAGGCTCGGGTTTATTTTCTGTTTGTTCAAATGTTTCAGTCTTAAATTCAGGTAAGTCTAAGTCTGTTGGTGTTAGTAATCCTGGAATATTAGGAAAAAAACTTTAATACTATTAAAACTGCCTGCGGCTGGTCATATCTGCTGCATGTCAGATGATCAATGGCCCAAACTCACTACCCAGTGGGTGCCTCTAAATGCCAAACGACATCACGGTAGACACAGACGGAGATGGCGGGATGAGTTGGATTCATTTAACCAAGACTGGTCCTCAGCGGCTTTAGACAGAGAGAAGTGGAAGGAGAGTGGGGGAGGCCTTTGCCCTGCACTGGGACAGTACAGGCTTATAATAAAATAATAATAATACTATTAAAGATGCAGTGGAATGCCAGTTGCTAGAATAACCAACTTGATTTTTTTTTCCCGTGTGGGGACACGGGAAAAAATATTGTGTGATCCATAAATGGTTGTCCCGAGTCTGGTAGAACCACCATTTGTGTATCAATCTTTTGTCGAACTCGCAACATGCGGTGCTAGTGGCGCATAACTATTTTAATAACTCATCTACACTTAATCATTTTACTTGATTTAAATTCTATTAAAATACCAATAGTAAATTCTGAGCCTGTATTGGGAGTATCTTCACGTATTAAACCACGGACCATCACAATTTGGGTGACACAAAACGCAAATGATACCTCTGGTATTGCAAGCGTCCATAAGCTACGGTAACTGCTTAACATCAGTCGGGCTGTAGCTCACCTCCTTAGTAGTATAAAAAAAGAAATACAATACGAGTAGAGTGATATAAAAATCATCATCTCAACACATAAATTGCTTTTAGCGATAAGGCCGCCCATTGTACATAAATGTGTAAAATAATATCTGTATCATTAATGTAACTGGTGTACAATAAAGAGTTTTCTATTCTATTCTATTCTATTCTAAACGTCCCACTGCTGGGCACGGGTCTCACACACATTTGAAAGGAATATTAGTCTATTATACCACGCTGGTGTTGGTATAGGGTTTTGTTTCAAGTTTTCTGTCTCTTGCAGTAGATTTTGTCTGCCTGACTTACTCCCTTAGTCGACTCTTACTACACCCTCGGGTTGGAACGGGGTGGTGACATTTGTATTCTTAGTCCGTTACCACACGGATGATAGTATAATGATAACACAATATAAAAAATAGAAAATAATAATTACCTTCTTCACTTTTGATAATATCACTTAAATTAAGATCGCCTAGTGGGGTTAAGCTAGGCTTGTCGTCCATCGGCGGTATTTCTTCTATTAACGGCACAGCAAATGAATGGTACCTATAACATAATATGGATCTTAATTTTATTTTTCTTTATAAACAAACAAATCATCATCTCTCACCTTATCTTTTCCTCTACCACTCTAAGTTTTGCTGGTAGGAAACTCATTATGAGTTAAGCTCGCCTTTGTACATGATACTTTTAAGTATATTAAGTATTTTGTTATTTGTGTGTGTACAATAAAGAATTAAAACTCCAGCACAAGAGAACAAGACTTTACAAACATACAATTACATCCAGACTCAAAACAACTTTTTGTGGGTCACACAAAGTTTTATCCTGTGTGGGAATCGAACCAACAACCTAGTGCACAGCAGGCGCATACTGCGGCCACTGGACCACGAAGGCAGTCCTCAATTCTCATTAGCAGTTACTCAACCATGCTAAAACTAAATTATGAAAAATAAAAGGATTTGGATGATACATTTGTCTGGAAGAGATTGATGACCATTGTACGTCTTTCTTCATCTTTTGTTTATATTATTTGGTGTACAATAAAGAATATTCTATACTATTCTATTCTTTTTATGGTTAGTGACTCTGGCTGCTACGTCTGAGGTCATGGGTTAGATTCCCATCCAGGACAAATTTAGTGTGAAAAGTTGGTGTGAAGAACATAAATGTTTGTTCTGTGTCTGGGTGTTATTTATCTATAATATGTATGTATTTAGAAATACATAAGTATGTTTATCAGTTGTCTGGTTGCCATAGTACAGGCTCTGCCTAGTTTGGGATCAGATGGCGATGTGTCCCAAAAATATGATTATTTTCTAAAAACATTGCAAAACAACGGCTTTTCGTGCTTGCCGAGGCACAGAGAGGTCGTAGCACGTAAAGCCGTTGGTCCTGCCCCTGATTTCTCTTAGCTCGTGTCGGATTGCCGTCCCATCGAACTATGAGAGTGAAGGAATAGTGAGTGCACTTCTTTCTCTGTCTTGTGCAGATGGCTTCGTTAAGATTGTCCGCCATAATTGAAATCGGTCTTGATGACTATTATTGGTCAAACACTGCAGGCACATTACCAACGAGAGGGTTGGTAATGTTGGCTTATCTCTCTTGATAGAGGAGAGGACACCCGTGCCCAGCAGTGGGACATATAAGGGTTGCTATTATACTGCAGGCACATAAAAAAACTACTATTTACCTTATAACGGGTCCAGTAATAGTTTTCTTTGTAGGCCGTATCTTTTTTCTTTCTAATTCAATCTGTTCAAATCTTTCTGCAAAAAAAAAACATGATATTAAGTAAGAGGGGTAGGGCACCTTACTAGCGAGCAAGCCGTCTGGGAAAGGACCTCCACCTTACCGAAGACCACAGCCTACACACAGCGGTATAGTTGTGTTCCTGTGCAAGAGTACAGGTCTCCAGCCCTCATCTAGGATGCGTTTTGAAAGAACCGTATTCCTATATTCCATCTCAGAACCCTGGTGTAAAAAAATGGGTTGGCAACACCCAAAAGAAAAGAAAAAGAAAGAAAGGCTACAGTAATTGCTTAACATCAGGCGGCCATATGATTGATTGCCACCTAAGTAATACAAAAAAATATATATTGAAGCGGGTGAAGCCGTGGGTAGAAATAGTCATACCTAAGCTTTTCAAATTCTCCTTTTCAGTAATAAGCGCTTCTTCTAACAATTCTTCTTGAGTTGGCATCTTATCTTCCACTTTTTTAGGCTTCTTCCTCTTTAATTCTGACCGTATCTTTATTCTCTGCTGTGTCTCTGCTGATTTCACTGCTGTACTTTGTCTAATTGATTTACGCTCTGAAATTAATTAGGAAATTATAAACTGGCCCGCAAGTCTTGTGGTTAGTGACTCTGACTGCTACGGGACAAATCTTTGTGTGATCCATATATGTTTGTTGCGAGTTTGGGTGAATTGTATATTTGTAAAGTACCCTGCGATACAGGGTTTGTTCCCTAGTGCAAGAGTTGTCCATAGACATAATAAAATAAATAAATAAAAATTGTTCATTGACTCATAAATTACAAGCATTTGTATTAAAGTAAGCATAGTCTTTGGATAACGATTATTATAATGTATGTACCGATACTGGTTCCCAAACTAGGCCAGAAGCCTGTATCTTGGGAGACATTGTTCAGTCGTACAAATGCTAGGCAGTACTGTTTGTACGACTGAACACTGTCTGCATAAAATTGTTAAGTTGAACAAAACTATTGGGCCCGTTCTTAACATCGCCTAATGAAGTATTGCTTACAGTGCATGATGCCTAAATGGTCTTCTTAAGCCCAGATATGGTTTCTGTTTTTAGAGAAATTAAATGAAAGGACTGGAGAGAGATCAGGCTAGGCATGTTGGAGTATTACTGTCTTGCTGATCTTTTGATTCATAGTACTTGTTAGCACTTGTACCTATAAGTCTCTCATTCATCACTGTCATTAATAATGCATTCAGTGAAATTCCATCATAAAACGCTGCTGCTTATTTTGGATTGGTAACATGCAAGTGATAGCGGTACAGCAAGTGTTCATAGGCTACGGTAACTGTTTACCATTTGGGCCATGTAAGTAGTCCAAATGCATCTTACCAATAGATGTGTCAATAAGTATCTTTTCCGATTTTTCTGCCTTTTCCGATTTTTCAACCTTTTCAGACTTTTCAGTCTTCTCTTTCTCAGGTTTAGGTTCTTTTGGTTTTTTCTCTCTGTCTGCAAGTTTTCTCACTCTATCTATTGTGGTTGTTACAGGTTTATCGCCTCTTTTTAATTTTCTATTGGGATCCTGTAAATTAATAACAAGAATGTAATGTATATCATACATAGTTGCTCACAATGCTCACATATCTAATAATGTAGCTACTTTCACTTTGCAGAAGACTACAGCCAAATCACTAGGCACAGAAGTGAGACAAAGGTAAGGGATGGGCATCTTTTAAAAACAATATAATAAGTGATGAAGCATGCAACCAACAACTGAAGAAAAGGAACAGGCGCACTGTACTTTCAGTGCCAAGAAAGCCATTACGATTCTTTACTCAGTCAAAAAATAATGTTATTCAATTGGTATGAATTAACAACCGTTACTATTTTGCAAACGAACAATAGGCCACGGTAGCCGAGTGCTAGGTACGCGGACATGTAATTAATAACTATCTAATGGTTCTCGGCATATAGTGTATCAAAAAACCCGGTAGCTGGATTCTTGGCACTATAAGTGTTAACCTTGGTCGCATGCCACCCACAAAAACTGATTTGTTTCTTTTCTCGATTGTGTTATAATGTCCTTTTAGGGCTACCTCCAACAATGTTGTCAATATGGCCACATAAATCAAAATTGTAACATGACATGAGATTTTGTTTATATTTAAAAATAAATACCTTATAAGCTTTAGTACCAGATTTCCTTGTCTTTTTCTCATCTGTTTCTTGGTCCGATATGGGTTCATCATTCTCATCAATGTCAAAGTCAGAGTCTACTACATCTTCAGTTTCCTTCTCTTGCCTGGATTATACAAAGAAGTTAGGTATATTAATTTTGAAATTTCAAGAGAAGTAGGGCGCCATACTACACTTTAAAAAGCAGTTTAGTTGTGTGTGTGAATACAGGTTTCCAAAGCTCATTTTAGGGATGCGTTTTAACAAAACCGTTTTTGATTTTTTCTAAATTCCATTTTAAAACTCTGTTAACATTTTTGGGTCGCCAACATAAAAGTTATCTTTGGTATTGCAAATATGCTTAGGCTTTGTTAACTGCTGACGATCAGGCTAATCGCATGCTTGTTTAAATTGCTACTTTATTTTGATTTATCTGGCTCTAGACTGACTCAATGCAACTTGGAAGAACCTAACATTATGATTTCTAGGTTTCCTTTATTTGTTGAACCCTTGTATTGAACTTACAAAACTACTATTCTGCCGAATACTGTTGTATTATTAGATGAACTGTTTATTACATTTATTTGAATTGCTATCAGCTTTGTTTTGCAATATTAATAAGCAAATTAGTAACGCTATCATTCACTTAGCACTGTTTGTCTACTAATATTATAAAGAGGATAAATTAGATTTTTCGTTTGGTTGTTTGTTACGATTAATCTCAAAAACTACTAGACCGATTTTATAAATTCTTTCACCATTAGGGATCAGCGGGTAACATAGGCTATATTTTATTGGAAAAAAGTACGGGGTCCCTGCAAAAATTTAATAAATGTCCAGCCCGTGTGATGCCGGGAAATACCGCTAGTATTGGTAATAAAACAGTAAGTCCATAGTTTACACTTTAAAAGTAATTGATCACTTATAGAAATAAACTATTATTGTATTAATATAACGTACACATAATCATTATCTTCTGCAGTCTCCTGAAATCCTCCGTAAGTTGTTTTGTAAAAATCATCCTCTTCTTCCTCATTCAACAACTTTGCCATGCGATTGCCCGCATTAGAACGCCGTTCTCTTTGAGCCATTGTATTATATCAATGAATAGGTATTTATTTTGGTGCACAGTTCATAGATATTTGAATAAAACTTGGTGTAAGAATATATAATTTATAAGTAAAAAGGCAATTTTAGAAAATATTAGAGTCGACACAAACAAAGACAGTAGCAATCAAATCAATACCAATACAAATAGAACTCAGTGTTGCCAGACCACCGTCTTGGATTCTCCCCAAATCTTTGCCAAAAACCTAAATGTACCTTAGGCATGGGGTCTTATCAGGAACAAATCAAAATTAGTACGAATAAATACCAATAGATGGAGTTACATATATCGATTTGTTATTTACGTTTATGTAAAATTCAAACCTGGAAGAAATATAGCCTGAAACATATGCGTACATATTTTAAGAAATCCTACTAGCATAGGAAAATGAAATAAAGGGCTCATAAAACAAAATTATAATTATATATTTACAAAACTCAATAATGTCGCCGTAGTCCTGACGGCAGTATTTTGTACTACTAAGAAGTTGAAACTTGACATTTAAGATTTATTATTATAAATATTTTAAAAACTAAACAAATACAAAATACAAAAAGTGTATCCGATGTTGGGATTCAAACCCGGTTCGGCCGGATACGGGTACCTCCGTACGGTGCTAAGGTACGGTGAGAAAATTACCTATTTGTGAATTCGAACTGATACTTAATAATTACAGTTTTATTATATTTATCCTAATAATATAAAAAAATATTATCTGATATTAAAACCATCTACAAAAATCAAATTTCAAAAATTGGGCATGAATCTGGGATTTAAGCCCAGTACCATGGGACTGTTGGACGAATACCACAGAATGCTATACTTACTCCTGACTGGCCTGTTGGTCTAGTGGTTAGTGACTCTTAACTACTAAGTTGGGTCATGGGTTCGATTACCATTCAGGACAAATCTTTGTGTGATGAGCTCTGTTTGTTATCTGATTACCGTACAGGCTGTGCCAAGTTTGGTTTCAGATGGTATGGGAATTGTCAGAAAATATTATTATTACCCTAATTCGACTCATCTCGTAGGTACTGAATTGATAGATGCTAGGTAGGTATAATATACTTATTTGTTAATTTCAACTGACGAAACAAAAAAAATGTTTATTATAGTTTCACGAATAATTAAAAAAAAGAATTTATTTTATAGGTATGCCTAATAAAAGCCATCAACAAAAACCTTAACACTATACCGTAAACTTCTGTTAAGATACGAGAGAAAAATTGTTTAGCCCGAGGCGAAACCGGGGCGGAGCGCTAGTTAAATACGGAAGCAAACAGTCAAAATAAGTGTATATTTCGTATTAAAGCGCGTGACCTTGAGCGAGTAAACGTGGCCCGAGCCCGAGACAATAAGCGATACCTACCCTTTATGGTCGTTGTAGATGCCTACTATTTTTTGGGAAAAATATAATTTCTTTAACATAAATAAATTCGGTTATAAAGTGTCGTCATCTGTTGATTTAAATTTGTAATCTGTTGGATATAGACATCTAGTGTCGTATAGATAGTAAAATTTCAGCCCCACGGTTAGCCCGAGTTAGCAGGGAACCAATTCTTTGTATGGGATGGGGTATCTGTACTAGTATTATATTATCTGTGCCCCAGGTAACTTGTGAAATATTTATTGTTAATATTAAAGTAATAAACCTCTCAAAATTCTGGTTTAACTGAAAAACCCAAAAATAAATAATTAAATAGAATCTATATCAAAATGAAGAAAATTGAAATGTCTGTTTGTAATACCAAGAACACGGCTTTCTGCTAAAAGCACACAAAATCCCCCTAAAAATAATTTTCCTCAATTATCGCCCATTAACTATAAAAACCCCCAATTTAAGGGATTTCCCTTAATCTGGCATCACTAATAGCACAACCCATAGAGAAATATTATAACTACCACAGATTATTAATAGTCAGACATATAACCATTGAGAATTTTTTTTTGTTGGAAGATGTTTAATTTCTTTTTTTTTAAATAAGTTAATGAATTAGTTGAATATGTTAGATATAACGTCCCTATATTAAATGTTGAACACGACTAAGCAAGCCCCACGCACGATCGCGTTGTTGTACGTCTGCGTTATTCACTTGGCGGTTCACTTTATTCGCTTGGTGAACTAATCCATAATTTATTATTAATAGCTTGCTGGATTGGCTCGACCAAATTTTCTATTCAAAAGCAAGAATATCCATGGTAGTTTTTTAACTCCATGGTTCGTGGATCTTGGCTGGTTGTACAGCAAGATGGACCGTGTAGGTATATGATGCATAACAATAGTGGTATAGCTTGTAAAAGTAGGCATAGAACCAATCTTGTAAAAAGTAGTCCTTATTTATTTGAACTTTCGACTAATTGCTTTTAAAATCGATATCTGAAACCGATTTATCAGGTATATTCGGTTACGGCGGAGATTTAGGTACCTTAGGTAGGATATTTAGGTTTAGACCGATAAAGTGTACTAGCATGACATAATGTGAGCAAACATAGGTTCACTCATAGATGTAACTCGATGGGTGCACTCTTCTTTTTTCATTCATTATTATAGTCCGACGGTACGGCAAATCGGCACGACTGGTGAGAGATAAGGCGGAACATCAACGGCTTTACGTGCTTTAAAGCACTGTAAACTTCGGGCATCTATTATGAATTTCCAGACAGAATTACCCAGTCTTTTTTTGACCCGACCCGGCAATCGAACCTAGTACCTTGTGGATTAATGGTCGTTGAATGATTCAACGACGTTCAGGGCCCCAATTCCGCTAATAATATTAACGCTGAGACTCAATTACGAATCTACAACGATTGAAACAAATTTGGTATTCTGCAAAAACTTGTATGGAAGCTCAATGGGGTCGTATTGGAATTGAAACTCTCTCGTCACTTGAATGGTTACATGTGTTGCCTTTTATATTCTACTAACTCATTAGTGCTGCCATTCAAAATCTACCAGAAGACTGAATGATTAAACGAACTATAGTTTTGTTTAAAATAAACGCTTTATTTATTTTCTTTTATTTAATTATGAATTATATCGTCCGCAATGAAGCGCTATGTCACTTAAACACGACTTTTGTAAATACGGTGGCCGCATCATGGCTGTGTTACGCAATTGTCTATGACAAAGACAATAATTAAAAAAGTAACTGTCATGTCAATGTCAGATCAAAAAGAAAAAAAACAAGGTGGAGTGAGCCGTGTTGTTTACTTGTTTGTTTACTTATGTACTTATTATAAATGTTAGGGTGGTTGAGTGCCTCAGCAACTTGCCGTATGGCCCGAGAGACAGTATTCTGAGAGACATTGTGAAGATACTCTGGCCAACCAGAGTCTGGTATGATCCTGTGGCATAGAATCAATAGAATAAGAGCCAATAAGTATGTGCACGACGCTTACCACAAACATTTAACACTATCGTAACGTATTCGTATCAAGACTACTACACGAATACTTATTTATTACTATTTTAATGAGAAGATGAATATAATGTAGAAAAAATGGAGTATTATATAATACCCCCTGGGAAGATGGAGGTAAGCAACATTGATTAGTAAGTTGATATATTATATTACCTACTCACTGCATAATATAGTCCTGAGACCTTATTGTACATGCACAAGAAATCCACAAACTACAAAAACTATGCACAATATTATCACCACTACTAAGTGATATAATAATATTATAATGTTACTAAGACGGTACCCATTCATGTGTGTGTTGTTATTGTTATACCTACCTTGACAACTCTTGCATATTTTTAAGTAATTATAAGAAAAGTTTATTATAATGCGCCTACCTACCTATAGAATATAATTTTTTTCTTGTTTCTACAGGTGATGAGGACTGGAATACTCCGGGTAACAGCAAGGATAAAGGACCTCTGTTGCAAATGATGTGTTTTATCATATCACCAAACCCCAAATCAGTACTACAACTACAGTACAATCACAAAGTCACTGCTATAACTTGTCATGGTCCCTTCAATAAACACATCAGAGCGACCATCTAGAAGTTACAGACATTCCTTTCTGCAAAGCTTGTACGAGTGAAAAAAACATGGAAGTCTACATTGCTACTCTGAATAACAGACTGCTATACCATGTCATTATTGTTGATTGAAATGTTAATTATTATTAATTAGTACCTACCTAGTAAAATGTAAATGTATACTTTATAAATAAATATTTTTTTCAATTTTCATGTGGTTGCAACTTATTACCTTACAATAATTAAAATATGTAGATAGGTAAGTAGAAAACTATGAGATTATTATTTTTGGTACAATATTTATTAAGTAGGTGCCTATATTAAGTTATAATATCTGCAGTGGGCGGCCTTAGGGCTAAAATAAAAATATTAATAACTAGTGGCCTGTTCTGGCATCACATGAGTAATTTATTTAATTAGATAGATAGTTCATTTAATGACTTAAAACATTCAAGTAAAATATACATAATATATAAAAGTAAAATATAGTACCACTTCATAGCACTGATATTCATGAAACTATGACATAATATCTGCAGGGGTGGTCAGTTCGTTCCCCATCCAATCCCATGTTAGGGATGAACCTATGTTATGGGTTGGTTGGGGTACCTATAGACCCTACAACTCTCTGCAGCTGTAAAAGACAGGTGCTAGATTACATTAGTAGGTTTTAAACGTAACTAGGTACTGAGTCGTCAAACTAGGCGCGCCTATCATATGTGGACCAGTTTGTTTATTATAAGTAAATTAATCAAAGCACTAGATAAGTGTGTTATGCCACATCTTGTGAATATGTATGAAAGTGAGGTTAATGTCAAGTGTAGATGATTGTATGGATTGTGGGCTTTATTCGGATGAAATAAAATAAATTAATGTGGAGCGGGCAATCAAAATTAAATAGGTGTAGGTATCAATAAATTATGATATCAATAAATTTATATATAGATAAAAAGTAGCTACCTACATGATAATTGATGATTTCTGAGTAACTATACTTAGTTTTGTTCTTGAAGCCATGTTTTTAGTTTTATTTTGCACTTGCACTGTTGGTTGTTTAAGTGGTAAATAATATAATGTAGATTTCATATAGGAGACAACTCAAAAATTGTTTAAGTATAGTGTAGTTTGGTGGGTAAATAGGTACATTACAAACCTATCTGCACAACTGTTTCTTACATATATTATAGGTACTCTTGTCAAATGTTAGATTTGAATGCTTTGTAAGATGTAAAGTTGTCAGGACTGGTAGGTACCTATGTCTGTGTAAAGTTAGTTCATACATTTAGTAGAACTCTTTGTGCTCTCTCCAAAGGCAGGAAGAGAGTATTCCCTTCACTACCCCAAGAGGTTATGCCGTTATAGTTATTACAAAATATTATTATAATGCCGTATTGTGTAGTAAAACGTTGTAAAAATACTTCAGAGCGGCTCAAATCGACTGCGCGCGAAAACGAAAACGTATGACATTGCTATTTAGTATGTATGACTTTTGGCGGCTTCACGCGCGAGTTCTACACGCTCCGTCTATCTTATTCTATTAGTCTGAGGAATAACAATGGAACATTACCTATATTACTTAGTAAAAAACAATTGAAAAAGTAGTTTTTGAGTTAAGTACCTAACTCATTAGGTACATACAAACCTAAAAGTACTTAAATTCTTTCCAAAAATTATTTAAGTAAGAAAGATAAGCATTTAATCGATCAAATGTTTGAAAAATGATGTCTTTAAGTCAATGTCCCTTTGTAAAATCGTAACAATACGTATTGTTGCACGATCGTACTTCAATTGTAAAATTGAAATGTCAAACAAACGTCAAATAAGAGCAGAATACCGATATTGCACACAACTGCGACACGATTGAAGAGTAGAATAGCAAATATTCCGGTGGCAGTTTAATGAAGCATCAATAGAAAACCATTGGTCCTAAATTATTAGCAGAATACCAAAACATGTTTAAAACTGCTATTGAGATTCAATTTATATTCAATTAAATTAGCAGAATTGGGGCCCAGGCATAGAAATATAATTTTATATCGGTATACTACTCGTTCTGTAACTGTACCGCTTGCATCATAAAGGTGTTCCCACACCGGTGTTCACATGTTTGTAAACATTTGCGTTTCCTGCTCCTAAGTATATTCATTTATTTAAAATAGAGAAATTTTCTTTCATTTGCTCACACACCGGATGTTTCTGAATGTTTACAAACGTTACCACAGCCATATAACTACACACAGCGGTGTAGTTGTATTCTTGAGTGTGAGTACAGGTCTCCAGCGCCAGGAATGCGTTTTGAAAGAAACGAATACCAGGGATACTCCATCTTAAAGCCCTGGTGTTAAAAACGGTATTGCAAACGTCCATAGGCTACGTTAACTTAACTTGCTTAACATCAGGCGAGCTGTATGCTTGTTTGGCACCCAAGTAGTATAAAAAAAACGTAATTAAACACCGGTGCAGGAGCACCTTAAGTAAGTAGGCAAGACCTACATTTTAAAGGAGAAGATGAAATAAAACAAGTAAATATTTTGTGCTGTTTATTCAATTGTTAACAGTTATAATAAGATTTTACTTCAGTCATCTTTAGTTTTTTTCCAGATAAAAACCACTTGCCGTTAGTTTTTGTATTGTTTTCATAATGATACATAATATTAATTTGCTGTTTATAGGTACGTTGAGCCTAATCGATTTGAATGGAATCGATGAACTATCATCTCTTAACAATTCAATTCAAATCAATTCACACCAGACATTACATTTTTAAGAATTAAATTAGTAGGTATTACATTTTATCTATAGTTTACGATTCGTTTCGATTTCATGTGATTTTATATTTAAACTTTTAGTAGGTACACTTAATTTGTCTACTTTTTTTTGGAATACCATTTTTATATATACTAATGTAAGATTGTGATGTAAAATATATTTTAGTTTGAACATAAAACCACAGGAAAAATAACCCTTTGGACACCTAGTGCTATAACTGAAATAAGTACAAGATGACTTAAAACATAATACGTAACAAATAAGAGGTAGGGTACCATACAAGTGGGCAAGCCTGACTGGGAAGGACCTCCACCTTACAGAAGACCACAGCCAAATAACTACACATAGATATGTAGTTGTGTTTCAGTGCGTGAGTCATCAGAGTACAAGTCTTTAATGCTCATTTAGGGCTGCCATTTTAATTTTTTTGTGATGCCCCAAGGTATTACTAGATTCTATTAGCTTTGGTAACTGTTTACCATCAGGCGGGCCATATGCTTGTTTGCCACCTAATTACCTAATAAAAAAACATGATTATAACTAACTAAAATCACATGATTGAAAATTAATATAACATTTTAGTATTTATAAAATAATAATTAATTTAATATAACAAACATGAACAAAAATCAAAATGGAATGTTTAAGGGATCAGGTGTTGTTCTTTTATGATGCTTATAACATTAAATACTCTCAGATAAATATATTATTAATTACATTATATAATAATTATTATAATTTCGAGATTACAATCTCAAACACTCGTTCAAACAGGAGTAGCACTAGCTACTAATTATACATAGAGATAAAATTAATAAATTTATATCGATTTAATATAATAATATATATGTCAACATTTTCAATATTTAAAACTTTGATAATTGTAGAAAATCAACAATTTTTATATTTTGAAACAATACTTCTTGAAATAAAATATAGATTAATAATATTAACAGTGCATAAGCCATTATGGACGCTTAGAAAATTAATTCTAAAAATTTCGATCAAATCTTATTTCAGCATAGCAACATTTAAAAAAAATGTCCTGTCAGTATTCACTAACTGCAATTTTATATTAATTTGTTGAAAAATCATTTTTGTCTTAACAAACCAGTTTAGGACATATTTTTAAACGAAATAATGAATCTAATATTGTATAAATATGATTTAGCTAACAAATATATCTTTATCTCGCACACAAGTCATAAATATTACATAATATATTTTCTCTAATATATGAAAACAAGTAGAAAATCTAAATTTCGCATACCGATAGAATAAAATCTTTAAATTTCAATAGCAACGTAATTTGTATCTAATAAAGTGTATTTATGGTAAATAATTAATATTTTTAACTGGCAACATTGAACAATTTCAACAAAACGTAGACTTAGTGCTACCCTTCACACGCCAATCCTCTTCGATTCGTTATAATAAATATCTATTAATACAATATTGTATGATTGTTTTATCTACTTTATTTTACTATTGATTGATTATCTTATATTAATAAAACAACAAAAATATCAATAAACGATTAACAACAAAAAATAAGTAAAAAAAAAACAAATATTGCCAATTATTTTATGTAATCCTTACGCTAAATATTTTGCTATAAGTGTTCGCAAACATGAAAAAGCAAAATTATAATAACAAATAACAAGTTTAATAATTATGGAATTACAGATAATAATGCGTTATATTACATTCGCCTACTTATTAATATAGGTATCCAACTGTTATTAATATATTCGTATTTTATTCGCTTGCAGCCTAATTCATACAATCACTATCAAATAAGTTATAGTTCTTTATTCAATTTTAAAACATCGCCCGATAATAACCTTGTATCGCGTTGAACTTCACTTCACTTCAATCTACCACTTCACGGCGTGTAGTGTTAAATGGCGATAAGCTACTGAATCAACCGTTCAGTCAAAGTTAACTTTATTTTTATCAAAAACACTGCCCACACTTATTTGATTGTACCAGCACACACACATACACACATTATTATTTGTAATTCCATACAAACAACATAATAAGTGGAACATCCCTCAATAATAATAATTAATCAACTCTTACAACAAACCCTACTTAGCCTAAATATATTTTAAAAGTAAAAATAGTGAAACAGTGAGAGTTATATAGTAAAATTCCACTACTCATTCATTATAATTTATATACAGGAATGTATTAGTGCAGGCGTGAAAAAATTATGAAAACATTTTTTGGTGTGGCGAAGACTTACTTATTAACTTTCCTATTGTATAATATACAATATATAAACGATGGGTACATGGATTTACCAGTCAACTTGTGACCACGACCTGTGTAACCTGAACCATCAAGCGATCTAAAGGTAAATAAACCCGTGTTTTAAACATGATTTTCTTATTACCTCCTCATTTATAAGATAATTATAATCAACTGCAGGCAATAAGATTTTTTTTTATCGCCACACCACGTATCAATAACCGACAAAAATACTGGTAAAAAGCTTAATGAAAAGTATTTTCAGATGGCGCCACAGTATACTTGAGCAACAGTGTCATATCAACCCCATGGTACAACACTGTGAAGCGTTGTACCTTGAGCCCGTGGAGCTTCATATGGAACCGTTTCATGGATAACCAACTCGCAAATGTTCTATACTATGAAAAGAAGATTAGTAAGAAAGCTTCGCAAAATCCAGTCCAATTTACATTTAGCCGCATTCCAATATTCTATAGTCCTACTAATAAATGTGAAAGTTAGTAAAGATTGATGAATGTATTTAAGGATGTTTGTTACTTTTTATCAGAATAATCGATATCTATGCGGGCGGAGTCGCGGGCAACAGCTAGTTAACAATAAACAATGAAGGCGGAAAGATAGTATTGAAACGTGATACGTGTTTAGTCGAATCCAAATATACTTTTCCATGACCAGAGTCACATTATTAAAACCCCCCGCGACGGACAAAGAAAATTACCAATGAATTTCACGCATGGTTGCGTTGCGATTCAATAGTTTAATACCAGCTTTATTACACTAAAAGTTTGTTCACAGCGCCCGAACAATACCATAACAGTTTACCATGGCACCATTATAAATTAATCACTTATATTATTAAACTAGCAAAGAATGCTCACGTGAAAGCAATAAGTACAATATACAAAAGTGTTAAATTATATTAAATGTTTAAACAAAATGACTATTCCTGATCATTGCAACCCTGTGAATTCTAATCCTGTGATATAGTCAATAAGACCGATTTCCAACTATGAAATACTTGGGCACTGTGTTAAATAGTTTTTGGGAATTTGGAACTTCGAATTTCAAACTTCTTCATCAAAATTACTGGTTTAATAATTTTTTTAAAGTTTTTTATTTTTTTAATCAAATTTTATTATTATTTATGATTAAAAGTGAGACCATAAAAAAGAATTGATGTGCTATTTGATTCTTAATTTGAATTGTGCTACTTATTGTTCAACCGATTGACAGTTTAGTCTTTAGTTACACAATGCATTAAACAATGAAGGTAGCATGTAACAAATTGATGGTTTCAAAAAACTATCACACAGTGTAATATAATAATTATATTTCTTTAGTTGGAAAACGACAAGATTTTACAATAGTTTACTAAAGGTAGAATAGATCTTAAATTTAATTCTCGAAGTAAACATTTTTGAGCTACGGTACATTACTAAGGAATTATTTATTTAAATATAAATTATGTACTAATGTATAATTATGTACATTGTTCCAAAAATCGTGTGTATCGTGTCGTGTGCAAGTGAGTTCGAAAATTGTATTTTATTTCCCTCCAAAATGTTGAGTGTCACACATTTGGCACATGTAGTGTATTGAGCTTTGATGCACCAAAGTAACAATGCAAGCTATTTAAGACTTTTAGTTACACGTATTAAGATATTGTTTAGCATAATTAATAATAAATTAAACAATTATAATTTATCACAATAATTGAAAATAATACTTTCATAATAACTGAGGTCTTTTATAAAATCTTAGATAAGTGTCATTACATATAAAAAAAAAAACAACAGCAAAATAACACATTTGTGATGTAATAATAATAAACAAGATGGCTTGGGATTATTTTGAATCGCGGCTTAATATTAATCTGCAATTTTCTTATCCAAATTATCATGTTTTTAGACAGTCAACGACATTACTCAAATAAACCAATATTACGTCGCGATTCAAAATAATCCCTGTCCACAATAACTTACTTCGTAAGTTTCGATTCTGACGGTCGAAATTACTCGTTGCTAACGTGCTCTTTATCCAAAGCGTACACGTACTAAAAAAGCAGCATATATGTGTTTACAGCTGTGTTATTATCAACTGTCACATTGTTTAAATATATAGCACATTACATTCAAACATGGAACAGTTGAAGACTAGCTATTTGGTGAAATGGATCAAGACTTTTTTTGATTGGTTTAGCTGGAATTCGGTGCAAAGTAAAAATTCAAATCTTTCTAGTAATTTCGATTGTCAGCGTTAAAGTTCAAAACAAGGTTATTAAATGATAATTATTATTAATAATAATGTGTCTTCTTATGAATCATTGTATAATTAAAATAGGATAGCAAAGTATTCAAGTGTCAATATTCTTAGAGCGAAGGTGAAATGTAGGTAGTGATCAGTAGTTAGTGAACAGTATGGTGTTACAAGTATCTAAATTATTTAATCGTATAAGTATGAGCTCGTCGTATCGTACAACGATTGTGATGGTTTCACGGTCTTTGGTCTCAATTTGTAGTTCTTAGAGCGAGTGAAAGAGTCTGGACTGCAACGAAATTTCATCAGAATACTGAAAAGGTAACCGATATGAAAATGTAAAGTTTCTTCATGTCCCAGAAAGAGACCGTTGGAAACCTAGGATCAGAAACTTCGGAGTTCAAATTGCAAATAGAATCTCTATCAAAGAAAGAATTTGTCTATAGAACCATTTACAGTTTTTAGGCATAAGTAAAAAAAGGTTTTGCTCAGAAACAAAAAGAGTCAGTCCCTGGTTGGCAGGTGGCGTGGGGTGTGGTGTGCGGTCAGTAGACCCAGGAGACGGGCACCCACTGCGGCGCGGAGCGCAGGCGCAGCAGCGCGGCCTCCAGCTGCGCCAGCGTGTCGTCGATGTCGTTGTTGACGATGGCGAGGTCGAAGCAGTGCCCGTACGTGCGCCGCAGCGTCTCCGACTCGCGCACCAGCAGCTCCAGCGAGCCGTCGTACTGCACATGCAAACATCCATTCATTTATTCCTTCAACATTTCGGTGGGGCCGCCCTACGAGAACATACAGCGACCAACGACATTCATGCATGAAGAGGTTCATAAATGTAAAGGAGGCAAAGGAAGTATGTTTGGATCGAAGCAATTGGCGTAGGTACCATAGTCTTTGCCTACCCCACTGGAAGACGGGAGTGATGATATGATATTTATGTATTCATTCAAATCATGCGGCTCGGTAGAACTGCAAGATAAGACTATAAACGAGTATCACAGGGTGCTCCTTGTGAGCACTACGAAAGGATTTATGGAAATTAATTAATTGAAAAACGAAATAAAAACTAGGTACTTACATCAGCAACGTTATTGAGCGGCGGCGCAGCGATGAACACGACGTAGGGCGCGAACTCCGCCGTGCGCAATATCTTGAGTGCTTGCGGTTCCACGTCCAGTATTGCGATGCGACGCTCGGAGTGTATGCGTCGGATCGTGTCTAGCTTTGTGCCGTACATGGCGTCTTCGTGGGTACCTGGGGAATTATAATAACAACTGTTATATACCCTGGATAGAAAAGACATTAGCAGCGGTTATCATTTTGAACTTTATTACGTTGACTTAAAGTCCAAAATTCATTAATAAATATTTTCTGGATCATAATACCAAATTATTTTAAATGATGTCCTAAGTATATTGTTCTTTCCTGATGGTCTATAAAAACCTTTTTTATTTGAGTCATCAAAATAGATAAAGCTGCCATCCAATCTGTATTTTATTATTATATTATACTAGTGGACCTGGCAGACGTCGTCCTGCCGGAAAAAGCTGAAATACCGACAGCAGCGCCACCTACCGGGTCCAATTGTGAATCTAAACCATCCAGGGCCCTACCCGAACACACACACAAAATTTCATCAAAATCGGTCCACCCGTCTAGGAGGAGTTCAGTCACATACACACGCACACAAGAAATATATATATTAAGATAAGCAGTTATTATGGACGCATGCAATACCTAGGCGCCTATATCCTCGCGTGTACCCCAGAGATATGAACATTTCTATGAAAAAATGTATTTTTTAATTTACACTAGATGTACTCATGCCCAGGAACACTACAACACCACTATGTGTAATAATTTGCCTGTGGTCTGTTCTGTAGGATGGAGGAACTTCCCCAGTCGGGTCTACCCGTTTATATGATAGCCTATTTCTTTCTTGATAATAATATGCTTACCATATTCTAAATATTCGTTAGCAGCAATATCGGCCATCATTTCTTCATGTGTAACGAAGTAGTAATGTCTGCCGTTTTCTTCGTCGGCTCTTGCCGGTCTTGTAGTGTCTGAAAAATAAACATTTTCATTTTATTGCTTAATCTTATTTTGCTGTTAATGTATGGGTTATTGTGAACACTTGGAGAGGCTTTGTACACCAGTGGACGGCGATAGGCTGATGATAAGACGATAGCGGCAAATAGAGGGCGAGCCAGCGATGTATTTACTTTTGTCATATCAGAAGTCATGAAAATTCACAAACTCTTATACTTCGCAACCCTCTGCGGCTGGGGTATTTAACCCTAAAATAACAAAGATGGTAAAAAATAAAACTTTTATAATTTTTAAAATGAGACAAGTAAATTAAAAGGGGCTGCCATAATCTGAAATGAATTAAAACAAAATGATCATAAAGCTCTTTATCATTCAGACATTTTATCAATAACTTATGGTAAACATTTAGCCTAGCCTATGGGCGCCTATAACACCATTCCAGAGGTATCACTTGTATGTTGCCGCTCCAAAAACTATTTTATGATGGAATCTTCTTTGCGATAGAAACCGTTTAGTTAAAAACACAAGCCTTAATGAGCCCTGGAAACCTGTACTCACACACACAAACAACTACCTCGCTGGGTGTAGCAGTTAGCTGTGTTCTTCTACAAGGTGGGAGAGCAGGCCTCCGTCACTCCATGTACTTGCGCGCTATAATTACCTACCGGCCGGTGGACCGGTCTCAGGCCGTTTGCGGACCAAATTCAATGCTGTGGGTTCGCGCGGTGCGATACAATCACCACTGTGCGCTTGAGCATTTAGGCACATTTTAGCATCCAGCGGTTCCTAACGCGACAGAGTAGGCTATTATTGCTGTAGGGATTGGTAAATTTCTACTGAGTGAAGTATATATTACGTAGTAACTATTTATTAATTTGTGGTGGAAGTCTTTCAGCAGTCAGGCTTTCTCATTGCTTCTTTTAATCCTTAGAAGATTTCATCCGATTTAAGACAGATTTTTACGAAGTCAGTAAAAAATAATTTAAAATTTATTTTTAAAGGTATCAACTTACGTGGTATAGGGTATGCATATTGATCCGGATGACGCGCAATGAGCGTGTTCTTTATATGGCGGCGACCGACGCCGTGAGCACCCAGGAGTACGATGGTCTTTCTTTGGAATGCTGGAAACAGAAAAGATATTAGAAGACCACACCGAATATTCGCAGACAAAATAACTCTACGTTCTAAGGAATTGACGTGTAAAATGAGTTCCTTTTTTTCTTTCTTCGACACCTTCGATCTTTGTCCACAATTTAATATTTTCGAAAGACAAGGAACGAGAATAGATGTCGCTGGATACGGCCATATTTTAAATATGGAACAAAATAATAAAGCGTTTCTTCAAAGCTTCTTTCTCTAGCAGACAAATAGAACAGAAATTTAGAAAAGTTATGTAAAGCCTATTAAGCCGCGTTTAACATTCTTCGACGACACATTGTTATAATATATCCTTCACCTAAACCTCCTTCATGAATGAGCTATAAAGTGCAAACAGTTAACTGCCTTGGTGGTCCATTGAGTATGCCTATACTTATACGCTTGCTGTGCGGAAGGTCGTGGGTTCGATTCCCACAAGGACAAAACTTTTTGTGACCCACAAAAAGTTGTTCTAAGCCTGGGTGTAATTTGTGTCCGTTAATTGTATGTTTGTAAAGTTCCCCGCATCACAGAGCTTGTTCTCTAGTGCGGGAGTAGTCTTTTAATGAATAAAAAAAGATGTTTTGGAAATTGGACAAGTAATGCCTAGTGATTATATTTAAAATATTAGTAGGTACAGATATTCCGTGTGGTGACGGATAAGGAATACAAATGTCACCACCCCAGTCCATCCCGAGGATGTCGTAAGAGTCGACTAAAGCAGTAAGTCAAGCAGAAAATATCCACCATACCAACCCGTCTGGCCAGCGTGGTATAGTAGGCTAATATCCCTCCAAATGTATGAAGGAGACCCGTGCCTAGCAGTGGGACGTTTATGGGTTGAGTAGTAGTAGGTACAGATAAACTTACATGGTAACTTGACGACCTCCTCGTAAGTGACGACGTCGAGTTGATCGAACACAGCGTTGTGTTTCGCTAAGTACTTATCTTTGGACTGTTTTTTCTTACGTCCAAATATGGAACAATTTACTGAAACAAACAATAACAAAATTAATATATATTTTGCTAAAGAGCTTCATAAGAATGCAATCAAAAATTTGAAGCCTAAATTCATTATTGCTTTATTTAGCGTGATTAAACATGCTGGAGTATTATTATTTGTGCCTTTTTGAAGTGAATTTATTGTTATAAAAATAATAATATAGCATAATCTTTCAATGATCTATTCATGCAGTTTTTTGGCAATATTGTTACTATTACTGATTTCAATTTTATAAATGTATTTTATGTTTAAAACGTCAGCTTAAACAGTTATAAGATATTTAAGTTTAATTTAATTTAGTCACTCGAGGATAGCATAAAACTTTCAAATATAGCAAACTCTATAAAATAGTTCGATATTCAAAAAAGTTAGGTCAAGCTTCCATAGGTTTTACACTATTAATATAAAGTTCACAATTATCTACAATTAAAGACATTATAATTTAGGGAAACAACATACATACACAGTACTTAACACTACACATCAAATAGATATTTAACACCAAAATTCAAGTCTAAAAGAAAATATAATTTCAAAGGATATCGAATTTAATTCATTTTGACAAATGCTACATGAAAACATAAGATTTCAAGGTTAATTCTAAGTTTTCCATCAAGTCTCACTAGGTGGCGCTAGTACGTTAGTGGCGACATCTAGATTTAAGTTTAAACTGAAATCTAAAGTTTGGTCATCAAAAATAGATGATATTCTTTGAAATCAATATAAAAGTTAGCAAAAATAACATTGACGAAGAAATACCTGTGTTCTCGCAACCGTCGGTATGGGACACGCAGCCTTCGGCTCCTAGCCGCATAACATTACAACATGGGTCATGCAAACGGAATGTACGGATGGTAACGGATAACTACTAGATATAGGACACACGCAGTACGGGAATGTGTTTTGTCAAGAAGTCTTAGTCTTATAAAACATAGTATCTGAACTCGTGTAAAATATACGAGTATACCACATTTACATTTTGTTCATCACTGTATTACTAATGTTCGATATTGTTTCAGAGCCAAAGTCAAACGTATTTATTCATTTAGATCAAATACATGGTACTTATGAACGTTATAAAAACAAATGCCAGCATTCTTTTTTCCTACGGGCAATTCGCTGACTGGGGTAGGGCCTCTTCGCTGACTAGGGTAGGGCCTCGAGAAGTCGAAGTTTTGTTTACTACTACGGTAAGGTCACGCACAGGTACACAACTGCACCACTGTGTTTGTTTTTGCAGTTAATTGGCTGTGCTCTTCTGTAAGGTCCTTTCCCAGTGGGGCATGCGCACTAGTAGTGCCCAACATCTTGTAATATGGCGGAGAGTATGTCCTAGTGATCAATTCTTGCCTACTCCTTTTTAATATATCTTTAGTATTTTTATTATTTATCTTTTTAAGACTTATCAAATAGGTATAAAAAGATCAACTCACTCAAATAGTGCAATAAAAGACAGTGAGATTTATCCGTACTATAAAATCCTTGACAAAACATTTCCCAGTAGCATTGATATACAATAAAAAAAGTTAATCATGTATGTACCCCCTATAATAGTTCGTTTGCGTTAAGAATGTAGAATCATCATCGTCCGCAGGTGAAGCCACGCCTCGTAGGCAAACAAATCGTTCCTAATTAAAAAGTCAAGTTCCCAGTGTCCAGTCGAAGACATACTTTTGAACTATGGAAACAATTTGATTGGTTACAGGGCGTGGCTTGGCCGGCGGACAATGAAGACTCACTGCATTCATAACGCGAACGAACTATATATCATTATGTAACACTGCCCATATTATATTTTTATTGTATATCAATGTAAAACTTTAAAAAAAAGCCTTATTGGGATACACAAACTTCCTCATGGATGTAAATGGAGATTTAAAGTACTTTCTTAAAATTCTGAGCCTTATCCCTGTCAAGAGGATTATTCTGCCGCACGCGGATTTAGTCCAACTCCTTTCAATTTCGACTACGGTATAGTAAATCTGTGTATGCGTACGATTGATTGCATACATACAGATGTATGCATACCGGCTAAATCCGTGTGCAATTCTAAATCCATTTTGAAGAATAAAGGCGTATCCACCGATGCTGCCGCGTTCGGCGGTATGAGGTCCAATCATTATTCTACATAGACTCCACTAAGGTCTGGAGTACTGGAATGAGTATTAGATTACAAAGGTAGAAGTATAGATACAGATTCATTTGTACAACTACTTTTTTTTGGAAGAGTAGATATAGTTCGGTTTGTACCATGCAGAGTTGGTGTAGGTACAATTCAATAGTCACAAATATTTGGGAGCTTGTTTCACTCAAATAGAATAGAAAGGAATAAGCAATTTTACATACCGACTGGTTCGTCCAATGATGATTTGCAAGCATAACACGAAATGTTAATGTAAGTTAAGGAAACAGTGATGCATTACACCAGCTACTTGTTATAATAATGTTGTATCGAGTTTCATCATTGTTAATTAATTAATCTCTATGTAATATTATCGACTTAAGCTTTGCTGTTCAGGATTGGATAATAGACACATGTCAGCTTCCATTTTCGAATTCTGTCTTTAATAATATAGATGTCCGCAAAGGAGCGTATACGTGCTTTCTGAGTGCACGTTAAAATTGGTTCGGACTGTTAACAGTCAGTCGTTAGATTACACAACTATATTAACCAACTGGTACTAAGTTGGCCAATATACATACACTCGATAAAAAAAATAATAGAGAATCGAAAATGTATCAATGCTGTCACGTGGGGTACAATACTTATTTTTATGAATATTTATAGCAAATATCGATAATGATGAACTCCCTAAATAAAACCTTTATTTGTCAAAAAAATGCCAATTAGTCGATATTTTTGAAATAACAATAGCCATTTTTTACTTAATAGTAACGTACATTTATAGAGATGCGACATCGATTAAATGCAACATAGCTACAATTCTGCTAGTACAAGAAAATTGAATATATTTTAACAAACCATTTTTGGGGCCTTGAAGGACTGGTACCAGTGGCGTAACTACACCGTTTGGGGCCTATGGCAATGTTGTAATAATAAATACAGTGGACCTCCGGTAATCTGGCACCTGTCTAATCCGGCGCCCTCTATAATCCAACATGCCTGTTACTGTTGAATGTATGTATTTACACAATTTGGCAAATCAGTATGATTTGTAATTCAGATAAAATCTTATTCTTTTGATCTGTAATTTGTCGAATTACAAGGTACTTACTCTTTTTCAAAAAAATCTCTAATTCGACAAATTCGATAGTCCGACACTGCCTTGCAAAACGTTTCTCGGATTACCGGGGGTCCACTGTTTTAGAATACTTCTGTGCTCATGGCAACTCACGGGCCGGGCGCCCGCGGCATTTGCCTGTAATGCCAACCCATTGTTGCGCCACTGGCTGGTACTCAGAACATTGTCACGATACCTTGGAGCTCAAAACGCGTAAAGGACATTTTATTTATTTTGTAAAAGCCAATTGCAATTTAAAAGACAGAATAAAATGACGCAGTGGTAATCTTTGAAGGTTGCACACATTTCGTATAATAATTATAATTAGGTACTAAATAACAGAATGTCCCTTACTAAATTTGTTTGTAAAATGTCAAAATGTAAAGGACTTTTACATCTTTTACATCTTGACATTACACAATAAATATATATAATTTGAGAACCAAGGTTACCGAAATGTCATTAACATCAGAAGTCGTTACGAAAAATACGATAAAAACACGCAATTCTAACATATAAAGCATTTGAATCAGGAAAAAATCCACATCGTAACTTACACACTGATCTTCTAAAAGCTAAATTTGAAAGAAAAAAATCCTTTCAAATTAAGTACAATTTTCAAATTTTCTTTAAGGAGTTGGTGAACTATACAGTCAAGAAAACTTTGCAATATAGCCCCATAGGACGGCTCTGATTCATTTTGATTTTTGACCATCAATCTTTTATAAGCAGCTTAAAATGAGAAATTATCATAAAATATTAATGCAACGAAGTCAGGAGCATTTATTTGGTTCTTAACGCATTGAATTGCCCTTGCAATATAATATGTAGAGCCATGAAATTTAATGCCATTGATTCTATTAAAATGCTATCATTGAAGTCCGTCCTATAGGAGCTAGAACTCAAGGTACCGCTTCGGTCGCTGGCCGTAATCTTGACTGCGTAGTCCGCCAGATTCCTGCAAGTTCTATATAACGCATACCTTGGTCAGTGGTAGACCTTTCAGCAGCAGCGCAGGCGGCACGCCACTCCTGAAGCTCAGGGCTGGGTATCAGTCCAGCCGAACCATTAGACGCGTCCTTACGCGCTTGCCACCAATGGGAATCGTCTTTGCTGATTATCTGGAAAATAAATGTAAGTTTCTTGATTCACTGTAGCCGATAGCCTACCTGTTTTGTCGCAATCTCTTCCAGAACTTTCCATTTTAGTTAGCACTAATTATTTATTAAACTTTAACCAAAAAATAAGGTAGTACATGAAAGAAGGAAAAAATGCTTTGATCGGTCTATTATTACAGATAAAACCTAAACAAATAGGAATACGACACGAGTTTTGTTTTGCCAATATGGTCGATAACTCAGCTTAATGTTAACAGCTGCAACTCAAGGAGAGTGGAAGACCTGTGCTGCAATATCTGAGCGAATCACTTTTTGGTTTGGATTTGGAAAAAGACGTTTCTTTGCCTTTATAAAAAAAAAAATCAAATGCTACTTCGTTATTTTTATCACATTCTAATAATTCAATTATTAAATTCACTTATTCATAAAATCAAATTTTCAACTTACCTGAAGTATATCTCCAGTATTGAACGCAATGCCTGCTTGAGCGCACGGAATTAGATCATCTTCTAATGGATCATAATCAAACTGCGCTCTCACGAATATCTGGAATAGATTAATATGTTAATTATAAAACTGTACCGCTACATAAAATAAAGTGAAATGCATGGAGATTTTATGAAAATGAGTCTACTTTATACCAATATGATTATGTTAAAATAATGTATGTACAAAAGGAAATTGTAAACAATACTTTTAGAGAAAGAGGTTATTACTAAGGCTCTACATGACATGTCATCCTTAAAGCTATTATATTTTGATCTTAACTGTAAGATGCCAGCTTCTTACCTAGCTTTAAGGTTGTCATCAATCGAGAATCAAATTTTAATCAAAAATATATCGATATACTGGTAAGAATTGTCATGGTATGGCTAAGGTATGAAAGAAAAAATATTTGACGTATAATGAAAGATCATTTACAATTTATTTTGTAATTGAGAAATATGATGATGATAATGACTTGAATGATGACTGTAAATATATTATTGATTTAGTATCAGTTATATGTTTTAAGGAACAAAGAGCAAAGGAAACAAAAATAGAATAAAGATGGCAGTGAGACAGAGATGTGGGATGATTGTGAAGCGATGAGAAAAGAACAACAAGCGCACAGAAACAGGAGATCGCGGGGTCAGCCATGCCCAGGTGACATACAACAACATAAAGGATGCCGCAGACGTGCAGGTTTCTATCCGGTTCGGTTGACGTCCTCACAGCAATTGTATATATGAATTTCGACCGAATAACTTAGAAGTTAGGTAATAAAGTTCAGATCCAACGAATTTCATATTAAGATCGAAATCAATCACTATAAGGACGTCATGGTATTGTCCTTGACACAGTACAAGTGCTCGGTTCAGTCCACGCACTTAATCCAGTCCAAGCACACGTTTAAATTGAATTATCAGTCCACATTCGATCACTAATATCGTTACCCGTTTAATCGTATGTATTGATGCATTGGTTACTCAACTTGTAGACCATAATGGATAGGTAATATGTTAGCCTTCAGTACAGTAAATTTTGACGGACACACAAATTGCATCAAAGTACAGATTGACAATTAAAAAATATGTATCCAACTTGCTAACATTTCCAGCAGTAAAAATCTGTTTTAGCGCATCCATCCAGAAAACAGATGTGTATCTATATAGGCTGCAATCTTATTTTGATGCAGTATATGTATACGTCAGTATATTTTCCGGTTGATAAGTTTACTTACTTTTTAACCGAACCGGTTCAAAACCTAGACGTGTGCAAACGCCTTTACACAACATAAGACAAACAACATAAACATAACATAAAGTAGCAACGTGTCAGGTCTCGCTACTTACTAGCACGGGCGAAGGCTTTATCCGGAAAAGCTAGTTTGAACAAAAATACAAAAATTTTATTCTCTTTTTTCTAGTAATACCAATGTTTTGCTTAAGACAAGCATATTCCTAGAAGAGGTTTTGACGCAAACCGTCAGTTGCGAATAATATCATCGCCAAAAAACTTGTAACAAATTTTTTTGGCGATGATAATGTCATTTTCGCAGAATTTTTTTTTTGCACAATGTCACTTTCGCAAAACGTGATTTACGCACATAGTCACTTTCGCAGAATGTGTTTCACTAGAATTATAACTAATACTATCAAAGCAAAAAAATATTATTTGTTACCATGTGCGAAAATGACGATTCGCAAAAATGACCATATTTTAGCGATAACATTTTCCGAAAGTGACGGTCTGCTTCAAAACCATACAAGAATTTGTGTGCGCTTGTCGACTTTTTCTTTCTAATTTCTTTTTAGTGTAAAACAAGCGTTAGAACCACACTACTAGAACTATTGTGTTATTGTTATACAATATTTATGTATATTATATTATTAATTAAGTGTTAAATTCAAACTAGTGTTAATACTGAGCTACTATAACATCTACGTTTTAAAACCACACTGACAAAACTTGGGGTTGTGTACCAAAGGGCATTTTGTCCGTACGAGCATTGGCGAATAAGGAGATGGTATATAGAAGACGTTACCTCGCATGGTGGTGGAGCCGAGCGATATGAAGGCACGATCTTAAATGTCACTGATCCACGAGCTTCGCGCTGGAACATTAAAAAGATGAAATCGACGATAGAAATACAAATATTGTTGTTCATGTAGATATGACAACGCACAAAGTCATTGAACAAAAATAATTTATGCAATGTCATATAAATACCTGTCATAAAGATATAATTTACGAAACCTACATCTAATCCTTTTGATGTGATTCAGCTTTTTTCAAATACCTATTATGCAATACCATACAAAGATGAGAATGAATAATCCAATTTACTCCAATTATGAAAAATACAAACTAGATACGTACCAGCATTCTTTGCAGTTGCGCAACAGACTGGTTCGCAACCGGGGTGCCGTTGATCTCTTTGATCTCATCGCCAACGTGAAGAGTAGCCTGTCGGTGTATCATACCGCCGTGCATGATGCGGGCCACAATGCATCGTCCGTCGTCTGCCAATTTCAGTGTTATGCCCTACAAGTAAAAAATTTAACCTAAATTAATGTGATCTAGGAAATAAGTATATGTTATTGTATGAAGAATTTTTTTATTGCAAAGGTTACACATTAGGCAATGCCAGCGGCCCAGTAGTAATTGGTAATTGCCGCTTAATGACGTCAGCAATGCCAGGGACACATCCTAGCCGCTAGCTCCCTTGAAGTTAGTGCTCTCTTTAAACCTTGTTTGAAGACGGGCATGTATTTCTTTAGAGATACATGACAATGAAAACAAAATTAATGACAACCTAAATAGTAGATAAGGTATTCTCCAGATAGGTCCAATTCTCAGCACTATATTTACTGCAATATCAGGGACAGTATTTAAATTTCATGAAAACTGTTACAGCGTAAAGTGTCTTAAACAGCAGCAAAATACCAGAACATTAGTTGTGTCTGTTAAATGTTTTTAACAACAGTGTAGGTATGCTCTAAAGTGTATGTTACACTTCACTAGATCTCTTAATGCAATGTAACTTACAATTAAACATTAATGTAACAAATGTAAGCAAACTATAAAGAAATAACACCAGTGCAACAGATAAGCAAGAACTATCAGATAATGCTCCATTCATTTATGACGATGGCAATTAGAACGCGCTACTGCAAAATTATGCTGATCACTGATCTGCAGCAATTACTGGCGCAACTGCCACTAACCACAATGCTAAGTCTACCCATAGTGTTAACACAGACCCCGGTAACAGAACCCTTCGCTACGAGTTGAGAGCAAATATTTAAATTTCTGAAACGTTTCGCCTTATTGTTTCCCGTCCCTATATTTGCAAGAAAACTTAGGACTAGAGGGAAGTTAAATGGTGTTTGTATTGATTCAGTGTGGCCTGTTTTGGTATTTGTTACTTGATTGAGACTACGATATAAGAATTTCAGTGGACAATATTAGAACCGTAAAAAGACAGATTTTGAATATAGCTGGAAGCATTTTAGATAAATAACAAATTAAATGGTTGTTCATTTTAATCTAAGGTTTCAATTAGTTTAAATAATGCATAGAAGAATTTTCATCAATAGTGTCATAATAGTTAAAGAACAAAACGAAAAGTTACTAGCACGCCTGTAAATAAAAAGGCAGCAACGTGGATATACTGTGGATGATACACTATTACACTTTTAAATACAGAAACGAGCATTTCACTGAACTGCAATCTCATTAAATGCTTTGTAGAAACCCAAATCCACACGCAGAGCTGGGTAATTATCAAATAAATCAATGCAATGCAATCAAAGTAAGTTTTAGATATAGATAGGTACCGTCTCAGCAACCAACGGTGAAAGCAAATGAATCACTTTGACCTGTTATCATACAGACTAAAGAATGTTTGGCCATACCATCGGTTCGTCAGTATTCTTTTGGAACTGCACGAGGCGCACCCTGGTCACGTTCTCGAACTCCGGCTCAGTGTCCTCTTCATCTTCAGGCGGTGGTGCTGTGGTGCGCCCGTTGACTGGCGGCGGTGATGCCCGCAGCGATTCTTCTCCGTAGACCTCGCGGGCGACCACATCGTGAGCCTGTAGTAGGGCCTGCAAACAAAAATGTGTGACTTAGATAGATAAATACTTAGGCCTAAAACTTAGCCACGAGTTAAGAGTTATCAATAGCATCCAAAAGTTCCTAAAACGTGCAAGTAACAGAGCTCGCAGGACACCTTCGTTTGTGTAAGTGAAACTACTTTTTACCCACTAATCGGTAAAGACGAAATAATGGAATATAAAAAGTATAGTTGTATTCTGATAGAGAGAGAGAATCAACGGTGTTGACGACATTGCTTAATGAAATGAAATATAATTTTGCAAAACGCAAGACACATCACATCAGAGGATTTTAGATATTTTTTAATAGATTTCTGTTTCACATAACCGGCATATTGCTTCTAGACGTTTCCTGGATAATTTATAATATAAAACATTAATTATAATTCTCTTTGAATTGCATAATTGTTTGATTGTGACTTGTGCTGGATTTTCTCAGAATGTCTTCGTAGTGTATGGTTCAGAGATTTCCATGGACCAGTAATTAGTTGATTTATCGTTGAGAATGCTGTTTTGACTTTATAAATATTACCATTCACATCTTCATTAATATATCTTGAAATTATCGCTTTAGTGATCAAATTTAGTTTATGAAAAGTTTGTATGCAATTTTTGTTTTAATCATTTTCGTCGTCGTTTCCTCACTGCTGAGGATCACGGCGAATTGCTTTCAATTATGAAAAAAATATAAATAACTTTAAAGTCTCTGGGTATCACCTGATTTCACACGTAGACGAAGTATGTACCATTATACTAATATATGATGTATGATTTTAACTTAATTATTAATATTAACTCAAGTTATAATTGCTAGTTAAGTTAAAATAAGTCTCTTCCTGAAAACAGCGAAAGTTGAATTCAAAACTAGAAAATTACACGAGTAATCCTACAAAGAGTAGTTTTGTACAAAGTATCTCGAAAATCCAAGGCAAATTTTGTTGAATTTCAAAGGACATCCAACATTTTAATGTCCGGATTCAATTCACTAACCAACTGCTGTACACTGAATGGCAAATTTAAAATGTTTTCTGCTTTCACACACCAATTCACTCCAAGCCTCTTTCATTTTCCGTTTGAGTGCTTTTGGCATACGACCGTCGACGGCTATACCCAACAACCGATGCCGATATTACACTAGTTCCGTAATCCACCAAATGTACCGGTGACCGCAACAAATTCGCCTCAGATTTTCAATCGTGAACGGCGAAAAGCTGCGGGGATTTGTACAATCCCAAATTAATTGCTTAACTGCCAATAAAGAAAAAGTTACGTATGGGATACTAAAAGCTTAAAAATATACAAATCATTCAAGCTTTTTGAAAAAAGCATTGCGTTATTGGTGTTTGTTCCATTTTATCTGCGTCTATCTATTTTGTTCAAAAGGATTACTAAGATTATTTTGATACATCGAATAACGCTGTCCAATTTTTTCATAATTCAGAATGCCTTTAAGTTTTGAACGGTATTTGCCACGTAGGAATGCTTTGATCTACAAAGACAGTAAGGTATCTCATGTTATTAAATCTAGTTTAATCGTGAATTATTATCCTTTGAATATCAAACAGCGATGTATGGTTCGCACTTGCCTTTAGCCGCAAACCGCACAGCTAGTTAATATCAGAGAGCTACAGACGCGTAAGTTAGCATATTTAGCACTGAAACACCTTTAAATTAAACGTCGCAATAATATAAACAAGTTTAATTAGTTTTGATACGAATACCAATTTACGTATACGAGTTAACGTCATCCCGCTTTATGCAAATCTACGTACGTAATCGTAATTATATGTATTAATTCTCGTTTAAATATGGTATATGTAACTTACATATGTATGATTCGATATAATCTATACCAATATATAGGTATCAAGCTACAGAGTTTGTTTGTTTGAATGTGCTTATCTCTTTATTAGCGCAGCCTATCAATTTCAAAAATGGATGTCGGTTATTGCTGCAAACAGTAGCCAATGTGTTATTCCGGACCATAATCTATCTCTGTGTCAAATTTCATCCAGATCCGTTCAGTAATTTTTACGTGAAACAGTAACAAAAATCCACCCATCCATCCATCCATTCTCACAAACTTTCACATTTATAATATTAGTAAGATTTAGCATCACGCTACGACCCAAGACGAGCATGACAGTAACAATAAACACAACACAGATCGAAATGAATGCCGGTGAAATGGCGAGGTATACTTAGTTCGAAATATGGGGCTTTATCAAAATAATGAATTAGGTAGAAAGAATATCTGATGTAATAAAATTAACGAAAATAAAACTAATTAAGTACAAGTAGTACAAGACTGAGATACAATTGCGAAATAGATTAACAAAGTGACTTTAGTTGCTACAATACTAATTCCTATCACAAAAACAGCAATGCCCATTCATATGGTAATGCAGAAACTGTACGCTTGTAGAACTGGCACTATTGTTGTACTCTGGCTGTTTCGTAAATTCAGTTTATTCGGATAAAACATAGATAATCCACAGCTACGTGCTAATGCGCTACTGCAAATCTGTCTAAGTAGAGCTCATGAATTAATATATTTAATGTATTCCGCAGCTTCATTTACAGTTACTGTAAAAGTGACGTATGAAGATAATAAGAAAATTTACATACATATTGATATTTCGGCACGAACAAGTACAAATAACAAATTAATCGACTAACAGCCTTACAAATAAACGTGGTATAACAGTATACTCGAGTATAAACAGAGAATTAGCAAAATGTCTACAAATAAACAAAGAATAACTTATACCAAGTATAGCGCTGACATTTCTGTTCATACAATCGTTATTCTGAAGTTATACGCGCCCATACCCTAGTATAAACCTAGTATAATCATAAAAATACTACGATTCAGGCTTGTTTACGTGTTTATATTCTCAAAAACTGGATTTAAAAGCAATAGAAGAAGTAGAACAAGTAAATAACGTAATTGTTTTAATACAGGCTGCAAGAAAAATCAAATAAAATGTCGGTTTTCTAAAAGTGGTATGATGTTTTTGAATAAATTATTTGGTAGATATCTCAATATGGAGATTAGAAGGTAATCCACCCGGATTACCTTTTATTCTACAATTGATGATTGCTTTGAGATATGGGGACGTAATCAGGTAAGAACATTTGGATATTCACACATGTAACTAAATCTGTTCTATCAGTTTCACAAATTTAACTACCTACTCGTTTCTTGTTCCTTCAAGTGAAAGAAGATGCTGTGGACATTCACGGTTTGACTCAGCAGTCTATATTAAAGAAAAAAATCGATGACATTTACATGCCACATACTATAAACGAACATCTTCATGTTATGGAAAATTTCAATGAGATTTAAAAATTAAAAACTGTAGAAAAAAGTTTTGTTGACAAATAGATTCAGTTGTCATAGACAAAATACGTTTTTTATGAAGTTTCTCTTTGGTGGTGCTGTTGCCAAATCGTGCAATTTGACATAACGGATGTATAGGTATACGAAAGTTATACCTGCTTTTTTTGTTAAAAAATATTTTTGATTTATTCTTAATTTATAACTCGTATAACTATACCTCGTATAAGAATGAGATAAATGTGATATAACAAATTTTAATTTGTAAGGCTGTAAGACTACAATATTTTTGTTAAAAGACGATGTGAGTTATCGAACAAAAAATTACTTACACATTTTTTAGCCAAATAAAAGTAGAGTACTTTTATTTACCTTAAAATACGTTTACATATAACAAAATTAATCAAGAGAAAAGAAAATTTAGTACTTAATCCAAATATATTAAATATATTATTAAACCATAATTATATATTGTACTAGCGGGCCGCCCCGACTTCGCCCGGGTTAAACCATTTTCAGCGCAACTTTTTTATTTTTTTAACATAAAAACCTTCTCCTGACAATAACAAACACAACAAAAAAGAATTAGTGAAATTGGTTCAGCTCAACACATTCAGCGATTCATTTTTATATTATAGATTATTTGCTAAAGAAAACAGGTGAAGTTATTCCTATAAAGCATAACTCAGTTAAATCAAATAATGTAATTAAATCGAATTTTACAAAGGGTCGAAACTAAATTAAATCAGACACTGCGTCGTTCATTGTAATGACAAAGGCATTGATAATGAAATTATATTAGCTTTTAATTACATTATATCAGAATGAAACAACTTAGTAGTAAAAAACGAAACGCATCCTGAAATTACGGACTCACAAATTTACCTTGACTACGTTCTCTGTATTCTCTTTCAAATTATTAAATTGAATGAACAAGATGAAGTTTAAACTAAAATTTTGAACTAGCACAAACTGTTTGATTAATTAGTTACTACAATAATTTACCTTATTGCAATTTATGAGCATGTCACAATAGGTGCATTTACATTAACATTGCAGCAATGCTGAGAGCTTTCAGATGAGGCTACGTGCTATAAGCGTAAGTTATAAGCAATATACTAAACGACGTATGAAGCAAACGAGAAACTATGTAACTGAAAAGACGGATAACGGTAACACAAAGGCAACCAAGCAAACAGTTCAAAAGGTAGAAAATATTAATCAAATTTTGAAGTGGGTTAGTATTGTATCTACATGACCTGTCGAACTACCCGCAATATACAGCCCCTATTTCGCTTGAAAGCAATGACCCAGTATTTTTATTCACAACTTGAGATTAATGTCATGCTTCTCTGAGCACAGCTGTAGCCAATATCGTATTTCCAGTACAAATGACGATATGTGTGCACTTAAAATATACCTTTTTTGATCTAGGTAAACATAGAATTTAGCATATATTTTTTTTAGGATTTACCTGTATACATATCAACATCCTACTAATATTATAAACGCGAAAGTTTGTAAGAATGTATGGGTGTTTGTTCCTCTTTCACGCAAAAACTACTAAACGGATCTGGATTAAATTTGGCATAAAGATAGATTCTAGTCTGGATTAATACATACATAGGCTACTTTTTATCCCGGAAAAAAAACTGTTCCCGAGGGAATGACCGCGTGGGCGAAGCCGCGGGCGGAAGCTAGTCATTATATAAATGAATTACCTTCTGGAAAAAGTTTAACATTCGTATATTAAGGTATTAACCAGATGAAATTTGAATCTAATCTAAAGTTTTGGCTTCTCTCCAACCACAATAACAAAATGTGTAAATTCGCTTCAGGTGAGTTGAATTAAATTTGATCAGGATTCAATTTATATAATTTTTAATTTATTTTGTAGGTGGATATAGAATACCTTGCTTTTAGATAACGGCATACTGATGTGAATTGAGTGACAAAGGAGCTTTAATTCAATCTGTCGGCGAAGTCGAGGAATGCATATTGTTAATTAGCACAATGCGTCTATAGGCGATAGATATCCGTTAATCGAACCAAGGATATTATCCAGCATTATTAGATCAAGAGAGATTAGCTCGTCAAGCGATAACAAGGGCTTTACTAGCAACATTATGCTCACAGTTAAACACATTTCACTTGTATCTGAAGATTTTATGTAATATTTAAAATAAAATAAGATTTAAAATAATTTATTTTAAAATAACCTGACTAAGTATAAGGATTTTCAATAGCTTTTCTTTATGTCTGTGATTGAGAGGACTGAAAATCCTTAAAATGGAATAGCAGCTGTAAATCATATTGTTTTTAGCATAGCCAAAACGAAAATTTACCAATTTGAGTAGGAATAATATCTTAATGAATGATAACTGCAGTGGTACGTTATAAGTACTAAAATTGTTTAAACAAGATGAGTAGCGACAGTCAAACTAATACTAATTCATGAAAGTACGTATTTAGACGGAGATTCTGCAATACATAGATAATGGTGCCTTATTTATTTTATTATGTATTAACGTTAAACATCATAGGTAGTAATCTATCCTTATGACTCGGATAAAACATACGAGGCCTTTGAGAGAGGCATGAGTCTATACCGTTTCTGTACTCCCTACGGGTGGTCTTTTATATAACATCTCATCTTTTACTAGCTCATACGGTTAGGTTTAATCTTATTTTCAAAGCTGATATTACTCCAGTTACTTTCGGTATCACATGATAAATTACTTAATAACGTACTATGTATATTACGAAATTTTAATATTATTACTATGACATAAATATACATACATACATGGGTAAAATTTTCTGTCTTAGCGTTAGTTGAAAGATATTAGATATAAGAAACTGAAATTATTTTTATAAATCGAATATTCCCTATACGTCATTGTCATTAGTTCTCCCATAAACAGCTCACGTATTTATTAATCTATTGAGGAAAAGAAAAAAGAAAGCTCCGTCGAAGTAAATGCAGATAAAATTTAAATAAACACAGAAGACAGGAACAGTTGAGACTAAACAAAATATTTTTTTTTATTTTTTATTTAAAAAACTTCACATACAAAAATGTACATAGGCGGACTTAATGCCAAAGGCATTCTCTACCAGTCTACCTTTAAAGGTGATGCAGAGATATACAAAGTAGGTGCATTAGAAGTATAAAAGGTTAAAAAGAATAACTATAGTTCTTGTAACATGGTACATGGAATAACAACAAATATACATAAACATACTTACATAAAAATACATACATATGTAAAAAAATATTCAATTATAATATATATCTTATAATACTAGAAATATATATTTATACTAGACTAATGAAATGAATCTGCCAATTTATTCAAATAAAGCTGCCGCACTTTCAACTTAAACGTGTAACGGTTAGTGGACATCCTGATTTCGAGAGGAAGAGCGTTCCAAAGAAGTACAGATTGAACAGGGAAAGAGGAGTTAATGAAATTAGAACTGTGAGAGGGACAACTAAGAAGAAGATTATTAGAAGAGCGGAGGTTTCTGTTATGGTTACTACAAAGGTACTGGAAATAGTGGGTAAGATAGGAGGGAGAGTTGGGGGACCCAAGGAAGGAAAACAGAGTAGTGAGAGTACGCAAACTACGGCGTTGGCGAATAGGTAACCAATTCAACTGAGAACGATAAGTAGACACATGATCATACTTGCGAAGATTAAAGATGAATCGAATGCAGTTATTAAGAAGACGATCAAATTTATTAAGAAGATCTGCATTCAGGTCAAGATAGCACACGTCACCATAGTCAATTATGGGAAGGACTAAAGATTGCACAAGCATTATCTTGGTCTTGGATGGGAGGAAGTTCTTTAGGCGGTAGAGGGCACGAAGAGTACCGATGACTCTTTGGCTTACTTTAGTTACTTGTGCTTGCCAGTTGAATGTGGAGTCAATAAACAAGCCTAGGTCTTTAACCACAGGACTTTGATCAATAACTGAACCGTCAAAGACGATGGGAGGAAGCGTCGATTTGTCCAGTTTGCTTACTATGCGTTGGCTACCCAAAATGATGGCCTGACATTTACTCGGATTTACGGACAGTCCAAACCTGTCTGACCAGCTCTTGATGTAATCAAGGTCATTATTGACTTTGGTAATTGCCGAATATACGCAATCCACGCTCTCCTGCGAGTAAAGTTGCAAGTCGTCGGCATAAAGATGATACGCACACCGAAGATTTTGGGTAATAAGATTTATAAAAATGGAAAACAACAAAGGAGAGAGAATGCCACCTTGAGGAACACCAGAGTCTAAATCTCGCCATTTTGATGAAAACTCATCATGGCGAACCGACTGCTGACGCCCCCGAAGATAAGTCGAGAACCATTCCAGAGCTTCAGAAGAGACCATAAAGTAGGACAAAATGGATAAGAGGATGTCGTGACTGACGCTGTTGAAGGCGTTCGTGAAGTCAACTAGGGCCAACACAGTAACTTTCGTATCCTCCATGCCCGCCCTCACATCGCCAGTCACTTTTAGGAGTGCGGAGACAGTACTGTGTCCAGGCCTGAACCCAGATTGCAATGGGCTCAGCAGATTATTTTGGTACACAAACCTTGCCAATTGCTTGTGTACGCAAGCTTCAAGTACCTTGGAAAGAAATGGGAGTATGGAAATGGGACGAAAATGGTTAACTAGGGTAGGATTCGGTATTTTGGGTAAGGGAATAACATAGGCTTTCCGCCACATTGACGGAAAAATACCTAAGTAGAGCGAGAAATTAATTATATGGGAGATGGAAGGCAAAAGGTGATCCAGGATGGGGATAATCATGCGGCGGCTAACATTATCACAACCCACAGCATTAGATTTTATCGAAAGGATTATCTTTTTGATCTCATCCGAAGCAACTGGAGAAAATTTAAAGGGATCAATATTAGGACGGGGTAAACTACCCAAGTAACTCAGAGTTTGACACTTGGTCTGGTGATCAAGCAGAGTTGTAGAGGTGAAATGACAGTTGATATTATCCAGACCAATTGTTTTCTGAAACTCAGTATGTTTCTGTTTGCCAATACCCAGAGTTCCAAGGAACTTCCAGATATTGGCAGGGGAAGAGGAAGATATATTATCGTGAATATGGCGGCGTTTTGCGTTACGTATCATCATATTACACCTATTCCTTGCAACTTTAAAGAGATTCCAATTGTCGTCATTGCGGTCCTTCTTGAATTTACGAAAGCACCGGTCTCTGCGCCTCATCGCCATCCGAACACCCCTCGTCATCCAAGGTGCAGGGGGGCGTTTAAGTTTTATCCTCCTAACAGGGGCATGCACATCATACAAGTGGATTACATTTTCATTAAAAAGGTGGACTTTTTCATCCACGGTTGATGCCGCAGTCAAAGAATCCCAATTTATCATAGAAGCATCCCTGTTAAGCTTGTCCAGGTCCATGCGCCCAAAACAACGCAAGTGCAAAACTTTAGGTGGGGATTTGGCAGGTTTTAGGAGATAAGAAAGGAATAAGAGGTCATGATGAGAGAATCCAGGAGCAGTATGTTGACCATGACTGGCAACAAGGGATGGGGAAGAGGTGAGGATTAGATCCAACCAGGTATCATTTCCATCGATATTATGATGAGTGGCTTGCAATGGTAGAAGGTGCAGACTGGCAGATTCAATAATATCGAGGAGTTTCCGGCAACGGGGTGAGTGATTGGCAAGGAGGTTGGTGTTAAAATCGCCCATAATGACGTGATGTGCATAATCTGACCCTAAAGATTCCAGAATCGATTCGAGACTGGAGAAATAATCGACAGAAGGAGGACAATATACGACACCAAGTAAACATTTTGAACCATTGACACAAACCTCAATGAAGAGATATTCCGCAGAAGCAGTATAGTTGGCAGTTGAAGAGGCTAAAAACTTATAAGGAATGTTACTTTTTAGATAGATAGCAACTCCTCCCCCTCTCTTATCCGATCTGTCACTGCGAATAATAACAAAGCCGGGGAGGGGGTAAGATGTGGAAAGAAGATGAGGTTTGAGCCAAGTCTCAGAAATCAGGATGGCATGAACGTTAGTGTCAGTGAAAGTTGCAGACAGCTCGCTATAGTGACTCGGTAAACTCTGCGCGTTGATGTGGCAAACGTTGAACCATTTATTAGATTTTTGGTCAAAAGTCTGTTGTACAAAGTCACCAAGCGTATCAGTCACCGAAGAAAAACTATCGTCTTCGGAGATGGAAGCAGATTCATTGGCAGAAAGAAAATTATCATCATCCGAATTCATAATAATATTTTAAATAGTAAATAAATATAAAAAAAATATATATATAAAATATATGTGTTAATAGATAATTTGTTATATAAAAGAACTGTAAATGCAAGGTCTGTGCAACACGCTTATCTCTGCACCACCCGCCAGCAAACATTCACTTATTACAATGTAACAATACAAAAAAAAATAACAAAAGATAAAATAAGAAAACAAAAACGAAACGTAAACAGCGGTACCAATAAACAATAATAATTATGGCAATATCGGAACGCAACCAGATTCGAAAAATTGACTATAGCTAGAGCTACCTGTCATTGTCAGTGTCAACTGTCAAGTTGTCAGTAAACATCAAAGTGAGCAAGAAAGAAAACAAAACAAAAACTTACACTACGAAATTGAAAAGTTGTGGGTGAAACAAAATAAACATAATAACGTACAAATAAAGTTAATGTTCCGAGCCATATTGAACACTAGAGATAGACACGAAGTGAGACTATGTTATAACGAGTATATAATATTGTGTACGTTAATGTTTTCGCACCTTTGAGATCACATTGGACGCACTTGCACTATCATGCCCACCGCTGACCATTGGTGAGGCAGCGCCTGAAGCCTTCGGGTGCTTCGTCATCAGGATGTTAAGCTCGTCCGAGTTGGTGACTTTAAGACGGCTTCCGTCGGCGACCTTCAAGATTATTACGCCGTCGTGCGACCAGCACGCACGCAAGCCAAAGTGTTGTCGGGCTCTACTGAAAACCGACTGCCGGGCTTTCGTCAGGAACTCCTTCACAGAAATTGACGACCCCTTAAGCTTTGACTTAGCCCGCCAAACAGCATTCCTGGTATCCACACCATTGAACCACACAAGAATTGGCCGATGATGATGTTTATTTGGGGTTCCCAGCCGGTGACAGACTCTGATTGTGGACTGGGAGTCCTTGAGAGACATTTTGTCATTTATTATGCTGTTGACAACAGAAAAACAATCCTCCTTCTCAGTTTCTGCAACTCCCAGGAAGATGAGTGCCTTTCTCCGATGTCTAGTCTCCATAGTATCAACCAAGTTAGAGCATTCAGTTATTTGCTGTCGAAGAAGCCTCAGCATGTTGAACATGAGTTCCCTGAAGGTCCGGAACTCTTCTGCAACCTTCGCCACAGTGTCTTTGGCCGGACCGCCTGTATGTAGCTGAGCCTCAAGTTCTGCCATCCGCTTAGAGAATGACTCCTCAAGCTTGTTTTGAGTCATTTGAATCTCAGCAAGTTGTGCCATTGTTGAAGTGAATATTCCTTTTTGTTTTTTTGAGAAAATTGTTTAAGTAGAAAGTGACTTGCTGGCAGGTGGTGTGTTAACTAGCACAAAATCACATGTACAGTGCTTTTAATGTAAGTACCTTGTATATATGACTTATTAGTACTTAATAACTGTCACAAAAGATAATTAAAGTTGTAAATTTAGTCAAAATTAATTATTTAAAACTTTAAGACACAAGAAAAACGTGTTAACTTTTTCACACCTACCCCCGAAAAAATATTGCTATCGGTAATCCTTTTTGTATCAATTCAAACAGCTCAAATGACAAACAATCCGCTATTATAAAAATAAATACTTAGATTTCTTTTCTAAAGGGAAAGTAAACGCACATTTCCGTTATGGTCAGACAAAAGATTTGGAGTTCTATAATTTTTAAACATATATAAGAGACATAACTTATTACTGATGTATGTATGTTGAAACTGAAAGAATGAAATGCCTTGCTTGCCCAGTAGTAATTGAATGCGGCTGCTGATTACTCGGTTTAGAAGATCATTAGAGGGTTTTAATAAAGAAATTCGCTATAGATGCTCGAATTTGTGTTTACACCTCCTCGCCTTTGGAGAGCACGTCAAGCTGTTAATCCTACGCCTGATCTCCTTAATTGTGTCGGAGAGCCGTCCCATTTGACTATCAGAGTAAGGAAAGAATGCACCTGAGTTTACGCAAAGAGTTGTGCACTAATATGTCTCGTCGTGATTAGCTATCTGTGCGAGACATATTATTACTTAGCTTTAGATTAGCCGCCGTTACCGAAATTCGGTTGGACTGAAATTTGGTTACATTAGAATTTTATTGTGCGAGTTATTAAATAAACTGTTACTATTGGAACTCACATATAAACATAATCCGGCTTAAATTTCACCGTTGCACAATATTTAAATAAGGACAACACCTCGAGCGTACTTTATCCATTGACATAAATCTCTTCTAAGCAACGTTTTCAATTTGGAACTGACAAACTATATATTTTAGCTTGAAGATTATGAGATAAACATTACGTACATTCAGTTAAAATCTTTACCTGTCGTGTTGGGTAAGTCTCGTGTGGGGTAACTCAAGTGTGAGGTAAGTCTCGTGTAGGGTAAGCCTCGTGTAGTGACGTGGACACATTTTACGTTTCCGAGAAAAAACATTAGCGATAAATTACTCTGAAACTACCAATCCTGCATTTTTAGGATTTTCTTATCCTTTTGCGGTTATACGCACTTTAGTATTTTATGTGGTCACTTAGTTTCGACGACGGTTTTTATCTAAAATCATTTCTTGATTATCGTATTTTCTGATAGGTTGATAAGTTAAGAGTTTGTTGAATGTTACAGTTGGACATTTGGCCATTTTTTTATTGGTTATTTTAACAAGAATTGTGCTAAAAAAAGACATCAGCAATTTACGGATTGCGTTAAATACGGTAGGAATCTTAACAAATTTCAAGAACGTGATGTTGTTATAAGCAAATGTAACACCACTAGTTTTGCCTGCGGTTCCCGGACCCGCAAGGACGTCAGTTATCTAAAAAGTGACTTACGTACTTTTTCAGGATACTGATCTCCTTGCCAACTTTTTTAAGATCCATTCAGTCGTTTTGTGAAAAGGCTAAAGACAGAAGGAGTTACATTTGCATTTTTAAAAATTGTTGGAATATAAAGCCGCCCATTGTACTAGTCTATTTTCTGTATGTATCTAACATAAGTTTTATTATCTTATGGAGTACAATAAAGAATTATCTATCTATGTATATTCATGCTAAGAACTAAATATCACAATTACTGTCCCGAATTTGATTGTAACCTCAAACCAATTTAGACAATTTCAGAACCTGTAGGTATACATAGACAATAGCGTAGGCCAGTATCTATATGTTTATGTTTGTTTAGCTAAGAGGGTATGTCTTCATGGGATCGAACAAAAACAATGGACTTTCGGAATTCAAGGGAAAGCTATTAATAATCACGATGTTATCTATATATATGTATGTGTTTGTTGTTATTTATTGGCCTATTTCTCACACTTTTGACCGATATTGTACAGAGGCAGTCTTACTTAGATAATATAAAATAACGTGTCCAAGGGTTTCGGTACTCTTACTTCATTAACTTATAAACTTTATCCGTGCCAAATCTCACACTTCTCTGTGCGCGGAATGTGCTTTAAAAGAGGTATAAAGTTTTTCTTCACGTATTAATATTTAGATTTAAGTAAATTTATTATGTCACTTTGTCCTTTTATACTGCCCTTACTATGATAAATATATGCATCACCCTGAAGGTTGACTCGTAAAAAAGCCTCAAACATATTAAGTAAGCGCAAATAAATAAATTGTTAATTAATGAGACAAAAAAAAAAATATTAATCAAACTTTAACCGATGGACAAGTTCAGTTCAGAACCGACTGCTTAGGTGAAAATCCTCGGCTGAGATAAAATAAATCAATTTTCCTAAAAATACATAAAGGAAAACAAATTTTATTACGTTGATAAAACTTATAAAAAGTGATGTTAAAAATAAAGTTAAGACAGATGGAATAATAAACGAAGTCCACGCTTTGTTGTTTCAAAACAATAAATCCTTTTGATATTACAGTTGAGTCGGCCGCGATGCAGTCGGCCGGTATGACAGTTGGTGACAACATAATACCGCCTCACGAGCGGGGTATAAAGTACTCTGCTAACAAGTCAGATGTTAATAAAGTTCCGTAGAAGGACGAAAAACAATGTAAATGTTGAACGATAGAGATGAAAAATTGCTACGGGCGCTTCTAAAAGTAACGCTATCCACCACACCCGAGTTTAATTTATGGTTTTGGAAATGAAAAATAAATTTTACATTATAGAATTTACTTATAAAATATTTTTATGAAATAGTTAATCAACAGTCAGACAAAAGTTGAAAGTGTAAGTCTACAACAACATTACGAAACAATTCATAATCAGTAGTAAGCTGATCTTGTGCATATGCTGCCTGCAAACTGTACCAGGTCGTTGGTCTACTTTGTTGGAGGCTCCACAACAGAATTTTATGTAAAAACTTTCAAAAAAATAATCAATAACAGATAGCATCTCATGACCATTCTAATAAGCCCAAGCAAAAATAGAATACATTGTTTAATTATAGCACTACAATGTGGTAGACATTCCAACGGCTTCAACATCAGATCAGTTTAATGGTACTATTTTATGAGAAACATTTCAATTTGCTGTTATAGTCGTGAAAGGACAAAAAACAATGTAAATATAGGACGTTGGAGATGAAACATTGCTTCATGCGGTTCCACCAGTAACGCTATCCTATCCAGCACACGTGAGTTTAATTTATTGTTTTGCGAATGAAAAACAAACTTGCTGTATAATTTGGTAGTTTCTCAACATGCTGATAAACTTTTTTATAGAAAAATGTGGAAAACCTTCGTTAAAAATGAAAATGTAGGTTTTATTTTACATCAGATATGTGCTACTGTATAATTGTTTAATAAATAAATGATTATAATTTTTCTTTTTGAAAGTTAAAACATGGCCAACTGATCCTAAACTAGGCGGAGCCTGCATTATGGCAATCAATAAATGATTGTTCAATCAATAATACACACATATTATACATTTAGTTAGGGTCACGAACCATGAGATTAAAACCGGTCAGATATTTATTAAAATTTCAAAAAATCTATTACAGAATATTTTTTTATCGAAACCAATGATGAAGATTTAACGAACATAGAGAAAGATAAAGAAGCGTACAAAACGTTGCAATACATTTTCATTTCATGCAAGATCGGAGTTGATCACGATGGAATAACAAATGAAGTTGTTTTGAGCATTGGAATAAAAACAGAAGGGATAAAACGAATATCTATAAACATTACTAAGCCAGGTTCATTCTCCATGTAAACAATGTGCCTATAAATTTTAGTTAGACAGCTTAGTTGGTCAATTCCGCCGATGTATCGGTCGAAACATTGGAAATTTACGATAATGACGTTATAAAAGCAATTGTATGTCATCAGCCTATTCAATATTCTGAACTGGACAATAGGGAATTGAAACGGTATAAGAAATCGTATTAGGATTGAATAGAAACACAAATATTATCTATCTTTTTGGTTCAATAAGTAATAATAACTGGACACAATATTATACTTTTTTATTCTACTTAGCTGGCAAACAAGCATACGGCCCGCCTGATGGCAAGCAGTTATAATAGCATCTGGACTCTTGAAATATATGGGGCATCACTCGCGTGTTACCGTGTCAAAAATGATCACACCAGGGTTTCGTCACCACGATATACCATCCTTGGAATCACGCATCTATAAATAAGCACTGGAGACCTGTACGCATGCACAAAAACACAACTACACCACTGTGTATATTTGGCTGTTGTCGTCTGTAAGATAGAGGTCTTTTCCCAGTCAGGCTTGCTCGCTTGTCCTCTCAAACTGCGTAACTAATCCCATAACATTTTTAAAGATTATTTTTATCATAATGCACACAAATTTACATGTCGTATAAGCGCCCTCCATTATTTTACCCATATCTGTATTATGTTTCATGCTTCTAAAAGGCGGAAAGCAATTTGAATATATATTCGTGAACCGGTTAATAGGTATACACTCAATTTATTGTTACCAAAAGGTGTACAATAAACAACAGATGTCACAAAATTTGGCAATAAAAATATTCCTTTGTCGTCTACCATTGCAAAGTGCCGTTTAGTTAGCGTTGGTAGAACACTAAATTTCTTTGTGTAATGATTAAAGAGTATTTTTCGTCTTTTGACGCCTCTCTTATCTTAACATCATCATTAGAAGAATATTTGAATAAACACTGTAACACCACATATTAATAACAAAACACTACTAGCGTCCTCCGTATTATAATTTATACAATACTAATAATCTTAAAGATGGATCTATGGGTTGGGTTGGATCTAACGTTGAAATAAACGAATCATCACCTGTCGTGTTTCCTTCACACTCAAAATATCGACGCCCTAAAACTCTATTATAATGTTTTTGTTTTGTATGTAATACATAGTGACATTAGACGCACGTGAGAGCACGAATATCAAGAATAGAGATGATGCAGTCGCCGTGGCAGAAATCGGTCTGGATAACATCATCATCATTGTCATAAATATAAAATTCTTTATCTTGACTGATGATTAACGCACAGCCAAAACTGCTAAGTCTAGCTTTTATGACGTAAACATCCGCTAAGAAAGGATTTTTGGAAACTCAGTCAGGGCGATGTTTAAGAGGGCCGCTAGTTACTAAATAAAATCGATTACATTAACTAGGCGTTCAAGAGATCAATAAAAGCCCAAAAGGCACTATAAGCTTATAGAGTAAACATACGATAAAACAAAAACATCTTGTAAAAGAAAGGGGCAAGAGCAGGCTCGGTTACACCACTTTCGTATTATGCGTGAGAACAATACAAGTGATGCCATAAATCCACTGGGTATAAGCCCATTATGTTTTACGCAAGTGCCGTGAAGAGGCTACATTTGCAACCTTTTTTATCATAAATAAGGAAAAGATCAAGACATTGTTTCATGATATAGGCAATGAATAAATTAAAATGCTTTGTAAATTTGATATGGTCATTAGATTGATCGAAAATCAAAGCTATAACTTAGATGATAGAACTCATTTTAGTATCCAATGAACGAGCAATGACCTTATTACTTTAATAGTCAATAAATTATTATAAGAGTGTGGACCCTAAAAAAGTACCATCTAATATTTCTCAAGAGGGTGTTAAAATTTATTAGGATTTATAAAAAATTACGATGGGATAAAAGCTTTATGATATCCGTCATATTGACGGTAAATTCGCTTGCTATTAAAAGTATTGACCTATGTTATTATTTTCAGAACTTTTCTGCCCAGACTTTATTCACATCAGCTGAAAAAACAACCTATCTAACATTATTAGGCTTTGGAGGATAGTAGACGGAGCCACCGAACCAATTCAGGAGATTTATTAATGTGTTTGCGAGTTGCGACAAAGGCCGGATGACGCTTTCACGTTGTTTGATACAAAAAAATAAATAATAGTAAAAATATAGAAATAGAACACGAATGTGGGAGATCACTGAGAAATTCATAGGTTCGTAAAACAAAAGTAATAGGTAATAAAGTACTTAGAAACTTAGATAGATGAAAAAGTAATAGCCAAAGAACCTACATATATTATAGTTCGTATCACTTTTAACCGGGAACCAGCATGGGAGTAAAAATTGAAGCATGTATCGTTGATCAACTTGTATGAACGGGTAAACGATTGCCACTTTATCCTAAAACTAGATAGCGTCAAAAATGACATGATGAATGAAATATATGAATAGGTGTAGTTTTTGATAGTTGATTTATCGGACGGCTAACCTTTAAAACCGTTTATTTTCTTTTTTTGTATAAAGAGAGCTTGCGTATATAAAATGTGCTTTATAAAACAGTCGATTATTCTACTTTAATACTTCAGCAGAACTGTATCTATACTAAAGTTTAGATATGTGAATATTTGCCCATCATCATCACGCCAGAACAGCTAAATGGATCTATATAGATTTTGGTACAAAGAGAGACCATGGTCTGAAATAGCGATTTTTTATCCCGAAGAAATGTACAGTTTCAAATAAATTTGGTTTTGGAGCCGCGAGCAACAACTAGTAATGTATAAATTACCTATTATTATTACCTATTATAGATTCGGCGTAAAAATCAGGTAATTAGGTACTCCAAAAACTAGAGCAAAATATATTAACGAAAAGATCCTAAACTCTTCCAAGGGACATATTTGGACTAAAGCTTCACCTAACAAGGGTACCTAACTTAAATTTATTTCAGCGATTGTAACAACAGTTAAGCGGGATAAGCTGTTTCAGTTTAATGTTTTCACAGTACAACTTTGAAACCAATACAAAAAAGCTTACGAAGGCTTAAAGATTACAATTTCTTGAAACTTGTTTAAAAATATTTTTAATTTAAAAAGCGACTCGTTTACCAGTGCCTTGGCTGCCTCAAGGCTCTTCTTTCTTCAAAGTTCCATAATAATTGATTGGAACTTCTGATTGGAATTCGTGATGAGTTGAGAAATGTATCTGGAATTTTAATTCGAAATCGATACTCTATTGGATTTTGAACACAGAAAATGGGCTTTTTGTCTGATATATTCACTGTCTCAAAAAACGGTAGATGGATTTAATTGTCTAAACTTGTCAAAATTAGATGCATCGCAATAGGCAACAGGCGGACTGACCCCAAAAAAATACCTACTTCTTAAGACGGTTGTTAAGATAATGAGGATTTTACAAGAATTACGATCGGAAATATGATATATTAAGGGTTAATTGTCAGGTTAAGTTAAAATAGAAATGTTACGACGATGCCATTATTTTCTCAAGGTACCTAAGCTTCTAATCGTGTAAGCGAGAAGTTACAAATATCCCCATTATCCTTACACGCACGAGTCTACTACCTGCGTCACGTAATGGCCCTACTCGCTTGCCATTTTCTCCCTTGTTTATTCCTACAGCCTCATTTCTTAACGTTATCTCACTAATTTGTGCAATAACCACTGTCACGGTATGGTGAATAACTGAAAAATATATTTTTGTACCTAAACACATCTTTGTTGACTGCCATGTAGATATTGTATCTCATGACAAGAAATTCACAATGGATGCCCGAAAATAAAAAACTCCCGTACCTCAGAAAGTAAGTAAGTATATCCGTTTGTTCTACGGCTGATCTCTTTTCAGACGTGTCGGATTGCCGTCCCATCGGACTATGAGAATGAGGGAATAAAGAGTGAAACGTGAGTTTTCGTACACACTTGCGTACGAAAACACAGATTCACTCTTTATTGTGTTGTGTTTTTGATTGAAATTAGCCCCCGTGACCGAAATTCTTTTAGGAGGACATTATTATTGTAATGATCGATGTATTATTACTATTACTGAGAAAGATAATTTTGTACCTGAACACATCTAAAGACTACATACATATTATGTATTTATACAACAACATACACAGTAATTACTAAGTTATGACTTGTTGCTTAATGCACAAACTTACTTCAACGTAATGCTGCCGAAAATACCAACACGAAAATAAGGCAGAGATTTCGTTTGCTGATAGCGCCGTGTTATTTGGTATTAACTCCAAATGACGTAAGTTTGATGAGATGAGGCCTAATACTAACAAAACTTTTAGTTATAAGTATACGTAAAAAAGAAATGTGTATGTGTGTGTTATCAAAAGTAAAATAATATTACAATAATAGGCTTAAAAGGATAGATTTATAATTTGGAAATATATTTTAATTAGAAAGAACGAAAATGAATGGAAATGTCAGTAACGGCCGCCTTAAAGAAACATACATAGACCAAGTAGATGATGTGCTAAAAAGGGCCAAATTAAAAGTACCGAGAACCGACGTTCATGTACGAGAGGTTGATGAATGTAGAGGAAGAAAAGAAGTATGGTTGGATCAAAGCAATTGGATTGGCGTACTATAGTCTCTGTTTACCCCATTGGGAGACGGGCATGATGATATCTGTGTATGTATTTTAAACAGCTCTTACCGTTGATTTAAGTAGTTTATTTTTAGATATCAAATCTACTCAATTACATTAAATGTTAATACTATCGAGCCCAATCAGGACAAGGCTATCTTGTTACGTTAAAGAGTTTTTATAACCACCTTCTAACTTCAGCACACCCTGCCACTTAAGAATATATCAGGTACTTGTCAAGATAAATCCAACAATTCCAAACACGACGGAGCTACCCTGATTCGGCGTAAAAATCTTGTAATTAAATTAGGCTCGAATCAAACGAAGGGGACATAATCTTCTTTAGTTTAGTAACCAAATTTCAGTCACGGCGGCTAATCTCGGAGACTAGCCATCTGCGCGAGAGATATTATAGTGTACAAGAGTGTGCGCGAGCACAGGTGCACTCTTTATTTCCTCACACTCATAGGAGGACTCTGAGGAGACAATCTGACACGACCGGATAGAGATTAGGCGAAGGACCAACAGCTTTACGTGTTTTTCGAGGCACAGGGGTATAAACACCATCAATTTCCAATCTCCGGGCATCTATTTGAATTTCTTGACAGAAAAAACCAATAACAATTATTGGCTCGTGATAAGGAGTCACATCCATGGACCATAAGACCAACGAGGCAGTTGAGATTATGAGATTATTATCATAATAATCATGCATAATGGTAACAGAGCCTTTATTGTAGCTATTCTATTACGTGAGTGAAAAGTTACATTCCCTAAGAAGGTTTCGTAAAGAAAACTTGTGCAATATAAACACACAAATGTCACTTTTGGAGCTCGGAGACCAAACAAATGGTAAAATGCAAACATTTTACTCTTGAATGTATTTTCCTTGTCAAAATACTGGCAGAAGTTTTGGTGTAGTGGTCGTTGAGTGCTGATAACGAGGTCACAAGATCGGTTCCTGGTTCTGGCCTCAAATAGATTTTCATTGGAAATTGGCGGTGTTTAAACCCCCGTGTAGTAGTAATCATGTAATTATTTGTAGACATTTCTTTCGCGGAAATTTCTTTGCCCAAACTGAGCGAATAGCCAAGCTTAAGTTCTCTTTGAAATAAGTTGTTAAGTGCACTAAGTTATAGAAGAATTTCTTCAAAGGATTTTCGCCGTTCATTACGTTGACAACGTGAACATTTAGTTTTTAAACATTGTGCAAGTGTTTTATAGAGCGTGAGTAATGATAGGGGTGAACGTTTGAAAGTATACTTTGCAACCTACTATGATAGCAGTGCTTCTAATCTACTGATATGAAAATGCAGTTTCTGTATGCTTGTGGCCGTAAAATTGGAAAAGTAGTCTATGGATTCAGTTAAAAAAAAACAATTCTATATTAAAGTTTTTGTTAAATACTTTATATCTCGATATTATCACGGAACTAGAAAATCCAAATAACCGCAGCGATAGGGTGGACACCATATAAGCGAGCAAGCTTGAAGAAAGCTGAGAAAAGACCTCCACCATACAAATGACAACAGCCAAAAAACTACATTGTATGGTGAGTACAAGTCTCCAGTGCTCAATAACTGTTTTACATAACTAATACAAAAAAAAAACTCTGGTGTTACAAGATATGCGATCGAAGACACGCCAGTTATGCTACTGGGGGCTTTGCATGACGTGTTAAATCGTGAGCCGTTCGAGCGAAAAAGAGGGACGGCGCTATATAGCGTGTATAGATTAGTCCCTCTTTCTCACTCGAATGGCTCACGCACGCTTAACACGGCATACATAGTATTGTGAGCTTTCTTGTATTGTGAGCTTATGTTGTATTGTACGGTAACTGCTTACCATTACGACGGGCCGTACGCTTGTTTGTTATCATGTTAGTATACAAAAAAAACATGCTCGATAAGCTGTCTAAAATGGGCTGTCTTTAGGATTGCCGATAGAAGTGAAGTGAAGACGATTATTATTTTTGAATGTGGAAAGCGTTAGGTGACGATGACGCGAGTTCCATGATTTTTGTTCACCCAAAAAGTTTGAATATGGAAAGCGTTCGGTGACGATGACGCCAGTTCCTTAATTTTTGTTTACCCAAAAAAGTGTTCAAGCCGCCTAAAGAACATTATCACTTCAAAAAAGGAAAAAAATAAGACAACTATAAATTCCGCTGACATCGCACATATGGTAGATTAACAAACACGAACATTTCACAACTTCTTTCAAGTGAATAATACAAGTTTCCGCGTGTGTATAGTAATGCGAATATATAAGATGTCGATAGCAGAGTCAATTTCACAAGTAAATAAATTGTAAAGGGACCACGCAAAACTTTTGCTACGAGTAATACCAAAACTGAGCACATAACTTATGCAAATACATAAGTTTATATAAACGCCCCGTCAAAACTTTCAATACAGTTTTATTATGTTGCAGACACTCGAATTTTTCAGTTTTTTGTTTTGAAAATTTTCGTTTTAAAAGTAAACTAACTCTGGCATATTTATTATTATTTATTTATATCAGAAAAATCATTCCGTACACTGTGTTAGTAACAGACTTATAAACTATGTTAGTACATGTAACTGACCTAGGTAATACAAAATAGGACAGTCTAGTTGGTTAGCAATGACCTTCAAGAGAGACTTTTATAGGAGAGATTTAACAGGGTTCTTCAAGAAAGGAGATATAAAGTTTTTATAGGGTCGGCAACGCGCAAATGATACCTCTGCTGTTGCAAGCGTCCATAGGCTACGGTTACCCCTTTCCATCAGGCGGACCGTAAGCTTGTTTGCCCTCTTAGTAATATAAAAAAAGTAAATTTATACTTATATTATACATGCGAAAGTTTGGATGTATCTAAATTTGCGTAGAGGCTTTAATATGTTTCAAGATAAATATACTGTTCAATAAACAATTAATCAATCAGTGACATAGGGATTACAAGTTTGAAAGTTTCAAACCGTATCCTTTATAAACTTCAGTACATAAATAAGGAAAGATTACAGTATAATTTGTCAATCTAATAAATATACACGACAATTTGTGACTAGAGAAAATAATAGCCAGCCTCGTGGGTTTAGTGGCTGTTGAGTGTGACTGCTAAGCATGGGGGTTTGATTCCCGGCTCAGGGTTTTCTTGTCAAGAAATTCACATTAGATATTCGAAATTTGTAAAATTGGCGGTGTTTACACCTACTCGGAAAACAAGTAAGTTAGTCCTTACTTGGCCTAATATCTTTCCTGTAGTGTCTGATTGCCGTACCATCAGATTGTGAGAGTAAGGGAATATAGACAGCACCTCACTCGCTCACACACTTGTGCAAATATCTAGTCTTCGTTAACTTAAGACACCGTTACTGAAGTTCAATTATAAAGACAATATTAAACAAAACAAACTAAGTAGTCATATTAACAAAATAATATTTATTACAGAAGGAAGAATGAAACTGGCAAAAATAAAACAAACATTTCCAAAATTTGAAATGGTTCCAACTGATGTTGCGATCAAAATACACAACAATCTGTTGAGGTATTTAATAAAGAAGAGGCAAAAATATATTAGATCGCATCTATCATATCAGACAAAACATTGTCCATACAAATACGCAGAAGGATACAAAGGAAACAGGGTCCTAACTCGACGGTAGTAAAATACTCGCATTCGTTAAGTAAATAACCTAAGTGCCTTAAGTAACCAAAACATGTTTTCATGTAAACATTTCCAAGTTGAACATATCGTATCTCTTTGACCTTTGTAAGGGTAAGCAAAGTAAGGTATACACACTAATATATACGTAAGTGCACGTTTGGCTGGCTTTACAGACAGTTACTAGCGCAGGAGTCAAAAGTGGAAATTAATTTGTCTTTCCTCACGACGTGAGTTCAAAATTTTCAAGTCGTGAAAATGAAGATAGAGATAGAAGATATTTCTGCTATATAATCTTATTTATTTGGAAAACCTTTTCTTCACTTATAGTAGAAAAAAAAATAGAAACATGTAAATTCCAATTATAAAAAAATAAAAATAAAAGATGAAAATGGAACACTGGCTAACCAATTGTATCCTACAAATATTATAATTGGGAAAGTTTGTTAGGATGGATGGAATTTTTTTGCCCCTTCACGCTAGAACTACACAGATTTTAATGAAACTTTATAATGCTAGAGCTTACATAATAAAATAGCACATAAGCTATTTTATCATCACATTTTCATAGAATATTAAGAGTTCAAAATTATATCAAATGAAATTCAAGCTAATCCAATAGAGTTATCCACGCAGTAAGAAACGGTCCATCAGATTATCAATTTGAACTTGATTAAGAAGTCTAAAATCCAATGAGAGCTTTGTCTCAGACTCCTTCTGCTGATAGAATTTGATACTACAAAGGCTACTATAATAATTAAATGATAGACTTTGACGATGTAATGAGAAATTTATGAATTGACTAACAATTGACGAAATATTGAAGTAGTTTCGTATTCGTCATTGAAGTCGAGAAATTATAGCATAAAGTAGTTCACGAAAAGAGTTATAAGGTTTTTAAGGGTGACCGCGCAATAGTTGGTGTTGCAGGCTCCGGTAACTGCTTGCCATCAGGCGGGCCGTACGGCATGTTTGCCTCCTTAGTAGTATAAAAAAGATATTGCAAAATAGTCACGGAATAATAATAATAATAATGTCCTCCTAACCGAATTTCGGTCACGGCGGCTAATCTCAACGGAGACTTGCCATCTGCGCGGGAGATATTATAGTGCACAAGTGTGTGCGCAAACACAAGTGCACTCTTTATTCCCTCACTCTCATAGTCCGATGGGACGGCAAATCCGACACGACCGGAAAGAGATCAGGCGTAGGACCAACGGCTTTACGTGCTTTCCGAGGCACGGGGGTGTAAACACCGCCAATTTCCAAACTCCGGGCATCTATTGTGAATTTCTTAACAGAAAAACCCAATATCGATTTTTGGCCCGACCCGGGAATCGAACCCGGGACCTCGTGATCAGCAGTCTCACACATCGGCCACTGAGCCACGGAGGCAGTTAAACAGTCACGGAATACAGAGCAATTTGATTGCTTGGATGAGAGTTATAAGACAAATAAAACACCATACAAGCGAGTAAAGCCAACTGGGAAAGGACCTTCAGCTAACAGAAGACCACAACCATAAAATTAGGTAGATCCAGTGATGTAGTTGTGTCTCTATGGATGACTAGGTATACGAGTAGATTTCCAATACTAATTTAAGAGACAGAAACAAGACTAAACTGAACTAGGGTGGGACAACGCGCGAGTAATGTTCTTTATTGCAAGCGTCCACATGTCTATTGTCTATAGCATATGGTAACTGTTACAATCGACGCATATCCATGACCCTGTAATTTTCTTCTTATCGTTTGGTTAGTGGCCAACCTGGTGACAGAGTTATTTAGATCGCCCATATTTAGGCCTCTGTCGTGATCAAACGACTGTTAACAATCGGGACCGACCTTTTACATGCCTTCCGAAGCACGGAGACGCTGAAGTAAAATACTACTATGCGATCACCCATATTTACTGGGTTATATAAACGGGAAAATTACTTCACCCACAAGCTTGAAGTAGTCTCCATTTCAACACGCTTTTCTATGTCAAGTAGACATGCCTTTATTTCTTTCTGACGTAAGATTTGATACGTCTGTAGCTAATAGCAAGTGAGATGTGGACGCATTTGTTCTTCCACTTGCCTTGCCTATGCAAAGGTTTGAGCACAAAAGAAACACTTCTTCGCTTAGTGCGCCCCGTCGGAGAAATAGTGTTGCCAAGACAAAAATAAATAGACTAAGATTTTTTATACTATTTAGCATACCGTTAGCGTAGGCTATAGATGCTTCCAGTAAAAGAGTCACTTGCATGTTGCTGAGCTAAAAACAGTTACACCACATTTTTATGATGAAGTATCCCAGTGATAGGTTAATGTTTCGTTAAAAATGCATCCCTAAGTGAGCGCTACAAACTTTTAAAATTGGATTTTCTTTGCAACGATTTAGTAAATCGTACCTACATTATTAAGATTAAAATCTAGCTAAAACATAAATACAACCTAAAGTGCTAAGTAGAGTATAATATAATAAAAACAGATGAAACATTTCTTTTTTTTTTTAATTAAAGAGCTTTGTTCTTGAGCGATTACATCGTCTTAACAAAACGATGCTACTCCAAGAGTAATTGGATGAAAATGAGTCTTAATACTAGGACTAGATTAAACGTTGTGTAAATCTGCTAAGACTTTCTTTTGACTCTTTTACTTAGTTTTACAGTTATTTTCTTAAATTGCGTACTTTATTAAAAAATACGAACGATAAAATAATTGAATTACGCCACTCTCTAGTTTAAGATCATACTGACTTAAAATATTAACGTTATATATATTTAAAAAAATGCTTTGTATTTCTTATTTTTTTATTGCCCTACTGCTGAGCGAAAGCCTCCAATCCGGTCTGTCTATTATCTTATTTCACCAACCTCGAATCCTCTAATGCATCTAGGATATTATAATTATATAATTTACATACTCGTAGATTATAAAGTTGACGCGAAAATCGATAATGATTTCTTTGAAAATTTCATCATCATTATCTCAACCCATAAACGTCCCAAGTATATGGAGGAGATCCGTACCCAGTTGGTACGGATCTCATCCATATACTTGGGACTTTTTCCCTCTCTTGCAGTAGATATTTTCTGTTCTTTAATCGACTCTTACGACTCGAGTAGACTTCGAGATGGAACGGTGGTGACATTTGTATTTTTAATCCGTCACTACACGGACAACTTATTGTCTGGCAATTTAAGTTCCAAGTAGTACGTGATTCGATCACTCTGATTGTACATGGTTGTTTAAATTAACGAACGATTGAAAAACATTTAAAATATATGGTGATACCTAACTGACTGCTTGTACGGTCCAGTGGTTCAAGAGGTCACCACGACTTTAACACCACATGTTGTACGATTCCTTCATAGGACGAAGTTTTAAGTGATCCATGAAAGTTTTGTGCAGTGTTTAGGGTGTGTGTGTTCGTGAATTATATGTTTGTGAAGCCTTGTCTTGTACCTCAGGATTGTACTCTAGTGCAAGAGCTGTCTTAGAAAAATCCTTCATAACTTCCTTCCCAGTAAAGTATAGAACAGATTTCTGAAATTGTCAAAAGACGTCACGCCATGATGAATTCTGATTTGATATACGCTCGTAGGTATATTTGTAACAATTTATGACACGGGATTTTTCCTTAAATTTATGACGGTTTATCGCCCCTAAATACGGCTATAAAGTCGATCCCTTAGTTTATTATTTTATCTGTCAAGATAAAAATAACCCGTTGAAATTTCTTTTTATTACACTTTAGTTACGAGTACAAAAGACTAGCTGTTGCCGCGGCTCCACATGCGTGGATGTCGGTTATCGCGATAAAAAGTACTCTCTGTCTTTTTCCAGGATACCATGTGTCTCCTTGCTAAATATCATTAACATAGTTTTAGCCGTTTAGTCGTACATAGGAAACAGACAGATTTAATTTCGCATTAATAATAATAATAAAGAAAGAAGAAAGAAAAACGTTTATTCGAACATACACAGGACGTTACATAGGCAAAATAAAAAGGTACAACATAGGTATTAAATTAAAAATTAAATTAATTATAAAAGATTTTTAATTTTGTTATACTGTGCGATATCAAAATAGGTCCCAATATCAGCTTTAGGCTGCGGCATTTTTATGCTGCAGCGCTAATTTTCAGATTGGGCCTAAAAGTGAAGCCACGGTCAGTTATGTACTCACAATATTGATAATAATATATTATAACAAACAAAAGGAATATAAAATAAATAGATAGTAGGGTTTTTAACTGTTCATGTGTAGATAAAAGTAGCACATGATGCGTCTAAAAGTATAAATCACAAGCTTTTACAATATAAAACAATAGCTTTTATAATAAATTCCTTATATTAGATCCACGTACCTACGTATCACGTAATTCTGAACACTTAGCAGCACTATTTCAAAGGCTTAAACTGGTGAGTTTGTTCGTGGCCCGTATGTGGGGCACTTAAAATGTGAAACTGTTGAAGAACAGAGCATAGTGTGTGGACAAACTTCGCTTGCTAAGTGAAATCCGGACAAACATTTGAACTAGACATTTAGGTCGAATAAGGATGAAACTTATGGAAACAGATTAAAACAGATATTAAAACAAGCGGCACTCGTATTTTAAGTAGTTGCCTTGCCTTATACTACTGCGTACGTGTAGTGGGTTCAATCCCTAAAAGGGACAAAAACTGAAAAAAAAAAAAATAGAAATGGTAGTTTCGGATTTCGTGTAATTTGTGTCCGTTAATTGTATGATACTCGTATAAAGTCCCCCGTGACACAAAACATGTTCCCTAGTACGCGAGTCGTCTTTTTCAAAACAAAAAAACAATACAGTCTCATTTATAGTCCACCCAACACTATGTTAAATATTCACATTCATAGTGCTGCGATAAGGAAACTAGAAATGGAAATATTTTGACGAGGAAATTGTTTTTATCAATACAGTAGGTGCACGGCAACGGAGATATATGTATGTGTATAGGGTCGCTATATGAAAATTAGTTTTATAAGAAAACCATTGTATATAATGACGTATTTCTGAGGAATTTGGTAACAGTATACAATAAATCTAAATCTACAAATAAATTAACCATGTCAACCATAAGACGTCCACTGCTGGACATAGGACTCGACTTTGCCCGCGCGTACATTCCCTCGGGAACCCGAGTTTTTTTTCCGGAATAAAAAGTAGCCTATGTGTTATTTTAGACTATAATCTATCTCTATGCCAAATTTAATCTCGATCCGTTTAGTAGTTTTTGCGTGAAAGAGTAACAAACATACACATACATACATTCTTATAAACTTTCGCGTTTATAATATTAGTATAGATAGTGGCACGTCCCGGTTTTGCACGGGTGGTTATTCATTTAATTTGGGGATCCCGTTTTTTTTAAATAAAATATTGTCTATGTTACTCATTGATAATGTAGCTTTCTAAGGGTAAAGGAATTTTAAAAATCGTTCGAGTAGTTTTTGAGTTAAATCGTAACAAATAAACCTAAAATCAAATCTTTACTCTTTACAATATTAGTTTAGATAGATAGATAGATAGAATATTCTTTATTGTACACCGCATAAGTACTAAAACTAATTACAAGAAGAATTAATTAACACACAAATAAGTAGGTACAACCCTCAAAATGTTTGGAGGAGACCCGTGCCCAGCAGTGGGACGTTTATGGGTTGAGATGATGATGATGAAGTAGGTACAATGGGTGGTCTTATCGCTAAGAGCGATCTCTTCTTCTTCGTTTAGATAATAATATTGTATCACTAGGCATTATTTAGCATGTTATCCGGATCATTAAAGTGGCACACTTAAAATAATAATAAAATATTTTAGTTGAGTAATTTTATCCGTTACTGTCCTGTGGTAATTCTTGGTTCAAAACAACGAATGAACTAAATTTTCATTCGTTTTCAACTTTTGTTTATGAAAGAAACTATTTCCTAACTGCATTGGATAAACTTGGTCATCAAATTGCATTTAATGACCAAGTTTATCTAGTGCAGTGTGTAAAATCATAAATGAGAAGAGAATTAATTATCCAAGTGTTGAACTGAAACAGTGGTTTTGATGTCACAAGCCATTCTATAGTCATTAATCTTTTGGAATTGCCTCCCGTAGTGTTGGCATCTCTAAAGAGAACTATGGGCCAAATTGCTTTTGAATTGCATTGACGCACGTTGTTCGCAACTATGGTTTTGTATAACACGGTAAAACGTTATCTCCTAACAGAAAATGTTAGAATAATGACACATGTGGCAGATTTAAATATATACTTTAGTGGCAAACAAGCATACAGCACGCCTGATGGTAAGCAGTTGCCGAAGCCTATGGACGCTTGCAATAATGGTGGTATCACTTGCGTGTTGCCAACTCAAAAAAAACCTGGATTTTATGATGCCATATCGCTGGTTTTTGTTAAAAACTCATCCCTAAATGACCTCCGGCAATTTTTACTCACACACGGGAACACAACTATGTCACTTTAGGCATTTGGCTGTGGTCTTCTGTTAGGCATGCTCACTAGTATGGTACCCTACCGCTTCAAAAATCCCTCTAGGACTGTATATGTGTGACTAATAATAATAAGGATTTTTTGGTTAACGTGATTAGTGGTTATATCTTTAGTAGAAACAAACGTAATGTCTACTGAAAGCTAAACAAAATACGAGAAACTTCGCTTGCACAAGTTATTAGCTGGCCGGACACATTTGTTTGTCAATTTCGCAAAACTCTGCTTTCAATATATAATATATCTTGTTTACTATTGATTATTCTGGTTTTGCGGTCAGTTGAATAGTTAAAGTAACTTAAATTTAAATGGCGTGAATAATACGAAGACAAATATATTGGCACGAAATGCCTTTCACATACGTGTTATGGATAAAAATACGAAAAATTCAACACTGAACCGCCAGCGTTTTATTTGGAGTTTGGCCAATACCGAAATTCATGATGCCTTTCTGACTACCAGACAGCAGAGAGTGATAAGGATCTAAAATCTATCTGGTAAAAGATTTTCTATCTGGAAGAATAGCCCTCAAGTTAAGTCTGTTCGAAATACAAGATAACCTTTACCAACTAATAGAAACACAGAACACATGAAATAGAATGGATCAATTTGAACTAGTGGTTCGCCCCGAACTGTAAACTCGCGACTAACACTTGACAGATTTAGATTATGTCCTAACTTAATAATTCTTTTTGTCTTATCAATTCGTCTACTAAATTTTTACTATTTTTTTTTAAAAGACGCTCCGATCAACGATCATCGAGTTATCGTCGAACAAACATTTGTAAATACATACATACAAGGCCGAATTGTTTCAGTAGACTCGGAGAACATAGCTCGCTGTACTCACTCGTTCAATGAAGAAACAAAACAAAATGTTAAGAGATTCTTCCTTATTCAAAATCAAAGAATCAAACAAACGAAATTCGTAACGAGGAAAAGGAAAAAAAATGAATGAGTCAATTTACAATTTAAAATAGACATAATTCAATTTCGAAGAGGTCAGAGGCAAGGGTTTGCAGGTATTCAAATATTGGGTAAATTCGGTTGGGTGTCTTACGGCGCAGAGGGACAACAGGAAGATATAGTGCCATTCAGCAGTGTAGAATTATAAATGAATAGATAAAGTTGGTAAATTTAAAGAGTAAAAACTTTTACCGAGCGAGCGATCTGATGAATTTATTATAGAGCAATTTCTGACGAAAACAAAAAGTTTGATTATAAAATGAGAAAGATGGATAACACACTTTATCTCAGGACAGGAGAAAATGTGAAAAGAAAAGTATCATAGAATGTACAATAGGCGGCCTCATCACTGACAATACGAGAACATCGATTGGCAACTTGCTTCAGGAAATAATAGCATCCGAAAGCAGTTATTGTTGGTGTATTCATAAAATAAAATACTAACTTACACGCTGAGCACTGTACAAAGTGTGCCATTATGATCTTAGGTTGAAGAGGTAAACATGTTTAGGACCATTAATGTTAACATGAAATTACGTTTTAGCTTGAGCACCTGTAAGGACACCGGCGATAGGCTTACACATAGTTTTATAGCATACTAAAATATAATAGAAATTCTCAAGAGCGCAGCGGCGCAAAACATCTAAAAATTTTTAACATAAAATAAAAAAGTGTTTTAAAGACTGCAAAAGGAACGTCTGTTAAGGTTAAAGCTGATAAAATATGCAGCAGTTTTCTCTCTCTCTCTCTCTCTCTTATCAGGGGCGTATATCCCATAAGGTGGTGGAGTTAGCTTTCCCTCTTCTCCACTTCTTTCTGTCCTCAATATATTCTTTGGAAACTGAACATCATATCCTTTACCACTATATCTTTTGGAAATTTAAAATCATGTTAGCTTGACTACGCGATTTAATCACGTCGTCGTTTGTTCAGAGAGATATATGCAAATTTTATGACCAACAACATGCCATTGCAACAATGACACATTTAGACGTATATCCGACAAGAGCTTTGGTGCGGGCTTACAAAGCGATTCAATTGAACTATACGGGCAAATGGGAACTGGGTGATTGTTTACTATTAATGGCTTGCTGGTGCACTATGCACAAGGTAAGCAAATACGACGAACATGGTATACATCTCTGTAGCTTAGTTTCAAGAGCTATTTATCTTTGAAACGTTGGTCGTAAGTCTAGAGCATGAATTTGTAAGTTTTCCAACTAATGCTGTATGTAGGAACATTAGGGATCGAGTTACGTGTATTATAGGTTAACTAATTTTATTTATGTGGATAGTTAGAAAAGTATTATAATGACGATATAGTTATTGAAGCTTCATAGTCGTTGAGGCTACACTCAGCTACTGAATAGTTAGAGCCAAATGGGATTTGTTAGTTTTTAAGTGTCTTGCAAATAGATTTAATTGCATTCAAAATAATAGTTATATGTAATAAGCTATATTTAAATAGTTAATACCCAGAACCGACGTTCAATCATGAAGAGGTTGATGAATTTAGGGGAAGCGAGATAAGGATGTCTGGATCGAAGCAATTGACGTCCCATAGTCTCTGCCTACCCCAATGGGAGACAGGCGTGATGATATGTATGTATACATACAGTACACAGTTACAGTTATCTAAAAAAAAGATAAAAGCTAAATACAATATGAGGTTTAGATAATTTTAAACATACAGTACGTTCTGTAGAAAAACATCAATATTCAATACTTATCTTGTTGAGAAAGTAAGAACATTTCTAAAGAGATCAAATTGTATGTCGCTGTGGCCGTAAACAGTCGTTATATATGGGGCGGCGCTATACTCTGTTTTATTTCTTTACGCATTTAGCAATATTTCATATATTTATATGTATCTTTAGCACGCTTCGTAGTGCCACCTTTAAAATCGGTTCAGCTGTTAACATGTCTTAGATCATGATAGAGGTCTATTTAGGCGATATGAATAACTCTGTTACTAGGGTGGCCAGTAACTACTAGATAAGATTAATTAACACGTAACTGATACCCCTGGTACTGCAAGCGTCTATATGCTACGGTAACTGCTTAACATCAAGCAGGCATATGCTTGTATATCGCCTAAGTAGTATTAAAAAAAAGGTAGGTGGATTTAATGCTATAAGCATTAATGTAATTCAAGGAACACATAATGTGAATACCACTTATTTTCACATTCCGAGCGAAATGTTCGCTGGCTATAGGCCAGAAACCTGTAACTTTCACGGAGTAATTGCAATTTTTTACAACTGTCCTCCTATAAATGTAAATAAGGGTAACTATATGTCATTTTTTGTAAGCTTTTACTGCATTTCTCTCTGAAAGTCTTTGATATAATGATAACGAGTAGAACTAGAACAAATGAACTCAAAGGTTACTTCGTTTGTAAAAAGAAAACTCCGTTGAGTAATCAAGAGAAAAAAAACTAGTTCTATTATGTAGACTACTGAAGATTATTTTTCGTAATAATATAATATCATTCTCCATTGTGTCCGTTGGATGATAAATCAAAGTGATGAAGTCAATGACAATGTTTGTTACTTCCATGAAATGTAACCGATATACAGTAAGATAATTTTCGGTTGTTCAACCACCAAAAGCTATAATCTCTCTGTCGCCTGCAATAGACAAAAAGGGTAGCCTGACGATGAATATATATAAAAATATTTTTTCTAATAAATACAACACGATAATATATTTTTATTTGTAACTCAAAAAGTACTGGACAGATTTTTAAAATTCTTTCACCAATATAATGCTATATTATTCACTAAGCTATATTTTATTTAGAAAATAATGATTTCTACGAAAACAAAATGAATGTCAACCCGTGCAAAGACAGGACGTGACGCTAGTATTATATTAAAGGTAACATTATTACTTCATATTTACATTAATAACAAAAACGACCAAGTTAGCTAGTACATATTCAAGCTTCAACTGCATCGACACAGAAACGCAATAAACGTTTAATCTGCAAACTACGAATACATACAGTACGGATATGAAATGCGGCGAATTGTGTAAACATGATCGACTGAAATTTTGATTATTGCTTTTTGGTATTATTTCCTTGCACCGTGCGGAATGGAACGTCAAACGTTATGAAAAAGCTAGCCTAAAATGATTTTTACACAATGTTATGTTTTGTGAAAGTTAGTAAATAGAGAACATAGTATCCAATATAAGGCCTGCCCCTTATGTTAAATCCCATACATTTGTTTTCTATACTATTCGATTCGACTATTGTTTATGCCACTTTTCTAGACACCGAATTGAGATTAGGATCGTTTCGCATCGCCCAGGATATTTTTTTGTGTTATTATTACTGTCTATTTATTGTTGTCCTGTGCATGTTTCAATAAATGCTTCTTCTTTCTTTCAATATGACAAAAATAAGTTTAATCAGTCAAAGGGTTAGTATTAAATACTATCTCTACTTATATTTAGCTTTAATAATAACATTTGATTAATAGTTACTAAAAGTGAATTTTGACAACGTTTGTATTCATTCTTATATTTTGTTGTTATTTTAATTTTGTAAACTCCTTCGCCATATTAATATTAGCTGAGCTAAATTAATATAGTACTGGATTGATTTAACATCTTGCACTGACACGTTCGCCTTAAGCTTGACAGGTACAGAATGACTTTTGCATTAAGCTCAAATCTGTACAATAAAGCAAAGTCGCTTCTTACGTCTTTTTAAACTACGCGACAGATTTTAATGCAGTTTTCATATACATATATACATAATACATGAATGTTATAACCGTTAAAAATTATAACCATTAAAAAACCGAAACGAAATGAGGGCGTGTCGCTAGTAAAGTATAAAATAAGTATCAGTTGGTATTGGTTAGATAATAATATGAATCCGATTTCAATACATATCAGAAAAATAAGGCAAGAAAAATTTAACGTAGTTTTGTTCAAAATAAGTAAAATAAAATATTGTGCAGAACAAGTCACGATACTCGAAAGTTAACGCATGTTCTTTTTTTGTGAATGTCACTTTGTCAAGATAAATTCGTATAGTATGGAAATTTATATACTTTGAAAGAAATACAAGATTTATTACTGTTTTCAACTGAAATGCTTGCACACTGGGAATACAAGTAATAACTTTAAGAGAGTGACACTAATATTAGTGACAGTACAAGCCTGACTGTAACTGTACGGGTGACGTCGCCATGGCGTCTCAAGGCCACCCATAATCACGCACACAAATACATACCTGTATGTAGTTTTCTGTATGGTGAAGATGCTAACCAGGTTTTCCCGCTTGAATGGTGCCTTTCGTTTAATTTAAATCGTCTCCAAATAAAAAAAAATACATTAAAACTAGATTAAACTATTTTTCAAAACAAGATAGAATATATTTAATCTACTTATACAAAGACAGATACACACTCAGTAAAATATGTATTTACATATGTTAGCTATCTTCGTAATACACTACGGACTAAAGTAATTAGTTCAGAAGTCATGTCTTGTAAGTCATTTAACGAATGTTTACAACGCAAGTTTATAACTTCTAGTTTAGCTTTAAATCAAGTTTCGGAAATTCGTGAAACGACATAGTGGCACGTGTACACACTAATGAACGCCATTTCGTAATTATGTAGGTACTATCGACAAAGATAGCGGTCGATCACTCATAGACTATTTAATCATTTATTAAACACAATGATGGCTAGCGCAGCAGTACCAGGAAAAGATGACAAGATGAACTTGAATTCTACCGCGCGGACTGGCAAGTGAGAGTCTCGACCGTGCCCTATGGAAGAAGGAAAGGGTGGCCTTTGCCCTGCCTTGGGACAGTAGGTAATGGCTAATAATACTAATGATGGATGACGTAAAATATTTAAAATTTACACGATTTGTACACGTATTCTGTACTATAATGTACAACGCACCCACAACAGTCCACCCGCGACCACGGTCAGTACAATTCGACCAAAACGACTGGTAGCAAAAAAGGTATGAAAACCTAAGAATATTACACGATTTCAACCCGCTGTCCATAGTTATACCACCAGTCTAAAAATCTCTTTTCATATAGTTAAGAGTTCTTTAGAGTTAAAAAAAGATTGCTCAAGGTTTCTGGGTAACGTGCCACAGCAAGCTATTTTTCGCAGGTGCCATTAGTGGAACATATCGATATAAAAATATCGGTAGGTGCCCAATGTGGAATACCTTAGGTGCCATTCACTCAGGTGTCATTAAAACAGGTGCCCAATATGGAATACTTCCAGCAAACTCATAACATATTTGGCTGTTAAGATCAAAATCGTTTGGTTAAAACATTAAAAATGAGCGTCAAGTTTGTACATGATAGTACCTACATGTCAAACTAAACTGAGAAATTGATGATACTGTGAACAAAAACAATATACACAGGTGCGTACTACACGCACATTGTAACAATGGCAGTTTTAGTTCAGCATAGCAGGTGTAGTTGCATATTTATTGGATTGTACGACTAAAACTAGGTTGAACCCGTAAATTTTTGAAGTCCATAAATATTTATACTTGTCAGCGAATTGGCTGTAGGAAAAAAATATGCTGAGTTTAGCTTATTTTGACGTTCATAAGTATTATGCATTTGATCTAAATAAATAAAAGATTTTGAGTTTGAGTATTCCTATCTTTATTTTCATTTGTTTTGTATAGCATATTGGAAACCTAGTGTCAGAGTTTGGCGTTAGATCGGTTGGTTGGTTGGTTATTTTCGTAATACTGCAATTTGTCTTTTTTTTATTTGCAATAACATATTTCGTTTTATTTTTCCCAACTTCGAATTCTATTTTCCGATTTCATTTATTCACTTGTCAGCAACGCCCAATAAGGCTACATGAAAAGGAAGTCAAAACTGTCACCTTACTATCTGTGTACACTCACGCTGCGACACTACACTGATAAATAAAATGTTCACTACTCGAAAACATTCACTAAATAATGTTTAAATAAACTATCTTGGCAGTGAGTTGGGTATTTCCTCTCTTTTTTATGACAGTTCCCGCACTAGGGAACGAGCCCCGTGTCGTAGTAGACTTTACAAATACACAATTCACGGACTCAAAGTACAGTTAGACTCGGAACAGAAATTTATGGATCACACTAAGTTTAACCCCGTGCGGAGTAAAACAGACATCACTAAGATCTGTTGTTGGCCTGATAACCAATAACAAATAGAAATTCGACCATCATTTTGTTTTCTGCATTAATTCTCCGTGTGGACTTTAACTGTGCCAAATCCTACACTCCTCCAAGCGCACAATATGCTTAGGTATATATCTTTTTAAGCATATTGTGCGGTATAGGTACTGGATACTAAGATTTTTCTTAACGTATTAATAAATAGATATCAATTAACCTATCGCAGTCCACTGATGAACATAGGCCTCTCCTAACACGCGCCACAGCACGCGGTTTTCGGTCCTCCGCCTTCCGCATCCAGTCCGCCCCAGCGACCTTTTTTAGTCGTCGGTCCACCCTGGGGGCCGCCCTACCTTACGCTTACCGAGTCGCGGTCTCCACTTTAGGACACGTCTGTTGCATCGGCCGTCGGTCCTTCTGCTGCACTTCAGCTTGCTAAGTCTGCGAGCTATGTTGGTAACTTTGGTTCTTTATCGGATTACCTCGTTGCGAATTTTATTCTTCAAGGAGACGCCAAGCTTAGCTCGCTCCATAGCCCGCTGTGCGACTTTCAATTTGTGGACTAGTCCCACTGTGAGCGTCCACGTCTCGGCACAGTACGTCATAACAGATAGGATGCATTGGTTGAAAACTTAGTCTTCAGGCATTGCGGTAAAGGCGAAGAGAAAACGTGACGGAGTTTGCCAAATGCTGCCCAACTATATGTATATAATAAAATTACATAATAATTATAAATATAATTATATATATAATAGATAAGTATAAAGTAATTTTATTTGACCGCAAGAAATCCGTTGGGTGCTTATTCACCGACATTATCGTTCACGCGGTCGTTGGAAAGGCCCAATGACATTTCAATGGGTTGTCCGTATCGAGTTTTGACTCAGCAAAAGTGCAGATCTATTCGACTGAACAGCAAAAACATAACATAAAAACCGATAGCATAGTAAGGCATACAATATTCGTTATATTGTAAAGAGGAAGGTATGGTTGTTAGCATTTTGCATGAAAGTCGGTCAAAGGGCAGGTTAAGGGATTGGGGCAGAAAACACTATTGTGTATCCCACAGGCATTTTTAAAACACAGTTCCCGGATCAAGTATCAAGCCCTTAAATCTTAATGGGAGGATGTAAAGGGTTTTTACAGGGTCGGCAACTGATCACCATCAGGCAGGCCCTGTATGCTTGTTAAGACTATATTATATTTAAAAAAAGAAGCACCTGACTGATTGACGTGTCAGCGCATAGCTCAAACTATAGGGGTCTAGGACCGTGAAAGTTTGATTGCCTATTTCTTTTATTCTGTAGGTGACTTTGAAAATAGGGTTATGAAAATTTATGTTTTAACGGGTAAAAATGAGTTTAACACAGGCGGGCAGGCCGCTAGTAGTAAATAAAAATCCCTTTTAATAATAGTTCAAAAAATATTAGTCCACGATAGGTTTCGGCAATCCAATACCTATCGTGGACAATTTGCCTAAGTTGCTCCAGATATCCAACATTGTTACCTTATTGTTGTTGCCATTTGAGCGAAAATGAGCTCAAAATATATTATTTCTACATCATTTAGCTTCGTTTCCAATCAGACAAACATCGCCATGAAAAAGTGTTTCATTTCTCCAATATTTCTTCTGAATGCTAACAAATTCATTGTTATTTACGTTGTTAGAATATTAAGTCTGGGGTAGAAATGAAGTAAAATGCTAAGCCAACAAGGACGTACGTCAGTCACTGAATAAATGTTTTATATTTTCTTTACTTTTGTGACACGTAGGTAAGTATTTTTATCCACATTTTCTTTACTGCATACCTACTGTATTGGAGATTAATAATGTATGTTAAAAAAACACGTACGTTTTTATTTCCAACGGCAATACCAGAATTTACTTGTAAATACTTATATCTGGCCTGTTGGTCTAGCGGTTAAAGTTGTTTTTATTTATAAAATCGATTGCCGCACTCGATATAAGAGAGACTCTGTATAGTGAGGACATTTTTATTTTCTATCAATTTTTAGATTTTAACACTGCAATGTAAGATCAGAAATGGGCACTAGCATCCAAACTAGGCCGAACCTGTATATTAGATGTTAGTTACTTGCATTCACAATAAAAAATATTGTAGATTATCTTATGACAGGTAGATTAATTTAACAATTATATATATACGAGTATGTCATACGGTTATTGGTTATTGCCGCATTATGTCAAATACCTATCGCTCAGGACTTGACCGGCAGGGGTATTCCTGGTAAGAGCGAAAACCGAGCCTTTTTGACGTTTAGGAATCGTGTGTGCCGTCACCGAGCAATCACAACTGTCAGTTTGTGATCGCTGTTTCTTAGAGAATCAACCGGCGGGATTTATTTCGATATTATGCGGCAGTGCGTCTCCTCACTATATGTCTTCTCTCCGTCTACAATGCCTAAACCTAGTATCGCGGCAGTTTCACAAAAAAAAAAAAATACGCCGGACTACAGTACCTACACAGTAAATCTAAACTCGATACATTCATTTGTAGATCACGCAATTTTTTGTAACGAACCCATAACTAGTCTCGCAGTAGAAAATAACTAGGAAACAATTTAAACCAATGAGATATGCGTACTGTCAATTTAGTATGTTGTTCTGTATGAAATTTTCTTAGTAAATAAGATATCATTTCATTCAAGTACTACTTCCATCTCTTTTATTTTAGTTTTCCTTTTATTGGACGTAAAAAGGTTTCTAATGCTATAATCGAATAAACGTCTCAAGCTTCCAGCTTAGCCATATTTCGTAACAATTTGACGCTCAAATAGTCGGCTTGGTGAAGTAGCAAATTAAACCAAGCTGAGTAGGAAGGCAATAATGATCGATTAGGTTGGCCGTCTAACCGCTCTATAAAACTTAACATGAAAATTGTGAAAAAGAAGATTAAGCGACTGTTACCGTGGTTCGTTGCCAACTGAAAGGACATTTTTTGCTTCAACAGTAGCTATTTGCATGTGCTATTTATAAAGTTATTTTTTTTATTTATACTGCACTGTCTAGTTTTGTTACTAACACTGCCTTGGTCGTCCAGTCGCCGCAGTATGCGCCTGCTGTGCACGAGTGTGTGGGTTCGATTCCCACACAGGATAAAACTTTGTGTGGCCCACAAAGGGTTGTTCTGAGTCTGGGTGTAATTTGTTTCCGTTAATTGTACGTTTGTAAATTCCCGACACAGAGCTTGTTCTATAGTGCGGGAGCTGACTTTAAAACAAAACAACAAAAAAAACAAAGAAAACTGTGTGCGAGACAAGCGTTGCGTTGTCAATAAATATTTGTTTCGGGTCTAGGTGTACTCTGTGTCTGTGAAGTTCTCTGCAACACAGGGTTCGGTCCCTAGTCTTTTTATACTGTCTATAGGTGGCAAACAAGCAAACGGACCGGTGATGTGATTGTGAGTGGCCCTAGGATAGTTTTTTATTATCCCATCCTGTTTCTGTGCGTTAGTGCAGGTCTGCATCTGTCCTAACGCACAGAAACACAAATACAACACTGTGTGTAGTTATTTGGATAGAGTGTGGCTTAAAACAATTACAATTCTTTATATTCTTTATTAGTATTTACTTTCTCAGTCACCGAGGGGCCCGAAGTTATTGTAAGCGACGCAGATCGATAGATCTGTTAGGTTAAGCAAGCCCGCCGCGGGCGATCCGTAGATGGGTGACCATTGTCCAAAAATACAGCGACTCTTCCGTGCCTCGGAAAGCCCACAAAGCCGTTGGCCTGGACGACTGCTATTATTATATCATCTAAAATCTTTGTCTATAATTTTGTTACTTAAATTTTTGTGTACTTATACTTATTTTTAAATATATACTTAGTACCTATAGTTTAACAAAAAAAAAACTTAGAATTTCAGCTAGAACTTAGATATGCCTAATATTGTATGTAGAGTGTATGTAGAGTGGAAACCCTCAGGCAAATAAAAAAAAACACTTTAAACTTTATAGGACAGATGGTTATGTAAAAATGTACTTAACTATATCAAATAATAAATAAATTCTACGTCGGCTCTCAAAACTTTAATAATATAAAAAAACGAAGCATCAAAGAAACCACTACAGTATTCCATCTCTCCAGTCTTCCTTGAAAGTATCAGAGAGACTCTTATAATGAAGAGATTAAATAACAAAGTGGGAAAGTAACCGGCTTGTACGCCTGAGGTCTGAGGTGAGTTCGATCTCAGGTGGGAAAACCAATTAAGATTTTACGTCGTGTTTTTTTTACTACTAAGAAGGCAAACAAGCACATCTGTCTGCCCGCCTGATGGAAAGCAGTTACCGTAGCCTATGGACCCTTGCAACACCAGGGGTATCACTTCATACTTTGGTATTGGTCGTACATAGGCTACGGTAACTGCTTATCATCAGTTGAGACGAATGCTTGTTTGCCACCTTAGTTGTATAAAAAAAAATGTATAGCTCAACTATTGTACTTCAACATTACATCTGATATTTTACATCCTTACTAATATTATAAACGCGAAAGTTTGTAAAAATTGATGTATGGATGTTTGTTGCTGTTTCACGCAAAAACAACTGATCGGATCTGGATGAAATTTGGCACAGAGATAGATTATAGTCTGGAATAGCACATAGGCTACTTTTTATCGCGATTACCGACATCCGGAGCCGCGGGCAACGACTAGTAAAAAATAAAACATATTTGTGTAACAATAAACAAAAAGGTAGCAGGTGTAACGTCTGTGATAGATGGTCTACTTTTTATACTCAATTCAAAGCGACATACGTCACTGTATATAAAGCTCTCATTCATCAAGACCAACTCAACCATACATGTTCACACTCGCCAATTATTGCTTACATGCTAGAGAGTAATCGATACTATTTATTTTTAGAGTACCTACAGCTACTTAGGGTTTTTTTATACAGCCTTTTCTATACAAGCATACAGGCTGCCTGATGGTAAGCAGTTATCGTAGCCTATGGACGCTTGCATTACTAGACGTATCACTTGCGAAATAAACACCAGCGTTTTATGATAGACAACCCAAATGTTAATGTATAAATTTTGCCAACTTATACATTAACATTTCGTATATATACGTCTCGGTCTAATGAATGAAAGGCTTATTACACCACAGACATTTTAGCAGTATTATTTTTGTACTAAGATTTATCTTTCATCATCATTTATTTACTTTAGTGCAAGTGGGTCAAACTCAGGACAAGATTTGTGAGGTCTGCGTTTAGTCTTGCAGAGCGGAGTCCATCTGTCCTACTCATAATTTATTAGTCTAAGCTGCCTATGATTTAGTGCTCTAACTAATAATATTTTCTGCTAATTCTCCAGGTATTAACAAATGTTTTGTAACACTTACTAGCTGTTGCCCGCAGCTCCGCACGCGTGGATGTCCGTTATCGCTGTAAAAAGTAGCCTATGTGTTATTTCAGACCAAAGTCTATCTCTGAGTCAAATTTCATCCAGATCCGTTCAGTAGTTTTTACGTGAAAGAGTAACAAACATCCATCCATCCATACTCACAAACGTTCACATTTATAATATTTATAACATTATAACACTTATGTCGCAATAACTTCGCATTATATAAGTAAAACCTCGACGGCCTTTTGGTCCAATGGTAAGTGGATTCCATTACCACACGGGACGAAAAATTGGGTGATTCATAAATGTTGTTTCGAGTCTGGATGTTATTTGTGTCCGTGAATTGTATGTTTGTAAAGTCGCCAGCGACACAGGGCTTGTTTCCTAGTGGGGGAGTAGTTCTAATGGTTACTGGATTCAAATTCCACACGGGATAAAACTTTGTGTAATTAATAAATGTTTATTCCAAATCTGGGTATAATTTGTTTGCGTGAATTGTATGTTTGTAAAGTTCCCCGTGACACTGGGCTTGTTCCTCAAAGGGAGAGTTGTCGTATCTTAAAAAAAAAGACGTGTGGCACTCGGAGACTGCCGCGGTAAAGCTATTACATATTTTTTAGTATGATTTTTTTATCGAAACAAAAAAATACTTTACAGAATTATCTAAATCATTTTATTTTATTCTCAATGATATCATAAAAATATATAATAATAAAAATGAATACTTGTCATAATTCCTTAAGACTCCTTATACTATAATCTTTTTCACATTGATATTCTCTTAGATCAAAACCTCCTTACACAAATTTGTCATTTTATTATTGACCGTTTAGAGAATTCGTCATTAAAAAAAATATCACCGCTGTGCCGGTCGGAGTGGGGGGGGTGTTAGGTTTATTATTTTAGTTACGGAATTTCTGGATTCGGTCTCCACGCCCAAGGCCCGCGATAGCAGCCATGCAATAGCTTAAAAATACAGAAAAAGAAACCTTAATACCTGTAACACAAATAAAACCCAGTTGAAAATTAGAGCAGGCATAATGCTGTACTAAAACTTTTCGCTGCAAATATGGGGATACGTAAATTTTACGACAAGATTTCAGGATCACATAAACCATTAACACGTTCAAAAGATATGACAATAAAAAGGATGTTATAGAAAGAATTGGCACCCGCACCTTCTGTGTGACGTTTTATTGAGATCATCAATCAGATGGAACAACACGACGATGAGAATAGCATTTGTGGGTCATTATTCATGTGGTTGATAAAGTGGACGAGTGCATTGTTATTGATGATAACGATTAAAACACGCACCTTACTCAAACCACAAAAAAAAAACAATGGAAAAATTGAAATGCTTGCTCATATCAGAACAAGTCTTTTTTTTGTATACTACCAAGGTGGCAAACAAGCATACGGCCCGCCTGATGGTAAGCAGTTACCGTAACCTATGGGCGTTTGCAACACCAGGCAGGGAGATCATTATTATTATTATTTATTTATTTTCGCAATTTATTGGTTTTTTCCAATGAAACTTTTAATTGATACCCATGTTTATTTAGGAGCCCTAACATGATGCTATCTTGTTTCTTTAAGGAGGTCTTATTTTCCTCCTAAGTGTATTATGACAAACTATTCTACACCGATTATAATGAAATTTGGTATACTTAAGTAGGTATACCAAATTTCAGTTTAATATGACACTGGGAAGTGGTTAAAACTAGCTTGTAAGATTTGTCAAAAAACTACGTTTTCCCAAGAGACTATAGCATGGGGTTCTTCAAGCAAAGAGTTATAAAGTTTTTAAAGGGTCGGCAACGCGCGAGTGAAACCCCAGAGCCTCTAGACAAGTGGCATGAACGATAGTCAAATCGAAAAGTCAAAAAAACAAATGTATGGGATTTGACGTAAGTCTACGATATAATGTCGTAAACTTACGTCAAATCCCATACATTTTCTTTTTTGACTTTTCGATTAGACTATCGCTTGTGCCACTTGTCTAGAGGCTCTGGTGTTGCAAGCGTCTAGCGTCATAGATAGACTACGGTTACTGCTTTCCATCACACAAAGAACTGTTCTGAGTCTGGGTGTAATTTGTGTCCGTTAATTGTATGTTTGTAAAGTCCCCCGCGACACAGAGCTTGTTCTCTAGTGCGGGAGTTTTCTTTTTTAAAACAAAACAGAACTGCTTTCCATCAGGCGGGCTGTATGTTTGTTTGCCTCCTAATAACAATTCGATAGATAAATGTAATAAATAAAATCCCTTTGTACATGTTTTATTTTTGAAGTAAAGTAAGATTAACATTAAATATAATCAAGCTGACTGCCCAACATAATTACATGAGCCCGAATAATATTACGTTGGCAACATGGCCTTTGATTTTTGTACAAAAACCTTTTTTAATTCAGCAATTTATAAGAAATTCTTTCTTTATTTAAATTCGAAACCTTTTGTGCAATTTTCTACTAATTTATGTTATTTGAATCAATGGCGTGTTCCCTCACAAATCATTACGTATAAATAAAATAATCCGTACTAATATTATAAACGTGAAAGTAACTCTGTTTGTTAGTTAGTTTGTTTATTACCTTTTCAAGATTACACGGCTGAACAGATCTTAATGAAATTTGGCAAGGAAATAGATGGTATCCTGGGGAGATATAGGGTATTTTTTACCACGATAACGGAAATTAACGCGGGAGAAGTCGCGTGCATTAGCTAGTTTGTCAGAAAATTTGATGAGTTGTTTTGTGCAAAAGTGCGAGCGAAGCCACGGAAGTTACTATTTAAAGTACATTAGACAGTCTTAGTGATTGAACATACCTAGTCAAAGATCGAAATACTGTTTATTTACGGCTGATTAGAGGTCCTTTTGTTAGAATCCAATCACGGTTAATAATAGTTGTGTTTCATAGCTAATAGATGTATTGTGATAAATACTAATTAGAGTGAATGTTCTCTATACTATATATACTAATATTATTACGAGAATAGATCTGTATGTTTATATTTTAACTAGGGTCGTCGCCCGCGTGTTTATTTGGAATATTTTCCTCGATTTTGCAATATATCTCACTACTGCTCCGCTCCTATTGATCATAGCGTGATGATATATAGCCTATAGACTTCCTGGATAAATGCACTATTCAACAAAAAAAAGATTTTTTCAAATCGAAACAGTACTTTCTGAGATAAGCGCGTTCAACCAAACAAACAAACTCTTTAGCTTTATAATATTAAGTATACAAGTAGAGTAAGTAGATTTGTAATAAATTCAGAACCTACTTAGACAGATTTATCTTTTACCTATAGAAAGCTACATTATCAGAGGGTAATATAGGCTATATTTTTTTTAAATGCTGGTCTCCTTCGAAAACTAATGTCCACCCGTGCGAAGCCAGGACGTGCTGTTAATGCTGTATATACTCGTCTATTAAATTTTATAAATTGTGATTAATACTAATTTAATATAAGTAATATTAAATAATAAAGATAATGATTTCAGTGTACAGCAACCAAATAATTACTCGCCTAGGTAAAAAGAAAAACTGCTTTTTTTTTAAATATGGCACTGGGAGGAACTGGCTGTCGCTGAAAACCAGCGTTATTGTGTTTTATGCATAATAACATTATGCTGAGCGGTGGCCATTTTTTGCATGCGTGCGTACGCCACACACAACATTATTAGTGTTTTTGATGTCTGTTGTTAAAATGCGTGTTTTTGTGTGTTGTGCGTCATTTGCTTGGAAAAATAAATTGTTTCTTATATCTTAATATCTTCTTTAAAAATATAAAAATCAATTGCTGTTCGTTAGTCTCGCTAAAACTCGAGAACGGCTGAACGGATTTATCTTATCTTGGTCTTGAAATGTTCGTGGAGGTCTAGGGAAGGTTTAAAAGGTGAGAAAAAGTCGAATAATTGCCAGGAAAACCCTCAAAACACCCCTTTTCTATTACCCATACAATTGTTTTCTAAATAAAATGGAGAGTCAATTGTTGTTAATCTGACAGATTATTTTTTCAACATTGACATTACATTTGACAACCAACTAATATGTCAATCCATCCTGACGCACTTCAGAACACGGACAAAAGTATTACGATATTGTGTTACAATATCTATGAGTGCATCCTTCTATCTTTGTGGCTACGTGCGCGAGAACTTTCTTTACTGGGATGATACGCTCAAGGATTCCGTAACATCTTCATCGCCGCATCAAATTCGTACATTGTTTGCGATTATGATTTATATATATTTCGACATGTTTTATGTTTATCGTTTTTCTTTCTTTCTTTTATTCTTCTTCTTAGCATATGTCGATAGCAATCTAAAATGTGTGGACCCAGAACTAAGCGACGAGTTTAACTCTATCAGAAGCTACCATGTTTCTATTAAAACGGACATACATTAAAATAGAATAAAACAAATAACCACACGACAAAAACCTTAAATAAGAGATAAAACGCTCACAACGCAAAGGCTTTTTATAGTAATAAGCTCTTTGACGCAATTCCATTCATGGCGACGGTTTTAAAAGAAAATTCTAGTCAAATAGCGAGAGACTGAAAATAAAATAGTGAAAAATTACATCCTCCGTTGTGAAGTGTAGTACGTTCTTTGTACATTAAAGTATTTAATGAGATTCTATATGAAGAAGCTGATTAATTGTCAGTGCTAATGTAGAACTACAGACTTATACAAGAGTACAGTTTTCAGACATGTTTTTACAATATTGGGACGGGTGTACAATTTGTCACTCGACGCTGACATTATACAATATTTAAGTTATTATAAAATATACAAAAAAGTTTATTAATTGTCAGTGCTAATGTAGAACTACAGACTAATTCAAGTGTACAGTTTTCAGACATGTTTTTACAATGTTGGGACGGCTGTACAATTTGTCACTCGACGCTGACATAATATTTAAGTTATTTTAAAACTTGCCAAGTTTTCACCGATATTTATTAGTTTCCCAATGTTCATAACTTTTAAAACTTGTGGTACAATGCTTTCAATCAATCATAATGAATAAATTTCTATAGTTTTTGTTGGTTTAAAGCAGGTATAAATTATTACGTTTTTGACTCATGGCTATAAATATAAAAGATGCTAAATTTACTTTAATATAGGCTCCTGACATCGTCAATTCGGCAATGAGGATCCCCTACGCTGTTCCTTGCCCAATAGGGTCAACAAATAATACTTACCATTAGATTACCTTATTCCCTTTTATAAAAAAACATTGTGGAATGCAATAAAGTATTGAAATGTATTTTCAACTTATGAACCCACTTTGTGCAAGTATTTTTATTAATAATAACAACGACTTTATTAGTTTCAAGAAAACCAATACGGTGAAATTTCACTATGGAATAAAATACCGCAAATACTTGAAACCAAGAAGTAGATTTATAACAGTACAAACTTGAAGAAAACAATATTACATCGTGGTTGCGAGCATTTATAAACTTTGCGAGCGTAGACACGGACAGCGTGACTTAGTTGGTACAGTACAACGTCGACAAGAAACTTATTGCTAAATTGCTATCGGATAAGAGCTAATGAAATGAGGAATGACATAGACATAAAATAGGGACTATGATTTTCCTAAAAGATGAATGTGAAAAAACTATGGAAGAGTTACGTAGCAGATAATTACGTATCGTTTCGAAAAATATCCAAATACGAGAACAAGATTTATAATATCGAAATCATCCCTCAATAAAGGCCTGGAGTAATACAGTAAATTTTAGATTAATTGGCTCAAAACAATTCAAAATAATAGTCCCTCTTGGCCAATTTATGTCACGGTAGCCAATATTAACGGAGATTAAAACGGCGCGGCACATAAAACAGTGCAATTGTATGTGCACTCACAGGTGCATTCTCTAATTTTTCACTCTCAACAACAACTTCAAGGACGATTGGCTTTACATACTTTTTCAAGCGCAGAGAGGTTTTCTTCTGTGTTTTAAGCACCCATCTATAGTCTGACCGCGGCAAGCTTGCTTACCCTTACAAATATATCGGTCCAGCTTAGCTGCTACCGCCTCGATGCAATAAAGAAAATGAGTAAGCGAAGACATAGGGTTAATAAGCATTCCACTGAGAAAATGCTACTATAAAATCCATACTAATATTTTAAATGCGAAAGTAGATATCTCTATTTGTTTGTTATCAGTTAGTTTGGTAAATTTGATAAGGAGATAAACAGAATCCTGGTGAGTGACTTAGGGTACTTTTTACTGCGATAACGGACGTCCAATTAAGCGCAGCCGCGGGCATCAGCTAGAATTATATTAATAATTAAAAATGTATACGTATGTTGTAGATACGTGCCTCGTATGCAGTAACACAACATTTATAAAATCTAGACTAGAAAAGCAACCTTCCATAAGAATAAAGTTAGCGATTTTAAAAAGAGTTTTCTCTTAAAAATCTATTGTGTGCATTCGTATGAGATATGATTCTCTTTTTACGAGTTGAATTAATGCAGACTAGAGTGGGTAAAAGTAATAAAAGAGCTCGGTAAAATATGAATTTATGTGGAGGAACAATGCTTCGATGCACTGAAAGGTCTTGCTTTATCCTGTATGTTTTTAAAGATTTCATTTTTTTAAAGACAACTCCCGCACTCGGGAACAGGCCGTGTGTCGCGAGGGACTTTACAAATATACAAATAATGGACACAATGTACACTCGGAGTTCGGGACAACAAATTGTGGGGATCGAACACAAAAACCTTAAAGGTACCAAACAGGTTTATATTTAATTTAAATAATCTCTCTATATATTAATACGTGAACAAAAACTTTGTACAACATTTGAAGCAAATTGCGCGCACGGGCGATGTGAGATTTGGTTCATACGGGGAACAAGTGCAGAAAGCTATTACGGTCGAATTTCGACCAATGTTCGACCTCTAGTATAAATAAATATGTATAGTCTAAAAATACTACTAGTTACGTACGTATATAAGAGTGATGATTGATTCGAACAAAATGTGCAAACAACAAAAACGATGTCCAACAAAAAACTTATTTGATATATTGGAAGATTGTCTCTCTCTGCGGCATGAGGTCATATGTATACTGTCCCCAAGCTTTTGCGGCTTATTTATATGAGGTATCACATTACATTGATGGATGAGCGCATTTAATGGATAGTGTTAGCGCAGAGATTGCCAATGGTGGCGATTTACAAGTGTGATTTATCGATGTTGAACACATCAATAAACATGACATGACCATCAACGCAAACTATGACAAAACATTATTAACACAAGGCAAAAAATTATACGGCCCGCCTAGTGGTCACCAAGAATAGGAAATAAAAATTATCTCTAATAAAGACTTGAATTGAAGACACGGTTGGTTCAGTGGCTTAATTGGTTACCTCGCCATTACCCACTGCAGAGTGTTGTGGGTTCGATCCACGGGATAATAAATGTATAATCTATAAATGATTGTCACGAGTGTGGGTGCATTTTGTGTCCGTTAAGTGAGGGAGTTATCCTTTAAAATAGAAAAAAGTGGTAAGTTTTATAGTAGGCAACACGCAAGTAGTGTTCCAAGTATTGCAAGAGTTAAGGGCTACAGCAGACATGCTACTTTTAGCAACGGCGATTAAGTTGCTTTTCGGAAGCTTGATACAGCGACGAACGCTACACTTTGCACACATTCGAATGCTGGTCGTATCGAGGTTTATTATTTTATATATTACTAAAAGATCCGCGACCAAACGCAGAGAGTCATCAAAGCGCGATGCAGCATTGATACAGTCTTAAAATCGCACGATTCCTATACCGAGACCGAACGCAGAGAGTCGTCACAGCGCGACGCACGCAGCATCGATACAGTAGCAAAATTGCCAATCGTCGATGCTAAAAATAGCATCTCTACATGAAGACTAAGAACCTGATGCAAACTAAGTAAGTCTATAGTCTGCGGGCACGCTTAAAATCCGTTCAATCGTGCTTTGATTTAATCTTTTATCTAGCACTATCCATCGAAGCATGGTCAGATTTCGATTTATAAACAGACGTAGACCATTCATGCGGCGCATGGATAACCATACTGACCACAGATATAGATACACATAGATAACGCAAGTATCACAGTTTGTATTGAAATCAAGCGTGCCGACTTTTTAACACCTACTGTGACGTCACAGCCGAAATTTAGTGACGAGAAATCCAAACCGATTCAAAGACACTGATGCCGCCAATGCTCCTCCGACCGCTACGATTCAATCGATTCAACTGGAGCCGCCACACTGATTATCTCACTCTTACTCATATTTTTAATGTCGTTACTACTTGTTCTGAGTCTGGGTGTAATTTGTGTCCGTTAATTGTATGTTTGTAAAGTCCCCCGCGACACAGAGTTTGTTCTCTAGTGCGGAAGTTGTCTTTTTAAAATATATACAATATACATACCTAGATTGTTGTGATTTTGCATATACCTATATATCACTTATAATTTTTATTTTTATTTAATTTATAATTATTATATATTTCTAATAATAATTACTTCTTTCTAGACCTCACACTAATATGCACACACTATGTTTCATCTCTGCATTACCCTATACCTAGGTTGACTGGCAGAGAGAATGCCTTTGGCATTAAGTCCGCCTTTATACATGTTCTGTATATTAAGTTCTAAATAAATAAGATCGTTTGTCACTGCCGCCACTAGATTTAATCAATTCACGTAGACCATTTTTCTTTTATATGTCACCATTTTTCTTTTATATCATTCGTCGGTCCGATATCGATTAAAATCGATTATTGATATATGTTGTAGAACGAACAACACTAGTCGCTAGATTTGACAGACGAATGATAAATTGCCTGTATCACGAAGTCGAAGCGATGCGCGACAGTATCGCTTGTTGTAATATTCATCGTCTTTTAACACACAACGTCAGTTCCAACGCTCAAACCAAACACGTCAACGTAATGTGAATATTGTTTTACTTAACGTTAATCTATAGTTACTTAGGTATATCCTTGAAATCACAGCTCTAAATACATAAAAAATAGTTTTAAAATGAATTTACGCATAATATAATGTTAAAATAACTTACCTGTGATAAGAAATATGTTCCTGTCTTTGGGTGCTCGAAATTTTTGGGATATTGCAGTTAATTATCACGCAACGAGGCATTTTTTTAGTTTTTGCGGACGACCGGCAGCGACAACAGACGCGCGCGGACTGTAAGTTGCGGCGACCAACCTCGACGCTTTGTCGGGGTTCGGACACGCGAAGTACGTGCATTTGCGTTATCTATGTGTATCTATATCTGTGATACTGACCGTTCAATATCGTTCTATTTAACCAGACGCCTCTCAAATACCTACCTACATCTCTTATAACGGTATCACGTTGAGAAAAGGGTTCTTGTGACACAGTCCTTTGTAAATTCACCAAAATAATGAGAAAAAGTGGACAGTTTTGTTCACTCACAGCTTTTAAAAACGAGTGGGAGGACACCTCTCTAATGTTATTATATTACTTTTTCTTTCTCTTCAGTTTATCAAAAGAGTCCTTTGTTTTAGCATATTTCCATAGCAATTCTGAAAGCATTTTGTAGGCTAATTTTATGTTGAATGCGTACGTTCAGTTATACCTGTGTCAAATGTTACTAAAATATACATTCGTGTTACAGTTAGCTTAAGATTTTGTATGGTGTCTTGCAATAAATTACATGCGGCGAAGAATAAGTAACGTATTAATGCTGCAACTACAAAAATCTCTAGCCACTTTCTTAATAAACGTGGTCGAGTGAATAGTTAAGCCTTAATTTGTCCTTTTGTTTTATATGTCAAATTAATGATGACAGAATGTGATACTTATAATAAAAATCACCTAATCTATTTTACGTTTATTAATGAGGCCGTATAAGTTTACTTGGAGTTCCGTGTAACGAGTAAACCTACAAGCCAGCATGTTGGCTCTAACTGATAAGGCTGTACATTCCCTCGAGTACCTACTAAAATAATAATCAGTATTTTAGTAGTAGCAGAAGTAGTGTGCGCGCAAACACAGATGTATTCTTTATTTTCTCACTCTTATATAGAAAGGAATTACAACATAAGCACCGAGAGATGGGGCTTTTAACCAACGGTTTTAGAGCAGCTTTCGCCAATTTCTAAACTTCGGACTTCTCTTTTGTACATAGAAAGACAGAAAGAAAATACATTTATTGACATTCCAAACAACAGAGTCTACATATATTACTTGACTATAAAACCCGATGTCTATTTTTAACTCTACCCAGAACAGTCGCATTCCACGACCTCTAGAAAAACGAAAGCAGTCCCTTGAATCAACATTGTCTGTCTTGTTGTCCTTGTATTGAAGTTTAGAACTTTCTATTGACGGTATTTAATATGTACTTACACGCATACTTACAAGCTTCTACAAAAGCTGCAGAAAATTATTATTAGTCTAGTATAAGCAAATATTTCATCAATTCAGGCCCGCACGTAGCAAGGCCACCTTGCATTGTGTACTACATGAGAACGCTCTTTACTTGATGAAATATTCGTTCGCTGTTTGTTTTAGTGGGCTCTGAAATTATAATTTGATTTATTTGTGTGCGTGTTTTGAAGGAGGGCGTCCGAGTTATGTTGTTTAAAACCCATGTTGATGTGTGTGTACAGGGAAAATAAGGTAATGTTTTGGGATATTTAGGTTTTTTAAAAAAGAGGAAAGTATATTTTTTAATTAACTGGTTGTTTTTAATATAAATAACCATGCCTATTATCTATAATATTAGTATGCTAAGCGAAAATTATGGTTCTTTTTATGCGTATTTTGAGCATGAGTGTAAGATGAAGGACAAAAATAAATAAAAACTTTTAGCATAATTCACTTTAAAACATATTGTTCGAATTAAATTGATGAACTGAGTTTAGTTTTTAAACATATGAAAGAGGCTAAGGTTTTAGTATATAGAATTTATAACTCATCTAAACAAACCTTTAAAAATAACCCGGTACGTTAAACTCTACATGTAAAACTATTAAACGATCAGCAATTTGAGTTGCGCTCTAAAATGTCTATTTGCTTCAAAAATGATTGATTGTTCAACAAAAAATAACCTAAAACGTTGACGCGAGACTGCACTACGCCAGGAAATTTCACTACATTTTTCCATTCATTTCAAATTTTTCCACTAAAGTAACAACTGTATGTGAATTTAATATTCCATATACAACTAATGGTGTAATAAAGAAAGTTCACGTTTATATTTTCCGATGCAATAAATAAAAAGTTTTACTGTTTCGTACTATAGGAACAATAAAAGTTTCATAACCACTTGATTATATGTTTCACAATTGCTATAGTTTAGTAAACTAGATCTCAATGTATGGCTCCAGTGGGACAAACATTTTTTTTTTTTATATACCTGAAGCGAAAACTTCGGATCTCTTTTTAAGAATAGAGGAGTGTGAGATTTGGCAAGATTATACGTAGATGGAGTTAGAAAATCTGAAAATGATATAAACATGTATTTCAAATACATTAAATTATATAAAAAAGCGGTGGTAGCAGAGTGGGAAAGTAACCTTATTAAAGCCTAAACCCTCTCTTTTGATAGAGGAAAGGAGACCCGTACCCAGCAGTGGGATATATACTTGTTTATATTCTTCTTCTATCAATGTCAGACACATTAAGAATTCGCGTATACGCTAGCAACTTACAAGCAGCTTGCCTTGGTTCAGTTCCTAAAATTAACGATGCGAACAGTTGTTACTATTGATCTGGTGGGCCTTTGGCTCTGGCTACAACCATTAAGAGAGGTAGGGCATCATACAATTGAGCAAGTCTAACTGGGGAAGAACTGCCACCTTACAGAACACCACACGTGACTAAACATAGTGTTAAGTAGTATGAAAATGCCCAATAATAAAAAGTTAATTTACTACTTGTCTAGGGGATTGGAATTGTGCCTACTGATCTCAATTCAATATGAATGTTGATTCTTCTTAAAGTAGTAATCATTACTCCTCATTTAAGGGCATAAAGCCGGTTCTCATCATGGACACTTAATAAATGTGGGCGTCAGTAAGATAAGGTTATCTTGACAGTTGGTCTAACCCTGAGAGCATTGTTAACCCTCCTTATGCGGAGATTGGTTGAAGATATCTGATGGTGATCGGGGTCGTCGATAATTTCATTGTTCAAACGTATTTATATCTTTAATCGATCAGCGACAGTCCTTTAAATTAAAAAAAAAGAGTGCGTAATATTGTCAATTTTAAGAAAGATTTTTAATAGGTACAATATAGATATAGATCTCGAAATCAGGAAGGCAACTAACCGTTATACATTTAAAGTAAAGGTTCGAGATTTGTTAAGTTAAATAGTATGGCAGTTTCATCACTTATGTCTATTTTACTTCATATTTTATATATTTATTTATATATACATATATATAAATAAAGATATTTATTATTATTTATGGTATGTATTTATAATATTTATTGTATTTATCGGTTTAGTTTATATTAATAATTATCACATTATTAGTGTACGTAACTTATTATGCACCTACTTTGTTTATCTCTGCATCACCCAAGGTTGACTGGTAGATAATGCCTCAGGCATTAAGTCCGCCTTTACCATGTTTGTGTATAAAGTTTAAATAAATCAAAAATAAATAAATATAGGTCAATTATAGCTGTAATCTGTAAGACCTACTCCATTCGGGCTTGCTACCTTGTATGGTACCTTAACTCCTATAAATATAATCAAAGGCAGATAATAAAACATGTAAGAAGTAATACTGAGTATATGCACATAGGTATATTTGTAATGGTAATGAAGTCATAATGCTGATTTAATCTAAAAAGTATTTGCACGAACTCGTAAAAAACAACTATAAATTCGGATATCGGCATTGCAGATCTGTGGTAATTTTTCGGAGTCACTGTATCGGAAGGGGCTTTCAAATATAAGTATATTTGTGGACTTTAAAAAGTAACTTTGTTACCAACAAAATTTTGAGGGGCAACTGAATCCTTAATATAGCAATACCAATACAATTGTAGTAACGTAAATCTCATTAACAATCCTACTAATATTATAAACGCGAAAGTTTGTAAGTATTAATGGATGGATGTTTGTTACTCTTTCACGTAAAAACTAACGAACGGATGAACGGATCTGGATGAAATTTGACATAGAGATAGATTATGGTCTGGAATAACACATACTTTTTAAAGCGATAACCGACATCTACGCGGGCGGAGCCGCGGGCAACAGCTATGCATATATATTTTGCAAAGCATTTAAAATTGCTTTTGAAAACTTTTATCACTTTATCCGATAAAGTTGGAAGACTACTGATGAGTAATTAAGTACATTAAAAAACTTAATTAAAAGTGAGACTCTAGTTTTCTTTCTTGTCATCACAGTGAAGTTTATGGAGTAGTAGCTGCTACTGTTGATGTCGGTTATTGCGATAAAAAGTAGCCTGCCTATTCGCTTTTTCAGACTATAATCTGTCTCGATGCCAAATTTCATTCAGATCCGTTCAGTAGTTTTAACACGAAAGAGTATCAAAGACCTATACATCAATCCATTCATCCTTACAAACCTTCACATCTATAAAATTAGTAGGATTAAAGTACCAAGATGTTAACGGTGTTACGAGTCGCCTAGCAACGTATTAGTAACTGTTTAGGAAATAAATACGAACTACATATGTATTTAGAGGATTTTAATATTTTGGCTTACGTTTATTACTAAATATTGATTCTTACAGTCATCTCTTTTTTGAAAGAGATGAGGAGCCCGTTTCAGTGTGTGCAGTAGTTATTTTTTAACCCGTTAAGTATGTCTCGCTGCTAGGCAAAGATCTCCCCCGCGGGGTCTTCCACATCTCTATATTTTTATTATGAAATAACTTCATTTCGAACTGATCAACTAAGAAATACCAGAATATCTCTATCTAGTTTGTACTACTGATAATCAAAATAAGAAAGGCATATTGAAATTAGACAATAGAGTCCGTCACTGTGATGCTTAATGGCAACCCACACATACGCAATAATCATTTAAGGGTCATTCCAAACTCAACTCACGCGAATAAACTCCAATACGAATTTCAAGCCTACAATCACTGACATCCGAAATCTCTAAGCTTTTAATCAATGGGATTAAGCCTTACTAAACTTAGAGGAATGCGAAACGGACCGGATTGGTGGAGCCATTTGTCAGTAGACGAAAGCCAAATCCACAGCTCCTATTTACAGACCACTCGAACGTTGCCTAACGTGAGTGGTTACCGAAACAGCGACAACAATAAATCTAAAGTCAGAGCCGGATTTGAACTGTAAATTAATTCGCGACAACCGCTAACTTCTAGTGTCCAAACTTTGTGCGGAGACTAGCTTTATACGATTTATGTAAGCATAGGAAATGACTATACAACAGGGCATTAGTGTCTAGGGGTACAAGTGTTGAAAACCCGCTGTACATTCGCATTAATTGCGAGAATTGCACTGAGCATTTGAATTTTCATATATTTGAATTGATGTTCTTATCTTTGTTAAGCCGATTTTTCGTTGAAGTTGTTAGCATTTTCCTTTGAAAATTTTATTAAAAAGCATTCCAGTATAAAACTCTTCAGCATCGGCTGTGCAAAGCTAAATCAATGGGCTGTAAGTAACGCAATTTAGAATCCCGCTTGATCCATTAGATAAAATACATTTACATGGAGTTTTTTTCCTTTAATGGAAACGCACAACTACTTATGCGTAGACACAGTCAACATTCAATCAAATTCTTTATTGGCATACGTGTTTTATTTAAGAATTACCTAACTTCTGCGCTAGTGAGACATATGTTGCAGAATTTGTTGTCTTTCCCGGTTAAAAAGACATTAATATACATTTACTGTAAAACAAAAATAGGATCCACTAAATATGCACCTGTATATCTGAAATATTGAGTTGATTTTTATTTATTTGAAAAGACAAACCTACATTAAAAGAACACCTAGACTCGGGATAACTATCTATGAGTCTCACAAATTTTGGTCCGTCTGGAAATCGAATCGGAACCTCCCGGCGCGGCATGGTGTTAGTGGCAAGATCACCTTAACCACTAGACCACAAGAACAATCGATACACACAGCGTTACCTATAAAAGAACTCGGGTCGCTAACATAAATAACACAAAATATGTCATCTCTACAAAAGACAGGATATCCTTCTTCTATCGAAAATGTGACTGGTTTTATCATGAAGTACGTACCTACTGTGATAAAGCATCAGTGTTAGATTTATGGGACATCCTGAAATATACGAGTATGTCAGTACGTAATATATTTTATGTGTTGTAGGTTGATCCGATTTCTCAAAATGGAAAATTAATGTAATTGCTTGTATAAATTTTAAGTACTTTAGTATAGGGCCGCTATATGAAGATTAGTTTTTCAGGAAAACCAACGTATGAATTTGTGTGAAATATATTTTTATCTGTACCTAATATTGTACATTGTTACTAAATTCCACAGATATCTAAGTTATGGTTTTCCTAAAAAATACTTCATATAACTATAGAATGGGAAAACGTTTCTTGAGAAAAAACGTAATCTTAAAAGAGTATTTAAGATTCTAAAGTTACCCATAACACAGAACCCTACTGATAAAAGCTAATGGGTCAGCAACTCGCAAGTGATACCTTATACAGTAACTGAATACCATCAGGCGGGCCATATGCTTGTTTGACGCCTAGGTACTAAATGTTATAGTAACATCAAATTACGTTGAGTGTTTTTTTGTGAGTTACGTTGTAAGATAATGGCAACGTGCCAAACTTTAGTAATGATGGCAGACATTAATTCAACGTTATGCAGAATGTATTCCAATTGCAATTTTAATGAATTTCATAATTATTATATTCTTGTTTAAAGGAGAAACAACGAAACAAAATACCATTTGTTCTTCATTACCATGACTATGGGTTGGTTAAGTAAGTTTTAATGAAGTATATACATTTAAGTGTATGGTATATCGCTTTTAAGAAATAAGCCAGACAATATAGAATTGTTAAATAATGGCCAGCACTGGTCACTGAAACTTTCAATAGGTATCAAGTTCGATCCTGGGTGGCAGTACCAATGTGAATTTTACTTCGTGGAGTTTATATGTACGATAAAATGATTCGCCATCTGCTAACGGTGAAGGAAAACATCGTGAGAAAACCCAAAGAAATTCTAAAGACATGTCTGATTTACAGACCGGCATTAGGCCAGCGCTTGTGAATTAAGGTCTAAACCTTCTCTCTCTCTTGATAGAGAAGATGGGACCCGTGCCCAGCAGTTTGACATATATGGGTTGCTATTATATATCATTAAAATAGGTATAGCCCACTACAAGTATTGATCGTTTTTTACAGAACAAAATAACGTTTCGTTTCTTGTCATTCATTTGTGGCTAGCGCATGTAGCGGACAGTAAGACAATCTGACCTTAACAGTACCTAATAGTTCTTTGATCTCCGAATCTCTCATTTTAAAACGATATATTACAAGTTGTCACTTTGACAAGTAGTAAATGTATCTATACTAATATTATAAAGCTGAAGAGTTTGTTTGTTTAGTTAAACGCGCTAATCTCAGAAAGTACTGGTACTGGAAAAATCTTGTTTTGTTGAATAGTGCATTTATCCAGGAAGGCTATATGCTATATAACATCACGTTATGATCAATAGGAGCGGAGTAGTAGTGAGATATGTTGCAAAATCGGGGAAAATATTCCAAATTACCACGCGGACGAAGTCGCGGGCGACCCCTAGTCATAGTATATGACGACGAAGACGGTTTTTGAATCATAATCTCCCTAGTACGAATTTGTGATTCGAAAAACGTTGGTACAAAACTGCTATGAGAAAACCACAATTTTATATTAGACTGTACCGGGTGTTTCTGACACTGTCACGGGTGTTAGAAGAGTTTTTGTCACAGACAATATTCAATTACTTGCAGTAAGTATATTGAACTTATGATAACTTGACGACATCTATCAACTGTCAAAGTAAAATATGAAATAGTCAAGTTTCCATATTTTTTACTTTTAGACAAGGTGAAATGAATTCATTAGCATCATTTTAACCTAAGATTCTATACATAATATTAAGTCAAAAATATAAAGCTGAATATTAATGTAGTAAAATTTAAATTTAAAATATGATTCTAAACAATATTTTAAAGTAAATTTAGTATAAGATAAATGATGTCGTATAGTAATGTATAATAACTAAATGTAGGTATATTCTTAGAAACGCATCCCTAAATGAGCATTAAAGATCTGTACTCACGCACAGGAACTAAACTATACCACTGTGTGTAGTTAATTGGCTGTGGTGTCTACTGTAAGGTGGAGGGCATTTCCCAGATGGGCTTGTTCGATTATAGGGTGCTCTACCTTTTTGTATTTGTATTAATTATTGAAACGATAAGTGAATTAAATATAAACAAAACTTTGCAGTGGGTATATTTACTCAGTAAATTATATTACCAATTTGATTAACGGACTATTTGATGTCAGTATATAAAATTGGTTTTTATAATTAATTATAGTTACAATAAAGAGACCCAATTGATTATTAGAATGCATTTGAAATAGGTAACTTTTGGACTATTTGTATATCCATAATATTTTTGCAATTTGTCATTTTGCATTGAGTTTTTAAGTCAAGAAATTTACAATAGATACTTAATAAGTTGGTGGTGTTGACCATGCCTCCATAATCATGTTAAGCTGTTGGTCCTACGCTTGATCTCTCTCTGGTCGTATAGGATTGCCGTCCGTCCGTCAAAATAAAAAGTGTACTTGTGTTTACGCACTATAATAATAAATCCCGTGTAGATGGCTAGTTTCCGTCAAGATTACCCGCTGTGACCAAAATTCGGTTAGCACGACATTAGCAGTAACAATATTAAGTAACAAACGAATGACGTCATCATCTGTCGAATAGACACGTTACATTAGCACCCATCACTAATCGGTCTTTGGCAGTGTGAGTTGACCTCAATCCGACTCTGCGTTAGCCGCTGGACTAATCCGAACGATGTCTTAGCACATTTAATTTGTATAACTATAAACGAAATAATTACAGATAAAGATAACGAACAGAAACTTTACTTATTAGTTAATATTCCAGTTATGACAATGTTATTGTAAATTGAAATTCGAAACACATGTCTGCCCCTCTAGAAGTGGCATAAGCGGTAGTCGAATCGAATAGAATAGAAAGCAAATGTATGGGATTTGACGTAAGTTTACGACATTATGTCGTAAGCTTATGTCACATACCAAACATTTCTAGATCTTGTCTAGATCCACCAACCCAAGCATTAAACAAGCGCAGTGTGTGTGGATTAAGGCCTAAAGGCTCTCAGCTCTCTTGATAGAGAGACTCGTGCGCAGCAGTGGAACATATATTATTATATATGAAATAGTAACAAAAAAGCAGTTTCATTTTAGATAGGTCTAATAATATACCTGATTAAGGAAAGACCACAGCCATGTTCCTGTGAATGACTTATTGTTTAATTTGTAATAAACTTTAAATTCTAAAGTCTGGCCTTGAACATGACAGCCAACTTTATTAAATTTAGGCATTGTCACATTGGATGAAGTTTGATATTAGACAAGAAGTTTGATAAATAATCTTTGAAGCGCTGGGCATGATGTATCTATTGTGTCTGGGTACTATAGATAAACAATTGACAATTCGTCGCATAGGGAGATATTGCGCTACTGGAGTTAATTTAATTTTGCTGGAAAATGTTATCAACTCTAGCAATTCTTGTAAATAAATTGGTACACTCGATGACCGGTAAACGTTATAAAAATATTGTATTTCAAAGTCAAAGTCATTTATGCATTTAGATCAAATACATGATACTTTTTTACTACGGCCAATTCGCTGACTAGGGTAGAGCCTCGAAAAGAATTGGCAACACGTGACACTCTTTTTTATAACATTTCATTCCCGTGATCTTAACAACAACAGCTACAAGCTACAAGACATGTACAAACAGCCAGGATCCACCATATAAACCTCAATGGACAATGTTCCTCGGTAATATAGTACGTCAGGTAAAGTTTCCCTCAGAAACTTGAAATATTTACAAGTTTCTCACATGAGGGCCTCGGTCGGCGAGACGTAACCCCGACCCGATTTCACAAGGGAACAACAAAACACACTTTGTTCTGGAACTAAACATATTTATGCAGAAAGTATAGCTTTCATTCTACGTTTGACAAAGTAGAGGACTTAGTGAGCGTTGAAGGGATAAAAATAGGGTTGTTGTGATGACGTAGCTTGGGGGCATTTGGGTCCTCTGTTGTACTAAAATAGCCGGTGGTAGAATGCCTCTTTGAACTCTTAACTGAACCATACATTATTGTTATCAGTTGTTATGTAGTGTAACAGGTTTATGTTTTAAAATATTTGACAAATATTAAGAAAACATTTAATATAATACGCTATTATTGCCAAAAAACATTACGGGACCTCGAGAAATACCACCGGTGCAAAGGCGGGGCGGATAGTTTGTAATAAAATAATAAATTTGAGAGAAATTCAAAGTAAACTATTTATCAGCATCAATGATCAGTCTATTTCCGCCTTTTCCGTCCACTACTTGTCATACGACTCTTCTTATATCATCTCTTCCTCAGTCTTCCCCATCCAGTATACCCGAGCAACCTTCTAATGTTTGACTTGTATTTAAAACATTTTTTGTTAATTCAGTAATTTAAATTAACAATATTAATACTGTCATATAATATCGCAGACGATAAATTAATAGGAAATGATCTGACAGGCATGAAATTAAAAAGTAAAAACATAATTTATCCTAATAACGCAAGATTAATTACTAAATTAAATTAATATTAATAACATGGCTAAATAAATTCATTATCATTAAAATAATAAAAAACTGACTCTTCAGTGTTATTGATATAGGTATTATCAGGGTAACATATTATATATATATATATATATATATATATATATATATATATATATATATATATATATATAATATGTTACCCTGATAATACATATATATAATTAGGCTCGAAATTCGGAAGGGCGGGGCCGTACAGAGCTGCGTTTAGGTGTTATTTAGAGTATGCATGCGGCGCATATTGTTGTATGCCTCGCAATAACAAATTGCATTGCATAAGTCCAAAAGCAGCAGTTATCAATGGCAAAACGACTCATCACTTCATAACTCTCAAATCTTCTGTCGTCGACGTCTGTCTCCACTGTTGCAGTTGTTAGATCACGGCACGGCAACGACGATAAAATATAATGAAAAGACAATTTTGTGTCCACTAGTGAATAGTTTCTAAATTAAATTTTCTTGTCTGTAGAACATTTGTCGCCAAGGTGACCTTGGCAGACGCTTATTCTAATTTGTGTACTATTCTAAACCTTAAAAGGTTTTCAATTTCATTGGAAACGAATCTAATGTTTAACTTCAGCAAAGTCATCAAGGTAAAAGTATAATAAGGTCACATTAAAAAGGTTTAATTTCACTAATTCATTCTGAAATGACGAGTGCTACCTGACTGGTCTCAAGGACAAAATGTTTGGTATAAAATTCAGTATATGCGTAGATCAAACAAACAAAAATTTGAAGTTGAATAAATACTTGTTCCCACAAACAGCCGAGAAGCCTGTCAAGTAATTGAATATTTGTGTTAAGTCTCCAAGACTCTAATTCTACACTTTGAGAATGCGTTTTTTTATACAAACTATTCTTAACATTAGGTTACCTATAACAAAATACCCTGGTGTTAAAAGTTTATACATCAGCACGCACTCACGGTGGGAAAACGACCTAAGTCGAATCGTGCCTGTTTTGCAATTTATATCTTATTCTTAACAGCTAAAGTTCCAAATTTCCTAGTGACATTTGTAAAGTTACACCAGTTTTCTACTAAGGATGCGACGTGATTATGGCATTGGTATTGCGAGCGTCTTTAGGCTTAACTGTTTACCACCAAGCGAGCGGCATGCTTGTTTGACACTTAGGCAGTATAAAAAAATACAGGTGCGTAGTCATTGAGATTAAGAAAAATATAATTTCAAGTAATGTGAGTACCTTGATTACTTATAACAAGCGTTTTCACGAGGGAGCGATTTGTTACAGCCTCATTACTTATATATAACTTGCTGGCAACATGAGTTATATGCCAAGCGAGGTAAAACAATGGACTCTAGAGGCAAGTACCTTAAATATTGACTGCACAACCAACACCGCGTCGTACGTTGAGGGTTTCGATTTTTAAAAGGGATAAAACTTTGTGTTATTCAAAAAATATTTTTGTTTCGAGTCTGGTAGAATTTTTTTTAGCAGCGTCATCTATCAGGCCAATAGAATAACGCTACAACAAGCAACGAAGTTCAACATAGATGTCACTATACCTAGAAACACGGCAACAGTAGAACAAAATGTTCGAGAAGCTGAATCGCAATATCGAAGTTTACACAGACACTCAGTATATATACAACGTTCACACTTTTATATACGAGTATTTATACGTAAAGGAAAAACTCCTGTACTCCTTTTGAAGCACACTGCGCGCACGGAGAAGTATGAGAATTTAAGGCAACTACAGTCGAATTTCGACAACCGGGTGACCTCTAGTAGTAATGAATGTGGTAATGGTTATGTTAAGTTATTAGAATTGAGTAAGATTGAGGTCCTTCCCCAGTTACTTAGCTCGCCCTATTTTATATTACTTTTGTATTTAATTTTGCAATTCCCTAATTTTATAACGGTAGGTACTAGTGGCGCGTCTCGGCTTTGCAAGAGAGAACACTTATTTAGTTTCCATAGAATATAAAATAATAGCCTATGTTACTCACTGATAATGTAGAATTTTTTTATTCGGTTATGTAGTTTTAGCCCCGACAGATGGACAAAGATCGTCGCATAGTAAGTGCCCGGGGATGGACGATGGACGCTGTCGTCGCAGCAGACCCCGAAAACGGTGTGATGAGCTGGACACCTTTGCGGAGAACTGGGTTTTGGCATTGAATAGAGAGGTGTGGAAGACCATGCTGGGAAACCTTTTCTCAGCAGTGAGACATAAAATAAAAAAAAAGTAGTTTTGGATTTTTCCAATACCAAGGAACATAAAACGATCAAACCTTTCTTTAATTATTTTAGATTAGATAGAACTTCAACTACCTACAGGTACGTAACACAGTTCGTTAGCGCTTAAATTGCTTTACAGAATGAAGGTTCTGAATTAAACATGATAACATCTTAATTGTACACACCTTAGAATTACTAAATGTAAAGTAAATTGTTCTCTATAGACCTATACTGAATAGTTAAATGGGATAATATAGTAGCTTAAATCTAATATTGGAACTTGTACTTAAGTGACACTTCAGACTTGTTTTATATTTAATGTCAACGATAAGAGATTAAGTATAATTTAACGGTGTGTTATTATGATCTTCTCGATACAGGCTTGCCTAGTGAGAGGATCACCAGTAATGTTACTGATATTTTAACTCCAGCATTTGACTAGACTATACGAGTACCTTATTTATTTAAAATTGTGATTTGTTTCGTAAACGTAAAACTGTGTCAAAATGCTGAAATAAATATTTTTTCATTTTTCATTTCAAGAAGATTATGAGATTAGATAAGACTATCTGCTATTTTTAATCCTATAGACGAAACCTGAAAGTAGTTTGTTCAGAATCAGTAATAGATTCGAGTACCTACATTAATTTCTAAACCATGTTATATTTTGTCCCATTAATGTATGAAAAATGGTTAAAATAAAGATCTAAATAACTCTGTCACCAGGTTAGCCACCAACCAAACGATATGAGAAGAGATTGCCTAGTTTTTCCAGCGCAATTGTGGTCACCTAGCGGAAAGTGCCAGTAGCGCCGCGTATACCACAGTACAAACTATTTCTGTGTATTAATAATAATAATAATTATTTATTTATTTAAAGACAACATGATCCAATAGTGTTAGTAAAGGCTTATAATAACTATGTTAGTAATAGATGTATTTTGCGACAGGTCTTAACAATTTAGTAAGATGGCCAATAAGAGGACAATTCCCGCTGTCGGCTACCGTTCTTATGATTGTGCATTTGTAAAATTAAAATATGAGTATCCAACTCATATTGCATTTTCCGCTAGGTGACCATAATTGCGCAGGATCTCTTATCATCTCTTATCGTTTGGTCAGTGGCCAACCTGGTGACAGAGTTATTTAAATAGGCCATATTTAGGCCTCTGGCGTGATCTAACGACTGATAACAGTCGGGACCGAGTTTAACGAGCCCTCCAAAGCACGAAGACGCTCAGATGAAATACCACAATGCGGTCACCCATCTATAGGGTTACCGCGCCCTTGGTAGCTTAACCCGCTGATCGTTTACCGAACAGCGAGTTTCACAATAAAATCAGCTTATAACATCGTGAAGTTTTGTTTTATCAATATTATTTTTACTCTTTTAATAAATCTACTTTGGGGTGCTTCGGTATTTTACTATACCAAAAATAGCATTCTATAAGTACCCTATGTCGTAACTCCACGATATTTCCTTTTCAAATTTAATTAAGATCTGTTCATCCGTATAGTCGTAAAGACTAAAAGACAGAGTTACTTTCGCATTTATAATATTAAAAAGGATAATGTACTAAAATAAAAAAATATAATATGCTAAAGTGAGTCTAACCTTTTTCTACCTGTATTAAATGTAATGTACCCTCATAAGTGGACATAACCTTTCATTTAGGAGTAATACCTTTTACATTAAAAAAACACGTAAAATGTGGGCTTCCACTTCTACTAAAAGTATGGTCGGGTTTATACTTTATAATTGAGTTAATATCATTTTAAGGTTAATTGGGTAGAAGAGCTATGTTTTATCTGGATTTTAATGGGGTAGGCAGAAGGCTGTATATTGTGTGTATACCATGTCAATCTTTATTGTTATATTAATTAAGCTGTACGGGTATTCAATTAGTCTGGTGATTGCTTACCGTGAAAGTATACAGCGTTACTGGCTCAAATGATTTTCATATCATAATATTCGAACATTGGTAATATTCAAGCTTCATAATTTTTTTTAAATAGTTCATAACCGTTCTAGAGAATACACTTGTGTCGCGAGGAACTTTACAAACATAAAATTCACGGGACACAAATGATATTATAGTAAGAAACGCGCAGAACTTGTTTACATACCATCTGGGCCCTAATTCTGCTAATTTACCGATGGCTCAATTGAATCTTAATTGAATATCACTAGCATTTTTGGTATTCTGCTAATAATTTAAGACCAATGATTGGAAAACTATTGGTCTTAAATTATAAGCTTCTGTATCATTAAGTTCTTAAATTCTTAAATGTACACAAAATGAAATACAAGATAGATAACAAACATACAACAATATTATGTACAAAGGCGAGCTTTACTCAAAGTTGAGTTCCGTGTTATCTATCGCATTCAACATCATATGCAAAAACGCACAAAAACATGGCATCAATACTGAACGTCGCCGCTCCGCTCAATGTGTAGGTAGCTCTTTCATCTTTCTTTAAATATCATTGCGGGACATACTATTACCACACAGATTTTGAAGAACTGTCTGTGAGTCATAAACATATTTGTACTGTAGAGAATCAAATCTACAATGCTTAGCGCGGTGACAATCTTTACCACTAGACCACACGTTTACAAAATTGAGCATATAATATTCTGGTCTGGTTGAAAAAATGCATTTTGTAAAAAAATAAATTTGGCAAAATATTTGCTGATAAGTATCGCCATCGGACGCCACTCGCTGTGACAGATATTGGTTTCGACGCCATTGTAGAAAAAACCACCTTGTATACTTCGGTAAATAATTTACACCGCCGGAATTTTCACACCCCTTTCATGGGAAAGCCAAATAGCGCAAGAACAATTATATATCGATATTTAAATCCCTTACGATATCAATATTAAATACTTGTATAAATCGAGGTATACCTATGTAATAAGGTAGGCAACCTAGTTTACGTAAAAAGGGATTAGTAAGATTTTTCGGACTTTTTTATGAGGGCGATTCCTGTACCTACCATTGAACATAATTTTGGCGATGGACTATCTATGAGTCCCACAAATATTTTCCCGGGTGGAGATCAAGCCTATAACTCTAGGCGAGGTAAGTAAACTAACTAATCAATAAGTCAAAAAGGCGAGGAGGAAATTTATTTAAATATTTTTTCAAGATTACGTAAGACGTAAGTACAATCTGTCATTAGCCGCGTTTCCAAGTCCACCGGGCGCACGGGTTAAGGTGATGATGACGATACAATTTAGAACAATATAAGTCGGTAATGACTGCATAAATTAAAAACTGTCGCTATAATCAAATAAAAAAATGAATACTATAGAAAATAACAATAAATTAATATTTAATATGAATTATCGTAAAATAAATTAATAAACAATATTGAACTAATTTATGGACGTGTTTAAATCCTTACTAATATTATAAATGTGAAAGTTTGTGAGAATGAAATGGATGTTTGTTAATCTTTCACGTAAAAACTACTGAACGGATTTGGTTGAAATTAGGCACACAGATAGATTATAGTCTGGAAAAACACATAGACTTTTTGCAGCGATAACCGACATCCACGCGGGCGGAGCCGCGGGCAACAGCTAGTAAGTTTATAAATTGCTGTGTTGGTCGCCAAGCATGTTTGACGCCAATCATTTGGTCCTGGGTTCGTATTCTGTTAGAAAATCGACAGCACGGAGCCTAAATTATATTTTTTACTATTAAAATAGTAAGAGTAATCACACACAGAAACACAACTACACCGCTCTGTGTAGTTATTTGGCTGTGGTCTTCTGTAAGGTACTTCTCCAGTCGGGCCTGCTCGCTTGTATGGTGCCCTACCTATTCATAGAAAAGCTACACCCAGTGTATGACGATCTACTTTATCTAAAGAATATTACTAATTTTATATGGATGGTAAGATTAAAATAGACGGAAATATTATATCCTTCCAAGCTAATGAGGTCAGTATTTATATAGAATAAGATCGAGAGCAAAATGAAATAAAAATTATGAAATGTCAAAGGAGTTTTATTGCGTTATGTAAAAAGAAAGCAGAAGAAATGTATTCCTTCTTCATGGGAGTGATGACCATTGAGAATAAATGTATTTACCTCTTAAATTAACTATATCGCATCGTACAATGATATAAGACAGGTACTGGTGGGGAATAATTCAAGTGAGCAAGTCCGACTTGGGAAGGAACTAACAGAAAATTAACGAGAGTATTTGGTGTATAATGTTTTTTTTAAAGAAAGGTTTTTTGTATTTCAGGAATATTCTATCACAAAATCCTGGTATTACAAATTGGTGGGTCGGCGAGTGATGCTTCAAGTATTACAAGCAGCCATAGATAACGGTAACTGTTTATCAGGCGGACTGTAAGCTTGTTTGCTACCTAAGTAGCATAAAAAGGTAAATTATCTACATATATTATTATTAGCCATTATTGTCCTACTGTAGGGCAAAACCCTCACTTTCCTTCTTCAATAGGTCAAACCATATATTTATACTCATATTAAAATAATTTAAAATGTATACTTACATAGCAAAGCATTTCGTAATTATTTATTTCATTCCAACAGTATTTATTCTTTGAAACACTCCACAAAATCCTCAACAATTTAAATTCTTTTTAAAAATTCACTTTATAATGCAATCAAATAGAGTCGAAACCTTTTTTTTTATATTATTATTTCGTATATTTAAGTTGTAACTGTTTTATTTATATAGTATGATACAACAAGTTGCAAAGATCGTCGTAAGTACTCGTAAGCCACCCGCGCAACGCGCGACGCGGCCTCGCGGCTCGTCACCAAACACCCGACTGAAGCAGAATGGAACATAATAAGTCAACATCTATCCAAGTAAAACCCGACTGTCCTACATCAGAACTAAGTACACATTTTAAATATGAACTGAAGAACTCGAAAAGGAGGCACGTGCTATACGTTGATGTTTTCATTATTATACTGTAGAAAGCTAGTTATTTTTTTAATGCATAACTACATTGTTAGGCCAGTAGTGGACGTTTTCCAGCTGAAATTATGATGATAATGTATTGTGTAATTCTTTATATCATTCAAATACTTTTTATTAACTTAAATTTAATTTTGTATGTTAATTCTTGTTCTTTTCTGGCGATTAAAAAGAGTGGCCAGAGTTTCTTGCCAATTATTATTATGTAGAATTATCAGCTAATTGGCTGTAGGAAATAAAAATACTGACAAATATAATATACTAGCTGTTGCTTGCGGCTCCGCCCGCGTGGATGTCAGTTATCGCTGCAAAAATCGCCTATGTGTTATTCCAGACCATAATCTATGTCTGTGTCAAATTTCATCCAGATCCGTTCAGTAGTTTTTACGTGAAAGAGTAACAAACATCCATCCACCTATCCATCCATTCATTCTCACAAACTTTCCCATTTATAATATTAGTAAGGATTGTTTCTGATGACGTCGAGTAAGTATAACGCGTATGATCTAAATGAGTTTGACTTTGACTTTACCTAACAGTGATTTATATTTACAAAAGTTGGATTTCAATTAAACGCCTTAGACCGCTAGTACTTTTAATATAAAGTGTTCAATTTCGTAAAGTAGTTAAGTTTGGAAACATTTCTGTTGCAGCCGGGATTGGAACCGTGCCCGATAAACGTCGAGTGAGAGCCTGGGCCCTATCACAGAGAGACTTACTGCTTACTGTGCTTGAAAAGTTTGTGGACAGACGTGTTGGTCTAGCGGTAAGTGAATCGACTGCTAAGCCGGAGGTTGTGGGTTCAATTCCCATACGGGACAAAACTTTATGTTATTATGTGTCCCCCGCGACACATGGCTTGTCCCTTAGTGCAAGAGTTGTTTTCAAAAAAGAGAAAGTTTTAGATAATCAAAGTACAAACCCTTTCAAAATCTCAATCAAAGATGTTTGTTTTTTTAGCGGAATGCCATAACTTCTAATTTTTTTTACAAAATATAATAATTCAAACAATAATTTAAAGCTTATGTTTGCCGCTATTGACGAAAAATACCACACATACACTAATGTTTGAAAATTATAGCTTTTGCAAAAAAGAAGAATAACAGTGCCATTTGTTGACTATTCGATGGAAAGTATTCAAACGCCTCACGTCTAGATTAATTAAAATCGCATTTCATATTATACAAACAAAAATTCTTCAGTGAAATAACTAAATGCGTGATGTTAACACATTAAACACCTCGCATTTGTTTACCTCAAATGTAATCAAAACGAAATCCGACTATAAATTCCTTGGTCTATCATTAAAATTAATCTTTTTAAATATATTAAAATACATGTAACCTGTATACCAAATACAGGTTTTCAGCGCTCATTTATGGATGCGTTTTTAACGAAACGTTTTTATTTATTTATTATGGACTGTCCACAGCAAATGTATTTCATATATTTATAAAAATGCTTCTAGGTAGTAAGCTGATACATTTGCCAATTATGGATTAACCAGCGTTTTTTAAAGGACAACAAAGTGACTAAAATAATTTATGTAGGATATAAAGTTCTTCAACCCGTGACCACGGTCGGTGCAATTTGTCCATTATAGTTATAATATGTGTACAAATCGTGAAAGTTTAAAAGAATTATTGCATGTTGGGTATATTGCTATTGTTTTTTCACCTAGGGATGCTCCATCACAAAACCTTGGTGTTAATTTTTTTAAATGTTTGGGTCAGCAACTGCGTTGATGTAATAATATACTGCAATTTTAAATTGCTAACAGCTTTATATGTTTTTAGGAACGGGAGTAAACATCGCCAATTTTCAAACTTCGATATCATTTAAGAAAACCAATTCAAGTTTGTCATTCCAAGCTAACGTCAAATTATCATATTCATTTGTTTTCTATTCTATTTAATTCGACTGACTTTATGGCACTTGTCTGCAGGGACCTGTGAGCAGCAGTCGCTCTCAACGTTACTACTAGACCAACAAAGCAGTTTACTAACAAAAATATGCTAGTTAGAGTTATTAAAACAACACCACGTCTATTCGTGACACACTGTTGGTACCATTTAGCGAATTTTTACCGTTATACGGAGAACTAATTGCTTTTCGAAAATTGCCAACCTGCCGCGTTACTGCCGACGAGAGCTTCAAAAATGCTTCTGGAAAATGAGTTTTTTTGATGGGCGGACACAATACTGATTCCATGTCAAACATAACATTGTCATGGACACGAAATATTTATTTATATATGAAAGGTTAAAGAAGTTTTTAAAGGTAAAAGAATTTGTAGGGCTAAACTACGTTAAATACTCGTAATAAACATAGAAAATGTTATTCAAATAAAACAATAAAATGTACTTAGTGCTTCTTTTATTTAAATTAGCCGCAGTGACCAAAATTCTGTTAAGAGGACTATAATATATTTTATATGATAATCGAATTCTCTATTTGCCATAGTACAGACTCTGCCTAGCTTGGGATCAAACAACAATATGTGAGTTTTCCCAAGACTATAGCATTATTATGAAAATAGTTCGAGTCATAAAAACAAAAATTCAATATTTGCTACACTAAACTTTGTTCTTAGAAAGAATGGTTCATATAAAACTATTTTTTAAGTCCACGAACGTTCAATCGTCATTTATAATACGCAGGTAAGCTCCCGATCCTCTTATAACAAAGTGAAATGTATGAGAGAAATGATGAGCTCTATTTATAACCGAGATCACACACTAAGATTGGATATAACAATACTTATTATATAATAGAATATCTAAGAAAAAATATACTTTCAGGGCAGTATTGTTCGTTTCTATTTCGTGGTAAATATACATAATATAACGGACAAAAGATGTAGTTAGGTTAAGCGAAAGCAATGTGAGATTATTACATAGCAGCCTGTTATATGGGTGGCGTTGCCACAGTATAAGGTAAGTAAGGTAGTAGAGAGTCTCCTTTATAGTAGCGCAAGATTAGACAATGAAACACCGCCAGCCACGTCGCGTCGTGACGCATAGGTTGCCACAGTGTAAATTATTGTAATAAAAGTCCAGTTATTTGTTAAAATGACATAGGTATTACTAGTACCTACTAATTTATTTAGACTAGATAAACTAATACGATGTCGACAGTACGCAACGCAGCATTAGCTCGCGCTATGTTGCCAGCTCGTAATTGTATACCAATAAAATTCAATCATCGCTGAGCGATAGGTATTTAATTTGACATTTTGACACAGTTTCTTTACTACTTACTTATGTATACTATGGCGTAACTCACTGTCAGCCTACTATCCAGCGTAAACATAAATTGCATTCCATTTAGGCCTACTAAAAGCGGGTGGGTATACGCTAAGAATGATGATACATAGTATGATAGTAATGTCTGTGTCGAGGCAAGTAGGCAGTTGTTAAATATAAGGACAATGACTTGGTTATTTCGCTTGAAATATTTCGGCCCCCATAACTTGTAGAGGTGATACTTGGAGAAGAATTATGGATCTGTGTACTCCAACAACAAAAGAAACTATTGGGTACTAGGTAATTCTATTTAACGTGAAATTCCAAACTTTTTTTCTCTTCGGTTAAATTTTGTTATTGCTTTTATTAATTATTAAAAAATAAAAAAAGAACAAAAAGTAGTAATTGTTACAGATCTGGACTTTCGCAGTTGGTACAATTTAATTGTGAATAGGACCAATCGTGAATTAGATCAATTGCGCCTAAACCTTCTTCTAAATCACCTAATTACGCTTAGTAAATTAGATAGGTTAATAAAATAATCATGGATTGAACCACTATTATTGTAACTAACGATACAATCAAGATTAAACTCATAGGTGTAGGCTCTAGTTCCGCACTCAGGAAATTGTAAGCATAGGTAACAGTGTCACACACTACATACCAGGTAGACATTTACCGAGATTTCTACTTCGTTTTATTTACGTTTAGATGCGAGTAAATTCAAGTTTATTTGATTAATTCGACATGGGTCGAAGTGACGGAGCAGAAAACGAAGTTGGCCACGAGACCACAGATTCGAATGCTGCGAGTAATGTTACTTTGATATAAGTGCCTTTTTTAGAGGAACGAGACAGTATCGCGGGATCACCTAGAGATGGTAGGCTATAAAAAATATTCCCTGGAGGGCTAATCGTCTTGAAAAAATACACTTTAGACGACAAATCAAAATGCGATTGGTGTCATACCTATATTATAAATGCAAAAGTCAGTTTGTTTGTTTATTACGCTTTCAGGAAACGGCTGAACGTATATTAATGAAATTTGTCAAAGAGATAGATGATATCCTGGTAAAGGGCAAAGGATTAGGGGATAGACTTTTACCGCGATAACCGACATCCACGCGAGCGGAGTCGCAGGCAACAGCTAGTTATTAATGTAACAACTTGTGGAGTAAGTTCTTAATATAAAATTGTATAAAAGTGCGTACACTATAAAAATTTATTTTTCATCCTGATTAAGCAATCGAACTATATCACAAAACCTGCTTTTACAAGTTTTTAGGTCGGCAATCCACTAGTAAACGTACTGCAAGCCTCCATAGCCTACAGTAACTGCTTACCATCAGGCAAGCCGTATCCTTTTTTCCCCACCTAAGAAGTATAAAAAAAACTTAAGAGGCAATAGAATACATATTACGAAAATTAGTATACAATAGTAAAATGTGATAATAAACTTTCGTATAATTCGTTCATACTATAATACTCAACGGAGTTACAGTTAAATTGTGCAGTTACATAAGAATAGTACCAATAAAATTTAAATACGAGTTCACTTGTAGATAACGAATTTACTATAGTAAAGTGCACCGTGAACTTTGTCCGGAGATTGCAAACTTTAAAGTTAACGCAACTCACGTTCTTAAGTACTCAAGACACTAGATAATGGAGCATGTAGCAACAAAATCACAAAGTAAAGAATAATTAGAATAGTTAAGTTTTCATGTAAAGTTACATTATATTCCACTTTTATTTTTAATACAACTTTTGCATTAGGGTACAAGTACACATTACAAACATATACAATATACGGACACAAAGTGACCAGACTATGACCATACGTTCATGAATTAAAAAAGTTTTATCCCATGTGGATATCGAACCCACAACATTAAACGCGGTGTTGGTGGCGAGGTAATCACATCAACTACTCGACCCAACTACTAGACCACTTGAACAGTCAAAATTTCTTAAAACTAACTGCATTCACGTTGCTTGAAGACATAGTATATGATGCTATTGTTTAATCATTATCAGGAACAAAACTACCTATAAAAAATTTGAACAACACACTGGGTGACTTCTAATAATTCTAAATCGACCAACATAAACAAATTAAGTGATATCAAAGAACAGAATAATATTATAACTGTTATTTCCAAAGCTAATGTAATCAAATGGATAAAAGATTTCAGCATATAAGAAACAAATCTAATAAGTCCGGTATCATCGTCAAGACGTATTTTTACTTTGTTTTCGAGATACAGAACGCGTTTAATCTTCGCTCTCTTGCAGTCTGTTAACGTCAAACAAGGAACAGACGACACGAAGGAACCTGCAATTGGTTCAACGGAAATTCTTTTCTTTGAAACATGTCTTGCATCTGTTACAAGGACGCCGCTCTGCATTTGTATAAAAAAAACTACTATCAGCTGACGGATTTTATTTATGTAGTTCTTAAATAAACCTATTTGAAAATCTGTGTGATAATATTTGTTTAAAAGAATTTCTTACCTACTTACCTATATTTTATGCGGAAAACACTTTTTATTGTTTTAAGAGTTTGCTAAATAAATAATATATTTTATAATTTTTATATTAGTATTGTTACCTCCAGCAATATCAGCAGATTAAGAACAGGTAGGTTTATTGGATAGTTTGATTTTTTAAAATAACGTATGTTAATAATATTAATGACAAAATTTTAAGAATCAGGAATGTCAAAACTGCGTTAACGACGTGTGTAATTACGACTTAAGACGAAGTTGCCGAGACGAGACTTTTATTTTTAGAAGTTCCATTTTGATGAGCATTTCAACAAGTATGTCACGGCTCAAAAGCCATTAAAAATTCATGCTCGTATTGTCAGAGGCCCTTAAGTATTCCCCTAAGGCACGCCACAATTAACTGTTGGCAACGCGTTGATAATTTTTTTTAATTTACCTACCACTTATATCTAAGGTCATGAACATAATTTACGTACAATCAAGAGGCTTAAAACGTTTGCCTCCGGCATTGACCTTTTAGTTACGAAAAAGATATAAAATTATTAACAACAAATTTTCTGAACTTCGAAGTAAGTTTTAATTTTAATCATTTTCGTTTCCCTAAGGATCTGAGTTAGTAACTCAAAATCGTGTTCATTTTACGACTAAAAGTAAGAACTTAGATAGCAATAAGAATTTGAAATATTTTTAATCGCAACAACTAGTCCCAGTAGTTTAAGCTTGGTAAAACTTAGATACATTTATTTGCTCCACTACAGTCCGCAACAACAGAAATGTCAGGAACTTTTAACGAGAGACAGAACAATATTGCATTCCAACTGTACCCGTAGCCACAAAGCAATATCATTTATCATACGATGCACGGTTGTTACTAGTATATTGGTGTAATCCTAAACTGGGCGACAAGCACTCTAATAGCCCTGAAATATAGCTCGAATACAAAGCGGACTCGGATTTTTATCAATATGTAAAAAACGACGCTTTTAAAGAAATAAATCATCCAGTAAAAACACTTAAAAAGAAGCTGCTCTTAGCAATGATTAATTAAGTGACCGTACTAAAGCAATTTGTCAACTTAGTATAACTAATATAAAAAAAGAAGAAGTAAATGTTTCGAAAAGCTGAACACAGACAAAGGAGGACATACAAGGGTACTCGAGAAAATCTGATTTAATGTTGGCAACTTTAACGTCTATAATTTTACAAGCGATTCTGAAGTTTGCGAAGTTAATTCTAGTAGTAACCGCAATTTGAACAATACAAGTCTTACATCTCTGTGCACTATACATACCAAGTTCGGTAATTAATAATTTTGAGAAACGGAAACTTGTAAATTAATTTCAACAATACGAGCTATAGGCATCGAATAAAACATGTATGATACAGGGCTATTGTCACGTAACATGAATTCGTCGGCACGTGCGTTAAATATTTCATACGGTATCTAGTAGCTTACATCATGTAAGGTTCTAACAACGATAAAGTGGACGACCCTTACATACACATATGTATTGTACATGGCCTATACTGTGCGAGGGTAGACAACATAAATAAAAGACTAAATTTCAACCACTCATTTGTCTCAAAGAGCGTAAATACTGAGTTTCTCGCTTGTCTTCTTGGAAAAATCAACATCCTACCTTTTGAGAACTTTCGAGAGCCTACTTGTATTAAAGAACATTGAGTTCATTTCAAATTAATTAAAATTTTAATAAAATATTGTAGTCGTCTAGTATTTATTTGTGGTTGTGGCGACATCAAGCGGAACAAAATAACCTTATACTTACACAGAAGTCACTGCACTCAGAATTACGCAACTTTTCCCCTTACTTTACATATAATATCATACCTACATAAAAAGCTATCTACTAATGAGAACAAATTTATAAGAGGGCTTGTTACGAAAACCACTGAAGTACTTTAAAACTAAGATTGAAGTGGTTTATTTTGAAATTTTATAAAGTTTGATTGGATTTTTATAACTTTGTTTTTCTGTACGGCGTATTTTATTCGAAGAAAATATAAATTTCCTTTATACAAACTGGGCACCATACAAGCGAACAAACTCGACTCACGAAAGACCACCACCTTACAGAAGACCACTGCCAATTACGAATTGCATTTCCATCGGACAATGAAAGTGTGTTTGCGCTCACACCTATGCACTATTTGTTTTGGGCAGGTGGCTAATCTCCTTTGAGATTGTCTGTCGTGTCCGAAATCAGTCAGAGCTCTAGACAAGTGGCATAAGCGATAGTCGAATCGAAAAGTCAAAAAATAAAATGTATGGAATTTGACGTGAGTCTACGATTTAATGTTTACGACATTAAATCGTAGACTCACGTCAAATCCCATATATTTTCTTTTTTGACTTTTCGATTCGACTATCGCTTATGCCACTTGTCTAAAGGTTCTGGTCAACTATAGAATATCAAATGTAACTAATTCGCTAGACAGTCTCATTAATGACGACCTCATCAAACCTCTTAGTAGTTAACTACTTAAGAGTTTAGCCTAAGACGCATATATTGAGAATCTTCAAGGGTAGAAATCTTGTATATTCTCGATGTCTCAAGAAGCCTGCCTACCTACAAGAGACTGATATCGATTCTTTAAGTAGGGAAGTGTTCGCGGTTGGTACAAACGTGCCTAAGGACCGACCTCAGACTCTGTTGGAACGAGTTAAGCCAGTGTCAAGATACATAAATGAAGTGCCTATTGATGACATTAAGAGACGATAACCTTCAAATTTAATATAGTTAGAAAGATAGATAGTAAACTCGATATTTTACATCAATAACATTTATGATACATTTACATGGGGCAATCTTATCGCTAAAAGCATTTTTTCCAGGCAACCTTTGAATGGACAAAAAATGTAGTTGGAATACCAATGTGAATTTCATTTTGTGGAATTGATATGATATCGATTATTTATCATCTGCTAACGATGAAAACAAATATCATGATTAATATAGTTGCTATCATTATATTCCAATTTAATATAAGATCAGCAGTTATAATGTTGGAGTTTTGAGTACAGTACTAAAAGAATTAACAGCACTTTAAATATGAAGGACTATAAAAAGAATTATAACTTTCTGTTATACGACTCGACGACATCAGAAATTGGTATTTACTACTAAGATCTCCTTCACTGCCATAAAACCATCATGCACTAATTTTATTCATAAAAAAAAGCAACTTCTGCATAATCCTAAGTGACACCGGGCTTGTAGTACATGCAGTAGATAATATATATAAGATGATAATTTTACAGACACAAAACACATCTCGGAAAAAAGGTAGATTACACAAAAACAATCACAATAGTCAAAATTGACTATTGTGATTGTTTTTGTGTGTGATTGAGTCGTCACCATGTCATTAAGACCGCGCCTTGTTGTGGATTTGATTCCGAGACGGGAAAAAAAAGATATATCAAAATTTACTGAGGAAAACTTCCAAACTCATCTCCATTGTTGTCTATGCATAAAATATCTTGGGACAGAGTTGTCCCAAGGTCATCTGATTCCAAACTTAGCAGATCCAGTACTACGACAACTAGTTAGAATCACTCTAACCAGCCACTCAACATATAATTTTTTACTTTCAAAACGACAAACAAAACTTCAATTATCATAAAGCGAGTTTTGACTTTTTGCTACGATCTCGTAGCAGTATCGTAGCTACGTAGACAGCGTAGCAATACGGAATATTTACGTTCAATATTGTGAGGGAAAATATTTGCTTGGCCTATAGTTATTTGTTTATAGTTTGGGTATTCGCACGTAAATGTTTTGTTTTGTAATAGGCACTTACGGAACAAAAGAGATAGCAGGTGAGGTTCTATAAATCTAAAATATTTGGTATTGTATCACGTAATACGTATGTAGTGAACAGAGTATTTGAGGAATATCAACATAATTAAACCCTTCTAATTCTCATACGGCAAACCAGACACCATTGAAAATCCAATGCTACCGGGACGCCAGCGGTGCTGTGCCATTGAGAAATTAATCATAAATAGCAAAGCATCACACCATTTTCCCAGACGAAGGTGCTTGACATCCACAATCCGAAAACTAATTTTCTTTAATCAAAACTTGATATTTACTTCAAAATGTATGCAGACAAAGTAACATTAAATAAAGCCGTATCTACATTACGTGTGGAAAATAACTCATTTTCCACACATCCACGTACTCAGTATGTTATTTGCCGAATATGTTATGAATGTTGACATAAAGCAAGAAAACACGTAAGTCTCACATGATAGAGTATTTTTTCGGCATAACAAAGATATAAATTCGCCATAAATTCGGCGGGTTATTACCGAGAGTGTCTCGAGTCTCGGAGTCTCCGCAATGTCTTTGCACTTGATAAAACTTTTCTACTCACGAGACATACAGATAAAGATACCTTTCGTTTGCCGTCATAATATAGGAGAATATACGGCAGTTTAATGTTCTCGGTGTCCTTGAAAGAATATTTAGTAAGGATATTATTAGCTTCTCGCCGCAGCTTTGTCCATGTGTCAGTTCAGAACAGAAAAACAATATAAACCAGAATAATTCCTAGAGCAGAGGTTTTTTTTCAGGATAAAAGTAGTCTATATGCTATTTTAGACTATCATATTTTTCGCGTCGATGGTACGTCAATTATTAAAATTGTACAAACCTAGAATTTTCTCCAGATCAGTTTAGCTGTTCGGGCGTGATTAAGGAACAAACATACATATATCCATCAAAACATTTGCATTTAATATTTTAGTACGGTTGTGGTCTTATATGTGAAGAACATAAGGCGATGAATAATAAAGTATATAATGCGAGTAATATTAATAAAATAATGATAATATTTTATATACAGTCGTAAAAAAATTATAAACTTGTGTCTCTCTGAAGGATAACACTTTCATTTCTCTAGTTTTACGTTATGAATAATACGCAGAAGTTCTACAAAAGATACTGGCTAGAATGTGTGAAAAGCATTTATGAGACAAAAACCTTATAGAAATTCAACATTAAAAAATATATTTCCTTAAATCTTCGCCAAACAGGACGCGTACTTAGCGCCCTTTAGAGCGCTAGAAGTCTGACACTGCTCTAAGCGTGTAATTGTGTTGTACGATGACGTACTGCTAGCGCCGGTATACTTGAGTTGACTTATCAATATATCCATTAAAATTATAAATGCGATTTCTTTATTTGTTACCTTTTCACTACTTATGAAATTTCTTAATGAAATTTTGCAAGGATATAGATTATATTCTGAGGAAGGACATAGGGCTTATTTTAACGCGATAGTCGACATTCACTCAATTAAGGTAATAGTTTTTTTTTTCGTATTATTTGATAAAAAATGAAGTGATAAAGTGGTTACATCTCAATAATTTGGTGCTAATTCGATGATTTTTTTACTTTATCAACTATTTAGAATTACTATATCATTTATAACAAAACCATATTATGAAAAACATCTTGTAGATTAATACTGTATTTTTTGGCAGTTATTTATCTAAAAATGCCAAGAAAAAATGGTTTCATTAACACTTTTTCTTTTTCATCATTTTGAGAGAGGGGCCTTAATGTTTTACCATACATTCATAATTTATTGTACATTGAGAACGGCGTAGTGGGTAAGGTACGTCGCTATTCGATTTGATGCAAATACGAGATACATATGCATGTCATCCACAAGTGTACATGAAAATGCGTGAAGATAAACTACTGTTGGTTATGTAAACAAATGGCTGTAGTATCTTTTTCACGATAATATACACGTCGCCATAAAACGATAGAATATATTCGCACATAACGACATCGCATGTCGTAACCTTTTATGATGATGTTAAATTTTTTTTTACTAATCCACTTTATAAGGATCTGACGCCAAGAAAGGATCTTGTTCACAATGTCACCGCGACTATTTGTTTGATAAAAAATATTTAAGAAGTTCGAGATCAGATGGTCGTATGTGTGTTGTCCTGAAATAGGTTGCGTACTTAGCGCGCTTTAGAACGCTAGCCTGACGCTGCGCTAAAGCGTCGAATTGTGTTGGTATTAGCGGTCAAACAGTACACCGGGGCCAGCCTATGGACGCTTGCAACACCAGGGGTATCACTCACGCGGTACCGACCCTTTAGAAACCTTATAACTCCTTTCTTGAAGAACCCCATGCTATAGTCTCTCGGGAAAACCTCGGCAGGAAGCTCATTCCAGAACCTAATTGTACGTGAGAGGAAATTCCTCTGAAACCGTACAGTGCGGCACGATAGAGGTTCTAAAATGTCTATTTTCTTTATTGATTACGGATTGAGTAGGTCGCGAAAAGGCTGAACCTTTGTGAAAAACCATGGGGACACCTATATCTAGCAGTACATTAACAGTTAAAGAAAATAGAAAAACACTCAACTTTGACTGCATGATTCCTCACCATTTACCATTGCGCGCATGTTGTGCGTTCGATCCTCACATGAAACAAAAATAGTGGGATCCATGAAAGGTAGTTCCGAGTACTTTGTGTCCGTGAATTCAATCAATCAATGAATTTATTAAAATAAAATACATAAAATAATTATATGTTTGTAAAGCTTAGCGATAGAGGGCTTCTTGCCTAATGCGAAAGAGATCTTCAAAAAAAGTATACCTACATATACTATCCATACTAATGTTTCATACTTTTCAAAGGACGATTTTTAAATAGTCGGATTTTAGTTTTTTAACTTTTTTTTATTTGTTAGTTAGTTTGTTACCTATTCACGACTAAATGGCTGAATGGATCTTATTGGAATTTGGCATAGAGATAGACGGTATTCTAGGAAAGGACAAAGACTTATTTTACGGCCGTCTTCCACGCAGATAGAGCCGCAGGCAAGAGCTAGTACATGAAAACATCGAGTAAATAATTTTGTAATGGAGAATATTCGAGTGTTGATTCACAGTATCGTACGAAAGCCTATAAGTCAACAATGACAGCAGTGCATATACGTCTGACATAACAAAGCGCACAGGTTTAGACTTCAGCTGACGAGCTTTATGCAGCTGACAAACTGAAGCTTTGTTGATTTTTGATAAGAGTATTGTATTGCAAGCGTCCATAGGCTACGGTAACTGCTTACCATCAGGTGGACCGTATGCCTATTTGTCATCTAAGTAGTACGGATCTATACTTCTATACTAATATTATAAACCTGAAG